>OZ010792.1:344996261-347771444 GCA_963932465.1 Maratus speciosus | reverse complement strand
CATAGTACATACCAATCTCTCGACCGAGTTCGTTGGCCAGCTTCATCCGCCATTTTGTTTCAAAATGGCGGCCATTTAAAATTTTTTTAAAAATGTAAAAATTGAAATGTGGTACCAAAAAATTGAAAATGGAAAAATATTTTTTTCTTATGTATTTGACCTTTATACAAAAATTTCGAAGCAGTTTTTGTTTCGTCTATATCTTAAAAAATGGCTGAGTTATAGCATTTAGAATTTCTAGCGTGGCTGACATTTTGAAACGTCCTGAATTTTGTCACGCGATAAAAGGCGTATTTATGAACCGACTTGGATGTACCTTGGTGTGTACATAGTACATACAAATATCTCGACCGAGTTCGTTGGCCAGCTTCATCCGCCATCTTGTTTCAAAATGGCGGCCATTTAAAAAAATTAAAAAATAAAAAAATTTAAATGAGATACCAAGAAATTGGAAAATGAAAAAGATTTTTTTTTATGTGTTTGACCTTAATACAAAGATTCCGGAACAGTTTTTCTTTCGTCTATATCTAAAAAAAAATGGCTGAGTAATAGCATTTTGAATTTCTCTTGTGGCTGACATTTTAAAACGACCTGATTTTTGTCACGCGATAACAGGCGTATTTATGAACCTATTTGGATGTAACTTGGTCTGTACATAGTACACACCAATGTCTCGACCGAGTTCGTTGGCCAGCTTCATTCGCCATCTTGTTTCAAAAGGGTTGTCATTTAAAAAAAATAAATTTAAAATTCAAAATGAGGTATTAAAAAATTGGAAAATGAAAAAGATTTTTTTTATGTGTTTGGTCTTGATACAAAGATTTCGGAGCAGTTTTTGTTTCTGAAAATTTGTTCTTTTGTTGATATCTTAAAAAATGGTTGATTTATAGCTCTTTGAATTTCTAGCATGGCTAACATTTTGAAACGATCTTGTATTTGTCACGCGATAACACGCGTATTCGCCTATTTCGATGTAAGAAGGCATGTGGATAGTATACATCAACACCTCGACCAAGTTCGCGGGCCAGATTCATCAGCCATCTTGTTTCAAAATGGCGGCCATTAAATTAAAATATATATATATATTTAAAGTGAGGTGCAAAAAAATTAGAAATTGAAAAAGGTTTCTTTCTTAAGTATTTGATCTTGATATAAGGATTCAGGAGCATTTTTTGTTTGTCTTTACCTTAAAAAATGGCTCAGATATAGCAGTTTCAATTTCTATTGTGGGTGACATTTTGAAAAATCTAATTTTTTGCATGCGACAGCACTCCTATATATTAACCGATTCCGATGTGAGTAAGCATGTGCACAGCAATTACTAAGGTCTCGACCAAGTTCACTGCTTAGCCTCATCCAGCATGTTGTCTTAAAATGACAGGCACTTTAAGAAATTGCCGAATTTGGCAGCCAAATATAAGTTACTTTAAAGAAAAGCAGCTTGGATAAAGCTGATTAATTTCGCGAAATTCTCATTCATTATATTGATAAAAATTAGTATTGAATCTCCTATATTCGGTTTCCACTAAACTGAGCTTCGTGTGTTTGCATGATATAAGTTGGCTTTTTTTAAATAAGGATTATGAAAGCTACCTCTTCCTCCCGGCACTGGCCGGAAGGACTTTTTTTAAATGGAATTTTTATCCTCGGGTCGTGTTGCGTCCACGGAAATTAATTTGTCTTGCTCGTATCGGGTTATAGTTTTTAGGGATATTTTTGTCGGATTCAGGTTTGGTTCATGTCAGATTTCAGGGTTTTTTTAAATGGAATTTTAGGTTCAGTTCTGGTTTCGTGTCCAAGGAAATTATTTTGTTTTGCTCGGATCATGTTATGGTTCTTTAGAATATTTTTGTCGGTTATCATATTTGATTCGGGTCATATAACCCGAAATATATATTTTGGACTTTTTTTTTATTTGAGGTTCGGGTCGTGTTGCGTGTTCACGGAAATTATTTTGTCTTGATCATATCGGGTTACGGTTCTTAGGAATATTTTTGTCGGGTTCAGATTTTTGTCATGTCAGATTTCGGGTTTTTTCTACAGGAAATTTTAGGCTCGGGTCGTGTTGCGTCCACGGAAATTATTAAATTATTTTGTATTGCTGGTATTGGGTTATGGTTTTTTAGGGATATTTTTCCGATTCAGATATGGTTCGGGTCTGATTTCAGGTTTTTTTTTCTAAATGGAAGTTTTAGGATCGGTTAGGGTTGCGTGTCCAAAGAAATTATTTTGTATTGCTTGGATCGGGTTATGGTTCTTTGGAATATTTTTATCGGGTTCAGATTTGGTTCGTGTCAGATTTCGGTTTTTTTCTAATGGAATTTTTAGGTTCAGGTCGTGTTGCGTCCAAGTGAATTATTTTGTGTTTCTTGGATCGGGTTGAGGTTCTTTAGATTATTTTCGTCGGTTATCATATTAGGTTTGGGTCATATTTTTTTTTTTTTTTTTTTTCAAAATAAAAATAGTTCGGGTCGAGTTGCGTGTCCACGGAAATTATTTTGTCTTGCCCGGATCGGGTTATGGTTCTTTGAAATATTTTTGTCGGGTCTCAGATTTGTTTCGTGTAAGATTTCGGGTTTTTTCTAGTGGAATTCTTAGGTTCGGTTTCGGTTGCGTGTTCACGGAAATTATTTTGTCTTTCTCGGATCGGCTTATGGTTCTTTAGAATATTTTTGTCAGTTATCATATTTGGTTCGTGTCAGATTTCGTTTTTTTTGTAATCAGGTTCTGCTCCGGTTCAATGTCGACAGAGATTATTTTGTCTTGCTCGGATCGATTTTTCACGAATCTAATACTTTTTTCTTGTAAAGATAGAAGAAAGTAAAATTTATTATTCAGGGACTTAAAAGTCAAAAGAATGTGAGAATGCCTCAGATATTACGTATGCTACGCTGCAATAATAAGAAGCTAGCGGGTATTACGATAATTATTTAACTAAAGTAAAAATTATTATCCAGGGACTTAAAAGTCAAAAGATTTTTAGAATGCCTCACATATTACACACGCCACGCTGCAAAAATAAGGAGACTTTAAACTGGTATAAATCAAACACTAATTAATATTTTTACATGAAACTTTCAAAGGTTTGAACTACTCATTCTAATGCCGTAAACCGCGTAGAAATCTGATAATTACACATTGCTGTAGTCCTGTCAACAGATTTGGTCAGAACAAGAATTTCAAAAGTGCAAAAAACAGTACATTTAAAATCGCATTTACTAAAAACCTATTGGCCGGATTCAACTTTATTTTCTTTTTTCTGAGTCATTTTGCACGCCCCATTCCATAGAAACAAGAACTTTGTTTATATCATAAATAGAACCGGCGATATAGAGGTGTCAAAATCCCGCTTTGGTCAGTCCGGAAAATATAAACTTGACAGAGTACTAAAAAATTCTTGAAATATCGTTTAAATGTTACTCATTAAGTCACTAAATGGTTTTCAATATAATATATGAATAGAATTTAGAACTCAAGGAAACAACATTTTTAATGAAAAATACTTAAAGATAAAATGTAGATAAATAAACTTTATTCTTAAAGCATAGCTAATAAGTAAATAGAACTCATTTGAATTTTTTAAAAAAAATAAGTGAGATGTCGTCTATAATTTTGCAAAGTAAATTTACTGAAAATTTTAATCCTTCTCTCTCGTATATCACTAGTTGTCAGTTGTCGGTTGACATCCCTTCTGTTTTGCTGTGATATTTTTTTTTTTTTTTTTTTTTTTGCAGGTTGACGTTTTCTATATTAAAGCTAAATATAAGATACCTAGCGAGTCTAATTTCTAACTATTTTTTATTTTTCTGATTTTATTTTCTAACCACGTATTATAAAATGTCATGTTTACATATTGTTTTTTACAACCATATTTACTACCATGTGATCAATTTACAAAATAAAGAACCGCAAATTCATGGATAATTGAAAAATCCCGTAAGTAAAAGACACACAATACTTATTATCGATAATAAAGCAATTAATGCTTTTTAATCTAAAAAAACAATTATTTATATTTACTAGGACTTCCCTCAGAGGGATTAGTCTGAGCGATATTGCTGAGAACATAGATTTAATAATAACATGGGGAAGCAAAGACAGTGAGATACTACCTTTAATTGTCCATATACTGCGATAAATTGAAATGATAAAAATAAACGAAAAGTAGAATTACAAAATCTTACATATAAATTCGTATACACTGTTTAAAAAATGGGAAAGCAAACCATGCAAGATAGCCATACATGGATATAAAATTGAAAGTACGCAATATATTAAAAGTAAAATAGAAAATGAAACACTAAATTATCTTATATCGAAATTTTAACTGTATTAAATGATGTCAAGAACATAATAAGATGCTCCGCACCAATTTGAGTAACTTTAAGTGAAAAATATATGATGTTTAAAAAGAATGGACTATACTTTATATGATGTGTGCTCCCCCGGAATACTTAAAATTGTACAACATCTGTTTTCCACGGATGCAATGAGGTTGTCGATAAGAGATAAGGAATTCTCTCTTCAAAATCTGATACAGTTTGAAAGTACCGAACACATCAACAGTGGCATGCAATGCGTCGTTAAAGTGTGTTTTAGATATGCTCGATTGCATTTTAATGATGAGTGTATGCTGGCCACTACATACGCTGTATTGTTGTGTTTTCAAGCATGTTCTCCACAAGTTGAGCTGTATAAAAAAATCGGCAATGATTGCAACATAAAGTATGACACAAGATCTGAATATATCGTCTGCATTACCTTTGAGCTGTCAAAGTGTCTTTTGAAGTAATTTATGAATCTATAGATATTTTTATGCTAATCATGCAAGCTAAAATACGCCAATATGAACCCGATTATGAAATTTCACCAGAATAAGTTAATATATAAAAAAATCTACAAATCACAATTGAGAATGTGACCTTATGATAAAATTTCTAGAAAAATTAATCAGAAAAAAAAATTATATCACATTTAAAACGGCACTTCCCTCTGTTAGTGGCCTTGGCGCCAGAGAGATAAGCCTAGAGAAGGAACCTTTTAACAAGTACTTTCGGGCAACCTACTCACTGTTTCATACAGGTCTTTATTCAATATTTACACAATTTATTTAATGCTAGGTGGGTATCTATCCGCTTTGTTGCACTTAAATTGCATGTTTTGTGGAGGAAACACAGCATTATGAAATATTTAAAGTTGCTATACATAATAATTCCAAATTAATGTTAATTGAGATCACTTTCAGTTCATTTCATCTTTTAAATTTTAAATGTTTTAGAAACCATTCATAGAGACAATTTTATATTTAAAACAAACCCGAAGCAAAATTTCAAGTTTTTGGGCTCAGCAGTAACACAGAAATAGAAAATTTTCGAAAGTTTTTTGTTTCTGCAGTGTTTCATATAGCGACATTTTTAGAAATTGTTCTGTTGCGAGAATTTACGTGATGATGAATACAGTTATGTCAATTTTCATGTTTATATTCCTAACAATTCCATTTACTTCGTTACTTAGATCACCTTTAGACCTTTTTCCGCTTTGTTTAGTCTTTCGATTTTTTAGAATTCTTTCTACAACGAGCATTTACATCTTATAAATTACTGCCATGTCAGAGTTCTAGTTTCTAACCCCAGCAGTATCCCAGAAATTTCAGTATTCCAAATATATCATAATTTAGAAACTTTCTAGAAATTTTTACGTTTATTTGTCAAATTGAATTTTCGAACCTTTAAGAGAGCGTTCATAACGAGTATTTACATCTTAACAGTAACCACCACACCGAATTTAAAGTTTCTAACCCTATCAATATCACAGAATCGGAATTTTAGAACTTTTTTGCTCTTGCAGCGATGTAGGTTGCTGCACTGACATAAAATGCAGTCTTTTTTTGGAGCAGAAATGGCCACCTACATTTTTTTTTAAAGTTGGCTATGTAGTTTCAGAGATAACACCTCACAAACGTACAAACATTAATAATATCGTACATTTTATAATATTATAGCGTTCTATATTATTAGCATTAGATATACAGATACAAAAGCCATTTATCTGTTGCAAATTAAAGTGCCCTGTGTTGCCCAGAATTTGAAGGATCTTTGTTCTGAAAAATCAATTTTAAAGTTTAACACACAACATAAAACTAACATTAAAAAAAGCAGTCGAAGTGTTGTACGCATGAATCAAATGAAAACACAATATAAAAATGTATAAATGTATAAAACAGACGCAGAAGAATACAGCTATAAATGAACTTATTTCAATTTATATTTGGAACAATAATATTAAAATACGCCAATATTTCCATAATCGGATGTTTATCATGCTTCAATACATTTTTCACAGTCATATGACGTTATACTATATTCACCACGTCCTTTATATTTCCAATATGACGTAATAATTTCCTCTTTCACGTGGAAACCTTGAAATAGAAAAGTTAAGAAGTAATATTCACTTTCATTTAAATTCGTCAAAGCATTTATTTCATTTTCATTTTTCATGTGAATATCTTGCAATAGAAAAGTTATGACGTAAAATTCACTTTTCTTTAAATTCGGCAAACTATTTATTTCATTTTCATTTTTCACCTGGAAATATTGCAATAGAAAATTAATTGTTGTAGTAAGAATTTTATTGTGTATTTTAATTGTTGGCAACTACTGTAACGAAAAATGTTTAAATTTGGTAAGAAATGGCTGTTAAATTGGTGTTTTTTTTATTAATAAAAATTAACTATAAATTATTTCGATTTCGATTACTTTAGATGCCTCAGCCGTGTCTTAATAGACATGTATGTATCTTTTCACAATTTTTGCTTCTAAACTGTCGATTTGTATACAATTACAATTTTTCATTTTTATATATTAGATTATATACAAACATAAATAACTTATCTAATACGTGTTAGCAAATGCATTTTTAAATATATATATATAGATCCGTATAATACTTATTCTGTTTTATATTCATAGTCATTTGGCAAGAAAATCTCACTTTCTTAACCCCGAATTGCGTGCTTTTTACAAAAGTGCCAAAGTCCATATAACAGCGAAGTACCATGAAAAGCATTAAATGCATGGTAATAAGGTACTTAGAATGCGACATTTACGATCAACCGTTATTGGCATTCAATCTTATAGTTTGGCGATAGATTTTTGGTCGACGGGATAACTAGGTAGTACCAAATGCTGTACTGCAGTTTAATTTAATGTTCTCTATTCTACTATTTTAAGATTTTTAACTTCTATACATCGCACATTTTCAATTTTTATACCGTCGTATTCGGGAGAAAATGTACATTTAAGTGCAATTAGTTTGAAAACTGCATCTAAATTTGTTTTTGAAATATTAATTTTTTTGTAGTTTTTAACACCATTTGTTTAATTTTGGCAACTCAAGTACTCCATTTATGTTGAAAGTAGAAGAGAAATAGTTGGAAAATAGTAATTATACCTTTTTGTTGCCTTTTTCCCTTAACAACTTAATAAAATGTAATTAAAATACTTGCCATTTTGAAAAAATATAAATGAATTATTTCTTTTTCAAAATTTAATTTTAAGTATCTATATAAATATTACAAACAAATGAGGGCATATGAATCATGAGACAGCCGATTTTTTTTTCTTGATTTGTATATTATTCAGCGATAGTGACGTCTATATTCTGAAAAAACAGACTTCCGTTTTCTAGTTTTTTTCGAACTTTGTGCAGTTTCGCCTCAAAACTGAGATTTGTTGCAAAAAGATATAAATAGCTATGAAAAGAAATCTGATGAACGTTTATGCTTATTTTTACAAGTAAATAGGGCACATATGTCATATACGAACTCAGGTACGTAATTGGCGCCAAAGTGGCATTAGTTTGCCTGACATGGTAATCAGTGGCGGGTCGTGACTGTCATATTTTGGGGCACTAAATGCATGACGGACATTATTATTCTTTTCTTATCATTATTTTTTGAAAGAAAACAATTACCTTGTTTAATGGTCGAATATTCTGCCAACAAGTATGGCAAAGATTTCTTTTAAAGCAATAGTGGTAAGAGAAGAATAAATTTGGCAGCTATGGATTTAGTGCCCCCAAAATGCCAGTCACGAGCCACCACTGATGTAACCATATATAACGCTATTACAGATTGTTTTGTTCTATAATTATATCATTTATTGATTGTTATTTCCTTTTAAAAATAATAGAAAATGTTTTGTTTATCACTTTATTTTGTTTTCATATTGAAATAAAAAACAACGTACTATTATAGCACGCTATACGTAACCGGTATTCGAAAACGACGTTTTCGCCAAATTGGCATAAAAAATGGGCGTTTATGGTTTCTGTGCCATAAATATAAACATTTTATTTATATATATATAATATCATATCTTTTTATATTCAATTTGCTTTTATTTGTATATAAAAATAGGTAAGTTGCTTGTTAACACAAAATAAATTGCATAAATCTTTAAAAAATTGCTTGAGTATATAAAACAATGAATAAGTTGCACGAAAATACGCATAAAAAGCTTACTTGTCTTGTCAAATCCATTTTTCCTATCTCGCCAAGGCCCTTATACAGGAAAAGTACCAATTTCATTTTTAAAGATTAAAAAGAAATTAATATAAATGGCAATTGTTTTTTTTAAATCATGCTTTCATTAAAATTCACAAAAAATTAGAAAAAAAATATATATTTTAAATGCACTAAATATTAGAAAACTCTTAAAAAAACCTTAAATGCACGGTGTTAAGGTTTAATTCGGTGACTTCAATTATGCCGATCAGGCTTGGAAAAATCGTAAAATTCGTTTATAAGACTCGGAAAGTTTGGGCGTTTCGTCGATTAGACACGGAAAATGGTGAATTTCGTTGATCAGACAAGGAAAAATCGTGAGGAAAAAAAATCACGAATTTCGTGAATGTGACGCAAGAAAAAATTGCAAATTTCGTCAGTCATAACAACATGTATAATAATCACCTATGAACAGAACAAGTTAAATAATGATATAAAAAGTGATAAAATATCATTATTAAGATTGACGATCGTTTCATCGCACAAACAGCGACATTTTCAAAATCATTCACGATAGAAAATATTTTCACATAATTTAAAAACAATAGACATAATAAACAATGTCTCCAGACAGGATGCATAATGAAAAACATTGCAAACATAAAATAAAATTAAAATTAAATTAGCTATTTGCGAGTGTGGATTAATTTTCATATAATTTAAAAACAATATCATGGTATACCATGTATTTACCAATCACAGTTGGAAGCGTTTTTATTTTATTATATATTTATTTGGAATTGTCTTATGCGCGTGTATAATTTAATATTTAAATGAATGAGATATCTTAGCAAAGTAGTTAAAGCAAACGATTTTTTTTTTAATTAAGAATAATTAAGTATAAGAAAATTAAAATTATTTTAGAGGTTTTGTTCAGTTAATATTTTTTTTTCTAGGAATTATAATGTTAATTGCATGCGTTGCGTTAATTTATAATACATATTTTTTTAATGGAAAAATTTATTTTAATAAATAATAAGGTTGTAATTAATAACTTTTAGTTAGAATAAGAATTCATTTTATGTCGTTCATTTTTAAAGTAGAACATATTTTTAATGATTATGTTGCAAAATTAATTTGTTACTTAACAATATTTTTTATTTAAAAATAAAATAAAGATATTAATTTACATTTTTTTTTCTTTTGGAAGATAATTTTTAAAATGGGGGATATTTCTGAATCTTTCTTATAAATTTAAGAATGCTTAAGTACCAAATAAAATAATTGATTTTTAGAAGTTTTTCTATTAATGCAATTTCCTTTTTAGGGATTATAATGCAATTAATTTTTTTAATTCAAGATATATATATATTTGTAACATGGAAAAATTAATTTTAATATAAATATAAGTTGGTAATTAATTACTTTTAAGTAGAATAAGAATTTATTTCATTTCATTTGCTGATTTAATGCAGAATATATTTTTATTGATTATGTAGCAATATTCATTCTTTTACTTATTAATATTTTTTAATCTTAAAATAAAATAAAAATATTAATTTGTCTTTTTTTTTTTTTTTTTTTTTGTAATTAATATTTTAGAAGTGAGAGATTTCTTAATCTTTCTTTTACATTTTAATGCTAAGAAGATGGGTAGTTTTTTATTTATTTATTTATTTATTTATTTATTTTTATAGCTTGTAAAATAATTTTAAACATTTTTTAATAATTTGATTTTTAAATAAAATAAGAAACATAGCTATTGCTTTTAAAATGAGTATATAATTAGAAAATATGTTCAATGAGCTAATGGAGTTTTCTTTTCTTAGTACGGTTAAGTTTATAATGAATAATAATTTTTAGGTGCTATTTAAAAAATTCTTTTGATGATTCAAATAATTGTAAGTCCTTTTTAAAATGAATTCAATAAACATTTTTTAGAATAAATTAATAAAGTATATTTTTGATTACTTTTTCTGTTTCTCACTATTGGAATTTTATATAAAATACATGAAATATGCATCTCATGTCAAAACTCCATCTCAAACAAAATTAAGAAAAAGAAAAAAAAAATGTCGGCTAAGACTAAAAATTCCGAATTCGGACCGATGTTGGCAAATCTAATCGGGCCAATATCAGAAATCACATATCGCTCCTGCGTCACTTGCCGGTGCAAGTCGCTTGCCGCTATATAACCATAAGGGAACCGATTACGGTAACCGGTATTCGAAAAAGCACTCTTAAGTTTCAGTTGCCGTTATGCTGCCGACAGTTCACCGTAACCACTGTCCCGATGCCGACACTTCGGCTTACCAATCGTGTTCCGAAATGTATGTGTTTGCTGGGTAGCAATATGGAAATAAATATGATGACAACTTACTATGTGCTTATTTTGTTTTATGAATAGGAAATAATAATTTAATATAGTTTCCTGATTTTCTTAAAAAGAATGCATTAAGATTCGATATATATTTTAAAAAGATAGTAAATACTTTTTAAGATTTACATTAATTTTTATACTTTTAGAATAATATATTTATGTATGTTATCCTTGCCTCTCATATTTTCAAGCAATATGTAATAAGATTAATTTATGTTAATAATTATGTTTCTTTTTACAAACTAAAATCTTTATGATTCCTTTGTTATAACATTTAGATAAAATGTTAAAACTATGCCTGTATTACAAATAAAGCTTACTAAAAATTAAATGGTTATATGTAACTGAAAATAAAGCACCTATTAATTTTTATACCTAGATGTATCAGAGAAAAAATATGCCACAAATGAGGAGTACGCCGAAATTCGACGGAATAAAAGTAATAATAATAAGGAACAAATATGATTGGGCTCGCAGTATTTTCAGCCGTTTGGCGTATTTAAAGCCCGGTTGTTCTAAACCTACTGGCGGATTTTTTTTTTTTTTTTTTTTTTTTTTTTTTTTTACCTTTAAGTCCTAATCACACGCGCCGGGGTAAATCGCACCCTAGTCACATTTTTTTTTCTTCGAAAAAAAGAGAGAACTTTTATGAGGGTATTCTGAACTGCTTTGTACTTTTCGAGTTCGGAGTCAAGGAGGGGTAGGTGATGTGATGCCGTTATTTGTTTGTTTGGAGAGGAGAAAGATGTATCTTGGAAGTGAATAATCCCTCGAGTTTACGAACGTTTGACTTCGATACTTTCATTACTTACGGAATAACACACACTCACATAATTTTAATGAAATAGTAACGTAAAAGCTACTTGTACTTATTGATAAAGGGGTATTAAAGGTAATTAATACCAATATTTTAAATAATTCCTCTTTTAATGTATAAAATAAATCGCTTTCAAATGTATAGCATATTTTCTCAAGTATAAAAAAAGTTACAGAAACTGTTAGAAAACGTGTAAATAATTATAAAAAGCATGATTTTTTACCTAAAAAATGTTCAACTGCTGGATTTTACAGTATACCGCAGTAGATATGTTTTTAAAACGTATTTAGCCAAAAATAAAATGGAAGACAAAATGGGGTTGAGATGTATCTCATGCGTGTGCTAACGTTACAAAAATAACCGCGTGTGCGTACTGGTGCGCTGGTACGTACTGTTTTTCTTTCTTTACGGTGTGAGCTTCCGTGACTTTCAACACAACAATCCCAGTCTTTAAATGGCTATTAAAGGGACAATGGGGCAGCATTACATAAATTCATAAATAAAAACAACAAAGTGAAATGAAAAATCATATATATATTGATTATTCTATCTCTAAAAGCAATTAATATTGTGAACTACAGTATCTATACAGGGTGCATAGGAAAGTCCCTTTAACCAGAAAATACTTGCGAACGGAGAGAGCTACAGCTATGTAAGTGAGGTAACGGTATAGTGAAGCGACTATGCCCGACATAATGCAATCGACAGCAGCGCTCCTGGTGGCGAAATTTAGAAGATATCCGTTGCAAATCGAAAACGAAAGAGATAGAGCAAAATTTCCAATTAGAAAGTTTTAGAGCATCAATTAGTTAGTCGATATTTGGTCGACATTTTAATTAGTCGACATTTGGTTTACACGGATAAGATAAATTGTCGCCGGTATACCCAAAAATGTCCGAAATCGATACGCGACGATTCTACTCTGCATATTCACATTTAGGAATTTAGCAGTGCGCAATCGCAGAATGTGACGTTGTATGGTACTGTAACGTCTGTAATGTTTTAATTTCCAATGCATTAAAAATTTTAGTTTAACCCATTAAAGAAGAGCATCTTTTACACTTCTTTTAATTATTCGACACCAGTTTTTTCCACATTGTAATTTTGTTACATTAAATCGCTCAAAATTTGAGATTAGATAATGTGAAAATTTCAAAAGTAAAATACTAGTATTAAAATTTAAATGTTTTGTTCACCTTACATGGCAAGTTTTCTTGCTAACCGGCTTTAATGTGTTAAAAGGTGTTGGCACTCGCTTAATACAAATAGCCTAATCTCATAGCATAAGCTTATTGATGGCAAACGATAATTTTAATCCGAATTCGCAAGCGCTTTTATTCTAAAACTTTTATTTTCTGTGTTATGACAATCTTAATCGTTGCCTATCGACGAGTTGAAAATACGTGTCCTTTTATGAGAGTGACAACCCTCATAGCATGCATGGTCACAGTGACGTCATTGTGACGTCACTGTAAGTCACTGTGGTCACGTCACATCTGTGACCAAAATGCCACCACTCAGTGATGTCACATTGTGACTGAGATGTGAACTTCTTAGAAAACTTTAAAAAATTACAAAAATTATTAAATCATGTTATTTACTGTAAAAAATATTTTTCTGCCGGATTTAAATTTTTTTTAAACCGTCGTCCAAGTTGCCTCTGTGCCTCTAACCAAAACTTTTTATTTTCATATAACATAAAATGTAATTAATTCATCAGCGACACAAAAATATTTCCTAATTATGCGAATTTCATATTATTAAAAAAATGGTTTAGGTAAACAGACCCCGACTTATCTTTTATAAAGATTTTTGTAAATGATCATCTGTTATAGCAGAAGTTTCTCAAAGACTAGTCGAAACATTTCTGTGGTTTCAAACTAAAAACTTTCTGTTACAGTTGAGTCTGCAGCTTTTAATGAGCACGCAGAAAGCGTCTTCAAAGTTTAGTCATATATGCATTTCTTGCTTTATAATTTGCATTCAAGTCATTTTTTTTTCCTCTTAGTGTTTCACTATTTTAAGTAACTTTTTTTTTTAATTCTACTTCTTTCAGACGTTTAAAATAAAATTGACATTTTCCGAATATAAAATTAATGTACAAAATTTAGGCAAAGCCCATGACATAATTAATTATTCATATTTTATTTTTTGTTTTCAAAATATATCTTTAAAAATTATTTTACAAGATGTTTTATTCTACAGAAAATTAATATTAAGATAATGACAGATTGGCAAAGAAAAACTCATCTCTTCTCGCTAATCTTGTTGTATTTTTTAAGAAGATATTTTGTATATATTAACTGTGATATAAATTTTGCTTTTAAAAAATTACCATTAAATTAATTTATACACATTTTGAAAAATTAAGCAATATTTTATCTAGTAAACTCTAATTATGGATAATATTATTATTATAATTTACGTAAATGAAACTTTACAATTCAATAAAACTGATAAAAATAAAAGGTGAAATACAATAAAACATTTTCAAACAGGAAATTGAATTAGAGACAATTTGATAAAATTATTACGCATTTAATTTCCTTCCGAAACTGTTGTATATAAAAACAAATAAAACCGAAAAAACATCTGCTTCGAACTTCGAAACTTAAAAATCGTCTGCATCTGCACTATTTCAGTTGTTACGACTCACCGCAGAATAACGGATAAAAGTAACAGTGAAGCTTTTTAGAATAAACGCGGGAAGTTATGTGGACACTGGACAGCATAGACGTGTTGACATGGATTTAAAAAGTGAAACAAGAACGTTCTCAGGATCCAAGTTAGTTCAGCTAACAAAATATAAACCCGAGAAAATTACGGTAGCTTTGACTTGTTGAAGATGATTCAAGTCATTGCTATGGTACTTATTATCGGATTTAATTGGTTCCCCAAAATCAAAGTATCACGTACAACGTCAATGAAATTAGGTAAGTAAAAATATTATTTTCCCTGTTTGCTTTTTTTAACCGCAACAATTTTAGTTAGCTTCTCATAAACATGCTGTAGAACATAAATATTTCACTACATTTATTTTTTATTTTGTTGAAATATCTAAAATATTATTTTCCCTGTTTGCTTTTTTTTTTTAATTACAATGATTTTAGTTATCTTCTAATAAATATGTTATAGAACACAAATATTTCATTACATTTATTTTTTATTTTGTTAAAATATCTAACTTCCTTTTCAACAGCTTTGATCAGATTATTAAAATTAGTGATTTAAATTGCATTTTAATCTGGTTTATATTCTTATTTAAATATTTGGTTAAAACCACATAGTGTCCTAAATATGAAAGTATGTGGATAAGTATTATAATCAGTCATTAATATAATTAATAAACATTTAAAGATAATTAAGTTATTTTTAAAAAAAGTCTTTTTATGGGATAAAATTATTGGCAAACATAATTTTTTAATTTTGTATTAAGTGATGGTCTTAAACAATTTGAATTGCATGTTTTTATTTAAAAAAAATTGCATCTGCTCAGAAGAGGAATTTATAAAAAATAAGACACAACGGAAACGTAGGTATACTATTAAAAGAGATCGTAGATATGTAATGTTAAGAAAAAAAATGATTATTTAATGTATTATTCAACCTGAGAAATATTTTAAAATCTATAAAGAAATAGTCATAGCGGGTGAAAGCTTTTCAGTTGTTAAACATTCTTACTGAAATGTTTTCAAAGTGAACTAGAAGTCTGTTGGCAAATGAAAATATAGAAGTTACGCAATCAGTAAGTGTTTAAATATGATTTTACTTTAAAAATAACGCAAATACTTGAACAGTATGAATCTTAAATGTAATAGGGGAAGACTGGGTACACTGAAACAAAATTTACTAATTTTTTTTTCCTATCCACAATTTTGCATGCACAAAAATATAATTAATGCATATTTTTAATCTTGTATTTTCCCCATCTAAATAAATTTTTATTAGGTTCTAAACAATATCTTTATGCTTGAAAAATAACAAAAAATAAATGTCTTACAGTGTTTCATTGTACCCCGTATGCCGGGGTACAATGAAACACATACTGGGGTACAATGAAACACTCCAAATAATGGAAGCAATTTTCACCCGGTATAGTTTATTTTATGAAAAATGAGATAAATACAAGAACAAAACTTGATTAATAAGGAACTTGATAAAAATATTATAGTCTAAGATGAAAAATAAGAAAATTCTATTAGTTTAAGAAATACCTTTCTTTTTTATATTAAATTGGCTCAAGTCAGTTTCGAAAATTAGCATTTCTGCTTATATTTCAGTTCCTCCTGAAGGAATATGGGGTGGTAGTTTCAACAAGAGATTTTTTTTAATGCAAGTTTCAAAAAAAAAAAAACTAGGTTGGAGTTTTTTTATATCAAGTACTTCACATTTGACTTCATTTAAATGTATGATTTCTCCAACGGTATGTATTTCCTTATGTTTCCATTTATACGGATACTGCTTGTGCCATACATGTTGTGTGTGGATATCTCATTCTTAGTACCTCGATGACCAGCTGGGCCTGGAAAAAAAATCTGGATCATCATCAGAGTCTGTAGCAGGCAGAGTTTGTTTTCAAAACAATCCCTTTTTAGCTTTTTTTTCTCTTTTCATTTCTTTTCTTAATTGCTTAACAAGAGCATTTTTACTGACCTGGTTAGAACAAAAATCTTTTTTTTTCTGTTTTCCTACCCTTACTTCTAATATATTCTATTTACTACTTTTATAACTATAATAAAACATGTTTCATTGTACCCCGTCTGCAAGTGTTTCATTGTACCCCGCACTCAGGTTACTAAATAAAAATTTATTTTCAAACTTCTAATATTTATTTTTTTTTAGTTTGGTTTTGGAGGTATGAAGACAACAACCCAAAGATAACAATGTATAGAAAAATAATTATTACATATAACAACAAGGAAAAAGAAACAAAATTACTTTTAGTAAAGAAAGTTACTTTCAATGGTGTAAAAGCAATAATCTTCTATTGCTACTGTTGTAGAAGTGTGAATGTATCCAAATCACATCAGTAATTGGAACATATAGTTGTATAACATACATAAAAACTGCAACTCTCTATGACAAATTTGATTGATTTTATGAGTAATGTTTCATTGTACCCCTTGTTTCATTGTACCCCGTCTTCCCCTAATCATCTTTTATTATTTACTTTTTTTTCTGGATAATTTTATCATTTTATCTCCTGAATGATTTTATCGAGATAAATTTCAAAGTATCGATATTATACACTCTTTATAAACAGCGTGATTAAAATGGATTTCTTATTTATAATTACCATAATCTTGTAAATAAAATATTAATAATAATAATGAACCTATGTGTGGCTCTATTTTGTGTTTATGGGCTCAATTTTTATACTTTATTTACATTAAAAAGTAGTTAACCATTTGATACTGAGTTCATTATTTTGTTTTATTGTGTCATATAAAAATAAATATGATTATTTGTAATTATAATACAATATATACAGTAGAACGCCGATTGTCCGAACAAGTCGGGACCGACCCTAGTTCGGATAAACAAAAGTTCGGATAAATGGGCAGACAGTTTAAAGGATGTTCCTGACTATTCTAAAACCTTCACACTTTATCTAGGTTTAGGACTGACAGCACCAGTTAGTACTGGAGTGCTTAAAAATTGTTTTGTTTTTTTTAATTGTTTTTTGTTTACTTATTATTTAATTTTTTTTTCTTTTATCATTTTCTAAACTTCAGAGATTATAATTTAAGCAAAAAATAAATTGGAAGTTAGGTGTTTTTTTTTCTTTTTTAGAGAGACAAATATTTGGATAATTGAAAATTCGGTTAAAAAGAATTCTTTGAGAGAAATATGCTGTTCGGGTAATTGGAAGTTCGGTTAATTGGAGTTCCAATAATCGGCGTTCTACTGTATTTATAAAACTGTCACCAGACTTTATTCTAAAAATTTCGTTGTAGATTCTAATCTGTTTGTACTATTTATGACACTATCAGAGTTATAGATGTCATGGCAACATAGACCCAAATACCAGCCAGATAGATCTTTGGCAAAACATAAAAACTTTCACATTAGACGCAAAATAGAGTAGCTGCGGTGCTGTGTTTTATAAACAATAAGGTATTATTGTTTTAAAAAATCCTAGAGAGTAAGAGTTATTTTTATAATATATAATTTCATAAATAAAAATGTAATTTTGGCAATCAATTATTAAAGTTATTTTTTAATAATCAAAAAGTTGTTTTATATATGGATTTTACTCCAAGCAAAGCCTGATGTAAAATAAATTAACCCTTTGTATCACCGTTCTATGCATACCTAAAAGTTTTACTTACTTTTACAGTGAGCATAAAAATACGATTTTATTTATTGCTGCTATCTTCCAACATAACGATTATTGCCGAAATTGTTCTTAGAATTCTCAACATAATGATACTGGTGATACTCAGTTAATTTTCTATACCAAAGCTGTATTTTTCATTTGAGTAGTTTCAAATGGTTATTGCTAAAATGTACTTCAGAAATTTTGTAATGCATGTATGGGGCATAAAAGACGTAAACAATACATACATAATGACTATATGGCACATGATGAGCGTTTCGAGTGTATATATATATATATATATATGTATATAACGCATGCATAAACTTCACAATGATCTTAGCAATGCCGTTACTGCATTTTTTGCATAATCAAATTTATAGGGTCCTCTATAACAAAGAAGTTTCCTATTTTCTCAGCCCCAACTTGTTTGAATTACAATCATATATATATATATATTTTATGGTAATCAATATCATAAAACATATAAAATTTAATTACTTAATATCGGTATTTCTTTTTATCTTTCATTTTTTTTTATTATAAATGTTGTGTAATCGAAAAAAATTCAACCTCACCAGTGACTTCGAGTTTGTAATGCGTATTAAATGAAATAAATTAATTTCATTCAGTATTTTCTATAGTTTAAAGAATATAAAAAGTACTGTATATATTATAAAATATTATATTTTCAACACAAATTTTATCTTGATAAAGATTTGAAAATTTAAACAAATTGTTTCTTTGGTAATTTTAATGCTTTTAACAAATAGCTAATTTTGAAAAAAAAAATGTGATAGATCGATCATTCAGTTGTCTTCAATATTCTCATTTATTGCAATAGGAAAGAAAGGTGCAACAAAAATTGAAGTCTGCGGGGCATTGCATTTTGATTCAATAAAATTCTTTTGGTATACCCTTGTTATATCGGCCCCCAAGTTTTAATTGCGATGTATCGCCGAAGTATATTAACGTTATAGATGTAAATGATTTTACAACATGCATAATTATGACTATGTGTGACATGCATACGTGTTTACAGCTGTACAAGTATGTCATAGTGTGACTTCACAACATTGCCGCTAGTCACATATTCGTCACAACGTTAATGACAAAATTGTCACAAATCACACAATTTTCACAAAATTGTCACAATGTGACTTCAAAGCAGTGTCGCTGTCGTCACAGAATCATCACAGTGTTAAAGACAATTTCGTCAAGAATGACACATATTTCACAAATTGATCTCAATGTGACTTTAAAGCATTGTCACATTCGTCACAAATTCGTCACAAAGTTAATACCAAAATAGTCACAAATGACATACTCTTCACAAATTTGTCACACCGTGACTTCACAAAGTCGTCACAATGTGACGTCACAAAAGAGCTCTAAAACGGCCATAACGACCTCACATTCTAGTCACAGTGACTTCACATCGACGTCACGTGACGTCACATCGACGGTCACAATGTCACAGCGTGACGTCACAACGACGTCGACGTGACGTCACCATGCTTTACGGGAAAGTGACTGGAATTCTGAATGATCCTAAATGAATAAGATCCTACAAAAGGTACATTTCCAGGGTTCGCGCGGGTCCTGGAATTGCCAAACCAGAAAATTCTTCAATACCAGTATTTTGTTATAGGTAATCTCTCCTGAAATAAGGCTAAATTTCGCGCGTTTGAACTTGATTTATTTTTTATAAGAAAATACTGATAATAATACTGCCTTGAAAATAACGGTACCCGTACGAACACTAATTTCTTAGTGTATTAAAAATAATCTTTTCTTGTAGTTTGAAGTTAGAATTTTGAAAGTGTATGAGAATGGCGAACTTCACTGATTTCGAATATTGCGAGATGGTACTTATTTACGGCGAATGCCAACGAAATGCGACGCATGCTGCACGGGAGTATGCCGTTCGTTTTCCAGCTGGGCCACATCCAAGTGCAGTTACCATCACAAATGTAGTGCAACGTCTCAGAGAGACAGGAAGCACAAGGAGTCGTCCGCGTTCTGGCAGACCAGTAAGTGCAGGTATGCGTATTGCGCCAGAGAGTATTTCGACATATGCACTAATCCATCCACACAGCAGTACAAGAGATATCAGTATGGCTTGTGCCTTAACACGGGGTCGAGTATGGCAAATACTGAGTGATCAACATGCACATTCCCATCGTATCACTCTGCAGCAAGCACTGTTGCCACTGGATAATGAGCGTCGATTTGATTGGTGCAACTTGGCGTTGATTAATGTTGAAGGTAACTCAGATTTTTTGCCCAACATTCTTTGGTCGAATGAGGCACAATTTCAACGTACTGGAGTACCAAACCGACACAATGGCCACTACTGGGCACTGGAAAATCCCTCGTGAGGGCTATCAAACAGACACCAAGTGCGCTGGTCCATTAACGTATGGTACGGTATTTGGAAGGATCTCTTACTGGGACCTGTGTTCTACGAAGGTGCATTAAACGGACAGAGGTACCTCCAACTATTACAGAATATCATACCTGACTTTGTAGATGATATTCCCCATTCCGCATTACGGGACTTGTGGTTCCAACATGACGGTGCCCTGCACACCAGCCATCTGCAGTGCGAAGTTTTTTCAAAGATTGTTTTGGACAACAAATTATAAGGTATGGTCGTAGTGTTAAATGACCTCCACGATCGCCGGACCTCACTCCATTGAATTTCTTCCTGTGGGGTTACATAAAAGATCAGGTTTATGCAACTCCACCTACAAGTCTGCTGGACCTACGTCGTCGTATTGAAGATGCTTGCAATAGTGTGACACCTTCCATGCTGAGAAATGTGCATGCAGAATTACTCACGAATACAAACGTGTATCGTGAGCAATGGCGAACTTTTCGAACAGACTGATCATTAACATTTTATCACTGTGAGGCAGTTTGTCTTTATTGCTTTTTCGTGTGATGTTATCAAAATGTATTGAAGTAAGTACGTATTTATACAATAAATTGTGCCTATTTCTTCCTCCTTCTGGCTATTCCTTTCAAACGTATTCACAAAAGGGAGTGCATCGTTTTGGGACATTTTTGGGTATACCGGCGACAATTTATCGTATCCGTGTAAACCAAATGTCGTTTCGTACTAATTAATTGATGCTCTAAAATTTTCTAATTGGAAATTTTGCTCTATCTCTTTTCGTTTTCGACTTGCAATGGCTATCTTCCAAATTTCGCCACCAGGGGCTCTGCTGTTGATTGCATTATGTCGGGCATAGTCGCTTTACTATACCGTTACCTCACTTACATATCTGTAGCTCTCTCAGTTCGCAAGTATTTTCAGGTTAAAGGGACTTTCCTATGCACCCTGTATATAACTCATATTAATTTTAACTCTTCACACATTAAAAAGTTTACATGAGATAGTCTAATGTGTATTTTTCCTCAAAATAAAGTCATTGTTGCCATATAATCAAGATGCGTAAACAGTGTTAATCAATTGAAATTGCTATCTTTGTAACTACTGGGTGAAAATCCAGGGGCAAATCACATCACTTTGACCCAATTCAGTTTGGATTTTTTCTTTTTTTCATAAATGATCTTATAGATCCTAAACAAAATAAAACGTAATTTTCATCGGTCCATACTTTTTATACATACTTCCCATTTTGTTTCATTTCACTGAATGTAAACATCGGTTTTGAGTTCCTTTTAAAAAAGACGTAATTTTCTCAGATCATTTTTTTCTTTTAAAGAATTAAAACCTTAATCTCAGAGCCTGCAATATGTAAAAACAGTGCAAAATTGCTTTTGCTCAATTACCGTACTTTTTTTATATTTCATGCTTGAAAATACAGGTTTATAACATGTGGTGAGGTTAACGTCCCAAGCCTATACTTTTGGAACTGGTGAAATGAAAAATTCCTAAAATGTATATCATTTTAACAAAATTATAGGAAAATGTTTCAGTTTCATGTTTTTAAATATGTGCTTTTTTGACATAAATGAGTCTTTTGTGACTGTTAATGGTCTTAAAACATCATCTAATAAAATTTAATATATATATTTTTGTTTATATAATGAGAAATTGGTATTAATAAAGAAGCAATGAATAGAGATAAAATATTTCCACTCATAGTTCTTGAATATCGCTCTTCAGTCCATTCATTATCTTACACATCATTCAATCAAATTAAAAAATGTTTCATTTTTATTGTAATGAGAAAATGACATCAATAAATATATAATTAATAGTGATAAAATGCTCCAAGTGACTCCTCTTTCCTCTTCAGCAATCGAAGTAACTCGATTGGTTGACATCTTGAAGAAATATTTATAAAAATTTTAAAATAAAACATAAAATATAAGAAGAGACATACAAAAACTTAGTTGTTGCTCATATAGATAAAAGCAGCTTCCAATTAAAATAAGTAATTTGTAAAATGTGTCAGTAAGAATCTCAGAGCAGATGACAAAGAAAAACCGGCTTGTACTCGTATCTTAACCTTTTCGTAACAGTGGAACATTTTGATGATCTAGGTGGACAAAATTCCTTTTTTCGATTATCACGGAATTTGTCAAAACCGCGTGTGCTGGTAGCTGAGTGCTATATTTTCGAGATTCGTACGAGTTTTGTCGAAAAAAATCAGAGTTGTCGATTAATTATGACCGCCAAGAAGCCATTTGTGCAGTTGGTTTGATGGAGTTTCAAAAGTTGCACTAATCTCTTCTAAGTTTGAAAGCATGTCGGGATTATTCTATTTTATTTGAAAGCACGAGTTTGCTGTTCTAATGTCACAGGTTAGTCAAGGTCAGATTTAACCCATCTTTGTTTAAAAATAAGCGATATTAAACCCGATTTACTTCTTTTTTTCAAAGGTTGAAATTCTGGATGACCCTTGATGTTGTTCACAGATTTCATCCTGACTTTTAATATATTATTCAGCATTATTCAACATTAAGCATTTTCTTAAATCAAAATGCCATTCCTAAAGTATTGTAAAATTAAAATAAAACTTCTGCAGACGTCTGCTGATCATTAAGTTTCTATTAATAAACAAGCATCATATTAATTTGCAGTGCATGTATGTATGTTTCGTTCAAATCTTGCAAGTCAAATTTAACCCAATTTTAATTATCCTATTGAGCCGAAACAATGAATACATGTGTAATTTGAATGACAATACAATATTATTATGATTTAAAGAACGTAGAAATTTGTTTTGAATACTTTTTCTACGGGGCTACACAAAAATTTAACTTAAAACTTGCAAGTTAATTTTAAACCAATATCAAAAATCCGATTGAGCTGAAACTTTGCTCAAGATATGTAGTTCTGGTGACAATGCGGTTTTATTGTAATTTATGGAATGTAGCAGTTACGCTTTTTTTACAGGTCCACGTAAAATATAAGTTTAAATGTTGCAAGACAATTTAAAACGATTTTCAATTATCTGATTGAGTTAAAACTTTGCCTACATGACTTTTTCCGATGCCAATTCTGTTAAATTACAATTTGACGAACGTAGAAATTATACATTTTTACAGGGACACACAAAAGATTGCGAAAAGACTGTTGCAAAAAAAAAAAAAAAAAAAAAAAAAAAAAAAAAAAAAAAAAAAAAACCAGAAAAAAACAGAAATTTTAATTAAATTTCAACAGAATTACTATAGGTTATTGAGATACACAAGAGAATTTTTTAATTTGTAAACAAAGTGAGTAGCAGTCGTATTTCTTTTAAAGGGACACATAAAAAAATCAGTTATATTACCGTCTATATGTAGAAATCTTATTTCAAATTGAATTAAATTTATATAGGTTATTTATTCACACAACAGCTTTTTTTCAACCGAAAATAATTTTGGTAGCATATATATGTTTTACAGGGTACCACAAATGATTAATTTTTTTAAATATGATTTTATTTTTAAAAAAAATTATTTTTCAGGATGAATACACAAATTACTCGAGCAGTTCTGAGTAGACAGAAAATACAAAAAAAGAAATTAATGTTAATTTACATGTGTACATTAAATTGATTTTTACTTAATTGTAAAATAAGTATGTTTAACGCATTATTTGTGATGCATTGTACAGGTTGCCTACTAAAGTCCTTCAAACGCTCTTAATTTCAAAACTGTATCTATAGTCATAAAAATGGTTTCTAGGTATAGTAAAGTGGCAATGCGCTATGAGATGACACCGCTTCCAGCGCCACATGGTGCAAAACTGCTGAGTTAGTATTCCTATTTCGAAAACGAGATTCCTGTTCAGAACGATATTCATTTAGCATTCATGTTCACAAGGTGTCCTTTCGAACTAAATCGATGATGCTCTACAAATTTGTCATTCACTTTTATCAAATATTTTGAACCGTTTGTGCGATAAGAACGCTAATGCCGCCATTTTGCACAAGGTGATGCTGTAAGCGGTCTCATCTAATAGCACCTAGACGCAACTTTTATGAATATTGATCAGTCGTTCGGCAGTTAAGAGGATGAGAACGGATTTAGTGGGCACCCTGTTTTTTATTTTAATTTTTTTTTTGTTAAATAACCAAATATTCATCACTGTTTGAGTATTTTATTAGAGACTCATTAAGAAAACAGCAAAAACTAATTAAACTTCAACGAAATAATTTTGTTAACCTAGATCAACAAAACGTACCAGTGTGCGCTGGTCGAACTTTTCCTGACAGGCACAGCATAATCATCTCCGCTCCGTAGAAAACGCTTGTCGTTTAAAATACTATATAGATATCAACTCAATTTTCACTTTCAAACATCATTGACAAGCATTTTCCGGTATTATTATTATTTCATAAAATAAATATTTCATATAAATAGGATAAGCTTATTTAGTAGAAGGTGAATTTATATTATTGATTACGAGGCACTGAAATAAATTTCTCTTAGAGGATGTCATACCTTATACTACGTGCCATCGAAAAAAGTAAGTTAATAAAATTCTCAAATTCGTGTAAACCTTTTGGAAATTGACATTGTTATGCTTAATTCTTTGACTGAGATTTTAATCAAATATTTTCTCATGTCATTCCGATTTTCTTATATATATATGTATATTAGTTTTTCCTTCTCAGCATTACATACTATAAACTTGAGAAATAATTTCGAGGTGTTGATGTATACTATCCACATGCCTTCTTACATCGAAATAGGCGAATACGTGTGTTATCGCATGACAAATACATGATCGTTTCAAAATGTTAGCCATGCTAGAAATTCAAAGTGCTATAAATGAACCATTTTTTAAGATATCAACAAAAGAACAAATTTTCAGAAACAAAAACTGCTCCGGAATCTTTGTATCAAGGCCAAACACATAAAAAAAATCTTTTTTATTGGTGTTTTTTTCGTAAAAACGTTTCTAATCGCCCTGAAATTTTATTTTCGATCTCACTTTCAATTATGAAAAATTGTCTGTTTTGGTCAGCTGTAAAACCTATCACTAAGAACACAAATCCTGGTTATTTTGCATATACTTCTATCCAGAAATAAAATGATATCGCTAATGAATATGTATTAACACTACACCACTGACACTGCAACACCCTTGCACTTGTTATACATATCACAAAGCCTAATTAAGAATAACAAATATTTACTTTAAGATTACTTTATTGCTGAACCTCAAATTTCCTTTTAAATAAAGCAAACATTCTTGTTTGGTAAGAACACTGCACTATCACAGTCCTTTAAAGTGGATTATCGAACCTAATTCTTTTAAAACACGATAATTTTTGCTTTCGAAGAATATGTTTGTTGAATAAATCATGAGACTGTTTCTTTTACATGGTTAAAAAAAAAAAAAAAAAAAAAAAAAAAAAACACTTAACAAATTTACATTTTACATTTGAAATGCGCGTTATAAAGAGCCTATTTAAAAAAAGTCCTTCCGGCCAGTGCCGGGAGGAAGAGGTAGCTTTCATAATCCTTATTTAAAAAAAGCCAACTTATATCATGCAAACACACGAAGCTCAATTTAGTGGAAACCGAATATAGGAGATTCAATACTAATTTTTATCAATATAATGAATGAGAATTTCGCGAAATTAGTCAGCTTTATCCAAGCTGCTTTTCTTTAAAGTAACTTATATTTGGCTGCCAAATTCGGCAATTTCTTAAAGTGCCTGTCATTTTAAGACAACATGGTGGATGAGGCTAAGCAGTGAACTTGGTCGAGACCTTAGTAATTGCTGTGCACATGCTCACTCACATCGGAATCGGTTAATATATAGGAGTGCTGTCGCATGCAGAAATTCAGATTTTTCAAAATGTCACCCACAATAGAAATTGAAACTGCTATATCTGAGCCATTTTTTAAGGTAAAGACAAACAAAAAATGCTCCTGAATCCTTATATCAAGATCAGATACTTAAGAAAGAAACCTTTTTCAATTTCTAATTTTTTTGCACCTCACTTTAAATATATATATATATTTTAATTTAATGGCCGCCATTTTGAAACAAGATGGCTGATGAATCTGGCCAGCGAACTTGGTCGAGGTGTTGATGTATACTATCCACATGCCTTCTTACATCGAAATAGGCGAATACGTGTGTTATCGCGTGACAAATACAAGATCGTTTCAAAATGTTAGCCATGCTAGAAATTCAAAGTGCTATAAATCAACCATTTTTTAAGATATCAACAAAAGAACAAATTTTCAGAAACAAAAACTGCTCCGGAATCTTTGTATCAAGGCCAAACACATAAAAAAAATCTTTTTCATTTTCCAATTTTTTAATACCTCATTTTGAATTTTAAATTTAATTTTTTTAAATGGCAACCCTTTTAAAACAAGATGGCGAATGAAGCTGGCCAAGGAACTCGGTCGAGACATTAGTATGTACTATGTACAGACCAAGTTACATCCAAATAGGTTCATAAATACGCCTGTTATCGCGTGACAAAAATCAGGTCGTTTTAGAATGTCAGCCACAAGAGAAATTCAAAATGCTATTACTCAGCCATTTTTTTTAGATATAGACGAAAGAAAAACTGTTCCGGAATCTTTGTATTAAGGTCAAACACATACAAAAAAAATCTTTTTCATTTTCCAATTTCTTGGTATCTCATTTAATTTTTTTTTATTTTTTAATTTTTTTAAATGGCCGCCATTTTGAAACAAGATGGCGGATGAAGCTGGCCAACGAACTCGGTGAAGATATTTGTATGTACTATGTACACACCAAGGTACATCAAAGTCGGTTCATAAATACGCCTGTTATTACGTGAGAAAAATCAGGACGGTTCAAAATGTCAGCCACTCTAGAAATTCAAAATGCTATAACTCAGCCATTTCTTAAGATATAGACGAAACAAAAACTGCTCCCGAATCTTTTTATCAAGGTCAAACACATAAGAAGAAAATATTTTTTCAATTTTCAATTTTTGGTACCACATTTCAAATTTAAATTTTTCTTAAAAATTTAAATGGCCGCCATTTTTAAACAAGATGGCGGGTGAAGCTGGCCAACGAACCCGGTCGAGACATTGGTATGTACTATGTATAAACGAAGTTACATCCAAATCGGTTCATAAATACGCCTTTTATCGCGTGACAAAATTCAGGACGTTTCAAAATGTCAGCCACGCTAGAAATTCAAAATGCTATAACTCAGCCATTTTTTAAGATATAGACGAAACAAAAACTGCTCCGAAATCTTTGTATAAAGGTCAAATACATAAGAAAAAATATTTTTCCATTTTCAATTTTTTGGTACCACATTTCAAATTTTAAATTTTTAAAAAAAAATTAAATGGCCGCCATTTTGAAACAAAATGGCGGATGAAGCTGGCCAACGAACTCGTTCGAGAGATTGGTATGTACTATGTACACACCGAATTACATCGAAATCGGTTCATAATTACGGGAGTTACAGTGTGACATAGGTCAGATATATATATATATATATGTATATATATATATATATATATATGTATGTATATATATATATATATCAATTTTGAACGGAGGGGGTTTCGGGGTCTGGGGGTCATGATCGATGAAAATATACCAAAATTTTTTGAAATCGCTTTCCTCCGAACGGCTGCAATAGGTAGCTTTATTGTAAAGAAAGCTACCTAAAAGAAACAACTCATATACTTGAATATTATTAAGTCCGAGAGAATAAAATTTATTAAAGAAATTAAAATTAATGTTATTCAAAATTGTTAAATTATAAATAATTCTTCAAGCTTTATCCGTATGTTTGTGACGTATCCATCTTATATACATTTTTTTCATAATATAATTAATGCACATAATAATAATTCTCTTTAGTTATGTGAATCTATATACTACATGTACAACATTGCAAAATGAAGAAAATTTAAGGTATATTTAAATGCAACGACAAATATTCGATCTTAAATGGCATTATTTTCTTTTGTCTTTTTAGATTACTATCAAGAGGATAAATCTCTTATACTAATATGGAACAACGTTTTCACACTCCACTAGTGTCGATGTGAATGTCTTCAAAAACATTAAAGTATTTAATTCCGAAGTAGAAAATAATTCCTTTAAAGAGTTATAGACAGAATATTTAAAAAATTAAATATACTTTTTAAAGAAAAATACCGTAGTTTTATTATTTACTAGCCGCCTCTGGCGGCCAGTTTAGTGGCACTTAAATGTTTGCTAAGAATTGCAACATGTAACCTCTATTTATAATTTAATTTATTTACTTAATCTTTCGCCAAAACGGAGGATTCTGACCGAGAAATTCTTTAAGATAATAGCAGCACTTCGTAATTTTTTGATGTTATTATTTCATCTTTCTTTTCAAAAACCAGTTAACTCATTTAGGCATTTTGTTTCATGTCTGTCTGCATTTCAATTGTAATACGTTCAATAATGCGGAAATTTTAACATATTAAGTAATCTTCCGTAATTGGGTCGTCTGCCTTTTGGTGCATTTCTGCTAATACGACACCAAAGGGATCCAGCGTCAGGATCAACAAAACTACTGTGAATTTATCATTTAAATTGCAAACATTTACTGAGAAATGTTCGTAGCCTGCATCTCAAGGAAAATATCTATGTATAATTCCATGTTACAATTTTGATGCAGCTCTTTCATCCTCAAATAAGCACTACATTATAATATTCACCTCAGAATGAACGGGAAATGTAAGTTATAGTGCAAACAAATAGTATATTTTCGAAATATAGCAAATAAATTGTTTTAATACGATTAAATAATAATAATAATAATAATAATAATAATAATAATAATAATAATAAATGATTCACGTTCAATTAATAGCGAGCTCAATTTTAAATCTAAAATTTATTTCGTTGGTTGATAGGCGAATGACGTCACGAACAAAGCTGCATCCTGCCTCCTGATTTGACAGCTATAAAAATCACAATCTGGTTAATTATTTAAAATTCCTCTCTCGAGAACTCGCTTTACGAATGATTACCTTCATGGCTTGATATTTTTAATCGCCAAAATGAACGAATCGCTATTGTTTGTTTACTTTGGTGGAATGAGATATTGAGTTGTCAGCCTATTTTTAATTGGTGTTGTCTCAGAATATATCCATATTTGAATATAATTTATAGTTTAAACATCAATTCTTTTTGGTACTACTTAGCAATCTCGTCCACCAATTTCGCTAAATTATATAAATCGCCAAACCACTCGCCAAATTATACAAAATTGGCAATTTTTTTTTATTTTTAAATAACGAAAGAACAAATAAATTAGTGTAACATTAATAAAAATACAACTAAAACGTCGAAATAAAAATCAGTTGATGACGTAAATGCGTGTTACTTGCTTAAAGTCAAGTGAAAGTGACATTTACGATCGACCATTATTGGCATTTAATCTTATAGGTTGGCGATAGATTTTTGGTCGACGGGATAACCAAGTAGTATCCAAATAGTAGTCATTTAAACGATCTTTCGAAAAAATTAACTTTTGTGCAGTTTTATTGGAAAAAATAATTTTGATTAAAAATGTCTGCTTATCATATGGAAAGCGAAGCTGTCATCCCGTATCTGGAGATAACAGTGGCACAGATGTCATATACAGATATTGGCGCGATTTTTTTCAGACGCCAATGTCATATACGCAACGGGTTCTTAACTGGCGCCAAAGTGTCGTTATTTTCTTTAATATGGTAACCCGGATGTTGTTGTTTATGCTGTTGATGTTTTCACCAAATTGGCGTCGGAAAAAAAATCGCGATATGACATCTGTGCGATAACAGTCACATGAGTTAAACTTTTATTATTAGAGATGAAAGAAGTGTAGTTTAAATTAGTTTGATATATGTGTTTTAAATGAAAGTTATGTATTTTAAATGAAATGAGTGATAAGTTTCTATTTTAAATGAAATGTTGGCGATGGAACAATATTTGGCGATTTATCACCTGCGTCCTTTTAACATAAAAGTACCGAAAGGGCCGTTTGGCGTATAAGAAGTGAAGCAGTCATCCCGGAACTATTGATGACAGTCAAATGATTTGTGCTTATATTATATAGATTAAGGTGGATAAATAAATCATATAATTTCAATTAAGAAGAGTTTTCCGTTTACATAATATATGAACTACATAAATTATAAGATTCCGAATTTAATTATGTGAATTTTTTATTAACATTACCAAGAATGCGTACAACTAACAGAGTGAAAATGTATCCACTCCAGGGTTCGAATCTGTATCTTTGCTTGAGTGCACCAACGGCCTGCCAAATGATTAGCCTGGAACGACACACCAGTATTGCCAGATAGTCGAAAGTCAATTTCCCCAAAATTTCTGGAATTTTCTCCAAATCACTGCTTTTTCCCGAAAAATTACCCAACGCAATTTCTAATCAAAAAAGTAAATTTTAAATTTTCCACTATGTACAAAAATTGTTTAAATAATTTAAACTCAATTTTTTGAAAAAATTCTCCATTTAAAAAGAATAAATATTTCAACCGAAGCTAGATGACGGGAATTAGAGGTTCCTTTTACAACAAGTTCGTTTACATTTGTTTTTTATATTGTTGCCAGCCGATGATTCTGGGCTATCATTACGTTAGATCCATCTACACTTATGCCAATAACTTTTTCAAGTTTTAGACCATCTCTAATCAGTTGGGATTTGAATGAACCTGAGATGGTGTTGGCATCATCTGCTTCTATCTGACATAAGCTGTAAAAGATTGTTTTCATTTTTTTGTCATCCCTACTGAAGCACGTAATCGTAATGCAAAGCATCTTCGTTGTATCAATCACTGTGCTTTCGCCAATAAGAAAAATAACAGCTTTCCAAATCTTTCTTTAAATCTTTTAAAAAGCACGCTAAATGAACGTTTCGTATACGTCTTTAAGATTTGTGAAATTTTAATATGAAATTTTATGCCGTTTAAGACCACAGAGTTTTCATCCAAGTTTCTTATAAGGAGAAGTAGGGGGGGGGGGGGTACATTTATTGAGCAATGTTCAATTATAAGCGTAGCAATGTGATTGTAGTGGGCAATTGAATGTCTTGAAAAAAAAAAAGCTCTACTGTCATTCCAGGAAGCAAAAATTAACTAGACTTAAACAAAAAAAAATTATAAAATTGTTTTTATTTCTATTGTATAAATCTATATTAATAAATGAAATGTGTATATGTGTTTGTGTGTCTGTCCGCGATGACTAGGAAAATCTGCCGCCATTAGTGATCTAAAAATTCAGGTGGAGATAGTCTAAGGCAGGTCGTAATGCACCTGTGATACGTGTAAACTATAATGTTATAAATGATGAGCACGACCACGAGAATAATGATTGATATAGTAAATACAGAACTTGTGTGGAAATATAAATTATTTAAAAACAACGTTTAAACACACAATAAAATAAGCCGATTTGATCAGACGTTAACGTTTCGTGAGTACTAGGACTCACATCCTCAGTGTAAAAAACTTTAAAAACTTTAAAAACAATATCCCCCCCAACTACATGAACGGTGAAAACCCAAATTTCAAAACAAAACACCAAAAGATCATCAAGTTCTTACAGCCAATGAAATTAATGTGGAAGTGAAGTGTCGTGACACAACAGATCCACCCAGAAAGTTCAGATGTATGGTGTACTAGATAAATCATTAACCAAGGAGTCTTTAAATTTATGGATATGAAGATCCTCAAAAAAGTCTAAATCCAGAGGAGTAATGCATTTTTTGATAATGGTAGCTGAGTCAAAATTAAAATTATGTCTCTCCCACCAGCAATGAGAGGCGATAGAGGATTTCTGTAATTCTTTTTTCTTTACATAGTTTCTGTGTTCATTGACTCTGTAACGGAGTTTTCGTTTAGTTTGTCCAATGTAGGATAAACCACATTGGCATTGAATGTTGTAAACTCCCCAATAATTATGAGGTGGAATTTGATCCTTAAGTTGCGAAAACGTTAATTTGTTAACCGGTTTAAAAACCACACTAAAATCATAATGTCTCAAGATATTAGCCATCCTAAAGCTAATGCTATTATAAAATGGTAAAATGATAAGGTTAGAAATGTAAACCGCAGTAACAGGAAAATCAAGATTATTAACACATTTATTAAGACTATGAGAAATTAACTTATTGATATAAGATAAACCAAAACCTCGATCAAAAGCCACAGATCTAATGTAATTTAATTCTGTAATAAGTGAATTATTGTCTGAACAAATTAAGCGAGCTCTATTAATCAAATAAAGAAAAGCCGAAGCTTTTTGGGAAGGGGGTGACATGAATTGAAATGTGGGGGGAGTGTGACAGCAAAAGGTTTACGGTAAACGCAAGTGTCAAAGTTGTTAAGCTGACGTGTAACCAACACATCCAGAAATGGCAATCTATTATCTATTTCAACTTCATAAGTAAATTGAATGACTGAATCTATTGAGTTTAAAATTGTTAATATATTGTCAACAGAAAATAGAGAAAGGTCTAAGAGTGCAAAAGAATCATCTACATATCTACAGTAAAAAGGGAAGTTGATAAGGTTAAATATTTTAACCTCAGAGTAATGCATATATAAATCTGCTAAAAAAGGAATAAGGGAATTACCCATTGCTAAACCATCTGTCATAGAATAATATTGATTAGAAATTTGAAATGACTTTTGTTTTAAACAAGTACTGAATAACTCAATAATGTGGTTGATTTCATAATCTGTGTAATGAAATTCTTTTAATCTAGCAGTGAGACTTTGTAGTGCACCTTGAACTGGAACATGGGTGAACAGAGAAGTAACATCAAATGAAACTATGCATAAAGAGGGGGAGGGGGTGAAGTTTTTAATCCGATTTACAAAAGAACTAGAATTCTTAATAGTATAAATATTAGAATTTGAAAGGAATGAAAAGCGTTTCACTAAATATTTAGCAGGAGGGTATGAAGCCGAATTTGAGAACCGATATTTGATACCATAGGTCGGAGAGGAAAACCAATTTTATAAACTTTAGGCAGCCTAAAGTTCATAAAATTGGTGTTTCCCCCCGTTGTTTTTAAATAATTTACTGATTGATATCTCTGATTTCGGTATTTTATTTTCGTTTTCCAAATCAAAATCGAATTCGAGGCAAATCCGCTGTTATCAGACGACTGAAAGTAAACTTTACGTGAAATAGTGAAAAAAATTCCCCAAGATATTCCCCAAAAATGTTGATAGTCCCCAAATATTTCCCCAAGAAGCACTTGTCCCTAAGTATATCCCCAAGAAGTACTTGTCTCCAAAAAATTCTCCTGGAGGTTCAAAATTCCCCAAAATGGGGATAAAATTACCAATCTGGTAACACACCTAGTGTACAATCCTTCTCACTCATATATGTTGATAAGGCTGCAACCGCAGTACAAGAGGAATAACTTCATGAACCACAACCCTGTGGCAATCATAAGCCATTAATCCATCATGGATTAATATACGGTCGTCCCATAAAAGCTAAGAGAAAAATTATGAAATGTCAAGAATTATATTTGCAGCAAAACATTTTCCGGTAATAATATTTTTTCATAACTAGCTATGAAAAGCTTATTTATTAAAAGGAGGATATATACTAATTTTGTACTCGATTGGTTACGAAGCACTGAAATTAATTTCTGTAAGAGTATGTCATACCTTATAGTTTGTGGCGTCGAAAAAAGTAAGTTACTCGAAATCCCAAATTCGTGTAAGCCTTTTAAAGAGTTACGCCATTACACTTAATTCTTTGACTGAGTTTTTATTAAAATATTTCTTAAATATTTTTTCATATAATATTGATTTTCTTTATATATATATATATATTTTTTTTTAGTTTTTCCTTCTCAGTATTACATATTATAAACTTAAGAAATCATTTATTGGTGTTTTTGTTGTAAAAATGTTTCTAACCGCCATGACACTTATATTCTAACCTCAATTTCTAGGATGATAAATATTTGTTTTATACAGCTTAAAATCTCTCACTAATAACTTTAATCCAGGTTGTTTTGCATATGCTGTTATCATAAAATATTATACTATTGCTAATGAGTATGTATTAACACTAGATCAATGACACTGTTATACCCACGCACATGTAATATATATCACAATATCTAATTAAGAAAAACAAATATTTACTTTACGATTCGTTTATTGATGAACAGTAAATTTCCTCCAAAATAAAGCAAACATTCTTTTTTGGAAGAACATCGCATGATCATCGTGGTGGATTATTAAACGTAATTCTTTTGAAATACCATAATTTTTGTTTTCGAAGAATATGTTTGTTGAATATATCATGAGACTATTCGTTTCACATGGTTAAAAGAGAAAACATTTTGAACAAATTTACATTTTACATTATAAATGTGCGTAAGAAAAGGCTTATTAGAAAAAAAAACAACTTATGTACTTGAATATCATTATGTTCGAGAGAATAAAATTTATTGAAGAAATTAAAATTAATGTTTTTCGAAATTTATACATTCTAAATAATTCTACAAGCTTTATTCGTATGTTTGTGAATATTTTTTCTTTTTCTGGACTCAAGTAAATTGACAATAACAAATAACAGAATACTGAAAGCTCGAAAAGATTTCATTGAATAGAAATTTAGAGTTTTATTTTTTTTTTAAACTTATTCATTTGACACGTATACTGCCGTCTCCGTTAACGATCGAATGCTCGTTATTATTTTAACACAAACAAAGTGCTATATTAGTGGTAATTTTTGAAAATGGCTGAAAATGTTTCCACATCATGATATGTACTCCGGAATTCAAATCCAGGTCTGGGCACTCTTTCAGTCAGTGGGAAAATTTTCAACTTGAATAACTTCATTACCAATCGCTATAATTGCGTTAAAATGATAAAGTGTAATTATGTATCCAACGGTTACAGGAGTTCCTTTAACTTCGGTTCGTTCTTTCGAGTTATTTCAGATAACACACCAGATGTATTTGTCAAAAAGATGTCTGAGAGAATTGTGTCCGACGGATTTGCCCAGAATAGCTTAGTTGCTAGATCGGTGAGATTATTAATCAATGTTCCGGTTTCAAATCGACATCCTGGACAATTTTTATTTTCTTCTACGTATAAAAAAAGTAACTATATGGAAATAGACCAATGAAAATCTGCGTAGATACCGCGAAACGCATCTGATTGGCCAGAGCTTTCTGGCGCTAATAGGGGTTACAAAGGGGGGCTCTGTCGTAAACGTCGCCAATTTTTTCGCCAACTAGGCGATATATCGCCTCATTTGGCAACCAAAATTACCGTCAAAAGTAACGCCAACTTGGCGCTATTTCCAGTATTTCTTCAAATTTCCATAGACTCCCATTGAAATCCAAGAGGGTTTTACTTGCTTGCAAAAATCGACAAATTGAGATATTATAGCGCAACAAAAACTAATATTAGATTATGAATAGAGCTTAATTGGACTATTTCCATTATTTTTAAGCGCAAACACTAACTATTTAAAATATTCGTAACACTATATATACAGGGTGGTTATTAATTAGCGTGAGGTGTTCAGAGCCCTCTAGCGAGTAAAGTATTGGACGAAACACAAGCAAATTTCATGATCATCCATAATAGACCATGGGATTTCGAATTCTTAAAAAAAATCGCCACCAGGGGCAATTCTGGCGCTGCTTACCGACTAAAATGCATTAATTTGCATAAAATTCGTTCTGTGCAGCGATCATGAGTATAAAAGGAAAGGCTAGGAGATTTCTCATCATCCTGAGACCAACTGCTTTGCGATGGCTCTTACCTTACGGGACCGTGCTTTGCTAGTCAAGCTGTATTAACAACGGAACGAGAATTGCAATGCTGATTTCGTGAATTTAGCCGATTAAAGAAGTTGCGTAAAGGACCGATGAGCATAACAAATTTACGAAAGATGATTCAACGATTTGAAACTACAGGGACTCTAGCACGTCAACCAGACCAAGGACGCAAAATGACTAATCAGCAACAAGTTGATGAAGTTGCAACTGCTATTGTCGAACAGGAGATGGAAAATGTACAGCGTACCAGCAGCTCTCGGGCAGTATCTCAGCACACGCAGATCCCATACTCAACGGTAAGGAAGATCCTGCATCAGATGTTACAGTTTTATCCGCACAAAATCTCTTCTGTTCAAGAATTGCTCACAGACGATGCGATCACCCGATTGGATTTTTCATTGATATTTTTAGCACGCATGCAAGTTGATGCAACAAAGCCGTGGCAGATTTTATTGAGTGATGAAGCGCACTTTCATTTGAACGGTGGCATTAACACCCGCAACTGCCGCATTTGGGCTGCGAATAATCCGCACGCTTGCGTGCAAGAGCCTTCCCATTCGCCAAAAGTCACAGTGTGGTGTGGCTTTACAGCATCCTTTATCATCGGTCCTTACTTTTATGAAGATAATGGAACAAGTGGACCAGTACCGTTACTGCTGCCAGGTATGCAGATATGCTACAAAACTTCACGATTCCACAACTACAGCAGCGAGGATGTCTCAATTCAGCCATATTCATGCAGGATGGGGCACCACACCACATTGGACTTAGGGTACAGCGTGTGTTGTGGCAACATTTTTTTGACAGCAGAATCATTAGTCGAGAATTTCCTACGGCATGGCCTTCGAGGTCGCCCGATCTCAAACCTTGTGATTTTTGGTTGTGGGGATTTCTTAAAGGTGTTGTTTATTAAGGACATGTCTCCAATATCGCAACGTTGAAAGATCGAATAACGTTACAAGTGAGGCAAATCAACTCTGATTGATATGCTGCGAGCGGCAGTTAGAAAACTTCGTGCATCGTATGCAGTTCTTGGAATATACCAATGGTGCTCATATTGAACGTAATTTGTAAGTAAAAGACATTTGTTGTAAATAAAATGGATATGTACTGTATTGTTTGACATTTAATCATTCAATAGTTACACTAATACAATTTTTCAGCGCCAAAATTGCGCCTAGTGGCAAATTTTTGAACTTTTTTTTTTAGAATTCGAAATCCCATGGTCTACTATGCATGCTCATGAAATTTGGTTATGTTTCGTCCAATACTTTACTCTCTAGAGGGCTCTGAACACCTCACGCTAATTAATAACCACCCCGTATATGTTGACGGAGAAAAGGCGAATAAGTGAACATTTTAGAGCAGAAGAGATTTATATGAGTATTCATTTAGATGCAGAATGGAAACGCGAAACATTTACGTCTGGGGTTGGCTCGAAAATAGGGATTGCTTCGCGATACCAAATGGAATCGCCAAGCAACTATTGGTGAGCGTAGCGAGCAGAGGGGCGGAGCCCCCCTAGTATTTGGAAAAAATAAAACTCTTAGATTTAAATGCTCTTGATGGGAAAAATTAAAGATTTGAGTGCAATATTTTATCAAATGAAATAAGTGAATTATATATTTTAAAAATATATCATTTTTTAATTCAACTTATGGGTTAATATCATGTACTGATCTTTAGACAATAGTATGATATACATAAGTGATGCTCATTCAATACGCACAGTAAGAATTTAGGGTGGTGTGGTAAAATTTAAATATCTATTTCCGATTTGATATTATGAGGAGAAAATGCGTATGGTATTGATAAAAAAGATTAATAAAAAAGTAAAGTATCCAGTTAAACTGATGGCATGGAGTTCACAGGCTATTCACACTAATTGTATATTGTACACTTATATCAAATAATAATGCTCCTCTTAAAATAAATTGAGGGGGATTAGCACCGTTTCCCCTCTTTATACATAACCAATGAACCTCCAAATCTAATTAGGGACGCGCCTTATCAGAATACACCATTATACCAACTTGAAGTAAATCGAATAATTCTGCATAAAGAAACCATTTCGCAAAATTTCGGGAGTATTGGCTCCAACATCCCTCCTTTATACTTAACCAATAAACGTGCAAATCTGATCTTGAAAAGCTCCTTATCATAATTTCAAAAAAAAAAAAAAAAATGAAGAAAATTGGATAATTCTGCATGAAAACCCATTCATCTAAATTAAGGGGAGGGAGACTTGTCCCTTGTCCCCCTTTTATACTTAACCAATAAACCTCAAAACCTCAACAAGGAAGCGCCATTTTGGAATAAACCGGTACGTATCAAATTTGATGCAAATTGCATAATTTTGCATGAAAAACCCATTTATTTAAATTAAAGGGGGAACTAGCCCCCTTTACCTCCTTTATACTTAAGCAATGAACATCAAAATCTAATAAGGGAAGCTTCAAATCAGAATAAACAAGTATATAAAATTTGAAGCAAATCGAATAATTTTGCATGAAAAAAAACATTTATCTAAATTAAATGGGGGATTAGCTCCCCGTTACCACTTTATACTTAACTAATGAACCTACAAAACTAATCAAGGAAGCACCTTATCGGAATGAACACAGAAAAAAATGTGAAACAAATCGGATATTTCTATCAAGAGTTATCGCGTTACGTACATACGTACGTACATACAGAACTTCCGAAATTTGGCGAATTTCGTGTTTCTTCTTATTAAAACAAATACTAACTAGAGTAATGTTTTCATACGCTGCGGCTTGGAAATTTGTCCATGGTATTGATAAAAAAAAATGTAGTCGGATAATAATTCTCCGATTGCGATAAATTTAATTAATATATATATATATATTTATTTATTTATAATTTTTTGATATATTTTTCAAAAACCAAATCGAATATCTATTATTCATTGAAGCCCTGTTATAATTTTCGAAGTATTGCAAAGGTATTGAAGTTATTATAGAACATAGAAACTTCCGTAATAGGCAACTGGTTATTATTTCTTATAAAAGTCAATAAGCCAATATCACTTTATGTGATTATATAAAGTCTCTCAGATGATCTGGAAATGATTGTTAATTTATCACTAAATCTTACATGCTAGTCTATTTCGAAATTATATGTAAGCAAGAACTTTAAAAATGACATTATCCATGTTTCCAGTGCCAATGAAACTTCTCGTAATTTGCCTTATAACATGCAGCAAGCTGTAGACTCCCGTGGTCGAGCGACTTCGGTCTTTCACCATGGAAATTTACTGATCTCTATGACCTTCGACAAAAGGATACGTATAAGAGACCCTGATATGAGACAAGCTTTAACAGCCAGATAATGTGTATTGAAATGTAAAACAATCAGAAACATTGTTACTAAAATTCTCAACTTCAAAGCTTCCTTTGGATATACAGAACTCATTAATTGCAACTCAGATGAATCATACCCTATTCCTTAATTCAAATATAATTAACGGTTATGTCAAACATTTCATACAATCTCGGGCAATATCGTAATGCGATATCCGAAAATTACCCTCTTGCACTCAGCCTGTGGAAAGATGCGTAAAACAACTTTCAGAAGCATCACTAAAAGTTTGTAGACTAGAGGTAATTGATGGTTACTTTAGAACAACTCTACAATTCAGATAATTACAGCTGAGTATTCACAAGTAGTCTATACTACTATTATAAAGAGGTAAAAATTGTTTATTTGTAGGAGGTAAGCTCTGGAACTACCGAACCGATTCCAAAAGTAATCGTCTCAAAATAATGGTATTGGTCCAACTTAGAACATAGGCTATATCTTATGTCCGTGTCACTGGCCAAATGGGGGTGCAGGAGCAAAAAACGTTCTAAAAATGCGATTTTTGTGTTACTGAAGGGCCTGGAAACATGAAATTTGGAATGGTAGTTACTTATAAGATACTAATGATCTCTAAGACATTTCTTAAAAAGTTCGAAATTTAAAAGGGGTGCAAATGCGCGATAAGCGTTCTAAAAAACGTTCTAAATGGCGATTTTTATGCAATCTCAAGAAGTGCCAAACCGATTAAAAAAATAATGGCGTCAAAATGATGGTGACAATCCTTGCTCCAACATAGGCTACATTTTATGTCGGTGCCACTAGCCTTAAAGGGGGTGCAGGAGCAAAAAAACGTTCGAAATTGCGATTTTTGTGTTAATGAAGGGCCCAGATACATGGAATTTGGCATGGTGGTAACTTATTAGATATAAATGATCTCTAAGAACATTTCTTTAAAATTTCGAAATTTAAAAGGGGTGAAAATGCGCAAAAGGGCTTTCTAAAAAACGTTCTAAATACCGATTCTTATGCAATCTCAAGAAGTACCAAACCGATTTAAAAAATAATGGTGTCAAAATGATGGTGATAACAGTGTGCTAGTGCGCTATACTGATGTCCCGGGTTCGAGTCCCGGCTTGGAATCTTTTCCACTATGTTGGCCTTTGCGCCTTTTAAGCAATTACTTTGAAATTTGATTTTCATTTGAAATATTGTGTCCAAGGCGAATGTTTCCCCCTGGAATAATTTCCATGTATTAATATAGTTTCTATCAATGCTGGTTTTAATTATATTCCGTGTTTGCCCCAGGATGGTGGCTCACGGTAAATATTTCATCTTGTGCTGCGTTTGTAGCCTTGCCAACATATAATAGTGAGAAATTTTCCTTGCTGGGTTCCAAGTGGTTTAGTCGGTAGAACGTCAGTGCACTATACTGATGGCCCGGGTTGGAGTCCCGGCTTGGAATCTTTTACACTATGTTGGCCTTTGCGCCTTTTAAGCAATTACTTTGAAATTTGATTTTCATTTGAAATATTGTATCCAAGGCGAATGTTTCCCTCTGGAATAATTTCCATGTATTAATATGATCTTTATATATAATTTGTCGTTATATGCAAAGCTAACAACAATCATAAATCCTTTTTTTAAACTTTTTCTAGATACATTTAACCTTGTTTTCAGAATATTTTTCTTCTCTTTGATGATAATAAATGGATTTGTTTTATCACAGACATTTAAATAGACCCAAGCTTCATCTATTGTGACAACATTTTTCCATTTTTCTTCGGATAAATGCTTCTCATAAAGTGTTCTGCATCGCGTTCTACGTTCAGCGATATGTTCTGGAGAAAGACGATGATCATTGTGTTTTTTGGCCTTTTTTAAAATTCAAACCAGCGTTAATCATTTTCATAACAATTGACACTGATCATTTCAACGATTTAGCAACAGTGTTTTTTCTTGGTGTCATTTATTTTACCATAAAAGATCTAACCTTTATGATATTTTATTAATTGTTTTTTTTTTCTAGCGTACATATTTGGAAAAGCGTTTCCTCTTGAAAACAGACATTCACTGCTTTTTTCATGCCTTATTGAAAAAATGACCTGCTGTAGTTCTATTTAGAGACACGTTATGTCTTTCACAGTGCTTTTTAATAACCAACTGAATACGAATAATTCTCTTTGGAAAGTGCAGAAATATAGCTTTAAATTTCTCGATTGTTTAAAAGCGCCATTTTGCGTGCATACAGAAGATATAGAAGACATATAGAAGACATATAGAAGTGAGGATAATTTTCTTTTATAGAGGAAGTAGAAATTATTAAGGTATGTAATGAATTGTGTCAAATATCTTAATTCGCCCAGTATATGAAACAAAAGCATATGAATTTAATGTTTAATTTATGTTATGTATTGCATTATGTGTCGTGACTTTTGTACATTACTAGGTGCGTGAAGTGAAACCGTCTTAAATGTGAAGTTCAAAGCCCAAATACATATTTAACGTATGAGCAAAATTTGAAAATGCATTCCGTTGTTTCATCGGATTGTCAGGATGACCAAATGTGGGCTAATAAATATCTTCAACAATGCAAATTTAACCAACTCAAGATTTTAATTAATCGATATACTCTTATATATGAAAAGCAAAAAAAAAAAAAAAAAAAAAAAAAAAAAAACCATAACACAAGGCATGTGAAGAAATCACAAGATATGAGACGATATTCTAGTGTCTGGAATAGAAAATAATGAAAAGTACCAAGAGAGGTTCTTGCAGTTCCATAGTTTTTATTTCAACATGAAAAGTTGGAGATCCGTTGAGTACAAAATGAAAGATTTCAGTAAGAATTAGTGTTGAATTCCGATTTTTATGTTTATGAATAATATTATTCGTTTGGATGAATTTGTGTGATCTACTAAGTATATTATTCGTTCGTGTGAGTAGCCAAATTTGGACTACCGCTTTATATGGATCGCTGCAATTCAGCCGTTAATTACAGAAGGAGAGGCCGTCTATCGCTGAAATAATACTCATCAATATGACGCCATTTATGATTGTAAAAAGCACCTCCCTTCCACGTGCTGTTTTCAGAATTTAAAAAAAACCCCCTAAAATTAACCGTTTTGATTTACTTTTTTTCCTGCTAAACGTAGGCGAATACTTTAAAATAAGGTAGGTTTTTATGTTTTCATATACATATCTAAATTCATGTGTTTATTTCGCACATTTTGCACGCAGATTTATTTGCTTTCGTTTTTGTTCTTGGTCTTTAGATTATGGGAAATGGCTTAGAAAAATGGCGCAGCTTCCTTAATTTGACCAATTTGAAATGCGTAAATTGGACCAGATATACGATCATAAATTTGATATGTAAGTAATGCATTTCGAAGGCTGAACACGGCATCTGTCCTCCAAACAGGCACGTTTTGTAAAGTCATCATTTTGCTGTTGCTTCTGCGGTTATTCCTGACGAGGAGATATGCACTGCAAATAGATTCGTCGACTCTCTTTTTAGTGAGATTTTGGAGTCAGAGTCAGTAATCATGAAAGCTATTAAAACTAAAAGAGTAAAATTAAAAATATATGAAAAAGACACAGACAAAGTCTTGAAGAAAAATATCACTGATAGCAAAAATAGTCAAAGATATAGGAAACGAAAGGAAAGAGTAAGTTGTGATGATATTAACCCACAAGAAGGCTACAGCTACAAAAACCACACAAAACCAAAGCATCATTAGAAATGTTCTCCCGTGCCAAAATCAGTTAAGTCAAAGTACAGTGGGAGACAAAAACAGCTGCGTTAACATCTCGGGCATATAAAATAAACCTTGAAGTGAAAAACAAAAACAACGACAAAAGGGAAGCTCTCAAACTATAAAAGTAATTCCGACATCAAGTTTTAAAAAATTTGAGTAACTCAATTTAAAGAAAATGATAGAAGGGAAGAACTGAAGTCATAAGATAAAGAAAACTCCTGTTGCAAAATAAATTGTCTAATGATTCAGAATCTAAAAAGAAAAATCAAGACAGTGATGTTTGGTTTTGCCTAATTTGAGAGAAAAAGGAAATAGCACAAATGGTTCAGTGTTGAGATAACGAAGAATGGTTCCATGATGTGTGCGCTGGAATAAAAAATGAAAAAAAGAAATTCATGTGTAAGTTTTGCATCACTTCTTACATGATATCCAAGTAACTTCAAATTATTTCCATAGTTTCTATTCTTAATTACTTACAACTATGATTTATATTTGAATATATTTTGATTTAAAACAATTACTGTTACCTTCAGAAATTTGATTTCATTATTTGTTTTTATTTTAATTTCATTGTTTCATTAATCGCAAACTTTGCCTTTAATAAAATTAGTTATATTCACTACTCATTAAAACAGCATAATATTGTTTAGTCCAATTTCGGAGACTGGAAGTCGAAAATAAGAGACCAGTAGCGGAATTTGGACTAAATTTGACAATTTTTTCAAATTAAAATAAAACTTAGATTTTTCATAAGGAACATATTCTAGAGATTTGTATTTGGGCATTCTCACAATCTTTTGACTTTCGGAAATAAAAATCTGGTGAAATTAAACTTTCTAAAATAACATTTTAATCTGATAGACGAATGCCTTAATGATTCAAAATAAAGAAAAAATGGTCAGCAGCGTAATTTTTTTTTTTTGAAAATTTAACTGACGTTTAAGTTAAACTTACGAGTTTAATTTTTCTTGCCATTTTACCAATATAACTTTCTATTTTCCTCTAAATTTTTACTTACAGTGTAAAAAAAAAATACGACAAGTTTTCCTGTAGGAATCGGAAAAATAGTTGCCGTTATCGTACCGGAAAAATTTCCGACCCAGCTCGGAATAAAATCCGTAAAATCGGAACAAAATCCGTAAAATACCGTTTTATTGACTATTTCCTTCTTTTACGGATTTAATTCCGAGCTGGGTCGGAAAATTTTCAGGTACGATAAGGGAAACTATTTTTCCGATTCCTACAGGAAAACTGATCGGATTTTTTTACAGTGTATAATGAATTTGCATAGTACCCACAGAACATTCAAATAAGAAATAATAACAATGTAGTATTTTTAGTAAAAAAATTTGGTATAACGTTGTCTTAAAGGGGTGTTATTGAAGGAACGAAAGGAAAACAAAGGGATGGTATAGGGAAAAAGGGACGGTAATGAAAAAAAGGGTTGGTAAGGATAGGACGGTAAGGAAAATTACCACTATTTTTAGGCAAATCATGGTAAGACTAAGTGATAGTCACAATGTTCATTGATTTTTTGAAACAATTATTTACATTGGATTAAATAAAAAAAAATAATAATAATTTATCTCGAAAAGTGCAGGAACCTTGGGAACGGTAAGACTACCAATAAACCACGATGCTTGAAATTGATATTTAAATGCTGATTTAAATTATGCAGAAAAGTTCCTGTCAAAGAATTGTAGACATTCGTTCTCTAGCATACTTCTGCTTGAGAAAAAACTTGAAAAAAGTTCTGTGGCTGCATCTGAAGTGATTTTCTGTATAAGTTTAGCAAGGGTAGTGGTAAGGGAACTAAAACCCAGGGACAGGGTTCAAAATATAATATCAACCGTAAAAATGTGTGCAGATTAATTTTTTCCTACATATTTATATAAAACAATTGTCCCAGTTTCGGAAAAAAATTACATCGAATTACTTCTATGGAAACAATTTTATACAGACAGCTCCAAACTTAAAAATCACCATCGGGGACACGGGACGGTATAGGAGTTTTCCTGGTATTTAGACCCTCATCATCGTCCTATGCAATCATGCAATGGAATATGCCCTGTATATGAAATTTAAAAAAACACAAGAATATGTATTAAAATAAAAAGTATTATTCAGTGACATAAAAGTCAAAAGATTGTGAAAATGCCCCATTTATGCAGTAGACAATAGATTGACTACATGCAATGATATTTTGTTGATATGCGAAAAATGAAGTCAGTTACACCTGAAAATAAGTGAAGTTATCCAAATTCAGCTACTCTCCCTTATATAAAATTTAGAAGCTAATAGAAGTACTTATTTGTTGTTATAAGTCAAGTGAATATAAGTCAAGTGAATAGTCAACATAAGTAGGTTTAAATATAAATTCCCACATATATGGAATTTGCTAGATTCCATGTGAATCAGCATATTTTCAGTATATGTTTATTTTTATGATATGCATTTAAATTGTTTATTAGTCACACTCATTAACTGAATTATATGATGCGTAGAATCGCAAAACATTCTTTTATCATTAATCATAGATCAGTAAATTTAACATTGCTGTTGAATGAAAGAGGAATACTTTGATTAATTGGACATTTAACCTTTATCAGCTGCATAAACGGAATGCAAAACTTAGTAAGAGAAAACATATTTGAAACATGAAGAACATAAGTATATTTTGATACCATAATTTCTATTCTATGCATATGATATTGGAAAATATGTAAACAAAAGGATAAAAGCAAATAAATTATGTACAGTTTAGCTGCTTACTTACATGCCGTATGCCACATTAAGTTCAACATAATTATGTGCTTATTACTCTTTGCTTTATATGTTGTCAAACAGCATGTCTTAATGTATTTGTACATGTATTTACGTAGTTGTCATTAATTCAATAGTCAGTCTCATTAAGTGAATTATTTGATACAATGTATCAAGTAATGCATTCGTTGTAGAAAATAGTTTCAACAATAATATTATTCAGTAAATAAATTTTTGATGCTTTGTGGAAGGAAATTCATGTGATTATATATCTTTTCATATCTTTTCAGTAATGAGAAAGGAATCAAAATTTTGCCTAATTAGTAAGATTTCTAATTAAAACATCAATCAAACTAAAAGAAAACAATGCATTTTGGTGCGATTATTTATATAACTATATCAGAGAGAAAACAAGTAAATTACAAAAGGAAAATAATAAAATCATAAGACGTTTTGTTGGATTTTTCTGTAATGATGAATAATTCTCATGTATTCACCAGTCTGAAGTGTTTAAATCCTTTGTTAGAACAACAATATAACTTTTACTACACATTGTTAGAATATCGCAATAGATTTTGATCATGCAAAAATCATATTCAAAACATCCAGTTATTACGCATCCACTATAAGAGAATCGAAAGAAATAACGTGTAAAAACAATCAAGTATGTAACGACGCCCTATCGTACAACATCCCCAGTTTATGGTTCAATACCCTGAAAATAAATCCTGAAAACCTGAGAAAAATGACGCATTAAAATTTAAAATACGGAAGTTAAATGTTTTCTTTTACCGGAGAAAAAGTGACGTATGAGAAATACAGTGATATCATAAAATGAATGGAACTGCAATTAATAATAATATATATTTCCTCTAATTAAATTCCATCCAAGAAACTGCTACTACTACTTCTACTTTCAACTCTAGTAATTATTGCAGTTGCAACTGTTATAACAATGGCCCCAGAAACAATAATCAACGTTTGCGAAGAACTGAGCTATCGATTCGATGTGTGCCAGGTGACAAAAGATGCTCACATTAAACACTTGTAAGCTTGTAGATAAAACTGTTTGAGTTGCTCTTTCATTTTATGTATTAATTATAATTTTAAGTTGTATGTAATAAATACTACTACCAAGCGTTAAAACCCCGATATCCATTTAGAAACACACCATATTATTATCATTTTTCTTAATTAATGTGACATTCAACAAGCACTTTTGTATGATCTGCCCTATGCAGTTAACTACATTAATTTTGAAAACAAAATTTTGTCATTTTCCTGGTGTGAGCAGCTAAAAATTATTTTATTTAAATGCTTGTATCCCATATAAAATCATAAGATGAAATGCATTATTTCACTTTAGGTTAATCATAAAAATACAATATGAACTTATAAAACTCACCGTTTTACTGAAAAGGCGTAGGAAATAGTAAAACAGATTTTACTAGTTAAGAATATACATTTTATTTAAAAACTTCTTAGCACTTTCGGCCTGCATTTCCCGCAGCCATAATCAGAGGATATTTTTTTTAAATTATGAACAGCATAAACTCCTTTATGAGTATACATACATGAATGAACCACCATATGAATGCACAGCAATTAATTATAAAAATACGGTAAGATTTTCAAAATTCATATTGTGTATTTTTGGAGCTTGTATCTCATTAAATATGCATTACATTTATATTCTAATTGCATTTTCTACTGCACTTTGTCAGGTTTTTAAAAAGTGATATTAAATTTGAGGAAAATTTTTGTATGCAATAGGGAGCTGCTAGGAGTATGATAGGGAGGGTTCACCTACTTATTACAAAATGATTTTTTATTTTTTAAATATTGAAAGTAGAATAAAGTTTTATCTATCATTTTATTCGGTATGCAATTGGTTATCAAAATGAAATTTCTACATAAGTGTATCATATAAGAAATTTGAAAAATTATTGATTTTAATCACGAAAAAAGAATGGGTCAAGGCTCCCCACATATGGGAGGGTTGACCCACTATACGGGAGGCTTGACCCACTTTGTTTTATGTTGCAATAGTTGTGCAGAGAAATAAAATCAGTTTAAAAAAAGCAAAATAAGTTTATGCTACATGACTTAATTATTATAAAAAATACTTTTTTAAATATGATCCTTAAACAAACATGTTGAGAGACAATAGCATATCAGAGGAGAAATATTTTTATTTAAACAGGATTTTCTTTGAGCAGGTATAATTGTACAGCAGGAAAAATGAAATTTTAACATTTAAGACAGTACTCTGTTAGAGACAGGTTCCGTTTTAATAGTGTTTCGTGTTATTGCGTCCGGATTTAGAAGCCACTTTCCCGCTTTTTTTTTAAATCTCCTTGTCCTATTTTTGTGACACTCGACCTGAAAGCTCTAGTTGTCGCATAGTTTGGTTTCATCTTACTATATTCAGCCCGGTGAAATTTGTCTACATACCTTCCTAAAGTTTTTCGATCGATGCTATGTTCTTTTGCAGCCGCATGAGCACTTAACTTATCATTAACATTATTTATACCTTTAAGGGGCAAAGTATTTTCAGTACTAAAATGTTGAAATAAATTACTGGTACCGCAATTTACTAACAAATTTATTTAGAAATAAGTAAAAGGCTATATTTCGCATATATATTGAATGGAAAAAGTTTTTAGCAAAATTCTGGTGCCATTGGGACGTTTCGGAATTAAAATTAAGTGGTTTTATAAACATACCACTGCCCCTGAAAGGGTTAAGACTGCTGCTTTCATCCTTTCTAGTCCTTTCTAGTCTTTCCCACTGTTTCTATTTTCCTATTGCAAGTAATATTTAAATGGAAAATAATCCCATCAACTTTCCCATTTTCTAGCAATTTTCCCAACTTTCTTTTGTCAGTTTTGAACATTTCCTTTTGTATTATACCATTTTACTGTAGCTTTACAGAATAAATGTACATTTTTTTTAAATATATATAACCATTAACTTTTCATTATGCACAGCATATAATAAAAAGATTTCCAAAACCACATAATTAAAGGAGCCTTGAGCATCTGGTCAACTAGCACATCGTTATGTTAAGCCTAACTTACTGTACAGTCTTTATACCAGAAATGAAAGCTCGATATTTCTGCATTACTTTAAACCTAATTACTTAAATTTCTATGATATAATTTATGTAAAAAAAGCTTATAAAATATTTCTAAAAAACACAACTTTTAGGTTTTAAACACCAAATAAGTACAATTGCTTAAGACACACATACTGATCTACTACAGCAACAGATAAATTCAAGTATGTTATTTTAAATGGTGACTATAAATGTTATTTTTTATATAATTTGTTATTGGTTTGCAAACTAACTTTATGATTAAACCATTTCAGAACAATATGAAGTCAAACATGTTCTTTTTATTTCTGACGTTCCAGAAGAATTAGTCAAGTGTTTCTCTAAATATTCTGCAATACATCTGAAATCGAATGTGTCCGGTGACTTTTAGCAATATATCCCATTAATATCCGGAACATTTCCGCCTTTAAATATTACATTCTTCTGTTTTTTAACTGTATGCAGATATTAATGATATTTAAAAATACCAAAAAAAATTCCTACTCCCGTGGAGCGTGGAGAGTACGCGCAAGAACTTGTGGGTAGGGCTTCTTCTGTGAAAGCCACATCTACATGATCATAGGGGATTGGACTTTTTCTGTGAAATCATTACTTATAAGATTTTAAGATTTGTACATTTTCTGGCTCTAAGTGGATAGAAGAGACAAACTGAAACACTATTCTGTAGGCATCCAGAATGGATTGAACCTTCCACAATTTATTTTCATTTACGTTTGCAGGAGGTTTAGTAATGTTCACAACAAGGAAAGCATTTCTCAACTCTAAAAATTCGTTTCGCGAAATTAAATCAGCTGGTGGATACTTATTTTCTGTTTGCCAATACATTCGTAATCGTAGAAGTGTTACACATTACATAATCAAATTGGAATCCAAAAATGATTTAAATTCCAATCCATTAATTTTCAGGGATTTTCCCGTTTTAATGACAGAGTATTGATTATTAAAGACATCAGCGTCTTAAAAAAAATGAGTTGGGTACTACTGGCTGAAATACTACAATGATGTCCTTACTGGCCCTAAAGCCTAAAAAAGATGAAAAAAACAATTATTATTGGATATGGACTTATCGACTTCAAAAAATTCATAATTTAAGTAATTTAAAAATGTCTCCCATATTTTTAATTTTTTTTATGATATCGATTTTATTTTTTATAAGACTATAATTTTTATTAATTAAAATTTAAGAAATAAAAAACATATCTGCAATTGCGTTAAATCTAACCTTGGATGAGATACAGAAATGAACTTCTTAACATCCCACTTGTATTGTTTCTTTATTATTTTTTTCATTCTCTTAGCTTTTTCCCAAACTGCCTTGGCGGTAGAAATTTGGGGAATGAGTTCAGGGGACCAGAGTTCAGAATGATCCAAAATTGTCATTTCCTTAGAAATATTTCTATTTTATTCTTCATAGAGGTCATCTGAACTTGACTGTCCATCTACTAAATCTGCTTCATATGTTTCGTCCGCAATGTCGTCATCGTCCAAAAGATCACTAAATTCAGAGTTTGATTTATTCATCAATTGGAATATGTCTTCTTGTGCGGGAATCTTTTTCAGTTTGGACATCTGAAAAAGTATTTTATTTTGCTTTGTTAAAAGTTAACAAAGTATTCCATAAAAATGTATTAAACATTTTGATTAATTAAAAAGAAATAAAAGTAAAAATTAATTTAAAAAAAAAGAAAAAAGGGATTCATCCATGACAACACTCAAGAAAATAATATGACATTAATTATATAACAATATGCTTCATTTTTATTCTAGCTGTCATCAAAATTATTGAAACAGAAAACAAAAAGCACTTTGAAAAACATTTACCTTTACAGTAGCATGGCTAACGTAACACCCAAGTTGCACGATCCGATGTGCGCGTTGAATAGAGTCCGTGCTGAAATCTTGAGTCCTACGAGCAACATAAATAGTGTATAATTAATGTTTTTTTTTATTATATTACACTTATTGAGACATTAAAGCAATTAAAGCAAAAATATTTATGCATACAATTACAGATTTATGGATAATTACCTTTGTACGATAGATAAAACGATGAGCAGTATCCGCTGTACTTTTAAACCAGCCTAGTCATGCCGGCTGAAAGTAAAACAAGTAGTACAACCGTCATCTGTTGATAAAAATTGATACTTTAATCTTTCGGTAAATCGATTCGGGTTTTTATTATATACGACTGTTTCAGAAGCAAGGATTTAAATGAATGTCCACTCCGCATGATCGTGCGGGCTGGGCCTTAAAGTTATAATGTATCTTAGCATTGGAGTTAAATTGCTTTCCGTGTATAAATGTATTGCAAAACTTTTAATTGAAAGCATTACTACTATACATTTTGGAAGAATTTTAATATTTTATATTATCATGATCATGGTTGCCACTAGCGACTATTTTTAAATTCTATTTCGCAATACTTTCTCAAAACAGTGATTTTTTTCTATACACTTTGACAGTATCTGCATAAGAAATATACTGTAAAATTTACTTTAAAAAATAATGGTGCAAATAGAATAAAAAAATAGTCGCCAGTGCAGCTCTTCATGATGTGCATAGTTTATTTGCTTCAAATTATACACATATGTGTCGCTATAAAATCCGTTATGTGTCATTACAAAAAAATATACATAATTTGTTTAAATAGAAATTCCTTGCATATATCACTTGAGGAAAAATTTTAAAATGAAGGCTTTTAAATTTTTATTTTCACCGATTTTTCGTTACATTTCAAGCAGTAACAAAAGCCCTACAACGTCATAGGACTTTCACAGTAACATATTGCGTATAAATGCATAGTGAGACACATAGACATAGAAATAGACACAAATACACATAAACACACAAATACAGATATGCATAAATATACATTCTAAAATGTATAGATAGTGTGTGTGCACAGGACAGTAGCCATGCGTGGTAAATCTTACTGATTTAGTGGCACATATAATTTTACAATGTAATGTCAATTATTGCATTTTTTATTCAATTTGTGTTGGCTCGCTGATTGTTCTACATGTTATTTACGTTACTGCAGTTAAAGAAGAATTCGCTAAGTTTTCCCTAAGTATTACACAAACATCTAAAATCGAAAGCTTTAGTAGATTTTTGCACATTTAGTATATTTAGCTGATAAAAATGCATATAATATAAACATTTACAGTTAAACATACAATATAAACATTTACAGTTAAATATTTAATTTTGAAATTCAACTAGTCGACTTCAAGGACATTTGTAAAATCAATAAAATGTTGAACTATAAATAATTATTAATGTTAACCATAAAATTGATAAAAGTGATAAACATAGTTCAACATAAAAATATATTTATCTATGTATTTCTACAATGTAGCGCATGTTCTTTTTTCATTAAAAGGATATGTACGCCCTCAACTTTCAAAAAATCTTTTTTTTCCCTTTTGACGAAAATTAAATCCTTATTGTATGTATAATTATTTGCAAAAAGTTTTAAATTGATATCTCAATTATTAAGAAAGATATGACCAAAAATATGAGCGCACGCACGGTAAAATTATATTGAATCCTAAAACATTAAACGCCGTTTTCTGGAAACTATATTTTTCAACACGGGCAGCCATGATAACTTGGACAATTTTTAATATTTTTGGATATAATTTGCGTTTATTTACGCATAATTAAATTGCCTAAGGCTCATTGAGCCATATTGGAAAATTATATTTTTACATTTTTCCAATCATTAAACTTATTGGAAAAATGTAATGTCTAAAGTTTAAACGAAAAATGATTTTTTTTTTAAAATAAAGGTTAATTCCATGAAAACTTGTAATGTCTGTCACACGGCTGAAAATCGCTATGCTTGTTAGCTACCAGTACTTTAGAACCAAAAAATGTGTCTTATTTTATCGGAGATATCTCATCAATTGAATAACGCGAAGCAAACTTTTCGAAAATAACGGTGGCCAACAAGCATAGCGATTTTCAGTTGTGTAGCAGACATGACAAGTTTTCATCAAATTAGCCTAAAACAACGCAGCAATTTTCTTATTTTTCAAAATTTCAAAAATTTGAGCCGATGGCCTTTAGCTACAAACATATTTTACAAGTAGAAACTGACATTTTAATAATTATTTTACAAGAAGAGACTGATATTTTAATAATTTCCTGTTAATACAGGAAGTTATGATTCTGCAAATCGAGCCCGGAAGTTTTGGTACAAGTCAACGCGGCGGCAGGTTTCTGATGTAATATGTGACCAGATTTAATAACAAAAAAAAAAACATATTTTTAAATACTTGAAGCAATCAAAAACTACCTGGATTTATTATTTTTTCAATTAATTTTATTGCATTTCTAAAAAAAAAAAAAAAAAAAAAAAAAAAAAATCTTAAATATATCAATTGCTCGCCGCCGAAAACATATGTTACCCTTTAAACTTAAATTCAAGTATCCTTAAAAAATCTTTGTTTTAAAAACATCGCTTTCTTAAATTAAAAACAGATCTTTAATTATTCGTTTTAATACACATTTATTTCCAATAGCATGTTAACACACTATAAATGGGATTTTGAAAAAACTGTTTTGTCAACACAAATTTTAATTTAAATTTTTATTTAAAAAAATACTCTATTCAATGCGTAATAAAAAAATTTCCTCTCTACCTCCAAATGAATGAGAAAATGTTTATTTTGGAAAAGCTTCTTTGTTGGGTTTTATTGAAAAAATAGCTCAAAAAATGTCTATGTGCTTTTTTTCCCAGGACGATTTATAACACATCTGGATTTTTCCAGATACTTTAGCAAATTAATCGAGTTTACTTTATTTTTATTCGAAATAAAACTAGTACTTTTAAAGGTTAAAAAAAACTCAGTGTTTATTTGAGGATAAATATACGTAAACACATATTATTTTTAAAACATCATTACGTTTTTTTATGAAAAGCTTTATTAAATTCGATAGATTTTTAAAATAGCGTATTAATTGGGGTTTTTTAAGTAATAAATTTTGTTATAAAAAAGTGTGAAAATTATTCCACATATTTAAATTGCAGATTAAGATACTTTATTTTATGAAATAAAATTAAGATTTTTAAGCTTCACAAGATTTTATTTAGCTAAATTATCATAATGAAATATATCTATTATTTCATGCATGGCTTTTTCATTGTGAAGAAATAAAAAAAAAATGTCTTTACCTCATTATTATTTACATAACGTATTACACAGACGCTTGCGAATAACACACAATAAAAATACCAAACTATGTATTTACTAGCATTCTTTGCCGGTTACGCTGGTCGGTTTCTCTAAAATAATCTTAGATCAAACGAAATATATTTAGCAAAGACGTAATTAAAGAAAACACATTTTCTTAACGTCTTATCAAATATCCATAACTAGAAAGATAGCCCGTCAAAAATGACAGAAAATGAGATATCAATATATATAAAGTTTTCTCTATTTTGCCATGGCCCCTATACTGGAAAATTACCGAGAATTTAATTTCTGTATTCGGCTATGTAAAGCACATTAAAATCGGGCAATTAGGAGCTCATATAGTACAGCGCCGTCTAGTGGCAGTTATTTTATTAGTAGCATCCGATTGAAAATGTAAAGACGTAATTTTCGTACATTACACTTTAAATTCTGATTCAAAAATTTTGAAAAAAAAAAAAACAAACTTAAATGCACGCAGTTTAAATTAAATTTTAGTGAGCTCGATTATGAACAATTAGTGGGTTTCAATAGGAATTTCGCCAAATTAACCTGCTATCGCCAAGTTGGCGTCATACATGACAACTTATTTTTGTCGCCAAATTTGGCGATATTTCTCCACATTTGGCTACGTCTTGCCAAATGGGTCAAAATTTTGGTCTATTGTGGTAACCTATTGTGGCTGCAGTTAGTACTTTTTTACAATTATTCATTGTTGAATCGCATACCGATTTCTCTATAGGAATCCTAACATGGCCGCGATGAATGTGAGGCGGTCCTACCGGAATTGTGAGGGACAGACAGAGACTTATATTTTACATAAGTAGATTTGTTGTCTTATTCGAATAAACTTACATTATCGAGTTCAAAGTCGATGTTGGCGACATAATAGCTCCAAACTCACTGAAGCACTGTATTTAGCCATTTTTTAGTAGGTTTGTTAACTTGAACTTCTCACTTCTACCTAAAACTGCTGCTGTTTTATGGCGAAATGTGCAGTAAATTTGGAGCTTCTCTTATGTTTACTGCTCCCAGTTCTCCATGTTTTCAAACCTTGGGTGCAGGAAAGCACGTAGGTAAATCTACCGATTAACCACTAAAATCAGGTCTGCAGATGTTTGCCATCGAGATATGAATTGACAGACCAGTTGTATTTTAATATGCTAATCGAGTTCTGTCTAATCCTGGAATTTCAACCCTTAACTCGATGAAGTGATGCGCTGCCGCCTACTGTTCTAACACCTCAAAGTTTGTACTCGCTGTAGAAAATCACCCTATATATATTGAATGTCTTATAATTTTTTAACATTATATAAATAATGCTTGCAAACTAACACATGAATAAGAGAATCTAATTCTAAATATGTTATAAACATAATACAAACTTTTATTCATATTTAGTTACAAATAAATATCCATAAAATATTTGTTATAAATTTTTTTCTTTTTAAACATACGCTTCAATAAGCGACTGTGTCTATTATTAAAAGGCAATTTGATTGCATCGGACTCTCTAAATGGGAGTTTAAAATAGACATTTTTTCGACACAAAAAGAAATATTCCAATCCTCTTTCAAAATTATCATTTAACAACTGTGACGGGTCTCCAAATCTCGTCCCAATAAAACCTCCATTTGATTATATACAATCATCATTATATTATGAAATTTTTCATTTTAACCCATTTATGCCTAGCGTCCAATTTTTGGGACGTTCAAATTTTAATGCATTTGTATAATTTTCTTATTCTTTATAACATGAAAATTGCATGAAATCATTATTTATAAATGTCTTTATCTATAACCGAAAGATGACAGCACAGGGTGGATGTTTTTTTTTTTGCTTAAATTAAGGCTTTTTTCGGTGTTTATAGATTTTTAATTTTTCAAGAGGGCGAAATGTAAAAAGTAAGTTTATTTGTATTTTTTCTATCATGGACCCAAAATAGCAAGTTATAATCTTAGCTTGTGGACTTTTTTGAAATACGTATTTTTTAAAATTGCGAAATTAAATGTTCAAGCCTATTTTTATGCATTTTTGTATTGTACCAAATATAGGGTTCTAGGCACAAATGGGCACATATTTTTGTTAGAAATTTAGAAGACAGTTATTTATGCAATCTCCTTTCGAAGATATTTATGAAATAAATTGTTATTAAGTCTGCAATACAATTATTCTTATTTTATTATTAATAATAGTTATAACGTTATTAGTCTCTGCAAAGAAATAAATATACTTTTTTTGTAGTTCATTAAAATACTAATTATAGTACATAATATACAATTTAAAAACATTTTAAATATAAATATAGGCAAAATATATAATTATGCATATTATTCTACTAGAAATACTCATATTTAGTTCTTTTACATTTTATCAAATAAATACAAAAAAAAATTAAGCTTAATTTTTTTTAGTATTTTTCCAATTTATTTTGCAACATTTTAAAGTGATTTTACCAAAAAATTTGAGAAAACAAAAATTCAAGCACAAATGGGTTAATATTGAGGTTTTATGAGTCACATGAATACATCATATGATTAAAAAATCATAATCTGGAATATTTAACGCATAATGTATTGCGTTAAAAATTAATATTCTATCCAAAATTATCTTGTTAATCGTGGTAACACTAGTATGTTCAAATGTAGTGTAGAGTTAATTGATATTCACTTCAAAGTATTACAATGATCATTTCATGTAATTAAAGCAGCGTGGAATAGAATGAACGAAAGGTAATATAGAAAATACATTATCCGGTAATTGATTTGCATATTTTAAGGAATTTAATTCAGAATAAAGAGCCTTCTTAATATAAATTAAAATAACTCAATAAAATGTAAAATTGTTACAGATATCTATATGGTATTGAGCTTTAAAAAACAAGACACCTGATTTTTTTCTGATCCATTGTAATATTAACCATTTGCGGCCGTATTAAGTTTATATTCAGGTGTCATGCTGGTCGGAATTAATTATCGTTGAACGAACCGTAATACATAATATTAAAAATTATGACGGATAAACAAAATTAATTAATTAATTTGTAAACTTTAGATATATGTTACACAATAATATATCTTAGTTTTAAGTAAGAATTATATTTTATAATTCTCAATCGTGTGGTATCTTCTAAAACAACCTCCCATATGTGGCCCTTAATTGTTCTGTTTTGAACATAAAGAACAATCTTTTCTCTTTACATCTTATATTTTACCTTTTTAAAACTATTTTCAGTTTTAAGTTAAACCTCTTTTGGTAACTTTCTTTTTTCAATTTTAGAGTATTGTTTCTATTTTTTTTTTTTTTTTTTTTTTTTTTTTTAAGCGAAAATGCCTAATTTTACTTAAACACGATTAGACCGGGAGCCGGCAGCACAGACAATCACATCATCGAGTTTACGGCCAAAATTCCAAAATTAGTTAAAACTCGATACGCATATTAAAACGCAATTGGTCTGCCAAGTCATATCTTGGTGGAAAACACCTGAAAACCTGAATTTAGCATTCGACTCGTAGGTTTACCATTGTGCTTTCCTGCACCCAAAATAATGAAAAAATGGAGGGCTAGGAGCAGGAAAACGCAATAGTAAACGGACGAGTCGACAGCTAAAATCGGGTTTTCAGGTGTATTCCACCAAGATATGTCTTGGCAGACCGATTGCGTTTTAATATGCGTATCGAGTTTTAACTAATCCTGGAATTTCAGCCATGAAATCGATGAGGTGATTGTCTGTGCTGCCGACTCTCGGTCTAATTGTGTTTAAGTAAAATTAGACATTTTCGATTAAAAAAAAATAACAAATAGAAGTAATACTCTAAAATAGAAAAATGAAAATTGCCAAAAGAAGCGTAACTCAAAACTAAAAACAGTTTAAAAAAGATAAGTTATAAGATGTAAAGAGAAAAGATTTTCTTTATTTTCAAAACAGAACAATTAAGGGCCACATATTGGAGACTGTTTTAGAAGATACCACACGATGGATAATTTTAAAATAAAATTTTTACTTAAAACTAAGATATATTATTGTGTAACATATATCTAAAGTTTAAAAATTAATTAATTAATTAATTTTGTTTCTCCGTCATAATTTTTAATATTATGTATAACGGTTCGTTCAACGAAAATTAATTCCGACCAGCATGACACCTGTATATAAACTTAATACAACCGCAAGTGGATAATATTACAATGTATAAGAAACAAATTAGGTGTCTTGTTTTTTAAAGCTCAATCACATCTGATATCGATAACAATTTTACATTTTATTTAGTTATTTTAATTTATATTAATTAGGAGGTTCTTTATTCAGAATTAAATTCTTTAAAATCTGCAAATCAATTACCGGATAATATATTTCCTATATTACCTTTTGTTCCTTCTATTCCACGCTGCTTTAATTACATGAAATGATGATTGTAATACCTTGAAGTGAATATCAATTAACTCTACACTACATTTAAACATACTTGTGTTACCATGATTAACTAGGTAATTTCGACTAGAATATTAATTTTTAACGCAGTATATTATGCGTATAAATATATTATGCGTATAAATATTCCAGATTATGATATTTTAATCATATGATGTATTCATGTGACTCATAAAACCTCAATATTAAAGTGAAAATTTTCATAATATAATGATGATTATATCAGAATCAAATGGAGTGGTACGAATCTTCCGAAGCTTGTTGACTTAATATAGTATAAGATCAAGTACGTTTCGTTGCTGTGGTGTCTGAAAGCATACATACGACTGGAATGGTAGAAAAAAAACTGTGGTGTCTGAAAGCAGACATATGACTAGAAAGGTTAAGAAAAAAACTGTGATGGCAGAGATCAGACATAAGAGTGGAACGGTAAGAAAGTTTTTGTGGGAAAGTAGACGTACCGCAAAGGGTTAACAAGTTTTTAGCCTTTTCGAGAATGAAATAATTCCGTGAAGTATCAGACTTTTCTTTAAAATATCAAAATATGAGGCTTTCTACAAGATCTCAGTTATGAACACTCAATGATTTTAATTGCATTTATCTTAAATATTTTTGGTTAAGTATTTCATCTATTGCGAATAAAAATGCAGAGTAGACGATGTACATTTTGAATGTATAGTTTTGTTCAAATACATTCTTTTCGTTCTAAAGAAACGTCTTATTGATTGTTTTTATATAGCCCTAAAAATTAACTAATAGACCATTATTTATAATTCTGTCATATTTGAAAAAAAAAAATACCATTTGATTTAAATTAATCTGACGCTTGAATCGCCAAAAATAAAATAGTAAAATATACTTTCACATTTTATAGCGAAAATTTAACATAATATAAAAAGTATTAAATAATAAATATTCTGTCTCCATTTGCAGTAAATTATAATTTGACGACGATCAAAGAACTGGTTTTGACTCTTTTTTTCTTAAAATTTGCATTACATGAATAATGAGAAAAACATCGATCATAAATTAAAACTTCAATTCTAGAATTTTCTGAAAATATTTGTCTATATTTTGACTCCCAATCAAAATGCTTAAATTACGGAGTAAAGTAGAAAAGTTGTTTTCATACATTGTAAAGAAATTTCATTATAAAAAGATATTTCTTCAAATACGATTGCCTTTATTTACAGTGATTATGATGTTAAATGATTAAACAAACATTGAACTAGCCATTTTATTCCCAAAATTTACATTACATGTTTAGTATCTAAAATATCGAGCCCCAGTTAGTATATGAGGTCTAAAATTCTCAGAATGTATTGTTTCCCCGTCAAAAAAATACTCAGTAGAATGTAAAAAGAACACTGAAATCCGCTATCATATCTTATTGAAAAATTTTATTGTGAGATGAAAAAATTATTACAATTTATTTCATATGTGGTCTTTTTTATGTACAATAGCTTATCAGTTTATCGAGAGATACTAGCGTTGGACTGAACTTCTTTTTCTAAAATTTACATTATGAGGAATTTCAAAGAACAGACGATAAAATATATATTCTTCGAATGAGAAATTAATCACATAATTCAATAAAATATGCAGAACGATTTTTATGCATTCAAAGTAAATCATAACTCTTATAATTAAAAACTCGGAAAATTGAATATGAATATGTTTTATAATGACCAAGAAAAGCCTTGGTTCAGATCAGAAATAGGGCTGATCACTCGCTTCCAGAATTTGATTACATCTACATTAAAACAAAATGAAAAATAGTAAAGTAGAAAAAGGTTACAATAATTCTTGGCGATGACTCATTTTCGCCAAGTCAAACAGAAAAAAGTGGGTTTTAACAACGCACATCGTGTGTTTTAGTATTTCCTAAATTTCTCATAATATTTCCTTTTTGTCTACCAAATATTAAGTGTGCTATATATTTCATATTCTGGGCACACTCAGACTTAATGAAGATTCAAAGCAAAACTAAATTTAATGTTTTTTTATTAACATTTAAAATATTAGTTTCATACATTAAATATTATGCACACTGGGAAAAAAAAATCTGTGAAGTTACTAAAGTTTTTCCTGGAAACTGGGAGTCCTAGAACTTTTTATGTAACGGCCACAAGAAACATTCCTGTAACAGACGCTGTTACAGGTATTTTTGTTGTTGCCGTTATATAAAAAGTCCTAGGAATCCCAGTTTCCTAGAAAAAATTTAGTAACTTTACAGATTTTTTTTACGCATGAAACAATAAAAAATACTTTTATCTATTTGTTTAAAAACAAAATTACATAAATTAAAATATCTCATAATTATTACATCCATAATCTTACAATCGTTAAAATTTATTTTCTTTTGTTAATCCTTTAATTTAAAACAGTATTTTTATTATAAACACTGAATGTATGATACTTTACCTATAATCGAACGCACTGTAATCCAAATAAATATATGATCTCTGATCGTATAGATTGTGTTTTAGAAAGTTTATCTATTGTATCTTATAACCAAAGAAAAGTAATGTTTGTTTTAAACAAACGAACAAAAGAAACACTTTTTGGTTGTGAAAAAGAAAAGTTTTGCCATAGGGACATTTTAAGATACGTTATTTTACTATATTTTGAAATAAAATGTAATTTTAGAAAAATTCCTTTAACTTATTGATCCGAAATGCTGTACTCAGATTTTGTTTCTCTGCTTTTCTCAAAATAATCATAATAAATCTTTGTGGAACGACAAAATGACATACAAAAGGTATGATTACTCGAATGAATTTGAAACTGCATTACTTTTTTTCAGGCGTATTTTTCACTTTTTTGTAGCATAATAGCAGAAATATTTTCCTTCTGAGGATTTTCATAGAACAGTTGATAAAATATATACTTCGAATCAGAACTTTATCACACCAATTCAATAAAATATGCAGAACGATTTTTATCCATTCAAAGTAAATTCTAATAATTAAAAACTCTGTTAAATGAATATGAATATATTTATTATTTCCAAGAAAAGCCTTGGTTCAGATGAGATATAGCGCTCATCACTCGCTTCAGAATTTATTTATATCTACAAAAAAAAAAAAAAAAAAAAAAAAAAAAAAGGAAAAAATCGTAAAGTAAAATAGGGTTGCAATAATTCTTGAAGATGACTAATTTTCGCCAAGTGAAACAGAAAGAAAGGGGGTTTTAAAACTCTGCCCCCCGGGTGAACAATTACTATTGTTCATCATTCAAACTAAATTTTTATCAAAATTTTCAAACTACATTAATAAGACAATTAAAAGTTAGAACATACTTACAATAATTAGACATACAAATAACTCTATTATCACAGGAATATCTACTGAAACTAAAATATACAAAAATATTGGATTAGGAAAAGTTAAAAAATGAAAATGTAAACAAAATGTTCTTTATAAGTGAAAAGTTCAATATTAGTCTATAATGTCAAGCTCCAGTTTATGTAACAGTTGCACTGTTCTTTTTAACACACCAGATTCAGTTTGAATTGCACAAGATCTGACTTTCGAATCTCTTCCTAAAAAGAGTTCTGTAATTCGACCGCATTTCCACATGTGCCTTGGAGTTTTATCTTGATTAATCAATACCACATCACCAATTTAGAACTTAGTCGGAGCTTTGACAGGAACTGAAAAATTGGCAAAACAAAGTTCTAGCAAATATTCCTGCCTCCAACTTTTCCAGAAATGATTTAAAACTTGATCTCGGTATTTCAATATTTTTGTTAACGTTACTTTATTCGACTTAGGTTCAGTAACACAGTGAAAGTCTGGTAGAGAATTTTTCGCTTGCCGATCAGGAAATGCGAAGGAGTAAGTGGAGGCGGTTCATTGTTTTCTTCATAAACATTTTTTAATGGACGACCATTAATCATTGCTTCGATTTCAGTTAAAGTGGTTTGTATTTCTTCATATGAGAGACAAGATCTTCCGAGAACTTTCTTCAAAGGAGTTTTCACCGAACGAGCCATGCGTTCCCCAAAACCGCCCCACCAACTGGCTCTTGGAATAATGAATTTCCAAATGATTCTATTTTTATTAAAATATCGTAAAACTTCCTCTTTCGATATTCTGCTCCAAACTTCTCTAAGTAAATTATCAGTCTTGATAAATATTTTCGCATTATCACTGTAGATTGTTCGACAAATTCCTCTACGAGATATAAACCTTTTAAATGACAAAAGGAAAGTTTCTGTAGTTAAATTGGTACACAGTTGAAGGTGCACAGCTCTAGTGACTGCGAATGTGCTATATATGCTATATGTGCTATATATATAAAGAACTATATATGCCTTTTCTTGGCCAGTTTTTGCTTTGACATATATAGCTCCTGCAAAATCCACAGCACAAGTACAAAAGAGTGGTGTTTCTGTGATACGATCTTTGGGTAATGGTGCAATTTCTTGCTTCCCAGGAGAAGCTTTAAATTTTGAACAAATAACGCAATGTTTCAGTACAGATTTTATCAAATTTCGACCTCTAATTATAAAATATTTTTCTCATAAATGAGCTAAAGTTGTTGCAATTCCATAATGGAAAACCTTTTCATGGGCATTCCGAATCAACAATTTGGTGTAAGAACTCCCATATGGAAGTATAAAAGGATGCTTTTGCCTTTCAGATAATTCTGAAAATTGTAATCTTCCAGATAAAATTAACAAATCATTCTCATCCAATTCTGGATTCAGACTATAAAAGGTTGAATCTTTATCGATGGACTTTCCCTTTTTCAATAAATCAATTTCACGATTGAAGACAGTTTTTTTTAACCAATAAAATTCTGCCTTTTCAATTTCTGGAGCTGTGAGCTCACCTGAAATTTTTAGTTTTTGATTTGTGTATATTATTTACAAATCTTAAGATCCAGGCTGTGCTGTTAGTAATTTGGAAAGAGAACTAAAATTTTCTAATTTTAACAAAGACTCTGGAGGTACAACACCTACTGTACAAGATAATTGAGCAGAACTCAAATTTAATGATTTTCTTTCGTTCAAAATATTTTCATTAAAAGGTATCTTTTCAGGTTTTGGCCAACTGTTCTTTGGTAATGACAACCATTCAGGACCGTAATACCATAATTTATTTTCTAGGAGCTTATGTAAATTTTCGCCTCGAGTAAGAAGATCACTAGGATTATCTTTACCCGGAATATACATCCATATTTTCGGATCAGTTAAAGATTGTATTTCTACAACACTATTAGCCACGAAGGGCATCCAATACATGGCTGATCCCTTGATCCAATATAATGTAATTGTGGAATCTGATCAGATATGAATTTCCAAACTTTGCAAATTAAATACATTTTTCAGATATTTAGACATGCTTGCAGCTATTTTCCCCCCATTAATTGAAGACGAAGAATTGACAAACATTTAATCGGGGCGACTCTACATTTTCCCCAAATAAGACTAGTCATAATTTTATTATCACTTGTGATACATCGAAAATAAGCTACGACCCCATAAGCCTTAGGATTAGCATCGGAAAAACTATGAATTTCGATTGGGTCCGAAAATTCTAAACCCTGTAGAAAATATTTGCGGGGTACCTCAAATTTATGTAAATGTTCGATTTCTGCACACCAATTTTTCCATTCGATTTTTAAATCATTAGGGAATTTTTCATCCCATTCCAAACCCATTTTCCATGTTTCCTGTAGCAAACTTTTCATACGAACAGAAAATGGTGCGATGAATCCAATAGGATCAAAGAATTTTAACATGGCTTTAAGAATAACGCTTTTCGATGGATTAAATTTCCAATCATCAGGAAAAGATTGTACGTCAAAACGTAAAATATCCCAATTAGTATCCCATAATAATCCCAAAAGTTTTAAAGAATTATTAAAATTTTCTTCTGAGTTACATAATTTATTTTCCTTCCATAATTTTCTAAGTTTAACAAAATTAGTATTGAATTTTCACAAATTCATGCTAGCATCCTTAAAAATATGCGAAGCTGTTGAGGATAGATAATAAGCGTCTTTATCAGATTTTGACCCCGTCATCAAATCATCTACATAAAAAGAAGAGTCCAAAATCTTAACAACTTCAGGATGATCACTATCTTGATGATCACTGTAAAAATTTACGTATGTGGGATTTAATAGTTGCAGCCAAAAGAAAGGGACTGCAAGTTACCCCAAAAGCAGCTTGTGTAAATCTCAAAAATTTTAAATCATCCCTTTCGTCACCAAACCACAAGAATTTTAAATAATCCCGATCTTCTTCTATTATCCCAATTTGCAAAAACGCTTTCTCTTAGTCAGCGCTAAATGCAACATTAAATTTTCTGAAATTAAATATTATATTAAGTATGTTCAAGTTAAGATTAGGTCCTGAATATAAACAGTCATTTAGAGAATTTAAATGTTTTTCTTCAGAAGACGCATCGAATACCATCCTTACTTTGGTAGTTAATTTATCTTCTCTTAAAATCGGTCTATGCGGCATAAAATAACAACTTTCAATTGTTTTATCAGGACATTCTTCTACAATTATAGCAGTTAATTGTTCTAATATAATAGCATTATAATTTTTACATAAGTCATTATCCTTCTCGAGTTTACGATTTCATTCCTCAAAGCGACTTCTAACTATACTAAATTTATTCCCGGCTTTATTTTTCTCATCCTTCCACAATAAACCCGTTTCATACCTATTATTTGCGAATTTTAAGTTATTCTCAAATTTATTCACAATTTCTTTATCTGCATCAGAAATATTATAATTTGATTACGTAATACCCAAAGATTCAATTTCCTAAAAAAAATTTCAATCTTCTCCAATTGGAGTGTTAACCGACAGATGTAAAACAGAAGTACATTCCATTTTTCTTTTTTCATTTTCATTAAAACCACAAAGCGAATAACCAAATAAACTATCGCATAAAAAGAGAGATTTAATTATTTTTTTATTTCTCTATCGTAACAGATTTTATAAAAATAATCCGCTCCAATAAGAACATTTATTTTAGAATGGCATGATGCAGCCGCATTTGATAACTTAAAAGGCGTCAGTTTATTTTCTATCTGTCTGGAGAGAAGGGGTGGGGGGGGTGGATCTTAGTGTTAGAAATTACATCCGTGACTAATGCTTCAATAAATATGAAACGCGATTTGTTTTCAACATGACATAATTTTAATTGCACAACATCAAATGTTTTTATTTGTGGTTTAACAGCTGCAAAGGAATAAATTTGAAGTTTTTCTTGACGAATAATGCGAGGATTTAATTTTGATACTAATTGCTTTGTAAGAAACGGCCTTTGACTTCCCAAGTCATATAAGATTAAAGAAAGCTCACAATTTATTCCAGATTCCACATTTACGTAAGCTGATTGTAATATAACCTCTTTAAAGGAATTTTCATTTTCGGTTTTACAGTGAGATATCGAACTAATAACTGAAACAGCTGATTCGTTTTCTTTGGGAACTGTTTGATGAGATTTCTTAAAGCAAATCGAAGAATGATGAAAATTTCCATTGCAAAATTTACAACGTTCTAAATTAAATTCACATTTGGCCGATACGTGGAATTTTTTGAATCAGATGAAACAACGTCCTTGTATACGTAATTTTTCCCGTTTTTGAGGAATAGAACACTCTTTACACAATTTTGAATCATGTTCATTATCACAAAATAAACAAACATTTTTTACCAATTTAGAAGCCAATGCAGAGGATGAAGGAATGTCACGTTTATAATTGCTAAAATGTTTATAACTGTTATTATATTTATTCTTCTCTTTTTTAGCACTAAAATTATTTTCAGAGCTCTGGAGTGCCACAGTAGATTCTCGCGATTGCACTTCGTTTTTAATGAAAGAAAGAAGCCCTTCGACTTCCATTTTTTCTCCATCGGTTCTTTTACGATTAAAATCCAACGCCATTTCAGAAGGTATCAACTTTAATAAAATAGGGCATAGGAGATGACCATAACTTCCTTCTGTAACTCCGAGAGAATTTAAATTTCTAATTTGTATTTCACAGCTATCATACAATTCCAGAAGTTCTCTAACATTAGAAGCATTCTTTACCAGCTTTAAATTTAATAATCTACTCATATGTGCATTGATGACTAGGTCGTCACGACCGTAGCGAGCTTTTAACAAATCAACTGCAGCTTTAAAGTTTTCCTCCGAAAGCGAAAAACCTGCAACAACATTATATGCACTACATCCAAGAAGAGATTTCAAGTAGACAAATTTGTCAACAGGAGTTAAATTAGAATTATTTTCGATTGCATTAGAATATTGCCCTCAAAATTCTAACCAGGAACTGCTGTCACCAAAAAAATTTGTTTTTAGTGAGCTTCGGCAATTTCATAGCGGCATTCTCTCATTTCATTTCGGCATTCTCTGTACATTTCCGTTTTGAGAACCGGATTAATTTTTCATAAACTTTTGAGAAGCATTATTTTGATTTTGGGAGTTAAGTTCCTTTAAGAACTTCATTATCTTATAACGCGATTCAATTATTTTCTCACTATAGGTTTCGGAACTTTCGATTTCTTTCTCAAAATCGTCGTCAGCAATAACATCTTGTATATCAGAGTTTAATTTTTTTAATGATTCATATTTGTTATTCAATTGATCCTTACATACATTTAATAAATCAAATTTATTTTCTAATGGCATAGAATCATCTTCAAGAGTTGTGCATATTTTTGAACACAGCTTTGTCGTTTGTGAGCCAGCTCTTTTCTTTTTTAATGCTTCGACATTCGGTTTAGTCGACATATTTATTTTTAAATCAATCAACAAGAAAAATAGCTTACCTCAAGCCTTCAGAATAAAAAATAATTCAATAATAAAATTCAATCATTAGTCCAGACATCCTGGCGCGGGACGACAGCATGGGGATTTTCATAGAACAGTCGATAAAATATATACTCCGAATCAGAACTTTATCACATCATTTCAATAAAATATGCAGAACGATTTTTATCCATTCAAAGTAAATCAGAATTCTAATAATTAAAAACTCTGTTAAATGAATATGAATATATTTATTATTACCATGAAAAGCCTTAGTTCAGATGAGATATAGCGCTCATCAATCGCTTCAGAATTTACTTACATCTACATTAAAAACTAACTGAAAAAATAGTAACGTAAAATAGGGTTGCAATAATTCTTGGCGATGACTAATTTTCGCCAAGTCAAACAGAAAGAAAGGGGCTTTAACACCTTCCTACTAATTAAATATATTTTGATATTTCTTTTCATAAAATTTACACAAATATAATACATATTCGGAGATTTGTGTCGTTCTTTTAATATACTGTGAAACCTCCCTGAACGACCATTTTTTCATGGAACGAAATTCATTTCCATAGCCTCAATACTAATTTCACCTCCATTCAGAGATCATCCCAGTTGAACTCTCTCCATGAGCGACCAATTTCTTTGAAGAAAATGAAACAAATTCCATTTTTTCCTGGTCGCTTGAAGAAGTTTTTATTACAAAAATAATTCCGATGAGCACATTATTCATCAAACTCCTAAACTAAGTTAAGATTTTTTTTTAAATTTCGGTAACTTTTAAGTTTTTAATCCCCTTTGCGTATTTTTCAGCTATGTGACTTTTTAGGCAATAAATTTAACTCTACTGACAAACTAAGAATGGTGGTCAATAAATTTTCCTGCCCTATTCTGTCAGAAAGCTCTCAAAGAAATAGATAAATTAATAATATCGTCATTATTTGTTCCTGCCCCAAATAAATTTAATTTATCTAGTAAATTTCGAAATAAATTTATAAAAGATAAAACCGTAAAATTAAAGCAGTCAATGTATTAATTTTTTAAGCTCTGAAGTAATAACTTATGTAATTAACTTTTGTGTTGATACTTAAATTTTCATATTTTTTCCTAATGTGAAAAAAATAGTAATATTAATTGTTACCCTTTTCAACAATTAAAATGTAGATTTAAACATGACTTACATTAAGAGGACACCTCTCGGAATCAAACAATTTTTATTGGAATAGAACGTGGTCACTTTAGGGAGGTTTTACTGTATAATTTATCACAAAAAACAAATGTAAATATATGTTCATAGAGAAGCCTTAGATAATGTCCTTGTTAGAGTGACAGTTGAGATCGGTCGAAAATTCGGTTTCGTTTTCTTTTTCAACCAAAAATCTGAGTTTAGCAGGAAATTCGGATTAGTTTTCGTTTTCGACCCATAATCTGAGTTCAGCCGAAAATTCGTTTTTTAGAAAATACTGCCGTATTTATTCAATTATTACATATTTTATCAATTATTATAATATATGCCGTATTAATATATTCGTTATATTAGAAAATACTGCAGAAAATTCGGTCGGACTAAAACTCGATCGGAACTATCTGTATTCTAAAATTATCATTTCTTCCATCAAAAATTTTCAACATTACTCATTGATGTGAGCTGTATCGGCTCAAATAGGACTCTCTTTATTTATTACTATGAATTTCACTGTTTATAATTATTAGACATGACTTGCCCAAGACGTTAGCGCAAATTACAAAGCAAGCAATGCATATGTTACTAAACTTTGAAGATATTTTTCACATGCTCTTTAAAGGCTGCAGACTTAACAGTAATATGTTTTTTTAGTTAGAAACCGTGGAAGAGTTTCGAATGCTCTTCGAAAAAGTTCTAGCAAAAAGGATAATGATTTAAAAAATTCATTATAAAGGACTAATCGAGGCATGTACACCTAAAGCGTTTTTAATTAGATGAAATTCGTATAATTAGGAAAGCATTCTGTGTCTTTGATGAATTAATTACATTTTATTTTATATGAAAGAAATCTTTTTGTACGAGGCACTGAGAGACAACTTAGGTTCCAGATATGAAATTTTCAAACAGGAGTGCTATTTCAAAATTTTCTTCAGGAGACGGGAGTGGGTGGGTAATGTTTTTTGGGTGGGAGTAAGCAAATATTTATTTAAGTATATGTATTATCTATATTTGTTCTACAATAAACTAATAATTATTATAAATTTTAAAATTTCCATTTCTTATAAAAATATATTCGATGTTAATTTTCTAAAAACGAAATTGTAAGTAGTTTATTTCAATTAATTTAAGTGCAAAATATTAAAAAATTGAAAAGATATGAATATTTAAAAATTAAGTATTCTTTAGACAATTTAATCTCTAAATTTTTACTAACGCGTTAATTAATTATTGATATATCCCAATGATTATTTGTTGTCATAAAATAATAAAATATAATAGTTGTTTTATGTTTTCTTTTTGTTTGAAACTTATACGCACACATACATATATATATGTATGCATGTCTGTTTTTTAGAAATGTATGTTTATACAAGTAGAATTAATTAATAATTATGTATATTTATGTATGTATAATTATTTTTATTTTTTTTTAATGGACATTTTCATATTTATTTTCGTTTTTGGCTGAAAATAGAAAAATTACCGAATTTCGATTTCGGCCTTAAAAACGTGTTTCGTTCTATCCTTATTAATATCTATCTTCTTATAACGCTTTAAATTTTTCGAAATAGATTAACTGTTTTACGCAAAAATGCATTAAAAAGTGTTTGATTTATTTTATTTTACCGAATCTGATCGTTGGTTAATTGTAAACTCGCTCTGATAAATATTGAATGTGATTCCTGTATGTATTTGTATTGAATATGATACCCTCTCATACATCAATTATTTTGCAATTGTCAAAAAAAAATTTTACTTTCAAATTATCTTGAAATAGATTAGAATAATAACAAGAAACTTGATTTTTATTATTTTTTTAATTATTAAGGAAGTTATATGAGCAGCCTCATATGAGGCTTGTTTGCAGTAATGTTACATTTCTGAAAAAAAAAATCAATTTTGGTGAAAATGTTCAAAACATTCTGGACATAAATGTACTTGACAGCGGTCACAAATATATCTAGTTTTACTCGAACAGCTTTCATTTTTGCACTTCAGAACAAATTTACCATCAGACTTTTTTGGATAATGTTTACCATCGTCATATCTTAGTTCTTTTGCAACTAAAGACAATTTTTCGTTTCTTTGCTGGACAAGTGAAAGCCGGAGAACGGTTAGCGGATGGTCGACCCTTTTTCTTCAATTTGACTTATGAGATTCCTGTGTATATTAGGCTTGTTGCTATGCTACGTTTGAACTATAATAAGTCATTAGCAGCTCTGCCGTCTTTTCGCTGAAGAATCCAGGCATTTATAACAGCAGCATTCAAAAGATGAAAAAAATACACATATACGAACGTTTATTTCTTTGAGAATGACGATAAAGTGCCACAAGTGAATCCATTAAGTCCACACCTCCCATATGCTGGTTATACATTTGCACTGAGTGTGGTCTATCTGTTTCTACAATGGACTTAGTTGCATGACAAAAACGTTTTGCTTTATCTGTTGGTTGAACTCTAGCAAAAGATGAAACCACATGCATGATAGCTTTATCAACCCATCGAGTCACTGTTATGTTGTACTCAGAAGTAGTTACAGAAACTGATCCCCTTCCATCTTTTATCAGAGATTTAGCATCTTTTAGCTTTTTTTCGGCGCTCTTCGTTCTGTCAGCTCGAATAGTTCCAACAAAATAATTTTTTTGTTTTTTTTTTTTTAAATTCTCAATTAGGGGAATTGAAGTAAATAAATTGTCACAATATATTTTATGATTTTTTCCAGCTATATCATCGCACAAATGCAAAAATACATCACCAGCTGCACCATATTTTTTTCATGGTGGCATTCGGCCAAAAATATGGTGGTCATACTTCCGCAAAATTAGGCCAAAAATATGGCCTAAATTTCAGCCAAAATATGCCCCAACTTTAAACAGCTATTACTCGGTCAATTTTAATCGTAGAATAACGGGGCTTTTTTTGCCTTACTTGTCAGTGTAACAGTTAAATTTTACTAAATATAAGTTATAGGACCGGGGGACCGTATAAAATTTAGATTCTGTAATTCTTCATTAAATTATTTTTTCGCTTCAAACTTTTTAAATCTTAACTCTGCACCTAATTTTGACCACTTTTGTAATTGGAAGTATGCATCTAGGACCAACGGTTGCGAAAATAAAGGTCGGTCAGGTTATATGTGGACACACTGTATATGTATATTCATCCATAAAGATGAATGTATATATATGTATATTCATCAAATATATATCAAAATTTTTAATATGTAAAATATTTTATCGTTAATTTAATGTAAAATAATATGAGACATTGAGAGATAATTTTTTACACATAATCAAAAATTGCATATACAGGTGATTCAACATAACGTGGCCAAAATGAAAGGGCAAAGCAGGCATATAACAAGAATTTAAAATCAGATAGGAAGATGGTGTCGAAAACACCATCCAGGGCCACAAGAGTGTCTTGAAAACTATATGTAATAAAAGGAAGTATAAGCAAAAATCATTCTACTCATTTTATTTATACTGTATTTCTACACATGTTATACTTTTAAGACCCATACTACTACAGGAGATGCTCAAAGATTTGTCAGGTGCCTGGAGACACGCATTACGCAGTAAGATGCATTCGAGATACACCTGATATGCTTGAGAAGGTGCGCCAGTACATGTACCGTCGATGTAACGCGTGTCTCCAGACGTCTGGCAAAAACTTTTAGCATCTCCTGTTGTAGTATTAGTCGTAAATGTGTAACATGTGTGGAAATACAGTATGAATAAAATGACGTAGAACAATTTTTGTTTATACACTTTTTGTATTACATATAGTTTGCAACACCCTCTAGTGGCCCCGGATGGTGTTTGCGATACCATCTTCCTATGTGATTTTTTTTCTTTCTGTATGCCTGATTTGCCTTTTCATTTTGGCCACGTTATTTTGAATCGCCCTGTATATATTTTTTCTGTAGTATATTTAACACAGTATGTTTGAATAAATATTTTTCTTTATATGAAATTATTTTTATAATGCTCTTGCTTTCTCTATAAAATGTACTGAAAACAAAACGCAATTTCAAATTCTGCAAAACAATTTATCGTTCGACTTCTTTCACAGTTATGCCCTATTGCTTTGCTAAATGTAGTATATCATACACATGCGACATTTATTATATAACATTAAATAAAAGGCGATACTTGAATGCCTTCAACGATGCATATATTTTGGTGCTTTGAAAAAAAATAAATGTAGTATGACGAAACGGGAAATTACGAATTGCGAAGCAGTAATAAATACTATTTGGGTAAGCGACACGCATATTTTAGCAGCTTGATGAAGCAGAAAATGTTGTATACAGTCATAGCCGTGCAAAGTCGCCTGTGATAAGCCAGTCATATAAAAATGATACTTTACTCTTTATACTCACCAAATGCTCTTTTAGTACTATACGTTCATTTTACGATTTATTTTCCTTTTTTTAAAGAAATGTAACTATAAACTGCACGTTGTAAGTAAATATGTAAGTTAAATTAATATGACAAAGCTAATAATCCAGGTTTAATATTTAAAGATAGTTATAAAACAATAAAATCATCAGGAAATAAGGGAAATACACCATAGAGTTATACTTCAGGAATTTATTTATTAAATGAAGAGCGGTAATATATGCTTCGAATTTATTATTAGATTTTCTATTTTTCAATTTAAAAGTAATATTATGTTTCTCTGCCCAATAAATGTATATACAGGGTGCAATATGTTATCTATCGCCGACCATTAATTTCTCATCCGTTGGTCGTAGACATATAATTCCAGTTTCAAAAACGTTTCAAATCAGGTAAATGTTCATGCTGTGACATTGTTTAAAATAAAAAATCAATTTTATAAAAATTACGAAAACTAACTTTTTATACGGTCCCCCAGTCCCTATAGTTATATTTAAGAAAAGTTTACACATATCATAACAGATATAATACAAAAAGTTTGACATCTGTACTACAAAAATTGACACAGTTATTAAATTTCAAAGTTTGAGATTTTTGAACATGATTTTGTCTTTCATTGAGGGATCAGTCAAAAGATGAATTAAAGTAATTCAAGATCAAAATCAGGGTACAAAGTCCTTTTAACGGTGAAACCACCTTTAGCCGGTATCTTCGGTACGTTTAAATGTTGTTCGACCCATAATAGTTAGCTCAAATGTTTTGATGAAATAATCTTATTTTGTGATTCCCCAATTACGCGATACCGGCTATAGGTGGTTTCGCCGTAAAAAGGACATTGAACCCTGATTTTGATCTCGAATTACATTAATTCATCTTTTAACTAATCCCTTAATGAAAGAAAAAATCATGTGGAAAAACCTCAAAATTTGAAATTTAATAACTGTGTCAATTTTTGTAGTACAGATGTCAAACTTTTTGTGTTATATCTATTATGATATGTGTAAACTTTTAATAAATACACTGGTGTGCAAAAATTAAGGAAAAGTCACAAAATGCTAATTTTCAAATACGCGAACACTCAAAAGGAAATAATATATTTCGAGTAATTACTATCTCTACAACACAGCTAGCCCATATAACATCTCATTCATGTCACACATGGTCACAAGTGTCACAGTCACTACGGTGAAGCAAAAAAAAAAAAAAAAAAAGAGAAATTCCATGCATCTCATTATGAGTCTCAATTTTCTTAATTTTTATCAAATTGATTTTTTACTTTAAATAATGCCGCAACATGAATATTTACCTCATTTGAAACGTTTTTGTAATTGTAACTATATTTCTACGACCAACGGTTGAGAAATTAAAGGTCGGCGATAGATAACATATTGCAACCTTTACGTTATGTATAATACAGTCAGATAAATATGAGAAATTGAACTTTAGAGCAAATCATTTTTTACTTATGAAAAGCTCAATTTACTAAATATTATATTTCCAAACAAATTCTACCAAAAACTGCAGGTTTTTGGTAAAAAACATGTAATTTTATATGTTTATTATTTAAGTAATTGTATATATATTTTAAACTATTTATTGAGAGTAGCCAAGCGTATATTATATTAACTTTAAAGATACCGCTTAAAATTATTTTCATATTATTCGACGTTTGAGCTATTCATTTATTTTTAGTTATTTCTTTAGCGCGTCACATAAAACATATATCCGTAATAATCAAAATAAAAAGACTGGTTAATTAAAATAATGCTAAAAAGTGATAAAATATCTTTATTAAGATTGACGATCGTTTCGTCGCACAAACGGCGATATTTTCAAAATCATTCACGATAGAAAATATTTTCACATAATTTTAAAAACAATAAACATAGTAAACAATGTCACGAGACATGATGCATAATGAAAAACATTGCAAACATAAAATTAAATTAAAATTAAATTAGCTATTTGCGAGCGTGGATTAATTTTCATGTAATTTAACAAAACAATAACATGGTAAACAATATTAAAAAGCAATAAACCAAAGTTTAAAATGCACAAATAATGCGTGAAAAGCAGCAAACAGCTGTTTCGAATCTACTACCAAGATTCTTCTTCAGTGCAAGATAGGGAAAAGGGAACAGCCTGCTAGAAAAAGCAAGGCTGAGCAAAATGATAGACAGAGACGCGCTGGCTTATATAGTTTATGCGGGTAGCGAAGGCGCAAAAAAAAAAAAAAACAACCAATGAGAGAGAAGCAGTGGAAACGACTGGGTGGGCAAGTAGCGACATCTACAGGAGACGGAGAGAAAAAGAAACCAAAAAAGGGGAAATTAAATTAATGATTTCCAAATACTTGGAAAATCAGGTGTACTAGATAAGTCATTGACTAAAGAAAACTTCTCTTGAGTGGCATCTCATTGGATAGGTCTTTCAAAATGAAGACGATTTTTCGTTGACTATTTTACAGTCAGATGCTCCGTTTAAATATTACACAACCTGGAAGTTGTGTAGGTAGGATCTCTAGCTTTACTGCAACTCTAACCATCATAAACATCAATAGGCCTCATCAAAACAGTGTTTATAGATAGGAACTAACAATTAATCACAACTTAAAAGTCATCAATACAAGTAAAAAAAAAAAAAAAAAAAGCGAGTAATATAAAAAATAGCTTCCCAACAAACACATAACTTGTGGGCCACTGAAGGGAACGTTAGCCTTGGCCCGAAGTGTTCGATACCGGCCCGCTATCATTGACCGTGACGGCATCGTAAAAAATGTGTCACGCCGGACATAAGGCCGGAAAAAAATTGGCCGTAAATACAAGAAGTTGCCCACAAACTGATATTTAGCCGCAAACTGGCCACAATTATACATTTAATAGCATTTATGAATAAAAGCTTGCCGCAGCTATGCCATCAATGGGCATCATTAATGAATGCAAGCCGGAAGGTAACCACATTTATGCCATCAATGGGCATCATTAATGTATGCAAGCCGGAAGCGAGCCACATTTATGCCATCAACGGGCACCATTAATGAATGCAAGCCGGAAGCTAGACACATTCATGCCACTCTTGGTTATCATGAATAAAAAATAGCCTGAATGTGGCCAGAATTATAATGTTTAAGCCCTTTCCCCCACACCAGAACAATTCAGTAAATGATGCCTTTTTCTGTTTTTGTCAGAACCAAAAAAATTTTTAAAAAAAATATTTTGATAAAAATTAAAATCTATATTTACTGGTTTTGAATTTTTATCTAAAAATAGTTTAAATGTACTATGTAAAATTTAGAAGAGTTCTAGGATTTTTTTTTTTTTTTAAATAAGTGCTTATAACACCAGCATGACTTTTATACATGTTTTACTTAACATGTTTCTTTCATTTTATCTGATTTTTACACATTGGGAAGCCTGTACCAGTATATGCTTATTTATTAAAACATTATTAAATCATAATCTGAGAAACAAAAACTATTTTTACATCATTTAAATATTTTTTTAATTTTATATTAAATTTTTCTCTCACAGCTTAAAAAGCTACTTTGCTCACGCGAAAACACCCGCTTGCTAATGTTAAACATAAGAAGGGACTTGTTTTTAATATCTCGTAAGAATTTCAATATTTTTGAATAATTTTTTGCTTTGGATAGCTGAGGTCGATCTCTAGAAATACTGTTTTTGATTTTGTTTACAGTTTTCTTTTTTAACATACTTTGTTTCCGAAAATCAAAGTATCCTAGTAAAAAAAAACCTGTAAACAAAATCGATAAAAATAAACAGGTTCTTTGTAGAGATCGACCTCAGCTATCCAATGAATATATATATTTAAAATTATTGAAATGCGAAAGACATATTAAAATTTTTTTCCATAGGATTATCATTAGCGAGCGGGTGTTTTCGCTTGTGTAAAGTAGCAACATTAGTCTAACTTTACAATAATGTACATTACATTACAAACATACTTTAATCTTTTCAAAATACCTGAAAAGTACTTGCAGTAATTTTAAATGTTTTCATTATTTTAACAATTTTACCTAAATTTTATTATTTTTTTAACTTTATTCTGCTGTTTAATTATTAAATTATGTAGACTAGTCGAAATTTCACAGGTATTTAACTAATATACGAAAAAAAAATGTATATTTTATTTTTAACAATAAGAATAAGTTTAATTTAAACTATCAAGCTTTCGTTATATGTTTATCACATGATCGGGAAATGGCAATCATTACTTCAAAACACGATATAATTCTAAACTTTGAGGAAAAAAATATAAAAATAAAAAATTTAGGCAAAATTTTTATATGATAAAGGCAATATATATTAGATATTATACTACGTTTTCTAAAATTACAATATGTTTTAAAAATACTTGTGATTTAAAAAAACTAACACATTTTTATAGTTTTCTGTTAAACAAACGTAAAAATATAAAATGATGCAAAAAAGATTATAATATAATAAATTAATTTCTTTAATAAATAAACATGAACTAAGCTTACCAATATTTTAACAAATAATTACTGTCAACTAAACATTCACAGCAACACTTTTTCTATCACCATCCCCTATCTCTTTGTCTTGTAAAATGTAGGGATGGGTAGAAAAACGTGGAACAGGTTCCTAGAAACAGTTCCAAGAGATGAAACGAAGGAACTGTTACTCTTCGCGAAAAAGAACCGTTCTTTTCGAATTAAAATTTCATCTGTCGCCAAAGCTAACGTTGACACATTTTTCTCTCACTTGCGATTGGTTCATGATATCAAAAGGTCTCCTAACAATGAGAAACGTCATTAAAGTATCAAATGCTAGATGCCAGAAAAGGGGAAAATCGCCTGATTAACGATGCCAAATCCGATGAGCAGTTTAAAAGAAACATGTCTTTGAGAAAAAACTTCTCGTTTCTATTTCTCATGATTGCGCAGCCGCGGGGAAACGCAAGAAACAGATAGTGGAATGTGGACTGGAACAGGAGCAAATCGAGAAACGTATTTCAGGAACATGTTTTTTTTTTCTGTTTCTTCTTTGTTTGTATCATTTTAGAGGTATTTTGCTTGGATTAGTGTGTGTGGGGGGGACGTGGGAGGGGCCTTAAATAGCTCTAGTGAGAAAGGAACTTTGGTGCCAGGTTGAAAATTTAGTTTTCACTTTGACATGAGGACATGACGCATAGAATTTGTCAGTCGCTGATAAATTAGACAAAGAAAGGAAAGGGGAGAAGGTCTCTTAACCCTTTTTCATACTGAAGATATGTCAAATTAAAGGTCTTTTGCATTTCCATGAATTCTTTTAAGAACAATAGGCGTTACATAAAGGAGACATATAATTTAGTACTATAATTTAATACGCATTATTAATGTAAAAAATAATTACTATTTTTAAAACTAAAGTTATTTATTTTGTATTTAATACATAAAATTTTCAATTTACATATTTAATACACAAAAATGTCAATTTATTTTTTATTGAAAGTATCGAATTATGATAATAATTTTAATTAGATATAAATATTAATTTTTCTTTTCGTTCTTAATATTTGTTCAACAAATGTATGAATGGGAACAGGCACATAAAAATCAATACTAGAATTAATAATAGTAATAATAAAAGTTTTCGTTTACTTTTGAATGTAGGTCTCCACAAGTCCCCCCCCCCCCCCTCTAAATTTGTTACTATAACTAAAGATTTTTTTAAACTATTTTATAAACACGATTTTTGTGCAGCTGAATAATAAGGATATGTTAAAATAGTAAAAGGAATGAGGTTAAATTAATGTTAATACAATAATAATAATAATAAACAGCACTAGTAAGGTTATTTGTAAGGTAAAAGTTGAACGCTCTTTCTAGAAAATGCTTGCCTCTAACAAAAGAAACAATAAAAACTTTTAATTTATGAAGAAATCCACAAAGAACGTTTAAAAGTTTAAAAAATGTAATTTTAATTAAATAAGCAACTCAATGAATGTTATTCTTTAAATTCAGTGTTTAAATTTGTATTACAAAATATTACAGCAAAAAATTTCATTTTAAATCTTGAAATGAAAAGTATTAAGGAATACTGCTGTAGGTTCTTAAAAAGGGTATTTAAAAAAATTGTAATCGAACGGTTTTTTAATTTTCGATAAATGAACTACATCTTGAGCTATAAGGTATTGTTGCATCACGATGGCAGTTTTTCCTCTTCTCCCCACTGTCGCGTCCGGAAATTTGGTTCAAGATATCAAATTCGCAGAATTTTCTGAAACACCTGCCTTTATTGAAAATGGGGAAAACCCATTTGATTAGCTAATTTTTGGGCAAAAGTAGCTAGTAATTTTATGCGTTTGCGAATAAAAATGAAATAAAGAATGTGTCAGATTGAACACAGTTTAGATTTGAGAACAAACTTAAGATAATCAAGAAAGTATACATGAGGTCAGATATTAATTAAATTCATACAGCTTAAAAAAAAAAAAAAAAAAAAAAAAAAAAAACGTAGATCAGTTAAACATTTTGTTCGGGAAAAATTCATTATACATTATGCGTATTTCCTGATTTTCATAGACATCAGGTAGAGAAATACAGTTTATTATTAGTATTGTATTTACAGAATTTTAATTATGATGACCAATGAAACCAAAAGAAAATATTCCTTAATTTTTTTCTCTACTTTTGTTGAAAAATAAAGATATTTTATCATGAGTTGTTTTATGGATTCAAGTCAATTGCATGAACAATCCTTTAGAAGATTTCGCAAAAATAAATAAATATATATATAATGAAATAAAATAAAGTATAATAAAATAAATAAAAGGAATTCAAGAGTGAAACTGCATCCATTTAGTACTTACAAATCTTTCTTAATGTATTCATTTGAAATATCTCTGGTGTCAGCTTAATAATGTATGCTAAAAAACTTTGAAGCAGTGCCAGATATGTTCTAAATTGATTGATATCGGAATTAAGGTTTAGAAAAGCAGCTACTAAACACTGTTAATATTTTCATTTAAAGAGTTCCTTAGGTTCTATTAGAAACAAGATTTAGAAGTTTCTAATCAATTTTTCTATGCAATTTTGAAACACACAACCAAGAACGCCCGCAAAAACAACAACAACAACAGCAAAAAAAAAAAAAAAAAAAAAAAAAAAAAAAAAAAAAACACGGTGGCACTAGATTTTAGTGTTATTCCTGTTGGTGTTATTTATGACGGCCGATTACCTACACGAGGTATATGGACCTGATGGGGATTGCTCTCCGTGGGGAGGGGGTCTTTCTAAAGGAACCTAACCAGTATTTACGTATGGAAACCCAAGGTTAGAAGAAAACCGCGAAAAACTCCGAACGATTAGGCCGACGGGCGCGATTGGATTCGAGCACAGCCGTTCCCGCCTATCACCTTCGAGAGCAGAACCTCTCGGCCACTGGTGGGGACGCACTACATTTTGAAACGAATATGTCTGTCATCAATTGCCTAGTCTGATGTTTCCTTAAATCGGCTATATACACTTGAAAGAGAACTTTGAAGAATTAAATAATTTTATTATCTTTTTTTGTCGAGGATCCCCCCGCTGTCGTCTGCCGTTTAAGATAATTTTAAACTACGGAACTTAAGAGAAACAAAATTAAATATTGTCTTCAATGACAGATTTAGGGAGGTAAAGCTTACCCCTTCACCAAAAAATCCTTAATTTACTTTTCTCTTACTGTATATATTTTAAGTTACTTGAAAAATAAATAAATAATATTCATTTTTTGAAATCATCTGATAAAAAGAAAATTTAGTTAATTGAACCTAGAACCCTCACTCTGCACCCCCCCTCGCCTTCCTAGAGCCATCTCAATCCTTGGCATTATTTTCAATTTTTAGCTTGCTAATTTTAATAAGAAGTCTCAAAAATTTTAGTTTATCTAATCCTATTAGTTTAAGTTTAGAAGTAATAAGTTTGATGAAACGACATTTCACGCAATGTATTTATTGGATATTATTTTTACATTATTGGAAATATTATTAAATGTATTGTTTTTTATTATTTCATTTCATTTTCAAGCAACATCCTCTTCATTTTTTATATAATCAAAATTTCCACTTGAAAACTCAAAAGTAAAAAAAAAAAAAAAAGTGAAAAGAAAAAGAAAAAATAACATGATGTATCCAGATTTTCTTTTGTATCAGAAACCCTCACTGCTTTAAATTCCCTTCCTCAGTCTTATGTATTCAAAAGAGAAAAGACGGCTTTATTTAATCACTAAAACCGAACAATCAATCAATGCCCTGTCTGTTACAGCAACAGTCCCAGGAACAATTCTTGGTGTCTTCGTTCCTCTCCTCGTCTGTTACGAGTTCACGTGACCTGTTCCAAAGGAACAGGTAAAAGAGACAGTTCCAGGTTCTGTCTGACGGAACAGTTCGTTTTCGTTTTTCAAAAGGAGCAGGAACGCCCATTAGTAAAATGACAAGAAGAACGCGGGAGAATTGAAAGGAAGCTGATTTCATTCTCAGAATTTATCTCCTTCTCCTTCCTGTAACCCCAAATGTGCTTGAACATGGAAATGCAAGCACGGTCTTTTCTTCGGGAAAGGAAGGGAAAAGAATATTATAGATTCTAAAAGGTTATCTGCTTTTAACAATCACAAATGTAAGCAAATGTTGTAACACTTACTTATAACAGATATACAAAGAAATTATGCATTTCTTCATAAAACCAAAGAATTATAATTATAATTATTTGGTTTTATGAAGAAATGCATAATTCTAATAAATAAAAAACGCTCTTTTTTCCTCAATCATAAGTTTTTTCTTTTAATGTTTATTTATTTATAACCTTTTTTTTTTTTTTTTTTTTTTTTTTTTTTTTTTTTTTTTTTTTTTCTGCAAGAGGGAAAAAATCGCTAAAATTTCAACAAGGGCAAAGGTGCAGTAGAGTTTTCAAGTTCATTTTCTCGAAAAATTTGTTGATATTGCATCTGTCTTTTGTTTTAGCTTTTCTTTCTTTTTCTTTTCTTTTCTTTATTTATTTATAAAATATGCTCCATCATATTTGTAACTTACAACCAATGTATCAAATAAATTATGTTTGCCCTTTTCTTTCTATTTGATAAATTAAATTCTGGCAATTAAAAATTATATAAAATAACCATTAAATATATTCATTTTTATTCCAATGCGCTCACAAAAATATATATATTTTAAATATTAATGCATATTTTAAAAGCAAGAACATTAAGCGTGTTTATGGTTTTTTCCATATAAAATCTTTTATTTAGGGGATTTATATATATGTAAATATAAAATATAAATCGTGCAACGTACTAATGTTTTCAAACAAATCCAGGTTTTTGCTTTGCTAATGCCAGGTATATGACTTTATATGTATTTTTTATTAGTAAAATAATAATAATAAAACAAATAAATATACATAAATTGTTAGGAATTTAATAAAAGCATGTTTATTTATTTTTTTCTTTACACTGAATTCAGAACTTTAAATCTTATAGTATTTTATTTTACATGAAAATATATTTCAAATAGTATTAAAAATTTATGCCTTAGAAGCAGCTTAATCCCCCCCCCCCCTTTTTTTTTCTCTTTCCTTTTTCTCTGTCATGCTCAACGCATGTTCAACAATAAGTTTTTGTTTGAACAATCAAAGTGACTTTTTTTAAGAAAAATATTTTTTCATGGAACTTGAAAAAAAAAAATCACATTTATCATGAAACCTCTAGTACATGTTTAGTATAATATGCATTCCCAATAAATGCATCTTACTATAATTAATTATTTTGTATTGTTCTGATTCAAATGTATTCCCTATGAATTTTTTATCTGTTTAGTTTGGCTATTAAAATCAATAAAAAAATAATCAAATAGAAAAAATGATGCATTCATTCTTTTCAGTGTGAATATAAAAAATATATACATGCAAAGATATTGAAGCATAGTTTGGAAATATTATTTTACATTTTGTAAAAGTAAATATTTGTTACATATTTATTAATATATATTCCTTAAATATTTTAAAACTAAGCAAAAATAACTAATCTATTTTACTGCTTTAAATATAAATCTCATAACGTATCTATATTTTTTAATGAAAGTCGCATTTAAAATAATGAAGTTTACTTTAAAAAATGAAGAAAAAATACATTTCCTCTGTTTAAATAAATATGCGAGATAGGTAATATTAGCTCTCTACTTTCTAAACGATGATGGACCATTACATCTTTGCCAGAAACTGGCCCTCATTGATTTGCGGACAAAATAAACGCAACAGTTTTCTGCCACCGATCCGTAATCTTTTCCGCGGTAGATGCCGTAATTAGCGGCACGTCACTTACGGCACAGTATAGTTTGGCTACAAATGGCGTTAACTCACGTTGGCCGCGACGAAACCGCCATGCGGCCAGAAATCGTATGTTAGTTGGGTTAATATTGATGAGACATAATTAATTAGTTCGCTTTTTACGCAGATGGGTTTTTTGATATTTTTAAATTTAATTAATGTTATTTATTAAATTCTTCAATTAAAAAAAAACTTTGCACTTAAAATTTGGATTTATAAATTACCGATTTCTTGATACTGAATATTATAGTATATAATTTTATATTTATATATTATAAGTATATATTTATAAGTGTATAAAGCAAATTGTATCCGATTTCAATTAGTTGATCTTCAATTTTGTTTTAAATGAAAATAAACCTTTTTTAGAATATTGTTTGATTAAGTTTTTCTGTTAAATGCAATATGTTTTAGTTCCTAATTTATATAACGCTTGAAAATATTTATTTTTAGCAGTGAGTTGACTGCTTTGAAAATATCGAATTATTTAAGAAAACCTCAGTGAAACTGAACATTTGTGCAAAATTGTTTCTTTTACCTTTTCGATGTATCAGTTTCTTCTTTAAAAATATTTAAGGTATGAAAAACGGTCTTTCATGGCATGGAAAACCTTTAATAAATGCAGTTTACTTTTAATTTGTATAACGAAGACAAAGCACTTCAGCCATTGTTTTTTAATACCTTAACGGAAACCTTTGAATTATCTATTAAAAATATTCTTTATTGTTTAAATCAAAATACTAAACGTAAGATGTTAATAAATACAGTTAAGGGGTTAGATCAGTCATATCTCAAATTCCTCTCTAATGTTAAGCTTAAGGGAGTGGAATGCATTCTTATTTTTAAAAAATAAAGAAATTCATATATATATATATATATATTTTTTTTACAGGACGTCTTTCTTTTTTTAGTTGTCAAAATATTCCTAAAATATATGCTTTAATGTTAAGTACGCATAGAAAGACGTCCATTAAGAACTGTACTAAGAAAAAAAGGAGTCAAAAATATCAGTCATAGGAGATATTTAAAATTGTGAATGCATTGCCATTCCAAAGGTTTAACATTACCGAGTAGAATTTTAGAGCTGACTGATTCAGTCTGATGTTTCAGTCAAAAGCAAACTGAAAAAATAAGTGATTCAATATATGTAATATATCCCGAAAACTGGTGGCCGCCCCTCCGGGTGGTTCCGATCCGACCCCTTGAGTGGGGGAGGCGACCGGAAGCTCGGCAGAGTTCGTTGTGTACGAATGCGAGGGGGCCGGATGGGGACGATTCGCCACCTCCTCGAGAGACCTGCGGTCGACAGGCCAAGGGTCCGGTGGCCACGGGTAACGGACGTTGTGCATGGGGCGCAGGCTCTTCGGAGTCCTACGGAATGGCGCACCCCCAGCAGCCGGGTTCTCTGGCCAAGCTGGATAGCGACGCTCCATAGGTCGATCCCGGTGCCGGTCTAAGGGCCGGACGGTGTCGCCGTTCAAAGACTAGCTAAGGCGATAGGACCCCATCCACCAATTGACTAAGAGGGAGCCTGAAGTATGAGTGAGGGCTTTGTAGTGGAAAGTCCTCGGTGCTCGCTAGTGACGACGGGGCTCGCGGGAACGCCATGCAGGGACTCCCGGAGCAACCGAAGGGCGAGGGTTACGGACAGCGCCCAGGTTACTTTATGACTTGGGTGGCTCATCCCTCCGAGGACCTCAGCTGGAGCAGTTGGGAGCCGACCCTCAGGGTGGTAGGGTTTGGCGGTGCCCCCGTTGACCAAGGAGCGGTCGCGTGGGGAGGCCAGTATGGCTCTGGTTGCTCCATGTCGTGCCGTGACCCATGGGAGGGGGTCGGCCGGCAGGTCCACCATCGAACGCTATTCCCGCAGGGAAACGGGCCGGAGGCTCGCCGGTAACGCGGCGGCTCATCGTGCCTCAGGTGAACTCTTGGTCCGATCCAGGTCCTCCGTGTCTATGCGGTACCGGAGTTTGCCTCGCCTGGTGATGAGGACCTAGAGGTGTCTCCACCTAACTTTCGAACGCACTAACAAAGGTAGCGGTCGGTCACTGCACGGGGTCAGGGGTCTTTGGGCCTGGGTACCCTCGACGGCCGTGAGGTAAGGTAGTGGTGGGCGGGCTTCTGTCGGCCTCCGCTGGCTTCTCTGTCCTAGGATGGAGTCGAGTCGGTGGGGGCTGGCGGGACTCCGTTCCATCCAACCCCCTAGCGAGGCGGAGTCTATTCCGTCTAGGTGGAGCTTTCCGTGCCCGCCTGGGGTCGCTAACGGCACCTAGTCTGGGCCAACTGGCTCCCGGTGTGATCCGCGAGGGGTTCCGTCGGTTGAGCCGGGTGGACTGGGCGAAGAGCCAGGAGCTGGGTCGCTTTACGGCCGGAGGGATTTTCCCCGTCCTCCCTGGTTTTCAAGCTAGGGGCTCCTCACTAACTTTCCGATCGGCTGGCCCACAAAAATGTCTCTGCCGGAAAATGGTATCTGATCTTGGGGGCCTGTCCGTAAATTAATTTCGGGTCGGGAAGCCTCGGTTCAGTCCGTGGGCCCAGCGTCTTTATAGGCGTCTGGTTCCTGCGATGGCTTGCGGGGTCTACCGGCTCGAGTAACCAAGTTTAGGGACCACTTGGTTTTTCTAGCTGGGTGGTGAGGACTGTCGTAGCGGCCGTTCGTCTCTTCTTGGGAATAGCCGTCACCGTGTGCGCTGGGCAGCGGTGTCGGTTTGACCGGAGTTGGCGCGGGGTTACGCTCTGTTGGAGCTTGTCTGGCGGCGACCTTCGGGACGCGTCGCGGGGCTTGTTTCGCGGGTGGTTCCTTGTGTCGACATATGGGCCTGAAAAGGGCCTGGGACCGGAAGATGGACCCCCCGTCTTATATCCCGAAAACTGATACAATATATGGTGAATTCAATAGGAAATTTTCATAGCGTGCTATATACACAGGCAATCCATAAAAAAATGTTCCAATTTCAATGGTATATTATAACAGTTTAATTTAGGCTACTTACAACAAATCATGCATCAAATTGAAGGTAAAATAGTTGAATTGAACAAGTGAATTGAAGGTAACGTAGTGTTTCTTACAAATGTTCAATATGTGCACCTTTAGTTATACGACAGACATCCACCCTAAAGTTCAGTTCTTGCCACACGTCGGTTAACAAGTCCGAAGTAATATAAAACAGTAGCCTCTTCAATTCTTTGTCTCAACTCTGACAAATCATTAGGCAGCGGCGAAACGTAGACACGATCTCTTATAAAGCGCCAAAGGAAGTTTTTCCGGTAATGTAAGCTTTTAAATCTTCAGCATAGCAATGACGCTTTACGCTGAGGAATCGCCATTTTATGTATGTGGTACTGTAAGCGAGTAAATAACAAAGTATTACTCGCGCATGCGCTTATTTGAGACTGTTTGAGTTAATCATTATTTGTTACCTTGAACCAACAGTCTACAACGCGTAAAGTTGATACTGTTAAAATTTATAACTGGGACATTCTTTATGGACACCCTGTATTATGAAATGACACTTGAAAATAAATTTATTAGAAGCCCTGAGAAGAGAAGCCGATTTCCTATACCCAATCGCTGCTTAAAAACGCCTCTTATTGGATGCAAGACTTCGGCTTTCTAAGGCAGATATACAAATACGTACGTGGAATTAAAGATTACTGGAAGTGTGTTCGTATGATATCCGAATGATGAAAGATTAATAAAAGATTGAAAGACCAATTAAAAATATGTATAAAGTGAGAAAACTTTGCGAAATAATTCCATCAACTGCAAATAAAAAAACAGCGAGAAAAGTGGGCCTGAGCAAAAACACAGTTCACCGAATTTACAGATTGTTATTTCTCTTTTGCTCTTTTTTCCCCTAACATTCGCATTATGCTCTATCTAGTGTAACACTATTATATCGCATCGTTAATTTTTTTTTTCTCCGTTGATCCTAATGTAACGGAATATTTTTGCGTGCCCTTAAACACAAGCTGTAACACCTATATACCTCATCTTCAAAAAGGATCATGCTTAAAATAAACCGCAAAAATATATATCAACATCATTGAAATCAAGTATGTTTAGAGTAGTTCTCCCGACGCGATATGTATTTCAGTTAGATTTTTTTCTTCTATACGTATAATGATACCATTATCATAAATTTGTCGACATGGGCTTTTTTTACTAAAAAGTGTTTTCGAAAGTTCTGTGCCAATGTTACCTCGAATTGGGATAACATTGGACCATGTGTTGAAACGAATGTTATAGGTACGAATGGGTTCATATGGACCAATGTTACTCTATTGAAAAAGACGGTAGAGAGATGGTAAGAAGTGTAAATATGTAAAACGAAAGTAAATTAGTGTATATTTTAATATAGAAAAATTATTACAAATCTCATAACTATTGCTTAACGTGGATTGTCCAGGTCTGGACTGAATACTGTTTTCTCTTAGACAGAAGTTTAAGTGGAGTAATTTTTGCAAATGTATTGTTCCCTTCATATATCACCGAGTCCGGTCACTGTGGTCAATGTCAACATTTTAACTTCTTTTGCATGCAGCCGACAACAGAACCCTCCTTTGATTTCAAAGTAATCCTTACGGGATAGATATTGCCATTAAACAGCACAAGTACAAAATTTCCAACGTTACAGTCATTTTTGTCAATAGCTTTCTTACTTGGTTCAGTAGGAACTAACACATTGGATGCATTTCAGCAAAAATTATTGTTTGTATAAGCACAAATATCTATTTTCATAACTATACCAACAATAAACAAAAACATTACTTAAAAAAAAAAATCAATGTATAAATTCAACAAAATAAGAAAACCTTGCTACTCGTTTCCAGTCCTTTAGAGTCCATTTTCTATGTTATCTTGTCTAGCCAAGACTCGCAGCCCGATAACATGCATGGATCGTACTCTCCTATCATATAAGACCATATGGTGAAGCGAGCGTTGCATGGTCAGTTTACCGACTGTACGACTGGCTCCCTGAATTGAGCTTATGTTTGGCTTCCCTGGCTACGCACAATACACCTGAGCCGTATCCTTCTACGCTTGTTCAAGGCTAACTATTCTTTACAGTTTGCCCATGTGCAATTTTTTTTCCCCGCCATCCGTCTATTTTCGATATACTCTTGACTCTGTCGATCGTAAAAATCGTGGTTCTGTGACGATTTTGGATATTGAATGGACCATGATTCGCCTATTACTTGTTCGCGACCAACGGCGTCTAAATCACGAGCTTTATTCATACTGGCAGTTGAAAAGAATAATTCACATCTGCCACAACCCATTCACATTACGCAAAAATGAGACTAAGCGCTACAAAATTTGCTAAGCATTGACTCCCTTTAATTCAATGTCACGTCAGTGTATAAGAATTTTTGAAATGTGATAAAAGTCAGCATCCCAAAAATTCATATGCTATTTATTTTGAGTAAAATACTTGTGCATGAATTAGATACATATTCTTAATATTCCGCAATTTCCCGCCTTTTCCAATTCCTATTATTAGTTCACACTCTCTCTATATTTATTTATTTATTTATTTATTTATATATTTATATATCTTGTTCAAATTTTCAATCGTTAATAAAATACTTATTATTCATCCTATCAAGTTGAAATAATTTTTTTTTAACTTGTATTGGATGACAATTGATGTTAATACAGTTTTTCAAATTTTAATTCATAATTAAAAGTTAATTAATTAATTTTAGTTTTACATGGGAGACAAAATGGCGGCCATTGGTTATTGAAGCATTTAATGCATCTTCATATCTATAAGGGGGGGTTACCATAGGGGGCACCCTGTTCTGTCACCAAATACCGCCAAATTTGTCGCCAACTTGGCGATATATCGTCAAATGTGGCGACCAAAATGAGTCGCCAAAAGTGACGCCAACTTGGCGATATCTCTAATATTTCGCCAAATTCCCATAGACTTCCATTGTAAACCTACTTGCTTAAAGAAAATCAACAAATTGAGATATTTTAATACAACTAAAACTAATATTATCTTAAGGGATTATATTAATTTTTTCTTTGATGACATAAGTAGAAATTGACTTTAAAAACAAAATTTTTAAGTTACTTTTTTTATGTTGAAATCTCAAAAAAGCACATATAAATAATATCTAAACGAGAGTCAGCGTAAATAAATATTCTCTTTGAAGTTTTTAGTTAAAATATATAAAATAAAACTTAATTCTCATTCAACGTATTAAACACTTTTCCACCTACCAGACGATTTGTACCTCAATGAATAAATAAGATGTTCTTACGATAAGAAATGAATATTAGCTCCTAATAATGATGAACTGATAAGAAATTTCATAAAAGAGTACCATAGCTTTATTTAAATTTTAATCTCCAAATTTGGAATGTTCTCAGTCTTTTAAAGCAAATATGTGGAGCAAACATTCAAACCATGCTTTGTCCTTTACATAGAAATTTTCAAAAAAAAAAAAAAAAAAAAAAAAACCTTGATAAATTAGAAAATAACTTGTATTTAATTCTAATTTTTATTGTGCATTTTTATTACTGTTTATTAGAAAAATTTTGCAGGCATACATAAGATATTAAACCTAAAACAAATTAATAAAATGCATTTAATATTTGGAGAGGTTGTTGGGTTCTTTTTCTTTTCTTCTGATTACACTCCACTTTTAATTTACTCAAATAATTTTCACCAATGACATTAACCTGACCTCATACTTTTAAACAAGGTGTGAGCAGTTTACCACAAAATAGATGTTGTTACCAAAGAAAAGAAATTTAAAAACATAAGCAAATATGCTTAGAGAAATACCAATTTAGTAAACTGAAATTTAGAGCAATTACCAACAAACAAAACAGAATAGAGAGGAAATACATAAAATTAACTTTAAGTATGTCCTTATGTTACCATTAGAAATTGCAAGATTAAACCTTAATTCTTTAACAGTAACAACACCCTCAACCATTCACAACTTATGAAGAGAATACCACCAACACTACTGGATTTGAAAATATAAGACATTCATAATAAAAAAAGGAAAAGTAAAATTTGATTACCACAGAGCCTGAAAGGTGAAAGGCAAACTCTTAAGTCTGCACCAATTTTAAACAATATGTTTTAATAATTTAAAAGAATGGAATAATAAAATTATGACTGCACTTTATACTCTCAAATCCAGGGGCCAAATAATCGTATAATGAGTCATTAGCATTGAAAACTATAAAGTCTGATGAATTTCACTTCTGACAAAATTCTCTCTTCAGCCATTCACTTATGTATCAAACTTTGTATTAATTATTTCAGTGGCTACCTAGATTCCAGTATTTATAATTTTTTTTTGAACAATGCTTACTCTTTTCAGAAGTTAATTACTTATATATAATACTTTATTTTTTCTTTTCTTTTTTAATCACTCAGGGAACACATGTGCGACTGAATTTCCACCTAAAATGGATCTTGTTACCATATTACCTAACTCTCTAATTTTAAGAACTTAAGAATCAACATAAGTACAACCAGAAAAGTAAGTTAATAAGAGGGGTAACACACATTAAAATTAATCCACACAACACTCATAAAATGAAAGCGAAATACATAGTAAGCATAAAAGCCATTAATCGAGAAAAAAAAAGGGGGTAACAAAATCCTCAATTCATTTCGCACAGTATTCTTCACTTAATGCATGATCTAAATAATTGTTCATAGTTTTAAAATTTTAATATACTTTTTGTATTAATTTTACTTATCACTGCTATTAAACTTCTTCACTTTTAAAGATTATATTAGTTAAACAGAAGAAAGAGAAACAAAGCAGATTATTACATTTAACATAATTTATTAAGTATTAGATCTTATTAAAACTTTACTATAATTTTAAATCAATATATTGTAATGGTACTTTAGTGTGTAAATATCAACTGTACATTTAGATAACATACCTCATAATAATTTAGTTCACAAAAATTTCGAGAAATCACTATTAATTCTCATGGGATTCTCCATTCAGTAAAATTATATCAATAGATATTTAAGTACTTATTAATTGCACATTATTTACATTTCTTGCAATTGGCATCTTTCAATATATAAAAGTACTAATGCAAAAATTACTTACATTACAGACCGCTAAACAGGAGTTATACTGGCATCATGATTTTTACATTCTTCACTGTCATCCCATGGTTGGCAGTCCTCTTAAGGGTACGAAATTCAACGCTTGAAAGTTGGAGGTACATAATAATGTCACACTGTTAGTTGCACTACTATAATTTTCCGATCATTGGAACCCTTGGGATGAGAAACGCCACTCCATATAGAGTCCAAAAACATCTCCTGACGATTGATCTCTCCACTCTCTAGTCCAGCGTACGTTGACGATTACGCAAACACTTCCTTTTTTTTATTACTGGAGGCCCCACTATACACTAATAAACGATGACTTGAAAGAAACAAGCCTTCGGCATTCGTTCGCGCAACTTTTCAATAGAAAGCCATAATAACATGATGGTATACATAAGAGACTCCAAACTGTTGCATGTCTTAGGACAGGCTCACTGTATTACTGATTGTACTCTGCGGACACTGTTCCATCAGAAATAGCTCGCACGGCGTACTACTTGGTTCTTAGGGACTCTACGTTTCACAGGATAAAACAAAAAAAAATTTCCGCTCTCTTTAGCATCTAGACTCATTCTGCCCTCTCATCCTTTTCTTTCATTTCAAAATTAAAAAGAACTATCCACTGGACAGGGGGAGGGCTAAAAGAAAGCCTCCTTTCCCCCTACCCCCACTTACTAAGAGAAAAATATCACATCTTTACTCTCGGATACTCCTGCCTTAACTAACTTTTTCCCCGTAGCGTGTAATAAAATTTCACACGTGCACAACTACTTGCTGACGTCAGACGCTCCTATTCGCTAACCTGGTAGGGTTCAACCACTTATCTAAAAGGGGGTGTAATCCACTTTCCACCTTATACATTATTTTTAATGGGCCACCCATCTTTAAACACCAAGCAAACTATCTTTTCCCACGGCAGTATCCCATAAAAATTTACAAAATTGTCTGTATGACAATAGCTTTTAAAAGGAGGGTTATAAATTTTCACCAAGCATTTTACTTAAAAGGCTCATAAAATTTTATTTACATGGTTGGCCACCCAAGCAGGCTTTTAAGCTGCAATAATAAGCAACACAGAAGTGTGGGAAATGCATCCGCAGAGTTTTTCCCGCGCTCACTCCATACTAACAAAAGGGGGTTTGCCATGGTCACGGGGTTCACCTGTTACATTTCCACTCCCTTGTTTGGTATTGAGAAACACTTCTCTCTCTCTTTTTTTTTTTTTCTTTCTTTACTCTGCCCCAAAACATGAAACAAATACGCAGAACAACATTGTACTTTAAGAGTTCTAACAAGGATATAGGGGGTGTATATAAATACAATTTGATACTATTTAGGTACTGGAACATTTTTAAATATACTGTAACAAGATCATGTTTTAACCGAATTCAGAGGAGGAAACATGTTTTGACTGTTTGACAAGTGGATAAAATGCTTTTTGAATGAAATAAGTTCAAACTCACAAATAATACAAAACCATTATATTTGACCAAATACTGAACTTCAGTTGATTATTGATAAAATAAAAGGACAGATTATGGTACCTAGTAGTATTCATTAAATATTTACTAAATAAATACTAGTTTTCCGAAAATCCACTTCAAATTTTAAAACCAATATCTTCATCTAGACAGTCACAAACTTCCCCTTCTTCTTTGCAGGCTGGTAAATAATGGATAATGTGGTTGTACCAGTTGAAGACATCACAGGTTGATTCTGCCACTGTTCACCATACATTATCTTCAAAAGTTTGTCAACAATCTTTTTCTTTTCAACTGATATAGCGTGGCTAAGAGGAAGATATTCTAAAACAACTCTTTCAACACGGGCAACAGTAACTTCTTTTTAAGAAAATTTACACCATATTCTTCACTTAGATCATGAAATCAATAATTTTGGAAGCCTTTAATCTTAACAGTTCTCTTATTTTTCTCTAAAATAATCCTTTTCAATTGTGATATGTATGGTAGCTTTCGAAAGTACACATCAAGTGACAACTGTGATTGGTAGACTGGAGAAATCATTGTTTGACTGCATGCAGCTTTGGAGGAAACACTCTTTGATTGAAATGTCAAGTTTTAAAATTGGTTTATAATCGTAGAAAAATTTTTTTGTGTTGAAAATATCGTTTATTTCTGTGCAATTTAACACAAAGTTCATGAAACTAACAATAACTCTTTTTTTTTTTTGTGAGGAAACACGTTTGAATGTTTGCTCCCCATATACTAAATTATTACTTGAAAATCATTCAACAGGCGTTCTGTCAACGCTCTAACTGGCGTAAAATTTACGCGGATTTTTATGCATTTGATATGTGTTAGTGATGCATCGCATGTTCAGTATTGGATATGAAGTGTGTAGCATTAATAGCTCATTTACAGGGGCACTCCAAAGAATTCAGTTACGTTGTAGTCAATGGGGAAAAATCGTTTGCAGTGTGTATTTTTATGACATTATGCCATTTCAAATGTATTTAAATTGATATAAATCACTGAATTTCACTACAAGAGGATTGCTGTAGAATTGGGCATTCATAGCATTTATCGTTCATTTATAGGGACGCACAAAAGAAATCAGTTACAGTACTGTCTTTGATCGATAACTGCTGGAAGTGCGTTTTCAATTACACTATGCGTTTTAAATTTAACCATTTTTTTGCATGATACTCGTTGTGTTTAAATTTTATTCCTCGTATTAAGCACTGCACAAAATAATTCACGTACTATTCTCCTTATTAGCGGAAATTACTGAAGGAGAATTTTCAAATGTGGTATATATTTCCTAATTGAGCTAAATTTTTGCCTGTATGTAACTTATATATATACAAATCTATATCTCATATACATGGCTGTTCAGAAAATTCGGATAATTTTTCCACTGTAGATGGAAATTGCTGTAATTAGCTTTTCAAAAGTGCATATTCATAGGGTTCAGTTAGACATCATGTTTCAACTTATTAAGCGGTGAAGTTTTGTTATATTATTCTGAATGTGTTGGAAAGTGTTTCATAATCTATGCTTGATGGATATTTTTTCTTTCCTACTAATATAAATATTAGATAATTAAATGGGAAATAAAGATTAAATTTTTCTGTTAACGTGATGTTTTGAGTAAAAAACTAAACGAAATATTTCGAAATTAACGTAAATCAAGAGTTTTCCTTTCTGTAACTTTATTTTAAAGCGAATCTTGATGCACTATCAAATTATTAAAAGGCCCGTAGCCGAAGATGAATTATTAAGTAAATTGATCGTGCTTTTTCACTTTGGAAATAGACGTACTTACTTAAAATTGCGCAATAAATTATGTTTTTTTTTCTTAAATGGTAATACAAACACAAAACGAAACTTACAGCGGCAAAATTTAAAATAAGGAAATAAAAAAAGTTTAAGAAGTTAGAAGTTTCACAATAAAGATCAATTTTTGTGACATTTTTGGACATTGAATAAAAAAAAATGAATGCGAATGTTTTTACAACTACATTCTCTTCATAAAATACTCTCCAGACGAAAAACATCTTGATTTTTTTTATTAAATAACACTTTTTCTTGAAACACTTTTTATTATTATTAACAGAAATGACTATGTAATCATATAATTTTTTCCACAAACCAAAACCTAGTTAGCCTATTTCTCATACCAAAAAAATTGTATTTAATGAATTGGGAAACACTCAATAGATACATCTTTTATAATTATTTTTATGAAAATATAGTACGAATATTCTTTATTTCAGTTAATAATCCAGATATTTAGAAGGTTTATTTCCTTTCTGAAAATGGATAAAGGTAGTTAACTATGCATGTTGTGAATACTTTCAGATTTTTATTACAAAACTAGCATACTTTTAATATGATTTTTGTTTATGATTTTTGTTGAATCAGTATTTATACTTTCAAAATTAAAATAATATTGTACGCTCAATAACAAAACAAATAAGTTCTTACATAATCCAAATATGTCTCCAGTTCATAGTTTGAAGAAGCTTTCTACCTCAGTTAGTAGTACTGCTTCTCTGAGTTTCCAAATTATATTCGATTGGCTTCGTCTAAGCAGGATATGGGGATAAACTTCTTCGAAAGTTTTCCGATGAAATGAAGTAAATATTATGAGTTAAAATGTCATATTTGTTATGATAAGATATTAACATAGAAAATTATCAAATATGATGTATTTTAATATATATATTTCTGGTGATTACTTCCTTTTATATACAGTAGAACCCCGCTAAACCGAACCCTTATAATCCGAAATTCAGTTTAATCCGAACCGATTTTATTTTCAAAAATTTTACTTAAGAGATTAACTGAAAATATTGAATTATTGTACTAAAAACAAAAAAAGTACTTATGTACACTTTTTTACTATGAAAATTTCCTGATTACAGGATGAATGTTGGAAAAAAATGTATAGAAGTTAGAATTAAACAAAAAAATGGCAGCAAAGCATGTTTTTTTATTCTTTAAACAGCTTGAATAGCAAAAACATATTCAATAATGAACAAGTAAAACGTATCAGGATCTTCGAAGAGAAAGGGCGAACTCTAAAAATAATTTTTTTTCCGCGTCAGATGAGCAACACGTACCGTAAGTTATTTTGCCCTGATTCGCACTTAGTATTCTCACAGTGTCAAGCTAAAGTGAGTAGTACCCCATTCTATAACACTACTTGCAAAACTTTGAGCTTGATTTCCGAACACTCCAATTTCGAGATTATCCCTTTCTCTTCTAAGGTTCTCATATGTACACGAATATAAAATGAAAACATGCACTTCAGGCCTACTCGTAGAAACCTCAGTAAAAAATTTTCGAATATCAGTTTGTTTTCCAGTCACTATAAAATTATTTTTTTAAATACAAAAGCATTTAATTCAGACGATAAAAATTTATTTTTCTTTTTAATAGTTTTATTTCGCAAATTATCTACATAAATGTATTTTCCCCCACCCCAACCCCCCCCCCTTTCGTTGACGAATTAATTAAGCAATTTATAGATTCGCGATTTTGTACTTTTTGTTATAAGTTGTTACGTAATTTCTTATTATGAAGTGTTCTATCAGATTATTATAAATATAAAGAGTGATTAAACAAGCAATACTTTTTTCTTCTGAAAGTCGTACCGATTATCCAGCATGCTGGACCTCAGGGTGCCGGTTTGTTGGATGTTTACTGCACTATTGAGTACTTATAACTTACATATTTCTTTGGCAAACAGCTTTTTCTTTTCTATTTTTATCAGAATTTCGGGTAATCCGAATTTTTGGAATCCGAACAGGCACCGGTCCCAATTAGTTCGGATTAGCGGGGTACTACTGTATGTTGTATAAATTCCATGCTTGTTATAATCGTCTGATAAACTTAAAATTTTCTTAACATTCAAACAATTAACTTTCGACGAATAATGTATTAAAAGTTGTTATTTACCAAAAAATCCTGTGGTCAATTTGATATTTGCTGATCATACTGACACAACCGTTTAATAAAATAAAAAATTACAAATATGTTCTTATTTTTTTAAATGCATCGATTTAAGTTCCACACATTTTAAATATTTTTATAACTGAGATCTGTTTCTCTATTCGCAGGTATATTCATTATATTTATGTTTATGTAATATACGGATATATAAATAGATAAAATGGACATATTTGTTTTGTTTTAAAAATAATATCTTTTTCCCCTGCTTAATTAGTCTCGAGCTTTCCTAAAGCCATTTCTTACTATACGATGAATTAATCGCAATGATGTTTGAGGAACACTAAACGCGCTTTTCCAATTACCTAAACGACGCTTATAAATCGTACACGTATGTCGTTATTCGACATCTCGGCAAGCAAAATGCACTCATATATTATACGCGTTTTCCACCTACAGATACTATGACGATTTTATCGTCATCTGTTAGACGATATCGGTTGTCAAGCAATTTTGTCGTTGACAGCCAACCTTCCTTTCAAATCGTTCCGACTTCCTCTGTTTTGATTTTTGAAGTCTTGAAGCCAACGTGTTTTTGTTTTGTTTTTTCTCGTGTATGTCGTGAAATTTGTTTAAATAATTGTTTTAAAGTTTCACGTGAATGTTTTGTGTTCTTTAGTAGAAACAAGGCCCTGTTTAACGGATAAAAAATACCTTAATTATAAAAACAAAGTGATTCGTGTAAGATGTTGTAAAGAAATATTAAAATTTCTACACGAAGAATATGAAACTAAAATTTTTGCCATATTTCAAGTACCACAATTTCTGAATAGTATTCTGTGTAATTCATTTTTAGAACTTTTATTAGATAAACTGAATAGTTCTATTTAAAATTAATGGCACTCAAATTATGGAAGCTTGGCCGGTATGGATAAAATTAATTTTTGAAACAGGAAACAACTTTGCATTTGCAGTAATCATGCTGTGCTCTTTCTTTTGTCGATAATATAGCTGAATTTAAATATTTTGTAGATAGTATTTTGTTTGGTTCTCTGAAAAAAAAAAAATTCAACAATTTTGTTTCACAATTATAAATTTATTGTAATTGTTCTTAAAACATTAATAATGGCTGTCACAACTCTTGCATTTCAAGGTAATACATAAAATTATTAGTTATTACACAATTATTTTTTGACTGCAATTTTACTAGAATATTATGTGCTGCAATGCTTGTAAATTTGAGACTTTTACATCAGTCATGTTTCCGTTTAAGCTCAAATAAAGGGTAAAAAATGTGTAATTTCTCATAGCATACAAATAATCATAATTGCATAGCTTTGTTTAGTTTTTATTGCAAATCATAAAAAACTACACATGATAATTAAAGTTCTAATTTTACGAAAGAAAGACAAAATTAAAATATTTTAAAAAGAATCAAAGTTCTTTTTAAATTTTAGATAATAGCCAAGGTAAGCTACCTTCAGCACTCCTGAAGCAATTGTCAAGACAAGTTTGTGTACCACGCCCACCATTATACTGAGGAGCCATACCAACATACGTATGAGTGTACTGCTATCTCGGATTGAAATCACGATAAAAATTCCCGTTGTCGGGAAGCGATATCGGTAAAGTGAAAAAGCAGTTTACTAATCGACACGATACAGTACTAATCATTGCATTATTTATACTCCGATTTAATAGCTGTTATGTCGATAAGTGGAAAAGCGCTCCAATATCAATCACCTAGTATAGTAATGAAAACAGTATAATGAAAAAAAAACTTTCAAAATAAAATACATCATATCGCCAGAATGTTTCATATTATAATGACCCCTATAAGTTCTGCAAGTATCACAGAGGTATTTTATATTTCAACTGAAGTTATTGATAGACAGTTGGGCCAAACAATTCCATTCTTCTGTAAATGATGATTTCAACGTTTAACGAAGTGTGTGCAACAGTAGAATGCTGATTTCCTGCATTAGCTCTTTGAAGTCCTTTCCAAACATACTGTATAAGCATTACACAACAGAATATCCACATATTTTATTTAACAGAGACTTTAGTCTCATCAGTGTTTTAGACATTTAGAAATCTTTACGCATTCTATTCATGAATCAATTAAATTAACTTGAAAAATTTTGAAAAATATGTCCAGTTTAAAATTTTAAATCCCCCCCCACCCCCCAAAAAGTATAGTAATTTATCTTTTCTCACACTGAAATAAATTTAAGTGGCGTAAATCACAAATAGAAGTTTATTGTCCATTGCATCAGAAACTAACTGTCAAAGAAATCTCAGAAGTTATTAAATGTTTTGTAGAAAAATGGATGGAGTGACAACTACAGTTTCTTATAAAACCTAGTACGCGAGAAATATTATTTCTTCGAATAACTTTGTTGTTTATTAGTAAATAAATTTTTCTTCTAGATGTTTTCGGATTTCATATCATTCAGTGAAATATGTGTTTCATTTTAAATCGAAATTTGTCGCTTTGTTTTATACATTTTTGTTTAAACTAAATTACACATGTCACATAAAAGAGGGTCCGTAAGGATAGAGGAATTTGAAAAGTTTTCAGAATCCTATTCATTGCGATTTTTACGTAGCGTGATGTAATTTAGCATTTTAAGTTCATTAAGATTATAGGCATGCGGTGTACGAATGGATTAATGGGTATTTAGCCCGTAAGCACACACGCTGGGGTTAAATATCAGGATATCCTTCGAAGAAAACGATAAATGTTTTGAGGGCTCTCCTGACCTGCCTAGTACTTTTCAAGGTATGAAAAAGGTGGGTTAGGGAATGTCTTTTCTTTGTTTCTAGGAGAGGAGAGATATATCTCTTGGGATTAAATAATCCTCCGCGAGTACGAAATTTTCATTTCGATAAGTCGTGCTGGATAGCACACACTAAAATAATTTTAAAGAAAGAATAACATAAAAAGCTACTTCTATATATTGATGAAAGGTTATTAATGTAATTAATATCAATTTTGTGAAATAATTCATGTTTTAAGATGTAAAATAAATTGCATATTTTCTAGAAACGAAAAGCGGTTTTTACACAGACTGTCACAAAATCTGAAGAAAAAAAATGAAACGCATGATTTATTCCTTAAAAGAAGTAGAACAGATGCATTTTACAAAACAGACCAGTAGATTTGTTTTTAGAAGGTATTTAGCCAAAAATATAATGGCAGACAAAATTAGGTGAATTTTATCCCACGCGTGTACTAAGGTAACAAAAATAGGCGTATGTGAGTACGGGTTAATTTAGTGAGAGATTCTTGCTTATATAATATTTCTTAGAAATTAGCGACTAATACAGGAAGAGATTTTAAAACGCAACCATGACTTTAAACGTGTTTAACATCCACAAAATATAAAAAAGAAAATTTTCAGCTGCCTGTAGCAAGAAGCTGGACGAGTAACCGGGCTTTGTGTGTGTCACATTGAATTTGTTAGCAGCCATCTTTTTTGAACGTGCACACCATCTTTTAAATGTTGAGTATTATGTTCCTTATCACTCTTACCGAAACATGAACATAATGTTTTCTGATATATTTTTAGATCTACAGGTTTCACAAAAAAAAACGCTATTATGAGTAATGTCGTCCGTTTTTTGCTGCATGGCAATATACGGATTCAGCCGAGGTAGGAAATTAAGGATAAATTAATCCCAGAAAAGTGATCGACATTCGTATTTTCACACAAGTATATTTTGAACATTTTTTGTGAGTGTTTGAATTATGCAAGTAAACACTTACCATACATTGTGTGCTTTTTTGTTCTGCGTTGCATTTTAAATAGTTCACAATGTATATGCAGAATCCAATATAGATGGAGAGATTATGAAAATTCGGTATTTTTGATAAATGTAACAGACTTTCATTAAACAGTACTATTTGTTTATCAAATTAGTAACTATCAACAACTGATTCAAACGATGATACATAACAAAACAAAACCCATGAAAAAAAATTAGAAGTCAAATTAGTGATCTCAAGCACATTAAAATACACTTTATATCACAGTATTTAAAAATTTGAAAAACGTTAACTTTATTGTTAGAAATAAAAAAATCGAAAGTAATATTTAAAACTCAATTTTGAGTATCTTCCAATGCAACATATAATTTAATTAATCTGTGTTTATATAAACCTTACGCCGAAAATAAAATGAAAACTTTGACAAATATTATTTTAATGGCAAAGTGTGGTATCTTAATCTGATGTAATGGTTCATCTTTTTTTAAACACTTTCCAGCAAAGTTGAAATTTGTTTATGAATTCTGTTTTTCTGACTATCTGTCAGTCTGTCTGTCCACACTCTAACTCACGTAAATATACTCGGAGTTTCACGCATTTGATATGTATTAATGATATTTACCATGGCATTTCCGGTATTGTAAACGAAGCGTGTAGTATTAATAGTTCTTTGACAGATGTACTCAAAATTATTCCGCTACATTATCGTCAATAGGAAAAATCTTTTGTAGAGTATTTTAATGAAATTATGCTATTTCAAATGCGTTGGAATTTACATAAATTACTGAATCTCACTACAAGATGATTGCTATAGAATATGGCATTCATAGCATTTGTCGCTCATTTACAAGGGCACACAAAAGAAATCGGTTACATTACTGTCTTTTAGAAACATTGCTGGAAGTACGTTTTCAACACCTTAATTATAACAAATTTTTTGCATATTACTGGTTATGTATAAATTTTGTTCCTCGTATACAGGGCTGCACAAAATAATTAACGTACCATTGTCCTTTTTAGCAGAGTTTCCTGAAAGGGAATTTTAAACTGAGGTATGTGTATCCTAACTGAACTAAATTTTTTCTTGCACAAGGTTAATAGATACAAATATACATGCATACATACACATATATACATACATACATACATACATACATACATATATAGATCTTATACTATAATGCGAGCAAAAATTGTGTGTGTTGGTGTGTATGTGTGTGTGTGTTTGTATGTAAATTTTATCTTGAGAACGGCTCTAACGATTTTGATTAAATTTTGCACCCTACCATTTTCGGGCACGAAAAGACCATTGGAATGGGTCTCGTGTTCGAGAAAATTCGATTAGTGGGTGAATTTGGGTCATAATGGTTCAGGGTCAAGCTAATTATATCTAAAGAACGGCTCAATCGATTTTGACCAAATTTTGTATCCAACCATTTTCGAGCACGTGAAGACTATTGGGCTAGGTCATGTGTTCGAGAAATTTCGATTTGTGGGTCATTTTTGGGTCACTGTGGGTCTAGCTATTTTTATCTAAAAAACAGCTCAAACGATTTTCACTAAACTCTATATTCTACAGTTTTAGATTACGAGAAGACCATTGAGCTAAGTCACATGTTCGAGAAAACTCGATTAGGGGGTCATTTTTGGGTCACCGTGGGTGAAGCTAAGTTTATCTAGATAACGGCTCTAACGATTTTGACGAAGTTTTGCACCCTACTGTTTTCGGGCACGAAAAGACGATTGGGATGGGTCTCATGTTCTAGAATATTGAATTAGTGGGTCATTTTGGGTCATAATGGGTCGGGGTCAAGCTAATAATATCTAGAGAACGGCTCAATCGATTTTGTCTAAATTTTGTATCTAACCATTTTCAGGCACGAAAAAAACCATTGGGATGGCTCTCGTGTTCGAGAAAATTCGATTAGTGGGACATTTTGGGTCATAATGGGTCAGGGTCAAGCTAATTATATCTAAAGAACGGCTCAATCGATTTTGACTAAATTTTAATATCTAAGCATTTTCGGGCACGAAAAGACCATTGGGATGGGTTACGTGTTCGAGAAAATTCGATTAGGGGGTCATTTTTGGGTCACTGTGGGTCAAGCTATTTTTATCTAAAAAACGGCTTTAACGATTTTTACTAAACTCTATATTCTACAGTTTTGGATTACGAGAAGACCATTAGGCTAAATCACATGTTCAAGAAAATTCGATTAGTGGGTCATTTTTGGGTCACCGTGGGTCAATCTATCTAGATAACGGCTCTAACGATTTTGATGAAATTTTGCACCCTACTGTTTTCGGGCACGAAAAGACCATTGGGATGGGTCTCGTGTTCAAGAAAATTTGATTAGTGGGTCATTTTGGGTCATAATAAGTCAGGGTCGAGCTAATTATGTCTAAAGAACGGCTCAATCGATTTTGACTAAATTTTGTATCTAACCATTTTCGGGCACGCAAAGACCATTGGGATGGGTCACGTGTTCGAGAAAATTCGATTAGTGGGTCATTTTTGTGTCACTGTGGGTCAATTATTTTTATCTAAAAAACGGCTCTAACTATTTTCACTAAACTCTATATTCTACAGTTTTGGATTACGAGAAGGCCATTGGGCAAAGTCACATGTTCGCGACAATTCGATTAGTGGGTCATTTTTGGGTCACCGTGGGTCAATCTAAGTTATCTAGAAAACGGCTCTAACGATTTTGACGAAATTTTGCACCCTACTGTTTTCGGGCACGAAAAGACCATTGGGATGGGTCTCGTGTTCGAGAAAATTAGATTAGTGTGGCATTTTGGTTCATAATGGGTCAGGGTGAGCTAATTATATCTATAGAAGGGCTCAATCGATTTTGACTAAATTTTGTATCTAACAATTTTCGGGCACGAAAAGAACATTGGGATGAGTTACGTGTTCAAGAAAATTCGATTAGTGGATCATTTTTGGGTCACCGTGGGTCCAGCTAAGTTTATCTAGATAACGGCTGTACTATTTTGAAGAAATTCTGTAAGCTATTCTTTTCAGGCACAAAAAGACCATTGGGATGGGTCACGTGTTTGAGAAAATTCGATTAGTGGGTCATTATGAGTCAGGGTCAAGCTAATTACATCTAAAAACTGCTCAAGACATTTTCACAATTTTTTTTTAATATACGGCCGTTTCTGGTCATGAGATGACGTTTGGGTTAAGTCACATGTTCGAGAAAATTCAATTAGTGGATCATTTTGGGTCACAATGGGTCAGAGGCAAGCTAATTGAATCTAAAATCATGCTCAAAACATTTTGACCAAATTTTATATTATACCGTTTCTGGGCATGATAAGAGAATTGGGCTAAGTCACATGTTCGAGAAAATTCAATTAGTGGGTCATTTTGGGTCACAATGGGTCAGGGTCCAGCTAATTTTATCTAAAAATGGCTTAAACGATTTTGACTAAATTTTGTATTCTATCATTTTCGGGCTCGAGGAGACCATTGGGCTAGGTTGCATGTTCAAGAAAATTTGATTAGTGGGTCATTTTCGTTCACAATGGCTCAGGGTCAAGCTAATTTTACATAAAAAGCGCTTCAAAACATTTTGAAAACATTTTGTATAATACCGTTTACGAGCATGATAAGACCATTGGGCAGGGTCTCATGTTCAAGAAAATTCAATCGATGGGTCATTTTGGGTCCTAATGGATCAGGATCAAGCTAACTTTATCTAAAAAACGGCTCAAAAAATTTTGACAAAACTTTGTACTACACCGTTTCTGGACAATATAAAACCAGTGGGCTGGGTCGCATGCTCAAAAAAATTCTATTAGTGGGTCATTTTGGTGATAATGGGTCGGGGTCAAGCTAATGGCATCCATCTCATAAATATTCAAACAATTTTGACAATTTTTTTGTTATACCGTTTCACAGAACAAAAATACCATTGAAATAGCTCACACGTTCGATAAATTTCGATTAGTGGTTTTTTGAATCAACGTGGGTCAAGCTTATTTTATCTAGAATATGACTAACGATTTTCACTAAATTTTATATTCCATCATTTTCAGGCTCGAGAAGAGCATTGTATTAGGTCGCATGTTCGAAAAATTCGATTAGTGCGTCATTTTGGGAAACTATGTCTCAGGATCAAACTAATTGTATCTAAAACAGCAAGAATGATTTAGTGGGAATAATATATCGAGATAAACACAAAGCTAGTTTTGACCGAGCTTAGCTCGGTCATTCCTGCTAGTTATACTATAATGCGAGCAAAAACTGTGTGCGTGTATGTGTGTGTATGTAAATTTTATCTTGAAAATGGCTCTAAAGATTTTGATTAAATTATGAACCCTGCCGATTTCGGGCACGAAAAGACCATTGGGATGGGTCTCATGTTCGAGAAAATTTGATTAGTGTGTCATTTTGGGTCATAATGGGTCAGGGTAAAACTAATTATACCTAAAGAACGGCTCAATCGATTTTGACCAAAATTTGTATCTAGCCATTTTCGGACACGAAAAGACCACTGGGATGGGTCACGTGCTCGAGAAAATTCGATTAGTGTATCATTTTTTGGCCACTGAGGGTCAAGCTATTTTTATCTAAAAAACGGCTCTAACGATTTTCAGTAAACTCCATATTCTACATTTTTGGATTGCGAGAAGACCATTGAGCTAAGTCACATGTTCGAGAAAATTCGATTAGTGGGTAATTTTTGGGTCACCGTGGGTCAATCTAAGTTTATCTAGATAACGACTCTAACGATTTTGACGAAATTTTGAACCCTACTGTTTTCGGACACAAAAATACCATTGGGATGGATCTCGTGATCTAGAAAATTCGATTAGGGGGTCATTTTGGGTCATAATGGGTCAGGGTCAAGCTAATTATATCTAGAGAACGGCTCAATCAATTTTGATTAAATTTTGTATCTAACAATCTTCGGGCACGAAAACATAAATGGGATTTGTCTCGTGTTCGAGAAAATTCGATTAGTGGGTAATTTTGGGTCATAATGGGTCAGGATCAAGCTAATTATATCTAAAGAACGGCTCAATCGATTTTGATTAAATTTTGTATCTAACCATTTTCGGGCACGAAAAGACCATTGGGATGGGTCACGTGTTCGAGAAAATATGATTAGTGTGTCATTTTTGGGTCACTGTGGGTTACTATATTTTTATCTAAAAAACGGCTCTAACGATTTCCACTAAACTCTATGCTCTACAGTTTCTGATTACGAGATGACCATTGGGCTAAGTCACATGTTCGAAAAAATTCGATTAATGGGTAATTTTTGGGTCACCGTGGGTCAAGCTAAGTTTATCTAGATAACGATTCTAACGATTTTGACAAAATTTTGCACTCTACTGTTTCCGGGCACAAAAATACCATTGGGATGGATCTTGTGATCTAGAAAATTCGATTAATGGGCCATTTTGGGTCATGATGGGTCAAAGCAAGCTAATTATATCTAGAAAACGGCTCAAACGATTTTGACTAAATTTTGTATCTATCCATTTTCAGGCACGAAAAGACCATTGGGATGGGTAACGTGTTCAAGAAAACTTGATTAGTGGGTCATTTTTGGGTCACCGTGGGTCCAGCTAAGTTTATCTACATAACGGCTTTACGATTTTGACGAAATTCTGTAATCTATCGTTTCCGGGCACGAAAAGACCATTGGGATGGGTCACGTGTTCGAGAAAATTCAATTAATGGGTACTTATGGGTCATTATGGGTCAGGGTCAAGCTAATTACATCTAAAAAACGGCTCAAGACATTTTCACAAAAATCTTTAACATACGGTCGTTTCTGGTCATGAGATGACCATTGGGCTAAGTCACATGTTCGAGGAAATTCTATTAGTGGGTCATTTTGGTCACAATGGGCTAGGGTCAAGAATTGAATATAAAAAACGACTTAAATGATTTTGACTAAATTTTGTGACCATTGGACTAGGTCGCATGTTAAAGAAAATTCTGTTAGTGGGTCATTTTGGGTCACAATGGGTCAGGGTCAATCTAATTGTATTTAAAATTCGCCTCAAAAACTTTTGACAAAATTTTGTATAATACCGTTTCCGGCCATGATAAGATCATTGGGCATGGTCGCATGTTCAAGAAAATTCAATCAATGGGTCATTTTGGATCCTAATGGATCAGGATCCAGCTAACTGTATCTAAAAAACGGTTCAAAAGAGTTTGATAAAACTTTGTATTACACCGTTTCTGGACAGGATAAAACCATTGTGCTGGGTCCGCATGTTAAAAAAAATTCCATTAGTGGGTCATTTTGGTGATAACGGGTCAGGGTCAAGGTAACGGCATCTCAAAAATGTTAAAACAATTTTGACATTTTTTTTTGTTTTGTTATACCGTTTCACAATACAAAAAGACCATTGAAATAATTCACATGTTCGTTAAATTTTGGTTAGTGGGTTTTTGAATCAACGTGGGTCAAGCTTATTTTATCTAGAAAACGATTAACGATTTTCACTAAATTTTGTATTCCATCGTTTTCAGGCTCGAGAAGAATATTGTGTTAGGTCGCATATTCGAAAAAACTCGATTAGTGGGTCATTTTGGGTCACTATGTTTCAGAGTCAAGCTAATTGCATCTAAAACTGCAAGAATGGTTCAGTGGGAATAATATATCGAGATAAACACAAAGCTAATTTTGTCCGAGCTTAGCTCGGACATTCCTGCTAGTATAGATGGGGCATTGTCACAATATTTTGACTTTTGGGAAAAAAATCTGGCGAAATTAAACTTGCTAAAATAACATTTTAATCTGATAGACGAATGCCTTAATGATTCAAAATAAGGAAAAAATGGTCAACAGCGAAATTGTTTTTATTTAACTGAGGCTTAGGTTAAACTTGCGAGCTTAATTTTTCTTACCATTTTACCCCTATAACTTTTTAATTTCTTCTAAATTTTTGCTTATAATGAATTTGCATAGTACCCACAGGACATTTAAATAAGAAATAATACAAATGTAGTACTTTTAATTCAGAATTTTTGTATAACATTGTTTTAAAGGGGTGTTAAAGAAGGGACGGTAAGGTAAAAAAAGGGACGAAATGGTAAAAGAAGAGACGGTAAGGATGGAATGGTAAGGAAAATTACCACCTATTTTTAGGAAAATCATGTTAAGACTAAGTGATAGCCACAATTTTCATTGACTTTTCGAAACAATTGTTAACATTGGATTAAATTATTATTATTTTTTTTTTAACCCTCCGAGCGTCTTGCAAAAGGGTAAAATTGTAATGTTGTTTTCTTTGCATTTTCTTTTAAATGCTAAGAAAATATGATTCTTTCACCATTATAAAAAGAACTCAATTACAAATATGAGTGTAATCCTTAAGAATATTAATGATTCTTCAATGTATTTCAAATTCATTAAATCTATAGAATTATATTATCTTAAATATTGCTTGTATTGCTGTGAAACATGGAGCTTAGTGAACGGAATATTACGCCCCAAACACTTAGAGGGTTAATTTCCCTCGAAATGTGCAGGAATAAACCTTGGGGACGGTAAGACTACCAATAAAGCCACGGTGCTTGAAATTGATATTTAAATGCTGATTTATATTGTGCAGTAACTTTCCTGTCAAAGAATTTTAGATATTCTTTCTCTAGCATACTTCTGCATGAGCAAAAACTTGAAAAAAATTCTGTCGCTGCATCTGAAGTGATTTTCTGTATAATTTTAGAAGAGGGATGGTAAAGAATTTAAAACCCAGGGACAGAGTTCAAAAAATAATATCAACCCTAAAAACGTGTGCAGGTTAATTTTTAGTTACATATTTATATAAAACAATAGTTCCAGTTAGAAAAAAAATTACATCGAATTATTTTTATTGAAACAATTTTAACCAGACAGCTCCAAACTTCAAAATCAGCATCAGGGACACGGGAAGGTAGATGAGTTTCCCATGTGTTTGGACACCCAACATCGTCCAAAACTTGTTTATCTCGTTAATATTGTTGTGCAATCATGCAATGGGATGTTCCCAAGTATATGAAATTTAAAAAAATCACAAAAAAGTAAGTGTATTAAATAAAAAATTATTATTCAGGGACATGAAAGTTAAAAGATTATGAGAATGCCCCACACACACATATATATATATATGTATGTGTGTATGTGTCGTTTGTCTACAGGGGAAAAAATCAGCTTTTAGCTTTTTTCTCTACAGAAAACGACTGCATTGATTATATATGTGAATTCTGTACCCTTGATAAAGAGATTCAATATAAAAGCCTTTCATTTATTTTATTTTATTTATTTATTTATTTTTTTTTTTTTTTTTTGATTTCATCTTTTTCTTTTTTCTTCCATTTTAATACTCATAAGATAGTACATGGATTATACTTTTTACATAACATCTGGTATATATATTTTTTCAATTCTGTTATTCAAATTCTGCTGTTTTTTACTATTGTTTTTGGAATCTATGTTAAGTGTGGTGGGGGGAACTTTATTTGTTAATGTCATTTTATTCATATTTTCACAGTTTTTATTGGTGGTTTGTAATGTTAATTTAATGGTTATATATATACATACATACATATATATATATACACCATATACAGAGCTGCTCAAAGAATTCGGATAATTTTCGAACTATAGATAGAAGTTGCTGAAATGTGCATTTTAAATGTGTTATATGTTTCCAAATGGTTCACTTAGACATCCTATTTCAAATTAATAGATGATGAAGTTTTGTTACATTATTTGGAATTCGTTGGAATGTGTTTTATAATCTATGTTTGACGCATGATTTTTCTTTACTGTTTCTTTAGAATCTGTTATGGACAATTACCTGTGAATTTTGGATACCAGTTTCATACTTGAAACAGATTTAAAAAATAAATGTTACAAACTTGAAATGCTATTTACAAACAAATCTCATATGTGTACCAAAATATTACTTAAAAAAACTTTTTTGTAAATGTATTGTGCCGAAAACAATAATTGCATTTACAGCCATGTAATAAAGTTATTTTGAATTCCATTAAAAAAAAAGTGATGTAAAAAGCATATTTTTTTAATAATAATATAAAGAAAAAGTGTGAAAAGCAATATTTGAAAAAATCTGATGAAAGAAACACCTGAAAGTAAGATTTAACTTAAATTGCTAATACTTATTTAACATCTGCATCGTAAAGAAAATTGATGAGTTTTGTATTCATTTTAATGTTTGTTTATGCAGTCATTAGTGCCGTTTATTAAATATATAAAACTATAAGAAACATGCCATTTTCAGTAGAATAATACCTCCCCTCTTGAGAAAACAATGCGTCTAGATTTATATCCATTGTATTTATATTAATGAAAACTTAAAATTGAATCAATGACATAGTTTTAGTGCCTGGAAACTTGCGCACAACAATTGTACTAAAATTTATATTTTTTAATAAGTGGTGAAAATTTTCCGTTTTATAAAGTTTTTTATTCCTTCATATTAAAAAGTATCATCGTATATAATAATCAGCCTAGCAAAATAAATTATGTATAACTCAGAAGAAAAGTATGATACATTAAATAAAGTTCAATAATCTTGCAAATAAACGCACCATGAAACTTATGAAAACTTAAATTACTCCAGTATTCTAGAAGGATTTTTGTGTAGCTCTTCCTTATCAGGTTTTTAAAACTGAGTTTTTTTTTTTTTTTTTTTTTTTTTTTTTTTTTTTTACAAAACCGGCTGCAATATCATCCTTTTTATTAAATAAAAATTTATATTATATTTTACTATGACAGGAAAAGAATATTTATTAGAATTAAAATATGTTACTATTTGGGCAAATCTTAAGAGTAAATTAAAATTATTTTTTGGGGAAACACATAATTCATGATAGATATTAAAATATATATATATACATACATAACTGTTGCAGGATTTTCTCGAGTCATTTCAAATTTTATGAAAATCGAATCAAAACTTAAAAAGATATTAATAAAAGTTTTCTCCATTCTATTAAATCCTATCATACGTAATGAATTCAAAGATATCCCGTGATAGATAATAAATCTAGGTTAGCATGGTGATTACATCCTATTTAAGGTGGAGTCATATTATTTCTTTATTACTGAATTTAATATATATTATCGTAACGAATTTTGTATTCATGCATTTTAGCTTAAGAATGCAACAGCTAATCCAACAAGATCTGAATATTTATAAAACTAATCTTTGTACAAACGCACCTTATTTTCAAAATTTGATGTACAATTTCCGACCTGTTGTTTTATGTAAATCGTATTTTAAAATGCATTATGTTAATCATAGTTGTAAATATAAATATTTTATTTCGTAGTTCATAAAATTAGTTCCAAACGCATGAACTAAATATTCAGCTGAATTGTTTTTATGGATGATTTCCTTATCTAAAAGCAGCGTTTAAAATGGGATTTTGTCTCTCTTTGGGATTTTGAACTCTTCTAACATTTTAAAGCGAATTTATCTCTAATAGACAGAGCATGCGTAGATTTATACTATGTTTCTAGTCATTTACATCTCCTTCAGATTTCGCGCAAAAGGGTGCATTAAGTTTATGAAATTTTATACAGCGTGTACAGTCGTGGAAAAAAAAAAGTAAACAAACCCTACTAACTCCTCAACAAATTATCGTAGAAGAAAGTTACTGCTACCGAACGATTGAAAATAAAGTCTACTTTTAAATGATGTGTATAAAATTGTCTTAGAGGGCCCTCTACATATTAAAACGAACCCAAACATCGTTTTTATTCAATGGCAATACCCAATTTTGACAGCATAAATGAAATCTACACCATTCAATTAGCTCAAAAGCAAATTTTTATGCAATTCGTACCATAAGTTTCCCAGAAATTAATTATTTTAAAACGAGCATATTTTAAGGGCTGTATCCAAATTGAACTACGGTACTCGATTGTTGACCGAGAAAGCTCCCTTCTTGAACAAGGCACCTTAAGCGTCACTGAAGCAGTCAATGAAGCCTGCCAGATTACAGGAGAGTAGAAGAAATGTCAAAATATCTATTCACTTCTATCATAGACGGTCCCTTAAACCATCAATTTGCCGTTTTTAAGCATAGTTTGAAAACTACTTGGAAGAAAAATGTGAAATTCTGGATTTCCATAAAGCAGGACTTAATAAATCTAACTCCATCAAAAAAATTGTAGCTTTCAATTCATAATTTTTTCGAATATTAATTTCATAATTCATAATTAATATCATAAAATTATAAAAATTGCAAATTCAGCGTATTTATGTTTGGGTGTATTACTATTATTGCTACAAAAATATATTAGCACATTAACAGCATAATTTTCGGAGATATAAATAAAAATATGAAAATGTAATTTAATATTAGAAGCACTAAGTTTTGAATGATTATAATTCAGAAATTTATCATTCAAATGACTTGAAATTTTATATCTAGGCATAGTTTTAACCGAAATTTTGAAATATCTCGTTAAAATTGGGTATTCCCATTGAAAAAAAAATGAAGTTAAGGTTCGTTTTAATATGTAGATGACCCCCTAAGCAAATTTTATGTACATCATTTAAAAGTAGACTTTATTTCCATTAGTTCGGTACCAGTAACTTTCGTCTACGATAATTTGTGTAGAAGTTAGTAGGGGGTGTTTACTTTTTTTTCCCACGGCTGTAAATACAAGAATGTCCCAGTTTCGTTGGTATATTATAACGGTTTAGTTTAGACTATTTAGAACAAAGCATACATCAAATTGAAGGCAAACAGACCTATTGTTTCTTATAAATATTCAATATGTTCACTTTTAGATACACGGCACACATCCAACATAAAGTCCAATTCTTCCCACACTTCGGTTAACAAGTCTTGAATAATTGAAGCAATAGCCTCTTCAATTTTATGTCTTAGCTGTGGAAAAACATTAGGTAGCGGCGAAACGTAGACACGATCTTTTGTAAAGCTCCAAAGAAAATAATCGCATGGCTCTAACGGTATATAAATCTTCAGCCCAGCAATAGCGCTTTACGCTCAGGATTCGCCATTTTGCGCATGTGCACTGAGAGCGAGTCAATAACAAAGCAGTACTCGCGCAGGCGCTTATCTTAAACTGTTTGTGTTACTCTTTTTGTGACCTTGAACCAACACTCTACAACGCTTACAATTGATATTATTAAAATTAATAACTTTGTCATTCTTTTATGGACCTTGAACCAACACTCTACAACGCTTACAGTTGATATTATTAAAATTAATAACTTTGTCATTCTTTTATGGACCTTGAACCAACACTCTACAACGCTTTCAGTTGATACTATCAAAATTTATAACTTGGACATTCTCTTATGGACCTTGAACCAACGCTCTGCAATGCTTACAGTTGATGCTATTTAAATTTATAACTGAGACTTTATTATATAGACATCCTGTATAACTATTAAATTTAATCATTGAATAAAATTTAATGTTCCTACAACAAATTTTGAATCAATCCCAAGCTTTGACAGATAAAAACATCATTAGACGTAGCCATCAAGACATTTAGAGAAATAACCACTGTAATGTAAAGACAAAAGATGTACTGCACGTAGTTATTTGTCGTAATGTCACTGTATGTGGCATAATATTCAAATCATTACAGGGTTTCAATAAAACCCAATACAACATTAAATATTTTTCATATTTAACCGTAAATAAACAAATAGTACTATAAATGCCACTTGTACATCTCGTGGAAGAATTATTTAGATATTCAGTAACATTACATATGCAATTTAAAAAGACGTTATAAGTATTGCAGGAGATTCACAAATATGGCATTTGATACACTCTGAATAATTTTACATTTAAAGTGGACATGAATTTTACTCATGAAAAGGCTTCTTATTATATGCTAATTTTCTATTAGAGTTTCAAATATAATCTACTTAGAGAACTGCCATAATAAATTATAACATAAGTAAACATATATTACGCTAACACTTTAAAATGGAATTCTTTGTACTTGTTGTTTTATGAGAAATGTGGGTATTTATTTGTTTAATGTGACTGGTACTAAAATAATTCTCGTAAGATTATTATTTACCCTCCTAAATAATGATATGTAAATATAGTTGCATAATATTTGCTTTGGATTCATGTTTAAAATTTTACTAACATTATAAATGAAATATTTTCTTATTCTTAATAACTTAATATGAAACACCACACATGCACACAAAGAAAATATTTAAATGCTAGTTTATTTTATTAATTTGCATTGTAATATATGATGTGTTTTTTAAGAGCAAAATGGAACAAAAAGTGATTACTTAAATTTACTAAGTTAAAATTTTCAGGCGATAAAATATTTCTTTAAGATTATTAATGCCTTCTTATGATACATTTTTGCAGTATAACTATTAAAAAGTTCTTTTTCTCATACATATTTTATTAGGATTTCTATGATGGATTGTATTATTAGTTTAAAATTAGAAGCTTGCCTTATTTGTTTCGTTTTCTGCTCTAAATACATGCGTTTTTATAATCATGGATGCACGTGTACAGGCTATTTAGCGTAATTGCCAAGTTACTTTTAAATAAGACGAATATCAAGAAAGTAGTTTGTTTATTATCATTTTTTTAAAGTAACTAAAAAAAAATAAGTGTTTTTAAATTATAAAATATAGTTAGAACTTTCTTAAATCCGATTGGTGTATTAAAATATTTTGGAAACAGATATTATCATCATAAAAAAAGCTATGATTATAATTTTTCAAAAACGTTATATTATTGGGGATATTAATAGAGCCGAAAAATGCTTCACTTTGAAGTGATAAAAATGAAAGTGTTTAGATTTTAGATTAAAAATGTAAATGTTTCAAATTTCCGGAAACATAAAGCGAATTTTGTAATGTATAAATCGATATTTCCTTTTAAGTGGAAGAAGAGCTGCAGTTTTTTGTAAATCATTTATACTACCGCAACGATGACATAAAAGGCACTGAACATTTATCAGTCTATTTATTCCGCTCAGAAGTATGATCAATAAAAACATTACATTCAGTGTCATATTTAATACGTTAACTTTCCGGATCGAAATATATTTGAGATTAATATGCAGTCATGGAAAAAAATAAACACCCCTATTAAATCTACAACAAGTTCATGTAGAAGGAAGCTACTAGTACCAAACGATTGGAAAAGAAGCTTACTTTTAAATGATGTACATAATATTCGTTTAGGAGTCATCTATGTATGAAAACGAATCAAAATTTTCTTTTGTTCAATAGCAATATCCAAGTTAGAAATCATAAATGAATTGTATACCATGTGTAAATACAAATTATCATGAAATTTGTACAACAGAGAAGGTAATTTCAGAGAAATTAATTACTTTGATAGGAGCATATTTTAGGGGCTGTATGGAAATTGAAGCTCGGGACTCGATTATTCAAAGATATAAATGAATATGTCATATCCACTAATGTATTATTCCATGCCAATATGACCATTTTACGAAATTAATATCTTTCAACTACTGCGAGCCCAAATGTTTCAATATAATGAGTAATATATATATATATATTTTAATTTCTTTTTTCTGCACATCATAGGCCCCTTAAACCATCACTTTGACTTTTTTAACGATAATTCGAAAACTACTTGGAAGAAAATTTTCAAATTGAGAATTCGCATAAAACAGGGCATATTAAATATAAATCTATCAAAAAATTTGTATGTTGCAATTCATATTTGTTTCGAATACTAATTTCATAATTCATAATTCAGATTAAATTTTTTTTTTAATTTCGCATTCAGTGTATTTTTGTTTGGGTTTTCTAGTATTATAACCGCACAAAAAATATCACATTAGGATTCAAATTTCAGGAGATATTAATAAAAATATGAAAACGTAATTTAACATTAGAAGCTCTAAATTTTGAATGTTTATAATTCAAAAATTTAACATCCACATGACTGGAAATTTCGTTTCTAGGAATAGTATGAACCGAAGATTTAAAACATATTGTCAAAATTGAGTGCTGTTATTGGAAAAAACGAAGTTTGGTCCGGTTTTGATTTGTAGATGCCTCCCACCCCCTAAGCAAATTTTATAAACACGATTTAACCCCTTGAAGGGCGGTGATGCCGTCACGGCCTCACATAATTTTATCCCTAAATGCCACATTGGTACCGGAATTTTGTAATGAAAATTTCATCTTTATTATGTACGCGAAAATTTACTTTTACTTGTTTACACATAAATTGTCTTATAAATACTGGTGTCATTCAATTATTTGAACATTTTACGAATACAAGTACCTTGACTCTGAAAGGGTTAAAGCTAAAATTTATTTCCAATCCCTTTGTAACAGTAACTTTCCTCTATTATAATTAGTTGCAGAGTTAGTAGGATGTGTTTACCTTTTTTCAATTGCTGTGCAAGTTAGTATAGTATACCTTAAATCACATTAAAAATATATTGATAATATATTGGCTGTTCGACCATTTTGTACACGATTTTCATGGTATTCATCCCTTTTACACTACATTTTGTGTTTTAAATGTTCAGTTTGATAACATTTTTTCAGAAATAAATTTCTGCGCCGTAATCGTTATGAGCAACAATGTATTTTAGGTTGATTTCATAAGAAATACTACCTATTGCAGTCGTTACCATTGTGCAACTTTTGAAAAATCTCTTCATAACTTTTCATTATATGACTCCAGAAACCCAAAATCACACCCACCTAAAAGGTTTCTATGTATGTAAGTACAAAGTTTTGTCAGCACGATTAAAGTCGCAATGTTGAATGGATCGTCTTCAAACTCGCCAAAAACATTGAGATGGATAATACCTTGGCGGAGATTGCAAATGGGCAAAATTGGCCGCAGGAGGTGGAAATGAGGAGGATTAAAATTTTTGAATGCCGACTTAACATGATTCTGATAAAACCAGCTCTTACAGAAAAATTGCAGGAAGATTTAAACATTTTTCGATATAGTAGTTGCCAACAATTAAAAAATACCGCAATAAAATTCTTACCACAACAATTACTTTTCTGTATTGGACGAATTCCAAGTGAAAAATGAAAATGAAATAAGCATTTTGACGAATTAAAAAGAAAAATGGAATATTAAGTCATAAGTTTTCTATAGCAAGATTTCCACTTGAAAAATGAAAATGAAATAAATAGTTTGACGAATTAGAAAAAAGTGAATATTGGAAATGTAATGGACGTCAGCAGGTGAATATGTAACATAATGTGAGTTTGAAAAAATTTATTGAAGTATAATAAAAACCCGACTATGGAAATACTGGCATATTTTAACATTTTGAGGTTCTAATTTTGAATACCACCATAACATGATTCTGTTAAATACTTCTCTTACAGAACAATGAAATTTAAAACTCGTCAAAGACGGCCAGATAAAGTAGTTAAACTGTATTTATCACTAATCTTAATTTAGTTTTTGTTGGTGAAATTAGTACTTAACTTCGAAATCTACCTCCGCCTGTAAGCCGAGCCGGCAGGTATTTTTTTTTAATCTTTTTTTATTATTATTATGGGAGCAAGATGTTGTCCCATTTGCTCTTCAAGAGCTTGCGAAAATGCAAAATGCGTCGTTATTCAGCGATTGCCCTTTTAAAATAACGAAATATTGTATTCTTTATCATATTATACAAACTAAAAACATCTAGATCACTGTCCAGTGTAAGTTTTTCTTTTTAAATTAGCGAGGTTATTTATTTGATCCAGAAAACCCCATATTAAAAAAATTGTCAACCACACTGTTAACCCGTTATGTACTGAATTATGAATTCTTGAAATTTTACCTTCTAAAGCATTTTTCGTGCATTTTTGAAACTATATTAGAAGATTTGCATTATCATTTAATAAATTTTAGAAGGATTTTAGAAGGATTGAAGGATTTAGAAGGATTAATTAAATTTGAATTTATAGGAATTTTGTGCAATATTTATATATCCCCACTCAAATCTTTTATTTCAAATAGTTTCTTTAGTATTTTGTAGAATTAGGAAATGTACAAATATAATGTTCTTACAATAGAAACATTGAAATATTTCCAAATTGAAAAATCCCCCTCCCCCCCCCCCCCCATCGACGCCAAGAAAGCAGAAAAGATGCAAGTGCAAAATAAATCATCTTTTTAAAAATATGTTTATTTTGTGTAACTATTAATGCTTTTGGAACAAGATAAGGTAGTGCATCTATAACTCATTCTAAACTGTATTACTTCTAATCTATGTATTAAATGAATTTAATAACAAGTTATTTTAATGGTACTTATAAGTACAATCAGTACATAAAGGATTAAAGTTTGCAGCAAACTATCCAATCGTTAATCCAGTATTTTAGATAACGGTTAATTGAGCATATTATAAAGCATTCTTATTTGTCAGAATAGAGATAAATTATGATTAGGTAACCGTTTTCTGTAAAAAAGTTTGAAAGATTGAAAAGTTTGCTGCAAAATTTCAATAGCTTAACCAACTTATATTTCATAAGTTTGAAATAAAAAAAGGAAACTTCCCAGAAAGTTTTAAATAACAAATAATTTTTTTGTACACATACTGCAAATGATTTCACTTATTTACATATGAAACAAATCTTTCATTTGAATTGAAACAGATCTTTCATGATTTAGCGCACAATACATAACAGTATAACAAAAGGCGTCTGAAACTTCATAAGATTTTTAAGAATTTTTTTTTTTTTCTTTTTTTGGTAGCATTAAACTTAGTCAACAGTACGAAAATGAGAATTTAATTTTCATAATATGTATAGTGAATAATTAATTTGTTAGTAAATCTATGTGTTCAACAGGCTCCTTTTCAATATCAACGAAATTTCATTAAAATTCTTGCTATGAAGAGAAGATTAATGTTACGGAAATCGATCTGATCTGCAATCGTAAATGATCTACTTGTGCTTCAAATGCCGTTTTATATGATGTTCTAAACAGTGTATGTAAAATCGGTGCTGGCTTCCGCGATGAACTCTTACGTAATTAGTATCAAATAAAATATTTATCTATCTTAATGTATGTCTGTTTGTCTAATTATCCCTTCGTCAGAAATAGATCTACGAGACTCCCAAAACAAACAAATCAATAAAATTTATATTACAATCTATTTCATATGTATATTAAAATAATTTTATATATTTATATATTTTCTATATATTTATATGAATGTACATGGATATTTGAAAGACCTTTCAAAAATGATTAATGTATTTATAAGATTTTTTTATATTTAGTATTCCCCACTTAAAAATATTTTAAAATCTCTAAAATATTCCTAACAAGCACTAAATTTTAAATTCCTTTAAAAATACGTCCGAGTTTGAACTTCCAAGATAAGCCTCATACATTATGCAAAAGTTTATACAGCATGTTTTCCATATTAAAAAGAGATTATAAAGCTGTTCGGACCAAAGAATTTTACACAAAGCTTCATGAATAATTGAAAACATCTTAATTTTTTTTCATATTGTTTTAGTATATATTATCCAGGTGTACATTGTTTATTAATTATAAATCACTTCAGAATATAGTTTTCATACTTTTCTGTTTAACCGAATTCCCATCATTACCCTTAGTGATAAATGTTTGAAATTTTGAGCCATTCTTTTAGTATTTAGTATTATAATCCTTTATATTCGATGCTTTATAAATAATACTTTTGACCTTAAATTTCAACAGTTCAAACAATAGTTCAAAAATACATTTGTTTTCATTTTTTAAAATAAATTGCTAAACAATCGGATATTTTAGATAACCCTAGTAACCGAACTATCTGCCAACATTTATAAGAGGATTTTTTGTGTGATGCTATGTGTGTGGTGATTTTGAAGCGAGGAGTGCTGAAACGATATGAATGTATGGTCATTAATCTTTTTGTTGTCAGTGTTAATGAATATGATGAACATTTGCGCCCGAATAGACTTGTTTATTGCCGAAAAATAAATCTGTTTTATGGATTTTTTTTTTATTCAGTCATACTGATAGGTAATGATATCATACGAACTGAATTTTTCCAACTGCTTGAAAAAATGCCCAAGCTGAGAGTCGAACCGAGAACTTTCACTTCAACTCCCAACACTCTATCTATTGAGCTACCTTGCCCGACAACCAGCGGAAACATTTCACTCAGAAAACCTTACTGACAATAGAATCTAGTCTGTCATGTTAAAAGCTCAATCGCAGGTTATTTAACTCCATTAAACGATGGGAATGTAGATAGACTTTATTAATAAATATTTTTAATTCATTTCCACTCATATTTGTAATGTTATCGTACTAAAAATATTTACAAATCGCTATGATTGATGTGATGATGAAATTAACATATCATGACATATCATTATTTATCTCCATTTTTAAATTAAATTCCTCTTTTTACAATTCTAAATTTAATCGATACTTCTTTTCCTTTTCACAAAGTATATCTATTTTGCTTCTCTTTTGCGATTAGTAAATTACATTAAATTTATATATCAGGTTTACTCAAAACCGCCAATATAATAAATAAAAAAAAAGCTACTTACTCATCTTAAAAGCATTACTGTGCTAGCATACTTTCCTTTTGTTAATGAATATATATAAAAAAAGATACTCTTTGACCATATGCTCCTGTTGCAGCAGTAATTTAAACACCCATTGTGATTTTCCGTTTGATAGTCAATACAAATGCCTTTTCGGCCTGAAAGATATCCTGTTAATATTAAAATCGGCGCCTGGCATCTGCGTTGCTTCTTTTGAAAATATATTTCCCATTATACAGCCTCTTCATATCATACTGTTCGTTAACATTTCAGTTACTTAAGCTAAGGAATCGTTGGGCCGATTTTGAATTCAAAATGTCCGTTAGGTGATGTAATCTTTGGGGTTATAATTGTGCAAAGTTCAAAGTTTTGCGGCTTGATGCACTTACAATCAAGGATATTGGAGGCATTCTATCTCTGCACACTCTACTGTAAAGATGTAGCAGCATTTTTATCTCCTGTATTCCGGTGTCGCCCTGCGAGAATATTATATTGCTCGCTTTGACTTTAATAAAATTCCACATACATATTTTGGACCTTTTATCTGAATCTCTGTCATGGCCTGAGTTATTCATGTATATATGCAATGTACTTGATAACTGATCTGGCGAAATGTATTTAACTTAAAATTAACGACTCAAGTTTTCCGGTAAAGTAAATCTATACTACAATTGAATTAAAATAATAATAATTATGATGATGAAATTAGCATATCATCACATATCATTATCCATCCCCCTTTTTAAAATTAAATTCCTCTTTTTACAATTCTAAATTTAATCGAATTTATTCCAACAACAAATGAAGTACCTTTCATTCTTCGCGAATTTCAAATGTATGGTATTCTACAGTTTTTCATTTTTCTATACTATACGATGGTCTGAGTGAAAAATGATGAAAAACTGTGTCAGCGAAATGGTAACTGGAAAAAACTCAAGCACCAGCTTTAGACATTTATGTTCAATTATTTAAATATCTTGTTTTCAGGTTGAATATTTTATTACTACGCAAAAGAAATACCTTTCGTTCTTCGCGATTTTCAAATGTTTGGTATTCTAGAATTTTTCATTTTTGTATAATATAAGTGAAAAATAATGAAAAACTGTGTCCGTGAAATGGTAACTAGAATAACTGTACAATCACCAGCTGTAGACATTTATGTTCAATTACTTAAATATCTTGTTTTCAGGTTGAAAATTTCATTACAACAGCAAACGATGGATCTTTCGTTCTAGCGATTTTCAAATGTTTGGTATTCTAGAGTTTTTCATTTTTGTATACTATAAGATGGTCTGAGTGAAAAATAATGAAAAAATGTGTCAGCAAAATGGTAACTGGAACAACTCTACAATCACCAGCTGTAGATATTTATATTCAATTATTTAAATATATGGTTTTCAGGTTGAATATTTTATTCCAACGGCAAACGAAATACTTTTCGTTCTTTGCGATTTTGAAATGTTTGAAAGCAAACAAGATACATCGCAAATACTAATCAAAATATTTTGACAAAAAGAAATAAGCAGTTCTATGGATTTACTCAGAAATTTTGTAAAATTATGGCATTTGTATTTAACAAAATAAATTATAAGATTATTAAATTAGATCAGACGAATGTGTAGGATGACAAACAGTTAAACATTTTCTCTGAATGAAAAACGAACGTTAAAAGCTTGTAACCTTAACATCTTAAGTTACAGGCCCGTTTTAAGCCCGTTCACAGTTTAACGTCACATAACCCATCTTTAAAATACATTATTTTAAAGAGAAATTTTTTGTAAGTTAAAATGTATTTGATTTAAGTACACTCATGACAGTACATTACAAAATAAAAAAAAATAGGCAGAAAATGTAATCTAAAAACGGAAACTTTATTTATAAAATAATTAACTTTATTTATAAATATAATTCAGAAATAAAATTGTATACAGCTTTATTGATCGTGGCGTATACGTTCAATCCTGTAAATTGTAAAACAATTTATACGAAATATTTATGAATAATTTTAATTAAAAATTCGGAAAATTTTTTCTTTCGTGAAGAAAGCGATTATAATAAATTTTTTTACAGATTTGCTACCTGCAAAGTAAAGATTTTGCCATTAGCATCTGGTGTCTATGAAAGAATTTTCCAGTTATACATTTTTATAGAATCAACTCTAAGCGTTGCAGAGTGTTTGTTCAAGGTAAGAAAAAAGAGTAACAGGAACACTTTTTGATAAGCGCATGCGCGAGTACTGCTTTGTTATTTAATGGCTTGTAGTGTCATACACGTTAATGGTGACTCCTGAGCGTAAAGTGTTAATGCTGTGCAGAAGATTAAAAAGCGAACACTACCAGTGTACTCCATGCGATTTTTTTGCCTTTGGGGATTTATAAAAGATCCTGTCTACATTCCACCGCTACCTAACCATTTGCCAGAGTTGAGACAGAGAACTGAAGCTTCCAGCTATTGATTGCAATATTCCGAACTTGTTAACCAAATTGTGGGAAGAATTGGACTTTTGGTTGTATGTGTGACACACACCTAAATGAGCACAAATGGAACATTTTTAAGAAAAACTAGTTTACTTCAATTTTATGTACGATTTGTTGTAAATAATCGAACATAAAGTATTATAATATACCATTTAAACTAACATTCTGTTACGGACATATATTATAGCTTCATTAAAGAAAACTAAACATTTTATAACCATACATCTACTTTAAATACGTAAATAAATGCTTCTGGAAAGACTATAAATAATATATATTTCCAAAACGGTAAATAACGTAAGTCGCTTTTATAACTTTCAACACATTTTTTTAAGTTTCCAAAAAGAAAGATACATGTCGACCCCATACATGTCGTCGGATAGAATAGCATACTCATTCTTTCAAGGCCCTTATATTTTCCCAGATTTCGCCTTTATGTGTAACATAAATATAAATGTTTTCTTGTTCGTTCAATAGAATAGTTAAGAGAAAACTATTTTTATGCTGCCTGTGTCAAATATAGATGCTATATTCGAGGAAATTTGCGTTTAGAATACAAGGAATTTTGTTTTTTGTGTGTGTGAACGTAAATAAATTAAATTAATGTTTGAAATTGTAACTTTTAGAATGGAGGTCAAACTCAGTTATAAAATTAATATTTTAAAGTTTGTTTAAAATAAGAACGTAAAATAATGGGTTAAGGGGACTCTTCACTCACTTGAAAACAGCCGCTGCGTAATGTTAAACCTGTGGACAGGTTGTTTTCAAATATTTCGTTTAAATTCGAATATTTTGAAAGTTTTTTGCATAGGATAGCTGAAGTTGACCTTTAATATGACTATTTTTTACATTTACGATATCGGTTGCAGATTTGTTTAATGCAGATAATTTCACTTTCAAAACCGGTTTTGAAACAGAAAGTAACTTAATTATAAAAATCTGCAGCTGAATCAAAAAAGTAAAAAACTCAGGTATCCTATGCAAAAAAAAAAAAAAAAAAAAAAAAAAAAAAAAAAAAAAAAATCATTTAAGGATATTCAAATTTAAACGAGAAATTTGAAAAGAACCTGCCCATACGTTTAACATTACGGAGCGGATCCTTTCAAGTGAGTGAGGACTGAAGAATCCCCTTAAACATAGATTATGAAACAATCGTCAACACATTTAGAATACTATAATAAAACTTCGCAGTTCAATAAAGTGTAAAAGGTTGTCGAAATAAACAATTTGTAAAACACATAATATTGTTGAAAAATTAATTTCATCAATTTCTATCAAAAGAGGAAAACAAATCTGAATTTTATTTTGCAGCCTTGTAGACGTACCATAGATTTAACACATAATACATGGTATGGTAAAATTTAGTTCAATAAGAAAACGCATATCGCAGTTGAAAATTCTTCTTTAGCAACTTCCATTGATAAACAGAAATGTTCTTTATATGTTTTGTGCAGCCCAGTATAGGTTCTGTAAAATTTATACACACTAACAAATATGAGTGAAAAGTTTAATTTAAAAGGTCTCTTGACTCTTAAAGCTTTAAAATTTTCGAAATTTTAATTTTTTTTTTGATATTAAAATCTTAACTTTTCTGAACATTTTGATATAATTGTTTCCTTGAAATTCCCATTAGAACAGAAGTTATAGCTACTCACTCAATAGCTAAAGCGGCGTTTCCGAAACTTTGAAGCCATATTTCTTCAAATGACGCTTTTGGCCATAAGGCGCACGATATCTCAAAAACTTCTGAGTATGGTTTCATGAAATTTTCGAAACATATGTTTCATATTAGACTGAATAAACTAAACCTAAAACCTCCTTTTTGTTGTTTAAAAAAATATTTTTTTAGGTGATGATACTGTTGAAATTTTCTGAATTTTGCATTAGTTAAGTACAACTTTGTATTAAAAATATAAAAATGCTTTAAATATATATTAATTTATAATCTGAAGTAGGCACCAAATTTTCATTCTAGTTGCAGAATTTATTTTGTAATCCTGCGCGTAATCTCTTATGCCAATTTTCTTCTCGACAAATCTCTCACACTTTGGAGCCCCCTGTAAATGCTAATTCTGCATCTTGCAATTTTGTAAATACATGAAAAAAAAGAGCATACCCATATCTTTCCATCCCATTGAAAATTGTTTTTTAAAATCAAATAAATTTTAAGTTAGTAAATGTTGAAAACGTTTTTTTTTTCATCCTTTCCAATTCTAAGAGTTCTGGGATCCATAAAAATACGTACCGGAACAGAAAACGTGCTGTTTCCCAGCAATTATTGTTCATAGAGAGTACTATAATCCATTTATTTTGTCCCATTATATCAGTGATGAATGTAATGCAGATCATATTCTAAACTAAATATCTTGCAGAGCACTCCAGAGATATAGGAACGTCCACTGTCACTTTAGTGAACATCAGAGCAAATTTTAATACATACTTTCAATTATTTTATTACAAAATATATTTAAGATAAAAAATAATGTAGCTAGTTAAATACCATTGTGCTCCACTCACATAAATTGTATCTAATTTGTAACAAAAAGCATTTTGCTTGTCTATATAATAAATCAAAATGTTGCTACTCTTGTGACCAGAGTGTCACACGAGTAACAAAATTTTAATGTAAAATATAGGCAAGTAAAATGCTTTTCGTTACAAATTAGATGTATGTTACGTGAATGGAAAGCAATGGTATTTAGTTGTTTACATATTTTTTTTAATCTTAAATATATCTAATATACAGGGTGTCCGGTCTCAACGGTGTCCAATGACTAATTCGTAAACCGTTAGTCATAGACATATAGTTCCAATTACAAAAATTTTTTAAATGAGGTAAAGAAGGATTTTTAAAGCGATTTGGGTCAATAAACACATTTATTTAAAAATTACAAAATTAAAATTTTTATACGGTCCCCCGGTCCTATAAGTGATATTTAGTAAACATTTCCTATTCCTCTAACAAGTACGGCAAAAAAGTCCCATTCACCTAACACTATAATTGACCGAGTTATGACATTTTCAATTTTATGACTTAAACCACTTTTCTGTAACTGAAAACAGATGAGTTGGACCAAGCTTTCAGGGGTCGTACGCGAAGTGCTTAAAGTATTATAAAGGGCGTCCACTCCAAACTTTGTTCAATGGCTAATTCCTAAACCGTTAGTCAAAGACATAGTTCCAATTACAAAAAGGTTTTAAATAACATAAAGAAGTAATTTTAAAGCGATTTAACAGAAGTTGCTTCCCCGTATAAATATTACGGTAGGGTTAATTTTTAGTAATTATCTTTCAGATTGGTTAAAATAATTGAAGAAGTGAGTTTCAAAATTCGCCTTATTGAGAAAATCAAATTTTGGGAAATCGCGTAAAACCTTTAAATGCGCCCATTGGTATTCATTGAAAATTTGGAGATTGTAGTGTTTGATTGGTACAGTTATACCAATAGAATAGATTGATAGAGAAACACCATTTTTTAAATTTCGGATAAGGTCAGTTTCGAAACTGACGTCCTCAATAATTTAATATATGTTTTGATTTAACAATATTTTTCCCTAATTTTTTATTAAAAAATATTTAAAAAAAATAACTGATCTAATGAATATTTGCTGAGGGGAGAGACAGTGGAATTTTCAGAAGGGGTAATGTAAAAAAAATAATAATAATTATGTTTTTTATCGTTACAATAAAATGACAAAAGAAACAAAATCTTAAAAAAAGAAAAGTTAATTAAAAAGAGAGAATGTAGGCGGTTATATGACGTCCGACCTTTAATGGATAAATCTGTGCTCTATTAGAACAAAATATTAAAATATTGTAACAATTTTGTTATGTTTATTTAAATCATTGAAGTAATCGCACAGGTTGAATCATATAATTCAAATAATTGATGTTTATTGTAAAAGAAAATAAAAGTGATACGAGGATCATTTTCAAAAATGGACCTATTAATTTCCTTAACATATTCAGAGCAGCCATTCAAAAGTTATGCATAAAAATATAGACATACAAAAAAAACAAAAAAAACAACAACATTAAGATGGTACAAACAAATTACTTACAAACTGAGCTTTCTTGTGTCTGTGCTTGGGACGGGAAGGATGGGGGGGGGGGGGGGAGACGTAACAAAATTTGAAGGGGAGATTTCAGGGGGAATTGATACGACTGTTTAGTGTTCATTACTACAACAGATATTGCTGCATAAAAAAAATGTAGTTTTCAGGATTATAAACTTTGTGCGTATGAGAGCCAGTGAGGGTAAAGTTTAAATTGCAATTTCAGGTGGAATTTAGATTACGGATTACTTATTAATTATTGCAGCAATAAAGAAGGCGGACCTTTTTTTCCCAAGTTTAACAGCGGGATAATTTTTTGCACATCTGTAGATTTTCGCTTTTTCTTTTGAAGACTTCATCGAAATTAATCGGCCCTTTAAATTTCTACTTCCCCACTTTTTGCTTCACCTGCACGCAAAGTTAAAAATCTATAGAGGCTTATATATATATTTTTTACTATTCTACTGTATTTGTCTAATTAAATAATGAATCTTCTAAAATTCCACGCCCGCTAAAAATTTTATTTCCTATTGTCTTAATTATAAAACTTAATTATTAGAGCATAAAGAGGTAATAATTAAAAAAATTATTTAATTTAAAATAATTAAAAAAATATTCAAATTTATAACTTATATAAGCAATTATAGATTTAAATTATAATTTTATTTAAGTATAAATTACTGATTAAATTAAACATATATAGACATACTCTTAAATTAAAAAATGTAAAAGAGTATATTAAATTTAAAGTTATTAAAATTAATAACTTTATTAAAATGTTAGGAAAATTTTCTACTTTGTCTTTGTAGTTAGCCGTTACTTTATAGTTATAGTAAGTTACTAATCATCTCAATCCTCCCTAAAATTTATACTCCCCCCGCCCCCCCCCCCCCCCAACAATTGCTCGGCCAATACATACTGTCTAAAATTATGTATGTATTTTTCCCTGTATTTTATTTTATTAGCAAGAAATAACTAACCAATCTACGTGGAGGTGATATTTACACATTAAAAGTTCAAATAACGCAAGTTAATATTTAGAATTGATTGATAGGATAAAAAAATTCCAAATAGAAAAATAATTTAATATAATTCTATTAATTCTAAGATAGTTTAGTTTTTCTAATTCTCCTGGTCATCATACGAATCACTTTTTTTTTTTTTTTTTTTTTTTTTTTTTATCGAAACTCTATCCTCTGATGGCTTTCGTCAAGCACGATTCTCGCCAAGATTGTCACTTTGATGCTGAAACTCTGACCAATCAATTAGGAGATACAGCATAAATGGCAAAATGTGGTTGGAAAAAAAATATTTTGTTTTAATATGTGAGAATGAACAAAAATCTCAAAATATATTTGTAATGTTAATTTACTATCAATGTTTAATGTTAAATTTTATATCTGACGATTATTTTTATTTCTAGTAAATTTGTGACTCACCCCTATTTTGCAGCAAAAAAGATACTCCAACTTTAAACATCTATTACTCGGTCAGTTTTAATCGCAGAGGAATGGAACTTTTTTTGTCTTATTTGTCAGTGAAATACGATATTTTTACTAAATATCACTTATAGGACCTGGGGACCGTATAAAAATTTAAATTTCGTAATTTAAAAAAAAAAAATGTTTTTCTTAACCCAAATCGCTTAAAAAAGTTCTTTACCTCATTTGAAACATTTTTGCAATTGGAACTATATGTCTATGACTAACGGTTTAGGAATTAGCCATTGGACACCGTTGAGACCGGACACACTGTATAAAAATTAAAATGCGTCTCTCTGTCTATAATTCTATACAAAACTACAGTTTGGAAGCAAGAATTGCGAAATGTTACGTACATGTGAATTAAAACACGGCCGAGGCAACTAAATAATCAAGAATCGAAATAATATATAGTTAATTTTTAATAAATTAAAAACCACCAATTTAAAAGCAATTTGCTATGAAACTGAAGCATTTTTCGTTATAGAAGTTGCCAAGAATTAAAAATTCACAATAAAATTCTTACCACAACAAATACATTTCTATTGCAAGATTTCCACGGGAAAAATTAAAATGGAAAAAATGGTTTGACAAATTTAAAAAAAAAAAGCTGATAATACGTCATGAGATTTTTATTGCATGATTTTCACGTGAAAAATGAAATAAATAGCTTGACGAATTTGAGTACAAAGTGAATATTACGTCATAACTTTTTTATTGCTAGATTTTCACGTGAAAAATTAAAATGAAATAAATAGTTTGACGAATTAAAAAAAAGTTAATATTACGTCATGTTGTAAATATAACGGACGTCAGCAGGTAAATATATAACATCATATGAGTTTGTAAAACGTATGGAAACATGATAAAAACCCAATTATAGAAATAGTGGCATATTTTAACATTTTGAGGTTCTCTGAATTTCTTTTCGTCATTTTTTAAATCTATGCCATATATATATACCTGTGTGTGTGCATGTATATTAGAATTTACACAAGTGTTTATGTCCCTATAGCTCATTCTTAGTGAAGAACTGAAATAAAGCTGGCTTTATTGCTTTCTTTTATTTTTTATTGTATACTGTATGTTTAATTTTGAAATTAAATTTTCAAAACAAACATTCTTAAAATTCCGCGCAACGCCGGGTGCTTTAACTAGTCAATCTAATTAATCAAAATTTTGTTACTCTTATGACCACAATGTCACAAGAGTAACAGAATTTTGATTTAATATATAAGCAAGTAAAATACTTTTTGTTACAAATTAGATATATGTTACGTGAGTGGAAAGCAACGGTATTTACTGCGTTGCATTATTTTGTATCTTAAATATATTTTATAAAACAATAATTCGAAGTATGTATGAAAAATTGCTCTATAGTCACAAGAGAAACGAATGGACGATCCTATATACTATATCAATTCCAATAAGTTGCTTCAGGGATATATCTATTTCAATATGTTTAAAATTATGCAATATCATTAAAATACACTGCAAACGATTTTTCTCCGCACACTGTAATGTACTGGAATTCCTTTGAGTGTCACTGTAAACGAACGATGAACGCTATCTATACCATATTCAATAGTAATCAACTTTTATTGTACTTCCAGTGATATATATAAACCTGAATGAGTTTGTAATTGTGAAATATTATTATATACCACCGCAAACGATTTTTCCCATAGGCCGTAATAGAACGGAATTTGTTTGAATGTCCCTGTAAAGGAACTGCAACTGCTACATACTTCATATTCAATGCAGATCATGCCATAGTGAATATAAATAACACATATCAATTTCAAGGTGATCCGTCTGTATTTACACTTATTAGAACACGAACAGACAGACGGCTGACAAACGTCAGACAGCGAACAGACAAACCGAAGTCATAAATGCTTTTTAACTGTGTTGTAAAGTGTTAAAAATAACAATTCATCTTAACGAAATGTTAGAGATACATGATGTTCACGCATTTAGTCCAAAATACAGGGCGTATCGATAACGGAGATTTAACTTCACAACTTTTCTTTTCTTTTTTTTAGGGTTTTGTTCATCTGACGAAACCCTATTCGTCTTGCTCCTATGTCTGTCCGTCTGTCTGTCCCTCACAGAGCCCGTTCTCAGAAACTATATATGTTGGAGACTTGAAATTTTGCATACTTATAGCTGAACACCTCACATCAAACGACAAATCAAAAAAATTTGAAAAAGTCTTATAATGAACAATTCTGGGTTCTAACTTGCGTATTTTAAACTTTTTTTTTCTAACTGAACCCCTAAGTTGAAGACTTGAAATTTTGCATACATATAGCTGAACACCTCACATCAAACGACAAATCATAAAAATAAAAAAAAAGTATTATATTTAACAATCTGGGCTCTAACTTGCGTATTTTAAGCTTTTTTTCCTAACTGAGCCCTTATTTAATTTGAATAGTTGAAATTTTGCATACTTATAGACGAATACCTCACATCAAACGACGAATCATAAAATTTTGAAAAAGTCTTATATTTAATACTCTGGACACAAACTTGTGTATTTTAAGCTTTTTTTTAACTAAGCCCCTGATTAAGTTGAAGAATTGAAATTTTGCATAATTATAGCTGAACACTTGCGATCACACGAAAAATCATAAAAATTACAAAAAGTCTTATATTTACACCTCCAATCTCCAACTTGTGTATTTGAAGGAATTTTTCTAACCTCCCCCGATTGCACCCGGTGGCTACTTTTCTAACTTTTGCCGACACCCCTTTGACCACTGTTTCATATTATGCACATTGCCTTACTTCTTTCAGTTCCACTTTTTAACCGCACGGGAGCGCCTACCTATCTCGGATGCTATGGGCCCTATCCCCTCGACTAATATATCTACGGATAAGTTAAAAAACGGAATTTCGTTCGGATAGAGGTTTGTTTAGAACATAGTGCGCCCTCTGGTTGCGAAATGTGGAACTAACAGATTTTATAAAAGGATAAAATATTTTGAAAGGAATATTAAACGAAACCCTCTGCGCGATCTGTGATCACACTTACCCACTTAATTTAAAGATATTTTCAAAATTAAAAAATTGCGTCATGTGAAATGTCTTGACATCGTGGGGAATGCTGTCAGTGCACAGTAATTCAGCAACACCACCATACGAATTATGAGTTATATTCAAAAGTATGGAGCGTCTAGCTCTATATTATTCAGAAATCACTAGGGAACTTTTTGAGTACATGTTTCATTGACGCGCTTGAAAAATACTTTCTGTGAGGAAATAAAAAAGCTGTGTTGTATGCCTGTTGCATAATGGAAATTTCATTTATATCCAACATAAAAAAATAAATCGCTAGATTTTATGCAGTATAATATAAATGTATTTTTTGGTTTCAACTGGTGAACAGATAACTATCTGATACATTTTCGTCGACCATAATTCAAAATGCTGTTTTTATGCAATCCAAGTCCATGTGGAACCGTACACGTTTATAGAGCTATTTTAATTCAGATTAGTTATCCATACTATCAGTTTATTACTATTCAAGGGGTGTACGATATCATTATTTTCAACACTTTTTCTATATAACAATGATTATAAATAAAAAAAATATATTTTTCCTAGACACACTATAAAACTTTAGAACTCTTTTTCTGATTTCGCACTGGCTTTTAAAAAATATTAAATGCATAGAAATGTGACACCAAAGTAAAAATTTATTTCACAAACGTTTAGGCAGAACTTTTTGATTTAAAAAATATTTAATACTGGTTTGTTATGCCGAAATGTTTAAACTGTTTCACTCAATATATTTTGTAAAGCAACATCCAATCTCGTAAATTTCAGAAAGTGTAATAAAATAATTTGTTGTGATACAATCTTAATAATATAAAAATTTAAATATACAAATATTCTAAAATATTCAAGAGACTATGGTATAGCCTCCTTTTGAAAAAGAATGATATTTTTCATAACTCCAAATTTACGGAATATATATATTATAATGAGACTATATTGGATAGCTGAGTTTTGAATGCATTCTAGCGAGAAAAAGCAATCTATGGAAAATATTTACTCAACGAATGGAGAAAAAAACCCATACGTATTCCGTACAATATATCTAGAGAATTGCGCAGAAACATTTTGTGGTTATACAACATAAATTTATTTATTTGGGATAATATAATGTATTTTCAAATTCCATAAAACAAACATACATACCAAAATTGTTTTGCTACTTCAATGATTATATGGAATTTTTAGTAAATATTTTTCTATGATTTAATGTCTATACACATATGCAAGGAATTTAATTTTTATAAATCATGCGAACGGGTACTTACATTTAATTAAAAGGAAATCTAAATCAGTTATTTTCTTTGTTATGCAAATAATTTTACAATTTTAATATATGTATCCATTACCGGTTAGTATATTCAATTTTTTAAGATATTAATAATAAGTGGAATTCATTTTAAGAATAATTGTAAATCTCATGCCAAAAATTTACTTTACAAAATGAACTAGTATGTTGTGGCCATCAAAAAACTTTCTCCTATATAAATCATGTCAATTAAATCATTCAAATAGTATAAGAAATTACATCAATTTAAAACCAATTCGTATCAAAGTATACCTGAATTCGAAGTTTGATGAAAATTCGTGCATTAGTTATCGAGATAGAGCTGTAGGGGAAATTCTGAAAAATTCAGCAAAGCAGCGCCACCTGTTGGGCGATTTGCACCAAAACACAAACAGCACTAATTCATATTAAGGTATACCGGAATCTGAAGTTTGATGAAAATCGGTGCATTAGTTCTAAAGCTAGAGCTATTGTGGAAATCACAAAAAATGCAGCACAGCAGCGCCACCTGTTGAGCGATTTACACGAAAAGGTACAAAACATCAATTCATGTCAAGGACTGACTGAATCTGAAGTTTCCTGAAAATTCGTGCATTAGTTCTGGACATTGAGCTATTGTGGAAATCGTGAAAAATGCTGCATAGCAGCGCCACCTGTTGAGCGATTTAAACGAAAAGGTACAAAACATCATTTCATGTCAAGGACTAACTGAATCTAAAGTTTGATGAAAATCCGTGCATTAATTCTGGACATTGAGCTATTGTGGAAATCGTGAAAAATGCTGCATAGCAGCGCCACCTGTTGAGCGATTTACACCAAAACATAAACAGCACTAATTCATATCCAGGTATACCTGAATCTGAAGTTTGTTGAAAACCAAAGTATTAGTTCTTGAGATAGAGCTATTGCGGAAATCTCAAAAAATGCAGCATAGCAGCGCCACCTGTTGAGCGATTTACACCACAAGAGGCAAAACGTCAAATCATGTCAAGCACTAACTGAATCTGAAGTTTGATGAAAATCCGTGTATTATTTCTTGAGATTGAGTGAGTTATTACGAAAATCGTGTAAATGCTTCAAAATGCAGCATAGCAGCGCTATCTGTTGGGCGATTTGCACCAAAACGTTACCAGCACCAAATCATATCAAGGATTAACGGAATCTGAAGTTTTATAAAATTCCGTGCATTAGTTTTTGAGATAGAGCTTTTGCGGAAATCCTGAAAATGCTACATAGCAGCGCCACCTGCAGGGCGATTTACACCAAAAACTAATCAGCACCAATCTATATCAGGGACTACCTGAATATAATTTTTTATTAAATTCCGTGCATTAGTTCTTGAGATAGAGCGCCCACAAAATTTGTGTCACATACAGACAGACAGATGGACGGACAGACGGACAGACGGACAGACAGACTCAGAGACAGACATTTTGTAAAAACATGTTTTTTGGAATCTCTGACACCTAAAACGTATAAATCCGTCAAAAACTGGAATTCGAAAAATTTCATGAAACCAATACTTTCTTCTTGTCAAGATAGAAGAAAGTAAAAAGTGATAAAAATAAAACATTACAAGATCATGGGGTATAGCGATGTACTTTAGAATAAGTAAATGCTAAGTAAGTAAACATTCCGAATTAAAATAAAAATACCATAAATAACATCATTGGTTATAGTGCTGGAAACGATCAGTGTTATCTTCTATCAAAATGTTATGTGAAATGCTGGTGGAAACGTATGACCTTTGACGTTATTTAAGAGCTCATTCAGAGTGGGATTCAGAAAACGAAAACTCGCCGGAACTGATTTTGATCCCCGATATAACCAATCTAACGTTATCGGAAGCTATGGTAATTTTTCGGTTTCAGACAGTCTGTCGAAGTCTTTATAAAATGAATTCAGATTTTATTTGCAATATCGTTTGTGATATATTTCTCATTTACTTCGCTCAAGAGTTCTTTACTCGAAAAAATATTTGAAAGGATCACTAACATATCAACTATCAACACAGCATGAAGCGCGATTGTTATAAGGGATTCATGTTAATTTAAGACATAGTGGTTCTATATGAAACAATTTTCTTTATTAAAAATAATCATACATTATATTAACCCTAGGTACTCACATATAACTATCCATAATAGAGTTAGACTCTTTTCAATGGACACAAATTTTTGATGGACACGTCAATTTTTCATGGACACAAGAAATCGTATAACAGGAAGACATCTTTATATGAGCACCTCACAATAACATGGAAAACAAAAAAAAAGTAGGCCAAAAAAATGAGATTGTACATTTAAAAGGTGTATAAAATCTGTTTTCTTCACTCCCACAATGAACCAAGTTTATAAACTGATGCCATATATGAGAAAGAACGTGAAAAAAGACTTTGTTCACAGTGGGAGTAGATAAAACAGATTTTATGCACTTTCTAAATGGACTTTTTTTTTAATGGACTTGTTCTATATGGTTGTGAGACCCTCATATCATGCTACGACCATAATGCAACGTGAATAGATGTAATGAAGAGCGCAACCACTGATAGTGTTATGGTTAGACTATCGGTTAGAGTTTCGTATGCAGGAATCTTTCTTCGCACCACCAATCACCGTCATACAACCATTAATTTTATAGTTGCTAGTTAATTTTTACACGTTGACAAAAATAGCACGAACTTCAATTTGAAATTATAAAAGAGTACTAAATTCCACCATGAATTTTATAATATTATCTCTAGATGTGAAATATAATACAGACATATATTGATACAGATAGAAATTGTAACAATGAATTGTCTTCCACGAAAACGCGATGGCATGTTTCTGAATGACATGCTGAAGGCATACTTTTCTGTAAAATCTTTGTTTCTTTTTGCGTGTTCCAACTACCCTTAAAGTTTGTATGTACAGTTCTAAGACACCATGTATACCACAGATTATAGTCATAATGCTGTGCACCTTAATTAAGAAGTTTACAGGAAATAAAATAGTGCTGTAATTCATTTGTAAAGCATACGACTCCAGAGAAAAAGTGATCCTGAAAATTGCCAATAATTTACGGTGCACGGTAATATGGTGTATGTAACAAAAAATACAGGTTTGTATAAAAAGTAATAAAGCAAAATTTACAAAAATAATATGTATTGGTGAAAAAGCTACAAACAATTAAAATTCTTCAAAATAAGACCCTTGACCGCCGAAAAACATCTGGCAACGAGTTCATCGATTCGTTCTGGAAGTCCTTTTCCGAAAGATCCATCAAGCAGCGTGTCGAAACCGTTTTGACATCTGCTACGGCCCTGTGGCGATGTATTTTGAGGATTGTTTCACACGGAAAACAGGAAAAAGTTCGCCGGAGCCAGATCGGGACGGTAGAGTAATGCGGAAGCGTTGCGATGCCGTTATGGGCCAGATAGTCGTTGACTACGAAGCAGGTGTAACTTGGTAAATCTCATGATGCAGCTTTCAATTGGCGGTAATGTCTGGCCTCACTCGATTGATCATACCTTTCAATATCTTCAGCACTACCACGTTGAAACCCTCGGGACAGATACAAATTCGCGGTGTACGGCACTTATTACGTCAAAGAGGACGAAGAGCATGACTTTAACCTCCGATCATTTCAAAACAACAGTTTTTGTTAGTCTTTCACTCCCAAACAATTTTTGGACCATGGACAACCGAATTTACGAGTGACACACAAAATTTAATGTTGTAGCGCTGTTGGACAGAATATTGCATTTTTAAGCTTCAACCAAGCCTAGGGACATGGGCAACTAAAACCACCATACGAACCGCACGGAAGCTCGTGGCTGACTGACGCTTGGCACGTGTTAAGCTAACTTCCCCCTCCACCAAACGTAACTGGAGAATGACCATTGCGACGTACATATGCCTTTCATTCCCTTTTAATACAAAACTTGTATAACAAAAGGAAATAAAATATTTGATGTCTTTAAAACAATATCGTTCAAAGATATATTGTATGTAACTCTGAAAATAATGTCTAAAAATGGCAATAATAAAACACTTTAAAAATGATACATGTATCTAAAAACAGTTAAATGAGTGAAATAAAGTTGCTATAAAAATACATAGCATAATAATATTATTCCTAAAAATTATATAAAAAAAATAGTATAAATACACTCTGTCACCGAAAAGAATCAAAATATATGTGATGTATCAAATAGTTCAAAATGGCACATGTATTTTACAATATTGTTCACTCTGAGCACTTAGTTTGCAACAATTTCACAATACGAAATCTACATCAATTTCTTTAACGTTCTAAAATAAAGAAAATATATAAACAACAATAGAATAATTTCATGGAGCTATTCAAAAAACATGTGCTGAAATTTTTCCTTTAGAGTTATCTCGATAAACGTATTCAATAAATATTTAAATAACTTACGGAACATGAATCCGTAGGGGGGAAAATCAATTTTTCGAAAGACGTTTATTCTTTGCACAGACATTACCAATTTTTCGAAGGTTTAGATTGATTTTCAATGTTAAATTATTTATGGAAAATATTTTGAAATTTGTGTGGAATTTGGCTGATATAGTTCTAGATGATTTGTACCGAATAATACCTAGAAAAATATTATTGAAAATTTTTTTTCTGCAAAATTCTGTGAATTAGTTTGTAACAAAATGTAAAAATGTAAAAAATATAATTATTTAAATAGATTTTTTGACGAATGGGTTCTCTAAAAAACACAGAAAATTTTGCATAACTTCAAAATCATTTAAAGTCTTTTCACTAGCCCTTAAAAGCCCAGGGTAAAGTGCTTTCCTGAAATTACATAATTCAGAGAATCGTAATTCATGCCAGAAAAGTCTAAATAATAAATTTCGGTTATTATAATAAAGTCAGTTCTGTTTCCATTTTAATTTTCTGGTATGAATACGGAATATGTAAATAAAAAAATCCACTTAATCGGGAACAATGATGGTGCCATAAATGATACCATAAGCTTGTAAGGGTTAAAACGTTCTTAAGAAAGTCAGAAGTTATATAAAGTGAACTTGGGATGTTCAACCATAGAGAAAATTTTTCGAAACTATAAGCATAGCATACTCAAGTAAAATTGTAAATATCATATCATTGAGAGAAAAAAACATATTTCTATGATAACGTTATTTACATCCATGCTATATTTAATGGAATAAAGTTGCTATAAGCTGCTGTAGAAAATTTGCAGGCAAATGTTATACAAACTTATAATTTGCTCCAAATATTTCTGTTATATAACCTCCAGAGACCTGGCATCCATTTAAATGGATGTTTTTCTTTCTCCTTCCATTGCGTTAAATTTCATTGTAGCAATCTAAAACCAGTTTGGCATGGTATTGTATGAATCAAAAATTAACATTCAGCTTTTGGATTTTGTCAACAGTAACTACTTTGTTTACAAAATGGCGTAATAAATGAGTCAAGTTGGAATTCTACGTTCTGCTGGTAAGTTTAGTTTTTATGATATTTTAATTTGTTTAAACTATTTTTTTCCAATTTTAATAGCAGATGTTAATACTTGCCTTATATTCTTTATAATAAATTCTATTATTTCCCATACTTTTAGTATTCTTTAAATTATTTTAAAGCGAATTATGGCCTGAAGATCAATTTAGGTGGATGTGCTGTAAAACAAAATTAAAAAATCGAAATTTATTAATTTATTTAAAAACATCATTTTTTATGCCTATTTGTTGAAAAAAACTCATATTAAATATATATATATATATTCATTGTATTTTGCTTGCGTCTCAGGAGGATTTGTGATTATTTTATTCTTAAATTTATTATTAGCCTCTAATTGTCCTCACGAAACATTGTCACACACACATTGTCATTCACTGAGAAATATGAAGCCAAACATGTTTTTTACATCCTGAAAGTCAATAATTTAAGTAGATATTCCACAAAACGTACAAAATCCAAAGCGTCTGGCACTGACGCTTCATTTTGGGCAATAGTGTAATAAGTTTACTTGTTTTAGGTAGCTTTCTTTACAAAAAAGCTACCTATTGCAGCCGTTCGGAGGAAAGCGATTTCAAAAAATTTTGGTATATTTTCATCGATCATGACCCCCAGACCCCGAAACCACCCTCCGTTCAAAATTGATATATATATATATATATATATATATATATATATATATATATATCTGACCTATGTCACACTGTAACTCCCGTAATTATGAACCGATTTCGATGTAATTCGGTGTGTATATAGTACATACCAATGTCTCGACCGAGTTCGCTGGCCAGCTTCATCCGCCGTTTTGTTTCAAAATGGCGGCCATTTAAAATTTTTAAAAAAATTTAAAACTTGAAATGTGGTACCAAAAAATTAAAAATGGAAAAATATTTTTTTCTTATGTATTTGACCTTTATACAAAGATTCCGGAGCAGTTTTTGTTTCGTCTATATCTTAAAAAATGGCTGAGTTATAGCATTTTGAATTTCTAGCGTGGCTGACATTTTGAAACGTCCTGAATTTTGTCACGCGATAAAAGGCGTATTTATGAACCGATTTGGATGTAATTCGGTGTGTACATAGTACATACCAATCTCTCGACCGAGTTCGTTGGCCAGCTTCATCCGCCATTTTGTTTCAAAATGGCGGCCATTTAAATTTCTTTTAAAAATTTAAAATTTGAAATGTGGTACCAAAAAATTGAAAATGGAAAAATATTTTTTTCTTATGTATTTGACCTTTATACAAAGATTTCGGAGCAGTTTTTGTTTCGTCTATATCTTAAAAAATGGCTGAGTTATAGCATTTTGAATTTCTAGCGTGGCTGACATTTTGAAACGTCCTGATATTTCTCACGTAATAACAGGCGTATTTATGAACCGACTTGGATGTACCTTGGTGTGTACATAGTACATACAAATATCTCGACCGAGTTCGTTGGCCAGCTTCATCCGCCATCTTGTTTCAAAATGGCGGCCATTTAAAAAAATTAAAAAATAAAAAAATTTAAATGAGATACCAAAAAATTGGAAAATGAAAAAGATTTTTTTTGTATGTGTTTGACCTTAATACAAAGATTCCGGAACAGTTTTTCTTTCGTCTATATCTAAAAAAAAAATGGCTGAGTAATAGCATTTTGAATTTCTCTTGTGGCTGACATTTTAAAACGACCTGATTTTTGTCACGCGATAACAGGCGTATTTATGAACCTATTTGGATGTAACTTGGTCTGTACATAGTACATACCAATGTCTCGACCGAGTTCGTTGGCCAACTTCATTCGCCATCTTGTTTCAAAAGGGTTGCCATTTTAAAAAAATTATTTAAAATTCAAAATGAGGTATTAAAAATTGGAAAAGGAAAAAGATTTTTTTTATGTGTTTGGCCTTGATACAAAGATTTCGGAGCAGTTTTTGTTTCTGAAAATTTGTTCTTTTGTTGATATCTTAAAAATTGTTGATTTATAGCACTTTGAATTTCTAGCATGGCTAACATTTTAAAACGATCTTGTATTTGTCACGCGATAACACACGTATTCGCCTATTTCGATGTAAGAAGGCATGTGGATAGTATACATCAACACCTCGACCAAGTTCGCCGGCCAGATTCATCAGCCATCTTGTTTCAAAATGGCGGCCATTAAATTAAAATATATATATATATTTAAAGTGAGGTGCAAAAAAATTAGTAATTGAAAAAGGTTTCTTTCTTAAGTATTTGATCTTGATATAAGGATTCAGGAGCATTTTTTGTTTGTCTTTACCTTAAAAAATGGCTCAGATATAGCAGTTTCAATTTCTATTGTGGGTGACATTTTGAAAAATCTGATTTTTTGCATGCGACAGCACTCCTATATATTAACCGATTCCGATGTGAGTGAGCATGTGCACAGCAATTACTAAGGTCTCGACCAAGTTCACTGCTTAGCCTCATCCACCATGTTGTCTTAAAATGACAGGCATTTTAAGAAATTGCCGAATTTGGCAGTCAAATATAAGTTACTTTAAAGAAAATCAGCTTGCATAAAGCTGACTAATTTCGCGAAATTCTCATTCATTATATTGATAAAAATTAGTATTGAATCTCCTATATTCGGTTTCCACTAAATTGAGCTTCGTGTGTTTGCATGATATAAGTTGGCTTTTTTTAAATAAGGATTATGAAAGCTACCTCTTCCTCCCGGCACTGGCCGGAAGGACTTTTTAGACATGTTCTAGCAGAAAAAATATAGAAATAATATTAATACATGGAATCCATGTTGTTTAGTCGGTAGAACGTCAGTGCGCTATACTGATGGCCGGGGTTGGATCTTTTTCACTATGTTGGTCTTCGCGTCTCTTAAGCAATTACTTTGAAATTTGATTTTCATTTGAAATATTGTATTCAATCCGAACGTTTCTCTCTGGAATATTTTCCATGTATTAATATATTTTCTATCGATGCTGGATTTAATTAAGTTTCGTGTTTGCTCTATGTCAGTGGCTCACGATAAATATTCCATCTTGTGCTGCGTTTGTAGCCTTGCCAACATATAATAGTGAAAAATTTTCCAGGCTGGGTGTGGTTCCATGTGGTTTAGTCGGTAGAACGTCAGTGCGCTATACTGATGGCCCGGGTTCGAGTCCCGGGATGGAATCTTTTTCACTATGTTGGCCCTTTGTGTCTCTTAAGCAATTACTTCAAAATTTGATTTTCATTTGAAATATTGTATTCAAGGCGAATGTTTCTCTCTGGAATATTTTCCATGTATTAATATAGATTATATCGATGCTGGATTTAATTAAGTTTCGTGTTTGCCCTATGTCAGTGGCTCACGATAAATATTCCATCTTGTGTTGCGTTTGTTGCCTTGCTAGCATATAATAGTGAAAATTTTTCCAGGCTGGGTGTCGTTCCATGTGGTTTAGTCGGTAGAACGTCAGTGCGCTATACTGATGGCCCGGGTTCGAGTCCCGGCATGGAATCTTTTTCACTATGTTGGCCTTTGCGTCTCTTAAGCAATTACTTCAAAATTTGATTTTCATTTGAAATATTGTATTCAAGGAGAATGTTTCTCTCTGGAATATCTTCCATGTATTAATATAGTTTCTATCGATGCTAGATTTAATTAAGTTTCGTGTTTGCCCTATGTCAGTGGCTCACGATAAATATTCCATATTCGAGTCCCGGCATGGTATCTTTTTCACTATGTTGGCCTTTGCGTCTCTTAAGCAATTATTTTGAAATTTGATTTTCATTTGAAATATAGAAATAATATTTACAAAACATTGCCTTAATTTTTGGCCTATGTCTAAATAATGGCATGAAATATTGCCAAATATTGATGTGATAATTTTTAATTTTTGCGCTGAAATTGAGAAGAAATATCTCACCAACATACATCCAACATGACCAATATTCCTGCAACATTGGCAATTAATCGAAAATTTCTCCAAAAGAAAAGAAATTGGGTAATCAATAAGGCTGTTAAATTGGAAATATTTACTATAATTGCAATATGGTTTTGCTATTCGAAAAACAGTTTTAAAATTGTGGATTAGAAATACTTTACTACATACAAAGTTCATTAAATAACAATCCATAACACGAAATGCTTTTTTTTTAATTAATTGGATTGTGCAAAATTATGGATTATGTATAAAATATTTGAATTGCACACTATTTGTAAAAAAAAAAAAAGTGTCATATTTAAAAAGTACAAAAAAGATGCGTTATCTAATTTTTTCTAAATATTTTCTAAAAAATAAAAAAATACTGCAAAATTATAATATATTTTGTTTCTAAAACATATTTTAAAATTTCCTAAAATAAATTTGATTTATGCTTTTAGAAATTCTTAAAATATAAAAAAATATTAATTGAAATTCATCTTCGATAATTTAAACAATGAAATTTCTGAACGATATATGCCAATTTCAAATTTTAAATTATATTTGGCTTTTTTATTGAGAACAGGTTTTCCAAACATAAAAGAAATTACAATCTATTATGCTTCTATTTCGGAAATTTCAATTGAAATATGCTTATAATTTGTCAAATTCCTAATAAAAAAAAAAAAAAAACATTTTTTGAAATATTGCCAGAACGCGCATTGCCGAATTCTCTTTATCGTAAACCATAATATTTTTTTTTCAGTAAATATTTAAACAACTTATATTACACGAATCCGAGGGGTGGGGTTGAAATCGTTGCTCCAAAATGCTATTTTTATTCGCGTTATAAACTTTATATACGTCTCGGTAGATTTATTATATTAAATTGTCTGCTGAAAGTTTGTAGAAAGTGCAACCAATTGATATTTTATCTTGACGGAAAAAATAGTTTCGTAATTGTTTGAGGGAAAAAAAATCAATTACTGAAACTTTTGATAGTTTCAAAATCTATATTTTTCTGTCCATATAAATCATGTACATTACATAAGAACTATATCGTTCATTGAGTAAAATTTTAAAGCCAGTTCCAAAATTATGAATATATTTTAGTTGCGTTCGTAATTACATAAATGTATAGCACGTATAGTCATAATCTGACCCGTCCGTCTGTCCGCATGCATCAGCGCAAAAACTCCCCAAAAGAATCGTTTGAAATTAAATATATTTAATCGCTGCAGGATTTTTTTGGGGACATTTCAAATTTTATGAAAATCGAATAAAAACTTAAAAAGATATTAACAAAAGTTTGCTCCATTCTATTAAATCCTGTCATACGTAATTAATTCAATGATTTCCCATAATAGGTAATGATCCTAAGTTGTCATGGCTATTAAGTCCTTTTTAAGATGGAGTAATATTACTTCTGTATTACTGAATTTAATATATATAATCATAATAAATTTTGCATTCATGCATTTTTGCAAAGAGTGCAACAGCTATTGTACCAAGATCTGAATATTTATGAAACAAGTAAGTTATAGTACGAATGCACCGCATTTGTGCCGTTTGACGTACAATTTCCATCATGTTATTAGTAAAATAAAGGATTTTAGGTTTATCTGGATTCAAAAAGTATGAGTATTTCTTTCACAGCTTTGTTTGGCTGTTATAAACAAAACAATTACAATATTTCTGGTACTATGTATACATTAATAAAATAAATAATACAGAAAATATTTTCTTCTTGTCGTAAATTTTAGATATAATATATGATATAGGCCAATTCCATCGTAACTGACGTAACCCTTGATCATCGGGTTTTTGCTTTCAAAGCTAAAATTTACTAACAAAGCTAAACCAAATTTATTTAAAATGTTTCTTAATAAGGACTTAATATCCAAATACCTGCAGATTATTTCAATTTCTCTTTTATTCCAAAAAATTGCAATATAAAATTCTGTAACTGATGTAACATAAAATAGACAAAAAATATTTCTCTCTTTATTGAAGTGTAAAAATTATCAAAACTAACCCGTTAAAAAAATGATTTAATGTTCTCAGCAACACAATAACTAATTACAAATTATAAGAGTAACTTCTGATCAGTAACTTCTAACAGTAAATTTCTGAGCAAGAAAAAATGGCATTTACACATGTAACTGACGTAACTTTTATTTTGTAAATGATGTAACATTATGACTTTACAAAGACCATAATACTACTTAGCTTAGTTTGTAAACAGTGATTTACAATGTCTTTTATTAGTATTTTGTTATAAAACATAAAAATATCAAGCTTTTCAATCATACCCTTTAATTAGGCATATTATATATTTTATCCCCCCCCCCTCCAAAAAAAAAAAAAAAAAAAAAAAAAAAAAAAAAAAAACAGAATTCTCTGTGGAATTGCTCCATAACATCCTTAGCTGAAATTTTCACTTTCCTTTGTTATTATTGATTTCTTCGATTTCGAGATTTGAAAAAAAAAATATATATATACAACTGTTGCTTTCATATCAGTAATACATATATATATATAATCAATTTTTAAATACTAAACGATCTTTTATGCGTTTGCCTTTATTTCTATGCATTGTTTCATGCATAGACGTTTAAAAGGTTTGTTAATTTTAAATTATTTATTAGTGAAAATTCTTTTTTACATTTTTTAAAAACAAACAATTTTTGTCTTTAAGATTGAGTTGTTGCTATACTATAAAATAAGAGCAATTTTTCTTAATCTACAATTGGGGTTTTCAAGAATATGCTGTAACTTCTCCCGAGTTATTTACGTATTGCAAAAAAGCGTTCCTTTATGTTCCGAAACCTATAAATTCCCGAGATTTAAATAGCCATTTCTGAAATAAGCTTCTTTCGCTACACGTAATTTTCAGAAACGCTACCGAGCACAGTGGTTTGATTTACAGTGGTTTGATATTTATTATTATTATTATTATTATTATTATTATTATTATTATTATTATTATTATTATCATTATTATTAGGAGTCGAAATCCGTCGAATTTTACGAATGTAAAATGTTTAAAAGTGTTTATTGAATTTATAAAAATTCTAAAAAATAAGTACACTAAATAATCAATCTTTTATTGGCATGCCTATCTCTTAAAATAAATATTATTTTTAACTAAAGTTTAATTGCAACTTTTCAAATTTCTGAAAAATATTACTTTATTCTTATATTTAATCCGTAACATGAGATTAAGATAAGAAATTTTGAAGCTATTTGACCTTTGGTATTAAGCAATGAAAATTCAACGAAAATTGCACCTATGAGACAATCATAATTATTTTTTCAACGAAATCTAAAAGGAACATCGTTCTCACCATCGCAAAACTTACATACATTTCATATTCATATTCACTATTTAAAAATTATTTTAACGTGCAATAGAATTTTAATAAATATATTCCCAAACTTGATGTCACGTTTGTCAGTTACAATTTTGCATCTGAACTTTCTCACTCTTGACTTGATGTTCTAATCTGAGAGCCACAGAAATCAAGACATTTATTATTTTAGACGCATTCGTCGTAAAATGTTTAGTTTTATATAATGAAATACTCGTTTCAATTTTACTATGACGTCATTTTCAGTCATTGAAGTCCTTTGAGATAAGCATCTGAATATTAGTATCAGTGGAATGAAAAATAATATTGAAATGTAACTACTTTGTGAGTAAAAATGCGTTCTTTATATCGTGACGGGAAATTTTCTGCTCAATTTTTTTTTTTTTTTTTTTTTTTTTTTTTTTTTTACTTATTTTTAACTGTAATGTGAAAAATGACATCCGTGTTATTCCAATAGTTATTCCCATTTCTTTCCTTCTATCTTCAACAATGAAAGTAACCCGATTGCCACCAATGGGAAGAAATTTCATTAAGGACATTTCAAAATTAAAATAGAAAAATTGAAATATTAAAAAAAAGCTATTGCTGGCACATCTACAAATTTACACTTATATTTTAAAATAATTTTTATTTATTGAGTTAAAATTTTGAAATTTTGTGTGAGGTTATCCATATCATTTGTAAAAAAAATCACATCATAAAATTTCTCATAATTTAAAAAGAAAATTAAATATTCAAATTTATTAAAAAAGTGGAGTAATTTAAAATCGTTATAACTTGAATTATTATATGTATAATTTTATTTTTTTTTTCATTTAAATAAACAGAAATACATAAGTTTTAATTTTCATTCGGCATTTTTAAAAATATTAATTTAAATAAAATATAAAAAATATTTAAAGTAAAATTTAAAAAAAATGATGTAACTTTAAAAAAAATCATATTTTTAAAAGTAAATATTTTTAAAAAAATTTATGAATCAAAATTAAAGTAAAACAATTGAAAAAGACATGTTTTAAGTTCGAGCCATTTATCTTTAACTGTTCTTGACTTATAACAATTTAAATACGAGAAATGATGAAAAAAAAAACCAGCATGAAGAAAAACGCATTTCTCAAAAAGTCGTTTCTATGACAACCATTGCTTGAAATCTAGATTTTGAAAACAAACCAAAACGAAAAAATTAATATTTCCTGCTCCTATTAAGAGAGAAACTTGATTTAAACGTCATTTTAAGCAGAAGAAAACAGAGAAATGTGTAATGAAATGAAAGTTTTTTAGGGAATTTGAAAATTTTTGTGCCTCGGACCTCCTTAACCCTCCGAGCGTCTTGCAAAAGGGTAAAATTGTAATGTTGTTTTCTTTGCATTTTGTTTTAAATGCTATAAAAATATGATTCTTTCAATATTATAAAAAAAAACTCAATTACAAATATGAATGTAATCCTTGAGAATATTAATCATTCTTCAATGTATTTAAAATTCATTAAATCTATAGAATTATATTATCTTAAATATTGCTTGTATTGCTGTGAAACCTGGAGCTTAGTGAACGGAATAATACGCCCCAAAAACTTAGAGGGTTAAAAAATAATTGGTAAAATCAGTTCAGTAGAAAGATCAGGCGAGATAATTAAAGAAACAGCCTTGTCTTTTAAGTATATTTAAGGTTGCATAAAGTTCTTTCCACACTAGTAAAACAATGCAGCTGGATGCATCAAAATCGTAGAACATTGGCTGCTGTTGACAGACTGTGTTACTTTTGTAGATGACAAATCTAATCAATTGCATTAATTTGTCGGTAATATTTGAGATTGGCTAAGTCCAATCAAGATATCGGGATTCATTAAGCAGTCGAATATTCCGATGGTCAGATCATAGGAGTAGTAAGGCAAACGATTAAGAAATTCCATAGTTTCACCATTAAAACAGAGTCCAATGTCATTTTAAAAGGTTTATTCAGCAAGAAATAAAACAATAAACATCTTTTACATTACGAGAGTTTTCGTAGAGCCCTTAGGCTAGAGCACTAATCACTACTTCATGCTAAAAAGATCGTAAATCAACAAATTTAGACGTTCTACTGGTCTATAAGGCATCTGGCAACATAGTTTTAAAACAATCGAACATTACAGAATTCTGACCTCTGAGTCCTTTGTTCGCATTGCGTAGGGAGACAGATTTAAATGTAAACTTTAGGAACGAACCACTCAGCGAAAGGCGCACGATAATTCAGTCAATGGCGAAAGAGAGAGGAGCGTACTAAAAAGGGAGTTCCGTATATGCCGACAAAAGGATTTCGGTGTAAAATGTCCGACGCCGGCAAATGCGTGGAAAATTGATTCGAGGAATAAAATAAAAATGAAAATAGTAAACTTGGCTTTTAAAAACCTTCAAAAATAAAAAGAAGCTTCTCTCTGAATATTGTAATTTTTGTAGCTGATAAAAATTCATTGAAGGGATTATAAATTTTAGATTAAAATTTCGAATAAGGTAATTATTAATATACACGTTTTAAGTTTAACTGGAAATAAATAAAATATATTATCAAGATATAGCGAAATAATGAATATGCCGGAAATTTAGAATAATTTAAATGATTATTGCAAAGAAAATGTTTTATGTAATATACATTCATATTAATATTATTAGTCACAAGTAATCGCAAACCGGTAACAACACGAAATATCCTAATTATCATTATATTTTTTTTCACTGTCAGTGTAAAATAAAACAGTGTAAAAAGAGGATTGTTTTCAAAGATTAAATAATTATTTTCGATGGACACATGTAAATGAGGTTTTTATAATATTCTTCGTCGCATCTAATTATTTAAATTTAAATTTCTTTTTTTGTCCAAAATTTATCATTAACAAAATATATCTATACCCTACGTTAAACATTTAGTATTTAGGCTCATTCATCTTTGGAATAATAAAAAAAAAGCTTGCAAATCTCTATTAAACTTGAGAAACGTTAAAGACATAAATTTTAGTGTGAATTTATGTATCTTGTCAGTTCTCAGAGTGACATCATAAATCTTGTTAAATAGATGAGATTTTATAAAGGAAAAAATCAGTTGGTTTTTATCCAAATTGTAGCAGAGAAAATAAATTTCATTATGAAATATTTACCAGTACAGAAAATTAAATTTTATATAAAGCGCGCTGGCCATTTATTCACTATATTTTTATGAAATGCCTAATAAAAGAGTAACTCAAAGTTCGTGGAAATGAAAAGTGGAAAACTGAGGTTATGAACTAAAAATGAAAGTGTTTTTTATGTGTTTATAATAAAATATAATTCTTTAAAAGTATACATTATTATTTTGATCTCTGAATGTAAATTAGGTTCTTATAATAATTTTCGTCACATCTAATTATTTAAATATAAATTAATCTACACTGCTCAAATCAATTAAAGGATATTGCAGTTTTAGGTGGATTTTGTATCTGGTAAACTGTTTAGCTGATTGATACATGGTCGACAAACATAGTATGTTATATGAGAATAAATTACACATGTTTGGCAGAAAAAAATGCATTTTATTGCGCATTTGTGTACTAAAGGAAAAAAACACAATTTGTGCATATGAGAAAAAAAAGAATAAGAAAAGGTGTTTTCTTCAAAGAAAATCATTTTCAGTAGGAGATATGGTTTCCACGGGCGGCCAGCAACGTTGAACACCTTTGAGGCATAGACTCAATGAGGCTATTAATGACGAGTTGTGGTATTCTGACCCACTCTTCCAGAAGAGCTCTTTCCAGTTCTTGGAGAGTTTGTGGGGGTTGTTGGCGGCCAGAAACTCGTCTTCCTAGAGCGTCCCAAACGTGCTCGATTGGATTCATGTCTGGAGAACACGCTGGCCATTCCATTCGAACGATTCCTTCCTCGAAAAGGAAATCATCCACCAGGTTTGCACGATGTGGCCTGCAGTTATCGTCCATTAAAATGAAGTTTTCTCCGATTGCTGCAGCGTAAGGGACTACAATAGGTCTGAGGATCTCATCCCTATATCGGCGACCAGTCAGAGCTCCATCTTGAATGATATAGAGGTCAGTGCTCCCGTCAATGGAGATGCCACCATACACCAACACTCCTCCACCGCCAAATCTGACACTTTCGTGCACGAACGCAGGATTATTCCTACTGCCACGGTCCCTCCAGATGAAAATACGCCTATTATCCGGATGCACAGAAAAACGGGACTCGTCAGAAAACAGAATATTACTCCATTCATTTCTCCTCCAGTTGACATGCTCGGTTGCCCACTCCCTGTGGTCGCGACGATGCCTTGATGTTAATCTAACACATACCATCGGTCGGCGAGCATACAGACCTACAGCGTGGAGCCGGTTTCGGACAGTCTGAGTTGAAATCGTGGTGCCTGTAGCCGAGCGAAGGTGTTGTTGGAGAAGATTAGCGTTCATGGTTCGGTGTCTCCGAGCTGTTAACACTAAATACTGATCTTCATTGGGCGTTGTTGCCCGTCTACGACCTTGCCCTGGTCTTCGGCCTGCACATCCACTCTCCAAAAAACGGTTCCAGATCCTGGAAATGACACTTTGTGACACTCCAATGGCTTGCGCTACTTCGGCTTGAGTTTGGCCCCCTTCTAACCTACCAACAATTCTCAAAGCTTCTGAATCTGTCAAATGACTTCGCTGAGACATCGTACTCATCGAAACAAAGCAATCACTGAATGCCGATCATCCTTGTCTTCATTCTCTTTTATCCAGTTGAAAGTCAAATTTCATTCGCTGCCTCTGAAGCGGCGTTTTTGACGTCGAACTCAAAATTTGCATACTCCACAGTTTGAAAACCAGAAAAATTTGCATTTGTGATTCTCTTCTTCTATTTTCGGCAAAAAAATTTCGTTTATATCTTTATTTTATATAAAACTTCAAATATCCTTTAATTGTTTTGAGCAGTGTATTTTTCGATTTTTTTTTCATTTACAATATATATATATATCCCACATCATACATTTAGTATTCAGGCTCATCCATCTTTGGAGGAAAAAAAAAAGCTTGCAAATCTCTTTTAAACTTGAAAAACATTAAAAACATAAATTTTTGTTTGAAATTTATATTTATTGTCAGTTCTGAAAGTGGTATCATAAATCTTCTTCAGTTGTTAAATAGATGAGAATCTGTGCAGGAAAAAAAAATCAATAGGTTTTTATCCAATTTGTAGAATGGAATACAGATTACATAATGAGATATTCACTTCCTCTGAACAAGAAATTTTACATAAAACGCACAGGCTATTTATTCCCTATATTTTTATGAAATGCCTAATGAAAGAATAATTGAAAGTTCGTGGAAATGAAAAGGATAAAATTGAGATAATGAACGGAAAATGAAAGTGTTTGGTTACGTGTTTATAATTAAAAAAATCTCTTTCAAAGAATACAAAGTTATTTTTGATGTGCGATTGTATATTATGTTCTTATAATTAACTTTGTCACACCTAATTATTGAAATTTAAATTCATCATTTTATCCAAAATGTTTTATTAAAAAATATATCTATATCCTTAATTAAATATTTAGTATTCAGCCTCATTTATCTTTAGAAAAAAAGAAAAGCTTGCAAATCTCTATTAAATTTGAAAAAAGTTAAAAACATAAATTTTAATGTGAAATTTATATCTCTTGTCAGTTCTGAAAGTCACATCATAAGTCTTTTCCGGTTGTTAAATAGATAAGGTTCTGTAAAGAAAATAAAAATCAGTAGGTTTTTATCCAAGTTGTAGAATAGAAAATAAATTATATAATGAAATATTCGTTTTTTCAGAAAATGAAATTTTACATAAAACGCACAGGCCATTTATTCACTATATTTTAATAAAATGTCTAATGAATGAATAATTGAAAGTCCGATGAAATGAAAAGTAAAAAAATAAGGTAATGAACGAAAAATGTATGTGTTTTGTTATGTGTTTATAATTAAATACAATCGTTTCAAAGAATCCATAATTATTTTCGATGTGCGCATGAATATTAGATTCTCATAATAAAATTCGTCACATCTAATTATCGACATTAAATTCATATTTTTGTCCAAAAATTTTCATTAACAAAATATAACTATACCCTACAATAAATATTCGGTATTCAGCCTCATTGATCTTTGGGGGAAAAAAAAAGCTTGCAAATATCTATTAAACTTGAAAAAACATTAAACACATACATTTTAGTGTGAAAATTATATCTCTTGTCAGTTTTCAAAGTGACATCATAAATCTTTTCTGGTAGTTAAATAGATGAGGTTCTGTAAAGGAAATAAAAATCAGTAGGTTTTAATCCAAGTTGTAGAATAGAAAATAAAATATATAAGGGAGTATTAGTTTACTCTGAAAATGAAATTTTACATAAAACGCACAGGTCATGTATTCACTATATTTTAATGAAATGTCTAATGAATGAATAATTGAAAGTTCGTGGAAATGAAAAGGTGAAAATTGAAGTAATGAAGGAAAAATGAAAGTGTTTTGTGATGTGTTTATAATTAAATATAATTCTTTCAAAGAACACATAGTTATTATGTGCGCATGTATATTAGGTGCTAATAATTAACCTTCTCACACCTACTATTGAAATTTAAATTTATCTTTTAATCCACAATTTTTGATTAAGAAAATATATCTATATCCTTCATTAAATATTTAGTATTCAGTCTCATTCATCTTTAGAAATAAAGAAAAGCTTGCAAATCTCTATTAAACTTGAAAAATGTTAACATAAATTTTAGTCTGAGATTTTTTTATCTTGTCAGTTCTGAAAGTGACAACATAAATCTTTTCCGATTATTAAATAGATCATGTAAATTAAATAAAAATAAGAAGTATTTTATCCAAGCTGTAGAATAGGAAATAAAATACAATAAATTTTATCAAATGTCTAATGAAAGAGTAACTGAAAGTTCGTGGAAATGAAAAGGGTAATATTGAGGTAATGAACTAAAAACGAAAGTGTTTTTTATGTGTTTATAATTAAATATAAATATTTCAAAGTATACATTATTACTTTTGATGTGTGCTTGTATATTAGGTTCTTATAATAAACTTCTTTACATCTAATTATTAAAATTAAAATTCATCTTTTGTCCAATTTTTTTCATTAACAAAATATACTTATATCCTACGTTAAATATCTAGTATGCAGCCTTCTTCATCATTGGAAAATATCTTGGAAATCTCTGTTAAACTTGAAAGTATTAAAGACATAAATTTAAGTGTGAAATAGTATATGTCTCTTGTCAGTTCTGAAAGTGACATCATAAATCTTTTCCGGTTGTTAAATAGATGAGATCCCGTAAAGAAAAAAAGAAAACGGTAGATTTTTATTGAACTTGCAGAATAGAAAATAACTTACTTTATGAAATATTAACTTTATCGGAAAATGAAATTTTACATAAAACGTCACTTGCTGTTTATTCACTTGTAGTTTTATCAAATGTATAATGAAAGAGTAATTAAAAATTTGTGGAAATGAAAAGGTGAAAATTGAGGTAATGAACTAAAAATGAAAGTGTTTTTTATGTTAAATAAAGACACAATATTGCTTATTGGTACACGAAACACGAACTTTAATAAGCGAACAACATGACAAAACGCAAGTTATCAGTAAGGATTATGGAGCATCGCGGAGACATTGAACATCTTAAACAGAAGATGAGATCCCACAAAGAAAAAAAGAAATCAATAGGTTTTCATCGAACTCGCAGAACAAAAGATAACGTACGTTATGAAATATTCACTTTCTCGGAAAATGAAATTTTATATAAAACGCACTTGCCATTTATTCACTTGTATTTTTATCAAATGCCTAATGAAAGAGTAATTGAAAGTATGTGTTTGTAATTAAATGTTATTCTTTCAAAGAATACCTAATTATTTTTGATGTGCCTACATATATTAGGTAATAAACTTCGTCGCATCTAATAATTAAAATTTAAATTAATCTTTTTGCCCAAAATGTTTCATTAACAAAATACATCTCTGCCATACGTTAAATATTTAATATTCTGCCTCATTCATCTTTGGAAAAAAGAAAGCTTGCAAATCTCTATTAAACTTGAAAAACGTTAAAGACATAAATTTTTGTGTGAAATTTATATCTCTTGTCAGTTCTAAAAGTGACGATGAATCTTGTCCGGATTTTAAATAGGTGAGATTCTGTAAAGGAAAAAAAAACCAGTAGGTTTTTATTCAAGTTGTAGAAAAGAAAAGAAATTACATTATGAAATATTCACTTTCTCGAAAAAGGAAATTTTAACATAAAACGCACAAGACATTTATCTATCTATACTAATATTATAAAGAGGTAAAAATTGTTAATTTGTAGGAGGTAAAGTCTGGAACTACCGAACCGATTCCAAAAGTTATGCTATCAAAATGATGCTCTTAGTCCAACTTAGAACATAGGCTATATCTTATGTCCTTGCCACTGGTCAAAAGGGGGTGCAGGAGCAAAAAATGTTCTAAAAATGCGATTTTCGTGTTACCGAAGGGCCTAGAAACATGAAATTTGGAATGGTAGTTACTTATAAGAAATGATCTCTAAGGTCATTTCGTAAAAAATTCGAAATTTAAAAGTGGTGAAAATGTGCGAAAAGAGTTCTAAAAAACGTTCTAAATGGCTATTTCTACGCAATGTCAGAGCATAAAACGTTCTAAATTGTGATTTTTTTGTTACTGAAGATCCTAGAATCCTGAAATTAGACAGAGCAGTTATTTATGAGATACAAATGATCTCTAAGAGCATTTCCTAAAAAATTAAAATTTAAAAAGGGTGAAAATGGTCGAAAAACGTTCTAAAAACGTTTAAAATTGCGATTTCTATGCAATCGCAGAAAGTACCCCACCGATTTCAAAAGTAATGTTTGGAAATTGATGATGACAGCCCGTGCTGTAATATAGGATCTATTTCATGTCGGCGTCGCTACCACCTTGCGATTACATTAAAAAAAAAAAAAAAAAAAAAAAAAAAAAAAGTTCTAAATTGTGATTTTTGTGATACTGAAAGGGCTAGCAACTTGAAATTTGGCATGCTAATTACCTATGATATGTAAATGATCTCTGAGAAGAGTTCCTTAAAAATTTGAAATTTAAAAGGGGTGGAAATGAACGAAAAGCGTTCTAAAAACGTTCTAAATAGCGATTTCTACGCAACCTCAGGAAATAAAAAGCGATTTCAGAAGTAATGGTTTCAAGTTGATGGTGACAGTCCCAGCTCCAACACAGCCTATATTTTATGTTGTTGTCACTAACACCAGGGGGTTACAGGAGGAAAAAAATGTTCTAAATTGCGTTTTTTGTTTTACTGAGGGGGGTCTAACATTTTAAATTTGGAATGGTAATTACTTCAATGATGCAAGTGCTTTCTAAGAATTGTCGAAAGAAAATTCCAAATTTAAAAGGATGAAGTGAGCAAAAAGTGTTCTATAAGCGTTCTAAATTACGCTTTTTACGCAATCGTAGGAAATACGAAACCGATTTCAAACATAATGGTTGCAAATTGATGGTAATAGAACCTGCTCAAACATAAGCTATATTTTATGTGAGTGCCGCAAACCCTAGAGGGTTCCAGGAGCAAATAACTTTCTAAATTGCGATTTCTACGGTACTGAAGAGGCTAGAAACTTTAAATATAGCACTGTAGTTACTTATAAAATATAAATGTCCTCTAAGAACAGTCGAAAATAAATTCGAAATTAAAAAGGGGTGAAGCGAAGAGAAGGAGCGAAAAGCATTCTAAAAGAGCCCTAAATTACGATTTCTATGGAATCTCAGGAAATAATAAACCGATTACAGAAGTTATTTGTTGCGAATCAAGAGTGATAGTTCCTGATCCAATACGGGCTATATTTTATGCCGGTGTCATTATCACCTGGTTGGCAGGAACAACAAGAAAGCCTTTCAAAACATATCAATTCCGTTTTACATAGAACATTAGAAAATACCAAGAGATTTCAAGGTTAATGTTGTCAAATTAAGGGTGACAGTCTCTGTTTCAACATTTTTCGAGACATTCTATTTCAACTCTATTTCGGCATTTTATGTTGGTGCCACTAACACCAGAGAGTTGGTAGACTGTTAGAAAAGAATCTTGAAATTTGACATGATGTTTAATTTTAAGATGTAAATGTGTTAAGATGGTTTCTAAAAAAAATCAAAACTTCTAATGAATACTGAAATGAGTGTATCAAATGAGCATAAAAAACTCAATATACTTTCTAAATTATCATTAATTTGGCATTAGTTTTAGTTCTTCTTATTAATTAAAATCTCATTTCTCTCTATTGCACTTTTATAATGAAGTTTAGTCAAACTATGGCTTATTTTGTAATTTTTGAATTATTCCAAAAAGTGTAATTCTTATAAAAAACAGTCACGCAAATATCACTTGGCATATTTCAACTATTACGCAAGCAAAGCAGCAGGGTTTGCTAATACACTATATTTTATCAAATGCCTCATTGATGAGTAATTGAAAGTTCGCGGAAATGAAAAGGTGAAAATTGAGGTAATGAGCTAAAAATGAAAGTATTGTTTGTGTGTTTCTAATTAAATGTAATTCTAAAATATTTCTAAGTTTCATTAACTAACAAAATATTCATTGTGAGTTTGTGGAAGTTGATGAAAAGGAAAAGTTGGAAATTGAGGTAATTAACAAAAATTGAAAATAACAATTGAAGGATTTTTATATAAAGCATTTTATGTATTGAAAAACTTTTGATGTAGACATATAATGACTCATAGAAAAAAAAGATTGAAAGCAATCTATCAGTGTGTATATAACGTGTTTAATGACCTATAAAATTCCTGCATAGTAACTGGACATTTTATAAATGCTATAAATATGGATAAATTGAAGAAATGCATAAACCGAAGATACCTGCAAACCTGCTGTATAATACAATGTTATCAGAACTGAGGAATTTCCCCTATAAATGCTGAAGTAGGTAAACCATAAATAGTGAAGATGCAGGGCTCTAAACAATGAAATAATTTTATTTCCACTATCAACGGAGCCGGGATTACATACAACTGGCTACGGATTATAACCTTTTGGCTATGTTTTCTATAATTTTCATATAAATAGATATAACATTATAAAATTCATTAAAAGTTTTTTTTTTTTTGCTTCAGAATCATACTTTAATTTACGATTTTTTACTCAGTTACGATTCTTTACTCTGCCTCCTACGAGCTACGATCGCCAACCCCCGTTCAGATTAATTATATATTCTAAATAAGAGTTAAATTTCCGTTAAATTAATCGGCTATAAATAGGTTACGGAAGATTGAATTATAATTAAAAAACCAGTGGCGATATTCCTGTAAACGGTTTTCCACTTGTTTCTATTTTACTGGGATTTTACAGTTCATATTCACAATATTAGAATAATTGGGAAAAAGTAATAAGATAAAAAATATTTTTCATTTATTTATTTTTGATACTAAGTAAATGCAATTAATTTTTTTGTAAATTAAATCTGGAGATTTTAACATTTACAAAATAAAAAATACAGTACAATAAATTAGGTATACAGCTTTCTGAAATACATCAAAATATTAGAGTAAAATTTAGATTGGGTCAAAATTTTAGAATATTTTATTTTACGCAACAATGGGTTCTTGAACCCCCGGGTGCTCCCGAATCAATCCGGTCTCTTTGGCGCAGTATGACCGGGATACACAAATTTAGTAGAAATATAATTTCGTCAGATATATTAAAGAAATGGTTGGGAGTAAAATTAGCATTGCAATATAAATTTGAAATATTTAATCATTGTGATATATTGCTGCAAAGTACTGAACATATAAGAGGATAAAAATAACAGAATTTTTGTTAAATAAAAGTATGAAAAACAACAGCTTCAATTCTTTCCAAAAATGATACATATTTTAAAATGCTGTTAGATTACACCGTCTTTCAAATTTTGGGTTGTGCCATGTTTTTTAGCGTTTGAAAATTGATTCACGTGCATTTTTTAGCTCTGAATCCGAAAATGACGTTCATTTTAAACCCAGGATTTTTCTCAAATCGCAAATTTCAAAGTTAAAAAGCTCAAAGTTAAAACTGACCCCCCTTCCCCTCCCAATCGCATCGGACCCCTGAGCTGTTTAGCTGTAAGAAACTCAGTATAAGCCACAAAATTGAATAAATTATTGAATTAAATAAAATTAAACTGAATAAAAAAGTCTTACTTCTATTTTATAGTATCATATTTTTCGCTATTTTTTACCCTTGAAACTTGCGATTTGCGAAAAACCCTGGCATGATAGTTAAAAGTGAATGTAATTTTTTTTATGTAGCGTTAAAAAAAAAAAAAAAAAAAAAAAAAAAAAAAAAAAAAAAAAAAAAAAAACATAAAACTTAATTATAAAAGTTAAAAACACAACCATCGCAGGTTTATGATATCTAATCTAAAACCATTTCTTAAACTTGTTGACGGTAATCTATCCGAATTTTTTTGTGTTGTTGTCTCGAATATAAGTATTCATCAAAAATCATAATAATATTACATTGTAATCGGATTTAAGTCAGTATGTAAAATTTTAACTGCCATCGGACATTTGAAAGTCAGTTAAAGTACGAGTACATATTTTAAATTGGAAAGACGATCGTTGCAAGTTAAATAAAACCTTATGAAAATAACATAATTTTTGTTAAAAGAAATCATAGCCTGAAATCCTTACAAAATACAACATATGTTAAAATACAATTATTTTAACGAATCTGAAACTTAACTAATCAAGTTAACTCAATCGTAATAGTGGTACGATTTCTTTCAAACCTCAGATACCTTGAAATAAGTTTAAGTACTTTATATACGACCCCTGAAAGCACGGTCGAAATCATCTGTTTTGATATGCAAAAAAGTGGTATAAGTCATGCATTTTTAAATTTTATAACTCGATCAATTTTAATGTTAGATGAATGGGACTTTTGCTGTCTTGCGTAAAATATAACAGAAAATAAAGTAATTGCCATACGACAGAACGGTTTAGACGGAAATACTTTTAATGATCAAAATGTTTCTTTTTGTATATATATATATATATATATATATATATATATATATATTACGTAGTTAATATATATAAATAAAAATTTCTTAATTACCATGACAATACACTGTGCTCGGAAACTTGAATATGTATCCATTTACTGACTGTTTAAAAATGAAATAAAAAATTTGTTGTTAATATACATAATTTAATTTGTAATTAAAAAATAAAACGAATTTAGTTTTGAAATTCTGGATTTTTCATCGTTTATGTCTTTTTTTGTTTAATACACCAATGTTACACACAGTGCAATTAAATATATTGAGGTACTTACTAAAGCGAAAAGAACATAAAATTCATACTCAACTATTTTTAAAAATCACAAAGAATTTATTAATTATTAGAAAATTTTCCATGAATATTCATCGCAAATATGCAAACCAGAAAGATCATTAATTATAAAATATCAAAGAATGTCTTAGAATATTTACTAACAAACAAAGTGTTTCGGTTTCATAGTTTAGCCTTTATTTTAATCTGTAACAATTTATTTTGAATTATAAAATAAAACGATTTAAGTATGCTGCAGATCTTTCATCTTCTGCATTTTAAAGTTAATCTGTTGGATAATATTCAGAGGAAGAATTCCCTTTCGAAAACATTCCCTTGCTCAAATTTTATTTATTTTTAAATGACTGTTCCTGATTTTTATTAAGGTGAGTTAGTACGGGATCCAATTTGGCTCATAATAGCAAACATTTTTTTTGATTCAACATAAATAAATAAATTTTGCATATTTTGGTGTGAAATAGTTACAGTTTCAAGAATAATACACTACCTCTAAAACATGGCCACAATATTTGCAATTTAAATAATATACATATATATTTTTAAGAATATATAATGCATATACAAAAGATAAAGTAAATTATTCACTATCCTCTCTTTCTTACAATATAACTTTTGAAAAATACATATGAGAAACTAAATTTTTATATGACATTGAAGCTAAATATTACCTTTATCGTGTAAACCTAAAACGTTGAACTTAACAAAAATTTATAATATTTTCAAATTAAAAATTTAGCATAAGTGCTTAAATTTTTTAATTTAATATATTATAAATACATTAAACCCGGGCTTTCTGGGATACAGAAAATGGGTGAAATCCATCATATGTGTTATTTCTGATGTTAACATCCTTTTTTCTCTTCACATACTAAGTAAGTAAGTAAGCACCCACCCTGGGAACCCGCTTTTGGCTTATGGTTAGGTGTAACCCCCAAGCCCAGGGCAGGGAAAAGTTTTACTACCTGCGAAACTCCTTGAATTTTTTTTTTTTTTTTTTTTTTTTTTTTAACAGTTTAGGAGAAATAACAATGTTAGATATATGACAATTATTGACAGTGTTTGCAATAAATATTTACAGATGACCCCTATAATTACATTTGAGAGAAATATTCATTATTATAACATATAAATATGCATAGTTTTTAGAATTTGATATTAAACTTTTTTTTTTTTTAACACAATTACCTACATATTTGCAACACTTTTATATTATTTTCAGGATTCACACATAATTTAAATCATAACATCAATTTAAACCATGTACAGATGTGATATTTGCAACACTTAAAGCTATTTTCAAGATATATGATGCAAAATTATTTTTAACTCTATACTAAAAATACGTATTAAGGTACAAGATGCGAACAATAATTAATATTATGCACTATTATGAAAGTATAAGTAATTGTAGATAATAATTACCTACAAATTTACAGTACAATGATACTGTGTTTGAGATGTTATGTAAGATACATGATGCAAAAATTATTTTTAAATCTACACTGAAAATTTAGTATTAAGGTACAATAAGCAAACAATAATTAATATTATGCACTATTACAAATTCTTTTGAGTTATTTAATATTTGACAATATGGCCATATGGTCCTACTGAACACGTCTTCTATTTGCCAAGTGTGATTGATAAACCGGACACGCAGTGGAATCCGCTGAATGTTTCCTATAATTAGGTAAGTGGAAACAATTTGTGCATCTATATTGCGAGGGAACTCCCGCAAAAGGGCACTCCGAAGTGCAGTGACCTCTCGAACATTTGGCGCAAATTGGCTGTCTCCTGCAGTAAGATGTCTGATGTCCATACAGCTGGCAATTGCCGCATCTAATTATTGGCCGAAAAGAACGAATATAGCACTTGTTGAGACCCACCTGTATAAATTTTTTTTCTAATAGTTCTTGTGATGCTTTTGTTTCTAATTGCAATATGATGTGATGTAGTGTAGACTTATCCCTCTTTAGAATTTTCAATAAGGTGAGGTTTTTATCAGATAAATTTTCTTCAAGATATGATATTATTTCATTTGTAGGTACTGAGGATGGAATACCGGTGATTATTACTCTTTTGTAATTAGTCAACTTATATGTGATTTCTGTTAACTTTGTAATGTCAGGAGTGTTTTCTATCATTTTTAACAAATGTTCTGTATTGTCATCTGTATTAGATTGTATAATTATTGTATCTGGATTTCTGGCATTTCTGCAGTATATTATTGGAACTTCCTTCACTTTATTAAAGTGTTCGTTAAGTAATGCTTTGAGTTTTGGAATCCTTATGTGTTTAGCGGTTGTTCTAATTAATATTGCAGAATTAGAGTTCGGCAAAGCAGGGGAAATGCCCGTTTTTGTGCCATCACCGCATTTCACTCCTTGACAGCCCCCACTAGAGTACTCCAGGTTTCGCGTCACCAACTCCTCAATTTTCTGTAGTCTGTTGGATAATTGAATGAACCCTCCTTCACCATTTTCTTCTATTCTCTCATTTTCGTTATTTGCCATTATTGTTTGAGTTGCTATTGTTTTTAACTTAACTTCTGTTTGTATGATTTTTTCTCTAGTTTGTGATTTTAATTGCTTCTGTTGTCGTTTTAATTTATTAATTTCTTCTTGAAGGGTTACAATATTTGCATTAATCTGTTCTTTATTTTGTTCTTCCTTGACCAAAGAGTCTTTTAATTGTTTATTTTCTTGTTTCAATTCTTCCAATTTATTTTCAATCTTTACTTCTGCATTCGATCTTCTTTCCATTATTGTTTGAGTTGTTGTTGTTTTTAATTTATTTACTGTTTGTGAAAATTTGTCTATAGTTTTTTTCTTAAGTTGCCTCTGTTAACTTTTTATTTTATCTATTTCTTCTTTAAAACTTTCTTTTATTTGTTCTTTACTATGTTCTACCTCAGTTAAGATTTTTAATTGTTTATTCTCTTGCTTCAGTTCTTCCAAATATTTCTCAAGTTTAATTTCCACTTTTGTACTTTCTTTGAGCTTTAATGACAATTCATCATTCTGTGTTTGCAGGATATCCAATTCACATACTAAAGGCCAGGGTTCTCGCTGCTGCTCGCCGTCGCGAAATCACGACAGCATGTTTCATTTGGCGAGTAAGCGGATGGTTAGACTCGCCAAATTATGAGTGCTCAATTTTTGCTCATGTTTTTTCTTTTTTCTTTTCTTTTCTTTTTTTTTTTTTTTTTTTTTTTTTTTTTTGGTGTGTATCAGCATAGGCAACACTCATATTTACATTACTGAACGATTAATGCCACTTATCATTTTTAATCGTATCGTACAATTTACATTATTTTTAGAGATAGTAACTCAACACCATTTCAAATAAGCATCAGCCAAAGCCACAATAAGAAAAAATGTCATTTCAGTATGTGTAATGTACTATTTGAAATTGACTTTGAAATGTGGGCTTCAATGAAAAGCCGAAGGATTCTAGAAAAATAAAGTTTTTGACAATTTTTGTTGTCTCTATTCTGAATTCTTCAGAATTCATTGAACGTAATATATTGAAATCCTAAGTTAACTGGGATTGTACGTTTTATTTTTTATCATTTTATTGAGTTAAATCAGATTTTATTTTTTTTTTCTTCATCGCGCAAGACATTTAGGATACAGTTACTTTTTTTAGTTTCTGTAGCAGATAATTAAATTTAGATGAATAACTGATCTATAAACAGTTTCAAAAACATAGATTATTTTAGAATATATTAAAAAAGGAGGATACATTAAGGGGTTATAGATCTAATTTTCAATGTTTCACAACGAATTTATTTTGCTAATTTATTTTTCATTTGGCGAAAGGTTTTTTTTTTTTTTTTTTTTTTTTTTTTTTTACTTCTGATGAGCCAAATTTCTAACGTTCGTAAAAAGTTAGCGAGAACCCTGCTAAAGAAACAGAAATGAAGGAGGCATATTTTAAAAGGTTCTGCAAGTGGCTTTTGATGCAGTATACTTATATATCGTTAAAACACGTTACTTGATAAAAATAATTACAGTTAATCAAAAATTAATGAAAAAACGTGTCAGCTAATAATTCCAAAGATTGTGGTAAGAAACATTCTTTTTTTTATAACTCTAACAGATTTTTTACATTTAGTATTTCTCTAGAATACTTATTAACAATAGCAAAAATCTTGCTTATATAAAAAAATAGCAATAATGCGTTCAAATAAGTTTTGAACGCGATATTTTGCAAAAGCGAACAAAAGCGATATTTTGATATTGGACGAGCGTCCGGAGTTAACAGACTGAGAAAGCGCCGAAAAATCTATATTTACAATTAGTCTTGTTGATTATGTTTATTTCAGTTTTTTAACCGCTATTAGATTACATGTCTTAAATATGTATTTAATTTATATTTCATTGTTTTATTTATTGATCTATCTAAGGTAACTTTAGATAAGGGATTTCATCCGTTTATTAAATATCGTGTTTATGTTAACAGTAATTCATGAAATTTACAAGGTGTGGAGGCATCTTTCACCTCTTGGTGGCGCGTTATTCCCTCGGGTTTAAGGGCCCAATTTCAACGGGATTTGCTGCCTTCAACTTAGATTACAATTCATCTACTTTCTGTATTATTAAATTTTATCTTAGACTTTAGTTAGTGCTTTAATTTCGTTACGGAATAGAAGCTGAAAATAAATGTTGAGCTATCTATGTTAATTTAAGTGCAAATGGATTTTCCTTTTGTAATTGACTGAACGCGACAGAGATAGGTTTGAGAAAAAATTCATGCCTAAAAGTTATTTTAAAAACAATAAATATTGAGTAAATTGCGATTCATTTTTCAAACTGCAATATTCTCTGGCTGTTTGTGAATAATGTGCTACTAACAGAATTGAATTGTTCGGCTTTATATTATACGCCTTTGCCGATGACTTTAGCTTCATTTTCTCCGGGCGCATACGCAAAGATCAGTAGGAACGATTTGCCGAGGCCCTTCAATCCTTCTGCTATCTCCTAGAAATACTCCATTTGACACTGTCACAAAGCAAATCAAAGGTACTTCTCTTCACTAAACCACGCAAATTTGACCAAAATGGCCACCAGTCATGAGGATCTACAATACAAGCATCCACCAAGTTCAATATTTTTAAATTTTAGGCATAAAAACAGACAGTAACCGCAATTGGATCACACATATCAATAACATAAGACTTAAAGTAACTGCATACCACAATAATTCATTCAAACTCACATCTAATTTGGGGGAGATAGACAAAACTACAGTTAAAACTTGGTACCTCAACAATAATAGAACGCATAATTTTATCTGGGGGGGGGGGGGGTGCAACCTCATACAACAAGCTTTTGTGAAACTAATATCAGTACAAATAATATTCCTTCTACAATTTTCTCGGGGATACAAAAAAATATCAACAGACGCACTGCAAGCCCTCACAGGCATTTCACCTGTCACTCTGCAATCAAGGCACGAACATGACAAATCATATATCTCACAGCTTAAAAATACACACTAGCGCATGCTCTCTTCCCCAATACAGACATGCAACACAATGTGAGGGGCTGGCAGCTTCACCCAACAGAAGAGTCTAAACACTTACAAGTGAACATTGACCGCAACAGCTAAACATCTGCCCAATGTCTCACTCTTTTCACTCATTGCTCTGGCACCAAGCTAGGCTTTGCTCAGATTTTTGTGCAACAGAAGGCACGGCGAAAGTACACAGTGAGTCTGCAGACTGGATGATAATAACTACGTGTATAAAGCGGAACTGTGCGCCATATTCAACGTATTATAATGGGTCTCACATCACCAACCATAGCATCTCTCGCACATTCTTCCATCCCTTGTAGCGTAGGGATCTATTCCCTGGCGGAAAGAATCTTCTTTTGATAATTCCTCCTCTGTCTTCTGTCGCCTACCCTCTGTCGCGTTAGGTTCTTTTGCACCTGGCGGGTGCGGCCTTGACACGGAAATTTATGGAAACACCGCCCATTGTCGCCATTCCGGCGACTTCAGCTCTGGCAGAAACTGTATTTATTTTACTTTAATAAAGGCCACCTAGAGAGAGACACTATACTCTACAGACTTGGTTTCCTTGTCTGAGCAGTCCCTTTTATGCAATTAAACAAACTGCGACAGAGTTTTCGAAGAAATATCATTTGAAGTACATTTTTTCCCCATTCAAAGATGTAAAAATTGAAAATGTGCGGTAATTACAAATTTAAAAAATTCCAATAAAAGTTAAATTTAATCGTCTTCTGTTGCCATTGTCGAAATAACGTCAGCGTTACGCACGGACACGCCTGTCCTTTATAATATAGATAGATAGTGTAAAAAATATAAAATATATAGTTCTCTAATAACGTAAAATGCATGTGGTCTTTATAATGATTAATACTATATAACTGCTTATATCACCATTAATATCTCCACAATATTTTACTCATCTCTTTCATTCATTGTAGAAAATGATTAAAAATTACATATGTTCAGTTTCAACTAATGTCATATTGATATTTTTTGTTGAGTTTCAACCCATAGGTATTTATTACGTGTAAAATAAACATTCATATTCATTAACATTACATTAAATGTAATTGAATAAATGTGAAATATTTTAAATTAAATGTATTACAAATATTTTAATTACAAAATGCATTTAGGCATTTTGTTTTTAATGTCGTTCTACCTTGCGTAGCAAACTGATGTGTTGCATTTAAATCGCATGAGATCTTTCGATTCTCTGTGATTAAATTAAATATAATCACATAATATACAACAGCCCTGTCAAGACTTAAGCAAAAGCAGAATATACAAGTTAATTTCGAAAACGCAAAAATTATATATCCCTCAAAGAATTATCATGATTTAATTATCCGCGAATCAATAGAAATTATTACTAAAGGAAATACAGTTTGTAATGACGTTTTATCCTACAATATACCCAGAACTTGGCTCAGTTTGCTTAAAGAAAGAAAAAACAAGTAATCTTCCACTTCCCTATATCCATGTTTTATTTTATTTTATTTTCCCAGTGTTTTCCGGATCTATAAATTAACTTCCACTTTCACTCCTTTCGTCACCATCTACGTGGATTTTGAAAATTAGGCGTTCAATCAATAACTCTTGTATTTCTTATATTCCTCCGAAGAATACTATGTTTTATAGTTGAAAGTATACTAAGGTATTAAAATAATTTAACATTTTAAATACTGTGTCATCTTTTAAGTAATTTTGCACTTATTGTAAGTTTAACTTTGAAATATAATTTGATTAAACATCACGAACAAATTATAAGGTTATTTTTATTGTATACTGAATTTCATGGAATAAACTATATACAATTTGGGTTCAACATTATTCGATAAAAATGTTCGTTGCAAATACTTCATTTATAAAAAGCGCTGCGTTTTTCTACGATTTGACTTCTAATTTCGGTGATGGTTTAATGAAAATGAAGTCCTTTTGAATGAATTGCACAAAATTACGTTATTTGTACGAACTAAAAAAAATTCTGATTCATGGTGAAATGTTTTAAATGCCATCTTTAGAAATTTATCAGAAATCAATATTTCTTTCTTTAAATTTATTTGTTATAAATATAGGGCAATAATTATCTTGTTAAATGGAAAGGATCTGAGTTTTTTTAATCTGCTTGGATGAATATCTATATATGTATATACAGTGTGTCCACGTATAACCTGATCGACCTTTATTTTCGCAACCGTTGGTCCTAGATGCATACTTCCAATTACAAAAATGGTTTAAATAATGTAAAGAATTATTTTTAAAGCGATTTGGGTCAAGAAACACATTTATTAAAAAATTACGAAATTTAAATTTTTATACGGTCCCACGGTCCTATAAATGATATTTAGTAAAAATTTACTGTCACACTAACAAGTAAGACAGCAAAAGTCCCATTCATCTAACATTAAAATTGATCGAGTTATAAAACTTAAAAATGCATGACTTATACCACTTTTTTGCATATCAAAACAGATGATTTCGACCGTGCTTTCAGGGGTCATATATAAAGTACTTAAACTTATTTCAAGGTATCTGAGGTTTGAAAGAAATCGTACCACTATTACGATTGAGTTAACTTGATTAGTTAAGTTTCAGATTCGTTAAAATAATTGTATTTTAACATATGTTGTATTTTGTAAGGATTTCAGGCTATGATTTCTTTTAACAAAAATTATGTTATTTTCATAAGGTTTTATTTAACTAGCAACGATCGTCTTTCCAATTTAAAATATGTACTCGTACTTTAACTGACTTTCAAATGTTTATGAAAATAACATAATTTTTGTTAAAAGAAATCATAGCCTGAAATCCTTACAAAATACAACATATGTTAAAATACAATTATTTTAACGAATCTGAAACTTAACTAATCAAGTTAACTCAATCGTAATAGTGGTACGATTTCTTTCAAACCTCAGATACCTTGAAATAAGTTTAAGTACTTTATATACGACCCCTGAAATCACGGTCGAAATCATCTGTTTTGATATGCAAAAAAGTGGTATAAGTCATGCATTTTTAAGTTTTATAACTCGATCAATTTTAATGTTAGATGAATGGGACTTTTGCTGTCTTACTTGTTAGTGTCACAGTAAATTTTTACTAAATATCATTTATAGGACCGTGGGACCGTATAAAAATTTAAATTTCGTAATTTTTTAATAAATGTGTTTCTTGACCCAAATCGCTTTAAAAATAATTCTTTACATTATTTAAACCATTTTTGTAATTGGAAGTATGCATCTAGGACCAACGGTTGCGAAAATAAAGGTCGGTCAGGTTATACGTGGACACACTGTATATACATATATAGATATTCATCCAAGCAGATTAAAAAAACTCAGATCCTTTCCATTTAACAAGATAATTATTGCCCTATATTTATAACAAATAAATTTAAAGAAAGAAATATTGATTTCTAATAAATTTCTAAAGATGGCATTTAAAACATTTCACCATGAATCAGAATTTTTTTTTAGTTCGTACAAATAACGTAATTTTGTGCAATTCATTCAAAAGGACTTCATTTTCATTAAACCATCACCGAAATTAGAAGTCAAATCGTAGAAAAACGCAGCGCTTTTTATAAATGGTGTATTTGCAACGAACATTTTTATCGAATAATGTTGAACCCAAATTGTATATAATTTATTCCATGAAATTCAGTATACAATAAAAATAACCTTATAATTTGTTCGTGATGTTTAATCAAATTATATTTCAAAGTTAAACTTATATTAAGTGCAAAATTACTTAAAAGATGACACAGTATTTAAAATGTTAAATTATTTTAATACCTTAGTATACTTTCAACTATAAAACATAGTCTTCTTCGGAGGAATATAAGAAATACAACAGTTATTGATTGAACGCCTAATTTTCAAAATCCACGTAGATGGTGACGAAAGGAGTGAAAGTGGAAGTTAATTTATAGCTCCGGAAAACATTGGGAAAATAAAATAAAATAAAACATGGATATAGGGAAGTGGAAGATTACTTGTTTTTTCTTTCTTTAAGCAAATTGAGCCAAATTCTGGGTATATTGTAGGATAAAACGCCATTACAAACTGTATTTCCTTTAGTAATAATTTCTAGTGATTCGCGGATAATTAAATCATGATAATTCTTTGAGGGATATATAATTTTTGCGTTTTCGAAATTAATTTTTATATTCTGCTTTTGCTTAAGTCTTGACAGGGCTGTTGTATATTATGTGATTATATTTCATTTAATCACAGAGAATCGAAAGATCTCATGCGATTTAAATGCAACACATCAGTTTGCTACGCAAGGTAGAACGACATTAAAAACAAAATGCCTAAATGCATTTTGTAATTAAAATATTTGTAATACATTTAATTTAAAATATTTCGCATTTATTTAATTACATTTAATGTAATGTTAATGAATATGAATGTTTATTTTACACGTAATAAATACCTATGGGTTGAAACTCAACAAAAAATATCAATATGACATTAGTTGAAACTGAACATAGGTAATTTTTAATCATTTTCTGCAATGAATGAAAGAGATGAGTAAAATATTGTGGAGATATTAATGGTGATATAAGCAGTTATATAGTATTAATCATTATAAAGACCACATGCATTTTACGTTATTAGAGAACTATATATTTTATATTTTTTACACTATCTATCTATATTATAAAGGACAGGCGTGTCCGTGCGTAACGCTGACATTATTTCGACGATGACAACAGAAGACGATTAAATTTAACTTTTATTGGAATTTTTTTAATTTGTAATTACCGCACATTTTCAATTTTTACACCGTCGAATGGGGAAAAAATGTACTTCAAATGATATTTCTTCGAAAACCCTGTCGCAGTTTGTTTAATTGCATAAAAGGGACTGCTCAGACAAGGAAACCAAGTCTGTAGAGTATAGTGTCTCTCTCGGTGGCCTTTATTAAGGTAAAATAAATACAGTTTCTGCCAGAGCTGAAGTCGCCAGAATGGCGACAGTGGGCGGTATTTCCATAAATTTCCGTGTCAAGGCCGCACCTGCCAGGTGCAAAAGAACCTAACGCGACAGAGGGTAGGCGACAGAAGACAGAGGAGGAATTATCAAAAGAAGCTTCTTTCCGCCAGGGAATAGATCCCCTACGCTACAAGGGACGGAAGAATGTGCGAGAGAGGCTATGGTTGGTGATGTGAGACGCATTATAATGCGTTGCTGCACAGTTCCGCTTTATACACGTAGTTATTATCATCCATTCTGCAGACTCACTGTGTACTTTCGCCGTGCCTTCTGTTGCACAGAAATCTGAGCAAAGCCTAGCTTGGTGCCAGAACAATGAGTGAAAAGAGTGAGACTTTGGGCAGATGTGTAGCTGTTGGGGTCAATGTTCACTTGTAAGTGTTTAGACTCTTCTGTTGGTTGAAGCTGCCAGCCCCCCACATTGTGTTGTATGTCTGTATTGGGGAAGAGAGCATGCGCTAGTGTGTATTTTTAAGCTGTAAGATTTATGATTTGTCATGTTCGTACCTTGATTGCAGAGTGACAGGTGAAATGCCTGTGAGGGCTTGCAGTGCGTCTGTTGATATTTTTTTTGTATCCCCGAGAAAATTGTAGAAGGAATATTATTTGTATTGATATTAGTTTCATAAAAGCTTGTTGTATGAGGTTGCACCCCCCCCCCCCCCCAGATAAAATTATGCGTTCTATTATTGTTGAGGTACCAAGTTTTAACTGTAGTGTTGTCTATCTCCCCCAGGTTAGATGTGTGTTTGAATGAATTATTGTGGTATGCAGTTAGTTTAAGTCTTATGTTATGGATGTGTGTGATCCAATTGCGGTTACTATCTATTTTTATGCCTAAAATTTAAAAATATTGAACGTGGTGGATGCTTGTATTGTAGATCCTCATGACTGGTGGCCATTTTGGTCAAATTTGCGTGGTTTAGTGAAGAGAAGTACCTTTGATTTGCTTGGTGACAGTGTCAAATGGAGTATTTCTAGGAGATAGCAGAAGGATTGGAGGGCCTCGGAAAATCGTTCCTACTTATCTTTGAGTATGCGCCCGGAGAAAATGACGCTAAAGTCATCGGCAAAGGCGTATAATATAAAGCCGAACAATTCAATTCTGTTAGTAGCACATTATTCACTAACAGCCAGAGAATATTGCAGTTTGTTTGAAAAATGTATCGCAATTTACTCAATATTTAGTGTTTTTAAAATAACTTTTAGGCATGAATTTTTTTCTCAAACCTATCTCTATCGCGTTCAGTCAATTACAAAAGGAAAATCCATTTGCACTTAAATTAACATAGATAGCTCAACATTTATTTCCAGCTTCTATTCCGTAACGAAATTAAAGCACTAACTAAGGTTTAAGATAAAATTTAATAATACAGAAAGTAGATGAATTGTAATCTAAGTTGAAGACAGCAAATCCCGTTGAAATTGGGCCCTTAAAACCGAGGAAATAACGCGCCACCAAGAGGTGAAAGATGCCTCCTCACCTTGTAAATTTCATGAATTACTGTTAACATAAACACGATATTTAATAAACGGATGAAATCCCTTATCTAAAGTTACCTTAGATAGATCAATAAATAAAACAATGAAATATAAATTAAATACATATTTAAGACATGTAATCTAAAAGCGGTTAAAACACTGAAATAAACATAATCAACAAGACTAATTGTAAATATAGATTTTTCGGCGCTTTCTCAGTCTGTTAACTCCGGACGCTCGTCCAATATCAAAATATCGCTTTTGTTCGCTTTTGCAAAATATCGCGTTCAAAACTTATTTGAACGCATTATTGCTATTTTTTTATGTAAACAAGATTTTTACTATTGTTAATAAGTATTCTAGAGAAATACTAAATGTAAAAAATCTGTTAGAGTTATAAAAAAAAGAATGTTTCTTACCACAATCTTTGGAATTATTAGGTGACACGTTTTTTCATTAATTTTTGATTAACTGTAATTATTTTTATCAAGTAACGTGTTTTAACGATATATAAGTATACTGCATCAAAAGCCACTTGCAGAACCTTTTAAAATATGCCTCCTTCATTTCTGTTCCTTTAGCAGGGTTCTCGTTAACTTTTTACGAACGTTAGAAATTTGGCTCATCAGAAGTAAAAAAATAAAAAATAAAAAAAAAAACTCTCGCCAAATGAAAAATAAATTAGCAAAATAAATTCGCTGTGAAACATTGAAAATTAGATCTATAACCCCTTAATGTATCCTCCTTTTTTAATATATTCTAAAATAATCTATGTTTTTGAAACTATTTATAGATCAGTTATTCATCTAAATTTAATTATCTGCGACAGAAACTAAAAAAGTAACTGTATGCTAAATGTCTTGCACGATGAAGAAAAAAAAAATAAAATCTGATTTAACTCAATAAAATAATAAGAAATAAAACGTACAATCCCAGTTAACTTAGGATTTCAATATATTACGTTCAATGAATTCTGAAGAATTCAGAATATAGACAACAAAAATTGTCAAAAACTTTATTTTTCTAGAATCCTTCGGTTTTTCATTGAAGCCCACATTTCAAAGTCAATTTCAAATAGTACATTACACATACTGAAATGACATTTTTTCTTATTGTGGCTTTGACTGATGCTTATTTGAAATGGTGTTGAGTTACTATCTCTAAAAATAATGTAAATTGTACGATAAAGTGGCATTAATCGTTCAGTAATGTAAATATGAGTGTTGCCTATGCTGATACACACCAAGAAAAAGAAAAAAAAAAGAAAGAAAGGAAAAAGAAAAAACATGAGCAAAAATTGAGCACTCATAATTTGGCGAGTCTAACCATCCGCTTACTCGCCAAATGAAACATTTGTCGTGACTTCGCGCAATGGCGAGCAGCAGCGAGAACCCTGGCCTTTAGTATGTGAAGAGAAAAAAGGATGTTAACATCAGAAATAACACATATGATGGATTTCACCCATTTTCTGAATCCCAGAAAGCCCGGGTTTAATGTATTTATAATATATTAAATTAAAAAAATTAAGCACTTATGCTAAATTTTTAATTTGAAAGTATTATAATTTTTTGTTAAGTTCAACGTATTAGGTTTACAGGATAAAGGTAATATTTAGCTCCAATGTCATATAAAAATTTTGTTTCTCATATGTATTTTTCAAAAGTTATATTGTAAGAAAGAGAGGATAGTGAATAATTTACTTTATCTTTTGTGTATGCATTATATATTCTTAAAAATATATATGTATATTATTTAAATTGCAAATATTGTGGCCATGTTTTAGAGGTAGTGTATTATTCTTGAAACTGTCACTATTTCACACCAAAATATGCAAAATTTATTTATTTATGTTGAATCAAAAAAAAGTTTGTTATTATGAGCCAAATTGGATCCCGTACTAACTCACCTTAATAAAAATCAGGAACAGTCATTTAAAAATAAATAAAATTTGAGCAAGGGAATGTTTTCGAAAGGGAATTCTTCCTCTGAATATTATCCAACAGATTAACTTTAAAATGCAGAAGATGAAAGATCTGCAGCATACTTAAGTCGTTTTATTTTATAATTCAAAATAAATTGTTACAGATTAAAATAAAGGCCTATGAAACCGAAACACTTTGTTTGTTAGTAAATATTCTAAGGCATTCTTTCATATTTTATAATTAATGATCTTTCTGGTTTGCATATTTGCGATGAATATTCATGGAAACTTTCTAATAATTAATAAATTCTTTGTGATTTTTAAAAATAGTTGAGTTTGAATTTTATGTTATTTTCGCTTTAGTAAGTACATCAATTTATTTAATTGCACTGTGTGTAACATTGGTGTATTAAACAAAAAAAAGACATAAACGATGAAAAATCCAGAATTTCAAAACTAAATTCGTTTTATTTTTTAATTACAAATTAAATTATGTATATTACCAACAAATTTTTTATTTCATTTTTAAACAGTCAGTAAATGGATACATATTCAAGTTTCCTATCACAGTGTATTGTCATGGTAATTAAGAAATTTTTATTTATATATATTAACTACGTAATATATATATATATATCATTTTTTTTTTTTTTTTTTTTTTTTTTTTTTACAAAAAGAAACATTTTGATCATTAAAAGTATTTCCGTCTAAACCGTTCTGTCGTATGGCAATTACTTTATTTTTTGTTATATTTTACACTATGTAAAAGTTATTTGGCTCACTCTATATTTTGCATACTTTTTATAATTAACAATTTACAAATGAACTGGAATCTTCATGTGTTATAGAACTGTTCAAAGGAAAACTTTCAACACTAAATATACAATATCCAATGATTTAATAAGTTAAAATATTTCAATTCGTATCAGAAATTTCTTCTTAAAATATAGATTATATAAACCCCACACAATTAAGTTAAATAATCCCATTTTTCGCAATTATTTATTTTAATATTATTTAGTTAAAATATTTTATTTTTAGCCACTACCGCCGAATTTCTTCATCACAGTTGTTGTGACCCTGCTATGGTGTTGCAAAGAGTCTTTTTCAAGACTATATTACTGCGCGCTTCTGGGTGATTTCCGGCTATTTTGGGATTTTAGGCAATACCATTTTGTTCTACTTTTTACGGGATACTATACAATGATATTTTGTTTTATTTTTTACATAATACTTGCTAAAATCCCCCCCCCCCGTCATTTATCTAAAATTTTGTAAGTTAGTAAGCATTTTTTATTGTATTTTTTACTTTTTTTAACCTTTATATTGAACTCAAGGTCGTAAGTCGTAGCGTCCCTTCCCTCTTTTTTATGCTATCACTGATGCCCATGTAATCGCACCTTGTCATCTACCTCACAAGTTCAGTTTCCGGGATGTGAGACATAGGTCCCGTGCTCCTCGGCAAAAAGTCTTCGTATCGTCATCGCCAAGTTAAATAAAACAGTTCTTCACGCTTGTTAATTTTCTCTCTTCATACTTTGTTTAATTAATTCTCTTTACTTTTTTGTATAAAAAATGTTACTGATAACGACTTACGATCTTTACCGTTACTCTGTAACAATAATAATAATAATGATTCTAAAAAGTGCCATTTTCATATCTGTGACCTAACATCTGTCACTCCTTGACCATCCTGCCCTTACCAGCTTGTCCGAACGTGTCGGTTTCTTAAATGTGCTTCTATATTTTAAACTATTTAACTTTTTTATATTATATTTTTGAAACTTGCCTTTATCAATTTATTCAATTTTAAACTTGCAAATATTAATTACATTCTTAATTTCATTTTAATACCATATTTTTTATAATTAATTAATAATCAACTTTTATTTTAAATAATTTTTTTACGTATTTTATATACTACAGTTAGGCTTTCTTCTCCCAATGGCTCATTTATTATAAGAGAATTATCTATAGGCTGGCCGGGAAGTTCATGACAGTTCGAAAAACCCTCAAAGTGTTCAAACTGTTAAGCACTGTTAAGTTACGAGGGCTGTTCAATAAAGTATTATCATAAAACTTTTAAGTTCGATTAAATCATCAAGGAAAATAAAATGAATATTTTATATGTAGCGGGTGCAAGATGAAGTGAAGAATAAATTGCGCAAGTTTCAATGTCACGACATCACTGCTGCGAATATGACAGCCGGAAAAGTACGCGTAGTTTTACTCCCGCCTACCGAAAACATGGACATTACACGCGACGATCAATATGCTGCAATGAAATTTTGATTTCGCCTTAAACAAACGTCAGCTTAAGAGTAAATGATGCTACAGGAATATTATGGGGAGACTGTTCTACCCTAAAGCAGAGCTGGAAAATGATATTACATGTTTAAAGGGGTCAGGCAATTGATTTCAAATGAAGGTGGACCTGCTCTAGAGGAACAAAACATCAACATCGCGAATGTGATAGTGAGAGAAAATCGAAGGATCACATTAAGTGCTATCGGAAAGAATAAACATTTCATTGTGCTGGTGCGTTTGCACAGCATATCAAGTTTTGGCAAAAAAATGCAAACTTTAATGATAAAAAAAATAATGTACATTAATTAAATATTGTTTTTATGTATTATGTATAAATGTATGTATATTACAGTGCCCACATATGAGAGTTGCAGGGTCCTAGACCACCCAAGTGGACGGATTTACGACCCGAATTTATTGCAGGGATGCAAATAAGACTTACTGTACAATAAGATGACGTTTACGACAAACAATTATTTATTGAGGACAATTTAGGTCAGTCATAAATATCAGCCTTTACTACAGGAGTGGGGGGCACACGGGGCTAAGAGATGGGGAATCCCTACCCAATCCTTAGCAATGTGCATTATACAGAAATAGCCAATAATTTGCAATGGTGGGCGAGACCCAAGACCTGCCGTGATCCAATGACGGATAGCGTAAAAGGAGGGCGGTCCATACGGCCCCCTGTACCATTCCATCTTAAAAAAAAAAAAAAAAAAAAAAAAAAAAAAAAAAAAAAAAAAAAAAAAACGATTGGAGATTTTATTCTACCCAGAGGAGCTGACAAGAGATGTGTCTAGAAGGAGAGCCGGGCAACTAAAAAAAATAATGATGTCCAGTTGGCCAGATAATAGGCTTGCGAGTTAAGTCTGTAAAATTTGTCGTGGTAGACAATAAAATAATATATATCTTTACGATAAAATTTGTGGAATGATTCCACGGTAGTAGAACCATAATAATATCTATATAATTCTCAGACAGAGCCATGTGCACGCTCCGAAGGATGGACTTTGAAAGACCTGACGACAATGCCAGTAAGCGATGGATCACAGGTAGCCTCTATATATTGTTTTTGTATGTGCAAAATAAGTATTGTTAAATAATACGATAGGGCCTGTTTACAGTCAGGAGTTAATTCTATTATTCTAATATGCTGAGTAAAAGAATTCTACCAAAATTTAATGCTTTTAGCCTTTGCTATGTCGATAATCTGTTTTTCATTAATGCATGTATATATTGTAAATAAAATAACTGTAAATGTAAAATAACTTTCTCCTCATTATTTATGTCTATCTAGTGTGATTTATTAGTTTTTGCATCGAGTTAGAGAGGTATGTATTTATTTACATTCCTCATCGATATGCAGGTGTCAAGCTGCAGTTATAAATCTAACCTTCTAGATTTTGAGAACTTTAAAGTCTAGTGCAGTCTTTTCCAAAAAGTTGAGAGTACGTCAAAAAATTTACACAGCGCTTTGGTTTGATTTAATTTATCATTTAGAGTAATTAATGATTGTATTCTTATATTATGCAATTTTACCGAATTACTTTTCCCTCTCAACTAGGAACTTATATGATCCTAAATATTAATTGTTTACCTGCAAATCGATAAAATCAGGATAGGAAGGGGGAGTTTTACCTGTTTGACTCCACCGCTGTGTTTTGGGATGCTCTTTAGGGCTGTAACCGCGTATAAAGTTACAACATAATTTTCCAATCCAAGAAAAGCCATATAAAACATGTCATGCGGTTCGCGAATTCGCTAAAGTGGAAATAAAGAGATTATTGGAAGCAAACATTATCGAGAAAACGGACTCTCATTATGCTTTCCCAGTGTTGTTTGTAAAAAAGGCAACTTCGGAAAAGCACAATCAGAAGCTTCGTTTAGCTATTTATTACAGACTGTTTAACGAAATATTAGAGGGTTATCCTTATCCGATTCCGGACATTAAGGAAATTTTACAAAGGCTCAGCGGAAAAAAATATTACAGTGTATTAGACCTACATAGCGCTTTCTTTCAGATAGCCGTGAGGCGCGAAGATGCGGAAAAATTGGCATTTATTACCGAACACGGTAAGTATTTGCCCCTTCGCTTGCCATTCGGATTAAAATTAAGTTCAAATACGTTTTCTGAATTAATCGATACAGTATTAGGCGATTTTAATAAAGAGGAAATTGGATATTTTGTTGATGACGTTATTTTAGCAACCCATTCTCAAGAGCGAATGGCCTCCCTTTTAGAAGAGGTACTGCAAACCCTGATACGTCACAACTTGACGATTGAGCCGAGTAAGATGCAAATTTGTCAAAACGAAATTAATTTTCTTGGTTTCAAAATTGACCAAAAGGGGTATGCGCCATCAAACAAAAATATAAAAAAAATTCAAAATTTAGTCCGTCCCAAAAATAAAAAAGGTGTAAAATCGCTGTTAGGACTGGCGACATATTTCCGATCACTAATACATAAGTATTCGGAGATAGTGAACCCCTTAATAGAACTTACTAAGGAGAAGGTTAAATTCCATTGGAGTGAGGAAGCAGAATCGGCATTCATTGCCATTCAAAATGCTATCATTCAGAATCCGACATTAAGACCTCCCGATTTTAATAAAGAATTCTTTTTTAATTACGAATGCTTCGAAAATTGCAATTTCCGCGACTTTAGCGCAAAAGGAAGGCGAAGATTTTATACCTATAGAATTTTTTGCGAGAAAACTAAAAGATTCAGAAAAGTGCTATCCAAGTATGAAATATGAGCTGTTAGCTATACATGACGCGGTAAAACATTTTGAGCACATTTTATTAGGAAGAAAATTTACGATCCTAACGGACTCAAAAGCGCTTACGTATCACCTTAAATTGGAAAATCAAAGTGATATTGTTGCCAGATGGATAATGAGATTAAATGATTTTGATTTTGAGATTCAGCACATTAAAGGAGAATCTAATCCTAGTGACTATTTGTCAAGGTATGTTAATAATAACGAGGCTCAAACTAAATTAAGAAATGACTTATTTAAAGTCAATTTAAATCTTGTAGATGAAAAGGTTAAAGAAGAGCAACTAAAAGATAGTAAATTAAGCCTCATTATTAAAAAGATTCAAAGCAACAAAGAAAATAGAGTAACTAAAAAATTCGCATTAAATGAAAACAATATTCTTATTTTAAAACAACCGCATAAAGATAGGCAACTCATGATCGCGCCGAATAAAATGATATTTGAGATTATTAGCGAAGTTCACAAATCACATTTCGGGTTCCCGAAAACGTACGATTTAATAAAAAAAAAGATTCTTCTGGTACGGAATGTATCGGGATATAAAAAACTATTGTGCGAGTTGTATACCTTGCAATCAAAATAAACAACACCAAAATATTAAAGTACCTATCCAGAAAATAGTGAAAGATTATGAACCTGGATCTGTGATATATACCGATTTAGTTGGCAAACTTCATACCACGTTTAAAAAAAATTCATTTATTTTAACTATTATGGACGCTGCATCGAGATATTTGGAGGCGGTCCCAATGAAAAATGTTGAGGCGCAAACAATACTAAATGTATTGAGCGGATATTTTAGCGCTTATGGATACCCTGAAATTTTAGCGTGTGATAACGGAAAATATTTTAGGAGCACAGTGTTTTTAGAATACATGAAGGCGCTGAATGTCGACGTTAGATTCTCGAGCATTCTAAAACCCTCCACTCAAGGAATTCTTGAAAATACTCACAAGCACTTAAAAAATTCCATTGCAGCGATGTCTAAAAACACAACAGAATGGGACACGAGATTACAGTTTTTTAAGCTGGCGCATAATTCTTCTGTTTCGCGAGCTACAGGTTTTTCACCGTCAATGTTATTCTTCGGACGCGAAATACGGAATCATTTTACTGCGTTGAATACCACGGAAGAAAAATGTACTAAAAATTACGTAAAAAACCGTATTGCGCATATGAATGAAGTGAGGCGGTTATCACTTGAGAATCAAGAAAAATACCAACAGGAATATGCCGGTAAAGATTTTGAAAAAGTGACGATTTTAGATAAGGGAGACCAAGTATATCTTAAGGTCCCTGGGATCCATCTATGTCTCGCAAAAAGATGGGATGGCCCATACGAGGTAGTACGGAAAAATAGGCACAACAACTACTTGCTCCGTCATTTACTAGAATCGAATAAAAAAAATTGCGAGGCACATCACACATTTGTGGAAACCCTCTGCGAAGGCCGATTTAGAAAAAAAAGTTACTGACAATTCAGATAACGCTTCAGGAGACGAAGAAACTTAAGTAAGTTCTCATATATATATATATATATATATATTACAAAAAAAAAAAAAAAAAAAAAAAAAAAAAAAAAAAAGGAAGCGTTTTTCTTTTTTAGGTGTATATATAAATAATGTGTGTTAGTTAGTTTTTGTTGTTGTTGTTTTTTTTTTTACATTTCGTGTGCGTAATAGCATGAGCATTACTGGATTTTAGCGGTAGCATAAAATTAGATAAATAAAAGTAATACTGTAAAATGGGTAAAAAATACTCATAGTATTTTGTATAAAGGGGCGTTACTCATATAGCTATTGCACACAGTACATTTAGTTTTGATACATTTTGGGGAGTACAGACAGGAAACAGCAACAAAATAAATAAATAAAATAATATAGATTCATGCAATGCTTTGCTAACAATGGATTTCTGTAAGATAAAAAACATAATAAAAGGAATAGAACATTTCATCATCTTCTTAGATCTGTAAAAAAGTACATTAAGGCATTGTATAGATCACATACAAACAAAAAATATATAGATAATAGTGTAGGTATATAATTGTAATTGTCCAGTATGTTCCAGTGTTTTTCTAATATATATGTTTTTTTTTTTTTTTTTTTTTTTTTTTTGCAATCCGTATAGTGTATTCCAATTGCTAGTTTTTGTTGTTTTTTTTAATTTCGTACAATGTGCAAAATTACTTGGTTGCAATCCGTATAGTTTATTCCAGGTGCGAGTTTTGGTATCCCTTGTAGTGTCAAATTGATATTCATTAATTTAGTGTAGTGCATTCAAATTGCAGGTTTTGTAATTCTTGTAGGGATTGCAAAGTGATGTTTTTTTCCATTTCATATAATGTCCAAACTGCGATCTCTTCAATTCATGTTGTGGATTCAAACTGTGATTTTTTTTTCTTTTCATATAGAGTATTCTAACTGCTATTCCAAAATTCATATATATACGTATTCTTATTTTCGGTTTTTTCTATTAGCATTATTTCGCAGTTGTTTTCACTGTTTTGTTGCTATAAAATCGACCCTACTCGGAGAGAGCTTTTAGAAATTTGCTAAGCGCATTGGGTTAGCGAAAGGCGCACTTTCTTTTAGTCGGCGATAGGCGACGTACGCATCCGGATGGAGTTGACAGAGAATCTACGTCGAGTTTCTCCGTGACCAACTTCCAACCGATGGCAACGGCACGCACAAATAAAAAAATATAGCAGTCAGGAGTATTTTTCTCCTCTGTTTTGATTCGGATCTCCCTCCACGTTCGAGGACAGGGTGCGCTCGACGGAGCGGCCAGCCATGAGAGTTTCAAATTCGAGGGAGAATTGCTTTTGGGTTGCATATTATTTACTGACTTAGTATATTGTTATAGCAAATAGTTACGCATTTTTCCCGGAGATAGGATTAATTCATTCTTGATTATAAAAAAATAATGAGTGATCGATCAGTATTTTACAGGGTAGTGTAAAATAAAAGGTAGTATATAAATATATTCGATTTTGGAGACTGGACGAAATATACCAAGTATTTAAATGCTGTATACTGTTTTTTTAGAAAGTAGATAGAATGTTTCATGCAGCATAAGAGTATAACTTAGGTAAATAATATATGTAAGTAGGCATACGATTTATAGTAGTTGAATATGTAATGCACTTACATTTGAGTCAAAAAGTTATTAAAGCGTGTGTTCTTCGCATTTTCTTTTGTGTAAATAGGTAACAAATAAAGGGATGGGAATTAGATATAGGCATTTGTGCCTAGTAACAATTAATTCAACTTATAGTCTCTATTTTATTAATTTACCGCACATTGCAACGCAGTCAGCGACATAACACTGCGGTCATATTATTCGTATTTTATTTTTTTTTTTCAGCGAATAAAGCAGCAATATATTACTGCAATAATAATGCAGCAATAATTATACGTTACATAGGATCAAAATAATCGCTGTTGCGTAAAATAATAATAATAAAAAATAAGTAAAATAAATAAATAATAAAAAAATAAAAAAATAGATTTTGTTTTGTTTGCACCAGTACAATAAATTGTATTAAATTCATATCACATTTGGAGTGAAATAAAAATTTAATAAAAGGATATTGACTCTTTATTGAGATGTATATGGTACTTTATGCATAAGTTCTTGGAGTACTTATTTATTTTTACTAGGAATTATTAAAGTCATGATAACAATTTATCAAATATAACTTTAAATAGATACTTTGTTCACTAAATTATAGTATATTTTATTATTTTTTTGTGTGTGTTTAAAAGGTTAATATTAATGTTTCGGGATCTTATTTACAAGATAGCATTGAGTCATTTAATTATAATTACACTAATATTATTTTATATATATATATTTATATATATATATGGGTACAGATTTCGGAATCAGTTTTTTTTTTTCCTTTTCTCAATTTCAAAATTCACTTACCTTCAGATGGCGGCTCTTGATCTCATTCAGACAGCTCATTGCTACATCCGCTGGCCGGAAATGGTGAGTTCTTCCAGTTTTTGGGGCCCGGGAACTGGGAAAATTTTTGGAGTCTGTTTAGGGGATTGGCCATCATTCAGTCAGGAATCTTCTTCTTGGCTATGACAAAAAAAATTGATTGTGACAATATGGGATAGTGATACAATAGGATTATTACTGTGTCAGAAACAATCAAAACTTTAAAATAGAGTAGTCATTTTTTTAGTGCATTCAAAATCATTATCAGAATTCAAATAAATAAAAAAATAAATAAATAAACAAATAAATAAAAAAAAAAATAAATAAAAACCTATGAATTCGATTTAACATAGGTACATTTTTTTTAAATTGTACGATTATTCAACTTTGTGCAATAGATAATTGAATAGGTAGGCAGTATTATGCGAGGCATGCTAGTTTCTTCTCATATTCGTTTTTTTTTTCTTTTTCTCTTCTTTGTTTTCTTTCTCTCTTTGCTTCTGGGATTTTTCTTTTGAGAGTTTTTTTTTGTTTATTCAGGCAGTTTGCTGTAGCGAATTTAATATCTATGTAAACGGAAACGTGCGTAGGAAAGTATGTCTTTCTCCCGTAATTAATGACGTCGTAACTATAGTTTTCGTAATTCGATTTTCACTGCAGTGAGTTTGCGCCAGGTAGAGTCAGAAGAGACAGGTAAACGCAAGTCAGAATTTAGCGCATCTCGAATTAATGCATTCAAAGTTAGCGTTTTGTTTTTTTTTTCTCTTTTCTTTTCTTCCGTTTAGGCATTATTATTATTAAAGCTACATTTAAATTGTAGCGCATTTTTTTCCCATTAGTACGAAGAGTTATCAGGTCAATGTGTGATTAGCTGCGAGGTAAAAGAAATTCATTAATATATCACCGAATTGCGACAGCAGTTCCCGTTCGGAAGCAGGCCACAGCAGCGGGCAGAAGGGGTCTGTCCCTGTAAAGAACAAGTTGGAAATTGCTCGTCAAACGTGGCAAATGAGGTGCGTTCGTACTATAACTAGTTTTATAATTATTTTTTGCACCCCATATTGTACTGAATGTATATTTTTTTGCGCTTCATAAGTGCATAGTCTGTAACATCATTAAAATGCACTTACAATAATTTTTTCCCCATTCCCCGTAATGTAACGGAAAACTTTTGACTGTCTGTCCCTGTAATTAAACTATACATTCGATTTTCATAAAATTTGAAATGGTTCGACAAACTTTTGCAGCTATTATATATTTAAAATTTCAGACCATTCGGAAGGCTGTAAAATCATTAAAATGCATTTGCAATAATTTTTCCCCATTGGCCATAATGTAACGGAAAACTTTTGGGTGTCCCTGTAATTAAACTATACATCCGATTTTCATAAAGTTGGAAATGGCTCAACAAAATTTTGCAGCAATTATATATTAAAAATTTCAGACCATTCGGAAGGCTGTAAAATCATTAAAATGCATTTGCTATAATTTTTCCCATTGGCCGTAATGTAACGGAAAACTTTTGGGTGTCCCTGTAATTAAACTATACATCCGATTTTCATAAAATTGGAAATGGCTCGACAAAATTTTGCAGCAATTATATATTAAAAATTTCAGACCATTCGGAAGTCTGTAACATCATTAAAATTCAGTTGCAATAATTTTTCCCATTGGCCGTAATGTAAAGAAAAACTTTTGACTGTCCCTGTAATTAAACTATACATCCGATTTTCATAAGATTGGAAATGGCTCGACAAAATTTTGCAGCAATTATATATTAAAAATTTCAGACCATTCGGTCGGGTAGTTTTTGCTCTGTTATATGCGGACGGACGGACAGACGGACTGAACGACGACTATAGGTGCTACGTATTTATATAATTACGAACGCACCTAATAAGTGCATAGTCTGTAACATCATTAAAATGCACTTACAATAATTTTTTCCCCATTCCCCGTAATGTAACGGAAAACTTTTGACTGTCTGTCCCTGTAATTAAACTATACATTCGATTTTCATAAAATTTGAAATGGCTCGACAAAATTTTGCAGCAATTATATATTAAAAATTTCAGACCATTCGGAAGGCTGTAAAATCATTAAAATGCATTTGCTATAATTTTTTCCCATTGGCCGTAATGTAACGGAAAACTTTTGGGTGTCCCTTTAATTAAACTATACATCCGATTTTCATAAAATTGGAAATGGCTCGATAAAATTTTGCAGCAATTATATATTAAAAATTTCAGACCATTCGGAAGGCTGTAAAATCATTAAAATGCATTTGCTATAATTTTTTCCCATTGGCCGTAATGTAACGGAAAACTTTTGGGTGTCCCTGTAATTAAACTATACATCCGATTTTCATAAAATTGGAAATGGCTCGACAAAATTTTGCAGCAATTATATATTAAAAATTTCAGACCATTCGGAAGTCTGTAACATCATTAAAATTCACTTGCAATAATTTTTCCCATTGGCCGTAATGTAAAGAAAAACTTTTGACTGCCCCTGTAATTAAACTATACATCCGATTTTCATAAAATTGGAAATCGCTCGACAAAATTTTGCAGCAATTATATATTAAAAATTTCAGATCATTCGGCCGGGTAGTTTTTGCTCTGTTATATGCGGACGGACAGACAGACGGACAGACAGACGGACTGAACGACGACTATAGGTGCTACGTATATATATTATTACGAACGCACCTAAAAAGAAATGGCTTCGACAATATGGGATTCTAGGTTATAAATGGCTATAAATATTGCAATTTTAGATCAAATTTCAAAATATTTGAACCGGCAAGTAGTGCCGAGTTTAGGTTATTTGCGAGAGTTTAGTTTACACGTATATAAATAATATAATTAGGAGTTATAGGGAATAATACGCAGCAAATTATACTTACGTCAGGAGCTGGTCAACCTTGGCCATGAATAGTCAACATGCAGTGTAGATAGGCGCCAATCGTCCGATTTCCGGTACTTAGAGACTGAGGGAGAATTCCATTACGGGCTCTTGTGGGGTGCGAAAATCGTTTAGTACTTCGTTACCATGGTAACAATGGGAAGCTATCTGAAGACGATGAGAAGTTTACGCACGTCAGGTAAACAACGGCTTGTTTTGTTTTCTCTCCTCTAGGCAGGAGCGCGCGTACGGAGAACCACGTATATCATCAATGAGTGATTATAATATTCGTGTTTAAAGAGTAAATAAATAAGAAGATATATATATGAATAAATAAATTTTGCTTTGAAATGAATAAGTGGAAGTTTATCCCACGTATAATTGTAAGTAAACTATTATAGTATTATAAAAAAAAGGAAGTATTTAAAGTAATAAGATAATGTATTTCAAAATGTCGGTATGTACGAAGGTTTGGAATTTTATATTTAAAAGGTATATCTTTGTAGTGAAACTAACAAAGGTGAATGAAAGTATTGGTATGTTATATAATGAAGTGATGGCAATAAACAATACTGACATACTATGTAATATGTAAAATGCAAACAAATTAGGAATATTTTAAAATGTAGTAAATCAAATAGTACAGTTGTAGTTTGTAGACTTGTGCAAAGTGTCTGTAAAGGTATATAGGCTTATTATGATTTGTATGTCATATATAAACGTTATTTTAAATACTAGATGGTATTCATTTAGTATAATTGTATTACTGTGCATGGTCAATTGTAAGTATATTATGTAAAACCAAGTATTGATCACTTTGTTCTGAGTTTTTGTAGATTTTGTTTGGTTAGCTACATGATAGTCATACTAATGTATGTTTTTAAATAAAAATTGATAGAGTTTTTTTATTTGCACATACTTAACGAGCTGGGGTGCTATTTACCGTGAGGAGATGATTCAGCAGCGAGTTCCAGTCTCACCGCTTTCTTTCACCTAACAGCATACTTGGACTATATAAAAAAGACACTGCTAGCATATGCGAGAGTACTAAGGACTCCACACCCTTCGCCTGTTATTAGATTCTGACATATGAAGGACTTTCACTATATGTTTGAATACTTGTGGACATTATGACAGACGTGGAGTGATGACTCTGATCGGACTGCGCAGCTGCTGCGGAACTATCGGGGTGTAAAGCCCCAATCCATGCCACAGAATCACGATGACGCGAGCGCATCAATCATGATTTTTCTTTTTCACAAGGGGGGGAGAAATGCTGGTGCGTTTGCACAGCATATCAAGTTTTGGCAAAAAAATGCAAACTTTAATGATAAAAAAAATAATGTACATTAATTAAATATTGTTTTTATGTATTATGTATAAATGTATGTATATTACAGTGCCCACATATGAGAGTTGCAGGGTCCTAGACCACCCAAGTGGACGGATTTACGACCCGAATTTATTGCAGGGATGCAAATAAGACTTACTGTACAATAAGATGACGTTTACGACAAACAATTATTTATTGAGGACAATTTAGGTCAGTCATAAATATCAGCCTTTACTACAGGAGTGGGGGGCACACGGGGCTAAGAGATGGGGAATCCCTACCCAATCCTTAGCAATGTGCATTATACAGAAATAGCCAATAATTTGCAATGGTGGGCGAGACCCAAGACCTGCCGTGATCCAATGACGGATAGCGTAAAAGAAGGGCGGTCCATACAGCCCCCTGTACCATTCCATCTTAAAAAAAAAAAAAAAAAAAAAAAAAAAAAAACGATTGGAGATTTTATTCTACCCAGAGGAGCTGACAAGAGATGTGTCTAGAAGGAGAGCCGGGCAACTAAAAAAAATAATGATGTCCAGTTGGCCAGATAATAGGCTTGCGAGTTAAGTCTGTAAAATTTGTCGTGGTAGACAATAAAATAATATATATCTTTACGATAAAATTTGTGGAATGATTCCACGGTAGTAGAACCATAATAATATCTATATAATTCTCAGACAGAGCCATGTGCACGCTCCGAAGGATGGACTTTGAAAGACCTGACGACAATGCCAGTAAGCGATGGATCACAGGTAGCCTCTATATATTGTTTCTGTATGTGCAAAATAAGTATTGTTAAATAATACGATAGGGCCTGTTTACAGTCAGGAGTTAATTCTATTATTCTAATATGCTGAGTAAAAGAATTCTACCAAAATTTAATGCTTTTAGCCTTTGCTATGTCGATAATCTGTTTTTCATTAATGCATGTATATATTGTAAATAAAATAACTGTAAATGTAAAATAACTTTCTACTCATTATTTATGTCTATCTAGTGTGATTTATTAGTTTTTGCATCGAGTTAGAGAGGTATGTATTTATTTACATTCCTCATCGATATGCAGGTGTCAAGCTGCAGTTATAAATTTCACCTTCTAGATTTTGAGAACTTTAAAGTCTAGTGCAGTCTTTTCCAAAAAGTTGAGAGTTCGTCAAAAAATTTACATAGCGCTTTGGTTTGATTTAATTTATCATTTAGAGTAATTAATGATTGTATTCTTATATTATGCAATTTTACCGAATTACTTTTCCCTCTCAACTAGGAACTTATATGATCCTAAATATTAATTGTTTACCTGCAAATCGATAAAATCAGGATAGGAAGGGGGAGTTTTACCTGTTTGACTCCACCGCTGTGTTTTGGGATGCTCTTTAGGGCTGTAACCGGGTAAAAGTATTATACTTGCATAGAACTTCCCAGCACATTGGGTTCCATTCTCGCTTTGCTCTCAGAAAAACTGTACATGGCACGTGTTTGTGCGGCATGGGTACCGATATTGCTCATTCCCGAACAAAAGGAAGTGCGTGTGGAGGTTTGTTCGGTATTGAAATCGAAGCAACAAAATGAAGCCATGTTCCTTTCAAAAGTTATCACCGCTGATGAAAGTTGCGGAGGTGCTTTTGGAGAACTTGTCAAAGAATGGCTTCCGACATGTGTTTGAAGACTGAGCAAAAAGGTTTGATATGTGAATTGCATCTAATGGAGAGTATTTTGAGAAAGGCAAACAGAATTTAGAGAATTAGCGCAGCGATTTATTTTTTAATAATTTATTATCATTCTTTACTGAAAAGCCGTCGTAAATAAAATTAAATACAGTTGAACCCGGTTAAGACGAGTTTTAAGGTTGTGAACAAAAGTCGCGTATTAAACGTGATTTGTATAATGTTGCACAAACTGGGGTTCTTTACATATATAATCGCCAAATGAACTTTATAACTTTCATTTATATCTAGGTCAAAAACTGTGTCTTCGACGTATATTTAGATAAAAATTTAACTGCATTCCGCTTGAACTTTCCAGGTAGTACTAAGATATCGGCCAATATCAAAGCAAAATATTGGCCGATATCAAAATGTAATATTGGCCAATGTAAAATGAAGGCCTCCTGTAAAAAGATATTCCAAGACTATTACAGTTTGATAGATGGCAATGTTGATCAGTATTTCCCAAAATCTCTGAATATCAGGTTTTGACATAAAGTAATATACAGTGACCTCTCACTTATATGCGTTTGAAGGAATTGATTTAAAATTGCGCATAACTGAGAGCTGCGCATAATTGAGAGAATGTTGATGTAGTATTTCTTTATACACATTATGGGGGAAAAAAAGCATTTTGCAATATAAGAATTGTGATTAATAACATTTTATAAAATAAAAAAAGGTTTAATATTAGTATATCGTACTTTAAAAAAATTCTTACACTTTAACTATAAAAATTAGTTTAAAAAAATACAATAAACGTAAAATTTAATTTTACGTAGAAAGAGATATAGTACTTACAAAAGAAAAAAAAATGCTAATTAGTCCTCTTTAAAGAAGTCATCAATGGTTGTTTGTTTTTGCTTAGGTCGTGTTTGTATAACGACGTTTTCTAATGCATTAAAGTGCGTCATTGTATTTGATGCTACATCAGCATTTTGAAGGTAACATCTCAAAGTGTCCAGGGCTTCTAAAGCAGCAGCATAAGATGGGACAATCACAGTATCCAGTTTCATCATTATCATCATCTTCTACTTCTTTTTCAGCATTCACGTCATCAAAAACAGTTTCAATATCTCTTATTGCCGTTGATGTTAAGTTTTCATCAACATTGACGAAATCTTGAAAAGAAAGAGAATCTTGGCTTATGCTGTTCCTTTCTTCCACGTCTACGTTAAAATCATTTCTGTCGTTTTCATTTTCCTGTAATGGAATAATTTCAACATCATTTGAATGAAAAAAACCCGCTTTTCTAAAGCAGTTAGAAATTGTTGTGGCTGTTACATTATTCCAAGAGGAAACCAACAAATGCATAGCATCCAGAATCGAAATTTTCTTGAATTCCTTTTTCTGCTCTAGTGATATGAACATTCTTCTCACCAAATCTTTCCTATATTGCGCTTTAACTGACCGAGTTATTATATCGAGTTATTATACCAAGATCTAATGGCTAAAGTCTGCTAGTACAATTTGCAGGGAAAAATATAATTCGTGTATGTGTCAGCAATGGCAGATCTGGAGGATGGGCGGGACACTGGTTCATAAATAGCAGAACGTTTCTTTCTTTTTTTTGCCATCTTCGTATCAAATTCTTTCAAAAAGTCAAAAAAAATTTTCAATGTCATCCAGGCTTTGATGCTACTTGCATAAGAACATGGCAATTTCTTCACATTTTTTAAACACTGTGGTTTCTTCGATTTACCAATCGCTATTGGCGGTAACTTTTCTGATCCGTCCGCATTGCAACATAAAAGCACAGTCACTCTTTCTTTGCTGTGTTTACCACCATGACATGTTTCTCCCATATAGTACAGCGTTTTGTTTGGTAAAAGACGGTAAAATAAACTTGTTTCGTCGCAGTTAAAAATATTCTTAACATCAAAGTTTTGAATTAAATTTGGAAGATTTGCAATCCATTCATTAACAGTTGAATCTGAAACAGCTGCGCTTTCACCACTCAGGCAATGATTTGTTAAACCGTTTCTTTTCTTAAGTTTTTCTAGCCATCCCCAAGAAGCAGAAAAATTTTCGATTCCCAATTTTGTTGACAAAGTGAGTGCCTTTTCTTTGAATAACTCACCACTAATGGGTAAATTAGAAGCTCTCATTTCTCTAAACCACTGAATTAAAGTGCTTTCTAAAATCTCAAATTTTCCTTTCTGAATTCTTGTTCGTTTCTTCGCTTGTGTAGAATACTCACTGTTCATTTTTTTGATCGAGTCTTTGTTCTTTAAAATCCCTCTGAGCGTTGATTCTGGCAAATCGAATTTTCGAGCTAAACTTATTTTTCATAGTTTAGGATCATTTTCTGCTACTCGTATAACCTCCATTTTGAACGATATTGTTAACTTTCTTTTACTCATTTTTATTGCACAAAGAAAACAAAAATAAAATCCAGGTGCTACCGTAATAGCAAAGACGGAAAGAAACACGCGAGTAGATTCATAAAAAGAAAAGAGAAAAAAAGAAAAGAAGAAACCATTAGAACTGAGGGGAGAGGGTGAAATGTCTAATTGTAACAGCCTACCCACCCTTTCAGGCGCCGCGGAACGGACTTTTGACCTTGACACCTGCAGAAAAATTTTTATGGATAAAAAAACTTTCGAATGTTATTCATAGTTTGTGAATTGCATTTTATTTTCGCGTATAACTGAGAGAGACAATTCAAAGTTCCGCTTATAAGTGAAAAATGTATAGCATTATTTTCCTATTCCTCGTGACGGGACCTTACGAAATTCGCGTATAACTGAGAGACGCGTATAACTGAGAGGCGCATAAGTGAGAGGTCACTGTATTTCTCTGTCATTGCTGAATATCATCATTTGACAATGAACGATATACTTTTCTGATAGTCCTGAATAAAATTTTTAAATACACTGGTCATCAAAATGAAAGGATAATGAAAAAAAATGTGCTCACTAAGTTAACGTTGCATTAATGACCCGATGCTGCAATTATTTATATCAATTAAATACTGTTGAACACAAAATTGCACTTCTGCGCATGCGTTAGCTTCGAAAATATATAAATTTTGTGATTGTCAATGAGGTGCGCAAAGGACTTATGCAGGAATTCTGGCCTGTAGAGTTGTTCAAAGTGAATGTGGTGTCCGAGAGTGATCAGTATTCATTAGTTATGGATCAAAGACATTATTCAAGTGAAGGTCAAAAATGGCGAATAATTGGTAGAATCGAGGGAAGTAAAACACAAATGGTTGTTGCCCAAGATTTCAATATCCCTCAAAGTATCATATCATAACCTTCACCCTGCTTTTTAAACACTGGATCCGTTGATAGACAGCCTGGTCAGAGGAGTAGAATATCAAAATTGCATCGGAAGACCGTTTTCTGTCATTGTTGGCTATAGTTTGTGTCCCACTCAATCCAGCTTCTAAAGGGGCCCGTTTAAACTGTTGCTGTCGTCAAGTTCAATGAAGCCCTGAAGAGTGGGCTCGAACGGTATACTTTACGGACAAGGGAAGGCACATTGCGTGTTCCGTCCCCTCTCCAGATCGAAACACGTCTAGAATCAGTGATCAGACTATATCTGTAGTCGTTAGTAAACAATACTTGGGCTTAATCTTCTTGGCTCCATTGAACATGACGAGAGCAACAGTTTAAACTGCCCCCTTTGGAAGCTGGAATGAGTAAGACATAAACTATTGTTTTTCTCGCAGACAGTGCACCCTTGTTAAGCCTTCATGCAGCAGTAGAACGGCTAATTTGAGTTCCTGTGGCAGCCTGAATATCTCAAACCAAATCTCTTGTAGTCGCTTCGCGGTTTCTTCGAGCCACAATGACAGAAAAATGTCTTCGGATGCAGTTGTTGCTCTTGATTTCTCTTAAACATACCGTCTATCAACGGATCTAGTGCTTAATAAGCGTCCCGAAGCTCTTGATATGACACTTTTAGGGATATTCAAATCTTGAGCTATCTCCATTAGTGTGTGAACTTCCTCGATTCACCAAATGTTCGCCCCTTTTGACCTTAACTTATATTATGTATTTGAGCTATAACTTTTGAATACTGATCATACTCAGACACCACATTCAATTTAAACAACACTACAGACCAGAATTCCAATATACGTCCATTGAGCACCACATTGTCAATCATCTAAATTGCATATTTCCAACGCTAACGTATGCTCGGAAGTGCAATTTTGAGTTCAATAATATATAATTAACATAAATAATTGCATTTAATGCATTTAATCATTCATAAACTTCGCCGATTAATGAATGCTGTGCACTTCCACCAGAATACACAACATTGCTTTGATATTTTTTATACTTTCTTTAATTTTAACTGCTAATAATTATAATCTGTAAACATGATATATAGTTTTCTGGTCATTTGAATGTTATTTATTGCAATGATGAGGGGATAAAATGTAGCTCGAAACGTTTGCATTTGTAATTGTTTTAAATGTATTATGTAAGTTTTACTTGTATATCTGATAAATTGTAATATATTCTTAATTCTTTATCCTCTGCATGAATAAATCCACTTCCAGAAATTGTGTCTTGGACCGTATTATTTTTCCTTTGAAAAGTTAGAGATTTTTATACGAAATTTCAATATAAATTTATTAATAAAATACTTAATTTTTAAATGTTATATAATAAAAAAAAATTTAAGTATAAAAAATATTCTAGAGGTATTCCCTAATACTAATTTATTGTCAAAAGTTTGAATAATTTAATGAATAAAGATTATCTCTCGTTTTATTGTTTCTATATCAAGTTGAATACTTCTTTTCTTTATGTTCGTATTCCGTGATGAAAATTTCGGGCTTGCTGTTGCCGCATTTAGTACTTTTTAAACTACGCAAATTTATTAACCTATATATAAATAACTTCATTTCCGAATTTTTTTTTAGAATTTTCTATATCTTACATTATAATGCTAGCAAAAGTTGTGCGTGTGTATGTAAAATTTATCTTAAAAACGGCTCCAACGAATTTGACTAAATTTTGCATTTTCCCATTTTCGGGTACAAGAAGACCATTGGGCTATGTCACGTATTCGAGAAAATTCAATTAGTGGGTCATTTTGGTTCATAATGGGTCAGGGTCAAGCTAATTATATCTAAAAAACAGCTCAATCGATTTTGATTGAATTTAATATCCAACCCTTTTGTGGCACGAGAAAACTATTGGGCGAGGTCACTTGTACGAGAAATTTCGATTAGTGGGTCATTTTTCGGTCACAATCGGTCAGAGTCAAGCTAATTATATCTAAAATACAGCTCTATCGATTTTCACTAAACTCTATAGTCTGCAGTTTTGGATTACGAGAAGACCATTGAGTTAAGTCGAATGTTCGAGAAAATTCGATTAGTGGTCATTTTTGGGTCACTGTGGGTCAAGCTAATTTTATAAAGAAAACGGCTCTATCCATGTTGACTAAATTTTGTATCCAACCGTTTTCGGGTACGAGAAGACTATAGGGCTACGTCACATGCTCGAGAAATTTCAATTAGTGGGTCATTTTTGGGTCACTGGGGTCAAGCTAATTATATCTAAAAATCGGCTCAGTCGATTTTCACTAAATTTTACATCCAACCGGTTTTGGGCACGAGAAAAGTATTGCTCTAGGTACATGTTCGAGAAATTTATATTAGTGGGCTATTTTTGGGTCACTTCGGTAAAGCGAATTTTACCTAAAAAACAGCTCTAACAATTTTGACTAAATTTTGTTATCTACTTTTTGGATTACGAGAAGACGAATGGGCTAAGTCACATGTTCGAGAAAATTTGAAAAGTGGGTCACTTTTTGGTTGCTGTTGGTTAAGCAAATTTTATCTAGAAAACGGTTCAATCGATTTTGACTAAATTTTGTATTCAACTGTTTTCGGGTACGAGAAAAGTATTGGGCTAGGTCACAAGTTACAAAAATTTCAATTAGTGGGCCACTTTTTGGTCACTGTGGGTCAAGCTAATTTTATCTAAGAAACGGCTCTAACGATTTCCACTAAACTCTATATTCTACAGTTTTGGATTATGACTAGACCATTTGGATAGGCCACATGTTCGAGAACATTCGATTGGTGGGTCATTTTTGGGTCACTGTATGTTAAGCTAATTTTATCTAGAAAACGGTTCCTACGATTTTGAAAAACATTTTGTATTCTATCGTATTCGGGCACGAGGAGACCATTGGGCTGGGTCAAATGTTCAAGAAAATTCGATTAGTGGGTCATTTTGGCTCGCAATTGGTCAGAGTCAAGCTAATTGTATCTGAAAAACACAGTTCAAAGCATTTTGACAAAATTTTGTACTATACCGTTTCCTGGCGTGATAAAACAATTGGGCTAGGTCGCATGATCAAGAAAATTCAATCAGTGGGTCATTTTGTGTCTTGATGGATCAGGATCAAGCTAACTGTATCTAAAAAACTTCTCAAGCGAGTTTGACAAAATTTTGTTTTATACCATTTCTGGGCACGAAAAAACCATTGGGCTAGGTTGCATGCTCAAGAAAATTGTATTAGCGGCTCATTTTGGGTCATAATGGGTCCGGGTCAAACTAACTGTATCTCAAAAAGATTCAAACGATTTTGACAATGTTTTTTTTTTTTTTTTAATCATACCGTTTCTCAGTACTAGAAGATCATTTGAATAGGTCACATGTTCGATAAATTTCGATTAGTGAGTCATTTTTGGTTCAACGTGGGTCCAACTAATTTTATCTAGAAAACGTTAACAGTTTTCACTAAATTTAGTATTCCATGGTTTTCAGCCTTGGGAGGAGTATTGGGTTTGGTCGCATGTTCGAAAAAAAATCGATTAGTGGGTCATTTTGGTCACTATGGCTCAAGATCAAGCTAATTGTATCTAAAACAGCAAGAATGATTCAGTGAGAATAATATATCGAGATTAACACAAAGCTAGTTTTGACTCAGCTTAGCTCGGTCATTCTTGCTAGTTTGAAAACAATGTTTAATAATTTTATGTAAAGCAAGTAACTCCAGCTTTCTAAAATCATTTTTAACGACAAAAATAATATAGCTGTTGTCCCTTAGAATAAATTATTGGCCACATTTACTAATTGCGTTAAACATTTTTCAACATAGTTCAAAAGTATTTATGAATTCGGTATTTCTGTCCGTCTGTCTATACGTACTCTAACTCGCGTAAATATAGTCCGATTGCCATGAAATTGATATACGTTATTCGCATGGGCAAAAGCATGTTCGGAATTAAAAGTGAAGTGCTTAGCATTTACGTTTCATTTACAGAGACACTTAAAAGAATTTTTTTGCATTGTGGTCCATGGGGAAAATTATTTACGGTGTATTTTAAAGATATTATACTATTTAATTTATCTATATCACTGAAGTGTACTACAAGATTTTCACTATAGAATGTCATGAACGTAGAAATTATCCTTCATTTTCAGTGGCACAATATTTGGTTACAGAATAAAATTAACAATAACTGAACAATTGAAACCTACGAACAATAAATGCTGGAAATGCGTTTCCAGTTGTGGTATGCGTTTTTAAATTTAATTATTTTATTAATATTACGTGGCGTGTATAAATTCTACATATTATATACAGAACTGCACAAACGTTTTCAACAACATCCGTGTATTGGTGGAAGTTGCTAAATGGAAATTTTGAATTGTGGTATACGTTCACCTGAACTAACTTAGCATACTATGTAGTATACATACATATCTATAGTTCATATGCAGAGTTGCACAAAAAATTGTATATTTAGACGACTATTCACGTTAATAGCAAAAATTGGGTTTCCAGATGCATTATGCGTTTTCTTATTTGTTCATTTAGACATCATCTTTCCTTTAGTGAGCTGTTATGTTTGTTATAGAATTGTGAATGTGTTGGAAAACGTTTCATAATTGTGATGGTTGGATGATAGAAGGTGAAGGTAACATCGTAAAGTTATTTTAAAACACTGAAATACTATTAATAATCCAAGAATTATTTCTCAAGAATATGCTCAATATGTATAGTATAGTATTTGGTACATTGAATTATGGCCACGAAACAACACGCCGACATGACAATCATTTTAAAAATGATTCGTTAAAATAAATGTGTAGATATAAAAGAAAAACAAAAACAAAAAATGTTACCTGAAGTGATCTCAAAAACAGAAACAGTGGTGTACGCATTAGTGAAAAAAAATTCTCTGATGAAAATCATCATCGAAAAATCTTTATTTATAAAGAAATTCTCTTGAAAAAAAGACATATTTGTAGATTATTATTAGATGTACTTTTATTACTTGTACTCTTATACTCGTACTTATACTTGTACTCTTATTATTAGATGTACTTTTTATGATGAATAATAAACAATCGATGTTTTTTCAAAAGCACTTATTTATGAAAAAAATATAATATTTCTCTTGAGGAGTGTGGAGTCACTCGTCTAAAAAAACAAAGCATTAAGATGATTTTTAGCATCCATTCAGAATTCCGAACAAAAGCACCAGTTGAATGAAAAAATAATAATAGCTCACGCCATACAGCCATCAGTAGGATTCTACCCACTTATTATTACTGAAGAATCGTCATTGTATCTCTGTTAGAGGAACTGTTTTCAAAATTCGCCGCAAACAGAAGAAAATTATGCAGCCGATCACACCATCTTAATTAAAAAAAAAAAAAAAAACATTTCACTATAACTATTTTCGCTGCACGCACAAGATTCGTTTAATTTGCACAAGGGCAAGGACGCAACACATTCTGCGCTCGTTGTCAGAACTCTAATGTCGTCGCGCACACTCAGCGTTGCAAGGGATAACGCGGTTGCTGTAATAATAGAAACTCGCTAATTGGCTGGGATGAAAATACTAGAATATTGCGTTGGCACAATTCGCAATGCTAAAGAATATGAAAAACAGCTTTAAATTAGAGGAAATTTATAGATTTCATAAAGATAAGATGCCAAATAGTAGTAAAGTGTTACAATTTTTGAAATTACGTATTAAACTGATTTGAATTTTATTGGCTAAGGGGAGGAGTTACAAGAAGAAATAACCTAACATTTAGAAGCTTGTTGAATGTTCCAGAGAATTCTTTTTCCGGAAGTACAGATTTCAAAACTGTGTTTATCATTTTAAATGAAACGAAATGTTACGTAAGAAAGAAAAGCTTACAGGGGAAGAATTGAAAGGAAGGAAATAAAATAATTTTAGAATGCGAATTTTAATATTAAATGAATAAAACTTAATATTTTTTTTTAAATTAAATTAAATAAAAATATGGCAGTGGTTGTAAATAACCACAACAACAATCTATGTCGTTTGCATGAATTTTCGATCTTGTTATTATTGTAGACGTTATACAAGTTTCATTAAAAGATAATTTTCATTTCACGTATTGGGCAATATCATATTTAATGAGAAAATACAGTTTATTTTTAAACAACTGTCAACCTAACTTTTCTATAATTCATCATTTAACTAAAGAAAATAATAGATTACCAGATACTAAAGTCCAAGACACTCTCCCAAATAACTCATTTTATCGAGTACTAGATACGAACAATAACTGCCTTCACGATCTGTATTTGACAGAAAAGAAATACTCTTACCTGAATAAAGTGAGCTACAATTTCTCAAATGCACAAAGATAAATGCAAAACGTCTAACCTGACAATCAGAAGAAATCACTGACGAAGAGACATCGAAAAAACTTATTTTTTATGATAAATTCATAAGAATGAATAGCTGATTTATTCTCTTTTAATGTATATAAAAATTCACAATTTATTTTTAAATGAAATAGTTTACTGAACCATATAGAATACCTATATCTTATTTCAAGTAATATTCAATCGACAGATATTTTTAAACAACTTTTTGTTTTATTTTTCGCAAAATTTACTCTAAAGAGTGTGAATTTCAGTTTGTATGGTATGCATCTGTTGTACTTCCTTAAAAGTGTCTTTCCATTAATTAGCACAACACAGATATATCATACACAATTATCACTATCCGACATAGTTGCACGCAAAATGCATTCATATGTACAACTTTCTTTTCTACCAATTTTGATGTGTATTTTGTTTAAAATCAATGACATGTAATGACAATTACGTACAGCTTTTGTTAGTGTGTCGGTTAATGGTGAAACGCCCTAAGGATTCTGTGTGGTAAGCGGAAAGTTATATTGCACTATCGTGGGACAAAAGTAAACACCCCTTATTAACTCAGCAAAAAAAAATATCGTAGAAAAAAGTTACTAGTACCACATGATTAGTAATAAAGTCTATTTTTAAATGGTGTATTTTTTTATTTTCTTTAGGGGGCATCTACATATTGAAAAGAACCATAACTTTTTTTTTCAATAGCAGTACACGATTCTGACAGCATAAATTAACTGTACACTTTTAACCCTTTGAGGGGCGGTGGTATGTGGATGAAACCACTTAATTTTAATTCACAAATGCCACATTGGCACAAGAATTTTGGTAGAAAAAATTTCGTTTTATTATGTGTGCGAAATATAGCTTTTTCTTATTTACAAATAAATCTGTTTTCAAATTCCGGTGTCGTTCATTAACTTTAATATTTTAGCAATGGAATTGCTTTGCCCCTGAAAGGGATTAAATTAGCTTAAAAGAAATTTTTATGGAATTCGCACGATAAGTTCCCGAGAAATTAATTATTTTAATCGGGCGTATTTTAGGAGCTGTATCCAAATTGAAGTTCGGTACTCGATTGTTGACCGATAGAGCCAGCCCATTTCTTGATCAAGGCATTTTGTAAGCGCCACTCAAGAAGTCATTGAAGACTGCTAGATTACAGGATACCATAAAAAATTTCAAAATATCTAATCACTTCTAACATAGACGGCCCCTTAAACAATGTTTTGCCATTTTTTAGGCTGAATTTGAAAACTACTTGGAAGAAAAATGTGAAATTTTGGATTTTCAGAAAGCAAGACTTAATAAATCTAAATCCACTAAAAAAATGTAGGTTGCAATTCATAATTTTTTCGAATATTAATTTCATAATTCATTTCTTAAAATTATAAAAATTGCAAATTCAATGTATTTATTTTGGGGTATTTTAGTATTATTGCTACACAAAACATTAGCACAGTAGGAGTATGATTTTAGGATATAGGTATTAATAAAAAATACGAAAATGTAATTTAAATTTAGAAGCACTAAATTTTCAATGTTTATGATTCAACAGTCAGGTTGCAACAAATGAATCGCAAATGATACGGAGTTCTTCCTGTTACTGATAATTCAACTGAATGAGCATCTATACCCATGTGCAGCGCCTCACTCCAGAGGTAAATTTGTACTTATATACTGCGCATGCATATAAGTAGAATTTTAATTTAGAATTACGGCTAAGTAATAAAATTTTTGAATAAACGAATGTGCGATAACAAATCTGTGGGCAAATATTTTTCATTTAAAAAAAGAATTGTGTAATTTGATGCAGTAGTTTCTTCTCACGGGCTGTCGAAAGAAAACGCTTAGCGTTTTAAATATATAGATGTTATAAATACTAAATCTTTGCTATGGAAAGTCTCAGATTAAACATATTGGCTAGAAATGTTTTATTTTCTCGGTCATTCACAAATTCATATGTTTTTGGTGACAATTTCTTCGTAGGATCAAAAAATATAAAACATTTTTCTTTAACATTATCCATTTTGGGATGTTCTTTCCTCCTTTGATTTAAATTTTGCCTAGAAACTGCAATTCATAGCACATCAGAAAAAGAAAATTAAATAATTATGTATGTGTGCAAAATATTTTATAAAGTTAAATCATATGTTCTATTCTTCGAATATTATAATATCCCTGTTTTGTAATCATACTACATCTTTTTCTAAAATAGCTAACGTTAGCGATGTCACTCCTTAAATTAAACATGGTCTTCAATGATCTGGAATGATACCTATTAATTATATATTTTTAATATAAAAAAGATTGTTTATCTCTGTTATACAAATAGTAAAACGTTTTATATAAAGTTAAAACATAAAACCATCAATTGTTCAATTGTTGTTAAGAATGAAATCTTTATCGTGGAAATCGTTCACTTAAAAAAAAAAAAAAAAAAAAAAAAAAAGCTACCATGTATACAGGTTCTTATCAATTTATTAATTACTAGCTAAAGTACCCGGCGTTGCCCGGAATTTTAAGAATTTTTTTTTATTTTTTTTACTCAGTTTCCCTCTTTTTACCCGACTGCCAAGAAGGGTTATGTGTTTCACGCGTATCTGTGTATGTGTATTTCTTTATACCCTCGAAACATCCCAAAGGCTGGACCGATTTTGATGAATGAAGTCTCTATCGATTCGTCTAAACCATTCGATGGATATAGGTTAGGTTTTGTTTTTATAAATTCAAAATGGCGGCCGTAAACTATAAAATTGCGGTAGAGACGAAAAAAAAATTTTTACTCACCATATCGAGTGGCATATCATTGTATATGTATTTCAAATTGAAGACGTTGCTTCATTGTCTATATTACAGTCAGAAGCTCCGTTTAAATATGATACAACCTGGAAGTTTTGTAGGTAAGATCTCTAGCTTTACTGCAACTCTAACCTTCATGGACATCTATAGGCCTCATCAAAACCTCAGCCTCAGTGTTTATAAATATGAACTAACAATTAAACGCAACTTAAATGTCATCAATACAAGTAAAGAAAACAATAGCTAAGTAATATAAAAAATTTATGTAAGTAATATAAAAAATAGGTAAGTATTATAAAAAAAAAATGGTAACTAATATAAAAAAATAGGTAAGTAATATAAAAAGTCCTTCCGGCCAGTGCCGGAAGGAAGAGGTAGCTTTCATAATCTTTATTTAAAAAAAGCCAAATTATATCATTCAAACACACGAAGCTCAATTTAATGGAAACCGAATATAGGAGATTCAATACTAATTTCTATCAGTATAATGAATGAGAATTTCGCGAAATTAGTCAGCTTTATCCAAGCTGCTTTTCTTTAAAGTAACATATATTTGGCTGCCAAATTCGGAAATTTCTTAAAGTGCCTGTCATTTTAAGACAACATGGTGGATGAGGCTAAGCAGTGAACTTGGTCGAGACCTTGGTAATTGCTGTGCACATGCTCACTCACATCGGAATCGGTTAATATATAGGAGTGCTGTCGCATGCAAAATATCAGATTTTTCAAAATGTCACCCACAATAGAAATTGAAACTGCTATATCTGAGCCATTTTTTAAGGTAAAGACAAACAAAAAATGCTCCTGAATCCTTATATCAAGGTCAAATACTTAAGAAAGAAACCTTTTTCAATTTCTAATTTTTTTGCACCTCACTTTAAATATATATATATATTTTTTAATTTAATGGTCGCCATTTTGAAACAAGATGGCTGATGAATCTGGCCAGCGAACTTGGTCGAGGTGTTGATGTATACTATCCACATGCCTTCTTACATCGAAATAGGCGAATACGTGTGTTATCGCGTGAAAAATACAAGATCGTTTCAAAATGTTAGCCATGCTAGAAATTCAAAGTGCTATAAATCAACCATTTTTTAAGATATAAACAAAAGAACAAATTTTCAGAAACAAAAACTGCTCCGGAATCTTTGTATCAAGGCCAAACACATAAAAAATCTTTTTCATTTTCCAATTGTTTAATACCTCATTTTGAATTTTAAATTTAATTTTTTTAAATGGCAACCCTTTTGAAACAAGATGGCGAATGAAGCTGGCCAACGAACTCGGTCGAGACATTGGTATGTACTATGTACAGACCAAGTTACATCCAAATAGGTTCATAATTGCGCCTGTTATCGCGTGACAAAAATCAGGTCCTTTTAAAATGTCAGCCACAAGAGAAATTCAAAATGCTATTACTCAGCTATTTTTTTAGATATAGGCGAAAGAAAAACTGTTCCGGAATCTTTGTATTAAGGTCAAACACATACAAAAAAAATCTTTTTCACTTTCCAATTTTTTGGTATCTCATTTAAATTTTTTTATTTTTTAATTTTTTTAAATGGCCGCCATTTTGAAACAAGATGGCGGATGAAGCCGGCCAACGAACTCGGTCGAGATATTTGTATGTACTATGTACACACCAAGGTACATCCAAGTCGGTTCCTAAATACGCCTGTTATTACGGGAGAAATATCAGGACGTTTCAAAATGTCAGCCACGCTAGAAATTCAAAATGCTATAACACAGCCATTTCTTAAGATATAGACGAAACAAAAACTGCTCCCGAATCTTTTTATCAAGGTCAAACACACAAGAAGAAAATATTTTTTCAATTTTTAATTTTTTGGTACCACATTTCAAATTTAAATTTTTCTTAAAAATTTAAATGGCTACTATTTTTAAACAAGATGGTGGATGAAGCTGACCAACGAACCCGGTCGAGACATTGGTATGTACTATGTATAAACGAAGTTACATCCAAATCGGTTCATAAATACGCCTTTTATCGCGTGACAAAATTCAGGACGTTTCAAAATGTCAGCCACGCTAGAAATTCAAAATGCTATAACTCAGCCATTTTTTAAGATATAGACGAAACAAAAACTGCTCCGAAATCTTTGTATAAAGGTCAAATACATAAGAAAAAATATTTTTCCATTTTCAATTTTTTGGTACCACATTTCAAATTTTAAATTAAAAAAAAATTTAAATGGCCGCCATTTTGAAACAAAACAGACAGATAAATTTTCATTTTTATATATTACATTATTCAGCTGTCTAAAATTAGGTCTTTTTTGTATTATTATTTTTGTACTTTGTTTAAAGAATACCTTATATAAGGAAATAAATATGCTTTTTGAAAAGTTCTATGGGTATCAAATAAAATTATATTCATTAATCAAATAATTTTTTACTACCCCTATCGACTCTATTTTGTCTTTTAATGGTTTTATTCATTTGGATAACATATAATTTATGGTTCTATTAATAAAATAATTATAATGAATATTACAATATTTCAAGACTAGCCATAAATAATATGCATTTGTTTTAACCTTAATTAAATAATAAATCTTTGTACATGTAAGTAGTGATTCAACAAGGAATATAACAGCTTTATTGAAAATTAAATGGCAGACGGACAACATGTCTTCTACGGATAATTAATCAATATAAAAGACACAATTTATCCATGTTAGTGAATTTTAATCAATTTGTTCTTATTGGTAAATCTAATCTAATTTTCTTTATAAAGATAATTAATCACACAATTCTTTCATGTTTATAGTCTGATAAATTGGTTAATAAATTAGTTTCAGTCATTCACTGTACTCTGCTTTAACGTATTAATTAAAAAGACTGCTGCGATAAATTTTGAATCGTTATCATTCTTTTTGAAAACGTTAGGTTAAAAATATTAGAGATTTTTTCAATACAAATGTATAAGAAAAACATACTTAATGTCTTTTTTTATATTTAAAAGTTCTTTTTTTTTCAAATATTGAAATAATTTTATATTATATAGGAATAGTTTTGACCTATTTTCTTGTTGTTTTAAGTTTTTTTTAAACCTGTGTGAAATTGAATGGCATTTATAAAATATTACAGATTCATTGCTTGTGAATTTTTATATAATGTACGTAATCAGTCTTTTTATTGAACAAAATGCTTTCTTCATAATTTATGTAAAAAATCGGGAAATTTACGAACATTTTGCAATACAAAGTAGAAGAGGATAATAAAAAAAAATCTTATTTTACATACAACAATATTGTTGTGAAAATATTTTAAAGAATTAATTTTCTTTGTAACAATTTATTCAGCATATTATTTTAGCAACTTCTAAATATTACGCATAAAATTCTATTTAAAAGTTTTAACTATTGGAAAACTGTCCACAACGCAGACACTTCAATCAATATAAATCACAATCAAAATGAACTGGGTTTCTATCTTATGGATATAGAAACTGTTAGAAAAAATAAAGTGTAAGAGCTACTTTGTGACATTTGTATATAGTTAGTAACATTTTATTAGACTGACTGACTCTTCTTTATTCAAGCAATCGATTAATAAATTTAAAAGCTTTCAATACCTAACGCCTGTTTACATTAAATGTTTGCGAGAAGAAAAGTTCATTTTAAGCTTAGGAACAAAATGATGCAATAAAAGATTTTGATATACATTTCCTTTCCATATGAGAATGATTTATCACAAATTCTTGCATTTGACATGACATCGCGGTGCTTAAGGAGCGCCAACGCGGCGTGCAATGCCGCCGCGCGTAACTTCCAACTAAATATGAAAATGAACTATGAAACAATGCACGGCCTAAAAGTATAATTTGGAAACTCTGGTGGAGTCCCAAGGGCCATTCCAGAGTTGGAAGCACGAGGTTAAATATAATCTCCAGAGAAAGGGGCGCATAAGGCATTCAATAATTTATTGGTTGCCCTATACTTAGATGTCATTTCACCGACTGGCGTAGGCAAAAAACGAAGAATGTAAACGTAGTAGGGTACCAACGAGCACAAGAAAGCTATAGCATAAGGTAGCCAAGCCTATCTAACTCTAAAAACTTATGAAAAACAAAGGGGCCACATAGCTCACTAATTTAGATGTCAAGCCTAGTGCGCATTACAGGTCGCGGGTCTCCCGGCTTTCGCACAAACCGTTTTGCCTTGAAAAAGGCTTTGTTGTACTAGACATCGAGAGTATACCGCTATTGCAAAATTGCATTTTGGCATTGACAGTGATCAAAAATGGGGACAAGTTAAGATTAAAATTAAAAGCTATAAAAAAAAGACAACAAGTAACTTCAAAATTAACTAAAATACTGAGACATGAATTTCGTGACCGGGATACCTGAGCACCGCCGGTCGTATGAACCAAAATGGGGAGAAAAAGATATAAATAGCCGGGGTGCAGTGAGCAAACACCCCAAAGCCGGTCGGGAATAAGGTAGGCGAAGCCTAACCTCTCCCTGGATGGAAGTTACGAAACTGCTCGAAAACAATCTAAAATTTTGTAAAGAATAGAGCACCCATAAACACTCAGCATTTTAAAACATTAAGTTTCGTAATAATTGATTTTTTTCTAACTTTTTAGGGTAATAACATAAATAAATAGAAAATCCATTTACATCCCTTATTATTTGAAGATAGATAGAATAAATATGTATATGTATTAGTTAAACGTATATAAATCGAGATTATTTCTGCATTGGTGAATGGAAACACAATGTACACAAAAATAAACATACTGCTTATGCCCTGATTTGGATCGGTTTTCTGCCGCATAATTATAAAATAATAAAATGAGTTGTCAGATGTTCTTAAAAATACTGAAAATAGGACATTAAAAGCTATTGATGCTCCTGAAAAATATAGAAGAAGGAAAACAAAGACAAAAAAATGGAATAAAGATTTGTTAAAAGGGGTCAAAGTCGCTGAAACTTTTTGAGATAGCAGTCAAAGTATTGGGGTCAAATTTTAGGGATGCTGACAACAATGTAATTTAAAATTTATGAAGTTAGCATTAAATAGCTACTTCCAAAATACTTTACTTTTCAAAACCATACTTACTGAAATATGTAGAGTATTGTCCAGCCTAATGAAAGAAAATTAAGGAGAAAATTTTGTTGTGATCAAAGAGAAGGCTATTTTTTTTAATATATGCTACACTTGTTATTGACGTCATACAAGAATAATGCGAGACTAATGAACTAGACAGGATGCCGCACTAAAATTCGCGTTAGTATCCAGGTTACTAAAAGTCAAGAAATTACCAGACTAGAAAATTCCTTGGAACCAAAATTTTCTTATAAAAAACTAATCTTAAATAAGGCGAAATTTGCTCTGTAGTTTGTCTTAATCTCCACCATAATGCTAAAGATTTACGAAAAAAATATCAGCGGATCACAGTCGATCGAAGGTTAACCACAGGAAGATGAATTTTGTAGGTACTTCAGAATACTACGTTCGTTCATTGATTCAAATTAGGTGAATTTTCCTAAAACGAAATACCTGTATTTTCTTGAAAATTTCACTTAAATGTAGTAACCATATTTTGCTTTCGGACCATTAAAGTTGAGTAATGCTCTTTCCGTGCACCTGCATCAGTATTTTCCCTGTATTTGGTTGACGCAATAGGATCACGAGACTCAAGTGGCCCGCAAAAAGACGATTTGAAACTTAGTGCGGCAGACTGCGTTACACTTTTGTAAGCTAAATGTTTTGTGTCAAGAACATTGCACCAAAGCTAGAATAAATAACAAGAAAAAACATTAAATAGTTATCCTGATGCCCAAGTACAGTGGGTTGCCAAATTATTAGGGACAGTCATATTTTTTGCTAGTTTTATACTTTGGGTGCACTTGACTGCGGCTCTAAGTGGTTTAAGTGTGTCAGGAATGTATTTTACCGTTCTCAATATCTCTATAATTCAACTTTTAAGTCTTTTGGTATGTTAAAAGGTTTGTTTGCTTTCTATAAATATTTTAATAACAGGAGAGACGCTGAGTGTTTTACACACGCAATAGTGGAAGACGCTTTTCTTTAAGTTAAATAATATTCTTTGGTGTTTTTTGGAAAAGTTAAGAATTATATGTGAGAATTATCTTTCTTTTATTGATTAATTATTTGTTTTTTGCGAAATTATTTAGGATTTTAATTCATTTTTTTTTATTTTTATTGATTTTAGTATGGGTCGAGGGGTTGATATGTCCCCTATGAAAAAATCTGAGGTAAAAACCCTTCTTCTGCATACGAGTCATTCCCAAAGGAAGATAGTAGAACTTGCTGGAGTTTCCAAGTCAGTAGTTAACAGGATAAAAATAAATCTGGACAAAAACTAGCCACTTTCGCCCAAACGAAAAGGTAAAAGTGGAAGAAAATGCATAACAACTCCATGTACCGATAGGAAAATCCGAGATGTCTGTTTAGGAAACATAAATAAAAGTGTGGGACTCCTTACTCAGATTGTTGAAGAATCTAGAATAGGAATTTCTAAGAGAATTGTGCGCAGAGATTAGCGGAGGAAGGGTTGACAGGTCATCGTTCAGCCAAGAAGCCCCGGTTGACAGAAGCGATGAAGAAGAAGCGCCATGTGAACACCGCCAGAAGACAGTTGATGACTGGAGTAAGATCTGTTGTTAAGATAATTATTATTTATGTCATTTAAAATCGTTTATTTCTAAATTGTTAGTATATTTAATTTTTTTAAGGTGTGTTTCTCAGATGAATCAACCTTTGAAATTTTAGCCCATAAAAACGGCTTTGTCAGGCGGCGCCCAGGTAAAACATATCGCCCTGACTGCATCATGGAAAGTATTAAAAACCCTGTTAAAAGAATGGTGTGGTCTGTCATAAGCGCTAAAGGGGTTGGACGCCTCTACATTCTCCAGGGAACCATGAGACAAGACCAGTACAGGAAAGTTCTGGAAACTCGGCTGCTGCCGCAAATTCAAGAATGGTTCCCAGGTGATGAAGAGTCCATGTTTATGTATGATTCAGCGCCTTTTCCTATTGCTAGAAGCGTGACAAAGTTTTTGGCTAACCACAATAGCCCAATTTTACCTTGGCCTGGCATGAACACCATAGAAAATATATGGGAGATCACCAAGGCGGAAATCGCCAAAGATGTGATTACAACCAAGGTACAACTCATCAAAAAACTTATAAATGTATGGCATCACAACTCTAAAATAAAAGAAAGTGCCAGAAATTGCATAGAAAGCATGCCGAGACGAATCGAAGGACTCCTCGAAGCCCATTAATATTCTTTACTTTACATTGGTAAATTAACTGTATTATATTTTTGTTGGGTTTTTTTCATATAATACTGTGTAAATACTTAAACTAGTATAATAATAAAGCTTTTAAACTTAAAAACAGTGTTTATTTTCAAATTATATCCTAATGTTCAACAAAAACCTATATTTCATGACTGTCCCTAATAATTTGGCAACCCACTGTACAACCGTAATGACAAACTATTTGTGCAATCCTCATAGGAACTTTCCATTTCGAGGCCGCTGTATCAAATAAATTAAATTGAGAATACAGGTACTATGTTGGAATTCGTAGTCATACCTAACGGGCGAGCAGGCTGGTCTCTTCAACTGGCTACTTTATTTTATAGTAGCATGTAATTTCGAGAAGATTTGTTCATTAACATTGATTTGTTAAATAGTTAATTATAGGCTATTTTAAAAAATAACAAAACTTAGCAGAATAAATATATTGTACTGTTTTTCGAAATCTTTTAATTGCTAAAAAAAAGTGTTATGTTCTTGTTTAAAACTTCTTACTACACATTATTCAATAACATAAAAGATATTCATACTAACAATGGCTATCTCAATACAGTAAAAAGAATATTTATAGTGAAGTCAGACATCTTCTGTTAATTACAAACGTATTACACTTTCAAAATCCATTTTCCGGTGTGTTTTTTCATTTAACTTAATATTACTTATTTAAACCTAAACACACTTTTATCAGTATATAGCTAGGATAACTAGGCAATAGGCTGTTTTATATATATATATATATAAAAAGTTCATGACTTTTAAGTTTTAGCTTTTGTCAACATTGCATCCCCATCTCTACTTCTTAAAACAACGTGTGTCAACACAATCATAACTCGCTCTTTGCTGTGATAGGTTTACAAAAATTTAGCTTTCTCTTTTTAAAAACAACGTTGATTTGGTTGAACATCCTCGTCTTTTTATTATAATACGGCAGGTACTTTTATTATACAATCTTTTTTTCTAAATATTAGTCACATAAGTGCATTAATATTATTAGATATTTATACATATTTACTTCATGTTTCAAATGATAGGCCGGTGTTCCAGTTACCCCATAAATTTTTCAAGAATGGGGTAACTGGACCATGTGGGATCCAGTTACCCCGGCAGTTATGAATATTTTTTTGAGTTTCTCTTACTACGGTAAATTAATTTCTCCATTGTTTTTTTTTTTTTGCTTGCAATAAAGAAAATTTCATAATAACTTATTAAAATGACATAATAAAATTTTAAAAAAGCATGTCGGGAGATATCAAATCAGTTTCTTAAGTGTGATAGCTTTAGCTATAGCTGCAAATTTCAAGATAGAGATGAAGAGGCGTACATAAGATAAAGTGAGATTATTAGACAATTATCGAAACGATTGTTCTATATAACAATATGGTTACATACTCCACATGTATATTGGACATATCGAACTTTCATTGTGGTAAATAAAAAAAAAAGATTGAGATACCTAAGTACTTATGTAGCCGTTTGTTCATAGATTTACATTGTTATTTTTTCCCTAAAATATTTATGAACTTTTGTTATTACCACCTATACTAAAGTCCATAAGTACTTCATTAATTTTTATGTTTTTTGTATAAATAAAACTAATATTTTCACTTTTAGTGCTTTTTTAGACACATTGACAGCAAAGGTTTCCCTTGCAAAGCTCTTTAATTGATATATAATTTACATGATCTGCTTCGTTTAATTTTTTTTATGTTGTTTACACTTTTTCAAACAGGAACTGATACCCCATTATAAAAGAGATTAACGCGTGTTCAACATAGACCATCCTAGTCCACTACCCCCATTTTTATGGGGCAACTAGAGACCCATGAGGAAAGAAAGATTAAATATATATATATATATTAAAGTGTAATTCTGAACATTTCTGTCTGATAGAGGAAACCTAACTAAACACATTTACAAAAGTTCAGATTTTAATTCAAAGGAAAATCAGCTTTTTGAAGCTGAATTGCAGAATCTCCAGAGTCACAAGGTAAAATCATGGCTCAGTTGCCCCACGTAACTATATATATATATATATATATATATATATATACAGGGTGATTCAAAGTAGCGTGGCGAAAATGAAAGGGCAAAACAGGCATCGAAAAAGAATAAGAAATCACATAGGAACTTTGGGTTGCAAACGCCATCCTGGGACACTAAAGGACGTTATAATGAAAACAAGAGCTGAGCAAATTAACCGACGTGACGAGTATAATTTCTGAACGACGGAGCTCTAGCACATTTCAGCAGACAATCCAGAAGACATCTGCAATCCACCTTTCCCAAGTGCTAGATTCGTCGAGGTGGACCAATCGTATGACCACCACGATCACCAGATTTGTCTCCAGTAGATCTTTTGTTATGGGTTTTTTAAAAGGACGTATTTGTGAAAGACCTGTTTCATCGCCGAAGAGTTACTAGGAAGAACTGATACGGTAGAAAGATCTGTTCGAGATACAACTGCTATGTTTGAGAAGGTCCGCCAGTCCATGCAGCTTTGATGTAATGCGTGTCTCCAGGCGTCTGGCAAACCCTTTGAGCATCTCCTTTAGTAGTATTGGTCGTAAGTTTGTAACGAGAGTGGAAATACAGTAGAAATAAGATGTAGTATGATTACACTAGATTAATTTTAAGACAATTATTCCAATGGCGGCTTCAGCGAAGAGATTCCTGGTTCGAATCCTAGTCCGGACATTTTTCGCCCAGTTGTAAATTTACATCTGTCATGATTTATTTACCAGTTCGAACAATTGTGATAAAATTAATTTTGTGTATTTGCGTATCCAGCGATTTCTGGAGTTCCGTTACCTGCGATTTTTTTCTGTTGAGCTGAATCAGATTTCAGACCAGATGCTATAATGAATAAGGTTAGCTGGGTGAAAAGGTTCCACCAGATTCATCCGAGATAGCTCAAATGGTAAGCATTGGCGGCTTCAGCCAAGAGATCCCTGGTTCGAATCCTGGTCCGGACATTTTTTGCACCGCTGGAAATTTATATATGTTACGATGTAGAATGATTGTTTATTCTTCTTGCATTACGCATAATTTGCAACACCCTCTAGAGGCCCCGGATTGCGTTTGCGACCCCATGTTCCAACGCATTTTTTTAATCTTTTGATACACCTGCTTTGAATTTTCTTTAAAGCCTTTTTTTTTAATTGCTGCCTTAAAAAATATATATATTAAAACCTTTTTTTTAATTGAGTGCGGTTTGAACTAAAATCCTTTTTATGATGAAAAGTGTTTTTCAAGCGAATAAAAAAGATAGTTCCTGTCATCTCCCATGGATAGTGCTGTACCTTATATTAATCTAAAAGAAGTATAAAAAAAATAAGACAATCAGTTACAGTTCATTTTATTTTGTCAAAATCAGTTAAAGAGTAATAATTTATCCAATCCATTAGCATAGTTCAATGAGTGCACCGTTTGTAGTGTGAGCCATATTCAAACAGAACTCCAGTTCAATCCGCGTGTTCTCTAGGATTGCTTGTGGAAGTGACTGGAGCACATGCGTGATTCTCATCTTCAGTACTTCAATCTCAGGCACAGTAGAAGTATACACTTTGTCCTTTTTCGCTGGTCGTCGTCATTTCTGTGTCACAGCGTCAAATTTAATCTGAAAATGGTAAAAAACGTATGTTTGAAAGCATTAAAACTAAGCATATGGAGAAGTGGCTCCATCTATGGTCGAAGTTTGGAACAAAATATTTTCATTCGCTTGAAGAAAACTTTAAATGTTGAGAAGCATTTTAGTTCAAACTGCACTCCTGTACGACATTTACGTGATTTTATATTGAATTACAAAATGTGACAAGGGCTTTAGTGACACACTATATGTGGGTGTTTCTTTATAATAGTTATATATATAGAGAGAGAGGCAGAGAGACGGGTGCTGCAGGTATTTGAGAACACACATTATAGGTGCAATATCATCCTGTATATCATGGTTACAAATGCTTTTTTGTTACATAACAGGTTAGAACCTAGACTAACTGAGTAAATGAGGAGGCATGCTGTCATTGTCTCATTGACTGAAGAATACTCTGATACTAACCGCCTGACCAAAGCCAAACGTCTCCCTTAACAAGCTGAAATATAAGATTAGCCAGAAATGATGTTGTTTTCCACAGATGAAAAAATCTTTGTCCAGGTCCAGAAAGTGAACTACAAAAAGATCGGTGGCTGTGTAAAATCCCCGAAGAGGTTCCATCCGTTATGCAAAGAAAATTTCCAGATTCACTGAAGAATCTGGGGAAGGGGGGTCGTAAGCAGCGAAGACAACCTGATGCCTCTCTTCAAGATGCCAGAGTCAACATCGTTATTTATATGGAGGTGTAAAAGCTCTAGATTACTTATGTTACACCTGGGAGGCCGTAAGTTTTTTCAACACGACTCTGCACCGTCCTGTTCATCCCATACAACACAATAATGGATGGTCGAAAACTTGCATGACCACGTCATCCACAACTGGATGCGCCCTAGCTTCCCAAATATTAAGCCCCTCACTGACAAGCCCGTGTTAATACGTTCACTAAGCTCCAGGTTTCACTGCAATACAAGCAATATTTCAAGTAATAATATTCTATTGATTTAATGTATTTTTAATACATTGAACAATGATTAGTACTTCCAAGGATTGCAGTCATATTCGTTATTAAGTTTTTTTATAAAATGTTCAAAGAATCTTTTTTTTTTAGCATTTAAAACAAAATACAGAGAAAACAACATTACAATTTTGCCCTTTTCCAAGACAGTCAGAGGGTTAAATTACGTCGAGTTATTACGAGCATGTCGTGGTTAAGAGGGACTCCAATAGGTATCCACACAACACTGTTGCGGCTCTCAAAGCAGCCGTTTGCATTCAATGGCAAATGTTCCCAACACGCAACTGATTATTGTCTGCAGTTGTTTTCGACAACGTGTGTAGATTATTATTGATGATGACGGTGATTTGAGTGAAATATGCCATCCATTGTTTATGTAGTCACCTGCACAGAAAATTAAAATGTCAAAAATGCTATATCTCTAGTGTCTGCTCAGGTTTGAAAGCACGAGCTAATTTTTTCTCAAATATCTGCCGCAGTCTGTATATTAATATTTTTAATTATATTTATATGAATTAATAATAGTAGTAACAGTTAAAAGCATTGTAAAGTTCTTAAATATTTCCTTCATTTTCAAAATAAATACAAAGCGAGTGAATAAAATTTTGTTTGAAAGTTTCATTTTACTTTGCAATATAAATTTAACTTTACATATTATACAAGTTACTGTTCATTACTTACTCTATATTTTATACTTTACTAAATACTAGATGAATTTCTAAAATGAATTTAAATTTAGGTTTATGTAAACAAATTATAGTTTTAATTTACATACGATAGTTTTGATCTTAGTTCAAGAAGTATATTCTGTTTGTTAAAATTTATTATTTTCTAAACTTCAAAACATCAGTATATAGTATTATTATTTTTATCTTAAACTTTTAACTATTGGAAAACTGTCAACAAGCCATGCATTTAGCCGATATACGTCACAGTCATAATAAAACATGTTCCTTTGTTTCTAGAAAAATAGCATTATCACCAGATAGGAAAAAGTAAATTTTTACTTGGCATTTTGATTTTTGTACATCACATTTAATGAACTGGTACTTTCTTGATCGAACAGCCTTTCTATAAATTCTAATGGTTGCTTAGTCTCACGGAGGTTTATGTTAACTGTTTAAGAAAGCTATGGCAGTAGATGATTTAAAATTTTTCAGACGTTTTTTAATCAAAAAGTTATCGATGTAACCTTTTACTCTTTATTTATATCAAAAGAAATATGCTTTAAGAAAGATTTCCGTTTCTGATAAAAAATGTAATAAATTAAGAAATGATATTTTTTCTTAATTTTTTTTAACCATACATAAAACAAATATCTGATACAGATTTTCGATACACTTTTTCAACTATCAAAAATCTAATAAAAGTAATACGATTATTAACTTTACAGAGATCTTTAGTTTTTAAATTTTGCAAACATTATTATATCATTATTATTAAGAATCGATCGAAACAGGTTTTTAAAATGAAACTTAACCGAAACCGAATTTCGGTAATCTTCCTATTTTCGACCGAAAACGAGAATTCCCAACAAAAAAATGTTTAAGTAATTAATACATACAGAAATATACATAATTATTAATTATATGTGCAGTCCAAGTTAGCTCTCTGTGCCTCTGACCAAAACATTTTATTTTCATGTAAAAACATAATTAATTGATCCACGATACAAAATGATTTTCTAATTAAACGATAATTTCATCTACTTAAAAAATGTTTCAGCTATACATACCTCGATTTATCATTTATAATGATTTTTGTAAATGATTCTCTGTTATACTAGAATTTTCTCAGAGAGTATTTGAAACACGTCTGCTGTTTTAATCTAAAAATTTTCTGCGGCTTTTGATGAGCACCTGAAAAGCGTCTTCAAAGTTTTGTCATATAGTCATTACTTGCTTTATAATTTGCACTCATTTCTTGAGTCAGTTATGACTGATAATTATAAACAGCGAAGTTCATAGCAATAAATAAAGAGTGTCTCATTTGAGCAAATACAGCTCAAAATCAGTGAGTAATGTTGAAAATTTCCGAATGCAGAAACGAGAACTTTGGAATACAGATAGTTTCGGTCGAGTTTCGGTCCGGCTGAATTTTCGACAGCATTTTCCCCGAAAACGAATTTTCGGCGAAACTCAGATTTTGGACCAAAAACGAAAACGAAACAGAACTTTTCGACGATCTCAAATTATTACTTGTATTACAACATTATTGTCAAGGGAATATGAAAATTTAGTACTATACGTGTTTCAATAAGATATTTAAATTAAATTCGAAACAGGTAGATTTTGGATAACTTTATATGTTTGGAGAACGTACTAACATGCTAATTTATACGTGATTAAACAGGTCACAGGCATATTAAGGAAGTTTTAAATTAAAATGAAATTAATCATCTGTAAATCCTATCTCTCCGCTCATATTTCGAAGAGAATAAAATTACTACAGCTCAGGATGCATCGCATTTTATATTGAAAATGTTATTATATTGCATGTTTAAAAATTTAAAAGGGTTTAATTAAAAAAATAGCTTCTACTTATTTCGATAATTTAAAAAGAAAAAGGTTTCAAAGGTTAAATTTTTTTTAAATAAAAGTTTTTAAAGGAATTTTAAAAAATAACTTTAATTTTAGGCTTGAGGTTATTTTCAAGTTCACAGCGCGAACTTTCTGACACATTGACAGATTCGCTTTTAAACGTAAAATATACAGGTCAGATTCTGGAAGCGATTTCGAAACGAAATTATTTTACCATTTTTTGATAAATAAATTACCTATTGAGTTCTAAGCGATTTTCATCACGTGACACGTTTTTCTCCATTCTCTGACCGGTTTTGCAACTTTCATCTGGAAATCTGGTTCAAACGAAAAACTTTCACAGTATTTTTTGAGGGTCTCGCACCAGAAACTTTTAAGAAAATTTTATATTTTTAACTTTGGGGGCGAAATGTTGCAATATTGCTTTTCTTTATTTTAAAATAAAATTCGAAACAGGTAGATTTTGGATAACTTTATATGTTTGGAGAACGTACTAACATCGTAATTTATACGTGATTAAACAGGTCACAGGCATATTAAGGAAGTTTTAAATTAAAATGAAATTAATCATCTGTAAATCCTATCTCTCCGCTCATATTTCGAAGAGAATAAAATTACTACAGCTCAGGATGCATTGCATTTTATATTGAAAATGTTATTATATTGCATGTTTAAAAATTTAAAAGGGTTTAATTAAAAAAAATGGCTTCTACTTATTTCGATAATTTAAAAAGAAAAAGGTTTCAAAGGTTAAATTTTTTTTTAAATAAAAGTTTTTAAAGGAATTTTAAAAAATAACTTTAATTTTAGGCTTGAGGTTATTTTCAAGTTCACAGCGCGAACTTTCTGACACATTGACAGATTCGCTTTTAAACGTAAAATATACAGGTCAGATTCTGGAAGCGATTTCGAAACGAAATTATTTTACCATTTTTTGATAAATAAATTACCTATTGAGTTCTAAGCGATTTTCATCACGTGACACGTTTTTCTCCATTCTCTGACCGGTTTTGCAACTTTCATCTGGAAATCTGGTTCAAACGAAAAACTTTCACAGTATTTTTTGAGGGTATCGCACCAGAAACTTTTAAGAAACTTTTATATTTTTAACTTTGGGGGCGAAATGTTGAAATATTGCTTTTCTTTATTTTAAAATAAAATTTTTCGTTTATTCCGGTGAGAATTCAATATTACAGAGACATTATTGTTTGCTCCTTAAAGGGTTAAATGATCTATTGCGTTTACAAAAAAAAAAAAAAAAATGGAAAACGCCTTCCGATTACATAGTTTCTGAATAACAATACGTACCAGTTTCATGTATTTTCAAACAAAAATGAAGTAAAACCTATGTTATAAAATTGCCCCTTTGGATTTGAAAGCAGCCTTAAGAAACTAATCGCACTGCAGTTTGCTTTGAAACAAGTAAAAATGAAGTTTAACATTAGTATTCAATGACTTGATTGTTTATTAAATGTGAATACAGCATAAATTTTTAAAACGTATGTAGAGATTCTATGAAAAGAAAAAGAACTATAGGGTAATAAACTTTACATTTATTAGGATGAGCGAAGCGAATCCTCTACTAGGCAACACAAATTACATTTTGTAGTACACTTTATAAAAAAAGAAACTATTCAATATTTTGACTTGAAATTAAACATAAAAATAAATTATGATCTGTAGATTTGCACAATATTATTTTTTTTTTACAGTATAACCTTAAAAAATGTATTAATTTTAATTAATTTATTTTACATGTTTATACATTACGGACGCATTTTGGCAAATAAAAAATGAAACGCATATTTTCAGAAAAATAAATAAATCACGGAGTTAGCCATTATAGATAGAATCATGATTAATTAAATAGTTCCACGATTTCTTTTATGAAATTTTTAAAATACCTTTTTTATGAAAATTATAGCATATTTTTAATGAATTAAAATTTTTAAAAATTTAATTATTTACATTCAATTATAAAAATATTTTTCAGTGTTAAGAATTCAAATACACAGTTTATTCTTATTATGTGAAATCATTTACGCAGACGATACTAACCGCATTTTAAAAGAATTATTATGATTTTTTTTTTTTTTTTTTTTTTTTTTTTTTTTGTAAATGGCAACAAAGAATTGTAAACAAACAAAATTATTTGTTAAATTCTTTATATCATAAAAAAGAAATTCCAAGGAAATTCTTGGTTATTTGGCAGAGTTTACATTTCTAAAATTAAAATGCGCCAAAACATAAAATAACGTTTTGCCTTAATAAAGATGCACAAATAATGCAAAAAATATTGTTACTTTCAAATATTTATCTTGTTAAATAATGCTTCGTGAATCCAAACAAAGCAATGCTTTTGCTAGTAATTTTAATTTTGCAAGCATTATTTTTTTTACCAGCATTTTATCTCTGTGAAGTGTATAAATTCAAAATTATTTAAACTTAAAATTTATTTACAGTTGAGGGACTCGCAACCATAGTAGATCAAACCCAGTTTGAAAAAAAAAAGCAATTTAACAAATTACAAGGAACATTTGGAAAATTATTTTTTCAAAGACTAAAATTTAAGACATAAAAATCGCACGGAGTTGATCATACATAACGTACGCCATGGATTACATTTTTCGGTACTGTAAATTTTTAAACTTCTACGGAGCTGGTCATTCATTACGTACGCCATCACTGTAAAAAAAATGAATGGTAACGTTCCATGTAAAATCCAGGAACGTTTCGCCTTTTCTCAGGTTTTCAGAATAATTTAGCTCTTTCCTGTGAAATTCTGGTTTTCATATCTGAAACGTTCCTGAACAAAAGTTGGAAACAGCAAAACGCTGCGGCCGCCATTTTTAATTTTTTTGCTATTATCCGTTGCTCGCGCGCGAGTGTCGAAAACGAATTCCTTAAATGAATGTAAAAAAATCAATATGGAATGCAAATAAATCAATAGACGACATAATCCTTTACGTCTCTATTGTCAAGACAATTCAGATGAAAATACAATACCTCTGTGACATCGCTAAGAGATTATCTCTCGTACTTGTCTGTGGAAAGTTTAACGAGCAGACCGTGTAAAAAAATACACCTATTATTTGGATCTCCATTAACCAGGGGACCATCAAACATGATTCTCACCGATTTTGATTAATTTAAAGTATGTTTTAGAGTTCTTATCTCTAATTATTCTTGTGAAAGGATTTCTTCAAATGGGCCTTAAATTTTCAGAAATTAGATGCCGAGGTTTAGCATACGTTTCAAATACCCATTAGATTGCAGCTCTCAACGTGTCTTTCGTGGTGTGGACGCAGAAGGCTCGCACGCCACCCGTACGGCCCGAGTTCGATGCTACCTCTTGGCTTTTTTTTTCTTTTTTAATTAATTTTATATTTTAACACTTTATTACAATTTGATTTAAATTTGATATATATTTGACACTTTGAATTGCTGCAAATTTGAATTTATTTTATTTTCGGAAAAAATATACAATTACGTTTAGGTTTTTTTTTTTCATGAAAATTTATATGTATTTTATCTAACTTGTAAACTAATATAATTACTGACGAAAATCCAAAATATTTTATGTCTAGATTTTTTTTCTAATTATTATTTACATTTATATATTTTTATATTTTAAGCAAAGTTCAGAAACAATATATCATATATATATTTACTTTATAGAATTTTAACTGAAAATTTATTTTTTCGTGTAAATTATAAATAATAATTTTGATGTCAATTTCAAAATATTTTTTCATTCTAACAAATAATGATAATAAAGCGAAAATTGTCAACTGGAAATGTAAAAATCGTCTGCGGATCCCGCATGCTGTGAAATGTCAGTAATGTTTTGCTAATATTCCTGGTATTTCGCAGGAAACTTACTGGCATTTCTGTCGAAAGTTTTTAACATATACAGGAAAGTTCCAGTCATTTTCAAGAAATGTTTCTTGGAAATAATGGGCAACTCAGCTGCCTATTTTTTCCCAGGAACGTTGCGGAATTTTTTTTACAGTGATGGATTAAACATTAATATTCCTGGACCAATTTAAATGGCATTTCATTCTGAAACTTCTAAACATCCCACAATATTACTTTTTACACCGTCGTATAGAGAAAGAAAATGTAATTTTACATGCAATTTGTTTGAAAGCTGTATCTCAATTTGTTTCTGAGTTGTTGTTTTTTTTGTAGTTTTTATTACTTTTTTGTCATAGTGGCAACAGAAGTATCCATCTCTGTTGAAAGTGAAGGGAAAATACAGCTTACTGTATTGATCAATCAGAAAACGAATAAAATGCGGATTCAACAAATAAAACGCTTCAGATATGTTTTTGATTTCCTACCCTGACAGAGGACAATAACCATTTTTTAAATTGTTAAATATATATACATATATATTCCATTTAGAAGGTGCATAAAATCTGTTTTATTTACTCCCACTTTGAAAAAAGTCTGTAAACAGATGCCATATATGAGAAAGTATGTGAAAACAGACTTGGTGCACTGCGGGAGTCGATAAAACAGGTTTCTAAATAGACTATCTGATTTTTTTTTTTCAAAATGGACTATTTCTACTATGGCTATGAACCCCTCAATTAGTGTTGCTAGATGTCCCGCGTAAATCAGATCTCCAAATGCTTTGGACACCAGTATTTTAAAGTAATTTTCTTTCCCATATCTAATGGCAGAATTATCTGCGATTAAAGATGGCGAAGTAAACTGTATGAAATTAGTGGTGTCCAGAGCATTTCAGCCTTGATTTATGCGGGACACCTAGCAACACTAATTACCATGTATGCAACCTATTAATTTTTTAACCATTTAAAAAAATGGTTATTTTCCTCTGTCCGGGTAAAATCAAAAACATATCTGAAGCGTTCTATTGGTTGAATCTGCATTTTATTCGTTTTCTGATTGGTCTCTACAGTAATGTGTATTTTCCCTTTACTTTCAACAAAGATGGATACTTCTGTTGCCACTATGACAAAAAAGGTAATAAAAACTACAAAAAAAAATTAATAACTCAGAATCAAATTGAGATACAACTTTCAAACAAATTGCATTTAAAAGTACATTTTTTTTCTCTATACGACGGTGTAAAAAGTAATATTGTGGGATGTTTAGAAGTTTCAGAATGAAATTTCATTTAAAATTGATCCAGGAATATTAATGTTTAATCCATGGCGTACGTAATGAATGACCAGATCCGACGAAGTTAAAAAATTTACAGTACCGAAAAATGTAATACATGGCGTACGTAATATATGATCAACTCCGTGCGATTTTTTATGTCTTAAATTTTAATCTTTGAAAACATCATTTTCCAAATGGTCGTTGTAATTTGTTAAATTGCATTTTTATTTATTTATTTACTTATTTACTTTTTGAAATTCAATTTAAATCACATAAGTAATTGCCGGTAAAATTTTATATATGCGAAAATTAAATTCTTTTTTGTGCATCTTAATTACCTTTTACTTATACAAATGTATGCATTCATGCTTTATCAAAAGTAGGATAATATGCTCAAAATCCGTCCACCTCTCCTAAATCCATCTCCTCTGGTCACCGTCTCCGAATATTATGCCTGAGCGCTGACACAAAAATGACAGCTGTCGTAGCGGATTATTTTAAGCGTGTGCACGGTCTCCTGAAATTAGACACAATAATTTTTCGAAAGTTTTCTATCCCTTATTTAATCTCAGAAAAATAAAGTGGAAAAATCTTCTAATAATTTTTGGTGTTCAAATACTAGGGACAGTACAAACGCTAAAAAAATTCGTCAACGACAGCCGCCATTTTTGTGTGAGCGCTTAGGCCTAGTATTCAGGGGGCGGTGGTCTGGTATATGTCGTCTAAATTATTTTTAATCATTTGTGTGCTTTTGAAATTATTGCGTTTATCTCTGGAGAGCGTTTCAGATAATAGCATTGTCTTTCAGCGTATTTTTTTAATTATAGTTCTAAGAGTAACTATTATAATTTTTACTCTACATGAGAATGATATTCGCATACCTCAAAGTAACTTTGTTTGTTTTGTTTCATTACCACATGCAAACTATAGCAGTATATCTTTGATCAAACACTCTATGGTCTCTTAGCTGAGCTGTATCATTAGGCAAGGAAATGGCACTATATTTATAACCGTACTAATCCTGAATTTTCCCCACTTCCTTTAAATTCTCATATTCATCCCCAACTTATTTAACACGTCAGTGACATTTTTTAATGATTGTTTCTTATTTAAGTTCATTCATTTCTAGTTTCTCTCTTTTAAAACTTGCTACGTACCAATTGGATTTCTTTCCCCTCCTCAATTGTCAATTTCATTAGGAAAAGACATGCACTGGACAAAAAAAAAAAAAAAAAAAAAAAAAAAAAAAAAAAAAAACTTTAAGAGAATTCACACAAATCACCGATAATTAAAAGTCAAGAAATGACTGCCTTTTGAGACTAATGGTCTGGTAAAAACATCATTTACAAAACCATTCAAATCAGAATATTTAAAGTCCAAGTGTTGAGTTAGTAAATATATAATTCAAGCTTCTCTTGTATCAACAGATGACGAGGCTGATACGAGCTACAGATATGATATGCCATCTAATACGGTAATGTGTGGTGAAAACTTTTCTTCGCATAACCTAACCAAAAAGTGCATTAAATGTCCAAAAGGCTTCAAATGTTATAATGAAATGTTATCATCTGCATCAAGAAGAAAGAGCGGCTTATGCGGCCCTTGTTTGTGATTTTTTACATTTCATGCATATGCAGTCATTAATAGTTATTTCTTATGTATGAAGTGTTCATATTTGAATATATATCAATATCAATATAGAAATTTGCTTTTCTCTAAAAGTTCACGTCTTTAATTATTGCCTGCATTATAAAATTACGGAGGACGATTCTTTTCCGATATTTGAAAAAATCATGAGGCTTTTCATTTTTCTTAATCAGTGATGAGGACTATTATTTCTCACAAGTTACGATATTAGTTTCCTTTTTCTAGTTTGGAACACAGCTACAAAAATTTGGGATACAAGCCCATAATAACTGTTGACCTACAATAAATTTTCTATTTGCAAACCAGCAAGATTATTTTTCTTTAAGAGATATCTCCAGCAACACAGTCTACACTGCTGAACTAAATACGGTAAAACCTCCCTAAAGCGACCACGTTCCTTTCCAATAAAATTGGTCGCTCCGAAATGTGGTCTCTTAATGGAGGTCATGTTTAAATCTAGTGTTTAATTGTTGAAAAAGGTAACAATTAATGATACTAAAATTTATTTTTCACATTAGGAAAAAATATAAAAATTTAAATATCAAAACAAAAGTTAATTACATACAATAATTACTGCAGATTTAAAAAAATGAATACATTGACGTTTGCTTTGATTTTACGTTTTTATCTTTTAAAACTTTTATTTTCCAGTCCTTTCAAAGTTCAGTAAGAAAATGCAATTTTTTTTTTTTTTTTTTTTTTTTTTTTTTTTTTTGACGGGAACAAATAATGATGATTGCATTAATTTATCCATTTCTTTGCGATTTTCCCGACATATTAGGGCAAGGGAGATTATTGATCGTCATTCTTAATACGTCATCAGAGTTAAATTCATTGCCTAAAAAGACACAAAGGCGTTTAAACACTTAAAAGTTACCGGAAAAAAAAATATAAACTTAGTTTAGAAGTTTGATGAATAATACGCTTTAAGGAAATTATTTTTCTAATAATAAAACCTTCTTCAAGTGACCAGATAAAAACGGATATTTCTTCAAAGGAATTATCGCTGATGGAGGGAGTTCGTCTGGGATGGTCTCTGAATGGAGGTAAAATTAGTATTGAGCCTATGTGTATAAGTTTCATTCCATAAAAAATAGTCGTTCAGGAAGGTGGTCGCTTAATGGAGGTGGTCACACAGAGGGGTTTCACAGTAGTTTATTTTCCATTGAACTACATTGCAATCGAGGACAAATAAAAACATAAAATATATGCACTATAGTAATTTACATAAACAAAATTCAGATGTAATATTATACTCGTAAAGACATTCCATTTCACTTCAAGTAATAGTCTGCAGAGCTATCCGCTGTATAATTGTATTTCAATAAACTTTGTATCGTGTTGATTTTACGCTAAATGTAATCGATGCAGGCGTGGCTTAAATCTGGCACGTTTTTTTCTGCCATAATAGAGAAACGTTTATGACCATTTTATAAATGTTTTGCAATATGCTTGAAAAGACACTTTATAACTTAAATTACATAAAATAATAAAATTTTTATTTCTTAACATACAAGCTTACTTACTGAATTCGGGATGAAATGGAATATAAATTTTCAAAGCATATAAATTAACAGTAAACGTATAGGCATGTTTCACAAAATAAAAGTCTCACAACTACAGACTGCAAGTAAGGAAAATAAGTTAAAATTCAAATTATGTTTCTAAGTAAATATATATCTATTACAGCCAATGATCTCATATGACATTACTATGTCATTATTACTTATTTAGTTTTAAAATATATACATTTTTTATGAACAAAGAATAATATTGTTGATTTTTATTATGAAATGTCTTCCCACGGAACTTCTTTTCAATATGTTTTATCCAACTTCATAAATAAAATAAGAACTTACGTCGCATTATTGTAAAACAATGTCTTGAGATTGAAACATTTTTCATCTTTCATCTGTTATGGATTTTCTCAGCTAGAAAATGTTCCTTATACGATCTCGTTACATTTATAAAATAAATGATCTGATTTTGTTATCTATGATAGCTTACAGAAATTTGATTTTACTTCGAAAAAATGAAATATTTCGACGCATTAAGAAAATTTTCTCGTTCATATTTCTTCGAAATTTTATTTATGTTGGTGATGAATTAATGCTGAATACTATTTTTGTCCAGGTGTTTTTATGAAAGGAAAATCAATATACTATTATCTATGATGGAATATCTTATTTCTTATTATCCAGCTACTTTTAAACAGCAACTGAGATATCGCTCACTATATCGCAGACATCATTATGGTGGTGTTAATCATGACGGCCGATTATCTGCACGAGGGATATAGACTTTAGGGGAAGTTCCCTCCATGTGGGTCTTTCTAAGAGAACCTAAGCCGTATTTACGTAAGGTTTCCCAAGGTTTCAAGAAAGCCACGAAAACTCCGAATGGTTAGGCCGACGGGCGCGATTGGGTTCGAAAGCAGCAGCTCCCGTCTACCAGCTTCGATTCCAGAATCTCTCAGCCACTGGTGGGGCTGACTTCATTATGAATTTCCATGATATTTAAGTGATTTTTTTTATATGTCTTGACCTGTATAGATGAGCATTAAATTATGGTGTTGATGTTGGTTTTCTTTATGACGGCCGATTATCTGCACTAGGGATATAGGCCTATATGATTTACAGAAAAATCTAATCAACAACAACTTATGTCAACTTCTAATAGAATTTGAAGTTTGAAGAAAATCCGTGCATTAGTTTTTGAGATAGGATTACGGACTATTACGGAAATCGTGAAAAGTTCTGCATAGCAGTGGCACCTGCTGGGCAATTCACACCAAAAACTTATCAGGATCAACTTATATCGGGGATTAACTAAATATAAAGTTTGATGAAAATTCATGCATTAGTGCTTGAGATACAACTATTGAAGAAAAATGTAGCATAGTTGCGCCACCTGTAGAGCGATTTCCATCAAAAACTAATCAGCACTAATTTAGACTAACTGAATCAGAAGTTTGATGAAAATTCGTGCATTAGTTCTTGCGATAGAGCTATTGCGATAATCCTGAATAATGCAACATATCAGAGCCACCTACTGGCCGATTTACACCAAAAAGTTATCAGCATCAAATTATATCAAGGACTAACTGAATCTGAAGTTTTCTGAAAATCCGTGATTTAATTCTTGAGATATAGCTATTGTGGAAATACTGAATAATGCAGCATAACAGTGCCATCTGCTGGGCGATTTACACCAAAAAATAATCAGTACTAATTTATATCAGGGACTAAATGGGTTTAAAGTTTTATTGAATTGCGTCCATTAATTCAGAGATAGAGCGCCTACAAAATTTGTGTCACACACGGACAGACATTTTGTAAAAACATATTTTTCGGGATCTCTGACCTCTAAAACGTGTAAATCCGTCGAAAACTTGAATTTAAAACTTTTCACGTGTCCAATATTTTCTTCTTGTAAAGATAGAATAATGTAAAAATGAATTTCTTCTTTTAAGTAGTACAAATGCACCATCGACGAAAATAAACACAAGAACGAGAAGAGATTTATAAAGCACTTCACACTGTTATTTTTTTAGGGTGTTTAATGTAGCACAGAGCATAAGAAGCATTTGCCGGGAAAACAAGTAACTTCTTGGATCTTACATCTTCAGACAGCATCATGGGTGCAAGTCCGTCTCAGGACTGATTTCAGTCTTCGAGAGATTTTTGATGTATAGTAAATTCTACTTTATATACTTGAAAAATAGCAATTTTTTCTATGCTTAACTTTTAATAACTTTCTCTTATTATAAGAGATCAATTTTTAGCCATAATGCAAGATATGGAAATCTTCTAATCCATTTCCATTTGGATATTCAGTGATGTAGTGGAGGGTATAAGGTGGTATTTGCCGTATACCTTCTAGGCTTTTTACAGAACACCGTATACCCTCTGTTTCTTAAAAAAGCTGTAGCATGTACTCTCTAGGTTATATCCTCTGTCTTGAGCGTATACCCTCTGCCTAAAGCCTATACTCTCTGGTATTTTTACGACTACACCATTGTGGATATCCCTAATACTCAGACATTTTTTCAGTCTTGGCTTGGAAGGAATTCTTGCACTCATGGATAGCATACAATTTCAGAATAAGAACAGAATTATAGCAACGGTCAGTGCCAAATATTACATCACTTTGGCTTGCGGTTTGTGACAAATGGTCTTTGTACTTCTGAAGAATTGGTGCAAGTTATGCAGAGAGATACAGAAAACGCATGGGTAAAATAAAATAGCCAAGGGTATATATGTGAACAGATTGCTCTCCAGCACAAAAGGGTTAATAGGAACTGTTTCGTTTGAACAGAAAATTATCTCAAAACATTATGGTTGTTTTTGAATGCAAAGGGAAATGCAGGCAGCTGCACATCTTAACTTTTATTTTTAATTCTAAAATCCCAGTGCTAGCAGCTAACAGATACCTTTAAATAGAGTGTAAAGCAATCATGATTTTTTTTATGGATTTCTTAAATTAAAATCAGATTTAATTAAAATCTGATTTTTATGATTTTTCCTCCAGTGTTTGAATACGGAATAGCTACCAATAACTTTAGGTTTAAAAAATTATTAAACCTTTAATTGCTAACATAATCTATGTTTTTAAGCTTTAATTAATTATAATTATTGGTTACTAATTACAGTAGTTGTAAAAACTGCATTCAATTTCATTAGTTAACAGTATATAATAATGTTATACACATTCATATTTTGTAATTATTACGTAAAACCCTATTAAATACTTCCGATATTTGCATGTATTAAAATTATCTATAGCTGCATTTAATATTAAATTATTAATACTGCTTAACAATAATTATTAAACAATTAACTACCTAATTAGGAAAAAAATATAAATTTTTATGCTTTTAATTTCAAAGAAATATAATAATTTGATGCAGAAATAATTTGTTTTTTGCAATTCTCCATATTCATTGTTAAGAGAAAATTGTGCTGATAATGTAGGGGAAAAAATAATGTAGTGGTAAAAAAAAAATTCTTTAACTTTTTTCCACATAACTGCTAAAGTGTGTATTGAACTAAGGGTTGTGCTTTCTATTAGGCATTTCTGACTTTTTCATTATTGCTTTAACTTATAGCCTTAAGGCTGTTCTCAAATCTAAAGGAGCTACTTTCTGAGACATTTTTTTAAATTTATTTTTATTCGAAAATGCGTGAAATTGGAATGTGTTGTCTTGAGAAACTACGTAATTTAAAGGCGTGTTGGATTTTATGGTAAATCCAGAAGATTCTTCAGAAAAAAAATATTATCAAAGTAGGCATTTTGAACAGAGTTGCTGTACATAACTCCGTAAGAAAGGAAAAAAGCGGTCGTCACATGGCCACAATTGCTTTTATTTCAATAAGAATTTATTTATCAAAACATCAAAACTCATTTTTATTCCAAATTTCTTCAACAGTCAGATATAAGAATTTTATGCCTTTACGTTTAAAAGTGAATAAGAAAATGTGTCAGAAAGTTTTGTATTCTTGAGCAGGGATTTTAAAAACCACCTTAAGATGATTTTTTGACAATTTCTACCTTTATGTTTTATGTATCGATATGAATGTTTAATGTTATCCATGTTAAAGATGTTTACTCTTTCTTTAAGGTACGTAATGTGGATAAACCCTGTATGTAGAACATACTACTGCAAACCAATTAACATATTTATGCTGTGCATGGCCAAAACAATTAAATGTCTCCTCTACCTTCCATTATTTTCTCACTAATGGTCTCTCTGTTCGTCTAATGTATGTATTTGTAACTATGTATATATTATAATGTATTATTACAATTTCTATATTGTAATAAATATATTTCTACATTTTAATTGATTGTTTCAACTTTTTTTCTAAAACGTGATTACTTTTTTTTTTTTTTTATGTTCCTAAATATATATGCACCATGTTCTAAAACAATAATTTAATTATTTTAAGAAATATTTATAAGTTTTATTAAAGAGAGTATCAATAATTACTTTCATTTTATTTATTTGCTCAAAAACATTACAATTTATTAAATGAGTGTTAATTCCTTAAAGCTTTTATGGTCTGCAAACTTCCACGCTTCTCTTTTGTTAACCCCTCATGGTTAAATATACATTGCATTTATTCAATATATATCTCTCTATTCTAAAAAAAAGTAACTACCGCTGTCACCGCCGCCGCCGCCGCCGCCGGTTTTGAATTTTTTGTGACTGGAGGTCTTTCTTCATTAATATTAAGAAAAATAATGCATACAAAAATATAAAAATCGGTGGTTTTATACAGAAATGTTTGATAAACACGCTGAAGCAGACAGTTTTCAAATCGAAGAATTATTTTAAGAGATATTTAATGCTAAAGTTGGACAAAATCGTTCCACTAAAAAAGTTTTATAGCAGCAAAAACTATACATGGCAGTGTAATCATTTTTAGATCATTTTATGCGTTAGAATTTGCCGGAGTGCAGATTGCATTAATTTTTTTATTTTGACTCATTTTTTGAGGTTTTATTTCTATTTTAAATTCAAATTTTCAGCATTTCTAGAGATATTTTTTACAGATTTCAGAAAGTGATATTAATTTAAACTGTTGCCAACTGTATAAACAGAGGAAGCAATAATGTTTGCTTCAAAAAAAAAATATTTATATGTGTAAATAAATTAAAAATTTATTTACACGTGACTATTATAAACAGAAAAAAAAACATTTGGAATTAGAATTAAATAATTATGTGCAAAAAGCAGGAACTTATTAAAAATTACGTCATAAAAACTATAATTACACGTGAATTTTAAGTGAGAAAGGAATTTGTAAAATAATAAATTTATTAACATGCGTTAGAAGTATTAAATAGGAGAAATTACGTCATATTTACGTCACATTACAGTTATTACATAAAAGGAACGCAAAATAATATTGCAAAACGGTTTAAATTTAAATATTGCGCTAGACATTTATTTGATATTTTGAGAGGATACTTTTCAACTGGTATTTTCAAGGGAATATTTAACAGAGAAAGAATAGCTTGGTAAAAATTACGTCAGATTAAAAACGATTAATTTAAAATGTCTCATTTAAAAGAACTTTCTTTTCGCTTTGTTAAAAAATACCAGGATACAAAGACTCTGTTTACTTAATTCCTTTTATATTAGCTTATTTTGAAATGTTGTTACATGTGTCTACGTCATCAAGTTATTTTTATTTCGACGTTTTATTTGTATTTTTATTAATGCTGTACTAATTTATTTGTTCTTTCGTTATTTAAAATAAAAAATTATGTCAATTTGTATAATTTGGCGAGTGGTTTGGCGATTTATATAATTTGGCGAAATGTGTCGACGGGATAATCAAGTAGTACCGCAGCGGATTTGGCGTTAAAATCCCCCAATCAAAGAGAAATGAATAGAAATCCGTTTATAGGGAGTTCGCCACTGTTTTTTAAATTATAATTCAATCTTTCGAAATCTTTTTAAAGCCGATCAAATTAGCGTGCATTTAGAGTCTGCGGTGTCTGGACGGGGGTTGGCGAGCATAGCTCGTAGGGGGCCGAGCCCCCTAGTGGTTAAAATAATTTTTAAATGTTAATAATAGTGATAAATGAATTTTCAAAAATGATACATACTTTCAAGAAAAACACTAAAGTCACTAAACAAAACACACACTAAACCAAAAAGCCCTCTCTTTTGTGAGAAGGGACATGCCACTAAGTGCTGTGTAATAAATTTCTAAGGAAATAAGCATATAGGATTCCTGAATATACATATATACAGGGTTATTCATAATTCCCTCTGGGGTTTCAAAGCGCTGTAGTAAAAAAAACTAAGTGAATACAGTAAAAAAGAACATTAAAAAGAATACAGAAACAAATCAAGTTTTATTGTCAGCAGTTGCAGGTAGGCAGTTAGTAAATAAAAATACTGTTTACAGGTGAACAGAATGCATTTTGTGTCTTAGAAATTCCAAAATCTGAATCAGTGGTGTTAATTCAGCGGGCATTTCGGACGAAATATCAAACACAGTGACTAACTGACAAGACAGTTCATGTGTGGTACAATAAATATAAAGAACGTTGATAGTACCATGTTGAATACAGTGTGGCGGGAATTGGACTATGGCATTGATGTATGCCGTGTGACTAAGGGTTCACACATAGAACACATGTAAGTAAAACTAGTTTCAAATGTTCTTTTATGCTTTGTTTGTCTTAGTTTTTTTTACTACAGCGCTTTGAAACCCCGGAAGAAATTATGAATAACCCTGTATATATATTTTAAGAGATTGAAAAAAAATTATTTCATGTTCTATAACTTTTCCCCAATGAATTAAAATGATTATTTTAAACAATTTTAGTTGATTAATGATAAAACTATTTCTTGAGACTGTGTAATTATTTTCTTATTGCTGCAATTAAACATGTAAATCCTCTAATATAAGTAATTTGATATTTAATGCAAGTTGTTATGAACTTAATTTGCAATACATTTCCAAAATTTCAAAATAGTTATATTAATCATTACATGTTTTATTTTTCTACAGATTAAATTCTATCAAAAAAAAAAAAGAAAAAGCAATTTAACAAATTACAACGACCACTTGGAAAATGATTTTTTCGAAGATTAAAATTTAAGACATAAAAAATCGCACGGAGTTGATCATACATTACGTTCGCCATGAATTAAACATTAATAGTGTTATTACACGTAAAAATTGCAAGATTTCCTGAAACTTACGTATTATCCAAGCATTTCATTGGCTGTTCGGGAAATGGCTTTTCCATCGTAGAAATCTGACGACACATTTTAAATGAAATTTTATTCTTAAACTTCTAAACATCCCACAATATTACTTTTTACACCGTCCTATAGAGAAAAAAATGGGTTTTTAAATGCAATTTGTTTGAAAGCTGTATTTCAATTTGTTTCTGAGTTATTATTTTTTTTTTTGTAGTTTTTATTACTTTTTGTCATAGCGGCAACAGAAGTAAATCATCTCTGTTGAAAGTAAAGGGAAATACAATTTCCTGTATGGACCAATCAGAAAACGAATAAAATGCGGATTAAACCAATAAAAAGCTTCAGCTATGCTTTTGATTTCCTACCCTGACGAGGACAATAACCATTTTTCCAAATGGTAAAATAATAATAATAATAATAATAATAATAATAATAAAATTCCCAAGTTCTTCTTTATTCTAAGTATGAATCTAACATTGCTTTTACGATTTTCACTAGACTGGTTTGAAAGTTGTTGGAGGTCTGTTAAAATCAGATTTGGACTAATTACGAAATAATCGATAGTCGTATTATACAATGTTTAAGTGCTATCTGGAATAAGTTGTGAATATTTAGAAATTATCTAAGTTTTGTTTAAAAGAATACCTGTAGCCGTGGTCAAATGTGTATTCTTTCTACCAGTATTCATAAGTTTCAGTGTTTTCTCCCCGGTCTAACTTCAACTTCAGCTAATTTGTTTAGCATTCGTGCCAATTTAACAGGGGTGTTTATTAAAGTATCTAACAATATTTCTGATTAGTATTATTAATAAATTCACCTTATTTTATCAGCTGTGTTTAGTGTTATTTATTTATTTATTTATATATTACTATATCACTATTTTCGAATAGCAATAGCAACCTTCCTGTCGTTAAATAATGTGGTTATTACTATTCGGAGATAGTGGTATATATTTTAATTAAAATTCATTAAATTGGCAACACTAGAGAAGAGCGAATAAATTCATATCTGGGCAATTACATTGTAACAGACTAACGGTGGCAGGAAAGCATGGCCTTACCTTATTTTTAAATAATAATCATCCAATGTAATAGACTAACAGTGAGAAGAAAAATTGCCTTTCCCAATTTAAAAATAATAATCATGGTATAAAAAGATGGCTACAGCGAGCACATGATATTAGAAGGTAATTAAAGTAGTTATTATGAATAAATTATTTAATGTTAATAATTATAATTAAAGAAATGTTATTGTAACTGACAAACAGTAATTACCATGCTTTTCGGATACCTTAATTTTTACCTATATATCTTCTAAAATAACATACAATTTATTGTTACAAAAATGTATTTTCAATCACAGAGAGTTCAGAAAGATACATCTTTCGCAAAATTTGAGTGTTGCCACAATATGGATATGAAAAATATGTAATCTTACCTGTAACAGGAACAACATCAAATGTGTAACAGTCAAACAAATAAACACATAAAAAGAACCCATGCTGATTATAATGGATTTTATTGATTATTCAACACTTTATAAAATATATTTCAACTATAAAAAATATAGGTTTAATACTATCAGAAATTATATTATTATCTATTTGACGTAAAAAATAAAATACTAAAAAGGGTAACATTGGCTTTGATTTGATCCATTTGTGTCTTAGCAATATTTTTGGTTTCAAAGACCGAACTTTATCCCGTAATAGCCGTTCTTGTGTTAAATGGGATATTTTTACATTAGTCTTGTGGGCGATGCAAAGTCTTGCTGCAAAAATCTGAGTCTTAACCGGGTCCGACTGTACTTACTTTTTCTTAATGTTTTTGTCCCTAAGTATTTTTCACAGTTTATTTAAATTTAGTTAAGTACAGTTCAAGTTCATTTTTTTTCTAAGAACCACTTTGTTGTATATACTATTTACTTAGTATTTACAATCTAGTGATAAAAAGATACAGAAAATTACTTTACATGGTAAACAAATTATGAGCGTTAGAAAAATACAGAATATACAATTACGTAGAATTTATTATTCTTTTTAGGCTATGTAATTTAAATTTTATCTTTCACATATTTCTGGAAATACTTTTTAAAAACTACATCAGCGATTTCTTTATTACTTTTATTTTTTAAATATTTAAAACTCTTATTATTTCTTAAATTTTACGTCTGTTTAAAAGACTTCTGCATTAGAAATTAAGGTAAAAAAAGGTAAATTTGAATTTAAAATGCCACTTCCATGTTAAGCATCATTAATTCATCTTTGACAGAATATTTTTTCTAAATTTTAATTTTGCTAACTCGTTTGCAGTACAGTCATTCAGGGTAACTTTGTACCACTTCCTACTTTTCAGTATGTTTGACTTCAAAAGGCTAGATAAACTTTAGTGCTACATTCTGTTGGCAAGTTTATAAACTGTGTTGTCTACTCTTTATTTTAGAAAATAAATTGACAACATTATGCACAATTAATTGAATCATCCAACTATTATTCTGAAGTATGTTTACAAGATAATTTTGAATTCTGTTTTGAAGTTGTTGTAATCCAATTAAATTTTTATAGTAAGTAACAATATACAGTAAACTCTGTCTAAGGCGGAATCGATCGGGACCGAGAAAATTTTCCGCCGTAGACAATATTCCGCCTTAGAGAAATTTTACTCTATGTCTATGGAATCACAGGGACTTAAAAATCTTTCCGAGTTAGACAGATTTCCGTCTTAAACAGAGTCCGCCTTACAGAAAATTTACTGTACTCATTTATCAGATATATTATTATCTAAATGTTATAAATGTGTTAATATTTTGTGATTATTTATTTACTAATAAGTTTGTAAAATGTAAAATAAGAAGGCATTACCATTTTACCTCATTTTCTGTATAACTTTGAGCCAGCTCAAAGTTAGGCTAAGGTTTATTGTTTACTCATTATAGATACTACTAACAAATTATATACAGACTAAAAATGTAAGTAACTCTATGTATATAATTGAAGTATAGGCAGATTATAAAGAGCATATCCGGATAAACGTTGGAAACACGCCTTTCAATCAAATTTTCTGACTTTTTCAAAAGATTTGGCTACCTATCTGACAATGTATTTCTCCTATCCTCATCTTATAAATACTGACATTTTATGAGATAAAAAGGTTTTTTTTCTTTTTTTAAAATAAAATCTGATTTTCTCAAAAACTAATTGCACCGAATTTCATGCCATAAACCAGTGTAAACTCAGATTATATAGATATCAAAGATGCATAACTGGGAATTTTTGGCTAATTTTCTGTTCATAAAATCTGTGGAATAATGATAAAATGGTTATGCGAAAATTACTATTTTCATGTCAAAAATTCCTCATATGTGCACATATATATAAATGCCGAAATTGTGCATTCGATATAACATGGAGATATTTTTTATAAAAACGTTATTTGGGGCAGAGCTAACAATTCGACATACCATATATTCGACATTTTTTATTCTTGTTTGATTAATACTAGTACTAGTATGTACTACTGTAACTATGGATATATTATTGTGTTAAAACATTGAAAATTATTTTTCACTGCATTTTTATGTTTTATATGTACAATAAATAGTTCTTTTTTGTGCTAAATATTCATGGTTTTCTTGTTCCCCTATTCCTATGCATAATATTCATTTTAATATCATAAAAAATTGTACAAATCTTGTGATGTTGGTAAATGTACATTAGGAGTCTTTAAAAATATGCATTTTTTTTTTTTGGTTCAATGTTGTCCTAACTACAATACCTATTTTTATAATGCATTATTTTATATGATATTTATAATATGGTGCAAAGTAACCCTACATGACTGGATAACTTTGAACCAGGTTAAAAATTCCTTTTTTATAGTTCATATCAATATTACTCCTTAATTTCTGATAGTCATACAATAATTTGGGAGCATTTATGCTCTTTTATGCCACTAGTTGCAACAATATTATTAAAATAAGAGTAGAACACCTGAAAATAGAGAAAATGCGGATCAAAATTACTCTGAATGACTGTAGCATTAAAATTCAGCTAACATATTATTGTGATGAAAACTTGTCTGAACATGTATAAAATATTTAGAAATTTTGGCAGCAATAAATTGTCAATAATTGATTGTTTAGACTCATTCGATTACAAATGTAACTCATGTGCAAATGTATTTGATTATCAGAATCACTCGATTGTGCCCATCACTAGCTTCGATCAATTTGTCGACACCTGGGTCTAAATGAACTGTTGACAACTCACAGAAAAGGAGGTCTTAGACTATCAAACAATATGAACTAATTTGTAAAAAGTGTTTAAATTACACATAAAATTTTTATAATTTTTCTGGTACAGATACATGTTCTGGATGCTTTCTCGTTTGATTTTAATATTATTTTTTGAAATGTATGCATAAATTCTTAACCCGCGCATCAATGAATATTTACTAAAAAGCACAGAAACTATTTAATTTTCTGAGATGTTTTCAACCAACGATCTCCATCTGCCAGAAGTGAATTTTACAATTTCAAGAATAATAATTGAAGTAAATATTAATTTAATGACGACCCCTATTTTAAAATTTACAGTCACATTCGGCACGAACCAACAGTCACTTGAAAGGTATCCCTCGCATTTTTTGTGGAAAAAGAAAAAAAAAAAATCAACAACTGCACATTGAGATTAATGCATCAGGAAAAAATACGAGGCTAATTTTTTGTTACATTCTTCTATCTTCAATAGAAGAAAGTATTGTAAACGAAATTTTTTTCGACTTCCGGCTATCTACAGATTTACACGTTTTAGGGGCCAGAGATCCCAAAAAACATGTTTATAGAAAATGTCTGTCTGTCTGTGTGTCCGTCTGTCCGTCTGTCTGTCGCTAATGTACCATCAAAAAGTGTATGAAGTTATGCATAGAATTGAACCAAATTTTTATTTTAAGTTTTTGGCTATGGCAAGCAGATCATCCTTGAATTTGGAAAAATATTCGCCCGTAGGGGGCGCTGTAATAGCGATTTTTGTGCAATTTTGAATATTGTACCATCCAAAACTGTATGAAGTTATACATAGAATTTAACCAAATTTTTATTTTAAGTTTTTGGATATTTCAAGTAGGTCCTCCCTGAATTTGAAAAAAAAATTCGTCGGTAGGGGGCGCTGTAACAGCGATTTTTATGCAATTTTGATTATTGTACCATCCAAAATTGTATGAAGTTATGCATAGAATTGAACCAAATTTTTCTTTTAAGTTCTTCGCTATGGCAAGCAGGTCCTTCCTTAATTTGGAAAAAAATGCCGGTAGGGGGCGCTGTAATAGCAATTTTTGTGCCATTTTGAATATTGTACCATTGGAAAGTGTATGAAGTTATGCAAAGAATTAAGCCAAATTTTTTGTGTTTGTTTTTGGATATGGCACGAAGGTCCTCCCTGAATTTGGAATAATTCCGCCTGAATATTGTACCATTGGAAAGTGTATGAAGTTATGCATAGAATTAAGCCAAATTTTTTGTGTTTGTTTTTGGACATGGCACGAAGGTCCTCCCTGAATTTGGAAGAATTCCGCCGGAAGGGGGTACTATAATTGCGATGTCTGTACCATTTTCATTATTGTGCCATCGAAAAGTGTATGAATTTATACATAGAATTGAAGCAAATTTTTTGTGTATGTTTCTGGCTATGGCAAACAAGTCTTCCCTGAACTTGAAAAAATTCAGCCAGAAGGGGGCGCTATAATTGGATCTCTGTGCCATTTTCATTATTATACCATCGAGAAGTGTATGAATTTATGCATAGAATTGCACCAAATTTTTTGTGCACGTTTCTGGCTATGGCAAACAAGTCCTCCGTGATATTTGAAAGAAATCTATAGGAAGGAGGGTGCTGTAATAGCGATATTTGTGCCATTTTCTTTATAGTACAATCGAAAATTGTATAAAATTATGCATACAATTGAACCAAATTTATTGTGCATGTTTTTGGCTTTAGCCAACAGGTCCTCCTTGAATTTGGAAATATCGCGCGTTAATGGGGCTCTGTGATAGCGATTTTTGTATACTTTTCTTGATTTTTCGTAGTTCTATTGTCCATCGGCGGCTCGTGCAAAGGCGGGAACTCGCGTCCTGCCTAGCCGGCTATTCGCAAACATCTGATAACAACAGAATAAGGAAAAACTATTAATTTTAACAAATTATCATGATACAGATTAACTCGTTTTTAGTTCGTTTAATTGACTGAAGCAGAAATTTAAGATGAAAATCAAAGTTGGTATAGTATTGAACTAATAATATTTAAGTATTAACATGTGTAATTAGTTTTTGAAATATTAAAATGTATACGATAGAAGAAAGTTTGGGTCCAACAAGTTTGTTTTGTAATAACGAAGATTTATAATGTTAAATTCAATTTATATTTTTACATACTAATTGTAAAATAAAAAATAAACTTTACCTTTTATTATATTTATTCTCATTATATCAATTAAGTGCTCATACTAGTACGTACTCCACTATTATTCGCCTAAAATTTTCCCCATTTTATAAAATTGTACAATTTAAGTGTTATAAGAAGTCGACACCTCCCCCCCTTCCGACATTTCTTAAAAATGGTATGCTTTATAATATTTTCAATAGAAATCCAAAAGTGATCATAATACTAAGCTGCAGTCATTATATTAATTGAGAAACGTTAAAGCAAATGCTTTCTTTTTTGTTGTTTCTGCAAATCATTCCTTTTCAAATAGCAAAAAGTCTTAGTAATTTCACTGTTGCAGCTTTCCGAGTTAAACAAATTTATTTTTTGATTTTTGATTGATACTCTGAAAATGTTTTCTTGTTAAAAAAAGAGAAAGAAAATGAGAGAGAACGAGAAAAGAGATAAGCAATAAAATTTTGAAATTTTAGCCCAAATTTTTCATATTAGACAGGAAAACATAGTTAAAAATAGTATTTTTTTTTCTCCCCATTTTACAAATACATCATTTACGTTAAACTTTAGGCACATTTTAAAAACTACTTACAAAATATAAAGGTAATAAAAAATAATTTTTGTGCAATTGATGCATATATAGATCGATATCCTATATAGAAATTGACGTCAATTTCATAAACCTCAAGTTCAATGGGTTTTTTTTTTTCAAAGCCTCTAAAACCATAAATATGACTACGAAAAAAAACTATTATTTTAACACAATCAAACTGATTGGTAAAGTTATCATACGAATTGAATATTTCCAACTCAGCGAAAAAATGCCAAGACCGGTACAGGGCCGAGGCATTGGCCCTGTAAGCCAAGGGTCTGGTTCGATTCCCGGCCTGAACATTTTTTCACTCAGTTGAAAATATTCAATTCTTACGAAAGAAAAGTTCAATGAATTACAAAACAGCATATAATATATGAACAATAATTGTTTCTACTAAACTAAATGCATTGTTTCTGCAACAGTGTGAATTAAATTATCACAACCCCCCCCCCCCCCCAAAAAAAAAGGAACTGGAACACAAAGAGAGTAAGATTGTAAAACATTACTATGTGCTGGATGATTTTTATTTTAGCCTATAATATTTCGTCAACAACCCTGCTTTAACTACTGAAACTAAAATATGACCAGATCGATTTTATTTTCTTTGCCATCGCAGAACACTAAATTCAGATAAAAAACATACATTAACACAAAAATAGAATCTAGGAGATATTTTTATTTCATCTTACTTATGTTATGAAAATTTCTTTAATTATCTATACTTTTAAATTCTTCTCATTAAACACCAAGTAAAAGCTCACATTTTCTTGAAATCAAAACTTAATAAAATAGTGTATTCTAATGTTCTAAATAAAATAGTTTTAAATATTAATAAATAAAATTTAAAACTATGTAATGTACAATAAAACCTCCCTAAAGAAACCACATTCCGTTCCAAGAAGTTCACTCTGAGAGGTGATCTCTTAATGGAAGTCATGTTTAAATCAAGATTTTAATTGTTGAAAAAGGGTAATAATTAATGTTACTATTTTTTTTCACATTAGGAAAAAATATGAAAATTTAAGTATCAAAATAAAAGTTAATTACATAAGTTAATTACTGCGATGCTTAAAAAAGGAATACATTGACGTTTGTTTTGATTTTACGGTTTTATATTTTATAACTTTTATTTCCAAGTCCTTTCAAAGTTCAGTAAATAAACGCTTTTTTTCTGGACGGGAACAAATAATGACCATTTCATTAATTTAACTATTTTGGGGTGAGTTTCCTGACAGAATAGGGCAGGGGAGTTTATTAACCGTCATTCTTAATTTGTCATCAGAGTTTAATTCATTGCCTAAAAAGGCACAAAGGGGTTTAATCACTTAAAAGTTACAGGAATAATAATAATAATAATAATAAATTCTAAACTTAGTTTAGAATTTTCATGCATAATGCGCTCTCGGAATTATTTTTCTAATAAAACCTTCTTCTAGTGACCAGGAAAAACGGAATTTGTTTTATTTTCTTCAAAGAAATTAGTCTCTCATGGAAGGAGTTCAACTGAGATGGTCTCTAAATGGAGGTAAAATTAGCATTGAGCGTATTCGAATAAATATCGTTCCATGAAAAAATGGTCGTTCAGGGAGGTGGTCGCTTAATGGAGGTGGCCGCACAGGGAGGTTTCACTGTATACAAGATATTTAAGACAAGATTTCCCCGTAAACCATTTTCTGAAAGCAAAGCGGGCATAAAGGAGCCGGGGTCATTTTTAACCACATCCCAATGCAAGGGCGGTATAAAATATGGTTACAGCAGAGTCTCACAAAAGTTTTGCGCTTTTTCTTGTCCAAACAAGTTGCACATTGGATTAAGGAAGGAGTTTTTTCCATTTTTAATATAGGATCCTCTTCACATTTCTGGCTGTTACTTTGACACATTATACATTCACATTGCTTATTTCCATCGGTAGAATTGATAATTTCCATTGGTTCTTCACAGCTTTTGACTGCATCTGCTGCCTTAAAAATAGATATAATTATTGTTAAAAATACAATACATCAAACCGATGTTTTCTCAAATACATTTTATGAAAAAAAGAATTATATTTTACATTTATCTTTTTAAATTAACTTAAAAAAATAATAATAATACAGTAGACTCCCTCAAATCCACACATCTTGGGACCAGAAGTTGTGCGGATTTTGGAATTTTGTAGATTCCTGGTCTTTGCTTTATTTACATTTTTTAAAGAATAATTTGAATGTAATAATGCAATCAAAATTATAATGAATGCTTCTAATATAGTAAAATTTAAAATAAGTAAAGTAATTAACTAAAATGATAAAAAAGTAAGAATTTCAAAAATGAATAAATTATAGGTCAAGTAATATAATTAATAATGTATATGTATAATTAAATATACATAACAAATATGAGATATATTTTTCTTGAATTATTCAATGAAATTTTCTTCATAAAAGTATCCTAACTCGCATAAAAATCTTAAAGTAAGGAAATTTCATTTCAGATTCAGCCAGTCTTAATAACCAAAAAAGCTTGATTAATACATAAAAATATTTGGTAAACAGATAATGATTACATATGATATCAGAAATACCTTGGATTTTTTTTTCAGAAATAAATGTATACTTCCTTCAGATAAAAACACAAGTTCAGTCATATTATGAAAAATTACATATTAAAATACACACAGAATGATATGAAAACTAAAAAATTCTATAAATCTGTCCCTACATAGGAATTGACAGTTTCACTGTTTACATCTGTGATGATGTGCGGATTTTAGGCGTTTGTGGATTTTAGAGTTGCAGATTTGAGGGAGTCTATTGTATAATATTTACTCCAAAATTCCTTCTTTGCATTACCGTTTTCATAAAAAAAATATTCAAATCTTAAAAAATGGTCTTAAAATCTTTAGTTGTAAAATATGTTTTGCTCCATGCTTAAAAGCAAAATAACTAGATTTTAAAAATAAAACATGAAAGATATTGGTATCTGTTAATTTCTATGTGATATTATAACTTATAGAAACAGGGATGTACATTTAAAATTTTATGTTAAAATACTAAAGCAACAAAAATCGTATTTGGTTTGAAATCGAAAAGTTGTTTTGTATAATATAACAGTGCGAAATAGTGAACTGCCATCCAGCGTTAGGGGAAAAAAAAGTCACAGGGACCAATAAGCATGAGAATTTACTGGTCTGCTACATAAAATTCTATTAAGTCCCTTTAACCCTTTGACTGACCTCCCACCCCAGGAATATAAACCAAACTTAAATTCAGCATAATAAAATGTAAAATTATAATTTGTTAAACATTAAATAAGCAACAGTACATAAACAAAAACTATAAAATTATCAGATATTTTATTTCCGATTATTTATTTCAACTGACTGTAAGGTTTAAGTTTTTTTGGTACTTTTCTGTTACACGCGGGCGCCAGTGTTATATATATATATATATATATATATATACATATACACATATATGTACACGTACAGTCGTGGAAAAAAAAGTAAACACCCCCTACTAACTTCTCAACAAATTATCATAGAAGAAAGTTACTGGTACCAAACGACTGGAAATAAAGTCTACTTTTAAATGATGCATATAAAATTTTTTTAAGGGGCCTTCTACATATTAAAACGAACCATAACTTTGTTTTTTTCAATAGCAGTACGCAATTCTGGCAGCATAAATGAACTCTACATCTTACAATTAGCCTATAAACAAATTTTTATGCAATTCGTGCCATAAGTTTCCGAAAAATTAATTATTTTAAAACGAGCGTATTTTAAGGGCTGTATCCAAATTGAAGTTCCGAACTCGGTTGCCGCCTTCTTGATCAAGGCACGTTTAACCGTCAATGAAACCTGTTTGATTACAGGATAGCTGAATAAATTTCAAAAATTTACTCACTTCTATCATAGAACGTTAAACCATCATTTTGCCGTTTTTTAAGCATAATTTGAAAACTACTTGGAAGAAATATGTAAAATTTTGGATTTACATAAAGCAGGACTTAATAAATCTAAATCCATCAAAAAATTGTATGTTGCAATTCATAATTTTTTCGAATATTAATTTCATAATTCATAATTCATATCATAAAATTATAAAAATTGCAAATTCAACGTATTTATGTTTGAGTATATTAGTATTATTGCTATACAAAAAATTAGCTCATTAGGAGCATAATTTCAGGAGATATAAATAAAAATATGAAAATGTAATTTAACATTAGAAGTATTAAATTTTGAATGTCTATAATTCAAAAACTTATCATTCGAATGACTTGAAATTTGGTTTTTAGGCATATTTTGAACCAAAGATTTGAAATATCTCGTTAAATTGGGGTACTGTCATTGAAAAAAAGGAAGTTTGGATTAGTTTTAATATGTATATTCCCCTAAGCAAATTTTATACACACCATAAAAGTAGACTTTATTTCCAATCGTCCGGTACCAGTAACTTTCGTCTACGATAATTTGTTGAGGAGTTAGTAGGGGGTATTTACTTTTTTTTCCCACGACTGTACACATATATAATATACATATGTATATATTAGATATATGTGTGTGTGTACATATACAGGATGTTTCATAAAAGATGGACAAAATTTTATGAGGTGATAGTACACGTCCTAACGAGCAACTTTCATCAAAGAATGCATGGTCCGAAATAAAACGAAAAGATGCTAGAGGGCGCCGAAGGTGACGTTGTTATACGAGGCAAAAGCACACAAGAAACGATTAAGTGACAACCACCTGTTGGGAAACCGCTCTCCGTACAATCTTTGAGCCTCTGAGCCATTTTCATTTGCAGTTACATTCATAATTTTTTCGATAAAATGCATATAAGTCTTTTCCTTTCACTGAAGGATAACATCTTGCGATACGTTCCTACCGGGATTGACAGTTGCACACTCGGATCAGGAGCTTTTATGTATTAACAGAAGCGAAATTTTGCAGAAGCATTTTTTTCTTCCCCATATCAAATTAGGATGCTATTAGTGTCGTTCTTCTTCCGATAATTTGGAAGAGGGATGCAACTTCGCGTTTGCATGGACCAAAATTCCAAATACGCCAGCACCTTTGCGTTTTATTTCCGACCATTCATTCTTTGAATAAAGTTGTTTCTTTGGATGTGTACTATCGCCTCTTAAAGTTTTGCCCACCTTTTATGAAACACCCTGTATATATTTGGCATATATGTGTGTATATATGTATGTATGTATACAATTGGCACCCGGCTAATCGAGAAGTACATTTTTTTTAATTATTTATTTATATATCTTTAAATAAAATAAATTGTGTGATTTATGTTCAGTTGCGGTTTTCTCAGGGGCGGGAAAATTTACGTTTGACTCTCAGAGGGAAGAAAAGTTACTGGTACTGAGGACCACTAAATTTTTCTAATTAGTTGTCCGAATGAATCTTTTGGTGGTCTCGGACCTGCGGACTACCAAGGATTTCGAACGCTGTCATGAATAGACATAAATATAAAACAAGGAATTTTATTAAAGAAATTCTTTTTTCACATGTTACTAACCAATAAAATAAACTTCTAGAGCTTCACGGTTTATTTTTTTTTCAATTGCAAAACCCACCACGAGGTTTTACACAACCTTGCTATATTTACGCTGTCCTCCCCCTTAACCCTCCTGCACTTGTATGTACAGTCTAAGCCAAAACAAGATCCATTCTAATAATTTTAATAAACAAATTGGGGCAGAAAAAAAGCAATTGGAAATAGACTTTTTTTTTCAATTTATGCTAAAAAATAAGCTTTGGAAACCATAAGCATTTAAAGCGTCGATAAAAGATCTGTGTTGCAATTTTTTATAGGCTACGATTTTTTTTTTTCGAACATTATTTTTTCAAAGTATATTTTTCATATAATGTTCGAAAAAAAATTTAACCTACAAAAATTGGTAAAAAAAAACAAAAAATTAGAAATGCAAGTAATTTTAGAGATTGGTAAAATTTTAATATGTAGACGTTCCTGAAAGCACAATTTAAGTGCAGCGTTAATAAGTACATTTTTTACTAATCGACAAACACCAGTCACATTACTAACCTATAAAATAAACCTCTAGAGCTTCACAGTTTTTTTTTTCAATTGCAAAACCCACCATGAAGTTTTAAACAACCTTGTTATATTTACGCAGTCCTCCCCCTTAACCCTCCTGCACTTGTATGCACAGTCTAAGCCAAAACAAGATCCATTCTAATCATTTTAATAAACAAATTGGGGCAGAAAAAAGCAATTGGAAATAGACATTTTTTTTTTCAATTTATGCTGAAAAAATAAGCATTTAAAGCGTTGATAAAACGATTTCTGTTGCAATTTTTTATAGGCTACAATTTTGTTTTCGAATATCATTTTTTCAATGTATATTTTTCATATAAAGTTCGAAAAAAAATGTAACCTACAGAAATTGGTAATAAATAAAAAAAAAAGCATTTAGAAATACAAGTAATTTTAGAGATTGTTAAAATTTGAATATGTAGACGTTCCTGAAAGCACAATTTAAGTACAGCGTTAATATGTACATTTTTTACTAATCGACAAACACCAGTCACATTGATAAATGACGATTTGCAGTAGAAATGATTGCGGTTGGTATATTTTACTTTCTCACGTTTGTACATTTAACGACCAGACATTTTAAACGTCATATTCATTTGCTAATTCCATAATAATATGGGTTGGTACATTTTTCTTTTCCACAATTGTGCATTTAATGACCAGAACAAAGAAATAATAATACAAGAAAAATATAATAAAACAAGTGTTTAAAACGTGAGATTCCCGGGAACATACAGCCTTGTGTTTCAAACCGTAAGTGAACACCATTTTCCTTTTTTTTTTTTTTTAGACTACTAATAGATTTTTTTCATTTAATCTAATATTTTAGTATGCCCGATAACAACAGCAAAAAGCAGTTTTATATGACAAACTTCAGTTTTATACTTAAAAAAGTATTGAAATTTAACGTTAATGGCATTTTCGTATTAGCCATAAGGGAGAGCAAGATACAGTAGGCCATCCCTTATATTTTATTTATTTTTAAAGCATTTCTTTTAGGCTAATTCATTACAGCATGGATTGATTACTTATAGTCTTCAGAACACATTTCGTAGCTAAGAATGAACCATTTTATCCTGATTGGTTGTTTTAAGCTTCTAAAAGTAAAATTTTCATTATCATACTTTTCTTTATTTAGTAATTAAAGGTTATAGATAAATCAGATAAAACAGCTTTTTTGTAAAGGTCAGATACTTGTTTTTATTTAATTTTAAAATTAATATGCTTAAAATAAAACTTTAAATAATATTTTTATGAGAAGATATTGAACTCCAATACGGGGCACATTTGACCACTCATTGCTGGGGTACAGTGGTCTACAATTCACTCTGTTACTGTAATGCAGAATTTTCAAAATATTTAATAATTGCTTATTCTCGAAAAAGAAATATAGTTTTAAAGTAATTACTTAACTGTAAAATAAAGTAAACAAAGAAAAATGTCATTTTATTTAACATAGTAAGAAATATTTCCGTTTTTATTTATTGCCTTTAAAAAAATATATAAGTATCCTATTGACTGTAGCATGTTATTACTAAAAGAATTTCCTGTCAGGTTCTAAAATTATATTACTCATTTTAGATGTAACATAAAACAAATTTGGAAACAAAACTTTATGATTATTAATCTGTTGTTTATATCAGTGTTATCATAAAATCGCCCTCAGACCCAAAAGTATTTCAGAAAAATATCACTCTCAAAATAAGTACTTTGGAGTTTCATTTGCAAATTTTAATGTGCGATGACTTTAATAACTTCACCTTATTTGTAATTGTTCCTGTATCTTAATCTGTTGTTATTTAAAATATATAAAAATTTTCTTTTGATAATTTTTCTGTTTTTTTTTTATATGTTTTGTTTGAAAATGTCACTTGCAAATTTCCATTATTATGTTATTTTGGAGGTAGAGGGGAGATAAAGAGTGACTAAAATAATAAAAAATTAATTTATATTGTATTTCAAATAATACTTAATAGTGGACCACTGTGTCCCAGTACATGGACCAGTGGACCCCAATTCTGGGGCTCACTGGTCCAATTTAAGAACGTATACAAATATTTTCATTTGAAAAATATATTTGAAACTATGTTCTGAAAAAAATTGAGGCATATAAAAATGTTTACGGAATGTTCAAGAATATTTTCAGGCAGATTGGACTTTCCATTAAAGAGAAAAAAAATGTAAAGTGCAAAAGTGGTCCACTGTGCCCCAGTCTTCCCTATATCAGAAATACCTAGCTAAAGAAATCGCCGATGATTTCCCTACTTATAGCAGCTTTTTTTTTTAATTATTATTCTGATCAGTTTTAAGCACTAAGTTTGATTGCACATCTGTTAGATTTATGTTTGATTCAAAATATTTCACTTATTTGCAGATGAAGTTTTAATTCCTTTATGAAATACTTGCCAGAAACAAATGTTGAACTATTAATAGTTTTAAGTGCAAACGGATTAATCTTCCGTAATCGGGCTGCACGTAACAGACATAGTTTAAAAAATCATCTATAAATATTATTATAAAACACATAAAAAATTAGTAAACTGAGATGCAGTTTTCAAACAAATTGTATTTAAATAATTAAAAAAAAATCTTTTTCTATCCGCAGTGTGTTAAATTTACCAATTTAAATTGTGCGATGCTTAAAAAATTTTTAATTGTTTTAAAAAAAATTGATTTTTCAGTTCGGCTATGGCGTATGAATAAAAGTATATCCGTCTGGGCGTTATGCCGCCGAAACTAGATGCTTTGGTCTCTGCCGGAATCCACATTCGTTCTGAAGTTTTTTTCCCTCGGGACGGGACGATGGCAGTCCAAAATCCCCAATAGGGATTATTCTCTTCCCTATAAATTATAGAGTTGCAACAGGTTAAACGTTACTCACGGAACAGTTTTTGCTGTATAATAAAAAAAAAATTCCTTATATTTTTTGAAAGTTGGCGAATTGTATGACAATAATTTATTTTAATTGTTAAATTGAATTTTTTTTTTTTTGACAGCATATTACTTTAATGATGCATTAAGTAATCCAAATAATAAGAAATAATTAAGTCATACTTTTAAATTTTCTATACGTTATATTTTGCATAATTCATGTATTCATAATTTTTAGCTATTTAATTTAAAATTAATAAAAAAAAATATTTTCTTTATTTCACAAAAAGGGGTATATTGTTTAAACAAATATCTGGTGAACATATTTTTAGTTAAAAAACAGCAAAATACATTTCGCTAATGCTTGACATTAAAAAGGATATAGATTATTTTAAACTACATTGCATATCTCCAAAACTTTATTGTATACTAGGGGGCTTTGCCCCCTGCAAGCTACGCTCGCCAACCTCCGTTCAGACACTGCAGAATCTAAAAGCACGCTAATCTGATCGGTTTTAAAAAGATTATAGAAGATTGAATTATACTGAAAAAACTTGTAGCGATCTCCCTGTAAACGGGCTTCCATTCAATTCCCTTTGATTGCAAAATTTTAAGGTAGAATCAGTTGCTGTTAAGACATCCAATGATTGTTTTCGTGTTTGGTTAAAGAAGATCTGTTAAACATTTGAAAAGAAGCTAAAATAAAATGAATTAAGTAAACAGATTCATTGTCTCTCGGTATTTTTTAACAGCGTTATAAAACGATTGACATAATACAATTTACTACAATTACTAAAATTTGCTGCTTTAACCCCTTCAAGGGCGGTGGTTCATTTTTGGACCACTTAATTTTAATTCTTAAATGCCACATTAGCACTAGAATATTGGGATGAAAATTTCCCTTTTATTAAGTAAGTGAACAAAAGCATTTTTGTATTTCGAAATTTGTTTGTAAATTCTGGTGCCATTCACTGATTTCAAGATTTTACGAATAGAAGTGCCTTGTCCGTGAAAGGGTTAAACGCATATTAATCTATTTATTATTTTAAAGTTTCCTTTCCCTTTTAATATTCACGTGTAAATACAATTTTTAGGATATAATTTTCAATATTTTCCTGCCTTTAACACGTACACATTTAATAGTAATTTTAAAGTTTTTTTTGTTTTTTTTTTCTGTTTTTAATATTCACGTGAAAATAAATTTTTAATCGTTAGGAAATATTATTATTTGCGCTCTTTTAAAAATTAAAAACAATCTCTATAATAATAGCCTAAGTCATGTGACTATCATCAACAGCTCCAGGCGGATCCCTTCGCTTTTTATATTCCAGGCGGCCATTTTGGTACTTCAATGTTAGCCAGCCACAGGTGTGATAAGTCGCCGAATATTATTCTATCCCCATTATTTCGTTTATATTATAATAGTCCAAGTCATGTAACTGCCATAAACAACGGGCTGATTCCTTCGCTTTTCATAAGAAAGATTTCCATTTTGATTAAAGAATCAAAATTATTTTTTCGAATAAAACTACATAAAAGTTGCCATGATCACAAAGAATTCCTGGTACTTTTATTTTAGCCGGTGAAAATCTCGCTAATAGCATTTTTTTAATTCGCCAGTTAGCATTTTTTTATTTTTCGAGTGGTAAATTAAAACGGTGCTACTTGGTTATCCTATCGACCAAAAATATGTCGCCAAACTATAAGATTAAATGCCAATAGTGGTTGATCGTAAATGTCACATTCACTTGACTTTAAGGAAGTTACACATGTTCACGACATCAAGTGATTTTTATTTCGACGTTTTATTTGTATTTTTATTAATGTTAGACTAATTTATTTGTTCTTTTGTTATTTAAAATAAAAAAAAGATTAATTTGGCTATTTATATAATTTGGCGAAATTGGTCGATGGGAGAAGTAATAACATTAAAACGTCGCTTTGAAGTGGAAATTAAATCTCATGATTTGTTGCACTGTCACATACGCACTGGGTTTGGCATTATTTTTTTTTTACGACAATTTGGCGAAAACCTCGTTTTCAAATACCTGTTACATATGTATTTTTAAATTATTTTCTGTTATTTTTAAAATGAAATAACCAGGGCCGTGCGAAGAGAAAACGGCGCCCGGGGCAGCGTGCCAATTTGGCGCCCCCCCCCCCTCCTTCAAAATGGCTAAGGGACAGAAACAGAAATAAGTTATATTGAATAAATATTTTGCGTTTATTTTAGAACTTTAAAATATTTCATTTTAATTCAGAAATTCCAAACAACTAAATAACAGAAAAGAAAATTGCACTTATTTGTTAATGAGATCATGATGCTTTGCGACAGATTTTTCTTAACCTTTCTCACATGTTTTTCTAGACATTTTTAGTTGTTGTTAGTCTTTAAACTGCAGGAAATGGGTAAAAATAGCTAACAACCAGGTTGGAAATAAGTGGTCCCTTCAACCGATAAGTACTAAATAAACAAAACAAACAAAAAACCTGAAGAAAACATAACGTAAAAGATAAAAATAAATTATAATTTCAGTACATTAATTAAGGAAGATAACTGAAACAATGTTTTAATTAACATAAAATAAAATATAATTATCAGGCAAATACATTTACTTCCATTTTATTTTTCTTGCGTTTAGGGTAGCAAAATCGTTTATTATTTTATGTGTAAAGATTGCGACACAGTGAATTTTATAGAAAGTAAATTCAGGTTGCTTAATCTATCGCTCATAGTAGATCTTAAGTAGTTTTTTACTATTTTATTGTTACTAGAATACTTATAAATTATGTACGTTGTCTCCACGTTTTTGCAATTCCTTGTTTTCCCTAAGTTAAAATTATGGAGCAACTAAGAGATTTCTAAATGATCCATTTTATAAAAGTTCTTATCTAATGGTAGAAATAATGTTTTCGCATTTAAAACCTCGCTTAACAATTCAAGTCCATTCAAGTCAACAATAAAGGGCAAGGCTGGCAATATTAACAGATTTTCGGTAACTGATTTTAGATTTGCACGAGCCAGAAACTCGTATTCTTGTTACACATTTCTCAGCTTCGTAAAACTCCAGTTCAGTTGCACGGTTATAGTGTCTCTATGTAACACAAAATCCTTTACTTTCATATAAATTCCCACTTTCATCAGGAGCTTCGTAGTCAAACTGTTCTGCGAATTTTACGTTTTCTGTTTTGCTCAAATAAGGACTCTACATTTGTGGACATAACCAAATCTTCGCTTTCTTGTTCAAAAATTCCCTCTCTTGTTGTCTGAAATGTGTCTTTTATTGTTTCAACCAGTTTGCTGGCGATCAAGACATTGACAGTTTTTCTTCCTTCTTTTTTTCGTGATTAACTTTTTTTTATTTCATTTAAAATGCTGTGTTAAACTACTAGGCCGTAAATAAAGGAGAATTTCTTTATTTGCTTTATTAAGCTTTTTGCTCCTGGGTAAGTTTACTCATTTTACTTCATTTCTATAAAGTCTTCTAGAGCTTTTAAAATCTGTGGCAGTTGTTTGTAAACTGCAGATATAGCTTTATTTTTTCATGACCATAGAATGTCGCAATGTTTCTTTAAATAAACTGATAAGTGGGACATAAATATATCCTATCTTTTAGTAGAAGAGAAGAAGAAAACAAAGATATTTTATGCAGTTCCGGACATTTTTGGATATACATACCAGCAGCACGAACTCAAAGTTTAGAGAATGTGCAGAGCATGGTAAAAAATGGACAAATTTATTTACTTCGACGATTCGAGCTTACACAACATTATATTGGGAAGCCATATTTGCACCATATCACAACATTGAGCTCTGAAGGGTTGATATTGGTATTGTTTATGATGGCCGATTATCTACAAGTTGGATATAGAAGACCGGAGTGGGATGGGGGTGTCCTCTGTAGGGTCTTTCAAAGGGAACCTAACCCGTATTTACGCAAGGTTCGATGAAAACTAGGGACAATTTCGAACAATTAGGCTCACGTGCGCGATTGGATCGAACTCAGCACCCCCCGTTTACCATCTTTGAGAACAGAACCTCTCGTGCAGCTGTGAATGTCGAGATTGTCGGACATTAGCTTATCTTAAATTTCTTGCGCTAATTTTTTTTTCTCCTTTTTACTTGACGTAGTTAAGAAATCTTTCCAGGATTGAAAACTTTCTATTTTTGGTATCGTATAATTTGTGTCATTTGTTCTTTGTGAGGTGTACTGGATTCTAAACTGTACTGTGTTTAAAATTCAATATCTTGCAAATGGTGACAATTATTAAAAGAAATTCTTGCAGGAGAGTTATGTAAGATATCAGAAGTATTTTTACTGCGGTTCTTGGTTTTAGTTCCAAATAGCAGAGATAGATGACAAACAATAAGCGCTCAATGGAGGTCTAAACTGAAATCCCCTACACTGTTAAAATTTTGCAGCATTCTGTCAGGTCATTCGACCGTTTTATAAAAAAACGGTTTCCTAACCATAATTTAACTATATTCAGACCATAAATGGCCAATAATATCGTTATACACTGTTAAAAATTTTGCAGCATTCTGGCAGGTCATTCGACCGTTTTTTGAAAAAACGGTTTCATAATCATAATTTAACTATATTCTGACCATAAATTGGCCAATAATATGGTCAGAATAGTGTTAAATTACGGTTGTGCAACCGTTTTCGGAAAAAAGGGTTAAATGACCTGCCAGAATGCTGCAAATTTTTAACAGTGTAGTGTTAGAATAGTGTTAAAATTACGGTTGTGTAACCGTTTAACGGTCAAATGACCTTGTCCAAAAAACGGTCAAATGACCTGCCAGAATGCTACAAATTTTTAACAGTGTACACTATTAAAAATTTGACTGAGCACCTATGGCACTAGATGTTGTCTTTTTAGTGCTTGTGTGGTTATACATTGCTGGCATAATTGTCAATTCAGTATAAACTTGATTGATTTTCACGAATATGATTTAATAAAGCATACTGCTGTAATCTGAATTGACTATAAACCTGTTTATTTCTTCAATAAATCATCGATATTTATATTGTAATGTGAAATTGTAAAACTGCAGTATAATAATTGAAAAAGTCATTTGTAACGCGAGCAGCTAGTGGATTTGGTCTGCCCCTCGGGTTTGTACTATCCCTCTAAAGCGTAAGCTGAGTCCTCGAGGTGGTCATCCCTACATGCAGCGCCATCTATAGTTGCTATTTGGAACTAAAACCGGGAATCGAGGTAAAAAAAAAAAAAAAAAAAAAAAAAACTACTGACATTTTACATTACCTTCCCGCCATTTTTTTTAATAGCTGTCACCATTTACAGGTTATTTAATTTTAAAAACAGTCAGTCCATTTTAGGACACTCGGTATATAGAGTGCGATCGAGCGAAATTGAAAAATACCTTGCTCTATGAATTTCTTCTACAATAGTTTTTCTTACTTCATTGGCAAGAAGGCTCATAATTTCATCCTGAATTTATTTACGCCATTTATCTTTTTCACTTTCAATAATTTTCATTTTTGCTCTTTTCAAATTTGCTGTCGATTACATGATTTAATTTTAAACGTCTCTCAAGTTTCTTTTAGCGAATGCATGCATTTCTGTATTCTAGAGTATTTTTATGCTCAAGAATTTTAGGATTTAATTTCTTCCACTTGAGAAACCCACAATCTGGATTTGCTAACTTTGGAGGGCGATCATGATAACTGGTGAATAATAAACAGAGAAAACAAAATACAGGGTGTCCACTCTCAACGGTGTCCAATGGCTAATTCCTGAACCGTTAGTCATAGACATATAGTTCCAATTACAAAAATGTTTTAAATCAGGTAAATAAATATTTAAAAAACGATTTGGGTCAATAAAAACATTTCTTAAAAAATTACGAAATTTAAATTTTTATACGGTCCCCGGGTAACTATAAGTTATATTTAGTAAAATTTTTCTGTTACACTGACAAGTAAGGCAAAAAAAGCCCCGTTATTCTACGATTAAAATTAACCGAGTAATAGCTGTTTAATGTTGGAGCATATTTTTTGCTGCAAATTAGGGTAATTCACAAATTTAGTAGAAACATAATTTCGTCAGATATATTAAAAAAATTGTTGAGAGTAAAATTAACACTGCAATATTTTTTTTTTTTCAACTTTGACAATTTAAGATTTGCGAAAAATCCTGACATGATGGTTAAAAATTAAGTTAATTTTCGAATTCAGTGCTAAAAAATACATAAAATTAAAAAAAAAACACAATCATCGTAGCCTTGTGTTATCTAATCTAAAACTTTTTCTTAAATTTCTTGGCGGTAATTTATCCAAAATTTTTGTGTTATCCTGTAAAATCCTGTAAAGTAAGTGGTAACCACCGAAATTCATAATAATATTAGATTGTCATCGGATTTATCTCAGTATGTAAAATTTAATCTCGATCGGATATTTGAAAGTGAGTTAAAGTTCGAGTACAAATTTTGAACTGTAAAAACATACATACAATCGTTGAAGTAAAATAAAAACTTATAAAAATAACATAATTTTTTGTTAAAAGAAATCGTGAAAAGAAACTGTCTCAAATCTTTAGAAAATAAAACATACGTTAAACTGCAATTATTTTAGCCAATCTGAAACTTAATTAACGTTAACTCACTCGTAATACTTGTAAGATTTTTTTTCAAACCGCAGATACACATGAAATAAGTTCTTCGAATGCTTTAAGCACTTGGTATATGAGCTCTCAAACCATGGCCTAGCTGATTTATGTTCAGATGCGGGAAAGTGGTATAAGTCATGCATTTTTAAAGTTTTATAACTCGGTCAATTTTAGTGTTATATGTACGGGACTTTTTTTGTCTCACTTGTCAGAGTAATAGAAAAATTTTACTAAGTATAACTTATAGGACAGGAGGACCGTATAAAAATTTCAATTTCGTTATTTTAAAAAAAAATGTTTTTATTGACCCAAATCGCTTTTAAAATGTTTTTTTTAGCTCATTTAAAACATTTTTGCAATTTGAACTATATGTCTATGACTAACGTTTCGGAATTAGCCATTGGACACTGTTGAGAGTGGACACCCTGTACAGCGATTCCCTTAATTAAGTTATCCAATAAGCCGCAAATGCGGTTAATAATTTCTCCACTAGGTATAATTTTCTTGAACGTTAATTTGGAAAATTGTCATCCTTCTGCAACCGCAGATTTCATGTAATCAGCATTTCCATTCTGTGCTGGACCTTTTTTTTTAACAGTAAAGTAACGACCGAATGACTATAAGAATGATCCCATAGTGGAATCAGAATAGGTTAGCAATTCATATTCACTGAGTTTGGGAGGTGGCAGAAACTTTCGTATACGATGTAAAAGGGGCCACAGAGTGCAAAAGTTTAAGAAACACTGCAATAAGATATCTCAAAAGCATACTATATAAATTCAAAAAACCCGACTGCGTAAAAAGCGAACTAATTAATTATTTCTCATCAATAATCATTTTTATATTACTTACCTATTTTTTTATTTACTTATATTGAGGACTTTTAAGTTGTGTTTAATTTTTAGTTCCTATCTATAAACACTGTTTTGATGAGGCCTGATGTCTATGAAGGTTAGAGTTACAGTAAAGCTAGAGATCCTACCTACACAACTAACAGGTTGCGTAATATTTAAACGGAGCATCTGACTGTAAAATAGTCAATGAAACATCGTCTTCATTTTGAAAGACCTATCCAATGATATGCCACTCAATATAGTGCGTATTTTTTTTTTGTCTCTACCGCCATTTTGAATTTATAAAAAGAAAATAGCCTATAACCATCGGACGATTAAGACGAATCGATAGAGACCTCATTTATTAAAATCCATCCAGCCGTTGTGATGTTTCGAGGGTATAAAGAAATTCACATATCCAGATACGCGTGAAACACATAACCCTTCTTGGCAGTCAGGTAAAGCGGCTACATACGTGTTCTTGACCACTCCTGGTCACCACTCAATGCACCTGAAAAGGACCACCACGGCGTCCAAGCTACCAAGGGGACCATATTTCATATGCGCTCGGTCTCGCAAAATCATCAAGTCTAAAAAGCTCAATGAAAAGTAAATGTGAACGATTCAATAACTTTGAAGTGAAAAATGTACATTTTTTCATTGGGGAAAAAAAAATCCCGATATGTAAATACCGGGTGTCCCAAAAAGGACTGACTGATTTTAAAATTCAATAACTTGCAAACAGTGACAGATATTTAAAAAATTCTTGCAGGAGGGTTATGCATAAGGTCAAAAGTTTTTTTACAGTGATTTTCGATTTTAGTTCGAATTACAAACAATAGATGGCGCTGTAAGCAATAGTCGCTAAATACAGGCTCGATTTCTGGTCCTTTCTCTTGTTCCATGCTGAAAAAGGAGATGGAAATGTATTATCCGGGCCACGAAGTACCAAAAATCGAGCCTGAATTAAGCGTCTATTGATCGCAGCGCCATCTATTGTTTGTAATTCGAACTAAAATTGAAAATCACTGTAATAAAACTTTTGACCTTATGCATAACCCTCCTGCAAGAATGTTTTAAATATCTGTCACCGTTTGCAAGTTATTGAATTTTAAAATCAGTCAGTCCTTTTTGGGACACCCGGTATATGCATTTTGTTTTACAAAAAAAATAGAATATCGAAGAGTGAAAAAAAAAAATTCAAATGAAAATGATCGACGACAGAAAAAAAAAAATAGTAGTACAAATTTGGCGCCCCTAAATTTCCGCGCCCGGGGCGACCGCCCCCTTCGCCCCCCCTTTCGCACGGTGCTGGAAATAACAATAAATAAAGAAAATAATTAATAACTATAGAATAAAACAATTTATAACATTTTGTGTAAATAAAAATAAAGTAAATTCAAATAAACATTTTTTAATAAATAAGCAACAATAGCCGTGTTACCATGTCAGGCAAAATAACGCCATTTGGGCGCCAATTAGGTACCGCGTTGCGTATGAAGTAATGAAGTAAAAGCCACTTATTTTGAATGTTTCAATTTTAAATGAAAGTTTTGTATTAAATAAAATGATAATGAAATACAAATTGAATTATGAATAAAAGTAACATGATGCATTTATTAGCATACTTTAAGGGATGCCAAACTCGTCTCCAAATTAATTTAAAATAACCTTTTCTAAAATATGAAAAAAAATATATGTTATGATTAAAATTTGAGTTGCCATCATTAGAAAAAAGTATTTAAAATTAGAAAAAAAAATTAATATTTCGAAAACTAATTCGAATTTAAAAATTCTAATACCTGTTTTGAAATCTGCGGATCAATATTGATTTTTGGTGTTAATTTCATCTCAAAGTATTCCATATTTTGGGAGAAATCGCCGTGATACGTAATCAGTTGTTCAATCAGTCGATTGATACTTCCGTTTCATACTTCCGTTTCATAAATTCTGTTCATTAGGTTTTATATATATATATATATAGGGTAGATAGATAAAACAAGTAAATCTTACCTTATATAACATTCCTCTTCTCAACAACACTCCACGTTGTAAACTATTTTTGAGAGCTAAACGTATATCACTTACTGATGGTTTAAGGGCGTTTCCTTGCTTATGAAGAATCATTTTCAACTGAGCAACAGTCATTCCATTTTCCGATTTTCTTATAGCGTGCATGACACGTTTACCAACGATTATTTTTCTTCCAATGTTTTCATTTTTTGTAATTTTCTTCCCCATGATTGAAAGAAGTTTTAACTTTGTTTCGAGGAAACGCCTTTGACTTGTAGCAATAACAAAGGTATTAATTTTCTGTTTGCACAATCTTAGAACAAACGCGACATTGAATTAGGCACTGTTTTTTTTTTTTTTTTTTTTTTTTTTTTTACACAGGTGAAAAAGCTACGCACGCCAACCGAAACAACAGCAACCTGAAATGGTTTTTATTTCCACTGCCAACGCAATCTGAAAAGGGATTTTTTTCCCTATTAGTGCTACGGCAGACAATTCGGTGAATTCCCGGTAACGCAACGCAAAGGGAAGAAAGAATGAGGGGAAATGCTTATAGATACTACTGATAACAAACTTTGAAAGGCATCCATTTTATTGCTAACAGATTTCTTCTGTGTAGTGACTGTAATTTAATTTTGTTTCTGTGTAGTGCCGGAAAATTTCAAAACACAACTAATTGGCATCTGAGATCAGTTTGAGATAAAAAGGGGGATGGGGTGCGATTGTAATCAGGGGCGGACTGGCCCACCCCGCTAACCCGCGATCGCGGGGTGGGCCAAACGGGTGTAGTGGGCCAAAAAATGAATTTTTTGAGTTTTCTTTTCAATAAAACTAAAAAACAATAATTATGAAACTAAATTTTCACCCGTGAAGCGTTCTTTTTTCTTCTTTTTGATCGGGTGAGTCCCAATTTCTCCTTGCCCTCGCCCATCAGTAATCTTTGGTAGATCTGCACAAATTACTCATTTTGTATAGAAACCGAGTTAAGGGATAAAGTAAAAAGTTTTGTTCGTTCCCACACCTCGCCAAATATCTTTATGTTTTATTGCAATAAATCGATGAAATTCAAAAGAAAATAGTAAAAATGAGTAACCACCAACATAATGAAGTGGCAAATCACAGGTAGACTGAAAACAGGGCAGTCTCAAGTGCAGCTTCCTAGAGACTTTGATGTAACACCCAACAACTTATGGAAACAGTTTAAGGACTGTAGATCCATAGAGAAAAAGCCTGGGCAAGGTCGTCCAAGATCCACGACGGCCAACAAAGATATCTATTTGTCCATTACAGTGAGGGGTAACAGGAGTGCAACAGCTCCTCAGCTCTCTCTTGATCTTTATGCGGCCTCGGAAAACAGAGTTTCAAGAGTTACTGTTTGCAAAAGGCTACATGATAGAGGGCTGTTTGCAATAAGACTGCTGCTTGCATCCCGCTCACTTCTGCACACAGGAGAATCCGTTTAGCAAGGTGCAGAGATCATTGACTTTGGACCAGGGATTGTTAGGAGACAGTCCTATTCACTGATGAGTCTCTGATTAGCCTAAATACAAATTCTAAACCTACTTTCATCTAAAGAAAACCAGGGATCCGCTGCCCGCCTTCCAACTTCCGAGAAAAAGACCACTATGGCAGAGGAGGTTTGATGGTCTGTGCAGTCATAATTTTGAATGGACGCACACCCCCTTCCTGTGTTTGGCAAAGGCTCTATGACTGGTTTGAGATGTACGGATGATATCTTGGTACAATATGTTTGCCTCTTCAGGTATGCAGTAGTACCTGATTTCATTTTAATGAACTACAACGCGAGTCCAGATAGAGCTCATCTGGTCGGCGAATTTTTAAAAAGCGAGGATATTCGCTTGATGGATTGTCTAGTCAGATCTCCAAACCTAACTCCTATAGAGCATGTCTGGAACGACGCTCTGGGGAGGAAAATTGGAACTCGCTTTCCCCCTCCCAGAAACACCCAGAGCCTCAAAACAGCGTTCTGGAGAAGTGAGACTAACTGCACACAGGAATCCATGAACTGCCTGATTTCCAGTATGAGTGTTGTATATCTGTAAGAGGGGACCATAACCCCTACTAACCCGTTTTTTTGTTCAATATTGTAAGCTCTGTTTTATACCTTTGAAGCTGATGATTCTTCACACACGATCACGCGTGAGCCTTATACCTATTGAATGTTTATTTTGTTGCATTATATTAAATCTATATGCATACCTAATTTCATCAAAATATGTCCAGTAGTTCTGGAGATAACCGATCAAATCTGAAAATTCTGTTAATTTTGAACATGGGCCTAGTTGGCATTTCTTTTGATGGCACAGCAAATATGAGTGGGAGATATAAAGGTCTGCTGGCACAACTGAAAAAGGATCATCGAAATATATATCATATACATTGATATGCGCATGTGCTAAATTTGGGTCTGACAGATGCAGCAGAATGTTGCAAATCAACAATGGACTTCTTGGACTTAATGCAAGCTACAACCGTGTTTATCTTAGATTCATATAGGCGAATGAAAGTATAGACTTCAGTGAATAAGGAGTCTGTAGGTGGAAATAAACTAAAACTTCTTCGCCGATTACAAAAAGTAAATGTTATTATGTGGTGGAATAAGGATCGAACACTTAATAGCATCTTTGAGGAGTCTTTAAAACTTTTTAAAGGTCAACATAAGTTTTTAACATTGATTAAATACTTACAAGGTATCACCGAAATGGATGATTTCTCGTCATATGAATCTTTTTCAGCAAAATCACTGATTGGTAATTTGTGCAAATTTCATATATTAATAGCAAACATTTTCAGTGACCTATTCAATATATCTACAGCCACATCGAAGTATCTGAAGATGAGCGGCCTCGACTACTTAACTGCTGCTAACAAAATCCAAACTCTGAAATCCAATCTGCTACACAAGAGAAATAATTTTAACATGGACCTGAAAAATGCTTCTGAATTTGCCGAACATCTTCAGAAGCAACTAATAGGAAAGGAATGCACCATTGAAATTGAGAGTTTCCTACCGGAAACGATAATATCTGTAGCGAAATGTCGATGTGGTGAACATTCTCACGATGAGGCAAGAAGTATTAACGGATTATCATCAAAAGTATTTAAGGGAAAAGTTTATAATGTCACTTTAGACACAGCTATTCAGCTGTTGAATACACGATTTACTGGAAATGACTTGCTTATGAAAGACATTGCCTGGTTCGATCCTCGCCGCTTCAGTGAGGTTAAATGGACGATATTCCATCTACGTCAGGATCACATGGTCAAAGCTAAAACGTATAGCGTAAAGAAGGGAAGGCTCCGTAGACGTAATGTAAATCACCGCTAGACAATGAAACAGTTCATGGGGGAAAGCAGTAGTAGTTCCCGTTTCCCTTCTTATCCGTTAGAAGTTCTTTGGGTAAATTACCGGTACCACGTGACTTTTTTCAGCCTCGAACCCATACTTGGAATATCCTCCATTGTGAAATGAACTTGCTGAAGAAGCTCTTAGTACTCTGCCTGGCTTGGCGAAAGTCAGGAAAGAATATGTCAGAAAAGAGTTTCTGCAATTTTCCGGCACTATGCTAATTATAATCAGTCGCTATTGTGTCAACAATATCGACGTAGCGAGCTCTCAGACGCCTACAGCAAAGAAACGAACAATTAAGAAGAACTCATTAAAAATGATGATAATCGCTGTAAAGTTAGCAAGAAGTGTAAAAAATGCCTAGCTTGTGCATTAGAATTATTGTGCGAGTTGAATGACTATGGTCATATTTATCCAACAATGTACATAGCTTATAAGTCAATATTGACTTTGTAATGCACTGAAATGTCTTGTAAACGAGTGTTTTCAACACTTAAAATTATAAAGAACTGCTTCCGTTCATCTCTAGGACAAGAACTGTTAGATGATTTTATCCTATTCAGTGTTGAATGATCTTTTGATCACGATTATGATAAGATAATGGATGGAGTTGCTTTAAGTTCAAAATTAATCAATGTACAAAGTGTTATGATGATAATTTCAAATAACAAAATAAAATGTACAAAAGAATATAATGATATTTCAAATAACAAATCAACCAATGTATGTGTGTCAATTTTAATAGTACTAACTCCTTCCGATCAATACTAACACTTCCCAGTATGAAATTTACAACGTATAGTGTACAAAGTCCAAGGGTTTTTTTTTTTTTTTTTTTTTTTTTTTTTTTGACGGCATAGTGGTTAGCATGTTAGCCTTTCACACAAAGGGGCATGGGTCCAAATTCCGGGTGAGGAATGGATGGATGTTTTTAAGTGTTGTTAATGTGCATAGGCTAGGGTTAGTGATGTCCTATTCCCGTTAGGAGCCCCTTCACAAGCAGCCATCATCCATTCTTAGGATATCGTTGGCCGATGCTGAGAGCGCAATTGACCCGCCATTGGACTAAACAATTTTTTTTTTTTTTTTTTTTTTTTTTTTTTTTGATACAAAGAATAAAAATATCTGAACAGAATCCCCATAAAAAATTTAAAACGTTTTAATTTATTACGCGTATACTTTTAATTGTTTAAAGTTTCTATATTCAAAAAATAAATAAAAATTAAGCATGTTAACCTCCCCCCTCCCCCCCCCCCCCCACACACAAGATTTTTTTTCACGATGAAATTACTACCAATTGAAAATAAACGATTACAAAGATGCTAATATGTCTCGAATTGGAGTTATGTCGTCTTCATAGAGTTAGAGCAAGGGATCGTGTTGATAGTCAGTATTCAAACATTTTAACAATGGGGTTATCGATTGGTGGGCCAATGCATAAATCTAGCGGGGTGGGCCAAACTAAGCCAGTCCGCCCCTGATTGTAATCAAATGATCAGTAGTCTGTTTCGTTAACACAAATAAGTGCATAGTTATTTTATGGGAATATAAATGAATGCCTGCATATTAGCTACGGATATGCTATTTCTTTCGGTCAACAATTAAAGCGTCGTCCCGAAAAAATAACCTTCCGTTATTACATAAGCCAGCCGTAAAACGAAGCAGATGCTATTGAATTTTACGGTTAAGTACTAATAATCTCTACTGCAATTTTTTAAACTTCTAAACATTGCACATTTTTACACCTTCGTATAGGAAAATAAGTACTTTTAAATGCAATTTGTTTGAAAACTGCATCTCGATTTAATTTTGATATATTAATTCTTTTGTAGTTTTTAAAACATTTCTATAATGGTGGGAACTGAAGAACCCCATTTCTGTAGAAAGAAAGGGAAAATAGTAGATTACAATATCTTTTTGTTGCCATTTTTTCATAAAAAACTGTAAAAAAAAGTAATTATAATACGTTACGTGCTATGCCAAGAATATTGCCTGCTATAAAAATGCACTTTAAAGTATATATGTGTGACTTTTTTTCACCGTATTCACTTAATTCGTATCAAAAAGCTGAAATAATATAATTTTATAAATCCGTGTGTAATAACATTTTCCGAATTTTGAAAAAATATAAATGAATGATTTTTGATAAAACATAGAGCTATTATATACTATATTTTAATTCTCAGTATCCATAATAATGTTACAAACAAATGAAGGTTTATGAATCATTAGATGTCCAATTTTTTTTTTCGGGTTTCTTGAATGACGACATCGCTTTTTGCTGGTTTGTGTATTATTTCGCGATAGTGGCGTGATATGCATACTTTTCTATAGATATTGTTTAAGACAGGATCGTAAATGTGGAATTGTTCAGTGGATGAAATTGACGTCATTTTATATAAAATAAAAGCGTTTATTTGAAGTCTTAAAACTGAAATATGTTTTGTACGATCTATATATATATATATATATATATATATATATTTCATCCGGCCAACACTAAATTCTGAAAAAGCAGAATCCTTGTTTTCTAGGTTTTTTTTTATTATTATTTGTTTAGAATTTAATACAAATTTTGATTTTTTTTTTTACATATTTTAGTCATAAATATCTTGTTTTAAATCGCATTTTTACAATGTACATTTATCATAATAACTGGTTTTCTTGCCAATAATATTGTTGGCAATTGTTAAAAAAAACGTTGCATGAACAGGGGATATATTTAGGGAAAACTTCGAACCGTTAAGGCTGCGGTGATATCCAAAATGATTATTTTCTAGCAGAGATATAAGGATGAATATCACAAAATGTGAGATTTTGAAATCAAAAAATTTGAATCGTTTTACAGCTTCTGATTTTTTTTTTTTTTAACGTTGGTTGAAAGCTGGATAAAGGAATTTATATGCAAAATTGTTAAAGCTTGAAGAGCTTAAGTTCATTTTTATGTAATTATAATTATATGTCACTTTCTTATCATGTGTATGCTAGAATGATAACAATTTCATTCTAAAACATTTTTCACATTCTTGTTTTTTTTTTTTTTTTAGATCTAAAATTTTAATTTGTTTAAAGGAACATGTTTCCTCTATAGTACCTGAAATTCAGTGTAATGTTCAGTTTTATTTCTAATTTATAGAAGACAGGAAAATGACATAATAAAAGTCTACTCAATTTTTACAAAGCTTTTAAACATATTATTTTCAAAGAAATATCTAACAGATCTTGCTGGAAGCAATGACTTTACTACTTCTGACTTGAACTATGTCAAGAACAAGAAGAATTACTCTGCTTCTACATCTTTATACCTCATAAAGAATTAAAATGTGCAAGCCATGACAATGGCATTCATTTTCAGTGACAAACATATTTTAATTATGGAAAATTATTTCTAAAATACAGAACTTGTTACCCTCCAGGTATAATTATTAATTAGAAATTGAAAAAACTAGAAAAAGATATTTGTATATGATAGCAGAAAGCCTTTTACTTTGCCCACATCACTGTGTGACATGCCAGGAAAATGACAATCTGAAATTTTAAGTCTTTTAATTGCTATATTTTGGGGGAGTTTCTTTTTATCGGTAAAGATAGTAGATTTTTCAGCAAATGGCATCAAACTAGGCGTTTTGAACCGAATTTCCAAAGTAGACGCGAAAAATGAAGAATACTGCCGCAACGAGACAACAATTGCGTGCAACTAAAGTTGTAATTCATTTATCATAAAAAAATGAAAAACAGTGCGGTTATAAATAACTTTAGCAATGAAGCCTGCAATTCTCATTCTTTTGCGTTTAAAATTGAGTTAGAATATTTCAGGTTGTTGAGCGGAGGAAAATACATTTTTGAGAACATCCTTAAAGGGCAGTTTAGGAAACTTTTCACCTTGAAGCAGAATCCACCAGAAAATTCTTTATCTTATAAACAGGCCTTTCACAAAACATTTTCATCTCCAAATTCATCTCTTCGTACAAGTTTAGCGTATCAAAAATAAAATCGAATGTGTTACAAAACAGCTAAAGTTAGTAAAGAACCTATAATTTAGCCATAAATAAATATAATTTAGCCATAAATAAATACAGTTATGTATAAAATTATCGCGCATGTACGAATTCATTTTAAATCTTAAGACGCATAAAATTGGCAGATGCTTTTAATTAGAAATTGAGAAATCGATTAGCGTTTTCCATTCTTCGATATAAAGAAAGAATTTTCTATCGAAAATTCTGTCAAAATTCGCGTTTTAAATCTAGACGTAGGACGGGACACCCAAGGTCATCGATAAGATTGTTTATTAGGGGTTGGGGTGGGGAGAGGAGCATATATTGCCAAGTCAACTTTCAGTAATTGCCAACTAATTTTATAATTTTGCCATGTTACCACAATGAGGAAATGTAATCTAGTTCGTATTTGTAAAAAGTTTAATACACCGAGAAAAAAATATACAGCCTTCACCTAGAATGAATGGGTAGTCATTTTCTGAATCCCTGAAGTAGAAATATAGATTTCCGAACTATGCGAATAGGTTAAACAACTAAGCAGAATAGACGAAATGGTCTAGAATTTCTAGTCTCTTGTTTTCTAGGTGATGAAATGATAATGAATCTCTTCAGTAGCGAAAAATGATTGCTCGATTTCTGGAATGGTTTCAGTAACTAGAATTATAGTTACTAAAATTAACCTTTTGTGTTCGCATCTATTTGCAGAGATTTTTAAATAAGTTTGACCACGAGAATATAGGAAAATGCTCTTGAATTCTAGTAGGAGACTCTAGAACTCTCTAGCAAAGGGAACTAGAATTTATAAGGATGACATGAAACTATTTTTTCTAGAGCCACAATTTAGATTCTACATGCCAGAACCATATTTTTTTCTTTGTGTAATACTGTAAATTTTGCCAAATCTATCAGAAATAGAAAGTGTATTACGGTTTTTATTAAAGTTTTAAACAAATTTGCCAACTATGTTTGTAAATTTGCCAAGTGTAACAGCATTCGCGAAAGTTTTTTAGGGGGGAAGGAGGGCCCTGTGAACCAGGGCTATGGAGTCGGTGGGAAAAAATGGACGACTCCGACAACGCAGTCCTGATTGTAATATGGACGACACCGATTCCGGGAATTTTAACAGATCCGACTCCGACTCTTTCGCTCAAAAATGGGCCCGACTCCAACTCCGCAGCCCTGCTGGGAACACCCAAGGAAGTTTTCATGAAGCAGCAATGACTTATAAATAAAAATGCGTCAGATTTATTGAAAAATTAGAGACGCTTTTCGATTTCAATTCATTTCAATCGCCATTCCTGTCATTTTCATATTTTAGCGTATATGAACGAGTTTGTGAATATCTAAGAAATTTTTCCGTTGTTGAGTGAGAGAAAATTTATTAATTTAGAATTTTAAAATATTTTTGAGAACAGACTTAAGATGAATAATATTTATTAGAAATTGAAATTGGATTTCATAGAATTTCTTCAAACAAGGGAAAATTAAAAGATTTGCCGCGGCGAGTGGCCTCCTCTTCATCCGCAGCACTTAATTCTTCTACTCTAGTCCGATTTTTTTGCGGAAGCAAGGCTCGTAGGTCCCCAGCCACGTCCAGAGTGAAAGACACTCTAGCGAAAGCAACGTTGAAAAAAAAAATTGAAAATTGAAACCGGACAAATTTAAAAGAGAAATTACACAAATCCTATTACAAAAATTAAAGACACTCACCTTTATTCCCTGTCAATGATCTCACACAGCTTCTTTCACAAAATACGCACTGTTTCATCGCAGGTGATTATAATGCGCACAACCGGCGATGGAACTGTCACTCAACCACCCGTCGCGGCAGTGCACTACACAACCTAATTACTCACCTAGGACTTAGTTTACATGCACCCAGCACCCCTACACGTATTGGGCTTGGTAGAGGTCGCCCCTCCATTTTTGACTTTGCAATTTCCAAAAACTTGGTTTTTCCTATTAGTTCTACAGTTATAAATGACTTAAGTTCAGATCATCTTCCTGTTGTGTTCAAAATTGATTGTGTTGATCCTCCCTCTCCCCCCCCCTCAGTGGCTGTGGACTGGAGTAAATTTAAAACTATTCTTTCAAATTCTGACCTAACTTTCCCTAATATTACTAACACTGATGATATTGGCAAAGCTGTTGATAATTTTCAAAATATTATTATTAATGCTCAAAAACAAGCTACTTACCAATATACTAAAAATAATAACTCTTTTACAATGCCTAACTACATTCATAATGTTTGTAAGCAACGTAATGACATCCGACGGCTGTTTCAAAATACTAGAGATCCTACTTTAAAGCCAATGATTAATCGGCTTAACAATAAAATTAAAAATCTTATTTCTAAGGAAAAACAAAAAAGCTGGAGCAATTTTCTTAACTCCCTCTCTCCACAAGACAACTCTCTTTGGAAAATAAAGAAAAAACTCAATAATAATTACTCTACAATTCCCCCCTTAACTGCTTTTAATACCATAGCATATACGGACAGGGATAAAGCGGAAATCCTCGCTAAGTCCTATGCTGAGCAGTTTTCGCCTAACCCTTATCTTGTCAGCCCTAATCATTATTTTGAAGTTAATGAAACTGTTCAAAATTTTTTAGCTACCCCTCCCACGGACCCACTTCCGGAAATTCAACCAATTGTTATTTCTAATATTATCAAAAATCTTAAAAACAGAAAGGCCCCTGGATACGATAACATAACTAACTATGCTCTTAAAAATCTTCCTTGCAACTGTATTATTTATCTTACTAAACTAACCAATGCTATTCTTCAGTTCTACTACTTCCCTAAAGCATGGAAGACTTCTATTATCGCACCTATTCCCAAACCTCTGTGTAATCTTCAGGATCCGACTAATTACCGTCCCATTTCTCTTTTACCCTCTATCAGCAAAGTTGTTGAGCGAGTCATCAGGTCCCAGTTACATGATATTTTAGACGCACATAACATACTCATTCCTGAGCAATTTGGCTTCAGAGCTAAACATTCCACATTACATCAACTTCTTCGTGTTGTTGAGTTCTTGAGTGAGAAACTAAACACGAATACACCAGCTGCGGCTGTTTTTCTCGATGTTGCTAAGGCTTTTCATAAGGTTTAGCATATTGGCCTTATATACAAACTAATTAAGCTTGGAATTAATGCTAGACTTATCTTTCTCATACATTCTTACCTTAGCGACCGCACCTTTCGCGTCCGTCTTAACAATATACTTTCCACTTTATACCTTACTCTCTCTGGTATTTTACAAGGGTCGGTTCTCGGCCCTACGTTATTTAACATATTCTTCAACTAAGAACACTGAGGACTTTTCCCAAGAACACTGAGGACTCGCCTTGCCCTGTACGCGGACGACACGGCAATGTACGCCTCTGCACGACACCCATTTACATTGTACAAAATTCTCCAGAAACACATAGATAAATTCCTTAACTGGTGTACCCTGTGGCGTGTTAAGCTCAACGAGCAGAAAACAGCTGCTGTCTATTTCTCTAAAAAATTAACCTTTCCTAATCGCATTACTATTAATAACACTACTATTCCTTGGACTAATGACACCAAGTATCTGGGGGTTACCCTTGATAGAAGACTTACCTGGAAAAAACATTTTATTAATATCCGTGGCAAAGTTGCTAGTATCTCCCAGGCCCTCTCTCCTCTTCTCAAAAGCAATACTCTTTCTATTCATAATAAACTAATCCTGTATAACGCATGTATTAGATCAATCTTAACCTATGCTTGTCCGATCTGGGGATTCGCTTGCAAAACCAGTATGGAGTATCTTTACGGTGCTCATAACAAAAACTTACGCTATATACGTAATGGTCACCGTTTTCTTCGTAATACCACTATCCGCAGGGATTTGAAAACCACTTCCTTAAATAAAAATTTCTATAAATCAGTTTACAACCTCCATAACCAAATTGTAGCGGAACTTCCCGACTACGAGGTATCCGACCCCACTAACAGAAAACGCCCTAAATACTCGCTTTTGCTTAATGATGAAGAATGAGTTTCTCTCACCTTCTGCTTTACTTAACCTTTCTGTTTGTTCTGTCCTGTTTATAGTATTAAAAAAAAAAAAAAAAAAAAAAAAAAAGAAAGCTTTTCTGCTAATTTTTTAGCACTTCATATTTAAACTAATGTATGGTCTCTGAAATGAGTCTTTTTTTTTAATGGGGCACTCCCCGGTAGCTTTTTCGTCTTTTCCTGCTTTTTTTCTTGGAACTAATGGGATTTTTCTTTCTTTTTTTTGTTATTTTATTTCTTTTCTTTGTTTTTCTTTTTACTTTTCAACATGTTATACTAGTACTTATGTACTTTGTCTTTATATTGTTAGTCTTTTCTTTTTCTTAAAGTAAATTTATTTTTGTGGCTACCAGCCACGCCTAAACAGTATTTTTTTTAAGGCTCCCTAATGCCCTTGCAACACGATCACCTGTCCACTGGATGTAAAGTTGCAGCGCAACTAGGCAATCCAATCAGCTGTTCACATTGTTCCATTGTTCCACAACACCGAAAAGCTGGAAGGGAGGGCTCGGGGCGATAAAGCTACCGAACGACTCCCAACAGTAGCGGATGGGGACGGGTCTATGTCATTTAGCAGACAACCAAATAGCCGACAAGACATTTAGCAGACAGCAATTAGACGACAGGACATTTAGCCGACAAGTACATTTAGTCGACACGTACATTTAGTCGACAGGACAATTAGCCGACAGCGACAGTTAGCCGACAAGACAGATAGCCGACAGAGACAATTAGCCGACAGGACAATTAGCCGATAGGACGGTTAGTCGACATGGACAATTAGCCGACAGGACGTTTAGCAGACAGGATGATTAGCCGACAAGACAATTAGCCGACAGGACAATTAGCCGACAAGACAATTAGCCGACAAGACAATTAGCCGACAAGACATTTAGCCGACAGGACATTTAGCCGACAAGACAATTAGCCGACAGGACATTTAGCCGACAGGACATTTAGCCGACAGGACATTTAGCCGACAAGACAATTAGCCGACAAGACATTTAGCCGACAAGACATTTAGCCGACAAGACATTTAACCGACAAGACAATTAGCCGACAGGTCAATTAGCCGACAGGACATTTAGCCGATAGGACAATTAGACGACAGGATATTTAGCCGAGAGGACGATAACACAGTTAGGTTTTGGTTTGGATACAGTTAGGTTTCGGATAGGTTACAGTCAGAATACAGTTAGGTTATAATTAGTTTACGGTTACGTTAAACTTGGGTTACAGTTAGGTTACGGTTAGGTTACAGTTAGATTACGGTTACGTCACAATTAGATTAAATTTAGGTAACAATTAGGTTACGTTTAAGTTACAAATAGGTTAAGGTTAGATTACGGATAGGTTACAGTTAGATTAGGGTTAAGTTACGGATAGGTTACAATTAGGTTACAGTTAGATTACGTTTATGCTACGATTAGGTTACAGATAGGATACAGTTACGTTACAGTTTGGTTACAATTAAGATTATGGATAGGTTACAGTTAGATTATGGTTAGGTTACGGATAGGTTACAGTACGTTACGGATAGGTTCCAATTTGGTTACGGTTAGGTTACCGCCAGGCTACAGTTAGGTTACGGTTAGGTTACAGTTAGATTACGGTTACGTCACAGTTAGATTAAATTTAGGTAACAATTAGGTTACGTTTAAGTTACAAATAGGTTAAGGTTAGGTTACGGATAGGTTACAGTTAGATTAGGGTTAAGTTACGGATAGGTTACAGTTAGATTACGTTTATGCCACGATTAGGTTACAGATAGGATACAGTTACGTTACAGTTTGGTTACAATTAAGATTACGGATAGGTTACAGTTAGATTACGGCTAGGTTACGGATATGTTACAGTACGTTACTTATAGGTTACAATTAGGTTACGGTTAGATTACCGCCAGGCTACAGTTAGGTTACATTTAAGTTACAGTTAGGTTATAGTTACATCACAGTTAGGATACGGTTAGGTTATAATTATTTTACGGTTAGCGTACCGTCATGATGCGTTTATTTTACAGATAGATTACGGTTAGGTTACAGTTATGTTACAGTTAGGTTAGGGTTAGGTTATAAGTAGGTTACGGTTACGTTACGGTTAGGTTATAATTAGGTTACGGTTAGGTTACAGTTATGTTCCATTTCCGTTACAGATAGATTACGGTTAGGTTACGGTTATATTCCATTTCCGTTAAAAATAGGTTACGGCTAGGTTACGGTTATGTTCCATTTCCGTTACAGATAGTTTACGGTTGGGTTATGGATAGGTTACAGGTAGGTTACAGTCACGTTACATTTAGCTTATAATTAGTTTACGTTACGGTTAAGTTACCGATAGTTTATAGTTACGTTACAGTTAGGTTACGGTTATGTTATAATTAGATTAAGGTTAGGTTGCAATTAGGTTACAGTTAGGTTACGGTTAGGTGATAAGTTGTTTATAGTTAGGTTGAAGGTATGTTACTGTTAGGTTACCGTTAGGTTACGGTTAGGTAACACGTTACAGCTGGGGTACAGTTAGGTAATGTTTATGGTACAGTTAGATTAAGGTTACGTTACAATTAGATTACTGCGCCCAGGGCTTAAATTCTAACAAAAAAAGTTCCGGAGCCCTAATCAGCGCTACCGGTACAACAACTGTAACGTTCCACCCCTCCCCCCCCCTGCTCCTGTAATCTGCATATTTATATTTGGTACATTAATTGCAAAATTTAAAGCATTTTTTTTTCTTTAGCAAAATAAAAATTTTAAATATATCTATCAGCATGTACTTAGCTGTCAACTATTCCACTTTTTAGTTATCACTTCTTCTGAATAGTAAAAATCCGTGACTATTTTTTATGTTAATTAATTGCAGAATTCTGCGATTAAATAGGGTAACGATTATGATTAGGAAATGGTGTTAACACAGAAAAGGGATAGTTCGCAGCTATGCATTTTTAAGAAAAAATGAATGAAATTTACAGAAATGAATATTTATATGCTGAAGAATTGTACAATGTTTTACAATTTCCTGAAAAATGTGCATATCTTAAACTATAATCATTTCCTTCCGCATAACAATCTTTTGCGGTGAGTCCCTGAAAATCAGATAAAATTAAAAATTTGACAAAGTTATCGGAAAGAATCTATGCTTTTATAGAAAAAGGGGAAACACTGCTCGATTGCTTTCTATCAGAATAACAATACATGGTAATTATATCTATTTACAAAGGAAAGTGACTTCGTATAGGTGCAGAGAGCCTTAGCGTGGGTACCGTTCATGATACAAAATAAATAGAAAAATCACTAACGTGATTTTTATACTCGTACGCAATAGAAGACAAAAAACCTCGAACAAACAAACATCAAGCTGATGCTTGTTGGATAAAACAGAAAATATTCTTTTCAGGTTAGATATCGAAATAATAAAAAGAAAACCCAGCCAATAAAAAATTATCCTACTGTCACAAAAGAAAATCGAACTGAAAGCAAATTTATTGTTCAGTCTCTTGAGTGGTGCCGTATTAACACGTCGCCGATATAAATTTGAAATAGTAAAACGCGATTTCTGTTTCCCCTTCATTCTGATCATAATAGCATTAAAATGATTTGAAGTGGAATATAATACGTAATTTTAAAAGAGGATTTTTTTTTTCAATACATGAATAAATAAAATTTTAAATGTAATACAGATTGAGCTCGAGTCAGTCTAAGCCAAAAAACTGATATAAAAATTGAGACCGTTTTATCTCCATCTCCTACGTGTGTGACACATTACGTCACATATAAGTGTTTTGTTAAAAAGAATGCAAAAGCTTGGAGATGGGAAGGAAAGAAAAGGTAATTTAAGCTTCGGTTTTTCGGAAGCGCTATTGCACTGGGCTCCGGAACCCTGTATTTATATAGTGTAATTTTATATCACACTAGCTGACCCACCCGGCGTTGTGCAGGCCCATCATAATAACCTTAAATAAAACTCAAGTTTGTATAATTTTATATCCTTTGAAAATCTTTTAAATGAACCTAGTTTCGGAAGTCCCATTACCTTCCACAGCCTCTCGTGTGTTCCCAACAAATCTCTTTCCGAACGAACCTGTGAAATGGGTCCCCGCTACCTAAAGCAGTATGTACCGGAAGTGCTCCGCACGTGCCGCAGATAATCGAAAACCAAGTCGAGTGAGCCAAACTTCGTTGTAATCAAGCCCATAGAACCCGAAAAACGAATGCATCATTAATGTTCGAAAATGTTGGTAACTGAAGTCTAAGATAAACTTTCATAATACAGAAAGTAGCTGAATTGTAATCTAACTTAAATGAACCAATTACCGTTGAAATCGGTCCCCTAGAACCCGAGGAAAGAATATACCCCTAAGCGGTGGAAGGTTGCCCCCCCCCCTCTGTAAATTTCACGGACTACTTTTAAAATTAACGCAATATTATTTAATAAACGGATGAAATCCCGGGCGGCAAACAACGTAGCTACGCTACTGCACCTAACGAAAATTTTCATACGGATTCGACTAGTGATGGGCGATTTCGATTTTTTTAATAGATTTAATCGATACTATGGCCAACTCGATTTAATCGATACTATAAAATTTTTAATCGATGTCTATAAAGGTCATATCATTTTCATTTTCCTTCAAAAAATTTAAGGTCAAGTAGTTGGATGTCCAATCCCAAAACTTTCTTCTGTCTCATAAATGTTAAAACTTCAAAATTCGCTATCACAGTGTCAAATTTAAATAACCTATACCCATCATGAGGATCCAAAAGTATAGGTTCGTTGAAATATGTGTATTTAAAAAATATATAAGAATCTCATTTTCCTAACAAATCATTGAATTTCGGCCCACACCCTCTTAGATGTCCGCAACGGAAAATCCCAGTTCAAAGGGCATAAAAGCGACACCTGTTGGGTAGTATACACCCAAGCCTAATAAGGATCTATTTATACGACAGTGTAACAGAATATGAAGTTTGATTAAATTCCGTGCATTAGTTTTGAGATATGGCTATCATGAATATCATGAAAAAAGCAGTATAGCAACGCAGCCTATTACATGATTAACACGAAAGACTCAGAAACAACTTACGTCAATGACTAACAGAATATTAAGTTTGATGAAATTCCGTTCATTACTTCTTGAGATGTTATCGCAAACATTGTGTAAACCCTGAAAAACAGTGTTGAATTCATTGGCTGGTACGGGTGGACCCCCCCCCCCCTCCCCGGAACATTGAAATGTCCCCTAGGGAGATTTGAGATTTTATGCTTAATGGACGAAAGTCCAATCCCCACCCCCCTCGTAACTCTAAAATGTTCCTCGCCAGAACCATAGAAATCCCCCCCCGCCCCCCACACCCGGAGAAAAATGTCTGAATTCAATACTGTTGATAAAAGCAGCATGGCAGCACAATTTGTTATATCATTTACACAAAAACCTAATCATGGATAACTTATGGCATTGTCTAACAGAATATTCAGTTTGATGAAATTTCGTTCATTAGTTCTTGAGATATTATCCTTAAAATTGTTTAAATCCTGAAAAACGTGTTGAACTCAGGGGGTGGCGCGGGGGGGGAGGTGACAATCCTCCCCCCGCAACAAAGCATAAAATCTCAAACTTTCTGGGGGGCATTTGAGTGTTTCGGGGGGAGGAGAATGTCACCCCCCCGGGCCACCCCCTGAATTCAATACGTTTTTGTCCATTAAAAATTGATGAAATTTCGTTCATTAGTTCTTGAGATATTATCCCTAAAATTATTTAAATCCTGAAAAACGCGTTGAATTCAGGGGATGGCCCAGGAGGGTAACATTCCTCCCCCCCCCCGCAACATTCAAATGCCCCCCCCCCAGAAAGTTTGAAATTTTATGCTTTTTGTACATTAAAATGTATCTACTAAAAAACAACTTTTCAAAAGTAAAAAGAAAGCCAAGCAAAAAAAAAAAAAAAAAAAGAAAAGAAAAAAGGGGAAAGTTGTGGCTAAAAAATAGTGTGATATCAAATTTCCAAGCTAATATTATGGTACTTATTTAACATTTTTTATTAAAAATTTACCATATGTAAGTCGAGTACCTAAGTATGCGTTGATAGAAAGCCCTTTCTCCTTTACTAAATACATCATAACGTGTTTCTGAAAATTAATTTTTTTAAATTATGCATGATGGGCTTGGCGGCCATCTTTCCATATTTTACACAATTTTCTAAGCACACAAGTACATTGTTAAGATCGGAAATTCGAAATTATTGCTAAAGCAAACATTTTATGCTTTTAATTTATGGAAATGAGTGCCTAGAAATTTGTGTCTTAAAATAAAGTTGAAGTAACTTCAGGTTTTATCTTATGATTATCTTTTTTCGGAGGGGTTAATTAATTAGTTAAAGCAGTAAAAATCAATTTGTTTTTTTTTCTTCAAAATAAAAGACTTTCTTAATTTATCTGTCTGTAGCCAAAACTAGAAGTTCAAAATTCTTAATAATGCAAACATATTACGAGCTTGTCTGCTTAGAAATTTGTGTAAAATATGGAAAGATGGCCGCCAAGCCCATCATGCATAATTAAAAAAAATTAATTTTCAGAAACACGTTATGATGTATTTAGTAAAGGAGAAAGGGCTTTCTATCAACGCATACTTAGGTACTCGACTTACATATGGTAAATTTTTAATAAAAAATGTTAAATAAGTACCATAATATTAGCTTGGAAATTTGATATCACACTATTTTTTAGCCACAACTTTCCCCTTTTTTCTTTTCTTTCTTTTTTTTTTTTGCTTGGCTTTCTTTTTACTTTTGAAAAGTTGTTTTTTAGTAGATATCAGTTCTTTTTTTTAAACAGATTATATATAATTGAAATAATTCTACTCACTAAAATTAGTCCTTGTATAGCCTTTATAAGCAGGGAACAAACACAATAGTATACACTTTGTTTACCTATCATTCATTTTTTAGAGTAATTAATAATTTAAAAGTAAGGAAAGTCAATTTCTTCTTTCAAAGTATCAGTCTTTCTCAATTTATATCGCCTTAAAATTTTCTATGAAGGATGAAAATTTAGTAAAAATCAAATAGAGTCAAAATAAAATATATATTTACAGTTAGTCTGTCAGTTAATTGTTTGTTCTAACATTTTTTTGCTGACGGTTTTTCAAAATAAATTTATCTTTACAAATACCTACGGAAAATCCGAGAATGAAGCCCCGCAGGCATCTAAAGAATCGAAGATCTGTCTAAAGAAGTAAATCTAGCAATTCTAGACATGATGATGAAACATTTTTGATAAAAAAAAATCTAAAAATTTAAAGATATAAACTGTACATATAACTTCATCTTCATTTAGATCGTGTTATAGAGAAGAAAGAATAAATATGTATTTTACTCAAGTCTGTTTATCCATACCTATTTGCATAAATGTGAGAATATAATTTCGTATAAAAATTCCCGTAAATTGATTATATTTAATAGTCTACTATTAAAGACGCATAAACATTAGAATAAAATTTTTTTGCAGTTAAAAATTGCCTGAAATCTATAGTCTTATCGTTCGTCAAATTTGTTATATGTTTTTTTTAATACCCAGACACCTTTTCTAAACTCTGACAAAAGATCACAGAAATACTGAAATTATCCAAATACTTTCCAATAATATCCAATACCTTTCTATCGTATTTCTTTTTTTGAGTGGGGGGAGGGGTGAGGAAGGGCGCTTAAGAACTTCGTTTTGTTCTTAGAATTCTGAATTAATCATTGAAAAGATCTACCTACATAAGTCTTGTTGCAGAATTTTCATTAGGTAAGAGTTGCATCAACTTATACATCATGTGAACATATTAAATTACTTTTGTAAAATACTAGATGGGAGCCATTGATATTTTCAGAGCATTTGCCTACATTTTAAACTTAAATTATTTACAACTATTCATTAATTTTCTATACGAATTAAAGAAGTCGTTGTTTCCATGGCAACTGTACCTTTCACTATTGCTTGCTTGTTTGTTTGTTTTATTGAACACATATATATCAGATCACGTGAGGATCACGGCGGGATTTGAACCCGCCCCCACCTACGTTCTCAAGCGATTAGCGGCGTGGTGTCTTAGCCACTCAGCCACGGTGGGCCACTATTGCTTTATCTAATACCCAGATACTCAAATTTAACCAGCTGCGCTTAGAATCATGCTCATAACAGAGTACATTTATATGTAAGAGTGGTGACACATATTCACAAGTCGTGTACTCATATTCAAGTTTTTGTCCAAAGTACAGTAACTCAGTTTTCATTAATAGACGTGGAAGATTTCGATTAAACTAACCAAAAAAGTTTAAAAACATTGGCTTTCTGATTTGATTTTATTCAAAATCGTCTTAACCAACCAAAGTTAATGTCCAGGATCCAGAGTGTTTACTGCAAACATAAAAAAAGTTTTCAAAAATGCAGGCTTCTGATTGATCAATCTCATCGCGCTAATAGCGTAAAATCTATCTTGATCCCGGTCTATTCAACGTCCTTTAAATATTCGAGAAAGCCTTGACAAGTCAGGAAAATATCACACAAAGCAGGCAAAACAATGAAGAAAATCATTCATTGGCTCGTTCATATCCACGAGCCAATGAATGATTTTGTTCCTTTGCTTTGCTTGCTTTGTGTGATGTTTTTGTGACGCGTGTCAAGACTTTCTCAAATATTTAAGGGGCGTTTGTTTATTTCACCACCATGAAGCTATGAAAGGAGAGGAGCAGACATGTCAATCTTCCCGTGTGAAAAACTACATAAAGAAAACGAGTTCTTTCCCCCTCTTCTGCCCTTTTCTCTCTTGATTTTGACCGATAGCAGCCCATTTAGCAGTCTCCATAGCAAGATGCAGCTATATATGGCGGACGCAAGGGGGAGGGTGTTAGCGTGACCAATGACATAATAGGCCAATTTATGACGTTTAAAAGTCACACGGAGTTGGATCATCTTTACACGATGATTAGTACAAAGCGGTGCGCCGATTTTTTTTTTGTGTCCATTGCCATGTACAGATAATCAACTCCGTGTGACGTGATGAGCTGGCCACACTTAGGAACAGCTTCAAATGACGTCATCTACTTCGAGGCAAACGAAAAAGGACAGGCTACCGCGGCGCTACAGCGTCTAGAATTTATAGTGTGGAAATCCAATCAGTCGATCACAGCGATATCTGCAGGATATTTCCCAAAACTCCAAGACAATTTGGTCTAGACGCTGTAACATTTTTTTAAACGTTTTATTAACTTACATTTGACCTGTGTGCTTGGCGTCAAACCCGCTGTAATAATACGATGTTTACTTTGAAATTTGAAAATATATAGCAGATGTCGCTGCGATAATCTCCCTGGATTTCAGCGTCTGTGCACATTTAAGGGATACACTTTTTAGCGGTTCTTGGATAGCAAATTTCCACATTATGTATTCTAGACGCTGTAGCGGTGCATTACACATGTCTCTTTCTTCTTTAAAAAATATCCTGCAGATGTCGATGCAAATGACTGTTTGGAATTCGACATCGTTGTACATTTAAGGGATTCAATACTTTCGCGCTTTTTTAAGTATTGCTGGGATAGTCGATTTCTACAACATATAATCTAGACGCTATAACGGAGCTATAGTTTCTAGAAGATATAGTTTAAAAATCGGCTTATTAAAAAAGTGCTAAAAACTGTATCCCATAAATGTTGAACGAGGCTGAACGACGAATGTCGATTACAGCGACATATGGTAATTCCAACATAACTATTTCAAAAGAAAACGTTTCGCTCAGAGAAGATCTAGAAAATGTTGCTCCTATCGACATTTGTCATTCAGTATTTTTCAATATTTATGGAATTCAATTTTTAGCACTTTTTAAAGAATTACTGGAATAGCCGGTTTCCAGACTGTGACCGTGATCTAGGTAGATTTTTCTGTGTTATCGTAACGAGATTGACCAATCAGAAGCCAGAATTTTTGCTAACTTTTCACTGTTTGCAAAATTGTACCTGGATACCGGCCTATATTTCTAGACGCTATAACTGAGCTCAGGAATAGTACAGAAAGCAAACTCTGTATTTTGATACATTAAGGCCGGGATCTAATTCGGAACAAGTGTGTCTCTATAACGAAGTAGCGACATACGGCCAATAAATGTTTATTGGTAAAAATGATAAAAACAAATCGTTAAAGTTCTTTGCGAGCATGCCATTATCGCCAGGTTAATGCATGCTGAATTATTTCCCTAGTCTAATAGAGATCGTCCATGCGCGTATCTTCTAATGGAGGATATTCCAAATATGGGTTCGAGGCTGAAAAAGTCACGTGGTACCGGTAATTTACCCAAAGAATTTCTTACTGATAGAAGGGAAACAGGAAACTACACTGTTAAAAATATCGTGAAAAATTACCTCGGTTCTTACAGGTTCTCTATTTTCTGACCAATGAGAACGCTACATAAACGCCTGTGAAGCGTTCTAATTGGTCAGAATACAGATAGCCTTTAAAAACAGAGGTAATTTTTCACGATATTTTTAACAGTGTACTACTGCTTTCTCCCATGAACTGTTTCATTGGCTAGCGGGGATTTACATTACGTAGACGGAGCCTTCCCTTCTTTACGCTAGACGTTCATGCCTTGACCATGTGATCATAACGTGGATTGAATATCCTCTATTCAAGAAAGCGAATTGCCGTACTTTCGACAAAATCTTGAAATGAGCATGTCTCCTGTGCATATATCACCACTCTTATGTATAAAGGCTCTCTGTTATGGTGTTGTTTCTGATGCAGCGCCTAGAATACCTAGTGTGGAAATATGCTATCCAAACAGTTCTAAAAATTTGTATCCCTTAAATGTGCGACGATACTGCTAAAATTTCAAGTGTCGGTCGCAGCGACATCTGTGGGATATTCGTATTACTATTATTACATTGTATAGACTAGCAATTTCTTGCAGTTGTAGAAAATATCCTGCAGATGCCGCTGCGATCTGCATATTACAGCAGTATCATTGTACATTTAAGTGATACAATATTTTAGCGCTTTTTTAAGTATTACAGGGTTAGCCGATTTCAACACTATATATTCTAGGCGCTATAGTTTCTGAGCGCTGTTGGTTAAATTTCGATATTCGAGTTTTAGAGTGAGCAATAGAGAAAAGTACTAAAACTATTGAAACAACAACTTCTTTAATATTGAAATGTATAGCAAAGGAGTTCAGAATCAATGCCTTAAATAGTTTCGAATACGCACTGTTGTTATGACATCAATACCCTTCCTGGATGTGGAAATGCAAATTGTGTTCAACATAATTGGCCGCAATCTAGATATATTTTTCGCTGTTAGCGAAACGAGATTCATTAATCAGAAGCTTGCACTTTTGCGAACTTTTCGCTGTTTGCAGCAATGCAGGCTATTGATTGGTGAATCTCGTTTCGCTAACAGCGAAAAATCCATCTGGATCCCAGCCTAAATTTCTGTAAACATTGCACTTCATCCATGGCACTAAGAAAATGACTCAAAACTTTTATGACATAGGCCGGGATCCAGAAGCAGCAAAAATTCTCAAACATTCTGGCTTCTGATTGGTCAAACTCATTTCGCTAACAGCGAAAAATCTATCTGGATCTCGGCCATAGTTTTCTTCGATGAAATCAATGCAAAAGGATAATATAAAAAATTTTAAAAGACTTCTAAAATGATTTGGCGGGTTTATCGCTATTTGGCATAATTTATAAACTTTAAAATTAATTAACAGTTTTTCGCTAATTAAGGATAGAAAATTTGTGTTTTAAAAGCTGAATTTTACAAAAGCACGTAGATTGAGTAAATAGCTGTCCAACAATGCAATCCTTACTTTTTTATGTCCATTATTTAAGTCTCTACCTTGATTGAACCATAAATTGTGACGAAGAAAATAAATCGATCATTTTCAGTATCTCGACGTTATTTTAAAAAATCTATATCTCTGTTTATAATTAATTTATGAGGATGCATTTGGTCTCAAATTGAAGATATTTTCCATTAGGTCCTTCTGGTTTTGGTTTTATTTTTCTGCGATGATTGGTTCTTTTGATATGGGAAATTTTACGCTGGCATGTTTGGTTGATTTTACATGGAGAAGTTGTCATCAGTATAATAAGCAGTTACGGTGTCTTGCGTTTTATTCTTGGCGTTTGTTTGTTTGGCGAGGTTAGCATTTTTTTTTCAGCTTGGCTTGGCAGAACGACCGTCCTGCTTGATAAAAGTCCAATCCTCATTCCTCTGAACTGCCCCTCCCGGAGAAAAATGTCTGAATTCAACTCTGCTGATAAAATCAGCATAGCAACGTCCCCTGTTGGGTGATTTACACCGAAATCTAATAAGCAGCAATTTATGCCAACGTCTAACTGAATGTGGTTTTATGAAAATCCGTGTATTAGTTCTTGAGATAGAGCTATTGCGAAAATCGGGAAAAATGCAGCATAGTAGCGCCACCTGCCGATAGATTTACATCAAAACCTAATCCTCAACAACTTATGTCAACGTCAAACTGAATCTGAAGTTTGGTGAATATTCGTGCATTAGTTCTTGAGATAGCAATCTTGCGGAAATCATGAAAAATGCAGTATAGCAGCGCCAGCTGTTGAGCGATTTTCACCAAAAAGTAATCAGCATCAATTCATATGAAGGTCTAACTGAATCTAAAGTTTCAACAGATTCCATGCATTAGTTCTTGAAATAGACCGCTCACAATTTTTTTGTCAGAGACAAACAAATAGACAGACTGACAGACAAAAAATTTATAAAAATAGTCAAATCGTATTCCAGACAAGAAGTTCTAAAACTATAAATCCTTAGAAACCGGAAGTCGAAAATTTTCACAAAACAACACTTTATTTTTCTAAAGACAAAAGAAAGCAAGAAAAGATGAACGCATCGATTCTGCCCTTGGATCAGAAACGGTGAATCGATTCAGTTCAGATTCGATGCCGATGTTGATCTTTAGATGCGATCTTCAGAATCGTTATTTTTTTTGATTTACTTCAATTCTTTAGATGCAATGTCGAATCGTTATATTTTGATTTACTTCAATTCTTTAGATGCAATGTCGAATCGTTATGTTTTGATTTACTTCAATTCAAATCGCATCGCGGTCGATCCACGATTCGGGTTGAATCAGTTCCTCCAATTTTGCTGTTTTAGTGCCAGAATTGCTGTAAAATTTTGTATAACAGCCTTTTTTTACTTTCTAGGTTAAATCAGTGTTGAATGCAGGTATTTTTCTCAGGGAGGGATTTATGCGACTCCGGTCGGGATTGTGGGGGGAGGGGGTGCGTATTTCAGAGTTCCGTAATGGGGGGGGGTGCACATTTGTCCATTAAAAAGCATAAAATCTCAAAACTTACGGGAGGGACATTTCAATGTCCCGGGAGGGATGTCCTCCCGGGCTACCCCCTGAATTCAACACTAGGTTAAATCGTTATACTTTTGTTTAGAAGCCTAGTTATTCAGGTTACTAGTTTATTATATTGTATTTTTCAAGTTCGTCCCTTCTAATCTCTTCACCCCCTTCTCCCCTTTTCCTCGCTAATCTTAATTTACAGGGCCGTTCAAAATTTGCATCCAATTTTTAAAATGTCCAATTCTTGTTCTATTTTATTATAAAGCCACATTTTGAAACCTTGACCAAAGATACTTTTGAGGTCGCCCCTCCGACCGTTTGGGGCTTACCTGCTCCCTCGGGTTGGGGGGGGGGGAGTATATTTTTTGTTTCTTCCAAACCATATCGTATAACATATCGTTGGAAAGCTTTTAATGTGATCTTTTATTTTCTGTCTCTAGCCTTCCTTCTTTTTGGTAAGGGTCAATCGTGCTCCAACTTTTGTATTGATATTTTTGACAGTAATTTCAAAGGAATATATATTTATTCTTTCGGATTTACTGTTTTAAAGGCAGAACTGCTGTCAAATTTCGCATAAGAGCCTTTTACTTTCTGGGTTAAATTGTTATATTTTTAGTTTAGGAGCCAAGTTATTTGGATTACTAGTTTATTAAGCTGTACTCTTCCAGTTCGTCACCAATACATCCCCCCCCCCCTATCCCAATTATCTTAATTATGGTCCAATTTCAATGGGACCTTTTTTGACATTCTTCCCGAGTCATTTGTTTACCAACTAAACACTGATATTATATCTGCAGCTCTTGGTGAGCACTATTTATGAATGGTAATAACAAATTTCGTCTCTTTTCCATTTTATCATTTTTGGTTTAAAGCCACGTGACTCAAGGTTCTCGTTAGTTAAGCGGTATTTCACAAGTTTGTCAAAGTGTTTGTGTAAGTTGTATTATAAAAATTTCAGTCGTTTACAGCCAAACTTACTGATTTATGATACTTTGAATTTTATGAAATTTCGGAGCTTTCCGAAACTAAAAGATCCCCTGTATGTTATTAATTTTTTTCAAGGGTGTAGGTATGAAAATACGTGCTAAAATGCTTTAAAACCTTTTTTTTTTTCAAATAATATATTTAACAATTTAAACAAAGTGATTCCCGAGAATTTTGTACTGTTTTAAAAGGGGACCACATCTTAGAATGTAAGGGGCGTAAAAATTCGAAACTTGGACAGGGCGATGCAAAAAAAAAAAAAAAAAAAAAAAATTCTCCTTTCAGAAATTCGAAAAAATATTATCTTAATTACAAGCTGAGATATTAATTATTATTTCACTAATTGGTTTATTTCTATTAAATGCTTTTTTTTTTAAAGGCAGTCATGTGATTTTTTATAGCAGCATTAACGTTTTCTACCGTTTAGCGTGCGGTTCTTTGACGGCGGGCTGAGATAATTACTACCTTTTCAATATCAAAAATTTTATAAGTGTTCATACCACTATTTTCGAATAGTAATTTCACAAATATCTTGAAATCTTGCTTAAGACTACCACCCCCTAGAGCAGGGTTGGCGAACCTTTTCATAGTCGCGTGCCAATTGTTTTCAAAAAATATTTTACATAACCTTGACGTGCCAACTAAAAAACAAATTTAGTGGATTGAAAAATAATGAATCAAAACTACTTGAAAATTACTTATTTTAAGATATATTCTGAAATGAATAACATACATGTAAGTATTGCACTCAAATAATTATAGAAATAATTATATTTTAGAAATTAATTTAAAAAAAATAATGTGATTGTGTTCTACCTTGGATGAAAAATAATTAATAATCATGTTCATCCTCAGTTAATTTTAATAGAATGCAGATTAAAATGTATTTATCTGGCAACTGTTCTCTATTTGATTTTTGATATTATTCATTTGCGAAAATGATGACTCACGCGTATAAATAGTAGGGAAAATTATTAAAATAGAAGAAAGGCAATTTATTTAAACAGTTCTGAAATTAATTTCCAAGTTGCCATAATTTACCATCGGTATTTTTATTAATACATAACAATCTTTCCTTTTGTTAGCTTTCAAATATTTTCTTTGTTTGATAAATTTTCGAAATCATATTGAATAAGATTAAAATTTTTCAAATTCCAATTAAGCTAATTTAGAATCGAATCAGATCATCAAAGTTCATGTATTTTGTGTAAAATCACTGTATCCTGATTTAGAGACATAATCAAGGTCGCGCCGTGCCAAAATTATTCTTTCGCGTGCCAAAAGTGGCACGCGTGCCATAGGTTCGCCGACCCTGCCCTAGACTAATGTATCTTCGGATAGGTTGTATAAAGGAGTTTCGTTTAGATACACTTTTGTTTTGAATAGACTGCGCTCCCTGGTGGTGGAATATAGAACTAACAGACCGCGATTTCATTTAAAGTAGAAAATCTAACAAGGCGATCTGTTCGAAACTTTAAGATAGTTAGTATATCACATAAGAAAAATTTTTTAAAAAAGAATGGTGCGAAAATTTCGGGAGGAGGGGGGGGGGGGGAGGCCGCTAGAATTTTTTTTAAACCTTAGCGTTCCTTACCGTTTTAGGTGGAGTTTTTTGACGGAGTCCTGAGATAAATGCTACTTATTAAATATAAAAAAGTCAAAAGTTTAGTTACCACTATTTCCGAATAGTAATTTCGGTAAATAGCTTAAATTTTTGGTCAAGATTGCCACACTCTTGAGTGATATATCTACTGATAGGTTGTTTAACGGAGTTTCGTTCACAGTTTTGTTAGGAATAGAGTGCGCACCCTGGTGGTGGAATCTGGAACTAACATAACGCGATTTTGTTAAAATTAGGAAATCTAACAATGCGATCTGTTTTAAACTTTAAGATTGTTTATAACACGTGATAAAAATTATAAAAAAGAATGGCGCGTCACATTTCGGGGGGGGGATAGAGGGGAGGGGCAGAACAAAATTAGAAAATATAACAGGGCGATTTGTTTGAAATTTTAAGATAGTTTATAACACATAATAAAAAAATTTTAAATGATGAATGTCAAAAATTGGAGGGGGGGGGGAGGTGAGGACGTTTTTCCGACCCGGTGGGCAAAGTGTGGGGGGGGGGGGTTACACCTATACGGTGCTGTAGGCAGCGGGAACCCGGTTCGTGGTTCGTTCGCTTCGAGATTTCATATTAGGGGGAACCCGCTAGTTACTAGCTATAATGTTAAAGATTTCCAAGCAATATACATGTGCGTCCACTATCCTTCTAAGACAGTAAAATTAATTGATTTTTATTTCTTCTGAGAAAACTAAATTTTCGCGTCTTGCAGCGACGATTTTTTTTTTTTTTAAATAAAAGAACTTTAATAAACTTTGCTAGTTACATTATTAAACTCAAATTGTAAGAATACTAAATCGGTTCTTAGGGCAACGTGAATTATGTTCCTGAAAATTTAAATTTTAATTCAGGCTGGAAGAAAATCACAATGATTTAATTACAGGGACAGTCAAAAGTTTTCCGTTACATTATGGCCAATGGAAAAAATTATTGCAAGTGCATTTTAAGGATGTTACAGACTTTCGAACAGAATGAAATTGATATGCACTTATGAAGTGCACTGTTATAGTACGAGCGCACCACATTTGCCACGTTTAACGCGCAATTTCCAACTTGTATTTAACCGAGACCTTTCTTAAAAAATAAATTTAAATAAAATCTAAATTACGATATTAGTAAAATTACATCTTAAAACTAATAATTTAAAAGTTAAAAACTTTATTATTTGACTCAAAGGTCTGTAATAGCTTACGACTGGGCCCCTGACTTTGTCTACCCTCTAAATGTGAGGTATGGGAGGTGGTCGCTACGGCTCTGCTGATTCGCTAAGTTTTGAAATTAATATTTTTGAGCTTATCTGTGCGAATCTGTGACTATCGAAATATCGATTCAAGTATCGATTCTAGAATTTGGGAATCGATTCTTATTGTGATCGATTCAGTTTTATACGATGTTGATTTTAATCGATTTCTGAATTTTCCAGAATCGCCCATCACTAGATTCGACATTCGTTTTATTCGATGTTAGCATAAATTAGAGGCCCGATGTAATTATGAGCGCGCTAGAGTGGGAAGCCAGCTAGTTTAATAAAATCTTATTATTATTACGCTTATATGTTAAAGCCTCGATAACTCGACATCCTCATAAATAAGTGTATTTAGTTAATATTATTATTTATACCTTTGCTCTAAAAACTGCATAACTTGAAGATTCATTAATCCGTTTTATTTTCTATCGAATACAAGTTATACGGTTAAACCTTGATGAATCCTCAAGCTTATAAATCTATGTTTTTATTTAAACAATTATCATTGGTCATTATGGTTAAAACCTTGATAACTCTGTATCCTCATAAAGCAGTGCTTCTATGCAATAGAATATAATTAATTTTCTTTACATCCGCAATAAAATTAAAATAACAAGTTATCCTCAAACGATCTCTCTAAACGCAAAAACCTAGTTACTTCGCCATCTCTTTAAATTTATATTTTAATCAGTTTGATATAAATTTTGTATGATTTCCAAAAAACCTCGAAAAGTCGTCATCCTTAATCATTTGTGATTTTATTAAGTCGAATGTCATTAATGAATTATATATATCCAATCTTGATAACTTGACATTCTCACAAATTCGTCTTTTTGCGCATCGAATTTATTTAATTTATATATTAAAAGATCAGTGATTCGCCAGCCTTAATAAACCTTTGTTTTTGCTGAAAGAAGTAGTATTTATTTGTTACTGATATGGGGCACTATAATATCGATAGCTCATCAATTTCATAAATCAGTGCTTTTACTCAATCATCATTAATATTTTATACATAAGCATTAATACCTCAATAACTCAACTCGTCAGCTACTAAAAGTGTGTTTGTATTTAACTGTAGAATAAGTTTTCAGCGAGATCGCATTTAACGACAACCCAGTTTTTAGCGAGGAAAATTGAATAAAACGTATACCAATAAAAGATAGTTTCGCTCTGTCTGTGTGTATGTGAGTGTTTGAGTGTCTGTGTGTCTGCGTTTGATGACTAGCAAAATCTACCGCACGTAGAAGTCTGAACATTTAGGTGAGAACAGTCCAAGACATGTCCTGATGCACCTGACAATCAGATTTTTCTTTTTTAGGGTTCCGTACTTAAAAAGTAAAAACGGAAACCATTATAAGATCACTCTTGTGTCTGTCTGTCTGTCACAGCCATTTTACTGGTAAACTATGGAACGTGGAAAGTTCAAATTCGGGGAAATAATAAAGACAATTGACCCACATATTTTCATATTAATAAACATTCATAAATATATTTAGTAAAAAAGTAGAGGGGCTAATTATGCTACTTGAAAAAAAAAATCTTTTCATTGTATATCATGTGGGGTATCCTGTGAAAGCTTTTGTAACGCTGAACTCAAAAATACATTACTTTTAATTTTAGGTATTATATTTTCAAAGATATTGTTGAAAATGTAACGCAAAAATGTGCCCCCTCCCCCTATCTAATTCCGAATCTACTGAAACTAAAATTATGAAAAAATTAGAGGTAGTAGGCATTAATATAAACCTTGCCGGAAAATTATAGCGATTACCCTAGGTCACATAGTTTTTGAGTAATTAGCGTTTTTCTGTTATACACAAATTTCGATTTACGGGCATTCAGAAAAATTGTTGAGCATCGCTGAATATACCTATCGTTGCAGAAGAATAAAAGCATTGTTTATAATGATTTTCGAAAAAAATCATCAGTAATTAGCCGAGATATTAACCCTTAAAGGTACGGTCAGTTTAGACATACACAAGGACAGGGGCGGCGTACTCTATGCCTAGTTAACAACTTTTAATGATATATATGTGTAATGTAATGTCCAGTAACAGTATAAAAGCAATAAACGTCAAATTGTTAAAAACATACTAATTTAAGGGGTCTCGGGACTCTAAAAAGTGGGAAAAAAAGACCATTTTCAACATTTAATGTCGTAAAATGTATATGATTTTAAAACAGAATTTTAATTGGAATGAAAGATATAAGTATGTTCTTTCGTTTCATGTATTTAAAAAATTGCAAGATACAGAATTAGTATTTATAGGGGGCTCGAAACTGTTAGACATTTGCCGAACAAAAAATTGGCATAACAGTTTACGCGCAGGATTACAAAATAAATATTGCAACTTATACTTCAGATTGTAATAATTTCCCTGAACTTAAATAAATTTATATTTAAAGCCTTTTTATATTTTTAATGCAATGTTGTATTTAGCTAATACAAAATTTTGAAAATTTCAACAGTAAAATCACCTAAAAAATATTTTTTTGAACAATAAAAAGGAAATTTTAGGTTCAGTTTATATAGACTAACATGAATTATATGTTTTGAAAATTTCATGAAAAAATATTTAGAAGTTTTTGAGGTATCCTGAGCGTTATGCCCCAAAAACGCCATTTGGAAAATAATGACTTTAAAGTTTCGGAAACGCCGCTTCAGCTATTGAGCGGGTATAATTCTAAAAGCCGAAACTTTTGTTCTAATGGGAATTTCAAGGAAACAATTATATCAAAATATTCAGAAAAGATAGGAGTTTAACATCTAAAAAAATTTAAATTTCTTAAATTTTGAAGCTTTAAGAGTCCTGCGACCACTTAATCCTTTCCGGCACGGAGTAATTCTATTTATAAACGTATGAAATAATGAACTGACACCAGAATTTATAAATGAATTTATTAGAAAATGCGAACTTGCTTATTTTCACGTACATGATAAAAGGGAAATTTTAATTAAATATTCCTGGTGTCGTTTGTCTGTTTTGAAATAAAAATTAGGTGTCCGTTTTTTAAGGGCATCGCCCTCGAAAGATTTAATTAGAATGAATCGCATAAATACTGTGGGATTCACGATAGTTTGCATTGATTGTATCTCTCAATGCTCCTCGAGTGACTTTAAAAGTTAATTAAACACCTATCTGGAAAAACGCGGCACTGACCAAGGCGGCGTTGCAACTTTGAGACCTCAATTCGAAGCGCGCTTAGCACAATGCCAAATTTAAACTTTGAACAAAGGTTTTGTTTTAGCTACACTGTAGAAATAAAGGTTATTACTACGCTGAATTTAGTTTCATGAAATGCCAAATGAAGTTTAACTATGCACTGCTTTTATTGTCAATACCGAATTAAGTTCATCATAAACAGATTAAAATAATATTAAAGAAAGAGTTATACGAACAGCTATGTTTGATATTATTTAGGTTCCACATCTCTTTGAACTTTCATGGTATACCCATTTACACTTTTCTAATATATACAGTTATACTCAACCCTACGTTGTATAGTTTTTTACAAAGTCTTAGTACTCATTTAGCAACGATTTTTTTTTTATAATACAATTACAAATTCATATATTTATTCTATGGAACCCTCTGTGCGCGAGTAATGCTCGCACTTGACAGTTTATTTAAGGGTCGGGGCCCCTGTGCCTCTTTCAGTTTTTATGCTCTAAATTATTAATAACTTACTCCCTTTATATCCGATCTTCTTCGTTCTTGGGGCCAATTCTCCATTTAGTTATTCCCTCATTTCTACATTCCTGTTAAGACCCTGGGAGCCTGGGACCCGGTACAGCACCCCTTGAAGTTTTTGCGCCCTAAATTGTTAATAAATTGCTTCCTTTTAATCCGATCTTCATTTAGGTATCCTTTTTTCATTTAGTTATTCTCCCATTTCTACATCCCAGTTAAGACCCTTGCTCCATTCTCCCCCCTAGGGTTCCGTAGTTCCCTTGAATTTTTTGTGCACCATGCATTTTTCACCCTCTAATTTTCTCACCTTCTCAGTGCATAATTTTAAAACTGAGTATTGGACTCTTTTCCCAAGACCAACACCCTCATATTTTATTTTGGCCCTAGGACAATCAGCTATCCAGTCCTAGGACAGCATTTGCCCAATTTTTGGCGCATTTCTTTAAATTATTATTCTAAGAAATACTAATTCACAACTCTATGGTTAATTTTGAATAATTGAAGATCTAAGACCTTTTAACATATTTTCATGTTAGGGCCCTGCTCTTAACTATCAGTTGACCTTTTTTGGGCCCTTTATTGTAGCTCCCTTAAAAATGACCCGATTCATTAGCTTTTTTTTCTAACAACTTCTTAAGTCTTCTACCAACTCCATGAACGACAAAAAAATTTCTCACTTCAGCTACCACCAATTTTGAATATTAATCTCCTTCTTGGGGCCTTTGTTGCAGCTTCTTTAAAAACGATCTTACTCTATTACAATTTTCTACTTCATAGTTCTTGCGTCCTACAGCTACTTTAAAACTATTAAAATTTTTTCCTTTGCCCAACTACATTCCAGTTAATATCCTGCCACCTGGGCCCGGTCCTTCTTTATACCCAAGCTACCACCTTTTTTGAATATTAATCTCCTTTTTCGGCAACAACTTACGTTTACTCACTACATCCGTAAATTAAAAATAAAAATCGCGTTACGTTAACCCTTAAATGCGCGATTTTTTATTTTGCTTCGAAAAAATTATATATGATTCTCTGACAAGTTTATTACACAGGAAAAATAATGAAAAAAAAAATCAGAGATACATTTTTCATATAATATGGCAATCTTTTCTTCTGTTGCGCATCTGCAATACAAATAATAACTACTGTTGTGTGGCTGTTTTACGCTAAAATTTTGCAAATCAGTAAATATCCGTTTATTAAATAATATCGTGTTAATTTTAAAAGTAGACCGTGAAATTTATAGAGGAGGAGGGAGGCAACTTCCACCGCGTAATGATAAATTGTTTCGTCGGGTTATAAGGGCCCAATTTCAACGGGAATTGGTTTATTTAACTTAGATTACAATTCAGTTACTTTCTGTGATTATGAAAGTTTATCTTAGACTTCAGTTAACGACATTTTCGAACATTAATGATGCATTCGTTTTTCCGGTTCTATGGGCTTGATTACTACGAAGTTTGGCTCACTAGACTTGGTTTTCGATTGTCTACGATACGTGCGGAGCACTTCCAGCACATGCTGCGTTAGGTAGCGGGGACCCAGATTACAGGTTCGTTCGGAAAGACGTTTGTTGGAAACACACGAGACGCTGTGGAATGCAATGGAACAACCGAAACTAGGTTCATTTAAAAGATTTTCAAAGAATATAAAATCATACAAACTTGAGTTTTATTTAAGGTTATTATGATGGGCCAGGGCAACGCCGAGTGGGTCAGCTAGTGTGATATAAAATTGCATTGTATAAAATTTGGTTGTATCGTAGGGAACTAGAAAAAGCAAGCAAAAAATTCATACCGCACAGTTTGTTTTTTATTTTTAATTCGATATAGATTTCGTTATTCATATGTCTAACTGTTTTATACGTTTAATATAATATGTTGAAACATCACAAAGAGATTATTATTTGTTAAAAAACCTTGTTTATGTGACTTACATTTTTCTACACAAACAAATTGCAGTAGTAATTCTTATCTCAGTTCATAAAATATTTTTTTTTAAATGGCAATTGCCCATATCCGTTTATTTTTCAAAAAAATCATGAAAATTCAACAAACTGTCGTATCGGAACATTATTTGTACTATAAAATTTATCAAATAATGATAGTTTTGTGCAAAATGAAAAAAAAATAGTTGAAATTCTCACCGATAAGCGAAGTTTTAGGAGCCTCATTATAAAACTGTATGACAAACAGGCAGATTATGGATTCTTAAAATAGTCTGACACTAAAAAATTGAATTTGATTGTTTAGTATCTGAATGAAAATAGCTGTACATTTTATGCTTGTAAGAAATAAAAATGGTTCTATATGAATGCGTTAGAAAATAGCCAATTTGGATTTGAGAAAATCATTTCAAAAAAAAAGAAAAGAAAGAGGAAAAAATCACTCCCGGCTCGGCCTGCAGGCACTGATAGATTTCGAAGTTAAGTACTAATTTCACCAAAAAGGCTAAATCAAGATTAGAGATAAACACAGTTTGACAATTTTTTCTGGTCGCTTTTGACGAGTTTTTAATTTTATTTTTCTGAACTGGTTTTATCAGAATCATGTTAAGGCTGTGTTCTCAACTACACTGTTCAACAAGGTTGATATTTTCTGACACAATGACGTACAGATTTTTTAACGTAATTGTATAAAATTGGCAGACCTACTACAAGGGATTTTTCTCCCTTCGTTCAGTGTTTTTTTCCCTTTTGTTGGGAAATTTGGTTCAAACTGTGACAATATTTTCTGAAACATCTATTGTGTTTACAAAAAAAAAAAAACGAAAACGTCTTTCAATTACATAGTTTCCGTATAACAACACCTTCCAATTTCATGCGTTTCCGAACAAAAAGGAATTCAAACTTATGTCATAAAGTTGCCCCTATGGATTTGAGAACAGCCTTAATACGATATTTTTTTCTTGAACCCCTTTTTTGTGTAAGAGTTGGTTTTATCAAAATCTTGCCAATATAAAAGTTGTAGATAATATCAAGAAGATTTATAATAAATTTAAACGGATTTGATATCTTGTGAATTGACGAAGTTATGATTTTTTTTTTCTTTTTAACCATCTCCCTTTTTTCTGTAAGAGTTGGTACTATCAAAAACTTGTCAATATAAAAGTTGTAGGTAAGATTAAGAAGATTTATAATAAATTTAAGTGGATTTTATATCTTGTGAATTGACGAAGTTATGAATTTTTTTCTTCTTAAAACTCTATTTTTATTGCCCCTTGAGCCCATTTTTAATGATATCAAAAACCTGTTATACATTTTTTTTTTTTTTTTACCTTTTCCTAGAAGTAATAATAACTTTAAACTGATTTGATATGCATTATAATTAAGAAGTTTTTTTTTCTGTTTTCACAAAATCCTTCCCTATTTCCATCCCCTTGGGTCGATTTTGCCCATTAACGAACTTTACCGAGATTTTCTGCCCCTTGATTGTATGGAATGATCAGTTTGGAAGAGGTTTGTGCAGAATTATGGAAGTTATCGTGTCCATAAAAAAGTGATATATATGGATAGATAGTTAAATAAAGTTTTGAACTGGGGGTGGTTTGGTGTTCTATGGTTTCATGATCGGCGTAGATCTGCAAAAATGTTGGGAAAATGTAATATGTAGTATTTCTTATTACGAAATCTACCTAAAATGTATTACCATGATTTTATTCCTCTAAATATCTACAATATTCTGCTTAATACTGAAAATCGTCCGAAATTCGTTAGATCCCTAGCTGAGGCTGGATACATTCTACGACTACAAATGCAAACTTTATTAACAAGAATGAAAAAAATAATATTAAATAAGAACCAATTTTATTAATATAAAGGAGGACCTAGCTTCAAATTTAAAGAAAAATTCTATATGCTTACCATATATATCTAATTCGATAAATGCTTTTCTTAAATTTTGAATATCAAATTAAATTAGAATTATTTGAAAAAAATATTTTTAATTTTCTCAACATATATTTTTTAACTTTAGAGTATTATTGATTACAAAGAAACCGTAATTGAAAAATTAAGTTAATACAAACAGAGGAATGAGGATGAAACGTAAAAAGTTCTCAATAAACTTGAAAATTGGTGAAACAATTAAAATTATATATCACGTTTAAAACAAAATGTTATTAGCCTCCGATACGGTATGCTATTTCTTTCTCCCAGCTTATTTTGTGTCCAAAAAATAACGTAACCTTACAGAGGCTAGCCGTAAAACAAAGCATTACGATTAAATACTGTTTAGAAATTTTTTAAACTTCTAAGCATCGCACATTTTCAATTTTTATACCGTCGTATTGGAAAAAAAAAGTTCTTTTAAATGCATTTTGTTTGAAAACTGTATCTCCATTTATTTTTGGAATATTAATTTTTTTGTAGTTTTTAGAGCCATTTGCTTAATATTGGCAACGGAAGAACTCGATTTCTGTGGAAAGTAAAGGAAGAATAGTTTTAAAATTGCAATTATATATTTTTGTTGCCATTTTCTCGCAACAACCGAAAGAAAATGTAATTAAAATACGTGCTATTTTGAAAAAAATATATATAAGCGAATGATTTCTGTTAAAACAATGGAGCTATTATATACTATATTTAATTGCAAGTATCTATGAATCATTAGATCGCCTTTTTTTTTTTTTTTTTTTTTTTTTTTCTTGAAAGGCGGAATATTTTTTTGCATTTGTGCATTATTTCGCGATAGTGATGTGCTATGCATGCTTTACTGCAGATGTTTAAAAGTAGATCGTAAATGTGGAATTCTTAAGCGGATGCGAATGACGTCATTTTACATAAAATAAAACGTGTGCTTTAAGTCTTAAAATTGAAATATGTTTTGTACTGCAGTAGAGTCCCGCTTAACCGAGTTATTTTCTTCTGATGGACTGGTGGCTTCTATTATTATGAAACAGCCATTATAAATGAAGTGTTAGGGGAAGATGAAAAAGCAGTCGTCAAAAAAAAAAAAAAAAAAATATATATATATATATATATATATATATATAGCCATTTTTTTCCCCCATTCCGATCAGAAAATCAGAGTTCAAACTTTTACGGCTGCTCTTTCATCTTCACCTAACACTTCATTTATAATGGCTGTTTCATAATAATAGAAGCCATCAGTCCATCAGAAGAAAATGAAGTAATGGAAATGCCGGGGGCGACACTAAATTCTGAAAAAACAGAATTCCTGTTCTCTAGTTTAATATTATTGTATTAAATTTTCAGTTCATTTGTAAACGTAGGTGTATATGATCCAACAATGGCATTCATTATACAAATAATAGTTTCTCCAAAATAATTTTTTACATTCCGTGTTTAAATGTTTAAATTTCTTAATTAAATCAGAAAGAGAAACAGTCCTAATATATTTTTTTTTAATCATTAACAGTGTTGAATTCATGGGGTGACCCGGGGGAGACATTCTCCCCAGAGAATAAATGTCCCCATGGAAGATTTGAGATTTTGTGTTTTCAATGGTCAAAAAGTGCAAATTCCAACCCCACCCCCATCCCGGAGATCACAGAAATCCCTCACGAAAAAAATGTGTCTAAATTCAACTTGATCAATAAGAGAAAATTAGGAATAATCCAGTTTAATACCATAATATGCTTTATTTGTATAAAATAGATTTATTAGGACGGCTAAATTGGCATCAATTAATAGCTCTTTTTCGTTAATAACCGAAGAAAATGAAATGAATAAAGAAATGTCCAAACATGATGATTGATTTCTCCTTTCAACTGTTGCATCATGCTTCCGCCATATACGCATATGTTGGCGCAACACTGTCTGGAATAAATAATGTTAGGGTGGAATAAAAATAAACAGCTCTTAAATTTACCATTATCTAGTCAAAAATAAATAAAAAAATAGATAAATTACTGATAAAAGGAAGTTAGATATAAAGGATTTTATTTTAATGTTTTTATGCATAAAAATGTCTCCATGAATATTTTAGAAAGTTTTGGAAACAGGGCCGCCATTTGAGGGGGGCTGAGGGGGCAATACCCCCCCCCCCAAGGAATTTGATTTTTCGGAAAATTTTCATCAATTGTCAGACTCAAACAAAAATTAAAAAAATGCTCAAACGCTATGATAATTTATCAGATTTGATTACAATAAAAACAAATGCATTAAATAAATGATTTATGCATAGAAATTAATAATTATCCAAAACATTTCCTATTCGAACTTTCTTAAGGTGGGATATACATCGTACTTTGCCTAATTTTAAAAATCATGAGAGAAATTTTCTTTTATCAATTGCTTCTCAGCTGTGTACAACTTGCCCCTGATGGCTAGAAATTCAGGTGTATAGAGTTTTTTAAGATAGTTTTTTTAGGGGTGGAGGAGGGGCGAGTATAATTCAAGTTCTTAATTATCCGACTTTTTTACTTTTTTGGATTATTAGTGTCACATTATATTTACTGCAATCATTGCAATGTTATCAAATTATTTAATTATTTGCTTTATTAAACTATATTATATATGGTACACTCTAAATAAATTTCAACGCCTAGGAATGGAGTCTGCGAGCACAAACAAAACAATTTCTTCAACACAAAACCGACAGACTTCCACCAAAACCCAAAGTAAAAGAAATTGCTCCATATTTTAACACGTTTATAATAAAGTGTTGTATAATTTTATCCCTTAAGTACAGAAATGAACACATGGGTATTACTATGAGCCACCATTAATAGTCAAATCTATAGTTTTTCATTTAAAAAATATTCAGGACTTCCTTGTTAAAAACCAGATCACACCGACTCCGACCGAAAGATATAAAGCACAATCCGAAAAACCTAAAGTGTACAGTCGTGGGAAAAAAAAAAATTAAACACCCCTACTAACTCTGAAAAAATTATCGTAGAAGAAATTTACTGGTACCAAACGATTGGTAATAAAGTCTACTTTTAAATGATGTATATAAAATTTGCTTAGGGGGCCATCTAAATCTTAAAACGAACCATAACTTTGTTTTTTTCAATAGCAGTACAGAATTCTGACAGCATAAATGAACTCTACACCCTTCAATTAGCCTAAAAACAAACTTCTATGATATTCGTACCACAAGTGTCCGATAAATGAAGTAGTGGGGTTGCCCCTTTTTCCCCCTTTATTCTTAACTAATGAACCTCCAAATCTAATCAAGGCTGCTCCTTAACATGATAAACCGGTATAGCAAATTTGGAGCAAATCGAATAACTCTGCATGAAAAACCCATTTATCTAAATTAAGGGGTGGGGGGGACTAGCTCCCCTATCCCCCTTTAGTCTTAACTAATGAACCTCCAAATCTAATCAAGGCAGCTCCTTAACATTGTAAACCGGTATACCAAATTTGGAGCAAATCGAATAATTCTGCATGAAAAACCCATTTATCTAAATTAATAGGGGGTAGCCCCCTTTCCCCCCTTTATTCTTAACTAATGAACCTCCAAATCTAATCAAGGCAGCTCCTTAACATGATAAACCGGTATAGCAAATTTGGAGCAAATCGAATAAGGCTGCATGAAAAACCCATTTATATAAATTAAGGGGGGGCGGTTAGCTCCCCTATCCCCCCTTTATTCTTAACTAATGAACCTCCAAATCTAATCAGGGAAGCTCCTTAACATAATAAACCGGTATACCGAATTTGGAGCAAATCGAATAATTTTGAATGAAAAAACATTTATCTAAATTAAGGGGGGGTAGCCCTCTTTCCCTCTTTATACTTAACTAATGAACTTCCAAATCTAATCAGGGAAGCTCCTTAACATAATAAACCGGTATATCAGATTTAGAGCAAATCGAATAATTCTGCATGAAAAACCCATTTATCTAAATTAAGGGGAGGGACTAGCCCCCTTTTCCCCCTTTATCTTTAACCAATGAACCCCCAAAACTAATCAGGAAAGCACCTTTCCAGAATGAACCTAGAAAAAAAATTGAAGCAAATCGGATGTTTCTATCAAGAGTTACCTCGTTACGTGAATATGTACGTACATACTTACATACATACAGAACGGCGGGCACATCAGCTCTCTGACTTTGATAGCCTGTGAGCTAAAAAGTTGAATTATGATGGTGACGAGTTATTGAGGTTGACATTGTTGGTATATCACCGACCCATATCAATGAGTCTTCTAAATTCTTTCGGCAAAATGTATGTTTTGGATAAATATCATGTCGGCTATTTGACCTGTCGGCTAATTTTCATGTCTCCTAATTGTCCTGTCGGCTATTTGTCCTGTCGGCTATTTGACATGTCGTCTAAATGTCCTGTCGGTTAATTTTACTGTCGGCTAATTGTCATGTCGGCTATTTGACCTGTCGGCTAATTGTCATGTCGACTAAATGTCGGCTAAATATCATGTCAGCTAATTGTCCTGTCGGCTAAATGTCTTGTCGGCTAAACGTCATGTCGGCTCAATGTCCTGTCGGGTAAATGTACGTTTCGGCTAAATGTACTTGTCGGCTAAACGTCCAGTCGGCTAATTGGTGTCTGCTAAATGTCTTGTCGGCTATTTGGTTTTCGGCTAAATGACATAGACCCCCGTAACATAACTGTAACTTATCCATAATCTAACCGTAACCTATCTGTAACGGAAATGGAACATAACCGTAACCTAACAGTAACCTGATTGTAACCTAACCGTAACGTAACCGTAACCTACTTATAACCTAACTATAACATAACTCTAACCTAACAGTAATCTATCTGTAAAATAAACGTAACATGACGGTGCGCTAACCGTAACCTAATTATTAACTAATCGTATCCTAACTGTGATGTAACTATAACCTAACTGTAACCTAAATGTAACCTAACCGTAAGTTAACTGTAGCCTGGCGGTAATCTAACCGTAACCTAATTGTAATCTATCCGTAACCTACTGTAACCTATCCGGAACCAAACCGTAATCTAACTGTAACCTATCCGTAATCCTATTTGTAACCAAACTGTAACGTAACTGTATCCTATCGGTGACCTAATCGTAGCAGAAACGTAATCTAACTGTAACCTATCCGTAACTTAACCGTAATCTAACTTCATCCTAACCGTAACGTAACCGTAACCTACTTATAACCTAACCATAACCTAACTGTAACATAACTGTAACCTAACAGTAATCTATCTGTAAAATAAACGTAACATGACGGTACGCTAACCGTAACCTAATTATAACCTAACCGTATCCTAACTGTGATGTAACTATAACCTAACTGTAACCTAAATGTAACCTAACCGTAACCTAACTGTAGCTTGGCGGTAACCTAACCGTAACCTATCCGTAACCTACTGTAACCTATACGGAACCTAACCGTAATCTAACTGTAACCTATCCGTAATCCTATTTGTAACCAAACTGTAACGTAACTGTATCCTATCCGTAACCTAATCGTAGCAGAAACGTAATCTAACTGTAACCTATCCGTAACTTAACCGTAATCTAACTGTAACCTATCCGTAACATAACCTTAACGTATCTGTAACTTAAACGTAACCTAATTGTTACCTGAAAGTAACATAACTGTGACGTAACCGTAATCTAACTGTAACCTAACCGTAACGTAACTGTAACCTAAGTTTAACGTAACCGTAAACTAATTATAATCTATCCGTAACCTAAAAGCATCCTAACCATAACCTAACTAGGCTAATCGTCCTCTCAGCTAAATATCCTGTCGTTTAATTTGTCTTGTCGGCTAATCATCCTGTCGGCTAAATGTCCTGTCGGCCAATCGTCCTGTCGGCTAAATGTCCTGTCGGCAAATTGTCTTGTCGGCCAATCGTCCTGTCGGCTAATTGTCTTGTCGGCTAATTGTCCTGTCGGCTAAATGTCTTGTCGGCTAAATGTCTTGTCGGCTAATTGTCTTGTCGGCTAAATGTCCTGTCGGCTAATTGTCTTGTCGGCTAATTGTCCTGTCGGCTAATTGTCCTGTCGGCTAATTGTCTTGTCGGCTAACTGTCTTGTCGACTTATTGTCCTGTCGGCTAAATGTCCTGTCGGCTAATTGTCACGTTCGGCCAATTGCCTGTCGTCCAATTGTCTGTCTGCTAAATGTCCGTTTCGGCAAATTGTCCTGTATGCTATACGTACGTTTCGGCTACTTGTCCTGTCGGCTAAATGTACTTGTCGGCTACATGTCCTGTCTGCTAAATGTACGTGTCGACTAAATGTACTTGTCGGCTAAACGTCCTGTCGTCTAAGTGCTGTCTGCTAAATGTCTTGTCGGCTATTTGGTTTTCGGCTAATCGTCTGCGACCGGATGGGGACAGCCTAATGCAGCAATGCCAAAGAAGGACCTGCGTAATAGAAGAAGGCAGAAGGGAAATCTTGTAAGGTATTCTTTAAAGCTGGTTTCAAACAAAGGAAAAAAATAAGATTTTGCATTTAATACTGGCGCCACCTATCCAAAATATTTGAAAATAATATTAAAAACGAAATCTTTAAAACATGATCTTTCTAACATTGTAGTAAGAATTATTTAAATAAGTAAACAAATATCTATAACTTTTACTTTTAAAATTTAAAAGCAGTTCAAATTTTATGTCATAATAATGTTACTGCATATAAAACTCATTGCATATAAATAAATAGATAGGGATATGCATGTGACATTTTAACAGCTTTAAGGCTTATAGCAAATTAGTTTACAAGGGATAAAATAAAATTATTATTTCCTATCTTAAGGTAAATCTTTGTCTTTGCTTTCAATCAAGGATTTAAAAAACAATAAATATGATTTAAGTAGCATATACTTCTATAATTAAAATATACATAATTTAATACTTGTTTCCTAAGATAATTATGCATATAAAATTATTACTATACATTAGTATGTCAATGTGGTTTCAATTTGTTTTTAAAATAGTTTAGAAAGATTTAAAAGCTATTACTATTTGTTTGCACTGTGGTCTTAATTTAAAATATTTCTTTGCTATATATAGTATTTTTTTTTAATCGAATTATTAAGGCACAGTTCAATTTCTTTAGTTATTACATTGAACTAAACATAATTTAATTTTAGGATTATTTCAGTTCCTATTTTATAGCAAATGTATAATGAGAGCATCTCATTTTTTTTTAACATTACAATATTAATAATTATAATGCGTTATCTTCAAGTATTAACATATTAAATTATAATAATAACAATAACATTAATAAAAAAAAGGGCTTAGATGCCGTATGTTCCCTCCGCCGTTGTTGTTTTGAAATGTTTGGCGATTTTTTGTTGGCGTGTTGGCGTGTTGACGGTGGTTATGGATATGGCAACCTCGATATGTTGAATGTCGTGTGACGTGTTTTTGTGACGTGTCGTTCAGGCAACCGAGAAGTTAATGTTGGAATATTGTGAATGTATTTTGATATCGTATTGTATAGTTCTGCCTTTTTATTTTTATGTGAAATTTATTGAATGTATTTGATTAACTATGTTTTCTGTAGTCCGTTTAAACGCTGTTGTTGAAATAATTAGGAAATATGAGGAAATTTTGACAAGAAAAGAAGGTTTGTTTATAGTTTGTGAATACGTATTGATAAGCCTATTTAGGAAAATGTCGGCGATAATATTTCGAGCTGGATCTTTCAAGAAAGCAGATGTTTGTTAAGGTATGTTGATAGTTTTATGTATTTTACTGCTTTTGAGTTTTTTACATTTTGTGATTGCTAGAAAGCGAGAATTGCTGAATTTTGAGAATTCTATATCGCGAGAAATGCTGAATTCGGCGATGTTTTTTTTTCGGAAAATGTGCGCGAAGCGCACATACAACGATTACTGGTTGCCATTTTAGCGAATTTTGTTTTTTATGTGTATTTTTGCTTTAAAAGTTTTTATATTATGAGATTGCTAGTAAGCGAAAACTGCTGAATTTTGAGAATGCTACACCTCGAGAAGTGTAGAATGCAGTGATGTTTTTTTTCGGAAAATGTGCTCGAAGCGCACATACAAGGATTACTGGTTGCCATTTTAGCGAATTTTGTTTATTATTTACATTTTATTTTCGTTAAGCCAAACATGCGTATAAACCGGTGCTTGGCGACATTTACTACTTGGCGGAAAAAGGGTTTTCACGCCAAGAAAATTCCAAGATGGCGGCCGGGGGGAACTTATGACATCTGTTCCAAAAAAAGTATGAGGGAAAAAAACAACACATGGATAAGTACCACGTACAAACGAAAATCAACATCAACAAAACAACGTGCCAAATTCGGCTAGGGACTTTTTGATTTTTCCCCCATATCGCTATGCTACCAAGTACGCTCGAAGTTTTAACATTGTTGCATTAAGCTGTCCCTATCCGCTACTACTCCTAACTACTTCAAGAAAGAATAGTACTATCTTTATGTATAATTTATTATGTAATGAGTATTTCTCATTATTAGTTCATTTACAGGAACATTGAAGAGAATTCGCGCATTTTAAATTTTTACACCGTCGTATAAGGGAAAAAAAAATGCTCTTTTAAATGCAATTTGTGTGAAACCTGTATCTCAATTTAATTTTAAGATATTAATTTTTTTGTAGTTTTTATACTTTTTTTGTAATCGTGGCAACTGAATGATAATGACTAATAATAAACAGATATATAATAATAATTATATATCTGTTTATACAGATGTTTTATGGTACATTTTTACAATTGCAAGTATTTACATGTACTAATTCACTAATTCTATAAATAATGTTAAAATAACTTAATGTTTATTACTTATTATTATAGATTCTGAATATAATATTCTAAACATTTTAAGCAGGAAATACGATTGAATTGTTTTTGCCAGAATCATTTGCCCTGCATTCCCAGGATGCTTTTTGTAATCGAAAATAACGCCGAGAAAATGCACGCACCGATATACGCGATATGAGAAAAATATTGAAAAAAAGAATTAAAAATTTGCGCTTTGCATGATATACCACATTTAATGCAGGACGTCCATACACCAATTACTGGAACTTAAAAATATCGATAAAAGTTTTACAAACTATGTTTTCTTTTTAATTTTAAAATCAATATAAAAACAAAAATTTATATTGATATATTTTTAGCTCAACAAATTTACTGTCAGGCATGGCAGCAGAAGAAACTTATTTCTTTTTCTTTGCGGAAAATCAGGTAGGAATAAGCCCTCTTATTCTCCATTCTTTTTTCGTAAAAGAAAAATCCTCAAAATAGTCTACAGGCAGTTATGATAAGAATTTTTATAAATTTACGCGTAATAACTAATTAAACTCATGCTGATACAATTTTGGAAATTACAAAACTCCGTAAATTAATCAAATAAAAGAAAAGTAAATGCTAACTATTAAATGAGGATTATGAAATTCGTGAATGGTTCTTGTCACACTCGAACATTTTTAGGGACAAAAGATAAATCTACGAATTTGGAATCTTGATTTTATATATAAAAATGCTTTTGTGAAATTAAAATAAAAGAGCAGAACTACACTTTTATTCATACCTTTTACATTTTTTAATTCACTAATTTTAATAGAGTTGACAATGAATTACTTTTTGCAATAATTTTATTTATTTTACACTTGAAATAACTTTTTGTATTTCATGTACATTTAACTATTATTATTGTAGAAAAATACACTTATTAGATATGCTTTTCCTTGTGCAAGTGTAAATAACACTGAATTACAATCTCTTTATTTGAAATGCATTGAATTTCACTTTTTTGGTCGTACACTTTAAAAACATTTTTTATCCGTCTCTATCAAAAGATACGTTATCTTTTCAGGTTTATTAATAAGAATATTAACATTTTTTTTTCTTTTTACGTTTTCAAATTTTAGTTTTCTTTATTTGGTTTATTTTTTATCGAAACAACGGTTATCGCATCATAGTTACATGATAGTATTTCATGTAATCCAATTTTATTTTTTATACCTCTGCAAAAATGCATTTGTTAATTAATATATTTATATTTTTTATCTTTATTTGCTATAAAATATAGTTCTTCTAAGAGTTCAAATTACCTATTTTTTAAACGATTTTAAAATTAGTTTTACGCTCACATAAAATATGTTTCATAACAGCACAGTTTCAATATTCATTTTTTCATGCATTTTATTTATTTATTTATTTATTTATTTTTTGCTTTGCTTTTTTTTAAGTAAACTTATTTAGAAAAAAAAATAAAACAAGAATGTCATTTGGAGAAATGTTATATTTCAGCTTCGTAGAGAATAAAATATAGGGTATTTCTACATTAATGCAGAAAACATTTAGGGTTAATAATATGCAACAATGAAATAAATTTTATATGGAATACCAGAGTCGTAATCCAATTCTTCAGTCGATATTGCAAGCTATCTCACTCCAAGTCGTAAAAAAATTTTATTTTTCAATTTAATTGTCTGAGCGAAGCGAAGGCTAATACTTAGCGAAATTTTACTGTCCGGACACTTTACTACTACGATGGATATTAACGCCATGTCCTACTGAAAAAAAAGCCTAATAAAAACCTTTCGTCAAGCATAACTCAAAAAATATTTGTCGGATTTCGTTTCTGATTGCACCAGAAGGTACCTATGAGGGTCGCCTACTGAATGCACCTACTATGAAAAATAAGTTCCAAACCGTTTAAAAATTATGTATAAAAAACTCTTAAAAAAGCACAATTTATCTGCATACGTCACAGAAATTTGGTGTGCGTCACTTTCACCGGTTGATGTTTTCGTAGACAACTGGTTTGAACACATGGAGCAAATAAAAAAATATACGCACGCAGTAATATTGAATAGATCAGTTTCAACCACGTGATCACAAACCTTGCAACAACCCGTGGCAACCAGTTTTGGTGGGCAAACAAATAATAATACAGTATTCCGTACCACGGTGACAGTTTTTAGCCTGCTGTATAAAATCTGGCATGTGGTATGACATACAATTGTGGATGATTAAAACAAAAGACATGAGTGTTTATTGATCCAGGGGGTTATCTTTCTCTGGATGTCTGTCTGTCTATCATACAGCGTGCAATTTTGTTGTAAAGGATGATATTATGCAGTAAAACCTCCATAACGGACACACCCGATTAGTGGACACCTCTATTTAGCGGGCATTTTTTCGATTACCAACCCTTAAATAACTGTACATGTTTTACTCTCAGTAGCGGTCACCTCTAAATAGAGGACAAATTCTGCATTCTCGGGGTGTCCGCTATTCAGAGGTTTTACTGTATATAATATTGATAATTATTTTACAGGGCCGCAGAAAAGAATAAGAATATATGAAACGAATATAAACTAAATTCGGGATTGGTAGATCGCTGATGGTAATGTAATTTTAGGATGTTGTTACAATCATCCGCAGCATGTTTTTAGAGTTTCGTTCATCTAACGAAACCCTACCTGTCTCACTCCTTTGTCTGTCTGTTTGTCCGTCTGTCACAGAGCCCGTTCTCAGAAACTATATATGTCGGAGACTTGAAAATTTGCATACTTATAGCTGAACACCACACATCAAACGGCAAATAATAAAATTTTGAAAAATGCTTAATATTTAACCCTTTGGGCTCTAACTTGTGTATTTAAAGCAATTTTTCTAACTCAGCCCCTAATTAAGTTGGAGACATGAAAGTTTGCATACTTATTGCTGAACACTTGCGACAACACGATAAATCATAAAATTTTGAAAAAGTCATATTTAACCCACCAGTCTCTAACTTCTGTATTTTAAGCAATTTTTCTAACTCAGCCCCTAATTAAGTTGGAGACATGAAATTTTGGATACTTATAGCTGAACACCTCTCATCAAACGACAAATAATAAAATTTTGAAAAAGGTCTAATATTTAACCCTCTGGGCTCTAACTTGTGTATTTTAAGCAATTTTTCTAACTCAGCCCCTAATTAAGTTGGAGACATGACATTTTGCATACTTATAGCTGAACACCTCACATCAAACGACAAATAATAAAATTTTGAAAAATGCTTAATATTTAACCCTTTGGGTTCTAACTTGTGTATTTAAAGCAATGTTTCTAACTCAGCCCCTAATTAAGTTGGAGACATGAAAGTTTGCATACTTATAGCTGAACACTTGCGATAACACGATAAATCATAAAATTTTGAAAAAGTCATATTTAACCCTCCGGTCTCTAACTTCTGTATTTTAAGCAATTTTTCTAACTCAGCCCCTAATTAAGTTGGAGACATGAAATTTTGCATACTTATAGCTGAACACCTCTCATCAAACGACAAATAATAAAATTTTCAAAAAGGTCTAATATTTAATCCTCTGGGCTCTAACTTATGTATTTTAAACAATTTTTCTAACTCAGCCCCTAATTAAGTTGGAGACATGAAATTTCGCATACTTATAGCTGAAATCCTCACATCAAACGACAAATAATAAAATTTTGAAAAATCTCTGATATTTAACCCTCTGGGCTCTAACTTATGTATTTTAAGCAATTTTTCTAACTCATCCCCTAAATTGGAGACTTGAAAGTTTGCATACTTATAGCTGAACACTTGCGATAACACGATAAATCATAAAATTTTGAAAAAGTCATATTTAAAACGCTCCAGTCTCTAACTTCTGTATTTTAAGTAATTTTTCTAACTCAGCCCCTAATTTAATTAATTTGGAGACATGAAATTTTGCATACTTATAGCTGAACATCTCACATCAAACGACAAATAATAAAATTTTGAAAAATGCTTAATATTTAACCCTTTGGGCTCTAACTTGTGTATTTAAAGCAATTTTTCTAACTCAACCCCTAATTAAGTTGGAGACATGAAAGTTTGCATACTTACAGCTGAACACTTGCGATAACACGATAAATCATAAAATTTTGAAAAAGGCCTAATATTTAACCCTTTGTGCTCGAACTTGTGTATTTAAAGCAATTTTTCTAACTCAGCCCCTAATTAAGTTGGAGACATGAAAGTTTGCATACTTATAGCTGAACACTTGCGATAACACGATAAATCATAAAATTTTGAAAAAGGTCTAATATTTAACCCTCTGGGCTCTAACTTGTGTATTTTAAGCAATTTTTCTAACTCAGCCCCTAATTAAGTTGGAGACATGACATTTTGCATACTTATAGCTGAACACCTCACATCAAACGACAAATAATAAAATTTTGAAAAAGTCTATTATTTAACCCTCTGGGCTCTAACTTGTGTATTTTAAGCAATTTTTCTAACTCAGCCCCTAATTAAGTTGGAAACATGAAATTTTGCATACTTACAGCTGAACACCTCACATCAAACAGCAAATAATAAAATTTTGAAAAAGTCTAATATTTAACCCTCTGGGCTCTAACTTGTGTATTTAAAGCAATTTTTCTAACTCAGCCCCTAGTTATGTTGGAAACATAAAAATTAGCATACTTATAGCTGAACACCTCACATCAAACGACAAATAATAAAATTTCGAAAAAATCTAATATTTAGCTTCTAATATTTTGTCTCGCGCAATTTTTAAATTTAAACAGTTTTGCAATACTATTTTTTGTTCATTTTGCATAATAAGTGAAATGTGACGTAATTTGCTCTATTTCAGATTTCTAACGCATGTTAATGAATTTATTTTACAATATCCTTTCTCTTTTAAAATTCACATGTAAATATAGTTTTTATGGCGTAATTTCCAATAAGTGCCTGCTTTTTATATCTAATTATTTAATACTAATTTGAAGGTTTTTTTTGTTTATAATAGTAACGTGTAAATAATTTTTTTATTTGAAGCAAACATTATTGTTTGCACTGTTTATACAGTTGGCAACAGTTTAAATTAATACCATTTTCTAAAGTATGTAAAAAATATCTGTCAAAATGCTGAATATTTGAATTTAAAATAGAAATAAAACCTCAAAAAATGAGTCAAATTAAAAAAATTAATGAAATCTGCAGACCGGGATCTTCTATTGAATAAAATGATCTAAAAATGATTAAATTCCCATGTATAGCTTTTGCTCTTATAAATTTTTTTAATGGAACGATTTTGTCAACCTTTAGCATTAAATTTCTCTTAAAATAATTCTTCGATTTGAAAACTGTATGCCTTAGTGTGTTGATCAAACATTTCTCTATAATACTACCGATTTTCATATATTTGTATGCAATAGTTTTCTTAATATTAACGAAGAAAGACCTCCGGTCACAAAAAATTCAAAACCGGCGGCGGCGGTGACAGCGTTAGTTACTTTTTATAGAATAGAGAGATATATAAAAATGAAAACTTGTCTATCTGTCTGTTTGTAATTCTATAAAAAATCCACAATTTGGAAGCCAAAATTGTGAAGAGATACGTACATGTGTATTAAAACATGACCGAGACAACTAAAGTAATCCTGAATCGAAATAACTTATAGTTAATTTTTAATTAATAAAAAACCACCAATTTAACAGCAATTTCTTATCAAATTTAAACATTTTTCGTTATAGCAGTTGCCAACAATTAAAAAACACAATAAAATTATTACTACAACAATTAATTTTTCTACTGCAAGATTTCCACGTGAAAAATGAAAATGAAATAAATAGTTTGCCGAATTTAAAAAAAAGGTGAAAATTACGTCATAACATTTCTATTGCAAGATATTCACGTGAAATATGAAAATGAAATAAATGGTTTGACGAATTTAAATGAAAGTGAATATAACTTCATAACTTTTCTATTTCAAGGTTTCCACGTAAAAGAGGAAAGTATTGCGTCATATTGGAAATATAAAGGGCATGATGGATATAGTATAACGTCATATGAGTGTGAAAAATGTATTGAAGCATGATAAAAACCCGATTAGGGAAATATTGGCGTATTTTAACATTATTGCTCCAATTATAAATTGAAATAAGTTCATTTATAGCTGTATTCTTTTGCGTCTGTTATATACATTTATACATTTTTATTGCGTTTTCATATGATTCATTCAACAACATTTCGACTGCTTTTTTTAATGTTTTGTTTTGTGTTTTACGTTAAATTTTGAAATTGATTTTTCAGAACAAACACCCTTCAAATTCTGGGAAACGCCGGCACTTTAGTTTGTAACAAATAAATGGCTTTTGTATCTGTAAATCTAATGCTAATATTATAAAGCGTTATAATATCATAAAGTATGTAATATTATTAATGCTTGTACGTTTGTGAGGTGTTATCTCTGAAACTACATAGCCAACTTAAAAAAATGTTGGTGGCCATCTCTGCTCCGAAGAAAAGACTATTTTATGTCAGTGCAAGAACCTACATCGCTGCAAGAGCAAAAAAGTTCTAAAATTGTGATTTCTGCGATATTGATTGGATTAGAAACTTTAAATTTGGTGCGGTAGTTACTTTTAAGATATAAATACTGGTAATGAACGCTCTCTAAAAGGTTCAATTTGATGGATAAACGTAAAAATTTCTAGAAAGGTTCTAAACTATGATTTATTTGGAATACTGAAATTTTTGGGATACTGTTGGGGTTAGAAACTAGAACTTTGGCATGGTAGTAATTAATAAGATGTAAATGCTCGTTGTAGAACAAATTCTAAAAAATAGAAAGACTAAACAAAGCGGAAAATGATCTAAAGATGATCTAAGTAACGAAGAACGTGGAACTGTTAGAAATATGAACATGAAAATTGACATGGCTGTATTTATCATGACGTAAATTCTCGTAATAGAACAATTTCTAAAAATGTCGCTATATAAAACTGTGCAGAAACTAAAAACTTTCAAAAATTTTCTATTTCTCTGTTACTGCTGAGCCCAAAATCTTGAAATTTTTCTTCGGGTTAGTTTTAAAATATACAATTGTCTCTATGAATGGTTTCTAAAAAATTTAAAATTTAAAAAGATGAAATTAACGGAAAGTTATCTCAATTACCATTAATTTGGAATTATTAGGTACAGCAACTTTAAATATTTCATAATGCTGCATTTCCTCCGCAAAACATGCGATTTAAATGCAACATAACTGATAGATACCCACCTAGCATTAAATAAATTGTGTAAATATTGAATAAAGACCTGTATGAAACAGTGAGTAGGTTGCCCGAAAGTACTTGTTAAAGTGTTCCTTCTCTAGGCTTTTCTCTCTCTCGCCAAGGCCACTAACAGAGGGAAGTGCCGTTTTAAATGTGATATGAATTTTTTATCCGATTCATTTTTCTAGACATTTTATCTTAAGGTCTTATTCTCAATTATCATTAGTAGATTTTTTATATATTAACTTATTCTGGTTAAATTTTGTAATCGGGTTCATATTGGCGTATGTTAGCTTGCATGATTTGCTGAATAAATACGTATGGATTTGTAAATTATTTCAAATGACACTTTGACAGATCAAAAGTTATGCAGACGATATATTCAGATCTTGTGTCATATTTTATGTTGTAATCATTGCCGATTTCTTTTATTCAATGCATGCTAAATACAGCACAACTTGTGCAGAATATGTTTGAAAACAAAACAATACAGCGTATGTAGTGGCCAGCATGCACTCATAATTTAAATCCTATCGAGCATATCTAAAACACACTCTAACGAAGCATTGCATGCCACTTTTGATGTATTCGGTACTTTGATACTATATTAGATTTTGAGAAGAGAATTCCTTAAATGTTATCGACAACCTCATTGCATCCGTGGAAAACAGATATTGTACAATATTAACTATTCCAGGGGAGCACACACCATATAAAGTATAGTCCATTCTTTTTAAACATCATATATTTGTCATTTAAAGTTACTCAAATTGGTGCGGAGCGTCTGATTATGCTCTTGACATCATTTTATACAGTTAAAATTCCGATATAAGTAAATTAGTGTTTCATTTTCTATTTTACTTTTAATATATTGCGTACTTTCAATTTTATATCCATGCATGGCTGTCTTGAATGGTTTGATTTCCCATTTTTTTAAACAGTGTATACGAATTTATATATAAGATTTTGTAATTCTACAATTCGTTTATTTTCATCATTTAAATTTTTCGCAGTATATGGACAATTAAAGATAACATCTCATTTTCTTTGCTTCCTCATGTTATTATTAAATCTATTTTCTCAGTAATATCGCTCAGACTAATCCCTCTGAGGGAAGTCCTAGTAATAATGTTTAAAATGTAACAATATTTACTTTGCATTAAGTTATATTATTAGTTTATCGAAACATTATTTTAATTATTAGAGCTTATTTCACTTTGTGGTTTTGAAAAGTTAAGCGATAGCTAAGTTATACCAATTTGCTGGCTTATGTGTTAAATAAAGTTCTTTACAATTTCGGAATCTTTAAATCTGTTATAAAAGTCCTAACGGTACGGTATAAAAATATTCTTTCTAAGATTATTTCGAAGAAAAATGTATCATATGATTGCTATAACAATGTTTAAACACTAATGAGAAATAGAAATAGAAAAAAAAAATTGCCACACAACCTCACAAACATCAAAAATTTTAATCTATGATTTCGTATAGTTTGCCCAAAACAAATTGAACTCTCTTACTATTTCACAACTATATTAACATTTTTAAGAATAAAAAAACAAAAAAAAATGCAATTTAACAAATTACAACGACCATTTGGAAAATGATTTTTTTCAAAGACTAAAATTTAAGGCATAAAAAATCGCACGGAGTTGATCATACATTACGTACGCCATGGATTACATTTTGCGGTACTGTAAATTTTTAAACTTCTATGGAGCTATACATTACGTACGCCCAGGATTACATTTTTCGGTACTGTAAATTTTTAAACTTCTACGGAACTGGTTATACATTACGTACGCCATGGATTAAACATTAATATTCCTGGACCCATTTGAAATGAAATTTCATTCTTAAACTTCTAAACATCCCACAATATTACTTTTTACACCGTCGTATAGAGAAAAAAAAATGTACTTTTAAGTGCGATTTGTTTGGAAACTGTATCTCAATTTTTTTCTGAGTTATTTTTTTTTTTTTTAGTTTTTATTACTTTTTTGTCATACTGGCAACAGAAGTATCCATCTCTGTTGAAAGTAAACGGAAAATACAGATTACTGTATAGACCAATCAGAAAACGAATAAAATACGGGATTCAACTAATAAAACGCTTCAGATATGTTTTTGATTTCCTACCCTAACCGAGGACAATAACCATTTTTCCAAATGGTTAAAAATTGTTGTTAGATTGGGTACCGTACCTTCGTTAACCGTACAATACAAAATAAGCTTTCATATTAAGTTACATACATTTAAACTGTAAAATACAGGCTGTCCATGAATGAATGTCCCAATTTCAATGGTATATTATAACAGTTTAATTTAGATTATTTGCAACAAATCATATATCAAATTGAAGGTAAACTAACCTAATTTTTTCCAACAGAGCGAAAAATGTCCAGAACAGGAATCGAACCGGGATACTTGGCGTGCTGTGCCAATGCCTTACATTGTAGGCTATCCGGACGATACCTGGCTGACTTAATTCACTCTTATTTGTTGGACATGGCTGCGAACTTCAGCGCTAGTTTCATTCATCCGAGCTATAACTATAGCATTTGCATGATGAAAGTGTGTTTTAACACGGAAACTCCTGTATACCACGTAACTAGGTCATAATGAAGGAAACGAATATATATTTTCCCAACTGGATTAAATCATATTCAAGGTTGGAGTAGCGCAGATGAAGTTTATTCAAACAGAGCGAAAAATGTCCAGACCAGGAATCAAACCTGGATACCTGGATACCTGGCGTGCCGTAAGTCATTGGCACGGCACGCCAAGTATCCAGGTTCCTGGTCTGGACATTTTTCGCTCTGTTGGAATAAACTTCAACTGCTCTACTCCAGCCTTGAATATGATTTAATCCAGTTGGAAAAAAAATATATATTCGTTCCCTTCAATTTAACTTAGTTTTTCTTACAAATGTTCAATAGGTGCACACATCCAACCAAATATCCAATTCTTCCCACACTTCGGTTAGCAAGTCCGGAGTAATGCAAGCAATAGCCTCTTCAATTATGTGTCTCAACTCTGACAAATCATGCGGTAGCGGTGCGGCGGAACATTGCCTGCTCTAAAGTGTTTTAAGCTATCCGAATACCTTCGGAGGGCTTTTGAACCATTTGGAAAAATGGTTATTGTTCTCGTCAGGGTAGGAAATCAAAAGCATATCTGAAGCTTTTTATTGGTTCAATCCGCATTTTATTCGTGTTCTGATTGGTCTATACAGTAATCTGTATTTCTCTATATTTTCAACAAAGATGGATTACTTCTGTTGCCACTATGACAAAAAAGTAATAAAAACTACAAAAAAAAATTAATAACTCAGAAACAAATTGATATACAGCTTTCAAACAAATTGCATTTAAAAGTACATTTTTTTCTCTATACCACTGTGTAAAAAGTAATATTGCGGGATGTTTAGAAATTTAAGAATGGAATTTCATTTAAAATTCGTTGTCAGATTTCTTGGACGATGGAAAAGCCTTTTCTCGAAAGCCAATGAAATGCTTGGATAATACGTAAGTTTCAGGTGGATATTACGTAAGTTTTAAGAAATCTGACGGGTCGCAGGCGATTTTTGTCGCTTGCAATTTTTACGTGTAACAACACTATTAATGTTTAATTCATGGCGTACGTAATGTAGAATCAACTCCGTGCGATTTTTTATGTCTTAAATTTTAGTCTTCGAAAAAATCATTTTCCAAATGGTCGTTGTAATTTGTTAAATTGCTTTTTTTTATTATTTTAAAATATGACTTTTTTTTTTGCATTGTATATCATGATGTGATTAAAAAAGTAAAATAAAACAGAAAAAGTTATACATTTCAAATTCTTTTTTTATATTTGGGGGGAAAAATAAGCAAAAAACAGCGAAAATAATGACTTTCGCAAAACATCATAACTCAACTTTAAATCAAGATATTTTTATTTTGTAAGCATTATTATAATTATTAAACCTTTTTCTAGGAAATGAACTACTCTCATTTTTGTGAGTCAAATATTTAAAACTACATAGAAAGTTAATCAGTAATGGAGCAAAAATTACTAAAAATTTATTGCAAAATGGAAACTTTATGAATAATTAAAAAAAAAAAAAAAACTAATACACTTACTGTTACGAGTATAGTTCATTCCCTTTATTGCACTTTGCAAAGCATACGAAAAAATTTGAAAGAGATTCATCCATAATTTTTTCCGTTATGATGTTTTGTGTAAACATAAAATGTTAAAAATTTGATTTTCAGAAAACGAAAAAACAAAATTTAATTCAAAATCTTACTGTAAAAGACGCTTTGAACTTGTTGCCAAAAGTTCTTAGAAAACTTATGTTGCCATATTCAAAATCTGTGCTTTAAAATTTTCTATCTAATTAGTTTGAAATTTATAATATATAAAAAAAACGAGTTTTGAAGCTCATATTAAAACAAAAGCCGGTGAGCAAAACGATACTTTCGGTTTCAAAATACTAATACTTAGTAATTTAAAAAAGGCAATAACTCGACTTCTATACAAGATATAAGCAAAATTCAAACAGATTTGGAAAGATAAAGAATCAGGCTATTATATTATACCAAAATTTAAAAATCGATATTTCGGCCGAAAATCGACTTTTAAAGGTATTCGGATACCTTAAGTCTTCAGCCCTGTAATAACGCTTTACGCTCAGGAGTCGACATTTTGCGTATGTTGCAGTGCAAGCGACTAAATAAGACAGCAGTAGTCGCGCATGCACTTATCTAAAACTGTCTGATTTACTCTTTATTTGTGGCATTGAACCAACACGCTTACAGTTGATACTATTAAAATTTAGAAATTGGGCACTATTTCATGGATACCCTGTGCTTTTGTCTGAATATTTCAATTACGATACTAGTTTCCCTTACAAAAATCTTTTGTTTTTAACGGTTATTTACACACGTAAACTTCGTATGTTATTCCAGTAAAAAAAAAAAAAAAATAAATAAAAAATAAAATTGAAATCATAGTTTCCCTTACGGAAATCCCTTGTTTTTAACGGTTATTTACGCACGTAAACTGCGTCTGTTATTAAATAAATAAATAAATAAATAAAAAAGAAAAGTGCTAAGTTAAACTGATGGCATTGAGCTCACAGTCTATTCACACTAATTGTATATTATACTCTTACTTCAAAGAATAATGCCTTTCGAAACATAAATTAAGGGGGGGGGGAATTAGCCCCACTCTCTGTTTCACATCTTTATACTTAACCAATGAGCCTCCAAATCTCATCAAGGAAGCGCCTTATCAGAATAAATCGGTATACCAATTTTCAAGCAAATCTGATTGAAAAACACAATTATCTAAATTAAGGGGGTATTAGTCCCCCGTTCCCTCCTTTATACTTAACCAATGAACCTCCAAATCTAATCAGGGAAGCGCCTTATCATAATAAACAGGCATATCAAAATTGAATTAAATCGGAGAAGAAAACCCATTTATCTAAGTTAAGGGATATAACTCCAATACCCCCGATCCCCCCTTTATACTTAACCAGTGAACCTCCAAATCTAATCATGGAAGCGTATTATCAGAATTAACCGGTACACCAATATTGAAGCAAATCTGATAATTCTGCATGAAAACCCGTTTATCTAAGTTAAGGGGGGGATAGCCCCCATACCCCTTTTGTATTTAACCAATGAACCCCAAAAACTAATCAGGGAAGCGCCTTATGGGAATAAACATAGAAAAAAAAATTTGAAGCAAATTGGGTATTTCTATCAAAAATTATCCCGTTACGTGCGTACATGCATACATATACATACTTACGTACATACAGAAACTGCGGGCATATTAGCTCTGAGGCTTTGATAGCCTGTGCGCTAAAAACCAACACATCTTTCTTAATTCGTTTCAATTAATAATAAGTAAACAGTTATCGAAATTCCATAAAGAAAATGAATAAAACTTCTTAAATATCTAATATGTAAATAGTAACTGATTTGAATGCCTACTCGCAAAATGATGAGATTTTTTTAATCAATTAAATTATACACGTAAGTGCATTGTTACACTTTTGGTTAACGATTAGCACTCTAAATTAAACAATAAAACTTTGCATTAATCACCAAAAGCACACATAGGATGCGTTTCGTGTAGGAAATTTCAACAGCAGTCCAACAGTGGAAGTCCAACAGTGAGAGGCAATCGAGTCGAGCCGACTTAAAGTCACTATATCAATTTCTCCATAGGCAGGATTATTTCTTCTCCTATCTCTCCCAATCACTTGGATTTTCACGAAGCGTTTTTTTTTTCTTTTAAATTCCATAAACTTGTCAATGATCTCTCATCATCTCTTCTTCTCACTTCAGCATGGAAATTATTTTCATAATTCTTTACGTCTTTGTGCACACGTCTTTGTGCGAACACGTCTTCACACGTCTTTGTGCGAGTCTTATAAGAAAGTACGGATGTAACAACGGGCTATTTAAACCAATCTCTCTAATTTAAATAAATTTTGTAATTCTGAGAGGTTCATTCTAAACTTTTTAAAAAAATCACAATATTTTAATATCACAATGAAAATGCCCATGCAATATTCATTAATACGTGCTTAAAGTGTTAATCAAACTTGAGAGTTTTGTTTTACCAATAAATAATCAAAGGGAAATTACAAAAATTATGTGAGGAGTATTACATTAACATTTAGGTCCACGGTCGGCAACTTGCGGACCTCGGTCCATATCCGGACCGCGTAAGGTCGAAGCCTGGACCGCCGAAAAAGATATTGCAAATGAAGAATTTATTAATTTTCCTACAATTCTTGAATTTAAAAAACAGAATTTCGAAATACACACTGCAGTGTTCCTAAGTTTTATGTCAGACCTTGTGAAGGAATTTGAAGCAAGATTCTAAGACTTTGCAGAGTTAGGTAAGTTGTCTCAATTCTTCAAATCGCCTTATGAAGTTGCTCCAGCTGCAGAATGAACTAATGCGGCTGCGAAGTTGTCCAGTTGAAAAACCGTTACTTGAAATGGAGATATTTGACTTACAAGAAGATATTTCCTTGCACATGTATAAAACTCGGTCCTCTGAAGAATTTTCAAATAAACATGTTTCAGAAAAGTAGGAAAATTGTAAAAACTAGCTACTTCGTTTGGCTCCAGATGTGTATGTGAAAGGAATTTCTCACAAATGAATTTTTTAGGGAATAAATAAATATCTGTGGAGATTAACGGACGCCGAACCTTAAGACACACTTCGCGTTAGCTAGTCACCACGAGAAACACAGGACCGCTCAAGACCGCAAGTGTAATTTTTCGCATTTTAATGAATATCTGCCTTTTCTATTTTATTATGTGTATGTAAAAATTTTCAGAACGTATACCTATGTGTGTAGTAATTTTACAGAACGAATACCTGACTTTTCTATTTTCTATTTTATGTATGTATGTAAAAATAACTGCAGTATAACTTCAAAAATCAGGCATCATGCGGGACCGAGACTATGCCGGATTTTTGAAGGAATATCAAAGTAGTAACTAGGAATATCAAAAGTAGTACTATATTCTTAATGGTGCCTTTATCCATAATTTAATTCATTATTAAGTGATAATTATGTAAGAAAATGAGAAAATTAAATATAAAAAAAAACTTACTCTAATTGGTGTTTTTTGTGTGAAATTATTTCTTCTCTTGAAATTCCGGAAACACAGATGTCAACTTTGTGTGCCTCAATTTTTTTTGTCAGTTCTTTAACAAGTTTTTTTTTTTTTTTTAATACAAATGAAGAATGTCTATTTCGGAAATACAGTCTTGTTTCTCAACATATATTATTTCTTCAGTGAAATTTATGCATTTTTCCAGTGACACCTTTTCTTAACTGCCGGTTGTTCATCCTCGTCTTCTGAGCTGCTACTAGCATTATCGGCGGTTCTATTTAGCACAGCGTCAACGATCTCGCTGTCTGTTAAATTTTTCGTTGTTGATGCATTTTCGTCAATGCTTAGCCAATCATCTATATCCCTCTTTAGACAGATGATGCATTTTCAGATTTTGCGTGTCCACCGGCTCATGCATTGTGGACTTTTCACGGGAAATGTGAAAGCCTGAAAATTCTACCTCATGATGTTGCCGTTGCCGGAAATTCGTTCCGGTCATATATTGCGCCATGCGTTCGCCAAAGTTGTCCTCAAAGTAGTTCCCATTGCTAAGAAACGGTGTAGGTCCCAGAAATTTTTTCAGAAAATAATTGCCTCTGACAAATGAAAAAGAAAGTCAAATCTTCTTTTTTTTTTCGTTTTTACTTTCTATCTTGAAGTTTTTAATTCATAAAAGATTGCTATTTCTCCTTTCCCATAACATGAAAGTGTAACAGAAAAAAGAAGGGAAAAGGTGGTTTTGATGCTGGATTTTTGAAGTCATACTGTAATTAAAAGTCATAAGTATACTTATATTACTTAGGGTTTTTTTTTCTTTGGACCTCGATAAAATTTTTCAATAGTATTCGGACCCCACTTAAAATTACTTGCCGACATCCAGATATTTAAAGTTTAATAAAATATCCTTTAATTTTAGACTTAAGTGCATACTTTAGAAATGAGATTTCAATTCCTATTTTTATCAAGTGCATCAGTGCATGGTTTTATAAAAGGATCTGAGACTGTAGTCATAATGTAATGCAAGAAATAACTGATGCCCACGAGCACTGTTTGGAAGTCCATTTCAAATAATCCCAAACCTTTATTTAAAGAAGAAAAACTTTTGTTTTTTGTTATTCGAACTATTGCAGTTTATTCGGATAACACTACACAAGAAATATGAATCAAATTAAATTCATGAGTTAAATTTTATAGGATTTATTTTAACCAATAAAATTTAAATTAATTCTAATTGTAGTACAATTTCGTTCAAAAGGTATGAAGTAAAAAAATATTAAGCCAAATTACTTTTTTTTTTTTTTTTTAATTCTCCTAAAATGTTTAAATGTAGATAGTAAAAACACTGCAAATTAAAATGTCTGAAATTCAGACACTTAAGTGTCTGAAACGGAGTGTTCAATTTTCAGACATTTTAAAATGTCTGAATTTTTTTAGACACTTTTTGCGTCTGAATTTCAGACACTTCAAACGTCTGAATCGCACCCATTTTTTGTAAGCATCATACGTAGCCATGTTTGACCACGTTGAATCCTGAAAAAATATTTGGCTGTGGTCCTGCCCCCTCCACCCCCATACAGCCTGATTTTCTTCTGTGCTCCTAATTTTGGTATGCAGTTTTCGTTAAGATGATAATTTAAATCTTTTACCACATTGTATTTATTATAATCAATATTTTGAACTTCAGGAGTAGAACAAAATTAAAACAAAAAATATTTATTTAAATATTGAGATTTTTTTTTATGTTATTTTAGTTTGAAAGGTCAAAATATTGATTATAATCAGCACAATTTTGAAACAGATTTAAAATATAAGCTTTACAAATATTGCACATCAAATTTGATGGCACTAAAATCGTAGGGGGGGGGGGGGCACTGCCCAGTATGCCCATGCTTTAATCAAGAAGTTCTTTTGAAAAAAATGCAACCCTGCATTATTGTTACCTAAATTGAGATGTCCGGTATTCGGGAGTATCTGTTGTGGATGTTAATAGACATTCCCGAATAGCGGACACCTCTATTTAGCGAATACTTTTTTAATCCGCAAGGCATACATATTTGTATATTTTTTTACCTCACAAAAGCAGACATCTTCGATTATCGGGCAAATTCAGCTGCCCCGCAGTGTCTCTATCGGATAAATATATGCATATATATTTTATAATCTTTTCCCACTCTAAAAGTTCAAAATATTTAATATACTCGGCGGTTGAATGTCGAAAAACATTTAAAATATCAGATGTAAGAAAATTGCAAGTAAATCCCCCCCCCCCCCCCCAAAAAAAAACAAAAACAAAAAATGAAAATTCATAATTTTAAAATTAGATTTTTTAAAAATTATATTGCCACATAGGCACTTTTACATATGCATCAGATGATAATCACAACAGCTATTTAACTATGAATAAAAAAATAAATATTCTACTTTAATAACATTGAGAAAAAAATTACTTCTGTATTTTGTTAAATATATATTGGGTTTTTAATCTTGTCTTACTATAAAACTTCAAAACTTTAATTATAATCAGTGCAAGATTTAAGATATCAGCTTTACGAAAATTTCAAAGAAATCCCGACCCCCTCCCAGAAAAAAAAAAAAAAAAAATTAAAATCCTTATCATCTAAAAATTAGACTAAAAAAAATTTATATTTCCACATGGGCAAGTTTTTATGTAGATCAGAGGGTAATCACAAAGGCTATTCAACTATCAATAAAAATAAATAAATATTCTATATTAATAACACGAAGAAAAAATAACTTATAGTCTCCAAACTTCTTTTGTCTTAAATATATATCTTAACATCTGTCATTTTTGTATTTTTCGTATAAGTTTATGTTTTATCTTCTACATACTTCCTTTTATTTCCTGTTAAAAAAGTTTTTGAATGACTAAATAGTTACAATATTAAAAAGTAATTATTATGACAAATTAAATTTTACATTATTCTCATAACCATGTAATTAAAGATTACAATTCTACGATAGAAAATCCTTTTCATTAGATATCTTCGAAGAAAAATAAATTTAAAAGCACGAAAAGAAACAAACGCTTATCAGTAAACGTTAATCTCAAAATGACTCATGGAATGGAAGATCTTTCTAAACGCAGCGAATTCGAAATAAAGACATGATTTCGTTTTTCCTGACTCATCGCTGTGACGTCTGTTAGCAGGTCAACAGATTTACACGTTAAAATGTTTAATCGCTTATAAATATATGTAAAAAATACTCGAGATATACATTCTTTTTCAATGATACATATATACATTTATAAAAATTGATTTTTATTCTAAAAGCAAAAGTCTATAAATATATATTTTTTTAAATTTCAGTTGAATATTGTTCTGTTAAAAAAAAAAAAAAAAAAAAAAAAAAAAACTCCGAAAATCCCGGGATTTGACAGAAAAAATCCCGGGATTTTCGGGATTAAAAATAGAGCGGAATCCCGGAATCCCAGGATACGGGATTGTAATCCCTATGTAGGAAGTAAGAAAGCATTAGGAAATGTTTCAAAGCTTTTTTTTTTCTTTATATCATTGTGGTCGTTTAGTGATAGATAAGAATTAGAATTGAAACAGATAAGAGTTGAAACTAAGAACCTCCCATGGAAAACAAGAGAATGCATTTAACTTAAAATGTGATATTATTACTTTAAATTAGGGGAAACATATGAAAATTTAAAATATATAATTTGTAATAAAAATCAACGTCATAAGTTAAAAAATATATACTTCTAGAATTAGCGGGCTTTTTGCAAACAGATTCAAAACTAATACCATTTTATGCAAGATTTTGATCAGTGCTATTTAGAAAATCATAAAAAAAACCACTAAATTTAGTACTAAAAAGAAAGATTGTGACACTTACTTTAATCCTGTTGCAAGAAGTAAGATAAATTCCTCGATTTGAAATTTTAAAAACTATTACAGTGAGGAGCAAAGACTTGCATCTTTTTTGAAGGGAAGACGTTAATACATCCGACTAAGCATACTCAGAGAATGAAATGCTTCATCCTCAAAATATACTCCGCCAGACAAAAGTTCTTTTTTACCAGCTTTTATAATGACGAAGTACAATAACACTAAATCTCGATACAAATTAACACTAAGTACGTTCCACACCACACACACCTTGCCACACACTTTGTAGAGTTCCCGGATGTAATCTTCAAGTGTTGTCTCTATCCCGAATTATATCGACGACAGCTTATAAGAGTCATTGGGTGTCAAGCACGTAAGTCAGATGTATATATTCAATACATAAATAAACTAAGTGAATACGACTTAAAATCACAGAACTTGAAATTTCGCAAAAAAATAAATACGCGTACATAAAACAAACTTTCAGTTACTACAACGTACGTTCCAACGAAAGACATCTAAAACGCATGCGCAACTACAGTGCCCCCTGGTGGATACATTCTCCCTCCCAGTATAGTGAAATTTAATCAATTATGCTTTCTTTATGTCTGATAATTAAAAATATATGATATTTCTTTTCTTATAAATGGCTATAGAATAATTTTACGTTAAGGAAAATGTTACTAAAAATTTTACTTCAGAGAAATCCACCTTCCTTTGAACACTTCGTAGAAGACAATTTTAATTCTTTTCTTCTTTTAATATTGATATATTTCAAATTTATCTCAAAACGGTGTGTGTGTGTGGGGGGGGGGGGGGGGGGGAGGGGAAGAGTCCATTGAGAAAAAAAAAAAAGTTTTATTTTCAAAAATGTCGTTTGAAACTTATTTTTGAACGATTAATTTTTATATTTATTTTTATGTTTGTATCTTTAAACATTTCTTGCCCGAGGAGTTCTGTCAAAATATTCTTAGTTTGCCTATTTCATGTTTATGTTCTGCATTTTAGAAAAGCGGATTACGCTGTTGACCCCAGACCCAACTGTTCCAAAATCTTGTCCCTCCCTAAATTTCTTTCCACCGGTACATCTCTTAGTATTTAACGGGAGGGTGTGGCTCTTCCTTGCACATACGTGCGTACGTCCATGATTGCGAGTAATTTTTGAAAATAAATATTTTTCATGAAAAGCAATTACTGATTTATTTATTGCGCCAAAAATAACTAAGTCCCAAAACTTTAGTAAGCTAACTATTTCAATTTTCCAGACGTCCCATAATCTAAACAAATTACTTTTTTTTTTTTTTTTAAATATAAAATAACAAATTTAATGGATAAAAATATTTTAAACATCTGTTATCCATTCGAAAACAATTTTCTGGTGGTGCTGGCATACATATTGCAATACAGTTATACATACAGTCATCACACATATGATACAATTGTATCGCATTTAGACACTTAAGTGTCTAAATTTCTAAATGTCTTAATTTCAGACATATCGCCATTTTTCAGACATGTTTATCAGTTCATTTATGCTATGATCATAGTAAGACACTTATGTGTCTAAAATTTAGACACCTGTGATGTCTGAAATTTCAAATTTAGACACTTAAGTGTCTGAATAACTTTTTCAGTCACATATGTGTCTTAATTTAAGACGCCTCTATTTGCAGTGAATGGACTCTCAAAAAAGTTCCGTAACCGACAAATGTTGCTGCTATAGAATCAACTTTTGTTAGTTGCCTCATTATTGCCTATCTAAATTATATTAATTTCAATTCACTTCAGATTTCATAAAGGCCTACTTCACCGAATATAGGCAAAATTTTGTCAGACACATAATTTGTAGAAAATAGTTTAGTTAAGATAATTATATTTTTTTTATTGAGATTATGCCGTTTGTTAATGGTAAATTAAGTGCGTCCCAGTATTCTTTTACACAATGTCCTACTTCCGAGGGCATTTCCGCATTGGAATTAGTAACTACACCGCTCAAAACAATTAGGGGAACACATGGTTTTAACAAAATTACGCAAATATTTACACCCATGAGTAACATAAAATAAATCATCCATAATTTAAAGGGTAGTATAAAACAGATAAAAAAGCTTCACATGCAAATTAAAGTTTATGACATCAAAAACTGGAAAAAGGAGATAAGTGCAGAAATCGGGATTTTGCAGAAACGTCTGCTTCACTGTCTCAGTTGTAATATTCCATTGCTCAGCTTGTGTTTTGAGAAAAGGTGACTTGAAATGTCACAACAATGTGATTTAACGGAATCCATGGCTTGGCGTGTTATCGGGACAGTTGAATATGGGGAAACACAACGAAGTGTAGCGGACGCTGTTGGGGTCGCAAGAAGTGTCAATGCAAGGCTGTGGAATCGATTCCAAGACACGTAGAATGGTAGACATCGATAAGGGTAAGGTCGGTCATGTGCTACCACAGAAACTAATGACCGATATATCCTGTTAACAGCTCGTCGAGACGGAACGAGCAATGCTACTCTGTTGCAAACGCAATTGTTCTTGGCCACCCGTTGTTGGAGTCAAATTCTGTTTACAGACGAGTTCCGATTCTGTCTGGATGTGACATCTGCTGTGTTTTGGCATGGAGAGAAAGAGGCACTCAAAATAATCCCACATTCTTTATTGAAATATCACATTAGAGAAGAGGTGGGTTGATGCTATGTGCTGGAATCAGCATAGGTGGACGTGCGGGCCTGCATATCATTCGGAATGGCACTTTAACGGTCCGAAATAATACAGACGAGATACTGAGACCTGATGTCATACTTTATGTCGCAGCAATGAGTGATATCTTTTTTTCCATGTATGATAATGCCAGACCTCATACAGCTCGTCTTGTGGAAAACATGTTTGAAGCGGAAACAATAAAGCATAAGGAATGCCCATCATTTTCTCCTGACCTGAATTCGATCGAGCATGTTTGGGACATACTGAGACGACGCATTGCTGCGAGACCAAGGCCTCTTTTTACTGTCCGGGAGTTGGATATTGCAATTCTTGAGCAGTGGAACAGTATTCCCTAAAGCCTCATCGCATCTGTGGAAAACACATGTGCAGCAGTCTTAGCTGTTCGAGGAGACCGCACGGCTATATTAAAAATCTTGCATCATTTCAAGACAACACTTTTTTTATAATTTACATATAACCAAATTGTTGCCCTAAACCATCTTTTCATGTTATTTCCATCTTTTCAAAGAATAAAAGCTCCCTTACAATTTTTTTTTGCGTCTTTTTTCTGTATTGAGCTTTGATACACGTGTACTATCCATTTTATGCCCATACATGTCTGTCTTGCATTGTTCTCTTCACTTTTTTGCTTGCTCCCTTAATTTTCTTGAGTAGTGAATATATCTTTCTAATCTTTGAAATGTAGGGAAGAAGGGGTCACATGTGAACATGGGGCAGTTGTGAACATTGCAATTTTTCAATAGTTATTTATTTATATATACATATTTTTTTTTTTTTGAAAAATATTACCAAAGATGACAGCTCCTGTAGACATATGGTAAAATTTTTTGAAGCTTTTTGACATTCTCTTTGTCTTCAATAGCCAAAACACTGTTTATAGATCTGAAAAGTAAAATCTCAGTTCCAGCTAGATATGCGAATAACTTTATTTATTTATTCATTTATTTTAATTTTAATGATTTAACATATACTATGAGCACTAATAAAATTTTTGATAAAGATTTTTTTCTTTTAAAATTGAGAAATCTAAATGATCTATCAATTTAACACTAGCAGCCATGTGGGGCACTTGTGGACAGACTACTCGAGGCAAATAGGAACAGTTCATAAGAGCCCTAATAATCATTCTGTGATTCCTTTCCTTTCAGATAACTTCATTAAAAATGATATCAGCTTCAATATATATAATTTTTCTGAAATAGAACACATTTCAATCATACAAATTTGATTTTGTATTGAAACTTCCACAAACACGTCTATCAGCAAATACATGAAGAACAACAAGCTCATTTATGTTCAATTGCAATTTAAATAAATTTAATGTTTCCTAAAGTGCAATAACGGTTTACAATAATATTTTTTATGCATTGTTATTACAAAAAGTATTACGTTAAACAACTTTGCAAAATTTTCTGTATCATTTGTTACAAACTTGCAATGATGGCTTAGTTCCATCTCTAAAACACTTATGTACATGATGCTTTCAAAGGAAATAGATAACAGTAATATTTTAAGAAAACAATTTTTTTAAATTGACAACTACCGTAAAATGCCGATTGTAAACCCACCCCCTCTTTCAGAATCAAAGGAAGTTAAATTTGGGGACAGGCCTTATAACCGACTTTTTTTAAAGATCATTTTAAAACCCCTCTTTATCATTCATTTAGTAAATAAGGCAAATACAGGGATGATAATCTTTCGTAATTCGTTAGAATTCAGATAAATATTATCTAAATGCCAACTTCCCTAAACTCTCCCCATAGGAAAATTTAAAACCTTTAATTTTTTTTTCATATTTACTTTTTTATTTTTTATTTTACTGCAGCAATATTTAATCAATCATACAAGCCTCCCTCCCTCCAATCTACAAATTTTCATTTTAAAATCTGCCAGAAACTGGAGAAATATACATATATATATATATTTCCTTATGATGATTTTAACAGATAATATAACTAATGATTATGATGACAAATGAATTAGAATAAAAAGCATATCAAAGGATATTTTTTTTCTTGTGTTTACATGTGACCCACGTGTGTTCCCAACTACCCCGTCGGTGGAGCACATGTGAACAATTTTTTGAATTTATAAAACTATTTTAAAAAGTAAAAATAACTATAAAGATGATTTTCAAAAATTACAAAGTGCAAAAAAATGTTTTGTTTACAATATTGAGTAGATTGTGTTTACAGAAATTAAACCAGTTATAAGATAAAGCTGTATTTATGTGAACTGTTCACATGTGCCCCCACCTCCACTATACATCGATCAAAGCCTATTGATTTATTCACTCTATTCATAATAAAAGTATTTACAGTATTTTAACCCATTAGTACCTGAATTTTTTTCAACTCAATTTTGTGCTTAATTATAGTAAATGGTGTAAAATGAACGTAAAAAATAATAAAAAAAATTCTCTTTGAAAAAATATTTATTTAACATATAAAAAAGTAAGTATTTCGCGGCAGCGCAATACTTATTTATTTCCAGTGTCACTTCTCAATGTTTATTTAACATACAAAAAAACCTATGGAGCTCATAACTTTTTCATTTTTTTCTTCCCACCTTTTTGTTCCTGATGCCACTCATTTTTTTATTCTTTACTTATTCTAATCATATATATTATAAAGCAGTAAGCTCAAAAAGTTCCGCTCGAGTGTTTTCAAAAGCCACCCGGAGGGTTTTTTTCCAAATTGTATCATTCGATAGGAAATATTACCGGGGTGGTTTATGAGAAAATATACAGGGATAGCTATGATTTTTGATAATAAATTTCGTATTTTACTGCTATTTTGAACGATAAGGTTGCCAGTGATTATCTTTTGGCGAAAGGTTTGTTGATTAAAGAATTAAGATGGCTATATCTGTTAGAAAATAATACAAACACCTCGCGAATAAATGAAAAAAATACTGATATTTAATTTAAAATCAAGAACAAAAATAGTCTTAATAAGAAATAATATTATAAAAAGAAAATATTTAATTTTAACATGGAATAAATATTTGTAATACTTAAAGTATAAATTATTGTGAAATTTTACAATTAGTACAATATTTGGCGAATTATCGCTTGCGATAGGTTAAAAAATTGAATCTGAAAATTTGATTTGACAATTTTGAATGGAATTTTTTTTCCTTTTTAGCTCTTTTAACGCATGCGCCAGGTTAATAAAAACATGTCTGAAAACTTGATGAAATAAAATCTAGGTTACATTCTTTATTAGTCTTTTTTTTTTTTTTTTTTTTTTTTTTTTTTTGTCAGTTTAATAATTATTTTTATATAATTCTCCCATCATATGATTTACAGGAAAAACTAGAAGTATTTGTAAAAATGGCTGTATTGAGTTACATGCTATTTATTTATTACCTTCGTCGCCAAACAATGCAATTTTAAGCCAAATAAGACAAAAGTGTGAAATAAGACGAGAGAAAAGCATTTCGGAGTACATTTTTATATTCAACCGTAAATTATATAAAAAGCAGTTAAAATTATAATTATGTAGTCAAACATTTAAATTTTAGTGTAAATGTCTTCCATATGCACACATATTCTAAAATAATTTACTTTCAAAGATTTAAAATATTTTTTACCATACTATGGAATACCATTACTATGGAAACATGCGTTTTGTTTTCCTCAAGCACGTGATTTTTTTATATCCTCGAACTCAAATCATTACTTATTAATTGAATATTTTGTATTATGTTATTTTTTTAACATGCCGAACATATTGTCTATTTCACTTATAGGAATATTCACTGCTTTAAAAGTTAAGATATAAGAATATTGTTAAGAAGATTTCTGCAATTATACGTTATTACTATGAAAAAAAATGCAATTTAACAAATTACGACGACCATTTGGATAATGGTTTTTTCAAAGACTAAAATTTAAGACATAAACAGTCGCGCGATGTTTTTCATACATTACGAACGCCATGGATTACATTTTTCGGTACTGTAAATTTTTAAACTTATTCGGAGCTGGTCATACATTACGTACGCCATGGATTAAAGATTAATATTTATAGACCAATTTTAAATGAAATTTCATTCTTAAGCTTCTAAACATCCCACAATATTACTTTTTACAGAGTCGTATAGAGAAAAAAATGCACTTTAAATGCAATTTTTTTAAAGCTGTATCTCAATTTGTTTCTGAGTTATTAATTTGTTTTTGTTAAAGTATCCATCTCTGTTGAAAGTAAAGGGAAAATACAGATTACTGTATAGACCAATCAGAAAACAATTCAACTAATAAAACGCTTCAGATAAGCTTTTGATTTCCTACCCTGACCAAGGACAATAACCATTTTTCCAAATGGTTAATAAATAAATAAATAAAATAAACATTTTGCAATAAATATTGCTTGCTAATATGTTATTTCTTTTTAGCTTTTTCTGCATAACTTTCTTTTGCTTAATCATTGTTTAAAAAATGTTTTATTCAACATATTGGACTAATCTTACGGAATCGTGTCACCTGCCAACGAGCATGTTGCATGGCGTATCAAAATTCAAAAGATTAGACAGATTTTGAAATTAGCGGTTACTAAATTATGGTTTTTCATAATGGAGCGAACAAAAAAAAAGCAGATTTATTATTATTTATTTATTACCTGAAATTATTTTACTCTCATTAAAAAAAACATAAAAAACAATACTTTCAATGTAGGGGAAAAAACTTTATGGTGCCAATGGTGGCAAATGGAATAATGCCCATGGTCTTATCATTTCAGCCTAGATAGGATTAAATTACCTGGAATTTCGATCAGTATAAAGCGAATTGTCCTGACGCACACTCTAGCAGATAAACACAGCAACAAATTAAGACTTATTTTCATAATCTGGGTTATTTTCACAACAGACGGAAGATTAATTTACTCTTAAATATAAAGAAAATAGCAGGCCTATTTGTTTGTCCGTGTTATTATGCTCTTTAGAAAAATGCTAAATAAATCTTCGGTTCAGGTATTCACCAAAATGCATATTGCTAAAATTTTTGTATAACTAACTTTATTTATCATTGTCAGTTCTTAACCCTGGTACATGTGCAACAATACTGTTGCATCAGTTTTAATGTTAGACGTGAACCCTCACAATAACGTCGAATACGGATGATTATAAAGATTTTATTGGATTCATGAGGTTTATTTTTCTACAAGATTAAGTCATCGAGTTATTTCCCGGATTAACGGTTACATGATTTCAACTGGTCTACAAAATGAAAAGACAGTGAAAATGACGTTATTTTAGATTTATTCATGCAATTCAGCTTTAAAAACACACATTTTTATGTTTCACTTTTCTTTTATATATGAAAGTTAAACAATCTTCTTTGTCTGCAAATAATTTATTACTTTTTTGACAGCATTTACCCTGCTAGAATCCAAAGAGGGAAAAGAGTAGTAGCACAAGAGGGGATTTATTAAGAAATGTAACTAACATCCAGTGAGATTGTATTTCAGCTACCAGAATCACATATTGTGTGAGCTGAGAGGCCAGGAGATCAAGGACAAACAAAGGAAAATACACCACCCGAGCATAATTCAAGTTCAATGGTAAATCTCTGCAATCATTGTAATGCATCTCTAATTTAATATTGCCAGATATGAGAACATTTTAATTCCTATTGTCATAACGGCCTCATTTCTGTACCAAAAGTGCACTGTGAATAATAAACTAAAAGAACTGCTTCTTAATACCTAAATTTTGTCCAACGCATAAGGTAATATAATATCGCAATGACGTTCGCATCGTTTGAGCAACGCGGAAGGACATTCAAGCTAAAGGTCCATTAAAAAATATATACAAGTTCGAATTCACCATTTCGCTTAATTCAAGATTTATTTGGAAATACTGACCAGCGCAGCGGGCATAGCCAGCTAGTAATATTATAAATTTAAACTGTGAAAATGTTTGCCTGACTAGAGGGTCAAAACGGATGATAAAATGTCTTTGTATATGGGTGAATTATAACCCAGAGAGTAACATTGGCTAATTTTTATTTACATTTTTGAAATACTTTTCTTAATAATTCCACATTTCTCTTTTTTTCATTGAGAATCAACGGACATTTTTCCAATTAAATTTAACTTTTTTTTTTGTCATTGTTGCCAATAATTCAAAAGCCGTAATAATAATTTATCTATTTTTACTTTAATGATTTTGACGTGAAAAATTACTGAAATAGTTTTTTTTTAAGAATTAAAAAGAAGTTGAATATGGTGTCATAGTAGAAATAAAAATGACATTTTCAAACAGATTTTTATGTTCAGATTGAAAGATTTTGGCCAAAGTACAGCAACTTGCATTACTGCACTGGTGAAACAATTTGAATTATACATAGGTAAATTGCATCACAAATTGCGATACGATACCGCATGAATCAAAGCCCGATGATGGTACCCTCCATTAATTTTGAAATGTGTTCGTCTGAATGCAATAGTTATTAAAAAACTTGACATGTTAAAGAAAAACCTAATTTGAAGAACAAATCAAAAATAAATAAAATTTATTTCCTACATAGTTTAAGACCGAGAAGGGACAGATATTAAGATATTTCACTCAATTCGTTCTATATTTAATGTTAAATTTTTGTAACAAATAAGTTAAACCAATTGAACATTAAAAATTAAAAATAAAATTCATGGTTATTAATAAAATAACCATGAATAACCGTATAAAATAACCATTATTAATAAAATAACAATACAGCTTTATAATAAAATATAAGGGAAGGTTATATTCTTAATTATGTGACTTAAATTTAACATTAAATGTAGAACTATTTGAATGAAATATCGAAATAAATAAGCGAAATAAATCTTAGACTTTTTTTTTTAAGTTTTGTATTTTGCATGCATCTTATCATTTTATGGACAATTGTCATAAACATAATACAAAATCTTCAATACAAATAATTTCAATTAAAAATGGATGAAGCCTAAGATTTATTTCGATTTCATTTGAAAGGAATCTATTTTTTTAGGGTGTTTTAAGTATCATATTGTATTAATTTTATTTTAATTTTTTAATCTTCAATTGACTTAACTAATTTGTTACACAAACTTAACATTAAATGTAGAACTATTTGAATGAAATATCTTAACATCTGTCCCTTCTCGGGCTTAAACGATACAGGAAATAAATTTTGTTTTTTTAATTTGTTCTTCAAATTACGTTTTTGTTTAATATGATCAAGTTTTTATTTATTACTAGCAGAACTACCCGGCTTTGCTCGTATCAATAATAAGGGTCCTCCCGGGTAAGATACATTAAAATGAAATAATGCGACAATGACAATAACTGAGATTGGTGCATTCCCGTCCACGAATCGTTAAAAAGACCAATAAGAAATATAAATATAAGTAAAATAGTCTTAATTACGTCTACTATTAACTATGCCATAATAATATATAATCCAAACAAATGTCAAAACATATATTAAAATACAATTATTTGCTTAAAAGACGTCATTTCTATAAAAAAAAAAAAAAAAAAAAAAAAAAAAACTTTAAAAATACTAAAAATTTACATGTTTCGACTCTTTCATTGAGTCATTTTCAGAATATATAAAAAACTACAAACGCAATGCAAATTGTGACATTATATTGAGGATGGCAACGACCTAATCCATAAATTGTGCCTTTACTGAAATTTTTCTTAACTTCTGAACATCATACAATTTCGTTTTTCACATTGTCGAATAGAAGAAAGTTCTTTCAAATGAAATTTATTTGAAAATTGTAAGTGGCAACAACCTAACTCAATCATTAATTAAACTTTTACTGCAATTTGACCTGCACATTTGATTGTTCCAACGTCTAATAGAAAAAAATACTTTCAGTAAAAATTGTTTGAAAAGCTTATCTCAATTTACAGATTGTTTATACATTTTAAATTAATTTTCAATCACGGAGGTATTTTTAAATATACCTGCAACCCAATTAAGAAAGATATATCCGTTTGCTATTAATGCAATATTATGAAGAAAAGACATACCATCTATGAGTAACGCCTTAGCATCATTGTTGGTGACAACAACCTAACCGTACCATAAATTACGCTTTTACTGCAATTTGATCTCTAAACATCATACATTCGATTATTTGAAAGTCTAACAGAAAACAAAAACCACTTTCAGTAATTTGTTTGAAAAGTTTATCTGAATTTACAGATTTTTTATGTTTTTTAAAGAAATTTTCAATCTTAAATTTTTTTAAAAATGCCTGCAACCCAGTTACAAAAGATTAACTTAATTGCTCAAAAAACTTGTAAATAATTCAGTATTTGTTTGTTTTTGTGCACTTTTACATAACTAAATTGGCAAATTTCAGTATTTGTTTGTTTTAGTGTGGAAATCTCATTCCGGTTGCTTATAACTTGAGTTCTTCTGAAATCATTTTAATTCAACTTGCACTATTAGGTTTTGGTGCGTAACATTATTATATGCTAATTAGTAATAGAATTATAGGGGGAAATTCCATAATCATGTGGAACCCGATTATGAAAGATTAGTCTTTTTAAAAATTCTGAATGAATTTCATTGGAACTTGCATTGTTTGTTAGATAACTTTACACGTATGGTTTTAAAACATTGCGTATAGTTTTACATCGCTTTGTTGTAAAATTATGGAAGAAAGTTCAAGATTCAGGTGAGCCCGATTAACATTTTTTAAAAATTCTACTGGACAGATTTTGATGAAATTTGCACTATTACTTTGCACCCAAATTTCTGAAATAGTTTTAGTATATAATATTTTGTTGTACATGCTTTGTTATAGAATTAGCTGAAATGTTGTATAAGCAGGTGAAACCAATTCTGAATTATTAGCCTTTTAAAAAAATTAGATAATTTTTGAGGAATAGTTTTAGTGTATTTCATATCCGTCTATCATTCTTAAACGAAATCCTACTGTAAATGATCAACTAAAGATTTGGTCCTTAACAACCGAAATTTTGCCGATAATTTTTAAATGGAAACTCATATTTCCATTCATAAAATCCAAATCCACAGCCTTTAAAATGAAAATGACATAAGTTTGCAAAAGCGTTCAATCCTAATGTCAGTCATGTAATTTTGTTTAATAAAAAACAACAACTTTACCCTAAAAAATAGTATCCCTGTTACAATTTCTATTTAATATAAATCGTATTTTATATAACCGTATTCTATGTAAATCGTAGAATGTTATCAAGTATTAAAACATTTATCTAAATGATATAATTAAAGATACAGCATTACAGAGAAATAGGAAACAAATTGTAATAGCCGGTTTTTAACACCAGTTTGAAATCATATTGACGAAATTGACGTCAAATCAAGCAAACGATTTTTAGGTGCGTTCGTAATTATATAAATACGTAGCACCTATAGTCGTCGTTCAGTCCGTCCGTCTTAGTCGTTGAGCCAGGGACTCGTGTGGTTTCATGTCAGCGGACTTGGTAAACTATATATTTTTGGATTCACCGCAACAACAGCACCTCATTTATCCATGATACTTTCGAAACCGGGGTAGCTTATGGACGCCATATTGGAAAATGGCCGCCGTCGTTGAGTCAGGGGTTCGAGTGGTTTCATGTCAGTGGACTTGGTAAATCACACATTTTTGGATTCACCACAACATCAGAATGACATTTATCCATGATACATTCAAAAACAGAGTAGCTAATGGACGCCATATTGGAAAATGGCCGCCGATAAACAGGGTGATTGAAAGATTTTCTTGGTTTTGCATGCTATTAAATGAATTGGGCGATTGGAGAGACAATAAGTAAAGACATGCAGGTGTCAAAAGGTACAACAAAGTTCAGTCAAAGACCTGCCACAGTCTAAAGAAATTCTTGATATCAGGGCAGCATTTCTTCACATGATTCGTGAAAGAACCAAAATTAGTTCTACATCCAGATCTGTCTTATAGCAGGATCCAGAAAAACGAACGTGATGTCTCATATTTACAGAACATGATTACCAATGAATGGATAAATCTAGACATGGTAATAGAATCAACTGGAGCAATGACAAATCTAGAAATTGTCGAAGACATGGTCAAAGCTCATAAGATGTGTGAAGAAGCTTACCAAACTTTCAAGAGAGAATATGTGTCTGAAGACTCAAAGCCAGACGTGTTTTTCAAACCTCCAAAGATAAAGAAGCTAAAGACATTTTCTGACTTTAAAAAGAAACAGAATGTAAAAGTTAATAAATCAGAGTTTGTTGCCTAGGCAGAAAGAAATCTATTTGCTTAGATGACAATCATTGCAGAGCGAAGAAATTTCGGTATGAGAACTGTCTTTTCCTACCACCTAGGGCCTCTTCCATAGCCCTTAGCAACACTTGGTGGTTTAATGCGAAAAACTGAAAAATCAAACTGATGGATGTTATGACAAAATTGTGACTGCTGAAAGAATGCAAATGATGGTATTGTTAATATCATTGACGGAATGTGCTTTGTTCAAAGCTAACGCAGGAACTACAACCATTTGGACAACTAGCAAAGAATCTGTTTTCTAAAATAATATAACATTTTACATCCTCTCAAAGAATAGATGTTTTATTTGATGCATACAGGCAGGTGTCAATAAAAAGAAATGAACGAAAAATATGAACTGTTGGTAATGCTATAAAGATCATGTACTCCTGGACATCCAGTACAAAAATGGAAGCAGTTTCTGTCCGATGAGGAGAACAAGAAAGAACTTATACATTTCATTTCTCAAGAATGACAAAATGAACATTATCTGAAATAGTTGATTACACAAATTATGTACGTTATCTACGGAGAAAATGCTATATATTCACGAAATAACTAGTTGAAGAATACACTAAGTTGACCTGCTTCCAAGAAGAGGTTACACCCGACTTTTATTTTGCGCACACCATGGCTTTAGCGTCTGGATTTAGAAATATTATTATTATGCTCTGTTCACACTGTTTTCTTTAGAAAACGATTTGAAGAACTAGAAAGGGTTAATATTTGTAAAATGTGGATCCAATGACAGGGTAAAGTAAAGTACTACAACTTGAGTGAGATGCATGGACTTTTAGGTAAAGCGGTATGTAATGCATTAACTGTCGAATGCGATACAGTAAGTGCCTTTGCAAGCAAGGTAAAATGATGATTCGGAACACTGAATTTCGAAATGCGCTTAAGGCGCTGTCAGAGGAAACAAACAGCTTGAGCCGTAAGTTTGCCATCTCTATTATGAAAGCACAAATACTCAGATATCAATGAATTGCGCTATATTCTATATACTTTTGCTGTAAAAAAGGAGTCTGTGGAATCGCATCACCTTCCGCCATGCAGAAATAACACTACCTATAGGTAATGCAATCTATTTGCCACGGTGTTGTTTGGATGAAGTGCATACAGGCTGATCCTGATCTTACATACCCAGATAAATATAGTTGGATTTTTGGAACAGATAGTGAAGGAAAAGGCTATCTAGAGATCCAGTGGAATGGCAGTTCTCCTGCTCCTGAATCTATTTTGGAACTGATGTCATGTTCTTGTTCAAGAACATGTGTCTCACCATCATATACATATATTTTAATAACCTCAAATATACAAGCATATGCAAAATATAGAACTGCTCTATGACGATGGAAGTTATTTGGACACAGGAATGTCAACCGATGATGATGATAGCTGTGAAGAAGACTAACATTTCTGTTATTTATTAATCCGTTTGGGACCAGCATCTTTCACATGAATATTATTCGTTTGACACCCCTTTTTGTCAAACAATTAAATTTAGCTTAGCAATCAAGAAAATAACTTAAATAAGGAAATTTTTACTTTTCTTTTTTAGTGGTATCAAAAACAAGCGATGTAAACACGTTTCCGAAGGTGCATATATGCACTCGTGGTCCTGAAGGGGTTAATACTTAACATATTAAGTACAATAGTTTCAAAAGTATTAAATTTTTCTTGAATTGCTGTGTTTTACCATATGAAAATAATATGCATTAAAATGTGAAACGAGATGTTTATCCCACTGAAAATGTTAATAAACATAAAGTTAAATGTAAAGATAAGCATCATATTAAAATAAAATCTTAATAAATATATAATTTGTATAACGTTTTATGTTTAACAATATTTGTTCTTTCCATTTTTTCATTGAAATCTCTTTAATTATGTGATACTTGCAAAAAAATCATATGTATCTGTGTGCGATAGATGGCGCTCATGTTTTCAATATGGCGTCTATAAGCTACCACAAATTTCATAGTATCATCATAAAATGAACTCCTTGGATCATTGTGAATCCAAAAAGGTATATATCATCAAGTCCTCAGAGATGAAACCAAAATCACTAATTTTGGCTTCTGGCTCAACGACTATCTGTCCGTCTGTCTGTCTGTCCGCATGTAACAGAGCAAAAACTACCCAACCGATTGGTCTGAAATTTCAAATATATGATTGTTGCAAAATTTTGTCGATCCATTTCAAATTTTATGAAAATCGGATGTATAGTTAAATTACAGGGACAGTCAAAAGTTTCTTTACATTACGGCCAATGGGAAAAATTATTGCAAGTGGATTTTAATGATATTAGAGCCTTCCGAATGATCTGAAATTTTAAAGATATAATTGTTGCAAAATTTTGTCGAGCCATTTGAAATTTTATGAAAATCGGATGTATAGTTAAATTACAGGGACAGTCAAAAGTTTTTCTTTACATAACGGCCAATGGGAAAAATTATTGCAAGTGGATTTTAATGATATTAGAGCCTTCCGAATGGTCTGAAATTTTAAAGATATAATTGTTGCAAAATTTTGTTGAGCTATTTCAAATTTTAGGAAAATCGGATGTATAGTTTAATTACAGGGACAGTCAAAAGTGTTCCGTTACATTACGGGGAATGGGAAAAAAATATTGGAAGTGCATTTTAATGATGTATCAGACTATGCACTTCATGAAGTGCAAACAATTATACATTCAGTATAATATGGGGTGCAAAAAATGATTATAAAACTAGTTATAGTACGAACGCACCTCATTTGCCACGTTTGACGAGCAATTTCCAACTTGTTTTTATTATAATCTTTTCCTGAATTGTTTTCTTGAAATTCAAACGACAGTATTAAAATAGATTTTTTAACTTCAGAATCATCCAATTAAGGTACTACGGCATTTTAACACATGCTTAGTTAAAGTTTTTACATATATATATGAAAAATGTGCATTTTATTCTTTGAATGACGTCAATTTCAAAAACAGCAAAAATATAGTGAGACAATCTGAATTTTTATTGGCTTATAAAACAAAGTACTCGAGTTATCATTTTTTTAAATTATTGAACAGTTTTTTAGATGTGTAGCAACAGAAAAGAAACGATTGAATTATAAATTTAAAAAAGCAGATATTTCTATAATGTTAAATTATGGAAAGTGGTAGAAAAAGGGGATAAATACCGGTCTGATGATTTTTTAAAGTAGACAGTGATCTTTTCCACGTTCTAAAACGTATGTACAGCAAGTTTCGTGCAAATCGGTCAAAAATTGAAGATTTGTATAAAGGACATACACAAAGAGAACGGCTTTTATATATACTAGGGGATCGAACCCGAGCTCCTCGGGTTACAGAGTATAGGTGAAAACCATTCTTTTCTTTTTAATTGTAATTATTTTTTTTATATGTAATATATATTTTAGATTGTCCACTAACATCAAAAAGAATTTTTATCTGAAAAATATCAATTATGCAAACAAATAAAGTTTTAAAATTTATTAAAAGCGATACTTTCACATGACACCGCATGCCAGGAGTTATTAGCCCAAGATTTTGTGACTTACGGCAGTCTTTCCGATCATTTCAGTGCTTTAAGCGCGTGGTTCAATAACATGTCTGTTAAATTTGTTTCTTATTTACATTATTTTATTTATTTTTCTACAGAGGAAGTTTTAATTTTGTTATGGAACATTAGACGGAAACAAATGCTGAACTTTTTACATTGTTTTAAGAGCAAACGGATTAATCTTTCGTAATCGAGCTACACTTGATAAATTTAAAAATAATTCATGCTTGAAAATCTATATATATTATGCTATCGTACGTGGCACAGAAATCGCGATTATTTCTTAATTGTTTAATGGCAACACTTGAATGAAACGCATCTCGTTGGTTATTGTGCAATATTTTTAAAAAGGGAATAACAATAAATAAAAGAAAATTTAATTAATACATATAGAACAAAACAATTTATATAATTAAAAAAAATAAAAGTAAATAAACAATTTATTAATAAACAAGCAACAACATCCGGGTTACCATATCAAGCAAAATAACGGCGCTTTGGCGCCAGTTAAGTACCTCGGTGCGTACATGACATTGGCATCAGAAAAACATCACGCCAACGTGGTGCGTATATGACATCTGTGCCGTCTTTTATTCATCTCATTTAAAATACAATAAATAAATAAATAAAGGTATTTTTCCAGTATAGGTACTTGGCGAAATAGAGAAGAGGTCCTTCGCGAGAAAAGAAATTTGGCAACCTATTTTCTGGCAACCTATTTCATCAAAATATTTTTTTCGAATAAAGCTACATAAAAGTTGCTATGAACGCAAAAAGTTTGTACTTTTATGTTAATGGGGCGCAATTCTCGCCAATAGCATTTTTTTATTTTTCGAGGGGTAAATTAAAACAATGCTTTGATGTTGAAATTAAATTGTTTATGGTATTTATTCTTTTCTTTTTTTAAAGAATTTTTTTAAAGTGAAATTCATGAATTTGAAAAGTTTCAGTTTTAAATTAAAGTTATCCATTTTAAAATGAGTGAAAGGATTATATTTTAATCTAAATTAATGAAATATGAAAGAATGCAACGGGTACAATGTTTAGTGATTTATCACTTGTGCCCGACTAACATAAAAATACCGAGTTCTTGATTTCTCTATCAGAATCTTCCGATTTGGCAAAAGATTGAGCAAGTAAATTAAATTATGAATAAAAGTAACATGATACAATGTCTAGCATACATTTAAGGGAGACCAAACTGGTCGCCACGGGCGGCTAGTTATTTTTAAAACTAAAATAACTCAGTCAATTAAGATACAATTTTCAAACAAATTCATTTGAAAGTAGATTTTTTTCTCTATTTGACGGTGTAAAAACTGAAAATGTGCGATATTTGGAAACTTAAAAAATCGCTGACATAGCACACATTATAATTTCAATTTTTTTAATGAGAAAATGGCAACAAAAGGTACAGTAATATATTATTTTCTTTCTTCCGTGATTATTTTTCCTCTACTTTCAACCCTCAATGACTTTCAACAAAAATGGAGTACTTCAGTCAGTTGCCACAATTACAAAAATGTATTACTACAAAAAAATTAATATCTCAAAATTAAACTGAGATACAGCTTTCAAAGAAATCGCATTAAAAAGTATATTTTTTCCTTATACGACGATGTAAAAATTTAAAATGTGCGATGTTTAGAAGTTTAAAATTTTGCAGTAGAGATAATTTTAAAGTCAAAATTTCATTTCAAATTTCAAAGTGTTGCCATTCGCAAAATGACGTATGCGTTACGCACAGATATGTTTGTCCTTTATAATATAGATAGATGGTTCTTCATATAAGATCATTATTTATTTCCAGTGTCACTTCTGGATGTTAATTTAACATACAAAAGCATATGGAGCTCATAACTTTTTCATTTTTTTTCTTCCCACCTTTTTGCCCCTGATGCCACTCATTTTTTTTATTCTTTACTAATTCTAATAATATTATAAATTTAAAATGTGAAAATGTTTGCCTGACGAGAGGGTCAAAACGGGTGATAAAATGTCTTTGTACATGGGTGAATTATAACCCAGAGAGTAACATGGGCTAATTTTTATTTACATTTTTCAAATATTTTTCTTAATAATCCCACATTTCCCTTTTTTTTATTGAGAATCAACGGACATTTTTCCAATAAAATGTAACATTTTTTTCATTGTTGCCAATAATTCAAAAGCCGTAATAATAATTTATCTATTTTTACTTGAATGATTTTGACATGAAAAATTACTGAAATAGTTTTTTTTTTTTTTTTTTTTTTTTTTTTTTTTTTTTTTAAGAATTAAACAGAAGTTGAATATGGCGTCATAGTAGAAATAAAAATGACATTTTCAAACAGATTTTTTATGTTCAGATTGGAAGTCTTTGCCCAAAGTACAGCAACTTCACATTATTGCACTGGTGAAACATTTTGAATTATACATAGGTAAATTGCATCACAAATTGCGATACGATACCGCATGAATAAAAGCCCGATGATGGTACCCTCCATTAATTTTGAAATGTGTTCGTCTGAATGCAGTAGTTATTAAAAAACTTGACATATTAAAGAAAAACCTAATTTCAAGAACAAATCAAAAATAAATAAAATTTATTTCCTACATTGTTTAAGACCGAAAAGGGACAGATATTAAGATATTTCACTCAATTCGTTCGATATTTAATGTTAGATTTTTGTAACAAATAAGTTAAACCAATTGAACATTAAAAATTAAAAATAAAATTCATGGTTATTAATAAAATAACCATGAATAACCATATAAAATAACCATTATTAATAAAATAACAATACAGCTTTATAATAAAATATAAGGGAAGGTTATAGTCTTAATTATGTGACTTAAATTTAACATTAAATGTAGAACTATTTGAATGAAATATCGATATAAATAAGCGAAATAAATCTTAGACATTTTTTTAAAGTTTTGTATTTTGCATGCATCTTATCATTTTATGGACAATTGTCATAAACATAATACAAAATCTGCAATACAAATAATTTCAATTAAAAATGGATGAAGCCTAAGATTTATTTCGATTTCATTTGAAAGGAATCTATTTTTTTTAGGGAGTTTTAAGTATCATATTGTATGAATTTTATTTTAATTTTTTAATCTTCAATAGACTTAACTAATTTATTACAAAAATTTAACATTAAATGTAGAACTATTTGAATGAAATATCTTAAAATCTGTCCCTTATATAAAATAACATATAAAAAAAGTAAGCGTCCCAATTTTGGGACACTAGACACGAAAGGGTAGGGGTTTTCTCCGTTACTGTCTAAGCATTATATCTATGTTTTATGCCATTTAATATGTTTCAAAAAGGTTTTATATCATTCGGGTTATTATTTGACTATAAAATTTTCTTTATTATTACTATAAGGGGTGGGAGTGGGGTCGGCTCAAGAACAAGACCCCCCTTCCTCCTCACCATTAGCCATTGACATAATAATAATTTATATAGTAAAAATCTATAATAATCAATAATTACTAATAGAGTATATATACCGTATATACTCCCATATACGCCGACCCATTAACTTTTGAATGCAAAAAGTCGCGTATGTCGGCCCCCTAACTTTTTACTTCGATTTCGCACAAAATCAAACCAAAGATTTCACTTACTAATGCGAAAAATTACTAAGTAAACAAAAACAAACCACTGAATTTTTTTAATAATAAATTATTATTATTTGTATATTTTATATATTATCTTATTATTTATATACATAAAAAATCAGACTTTTGCAGTATTCGAAGGTTTTTTTTTTTTTTTTTTTTTTTTTTTTTTTTTTTTTGGCTTATGTAATTGACTCGCGTATAAGTTTACCCCCCCCCCCCGAATTTACTTGCAGAAAATTGTCAAAAATTCTTCGTTCGTTTTACACACGAGTATATATGGTATAGTAGAACTTCGATTATCCGACCCTCGTGTAACCGGAACTCTCTGTAAACCGATGTCGATATCCTGAATTTTTTCCAACTTTTTTTTTTTTTACTTTCTCCTTGTGTATGCAAGTGTTCCCTTCCAAACCACGAGTAGAGATAAGCATTTTGGTTCCTCTTTCTTCGAATTCCATTGAAATTAGCTTGAGCTCCCGCAAGATCCGATCCCGTGATGATTATACCCCTCCCCCCTCCGTGTACACGTCCCTGTTCTAAACAAATAAAATTATTTTCATGTATAATTTAGATTTAGATGTTTATTAAGCAGTTTAAATAGTCCATAGAGCAGTTTGATGACGATGTTGCATATTAAACTAGATGATTATTGATAAATTCTCGATGATCTAGAAATTTGATTATCCGCTGTCGGTTCGGACACAATTACGTGGGATAATCGAGGTTCTGCTGTAGTTATTTTAGTAACCTCAGGATGTAAAATACTAAACTAAGTACAAAACATAACGGTATGATATAAATTTTTACTAAGCCAATAGCTAAGGGTAGGAAGTGGTGGGTGTCTTGTTTTTGAACAGAGCCCAGCCCCTGTTCCCCCTATAGTAATAACAAAGAATAGCCAAATAATCCGAATAATAATTTTATAACCAAATAATATTCCGAGTCGTATGTAACCATTTTGTAACAAAATAAATGGCATAAAACATACATTTAATGCATAGACAGTAACGGAGAAAACCCCTACCCATTCGTGCCTAGCGTCCCAAAATTGGGACGATATATAAAGGTTCAAATTCGAGCAAAAAAATAGAAATCTGAAAAAATGCAAAAATACGTATTCTAAAATAATGTTTCATCTTAAAAGTAATACAACTTATAAAATGATTGAAAAAAAAATAAATAAAAGAAATATCTTACCTTTTCTTACGCGCCATTTTATTTCACGAAAATCCAACTTTGCGCTACAACAAACATTTATTTCACCTTTTTATTCTTAAAAATGCACTGCAATTTATGGATAAATATTGGAAACAAATACTAGGGACATCTACTAGGAGTTTTGCAAGGATATCATAATTCAATTTGTAATGGGAATTTTTTTTTAAGAAAGCGTCCCAAGATGAGGACGCCAGGCACAAATGGGTTAATAAAAAGCCGAGGAAGTTCAACCATATTGACGCTGTTTTTAAAAAAAGAAACGTAAATTTTTAACTATCACAGCAAAGTGAGAGTTATGATTGAGTTGACACACGTTGTTTTAGGAAGTAGAGATTAAGGTACATTGTTCACAAAAGCTAAAACTTAAAAAAAGAACAACAGTTTTTTTTATAAAATAGCCTATAGCCCAGTTACTTCGTGGGTCCAGTTACCCCAACTAACCTTACATGTTGCTGTACTTCAACGTAAATTGTTTTTAATGTACTTTCACCAGAAAAGTTTACATACAGTCGGTCTTGTTCGAATTTGAAATAAATTTAATTACTGCTGTGATCATGGCAGCTGGTTATGCAAATTGAAGCTGGTTGAGGCTTCAGGAATATTCGTAAGTAAATGTAAAAACTTTAGATATTCAGAAATATGTGTCAACAGTTTTCAATTTGCACTCCTATTTTCTGCAGAACATTTATGTTTGAAATATGTATATTATTTTTGCATCGCGTTGAACGCTGTTAAATATTACATATTTCGTTAAAAAATGAAAAAAAAGGTATACGTAACTTTTCATATGTGTTGTTTTCCAACTGGGCGAAAAATGTCCAGGCCATGATTCAAACCAGGGATCTCTTGGCTGAAGCTGTCAATGCGCTGTCTACTGAGCTTAGTAGTAGGGAAATAATGATCTCTAATGTCTGTTGATATAAAATAATGACTTACTTTAATAAATACTTTACTTGACTTACTTTAAAAAATAATGAAATACTTTTAGGTTTCTTCTAATATTATTTTTCTTAAAAGCTGAAAAATGAAATTATAAGATTTTCTCATTTAATAAACTCAAACTTACAAGGTAGTCTATTGTTTATAAAATTAATTTCGTATAATTTTATTATTAAAATGAAACTAATTAGATGTTGCTTTTTAATATCTTACTTTAAATCATTTTTTCAGGTATTCTTTATCAACTTTTTGCATTATTCACTAAGTCTGTTTTAGCACTCATATTTTTAAATATCTTCGGATTTTTGTGTCATGTTATAATTTTATCCTTCTGCTCCTCGCGCAGCAAATTACTTATGTCGTTAAATACCGCCCATCTTTCCATTCATGAACTTTTCTCATGGTACCTATTTGAAATCTCACATATAGGCATATAATATTCAATATATTAATATAGTCTTTTGTATAAATTCTGGTGTTGTAGATTGAAGTTTGAGATTTTGATGCTTGCAAACGTGCGCGAAAATGTCATTTACTCAAAATATTATCTTTACAGAGTACTCAAAAATTTCTAAAAGTTTTAGCAACATTATCGCCTAAAAAAAATAACTACTTCTAGTTACCATGTAATAATTTGTAAATATATTCTTATATTCAGACTACGCCGATTTCGAGAAATATACTAGGCTACTTATTTCGTAGACATCTTGCTTTTTTTTATTGTACTTTAAAATTATTTTAAAAACTTAAAAAAAGAAGCATGTATAGGGGCTTAAATGATCATCTACTTAAAACTTTCCGACCTTTGTGGATAAATCGAATGTTATATCAAAGAAATGCAAAATACCGGACAAATCGAATGTCACATGAATGAACAATGTTGTCTTAATTTTTTTGCTGCGCATTATTTAGCGAAATATATTTTTAAAAAAACCTGTACACTATGTATTATCAATACAAATAAATATAGTATTACATATAGCAATTTTAAATTAATTTTAAAATTGCATTTCGATACACATGTGGGCTGAAAATTGCACATTGATATAACTTTTTATGATTAAAGAATTTTTACTTGTGTTTTCTAATAATTCCAGGATTTACTGAGTAATGAGTAACTTTTAGCAATATTTTAAATACTTGATAAAACATATTCAGGAAGATTTTAAAAGCAGAATGGTTTAAAAGTCGTTAAAATTTTTTACTCTTCAAAATTTTAAATTGTGAAAGTTTCACATGCGAAAACTGCAAAAGAACACACTCAACTTAAAAAGGTTTAAATAATGTTTTAAGAATAATAGTTTCACAAATCGATAAAATATATTTAAAAAACTATCTATAACCTTATTAAGGATTGCATACCATTAAAGGAATCAACGTTAATGAAATTTTTATCTACCTTTACAGAAATTCAATTTAAAATTTAAGGAAGGTAATTTTCAGAAGCATTTACCTTATTTTCTTCAACGTACTTTGTATCAGCTAGTTAAGAAAGACCTTTCAAGTGAAATAAATTAAGTCTTTCAACGACGAAGATATAAAGTAGAAGGCATTTATGCTTAAATAACAGCTTTTAAAAAGTCTAAATTCAAAAAGAAATTATTTTTCTTTCAGTATATAATAATATACGCATAGTTAGCTGTGTATCAGCATTACTTTGAATAACTTTAATGTATTTCGAAAGATAAGGACATTGCATGCAATATACGGGAAAATTTAAATATTTTAAGTAACATTTGGAGAATGAATTTGCAAGTTCTATAACGTCCCACAAAATCGACTCAAGTATTTTTTTTTACGACTTATTCTTTAATGAACTGAAATACTTTCAAAGTAAATAAGAACAAAATATACGTAAGTACATTAAATAAATTTTTTCCTTTAAGCATTATCAAAGAAGAAAAAAATAGAACTCGATTTAAGTTTTACTAAAAGTAAATTATATGTTACGCATTAATGCCATCCCTTTAATTTAGTGTTTTGCCTAATATGTCAAAGATTGTTACTCGCTAGTGATGAGTCAGCTCTACTGCTGCTGCAACGTTGCATTTTATTAGAGATCGAACGGAAATTTGGTTTCAGTTCATAATGTGAGTTTCGTCGAAAATTCTTTTTCATAAAAAATGCTTCCAAAAATTTGGCCGGGCCAAAACTACCTACATCCCAAAAATCTCGCATCTTCCTTCGGAAATTTGCAGCATTATTCATTTATTTGAGCTGTATCGGTTCAAATGAGACACTTTTTATTTATTGCTTTGAACTTCAGTATTTTTAATTATCAGTTATGACTGACTCAAGACGTGAGTGCAAATTACAAAGAAAGAAATGCACATATGACTAAACTTAGAAGACACTTTTCACGTGCTCATTAAAAGCTGCAGGCTACAGTAATAGCATTTTTTTAGTTTGAAACCGCAGAAGTGTTTCGAATACTCTTTGTGAAAGTTCTAGTACAATAGATGATCATTTACAAAAATCATTGTAGAAGATAAATCATGGTATGTATACCAAAAACATTTTTAACTAGATGAAATTAGTATAAATTGAAAAACACTTTTTGGCTTTGGTGAATTAATTGCATTTTATTTTATATGAAAATTAAAAGTTTCGGACAAAGGCACAGAAAGCCAACTTGGACCATACGGCCATACGACTTGGACCTCGTATAATTAATAATGACATATATTTATGATGTATTAATTACTTTAAAAAATAATATTTTCGTTTTCGGCGTAAAATAGAAAGATTACCGAAATAAGGATTCGGTTTCGGTCTTAAAAACATGTTTCGGTCGATCTTTAGATTTTATTTAATAGACAGGTGAACGTTTTCAATTTAAGTAAAATAAAGTATGCACTACTTATGAATTGAGGAAATATGATATAAATGAAACTGTTAAGAACTTCGTGTTTTTAGTATCCGCTGTTGCAATTCAGAAAAAAGTAAAATGCCTCTACGGCTACCGGTAGAAATATATTATTTCTGAACTTTATTGAGCTGCTTTATATTAATAACTGTTTTATTATTTTGAAATTTTAATAATTTAGATATAATTTAGATATAATTTAGATATAATATTAGGATTAGACATCCCTTTTAATCCATGTCTTCACTTGTCCCACTGTGTCATAGTTTGAATACTGCACCTTTGCCTCTTGAAGCATGACGTAATAAATAAATGATATATCAAAGTTATTTATGATTTAAACTTTTACTAGTTAGTCGTTATTAGAGAATAGTTTTCCTTATTAGATAAGCGTCCCCGAAGTAATTAATGAATGATCTCTCAAAGTTATTTATTATTTAGATTTTTAATAGGAAGATTTTTTTTATGATATAAGTAGCCAAGAACCGCACGCTGTAAGGCTTGCTGAATATTATGCTCGCCATTTGGAGAACCTCCCACATATATAATATACTTTAACTTCCGTTCTGGTGACGAATCGCCAGAATTCGTGCCACTATGAAGGTTTTAATATTCTACTTTCCTCGGTCTGAAAAATTTTCTTAGGCTTGATCTAATATTCTCACAATGATATTGTCGAATTTTCCTCTTCAAACTATTTTTATTCATTAATTTGAGATAACAAACTAAAAATCCCTTTTACGTGAAAAGAACTTCAGAATTGTCTCATATCAGACACAATAGGTAAATTGCATCCTAGTAAATGAAGTTTTACAACATCTTAATTATATATCAGAAAATCTATAAAGAGTTTACAACATAAAAAATATTTACAGCAAATTTATGCTTTGAGAATTCACCTCTCTCAAATTTATTTGTACATTATCCGACTCTAAAATGATGAAACTTGAAGTTAAATTTTGCGTTTTCAATTTTTTTTTTCAGTGAACGTCATATATTTAGTTTTTGCATTTTTTCCCCACCAAAAAAAAAAAAAACAAAAAAAAACAAAAAAAAAAAAAAAACTGCCTAACAACATTTTCTTTAGACCTATTTATAGTGCCAGTAGTAAAAAATATAATTTGTAAGTAATTGATATTTAATTAATAAAGTCCAATTAACAAAAACATATTTTCTATTTGTTCAATACCATATTTATAGTATTGAATTTATCTGCATTTCACACACCAGAAACACTCTTTTCACATTCCCTGCATTCTATAGGATAATCTTATGGGGGGGGGGGGGGGTCTTAAATCTTTTTAAAATGCTGTGATGTGAAAGTCACATATAGTTTTAAATGAACTGATTTTAGTTTTTTAAATATCTTTTTCTTTTTCATTGATTCAAATTGTAACAAATTTTATTTAACCCAATTTTTAGGTGCGTTCTTAATTATATAAATACATACCACCTATACTCGTCGTCAAGTCTGCCCGTCTGTAAGCATATAACAGATAAAAAACTACAAAACCGAACGGTTTGAAATTAAATATATATTATAGTGTTACAGAAGTATGACGAGTCATTTCAAATTTTATGAAAATCGAATTAAAACTTACAAAGATATTAATAAATGTCTTCTTCAATCCATTAAATCTTATTATACGAAATTAATTCCATGATATTCCATGATAGATAATGATTCTAGGTTGCCATGGTGATTTCGTCATATTTAACATGGAATTATGTTATTCCCGTATTACTGAATTTAATATGTACAATCGTAATACATTTTGTATTCATGCATTTTTTGCATAAAAGTATTACAGCTATTCTACCAAGATCTGAATATTTATAAAACTAGTATAGTTTGAACGCATCTCATTTTCCACGTTAGAAGTACAATTTCCGACTTGTTCCTATGTTAAAGATATAAAATATATAACTAAGCATTTCTGCGGTTAAATGCTCACTACATGAGTTCTATAAGTGAAATCAGATTAATAATAGTAATAATAACAAAAGAAATATCCACGCTGCCGAGTTAACTTTGCTTCTAAACGTTGATCATATGTTTTTCTTTACGCAGTTATATTTCTGTGAATCGTAACAAGCGAAGCAGTAGTTTCCGCATTACTTTAGCTATACCTTCCTTCCCATGCCTGCAAAGATCGCTTTTTGCTCCTACATACTGCTTGAAGTTCAGCTATCTCAATAAAACGTATTTTAAAAGGCTATAATATATTATTTTATATGATTTCATCTATCTTCTATAAAGAATTTTATTTTGTAGAACCTGGGCTTGATACTTAAATTATTCCATGGGAAATTATTAATTCGGAAACAATATTATCAATGTAAAAAACTTTGTTTGGTCTGTTAAGAATAATATGTTGTGGCGTACTATAGTGGTGGGAGTCCACGAGGAGTCTTATAGGTTTTAAATATAGATATTTTATTCAACAACGGGCAAAGGGTTGGCAGACAAGATCTAATAAATTTCGCCCTCACCCCGTGATAGCAATAAAACAATCTTAATTAAAATAAAGCTTAAAAGTTAACTCACGTAACTTCATTTCTCCGGAGCGAGCTTGAGCTGCGACGGCGGGGTTCATTTCAAATCCACGTCTAGATTTCATCTCGGTCTAAATCTGTTCTTGTTTCCAGGTTAAGCAGTAGCCGTACATGGCCATTTCTCCACACCAAAACTATTCACGCCAACTCGCACTCTCTCCAACGTCAAACTGCACTGACTAACCAACTAACCACTGACTAACTGCGTACACAATTTCGCTCCCCTATTTATACTCTGGCAGACTGAGAAAATAAATTTGCATACGGTTACCGCTAACTCGCGGAACAGTGAACTCCTAATTAAAAATGCACCGTGAACAATTAGAGTGTCTCTATGTTAGAGTTACGTCTTACACCATGTTCATCTTCAAACCACTAGAGAGCCTTTGTAAGAAAGTTACTGGTTCTTTACGATGTTACCAAACTTAAAAAAAAAATATGACGATGTTTCAATTGTAACCAGTTTTAGGATGCAATATGCGGAGCGATACATATTCAAAACAAGGTAAATTTGTGCTTTAAAGTCATTTTTCCTCAAAACAGATATTTTTTCTTTTGCACGCATCATATATCGAAAACTAAGAAAAAACTTAAATGGTTTTTTTGCTTCATACTATCCATTTGCATACATTTCACTTAGTTTGGATAAAATTTTGTACAGAAACCAGTTACATAAATTTTACTTACAATTTTGGGTAGCGTGATACAAAAAATACCTCAATTTACTCAAAATAAAAAAAAAGGTTTCAATGCGTGCATGATATAGGTTCAGTGAAAGTTATATATTTATCACTGTATTGGAAAATTAAAAGTAATGTTTGGATTAATAAATTGACTTAATAAAATAGTCCAATCTTGAACGCCAGATTCACCTTTGTTTATTATATAAAAACATGGAAACATTCAAATGCTTCATTTAAAACACATTACTAAATAGGTGTGATAAAATATATACAAATGTTTTTTAAAATTAAAAACACTAGATGTTAAAATGATAAAAAGCTACTCCGAGCGCTTTCGGCTAACCTTAAGCCTTTGTCAAGGAGAAGAGGATTGACTGATAAAAACACTCGACGCTCAATGTTTACTGCTACAGATTGACCGGAAACTCACTTCAGGAAGCCCGCAGGTGGTCGTATCCATTAAATTGAAGGAGGGGGAAGGTAGAGAATTTTAACCCAAGCAGAAAATTGTTGTAATGACGTATTATCATACCAAATTCCGCGTATCTGGTTTAATTTACTTAATATTACTGGAAAGTTCGGTCTCTCGGAGGATTGAGCTTTCTCTACCTTCCCCGTATATATTTTATCACACCTATTTAGTAATGTGTTTTAAATGAAGCATTTGAATGTTTCCATGTTTTTATATAATGTTTAGATGTCTGAATGTATTTTAGCAAAACAAAAATAATTCGATTTGAATTTTAAAAGAAAACCTTCTAAAGCCACATTAAGACATCACTTAAATTTTGATATCATAGTATATTTGAAAATCCTATTTTAAACGTATTACAGATGTAATAGAAAAAGAATCAGCGAATACCTTTTTATACATTTTTTCATGTTGAACAGAATTTTTCACATGCGATTATAAATAGCACAAAAATAAAATTATGAAGTAAATAACGCACACATATGTATATATTAATTAATAGCATGTCGTTACTCAAAATTTGATATCATTATTTTTAAAATTCTTAGAGCTACAAGATGAAGTGCTGCATCTACATTTTTTAACCCGTTACGGGCTTTTGAATGTATATCATTATTTTTATTAGGCTAATGATCAAAGATTTAAAAGAAATTAAAAGACTTATGCCATTTGATGCATATTTAAGAAGATAAAATCGAAAAACTAATGTTTTATTCACATTTTTTAATAAGAAATTCTGTATTTCGCAGATTTTAATTCCGAAACAGAAATGAATAAAAATAGATGAAACTGATGTCACTTTGCAGCAATTTTTACCAAAAGTTCCCCTTTTATAAAGTAAAATGCAAGTTTGCTTTTAAGTCTGTTTTCAAATCCAGTTTAGCCAAATTCTAACACATTCTCGAATGCAATGCGTTCTAATTCAATGTGAAAAAATGGCAAGTACTTTTATGTAGAAACTATGTAATCGAACAATTTGTTTCATTTTTTGGTCAAGGTAGAATATTTTTCAGAAAATGCTGTGAAAGTTAATGTTTTGAGCAGCATTTTCATTCGACGACAGGGAAAAAGAAAAAATATTTTAAATAAAGACATAATGTTGCTTAATGCTACACAAAACACGAACTTTAATAAGCTAAAAATTAATTTCTACGTTTCGAACAGTTTTTACAGCCGTCTTCAGGAAAATATGATGGTAAAAAGGCTCAAAGTTCAGAAACGAAAGCTTCCTGTGCAAGAGATAATTAATCGAAATTTGACCTCTGATTTGAATACAAAAATGTAGTATTGCGATCAAGAGGAAACAAATAATTATTGATGAACTGAGATCAAATGAATCAAAAAGGTCGATTTAAGAAATCACGTGTGCCGCCATCTACACATGTGCAAAACCACGTTCAACTGTGTTTTCATTCACGTTATGGCAACATAATACAATTTTAAGCTGAAATATTGGAAATTACGCTCATTTGGTACTAAAACGCACTCCTTTTCAAGAGTGAACAGTCACTCCTTCTTAGAGTGACTATTCACTCCTGCTTGAAGTGAATATTCACTCTTAGAAGGATTGAGTCATCGTAGTATTTGTTCGTAGCATTACCCATCACTCAATCAGGACGGTGTCTACACCGCTTTTTTTAAGATAAGAGAAAGACATCCGCCATTTTAAAATTAAAATTCACTCGGATATTATTAAAGAGATTATTTAAGGAACGTAAATGTAAGACTTATTTGATTTTAATTTTTTATTAATTTTGTTTTGAATATTATGATCATGAGCTAAATAGTTTTATTTTATACAGAAAAGGATTGATCTAGTTTTGTTTTCAGAAGCGATATTTCCCTATTCGATACTGTGGTGAAAAATATCTTAATCTGCCATCGCGCGAAAAAAAAAAAGTTGACGCAGAGACGGATTCTTAATCATCGTGCTGAAAAGGTTTAATCGTACAACATACAATAAGTCTGAACAGTGTATAAATTATGAGAAAAACGTATCTGGCAACCTTTACTTCCACATATCTTAGGTTAAATACAAATTTATATAAAAAATTTCCAAACTTAAGATCTTTAAGATTTTTTAATAATTTACCACTAGTTTTGCAAAATGGATTTTTTTGCCTAATTTAATCCAAGATTTGCTTTTATTAAAAATGAAAAAAAAAAATCTATTTAAAATTAGTGGTAAGAATAACCAAGTGTATTCGGAACTCTATATGCGTCACTTTATACCCACCTATAGTGAAGCTTTTTTAATAAACTAATATATTAATGATAACTACTCTATTGCAAAAAGACATTTTCAGTAATTCGGATTCAACTGAAAGTTAAGTAAACTATTTTTAGATAAAAAACAATAATAATCGGTGCGTTATAAATTCTTTATAATACCTTTAAAATAAATTAAAATAAAGATTACTGTGTCATTAATAATGGAGCGGATAGAAAAGTGTTTAAATTAAAAATATTATAGAAAGTAAAGTTTATGCAATATACAGGGACAGCAAGAAATAAGTTTCCCACTTTCGAGGGCTGTAGAAAGCGTTCTATTAGCCAAAATGAGATAAAATGTCAACTAAATATAATTTAAATGATGCGCTTGACAATTATTAAATGAAAAATACTACAAAAAATAGGCCGATAGGTGGCGCTGTAATACACACAAAAGCATTTAATATGCTTTTAAAATGGCAAATAATATATAAAAGGTAGCATTAAAGCTGATCAATATGTCCCGCTTCATTTTCAACAATAACATATATCATTTAACATTTATAAAGCATATTAAATATTTTTATATGTATTACAGTGCAGCCTATCAGTTGATTTTTATACTATTTTTTATTTAATAAATTTCAAGCGCATCATTTGAATTATCTGTAGTTCAAATTTTATCTTATTTGGGCCAATATAACGCTTTCTACAGCCCTCGGAAATGGGAAACTTATTTCTTGCTAACCCTGTATATTGCATAAACCTTACTTTTATAATCTTTTTAATTTAAAAACTTTTCTATCCGCCCCATTATTAATGACACAGCAACTGTTATTTTAATTTATTTAAAAGATATTATAAAGCATTTATAACGCACCGATAAATGCATTCTACAGGCCTCTAAAGTGAGAAACTTATTTCTTGCTAACCCTGGTACGTGCATCTTTGAACAACTTTACCTGCTTTGTAATTTACGCAAAACCTTTTTCTGTAAAATATTCATCATTAATAAATACTGTCCAATAGTTGGGAATATAATGTTCAATATGGAAGCGGATGGAGATGATTTATTAGGTAGCTTTCATTACAAAATCTACCTATTGCAGCCGTTCGGAGGAAAACGATTCCGAAAAATTTTGGTATATTTTCACCGATCATAACCCCCAGACCCCGAAACCACCCTCCGTTCAAAATTAATATATATATATATATATATACAGGGTGATTCTGAATTCATCATCAATATTTGGTGGGCAGGTAGGGAGTAGGAAAAGAACACTATTTCACATAGGAAAGTATGGACGCAGACGTCATGTAGTAGGGCAATATGAATCCGGTTAAATGATGGAAAGAAAACATAACAAGAAAGTGGTAAGAGAAAAAAACATTTATTTGTGCATCTTTTGTACAGACTTACAAGAGGTGCTCGAAATTCTGACCATTTGCTAGAGTACAAGCCTCACAACGACGTTGCATGGACAACCGAACTTTCTGGAATATGCCTGGCGTTTCCCGGATGTTTGCGGCGGCAACCGATATGCGTGCTACAAGGTCCATAGCACTGGCAACAGGATTCTCGTACACCATGTTTTTCATGGCACCCCATACAAAGAAGTCTATTGGAGATAAATCCGGTGACCGTGGTGGCCAACAAACCTGTCCACCGCGACCAATCCATTGAGCTCCAAATTTTCTGGTCAGGTAACAACGCACATCATTTGCGAAATGTGCTGGAGCGCCGTCATGCTGGAACCACATTCGCCGGAGAATAACAGCAGGAACCTCGTTCATAAGACCCGGTAACACAGTCTGAAGAAATATGATGTAGTTTGCGCAATCTAAACGGGATGGTAGTAAATACGGTCCCAGCAAACAGTCGCCGACGATCCCAGTCCACACATTGACGGCAAAGCGTTGTTGCGCAGCTCTAACTCTCGTACCATGTGGATTCTGATTAGCCCACACATGCGAATTCTGTGTGTTGAAGACACCTTCACGAGTGAAGGACGCTTCATCTGTGAAAAGAACATACGTTGGGAAACTGGGATCAACGGCTGTTCTCTGCATGAACCACTGACAAAAAGTAACACGCTTGGGATAGTCCTCTGCTTCCAGTAACTGCACTCTTTGCAAATGAAAAGGGTGTAAACGTTCCTCGTTTAGTATCCGCCACACTGTTGATTGTGAAACTCCAAACTGGCGAGCAATACCTCGTGTGCTAGAACTTGGCTGTTCTTCGATAGACTGTAGGACATCTTCCTCGACTGAAACTGTCCGTGTTGATCGGCGGCTGCCTCGATCAACATTAATACCAGCAAATGATCCAGTTTCGCACAGTTGTCGATGAACACGTGAAAACATTTGATGCTGTGGCACGCGCCGGTTGGGGTAGCGCTCTGCATACATTTGCCTAGCTCTAAGACAGCTTTCTCCTGCGGCACCGTAAGTTAGATGCATATCTGCAAGTTCTTGAAACGTATACCGGTTCATGTTACTTCTGCGAAGTCACCTTGTCGAATGACGACTGGCTGCACACGGCAGACAGCTATGCGCGATCATGGGAGATGCGGACACAAAGCGCCCTCTACACCGTCATGCGTTCGTTTGTGCCTATGCTTTCCTATGTGAAATAGTGTTCTTTTCCTTTTCCCTACCTGCCCACCAAATATTGATGATGAATTCAGAATCACCCTGTATATATCCATATATATATATATATATATATATATATATATATATGTGTATATCTGAACTTTGTCATAGTGTAACTCTCGTATTTATGAACCGATTTGGATAAAATTTCGTGTCTCGACCGAGTTTGTTGACCAGCTTCATCCGCCGTCTTGTTTCAAAATGGCGGCCATTTAATTTTTTTTTAATTTAAAATTTAAAATGAGGAAAAAAATAGACATTGAAAATGATTTTTTTCTTATGCGTTTGGTCTTGATACAAAGATTATGGAGCATTTTTAGTTTCGTCTATATCTTAAAAAATGGCTGATATATAGCACTTTGAATTTCTAGAATGGCTGGCATTTTGAAACGATCTGATTTTTGACACGCGATAATACACGTATATATGAACCGATTTGGATGTGACAAGGAATGTGCATAGTACATAGCACTGTCTCAACCGAGTTTGTTGGCCAGCCTCATCCATCATCTTGTTTAAAAATGGCGGCCATTTAAAAATCTAAAAAAATTAAAATTTAAAAGTGAGGTACAAAATAATTATAAATTGAAAAAGATTTTTTCCTTATGTGTTTGAGCTTGATACAAAGATTCCGGAGCATTTTTTGTTTCGTCTATGTCGTAAAAAATGGTTGAGTTATAGCACTTTGAATTTCTAGTATGGCTGACATTTTGAAACGATCTGATTTTTGTCACGCGATAACACGCGTATTTATGAACCGATTAGGATGTGACAAAGCATGTGCATAGTACATAGCAATCTCTCGGCCGAGTTTGTTTGCTAACTTCATCGGCCATCTTGTTTTAAAATGGCGGCCATTTAAAAATTAAAAAAAAATTAAAATGAAGTACAAAAAAAATTAGAAATTGAAAAAGATTTTTTCTTATGTGTTTCAGCTTGTCACAAAGATTACGGATTATTTTGTGTTTTGCATTTATCTTAAAAAAAGCCGAGATATAGCAGTTTGAATTTCGAATGTATGTGACATTTTTAAAAATCTGATTTTTTGCCTGCAACCGCACTCTCATATATCAACCGATTTAGATATGAGTGAGCATGTGCACAGGAATTACTAAGGTCTCTACCAAGTTCATTGGTGAGCTTTGTTGCACCCATTATGTTGTTTTAAAATGGCGGGCTATCACCGATAATTCGGGTTAATATAATTATTAATATAATTCGGGATATCACCGAATTTGGCGACAAATATAAATCACTTTAAAAAAAAACAAGTTTGATAGCGCTGACTAATTTCGCGAAATTCTCATTCATATTCAATATTGACAAAAATTAGAATTTAACCTTCTATAATCGGGTTCCACTAATATGAGCTCCGTGTGTTTGAATAATATAAGCTGGCTTTAAAAAAGTAAGGAATATGAAAGCTACCTCTTCCTCCCGGCACTGGCCGGAAGGACTTTTTTTAGAGACATTTCTACTTTTAGAAGGATTCTGGTATAAATTATTTGATTTTCAAAGAACGAAAATCTGAGCGCGCTCAATAGTTGTCACCTGATTTAAATGACAATAGAGAAATAAATCTTCTGACCTCACATCTACGTGATTTTTTTTGGTTTATGAAGAGGATGTAATATGCTAACATTTACTTATTCTATTTTTTTAAATATAATCCTGTTTAATCATAATGTATCTCATTGTTTGAAATAAAAGACATAAATATTGCTTAACATTCATGTTTCTAAAAAGAAATGAATACAATTTGATTCATTGAAATAATTAGCTGAAAAAATAAAATTATCCACCGATATTGAAGTACAAATTTCTAGAAAAAATATTATAAGTAGTTTTAAATTAACTGCGTACAAATATTTTTATACTACGTTCCATTAGGGAAAAGTATGCTATATAATAGGCTATATATGCAAAATATTTCTATTATAAACACTAATTTCTATTTTAATAGTAGTCTATTTTGATACCATTCTATTTTAATAGTATTTTAACAAGAATTGCATTATGCTATTCTACGATAAATTTAGTTTTTTTAAATGTTAATATAGTAGTCAGGCATGAGAGCGTTCCGGCCCAAATGACCGATTATTACCACTAAATTTTAATAGCATTCTATGCTTTATTAAATCTCAGAAATTCTGTGATGAAATAATGCTTTAAATGCTATTAAAATTTAGTGGTAGTAATCGGCCATTTGGGTCGGAGCGCCCTCATCCTTGAGCAGTTTTGGCAAAATATTCAGAATATTCCGAAAACGTGATTTTTTTTTTATATTTCATTTAAAGGCCCCAGATTCAATGGTATATTATAACAGTTTAATTTAGACAATTTACTACAAATTATACATCAACTTGAAGGTAAACTAACCTTGTTTTTCTTACAAATGTTCAATATGTGCCCCTTTAGTTATACGACAGACATGCAACCTAAAGTCCAATTCTCCCCACACTTCGGTTAATAAGTCCAGAGTAATAAAACAATAGCCTCTTTAATTTTGTGTCTCAACTCTGGCAAATCATTAGGTAGCAGCGGAACGTAGATACGGTCTTATATAAAGCCTCATCGCAAAACATCGCATGGTTCTAGCGGCGTTTAAATCTTCAGCCAAGTAATAACGCTTTGCGCGCAGCAGTTGCCATTTTGCGTAAGTGGCACTGCAAGACAGTAAATAATAAAGTGTATGCTGTTATCTTTAAAGGGGGTAGGATACCTTTAAACCCTCAAAATTTTCGAAATTTCTTTAATACATATTTTGATTCCGTAATTATTTCTGAAGAATATGCAGAAAACCGCATTAAAAAATTCCCATTAGTTTATTAATTATGGCAGTTTTATTATGACTACATATTAAGACTACATAGGATAATTAAAATTTGAGTTGCGTTTATTCAAAACGATGAATTTTGATACTGCGCGCAGTGTTATTAAAAAACTATCCATGACAATCAAAAGAAATTTTTTCCACATATCCATTTCTTAATTATCTACAATTTAAAACCAGAAAACTATAATATTTGTTTTCTGTTTTTTTTTTTGTTTGTTTGTTTGTTTTTTTTTGTTTGTTTTTTTTTTTTTGTTTTTTTTTTTTTACTTTGAAAATATGTTTTTAAGTGAAAAATTTTAATTTTCTGCTCATTTTTTTATTTACACAACATTTTTTTTTCAAATATTCTGGTTTTAGTATAAAGGTAACACTATTAAATATTTATTTTCACCAGACTTTCCTCTTTTTATACATATTTTCAGATTTTATCATGCGCGCAAGATTTTTTCCTCTTATTATCATATATTTTTAAACTTATCATTTCAATATTTATTTATGAATGTACAAGTATATATATTTTTAAATATAAATTTAAACATGAGATTTATATTTAAATGAAATTTGATTTTTATTTTTGACGTATTACACAAGTTTTGAAGCTTGGAACATTGCGATATTTTTCACTTTTTCGACGTGTTCAAAGGTATCCTACCCCCTTAAAACTTCTTTTTGACTTTGAACCAACATTCTACAGCGCTTATAGTTCATATTATTAAAATTTATATATAAAACATTCTTTATGGGCACCTTGTATTATTGGAAATGTTAAGAGTTAATAAATTTATTTTTCCCAGGAATGCAATGTATGAACATGGACATATTATGAATATCAATATTAAATATCAATATGGAAATAAATCTGCTGACCTCAAATTTACATGGATACTTTAGCTTATGTTAAGAAAACAATGCTTTAAGATTTGATTTTCATTTGCTTTGAAAGTTGTGCATCATATGATTTGCTATCCTTTTAAAACTTCATTTTTGACTTTGAACCAACACTCTACAGCGCTTATAGTTCATATTATTAAAATTTATATCTAAAACATTCTTTATAGACACCTTGTATTATTAGAAATGTTAAGAATTAACTAATTTATTTTTCCCAGGAATGAAATGTATGAACATGAACATATTATATATATATCAATATTAAATATCAATATGGAAATAAATCTGCTGACCTCAAATTTACATGGATACTTTAGTTTATGTCGAGGAAACAATGCTTTAAGATTTGATTTTCATTTGCTTTGAAAGTTGTGCATCATATGATTTGCTATCTTTTTAAAATTTCATTTTTGAATTTGAACCAACACACTACAGCGCTTATAGTTCATATTATTAAAATTTATATGTAAAACATTCTTTATGGGCACCTTGTACTATTAGAAATGTTAAGAATTAACTAATTTCTTTTTCCCAGGAATGAAATGTATGAACAGGAACATATTATATATCAATATTAAATATCAATATGGAAATAAATCTGCTGACCTCAAATTTACATGGATACTTTAGTTTATGTCGAGGAAACAATGCTTTAAGATTTGATTTTCATTTGCTTTGAAAGTTGTGCATCATATGATTTGCTATCTTTTTAAAACTTCATTTCTGACGTTGAACCAACACTCTACAGCGCTTATAGTTCATATTATTAAAATTTATATCTAAAACATTCTTTATGGATACCATGTATTATTAGAAATGTTAAGAATTAACTAATTTCTTTTTCCCAGGAATGAAATATATGAACATGTTATATATATACATATATATATACATATGAACATATTATATATATATCAATATTAAATATCAATATGGAAATAAATCAGCTGACCTCAAATTTACATGGATACTTTAGTTTATGTCGAGGAAACAATGCTTTAAGATTTGATTTTCATTTGCTTTGAAAGTTGTGCATCATATGATTTGCTATCTTTTTAAAACTTCATTTTTGACGTTGAACCAACACTCTACAGCCCTTATAGTTCATATTATTAAAATTTATATCTAAAACATTCTTTATGGATACCTTGTATTATTAGAAATGTTAAGAATTAACTAATTTCTTTTTCCCAGGAATGAAATATATGAACATGAACATATTATATATATATCAATATTAAATATTAATATGGAAATAAATCTGCTGACCTCAAATTTACATGGATACTTTAGTTTATGTCGAGGAATCAATACTTTAAGATTTGATTTTCATTTGCTTTGAAAGTTGTGTATCACATGATTTGCTATCTTTTTAAAACTTCGTTTTTGACTTTGAACCAACACTCTACACCGCTTATAGTTCATATTATTAAAATTTATATCTAACACATTCTTTATGGACACCTTGCATTATTAGAAATGTTAAGAATTAACTAATTTCTTTTTCCCAGGAATGAAATGTATGAACATGAACATATTATATATATATCAATATTAAATATCAATATGGAAATAAATCTACTGACCTCAAATTTACATGGATACTTTAGTTTATGTCGAGGAAACAATGCTTTAAGATTGGATTTTCATTTGCTTTGAAAGTTGTGCATCATATGATTTGCTATCTTTTTAAAAACTTCATTTTTGACTTTGAACCAACACTCTACAGCACTTATAGTTCATATTATTAAAATTTATATCTAAAACATTCTTTATGGACACCTGGTATTATTAGAAATGTTAAGAATTAACTAATTTACTTTTCCCAGGAATGAAATGTATGAATATGAACATATTATATATATATCAATCTTAAATATCAATATGGAAATAAATCTGCTGACCACAAATTTACATGGATACTTTAGTTTATGTCGAGGAAACAATGCTTTAAGATTTGATTTTCATTTGCTTTGAAAGTTGTGCATCACATGATTTGCTATATTTTTAAAAATACAGGGTGTCCATAAAGGAATATCCCAGTTATAAATTTTAATAGCATCAACTGTAAGCGTGATACTGTAAGTAACTGCAAGGGTAAGTAATGGTTTAATATCACAAATAAAGAGTAACTCAAACAGTTTTAGATAAGCGCATGCGCAAGTACTTCTTTATTATTTATTCGCTTGCAGTGCCACTTGCGCAAAATGGGAACTCCCGAGAACCTGATAGAATGACTTTTTCCCCTATTAGTAGAGGGTAAACCTGTAAACTTTATTTGGCAACTGGATGGAACCCCTATCAACTGGAGTCTCTTTGTACGAGAGTGTTTGAACGTCGAAGTCCCTGACCGTTGTATTTGACGTAATGCTCGAGACGACAGAGCTCTATTTTGCTGGTCTCCACGTTCATCTGGCATTGCGTTATGCGATTTTTCCTTTTATGGCTTTATAAAAAAAAATCGTGTCTACGTTCCGTAGCTACCTAATGATTTGTCCGGTTTGAGACACAGATTTGAAGAGGCTATTTATTGCTTCCATTACTCCAGACTTATGAAAACCCTTTGTAACTCAACAGCCCCGATTTGAAAAATTCTTACACAGATATTAAAATGCATCATTTTAAGCATTGGAAAAAAATAAAAAAAATTCAGAACAGAAAAATAAAATTTTATTTGAAAAATGGGTCTGTTGCATATCTGCAACATCTTGCCAAATGGCACAAAAACTGAAAATATTTAAAATTTTAATTTGCACGAAAATTTTTGAAGCAATTATTAGTTTTGTTGTAGCAAAGTCCCTCACCACATTTCTCAAAAACAGTTTGATTAAAGTTTTTACAATCGGGGTATTTACAACATATTCTTTTTTCTGCCCACTATGGTCAGTGCCCAATTTCATCTAGTCGCACTTGTTTTGGTGGAATACGTTGAGTAGGCGCTCTATGCTTTTTCTGTTGAATTCTTTTTTCTACTACGAGACCTTTCCCTTTTCTGCTAGCTTTGGACTTGGTGTTAATTTTACAGAGGGGGTGGGGGTGGGGGAGATCTCTAACTTACCCTATAGAAATTAAATATAAAAACAGACTAATGTTTCCCCTTTTCAATAATTTTGCTCTTCTGAAAGAAATGCAACTTAAATAACCATTAGGAGATATTTTCGATGCTCTTTTGATATTTTAAAAAATCCATTACAAGAGAAGATATGGCGCGTTGTTGCAGATCTGCAACAAACAGAAGTTTACGTTTATCTTATACATATTATAAATTTCCTTGCTCGAAAATGGTCTTTAAATAAATAATTTAAACTCACCTTTGAAAACAATATACTTGTAGACGTCTGCAGACTTTTTTAACCTCTGTATTTCAAAGCTTAATTCAGCAAAAATCACGTGTAGCTGATCAAGCTATAAATCAAACTTTGGCGCGAAAAAAAAAAAAAAAAAAAAAAAAAAAAAAAAAAAAAAAAAACAGTATAGACATTTGTTGCAGATTTAATGAAATAATCCTGTTAATAGTAGTGTAATAGAATAACAACAATCAAGAAAATCGTCTTTTGAAATTTACTGTTGAAATAACTATGAAGTTTTGGGTATGTTGCAGATCTGCAACACGGTGATACAAAGGGTTAACCGAAGTGTGAGAAGAATTGGACTTTAAGTTGGATGTGTGCCGTATAACTAAAGGTGCATCTATTGAACATTTATAAAAAAACCCAAGTTAGCTTACCTTCAATTTGATGCATGATTTGTTGTAAATAGTCTAAATTAAACTGTCATAATATACCATTGAAACTGGGATATTCTTTTATGAACACCGTAAATTTTAAACATGTATTTGCTTTCCTACACGCATCTCATACATTAAGGTGAAGTATTATAATTATGTTTATTATGCATGTCTCTTTTAGAAATATATGATTTCCTGATGTTTCCGTTATAATTTGTAGAAGTGAAAATAATAATATCCTTCATCTACAGCATAGGTTCTGAACGGTGGCGGTACCGACTCTCAAACTGCGCTGGAGCCTTTCATGGGGGGTGGGGGGGGCGGTAGCAGTCCAGAAGGAAAGGTTGGGCTTTAAAGTAGTCGTTAAAGGATGGCGGCCGTGGCGTACCTACCTATTTAGAAAATTGATATAATAAAACTAGCTGACCACCCTCTCGCCCCTCTGGCATTGCGCGGACCCGTGTTAAGGAGGTTGGATACCTTTAAACCTACAAAATTTTCGAATTTTTTTATGCATATTTAGATTTTGTAATTATTTTTGAACAATATGCAAAAAACCGCATTAAAAAATTCGAATTAGTTTACTAATTATGGAAGTTTTATTAAGACTATATATTAAGACTGCATAGGATCATTAAACTTTGAGTTGCGTTTATTCAAAATGAGGAATTTTGAAACTGTGCGCAGTGTTACTAAAGAACTATGTATGGCAATCAAAAGAAATTTTCAAAATATACTCATTTCTGTATTATCTACAATATAAAACCAGAAAACTATAATATTTTTTTTCTGTTTTTTTCTGTTTTTTTTTTTTTTTTTTTTTTTTTTTTTTACTTTGAAAATATTTTTTTAAAGTGAAAAATTTTAATTTTCTGCTATTTTTTTTTTTTTAATTTACACAACATTTTTTTTTCAAATATTCTGGTTTTAGTATAAAGGTAACACTATTATGTATTTATCTTCACCAAACTTTCCTCTTTTTATGCATATTTTCAGATTTTATCATGCGCGCAAGATTTTTCCCTCTTATTATCATATATTTTTAAACTTATCATTTCAATAATTATTATGAATTTACAAGCATATATATATATATTTAAATATAAGTTTAAATATGAGCTTTATATTTAAATGAAGTTTGATTTTTAATTTTGACTTATTACACAAGTCTTGAAGCTTGGAACATAGTGATATTTTTTTACTTTTTCGACGTGTTCAAAGGTATCCTACCCCCTTAAAAGCCTTAAATATACTTATATTAAATGAAAATCTATACAAACGAACCTAAAGCTGGAGTTCCCAAATTAAATTTATTTTACGCAAAAAATAGACGCTAAAACTCAAATAAAATAAAATTTTATTATAGCAGGTCGAAATAATGAATTAACCTTGCATTTTTAGCCCCAATTCTTTCATGACTGTCAAAAATCTCTGTAAGTCGCATTAAAAATTTTTATAAATTGACAAATCGCGGAGTGCAAAATTAGATATATTAGGTACTAAGAAGAATTAAAAGTAAAATTCAGAAATGGATACTAACAATTCTGGTTTCAAAATCTATGAAAGCTCTCTACCCTGGAATGTGGTCAAGAGTACAGAAAAGTTTAATTGAGTTTCCTTGCTAAGCTTGGTTTAAGTGCAATAGCTAATATACTGTTTAAGAAAAGGAACAGACCGCGCATCAAAGAACGAGGTAATTTGCGGGTTGATTTTAACGAAATAGGAACTCTACATTAACACGTTGGGTGCCATGGTGAACGCTGAAGCTGAAAAATTTACGTTTCAAGTAATTTTTAAGAAAGTATAATCCTGTAATACATAAAAGGTAAGTAAATTTTAAATAAATTTTCAGTAATTACTTAAAACAATATATATTTTTTTTTAGTTTTATATCATATTTTAGACCGTCAGTCATCGACGAATGACGCGTTCGAAACGAAAAATCCAGTGTTAGTCACCAGTGACTGACGCGGCGCTTGACATGTTAACAAATTGTTGAAACTTCTCCAGCCTCAACCATCGCATTAGTTTTCTTTTTTTTTTCTTATTGATTTTGTGCTTATTTTTATAATTTTAATAAACAGTTTTTTACTACATTTGATGGTCACTTTAATTAATTACTACTTTGGGATTCATAACAGATAGATATACAGATAAAATAGATATAGGTAATATGCAACAATATTTTAATATTTAGTATAATTAACTATTTTGGAAGAGGGGGCATTGCAATCTTTTTTTATTGTAAAGGGGGCTTTGGTCATGAAAAGCTTGGGAACCCATAATCTACTACTTGCTAAAAAAACTTTTAGATAGACGAAAATGCAAACCGAAATGTTATATCACAATGCATTACGGAAATAGAATTATTTACTAGCATGTTACTTTTATATGTATTACAATTCTAAGATAAACTATTGTCATTCGAAAAAAAAAATGCTTATCTGTTTTTTAATAGCACTTTCTATAAGGGCATTCTAAAAATATATCTTCTGACGACACATTTACGTGTTTATTATGGTTTATACCGAGAAGGAAAGAATGAAATAGAGTAAATTTGCCTAACTATATTTATATAAAAATTCTTATTCTAGATTGTCTGCTTAAATCTCATACTTAGAACTATATACGTAAAATTTGGGATTATTAAGTATTTTCTCGAAGAAATTTTGTTTTTGACTTCATTACGTGAAAAACTGCAACTGTAAATTTTTGAGTAATGTGCATCATATTTAAGTACGACTTGGAAAGTAAGCTTTTCTATTTTTTGTACGTTTCATATAAATGGCTCATATTTTGCCTCAAAAAAGAATTATGTTTGCATGCATGATGTTTTGTGCTAAAGACATCCTCTAAGTTTCAGTTATCGAGTGAATGTCAGCGAAATATATGGTATGAAAAAGAAATAATTAAAAACAAATTTAGAATTCGAGGAATATTTCATCCAAAATATCTACCAGATTTTAAATAGTTATCTTGATTTATTTAATGTCAGATTTGTGTGATTAAGTGAAGATTACAAGGGTAGTAAATGAGATAGATATTTTTAATTTAAAAAAAAATGTGACAAAAATTAGTCAAAACTAGGGATTGACCGAAGCAGCAATTTTGCCGAATACCGAATACCGAAGCTTCGGTCGAAGTGTATACCGAAGCTTCGGTATTCGGCAACCGAATACTTGAAACTTTTTAATACGCGTTTTTGCATATATTAGCTTTTTTAATAAGCTTAATTGAAATTAAATTCTCAATAATTTAATTCAGTTACATTTTTATTCTAAAATCTAATTACACAAAAAAATAACGACTTCTTTCCATTCACAAATTCCTCAACCCATCACTTATTTTTTATTATTTTATCACTAGTCAATACCCAAAAATAACCTATGAAAATATTAAACTATTCAGGGTATTATTAAGGATAAGGATTATCAGAAAAACAAAAGTTCATTCAAATAATAAGAAACAATGGTGTCATTAAGCTGATTTACTGATTGTCTAAGTCTAATTATAAACATATTGAACTGGAATATTCTCAAAATACAAAAGGTATTATATCAATTTGTACATTTAACTATTTTCTGTCAAATTATTGATAGAATATATTTTGATTAATATTTTAACATTGTGGTGGTGAATATAAGAAATTTGAGCGATTTTGATATAATGATTATAAAAGCTATAGGATAGGCATAGGGGTATACTTATTTGATGTATGTATTTTCTTTAATATACACCTTAGACTCTGATATACTTATTTGATGTGTATATTAAAGAAAATACACATTAAATAAATTTAAATAAAAAAAAAAACTTATGTAGAAGTAAATAAAATTAAATGATATGGGAAAGAGCACATCTTCCTTACTTTTTTTTTTCTCTGTTGTAGACAGTTGTTTTGATTTCCCACCGATGTAGACTATTTTAGGAAGGAAAAAGTTTTTTTAAATAAAAAATGGCCTTTGACTTGTTTTTTGTAGTGTAGCTGAACTCTGAATTCATGCACATAATATTGAAACTCATTGTTTAGCCTATTCTACAGCTAAGTAAAAGAGAATTCTTCTACTTCTAAGAAAATATTTATCTGCAATTATTCGGCCGAATACTTAAAAGTATTCGGCCGAAGCCGAATATTCGGTTTACATGCCGAACCACCGAATACCGAATCAACAATTCGGTATTCGGTCAATCCCTAGTCAAAACTAGCAACACTGTTTTCAGCGACTGATGTCCCTGGAGTGATGATGTTGGTATGTTGCACAAGATATTTGTTTCACACACAAAAAAGTAGTATTGCGGTTCACGTATATCTATTTGTAATGTAAACAACTATTTTATAGTAATCGGATAATCATAGATTGGCAATAGTTTTGGATTTACGATACATTTTTAACATTCAGCTGTGTGGAGATGTATGTTTTGTGTGGTTATAGTAATTACGCGCCATCTTAGGTAAATCGTTATCTTGTATTCTAATAATTGTTCCTCACTTTATTCCTCTGTGAGGGTTTGAAATACTCAATAATTACGGGTTACATAGAGATGATTGCTTAAGACTTACCGAAAAAAGATTTCACATAATTTAAAATGCAAAAATTTTGAACATTTGAAAATCATGCTACATTATAGAAACCACAATTTATGCTACAAGAGTCTCTCTATTCTAAAAAAAAGTAACTACCGCTGTCACCGCCGCCGCCACCGGTTTTGAATTTTTTGTGACCGGAGGTCCTTCTTCGTTAATATTAAGAAAAATAATGCATACAAAAATATGAAAATCGGTAGTATTATACAGAAATGTTTGATAAACACGCTGATTCAGACAGTTTTCAAATCGAAGAATTATTTTAAGAGATATTTAAGGCTAAAGTTGGACAAAATCGTTCCACTAAAAAAGTTTTATAGGAGCAAAAACTATACATGGCAGTGTAATCATTTTTAGATCATTTTATGCGTTAGAATTTTCCGGAGTGCAGATTGCATTAATTTTTTTTTTTGACTCGTTTTTTGAGGTTTTATTTCTATTTTAAATTCAAATTTTCAGCATTTCTAGAGATATTTTTTACATTATTTTAGAAAATGATATTAATTTATACTGTTGCCAAATGTATAAACAGCGAAAACAATGTTTGCTTCAAATTAAAAATTTATTTACACGTGACTATTATAAACAAAAAAAAATCATTTGGAATTAAAATTAAATAATTATGTACAAAAAGCAGGAACTTATTAAAAATTACGTCATAAAAAGTATACACGTGAATTTTAAAAGAGAAAGGATATTGTAAAATAATAAATTCATTAACATGCGTTAGAAGTCTTAAATAGGTGAAATTACGTCATGTTTACGTCACATTATAGTTATTACATAAAATGAACACAAAATAATATTGCAAAACAGTTTAAATTTAGAAATTGCGCTAGACATTTATTTGATATTTTGAGAGGATATTTTCAACTATTTTTCTTAGGAAAGCGCAAATAATATTTCATTTCTAACAAAAGTATTTTCACGAGAATATTTAAAAGAGAAAGAATAGCTTGGTAAAAATTACGTCAGATTAAAAACGATTAATTTAAAATGTCTCATTTAAAAGAACTTTCTGTTCGCTTTTTTAAAAAATACCAGGAGACAAAGACTCTATTTACTTTATTCCTTTTATATTAGCTTATTTTGAAATGTTGTTACACGTGTCTACGTCATCAAGTTATTTTTATTTCGACGTTTTATTTGTATTTTTATTAATGTTGTACTAATTTATTTGTTCTTTCGTTATTTAAAATAAAAATTATGTCAATTTGTATAATTTGGCGAGTGGTTTGGCGATTTATATAATTTGGCGAAATTGGTCGACGGGATAATCAAGTAGTAGCGCAGCGGATTTGGCGTTAAAATTCCCCAATCAAAGAGAAATGAATAGAAATTCGTTTATAGGGAGATCGCCACTGTTTTTTAAATTATAATTCAATCTTTCGAAATCTTTTTAAAGCCGATCAAATTAGCGTGCATTTTAGAGTCTGCGGTGTCTGGACGGGGTTGGCGAGCGTAGCTCGTAGGGGGCCGAGCCCCCTAGTGATTAAAAATATAGATATAAGAGAAAAATATAATTTAAACACAAATGCAAAATCCAGCCTGAAACATAGATTGCGAATCACCTTCCAACACATTCAGAATGCTGTAACAAAAAAAAAAAAAAAAACTTTTTAATAAGGTGAAATATCTTATATAAATAAAAAAAATTGAAAACGGATAACACATTTGAAAACCCAATTTAGTAATTACCATTAATAGTCGATACATTATCCTCTTTTGTGCAGTCCTGTATATATCCAAGTGATTTGTATATAGTAGACCCTGTAATATGATAAAATTTATTTCGGTTAGTAAATGCATAGCACAGTTGAAATTTCCGTCAATAAACAGGAATTTACTCGATATGATTTGTGCAGTTCTGTATTGATTTTGTATTGATTGTTATTGAGATGGATAAAGTATGTGATGATAATGTATACTGTATAGAAATTAATATATATAGAAATTAAACGCAAAAAGTAATATTAAAAAAAAATAGTTATACTTAAAATCTCGTACCACATCTGAAAACGCACTTCCAGCAATTATTGTTTATAGACTATACTATAACCGAATTATTTTGTGTGCCCTTGTAACGGAAAGATGAATGTAGACCTTATTATGTAACTAGTATCTTTAGTTGCAGCTCAATAATACATATAAATTTCAATGTGTTTAAAATAGTGTAACATGATTAAAATAAACCACAAATGATTTTTATCCATAAACCTAAATTAAAATATTCTTTTCATAAAACCTGTAAATGAACTATAAATGCTACATTCTTTATTTTAAATGCCGAACATGCCATGGTCTAGCACAATAACATATAATAAATACAGTGTGTGATCGGTTAACGAATTGTTCGGTTTACGAACAGATCGGTTAGCGAACACTTTCTCGAGTGTTGTTTATGTTCGATAATGAACACATTTTCGGTTAACGAACACTTTACAAAACAAATCCAAACAGAAGCAATGCTGTGTTTCAGATTTGCCGTACTGTATTTAATTGCATCTATTGTCGACTTAGAGAATGTTTCATCAGTTATAGACGTATGGCCTAATTAATTCATGGGTTCGGGTCCTACAATTTAAGTTTCCCAAATTAAAAGGAACAGATTAGCAACATTAATTTTTATATTTTGTGTCCTTTTTTAAAGAAATATTTTTAAATGTAAAATAATTATTTTCATTGAAATTTAGGTCACAAATTATTAATAGGCTCTAGACTTCATTTGATATTTATCGGGCCTTATAGTAAACTCTATCTTTTAGTGGATTAAGAATTTTTTGAAGGGTCAAAGTGACAAATTGATATGATTTAATGTCGTAGTCAATGAATGTAGCCCTAAAAGTTTTTAAAAAGGGCATGTCATTCATATATTAAGTCCATATTAAGTAAGGACGTATATTAACGTTATTATAAAGGGAATATTTATATTACATTTTATGTATTATTTAGCTTTTAAGAACGAATTAATTGAATTCCCATATACATCTATTCTAAATATATGATCGGTTAACGAACAATTCGGTTAGCGAACACCGTTTTGGAACAGTTTAAGTTCGTTAACCTATCAACAACTGTATATGGAAATCCGAGTATATTTACACGGACAAACGACAGACAAATGGACAGACTGACAGAAGGAATAAGAAACGGGCAACAGACAAACCGAATTTATAAACACTCTTCACCTGTATTGGAAAGTGTCACAAAAGGGACTTTTAGTATGAAACAATAAGTTTGATAAATGAATGTGTCTCAGCTGCTTAAAAACCGAAAATTATGTAAAAGTTCTATATCATTTTCCAGGTCTAAAAGATACGTGTGAGATTTTTTGAAGCCAATAATTGTAATAAATAAGATCAATTGCATACCCAAAAAAATTTCTACTTGGAGGAAAAAAATAAATGCTACCGATTGAGGAGAGATGCTTTTTCACCATCAAATACCGTGTGAATATAACTGAATCTTATCATTTTCAATATGATACTGCCAAAATATTACAATATTCTGAAAGAGGAAATTTAGAGACAAGTTTTAAAGTAAAAATAATTATAAGGTTCATTCGAAAGCTTTGCCAAAAACAGGCCTTACACATGATAAGCTTCTAATAAAACAATAATTTCAGTATTTTCGTATAAAAATAATTCCATAATATACCACAGGGATTTAAATTACAATAGTTTATGCTATTAGAATGTTCTTATTAATAATGTCATTTTATTATATATAACACTTTCCAACATTAGTGATTTTTTTTTTATGTTAAAAGTTTTTGTCTGTGTATCCGTCTGTCTGTCTGTGCTCTAACTCGGGAAATATAATCAGATTGCCATGAAATTAATATATGCTATTGGGGTTCACTATGGAATGTTCGGTATTGAAAATGAAATGTGTAGCATATATGGTTCGTTTCTAGGGACACTCAAAATAATTTCCGTTAAACAATACGATTTATCAAAATACGCTGGAAATTGTTATTTTTTTTTAAGGTTTAATCAAAATTATTTTTATTATTTCTTAAGTTGTTTTTAAAAACAGCTTAATTGCGTGACTGAAGAATTGTTAAGCATTCCACATATTTGCAGATTCAATTTTTTATTTAAATATTTTTTTGTTTTTTTCTGGTAGCAATATGTATTTTTAAATAAATGTAACCATAATATTAAAGAGAAGTGGCAACATATATTTATTTAGTCATTTATGTAAGTTGATGAGCTTACATGTAGAAAAATTTGTCGAATTTCTTGTAATAACTTCAAGATAGTGTGTTTTGGATTAATATCTTACAGAAATTATGAAATTTGTGTAAGCATTTTTAAAATAATCCTCAATCCTATAATCCTCAATCCTTAAACTGTGTTTTTAGATATTTTAATATCCAATTTAAACTTTTTACCTCAAATAAATAAAAAATAAAATGCAGCAATCATTTGATGGGGAATTCGTTATAAAAATGTTATTTACAATTATTTAAAAAAGAAACTGGTAGGTTAATAACACTAGTGAATAAGGTTTACTACAGGAGACATGAAATACTATAGAGGGAAACAGTGTTAAATTACCCAACATTAAAATTATTTTACATTGTAAAAATTTTAATATATTCTTTAAATGTTTAAGAAAAACTTATCTAATACCATTTAGATTGCTTTATGAAACATATATTTGAAAACTTTTCAAAACTGCTGGGAATTTCATTTTTCTGATATAACGCCACAGCGAAAGTGTTCAAAGGGTTGAAGATTGTATTAAGAGAAGATTGTATTTCGTTTTGGAATCACAGAAACGTTTACACAAGAAACGGAGATATCTTTTGACACCTGAAAGAAAAGGCCAATGGTAATTAATATACTACATATGAATATTTTTTTTGCCTTTTTTGAAGCGTACATCTGTATAAACGTATTTGTATATCTGTTCTTATTTCTCATTACACCATTTTTAAGCCTTATTATTCATATCTTTAACAAGTAATGTATTTATTTTTGTCGCAATAAAGCAGAAAATAAATGTATTTGCTTAAAAATATTTGTTAATAAATAAAATTTGTTAATAAATACTTGTAGAATACATTAACTGAAATACAGAATTTTTATTTATTAAAAATTAAGGTTATCAAATGTGAGTAATCCTTGCATATACTATTATCAAAAGAAAATACGTACCCTTTTTGGTTTGTGTCTTGACCCTCTGGAAGTGACACTGCAACACCTTTTGACATTTAATGCATTTTAGAATACTTTAGTAAGAAAAATATACATATCCTTTCGGATTCCTCTGTTTAGTTAACGAGATATTTATTTCTAAACAAACTAAACGCTTTTTTTACATACGAATTCTGAACTTTCACTATACTTTTAAGTGGATAATTAAACTTAATCTATTTAAATAAGCTTATTTTTTCCTTTCCTCGTATATGTTTGTTGAATACATCATTTTATAGGAATTAACATGAAAAAGAATCTAGAATAACTTTAAATTTCACTTTAGATATGCGCGTAGGAAAAAAAGAGTTTATTTTTTATAAATTGTATGCTATGTTTTGAATATTGTTATGATGAACAGAATAGAGTGTAGCATTTTCAACATTAAATGTAATTTGGATAATATTAAACAGAATTAATGCCATAGAAAATTCGTTATAACCAAATAGAATAAATCCTTCTTCGTTTTCATACGTTATTATCTATGCTTATACAGAATAACATTTGGTAATGGCAATGCTTTAGTGTCAATGTAAATATTTTTTATATGCAATACACTTTAAAATACAGAATTCAATGTAATGAAACATTTAATCTAGGAAAGTACTGCAGATTTTTTGAAGCAAAATAGCCGTGATTTTGAAGAAAAATGGTGCATCTTCAACATTTTTTCAAAGTAAATTATTAAACCAAAATTTATTTTACAAATATGCTGGTATAATATGTCCGTGGAATACATGAAAAGACTGTGTTTGTTTCAAAGTATCAAGAGCAAAAAAATGCGGGAGAAATTTAAATTTCAGAAAATGATTCACGTAAATGATAAACAATATTTAATATAACAATATTTTTAACTATTTTTAAGAATATTATTGAATTGAACACAGTAAAAGGATTTTCAGGATAAAAAGATTATTTAAAGTTCGATAACTTTGAACTTTCTCAGCCTTATTAATTTTAGAAATTGTGAACAATTTTAATATCTATATTACTATTAAAAATATTATAACAAATTTTCTTTAATATAATATAAATTTTCATATATAAATCACTTAAAATATCTTAGAGATGTATGACGATGCATGCAAAAAGTAGAAAATCAAACACTTATACATTATACATTGTAAAGGGTATCATTTTTGTATTTTCGTATGCACTAGAAAAAAAACAGAAAAAGAAATAGACAAATATTTCTTAATCTTGATCTTAACTTTTGTAAGGTTTGCGAAAATATAAAATAGCATCTTCCGGATTACCAACGATTCAGAAAAGGTTTCTTTTAGTTTCACATACTTTACAGACCCATAGATTTTCGAGATTTCAAGAGGCATTTCCGAAAATAAATTTTCTTTTTGCTGCAATTACGTTTTGTAAAGGTTTCCGAGAAGTATTCCAGTTTATTCATCATTTTTCTCCAATACCCCTTTTGTCGCAAGAAGCAAATGAAGATCACAATCAAGAATTTCTTCTTAAATAAAGATAGCTGATGGAGATTAGAAGATTGCAATAATTAAACATCAGGATGGGGTGAAGAATATCACCCATCGGCATTTTAAGGCAGCACTTTTCTTAGGCTTTAGATGCACAGTTTTGTTACATTCCAATGCATGGACAGAGAGAGGACCGGTAAACGGTGCACTTGGTATGGTAAAAATATTGCTTACGACCCAGGGCTCCGGCCTCCTGGCTTACAGTAATTGTTTAACTTGATTATTACAATAGAATGAATTACTTACTTCTTATATCTATTTTTTAATTTTGGGTAGAAAAGAATGTATCCATTTACTATTACATCTATTTCTAAATGTTTGGCAGAAATGAATGCATCCATACTCTTCTATTTCTAAATTTTGTACAAAAAAGAATGTATCATGCTCACGAACAATTGCCTCTTAGTGTTGTATACGCAGTCACTATACACAGATCTAAGTGTTTAACTTTATTTTAAAATGCCGTTGACGTTGATCAAAGGTGTTGTCAATTGGAGCAACATATGTCGATTTTCGTAAAGTTCGTCGTTTACAGATAAACTTTTTGAAGTGCATTTTACAAAAAATCAACTTGATTTTTTTTTTTGAAGCATTTTTTTAATAGCATCAACTTGATTTTTTTTTTTTTTGAAGCATTTTTTTAATAGCATTTGAGCATTACTTTTTGCAACTAAATAAATACTTTAGAATGAAAATTCAGTGTATGTTATTTCTAAAATAGTTTTATACTACTAAAAAGAAAATAAACATAAGAAAATATATTTAAAAAAAATTGTATACTAATTGTATCTCACTTAGTACCTGATCATTTCCGATTGATGATTGGTAGTAGCGAAATCTTTTATAACAATGCTTATTAAAAGTAGCTTATAAAAAATAAGATTTATTAAAAAAGTTAGTGTCATATGTTGTGCAACCGGATTCATATTTACAGTTGCTTCGTGTGTCTTAATGAAAAGATATATATTTAAATCTTCTTTTAGACAAGTTCTTAAATGCCATAAATAATGAAAATTATTTTTGTGTAATAAAAACTTTAAAATATCATATAAAAAAAACCGTATTAATTTATTTTATTCAAAATTCCTACCATCTATATAATGACTTGCCCATAACATTTAATGAAAATGGTTTTTATTTTTGTTATTTACAAAATTTTAAGGTAGTTTCTGTTATGCCCGAAGCAACATGTTTACGATATATTTATTGGAAGTTATCAAGAAGAATCGTTAGGATTTATCACTCTTCTATTACGAAAAAAGCAATAAAAAAGCAATTTTGAGGAAGACGCAAGTAAACTCTTACACAAACCTAATTGCATGTCGATAATTTATAACATCATAAAACTTTTGAATTTGCGACAGAAATTACCGATAAAAATATTTTTTTAACTAGTGTTTTAAAGCTCTTCTTTCAGCAGTTGCTTTATTTGGCATTGGTGTTCTAAAAAATTCTTCATTTGTTACTATTACTTTTATTTGGTAAAAAATAAATTTTTGGTATATACATATACAAGTATGTATTCCAAGTTTTTACACATAAGTTAGTTTATGTGTTATATGTGAGTATATAAGGTGTATGTAAATATATAAAATTTATTTATCTCTTCATCTTTGTAAAGAAAGAATGTGAATGACTAAGGAGGTAAATTATTAAGCCTTAATTCCCATTTATAAAATGAAATTGAAATTTAATTTTGTAAATGTAACGTTTCTTTCTCATTACCATTCATGAAAAAGTATAAGAATGAATACATAAGCATTGTAATTTTATATAAATAATTTAACTTTGGACTAAAACGTAGTTTTATAAGGTGAATGGATGTGCTTCTTCAAAAGAAATATCACACAATCTTATATTCCAGAGCTCATCAAAATGTAGAACTTACAAATTGTGCCTAATGGCCATTCCATTATAATAAAATCTGATTGTGTGGTTGAGTTTTACATCTACTACTTGGGCAACATTATAAAGTAAGACATGAAGTAAACAAATATCTTTAGTTTTTATTCATTTCTATAAATCTTTTTAATTATTTTAAATTTACTTGCCATTATAAAACATATTAAAAAGAATACAAGTGTAACTTATCTCCACGTTTACTTAATTATTACCAAAACGTTTATTAGTATATAGTAATATTATTCATCCGTGTGAGATACCATATGTCGAAATTTAATGAAATGTATATGGTTTGTTTATGATAGAACATGGAGGTACTGTAAACTAATTAATTTTCAGAACCAATATTAACGATATAAAGAAATAATATATTAGAAAATATTAGATCCTGATCTTTTGTTTTATTATGCTGAGTTTCTCGAATAAGTGCATTAGCTGGTACTAGATTTGTCCACCGATTCATTAGTTCACACATAATCTACATTCTACAGGTAGATGATTTTTAAGGTGTTCTCATAATTTTAAACGATGAAGTTTTAACAGGTAAAAACGATAATTAAAATTAGTAAGTATACATTCAATTTTGAAATATTCATCATAAGTTTTGAAGTTGTTTAGAACAATATCTCTGAATTAATTTGCAGCCCACCCTGTATGTCGTGGTTTACATTATTTTATTGGAAAATATAAATGGAGATTTCTATTCCTTATAATATACCTGTTTGTGGAATTCTTGAATTCGATTTTTTTCTTAACTGTACAGCGAAAAAAAGAAAGTAAACACCCCTAATAACACTTCAACAAATTATCGTAGAAGAAAGTTACTGGTACCTAACGATTAGAAATAAAGTCTACTTTTAAATGATGTATATAAAATTTTCTTAGGGGGGCATCTACATATTAAAATAGATTAAAATCTACACATTTTTTCAAATGGCAATACCCAATATTAACAAGATATTTCAAATCTTCGGTTTAAAGTATGCCAATTCACCAAATTTCAAGTCATTTGAATGATAAGTTTTTGAATTACAAACATTCAAAATTTAGTGCTTCTAATGTTAAATTACAGTTCCATATTTTTATTAATATCTTTTGAAATTATACTCTTAACGTGCTAATTTTTTGTGTAGCAAGAATACTAAAATACCCAAACATAAATACGCTGAATTTGCAATTTTCATAATTTTATGATATGAATTAGGAATTATGAAGTTAATATTCGAAAAAATATGAATTGCAACCTACAATCTTTTTGATGGATTTAGTTTTATAAAATCCTGCTTTATGGAAAACCAAAATTTCACATTTTTCTTCCAAGTAGTTTTTAAATTATGCTTCAAAAACGGCAAAATGATGTTTTAAAGGGCCGTCTATGATAGAAGTGTCTAGATATTTTGAAATGGCTTATGCTAACCTGTAATCTAGCAGTCTTCAATGACTGCTTGATTGGCTCTTAATTAGCTTTGATCTCTGTCGGTCAACAATCGAGTACCGAACTTTAATTTGAATACAGCTCTTAAAATACGCTCGCTTTAAAATAATTAATTTTTCTGAAAATTATCAAAAGGAATTGCATACAAATTCATTTTTCGGCTAATTTAAAGGTGTAGAGTTAGTTCATTTATGCTGTCAGAGTTGTGTACTGCTATTTAAAAAAACAAAGTTATGGTTCGTTTTAATATGTAGATAGCCCCCTAAGCAAATTTTATATGCATCATTTAAAAGTAGATTTTATTACCAATTGTGTGGTACCAGTAATTTTCTTCTACGATATTTTTTGCAGAGTTAGTAAGGGGTCTTTACTCTTTTTTCCCACGACTGTACATTAGCTTAGATACACCCTGTAAAAAATTATTTTCCCATTTGAAAGCTCTCAGAATTATGCTTTACAAATATACGTATGATATTGTTCAACCCGCTTTAAAACTAAAAGCTTTTTTAATGCGTTCACCGTTTTAGAGTTGCATTTTTTAGCTTTTTTTTTTTAATATTTTTATTTGTAGTATAAAGCTTTATCCTTACCAATGAGAAACAGTCATAATAGAAAGTAGATTCGAAGAATATAAAATGTATGAAATATTGTTAAATACTTTTGTAAAGCGTTTTGTGTAGTAGTACTTTTTTTAAATCTTGTGTAAAATTCTGTGTAATCTTGTGTGTGTTTTCCTTAAGAACCTCGAAGTATACAAGTTTTTCTTTATATTCCCTTTGGCAAAATATGTCATATTCTTTTTGGTTGTTATTCAATCAACAATACGTGTAAAATATTGTTTTGTAACAAAAAACATAATTTCATAAGCAGATATTTAATTTTTTTTTAATGAATAGCAATAACACATATAAACATAAACACATAAACATTTTATACATATAAAAATAATATTTTAAAACCTACATAAGAACAAAAATGTAATGTTTAAACAAACAATAATTAAAACGTACGAAATTAAAAATAAATGATTATGTGAATACGATGATTCAAGTACATTTAGTGAAATCAATTTAATTTTTTTTTTCAAGATTAACTGATAATATTTATCTTTTGTAGCGACGATGCCCAATCATTTTATATGTATGTGTATGTATAAAAATAAAGATAAAGATAAAATATATATGAATTTAAAAGATTGAAATATATAAAAAAAGAAATTCCCAAGCTGAAATTCGAATTAAATGCTATATATTTAAATTTGATATAATTTTCATATGCTTAAAGTATTTATAACGCATGCTAAAACATCCATTTTCTCCTCTTAAATTAACAAAGCTTCCAAATATAATGCTCTGAGAAATGTAAAATATCTTGTTGTTATTTATGTGTAATCAAAACATATGTCACACTCTATTTACAAATAACTAAACGTATTCTCTTTTATAAAAATAAAATGCTTTTTAACGATTATTAAATTTTGAAAGACCTGCGCAAATCATTAATATAGGTGGAGTTTAATTTCTTTGTCGAAGTGTTTCGACGTTATATATATAAAAAGAATACAACATTGAGATTTATTTACTTTCTTTACATTCCATTTTTGAAATAGTATGTATTACAAACATATTAATTCTTTGAATTTATTTTGATAACTTTACTATCTGCAATTTAAAAGTTTATGCTGAAGAATAAATCAGTTAAAGCTTTAATCTTAAAAAAAAATCATAAATACCATTGATTTTTCTTTACTGTATTTAAACTTGAATTTTGTATTGCATGACACTTTAAATTATTTATAGATGATAACTTATGACAACCATTTAATTTAATGTTACTTTTTTCCCACACAAAATATAAGACGAAATTTCAGTTAAATGCAATAAATAATTATTTCTCAATTTTTGCATAAGTTTGTTTGATAAACCCTTTCAGAAGTGATGGGAAGATTTTTTCCCATTTAAATATAAGATTTTGTTTTAATTTTATAATGTAAGTGAAAGAAAGTCGTTGTTTATTTTGAAATCAATTTGTTTGTAAATGTTTGGTGGGAATCAATCACTTTAAAAAGTTAGTAACAATCACTGATTTCAAATTTTCTGATTTCAAAAAGAGTTAATTATTCATGAAGTTGTTCTAAATATTTGTTGTTCTTATATAATAGTTATTTACTGAAATTAATTAATATTACTTTTTTAAAAGATTCCTTAATTATGATTTAAATATATACTTGAGCACAAGCTCAGTGAACACTTCATTTTTTGCATGATCGAAATGATTTGATGTTCGAAAGGATTCATTTATCTAGATTATATTTTATATGTTGTTTACAAATGCTTTTACTTTTAGAAAAATAAATTAATATAAAACTTTTGTTTTCCCAATCGTAAAACTATATTTTAATTGAAATGTTAAAAAAAGGATATTAAAATACCAACAATTTCTACGTAGCAGGAGAGTTTTTTTAAGGATTTTGTAGCAATAAACAGAATTTAAGAGTATTACTGTTTTTGAATAAAATATGCATGTTTCTATGGATGTTAAGCTACAAAAGGTGTCAAGGTGATAGCTAGATAAAAGACTTATTGTCGGGCACAACATAGCAAATTTAAGTTTGTACAATAAACCCAATAAACGGAAAGCAAAATAGAAACAGAAAACGTCAATTGCTACATAAGTTACTGTATAAAGATGTATATAAAAAGAATGCACCGATTGAACTACGAAGTAAGAAAAACTGTTTATATATAGTTCTTCGATGATGTTGAAAAATTAATGGGAAAGGCCATTCAATTAGAAATTATGCATTATTTCATTTTAAGTAAAAAAAAAAAAAAATGCTTACACCTTGTCTGTGAAGTGTTGTATTTATACTTAAACAGTGGCATATTTTGATATTTTCAAAAGAAAAAAGTAATTTTGACAACCAATTCGGCTCTTTTGGTAAAATTTACTATAGGATACTGAAGGGAGGTCAATCTGTGAAGTAGTTTATGAATTATGAAGTTTTAAATGGACTTCAAGGTTAAATTCATTTGTAATCCTGGCAAAACAGTTTTAATGAGTATAATTTTGGAAGTTAAGTTCAAAAACTTGATAGCGGAAGTTGGTGTAATTTTAGATTCGCATATTTTCAGTTTCTGGAAATCGATTTCTGTTACGACCTTTGTAGATTACAACGGATAATTTTTACTTGCAACGCAACCAGTTTTGCAACGACTACAATTGAATGTATCATTCGGAGTTCAAACATTTGAATCTTGGACGTCTTAAAGACTCAATCGAATTGCTTCTCTATTGCTTTTTAACTAAAATATTAACTCAAGATTACAAATTGTTGTCAAAATTATGTGTTTACATTGACAATTTGCACTTGAAAATTATTATTTAGTTAACTTTGTTATAATTAAACTTATTATGTAACATATTGAAACTTAAACACTCAGTTACCATTGCCGTTTAAAGAAAATATCAACTCAAGAAGACATTTAATGCCAAAATTATGTTTTTTTATCGACAATTTTACAGTTCTCTACAATTGCAATAGGAAGACTATCTCCTAAACTTATTTTTCCATTTTTAAATAAAATGAAAAAAGCAATTTCCAATCGAATGGTTATTTTCACTTTTCTCTGTCACATATTGGAGATTAAAATTGCACAATGTGTTACAGAAATATTTCTGTAAATAACGCAAGAAAATACATTTAATATAAAATAAACAACATCTATTGATCTGTTGAAATAACGGAAAAGATCATGTAGATATGATCTGGAGAGGTCATTCCTTTCCAAATTGTACTTGAATACCAATTTACCCTTTCTTGTTTCATGTTGACAAACATTCTGAGTTTTGAAATATTTCAAAATTTAAATTCTTACAATTTAATAGAGAAAAGAGATAACAGCCTGTTTTTTAGCATGTTTGGAAGTACTGATAACATCTATACATATATATGTTTGCATATATATTTATATGTATACCATATAAAGTAGGTTTTGAAGTCGTGGCCGGTAGTCATTCTTACTTTAACTCTTATTGGACCGCTGTGCTATAAATGGAACAACTAATAAAACATTTTTAAAAATAAAATTCTTAGGGTTTTTTTGGATGCATTTTGTTATGACATCTTTAAAATACATAAAAGTATAACGTATAAACAAAAAAACAAGTAACAAATTAAAATTTAATTGAAAAAAATCTATTTAAAAAATTCTTTAAGAATTGTGATCTTATAATCTAAAATTTTACCGTTATTATTACCTTTTTATTGGCGAAATCATAGAGTATTTTTGTACAACATAAACAGTATTTTTAAAGTAAAATAAAATATTTGCTCATAAAATTAGTTTATGTATGCATTTTATATGTCCTTACTATGTGTCCTACATATATGTCCTGTTTATAGGACAACTAATTACTTAAAAAATTAAAAACATTTTTTTCGAAATTTTGCTAGTATCTACTTAATTACACCATATCTATACTTCATCTATACTTCCTATTATAAAGAGGAAAAAATTGTTTATTTGTCGGAGGTAAGCTCTGGAACTACCGAACCGATTCCAAAAGTAATGGTATCAAAATGATGGTGTTAGTCCAACTTAGAACATAGGCTATATCTTATGTCGGTGCCACTACCCCAAAGGGGGTGTAGGAGCAAAAAATCGTTCTAAAAATGCGATTTTAGCGTTACTGAAGGGCCTAGAAATATGAAATTTTGAATATTAGTTACTTATAAAATATAAATGATGTCTAAGAATAGTTCTTAAACAATTCGAAATTTAAAAGGGGTGAAAATGCACAAAAAGCGTTCTAAAAAACGTTCTAAATGGTAGTTTCTACACAATCTCAGGAAATACCAAACCGATTTTAAAAATATTGGCGTCAAAATGATGGTGACAACGCTTGCTCACTGATAGGCTATGTTTTATGTCGGTGCCACTACCCCAAACGGGGTGTAGGAGCAAAAAACTTTCTAAAAATGCGATTTTAGCGTTACTGAAGGGCCTAGAAATATGTAATTTTGAATATTAGTTACTTATAAGATATAAATGATGTCTAAGAACAGTTCTTAAAGAATTCGAAATTTAAAAGGGGTGAAAATGCACAAAAAGCGTTCTAAAAAACGTTCTAAATGGTAGTTTCTACACAATCTCAGGAAATACAAAACCGATTAAAAAAATATTGGTGTCAAAATGATGGTGACAACGCTTGCTCTAAGATTGGCTATGTTTTATGTCGGTGTCACTACCCCAAAGGGGATGCAGGAGCAATAAACGTTCTAAAAAGGCGATTTATGTGTTACTGAAGAGCCAGGAAATATGAAATTTGAAATATTGGCTACTTATTAGATATAAAGGATTTCTAAGAACAGTTCTTAAACTATTCGAAATTTGAAAGGGGTGAAAATGCGCGAAAATCGTTCTAAAAAACGTTCTAAATGGTGGTTTCTACACAATCTCAGGAAATACCAAACCGATCTGAGAAATAATGGTGTCAAAATGATGGTGATAACCCTTGCTCCAACATAGGCGATGTTTTATGTCGGTGCCACTACCCCAAAGGTGGTGCAGGAGAAAAACATTCTAAATTGCGGCTTTTGCGTTACGGAAGGGCCTACAATCGTGAAATTTGGAATGGTAGTTAGCTATAAGATATCAATGATCTCTAAGGACATTTCCTAAAAAAATCGAAATTTAAAAGGGGGTCAAAATGCGCAAAAAGCGTTGAAAAAAACTTTCTAAATTGCGATTTCAATAAAATCTCAGGAAGTACTGAACCGATTTCAAATATAATGCTGTAAAAATGATGGTGACAGATCTTGCTCCAAGATAGGCTATATTTTATATCTGTTTCCACTAACCCAGAGGAGATGCAGGAGTAAAATGCGCGAAAAGCGTTCTAAAAACATTCTAAATGCCGATTTGTCGGCAATATGTCAGGAAGAATGAATCTGATTTCAAACGTAATGGTAGGAAATTGATGCTGACAGCCTCTGCTCTAACATAGAGGCTATTTTATGTCGGTATCATTATCACCAAGACGTTGCAGGAGCAAAAAAGCATTCTAAATTTTGATTTTTGTGATCGGTAGGGGCTAGCAACTTAAAATTAGGCAAGGTACATATTTATTAGATATAAATGATCTTTAAGAACAGTTTCGAAAAAAATGGAAATTTAAAAGGGCTGAAAATGCGCAAAAAGCGTCCTAAAAACGTTCTAAATTGCGATTTCTACTCAATCTAAGGAAATACCAAATCTATTTCAAAAGCAATGGTTGCAAATCAACGGTGAGAGTCCCTGCTATAACATAGGTTATATTTTGTGTTGCTGTCACTACCATCTGAGGGTTGCAAAAGCAAAACAGGTTCTAATTTACGTTTTTTGCACAACTAAGGGGTCTAACACTTTGAAGTATGGCATGGTATTTACTTACAAGATGCAACTGCTTTCTAAGAACAGTTGAAAGAAAATTCCAAATTTAAAAAAATGAAGTGAGTGAAAAGCGTTATAAATTACAATTTTTAAGCAAACTTATAAATTACCAAACCGATTAAAAAAATAATTATGACAAATTTTGGTGATAGAATCTGCTCAAACATAAGCTATATTTTATGTCTGTTCCACTACCACCAGAGGGTTGCAGGAGCTAAAAACTTTTTAAATTGCGATTTTTGTGATACTGAAAAGGCTAGAAACTTTAAATATGACATGGTAGTTACTTATAAATGCCCTCGAAGGAACGTCGAAAATAAATTCGAATTAAAAAGGGGTGAAGCGAAGGGGAGGTGCGAAAAGCATTCTAAAAAAGTTCTAAATTACGATTCTATGCAATTTCAGGGAATATAAACCGATTATAAAAGTAATAGTTGCGAATCAATGGTAACAGTCCTGATCCTACACAGGCTATATTTTATGCCGGTGATTCTACCACCTGGGGTTCACAGGAACAACAAACGTTCTAAAAAAGGGTTTTAAAAGCTTTTTTAATTACGTTTCTGTGGAATATTAGGAAATAACAAACCGATTTCAAAATTAATGTTGGCAAATTAATCGTGACAGTTCCTGTTTCAACATAGCCCTTTATGTTGAGAGAGGTGGTAGGACTTGGAATATGACATGATGTTTAATTTTAAGATGTAAGAAGATGGTTTCTAAAAAAATCAAAATTTCAAATGAATACGGAAATGAGCGTATTAATTGAGCATAAATGTTTCAAAATATTTTCTAAATTATCATTTATTTAGATTTATTTCATTTTATTAATTTAAGTCTCATTTCTGCCTAATTCAGTGTAATAATGACGTTTAATCAAACTGTGTTTTAAATGGTAATTTTTGAATTATTCCTAAAAGTAATAAGTACCTTTTAATAAAACAAATCTTTTAATAAAATAAAATATTACCTTTTAATAAAATAAAAATTTAGTTAGTACCATTTAATAAAAATTAGACAGATAAATATCACTTGGCATATTTCAAATATTACGCGAGCAAAGCCGCGGGGTTTGCTAGTAATATTATAAAGAGGTAAACATTGTTTATTTGTTGGAGGTAAGCTCTGAAACTACCAAATCGATTCCTAAACCAATGGTATCAAAATGATGGTGTTAGTCCAAATTAGAACATAGGCTATATCTTATATCCGTGCCACTGGCCAAAAGGGGGTGCAGGAGCAAAAAACGTTCTAAAAATGCGATTTTTGTGTTACTGAAGCGCCTAGAAACATGAAATTTGGAATGGTAGTTAGTTATAAGATACTAATGATCTCTAAGGTCATTTCTTAAAAAAAATCGAAATTAAAAAGGGGTGAAAATTCGCAGAAAGCGTTTTAAAAAACGCTCTAAATGACGATTTTTACGCAATCTCAAGAAGTACCATACCGATTTGAAAAATAATGGTGTCAAAAGGATGGTGATAACCCTTGCGACAATATAGGCTACATATTATGTCGGTGCCACTATCCCTAAAAGGGGTGCAGGAGCAAAAAAACTTTCGAAATTGTGATTTTTGTGTTACTGAAGGGCCCAGATACATGGAATTTTGCATGATAGTTAGTTATTAATTATAAATTATCTCTAAGAACTTTTCTTAAAAAATCCGAAATTTAAAAGGAGTGAAAATGCCTAAAAAACTTTCTAAATGTCGATTTTTACGCAATCTCAAGAAGTTCCAAACCGATTTAAAAAATAATGTTATCAAAATGATGGTGACAACCCTTGCGCCAATATAGGCTATATTTTATGTCGGCGCCAATGCTCCTAAACGGGGTGCAGGAGGAAAAAAACGTTCGAAATTGCGATTTTTGTGTTACTGTAGGGCCCAGATACATGGAATTTGACATGGTAGTTACTTATTAGATATGAATTATCTCTAAGAACATTTCTTAAAAATTCAAAATTTAAAAGGGGTGAAAATGCGCAAAAAGCAGTCTAAAAAAAGGTCTAAATAGCGATTTTTACGCAATCTCAAGATGTACCAAACCGATTTAAAAAATAATGGTGTCAAAATGATGGTGACAGCCCTTGCGCCAATATAGGCTACATTTTATGTCGGTACCACTGCCCCTAAATGGGGTGCAGGAGCAAAAAAATGTTCGAAATTGCGATTTTTGTGTTACTGAACGGCCAGATACATGGAATTCGGCATGGTAGTCACTTATTAGATATAACTTATCTCTAAGAAATTTTTTTTTAAAAATTGAAATTTAAAAGGGGTGAAAATGTGCAAAAAGCCTTCTGAAAACGTTCTAAATGGCAAATTTTACGCAATCTCAAGAAGTACCAAACCGATTAAAAAAATAATGGTGTCAAAATGAGGATGGAAACCCTTGCTCTAACATACGCTACGTTTTATGTCGGTGCCAATACCCCCAAAGGGGGTGCTGGAGCAAAAAAAACGTTCGAAAATGTGATGTTTGTGTTACTGAAAAGCCTAGAAACATGAAATTTGGGATGGTAGTTACTTATAAGATATAAATTATCTCTAAGAACATTTCTTAAAACATTCGAAATTTAAAAGGGGTGAAAATGGACGAAAAACGTTCTAAAAAACGTTCTAAATTGCGATTTCTACGCAATCTCAGAAAATATCCAAACTATTTCAAAAGTAATGGTTGGAAATTGCTGATGACAGCACATGCTCCAATATAGGATCTATTTCTTGTCGGCGTCACTATCACCTTGAGGTTGCATTTTAAAAAACTTTCTAAATTGTGATTTTTGTGATACTGAAGGGGCTAGCAACTTGAAATTTGGCATGGTAATTACTCATGAGATGTAAATACTCTTTGAGAAGAGTCCCGTAAAAATTTAAAATTTATTATAAATAGCGATTTCTAAGCAGTCTCAGGAAATGAAAACCGATTTCAGGAGCAATGGTTTCAAATTGATGGTGACAGTCCCCGCTCCAACATAGCCTATATTTTACGTTGTTGTCACTACCACCTGGGAGGGGGGGGTGGCAGAGGAGCAAAAAATTTTCTAAATTGCGTTTTTTGTGTTACTGAGGGGGGGTCTAACATTTTAAATTTGGAATGGTAATTACTTCAAAGATGCAAATGCTTTCTAAGAATTGTCGAAAGCAAATTCCAAATTTAAAAGGATGTACTGAGTGAAAAGTGTTCTATAAGCGTTCTAAATTACGATTTTTATGCAATCGTATAAAATACGAAACCGATTTCAAACATAATGGTTGCAAATTGATGGTGATAGAGCCTACTCAAACATAATCTATATTTTATGTCGGTGCCACAAACCCTAGAGTGTTGCGGGAGCAAAAGACTTTCTAAACTGCGATTTCTGCGGTACTGAAGAGGCTATAAACTTTAAATATAGCACGGTAGTTACTTATAAAATATAAATGTCCTCTAAGAACAGTCGAAAATAATATCGAAATTAAAAAAGGGTGAGGCGAAGGGAAGGAGCAAAAAGCATTCTAAAAGAGTCTGAAATTACGATTTCTATGGAATCTCCAGTATATAATAAACCGATTACAGAAGTTATTGGTTACGAATCAAGAGTGATTGTCCCTGATCGTATAAAGGCTATATTTTATGCCGGTGTCACTATCACCTAATTGGCAGGAGCAACAAGAAAGCCTTTAAAAACATCTAAATTCCGTTTTCTATAGAATATTAGGAAATACCAACCGATTTCAAGGTTAATGTTGGCAAATTAATGGTGACAGTCTCTGTTTCAACATTTTTCGAGACATTCTATTTCAACTCTGTTTCGGTATTTTATGTTGGTGCCACTAACACCAGAGAGGTGGTAGACTGTTAGACAAGAAGCTTGGAATTTGACATGATGGTTAATTTTAAGACGTAAATGTGTTAAAGATGGTTTCTAAAAATTTCAAAACTTCAAATGAATACTGTAATGAGCGTATGAAATGAGCATAAAAGTCTCAAAATACTTTCTAAATTATCATTTATTTGGAATTAGTTTTAGTTCTTCTTATTAATTAAAATCTCATTTCAATCTATTGTACTTTTATAATGAAGTTTAGTCAAAGTGTAGCTTAATTTGTAATTTTTAAATTATTTTAAAAAGTGTTCTTCTAATAAAAAAATATTCATGCAAATATCACGTGGCATATTTCAACTATTACGCGAGCAAAGCCGTGGGGTTTGCTAGTCATCATACTTCATACTTCATCATCATCATCATCTATACTCCTATTATAAAGAGGAAAAAATTGTTTATTTGTCGGAGGTAAGCTCTGGAACTACCGAACCGATTCCAAAAGTAATGGTATCAAAATGATGGTGTTGGTCCAACTTAGAACATAGGCTATATCTTATGTCGGTGCCACTAACCCAAAGGGGTGTAGGAGCAAAAAACGTTCTAAAAATGCGATTTTAGCGTTACTGAAGGGCCTAGAAATATGAAATTTTGAATATTAGTTACTTATAAGATATAAATGATGTCTAAGTACAGTTCTTAAACAATTCGAAATTTAAAAGGGGTGAAAATGCACAAAAAGCGTTCTAAAAAACGTTCTAAATGGTAGTTTCTACACAATCTCGGGAAATACCAAACCGATTTGAAAAATATTGGTGTCAAAATGATGGTGACAACGCTTGCTCCAAGATAGGCTATGTTTTATGTCGCGCCACTACCCCAAAGGGGGTGCAGGAGCAAAAAACGTTCTAAAAATGCGATTTTAGCGTTACTGAAGGGCCTACAAATATGAATTTTTTAATATTAGCTACTAATAAGATATAAATGATGTCTAAGAACAGTTCTTAAACAATTCGAAATTTAAAAGGGGTGAAAATTTGCGAAAAGCGTTCTAAAAACGTTCTAAATGGTAGTTTCAACACAATCTCAGGAAATACCAAACCGATTTAAAAAATATTGGTGTCAAAATGATGGTGACAACGCTTGCTCCAAGATAGGCTATGTTTTATGTCGCGCCACTACCCCAAAGGGGTGCAGGAGCAAAAAACGTTCTAAAAATGCGATTTTAGCGTTACTGAAGGGCCTAGAAATATGAAATTTGGAATATTAGTTACTTATAAGATATAAATGATGTCTAAGAACAGTTCTGAAACAATTCGAAATTTAAAAGGGGTGAAAATGCACAAAAAGCGTTCTAAAAACGTTCTAAATGGTAGTTTCTACACAATCTCAGAAAATACCAAACCGATTTAAAAAATATTGGCGTAAAAATGATGGTGACAACGCTTGCTCCAAGATAGGCTATGTTTTATGTCGGTGCCACTACCACAAAGTGGGTGTAGGAGCAAAAAAGTTCTAAAAATGCGATTTTAGCGTTACTGAAGGGCCTAGAAATAATTTGGAATATTAGCTACTAATAAGATAAAAATGATGTCCAAGAACAGTTCTTAAATAATTCGAAATTTAAAAGGGAGTCAAAATGCGCAAAAAGTGTTGTAAAAAACTTTCTAAATTGCGATTTCTATGCAATCTCAGACAGTACTGAACCGATTTCAAATATAATGGTGTAAAAATGATGGTGACAGATCTTGCTCCAAGATAGGCTATACTTTATATGTGTTTGCACTACCCCGGAGGAGGTGCAGGAGCAAAATGCGCGAAAAGCGCTCTAAAAACGTTCTAAATGCCGATTTGTTGGCAATATCTCAGGAAGAATGAATCTTATTTCAAACGTAATGGTAGGAAATTGATGGTGACAGCCCCTGCTCTAACGTAGACGCTATTTTATGTCGGTATCACTATCACCAAGACGTTGCAGGAGCAAAAAAGCGTTCTAATTTCGATTTTTGTGATCGGTAGGGGCTAGCAACTTAAAATTAGGCAAGATACATATTTATTAGATATAAATGATCTTTAAGAACAGTTTAAAAAAAATTGGAAATTTAAAAAGGGGTGAAAATGCGCGAAAAGCGTCCTAAAAACGTTCTAAATTGCGATTTCTACTCAATCTAAGGAAATACCAAAGCTATTTCAAAAGTAATGGTTGCAAATCAATGGCGACAGTCCCTGTTATAACATAGGTTATATTTTATATTGCTGTCACTACTATTTGAAGGTTGCAAAAGCAAAACATGTTCTAATTTGCGTTTTTTGCACAAATGAGGGGTCTAACACTTTGAAGTATGGCATGTTATTTACTTACAAGATGCAACTTCTTTCTAAGAACAGTCGAAAGAAAATTCCAAATTTAAAAAAATGAAGTGAGTGAAAAGCGTTATAAATTACAATTTTTAAGCAAACTTATAAATTACCAAACCGATTAAAAAAATAATGATGACAAATTTTGGTGATCGAACCTGCTCAAACATAAGCTATATTTTATGTCTGTTCCACTACCACCAGAGGGTTGCAGGAGCTAAAAACTTTCTAATTGCGAATCCTGTGATACTGAAAAAGCTAGAAACTTTAAATATGACATGGTAGTTACTTATAAAATATAAATGCCCTCGAAGGAACGTCGAAAATAAATTCGAATTAAAAAGGGGTGAAGCGAAGGGGAGGTGCGAAAAGCATTTTAAAAAAGTTCTAAATTACGATTCTATGCAATTTCAGGGAATATAAACCGATTATAAAAGTAATAGTTGCGAATCAATGGTAACAGTCTCTGATCCTACACAGGCCGATGATTCTACCACCTGGGGTTTACAAGAACAGCAAACGCTCTATAAAAGGCTTTTAAAAGCTTTCTAAATTACGTTTCTGTGGAATATTAAAAATAACAAACTGATTTCAAAATTAATGTTGGCAAATTAATGGTGATAGTTCCTAATTCAACATAGCCCTTTCTGTTGAGAGAGATGGTAGGACTAGGAATTTGACATGATAGTTAAGTTTAAGATGTAAGAAGATGATTTCTAAAAAATTCAAAACTTCAAATGAATACTGAAATGAGCGTATTAAATGAGCATAAAGGTTTCAAAATATTTTCAAAATTATCATTTATTTAGTTTTATTAATTTAAGTGTCATTTCTGCCTAATGTAGTGTAATAATGATGTTTAATCAAACTGTGTTTTAAATAATAATTTTTGAATTATACTTAAAAGTAATAAGTAAAAATTTAGTTAGTACCTTTCAATAAAAATTAGACATATAAATATAACTTGGCATATTTCAAATATTACGCGAGCAAAGCCGCGGTGTTTGCTAGTCATCATATTATAAAGAGGAAAAAATTGTTTATTTGTAGGAGGTAAGCTCAGGAACTACCGAACCGATTCCAAAAGTAATGGTATCAAAATGATGGTGTTCGCCCAACTTAGAACATAGGCTATATCTTATGTCGGTGCCACTACCCCAAAGGGGGTGCAGGAGCAAAAAACGTTCTAAAAATGCGATTTTTACGTTACTAAAGGGCCTAGAAATATGAAATTTGGAATATTAGTTACTTACAAGATATAAATGGTGTCTAAGAACAGTTCTTAAACAATTCGAAATTTAAAAGGGGTGAAAATGCACAAAAAGCGTTCTAAAAAACGTTCTAAATGGTAGTTTCTACATAATCTTAGGAAATACCAAACCGATTTCAAAATTAATGGTATCAAAATGATGGTGTTAGTCCAACTTAGAACATAGGCTACATTTTATGTCGGTGCCACTACCCCAAAAGGGGTGCAGGAGCAAAAAACGTTCTAAAAATGCGATTTTTGCGTTACTGAAGGACCTAGAAATATGAAATTTGGAATATTAGTTACTTATAAGATATAAATGGTGTCTAAGAACAGTTCTTAAACAATTCGAAATTTAAAAGGGGTGAAAATGCACAAAAAGCGTTCTAAAAACGTTCTAAATGGTTGTTTCTACATAATCTCAGGAAATACCAAACCGATTTAAAAATTTTGGTGTCAAAATGATAGTGACAACGTTTTCTCCAAGATAGGCTATGTTTTATGTCGGTGCCACTACCCCAAAAGGGGTGCAGGAGCAAAAAACTTTCTAAAAATGCGATTTTTGCGTTACTGAAGGACCTAGAAATATGAAATTTGGAATATTAGTTACTTATAAGATATAAATGGTGTCTAAGAACAGTTCTTAAACAATTCGAAATTTAAAAGGAGTGAAAATGCGCGAAAAGCGTTTTGAAAAACGTTCTAATTGGTGGTTTCTACACAATCTCAGGAAATATTAAACCGATCTGAAAAATAATGGCGTCAAAATGATGGTGAAAACCCTTGCTCCAACATAGACGATGTTTTATGTCGGTGCCACTACCCCAAAGGGGGTGCAGGAGCAAAAAACGTTCTAAATCGCTGTTTTTGCGTGACGGAATTGCCTTGAATCGTGAAATTTGGAATGGTAGTTAGTTATAAGATATCAATGATCTCTAAGGACATTTCTTAAAAAAAATCGAAATTTAAAAGGGGGGTCAAAATGCGCAAAAAGCGTTGTAAAAAACGTTCTAAATTGCAATTTCTATGCAATCTCAGGAAATAATGAACCGATTTCAAATATAATGGCGTTAAAATGATAGTGACAGAGGTTGCTCCAAGATAGGGTATATTTTATATCTCTTTCCACTACCCCAGAGGAAATGCAGGAGCAAAATGCGCGAAAAGCGTTCTAAAAACGTTCTAAATGCCGATTTGTCAGCAATATCTCAGGAAGAATCAAACTGATTTCAAAAGTAATGTTGGAAATTGATGCTGATAGCCTCTGCTCTAACATAGACGCTATTTTATGCCGGTATCACTACTACCTATACGTTGCAGGAACATAAAAGCGTTCTAAATTTCGATTTTTGTGATAAGTAGGGGCTAGCAACTTAAAATTAGGCAAGATACATATTTATTAGATATAAATGATCTTTAAGAATAGTTTCGAAAAAATTAGAAATTTAAAAAAGTTTGAATTTGCGGGAAAAGCGTTCTAAAAATGTTCTAAATTGTGATTTCTACTCAATCTCAAGAAATACCAAAGCTATTTCAAAAGTAATGGTTGCAAATTAATGGTGACAGTCCCTGCTATAACATAGGTTATATTTTATGTTGCTGTCGCTACCATCTGAGAGTTACAAAAGCAAAATATGTTCTAATTTGCGTTTTTTGCACAACTGAGGGGTCTAACATTTTCAAGTATGGCATGGTATTTACTTACAAGATGCAACTGCTTCTCAGAACAGTCGAAAGAAAATTCCAAATTTAAAAAGATGAAGTGAGCAAAAAGCGTTATAAATTACAATTTTTATTCAATCTTATCAAATACCAAACCGATTAAAAAAATAATGATGACAAATTGTTGGTGATAAACCTGCTCAAACATAAGCTATATTTTATGTCTGTGCCACTGCTATCAGGGAATTGCAGGAGCTAAAAACTTTTTAAATTGCGATTTCTGTGATACTGAAAATGCTAGAAACTTTAAATATGGCACGGTAGTTACTTATAAAATATAAATGCCCTCGAAGGACTATCGGAAATAAATTCGATTTAAAAAGGGGTGAAGCTAAGGGGAGGTGTGAAAAGCATTCTATAAAAGTCCTAAATATGATTTCTATGCAATTTCAGGGAATATGAACCGATTATAAAAGTAATAGTTGTGAATCAATGGTAACAGTCTCTGGTCCTACACAGGCTGTATTTTATGCCGATGATTCTACCACCTGGGGTTTACAGGAACAACAAACGTTCTAAAAAAGGCCTTCAAAACCTTTCTAAATTACGTTTCTGTGGAATATTAGGAAATAACAAACCGATTTCAAAATTAATGATGGCAAATTAATGGTGACAGTTCCTATTTCAACATAGCCCTTTATGCTGAGAGAGGTGGTAGGGGTTGGAATTTGACATGATAGTTAATTTTAAGATGTAAGAAGATGGCTTCTAAAAAATTCAAAACTTCAAATAGATACTGAAATGAGCGTATTATTTGAGCATAAAAGTTTCAAAATATTTTCTAAATTACCATTTATTTAGTTTTATTTCGTTTTATTAATTTATGTCTCATTTCTGCCTAATGCAGTGTAACAATGATGTTTAATCAAACTGTGTTTTAAATAGTAATTTTTGAATTATTCCTGAAAGTAATAAGTACCTTTTAATAAAATAAAAATTTAGTTAGTACCTTTTAATAAAAAAATTGGACATATAAATATCACTTGGCATATTTCAAATATTACGCGAGCAAAGCCGCGGGGTTTGCTAGTTAATAATATAACTGAAGTTTTAAAAAAATTCAAAAATATTTAATTTGTGTGGTCCAATATGGGTTAAAAACATACAGTTCGTTCGTATAATACTTTATTGGGCGTAGAGGAAACTATTAAACGGATATCACAGCCATCCAGTACGGTATCCGGACGGAATCATTTACCACTAGTCCCGACCCCGTGGCTACTAGTAGAAGACTGCTTGAAATCTAAGAGTTTCTACAAAAAGAGCACCACCAACAGTCAGTTCTGAATTTCACGTTAAGTAATATTTATTATTTTGGTTCAATAATAAATGTCAGTTAAAGAAATTTTAATTAGGATTTATGATGTATGAAGTACTTATTTCGACATTAATGTGAATTTATCTTTTAACATAATGATTTAATTCGATCTATGTGCTCTAAATCTAATAACTACCAAATATAAGGAAACAATTAAATTAACTTAATTAAACTTAAGTACTCATCTAATGCTTAGTTTAACTGAAGTTTATTATGATTTAGGATTTTAAGTATTTATTTAAAACTAAATATATCACACAAACTAAACATTATTTAAAACTAAACATGTTATTTAAAACTAAACATTTCTTTTTCAGGTATAGCACAACTGAAAGCATTATGCAGCGACATCACTTAAATGACACCTGTCATCTATCATACTTATACAGAAATATTTTTTTGAAGATTTAATGTTCTTTTTATATGATTTACACAAGACTTAGGAAATAATTTCTCACAGAATCGACTAAAAATATTTGATTTTAAAGTTCGGAATGTTTTTCATAGATACTGAAAATGATTATATTTATACTAGGAGGCTCTGCCCCTTGCAAGCTACGCTCGCCAACCCCCATTCAGGCACCGCAAAATCTAAAAACACGCTATTAAATTGAGTTTTAAAAATATTAGAGAAGATTGAATTATACTGAAAAAAGCTGTGCTGATCTCCCTGTAAACGGGTTTCTATTCAATTCCCTTTGATTGCAAAAATTTAAGGGCGAATCAGTTGCTGTTAAGACATCAAATGGTTGTTTTCGTTTTTGATTAAAGAGGATCAGTTAAACATTTGAAAAGAGTCTTTGTCTCCGGGTATTTTAAAACAATCTCTATAACAATAGCCTAAGTCATGTCACTATCATCAACAGCTGGGGGCGGACCACTTCGCTTTTTATACTCTTTTGCCATTTTGGTACTTTAATGTTAGCCAGGAACAGGTGATAAGTCGCCAAATATTATTCTATCGCCATAATTTCATCTGTATTATAATATTTCGTCATCAACTGCCATAAACAAATACGGTCTGATCCCTTCGCCTTTCATAAGAAAGTGTAGCACAGATGTCATATACGCTCCATATAGGCGCGATTTTTTTCCGACGCCAATTTGGGGAACGCATAAACAGCATAAATAATAACATCCGTCTTACCATATCAAACAAACTAACGATACTTTGGCGCCAGTTAAGTAACCGTTGTGTATATGGCATTTGCGTCAGAAAAAATTCCCGCCAATATGGGGCCGTATATGACATCTGTGCCGAAAGATTTCCATTTTAATTAAAAAATGAAAATTGTTTTAATCGAATAAAACTACATAAAAGTTGACATGGTCGCAAAGAATTCTTCATACTGTTACGCTATCCGGGTGCAAATCTCGCCAATAGCTTTTTTTCAACTCGCCAGGTAGAATTTGTTTTATTTTTCGAGTGGTAAATTAAAACATTAATTTGAAGTTGAAATTAAATTTCATGTTTTTTTTTTTTTTTTTTTTTTTTTTTTTTTTTGCATTATTTAATATTCGGCCAGATGTCGCAGGTTTGGCGTATTTTTTTCTACGAAAATTTGGCGAAAACCCCGTTTTCGAATACGAGTTACATATGCATTTTTGGTATTACTTAGTTATCCCGTCGACCAAAAATCTATCGCCAAACTATAAGATTAAATGCCATTAATGGTTGATCTTAAATGTCACATTCACTTGACTTTAAGCAAATTACACGTGTTTACGTCACCAAGTGATTTTTATTTCGACGTTTCATTTGTATATTTATTAATGTTACACTAATTTATTAAACATTTGGAAAAATGGTTATTGTCCTCTGTCAGGGTAGGAAATCAAAAACATATCTGAAGCGTTTTATTGGTTGAATCCGCATTTTATTCGTTTTCTGATTGGTCTATACAGTAATCTGTATTTTCCTTTTACTTTCAACAGAGATGGATACTTCTGTTGCCACTATAGCAAAAAAGTAATAAAAACTACAAAAAAAAATATTGTAACTCAGAAACAAATTGAGATACATCTTTCAAACAAATTGCATTTAAAAGTACATTTTATTCTCTATACGGCGGTATAAAAAGTAATATTATGGGATGTTTAGAAGTTTAAGAATGAAATTTCATTTAAAATGGGTTGTCAAGTTTCGTTGGAAAATCCTTTTGAGGAACAGCCAATGAAATGCTTGGATAATACGTAAGTTTCAGGAAATCTGACGAGTCGCCGGCGATTTTCATCGCTTGCAATTTTTACGTGTAATAACACTATTAATGTTTAATTAATGGCGTACGTAATGTATGATCAACTCCGTGCGATTTTGTATGTCTTAAATTTTAGTCTTTGAAAAAATCATTTTCCAAATGGTCGTTGAAATTTGTTAATTGCATTTGTTGTTGTTGTTGTTCTTTCGTTATTTAAAATAAAAATTATGTCAATTTGTATAATTTGGCAATTTATATAATTTGGTGAAATTGGTCGACGGAATAACTAAGTAGTGACGTATTTTTAAAATATTTTTTATTATTTTCAAAAGGAAATAACAAAAAAAAATTAATAACTGTAAAACAAAACAATTAAAAAAATGCAATTTAATAACAACTTACAACGACCATCTGGAAAATGATTTTTCAAAGACTAAAATTTAAGACATAAAAAATCGCACGGAGTTGATCAAACATAACGTAAGCCATGGATTACATTTTTCGGTACTGTAAATTTTTAAACTTCTATGGCGATGGTCATTCATTACGTACGCTATGGATTAAACATTAATATTCCTGACCAATTTTAAATGAAATTTCATTCTTAAACTTCTAAACATCTTACAATATTACTTTTTACACCGTCGTATAGAGAAAAAAAAATGTACTTTTAAATGCAATTTGTTTGAAAGCTGTATCTCAATTTGTTTCTGAGTTATTAAATCATTTGTAGTTTTTATTACTTTTTTGTCATAGTGGCAACAGACGTATCCATCTCTGTTGAGAATAAAGGGAAAATTCAGATTACTGTATATACCAATCAGAAAATGAATAAAATGCGGATTCAACCAATAAAACGCTTCAGATATGTTTTTGATTTCCTACCCTGACAGAGGACAATAACATTTTTCCAAATGGTTAAAAAGAAATAAAAGTAAATAAACATTTATTATTAAATAAACAACAATAGCCGGGTTACCATGTCAATCAAAATAATGCTATTTTCGCGCCAATTAGGTACATCGGTGCGTATATGACATCTGTGCCTAATATTTTTCTTTTCCTTTTCCTTTAAAAAAAAAGGAAGAAGTAAAAGCCATCAATTTCAAATGTTTCAGTTTTAAATGGAAGTTTTATATTTTAAATAAAATGAATGAAACGATTATGTTTTAAATGAAATTAATGAAATTAATGAAACATATAAAAAAAAATGCGACGGAAAAATGTTTCGCGATTTATCACCTGCGTCATAATAATAACACATAAAAATACCGAGTTCTTGATTTCTCTAACAAAATCTTTCGATTTCGCGAAAGGTTGTTCAAGTAAATTGAATTATGAATAAAAGTAGCATGATACATTTTTTAGCATACATTTAAGGAAGGACAAACTGGTTGCCAAATTAGTTTAAAATAATACCCTTTTCTGAAATATGAAAAAAATATATCTGTTATGATTAAAATTTGAGTTTCCATCATTGGAAAAATATATTTAAAATTAGAAAAAAATTAATATTTCGAAAACTAATTCGAATTTAAAAATCCTAATACCTTGAGATCTGCGGACCAATACGGAATTTTGGTGTTAATTTCACCGCAAATTATTCCATATTTTAAGAGAAATCGCCGTGAAACATAAACAGTTGTTTAATCAGTCGTTTCAAAGAATCGTTTCATAAATTCCTTTCAATTGAGCCGTTTCATATATCCGTTTCATAAATTCGTTTCAATAAGATTTTATATATATAGGGTAGATATATATTCATATTATTATGTCAATAATTGTGACCTTTAATTTATCTTTTTAAATGTTATAGGTAGAATTTTAATATGTATGTTCCTTCCGAATTCAATGTCAATAATACACATTTTATTATGCTGCAATTTGAAAATTAGAATTAATTATAAATATCATAGAAAAGATTAAACAATATTTTTCAACACTAGCAGAATCATACTACAAAAAAATAAATAAATAAATAAATAAATAAATAAATAAATAAATAAATAAAATCATACTTTGAAATGAGATGCCTAAATAACCAAAAAAAAAAAAAAATAATAATAACTCAATAAAAATCTATTTCAACTAATTACTTTTCATATTCGCTAATGTGTGTGTGTTCTCTATTGCAACACTGCATAGAATCTATAATAAGTACTCGTATTTATACATGCAGCGTAATGCACAGGAAATCAGATAAGTTTGAAAATGCACACCATAGACGAAAACACGCTTCTAAGCAATTATCTGTCATATTTAGACTGTAAAAAAAAGACGGATGTTTCTTAATATACAAAAATGTACTATAATCAAGAACGAAAATATGCACTAACCTCTTCCGAGTCACCGAAGATTCTGAAAAGTGGTCCTTTACCTTTAAAATTTTCATAAAACTATTTCTTTTCTAAATTTAAAGAAAAGTTTATAAAGATAAATTTTATTAGCTGCCCTTCATTTTCAGAAACTTTTCTTAGTAGCTTCTCCAGTGTAATAATCAGTTTTCTATAATCGGAATATACTTTTTCGGATGCTATCAAATCTTGGGTAAATATTTTGATATTCAGAAAACATTATTTAACACACAAACATATTAAATTAACAGCAGTAACATTAGGGGGGCTCAGGGCTTGATCGATACCGAAAAACATGTAAACAGAGTTCTCGCTTCGAATCCATATAAAAAAAGAAGTATTCAATGTAACTAATTTAAATTCCTGATATTTTTAAGGCACATTTGTAGTCTTATAAAATTATAAAATGAAGTACTTCAATGTAATAAAAGAAAAAATACAGCAAAATCTATATAACACAATTTTCGAAAAAAAAAATTAGGTGTCATATCACCACCCACAAGATATCTTAACGTTGAATTGACATGAGAACCTAATTTTTGCTTTAAAATGATCAGGAAACTTTACTCTATAGAGTGAATTAAGGATATAACTATAACTCAAAGGAAACCTTATTAAAAAACTCTCAAATTTGAAAATTTAAGAACCCCTAAAAATTACAAAGTTTTTTTTCCCTTATAAATACGGAAAATATTAAGCTATCTAAAATATATTAATTCATTCTATAGATAATGATGTCATATGCATGCAAAAAAAAAAAAAGCCATTCCATCAAATAGTTTTTTAAAATCTTACGGATAGTCGTCAAAAATCAAGTTTTGAGAAAACGCGGCTTAAAGTTTTGCTTTTGAATGGGTGCGGCTATAAAAGTGATTGTTACATAAATGCTTATAACTCCGTTAAAAATGCAAATATTTTTATGCGGTTCTTTGAACTGTGTTCAGAAGTAATTGAATAATCAAAATAGATAAAAAAAAATCAATTTTTTGAAAAGTTTTCAAGCCCTGAGCCCCCTTAATATGAAAATTAACATTATTCTGCTACAATTGTATGCACAAATTCAGTTATGCAGCTGAAAGTGTTTACTTGAGAATGGAAAGAATCCCCAAAAACGGTTTTCCGGCTATACAGAGCTGATTAATGCATTGTAAAAGCTACTAGGAAACGTTTCCGAAAATTAAGGACAGCTAATAAAATATTATTATTACAAATTATTCTTTAAGTTTCAAAATTAAATTGTTTTCTGGGGTTTCCAAAGATAAAGCAACACTTATCCGAATCTTGGGTGTTTCGGAAGATGTTATTATATATTTGCTTTCGTGATTAATTTCATAAATTAAGAAACATTTGACTTTTTTTTACAGTGTAGTCCTGTTACCTAATTGCTATGTGTGACAACTACAAAATTTATAGAACACGTGTTTTAGTGCACCTAAACTATCCCTTTAAATTTTATTACGTTTAACTTACTACAACATCATTCAAATACACCGCAAACAATTTTCCTCGCAGACGATGATGTATTGGAATTCTTTACTGTAGCCCTATAAGAAAACTATAAATGCTAGTTATTCTATTATTCTGAGCAAGCATTTTGTCATACACTATTGATGCATATCAACCTTATTGCGTTTGACATGTGTTTTAATATTGTAACATCATTAAAATGCACCTCAAACACTTTTTACTAATAGGATAAATGTAAGGGAAATCTTTTGTGTACCCTGTAGATGAACAATAATTGCTACACATTTCATTTTGAATGCTGACAATTCTACAGTAAATATTAATAATATTTAAACATTACACGGCAATTCAAGTATATTTACCAGAGTTTGAGCACATGCAGTCTTATAGACAAGCACATCGAATTTACAATATAGGGTGTCCTATATTACTATAGGGTCCTATATTATATATCCTATATTACTATAGGGTCATATATTATATATCCCATATTACTATAATATACTATAGGCTGTCCATAATTAAACGACCCTACTTTAAAGTTGTCTACAGACAAAACAATAGTTCATAAAGTTGTGAATTTTTTTGAAAAATATAATAAAGGGATGGGAATTTGTTTAAGCAAAAAAAATACGTAAATAAAAAAAGTTCAAAATTTCGCCACGAGAGGGCGATTTTTAATACATTACACACTTAGCATTACGATAGTTTAGAAATTTTAATTATAACTTAACTTTATTCTAAAGACAGCATTTCACGACATGTTCCTAGCATTTCCCAGAACACACTGCGGCCAACTGTGGAACATGCTATCTTATGATTTCAGATGGTATCTGAAAATGATGAAAGTCATGCAGAACATGTTTGGTTATAACAAAATTTGTTTAAACTATCGTAAATGTATGCTAAATTTGTAATTCGTTAAAAAATGGCCCCCTAATTTTTTTTTCGCTCAAACAAATTCCCATACTTTTATTATGTCCTCCAAAAATTTTCGCAACATTCTAAACAATAGTTTCGTCTGTAGACAACTTTAAAATAGGATTGATTAATTATGAACATCCTGTAAATAAAATTTCTAAACTATCGTAATGCAAAACGTGCAATTTATTAAAAATCGCCCTCTGGTGGAGAAATTTTGAACTGTTTTTATTTATATATGTATTTAGCTTAAACAAATTCCCATCCCTTTATTATGTCTTTCACAAAATTTTAAAACTTTATGAACAATACATTTGTCTGTAGACAACTTTAAAGTAGGGTCGTTTAATTATGCACACCCTGTATTTTTTACTACGTTGGTAAGTGTTAAAAATGCCAGCAAAAACAGTATTCACCAAAAAACTATTTAGAAATGAATCTGCTACATATATATTACAATTTGTCACATTAAACTGAACCAGAAAGGAAAAAAAAATATTGCCTCAAGCATCGATTATGAAACACTTTCCAACGTATTTAAAATAATGTAACAAAACTTTCCAATAAGTTGAAATAGAATGACTAATCGAACCATTTGGAAACTCATTATAGAGGTCTGCACGGGCCTAGGCTTGGCCCGAGGCCCGTACCTGGCCTGGCGGGGTGAATGAGAATTTACAAACGGGCCGGGCCGGCAGAATTAGGACAATTTTTTAATCGGGCCGGGCAGGCCAACAGACAAAATAAACGGGCCGGGCCGGCAGAATTAGGACAATTTTTTTAACGGGCTGGGCCGACAAAAAAATCGACCTGCGGAGGCAGGCCGATAAAAAAATTAATCGGGCCTGTCGGCCTGATATAAGAATTCAAGCAAAGCAGATAACATACGAGCCATTTTCAATGAATATGATTTTCCCGAGAAGTATAAATGTGCGTCACAAGCTGATGCGAGTTTAACAACATCAATACAGAAATGTAACATGTCCATCGTAGAGATCAGCATCGTACAGTTACTAGATGTATGACTTCGGCATTAATATTTTTCAGCAGACTCGTGCCGGGACTGAAATCGTTTTAATCGATGTCAAGATGTGTAGGACAGACATTATGTTTTGTAAAATTATTAATAATGATAATGAACTTCTGTTAACAGTATCTTTGGAAATATACCTTAAGGTGGTTCTCATATTCCCTGCTCAACAATGCGAAACTTTCAGACGCATTTTTGACTCATTTTTAACTATAAAGGCATAAAATGGACAGGCCTGACAATTGAAGGCATTTGGAAACGAATAGCTTTCTCCAAATTTGATAAATTACTTACGAATATAACAGAGATTTTTGTCACGTGACTGTACTTTTTTCTCCTTTCCTGTGCTATCGCTTCCGGAAATTCTATTCAAAACGCTAAATTTGGCTATATTTTCAGAAAGATACATTGCTTTTATCTATGAAAAAAACGGTATTTACATAGTTTCTGAATAAGAATACCTGCCAATCTTAGGTGTTTCCGAAAAGAAATGAATTCATAAATGTGACGAAATGTAGCTCCTTTGGATTTGAGAAAAGCCTTAAAAGTGAGAGAAATATTTTCACAAATCTACTTTTTATTATACAGCTTCAAAAGTTATCATGTTTTTAATACTTTATTCTGAACTGTATTAATCTTTTAATGAATCCTTATTTGAATTTTGAAATGTCTGTAGAGACGATGACTAAAACACTGTAAATAATCGTTAATGTTTAGTATTGTGTGTTTTCTGTTTTGCGAACACATAGTAATCTAAAATATACTGTAAAATGTGCCCATAAATATGTACATAGTATTCGTTAAAAGAATCTCAATTGCATGTCGAGAAAAAAGGATTCTTTTTTTGTAGAAATTGAGTCGGGCCGGGCCAGTTTTCACTGATTTTTGTACGGGCCGGGCCTGGCCGAGAACTGTAAAAATGCAAACGGGCTGGGCTGGGCTCGGGACGAGCTTTCAATTGTTACACCGGGCCTGGAAATTACGGTCCGTGCAGACCTCAAACTCATTAACACATTTGAAAACCATTTTTCAGCAAATTATCCGAAATCTTTGAGCATCCCTGTATTTGATATATACAGAGGTGTGAAAATTATTAGAATAATTATGAAATTTACATTAAAATCTTCTTATATTAAAGAAATAATCATTATTTAAAAAGTATTGATACATTTAATATTTAATGTACATCCCCTTGTTTTTTATTAAAGATTCGATACGACTTGGCATACTTTGAATGGGTTTTTATTTTTGGCAGTTAATTTGTATTTCGTTGTCATGATGCCAAATTTGGATGAGTCTTTCTATTAGACTCTTCTTGTTTGTGATGTTGCATTTCTTTAATTTTTAATTAAATAAATCACTTCCATGTCCTGGAAACAGTCCAGATTTTAACCACATAGAGAATCTTTGGGCCATTGTAAAGAAAAATAATAAAGAAATGCAACATCAATAACAAGAATGGTCTGATAGCCACAAACTCATACAAAGTATGCCCCTACATATCGAATAAAAAAAAACAAAAAAAAACAAGTGGATATACATTAAATATTAAATGTATCAATATTTTTTTAAATAATGTATTATTTTTTAATATAACAAGATTTTATTCTAATAATTTTCACATCTCTGTAGATTTGTATCTGAAAACTACATGCATGCAAAAATTCAGTTCTGTTAGGAAATACACACTGCAGTTAAAAATTACGCTTCAGAAGTTTCCACTAACATGGAGAATGGTACATGAATTCTTTTGTGTGTCCCTGTATACAAGTTATAGAATAGATACACAACGAGCACAGGCAATAAGTTAAATTTAAAAGTGCATACCGAAATTGAAAACGCAATTTCTGCAGTTATTACTCAAAGACAGTACTGTAACCGATTTCCTTTGTGTGTCCCTGTAAATGAACTATAAATGCTATGAACGCCCTATTCAATAGATATCATCTTGTTGTGAAATTTAATAATTTATAGTAATTTAATACATTTGAAATAGTTTAATGCCATTAAAATACGCTGCAAAGCATTTTTTTCCCATTGACCATAATGTAACTGAATTTTTTGAGTGCCCCTGTATATGAATTATGAATGCTACACACTTCAATATGAAAAACAAACATGCCGTGGTAAACATCCTTAACATATATCTATTGTATGAAAATCCGGCTACATTTATCGGATTTAGAGCGTGGACAGACAAACCAATTTTATAAGCACTTTTCAATTTTGTTGGAAATTGTTAAAAATAAGTAATATTAAACAATTGTTTAATTTTTCTGGACATCGCTTTTTATTTTTTATTCGATTTCCTAAAAAAATTTCTTTTCCAAAGTAGAGCAATATTGTAATAGAATTTCATCGAAGATATACAGCGTGGCGCATTTGCTATTGGATATACGAAGAGATTCAAGCTGTGCTGGAAGAAAAATGTTCTGGAAAGATATTTGTATCGGGAAAACATTTTTGAATTCAAAAATAGCAAAAAACACCTGCAGAAATGCATTTAGCTTTTTTTAAGAAAACATGTAATGGCTAGCTGTTAACAAAACGACAGTAAAGCAAAATCTTTGTGAAGTTTAAAATAGTATGTATCATATTTTTTCTTTTATTATTTTTTTTTTAAACAAAGTCAAATTTGTGGTTAGTTTTATATATACATCCGTACCTTGTTTCGCGTTTTGTTAAATGAAACACTTTAAATTGAAAATAATAAATTAAATTAAAGCCAATCTTAGTCAAATTAATTTTATTCTGGTATTTTATTTAGTATTTATTATTGTTTTTCTTTTTTTAATTTTCCATGCATTAATCTTTTTTTTTTTTTGACAACATACGGCTAAAACAAATGCAACAGGCAATTCTATTGTAATATTTATTGTTGAGGTATGAAAAATATTTGTTAAAATGCTGTCAGAATTAAAATTAATTTAATAGTTACACTTTAGTCATATTTTTTTGGGAAACACATAAAAATCAATAATAAATTAAGGTAAAATAGTATTTTTTTTTTACGTTTACGAGTGTATTAAATATTTTAATACTTTCCATCGTTTTTTAACACATTCCAACAGAGGTGAAAAGTGTTTTTGAATTCGGCTTGTATGACTGTCCGTGCCCTAACTTGCTCCGTTCTTTAAATGGCGTAAATATAATCTGATTGTCAGAAATTGATATATGTTATTGAGATTTACTATGGTATTGAAAATCGACTTATTGTTCGGTATTGATAATGAAGCGGGTAGAGTTTACGGTTCATCTGCAGCAGTGGTTCTCAACCTTTTTTAACCTCACCTAAGCATCTCTAAAGTCATGATGCCCCCACTTCCTTCTGTATCACATAAGTCTTAAAATAGATAAAAAAGAAACTTCTATTTTCCCGGAAGGATCCGGATATATCCTTAACTCTGATGATTTCACATTCTTTAATTTATCAAAATAATATATTTTTTATTACACGTATGTTAAAAAACATACTTGTAATAAATAACTATGAATATCAATGAATGCTATGAGGCCATACACCTTCGCATTTACACTCAGAAAAGTTTTATTGTTGTTTTGCAACTTACCTCAAATTTAAATGTGATAGTCTATATTCTTATCTTCGTATAATTTCTTGTAATCCCTCTCACATTTTGTATTACATCTGATAAAGTTTATACATTTTATTGTCGATTTTAGTACTTCATTAAGAGCAAGTGATATTTGTTTATTACCGAGACTGTATGGAAAACATAATTCATTTGTGTTTTACTAAAACAATACTAAGACCAGAAAAGTTAAAGTGATTTTTTAAAATACATTAGGTGCCAATATATCTAAAAACATTTTACATAATTATTCCGGGTTCAGTGTATTTTTAATTTTTAAAGGGGTACTTATCGGAATTTTATTTTTATTCAGTTATTTTTAATTTTTTTCATCTATTATTTATATTTTTAGACTATAACACTACTTTCAATTATTGAAAAAAAAGAAAATTTTTTAATAAGAAATCTGACATTGCCCCCCTGTGGGGCGTACACCCCACGTTGGGAACCACTGATCTACAGAGACACTCAAAATAATTTCTTTACATTGCGGTCGAAGGGGGAAAATCGTTTACGGTGTATTTTAATGATATTACACAATTTTAAACATATTGGAACTGCTATATGTGACTGAGATGCACTACAAGGTTCTTTTTATAGAATATGGTGTGTATGGAATTTATCGTTCATTTACAGGGACACACAAAAGAATTTGGCTACAGAAGAAAATGAACAATAATTGAACTATTGAAACCTACGAACAATAATTGTTCGAAGTGCGTTTTGAACTATGGTATGCGTTTTTATATTTAACTACATTTTAAATATTCCTTGGATATGAATATTACTTGGACTTAAATATTCCTTGAATTTTATAAATCATATACAGGGCCGCACAAAATTTCTCAACAAGATCAGTTTATTGGTGGAAATTATTGAATAGAAAGATTCAATTGTGCTATGTGTTTAATTGTACAATCTTATAGCATATATTTTATTATACATGCTTATCCATAGATCATATACAGTGTTACGCAAAAAATCGTATATTTTCTCGACTGCTCATAGTAATAGTAGAAATTTGATCTTCAAATACTTTATGTTTGTGCGTTTTCCAAACTTTGCATTTAGACCATCTTTAGCCTTAGTAAACTGTTTATACCACATGTCCCAAAAATGACCGGTGATTTTAAAATTCAATAACTTGCAAACGGTGACAGATATTAAAAATTCTTGCATGAGTGTTTTCAGGAGTTATATTGTGCGATTCTGAGTTTTAGTTACAAATCGCATGGATATATGGTGAAGCAAGCAAAAACCGCTAAATCCAGGCTCGATTTTTTGGACTCACTCTTTTTCCATGTGAGAAAACGAGATTAAAATGTATTGAATGGATCCCGAAGTACCAAAAATCGTGTCTGGACTGAGCACCTATTGCTCAACTCCATCTATTGTTTGAAATACGAACTAAAATAAAGAATCATAGCAACAAATATCATGACATCATACATAAACCTCCTGCAAAATATTTTTATTATCTGTCACCGTTTGCAAGTTATTGAACTTTAAAATCCATCAGTCATTTTTGGGACGCCCGGTATATTTAGTTATGTTATAGTATTGAGAATGTATTGGAAAGTGTTTCATAATCTATGCTGTACGCATGATTTTTCGTTCTTGTTAACCATTTCGAAAAATGGTTATTGTCCTCGTCAGATTAGGAAATCAAAAGCATATTTGAAGATTTTTATTGGTTTAAACCGCATTGTATTCGTTTTCTGATTGGTTTATACAGTAATATGTATATCCCTTTACTTTCAACAGAGATGGATACTTCTGTTGCCACTATGACAAAAAAGTAATAGAAACTACAAAAAAAAATTAATAACTCAGAAACAAATTGAGATACAGCTTTCAAACAAATTGCATTTAAAAGTACATTTTTTTTCTCTATACGACGGTGTAAAAAGTAATATTGTGGGATGTTTAGAAGTTTAAGAATGAAATTTCATTTAAAATGGGTCGTCAGATTTCTTGGAAATCTGACGATGGAAAAGCCTATGAAATACTTGGATAATACATAAGTTTCAGGTGGATACTACGTAAATTTTAGGAAATCTGACGAATCGCAGGCGATTTTTGTCGCTTGCAATTTTTGCGTGTAATAACACTATTAATGTTTAATTCATGACGTACGTAATGTATGATCAACTCTGTGCGATTTTTTATGATTTAAATTTTAGTCTTTGAAAAAATCATTTTCCAAATGTTCGTTGTAATTTGTTAAATTGCTTTTTTTTTTTACTTCTATTTTCAGTACAGTTAATTTTTTATTAATGAAAATATCATATCACGTCTACCAGATACCAAAACGGGTGTATAATGCTGCTTTCTTTATAATGTTGAAAAAGTTGTATGCGAAAATAAACGTGATAGAGCTGTCGAAGTTTAAATTACTTTCATATACATATTTTACTTTCTTCGATAAATATTTTTTTATTAAAAGAAAAACTTTAACGTAACAATTAACATAAAACACTTATAATTTAAATTGTTATATCGGTATAGCTTCATAAATAGTTAAACTATTTTCAGAATATTTTCCTAAGCGACACGGTGGACCACTCTTTTCAACACAAATAATAAATCTCTTAATTATGGTAAAATCATCCCGATCAGGGAAAGCATTATGAGATTTTGAAATAAACTTATTAATTCTTCGTTTCTGTATGATATTCATCTGAAGTAGAAATTAGATGTTACGATTTTTTGCATAAATTGAACAGATTTATTAGGTTTTAAAATAAGTCACTTATTTGTTAAAAACATTATTGTTAAATATATAATATGTAATGAAATTTTTGTATGTAAAGTTGGTACAATTTATGTGTGTTTAAGCATCAGGGATAAAAAGTGGTAAATGTAAATATATAGATAAATTAAGTATGGGGTACTACGTATAGTCGCAATTTAAAAGAAAAAGTTTTTAATTATCTTAGCATTTAAGAGTTTAAATAAAGCCAACAAAATGCTTTTTTGTAGGACGTTTTTTATTTATCTGCTGCTATTCATATTTAATCATCATATTCGTGTTGAAATTAATACACTTTTTCGTCTGTAAAGCGCTCAGTTCATCTGTTCTATTATTACTTTTATTACATTTATTATTACTTTTATTACATTTATAATTACTTTTATTATTATTTTTACTATTACCTTTAATTCTTATTGTTAAAACTATTGTTAAATAATATTGTAATTTCTTTTTTAAAAAATAAACTTGCTACGCGGGATCTGGAAGCCTATGCCAATGGTGGGTTATCCCGCGTTGTCGAAACTGTAGGACGCTTTTGGACTTCTGCAAAAAAATACTATAGAATAAAGTTACTGGTACCAAACGATTGGAAATGAAGTTTAATTTTAAATGATGTATATAAAATTTGATTAAGAAGTCGCCTACTTATCAAAACGAACACAAACTTGTTTTTTTTTTTTTTTTTTTTTTTTTTTTTTTTTTTTTCCCATAGTTGCCAAGTTTAACACCATAAATGAATTCTACACCCTCCAATTAACCTAGAAACAAATTTTCATGAAATTCGTAAGATTAGTTTCCGAAAAATTAATAATTTTAAAATGAGTCCATTTTAGGGGCTGTATCCAAATTGAAGTTCGGTACTCGATTGTTGAAATGCTACAGAATGACTATGTCACTTCTATTACTTTTTTATTTCAAAACCAATATGACCATTTCACTTGCTTAATATGTTTCGAATATTGCTAGCCCAAATGTTAAAAAAAAAAAACGAAGTACAGTGATGCCTTATCATGAACGAGGGTTAGACTCTCGGAAATCCCTCCATAAGTTTTACACCGAATTTAAAAACTCTGACAAATGTATACACAAAATTTCAAAATAATATGAATAATGCATGGTTCTAATTAGGGAATTTCATTATCCATAATTTACCATTTAAACCCTTCAATCATGTGAGCCATTTCCTTTCAACAGATAAAAATGGAAAAATCGCCTGAATTGCTATAGAGAAGCATTGTTGCGCAAAATAAAATATTCTATATTTTCCGAACGAATGAGCCAAATATAACAAAAAACTATATAGCTAAATCCGGGTACTTCACTAACATACCCACTTAATTTCAAGCTAATCCGATGCTTTTTGCGGCAGTTATCGCGGAACACACAGACACACTAAGAGACTAACAGACAGACTAACGGAAACCAAAACTGTTCGTGTCTCCACAGTAAGCCTTCACTGACGTTTCGGCAACTAAAGTATTAAAACCCCAACCACAATCTCATTAAAGACAAAATCTTTTCGAAATTAACTTCAGAATTCAAGGTTTTTTAAAGAAATTTGTAATACTATACCTATTTGAGCAAACATATTTACTTCAAACTAACCTACTACTGTACAACTGTAAGCAAGTGGTTAGAGTACAGTAGAGTACAGCCTTAACATTCGCGTGGGTTAGGTTCGCGAAAACCTCCGCGAATGTCAAAACCGCGGATGTTGAGACTATCTTCCAGAGCATAAAAATGGATTAGGTTTCAGTATTTTTTTTTTTTTTTATGGAAAAAAGCAACTGCAACGTAAAAAGTATATTTACTAAACATTAAAATGTACATGCTGTAAATAAATTTGAATTATTATAAACTTATTGCACAAAATCTATTTGCTAGTTGATGGCTGAAAAGAAATGTAGTGATATGCGATTATTTGGCTGTACAGATCTTTTGTGTATGAATTTCCATATAAGGAAAAGTTGCGGCCTCTATTTCTTCTTTTAATTTAAGAATCATCACCAATGAAAGATCGCATTCCACTGCTTTCTGAAAAAGTTGTTATTGAAGCTTTAAAATTTCCCATATAATTTCTGCAGAAATTTTCACTTGCAATACAAATTTTGAATCTTAGAAATTTTAGGATTTTTTTATTTTTTGCATGTCATGCTTCGGGTTTCTCGAAAAATGCAGCTGTCCAATGTCAAAAAGTTTATAGAATTAGTAAAACAAAAGGAGCTTAATTGTAAAAAAAAAAAAAAAAAAAAAAAAAAAAAACATGAAACGAAATTCGCGAATAACCAAGTTAAGTATTCGCGAATGTTGAAATGTTCTGCATTTTTTATTTCGCGAATAATCATAACTCGTGAATGTTAAGGGATAACTGCAATCATATTTTTTTTTTCATATAATTTGCCCTCACGTCTTGAGTCAGAGATGACTTATAATCATAATCACTGAAGTTCATAGAATAAAAAGTGTCTCATTTGAGCTGATACAGCTCAAACCAATGAGTAATGAAGATATTTTTGGAGGAAGAAAGGAGATTTTTCGATCACAGATAGTTTCGTCCGAGTTTCGTTTCTGGCAGACTTTTTGGCAGCATTTTCGCCGAAAACGAATGTTTAGTGAAACTCAGATATTGTAACGAGTAACGTTGAAAATTTCCGGAGGAAGAAAGGAGACTTTTAGAACACAGATAGTTTTGTCCGAGTTTCGGTTCTGGCAGAATATTTGGCAGCATTTTCGCCGAAAACAAATGTTCGGTGAAACTAAAATATTGTAACGATTAATGCTGAAAATTTCAGGCGAAAAAAGAGGATTTTTGGACACAGATAGTTTCGTCTGAGTTTCGGTTCTGGCAGACTTTTTGGCATCATTTTCGACAAAAACGAATGTTCGGTGAAACTCAGGTATTGTAACGAAAACGAAATCGAATAATTGTCGATCTCTACATGCAACAATTCCAAAGTATTAATACAGCAGCTCTTACAAATGTTAAGATTTTAATTTAATCTTTCTTTAATTAAAAAATCCCGCTAGAGATTGATCTGCAAATTGCAATGCTTTTCTACCCCATAAAACTTTTTAAATCGTATTTTATTTTTAAACAAATATGTAACATTTACAAAATATAATGAGTTTCGACACTCGAAACTGGTTTTCTTACAATAGAGAAGTGACGAAAAGTTATGTATCTGATATAAAATATTATCTTTGATGTATTTTTTGACTAACATTTATTAACACCTATAGCTACAATGGCTGCCGCTTCGAATGATACATTATTTTATACACAGAAATAATTACACAAACTAGATATACAATTTCGTCAACATACAAGGACGAGATAGCACAAGGAAACTTACAACACCAGAGGATTACAGTCGGGAGCTCTACAGGGAGTGTGCAACGGAACCAGCAGGAGCAAGCTATTGGCGGCGTGTGTGCCTTAACCACTCGACCACGGATGCCCCCAAGTATAGAAACGTAAGAATATTTCGCGTTTAATTTAGTTCTAATCAAAATACATAATGCTATTTGTACTATGTTTTTGCTGTGTTTGGCATTTATTTTCAGCAAGCATTCGCTACCAATTAAGTCACAATTTATATTTTACGCTAAAAAAATAGTTTTAATTTTCTGTGATGCACCATGATAAAAATTATGTCAATGCAAGAAGTAATTTATTGATTATAACCCGTTTTTTTTTTTTTTAATTTTTTTGCAATACGAAGCAATGCGCATTTAATGTTTTTTTCCATTACTACATATAAGGAAGGTCTCCATACGGGCGAACTCTGAAAAATCTGAAAAAATTATAGAATATTTTTCTCACGGGGATAAATATGTTTATATAAAAAAAATGGCGGGAACTCGGTAGAGCGTCCGTAAAAACATAATGAATATTTAGATATTAGGCGATTTATCACCGGTTGGCGATGGAATAAAATGTGAAAAAATACTTTTTGTGTCAAACACTCATTAAGATAAAAATGTTTCATAATAAACAATATTAAATAAATTTAATATAAATAACTTTAGTTTTGTCAGTCTAAGTTTAATTTAACTATAGTTTTTTTTTTTTTTTTTTTTTTTTTTTTTCATGTATAAATATATATTTCTAATGAAAGTTAACAATCAAATTTTATGAATTAAAACAAAATTTAAATTAATTAAAATTATTCCAATCTCAAAATTAAGTCCATTTGAGCACTGTCGATTTAATTTTATTGCTATCGAAGCACCGTTTTCTTTGATATTGAAATGGATAACTGCAGCATTCTTCATCTTACCTTTATTTTGGAATACGCTTAAATATATGAAATTATTTCTTATATATGAAATTGTTTTCAAACAAATAAAATTAAATAACAAGCAACATAATTATGCAATACAAAAGATGTATTTATTAAACTCACTCATTGTTTAAATTTAAATTCAGTAAATACTATTTACATGCATTCTAAATATCTATTAACAAGCAATTTTCAGGTGCATTAAATGGTTTCTTTTGGCGAGGAAAAGTATTGCTCGCCAAATCGCGTGACGCTTTCATCATTTCGCGCCAAATACTCGAAAGTATTTTACTTTTTTAAACACTTTCTACTGTAATTCCACCGCTAAATTTGACTGATCCCTTATTACATACACAAGTATTTTAATTAGCATTGTTTTTTTCAAAATATTCTGAATAAGCCCTGGTAAGGAGACCTTCCTTGTTAGATATGAGGAAGTTAGTTTCAAAACTCGCATTATTCAGAAAATCGAATTTCGGAATTCGCAAAAAACGTCTAACCGTGTCCATTGTTTTTCATTGTAAACCAAGATTTTACAATACAAGAAAAACAGGAAAAGAGTAGTTTTTTTCCAGATTGTAGCGGTTTTTTTTTTTCTGCACGTTTATGAATAGAATAGATTGATAGGGAAAACACATCTTTTTCCATTTTGAATAAGGCGAAATATGAAACTCACATCTTCATACATTATCAGATACTCACTAATGTAGTTTATACTTTTATGCTGTGTTAATTGAAAAGCCCTTTTATTCGCATTAAATCCGGACGTTAAATTTTATTTACGAAACCTTCCGTATAAAAGAAACATCTTTAACGAATTTATTGATGTGCAAATTCTTCTAACTAAACTAAACAAACAATTTACTGAAGAGATTTTTTTTCAATTAAGGGACGTATTTCGAAAAGAATTTTAAAAGGTTAGTAACAAAACATTTGAAAGTGTAAACAGCATTGATGATGATTCGTATTTTTTTACCATTTGTATGTAGTGCGAATACTAATAAAAAAATCAAGATTTTTTTTTTTTTTTTTTTTTTTTTTTTTTTTTTTTTTTACGATTCAGATTCTAAAAAGAAATGAAAATTTATCGAGTATTTTCTTATATTATGTAAGTGGATGAAATGCTGATTTTTTAATAAGAATTTTCCTTTTTTAATGTCTAATTTTTACTTAAATTCCGTAAATTTACTTTTAATTTCCATACTTAAAAAAATTAAAAACGGAACCATTATAACATCACTCCTGTGCTATTTGCGCGTCTGTCACAGCCATTTTACTCATAAACTAGAGAACATGGCAAGTTCCAGTTGCCTAAAGTAATAAAAGTTATTGACCCAAATATTTATAGATTATTAACCAGTCACAAATATATGCAGGAAAAACGCAAAGGTACTAATAAAGTTGCTTGACAAAAATAAATAAATAAATAAATAATAAAAAATAAAATAAAACTTTTCTTTGTATATCGTGTGAAAGCTTCTGTAACGCCGCTCAAATATATATTTCTTTTAATTTTAGGTATTATGTTTTTAGAGATATTTCAAAAATGTAATGCAAAAATGTGCCCCACCCCCACATGTTTTCGAATCTACTAAAACTAAAATTATGAAAAAAATTGGGTGTAGAAGAAATTAATTTAAACCTTGCTGGAAAACTATAGCGATTACCCTATGTGACATAGTTTTTGAGAATATCGTATTATTCCGTAAGACACAAATTTAGATTTGCGGGCGTTCAAAAAGAGAGTTGATGAACGTTAGGGGTAACTATCGTCGCAGAAGTATAAAATAATTGCTGATAATGATGTTTGAAAAAAAAATTTAGTAATTAGCCTAGAAATTAACCCTTAAAGACACGGACTAAAGACACGTGCGACGTACTCTATGCGCCATCGGCTTTTAAAGCATAATTAACAACTTTTAATGATATAATTGTGCAATGCAATGCCCAGTAGTAGTATAAAACCAATAAACATCAAACTGTTAAAACCAGACTAATTTAATGAGAATTGATCACATAAGTACTATGGGATTTGCGATTAGTTTGCATAGAGTAGCTATATCAATATGCCACCCGTGTCTTTAAAGGTTAGTTTTAGTTTAAAACTTATCTGGAAAAACGCGGGACGGACCAAGGCAGTGTTGCAAGTTTGCGACATCCATTTAAAGAGCGCACTTACCACAATGCCAAGTTTAAATTTTGAACAAGCGTTTTGTTTTTCGTACATTGTAAAAAGAAAAGGTTATTACTACGCTGAACTTTTGTTTAAGAAATACATAATGTAATTTAAAAATGCACTACTTTTATTGCCAGTACCGAATTAAGCTCATTGTAAATAGATTAGGATAAGATTAAAAGTTTTTACAAAGTCTTATTATTATTTTAGCAACCATTTTCTTTTGTAATAATACAGTTACTAATTAATATATTTATTGTAATTAACCGTCTGTGCGCGAGTAATACTCTTACTTAACCGTTTATTAAATTGTAGAATTATTATAATCGTTATGCATTTATAAAATTGAAGTTAAATAGGTTTTCGAATATAAAATATGTATAGTCTCTAGTAAAAGTGAGACTTTTTACATTTGGATAAGCAGGAATACTTGTTTCTCTTAAGTCCTTGAGGGGCAAGTAATTGTGTTTCTGTAATATCGAATTCACAACGGAATCTCCAAGAAAAGTTATTGCAAAAAAATTTAAAGCAAGTTTACAACTTTTTCCCACAAAAGTTAGAAAATTAAAATTTAATAAAATTTTTCTTGTGCAAAATTTCATTAATCGTAGGTGGGATAAAATATATCCCACCGCTCCTCAAGGCGTTAAACCACCCATTATTGATTCTTTTCTATAGTAAAATGTTTTTGTAATGCTCATTTAACCTATCTACTCCATATTTTATGTTGAACTTCGTAAAAAGTATTTCTGTAATATAAATAACAGATAAAATGGAATTTGTTTAAAAAAACTTAGTCAATGATTTTAGTCATCTATAACGGATCTAAGGGTCAGACACCTCTTTTGATCGGAATAGATGATCCAACCAACAGCACTGGAAATAGGAAGAAATATGGTTACAACATATAAACGAACACAATATTTGAAAGTTAGAAAAGTAAAATTTAATAAAATTTTTCTTGTGCAAAATTCCATTAATCGTAGGTGGGATAAAATATATCCCACCGCTCCTTAAGTCGTTAAATCACACATTATTGTTTCTTTTCTGTAGTAATGATTTTTGTAATGCTCATTTAACCTATCTACTCCAAATTTTATGTTGAACTTCGTAAAAAGTATTACTGTAATATAAATAACAGATAAAATAGAATTTGTTTCAAAATACTTAGTCAGGGATTTTAGCCATCTATACCGGATCTAAGGGTTAGACACGTCTCCTGATCGGAATAGATGCTCCAACCAGCAGCACTGGAAATAGGAAGAAATATGGCTACAACCTATAAACTAACACAATATTTGAAAGTTAGAAAAGCAAAATTTAATAATATTTTTCCTGTGCAAAATTTCATTAATCGTAGGTGGGATAAAATATATCCCACCGCTCCTTAAGGCGTTAAACCACCCATTATTGTATCTTTTCTGTAGTAATGATTTTTGTAATGGCCATTTAACCTATCTACTCGAAATTTTATGTTGAACTTCGTAAAAAGTATTACTGTAATATAAATAACAGATAAAATGAAATTTGTTTCAAAAAAATTAGTCAATGATTTTGGCCTATGGGTTAGACACCTCACTTGATCAGAATAGATGCTCCAACCAGACGCAGTGGAAGTAGGAAAAAATATGTCTACAACCTATAAACTAATACAATATTTGAAAGTTAGAAAAGTAAAATTTAATAAAATTTCTCGTGTGCAAAATTTCATTAATCGTAGGTGGGATAAAATATATCCAAACGCTTCTTAAGGCGTTAAACCACCCATTATTGTTTCTTTTCTGTAGTAATTATTTTTGTAATGCTCATTTAACCTATCTACTCCATATTTTATGTTGAACTTCGTAAAAAGTATTTCTGTAATATAAATAACAGATAAAATGGAATTTGTTTCAAAAAACTTAGTCAATGATTTTAGCCATCTATAACGGATCTAATGGTCAGACACCTCTCTTGATCGGAATAGATGATCCAACCAACAGCACTGGAAGTAGGAAGAAATATGGTTACAACATATAAACTAACACAATATTTGAAAGTTAGAAAAGTAAAATTTAATAAATTTTTTCTTGTGCAAAATTCCATTAATCGTAGGTGGGATAAAATATATCCCACCGCTCCTTAAGGCGTTAAACCACACATTATTGTTTCTTTTCTGTGGTAATGATTTTTGTAATGCTCATTTAACCTATCTACTCCAAATTTTATGTTGAACTTCGTAAAAAGTATTACTGTAATATAAATAACAGATAAAATAGAATTTGTTTCAAAAAACTTAGTCAGGGATTTTAGCCATCTATAACGGATCTAAGGGTTAGACACTTCTCCTGATCGGAATAGATGCTCCAACCAGCAGCACTGGAAATAGGAAGAAATATGGCTACAACCTATAAACTATCACAATATTTGAAAGTTAGAAAAGCAAAATTTAATAATATTTTTCCTGTGCAAAATTTCATTAAACGTAGGTGGGATAAAATATACCCCACCGCTCCTTAAGGCGTTAAACCACCCATTATTGTTTCCTTACTGTAGTAATGATTTTTGTAATGGCCATTTAACCTATCTACTCGAAATTTTATGTTGAACTTCGTAAAAAGTATTACTGTAATATAAATAACAGATAAAATGAAATTTGTTTCAAAAAATTAGTCAATGATTTTGGCCATCTATAACGGATCTATGGATTAGACACCTCACTTGATCAGAATAGATGCTCCAACCAGCAGCAGTGGAAGTAGGAAGAAATATGTCTACAACCTATAAACTAATACAATATTTGAAAGTTAGAAAAGTAAAATTTAATAAAATTTTTCGTGTGCAAAATTTCATTAATCGTATGTGGGAAATAATATATCCCACCGCACCTCAAGATGTTAAACCACCCATTATTGTTTCTTTTCTGTAGTAATGATTTTTGTAATGCTCATTTAATCTATCTACTCCAAATTTTATAAACTTCGTAAAAAGTATTACTGTGATATAAATAGAAGATAAAATGGAATTTGTTTAAAAAAACTTAGTCAATGATTTTAACCATCTATAACGGATCTAAGGGTTAGATACCTCTCTTGATCGGAATAGATGCTCCAACCAGCATTACTGGAAGTAGGAAGAAATATGGCTACAACCTATAAACTAACACAATATTTTATACCTGTCTCAACAACACTAACTAAATATTTCATGAAAAATGTCTAGTAAATACAATATATTTCATCTGCTAAAATCTCTATCTTATAAGAACATACAGCATAAGCCAAACATACATATTTTTATGAAGATGACTTTTATTTGAAAAAACAAATCGCTATAACGTTCTTTACTACACTTTTTTATAACGATTGAGAGGAGAAAAACGTTACTAGCTCCGTTCGAGGCTAACGAAAAAGAAAGGCTACCGCGGTGCATTCTATGCATCTTTTTACAGACCGCTAGAGTGACGTGATGCCCTTTTCATACACTTGCACTTGTGCATTCGATCATCACGTGACTCCAGTGGTCTATAAAAAAAAGTACTCGTAAAGCACCGCGGTTGCCTTTCTTTTTCGCTAGCCTTGCTCTGTCATATGCCCAATAACTGAAATACAGTGACTGGGCATCTAACCCGGATTTGCTCTATTACATTTTTCAAATGATTTTAAACGCGTTATTTTAATGGGTTAAAATATTACAGTTACAGATTTTTTTTAATGTTTATACATTTAAAAAAAAAGATCAACTATAGCAATTTAATGTATTTTTATTTAAAAACCGTATTTTCAAAAATAATTTTGACGGTTAAAGCTGATGTGAGATATATATTTAAGATTTAAGCATATTAGATTCTTAGAATACAAATGTTTTTTAAAAAATGGTCAAGTGCGAGTTTTACTCGCGCTTAAAGTGTTCCGTACAATAAATATATAAATTATTAACTTTTATTATTAAAAAAAATCTTTACTAAAGAAAATTAAGACTTTGTAAAAAACTGTACAACGTAGGGTTGGGTATAGCTGAATATATACTAGAAAATTATGAATGGGTATACCGTAAAAGTACAAAGAGATATGATGCCTAAATAATATCAAATATTGCGATTCTGTATATCTGTTATTCAAATCTTATCCTAGTCTGTTTATGATGAACTAAATTCGGCACAGACAATAAAAATAGTGGATATTTAAACTTCATTTGGCATTTCATAAAACAAAATTCAGAGTAGTAATAATGTTTTCTTTTTACAGTGTAGCTGAAACAAAATCCTTGTTCAAAGTTTAAACTTGGCGTTGTACTAAGCGCGCTTCGAAAGGAGGTCGCAAAGTAGCAACGCCACCTTGGTCCGTGCTGAATTTTTCCAGATAGGTTTTTAATTAAATTTTAAAGACACGGAGCCGTATTGAGCGATCTACTCAATGCAAACTAGTCTCAAATCCCATGGTATTTATGTGATTAATTCTAATTAAACTAGTCTGTTTTTAACAATTTGAAGTTTATTGATTTTTGACTGATAATGGTCATTGTATGACACAGATGTGTCATTAAAAGTTGTTATTTAGGCTTCAAAAGCCGATGGTACATACAGTGAACAGCCCCTGTCATTATGTATGTCCAAACCGTCCGTGTCTTAAAGGGTTAATAACTCACCTACTTACCAACAATTTTTTTCAAAAATCATTATCAACAATGCTTTTATACTTCTGCTACGATAGGTACCTCTAGCGGTCCTCAACACCTTTGCTGAATCCCCGCAAATCGAAATTTGTGTGTAATGGGAAAATGCGCTTTTCTCAAAAACTATGTGACCTAGAGTAGTCGCTATAATTTTCCTTCAAATTAACCTCTACTGCCTCTAAGTTTTTCATATTTTTAGTTTCAGTAGATTCGGAAATAGGGGGGGGGGGCATATTATTGCACTATATTTTCAACGATATCTCTGAAAATATAATACCTAAGATTAAATGAAATATATTTTTGAGTTCAGCATTGCGGAAACTTTCACATGGTACCCCAACATGATATGCAAAGAAAAGATTTTTTTACAAGTAACACAATTAGCTCCTGTACATTTTTCCTAAAAATACTTGTAAATACTTAATAATCTGTAAATATGTGGGTCAACAGTCTTTATTACTTCCCCCAATTTGAACTTTCCACGTTCCATAGTTTACAAGTAAAATGGCTGTGACAGACAGACAGGAGTGATCTTATAATGGTTCCGTTCTTACTTTTTAAGTACGGAACCCCAAAAATAAGAATAAGAAACTCGTCAAATTTCATAGAATGAGAGGAATATATTTACTAGAAATACAAAAAGTCTAACAAATATATTTGGGACATCTGATTGTTAAATTTTTAATAATTTGTTTAAAACTATTTTTGATGTACCTTAATAAAATCGATATAATTCTGTCCTTTAAAACACAAAATTTTTATTCACTAATTTCTTAATTTATGTAAAACATGTATTTATGGATTTTTTAATACTATAAATTAATTTTATTAAAAGATTATTAAATTGTAGACCTTTCTAGGTCCATTCGTAATTATATAAATATGTAGTGCCCATATTTGTCGTCGTTTCCGTCTGTCCGCATACAAGAGCGAAAAATCTATCCTACCGAATGGTTTAAAATTTAATCCATATAATCGTTGCAGAATTTTGACGAGCCTTTTCATATTTTATGAAAATTGAACCAAAACTTTAAAATATAATAGTAACAGTTTTCTTCATTCTATGAAATCCTATCATACGTAATTAAATCAATGATAGGTAATCAATCTAAGTTGCCATGGTGATAACGTCCTATGGAGTCATATTATTTTCGTATTAGTAAAATTAATATATAACTCCTTAATAAATTTTGTATTAAAGCATTTGTATAAGAGTGCAACAGCTATTGCACCAAGATATTAATATTTATAAAACTAGTTACAGTACAAACGCACCACATTTGCCACGCTTGACGTACAATTTCCGATTTGTTTACATAAGGTTAAGAACATTAGTTTAATATATCTAAAACGATAAAGATCAGAATGATAGAGAAACTTTTATGCTAAATTATTATAATTTTTTTCATTTAATTAATTTGCTTGAGAAAAAATCTTGATAAACAAAAATTAAACTCAAACACTATTAGAAAAGATTAATAAATAAATAAATAAACAAACCCCACAATTTTAAATCTTTTTTCATAATATAAAACTGAAACTACGTACATCTTCTTATTATATTTTTAGTTATCTACTAATAAAGTAAAGATTCTAATACCCTATTAAACTAAAAAGCCCTTTGGAATAGCATTACATCAGTATCTTTTTTTTATTTACTATAGCTTCCTTTAAGGATGCTGCCTTAGTAAACTTTTATGATGTGTACTTCAGCTCAAAAGATTTTTTTTCTTTTTTTTTCTTTTAACTACAGAAATAATTTACGTAAGTGAATGTAGTTCAATTAAGTAAAGTATTGCTAAGGGAAATTTAAACAGATCAGCCTGAAAACTTTTAAAGCAAAAATAGAATTACTATTTTTTTTTATTTAATACGTAAATATATGTTTTTTTTTTTTTTTAATTCTAGTAGAGAGACATGTTGAAAAAAAAATATATTCTTTTATTTTATTTTTTATAAAGACATTTAAGGTACCGTTATGAAATGAAACTTCTTTAGGTTTATTTTACTTCAATGTAAATGTTGACAGTGAACAAAGTTTTACTTATTTATTTATTTACTTTTCTTTTAATATTTAATAAAAAGTGCTCTAAAACTTTTTCTTCTTTTTAACTTAAATGTTTATAATGAGGACTATATCTTTCTAAAAACACTACATATAAAAAAGTACATGTGCCTTCATGTATAAAGACCATTTTATTTGTTTAATAAGTTGTTCATAATGAGGTTACAGCGGAAGATATTCATAAGTTTTAAGATATTGAAACAATCATTGAAGAAATCATTGAACTCATAAAAACTGAAATAAGCAATTATATATACCTACATATTATATAAAATAAAATTACTTTTTCAACTAAATGTTTATAATGTTGATTATAATCTTTCTAAAACCACTACATATAAAAAAAATAAATTAGAATTCATGTGTAAAGGACATTTTACTTGTTTAATAATTTGTTTATAATGATGTTACAACGGAGGATATTTATAAGTTTTAACATATTAAAACACTCACTGAAAAAAAATCATTGAACTGATAAAAACTGAAAAAGCAATTATATATACAGTGGGTGATCGGTTAACGAACAGTTCGGTTTCCGAACAGATCGGTTAACGACCAATTTTGAAAGAGATTTTTATGTTCGGATTAGGTTGTGTGGCAAGATTTTTTTTTTTTTTTTCATTTCTATTTTTCGTTATTGCTTATTGCTTTTCATTATAAAAACTTATTTTTTAACATAATATTAACGAACGCACAATGCCCAATCGAACAGTCATTTTTAATTTTTGCTGCTTAAAAATTTTAATACAGTTGTGTAATTGTAATGGAGTTTAATCTCTTTTGACTAACTGTACGAAAACATAAATTCAAAATAAAAATTTTCATGTTCGCAAGGTTGTGTGACAAGATTTTTTTTACATTTCTATTTTTCATTATTGTTTATTGCTTTTTATTATAAAAGCTTATTTTTTAACATAATATTAACGAACGCACAACGCCCAATCGAACAGTCATTTTCAATTTTTACTGCTTAGAAATTTTAATACAGTTGTGAAATTGTAATGGAGTTTAATTTGTTTTGACTAACTGTACGAAAACATAAATTCAAAATAAAAATTTTCATGTTTTCAAGGTTGTGTGGCAATTTCCATTTCTATTTTTCATTATTGCTTATTGCTTTTCATTATAAAAGCTTATTTTTTAACATAATATTAACGAACGCACAATGCCCAATCTAACAGTCATTTTCATTTTTTTCTGCTTAAAAATATTAACACAGTTGTGAAATTGTAATGGATTTTAATTTGTTTTGATTAACTGTACGAAACCATGAATTCAAAATTAATATTTTCATATTTGCGAGGTTGTGCGGCAAGTTTTTTTTTTTTTTCTATTTCTATTTTTCATTATTGTATAAACAGTTATAGTGATTTTATGATACAGTTTTCCTCAAAATTTACTTAGAAAGAATACTTTTATATCAAAAATTTGAAAATCGTATAGTGATGGATTTTATAACAGATTTACAGATTCCGAAATAGTAATGAATTTTATTTAACACATAAGCCTGTAAATGGATATAAATTAGCTATTGCTTAACTTTTCAAAACATGAAGTCAAATAAGCTCAATTACTTTTAATAATTTTATGATAAATTAATAATAAAACTTAATTTAATAATATGTTATCATTTTATTCAAAAACAAGATTGAAAAAATATTTTACCTTTATGTTGATATCATAGAACCATATAGTTAATGGCGACCTATTATGTAATAGGAGAAATGAGAAAATAAGTTTTCCTCCTGTTTTGAAGTGAAATCATAAAACGAAGGGATACACAAGACATAGGTTAATCTAAGAGCCCTATATACGACAATGGTTGACATATGAACGTGATCCACAGATGGCGCTAGCACAGTACTACTGAAATCTCGTATGAGTGTTCAATTATATGCCTGGGAGGAATGGAAAACTGTTTTGCTATCGTGAACAAAGGAGGAAATCCGACTTGTTGAGCAGCATGAATTTTCTCAGTTGGCAAGGAGTTCTAATTCTAAAAAATACTCGTGGGTGTGCATGTTTTAGATGGCATTGCCACCCTGTGTTGGGAACGCCTTACTCATCGACCTTACAACCCCAACCTGGTGCCATATGTCTCTTAACATTTTTTGACATTGATGAAGACTCTTACATGAAGCCACTTTATCACCAATGAAGTTGTTAAGAGAGATGGGATAAAGTTCTATTTTACAAGACACGTATATTTAAAACGATTTGTAAAATTTTATATGTTTCATGACAAATGCTTTAATATATTCTTGATCATGCAGAAAATTATAATCTTACTTCTTTATGTCAGCAGTCCGTTACTTACTTTAAACAAAATCATTGCCCTCATTGGACTTGGGTAATTTACTACTCAACTTCACCTCGTAAATATAGTATTTTCCAATGTTTTCTTTTAAAAATTTTAATTTAGGTTATATATTGTTAACAGTACTTACATAACTTCTATCATACTTATAATATTGTTATACATTAATTTGCATACATTTTGCTTATATACTACTTCTATTAAATTTGGTGAAATCGTCACAATTTTAAGAGTGTGCATGTGTGTAAACGCGCAACACAAGTATATTTAATGTACTTACTTTAGAAAAGGTGCATTTAATCAAAGATTTTCCAATCTAATTTATTTGATAAACTTTTGGAAAATATCCTTTCACATGTCAGATTAAATATTGGCACCTTATTCCCACCGATGTTCCTAATGAATTATTTAAATAAAGCTAACCTGTTAGCAAACTTGTTTGCAATAAATTAAAGCTATGATATATTTTAGGAACAAATCTTCTGATTAGTTGAAAATAGAAATGGAAAATATATTCTAAGTTTTAGAATAATAGTATATTCATCGCATATGCTCATGTGAATTTTAAGAATACCATGGAAGAATATACCAAAGGAAAGGAAAAATTAATTTTACAGCAGATAGAATGTTTATAGTACATATTTTTCAACTATAATGACTGTAAGAAATTGAACGAAATATAACAAATACAAATTCATATTTTCATTGAATCGAGATTTTTAATATTCACTTACTGTAAGCATTGTTTGCGTATAAACTTTTGTGGTATTATTTTTTTTTATTATCGTATTATATACAGTAAACATCCTCTAATTCGGTACTATCGGGACTTTCCGGATTAAAGAATGAATATCTGAAAAAACGTGCAGAAGTTACAATTAAACAAAAAATGACAGTAAATCATGTTTTTGTACTTTAAACAGCTGGGATAGAATAAAAAAATCAACAATGGAAAGTACATCATATGGAAAGGACTATAAGATAAAAACGAGAGCATAATCCAGGAAGCCATCTTGAACAAATCTCGAATATCAGCTTTTTTTTTTGTAGTAGTAGTCGTCTCTCTTATTTTGTTTAAAAAATCATTTCGTACGATGTGGAGCTTCATAATTTCTGCATCGGTGAACGAACTGCTGTGTTCAGAAAACTTTTCAATTTGCAACATTTGCAAATTGCAAATTGCAACATTTTCGATAAATATAATCAAGGTATCAGCTGCTGGATTCCAGCGGCTGTTCTTTGTCTTGTCCACGTCATTTTCACCAGAGTCAACGTCTTTGGTGGCTATTAAATTGATAACACTTTGAATTTTGGCCTCATCTATTAAAATTACTTCTGTCGGCTCATCAAAATCTGCTTCAACCTATTCTTTTTTTACTTCTCTTGAGTTGTGAGTTTGGGTTCTCTAAAGGCAAACAACCTTAAACATCTTCTATTTCGTCATCACCAGTGTCGCTTTCAGCATTTTCGTCTATTACTTCAGGCTATTCTGAAGTGCCATCACATTATTATAAACATCAGGAGTGATTAAACAAGGAACACTATATTTCACCGAAAGTCGTGCCGTATTAACTATCATGCCGGACCATAAGATGCCGGATCAGAGGATGTTTCCTGTATTACTAAAACAATCATGATAACTTTACATATTTTTAATTTCATAAAAGTTACTAACAAGCAATTATATTTATTGAAATATTTTTATTTCTGTTGAGATTAAAGGCGAAAGAAATTTTTTTACGCGCATTAAATCTGCGCACTGCCAGCCTTTTCTCTACACACTCAGTGGCGGGCAAACAGTAGATGAAAATTTTACTCAGTGTGATGTTCTTCATGAAAACAAATATCTATGTGAAAATAAGCATTTTATTTATCAATTAATTGTTTTGTGTTCGTGCAGTATGTTCGTCCAATAAACTATTTTTTTTCTGTCAACATCCACGTGTCAACATCTACATCTTAGTGATAATTAAACAGTAATGACAGAAACAAAACTTCGATTTCGTATTTGCACGGTCTATGATGCAATGAATTGAAACGCCATCAGTTTTTTATGTAACGCAAATTACTTTTTTTTATTTTACTTGAATGTTTATTTCTATTTTCTAAACCTTTGAGTATCTCGAGTACATCCAAGTAAAATAAATAAATTAACGTGCGTTACATGAAAAACTGAATGGTTGGATTTATGACGGCCAATTATCAATACAAGGGATGTAAGCCCTAAGGGGGGAGTGCCCTCCGTGAGGGTTTCTCTAAGGGAACCCAATCCGTATTTACACTTGGGAAACCAAGGTTCGAAGAAAACCACGAAAACTTCGAATGATTAGGCCGACGGGTGCGATTGGGATCGAACATAGCACCTCCCGTCTACCAGCTTCGAGAACAGAACCTCTCAGCCACTGGTGCGGCGAAAAACTGAATGATGGCGTTTCAGTTCATTGCATCATAGACCATTTAATTTCAGAATATCACTATTTATTTGTTTTGAAAATGACTCTGGATGCGGTGAAATATATCAACAGTCAAATAAAACTATTTTACTGTTTTTAAAGTTTTAATCTTATACCTTTTTAGCAACTAGAAATAACGAGGTAGTATTACGAGGTGTTAAGTTGTTATATATTTGAGAATACGCCAAAAACTGATCTCATCAAGCACGCTGATTTCTTATTCTTGAAGTAAATAAATATCATGGGCGATGAAATATTTTTGCTAAAAAATAAAAACATTTTCAAGCAGCTACCTGCTTAAAGTGTATCGAAGATGTATTTGCTTCAGAAAATAGTTTTGTATCCAATTGATTAGCGAAATCATACGTGGTAATACAATTTTCTTATTTCAAATTGATGTCCCAAATTTATATTTACCACTTTGATCCTAAGTTTTATTTGAACTGATCTTAAAAAATATATAAAGTTACTAAGAATTTTCTAGGATACTGGGATGTCTAGGTTTTCTTATGTAACTGCAATAACAAAATTTCATGTAATAGATACACGTTTGCCCTGTAAATCAAAAAATCTGTAAGGTTACTAAGAATTTTTTATGAAACTGTGATGCCTAAAACTTTTTATGTGACTGCAACCCGGGTCAAAGATAAAATTTCAGTATGGTTATTGTAACTTTAGTAGATACTTTTATAAAGCAACAGATTTCTGTAGCTTTACAAAAACTAGTTTTGTAGATTTAGATAATTTTTTGTACAGTGTACATATAAAAGTTTAGTAAGCATACAGATATCTGTAACTTTACATCTGTATAATGACATATATATATATATATATATCTATATATATGTATATATATATATATATATATATATATATATATATATATATATTACAGTGAATGTGGAGATCTTCTTTCATCACATAAAACTTTGAAACTTGCTTTTCATTATACAAATAAACAGATTTTTGTTATCTAATTTCGTTTAAGTTTTATGGAGAAACAAATTTGTAAAGATCAATTTGGGACACCCAGTATATTATGGCTTCATCTAGGTCAAGAAATGATTAAAGAATGTGTTTCTGAAGTCTAATGTTTAATGCATGAAGAAAAGTATATTAATTTATATCATGGTTAAATATACTTTATAACATACGTGTTTGAATGTTTCTATTTATAAAAATATTCTTAAAGAAAGATATGAAAGTAAAAATTAATTCCAAATATATGGAAGATTATGCAATAAATGGGTAATTTCACTCTGTGATTTTGTGAAAAATAAAATCTAAAAACAATTTGTTTTTAGAAATACATAAGGCAGAAGGTAGTGAGTAATGTAAAATATTCCGGCATAAACTTTAAACAGTATTTTTATTAAAACTACCAACCTCCAATCGACTTATTTTTATAATTATCGTATTCGATTCGAAGCCGAAATTTTTTCATAAACTTATTTAAATAAAAACCCCATATAGTTCAATAAATATGTTGAATAGTTTTAAATAAAAATTTCGGAGCAAATGTTTTAAATCAAACTTAAATAAAATTTGAACAAGGTAGCGACCTGATGCAATTTTATTAAAAGGGGATTGAAGGGACAGGGACAGTAGGGACATAATTAAAAAAAATTGCTTCTGTGCTCAAAGAAAGTTAATATTAGTAAAACTGCAATATGATATTTGGAACTAAACAAAAGCATGTTACATCATGACAAAATCATAAATAAATAAAAATAATAATAAGGAAAATTTAAGTATGGGACATCAGTGACAGGTAATAAACATATTCTTATCTTTATATCTATTTTTCAGCTTGTAACTGTTTTTGAAATCCAGATAAATAAACTATGTGACTTTATTGGCAGTCAAGATAGCTACTTCTATTAAATGTAACTGTCCTTCAAATTTTATTTGATATCTTGCTGGTCACATGGACAGTGTTATATAATGGGACAGCTGTGACATAAAAACTAAGGAACAACATTTCTCTGTCCACAATAAGTGCAAAATTATTTATAATTTGGAATAAAAACTCTTTATTTTATACTCTAGAGTGTATATTTTTATTTTATATAGTAAAATTTCTGACAATAGTTTGTCATTACACTTAAATTTGTACGAGATGATCAGTGCACACAATGGTGGACAAGGAACAAAAGTGACAATCTAAATATTTAAAATAGTATTTAAGTAAAATTTACAGTTAATTTCTAAACATTTCATAGAAAATTTTGAAAGACATTACAGAATACATTTTATCCTAACGAAAATTACATAAATTCTAAGATGTAGCATATAACCCAAAAATGGCACAAATTACCCACTTATTGGAAAATCGCCCTAATACCTGTATTTCTTTTTCATAATTAATTATATCCAAAATAATTATATTAATAATATTTTCATAAATAATTGCATTAGTTTAGCATTTTGTGCAATTTGCAACACATTTAAATCTAAAGGTGTATTTTTTAAGTGCGTTCGACTTTATATAAATACGTAGCTCCAATAGTTGTTGCCTGGTACGTCCTCCCGTCTGTCTGTCCGTCTCTATGCATATAACGTGCAAAAACTACACAACCGAATGGTTTTAAATTTAATATATACCCAGAAAAGAAAGAAACAGCGAGCCATCGGCTAAAAAAAACGATGGCAGCCAGCACTGCCATCAGCGGTAAAGTGCATTTGTGCCATTACGTAAACCAGTAAAAAAGTGTCCGTGAGGAATGCAGCAGGTCCCATCAGTGATGGCCAACAGCAGGCCAGCATTGGTATGCCATGACATTACTTCAATCTGGCATTTTTTCCTGCAGTGCTAGGACCTATCCCACTGCTATTCCTTTGCTGACACAGCATTTTCCCTTACAAAAATTTCTTACAGAGTTCGATAAAAAAACACAGAATTTTAGAACAATGGCCTTTTTTTCTATAAACTAGTTTTCACCAAGAGCTATAGAAATATCTGTAGAAGTGTCTATAATCGAAATGTCTATCGAAATATTTGAACATGCAGCGGTTTCCATGTGGTCAACCTCCTAAGTACTAACCGTGCTATTTGGTTTTCGTGATCGGACATGAACAAGTATTTTCAGCGTATTCTACGATCGCTCGTAGTTTTCAAGCTCTCATTACATTATTTCAAATTTGTTGCTTTTGTGATTTACGTTCCCAATCATTAAACTGGTATAGAAATTATTGTATTGTATAGAATTCCTATATATTTTATACGCTTTTATTTTATTATTGATTATGAACTGTGTAAATTATGAAAACCGAAATCCTTTGTAACTTAGTAAAACCAGATTTAAGGAGGTAAAAATGTGCGATGAATTAAAGAATTTACTTGTTTATTCATTTACTTATTTATTTTGTTGGCGGCAGTTGTGCTATATTATTTACAGTTTAAAAAAAATTAGCTTCACAGCTTAAATTGTGTTAAAATATCACTTTCAGATTTGTGCTTAAATACTCAATGTCTTCAATATTCGCAACGCCACCTAGCGTCTGGGTTCCCAGCAATAATATTGCAAAAGTTCGTGCACTTCCATGTAGTGGCAGGCCAGCGCATGAGATAAAACGGAAGCCCACCAGAATTTTATCTGATTATTTCCAACAGCAAAGTTGACTGAAGCTGTCCAGCAGTGGTCATGCAGTCGTAGACCATTAACCAGCACCTATCTTGCTGCTGGCCAGCAATTTCCTCTTTGCTGGGTATAATCGTTGCAGAATTTTGTCGAGTCATTTAAAATTTTATGAAAATCGAATGAAAGCTTAAAAAGATATAAATAAAACGTTTGTGCATAATTAAAGAATTTAATAAGACCAAATATATTAATCAGTAATAAATAATTCATGCCTACAAAATTAGGGTGTGAGAAGTGAGAAACAACGTTACTGTCCTAAATGTACAAATCGATTTGTCTTTCGTGAAAAAAAAATATTAAACTCATCATTCGTAGCTGTTTGAATGATTTTCAGAAGAAATATAGAGATATCACAATAACGTACAGTCGTGGAAAAAAAAGTAAACACCCCCTACTAACTCCTCAACAAATTATCGAAGACAAAAGTTACCAGTACCGAACAATTGGAAATAAGTCTACTTTTAAATGATGTAAATAAAATTTTCTTAGGGGCCATCTACATATTAAAACGAATCCGAACTTCATTTTTTTTTTTCAATAGCAATACCCAATTTTAACGAAATATTTCAAATCTCTGGTTCAAACTATGCTTAGACACCGAATTTTAAGTCATTTGAATGATAAATTTTTGAATTATAAACATTCAAAATTAAGTGCCTGCAATGTTAAATTACATTTTCATATATCACCTGAAATTATGCTCCTAATGTGCAATTTCTTTTTAGTAGCAATAATACTAATATACCCAAACATAAATATGCTGAATTTGTAATTTTTATAGTTTTATGATATGAATTATGAATTATGAAATTAATATTCGAAAAAAATATAATTGCAACCTACAATTTTTTTTGATGGATTTAGATTTATTAAGCCCTGCTTTATGGAAATCTAAAATTTCACATTTTCCTTCCAAGTACTTTTCAAATTATTCTTAAAAAACGGTAAAATGATGGTTTAAGGGGCCGTCTATGGCAGAAGTGAGTAGATATTTGAAATTTATTCTGCTGTCCTGTAATCTAAAAGGCTTCATTGACTTCTTGAGTGGCTCTTCAGATGCCTTGATCAAGAAGTTATCGACTGTTAACTCTCTGGGTTAACAATCAAGTACGGAACTTCAGTTTGGATACAACCCTTAAAATACGCTCGTTTTAAAATGATTAATTTCTCTGAAACTTATGGTACAAATTGTATAAAAATTTGTTTTTAGGCTAATTTAAGAGTGCAGATTTCATTTATGCTGTCTGAATTGTGTACTTCTATTGTAAAAAACAAAGTTATGGTTCATTTTAATATGTAGATTGCCCTCTAAGCAAATTTTATATTTTATATACATCATTTAAAAGTAGACTTTTTTTCCAATCGTTCGGTACCAGTAACTTTCTTCTACAGTAATTCGTTAAGGAGTTAGTAGGGAGTGTTTGCTTTTTTTTTTTTTCACGATTGTACATCACTACTCTTTAGGAAACGGAAAGAGAATGAACAAGTTAAAAAAATATGTAAGAAAATCACTTAAAACCATCCAAACTAAGCTAAAAATTGCTAAAAGTGATACAAAATACACTTAAAAGGCATACAAATACCCTTATTTAGTTTGACATATGTTTCATCGTTCAAACAGCGACATTCTCAAGAACTTTGGTGGTACAGATATTTTCGCAAAACAAACAAACGAACAAACAATCAAACAAGAAATTGGTAAATAAAATCACGTGACCATATGTACAATGAAAAACAAGTGCAAACATAAAATAAAATAAAAATGGATATTTGTGAACGTGAATTACCTTCTATTATTGTCTATTATTCTGCAGAGCATCTCTTTCTAAATTTTAGGCAACTCAATGGATGCTGAAGTATTGCAAATATTGTGACTGCGTAAAAAAACTCTATTGTTTCCTGGATAATGAATGTTAAATAAAATCTTGATATATAAATTATTCTAGTATTTTTAAAATCAATCAGTAAAGGTTCTTTGCTACATAATCTGGTCAAAGCTCTAGTTCTCTTGATGTATTTGATGTCTGCTATATATTCATTGATTCTAGTTTTAAGTTTTCTGCTTGTCATACCTATATAAAATTGCATTGTTCCATCTTCTTTGGTGAAAGGTATTTCTTATACTCTTGATAATTGGTCTGGATCTATTTTATCTATTTTCGTACAGTCTATGTTTTTTAATTTTATGGTTCTATACTTTAAAAAGTAAAATGGAACCATTATAAGATCACTCCTGTGTCTGTCTGTCCTCTTGATACAGCCCTTTTACGTGTAAACTATGGAACGTGGAAAGTTCAAATTGGGGGAAGTAATAAAAGCTATTGACCCACATGTTTATAGATTATTAAATATTCACAAATATATTTAGGGAAAATGTAGAGTGGCTAATTGAGTTACATGGAGAAAAAAAATCTTTTCTTTGTATATCGTGTGAAAGCTTTCGTACCACCGAACTCAAAAATACTTTTTTAAAAATTTTATTATACTTTCAGAGATATCGTCGAAAAAGTAATGCAAAATATGTCCCTCTCCCCACTCTACTTCCGAATCTACTGAAATTAAAATCATAAAAAAATTAGGGGTATTAGAAGTTACTTTAAACCATGTAGGAACTATAGCGATTACCCTATGTCGCACGATTTTTGATAAAGTCGCATTTTTCTGTTTCATGCAAATTTCGATTTCAGCAAAAGAGTTGAATAGCGTTGGAGAAATCGTTGCAGAAATTTAAAATGACTAGAGGGCTCTGACCCTGCTCACTAATGTTCGCCAAACCCCGTGATATGTGACACAATTCACATTGAACTGCTACGAATCCCCAACTCGCTTTGCTAGCTCGACACTTTTTGCAGCAACTCTAGTCATAATGAGTACTACCATAAATTATTTTAACGTATAAAAAAAAATAATAATAAGGTTAAAAAAAAAACAGTAATTGAAAACCTCGTTGAAATCACAATTAAAAATGCATTTAGTTGCTGCTATGAATCATTTTAACATTATGAAATTTACCAATGTTTGAAATGTAAAGTAATTAACTAAAAAAAATCATTTGGAACACAATTAATTTAAACATATTGCGCATAATAACGTACAGCACGGCTTAATTTTCTTTCGAAAAACTCGTGGAAAACACTAACTGATACCAAGATAACTCAATATAAATAAACAAACACTATCTAAAGTTCGTTCGACGTGAAAAATACAATATCTCTCAGACACTTGTCAAGTTAACAAAACGTAAAGAACACGTTTTCTGATGTGTCTAAAAGAAACTTTTGATCCAAAAGCTGATTTTCTGAATGCATCACGTGACCATAAAAAGAATCTATGGCCATTGCTTTTCTTACATCTTCCAAAAGATCGTACTATGATTAAAAAGACTGCCTGCTCTGAATTTTGATTTGCTGCATTAGACGAAAAGGCCAGTGAATATGACGTCATATTGACAAAAATCGCGCTAAAATATTTCAGTTTTATATCGACTGTAAAGCTATGACGTCATTGGCAGTTCCTAACAAACCGTAGCTGTGCATTTCCTGGCCTTTTCTATGCTTTTTTCCAGAAAGTAACTCCTTCACACTATGGAAAACTTTTTCAGAATTCGGCTGTTTATTTGAAACAATTCTACCATGTGCCATGATACTTTGGCAGTCCGTATGAAAATGAATCCTTTCTTTCAAATATAACATCATTTTCCCAAACAGAAACATTTATCCCGTCCGAAATTAAAGCGTCACTGAAGCAATTGTTTTAAAATTCCTGAGTTTCATTAAATATTCATTTTAATTAATTTGAAATTATGCAATTTTCAGAAATTTTTTTATTTTGTGTATACCAAGGATCTTTAAATAAATAGCAAGAATTCAGTCTATTTATGTGTACTAATAAGGATCAGGAATATGACGCCATCACTGACACAATTATGGTAAAATATTTCATTCATGGATGAAAATGCATCTTTTGTTTTCCGAATGACGTGATTATCTTCATCGGAAACATTTCGTTTTCCATATTGCTTATTATGCATGATTATTTACTGTCATTTTATTTACATAGATTATTTAATATTATTTCTCAATAAATAATCTGTGGTCTGCTCTTACGCGATTAGTGCATAATTAAAAGGAATCGTTTTAACAGGTTTACATTTTATGAAAACCATTGAAATTCTTCTTTTAAATATGATGCGAGTTTAAGTGGTGAAATCACGCTTTGATTGGTGGGAAGTAATAAGGCAAATTAATTGTGTTACTGCGTTTGTTGACGAACGGCAAACTGCAAATTCAGCTATATTTTAGCGCCACACAAGAGAAATATCTATAAAAACTTCATCGGAAGCATTTCGTTTTCCATATTGCTTACTATGAATGATTATTCACTGTCATTTTATTTACAAGGATTACTTAATATTATTTCTCAATAAATAATCTTTGTTCTGCTCTGACGCGATTATTGCATACGGAATCGTTTCAACATGTTTATATTTTATGAAATCATTGAACTTTTTCTTTTAACTATGATGCGAGTTTAAGTGGTCAAATCACGCTTCTGATTGGTGGAATGTAATAAGGCAAATTAATTGTGCTACTGCGGTTGTTGCCAAACGGCAAACTGCAAATTCAGCCACATTTTAGCGCCATCCAAGAGAAATATATATATATAGATTGTTATTAATAATTTTCGAAAAAAATTGCCGAGTAATTAGCCTAGATATTAACCAGTAAAGAGCTGTATAGTTTGAACATACATAAAGACACGGGCAGCGTACTTTATCCGTCATTGGCTTTTAAAGCCTAAATAACAACTTTCAATGATATATTTATGTAATGCAATGCCCAGTTACTAATTCATATGCTTATTGTGCGGAATCATCTGTGCGCGAGTAGGGTAGACCGGGGCACGTTTACGCATGGGGCACATTTACGTAGTGCACGTTTCCCGAAACGAGTTATAAATGGCGCACCACAAATCATTACAGATTTATGCTGCTCCCTAGCCGGTATTCACATAAGTTTTTTAGCATCAGTCGAGCTATGGTCTAGCATGCGGAAAGGATAACCTGCTTTGTGTCAAGGGGGTAAATTTTGTGTTGAAGTTATTCAACGTTATTGTGAACAAATAATAACTTAGTTAAGGATAAACAAATATATGAACATTAGCAGAATTTTATCCTTTTTTGAGAACTGTATTTGTATGAACAGAAATGTTATTAATTTTCGTTGCACGTTAAAAATAAATTCAAACATGGCGACGGGGCACGTTTACGCATTGACGTTGGGGCACTTTTACGCACATGTGGACTACCCAACACCTGAAAGATTGAGACCTTTGAAAAAGCAGGACCAAGGCTTGGCACCAAGAAAGGGAAGAAAAAGAGGACTTCCGCAATCCTAACTAATACTCCGGTTAAAGAAGTATTAGTTAGGATCTCTCTGACAAGAGCACTTAGAAGCGAAAAAGAAAAAAAAATGCTGACACAACAAAAGAAAAAGAAGAAATTACGTAAAAATTTACTAGATTCTACGGAAGCAGAACAAGATGACAGCAAAGGAAAAAGTATGAAACCAAAACCGGCAAAAAGGAAAAAGTTGGTACACTCTGGAAAAAAGAAAATAGTGAATGAACCTGATGACGAAGATGAAAACTGTGTGTGTATTTATTGCTTGAAATCATACAACCAATCCAAAAAAGGACAAGACTGTGTTCAAATATCTTAGATGCAAAAGAAGGTCTACTGACAAGCGTGCAAAAGGAAATTTTTTGTTTGTAAAAACTGTAACAGTAATGATGAAGATGACTAAATAGTTTCTATAGATAATAATAATTAATCTAGTGTAAATAGTTTCTTTTTTAATTATCAATAAGCCCTATGCTTTCAGTTTAGCCTACAAAATGTTCTTTAATTAATTATCTCTAATTTTTATTATCACTTATAATATGCTTAAAGGTGCCCCCACTTGATACGGGCCAAGTTTACACATCAAGTGGGGAGCTAAAAAAATTATTTTTACGGTGAAAAACACAAACAGGGCAACACATTGAATACACAAATTTTGACTTTATTAACTGCTTTATAAAACCACAATGTCTAAAATTTCCTATGTTAAAACATAAAAATTAGAAAATTCATTGAAAAAAAAACGCGTAAACGTGCCCTAGTCTACCCTAAACTCGCACTTGACCGATTATTTTTAATTTTATCCCTAGTAGCAATTTTTACCTTAGTTTGAAGGATCAAGTGTTTAAAAATGGCAATTTAAGAATGGGAAGTAAGCGTGTAAGAATTAAACTTTTTAAGACTATTCTTTTTGCAACCCTATTTCACTTTAAATCTTTTGTCAGAATAATTTATCGAAAAAAATAATTAAACATTGATAAGAAATCTTATAATATGTAATAAATTACTCTTTGGAAACTTTGCAATTTCTCATCTTTAAGACGTACCCGTAAAATTGAGTTTTCTTAGCAACACGCATAGCGTAAAATGTTTGCCGTTAAAAAGTAAAAGTATTTCAAAATCTGCCCAAGGAAAGAAGTTTTAGAAATACATTTGTATCGGAAAACATTTTATATGCAAAAACTTAACGAAAACGAATAAAGAAATACATTTATTCTTGTTTAAAGTAACACGCGCCTGCAGCAAACTAATAAAAAAGTAGAAAAAACGATATCTATAATGTTTTATATTAGTATACTAAAGATATGTCAAAAATAAACCAAGTTTAATAAATAAACATAGTAAAATTGCAGTAATATAGGTAATTTATCTTTTAAAAACAGAAATGCTGTGTAAATATTCATTTTTGTTACATTTTTGTACACAGGTAATGTCATTTTATACATTTTGTGTTAAAATAATCAATATCGAAATAAAATTAAAGAAAACTTGCTAAAAAGGTGCATTTACTGACACAAATATAAAAGATATCAGAAACATATACGATGTTATTACATAATGAAATAGTTTTTAAAAACCTAAAATCTTCCAAAATCTCACACCGAGCGCTTTCGATCGTATTTTGTTCGTCGTCAAAACAGCTTTGATTGCGTGCTGAAATTTCCTATTCGTACACCGTCCTCCGCTGGGCAACCAGGTGAGTCTACTTTACAGTAGAGGGAGGAAGGAGGTGGGGAGGCAGTAAACTGAAGGTTTCTATCCAACTTTAAGAAAACATCTTCTATTTTAAAAACTTTAACTTATTCCGGAACTTAACTTTCCGGAATTATATATCCAGAATGTCATATGACATGTTATCATTAGTAGCCTTATTGCCTTTTATTAAAATTTCTATGGATTTTTTTATTAACGAAATATGATAATGGGAGGTAGGAATGATGATTCTTGCTTCGTTAAAACGAATATTTAAATCTTGCTGTATGTTAAGTCTCCCTAACGCCGTGGTTTTTCTATTGAACTTAATACAGTCGAGCTCGCTTAAAGCAAGCGTGAAGGGACCGTGATATTTGCTCGTTATAACCGGGCGCTCGTAAAAAACGGGCTCGTAAAAAATTATAAAAATTCATGCATACTTTCTTTATTATACATATTTATTTAATTTTTATTTCTGTACAGTACAAAAGACGTTGGTTAATTTGTTTTGAACTGTCTTATTGTCTCTTTCTTGTGTTATTGTTCTTAGCAGAAGACTCATGGCCCAAAAAAACATCGTCATTTCCCCTCCCCACCCCCCCACCCCCCCTCCATTCGAGAAAAGTTTAAAGTTTTTCTGTGCACTCAAAAGCCGTTGAGTATGTTGGGGTCGGTTCAGCTTGAAATTCTTCACATTCGTCGTTATCATAGCCGCTCTCAAGGTTTATGACTCATAACTAACTTTCGGTTGACTTCAGAATGTTAAAGGAATTTTTCCGAGAAACGATTAGCTGAGCCTGAGAGGTGGAAGTGAATACAAAATTTAAGAATCAGAAAAATATTACCCGTTATTACCGGGGTTTGCTCATTAAATTCCAGTTATGATCCCATCGACTTAACACTGTACCAACCAAGTATTTCTGATTTCCTCGTTAAATCAGGGCTCATTCATTATAAGTGAGTTCGACTATATCACTTACATGTTCTTTCAATCTGTCCTTAAATTTCAGCCCGGTTATTCCAATATATACCCTTTTTTTCGAGTTTCAGTTACCAATGGAATTATGTAAATACCTGCAATTTTATCATCAGGAATAGAGTCAATCTTGCTATGAATTAAGTCTTTGAGTATTCTTGTTGTTTTAGCTAACAGATACAATTGTGTTAAATAATTATTTTTTTTTGGAAATCTCATTTCTATCTTTATAGAACACACTTGTAGAAATATGATTTATTTATTTTTTTTTCAGAAAGTTGAAAATAGGAGAGAGATAGGTTGACTTAATTTTTTTCTGACATTTTTCAATAAATAAATAAATTTTCCCAATTTTAACGTCGATTAGAATTTTTTCTGTAATGAATCATTTTCGTTCATAAAATATTTTAATAATATTTTAAAACGGTATTAAAAAAACTATGCCTCAAAACAAAGTTCAAAACGTAGGCGGCCACCTTAAATGTGACAACGTCACTAAATATCCAGAAAAGTACAGTAAATAAATGTGAGATATACTTTGTACTGGAAACCATATTCTAAAATCGAGAGAGAGCTATTTTTGCTTGGGGAGTGGAATTTTATAACAATTTTATTAGGGAAAAAGTGTACAACTGGACAGACTATATGTTTAATTTTGTGTTCGGACCAGCTAATTGTTCATTATTTTCAAGATTTGAATATGTTAAAATAACCCAAATTAACTAAAGATAAAGATAGGATAGTAAAAATTCCTTACAGTGTTCTGCTCTTCTTACAGTAAATTTTATTGCAAAAGTTTTTGATAGGGTAATATGAATATAGGCCAGCAATAAGAAGTTTACTTAGATTGAAATTGACTTTGTTTGATTTTTTTTTTCATTTGTATCATAATTAAATATATATATTCTTGAAAAAAAAAAAAAAAAAGACTTAAAAGAGATTAAAAAAAAAAAAAAAAAAAATCTAATTAAATATGTGAAGGATGTCTATATGGTGGGTATTTTTTTTTAAACTGACGTTATTCAGAGACATCTATAGCTTGTTCTTGTAACCGAAATGGCATTAAACCGCGTAAGGGGACTAATGACGCCATCGGAAAAAGGATTACGCGTGAAAAAAAAATAGTTCAAAACACTAACGACAGTTGAAAAATACGGCGCTGCTGTAGGCTACGCTGCCGAAAATGGGCATAAAACACGGGTACCAACAACAACAACAAAAAAGAAAATTTATACCTACGTATGCGACAACAGCGCCATTAATTTAGGCTATACGCGCGCTGTGGTAACGTGAAATTCATATTTAACCTGAGCAAAAAATGTTTCTCGGAGGTTTTCGCATGCGTTTATAGCCCAAATTATTGCCGTTGTTGTCACATACATAGGTATAAAGTTGCATTTTCATTTGTTATCAGTGCTTTATGCTCATTCTTCGCTGTGTAGCGTACAACAGCGCCTTCCCTATCGACGGTGTTTTGAAGTTTTTTTTTTTCTTGGAATCTTTTTTTTCCATGATATCATTAATCTCTTTACCAAGTTTAGCGCCATTCCAGTTATTAGAGCGATCTACAAATAGCCACCGCCCCCTGAATAGTAAACATGAACGCTGACACAAAAATGGCGGCTGCTGAAAGAGGAATTTTTTCATCATGTGTACGGCCCATTGAATTTTGGCACAAATAACTTTAATAGTTTTTTCCACTTTAATTTTCTGAGATTAAAAGAGTTAAAGAAATCTTTTATAACATACTGGTGTATAAATTTAAGGGGGAAGAGGGTGTACATACGTAACAAAAAAAAAATAAATAAATAAATAAAATACGCCTTCGGCCAACGCCATTTTTGTGCCTAGTATTCAGAGTTCGGTGAGATAGCTCTGAATGGCGTCAGTTTAGAAAAAAACATTGTATCTAAAGCTATGCTTGTTTAATTAAATGGTGTTAAAATTTAAGTAAAAAAACAATTATTCATTTTAAACGCATGATTTAAAATACACATTTTTTTGGTTAATATTTTAAAAACAAATCTGAACACCCAGAGTTAATATACTTAATCCATGCGAAATGCAAAATAAAAAAAAACATAAAAACACCAAAAAAGTTTTCATATAGATGAAGCTCGGGTATTATTGAATAACATTTACATCTTTATTTGTACATCAACAACAAAAAAAAAATGAGATACATTAAAAGTTAGTAAAGAACAAACGTTGGCTATTTCTTAACACTTTTTCAATGAGTATAAAGTGGAAGAAAAAAAATGCTTATCAACATTTAGCTTACAAAAAAAGTAATACATTTTGGGTAATGGCAAACAGTCGGGTAATATGGAATAGGGTTAAAGGAATATTCAAATTGCAAGGAAACCACGAATTAAAAGAATAACCAAAATTATTTAATGAGTAAGCCATAGTACATTATCTATAAATCTTCAGATTCTTCTAAAAATTGTTTAAATTTTTAGACTCGTTTGGAAACAGTTGTCTTGCAGATACCATATTACCTGAAACATAATCCCTTCACTTTTCAACAAGTTATAATAGAGGAAAGCTCTAACACAGAAATTAATATAACTGTTCAATTTTATAGGAAACTTGATTAAAATAACTAAAAATGAGATTTTATAATTAATACGAATTTTATAAAAATTACCCGCAAAAAACTGCATAAATTGAGTATAAGGTTTTATTTCACCGCTTCTTTCCAACAGCAGATATCCAAACAGAACTAAGCACAGTGCGTCATAGGTGTACCAGAAAGTTGTATGGTATATTTACGCTTGTCTGCAACATAGTATGAGCCAGATATTAAAGTATTCCGTATCGTCAGATCATTCCACAATATCCGAATTTCCCCTATAAACTGTCTACATGTTTCGATTTCATGGAAGCCACTTTCAAAATAAATGAAAAATTTCTCCATCTGTATGATTTATAATGCATTGTTTGAAACGCCATCATTCACTTAATAAATTTTCACTAATAAAAATCATTCACTAATAAATATGATAATGTTTTTCCTTAAATTATTCACTTAATTTTATTTTGACTTTGATGTTTATTACCATAAAAGTAACCATGGGGTAAGACGGGGGTCTCATATCCCGGTCCTGGGCCCATGCAAGCCCTTGTGTCCCAATCCGGTCCGCCCGTAAGCATCATCCCTTCACAAAGGATCCGGTCTTCTTCTGCTCACTGCCCACCGCCGCGCCGGCCAGGCTGCCTAACTCACAAGCAAAGAGAAGACCAGCCGATTGCGACAGCTCTCAACTACTCAGCACAAAAAGTATCAAGTGGTCCCTTCACTTGGTGCCCCTCCGGTTCACCCCGACTTCCCTCCGGAACCGAATTCCTATAGAGGAGTCAGGCCCACGAGCCGATGCCGAGGATTCCCCAAAGGGAGTTGCTTCACGGAAGCCCCTCAAAACCAGATACCATTATCCTGCAGAGACTCTGATGGTAACTATGGAGTAACTCACCCCGCAATTTTGGAAAATTAAATGATGCTATATTGCTACATATCGAATTTTTGTATATTACAATCCCAATTGTTTTTCTTATAATAGATGTTTAGTGTAGATTGGAAGGAAAATTATTTTGCTTTCACTGAATTTTTTTTTAATTTTCTTTTTTTTTTTTTTTCAGTGAATCTTGCACGTTCAGATTTTTTATTATCATTACTAACACTTTGCAACATAGTTGAAAAGTTTTTATGAATTTAGTTTGTCTGTTTGTCCGTACCCTAACTTGAATAAATATAGACAAATTGCCACAAAATTGATATATGTTATTGGAATTTACTGAGGCATCTGTGGCATGTTGTGCATATATTTTATCGTTCATTTATAGTGACACACACATGCGTTTTCAGTTGTGATACCCGTTTAAAAATGTAGCTTTTTTTTTTTTTTTGGCATATTACTTGGAGTGTATAAATTCTATCGATCGTATACAGGTCTACACAAAAGATCTCAAGTGTATTTCTGTTTATTGACGAAAATTGCTGAATAGGAAATTTCAACTGTGCTATGCATTTAATTGAACTAACTTTTAGCATACTATGTAATATACCTACGAATCTTTGGAACATATACAGGGCATCAAAATAAATGGTATTTTTGGGGTTTTCAGTTGCGTTATGAATTTTCTAAATTGTTTATTTAGACATTTTTCAGCTTAAATTGTAAAGTTTTGTTACAGTATTCTGAATGTGTTGGAAAGGGTTTCATAACCTATGCTAAATGCATGATTTTTCGTTATTGTTTATTATACTTTATATCAACCATATGCTACTTTTTTCTACATCTAAATTTCCTGGTAGTCGTCGAATATAAAATTCTCTCATCCATCGGTTTTAACGATTAAGATTCCATTTGATCCAGAACAATTTCAAAATGTATTGGGTCAATATTTTTGCAAATAATGTCCTTTAACTTATGAGGATTGGATTTTTTAAGAAAACATAGTAAAAAATACACAATATTTAATTAATATTTCAATTAATTTCAACAGTGAAATTACGCTCGAAATTATTGAATATTTAATATGTGATTTGTCACATTGCTTACTAAGCGTAGAACCAACAGAGTGAAAAATATCCAAGCGGGGAATTCAACCCGGAACCCTTGGAATAGCGCTCCAAGTGCTCTACCATTTGAACTACCAGGACGATACCCAGATTAGCATCTCTCACTCATATGTGTTGGTAAGGCTGCAATTACAGCACAAGATGGAATAATCACCATGAGTACACAATCTTGTGGCGAACATGAGACACAAATAAACCTACCATCGGTGAACACATACACAATTTTTAATTAATTTTTCAATTAATTTCCAACAGTGATTCCAAGAGTTCCGGGTTCGATTCCCGGCTTGGACATTTTTCACTCTGTTTGTTCTACGCTTACTTAGCAATGCGATAAATCACATATTAAATATTCAATAATTTCGAGCGTAATTTCACTGTTGGAAATTAATTGAAAAAATAATTATAAATTGTGTATATGTTCACCGGTGCTGGGTTTATTTGTTTCTCATGTTTCGACGCAAGATTGTGTGCTTATGATGATTATTCCATCTTGTGCTGTAGTTGCAGCCTTACCAACACATATGAGTGGGAGATGCTAAGCTGGGTAACGTCCTCGTAACTTAAATAGTAGTACACTTGGAGCGCTTTTCCAAGGGTTTCGGGTTCGATTCCCGGGTTGGACATTTTTCACTCTGTTGGTTCTATGCTTAGTTAGCAATGTGATAAATCACATATTAAATATAGTAAAAAATATTCTTTTAAACTAATTTATTTCACAAAAAAAATAATTTACACACTTGAATATCATCCAAATTTTTGAGAAATATAAAACAGTTTGTATCTATAGCAACTAAGGTATACTTAATTCATTGATGAAGAAGCTGAAAATCAGAGTTGTTATGCTTTTTTTTTATTGTCATAAATACCAGTGTAAAATGTAAATTTTTTATTTATCAAACGAATTGTTGTTGTTAAAAAATACAAACAATTTCAAGCTGTTGCCACTGAAAAATATTTTGGAGAGCCGTTTCAATCGGAAAACATTTTCGTGTTCATTTTTTTTTATGTATGATAAAACATATTTCTCTATTTTTTTTCTAAGGAATGACTTATGCCTACACATATGACAAAAGAAATATATAAAATTCCGGTTAATGTTAGCTTTATAACAAAATATTCTAAAATGTTTTAAATGTTATAAACTTACTAAGAAATATATATTTTTTGTAAATTTCTAATAATAAATATATTTTACAGAAATATATAAAACCCCATACATAAATTATTAAAGTTAATTTTATTTACATATTGTGTGTAAAACCCTATATGTTTTATATAACAAATTTAAATTCGATAATTTTTATTAAATTTTAGCAGTTAGGTGAGTGTAATTATGTACGAAAAAAAGAAAGAAGAATCGATGTCTAAATTAAAATATTGTCACCTTTCATCATATCACTGTCTCAGAGCAGTCCGTTTTTTTTGGAATACATGCAACGTATTCTCTCCTTGAAATACTTACAGTATTAATTTGAGCTCATTAGAAAATAGTTTACAAACAAGTAACAAATTAATAGTCTGCAAACGATAAATAATAATGCACGGGATCATTTCAATAAGAAGGGAAAATTATATTTTACTTTTTCTGCTAAATTCAAATATTTGTATATTTCGTACAAATTAATAAAATAAGTGTATGTTTTTTTAAATTAGAAACAACATTTTATTAGTGTTGTCGAAGCAGGAGCTATGATATCAAACTTTTAAATGCAATCAATAATGTTGAGATTGAACTTTTACAGAGAAGTATATGTTTACAAACATTGTAGATATGTTTCGTTTTTCAAATACACTATCTTTATCGAAATACGTATTAACTCAATTTGTACCTGCACGTGTTTATACATTCTCTCTATTCTAAAAAAAAGTAACTACCGCTGTCACCGCCGCCGCCGCCGCCGGTTTTGAATTTTTTGTGACCGGAGGTCTTTCTTCGTTAATATTAAGAAAAATAATGCATACAAAAATATGAAAATCGGTAGTATTATACAGAAATGTTTGATAAACACGCTGATGCAGACAGTTTTCAGATCGAAGAATTATTTTAAGAGATATTTAATGCTAAAGTTGGACAAAATCGTTCCACTAAAAAAGTTTTATAGGAGCAAAGACTGTTCATAGGAATTTAATCATTTTTAGGTCATTTTATGCGTTAGAATTTGCCGGAGTGCAGATTGCATTAATGTTTTGATTTTGACTAATTTTTTGAGGTTTTATTTCTATTTTAAATTCAGATTTTCAGCATTTCTAGAGATATTTTTAACAGATTTTAGAAAGTGATATTAATTTAAACTGTTGCCAACTGTATAAACAGCGGAAGCAATAATGTTTGCTTAAAAAATATATATACATTTATACGTGTAAATAAATTAAAAATTTATTTACACGTGACTATTATAAACAGAAAAAAAACATTTGTAATTAGAATTAAATAATTATGTACGAAAAGCAGGAACTTATTAAAAATTATGTTATAAAAACTATAATTACACGTGAATTTTAAGAGAGAAAGGAATTTGTAAAGCAATAAATTTATTAACATGCGTCAGAAGTCTTAAATAGGAGAAATTACGTCATATTTACGTCACATTACAGTTATTACATAAAATGAACACAAAATAATATTGCAAAACGGTTTAAATTTAGAAATTGCGCTAGGCATTTATTTGATATTTTAAGAGGATACTTTTCAACTATTTTTGTTAGGAAAGCGCAAATAATATTTAATTTGTAACACAAGTATTTTCACGTGAATATTAAAAAGAGAAAGAATAGTTTGGTCAAAATTACGTCAGATTAAAAACGATTAATTTAAAATGTCTCATTTAAAAGAACTTTCTTTTCACTTTGTTAAAAAATACCAGGAGACAAAGACTCTGTTTACTTAATTCCTTTTATATTACCTTATTTTGAAATGTTGTTACACGTGTCTACGTCATCAAGTTATTTTTATTTCGACGTTTTATTTGTATTTTCATTAATGTTGTACTAATTTATTTGATTTTCGTTATTTAAAATAAAAATTATGTCAATTTGTATAATTTGGCGAGTGGCTTGGCGATTTATATAATTTGGCAAAATGGGTCGACGGGATAATCAAGTAGTACCGCAACGGATTTGGCGTTAAATTTCCCCAATCAAAGAGAAATGAATAGAAATCCGTTTATAGAGAGATCGCCACTGTTTTTTAAATTATAATTCAATCTTTCGAAATCTTTTTAAAGCCGATCAAATTAGCGTGCATTTAGAGTCTACGGTGTCTGGACGGGGGTTGGCGAGCGTAGCTCGTAGGGGGCCGAGCCCCCTAGTATTTGATTAAAAAAGTACATAAATTTGGCAGGTGTATCGTGAGAGCTGTTTCTCAGGAATCAATTCGCGGAATTTCATAAAAATGTATCACATTAATTTAGAATTTGACAATACGGATTATATTTTGTTGTCATCACTATATTTGTTGTCGCTTTTATGCTGTGTTTTTTAGGATTTCTCAGATATCTCTGCATCGGTTGGATGGAATTGCACCAATTATTTTACTCGTGATGCTATTTCCTGAAAATTGATATTGTCTCAGCTTTGGCTATGACCACTCAATAGCGGGCGCTGTTATCCTATGCCTTGAGAAATAGACTTTTAACGGGATACACTCTCAGTTGATACAGTTTAGCAAGCCGGATTTGTCATATTATTAACTATACATTCGTGTACATTTCATACACTGTATAAGCACATTGTTTCTGCAATACTTGCCAGAAGACGTATTACACTAAAGTATGTACAGGCTTTCTAATCACGATCAAACTTCAGTCAGATTTCATTATTTCAAAGCTTATTAGTATCCTCAACTGAAAGTTTAAATGATAATTTATCTCAAATTATAAACGATATCCTAACACTTCAAATAAGAAATTTTTGTCTGAAAGTAATTTATCGATAAAAGATTATTAATATAGAAAAAAACAACGTCAAAAGTGCCACAACTTTAAATTTAAAAACTTCGGTCGCATTTAAAGTACCGTCCTCAGTGAAAAGAGTATCGGAAATTTGCTCAAATATATATAGGAGAGAAGCGGATTAACCCTAGATCTACCGGGAATTTTATTCAAGTTTTAATAAAACGTTCTACACCAGAATTTTTATTTAAAACTATTTAACTTGTTTATTTACCTTATTTTTGTCTGGTTTATATACTTAGTTTATTTTAAAGAAATTTCTGGTTTGAATGAATATTTTGTATGTACCTGTCGGGTCCAATGGACCCGTCTGGTAGACGGAGGGTTAAAGTGAAAGGGTTATTGACCAATTCGAAGACAGGAGATTATCGGTAACAACCAATAAGAAGATAACATAGAAAATGGAACCGAAAATGTGAAAAATAAATTAAAATTTTCTTTTTTAATATATATATATTTATATTTACACTATTTGTACTACTTATTATACTCAATTAGCAGTATAACTTCGTTGAGTATGGTTATGTTTGGAGATAGATAATACATTAAGATACTTTCAAAAGTGCCTTTTGAATATAAATAAAGCTGTTATTTTCATAATGGAACCTTAATAAAGGAAAAAAAAAGAAATATATAAGTATAGAACATTAAAGATATTTTCTTTGCTAATTAATATATTAAAATAGCTTCTTTATCTTGCAATGCTTAATGCATCATCAAAGAAAGAGTAACTTAATACTAATGAGTGGAATCACAATAAATAACTCCAAATTCGAAACAAATATCCAATCTATTGGACCATGATTTGCGAATTCTTATTTAAGTAGGTCATTTCCTTTAGATTGTCAGACGTTAATCGCCATGTTAATGACTATTTCTTTCATTATCTATCGTATTAAAAAGTTATTTGTTTTTGTTACTAAATGCTTGAATAAGGCTAATATGAGTGCAATAAAATAATAATAATAAATTTACGATTGTATGAGCGCTATAGGGATTTTATAACGCAGATTTGAAAAGAAAAATTGAAATGTTTGTATTCAGTGTGTTTTAACATGCTTTAAAATTTCATTCTTATAAAGATCGATATTGAATTACAGATTTATTTGGAAATTATTTCCATTAAGAATAATATTTACTAAGGAATATGTCTTTTAGTATTGAAACAGACTGACAGAATCTTGAAATGGTTGTATGTATTAAAGAAAACATTTCATTCAATATCCGTAAAGAAGAGAGATAACTTAAAACAAAAGTTAAATTATAATAGAGTGATTGTAAAATAAATATTAATTTAATTTGTTTTATTACCATTTTTCCGTATATGAAAAGTAAAAATGGAAGCATTATAGTAAGGCGAAGAGAGTTCGCGTGGTAGGAGAGATTGCGCACAAAGAGATTCGACGGGAAGGAGTACAGTGCGCGCGCAGCGACTCCAGGTAGTTGTACAGCAGCATTAGTGCAGTGTCTACATGAATTTGCATATTGATTGTTCCAAGCGTCTTGGATAAATCAGTGCTATTTTGTTTTGTTTTTCCAAAGTAAGTGCTTGAATTTTCATAACTGTTCGTCAGAATTTTTATAGAACGTCAGTAATACAAAATATTTTAAACTTAACGATTTTTCATAAACTACTATCCTGGACTAAGTATGCGAAACCAACAATTCATTTTAGAAGTGGCCATATTTAAATAAAAGGCCGCGCAATCTCTCCTACCAAAATAGGAGATTTTGCGCATTTGCTACTTTGGAGAGATAGCGCATTTCCCCATAAGTTTAAGTACTAGGAGAGATTACGCAGCTTATTGATAAAATTGTATGAATTGCAAATTACGTGTAAAACATATGAATGAATAAATTTTTAAATATTTTCGGAAAAACACATAATTATCAAAACTAAATTCGGCAACAAATTAATTTGTGAAAAAATACTTTTGCAGATAAAAATTTTATTAATAAATTAATAATACAGTTGTTATTAAATTAATTTTATGTAATTATTTTTGTTAATAAATTAATAATATATTTGTTAATAATTTAATTAAATATTTATATATATTTTTAATTTATGAACAATAAATTTGCTAATAAATTAATTTTGTTATCTAAAATAAATTTTCTAATAAAATGTTTTGGAAAAGCTTTCACCCATTCGAAGTAGTGTAATGCCATCCAAATCAAAAGGAAATAGAGTGCAAATAATGTTACTGATCCACAAAATATACATGGAAAAAGACTTAAGAAGGATGCCGCTACAAAAAAAATACTGCTGAAGATAAGGTGCTTCCACAAAAAGTGGGATAAAAGAACTCAAGGAAAAAAATCCGACGTTCAATGAGGATGAGTGCACTGAATGTCTGGAATCGTACCAGGAGACAACTCCGACAACGGACTGGATTCAATGTATTGCTTGTTGCAGGTGATTGCACGAAAGATGCACGACTTAGAACAATAAGTGCATCGATTGTGGACAACGACAACTTCGGTTAGCAAACAAAATACATTGAAACTGTGGAAATGGAAATGAAGTAATTTTCAAGTTAAACATGTTATCAACTAGATTAATGTTATTTTTTAATCTTAGTAGGGCTTGCTTTTTCTAATATTTTAATCTTCTTAAATTAAATTTTTGAACTATCGTTAAAATTCTTTCTTTAACTTATTATTTAAACATTTGGTTGAAATATTAACTTTTATACAATAATATTTACTCACAAAAACCTTTCAACAATGGCGATTAAGTGTAATTATTATTGTTATCAGTTTAATTGTAGTTATTATTAATAACAATCTCATCAACTTATGTGCGCAATCTCTCCTACCCTAAAAGGAGAGATTGCGCAAAATAGTTTTCTTGGTTTTATTACTGCTGTTCTATTAAATTACAGTATAACAACAAAATAACAATGGAAATGCATAAAAAACAAATGAAGTCAAAATTATTCATGCATAGTTTAGAAAAATATTAATATTTAGATTTTTTATAATTATTCTTTTGAAATGTGCACAGACTCTCGTCGCTTTACGTTATAACATCACTCCTGTGTCTGTCTGTTCGTCTGTCACAGCTATTTTACTCGTAAGCTAAGGAACATGGAAAGCACAAATTGCCTGATAAAATAACCGTCTATTGACCCACCTATTTATAGATTATTAACCATTCACAAATATATTTAGGGAAAATGTACAGGGGCTAATTATTACTTGAAAAATATTTTCTTTGCATGTCGTATGGAAGCTTTCGTAACGCATAATTCAAAAACACATTTCTTTTAAATTTAGGCATTATATTTTCAAAGATATCTTCGAAAATGTAATGCAAAAATATGCCCCTCCTCTATTTCTGAATCTACTGAATCTAGAATTATCAAATACTTAGTGGTAGTAGAACTTATTTTAATCCTTGCAGGAAAACTATAGGAATCACCCTAGGTCCCATGGGGTTTGAGAAATTGCATTTTTCAGTTGCACACAAATTTTGATTTGCGGGCGTTCATCAAAGGACTTGAGGAGCTCTTGGGGTACGTATTGTTGCTGAAGTATAGAAGTATTAATGTAATAATGATTTTCTAAAAACATTGTCGGTAATTACTAGAGATATTAACACTTAAAGACACGGGCGGATTCGTATTGCACAAAGACAAGGTTGGCGTACTCGATACGCCATCGGCTTTTAAAGCCTAGATGAAATCTTTTAACGATATATTTGTGCAATATAATTAAAAAAGTTATACACATTAGAAACATTTGATACTATTTAGGCTTCATATCTCTCGGAACTTTCATGGTATATCGATCTATACTATTCAAGTAAAATAGCTATACACAACTACATCTTGTATAGCTAGTTTTTCACAGTCTTATTATTATTTTAGCAACGTTTTTTTTGTCGTATTACAGTTACTAATTAATAAAATTAATGCACAGTACACTATGTGCGCGTGTAATACTCGGACATGCTCGATCTTTTAAAATAAAGCCTTTTGAAATAACAATTCTCTGGAATCCTTGTATTAAGGTCAAACTCTTAAAAAAAAAGCTTTTTCAATTTCAAATTTTTTGTGCCTCTTTAAATGTATTTTTAATTTTTTAAAAGGCCGCCATTTTGAAAAAAGTTGGAGACTGATGCTGTATAACAAACCAGGTCCAGACACTGGTTTGCCCTGTGCACACGTTTAGTGACATTCATATCGATTAATAAATATGCGAGCGATCACAAAGAAAAATCAGATTTTTCCAAAAATGTCAGCCACCCCAAAATTTAAATCTGTTATATATCAGCCATTTTTAGATGCGCTAGTAATGATATAAATTACATAAATTATATAAATACTAAGCACCTATAGTCGTCGTCTGTTCCGTCCGTCTATCTGTCTGTCAGTCCACATAAAACAGCAAAAAACTACCCAAAATTTGAAATTTAATATATAATCGTAGTAGACTTTTGTCGAGTCGTTTCAAATTTTATTAAATTCAATCAAAACTTTAAAAGATATTAATAAAAGTTTTTTTTTATTCTATTAAATCCTATCATCAATAATTATTTCAGTGGTATCCCATGAAAGTTATTGATTCTTGGTTGCCTTGGTGATTACGTACTATTTAACATAGAGTTATATTATTTTAGTATTACTGAATTTAATATATATAATTGTAATAAATTTTGTATTCATGCATTTCTGCATAAGAGACCAACAGGTATTGTACCATTATCTAAATATTTATAAAACTAGTGTTTTAAAAAAACACATTTGTTAAATCTAACACTTTAAACATTCAAATGCCTCGATATTCGTAAATTCATAAGTTTAAAAAGGATAAATAAATGAGTAAAAGTTGATTAAATGATAATATGTTAATAAAATTCTACAATGAAAAAAATATAAAAAAGAAATATAAAATCTTAGCATTAGGTGCATTTGGACTTGCCTTCGTCTATCCTCATCGGCAATTTCAGACCTCTAAGTGTGGAAGAATTTCCTAGACATCGCGGACAGATATACAGGTGCACACAGACAAATAATAATCTTTCATTGGAATAGATAATTCTAACTAATTATTAATTATATTTCAAAAAAGGTTCATAGTAGCCAATAGGAACGGTTAAATTTTCAGAACTTTACATAATACTTAAGTTAATTCAAAACAATATGTTATAATAATATAACGTAATTTTAAATTTATATTATTATACTGGGCGGTCATAAAAAACGTCCTTGTTATATAAACCCCTAGCCGCCCAACCGCTCAACCAATCGAAAAGAAAATTTAGATATATTTATTTGAAGATATGCGCTCGAGATCGTGATGATTTAAAACAATAGAGCTCTCACCGTTACAGTAACAGTGAAAAAAATTCACAAATTTCGAATGGCAACACCCATTTTGTTGTTGTGCAAATTCATCAGCGCATTAAAAAACCGTAAATGGCGTTGGAATTATACACGTACGATGAAAATTGCCAGTGTAAAACACTTGCAAAAATGACCATTGCGAGAAACGAAGAAGTGGCTACAGGGCTTGTTTTTCAGTACCCGATTTTTTTTTTTCACTTGTGAACTGAGTAATGTTGTAAGATTTCTTTTAAAATGTGTTTTTGAGTTGTGTTTGTGTACACATAGTGAAGATAAAAATGGCGTCTTTCGTTTTAGAGTGCTGAATATTACGTTACATAGGAACTGATTAGGATTGAGTGTCACAATATTACACAGGCAATTTCACTCATATGTGTATCGTTCCAACGCCATTTATGGTTTTTTATTTTGCTGATGAATTTGCGCAAGAAACAAAGGGTGTGGCCATTCGAAATTTTCAATTTTTTTCACTGTAACCGTAACCGTGAGATATCTATTGTTTTAAATCATCACGATCTCGAATGCATACTTTCAAATAATTACATCTGAAATTTCCTTTCGATTGGTTGAGCGGTTAGGTCGCTAGGGCTATATATATCGGAGAAGGGTTTTTATGACCTTACTTGTAGCACTAACGGACGCTGATAGAAAATTGATTTTGTAGATACTCTAGTAAAGAGAGGGAAAAAACGATAATTGACAAATATTCAAATTATTGATTTCAATATGTAGAAATAAAAAGTAACATAACTAAAATTTATTTGTTTGCTAACAAATAAAACGTTAGTTCGATCATTCATATGAAAGTGGATGAATCTATCAATGTCTGTATGGGAGAATAATTAAGCATTCTTGACAAACCTTCTAAGCAAAAATCGAAGAAAACTAGAAAAATATTTTAGTTTAGACAAATTTCTATTCAGTTATTTTCAGATCCTGTTATCTTAGGTTTTCAGTATTTGTTTTTTTTTAATGTGTTGCTAATAATGTTGATAATTTGACAAAGAAGTTTAAAACAAAGTAAAACATCGCGGTGTTAGAACGTTTTTGTTCAAAATTGCCAATGTTTTACTTAAAATAATACCAGTAACCTACTATTGATGATACAACGAATAATAACCTATTAATTAAGATTTTAAAGTTGTTTAAGTAAATATTTTTCATATAAATAAATGACATTAACACAACCTATAATTTCTGATAATGATTTTAAATGGTGAACTGAAATATTTTAATTAATATTTGAACATTTGTCATTGATGGGAAATACGTATATATTATTTAATATGTGAAATCATTATATCACACCAAGTCTTTAAAAATATTTCATTGAGTGGATGCATGTATATGTCATAGGCTAATTCAGAAATCAGGAACTTTGAAAAGAGCCTAGGCTGTTTGCAAAAAGCAGAGCTAATTGGAGAATCATCTCTCTTTTTCCAATTAGCCTGATATTTTCCAGGCTTTTCCGGATCCGAACAAGACAAAATAATTTCCGTCGGCAAGCAACCCGATCCGAACTTGAAAGTTCTATTTGAAGTTAACCCGAAATCCGACCAGAACCCGAAATAAAAATACATCAGGCCGTAACCCTGATGCAAATTAATTTCCGTGAACACGCAGTACGACCAGAATCTGAAAATTCCATTTGGAGTCAATCGGAAAAACGACACGACCCCCATCTCAAAACGACAAAAATATTTCAAAGAACCTTAACCAAATCCGAGCAAGACAAAATAATTTACGTCGACATGCTACCGGATCCGAACCTAAAAGTTCCATTTGAAGTCAACCCGAAAACATTCTATAACCCGGGTTCGGGTCGAGTTTCGCGTTGAGTTCAACTAGAATTTTCAGGTTCGGATCGGGTTGCCTGTCGACGGAAATTATTTTGTCTGCTCGGATCGGGTTCTGGTTCTTTGGAGTATTTTTGTCTGTCTAAATTTTCGTTCGGGTAGGGTTTCAGGGTGACTTCAAATGGAATTTTTATGTTTTGGTCTTTTGCGTGTCGTCGGAAATTAATTTGTCTTGCTCGGATCTGATTATCGTTCATTGGAACATTTTTGCCGGCTGCAGATTTGGTTCGTTTTTTTTTTCAAATGGAATTTTTAGGTCGGGGTCGGTTTGCGTGTACACGAAATTTTTTTTGCCTTGCTCGTATCGGATTATCGATTTTTGGAATATTTTGTCGGGTTCAAATGTCAGTTTTTTAAAATGAAATTTTAGGTCCGGGTTGGGGTGCGTGCCCACGGAAATTATTTTGTCTTGCTCGGATCGGGTTATGGTTCAATGGAATATTTTTGGCGTGTTCAGGTTTGGTTCGGGTTAGAACTCGGGTTTTTTTCAAATGGAATTTTTAGGTTCGTGTCGGGTAACATGTCCATGGAAATTATTTTGTGTTGTTCGGATCCGGTTATGGTTCTTTCGAATAATTTTGTCGGGTTCAGATTTGGTTCACGTCAGATTTCGGGGTTTTTTAATTGAATTTTTAGATTCTGATTTGGTTGCATGTGCTCAAAAATTACATTTTGTCTTGCTCGGACCGGCTATGGTTCATTGGAATATTTTTGTCGGGCTCAGATTTGGTTCGGTTCAGATTCAGGGATTTTTTCAAATGGAATTTTTAGGTTCGGGTAGGTTTACGTGCAGACTGAAATTATTTATTCTTGCTCGGATGGGGGTGCAGTCTGTTGTAATTTATTTTTCGGGTTCTGGTCGGGTTACGGGTTAATAAGCCTAAAAGAATCATCCTGATTGGGAAATAAATGGTCATTTTTCAATTAGCCTAATGGCGTCTAGTCTCTTGGCAATAAGCCTGAAAAATATGAGGCTAATTGAAAAAGAAAGATGATTCTCCAATTAGTCCGGATCTTTGCAAAGAGACTGATTTCTAAATTAACCTACGACATATATAACATTTAATTAGAAAATCTCTTAAACAAAATAATAGAAAATAAAGAAAAATATTGAAGTAGAGTAAGCAAGATTGAAGTAAATCTGACCTTTATGTATTTCGATCTCGTTTAAAAAAAAATCTGCTTATGAATTGATAGTATTCAAATAATAACAATTCATTACTGCATTAAGAGTTATTAAAGAAATTCAAAGTAGAAGACAAGGAATTTAAAAATCAAAATTTTCACAAGACTAAATAAGAAAAAGTTAAATGTTTTTAGGGTATTTGTATAACAAACTCGCATTTAAATAAAAATCTTGGTGAAATTATCTAAGGTTTAAGTCAATGAATCAGTGTAGAAATAAACATATATTAGGATAATTTTTAAAGATGAGTATAATGACAAAAATTCAATTTGTATTCTGATAAGAAATTCTCATAATAATTTAAACTTGAACCAAATTTATACCAATTTCAAATAAATAGGTACTTTTGAATAGCAATTGGATTTTAAAATGTCCGACTCACTAAGTAATCTATTCTGGTTAAAATATTTAATTCATAAATAACTGTATATTTTTCTCGGTATATTAATTTCTGTTGAATATCCAAAAATACAAGGATATATATAATGTTCACAAGAGAAATACTTGTAACGAAAATAGAAAAAAATGAACTAACGCTACTCCAGCATCTTTATTACAATTTGACGTAATTTATTTAATATATAAATTTGAAAAATGCCCGAACAATCCATGTCAGTTATATTTATGTTGTAAGTAAACTAAATTATATTTACAGTACTAAGCAAGCACACTGAAATTTTATGTTGACCTTTTCGACCACATTGCATTTTTTCGAAAAATTACTTAAATAAAAATATAAAAAAGCATTTTTTTAAATAAAAATTTTAATTAAAATTTCATTTTTACATACAAATTCAATTAAAAGTTAATATAATTTTCCATGGGTTATTTGTTTGCAGGAAAGATTCGATCATTTGTTTTAAAATAATTTTAATTCTTTATTTTTCTATATATTTTTTTCATTTTGTAAAACAATATTTATACGTCATTCACCTATAGAATCGCATATATTTACTATTATTGGTACTTACTGAAATTTAAGATTGATTATAAACCTTTTAGTTCCTTATATGCTTGAATGCAAGAAAACAAGTAGTTACTTTTACATTATAACACATTAATTAAAAATTCGCTATATTAATAAAAAACATAAAAAAAAAAAACAATTCGTTCACAAAATGCAAGAGTTAAAACGTTAAAATGTTTAATAATGCATACATTTCATTAATTCGGAAATGCTGGGCGAAAAGCTTTTTATATCTATTATAATACAGTAAAACCTGTAAATAAAGGAAACATCAGGATCTGTGCCATTACTCGGGGTTATACATTATTTACTGGTAGAAATATATAAATAATATAACTTAAAAAATGTCTAGTATTCGGGATTGTCCATTATGGAGGTTTTAGCGGACCTTATTACAATTTTATAAATTATTAGAAAACATTAAACAGGTATCATACAATGTAAATGACTAAAAAATGTTGAATATGACATTTTACTGTGAAAAAACTTTAAATTAATTAATCCTTAAAAATTATTTCCTTGATTATATACAAGTATTTCTTTTATTATGTTACTCTCATGAAACTATTATGTAACGAGTATAAAAAAAAATGACTTTACATAATTTAAAAGTAAAGCCATTTTTTCACGAATAAATTATGCTTAGTAAAATTATAAATATGTTTCACGTAAAACACATACTATGTACTTTAAAAGAAGTCTTTAGAGAAATCTAATCAAGCAATTTAATGTTTTTAACAGAAGTTAAATAAAATCTACGAGAAAATTTCATCTTTGTCATTTTCCTCTCCGATATTTGAAAACTTGAACTAAAAGGTTCAACGCCAGAATATATTTTAAATTAAATGTAAATATTTAATATATTTAAACATAAGTGCCTATGATGATATTTTTAGACAAATTAATTTGGTAAAAAAAAGCTTTTTAAAAATCATTACTTTGTTATTTGATATGAAGAAATTAAAAAAAAAAAAAAAAAAAAAACTTTCTTTAACAAAATAATAAAAATAAACTCTTTTAAAATTCTAACAAGTTTTAATTATTTTTTTTATATTTTGTATATTAATTTTATTAACACTATTAATTTAATTAAAGGTAGCAAAAACCAGGAAAAAAATTAATTTTATATTATATGCCTTTTATTTCTTATATAATTAGAAACACGAAAATAAGCATCAGTTAAAACGTTAAAATATTAAATAATTTATTCCATTTATCGTTTCGGAAATGCTGAGATATCAGCTTTTTATAACTATTATACAAGGTGCGTCTAAAAAATTCGGTGAATGGAAGCATAAAACAAATAAAACAAAACATGGAGACCAAATACCTTTAATCATCCTCAAAGTAACAGCTTTGGTCACAATACACGTATGACATCGATGATAAAGCTGCTGGAACTCGGCAGCGAAAGCCTTCTTTGGGATCGACAGAAGCACAGATGTCACATGTCGTCGGATACACGTCCTTCCTGAATTCCAATTCCTCCGATATCCATCGTAAAGAAAGTCAGCGATTGCTTGATAGCATCTGTCGCACCCGCTCTATGTTGTCAGTCGTCACACTTGTAGATTGTCTTCATGATCGTGGTTCGTCATTCACGGTTTCCTTTACCTCACGAAAGCGTTTAAACCAGTCGCACACGCATTTTTTGCTGACTGCGTCTGCTCCGTACACCTGGACCAACATTTCATGCGTTTCTGTGTCGGTTTTTTTCCAATTTGTAGCAAAAGTTGTTGTTTATCCGTTGCTCCATTTCAATATGATGCGAGTTTTCAAACGCACACAGTTTGACTGCCCATAGCAGACTATTCTGCCTTGGTGTTTTGCGTTTCTTGCTACATGCCGTCTCTTCATTGGTCTCTACCTGCGCATGCATAGGCACGCATTTTTAACTCACGTTATTTATCATATATCCACCCATTCACCGAACTTTTTAGACGCACCTTGTAATACAGTAAAACCTGTAAATAAAGGACACCTTGAGACTTGTGAAAATGGTGCATTATTTGGAGGTGTCCATTATTTACAGGCAGAAATAGGCAAATAATACATGTGTTGTGGAATTAAAAATTGTCTGCTACTCGGGAGTTTCCGTTATGGGGGTTTTACCAGACCTTATTACAGTTTAATAAATTGCCATTAAACATTAAATAGGTATTATACAATATAAATGTCTAAAATATCTCCAATACAGTAAAACTTTTAAATAAAGGGATTTAAAAAGTGTCTACTAATCGGGAGAGTGCGTTATGGAGGTTTTACAGGGCCTTATAACAATTTAATAAATCGTCAGAAAACATTAAATAGGTATCACACATTGTAAAGAAGTAAAACATTTCCAATATGACATTTTACTGAAAAAATAAACTTTAAATTAATTAATCCTTGAAAACTATTTTTTTTTATATATAATAGTATTTCTTTCATTGCGTTACTCTGATAAAGCTTATATTTTTTAACGAATATAATAAAGAAAATTACTTTACATAATTTGAAAGTTGAGCCGTTTTTGTACGTTTTTTGTACGAGTAAATATTACTTAGTAAAATTATTATTATGTTTAATGTAAAACACTTACTAAATTGAAAAAAAAATTCTTCATACACATCTAATAAAGTAATTTAATGTTTTTAATGAACGTTAAATAAAATCTGCAAGAATATTTAATCTTTGTAATTTTCTTCTCCGATATTTTGCAAAAAATTTAACTTACAGGTTCAACCCTAGAATATATTTTTAATTAAATGTAAATATTATTATATTTAAGTACAAGAGAGTCTGATGATGTTTTAGACAAATTAATATTGTAAAAGAAAAGCTTTTTAAAAACATTACTTTGTTATTTGATATGATGATATAAAAAAAAAAAACTTTCTTGAACAATGTATCAAAAGTAAAATCTTTTAAAATCCAAAAGAGTTTTAAGAATTTTTTTTTAAATGTTTTGCATTATATTATTAATTTAATAAAAGGTAACGATAACCTGTAAAAAAATTTAAGTTTATATACGATAATTGTGGATTAAACAGGATTTAGAATTTCTTATTTTTATAATTAAGCTTTTTGTTTTTAAATATTATTTTAGAAATAATTACTATTTTAACATGCTACATACTTGTTTTATGAATGTCCTAAAGAAACTTACATTTATATAAAAAATATTATAAAAATCTTCTGCAAATTTGCTGAAGCGAAAAATCTAATAATTAATAATGCAGCCTTTTAAATATCTAACAATGTTTTATAAATATTTATATTTATTAAATGTATAATTAAAAGTATTTGTTTTTCTAATACAGTCATCAGCAAAAGTTTAGACACTAGTGATATTTAACCTTTAAATAAAAAATACGAATACTTGGGTTACACAAATGGCTGTACCTTTTTTTAAATATATTTTAAACATTTTAGGATGGAAATAACTGTTTTAATGTAGGATATTGTTTAATTTAACTGAAAAAAGTGAAATTTGCATATTGTAAAATTTAGACACTTTCTTGATTTTTTGACAACTGTTCACGGAAAAACGCAAATTTCAAACTTATGACATCACATGCATGAAGTGTTTAAGTGCACCGCGCGATAGCATCGGTTAGTCAAGATGCCGTGATCTAGAAATTTTCATTCAGATGATGTAATTGAAGCATGGAAGCTGAAATTGAAAGGGGAGAAGACTGTTGCAGATATTTTAGCTACTTAATAGTCCAAAGAAGTCTGTCTATCAAATACTGTCTAAGGGTGACTCTTTCAAAACAAAACATAGATCTGGAAGTCTTCGTGTGGCCAGAAAATGAGATGGTAGAAGGATTCATAAACTGGCTTCTAGACAAATGATGATTGCTAGTCGCATTAAAAGTGAGTCAGAGCTTTCTGTGTCAACGGGTACGATTCGCAGATGAATGAAAGAAAGATTTAAATTATTTTACATGAAAACGATAAAACAACCAGCTCTGAAATCTCACAAGAAATTGACGAGAATACAGTGGGCTCGCAAACAGGTGGCATATGCACCCAAGCGGTGTACTGTGATATTCAGTGAATAAAAAAACCAGAATTTGGATGACACAGATAGGTGGGCATACTATTGGACGTATGACTTGCGTAAAGAACCTCGTACTTTCTTTTGTCAACAACAAGGAGGGGACTCTTTAATGATTTAGGCCTAACTTTTTTTTAATGCTCAAGTATCTCTGGAGTTCCTCAATGGTCGTCAAGCAGCGTAGGACTACATACATAAATTGAAAAACAATTTACAGCCATTTGGTGAACTTTAAGCTGTTTTAAAGTATGCATTTGAGCAAGATTATGCGCCCATTCATGTTGCATACAAAACAAAAAATTGTATTAACTCTCGAAATATTACTGTTATCGACGTGTAGCCCTGATATGAACTCAATCGAAAACTTTCGTGGCATCATATCTCATAAAGTGTACGCAATTTTTTGACAATACTCCTCTGTTAATAAACTTCGAACTCCTGCTGAACGTGTTTGGTTCAAAATAGACCCCCAAATGATGCAGGATTTAGTTTCTTCGATGTAAAGTCACATTTTTGCACTAATTGTAGACAATGTGGGTGCAGTTCGATTTTAAGTTATGGTTATTTTTCTGTAAAAAGACAGATTGTCTACACATTTGCCGCAACGTTAATTTTGTTTTTTTGTCGTTATGTATTATGTAAAGTGTATAATTTCAAATTTATTATTTGTGAATAAAGAATAAGTCCCTAGTAATATATGACAGTTGAGCTATAACAATTCGTTACATACTTCTCAGTACAGATGAATAACCGATCATTGTCTAAACTTTTGCTGCGCACTGTATCTGTTAGGTGTTTCAGAGTACAATTTTCTATTATTAAACATTTACAAATAGAAAAAAATAATCTATATAAAATTACAAATAGTTATTGAATTATTATATTAGAAATTGAAAGAAAATGTATTAGAACTGTGAGTAGCCCACTGCAACACATAAATAAATAAAAATAAGTAAAAATAAAATTTAAAAAATCCAAAAACCTGACTGCGTAAAAAGCGAACTAATTATTTCTCATAATGTGAAGCTATTTTTATATGACTTACCTATTTTTTTTTATTTACTTGTATGGATGACTTTTAAGTTGCGTTTAATTGTTAGTTCCTATCTATAAACACTGTATTGATCAGGCCTATAGATGTCTAAGAAGGTTAGAGTTGCAGTAAAGCTAGAGATCCTACCTACACAACTTCCAGATTGCGTAATTTTTAAACGGAACTTCTGACTGTCAAATAGTCAACGAAACATCGTCTTCATTTTGAAAGACCTATCCAATGATATGCCACTCAATATGGTGCGTCAAATTTTCTCTTCGTCTCTACCGCAATTATTTACGGCCGCGATTTTGAATTTATAAAAACAAAAACTAGCTTATAACCATCGGACGGTTAAGACGAATCGATAGAGACCTCATTCATTAAAATCCCTTCAGCCGTTGCAATGTTTCGAGGGTATAAAAAATCCACATACCCAGATACGCGTGAAACACATATCCCTTCTTGGCAGTCGGGTAATAAACCATAATTCCAAACTACAAAGGCGAAAATTATCTACTAAAAATCATGAGTTATTAATTGATTTATAACATAAGAATATGAAAATATAATTAGAAATCCAGTAGTACAGTGTGAAAAATAAAACAATGAATAAATAAATAAATAAATAAATAAATAAAAACCAAAATTTAAAAACTGTAAAGTTAAAATTATCAACTAAAACCCATGTAAGAAAAATTACTAAATTTAAAACATTTACCTTAATACATTCGAAATCAGTATTCACTCTAGCTGACAAATGAAAATGATGGAAAAATGGAATTTATGTTTTTAAATAAAATTGCAAAGTCTAATACTTTTAGTTATAGATGTCATAATTTTTAACAGGTTCTATGGACGTTGTAGAAAATAAACAAAGAATTGGCTTTCGAAGTAATTAAAAATTAAAAATCGAATGAACCGAAATAATAATACGTGTATGTCCCCATAATGTTTATTTTTTATCTTAGTTATATGTATTATTACTTATTTGATACCTTATGTATTAAGAATTGCTTTTCTAGAAAAAAAATATTAGTAAAAACATCTATATTTGTAAAAAAATTAATTAATTTTAATCGAAGTAATTTTGTATACATTCTTTCACTATACGGACCCACCAGTAACCGAGAGGTTCTGCTCTCGAAGCTGGTTGACGGGAGATGTTGGGTTCGATCCCAATCGCCCCCGGCGGCCTAATCGTTCGAAGCTTTCGTGCTTTTCTTCGAACCTTGGTTTTCCAAGCTTAAATACGGGTTAGGTTCCCTTAGAAAGACCCCCACGGAGGGCACTCCTTCCCTTAGGGCATATCTCCTTCGTGCTGATAATTGGCCGTCACAAACACAACCAAATAACCAACTTTCACTATACGATTTCAGAAAAAACTATTTTCTTCAAGTAAAACATTCTTTCAACTTACGAGAAAATAAGAAATGATTTCTTACCAGGGAACCACTTTAAGTGTTGCTCGCACCTAGTATTGAAACCTGGTGCATTTTAAAGCTCTATATTAGGAAGTTTGAGAATCGATAAAAAAATTTTGTTAAAATAATATTTTTTGATTTTACAGCAGATTAACTTTCTGAAAATGCAATTTTCGAGACCACTTTTCGGGCTATTAAAGTAAAAGTAAAAAAAAAAAAAAATTGTTAAAAATATAAATTAGTCAATAATAACTATAAAATGTTGAAAAAAGTTTTAAAATTCCTTCAAGAACCTTCAAGAATTTGATTTAAAAAAAAATACAATATTATATTTACATATTTGGCGGGGAAAGATTGGCGTCTTTTTCGTCCCGTACAGTTTTCCGGCAACCCTAGCTCAGTATTTTCGCCAGGCACCGCGTTGTAATGCTTTGGACGTAAACCTATTACAAGTATAAAGCTAGTGAAAATTTTGAAGTGCCATATCTGGCGACTTAACTCTCTTTTGGTGTAAAATTAACAAATAAAAATCCAATAATAAAAAAATATAAATAAAAAAAATATATATATAATACGATTTTAACAAAGAATTTTTATCGGTTCTCTAACTTTTATGCATAGGGCTACAAAATGCACCAGGTCTCGATTCTAGGTGCGAGCAACACCTAAAGTGGTTCCCTTGTTAGTTCCAGAAGAATCACGCTGAAATTTTTGTTTTGCTGGAAGTTATGTTTACTAAATATTTGGAGTGTTGGAAATAGTCAACACCGACATCAATGAACTTTTTCGGTCATAACAAAAAACTCTTCGATATTCTACTAACGAAATGATACACTATTTTAGTATTAAAATCTCTTGAATCATAAGACCGTTAGGTGTTCTGTCATGATAAAGAGTTTGTTCAAGAACTTCATCTGTTATTCTTGGTGGATAGGGAGATGCACTTGTCCTCTAACATTCACTGTTTCAAGAATTTCTCGACGACACTTAAAGGTGTAGCACTTATCTGTCAGTTTCTTCTCTCCTTCTAGCTTAGTTGCTTTGACTAGTCCCGTAATTCTGAAAAAAAAAATCATGGAAGAAGTACTTTTTCCGTGCTTGTTGGATTTTAATCATTGTTGGTTTTGGTTCATGTTCAAAGACTCCCACTTTACTTTGTGGACCTGTTGTGATGTCTAAAAACGGCATGCATGTTTTATGAACAGTTATGAGTTTAGAAATAATGCGTGTCCATTTGGTAATTTTAGAATTTCTTTAGTGATTCTGATACGATGTGCGTTTTCGTATTTAGTTGTACTATAGGGGTCCACACGATTTTATTACATAAAGATTTTAATGAATAATTTTACGTATAGCATATTTAATATTAAATACTGTTTAATTTCGCCAGTAGTTTCATAATCGAAGATTTTTTTTTTTCTCTTATAGAGGACGCACTTTATTGGAATACCAGGTAACAAAGGTCTTGAGCTCTTCGACCTGGAGAAAATTTATATTTGTAAAAAAATCTTAAATCACCTGAATTCAGTGAGACTGTAGATGTTGTAGGGAATTTTCTTGATTTAGCCCCACTTTAAAATAAAGATAACCATAATTTGACAATATTCCAGCTTCAAAACAGTTTTTAATTTTTAAACAAGAAAGTAAAATGCATGCGCCAAGCATAGATTATATAACACTTTCAAACACATTCAGAATAGTGTAACAAGACTACACCGTTTAATAAGTTATAATTTTATGTCTTATTCAACCATAAGGAAACGCATAACACATTTCAAAACCCAATTTTAGCTGTTCCGATCCACAATAGCAAAAGTATCCAATTTTTTGTGCCCCCCCCCCCTGTTAATGATATATGAATTTGTACTTATGAACTACATACAATCAAAATTTAGTTTAGTTAAGGAATACAATTTAAAATTCCCCTAATATGGAGAATGGTACGTTAACTCTTTTGTGCAGCCCTGTATACAAGAATAAAATTTATATACAACGAGTATCATGCCAAAAATTAGTTACATTTAAAAGTGCTTACCGAAATTGAAAATGAACTTTCAGCAATTATTGCTCAAAGACAGCACTGTAAACGATTTCTTTTGTGTGTCCCTGTAAAGGAACGACAAATGCTATTAATGCCTTATTCCATAGGTATCATCTTTTAGTGAAATTCTGTGATTTATATCAGTTTCAATACATTTTAAATACCGCTATCGTTCTTTTATATCGTAATTTTCTATCGTTGAATGATTTTGAAAATGTTGCCGTTTGTGCAACAAAACGATCGTCAATCTTAATAAAGATTTTCTATCACTTTTTATAGCATTTTTTAACTTTATCTGTTTATAAGTGATTATTATACATGTGTTTATAAGTGATTATTATGCATGTGTTTATAAGTGATTATTATACATGTGTTTAGCGCAATGCCATTAAAATACTCTGCAAGCGATTTTTCTTTATATACCATAATGAAATAGAATTCTTTTGGGTGTCTCTGTAAATGAAATATGATATACAGAATCAAAACGCATAGCACATAGAATCAAAATTAATTTAAGTTACATTCAAATATATAAATACGATCGTAAGAATGGTGCAACCAAAGAAAGTGAATGTGAAAGTAATGTATGCATAAATTTCAAGTGGTGTGAAAGGCACAGGTTTAGTTTCATTATTGTGAATTCCTTTGATTATTCTGATTTTTTCGCTTTAATCCACGAAAAGTCACTTTTACAAATACCCACTCTTTTATATAGTATTTTATATTATTCAGGTGATAATTTCACGGTGAAGAATCATTCCATAGTGTACCAATACGTATTTCCAGATGTGTTCGTACCTCAGAAAATTCTTAAAGTCCCCAGGACGTTCATAACATTTAAAAATTATCAGGAGTTTTTGGATGATTTAGATAGAATGCTTACGTATGAGTATGTTTCAGGAATTCTGGTGTGATGTGGGATGTGAATTCTCCAATAATAATTTTATGTTTACGGAACATACAAGGGTTCAAGGTACAACAAGTTTCAAAACTCGCATTAACCAAAATTTAAAAAATCGTCTTTTCTTTACCAATCTATTCTATCGGTAAAGCCGCACTGAAAAAATACAACAATTTACAAAAAAAAACTAGATTTATCCTGTATTTCTGACATTGTAAAATCTTGGTTTGCAGTGAAAACCAAATGGGCGAAGTTAGTAGAGGTTTTTCGCGATTTCCCAAAATTTGATTTTCTGGAAAAGGCGAGTTTTTAAACTCACATCCTCATATGAAAAATATGTTTCTCCATGCATACGTTAAGTGAATAAACTGAAGCCCTATAAATTACATCTTTTTGAGTCTTGAATAGTCTTATAGGTTTTTTTTTTTTTTTCAAATAAAACTTGTCGTTTAAAGTTAATTATATAAACCATTCATAGTTTCTTCCTACAATTATAAACTGGACGAAATATTAAGTAACCTTGAATTTTTTTATTTATCATTTCCCCATATCTTATGAAAACATTTTATTTTTTTTATAATTTTAAGATTAAAGAAAATATTTTCTATTCTCCCGCAAGGAAAAAAACAAAGACAAAGACAAAACTGCAATTTTTGTACTATAAGATTTTCAGGGAGTCAAAAAAGATAAGTGTCGATTTAGATAAGTGTCTTTAGATAAGTGTCGATTTCATTGCACAAATTAAACATTTTTCTCTCATAGGAAGCCTGCTTTTAACACTATCCAACAAAGGTGAAATGTGGTTATACATTCGGCTTGTCTGTCTGTCTCTCCGTCTGTTCACGCTGAAAATCCCGTAAATATACTCGGATTTTCATACAATTGATAAAGGTTACTTAGGGTCACCACAACATGTTCGGTATTGTATATGATGTACGTAGGATTTATAGTTCATATACAGGGGCACTCAAAAGAATTCCATTACATTATGGTATACGTAGAAAAATCGTTTGCAGAGTATTTTAAAGACATTAAGCTATTTCAAATGCACTTCACTATGATCACGCTATTTCAGGACATTCATAGCATTTTTCATTCAGTTACAGGGGCACACACAAGAAATCGCTTACAGTACTGTCTTTGAGTAAATATTGCTGGAGTGTACGTTTTAAATTCGGTATGAGCTTTTAAATTTAACTAATTTTTTGCATGTTATTAACACTTTCCAACAACGTTGAAAAGTGTTTATGCATTCGGTTTGTCTGTCTGTCCACGCTGTAGCTCCCGTAAATATACTCCGATTTTCATACAATTGATAAAGGTTACTTAGGGTCACTACAGCATGTTTGGTATTGTATATGAAAAATGTAGTATTAATAGTTCATTTACAGGGCACTCAAATGAATTCCATTACATTATGATATGTGGGGAAAAATCGTTTGCAGAGTATTTTAATGACATTATGCTATTCCAAATGTATTGAAACTGATATAAATCACTGAATTTCACTACGGTCACGTTAGAGCAGGACATTCATAGCATTTTTTATTCATTTTTTATTCACACACATGAAATCGGTTACAGTACTGTCTTTGAGTAATAATTGCTGGAGTGTACATTTTAAAATTCGGTATGAGCATTTAAATTTAACTAATGTTTTGCATGTTACTCGTTATATATAGATTCTATACATCATGTGCAGGGCTGTACATAAGTATTCACGTATCATTTTCCTTAGTAGAGGAAATTACTGAAGGGGAATTTTTAACTTAAGTATATGCATTTCTTAAGTGAAGTAAATTTTGGCATGCATGTAGTTAATAGATACAAACCTATATATGATACACAGGGCTGCTCAAAGAATTCGTATAATTTTACGATTGCAGATGGGAACAGTTGAAATTGGGTTTTCAAATATGTTATGCGTTTCCATATGGTTGAATTAGACATAATATTTTAACTTAATAAATGGTGCAATTTTATTACATTATTCTGAATGTGTTGGAAAGTTTTTAATAATCTATGCTTGACGCATGATTTTTCCTTCTTGTTTAATTTCTATCAGCGTTATTTGTAGCGCCTGGGAGCGTATGTTATTTATAGCATCAGTATTATTTCATTTTCTTTATTTTCATACAAGACTTTCAGTTCACTCAGGTGATAAGAAAATATGACACTACTTCATCATCCCTTCGACCAATTTCGCCAAATTATACAAATTGCCAAACTATTCGTCAAATTATATAAATTGACAATTTTTATAGTAAATAACGGAAAAATATATAAATTACTAAAACGCTATTAAAAATTCAAATAAAAAGTCCAATTAAAAGCCACCTAATGGTTTAACAAACACGTGTAACGCGTTTAAAGTTAAGGGAATGTGGCATTCACGACCATCAATTATTGGCATTTAATCTTATAATTTGGCGAGACTTTTTCAGTCGGCGGGATAATCAAGTAATACTGAAAATTGATATCCGAAAAAAAGGGAATATCTGTGCATCATAAAAGAACAGAAAACAGAAGAATTAAGATATAATTCATACATTTACATACTGTTTAAAATTAGAAATACACATTATTTTTATAGGAAACTCAACGTGCGTTTTGAAAAGGCGCTGTAGTATATTCCAGGGAAGCGACTTTACGTATAATTAACATAAAAAAATGGCGTAAATTTAAATAATATTTGAAAATGTTGAAGATATTTCTGATACCAATGAAAATGATTTTTTTAAATATATAATTAATACTAATAAATGTCTTTAAAAAATAAAATTTTTTAATGTTGACGATATTACTCGCATTAATATCAATATTAAAATATTTAAACTAGAATATGTTACTGTTATATGACATCTAAGTAAAAAGTTCCTTTGTGTATTACTCAAAAAAAATGTAAAGAAATCAATTATATTTGATAACAAAACAAAACAATATAGAATAAATTCTAAAATATATAGAAATGAAAACTTGTAAAATTAAAGTAAGAGTTCTTAATGTCTAATGGATTTCTCCCTTATCAAATTTTTAGAGGGAAGAATGTTAGAAATGTTTTAAGATTCTCCTTGATTCTATATTGTTTTTTTTTTCTTCCATGGATTATTTTTAGATTCCATTTACTATCAGTATTTTTTTTTTTGCTTCAACTGACGTTCAAAGATGTTCTTAAACCAAGAATCAAAATTTTGTTGGTTATTTTATTTATTTATTTTTTTTTTGTTGTTGTTGTTGTTAATATCACTTTTCGAATAATTTTACTGTAAGTTTTTCATTCTGAAATTTATCTTGTGGTAAGTTTAATTGGACTTTCATATGCTTAAAATAATTTTCCCATATGTATATTCTTTATAATTTTTTTTCTTATAAATGTTAATTTGATATAAGACAAAATAACATTACTTTTCTAGTACTTTGTAAGTAAATTAACTGTGTTTCTAAAATAATGTTGTTAGAGGTTTAATTGAGTGCCATATACTTAAAATTTCATTTCTAATATGTGTGTTCTTTACTGTTTTCAGTATTTATAAACGGCATTTTCTCATAGTATAAAATACTTCAAATTAATATTATTAAAACTGATTCCAGACTAAGTTTAGCATTTTCAAATCCAAATTGCTTCAGCTAATGCATTCAATTATATTTGTAATAAATGGATTTCTGTTGGACATTAATAGCTATCTTTCATATGTGACAAACTTGTATGTAACTTGGTCTGTAACAATCATAATTTATATTTTTTAAATACAATTCCTAATGAATACAAGTATAAGATCTATAAATATCAGAAAAATCGTTCAAGGTATTCGTTAGAAACAATTTAATGTTCACTTTAAAATCTTCGGATCTTATACGATTTTTTTTTCACAACACCTAAAAATAAGGTTTCCAAATTATTTTAAAAAGTACTACCTAGTATTTTAGATGAACATTTTTATTGGCTATAAATTTAATTGAACATTTATATGCTTAAAATAATTTTCCCATATGCATATTCTTTATAATATTTATTTCTATAAATGGTAATTTTATATAAGACAAAATAACATTACTTTTCGAGTATTTTGTCGGTAAATTTATTGGATTTATAAAAAAAATCTTGATAAATGTTTAATTGAATACCTCATACTTAAAATTTAATTCTAATATGTGTGTTCGTTACTGTTTTCAGTATTTATAAACGGCATTTTCTCATAGTATAAAATACTTCAAATTATTATTTTTAAAACGGATTCCAGATTAAGTTCAGCATTTTCAAATCCAAATTACTTCACCAAATGCATTCTATTATCTATGCAATAAAACGATTTCTGTTTGACCTGAATAGGTATTTTTCATACGTGACAAACTCGTATGTAACTTCATCTGTAACAATTGTAATTTATAGTATTTAAATACAATTCTTAATGCATACAAGTATGAAATCGATAAAATATCATACAAATCGTTCGAGGTATTCGTTAGAAACACCAAAATGTTCTCTTTAAAATCTGTGAGCTTACACGAATTTATTTTTCTACCTCTGAAAGTAAGCTTTCAAAATCTTGAAAAGTACTACCTAGTATTTTAGACTGAAATACCTTTATCAGAATGCATTTATTAAATTTAACTTCCGCCGGAACAAATCTTTCAAAGTGTTTCCTTAGAAACACTAAAAAGCTCTCTTTAAATACGTTGAGCATGCAGGAATTTATTTATCAACTCTGAAAATGAGGTTTCAAAATTATTTAAAAAATACTACTTAGTATTTTATAAGAAAATACACTCATTGGGATGCATTTATTAAATCTTACTTATCATAGCAGCTATAAAATTTCAAACAGAATTCCCTTTTCTTAGTTAATATCTACGTAAAATTTCTCATGCATAAGCATAAATTTTATGTTCTTTCTTATCGTTTTCCGGTGAAATATGTTTTTAAAATTTATTTTTTTACAAAATTCATTTAAAGATTATTTATGCTATTATGCAAATCCTAGAAATACGTTAAAAATACGTTTTAAATTATTTTCCATAAAAATGAATATGTATTTTACTTTACTGAAAGGTACACTTCTATTCTTCGGACTGCGAACATTTATCGATAAAATTAACAACATTATTCTTAAAACTTAGACTAAAAAATAATGAAAATTAATTAATCATAACGAAATTTAGCTAATTAAGCTACGAAATAAAAAGCTACCTGCTAGGAAACAAAACAAACATAATCAAAGGGCATGATAATATAAGATGTTACAAGGACTTTTAAGTGTATTCATTAAAAGACACTTTTTATACCGCCAGAGCTCAAAATTTATATACTAATAGTGTTTCGTTATAAAAGTTACATTATAAATTTTTAAAGTACAGTAACTGGAGAAAGATCGCGCGGGGCACAGATTTCACCCGCTTCTGAGAAAAAACATCAGTCCTACGGGGAAATGTTTATCTGTAATCAATCATTCTTTCAGTATCCTCCTTTCCGCACTCTCTTTGGTGTAATGTTATTTTTGCTTGCCTTTCCTTTGTTTGAGTTAAACAATCATTTCTTGGAATCCATGTGGAACTCAATCTCCCCACAATACCGTTATTGCTTCGAAATTTCTTATTCTAAGCGGTGTAGTTTTCTGTTCTGAAGTGTTTCTGTTGTTTTGTGCACTTTTCTTAATGAATAAATGTACTTATTGTTAATATTTAAATGATTTTTTTTTTTCTAATTTATGGTACATTTTTTGTATAAAACTGATTGGTGGTAATCCAGTCACCTTGCGCGATCTCAAGCGTCACAGTAGGGTGCGCGCCTCCAAACATTAAAAAATATTTCTCAACTAAGAAGTACATTTTCTTAATGAAGGAATGAACTTATGGTTTGTAATCAAATGATTTTTTTCTAATTTATAGTACATTTTTGTATTAATCTCGTTGGGGTGATCCAGTAACCCCCACGCGATTTCCAACGTCACAGTTGGATACATGCCGCCTGCCGGGTAAAAACAAAATTTTCATTAATTCTGTTGAACGTAGTACAAAATAATATATCTTATAAAATAAACAAAAAATATCAAATATCAAATGTACAAAAAAATTATTTATAAAATAAAATTTCTTATAAAATTTTTAGTCGACAGACACCGATGCGATGTTAAGAATCTCGTCCTTTATTGTATTTTGTTTCCTTATTAATAAAGATTTGTATACCATTAACTAACTGTACTTCACTGGGTGGAACTTTTTACGCAAGTTTATTAATGTGCAACACCCATAAAAACGTTACTCTAAAATTGTAATAATACAATCTGATCATAATTTTCTGATTTATTTGTGAATCTGTTTAAAATCAGTAGAATTAAATTATAAGGCAATGTCTTGAAAAGTTTGTGGAAAGTAAAGCGAAATTCATATTTTACAAAGAATAATATTTTTCTTTTATAAAATTAACTTAAAGTTTCTATATGGAACTACACCAACGAACCCTGGAATAAAAATTCGAACATTGGTAAGAAAACAACAATGGATAATTATTCGCAATATTACTATAATAATCCTTTGTTTAGATTTAGCCAATATTACATTTTTATTAACGCGGAATTATTCGCCCTTTCGTTGCCAACAATTCCAATGTAATTCCAATATAAATGCAATATTGCTATTTAAATACAAACATTTATTTAATAGTTGTACAACAATAGTGTTTTATTCATATTTTATAAATAATTATACGTTTCTTTTAATAAAATTAGCTTCAAGTTCTTTTTATGGTACTACATCAACGTCGGTCGTGGAAAAAACGTAAACACCCCCTATTAACTCCTCAACAAATTATCGTAGAAGAAAATTACTGGTTAGTATTTGGAAATTTTTCCAGAATTAAACATTCGCCTTGCATACAATATTTCAAATGAAAATCAAATTTTCAAAATATTTTTGCTTAAAAGGCGCAAAGGCCAACCTAGTGAAAAAGATTCCATGCCAATTTGGAAAAATTTCCAAATATTAATATAGATTCAATCGATGCTGGATTTAATTAAGTGTCTGGGTTTGCCCCATGTTGGTGGCTCACGGAAAAATATTCCATCTTGTGCTGCGTTTGTAGACTTGCCAACCTGAAATAGTGAGAAGTTTCAGGTTGGGTATTGTTCCATGTGGTTTAGTCGGTAGAACGTCAGTGCGCTATACTGATGGAACCGGGTTCGAGTCCCGGCATGGAATCTTTTTCACTAGGTTGGCCTTTGCGCCTTTTAAGCAAAAATAATTTGAAAATTTGATTTTCATTTGAAAATTACTGGTACTGAACTATTGGAAATACAGTCTATTTTAAATGATGTATATAAAATTTGCTTAGGGGGCCATCTACATATTAAAACGAACCCAAATGTCATTTTTTTCAGTGGCAATTTTAATAATGCAGTACCCAATTTTAACAAGATATTTCAAATCTTTGGTTCAAACTATGACTAGACACCGAATTTCAAGTCATTTGAATGATAAGTTCCTGATTTATAAACATTCAAAATTTGTTCCTTCTAATGTAAAATTACATTTTCATATTTTGATTAATATCTCCTGAAATTATACTCGCAAAGTGCTATATTTTTGTGTAGCAATAATTCTAAAATACCCAAACATAAATACATTGAATTTGCAATTTTTATAATTTTATGATATGAATTATGAATTATGAAATTAACAATCGAAAAAATCATGAATTGCAACCTACAGTTTTTTTGATGGATTGAGATTTATTAAGTACTGATTTATGGAAATCCAAAATTTCACATTTTTCGGCCAAATAGTTTTCAAATTATGCTTAAAAAACGGCAAAATGATGGTTTAAGGGGCAGTCCATGATAGAGGTGACTAGATATTTTGAAATTTTTTAGGCTATTCTGTAATTTAGCACTCTTCAATGGCTGCCTGAGTGACGCTTAAGATGCCTTGATCAAGAAGGGGGCTCTTTCGGTCAACAATCCTGTTACCGAACTTCAATTGGGATACAGCTCCTAAGATACGCTCGTTTTAAAATAATTAATTTCTCGTAAACGTATCGTACGAATTGCATAAAAATTTGTTTTTAGTCGCATTGAAGGGTGTAGAGTTAGTTCATTTATTCTTTCAGAATTGTGTACTGCTATTGAAAAAAACAAAGTTATTGTTCGTTTTAATATGTAGAGGGCCCTCTAAGCAAACTTTATTTACATCATTTAAAAGTAAACTTTATTACGAATCATGTGGAACCAGTAACGTTCTTCTACGATCATTTTTTGCAGAGTTAGTAAGGTGTGTTTACTTTTTTTTCGACTACTGTACCTTCAAGTACAAATTAGAATGTTGGTAAGAACACAACAATGTACAAATATTCTCAATATTACAATGATATTCATATGTTTAAAATTAGCCAATATTACAATTTTAATAACAGGGAATTATTCGCCATGTAACAATTCCAATGTAATTCCAATATTAATGCAATATTGGCATCTAAATAGAAATATTCATTTAATAGTTCTACAATAATAACGTTTTATTCCAAATACTTCATTTATAAGCCAATATTAAACTAAATTATTGTTTCATTCGACGTATGCTCTATTAAAGCAATATTGAAACTTACACTGCTGACCATTAAAATTGCAACAGCAAGAAGGAAGGATCTGACGAAAGTCAAAATCACATGAAAGGAAGAAGAGGTTAGTGATATGCAAACGATTAGTATTTCAGCGGATTTAGACGAGAAAGGCGGGAGATACGACATCTGAAGCTCTGCATAAAAGAAAAGTTTCGTAGTGGATTTCTCATTCGGAAAGCGCTTTGTAAGGTCGGCGTATGCTCAGAATATCGTGTTATGCCTCGAATAATAATAAGAAATGCTTACCACCAAATGTCGGAATTCTATAGAGGCAGGATCATTGCCTATCGTGAGTGGGGATTATGGTTACGTGATATCGCACTGGTCGAAATTCAACCACTGTCATGCAAATATGGAATCAATGGATTGCTGAGTGTCATACTGAACGGCATGCAGGATATCGACGCCCTCCCATGACTAACGCTCGAGAGGACAGGCATAATGTGAGGTCGGCCCTGCAAAACCGTACAACCATATCACGGACCAATAGTTAGGAAATAGGCATGTTTGCAGTGCGCCCAGAATCCACTCGTACGGTGTGACGACGTTTGCAACAGTGTGGACTGTCATCACGGTGACCAGTACTGCGGCTTCCCTTGACAATGCAGCATAGTGAGAGTCGGCGACTCTGGTGCTCCGAACGACAAAGCTCTATACAGGACTGGCACAATGTCGTCTTTTCATACTAGTCCCGGTTCTGCGTGCAGAATTCTGATGGTCCTATGCGTGTCTGGAGGTTCCGAGGAGAACGCCCATCGCCTGCTTGCATTCGATATCGCTTTTGATATTCGCAGCTATTGGGTACACGGCATGAACATCTCTAGTTCAGATTGACGGTAATTTGAACTCAGATCGGTACATTTTTGACATCTTACGTCCAGTGGTTGTGCCCTGTCTTCGAGGCCTGCCAAACACCAAATTCCAGCAAGATAACGCAAGACCACATGTTGCATGTCGTGTTCTGACCTTCCTCGATACACAAGGTATTCGATTGCATACCTGGCCTGCACGGTCTCCAGATCTGTCACCCATTGAAAACATATGGTCATGAATTACTTAGAGACTGGCCCGCCACCCTTCTCCAGCTAATATGGTTGATGAAATGTGTCATAGACTTGAAGAAGCATAAGAATGAGTTGCCCGTTTCTGTTCTCCAAGCAGTATTTCGAATAAAAATTTGCTACAAGTGTCATAAAACTGTTACTGATTTATGATAAATAATTGCGATAAAAACGTGTAATTTTATCTCACTTCTATTTCTATATGTCTGATGAGAATCGATATAAAGGGTGTTCCAAAATTCGATCGACAAATTCAGATGGGTGATAGAAGGCATCAAGAGAATGAAAAATTTTAATAGAACATGGGAACGCAAACCACGTATTTAGAAGCAAATATAGAGTGCTTCATCCCAACTGAACTTGTGTTGAAGGTAATAATTTTGAGAAAAATCAAAACATTTCAATGAAAATGCAACGATATGTACCTTATTTTGTGTGAAATTTTATAACATCACAAAATGTTCTGGACAAACAGGGTTCTCAAGCAAGCGATGATACCGTATGAACTGGCAATTTCAGTCCAAATTGTGTAGCGCCAATATTGTTGGCGAGCATATTGGGAACTTGTACCACTTTTTTCGATATTATCACATTTACAACAAAGTGAGAACGCCTATTATTTTTTTTTAAATAATATACTCTCAGTTTTCTGAAAGTATGAAAGTAGGCTTTATTTGTATATAAACATTATTTAAAAAAATTTCTTTTCTGTGATGCATTTCAAAGCCCAAAGAGCAACACCACAAGGTTCACAATAATTTCGAATTAAACTCTGATTCTAGATATTTCCATACTTACTTCTGTGCCGCCACGTATTTTTTTCCAAAGTAAAAAGTTCGTAGATAATATAGGAAAAGACAGAGAACGTAAATTGTAGGTATTTTTATAGCCCAGAGAGTTAAAAGTTGACCCCAGGAGACTCTTGGGCTTAGTTTGCTTCACCGAAAATGGCAACCCGAGTGACACTCGAGTTTAGACCACAAAGTGTTAATTGTCTGTCTTCATGCTGAAATTCTATCAAATTCAGTTATTTACAGTAGGAACACCTAATTTGAGATCATATTTGCACTTTTCAGAACATTTTACGCTAAGATATGAAAATGGGGGTCATTTGGCCTAGTAGAAGTATAAGGTTATGCAATTTAACGTTTAAATCTTCTAATGGTATTTGTCTTAATCGATATAAATTTAATTGCAGTGTGTTGAGTTTTTTAAGTGTGGCTCAAAAACTACTTGACAGAAAGAGTTCTAATTTTGGATCAAAGCACATATAACAGACATAAAATACAATAACAATACTTCATCTTTAGTCAGATTATCTGTGTCTTTCATTCAGATTGTTTGATTCCCACCAATTTTATAAAATAATGTAATTGGCTTTTTTATGGTATCGTTTTACCCGTCATTAAATAAGGTGAATATTTCTTTTTCAGAAAAGTGGTGCCAATAAGCAATTTGAATTTTTAAACCGTGATTTAAAGTGATCATCAAGTGGTTAAAACTAGTGCTCCCTATTAAACGTTTATACGAGTATACGTATTATACGTTTTATACGAGGTACGCATTTCAGATACGTATAATATGGCTACGATGGTTATACGTATTATGCAAAATAGCATATACGGTACATCGTATATACAGATCTTACCCAAGCGGTTAAACGTATAAACGCCTAAACGTTTTTCGTTCAAGGCATGGAAATAGATGTTTTAATGCTTATATGTGGATTAGAAACATTGAGAAATATCCTCTATTAGAGTGCCGTATATTGAGTGGTTTACCGGGGCTGTCGCGATTCTTTGTTCAAAGAAGCACGATGGCGTGGCGTTTATCTACCTTCTGGTTTGTGCACAGGCACTTAAAAAATCTGAATACTTTAACTCTGTTTAGATTTTGGTTGTTTTTCCTAAAAACTAAGCTATTAATTATGAAATGTTTTACTATTGGTAGTGGATAGCTTCAAAGCTACTTTTCGCAGATCTGTAGCACCTCTTCTTTTGATTTATTGCATGGGCACTTCGCACATTATTTTTGCATGCGGCCAGAAACCAGAATTAAATTTATATTTTATAGTGACATTGATCAATCCGACTCCTGGGAAGTTTTGTAATAATACCTTTATTGTATTTAAGAATATTGTTTTATAAATTTAAAATATTTTGAAAATATATTTTACTGCGAGAAAGAAAAGAGAAGGCAAATCATTTCAAGAATGTGCAATTGCGTTCTAAAATCTGCAAGTTCGTTATTTGCCAGTCTATAAGTAATCGAAATTAATAGGTACTTTATACAACAAATTATATATGTCAATATTAACAAATCGTTAGCGTAATGCCTTACATTTTGTTTAAAAAATAACATGAGTATCATGATTTAAAAAATGGATTTTCATAATACATTAACAGAGTAGAAAACATGAATAAAGAAAACACACACAAATAAAGAAATTTTAAACGATTAAAAAGAAAAAAAAACATACTTAACAAGGATTCACAATAAATCTGAAAGAATTATACTCTCATTCTTTGCTCAAAAAGTTTTTAATTTTGTTAGTTACTTACAATGAATACAATATGTGTATATTATATACACAATATATACATGTAATGGGATATCTGATCTCAGTACCATGAGATTAACAAAATATCTAAATAAATTCAAAGTAAAAATTTGCGTAAGTTCGGTTTCGGTTTTGAAATAAAAACAATAACATATTAACATTTTCGGAATTCAAACAACTACGTTTGATGTTACTATGTTACCTGTAGCTGAAAAATATCGTTCAGAACAGGCAAAATCAACAACTACATCTCCTTATCCTTCCAAAACACTTTCTTAATAGGCATACATGACTATGTTTACTCGGACAAGCAGTTCGTGAACAGAACCAATACCACACTTATTTTTTAATTCATTATGAGAATATAATTAAAACACCTATAATGTCTACTTTCAGCAATTATTATTTATTTATAAAACAATTTAAACTATTCCAGCAAATTTATATAACATTTTATCACTTAATTTAATGAAAATTCGAAGAAAATAAATGAAATAAAATATTTAAGGAGAAAAATAACAAGATGTTATATATGAAACATAATATTCAGATTGCTACGATAACGACACCTATTTCCAGCTTATTCTCCATTCAGTGACGTAAGACTGTTGAAGTCCATTGTTATTAAAAGTAGATACGATACTTGAAATATACGTAAACTTTAAATGCACGTATGCTTAAATATACGTTTAACCGATGCACCCTTATACGTATCCGTATACGTTTAAACGTATATTTTAAGGTATTCGTATTTCAAAGAAGCGTATTATACGTATATACGTATATCGTTTAAACGTATAACTGAAGTACGTATCCCATGGGGAGCAGTAAAACAATAGCCGGTCATTGTTTGCAATATAAGAATTGTACTTCAAAGACCATAAACGCTACAAAGAGCTTTTTACAAATGAACATGCTGTTGCGCAATTCAATGAAATCAATAAATTACATTGATTTTGAAAAATTTAAATGTAATAAATAATATATATAAAAAAAATTAAGCGTAGAAGATAATATGTCAAAACGTTGAAGTGATAAATATAAGCATAACAAACTATCAATTCAGTTTTATCGTTTGTTTCACATACAAATAACAAAAAGAAAAAAAAAACAGATATCAGACAAAGGTAAAAGATGTTGCGATGGAAATGTAAGCAAAGGCGTCGTCTAATATACGAAAATATTTAAAAATTTGGGAATATTATATTATGAGTATATATACATAAACCTAATTTACAGAAGCCATTCTCAAAATTGCATAAACTATACATAAACTATAATCTACAGACAGAGCTCTTCATTCTATAGTCAATGTAACAAAACATCACGTATTCGAAATAAATGAACAAATCTTGCATGTGTTCTAAAATCAAAAGTGCATCGTGGGATTGAAGTAAAAGTAGTATACGTTCATATTGCCGCAGCACAAACTAATAGAATGGTTGTAATATACAGATTCATCAGTAACAGATATATATCAGTCAGGAAAATTAAAATGTTCCAGTTTACTTATAAGACAATATCTTATTTTTATCATTAAACTTTTTTAAATGGCTAAATGTTTTAAGGAACCACTTTGCCATATAGTTCACTCAGATGTTGTTTATTTGAGAAAATATATTAACTATATATTTTAGGTAAAAAATATATTTCTCTTTGCTTTAATTTAACCATAAATACACAATGATGAGGACATTTAATAAATCAGTGAATAATAATTACCAAAATTCATTTTATAGAGAGCGCCGCGGCGAGCGGCCCATCTTCGTTCGCAGCCTTTTATTCTTCTACTCTACTCCGACTCTTTTGCGGAAGCAACATTCTTAGGTCCCCAGCCACGTCCCGAATGAAAGACTCTCTAGCTAAAGCCAGATTGAAAAAAAAAATCAAAAATTGAAACCGGACAAATTTAAAAGGGAAATTACACAAATTAAAGACACCGAAAAGCGGGAAGGCTTGGGCTCGGGGCGATGAAGCTACCGAACATAGAAAACCCTCGTCAAAAGTGAATTAAAAGCACTTTCTTGCGAAGACGGTTAATAATAATAATAATAATAATTGAGCTTCAGTGAGTTTCCCAACTTATAAATAAATTTTATGATCAAATAAAGTAAAAGAAATTAATTAATGCAATAAAAATCATTTTTGTAATAACAACATAAAAATATTGGAGATAGCTGTGGATTGAAATAAAAGTCGCAATTTCTTTTGTATTCTTTTCAAATAAACTTCCTTAACATTTACTTTTGTCACTATCTACATGTAGTAATGACAGTATATGTCTGTACATTTCTTATTAGGATTTAATTTATGTTTTGACATTTAGTAGTAGTAGTAATAATAATAATAATAATAATAGGTTGCTTAATTCTCTTAGCATCGTTGGCATTTCTTTTATTTTAAACTTATATTTTACTCTTAAATATATATATATATACAGTAGCCTCCCTATTAACCGGCCGGCTTTTTTTCCCAATATCAGGCAAAATTCGGGGATGACGGCCTCGGGAACTCAGCTTACGATTTCGATTTAAAGTGCAATCCCGAGGTGAGGGAGGTAAAATTCAGAAAGGAAAATGTCGGTTCTAAATGGATACGCGTTGACCTTCACCAGTGTTGAATTCAGTGTGTGGAATGGAGGGGGCATTCAACTCCTGGAACAATGAGATTCCCCCGGAAGATGTGGGATTTTGTGCTTTTAATGATCAAACTCCCACTCGGAACTCTATAATGTCTGATCTATCTGCAAGCTGTTTTGTACAAACATTAAAAAAGCTTGAGGGATGCAAACAAATCACCGTAGAAGATGTATAAGAGTTGTTTGAGTTTGATAAAGATCTCATGTATGAAACATTTTTGACGAGAATATAATTAGGACTGTAAGTGATGTTGTTCAATACGAAGATGATCCAGTTTTAGTTGACACTGCTAAAGTTCCTCATGCGGAAGGGGTAAAAACATTAGAGTTGGCGCTACGCTATGTTGAGCATCGGCTAACAGCTTCCTCGGTTAAACATGATGAAGAGATGGATAGATTATGCTGAAAAAAGTCGGGCATCTTGCCTTCAACAGAAGAAGGTTCTTTATGGTTGATTAACTTAAATATACATAATGTAGGACAATTTCAACTTCTTATAAAGGCGTGTGACACGATTTAAAACAATTTAATTTGTGTTAAATATTTTTTCATTATTTGTTATCAGTGATAATTTTTCTTTCAATTCAATTAATTATAACTAGCATTACAGTAACAAAATATAGAAAATATGTACTTTTTAAAAACTACATAAATTGAAAAACTAAATGCATCGTACGGGTTTAATTAATTAAATTACGCAAATATTTATTTATTTATTTTTTTTTTTTTTACTTCTCCACTTTAACCGTTTTTTCTCTTAACCGGCTAACCGTCGGCCGCGTTTAGGCTGGTTAAGCGTGAGGCTACTGTGTTTACATTCCAGTTGCAATATATATTTTTTCTACTACAGTTTGTCAAATTTTTATAAACTGACGTTAAATTTGGTAGAAAACCCTGCATCATATAAGAAAAAACATGACAGAAGTTTTTGAACTTTAAAAATAAAATTGATATATCTCCCTGAATATACGTGTGTTCTTACACAAGTGAATACACATATCGTACAATATCCACATATTCGTAATCTATAGCGATAGATCATGTCGTGCAATTTATTTCCTAGGGTGACCCTAAATATTATTATTTTTTGTGATTTTTCGCTGCCCCCCAAATTGTCTTGCTGATCAAATCGCCATTGATAAATATGAAGTCAAACATATTCTTCATAACCTTGAAGTTCCAGGAAAATCCGACAAGTATATCTTGAAATATTCGACAAAAATGTCTAACATTAAAGTGTCCGCTGATTAATGGCCATATAGTGTACTTCTTCATATTTCTATTACATACTGTTGCTTTAAATTAGTATTTTAAAAAGTTAATTCAATTTTTTTAATAAATTAACTACTCCGATTTACGGAAAACGATTATCTATCTATATTATGAAGGACAAACGTATCTGACGGCATTTTGACTGTGACAACACCAAAAGGTTAAATTTTAATTTTAATCCAATTTTTTTAACTTCTAAACATCGCACATATTTAAATTTTAAACCGTAGACTAGTGGAAAAAAATGTACTTTCAATTGAAATGTGCTTGAAAATTGTGTCTCAAATTGTTTTGAAAATTTATCGCTATTTACAAAATTTTTATGTTTTAAAAATAATTTTCAGGCATGATTGTTTTAAAATCTGCGTCTATAGCGTGCAGATGATTACGTAAAATGAATCCGTTTGTACTTAAATCAATATAAAGAGCTCGACATTTCTTTCCAGCTTATATGATATATGATTAAATAAAACATTCATCAATCAATAAATAAAACAATAAAATATAAATAAAATACAAATTTAAGACATGTGATAAAACTAAAACACCAAAATGATCAGATTAAAAAAGGCTGATTTTAAATAGTGCTTTTGGTGATTTCTTCTACAATTAACTCCTGGCGCTATGCCAATGCAAAAGTGTCGACTTTATTAAATTACAAAACTTTCTTAATGCTAATTTCTATTTTTCCTATAAATATGAATTTTTCTATTGTTAGTGCGTATTAAAAATATTAAATGTAAATAATCTAATATAGCTATTAATTGAATAAATGGTTTTCATATGTATTAAGTAACACGGGAAGCCCTGGTATAACCTCTTGTTAACCCTTTAAGAACCAACCCGCGCGATCGTACGCGTTAGACATTCTTTAAAATTTTTGCTTCTAAGTCGTATGTAATAAAATCTCGAATCGAAGGATCGCTCTCGTTTGCAGACAGAGTAAAGTATCATTTTTTATCAACAGGTAGCGGTTGCAGTCAATGTTTTACTTTCTATAGGCATGACTAGCTTTGTTTACAAATACACCGGGTCTTAAAGGGTTAAATTAATGACACTATTCATAGTTTGTTAAACGAGAGAGTTCATCTCGCTCAGATAAAATTTTAAAACTCCGTCATTTTGTCACGAAAATGATATCCAAAAGGAACATGATAATGATGCATTTCAACCATTGTTGAATTAACCCTTTCGGGTCAGATTTTTTTTTTTCAATTTTGACAGAAAAATTACTTTTACGTTAATAATGTTAGTACTAGCTATCCAAATATATTTACTGTAGTTTAACGAATATTTCATTGTCTGAAATCTGACGAATGTAGTTATTTTACGTACTATCCAATTCCTTTATACATAAACATAGACTGAGGAAGAGATTTTGGAGACGTTTGGAAAATATGGAATTACAATAAAATTTAACAGATATTACAACCTTCTAATATTTTTTTGCGTTTTACTACACGTGATTCCTTCATAAAAGAAATCTATATACAGTAGCCTCCCGCTTAAGCGACCTAAACGGGACCGAGGGTTAGCTGGTTAAGAGAAAAACCGGTTAAAGCGGAGAAGTAAAAATAATAATAATAATAATAAATATTTGCCTAATTTAAATAATGAAACCCGTACGATGCATTTAGTTATTTAATTTGTGTAGTTTTAAAAAAGTACATATTTTCTACATTTTGTTAAAGTAATACTAGTTATAATTAATTGAATTGAAAGAAAAATTATCACTGATAATAAATAATGAAAAATATTTAACACAAATTAAATTGTTGAAAACCGTGTGACACACCTTTATAAGAATTTGAAAATTTCCTACATTATGCATACTTAAGTTAATCAATCATAAAGAACCTTTTTCTGTTGAAGGCAAGATGCCCGACATTTTGCAGCATAATCTCTCCGTCTCTTCATCATGTTTAAAGAGGAAGCTGTTAGCCGGTGCTCAACATAGCGTAGCGTCAACTCTAATGCCTTTAACCCTTCCGCATGAGGAACTTTAGCAGTGTCAACTAAAACTAGATCGTCATCGTATTGAACAACATCAGTTACAGTCCTAATTATGTCCTCGTCAAAAAGTGTTTCATAATTGGATATTTATCAGACTCAAACAACTCTTATACATCTTCTATGGTGATTTGTTTGCATCCCTCAAGCTTTTTTAATGTTTGTACAAAACAGTTTGCAGACAGATCAGACATTATAGAGTTCGAGTGGGGGAGATTGCACTTTTGATAATTAAAAACCCAAACTCTCAAATCTTCCGGGGGCATCTCATTGTTCCTGGAGGGGAATGTCCTTCCCCCCGGGGCACACCCTGAATTCAACACTGGTGAAGGTCAACGCGTATCCATTTAGAACCGACGTTCTACTTTCTGAATTTTACCTCCCTTTCCTTGGGATTGCACTTTAACTCAAAAGCGTAAGCTGGGTTCCCGATGCCGTCATCCCTGAATGTTGCCTGATATTGGGAAAAAAATCGGCTGGTTAAAGCGGAGTTCCGGTTAAGAGGAAGGCTGCTGTATATTCAATATTTGATGAAATATGAGCAGTTGTATGAAATATTATTTATCTACCCTTACGCGCACAATAAAAAACTAGTTGGATGTGCCAATCCCAAAACTTTCTTCTATCTTATACATCTTAATATTTCAAAAACTAGTTACACATGATAATATTTCAATATTATTAGTTCAATACTATACCAACTTTAATTTTCATCCTAAATTTCTGCTTCAGTCAATTAAACGAACTAAAAACGAGTTAATCTATATCATGATATTTGCTAAAATTAATAGTTTTTGCTTATTCTGTTGTTATCAGATGTTTGCGAATAGCCGGCTTAGCAGGAAGCGAGTTCCCGTCTTTGCACGAGCCGCCGATGGACTACAGAACTACAAAAAATTAAGAAAAGTATACAAAAATTGCTATCACAGAACCCCTTTACTGTGCAATATTTCCAAATTCAAGGAGAACCTGTTGTCCAAAGCCAAAAACATGCACAAAAAATTAGGTTCAATAGTATGCATAACTTCATTCACTTTTCGATTGTACAATAATGAAAATGCACAGAGATCGCAATTATAGCGCCCCCTTCTGGCGGAATTTTTTTAAGTTCAGGGATGACTTGCTTGCCATAGCCAGAAACATACACAAAAAATTTGGTTCAATTATATACATAACTCCATACACTTTTCGATAGTACAATAATGAAAATGGTACAGACATTGCAATTATAGCGCCCTCTTCAGGCGGAATTTTTCCAAATTCAGGGAGGAAATTCGTGCCATGACCAAGAACAAACACAAAAAAATTGGCTCAATTCTATGCATAACTTCATACACTTTTCGATGGTACAATATTCAAAATGACACAAAAATCGCTATTACAGCGCCCACTACCGGCGATTTTTAGGGGGCGCTGTAACAGCGATTTTTGTGCGATTTTGAATATTGTACCACCCAAAAGTGGATGAAGTTATGCATAGAGTTGAACCAAATTTTTATTTAAAGTTTTCGGATATGGCAAGTAGGTCCTTCCTGAATTTGGAAAAAATTCGCCGGTAGGGGCGCTGTAATAGCGATTTTTGTGCGATTTTGAATATTGTACCGTCCAAAAGTGTATGAAGTTATGCATAGAATTAAACCAAATTTTTATTTTAAGTTTTTGGATATGGCAAGCAGGTCCTCCATGAATTTGCAAAAAATTCGCCGTTAGGGGGCGCTGTAATAGCGATTTTTGTGCGATTTTGAATATTGCACCATCGAAAACTGTATGAAGTTATGCATAGAATTGAACCAAAGAAAAATTTAAGTTCTTGGCTATGGCCAGGAGGTCCTCCCTTAATTTGTAAAAAAATCGCTCGTAGAGGGCGCTGTAATAGCGATTTTTGTACAATTTTTGTGCCATTTTGAATATTGTACCGCCGAAAAGTGTATGAAGTTATGCATAGAATTGAACCAAATTTTATGTGTTTATTTTTGGTCATGTCACGAAGGTCCTACCTGAATTTTGAAAAATTCTGCCGGAAGGGGGCACTATAATTGCAATGTTTGTACCATTTTCATTATTGTACCATCAAAAATTGTATAAAATATCCATATAATTGAACCAAATTTTTTGTGCATGTTTCTGGCTATGGCAAACAAGTCCTCCCTGAACTTGAAAAAATTCCGAAAGAAGGGGGCGCTATAATTCCGATCTCTGTGCCATTTTCATTATTGTACCATCGAACAGCGTATAAAATTATGCATACAATTGAACCAAAATGTTTGTGCTTGTTTTTGGCTTTGGCCAACAGGTTCTCCTTGAATTTGGAAATATTGCGCGGTAAAGGGGCTCCGTGCTAGCGATTTTTGTATACTTTTCTTGATTTTTCGTAGTTCTATTGTGCATCGGCGGCTCATGCAGCGGCGGGAACTCACGTCCTGCTATGCCGGCTATTCGCAAACAGCTGATAACGACAGAATAAGGAAAAATTAATAATTTTAACAAATATCATGATATAGATTAACTCGTTTTTAGTCCGTTTAATTGACTTGAGCAGAAATTTAAGATGAAAATCAAAGTTGGTATAGTATTGAACTAATAATATTGAAGTATTAACATGTGTAACTAGGTTTTGAAATATTAAGATGTATAAGATAGAAGAAAGTTTTGGGATTGGCACATCCAACTAGTTTTTTAACTGTTTTTAGAAAACAAATAAAAATCATCTCACTCAATTGCCGATAACTTTCTGTGTTTTCACGATATTTGACTGGCTTTTTCGTGAGTTGCTCCATAGAGTTGAGCATGAAATTATTTAAAATATATATATATCTGTTATAGCGCGCATGCGCAGATGAAAAATATTTCATACAACTGCTCATATTTCATCAAATGTTTAATATATTTACATTCGAATTGCACTATATTACAGAGCTATTACAAATGATGGACCGATTTAAAGAATCATATTTTCGAAACTACTGCACATATAACAATAAGTAATACATTTAAAGAGAAATATACTAAGTTTTTTTCTGTTACAGATGTTCGATGTGTGACCCTTTTGTTACGCGGCATACGTCCGATCTGTAATCGAGTTCGTTCCAAACGTTTTACAGCATCACTCTGTCAATGGTTCTGAAAGCTTTGTAAATGCGTTCTTTAAGTTCTGAACGCTTTGTTTTCGGCATTGGTGGTACCTAATCAATGTCTTTGACACTGTCATAACTTAAAGAACGCATTTGTGCGAAATTCAGAACCATTGACAGAGAGATGCTACAAAATGTTTGGACCTAACTGGATTACAGGTTGGACATATGCCATGTAAGAAGAGGGTCACACATGGAACATTTGTAACTGAAAATAAACTTACAAGAAAGGTCTCCATACGGGCATACTCAGAAAAATCTGAAAAAAAATACAGACTGTTCTTCTCCCATGGGTATATATGTTTATAAAAAAATTTTGGCGGAACCTCGGTAGAACGTGCGTAAAAAAATAATGAAAATTTCGCTCATTTGGCGACTTATCACCGTTTGGCGAAGAAATTAATTTAAAAAAGAATACGCTTTTCGAATACTCTTTAAGGAAAAAACGTTTTATGTTGAATTTGTTTAAATAAGTTTAATTTAAATAACTTTAGCTTCGTCATTTTTAGTTTGTTTTAACTATAGTTTTGTCATATATATTTATATGTACTTATAACGAATTTTAACTATCATATTTTACGATTTAAAACAAAATTTAAATTGATTAAAATTGTTCCAAACTCAAAAATATGCCCCATCGAGCGCTGTCGATTCAACTGTGTTGCTATGGAAGCAACGTCTTCGGTATGGAAATGCATTACAGCAGCATTCTTCATCTGGCGCTAAAAGCTATTTTTATAACCGATAAAGCCGTTTAAATTTTTAAAAAAAATGTGGATTGGAGAATAAAACAATGGCAAAATTTCGTTCAAATCGGCAACAAGCAACAAATATAGTACAAAATGCAATAATAATAATAAATTCTTTCATGGTTTACGTTTAAATTCATTAAATATCGCATATTCTCAAAATCAATTAACAAACAATTTTCAGATTCATTAAAATCGTTTGCTTTTGGCGAGGAAAAGTGCTGCTCGCCAAATTGCGTGCCGCTTTCGCCTTTTCACGCCAATTATTCGAAAGTATTTTATTTTTTTTACAGATTTTCTACTGTAATTCCGCCGCTAATTTTAACTGATCCTTTATTACATACATGAGTACTTTCACTAGCATTTTTTTCAACATATTCTGAGTATGCCCAGAATGAAGACCTTCCTTGTTAGTATACTACTCTTTAAATTCATGTATCACTTATTGTACTATGTGCAGTAGTTTCGAAAATATGAATTTTTTTAAATCATGTCCATAACTTGTAATAGACCTGTATTTCTGCTACGTTTTGTCAAAATTTCAGAAAATGGCGTTTAATTTGGTAGAAAATTCTGAATCATATAAACAAAAAACATGCAAGAATTTTTTGAACTTTAAAAATAAAAACATATATCTTCATGAACATACGTGCTATTCTTACACAAATGAATGCAGATATCCGTAAGATATAGCGTTAGATCATTTCGTGCATTTTACTTTACAGGGTGTCTCTAAATATTATTATTTTTCTGTGACTTTTTGTTGGCCCCCAAATTGTCCCGCTGATCAAATCGCCGTTGATAAATATGAAGTCAAGCATATTCTTCATAATCCTGAAGTTCCAGGAAAATCCGACAAATATATCTTTAAACATTCCTCAAAATGCCTAAAATTGAAAGTGCTCGGTGATTAATGGTCATATAGTGTATATTTATGCATATTTCTGCGTGGGCTGTAATAGCAGGGATGGCGTTTTCTATATAAAATGTATTTTACTAAACTATCTTTTTTGTTCAAAAAGCCGCACATATTGAATATGTTATTGTCTATGAGCAGTAATTGCTGAAAATAGGTTTTCAACTGTATCATGTGTATTTTCTGAATTGCATTTTTCAGATATAACCATTCATTTTATTAAAAATGACATTTCTTAAAAATGTTACTATATTGTAGGAAAGTTATATATATATATACATATGTATATATATATATATATATATATATATATATATATAATGATATATATTATATATATATATATATATATATTTATTATATATATATATATATATTTATTTATTTATTACTAATGCATGATTTTTCATTAAAAAAATAATGTAATTAGAAATAATGAAAAGAACTGCATACATGTGTAATAATTAAATATATCAAAATAGTTTTTTTTTTAAGTATTTAAAAATATTTCATTATGTTTTCAGTTAAATGTTTTTATTGAAATTTTAAAAGTATGAAACTAAAACAAAAGTGTTTAGTATAAAGCAAAATGCAAAATAAATTCAAGATAAATCAGAATACAAAACTTCAAAAGAAAAATAACATTCTTTAAATTTCCGATTGAATTTAGCTTTTTCTTATCAAATTTCTTGTGGAAAGAATGTTAAAAATGTGTTAAGTATTTGCTTCATTCAATATATTTTTTCCCTTTCAATGAAGATTCTTCAGATGCCATTAACAAATGGAATTTCGTAGGTTTTCAACTTTCGTTAAAAAAGAATAATATTTTTAATTTTTTACGTATTGTAAAAGGGTGTTTATTTAATCTTTTTTTACTTTCCTAATAAACCTACCTTAAATTTACTTGGATTTTTAAATTATTGAGTTGAAATTCAAATAAACAACGCATAATAAATAAAGCAATAATAACGGTTTTATGTGATTTTGTTACATTAATGCGCTTGTAATTGATAAATGGTAAATTCATATGATTATTGTACTTTAAAATAACATCTTGAATATTGATACTTATAAGAATAGAATATTTTTCTATATTTATTCATTTTCTGTGACGCTGTTAACTGGATGGCTATTTAAAAAGTTCAGGCAACTTTAAGTATGTCAGAAAATCATTTTTCTACAGCTTATATAAAATTTGATTCTTTCGGAACATTTTATTTCGCCCACTACTGGAAAAATTCATATTAATAAACAATTGAATTTAAAAAATCAAAAAACCCGACTGCGTAAAAAGCGAACTAATTAGTTATTTCTCATCAATGTGAAACTATTTTTTTTTTCCAACTCCTACTATTAGCTCACACTCTCGCTATATATATCTTGTTCAAATTTTCAATCGTTAATAAAATACTTATTATTCACCCAATCAAGCTCAAATATATTTTTTTTTATTTGTAGTGGATGACACTTGATGTTAATCCAGTTTTTTTTCAAATATTAATTTATTAATTAAATGAAATAATTTTTTAATAATCGAGAGAGCCCTCTCTTGATCAAGGTATTTTAAGACCGAGAGAGCCTTCTTCTTGATCAAGGCATTTTAAGGGCCACTCAAGAGAAAGAAGAATGGGAGAAAAAAAATTCTCTTATTGACCTAAGTAGGAATTGACTAAAAATATTTTTTATATTACTTGTTTATATTACTTACTTATTTTTTTTTTATTTACTTGTATTGATGACTTTAAAGTTGTGTTTAATTGTTAGTTCCTATCTATAAACACTGTTTTGATGAGGTCTGTATATGTCTATGATGGTTAGAGTGTCAGTAAAGCTACAGAATCCTGCATACACAACTTCCAGGTTGAATAATATTTTAACGGAGCTTCTGACTGTAAAATAGTCAATGAAACATCGTCTTCATTTTGAAAGACCTATCCTATGATATGCCACACAATAGGATGCGTAATTTGTTTTTCGTCTCTACCGCCATTTTGTATTTTACGGCTGCCATTTTGAATTTATAGAAACAAAACCTAGCCTATAACCATCGGGCCTTTAAGACAAATTGATAGAAGCCTCATTCAATAAAATCCATCCAGGCGTTGGGATGTTTCGAGGGTGTAAAGAAATCCACGTACACAAATACGCGTGAACACATAACCCTTCTTTTCGGTCGGGTAAAAAAGAAGTTATCCGCAAAACAGTTTAAGCCTTTTATATATGATTAAGTGGTAATTTGCGATATACATACATTTAACTTCTGAAGATGAAACTTGTAATAGACTAAATAAAATAAGACAGATTTGAATACAGTTTTACTAGAAACATTAAGAAAACATTCAGTAAACGTTCGGCCAAGCAACCGCAAGGCCTCATCAGTACAATTTAACGATTGTAAAAACAAACAACAGAAAAAATTAAGTACAGTTAAAGTTAAAGATAAAGTTTTTTTTTTTTTTTCCAAAAACAAACAGTTAAATTGCACCGAGGAAGCTTTGCGGTTACTTGGCGAAAAGTTTACTGAATGTATTTTTTAATGTTTTTAGTAAAACAGTATTCAAGTCTGTCTTATTTTATTTATTTTATTTAGTCTTTTATAAGTGGTAATTTGTTTTTTAAGTCCATTTTCTCAACGGTGATTTTAGCCATTTAATGATTTCAAAGAAATGGCTGAATAGATAATCGTGAAATCTTTCACCAGTCAGTTTAAACGTCAGCTAGATGATTTCATATGCGTCTTTTTTATTTTTGGAACACAATGGTGTAAAGAAAATATTGTAATAATGACTTTTGTGTGTATGTGTGTGTGAGAACACGGCAACTTCATACAGTATTTCTGATTTTGCTCAAATTGCCGAATATGTTAAAAACTACAATTTAAGAACTGTATATTTTTCGAAAAATTGGCTGGCGGATTAGTTATTTAATCAATTTTTAAAACATTTTCAAACTATTTTGCCACCATTCTTTTCAAAAAATTCTCAAAGATGTGTGACATAGTATGTATGATAAATATTTCACGATTTGATTGAGCGTTTGTATCTAGAGGCAACGTCATCAGTTTTAAAAATAAAGGTCCTTTTGTCAAATTCAGCCAATTCAAATGTAACGAAAAATTACAAAAATACTTTTTATTTTTATTTTTAGTCATATCCAATACATTATTGTTTGAAAGGCGAGTAAGGTCACTCCAGATTTATTTCAGATGTTACTTAATCCGCTCCCGGTGGTGTCCTTAAAAAAGGTCGCCTAATTTCTATTTTACTGGCACCCAGAATATTTAATTAAAATTGTCCTTTTATAACGTACTTAAAAATAAGATTTTCGTATTTTTTAATAAATTCGTTTATAAATTCTGGTGTCAAACCATCATTTCATTAGTTTATAAACAGAAGTTTATAGTTTATAGATACTCCGCGCTGGAAAGCGTCAAACACTTTACTAATATTTCTGAATAATGTCTAAAACGTAATAGAACGAAAGGAGAAACCATACAAAACCATTTCATTGCCTTTATTGAAAATATAAGAATGGTGTATTGCATTTAAAAAATTTTAATCGATTAGTGAAATTCTCCATTATTTGTTTTCTTTTCGTAAATTAGTTTACGAATTAAAAAAAGCAATGAGTCTATACTAGACGAGATTATATCATTTAATTTGTTATTATATCTAGATTTATCTAAATATTAGAGCTTTATAATGAAAAAAAAAATAGAATCCATAAAATAGATAACCTTTATAATAGAAATATCGATTTTTACGGCAAAACATATTTTTAATATTTATAGGGGCTGAATGCACACATACAAGAAATATTTATTCCTATATTCCAACTGGATTGAATACTAATTTTCAAAACTGGAAAGTGGTCACAATAATTATGCTTCTAAAATTATAGCCGATAATTTGATATCATATATCAATATATTTTTTGTTAATCACTATCATACCAAATTAATGTGTGCGATTATGAAATTTTTAAATATTACCTGACATAAAATATTTCCACATTAATCTCAATACTCTCATTTTAACTGTACTCTTACACTGTATAAAAAAGACATTTTTACAGTACAAAGTACTGTTCAGCTTGCGCACAAACTCGATCACAGTGAATGTGCTGTATCTTTCTTTGGTTTCCTGACTATATTTACTTGTAAAACACAGCAGTTGCGCGAAATTAACAGCACAATGCGCTGTTAATTTTACGCAACTACTGTATTTTCCATGTTAATATAGTCAGGAAACCAAAGAAAGATACAGCACATTCACTGTGATCGAATTTGTTCTGGCAATTTTACAGTGGTTTTTTTACAGTGTAAGAGTTATTTAAAATTTATTACTATTAAGCAGTAAAACTGAAAATCTGTTTTACTTTTTTATGGAATTAAAGGAATACCTTATTTTGTGATTTATGGATTTTCAGAATATTTTCAAACTAGATACAACTTTATATATTAATATTTTTATTTATTGGCGTATAATATATAGAAATTTATTTTAATATAATTTCATATTCGTAGAAATAAAACAGTATTTCTGTATTCTCAGGTCTATCACATAAAGTAAATAACCTAATAAGACAAAACAATTTAAAGGCAAATCAGTCTTATAAAGTAAAATAGGGAAATTTAATCGTATATGGAAAATGATAGATGAAATATTTTTAGATTTTTATGTCAAATTTCACATTTTTGCGTATTGCGCGAGAAACATGCATTTCAAGATACTTTTCATGTTCTTTAGAATTTAGAATATCGATACTTCTTTCAGAAAAGTTAAGGAGTGATTTGATGGAATATTATAAAGGCAATAAAGTAAGGATGTAAGAAATCTTTGAATTTTTGCGTGTATATATTCAACATATTTTTATAATGCTCATACAACATTTATTTACACATTTTATATTTTAAATATTTTATTATCAAAACATGAATCTTTTAATAGAAAAAATACTGTTTTTTTTTTTTTTTTTTTTACTTTAACTACGTCCTTCAAATACAAACACATAATGCGACAGAATTTTAAACACTAGCGAAAAATCATGCATTATATATAGATTATGAAACATTTTCCAAAACTAACAGAATAGTATTAAGGAATTTCCTTTTTATTCCAACGTTGTTGAAGAGTGTTTATGAATTCGGTTTGCCTGTCCGTCTGTCTACGCTCTAACTCCCGTAAATATACTGAGGTTTTGATACAATTGATATATGTTAATGATGCTTATTATGGCCTGTTCGGTATTGAATATGGAGTGTATAGCCATAATAGTTCATTTACAGGGGCATTCAAAATAACTCAGTTACATTACGGTCAATGGGGAAATTCGTTTGCAGTGCATTTTAATGACATTACACTATTTCAAATGTTATGATAAAAATCACTGAATTTCCATACAATATAATTACTATTGAATAGGACGTTCATAGTATTTATCGTCCATTTACAGGGACACACAAAAAATAGGGTTTCGTTAACTGTCTTTGAGCAATAATTGCTAGAAGTGCGTTTTCAATTTCGGTATGCGCTTTTAAAATACGTTAACTAACTAACCTTTAAGCTAACGTTTATAACTAGTTTATAACTAGTTTATAACGTTTATAATGTTATAACTAACGTTTTGCATGTTACTCGCTGTGTATAAATTCTATACCTCGTATACAGAGGTGCACAAAAGAATTCCCGTACCATTGTCCTTGTGACCGAAAACTGCTGAAAGGGTATTTTCAACTGTGGCATGCATTTCCTAAAAGCCAAAAGAATTCGGATAATGTTCTGAATTTAGATGGGAATTGCTGAAATTGGGTTTTCAGATGTGTTAATGCGCTTCCAAATGATTCAATTAGACGTCCTATATAGGGGAGAGTAGCTATATTTGGACTGCCGCTTTAAAAGGACCATTTGCATTATGCTGGTAATTTCAGAAAGAGACGCCATCTACTGCTGAAATCCTACTCATCAGAATGACGTCATTTATGTTTAGAAGAAGCACCCGCTTATCACGTGGTGTTTTCAGACAATTTTAAAAAATCTAAAATTAGCAGTTTTGATCTAATGTTTTCCTTCTAAACATAAGAGAATACTTTAAAATTAAGGTAATTTGTTATATTTTCATACGCATATCTAAATTCATGTGTTTATTGCACATATTTTTCACGCGGATTTGTTTGATTTTGTTTTCATTTTTAGTCTTGAAATTATCTATTTTAAAAAATGGCGCAGTTGCCTTCATTGGACCAATTTAAGTTGCTTAAATTGGACCAGATATACGACCATAAATTTGAAAAGTAAGTAATGAATTTCGAGGGCTATACGCTTTTTTTATAATAGATAATTATCTCCATGCAATTTTTTTTAATATTAATTTTTTTCTTATTTATATCTGGATCGTTTTTTTTTTTTATACAGTTTAGGAATATATAAATATAAAAATATTTTTACATGTTTATGAAAAAAAAAATAAATAAAAGTCACAATTTCTTTTATCTTGTATGTATTTGTATTTATTATCTTTGAAATGTTAATTCCTACGGCGTATTTGATTTACTGTGTTGAATTCAAACATTTTCCTTCTGAATGATATTTGCGGTTTCGTGACAAGGTGTGGGACTTTTTACAGTTCGTTCTAGAGGGTGGAATTATATTTTTTTGCTATTAAAAAGCATAAAATCTCAAACCTTCGGAGGAGGGGGGGGGGGTTATTTCAAGGTTCCGAGGGAACCCCTGAATTCAACACAGTTTGAATATATAATGTTGTGCGTTTGATTAATCGTAGCGTATTTGTTTCAATATAGCATATTTTTTAAACACTTTTTTGATATAATTGAAAGACGATGAAAACGACACAGTCAAACAGACTAGAGGAAAAAGATCAGTGACAGCAACAGTTGTGAAAGATATAGGAAAGAATAAGGAGAGAGTAAGTTGTGAAGAGACTGACCTATAAGAAGACTGCAGCTACAAATCCCACAAAAAGGCAAAAAAAATCATTAAAAATGTTATACCCTTTCTAAAACTAGTTAAGTCAAAGTACAGAGGGAGCCAAAAAACAGCTCTGTTTGCATATTCGCCATATAAATGAAACCTTGTATTGACCCCCCCCCCCCCCCCAACGAAAAAAAAGACAAAAAGGAAGCTCTTAAAGCACAAAAACATATGGAAAATCAATTGTTAAAAAATAGTCATAACTAAATTGGAAAGAAAATATACGTAGCGAAGAACTACAGACGTAAGGTAAAGAAAACTTCTGTTGAAAAAAAATGTTTAATGTTTTAGAATCTAAAAAGAAAATTCAAGACAGTTATGATTTGTTTTGCCTAATTTGTAAGATACAATTAAATAGCAGAAAGGATTCAGTGTTTAGATGGTCAAAATATGGTTCAATGTTGTGTGCGCTGGAATGAAAACTGAATAAACGAAATTCATGTGTAAGCTTTGCATCACTTCTTACATGATATTCAAGTAACTGGCAATTAGTTCCATAATTTCTATACTTAATTACTGATAACTTTTATTTATATTTTGAATACATTTTGATTTATAACAATTACTGTTACTTCATATATTTGATTTCAATACATTTCATTGCTGATGTTTTGTTTGATTGTTTTATTAATCGGAAACATTGCTTTTAATAAAATTAGTTATAATCCCTACTCATTAAAACAACCCGATGTTCTTTGGTCCAATTTAAGAGACTGGCGGGTCCAACTTAGGCGACCAGTTGCTGAATTTGGACCACTTTTGACAAATTTTTAGAATTAAAATAAAACTTAAGATTTTCAAAAATAAATTGATCTAAATATTTATTTAGTTAGTAGATGAATATATTAACTACGTGTTGGAATGTTTTGCAGATATTCCAAAAATTAAGTGAGTTACACCTGAAAATAAATGAGGTGGTCCAAATTCAGCTACTCTCCCCTAAACTTATTATTTGGACCTGGAAAGCTCTATCTCGGCCATGTTCAAATACACCAAATTTATGTACACGTTTCTCAGAAATGGTGAAAGGTAGAGGTCTATATTTTTTTGAGTAGTTTGAATAACATGCTTTACGTATTTTAACAGACCATTTTCTTTCTAAGTGAAACTGAAAATTAATTATTAATTATTTATTGAAAGACATATATAAATTAGCATTTTTGGTAAGATTTCACTGCCTAAAATAAATAATTCTCAACAAATCCTTAAATCACTGTGTTAAAGTATGCACTATAACATATGTATTTAAAAAAAATTGAGTTCTTAAGTTTAATAACTATTGAAAAAAAGGAACACAAATCTGAAAGATCGAAGTTTTGAGGAAAAGTCAATTAAATCTGTGAAGCAGTGTTGCCAATGGATAACTTTTTTTAAATTCTGATTTCTTGATTGATACCACTTTTTTGGAATATTAAAATTCGCCTTATTTAATAACATCTTAATTAAGGCGACAACAATGGGAATTTTACCTCTTCAGAAAACGGGCGCCAATCAAGAAATCTGAATTTTAAAATAGTAGCCCACTGCTGTGAAGTGCTCTTAGAAAGAATGAAAAAAATCCAACACTTTTTTACTTTCTTCTATCTTCAATAGAAGAAAGTATTGTAATCGAAATTTTTTTCGACTTCCGGTTTTCGACGGATTTACACGTTATAGGGGTGAGAGATCCCCAAAAACATGTTTATAGAAAATGTTTGTCTGTGTGTACGTCTGTCCGTCTGTCTGTCGCCATTGTACCATTAAAAAGTGTATGAAGTTATGCATAGAATTGAACCAAATTTTTATTTTAAGTTTTTGGCTATGACAAGTAGATCCTCCCTGAATTTGGAAAAAAATTCGCCGGTAGGGGGCGCGTAATAGCGATTTTTGTGCGATTTTGAATATTGTATCATCCAAAAGTGTATGAAGTTATGCATAGAATTGAACCAAAATTTTATTTTAAGTTTTTCTTTACGGCAAGTAGGTCCACCCTGAATTTGGAAAAAAATTGCCGGTAGGGGGCGCTGTAACAGCGATTTTTGGGCGATTTTGAATATTGTACCATCCAAAAGTGTATGGGTTATGCATAGAATTGAAGCAAATTTTTAATTTAAATTTTTGGCTATGGCAAGCAGTTCCTCCCTGAATTTGGAAAACATTCGCCGGTAGGGGGCGCTGTAATAGCGATTTTTGTGCTATTTTGAATATTGTACCATCCAAAAGTGTATGAAGTTATGCATAGTATTGACCCAAATTTTTATTTTAAGTTTCTGGCTATGACAAGCAGGTTCTCCCTGAATTTTGAAAAAAAATGGCCGCTATGGGGCGCTGTAATAGCTATTTTTGTGTGATTTTGAAAATTGTACCATCGAAAAGTGTATAAAGTTATGCATAGAATTGAACCAAATTTTTATTTTAAGTTCTTGGCTATGGCAAGCAGGTCCTTCCTTAATTTGAAAAAAAAATTCGCCGGTAGGAGGCGCTGAAATGGTGATTTTTGTTCCATTTTGAATATTTTACCATCGAAAAGTGCATGAAGTTATGCATAGAATTGAGCCAAATTTTTTGTGCTTGTTTTTGGTCGGGCACGAAGGTCCTCCCTGAATTTGGAAAAATTCCGCCGAAAGGGGCCGCTATAATTACGATGTCTGTACCATTTTCATTATTGTACCATCGAAAAGTGTATGAATTTATGCATAGAATTGAACCAAATTTTTTGTGTACGTTTTTGGCTATGGCGAACAAGTCCTCCCTGAATTTGAAAAAATTCTGCCGGAAGGGGGCGATGTAATAGCGATGTTTGTGACATTTTCTTTATTGTACAATTGAAAAGTGTATAAAATTATGCATACAATTGAACCAATTTTTTGTGCATGTTTTTGACTTTGGCCAACAGGTCCTCCTTGAATTTGGAAATATCGCGCGGTAAAGGGGCTCTGTGATAGCGATTTTTTTATACTTTTCTTGATTTTTCGTAGTTCTATTGTCCATCGGCGGCTTGTGCAAAGGTGGGAACTCGTTTCCTGCTATGCCGGCTATTCGCAAACATCTGATAACAACAGAATAAGGAAAAACTATTAATTTTAACAAATATCATGATATAGATTAACTCCTTTTTACGTCATTTAATTGACTGAAGCAGAAATTTAAGATGAAAATCAAAGTTGGTGTTGTATTGAGCTAATAATATTGAAGTATTAACATGTGTAACTAGTTTTTGAAATATTAAGGTGTATAAGATAAAAGAAAGTTTTGGGATTGGCACATCCAATTAGTCTTATATATAAACATATGTGATGCATCGTTGAAAAGATAAAAGTTTAAACTATTTAATGATTTAAAAAAGTAAAAATCGATTTTGTGGTTGAATTTCGCTTACCGGGTCCTCTTAAACAGTGAAGTTTTGTAATTCGTTTGACTGTCTCTGTAAACGAAGTATAAATGTTACGCATTTTGTTTTGAATCACAAACAATTAATAGTAAGCCTAATTAACAGAAAAAAAAAATCATAGGCATTCTAGTAACAAGAGTAAAAGAACGGCCTGATAGCCAGATACACTGCAATCGTAAGCACTTTGAACTACGTCGAAAGTGCTAAAAAGCGGGAAAGGTGCAGAGTAGTCGTTTTAATCCAAATCGTATTTTTGTTCATAATTTAAATAATAATAAAGATTTTTTTTGGAAAATTATTATTTAGACAAATTAATAAGGCTTTTAGTGAAATTTACAAAAATTAGTAGAGTTTCAAGAAACTTACTATAATTTGATCAGTGACACCATTAATTTTTACTCTCAGCTACATTTGATTAAAAGTAAAATGTAGTTCAGAGGGTTTTTTTTTTCTTTTTCAGAACAAATTCATAAACTGTTTTCAACTATAAATAACTAAAAAGCAACGCTTTCAGCACCAAAACTCTTTATTTCTTGTTGCAAACTAGTTTCGGTAGCCATAGCGAACCGTCATCAGTGCAAAATAGGAATGCTCAGAAAAGAAAATTGCTTAAATATATATAAAAGAATTGGATTCAATGATAAATTTTATTAGCCAATAAAATTACAGTACAGTCACCTCTGACTTATGCACCTCTCGGTTACACGCGTCTCTCAGTTATACGGGAATTTCGTAAGGTTCAGACACAAGTAATAGGAAAATAATGTTACAGATCTTTCACTTAAAAGCGCCACTTTGAATTATCTCTCTCAGTTATACGCAGAAATAACAGTGCAATTTACAAAACTCTGAGTTAATTGCGAAACTTTTTTTTTATCTATAACGAATTTGGTAAATCGGAGAAACACAGTGTTTAAAAAAACGTGAAAAAATTGGCATGTTTTTCCGTAACTAGCACAAAAGCCTCATGACTGTATATTTTAGGAAACAGCCAATGTAAAAGAAGCGGACTGAAAGATGAAGTTTTTAGCCAATAAAATTACGATAGGAAATTTTCAACTATGTTGGAAAGTTGTTAAATCATTAAGTAATATTTTAAAAAATTGAACCATATAAAGATATTTAGAAAAGATGAATCCACAAACAACTCCAATAAAAAAATATTTATTTTACAAACTATCTTTTTATATAAAACTATCATTTAAACGAAACTAAAGCTCAAAAACTTTCATTATGTAGAAATGTACCGTTTTAAATTATGGCTTACATTCTACAATAAATGAATCAAGAGATTTTTTTAAGTGATATATATTCTAGCTTCCAATTAAAAAATTTCGTGGGCTTTTCGATCATAGAAATTTTTAAATATTTTCTTAACTGTTCTATTAAAAATTTAATCAGTCAGAAACAACCCACTCTGTCAACTTTTATAAAATTTATTTTATTTTAGTAAAGGATAATGTAATCTTTAATTTCAAAATGTTATTTAATAAATCTTTAAAAAAAAATGTAGTATGCTAAATATGAGTTTTTCTTTCATTTTGGATAATTTTCAATTAATGATTCATAATCAAAATGAAATATATCATCTAATTTAATTAGCTGTGTTTCTGATTAAACGTGACACAGCATTTTCTTTTATCACACACTAAAAGTACTTAAAATTATTAACTTTACAAAAATCATGAAACACCTTTGAATTATAAATGACGTTTACACCTAATTAGAATTTACTGCCATACCTTATTTTGTATTTTCTGTAAGTTTTCCCTAGTATATCCCATTGTTTTTTAATTCTTGCATATTCGTGTATTTTCATGGATCGCTTGAAATAGGGAAAAATGTACATAAAATCTTTAATCGATTTTCTGATTTGCTGATGTTTAATATATAATTAATACTCAGTTTAACTAAAAATTTATTCATTTACAAGCCTTTATTAATCCTGTATTTAAGTATGATGGTTTTCATTTTTTTTTATTTCCTTAAATGTAAATAATTGAAGTAATATTTTCAAAAATAAAATTTTATCATAAATTACCTTTTAAACTGAAGTGTAGATGGGTTTTTAAATAAAGTTAATTGAACATAAAGTAATCCTGATTAATTTTATTTTGTTTTCGATATTAAAATTGCAGAATTATTTATTCGCAGAAAATGTAAACATGTTGCCATTTCTATCGAAAAATATTACTTAAAGAACATTAGTTTGGAAATATTGTAGCATTTCGATTCTTCTTTAGAAAGAATGGGAAAGTGGTTAATTTATTTTTAATCATACACATTATCATTAACTAGACTTAAATCTAAATCTGATTCTGAAATTTAAAATAGATACGGATAAATTATCTGGCTTGTTGATATCGAAAATCTATAGCTTCAATTTTGACTCAATTTTTAAAGAAAATTTTCGTTTGAATATTTTACATCAATTTTATAAAAATTACAATCAGTAACTATTTTTCTAAAATAAGACTAACAATTTTAAAATATAAACATACAGTGTGTCCGTGAAGTCATGATGCACATTTGACCGGTCACAGGAAATTTAATGAAACAAGATGGAAATGTGAAATCTTCAGTAAACAAAAAGGAAAACTCTCCAAGTTTCATAACTGTGCAGTTCGATGTGGCCTCCATTTTTTACGATATTCACGTTCTTCCCACACACAGTTAAAGACGTCTGGTGTAACAGCGTGAATAACGTCTGTGATTCTCTGTTTCAAATGGTGGCCACATCAAACTGTACTAAACAAGTATGAAACTTTGTTGAAAATATTACATTTTCATCTTGTTTCGTTTATTAGAATAAGTGTGTTAAAATTAATGTAGTGTAATTACGTATCCAGTGTTTTCTTGAGTTCTAATACCTGCGATTTATTTTGTTGAGCTGATTCATATATCAGACAATATGCCATAGTATATAAAGTTAGCTGGGTAAATTAGGTCATCCCGGTTCGTCAGAAACGGCTCATTTGGTAGATTATTGGCGGCTTCTGCCAATAGATCTCAGGTTCGATTCCTGGCATGAACATTTTTCGCACAGTTGGAAATTTGCAAATCATATGATTTATTTACCAATTAGAATTATTGTGTAAAAAATTAATCTAGTTACGATAGCTTTGAAATTTTATTTATTAACTTTACATAATCTTGAAGGCCTCACCAGTAGCCGAGAGTTTCTGCTATCAAAGCTGGTAGACGGGAGGTGCTGGGTTCGAACTCAATCGCGCCCGACAGCCTAATCCTTCGGAGTTTTCCGTGGTTTTCTTCGAACCTTGGACTTCCTTGCGTAAATAAGGGTTAGATTCTCTTAGAAAGACCCCAACGGAGGGAACCCCGCCTTCAGGGCCTATATCCCTCGTGTAGTGTCATAAACAACACCTCGTCATAAACAACACCAACAGCACCATAATCTTAAATACGTCATTTCGCGAAATGTTCTTAGCGTTTGTCAGAACACACTGTGATCAACTGTGGAACATGTTATCTTACGATTCCAGATGATATCTGAAAATCATAACCGTCATGTGGTACATGTTTCGTTGCAATAAAATTCGTAAACTAACATAAATCTATGGTAAATGTGTAATTCGTTAAAAAACCACCCTCTGGCGGCGAAATTTTGAAATGAATATTTTTTAAAATTATGGACACCCTGTATTTATATAAGTAATTGTTTTAACCTCTTCAGTTCCGAAGTTAAATAATATTACAAATGCTGATTCATTGGTTTTTTCCAAATATAATTACATTGTAAATGACAGAAAAAATATCTTTTCTGAAATTAATCTTTTAGGCGCTTAGTAATTTACGTTCAAAAATATGGATGTAAAACTACAAACCTTCTTAAAAACATCAGTTTAATAACGATTAGCCTAAATTAACGCAATCCCACATTTAAGAGCTTTAAACAAGTAAATAATCTACAAATCCTCAAAAATTTTTATTGAAAAATATTTAAGTTAAATACTTATGAAAATCTCTCACTTTCATGGTCATACTGTCTTTTGGGTATTTTTAGGCATTAAGCAAACTCGGGTGAAAGTAACGTTTATTTATGTGGGAATCAGCTTAGGATGCTGCCATTTATTCGTTTGCTTTGAACGTAAAAAACATTCAGCTATTAAGAAGTGATGTGAAAATGTCACCTTTTCATAAAAATCGTGATTTTTCATGTCACCCTCATTAAAAATCATCTTTTTTTTCTTTTTTTTTTCTCTTCTTTTTTTTTTTTTTTTTTTAGCATTTTAAGATAAATTCGGAGAAAACAACATTACAGTGTTGCTATTTTACTGGACAGTTATGAGGAGCATACAAATGAGAACTAATGAAACTCGTCTGGTCAGTTTTGGAACATAGCATTCAAATCTACTAAGACATTTTTCACATAAATTTGCAGCAAACTGATTGTGATGTCGAATCACATATATTTTTTCTTAAATCACTCCTTTTCTCTAAATTTCAATTAAAACTAGTCTTTCATTACTTATTCATTTTATCCTAACTTTTATTTCAGTTCTCATTATATTTTCTCTCCAAAAGAAAAGAAAGAAAAGAAATTTAACATATGCCTTTATCACTAAAATGGCTCTCATATAAATAGAATTCATTTGGATGATTAGTCACGCTGACTAGATAAAAAAAAAAAGAATAAATATCGACTTTGATTTCGGTCAGTAGAAATAACTCTTTGCTCGCTGCTTATTATTATTATTTTTTTTTTTAGTTTAACTTCCTTTTTAAATCATAAGCATTTCCATGCGGTCAATTTCTCTTTCACGCGACGTTCCCAAAACTTTGCTTCTAACGTACAACTGAGCGCTCGAATTCTTTTTGGCTCACTGTTTAGGACTGCTTTTCTGGTTACCCTGCCACGTAATTCTCCTAATTGTCCAAAGCCTAACAGATAATTTGTGTTCATATGATGTTTATTTTTCATGTGCCCTTTTCGCTAATTGTGTGATGCCAAAGTGTGTATTACAGTATGATGAATTGAATTGGTGGCTCTCGCTTCATGAATTCAGTCATATTAAAAAAAAAGGTCTTTAGAAATTCTATCAGGCACCATCCCTATCCAGTTCTGTATGAAATGCTTTAATGATATATTTCTACTTCAAATAAACAGATTTCGTAAAAAGCAATTTAAAAGCATTTATTTCTACAATGATCACAGCCTACAGCTATTTATAAAATCCAGCGAATGCATTAAAAAAGAATGCATCAAAAAAATCTTCGCTGCTGACCATTTTTTCTTTATTTGAATCATTAAGGAATTCGTCTATAAGTTTAAAATGTTTTTTTACTAAGTTTAATTTCACCAGATGTTTTTTCCCCCGAAAGTTAAAATTTTGTGACAATGCCTCAAATACAGATTTAATAAACATTTAAATTTAAAAAATCAAAAAACCCGACTGCGTGAAAAGCGAACTAATTATTTATTTCTCATCAATGAGGAGCTATTTTTTTTCAGTTTCTACTATTAGCTCAGACTGTCGTTATATATATCTTGTTTAAATTTTCAATCGTTAATAAAATACTTATTCTTCATCCAATTAAGCTCAAATAAATCTTTTCAAACTTGTAGTGGATGACATTTGATGTCAATCCAGTCTTTTTAAAATATTAACTCATTAATTAAATGAAAATAATTAATTTTCAATAAACAAGAGAGCCCTCTTCTTTGTAAAGGTATTTTAAGACTGAGAGAGCCTTTTTCTTGATCAAGGCATTTTAAGCGCCATTCGAGAGGCAAGAAGAATGGGAGGAAAAATTCTCTTATTGACCAAAGTAGGGATTGACTTATAATATTTTTTTTAATTACTTGTTTATATTACTTATCTATTTTTTTTATTGTTGTATTGTTGACTTTTAAGTTGTGTTTAATTTTTAGTTCCTACCTATAAACACTGTTTTGATGAGGTCTATAGATGTCTGTGATGGTTAGAGTTGCAGTAAAGTTAGAGATCCTACATACACAACTTCCAGGTTGTATAATGTTTTAACGGAGCTTCTGACTGTAAAATAGTCAATGAAACATGGTCTTCATTTTGAAAGACCTATCCAATGATATGCCACTCAATAGGGTGCGCAAATTTTTTTCGTCTCTACGGCCATTTTATAGTTTACTGCCGCCATTTTGAATTTATAAAAACAAAATCTAGCCTATAACTATCGGGCCGTTAAGACAAATGGATAGAGACCTCATTCATTAAAATCCATCCAGCCGAAGGGATGTTTCGAGGGTATAAAGAAATCCACATACACAGATACGTGTGAATCACATAACCCTTCTTTTCAGTCGGGTAATAAAGTTATACAAAAAACTTTGTGGTGATGGGATGGGTGGTACAGGAGAAAAGGTATACTTAAATAACAGGCAAAACACCTCAATATGTAACACCCTTAAAACATTTTTATTTTTAAAATCTTCTGAGAGTTCTTTTCCTAAGCAGTAACAAGTATTTCTTTTTAGTGAAAGTAAAAATCATTGGGTGTCAGAATTTTGGCGCGTCAGGAAATTTCAAACGAACATTACTCGTTTATTTATTTATTTTCTTACTCAAACACAATAGAAAAGTATGCTTTAAAAAATCTCAATGAATTATAAATATTTATTCTTTTATAAAATCATCTATTCATTTAATAAATATAGATTGTTTAAATTTTTACAAAATATTTTTTGGTGATAGTATGAATGGTTTAGGAAAAAAGGTGCAGTTAGATAACATGTAAAACAACTCAAGAGAATTTCAAACAAATATTATTTACTTTTTATTTATTTTTATTCAAAAACATTAGTAAAATATGCTAAAAAATCTCAATAAAATATAAATATTTATTCTTTTACAAAATCATCTATTCATTTAATAAATATAGATAGAATAAATTTATACAAAGCATTTTATAATGATAGGATGAGTGGTTTAGGAGAAAATGTACGTGTAAAACAAATCAAGGGAATTTCAAACAAACTTTATTTTTTTTATTAAAAAACGTTAGAAAAATATGCTTTAAAAAAATCTGAATAAAATATAAATAAATAAAGAAGTTAGAGAGGTAAAACGGTAAGGAAAATTATATTCGTAAGTTTAACTTAATCCTCGGATAAATAAAAAAATCTTCGCTGATGACCATTTTTTCTTTAGTTGAATCATTAAGGTATTCGTCTATAAGTTTAAAATGTTATTTTTCTAAGTTTGATTTCACCAGATTTTTTTCCCTTGAAAGTTAAAATTTTATGAGAATGCCCCTCCCCCCCCCCCCTTTTGAGAGTAAAATTAGAGAATCAATTGAAATTATTGCGCGTGAAGATAAACCTTGTAACGATAATTTATCCTATAATATCCCAAAAATCTGGCATAATATCATAAAGTCATATTTCTACGTCAAATTACAATACTTCAGCTTAAACTTGTATTAGCTTGCCAAAACTTGAATGAAAACTCAGTTGAATGGCGGCACTCGTGGTTTCTTAAATCGACCTTTTTGGTTCATTTGATCTCAGTTCATCAATAATTATTTATTTTCACTAGATGGCAACACTATATTTTTGTATTCAAATCATTGGTCAAGTTTCGACTAATTATCTCTTGCACAGGAAGCTTTCGTCTCTGAACTTCGAGCCATTTTACCATCATATTTATCTGAAGACGGCTGTAGAAACAGCTCGAAACGTAGAAGTTAATTTTTGGCCTACTAAGCACCGTTTCTAATGCATTTTTCAAGACCCCTCGGAACGGTCATTTTATCCCCTACACCGTTTCCAGTGAACAAGCCGGTCTGAGGGTGAAACTAACCTAGGTCATTTTTCCCCTAAATCAGACCTGCAATCTACTGGGTCAGTAAGGTGCTCCGTTGCTTTACGGAGAATTCTTTTTGGATAAACAAACTTTCGGCGCAACGCTTCCTGAATTGCTTATGTATTGGGTGAGTGCAAAAGTTCTACCCGTTTTGAGCGCATGTAAATGTCAAGTGGAATACAGACGTTACAGCTGACGTTTTGAGGACAGGAAAGTGGACAATAACGCGTGGAACAGTAGAGTATGTATAGGCACAACATTTGTCAGAAGAAGTCATGCGGAACTGGAAACAACATGGCAAGCAGGCAAGACTACATCAGACATTGCTTACGGCACGAGTATGATAAAGCAGTTACAGCAGCCGGAGCTTATCGCAGCATTTGTCATGTGTATGGAGAAGATGTCGTGAACGACAGCACCTGCTGCCGTTGGTTTAGGAAATTCCGGGACGGAGAAATCAGCTGTAAAGATCATGCCCGTTTTGGACGCCCATCACTGGTTTCTGACGAGGTTCTGGACACAGCCATAGCGAATTCCTCACATCCAACAGTCGCAGAATTAGCGGAAACATTGTCAGTATACAGAAAAACAGTCAAAAGACGGATGCATGCACTTGGCTTCATCACCAAATTCGATCACACCAGCTTACAGTAAAGTAACGAGAAGAGAGAATCAGCGCCTCTGTTTCTTTGCTTTCCTGTAACAGTAGGGAACCATTTTTTAATCGAATTGTGAAGGATTTTGAGAAGTGGGTACTGTACCTTAATGTGAAGCATCAAAAGACCATGTGCCGATGTTGTAGAGGGTATTCCATCCACCTAAACAGGAGGACTCCATTCCAAAAAAATTTTGCTCAGTTTATGGTTTAATGCCAGGGGAAAAACCAAATAGGAGGTCATCTCACCAAACCAAATGATCAAGGTAGACCTCTACTGCCAAAAATTACACAAATTGTGAGCAAAACTCACGTCTAGGCGGCCAGCATTCATCAATCGCAGAGGGGTTCTCTTTCAGCACGATAAAGTCAGGCTTCATGTTGCTTTAAGGGTTCGACAAAAATTACTGGGCCTTAGTTGGGAACTTTTACCTCAGCCGGTGTATAGCCCCGACCTTGCAACTTCGATTTATCACCTTTTTTGATCGTTACACAACGCCTTTTCTCACCGAAAGTTCAATGATGTAGGGACTGTAAAAACGGCGTTACAACAGCATTTTGATTGTAAAACGGAGGAGTTTTATCGTCGTAGGATTAACTTACTGTCAGACATATGGTAAGAGGTCATACATAACGATGGTACATGTGTGAATTCACAGGTGCTTAATTTTTTGTGTTCTCCGCCTTTCTGGTTTTGCTAGAAAACGGGTAGAACTTTTGCACTCACCCAATATTTTAATGGCGTGTTGATGTTTTAGTGATTAATTTTAAATTTTATTAATTGTTTGTTATTATTTTTTTTAATCTTTTTTAATTTTCGGAAATTATTATTTCTGTTAAGGCTACAACACGAATAAAGAGAGTTCGTTGGTCATCTAATGAAATGAAGCGTACGACAGAAAAAAATTTCGAACTTAATGTGATTAGATGAAATATGAAGCATAATAAAAATGAAAAGGTGGCGATCAATTAGTAATGGTAAAGTTTTTTGGCTTTTGAGAAAATCTGAGTTAATATTTTCGCAATATTGTAATCTCAGCAATACAAAGTATTAATCTGTATTTTTTTTTCTCATTTCATTTATTAACCCCCGGTATGCTATTTCTTTCTCCCAGCAATTAAACTGTCATCTCCAAAAAATATCGTTCCGTTGTATAAGCCAGCCGTAAAACAAAGGATGTATCACTGTACAGAATAATCTCTACTGCAATTTTTAAAAGTTCTAAGCATCGCATATTTTCAATTTTTATACCGTCGTTTTGGGGGAAAAAGTAGTTTTAAATGCAATTTGTTTGAAAACTGCATCTCAATTTATTTTTGAGATATTAATTTTTTTGTAGTTTTTAGCGTCGTTTGTTTAATTTTGGCAACTCAAGTACTCCATTTCTGTAGAAAGTAAAGGAAAAATAGTTGGGAAATAGCAATTATATCTTTTTGTTTCCAGTTTCCCATAAAACAGAAAAAAAGTAATTCAAATACGTGCTATTTGGAAAAAACCATAAATGAATGATTTATGATAAACATTGAGCTGTTATAAACTACATTTAATTTTAAGTAACTATATATTAAGATTACAAACAAATGAAGGCAAATGGATCATTAGATAGCCCATATTTTTTGTCGAATTTCTTTCTGATTTCTTTTTGTTGGATTTGTGTATTATTCTGAAATAGCGACGTCCTACTTTAGTGTAGATGTTGTTTAAGACTGGATCGTAAATGAGGAATTCTTCATCGGATGCGAATGACGCCGTTTTATATAAAATAAAAGCTTGCGTTTGAAGTCTTAAAACTGAACTATCTATATTTATATACATGTATATATTTTTTTTCACCGGGAGCGAAGCTAAATTCTGAAAAAGCAGAATTCCTGTTTTCTAGTTTCTCCCCCCCCCCCCCCTAAGGATGTCATCAGAATTTTCAGAAGTGATTTTTTTTTAATGATTTCTTGAAGAAAATCCTTTAAAGTGCACTGTTGAAGCTCTTGATATTTTAGTTTAATAAAGCAATATCTTTCTTTCAGCCTAATAAGACAGAAAACTAAAAGCAAACTATGAACTTTATTTGAGAAAGCTACATTACTGAAAAACTTAACATTCCTCAGATATATAATAAAAGCGGTGAAATCTACACATAAGCAAAATTCGGCAGCATTCTAACTCCAAAAACTGTAGCGTTTTGCAAAAATTAATAATCGATTATATGCCATATTCATAGGCAAAATGAATGTTTGTAATCCAGATATCTGCCTAAAATATCTACATTATTTTTCGCACGAAGAGAGGAAAAGGCCTTTGAAATTGTACAAAACTATGTATGATTATCAAATATTAGCGGTAACATGAATCATTTGTAAACAATAGGTAACAAAAATTAAAAATGAAAGTAGATTTTTTTTTTCAAGATGCTGAAAATAAGTGGATTTCTCAAATTTTTAATAACGAACAATTCGCTTGGTGAAGAAAAACAATGTAAAGGGTGTTCTAAAAATCCAAATTACTATTTTCAGACATTTTTTTCTTATTTTTATTCTTAGACATATGAAATTGGCAAGAGCTATTATTCAGAAACTACGAAATTGAATAGCGTTTTCATTTTTTGATAAAGCTAAAGTATATTTAAAATAATTTTGTCAAATTTAACGTTTTAAGCATATTTTTGGGGTGTAATTGCTTAAAAAAGGTCGTCATGAGACAAAAGTCGCTTATATCTGAAGATATAATACATTTATCGAAAAACGAAAAAACGCTATTCGATTTCATATCACTTCAATAGTCTTGCCTTCATATTCCATGCTTTCGCGCTTAAAAATTACGTCGTGAATGCGTCAGAAAGTTCTGCGCTAATGTTAGGAACATATACATATATATATATATATATATATATATATATATATATATATATATATATATATATATATATATATATATATATATATAAAATATATATATATATATATATATATATATATAAAATATATATATATACTTTTTTTTAAGAACCGTTCTAGACCCATTACCTAATATTTGCTTCCTTATCATATGAACATATAATTAATCTATTCGATTCCATTCAGAGCCAGTCTTTCGTAAAACAACCCAGACGAAAGAGAGTTTTCGGAAGACCCTATATATTCCCATTGATCCCCTTCCCCGCCCGTACCCCCCCCCCCCTTAAAAATAAAAGTTTCCTTGGGAGTCGTTTATAAATGAGAGGGAAGAAGTACATTGGATCAGAATACACTCCCTTTTACCTTCAAAGATAATATATATATATATTAGATTTCAGCCTCTTTGGGACCCCTTATAAATGAGCTCTGCCGTTTACGGCTGGTCCTGATACCATTAAATTACTATCTGATAGCTTAAGAAATTCATGACAAAGGATTATAGATTTGTCAAATTTTTCATTTAAGAAACACAACAACCCTTTAATATACGTGAGATTCAAACTTAATTAAAAGTATCTAAGTAGTTGTACTAAAGGGTGCTTAAAAATGAGCTTAAAAATTAAATTAGAATCAAAATTTAAAAATAAAATAAAACTAAAATTAGAAAATTTGTAAAGTTTAGCAAATTTTTAAATTTATATTCGAAGAAATTGCTCAATTTTTCTTAACTTGTTTTGAATCTGAATATTCTATATGCGTAGTGCTGAAAATTATTTTGTTACCGTTCTTAGGCGTATGATAACTAGATAATAAATAACATTGATAAAATGCAAAAGTTATTTAGAAAACATTAAAAGGTAACTTTCGTCCTCAGGATGTTGAAAACAGATTTAAGAAATTATAATAAAATCATTTTATCAAAATAAAATATTTTTCTCTTATTCTTCCTTTCTCTTTTTTTCCATTATAGCTAACTCGTATTTGTAGATCCTTGAAAACTAAAATTTGAAACTTTATTTAGAATATAAAAAATGATATTATAAAATTTTCACGATGCAATAAAATTTGAAGGAGAAAAATACTCTTCCAATAAATCGGCAACCATCTTTTACTTACAATTCTTGAATAAAAACATTATTTTCAGATTTCCACAAATTGTGAAAAATGTAACATTTGAACTTTTAAATTTTAAATGTTTGATCATTTTATTATAATAGCTAAACATCATCCGCCATCGGTCTTTCACCTGACCAAACGTCACAAATCTGATAAAGAGAAGTTAATTCAAATTTTCAAAATATATGATATGCAGTGTAACTTCAAAAATCCGGCATTCAGAAATCCGACAACTTCAAAAATCTGGCATCAAAACCATCTTTCCCTTCCTTTTTTCTTTTACACTTCCAAGTTATGGGAGGAGAGAAATAGAAATTCTTTCTGAATTAAAAACTTTAAGATCGAAAGTAAAAAGGCAAAAAAAAAAAGAATATCTGACTTAATATATATATACATATATTTTTTCATTTGTCAGAGGCGATTATTTTCTGAACACATTTTCTGGGAGCTGCACCGTTGCTCAGCAAAGGCAACAAATTTGGGGACAACTTTGGCAAATGCATAGCACAATAATATATGGCTACACGAATTTTCGGCAATGGCGACATCAATGCTGAGAAAGTATTTCAGACTTTCTCATTACCCGTGTAAAGACCGCACTTTATGAGCTGATTGAACACGCAAAATTTTAAATGCATTTAGTGTCGAAAAAAGTGATATAGATGATTGGTTAAGCATTGAAGAAAATGCATCAAGAACGAACAATTTAATGGACAGATAGATCGCTGACGTTGTGCTAAATAAAACCGCTGATAGTGCTAGTAGCAACTTAGAAGTTGAGGATGAACAACCGGCCGAAGAAAATGTGTCACTAGGAAAATGCATAAATTTGACTAGAGAATTAATATATGGTTTAAAGAAATAAGACTGTATTTCCGAAACCGACATTTTTCATTTGTATAAAATGAAAAAAAAAAACTTGTTAAGGAACGGCCAAAAAAATTGAAGTAAACGAAGTGGAGATCGATGTTACCGAAATTATAAGCGAAGAAATAATTTCACTCTTTATTACATTTTTTTTTCTGTAATATAGAAAATATTAAAGTAAGTTTTCTTTTATATTTAATTCTCTTTTTCTTACATAATTTTCACTTATAATGAATTAAATTATGGTTAAAGGCACCATTAAGAATATAATACTACATTTGATATTCCTAGTTACTACTTTTGACATTCCTTCAAAAATCCGGCATAGTCTCAGTCGCGATGATGCCGGATTTTTGAAGTTATAATGTACTAAGGCCATTTATAATGAAATCACCATGCATAATTTTACGAGTAAAGTTTTACATATCGCTTCTTATGTTTACATCGGAACTGGACTAGCAGCCAATTACGGTCCAAAAGAACACGTTACGCAGCTTTCGAATTTTTAAAGAGGTTTCATGCTTGCGTATGGAAACGGGTGCAAAATGAAAGCAGGTACGACAGCCGTATCTCACCCCTTCCTTAAAAGCCGGTTTGATTTTAATGCGATTGGAAACTGTTCTTTAAAGTTCGTGTTTTGTGTACCATCAAGCAAGATTGTGTCTTTATTTATTATATTTTATGGTGCAATTGTCCAGTATGTGTTATTAAAATATAAATATTTTTCTTTTCCCAAATCATTTACTCATTTAATAAATATAAATTGAATAAATTTCTACAAAATATTTGCGGTAATAGGATGAGTAGTTTAGGGGAAAAGGCGCATTTTGATACCATGTAAATCACCTCAAGGGAATTTCAAACAAACATTATTTATTATTAAAAAACATTAATTCATTTAATAAATATAGATTGAATAAATTTATACAAAATATTTTGTGGTGATAGGATGAATGGTTTAGGTGAAAAGGTGTGATTTAGATAATATGTAAAACACTTCAAGGGAGTTTCAAACAAACATTATTTATTTTTTATTTATTTTTATTCAAAAACATTAGAAAAATACGCTTAAAAAATCTCAATAAATTATAAATATTTATTATTTTACAAAGGCATTTATTCATTTAATAATTATAGATTGAATACATTTATACAAAACATTTTGTGGTGATACGAGGAGTAATTTAGGAGAAAAGGTGTGATTTAGATAACATGTAAAACGCCTCAAGGGAGTTTCAAACAAACATTATTTATTTTTTTTGTTTTATTCAAAAACATTAGAAAAATATGCTTTAAAAACTCTCAATAAAATATAAACATTTATTCTTTTACAAAACCATTCATTCATTTAATAAATATAATTTGAATCAATTTATACAAAACATTTTGTGGTGATAGGATGGGTGATATAGGACAGGGGTTCTCAAACTTTTAGACCGAAGTACCACTAAATATACTTCTGCGTACAGCCAGGTGGCAAACCCAAAGCTAATACAGAAAAACCTGTGTAAACGGAATATATCTAAAACGACATATTTTTCCAGTCTTTTGTGCTTCCGTCTGAGCAGAATTTACTGATTTACATGATAAATTATTAAATGGGTGTTTCTATTGAATTTAATCTTTTTTATTGTGTATAAAGTATATCATTTTTGGATGACAAATAAAAATGTATTTAAATATAAAACTGCTGCATAGCTTTGTTAAACATGGGAAAAAATCGATCGCCATTTTTTTTGTTATAGTAAATTGGGGACAGACGCCACTGTGGGACAGATGCCGCAGAGATTGTGTAGGCGACACTAGCGTTGCCTAGACGACCAATTTTAGAAGTTCGTAGTGTTACTCTGTGCTGTGTGATATGTTGTACGCGTTTCCACCGCTTAATTGTCAGTATTTACATATTTATGCCAGTTTTTATGACTCGAACCTTCGTGGTAAGTTGCTAAAATTATTCTAATGAAATTTTATTACATATTTTAAGAAAAATAAACAAATATTTCATCTCAAAATAGATTGCAACTATACACTAGATCGCTGTAGAATACATACATGTGCTTGCTTTTCTCTCACGTCGCTCACATGATTAAAAATGGCTGCGTGGCATCTTACCTGCCACTATGGGACAGATGCCACACCGAGGTTGAGGGACAGATTTCGCAAAATATATTTTTGTTTTTCGGTTCAATAAATTCATCACTGCGATTTAAGTAGAACTTACATTTAAATGAATGTATATTAACGCATTCTGCTACTTATCAAAATATTCTCAGCAACAATGTTGGTTCACCATTTGTGAATAAGGAAAACGCAGGTCGCTTGCATTTCTCACCATCTAAACTGTTAAACAAAATATCTCCTACTCCAATGGTCAATAGACCTATACAGCGAAATAAAAGAAAGTAAAAGGATGCAAATATTACAAGCACAGTGTTTATAAACAATATAAAAAAGAAGAAGGATATGAAAAACAAAAGAAACTAGAAATCGTCAAAGAACGTCAACTTGGCGGAAGTAAAATGTGTAGAAAAAGGAAAGGAAATATCAACTTGAAAACGCCTTACTTGAGGGAAAAAACTAAAATATAAGTCATCTTCCGACAATGGGTAAATTGTTCCTATTATGGATTCCGATGGCGGAACTGGACTGGAATTTGATGACTCTGAATATGTTGAGTGGCTGAAGTCTAATCAAGGAGCAAAGTATAAAGCGGTCAGGATTCAGTGCATCAAATTCAATCGATAGGTGCATGGAAAACGCTTACTTTACTTTTGCAACGGATAGTGTGGTGCGATTGGGGGCGAATAGAAATGCAAAATCAAAGAATGAGAAGAAAGGCCAAAAATAAACAGACTAGGGCCTAAATGGAATAGAACTAACATTTACATTAAGAGCAATCTGCAATGTTCGCCTGGATGTAAAACAGTGATTTATATCTCTTTTGGAATTATGCTGTCTATTATTTCCCGTAATTATGGTATTCATTCATGTAAATTCAAATGATTTTCTTTTCATTTTCACATTTGGTCTTAAGTTTTGTTTATAGAGATTACAATTTTACATTTTACACTTTTTACACAACTTTTCACAATTTAGTGAAATATATAATTTTTGTAAGTTTACTGTTATTTATTTTCATTTTAAGAAGTTTGAGAAAATAAAAATGTGATTTTCTTGGGAAAAAAAAAAGTCTAGCATTTTTCTCCATGCGGCATCTTATCCAGCACATAAAAAATGATGTTAAAAAAGGACCTGTGGGAAAATAGTTATGACTACTGTATTATGAGGGTTTTAACTTGTTTAACATAGAAATTAAAATCTAAAGTGTTTGATCAATGCTTTCTGGCACTTAGTTTGTTGTTTTTTGCTTTATTGTACATTTTATAAGAAGAAAAGAAAAACTGCGGCATCTGTCCCCACTTTACTATATATGAATACTATCAGTAGTAAAATACACATAAGAAAATTAATAAGTGAATAACCTACATAAGAAATTTACATACATTCTGAAATTAAACTGCTTATTAATGTGAGATCGAAGTTTCTTTAAATAAGTAATATACACTACACACATACAATATAGTAACAGAATAAAACTTTTTTTTTCGAGGTGTATTAAAGATCATCTAAACATCTACCGAATATTAGTTACATTTATCTAAAAATTCTAATCAAAATTACAGGCAAAATGTTGTCAAAGTAGTAACAGAGAGCAAACACCACGGAACCGGTGAACGGACACATCAAGAAAAAGGGAGGGAGGTGAGATTGAACTGCTCTTTGATTTTACATGCTGTAATTTTTATTTCATTTCACTTACCAGTAAACAGAGCTTCACGTATCAGTACTGGTACATGTACCATAGTTTGAGAACCCCTGATTTAGGAGAAAAGGTACATTTAGATAACATGTAAAACATTTCAAGGGAATTTCAAACAAACATTATTTATTTTTTATTATTATTCAAAAACATTTGAAAAATATGCTTTAAAAAAATCTCAATATAATATAAACATCTATTCATATACAAAATCATTTTCTCATTTAATAAATACAGTTTTAATAAATTTATACAAAAACATTTGTGGTGCTAGGATGAGCAGTTTACGAGAAAAGGTACATTTAGATAATATGTAAAACACCTTAATAGGTTATGCCCTCAAAATCTTTTTATTTTTTAAATTCATCTGCAAGCTCTTTTTCTAAGCAGTAGCATGCTTTTCTTTTTAGTGAAAGGAAAGCTATCTAGAAATATTAACTCTATTTCTATATTTGCAGTCAATGGAATCGGAAACAGCCTCGATAAGCTTCTTTGGTGTGAGATGACAACAAATGTACTAAGCTGGATCAACTCAGAAATATTACTCAAATCCCTTAAACAAAGATTCACCTTCCTTTGCATTTGAAGACGAAATAAATAAATAAATAAATAAACGGGTCACGCACCGGGATGACCGGGATGACCGCCCCGGGAACCCAGCTTTCGCTTTAGAGTATAAGTGCAATCCCGGGGGGGAGACTCAAATCCACTGCATATGGTAAGATGCATTAACAATGACAATATTTTTAAAACAGTTATCAACGTACAGAAAAATAAATTAAGTGTCATCAGTACATACATTGACAGCAATTGCACATGTTGAATACATGCATAAACAATTACAAGACATGTTTTTTGAATGAGCGGAACCGACTAAAATATTCGGATCGATATAAAAATTTAAAAGGATCATACTAAGCTAATAAAATATTGACAGTTTTCAATGGACGTGTCTGTGGCAATGTTAAGTACTAGAACAGGAATTCTGCTTTTCCAGAATTTAGTGTCGCACCCGATGAAAAAATAAATATATAAATATAGATAGTACAACACATATTTCAGTTTTAAGACTTAAATTCACGCTTTTATTTCATATGAAATGATGTCATTTGCATTCACTGAAGAATTCCACATGTACAATCCAATCTTAAGAGGTTAATCTTAAGACTCTTAAATGCTCAGAATTTTCGAAATTTTAATTTTTATTAGATGTTAAACTCCTATCTTTTCTGAACATTTTGATATAATTGTTTCCTTGAAATTCTCATTAGAACATAAGTTATGGCTGTTAGAATTATATCCGCCCAATAGCTGAAGCGGCGTTTCCGAAGTCATTTTTATCCAAATGACGTTTTGGAGCATAACGCGCAGTATATATCAAAAACTTCTGAATATTTTTTCATAAAATTTTCAAAACATAGGTTTCATGTTAATCTGAATAAACTGAACCTAACATTTCCTTTTTATTGTTGAAACAACTATACATTTTAGGTGATTATACAATTGAAATTTTCAAAATTTTGTATTAGCTAAATATAACTTTGCATTAAAAATATAAAAATACCTTAAATACAAATTTATATAGTTTCAGGGTCATTGATACAATCGGAAATATAAGTAGGCACCAAAATGTTCATTCTAGTCGCAATATTTATTTTGTAATCCTGGGCATAAGCTGTTATACCAATTTTCTACACGTCAAATGACTGACAGTTTGGAGCGCCCTCTAAATGCTTATTCTGCATCTTGTCGTTTTTTAAACAAGTGTTCACACGTGTTCGTTTCATGTGTTTACATGAAATGAAATAACATACTTATATCTTTCAGCACAACAAAAATTGTGTTTAAAGTCATATGCATTTTAAGATATTAAATGTTGAAAATGGTCTTTTATTTTCATTTTAAGAGTCCTGAGACCCCTTAAACAACATCTATAGAAGTATATGCATACGATGTTAATACCGCGGAATGATACACAAACCTAGCAAAAAGCGATGTCGTCATTCAAGAAAATCTACAAAAAAAAATTGGTTCTAATGATTCATGTGCCTTCATTTGATTGTAAATTTGAAATGGACACTGAAAATTAAACATAGATTAATAGCTCCCTTTTTTATCAGAAATCATTCATTTTTACAAATTCGGAAAATGTTATTACACATGTATTAATAAAATTGCATTCTTACAGCGTTTTGATAGGAATTAAGTAAATACGGAGATAATAAGTTACATAAATATTCTTTAAAATACGTTTTTGTAACAGCCGATATTCTTGGCGTAGAACGTATTTAATTACATTTTTTTTTCAGTTGGTATGAGAAAATGGCAACAAAAAGATATAGTAATCTACTACTTTTTCTTTACTTTCTACAGGAAATAAAAATTTCAATTACCACCATTACAGAATTATCATTTAAAACTACAAAAACATTAATATTTAAAAAAAAAAAATTGAGATGAAGTTTTGAAACAAATTTCATTTAAAAGTACTTTTTTTCAGTATACGACGGTGAACAAATTGTGTGATGTTTAGAAGTTAAAAAAATTGCAGTCCATTATCAGTATTTAACCGTACAATGATACACCTGCTTCGTTTTACGGGTGGCTTATGGTTAGGTGTAACGTTATTTTTTATTGACGACACTTTGATTGTTGTCTGAAATAATTAGCAAATCGGGAGCTAAAAAAAAAAAAAAAATCATATCTTTATCTAATTCCTATTTACATATTACCTTGATATGAAATGCAAAATAAATTGTATTATTCAAATTTCCAAATACAAGATTATAAAAGTTAAGATACAGATTCCCTCATTTTTTTATATCTGTATGAGTATATAAGTTTTCCTAAAGCAACGAAAAGCACATTTCCCCCCCTCAGTCATACTGATTGTTACATATATTATACGAATTGAATTTTTCAAACTGAGCGAAAAAAATACGACCATACTCCGAGACACCTGAAACAATTATGGAACGTTCTTCTCATGAGGATAGATATGTTTATAAAAAAAAAATTCGGCGGAAACGCGATAGAGCGTCCGTAAAAAAATAATGAAAATTTTGTTATTTGGCAATTTACCACCGGTTGGCGATGGAATAAAATTTCAAAAATACTTTTTTTTAATGTCAAATACTCTTTATGCTAAAAATATTTGATGTTGCTAAATAAATTTAATTTAAATAACTTTAGTTTTGTCAGTTTTAGTTTGTTTTAACTGTAGTTTTGTCATATGTATATTTATAATAAGTAGTTAACTATGAAATTTTATGAATTAAAACAAAATTTAAAATAATTAAAATTATTTTAATCACAAAATAAACTAAAATTGAGCATTGTCGATTCGATTTTGTTGGTATGGAAACAAAAACTTCTCCGATATTGTGTATTACTACAGCAGCATTCTGTTAACTGGTCTTTATTTTGGAATACGCTTAAATATATCAAAATATATTTTTCAATAAGAAAATATATTTTTCAATATGAAAATATTTTTTATATATGAAATTATTTTTACAGTGATAAAATTAAATAACTGCAGCAACAACATCTATAGGCAATACAAAAACAACATATGTATTAAACTCTTTCATTGTTTATTTTTAAATTCATTAAATACTATTTACACGCAAAATAAAAATCAGTTAACCAGCAAAAAAAAAAAAAAAAAAAATGCTTAAAAAAATTGCTTTAAAACCGTTTGCTTTTGGCGAGGAAAAGTGCTGCTCGCCAAATCGCGTGATGCTTTCTCCTTTTCGCGCCAAATACTGGAAGATATTTTATTTTTTTTAGAGATTTTCTACAGTAAAACCTCTGCTAAATTTTACTGGTCTTTTATTACATACATAAGTACTTTAATTAGTTTTTTTTTTCAAAATATTCTGAGTATGCCCTGTAAGAAGACCTTCCTTGTTAGGCATTTCGCATTTTTTTGCTCAGTTGGAATAATTCAATTCGTAAAGCAAAAGAACTATTTAAGAATTTTTTTCTTGTTAAATACACAATTGTTTTATTGGTAAATATTAAGTTGATGTTTGCCGGTTTCAAAGAATTTGTTTGTTTTAAATTTAAAAAAAAAAAGATTTTTTATGAAACTAGGAGGGCTCCGCCCCCCTGCTCGCTATGCTCACCAACCCCCCGCGTAAACGCTTCGCGATTTCGTCCGGTATCGCGAAGCAAACCCTATTTTCTAGCCAACTCCAGAAGAAATTATTTCGCGTTTCCATTCTGTATCGCTTCGCGATTCCTCATTCTCTATGCATTCAATTTTTAGATTCCACTTGGTATAAACGCTCTCCTCCCCAACTCCTGACGATTTTATTTCCTTATCTCTAAGTAGGTAATCATTAGAACTTACGGAGTTTCATAATTAAAAGAATTATTAAATATAAAATCAATAAAAAAAGGTAAAAATTATAATTTATTTGAATAATTACAAATTAAATAAAAATTACATATATACTGTTACGAATATTGTAAATAAGTAGGGTTTGTGCTTAAAAATAAACTAAATAAACCAATTAAGCTCTATTCATAAGCTAATGTTAGTTTTTGTTGCATTGGAATATCTCAATTTGTTGATTTTCTGCAAGCAAGTAAACCCTATTGGATTTCAATGGGAGTCTATGGAAATTTGGCGAAATACTGGAAATAGCGCCAAGTTGGCTTCACTTTTGGTGAATAATTTTGGTCGCCAAATTTGGCGATATATCGCCAAGTTGGCGACAAACTTGGCGATGTTTGGCGCCAGAGCCGGGACCCCTTCCTTGGTATATAGCGTCAGAAAGCACTGACCAATCAGCTGCGTTTCCCAGTATCTACGCAGATTTTCAGTCGCTCATTTCCAAAGCAAAACTTTTTTTTTATATATAGAAGGAAACATAATGAAGTGAATTTTTGTAGTCTTTTTATGAAACGCCTGTATAAAATGCTTCCGAAATTTGTTCCCAGTACTATTTGCACTCAGAACTATTAAAGATCATGCACAAAAATACCAAACTTACATTTCGAAAAAACTTTTGAATGGATTTCATAAACAATTTGTATCGTACTTTGATTTTCTTTCTTTCTCTCTGTTTCTTTGAAATGATGCTAACCTATTTCAAATATTTCTACGCTCAACAGAATTGCATGCTCGAATGTAAGACTACATGCATGCTCTTACCTTTTACTGTTTATGAAATTTTCTTCCGTGAAATTTATATTTTTCTGTACTTATATTAAAATAGTTTAGATAAATGACCCAATATTTTTGAAAGGCTTACCAAAATGACAAATATGTCCTACATAACTATTAAATAATTTATTTATATTTACTACATCAAAAACATACATTTACATAATGTATTATTAAAATTAATTAACCTTCCTAGTCCATCCTAGCAACATTTATTAGTCATTCTAGTCGATTGGGATATTTTTTTACCCCTATTTGGTCTTTTGAATGTCATCATGATTAGAATCAATGTACAGTCGTGGGAAAAAAAGTAAACACCCCCTACTAACTCCTCAACAATTCAACATAGAAGAAAGTTATTGGTACCGAACGATTGGAAATAAAGTCTACTTTTAAATGATGTACATAAAATTTTCTTAGGGGGTCATATACATATTAAAACAAATCCAAACTTCTTTTTTTCAAAGGCAATACCCAATTTTAACGAGATATTTCAAATCTTCGGTTCAAACTATGCCTAGACGCCAAATTTCAAGTCATTTGAATGATAAGTTTTTGAATTATAAACATTCAAAATTTAGTGCTTCTAATGTTAAATTACATTTTCATATTTTTATTTATATCTCCCGAAATTATGCTCCTAATGTGCTAATTTTTTTTTGTAGTAATAATACTAATATACCCAAAGATAAATAAGCTGAATTTGCAATTTTTATAATTTTATGATATGAATTATGAATTATGAAATTAATATTCGAAAAAATTATGAATTGCAACATACAATTTTTTTGATGGATTTAGATTTATTAAGTCCTGCTTTATGGAAATTCAAAAATTTCACATTTTTCTTCCAAGTAGTTTTCAAATTATGCTTAGAAAACGGCAAAATGATGGTTTAAGGGGCCGTCTATGATGGAAGTGAGGAGACATTTTGAAATTATTCTGCCGTACTGTAATCTAACACGCTTCATTGACTCCTTGAGTGGTGCTTAAGGTGCCTTGATCAAGGAAGGGGCTCTCTCGGTTAACAATCCAGTACGGAGATTCAATTTGGATACAGCCCTTAAAATACGCTAGTTTTAAAATAATTAATTGCTCGGGAACTTATGGTACGAATTCCATAAAAATTCGTTTTTAGGCTAATTGAAGGGTCTAGAGTTCATTTATGCTGTCAGAGTTTTGTACTGCTATTGAAAAAAAAAACAAAGTTATGGTTCGTTTTAAGATGTAGATGGCCCCCTAAGCAAATTTTATATACATCATTTAAAAGTAGACTTTATTTCCAATCGTTCGGTACCAGTAACTTTCTTCTACGATAATTTGTTGAGGAGTTAGTACGGGATGTTTATTTTTTTTTTTTTCCACGACTGTACTTATGAGCTTCTTTAGATGTGTTTTATCTTTCCTGAAACTTTTGTTTAACTTTTGTTTCTTATTCAGTAATTATGTAATCAAGCAGCTTTATCTATTTTTTGGTAAAATCAGAAGATTTTCGGAAAATGGTGTCAATTTGGATTCACATCAATGTTAGCCTTTTAAAATCAAATTTCTGGACGCAACACCACAAAAAATGAAAACAACTTCCTCATGAGACACAAATTGTGTTATTACTCCAGATTTTTTTCATTTATTGTAAAACAAAAAAGAAATTTTGGTTGAAAAATACTTCAGTAATAATAAAATAAATATACTATAAAAATACAAATCAAAAATACAAATCAAAATAAATATGATTATTAATTATTAATTTTTTGAATAATGTAAATTAAAAATCACTTGCTAATAAAACGGTTCATACAAATTAAATTATCCTGTATATATATAGCCTATTTCGTGTATCCCAAATATAACCTGAATTCCTCTTTGGATTTTTCTGAATAACCAACCGATTGATGATCCATAATTTAAGGCTGTTATGCATTTTAGACCACGAAAAAATGATTGACGAAAAAACAGCTACACTGTAAAAAAATACTGCCAGTTTTCCGGTAAGAATCGGGAAAATAGTTGCCCTTATCGTACCGGAATAATTTCCGATCCAGCTGGAAATAAAATCCGTAAAAATAAGGAAATAGTCAGTAAAACGGTATTTTACGGATTTTATTCCGAGCTGGATTGGAAATTATTCCGGTACGATCAGGGCAACTATTTTTCCGATTTCTACCGGAAAACTGGCATTATTTCTTTTACAGTGTATTTGATCTACAATACAAACGATTTTGTTATACGATATATATATATTTTAATCTACAAAACTAAAACATTATTCCAATTTAATTAAATTTGCACTATATATTTCTACATTTAAAGAAAAAAAAAGTTTCTGCATTGAAAAAAACGTCTGATTTATTAAATAAAATTCCTCGATTTCTTTCTTTAGAACTTGAAAATGTTGCGATAAAAGCAACTATTGTTCCGATTTCTACCGGAAAACTGGCATTCTTTTTTTTTTTACAGTGTACTTGCTTATAGAAAATCAACAAATTGAGATATTTTAAGGCAACAAAAACTAATATTAGCTCAAGGGATTATATTAAATTTTTCTTTGATGATCTAAGTAGGAATTGATTTTAAAAACAAAATTTTTATATTACTTGTTTTAGTAAACCCTGTGTACACGGAACCTGTTTATAACCGAATTCAGTCTTAAAAGTAAAAATTTCACTGTCTTTATGATAGGAATAATTTGAAATTACACCTGCTAATTTGTAATTTTGTTTCAGTCCCTGGTGAATCCACTTTTACACGTTTTAGTGTATAAGCTTATGCTTATTTAATGTAATAAAATCTGCTGATATAGAGTCGCAAAGGACGGCAAAATAAAATTCCATTTAAAGAATATTCCATCTAAGTAAATGTAATTGTATGGTACTCCTACTCCTACTGGAAGGACAATGAAATTTTAACGTTTAAGAAAGGATTCCGTTACAGACAGGTTCCATTTTTACAGAGTCTACTGTAATTTTATGTCCCAATTTAGAAGCCACTGTCCCGCTTTTTCTGACACTGGACAACAGTCCTGCGCGGGTCGAGTAGTTGTACCTGACCCGTAACCGAAAATTTGATTTGAAGTATACCGGCAAACCGGCAAAAAAATTTCATCGACCCGCAACCCGAGCCGATCTCGACAAAATAGTTTTTGATGACCCGTAACTCGACTCCACCCGACCTGAAGTGAAAGGAAAATAAATCGTGGTTTAATGCAATTATGAAAAGTATTCTCGAATACCACTTCTATCATTTATATAGGAAAATCGACATACTATCTCGGAATAACGAACACCGTGGGTTCGTTGTATAGAGTCCTCGATCAAGTCGGGTTGTATTTTATTATTATTTTTTTTAATTTCAGGTGGGGGTGACTAATTTTCTCTCTGTGGGTTGGCTCCACCCTAGAATAATTCTTGTGTGTCAGATTTTGATTTTTTGCATATCGGGCTGTTAGGATTTTCACAAAAAGTTTGAGCAGAACTATGTTTTAAATAAAAATGAATACATTTTGAATATATATGAGTATATATCCAAATTACTGTAAAAGTATAAAATAAGCGTATTGGGTATTGAAAAGGTGTTCGCTAAATAGAGGTGTCCGCTTTTCGGGAGTACCCGTTGTGAAGGTGCTAATGTATATAAATTTTTAATTTGAAAAAATATTTCGGAGATTCTTTTGAAAAATAGGGTCAACCCGAAACAATACAAATCAACCAGGGACTTGGACCTGGCAACACACTTATATAATAATGTAACAAAAGGTAATTAAAATAAATAACAAGAGTAGTATAACAAAGCTATATAAAAAATTAATATAGTCAGGATTGACCATTCTTTGCGAGATTAATGTTACTAATAAATGTAACGCAAGTATTTCCGAACAATATGGTTCGTAGTATTTCTATTGAAAATTATGCAGAAATATGCCACGAAGACTGTTGTTTGGAAATAGCGGTCTAAAACTTTTTGCAACCATTTCTTCTGTGCAAAAGTTTAACCCTAATAAGCATTATTAACTATATAATAAGTATAAAACTTAATAATACATCAATGCAACATTTTCAAGTTCTAAAGAAAGAAATCGAGGAATTTTATTTAATAAATCAGACGTTTTTTTCAATGCAGAAACTTTTTTTTTCTTTAAATGTAGAAATATATAGTGCAAATTTAATTAAATTGGAATAATGTTTTAGTTTTGTAGATTAAAAAATATATATATCGTATAACAAAATCGTTTGTATTGTAGATCAAATACACTGTAAAAGAAATAATGCCAGTTTTCCGGTAGAAATCGGAAAAATAGTTGCCCTGATCGTACCGGAATAATTTCCAAACCCAGCTCGGAATAAAATCCGTAAAATACCTTTTTACAGAATATTTCCTTATTTTTACGGATTTTATTACGAGCTGGTCGGAAAAATAGTTGCCTTTATCGTACCGGAATAATTTCCAACCCAGCTCGAAATAAAATCCGTAAAATCGGAATAAAATCCGTAAATTACCGTTTTACTGACTATTTCCTTATTTTTACGGATTTTATTTTGAGTTGGGTCGGAAATTATTCCGGCACAATAAGGGCAACTATTTTTCCGATTCCGACCGGAAAACTGGCAGTATTTTTTTTTACAGTGTACGAAAATGGTCGATATAGGACGATGCGAGCTGCACGCAGCACCGAAGAATGAAGTTTGAATATTTTGTTCATGCCAGGACCTCGTTTCAGAAAAAAGTGCTAGGAACTATTCGAAATATACTGGATTCGTAAAATAGTGCTGTCATTTAAGAAATGTATGTTGCTATTAAGTCCATATAGTATGGATTAATAAATTTATACGATGATATTTCGTATGATATTCGTTATGGGTAGTGTCTTTATCTTCATTAAATGGCAATGTTCTAAGAGCTACATATTCGACTATTGACCTTTTTTTTTTGTAAACAATTTATAAAAATACTAAATATAAAAATAATGAAATGAAAATTACACATAATGTGCTTTATTACTTGAAAGATGATAAGAAATATTAAAAGATGTTAAATTACATTAATTCATAGCACTTTCAACTATAAACACAGTCATCCTCATGGACAAAATAAAAAAAATAAAAAAAAACGGTGTTACTAAATCTTAATTTTTAGTGCTGAATCATAATTCTAAAATGGTAAGTTCAAATCTTTATTACCCGACTGCCAAGAAGAGTTATGTGTTTGACGAGTATCTGGGTATGTGGATTTCGTGATACTCTCGAAACATCCCAACGGCTGGATGAATTTAAAAGAAGATCTCTATCAATTTGTCTTAACCGTCCGATGGTTATAGGCTAGCTTTTTTTTATAAATTCAAAATGGCTACCGTAAAATACAAAATGGCGGTAGAGGCGAAAAAAATCTTTGCACCATATTGAGGGGCATATCATTGGATAGGTCTTCCAAAATGAAGACGATGTTTCATTGACAATTTTACAGTCAGATGTTCCGTTTAAATAGTACACAACCTGGAAGTTGTGTAGGTAGGATCTCTAGCTTTCCTGCAACTCTAACCTTCATAGACATCTATAGGCCTCATCAAAACAGTGTTGATAGATAGGAACTAACAATTATACATAACTTAAAAGTCATCAATACAAGTAAATTAAAAAAATTGGTAAGTAATATAAGAAAAATAGTTTCACATTGATGAGAAATAATTAATTACTTCGGTTTTTACGCAATCGGGTTTTTTATATTTTAAATTTAATTTTTACTTTTTTGTTTGCATTTTTATTCGCAAATGAATCTTATTTAAATAAGATAAAATTCCTATAATTTCAATATATACATATTGTTTTAATAGCAACTAAATATTTTCAACCGCATTTAATTATGATTCATTACTATGTTTTAATTTTAATTTTTCAAATTTCAAAAATTTGAAAAATAAGGCGTCAGGACTCTTGAATAATAACATCATTTTTTGTATTTTTAGCATTTTGTTCCTGAGGATGACTATGCTTATAGTTGAAAGTGCTAAGAAATAATATAATTTAACATGTTTTAATATATTTTTCTCATCTTTCAAGTAATAAAGCACCTTATGTGTTATTTTAATTTTAACTTTTTAAAGGTGAATTTTAGCATTCAACTTATTTATTTTCATATAAAAATAATACATGATCTTATTTAAATATTTTCATTTTTTGGAATAACTAAAATTAACTTTATCAGAAATATATTTTCGTGTTTATAAATGTACATTTAATGTTATCAGAGTAGACAAAAGCGGTTGAAAATATTTAGTTGCTATTAAAATACTATGTATAAATTGAAATTATAGGAAATTTATCTCATTTAAAAAAGAAATTCATTTGCTAATAAAAAAATGCAATTAAATAATGATTTGAACTTGCCTTTTTTAATTCAGTAAAGTTCCAAACACTCGAAAATTTAGTGATATATATATCATATAATCGATGATTTCTAAAGTGAATCTTTTTCATTGACAGTGTTTTCAATTTTGGAGAATTTATTTCGATATTAATAAGTAGAAAATATCCTTATTTAATCTGAAAAACGTCTCTTGATAATGTTTTCAATACTTATATACATATATTTTTACATAAAATAATAACAGTACGCCCTTTTTATTTTACAATATTATTTTTCAGTTTAATTTAAATTTAATTGATTTTCTATCGTGTATTATTTTTCCAAGATGTTATTGTCACTGTTCTTATCATATAGGGTTGTCATAAAAAAAACCACCGCTATACAAGTTTCTAATAATCACACTTTAGAACGAATTACAATAATATTTCATATGTATCTCTTCCAAAACATGCGCTCGAGAACGTGGCGAACAAGCAAAATTAAGATTTCATCTTTGATGTTTTAGAGACAATATTTCAAAAATTCCAAATGTCAATGCTCCCTTTTTAAATTGCACACTGATCTACACAATAAAAAGCTATTAATGGTATTTCAGTGATATGTGCAGTACAAATTCTACCGTCTTTAAATGAATATGGAAAAGTAGTAGATGTATTATTTGTGCTCAAGGGATACTTAATGACTATACGATCGGATTTCTCTGGCCATAATGATTACAAAATGTAACTCTCATCAATTTCAGCCTCGGAGAATATTTCCAATCCGAGACGTACATGCCCACAAACTGTGATTTGCATAAAATAAAATAATTAAAAAAGGAAAAAAAACACCACTTGCTTTCATGCTTTCATTTTTAGCGTTAGAAATATATTGATGCTGTGTTTTTGCGTAGGTAATGTTGCGATGTAAATAATAATTGTTTTTTTTTAATTTCAAGAAATTTTAAATCTTGCATTTGGAATCTATTAAATTTTATCACACTAATTTTATAAGTGAGAGCACGATCAATTTTCTTCAACATGCTCAAGCCCAAATTTTGAAATACCTCCATCAAAAATTTTATTCGGATTTCATGAATATTACAATCAACACTGTTTGGAACAGTTTTTATTGACAATTGATGGGAGTAAGAGATTATACATTTCAGATTATAGGCAATTGCATCATGTAATAAAACAATGTTTACTGAAATAAACGATAGTCGAAAATGTGGCGTTTATAACATTGTCATTTAATGAATAAAAATACACTAGCCATAAAGATTAGCATTCGGATTTCATGAATATTACAGTCAACGCTGTTTCGAACAGTTTTTATTGACAATTGATGGGCGTAAGAGATTATACATTTCAGACTATAGGCAATTGAATCATGGAATAAAACAATGTTTACTGAAATAAACGATAGTCGAAAATGTGGTGAGTATAGCATTGTCATTTAATGAATAAAAATGCACTAGCCATAAAGATTAGCATACGAAGTATCATCATCTAATATTATTAATTTACACCATACAAACAAAATCTATGTGAAACAACTTTAATACGTTTCTCCAATGACAGAAATTTAATTTTCAACGAGTGTGATACCGTTTGATATCACATATATTGGTCTTTATAGGTAGTTGATATAATCCTTATATAGTTAAAAAAATGAATATTAACTCTCTAGAAAGCCTGTGCTGTTCTATTTCTTTTTGCATAGATAAGTGTTAAATTAATATATTTTCCTCTTATATGTCACTTTAATGTTCCTCTTTAATGCACTCTACTAAGAAAATAAAATAAAAAAAGAACATTATTCACAGCCACTTTATTCCAAATATCCTATTCGCGTGGCATCTGCAAGAATTTTCTCAGCCAGAATTTTTAATTTGAAGCTTTTCTAAAAAATAGTCAAAACTTCTGATAAAAATGTAATTGTATAATAATATCCAGATGTACTTTTAAACATCTGTCGACTTTATTTTCTCTCTGTTCGGGAAATAATCCCCTCCAAATCTATCGGCAACCATGAAATCGTTTGATATCACACCGAGTATGTTCCGAACTGTTTCGTGATTGTTTTTGGTGTGAAACGAGGCTCTTGCATGCGCATTAAGAAAATTTTATTCTTTGGTGCAGCTCACGTCATCCTCTGTTGGTCAATTTTGTAAAATTACCCATGGTCTGAAATATATATCATCCAAATAAAGAGACGTTACGTCTATGGCCTGCATCTTTGAAGCATTCCAAACATGAATTGGGGATATATTTGGTATACCGGATTTACGAGATATAAATACAGGAATCATTAAATTGAATCTACCGGCATATTTAGATGTTAGCTTATTTTATGATTTTATGACTACGATACATTAATACAAAAGCATATAATTATAATATAATATATTTCTCAGCCATTTTAAAAATCAGCGTAATGAACGTCTAAAACGCATACATAAATTCACTCATTTATATTTTTTACTTAAAAAATTATAGTCAAGTGAAATTTATTACACATATTAATAGAAAAAACTTAAAATATGTTCAAGAGTAGAATATTTTAAACTTCTGATAGTAAGTGACATTAAATTTACGTATCGTATTGAATGACATATGCATTAAAAATATTAGCACTAAACTGAAGTTATAAAAAACGTTTATTTATTTAATTTAATTAAGATTGTTGAAATAAAAAAAAAATAATGTAGAAGAAATAATGAAAGACTTTCTAAATAACTGCATATTTTCAAATTTATAATTCATTTATATCTAGGCTTGTTTTCCTTATGTTTCATTTATAATAATAATAATAATAATTTAAAAAAAAATGAAATGTCTAAAATATTCCGTCAGTGATTTTAAAAAGGAATATTTTCATAGTTTTTAATTTTTAAAAACACTTTATTTCTTTATTAAAATATAATATTTTATGTATTGAAAGAAAAATAAAACATTCACAATTTTTAAATAAATGTTGCCTTACTTTCTCCATGACTATTACTTTCTCCATGCAACTATGAAATGGAAACTGATAAAATTTTACGAATTGTAAAAAAAAAATATATAAAATTATACTTAAAATTTTAATACTAATTTAAACTTATTTATCAATGTTTAATATTTATTTAAATATACTACACTTCTTTGAAAAGATTTATGATTATGCTGGCTAAACGAGTTAGAGAAAAGACTTTTGCGAAATTAGTTACAGGAAAGTAATTTCTCAGATGCTGACAAAGCATGACATTCTTCACTGAGTATATTAGATTGGGTGGCAATGCTGTTAGTAAAATAATAGTTGCAGAGTTCTGTTCCTGAGATTAGATATTCATAGTGAGTAGTAAATGTTGTAAAGTGCCTATTTATTCAATTACTTCTTAGTTTCATTAACGGCGTACATATATACTAAGGATGTAGTAATTGATTACATTAAAGTGAAAACTTCTATTCATTATTAAGAATATTTTGTTTCCTGATTTTGTTAGCTGAACAGTCTATTCGTATTCTCAATTATTTTGGCTGCAAAAACTTGTTTTAACCCGGCAGGAATCGCGTCGGGTTTGATAGACCCAGAGTGCATATGGTTTTTACAATTGTCACCACTATTTTTTAAAATTAATCTTCAACTTATTTTATCGCAAAATTTTTAACAATTTTCTTCGACTAAATAAAGTGACGATTATTATATTATTATTTGTATTTATTGACTAAGTAAAAACCATTCGTTTATTTGACAAAGTAAAAACCATTCATAACTGGGTATATGCGCGGTTTTTACTCCCGGGTTAAATGTGTTTTAGAGAATACGCTATAAAATGCAACAAAATTTTGACGGTCAGTGCATTTAAAATAAAGATATGCCGCGAGATTACCAAGCAACAACAATTTATTTAAAACAATAGTAAGAGTACTTGGAAGTGGAGCGGGCAAATATAATAATAGATGATCAGAAACAAGTAATATGAAAATTTTGTTTTTAAAGTCAATTCCTACTTAGGTCATCAAAGAAAAATTTAATATCATCCCCTAAGCTAATATTACTTTTTGTTGCATTAAAATATCTTAATTTGTTGATTTTTTATAAGCAAGTAGGTTTACAATGGAAGTCTGTGGGAATTTGGCGAAATATTAGAGATATCGCCAAGTTGGCGTCACTTTTGGCGACTCATTTTGGGCGACAAATTTGGCGATATTTGGCGACAGAACAGAGTCCTCCCTATGGTAACCCCCTTATAGATATGAAAATGCATTAAATGCTTCAATAACCAGTGGCCGCCATTTTGTGTCCCATGTAAAACTAAAATTAATTAATTAAAATTTAATTGATGAATTAATATTTGAAAAAACTGTATTAACATCAATTGTCATCCAGTGCAAGTTTTAAAAAATTTATTTCAACTTGATAGGATGAATAATAAGTATTTTATTAACAATTGAAAATTTGAACAAGATATATAAATAAATAAGGGTTGGGTTGGGTTGATTTTTGACGGCCAATTATCTACACGAGGGATATAGGCCCAGGGGAGAAGTGCCCTCCGTGGGGGTCTTTCTAAGGGAACCTAATCCGTATTTACGCATGGAAAATCCACTGCTCGAAGAAAGCCACGAAAACTCCGAACGATTAGGCCGACGGGCGCGATTGGGTTCGAACCCAGCACCTCCCGTCTACCAGCTTCGAGACCACAACCTCTCGGCCACTGGTGGGGCTATAAATATATATATATATATATATATATATATATATATATATATATATATATATATATATATATATATATATATATATATATATATATATATATATATATATATATATATATATATATATATATATATATATATATATATATATATATAAATAACTATACGGAGAGTGTTAACTAATAGTAGGAATTGAGAAAATAACATTTAAAAATAAGAAGGTTAATGCTTTCTCAAAATACTCATTAAATTCGAACGCTAGATGATACAAAATAGCCTCACAAATCGCTTTTCAAGAACAGAAGAAATTCACTTTACTGCACTATAAAATATAACTTAAATCTCTGATTTAGTACTATATAAATTTCACAATAAACACTTAATTATCAATATAAAATGGAGCACAATGGATTCCAATAGAATTTAAGGGGGTCTGGGACACATTTTTAAATAATTTTTATTTATTGAGTTAAAATTCTGAAATTTTTTTTGTGATGGTTAACCTTATCATTTGTAAACAAAATCAAATGATAAAACTTCTCATAATTTCTTGAAAAAAAAAATAAATAAATAAAATTTATTAAAAAAGTGGGGTAATTTAAAATCGTTATAACTCGGAATATCTTTTATAGAATTTCATTTTTTTTTTCATTTAAATAAACAAAAATATATAAATTTTAATTTTGATTCGGCATTTTTGAAAATATTAATTTGTAAAAAATTTAAAAAAATTAACGAAAAAGAAAAGTGGTGCAACTTTAAAAAAAATCATATTTTAAAAAGTAAATATTTGCTTCAAATATGCTAAATCAAAATTAAAGTATAACAATTGAAAAATATATGTTTCAAGTTTGAACCGTTTATCTTTAACGGTTCTCGAGTTTTAAGGATTTAAATACGAGATATGGTGAAAAAACCTTCGTGAAGAAAAACGCAGTTTCGCGAAGTCGTTTCCATGACAGCCACTGCTTGAAAGCTAGATTCTGAAAACAAATCAAAACAAAAAAAAAAAATATTTTTTGTTCTGATTCAGATAGAAATATGATTTAAATGTCATTTTAAGCAGGAAAAACAGAGAAATTATTAACGAAATAAAATGTTTTTGCAAAATTTGAAGATTTTTGTGTCCCGGACCCCCTTAATTCCTAAAAAAAAAAAAAACTGAACGTTTTACCACTTTGGTGAAACTTTCAGTCATAGTTTATTGTTCAAAACAGCAATAGGCAAACTCAGCGTTTAGAAACTCGACGGTGTTCAAATCCAGAAAAATTTACCAAAATATCAATTTAGAAAATATGTCACGGGCTAAGTGAGAAACACGGTTCTTTGTTAAATTCCAAGACTGTTTGTAAAGAGCGGGGTTAATTGGGGAATCAGCTTGACATTTTTTCAGGCTTATACCATACAGTCTATACAGTTTTAGGATAATTAGAACAAGTAATATAAAAATTTTGTTTTTAAAGTCAATTCCTACTTAGGTCATCAAAGAAAAATTTAATATAATCCCTTAAGCTAATATTAGTTTTTGTTGCATTAAAATATCTCAATTTGTTGATTTTCTATAAGCAAGTAGGTTTACAATGGAACTCTATGGGAATTTGGCGACATATTAGAGATATCGACAAATTGGCGTCACTTTTGGCGACTCATTTTGGCCGTCAAATTTGGCGATATATCGCCAAGTTGGCGATAAACTTGGCGGTATTTGGCGACTGAACAGGGTCCCCTCTATGGTAACCCCTTATTGAAAATACTTTCATTGATCTTCAATAACCAATGACCGCCATTTTGTTTCCGATGCAAAACTAAAATTAATTAATTAAAATTTAATTAATAAATTAATATTTGAAAAAACTGTATTAACATCAATTGTCATCCATACAAGTTAAAAAAAATTATTTCAACTTGATAGGATGAATAATGAGTATTTTATTAACAATTGAAAATTTGAAGAAGATATATAAATATATAAATATATATATATATATATACTAGGGGGCTCTGCCCCCTGCAAGCTACGCTCGCCAACCCCCGTTCAGACACCGCAGAATCTAAAACCACGCTAATTTGATCGGTTTTTAAAAGATTAGAGAAGATTGAATTATAATGAAAAAACCTATAGCGATTTCCCTGTAAACGGGTTGCCATTCAATCCCCTTTGATTGCGAAAATTTAAGGCCGAATCAGTTGTTGTTAAGACATGCAACGGTTGTTTTCGTGTTTGATTAAAGAAGATCAGTTAAACATTTGAAAAGAAGCTAAAATAAAATGAATTAAGTAAACAGAGTCTTTGCCGACCAGTATTATTTTAACAGCGTTATAAAACGATTGATATAATACAATTTACTACAATTACTGCAATTTACTGCTTTAACCCCTTCAAGGGCGGTTGTTCAGTTTTGGACCACTTAATTTTAATTCTTAAATGCCACATTGGCACGAGAATATTGGAATGAAAATTTTTCTTTTATTAAGTAAGTGAACAAAAGCATTTTCGTATGTCGAATTTTGTTTGTAAGTTCCGGTGCAATTCACTGATTTCAACATTTTTCGAATAGAAGTACCTTGCCCCTAAAAGGGTTAAACGCATATTAATGTATTTATTATTTTAAAGTTTCCTTTCTTTTTTAATATTCACGTGTAAATATAATTTTCAAGACATAATTTTCAATATTTTCCTGCTTTTAACACGTACTCATTTAATTGTAATTTTAAAGTTTTTTTCTGTTTTTAATAGCCATGTGTAAATAAATTTGTAATCGTTATGAAATATTATTCTTTGCGCTGTTTTTAGAATTGAAAACAATTTCTATAATAATAGCCTAAGTCATGTGACTGTGATAGCCTAAGTCATCAACAGTTCCTCCGCTTTTCATAAGAAAGGTTTCCATTTTTATGAAAGAATCAAAGCTATTTTTTCGAATAAAGCTGCACAAAAGTTTCCATGATCACAAAGCATTCTTGGTAGTTTTATGTTAGCCGAGTTCAAATCTCGCCAATAGCTTTTTTTTTTTTTTTTGTACTTTTCAGTTATACGCACACCATGCCAAAATGTATGCTAATGCACCAATTATTTCAACCCTGATCGTGAAAAGGATTTTTGGTACTACTTAGTTATCCCGTCGACCAAAAATCTATCGCCCAACTATAAGATTAAATGCCAATAATGGGTGATCATAAATGTCACATTCACTTGACTTTAAGCAAGTTACACGTGTTTACGTCATCAAGTGATTTTTATTTCGACGATTTATTTGTATTTTTATTAATGTTATACTAATTTATTTGTTCTTTCGTCGCAGATTTGGGGTATTCCGATGGGGGGTGGGGGGAGTTGCAGTTCCATTTTGGCAAACATTTACTTACATATACAATGAAAGAAATAATAATTTAAAGAGTAACACATTATCCTACAGATATATAGATGATGTTTTTATAGTCAAATTAAATAATGATGTTGAAAACATTGATTTTACATATTATCCTACGTCTCTGAGTCTCGAACCCTCTTCCCAGAATTGTAAAAATATTAATTTTCTAGATGTGACCCTAAATATAGAAAGTGAAAATTTGATATCTAAGTTATAATGCAAGCGAAATGATTTCGATTTTAATACCTTAAAGTTGATATATTTTGATTCCAATGTTCATGTTTCGGTTAAAAGAAATGTCCTATGAAATGGCTTAATACGAATCGAAAGACTGAGTACTAGAGTTAAGGATATGTTTAATGGCATTTTAGAGTGGTGTCGTCAGGGATACAAGCAGGGTTATCCTCGCAATTTCAACAGGAGAATAACTAGTGATTTTATTAAGAGTAGCAGTTACGGAACTGAACTGAACTCAGTGATGGATGAGAATGGGGGTTTTGATGCCTTGATTGATCTAATGAGACAGAAAGATATTTTCATGGATTTTGTAGATCTGTTTAGTTTTTCGTTGTTTTTCATTTTTTTCATTTTTGGTCTCGGCGAGTGAAGGGGGACGTAGCATGCGTAAAGTCTGACTTAACCCTGCAGTGCATGTCGTTAGCCATGCCGCTCGCCTTCTGTTCTGTTTTGCTGTTATATATATTTTCCTTAGTTTGGTTTTAAGAGTTAATGTTTATATTGGTTATTTTAATATTTTTGATGTAGAGTTTCAATTTAGAAATGGTGAGTGATGGAATTTGATACTTTGTTTGTGGTTTATATATATATATATATATATATATATATATATATATATATATATCACATTTTATGTTTTCTCAATTACTTTATTTTACTTATTCGACTCAATGATATATTTACTTATTAAAAAAATTAATACATTTTTTATTAATTAATAAAAAATTAATTAATATGAAGTCGCCGTTAATAAATATGAAGTCTAACATTCTTGATAACCGTGAAGTTCCAAAAAAATCCGAAAACTATATATTCAAATATTGGACAAAATGTCTAAAATTGGAAGTGTCCTGTGATTTATGGTCATATAGTGTATATTAAAACACAAACTAAGACAGGGTTCGTACGGGTACCGTTATTTTCAAGGCCAAATATCAGAATTTTTTTATAGAAAAAATAAATCTAGTTTAAACGGACGAAATTTCGCATTATGTCAGGAGAGATTTTCCATAAAAAAATACTGGTACCGAATAATTTCTTAGTCTGGAAATTCAAGCACCCGTACGAACCCTGTTAGAAAACTGTTATTAATGATTTTAATTGAAACATTGAAAGGAAAATGGATGCAGTAAAAATATTTTTCCTTTCATTTTAAATATTGGATCTTTACGAAACATCGGTCGTCAGAACGTACTACGAATGTCTATCGAATTCATTTTAAGTGAACACTCGGAGACATCGTATTTGTGGCATTTTAAGCGAAATGTATGGTTACCGACCCTCCTTCAATCACAATTAAAATAAAATTCTGCACAGTAATTCGTTTGTTTTCAGTAAAATTCCATATAAGGCATAGTATTTCCTTTAACACAATATGTACTATATCACTTCTTTTTAATAAACAAACTCTAACGTTTTGGAATTCTAATCTCTTTAGTTCTCAATTTATATTTGTACAACATGACTGCGACAAAATTTGACCCGTCACTATAGTCATATTCCTTGCACCAAAACCAAACTTAGAACAAAAATTGCGTTGACTCAATTATTTCAAGTGAAAGCCAATCTTGATTAAACATTAGTTTTATATTAGATTTGAGTTGCATACGCAATTATCGGTATTATTTATAAAACTGAGCTGCCACTGTTACTGAAATAGTGTTTTACGTTAAAAATATTTGAGATAAAGCGTTACTATAGCATAAATATTGGGTTTACGTTAAAAATATTTGAGATAAAGCGTTACTATAGCAGAAATATTAGTTTACAGTGTAAAACCAAAGGGCTTACTTTTTCAATATTAGCACAATAATGTAAACAAATGTAAACTGGTCGTATTCAAGGACAAATTGCACTTAAATATGTCCTCAAAACTCCATGATAATTCAGCCAATATTCATTAATATAAATTTAACATATTGTCAATTTTGACTTAAATGTAGACAATACGTACAATATTAGTCCAAGATTGTATGCTACTAGATTTAATAACTTCTTATATGTTACGATTATTCGTAACACGTAATGAAAAAATGAAGTAAATGAAGTAAACATTGCTCTCATGTGAATTCATTATAAGTCCAGTAGATCATATCACTTGCAACACTCTATTCTAAGAACGTAATCAGCACCATTCGATTCATTTATTAGGAGATATTAATTGTATTCGATGCGTTAACACTAGAACCGTCATAGCGGTCATTTTGACAGGTAAAAAATTAAAATATTTTAATTCGAACCATAATTTTTTTCCTAAAATAAGTTACATATGGACCACGGAGAAATAAGGTAAATAAATAAGTTAAATAGATATAAATAAAAATTCTGGTGAACATAATTTTATAATACTTGAGTAAAATGTCCGGCGGTTCTAGTGTTAAAGCAGCTCATATGATGTCGTCGTTAGCATTTTGGCATGAAATCGAAAAATATCATTGTCGTTTTTCCATTAAGTAGTGAACAAAAAACACAAACGTACCCAATCGGAAAAACGTTTATTAACACTTTAAGCTCCACGTCAGTCACCGGTGACTGACACTGAACTTTCCGTTTAGAACGCGTTAATTCACCGATGACTGACGGTCTAAAAAATGATATAAAACTAAATACATATATATTGTTTTAAGTAATTACTCAAAATTTAATTAAAATTTACTTACCTTTCATTTATTACAGGATTATACTTTCTTAAAAATTACTTAAAACATTATAAATTTTTCAGCTTCAGTGTCAGTCACCGTGATACTCAGCGAGTTAAAAGTCAGCTGAGTAGAGTACAACTCAAGCATCCGCCACAATTCTATAAAATAGTTGGACATTTTCACTACTAAAAGTTTAGGAGTTAGTCATGTCATCATAAGCTACATCCTACAAAGAAATTAATATAGCCTTCTATTTCTCCGATTAATTGCTTCCTGGCAGCAGCGTAGTTTTTGAAGACAACATATGCCACGAAATCTCTGGGCTCCGTTCTCCTGTTCGCTGTTAATTACCAAGATGTCGCAAATTTATTTCTGTATTGGAGATACACAGGCGAGTCCAAAGAAGCTCGGAACTATATTCTAGCTGCGTAAGAATTTAGGAAGCGTCTGGTGCTCCCGAGAAAGAGTGCGAAAATGACTTTTGGAGTAAAATAAGAAAAAATAAAATGGTATAAAATAAATAACTTTAATGGAATATATATCGGCATTTTAAGATTGATAAATAAAAAGGTCTTGAAGAAAAATGATTACGGGAAATGTTTTTTTCGAAAGACTTTGAAATGGAATTAAATATTAAAATACACATTTTAAATAGAAAAGAATTTAAACGGAATGCATGGAATATTGTTTGAGATAGGAAATAATTTAAATTTTAAATTAGGATTGCAGAATAAATGTAGATGGGAAAATTTTTTGGAATAAATGTTATGGAGCGCGGAAATTTCATTTCCGTAATTGAATGGCAAAATGCACTTAAGTATAGCCTAAATATTGCATGATAATGCAGTCAATATTCATTAATATAAACCTAAGAAATAGTCAAATCCTGGACTAAATTTAATCCATACAATATCACTCCAGGATTGTATGCTACTAGAATTTAAAATATTCATATATATATATATATATATATTTCCTTCCTCTATAACACTATGAAAAATGCCCTTTAAATTCACCCCGTTTCTCATTTGAATAACATCAATATTTCCCAAAGCATTTATCTTTCCCAAATCTTTCTTATCCATACAGGCTACAAATGAGAATCATAATTTTAGAAAGGAAGAATGCTTCTTGACAAGATATATTTTTAAAAGATAAATTGGCCCGGATATATTTTGCATTCATAAGGATATTCCTTTCCTGTTTAAATCTCGAAATTTGTATTTATCACCTCTGTGGCAGATCATTATTTATCCTGGCAGAAAGAAACCTGAAAGGTAGAGTATTTCTTAATATATCTTTCTTAAAAAAAAAAAAAAAAAATCTTTATATTTAACTTATGCTCTTTATTTATATATAAAAATTAAAAAGGAACTTAATTTCTCATCCAAATAAGAAAGGCAATATGTTTCCTTAAAATATTATAGTCTGCGTTCTGTAGGTAGAACACTATACAGTAATCGCAATATATAATTCAACAGGACTGGATTGATTTTTTTTTTTTTTTTTTTTTTTTTTTTTGATAAGGTTAGCTGTTTTCTATTTAATTTTAGACGCAGAACACGAAAATTATGCTATTAAGGGGTCTCAGGACTCTTAAAGCTCTAAAATTTTCGAAATTTTAATTTTTTTAGATGTTAAACTTCTATGTTTTCTGAACATTTTGATATAATTGTTATCTTGAAAGTCCCATTAGAACAGAAGTTATGGCATTTAAAATTATACTTGCTCAATAGCTGAAGCGGTGTTTCGAAAACTTTGAAGCCATTTTTCTCCTAATGACGGTGTTGGGCATAACGCGCATGATATCTCAAAAACTTCTGAATATTTTTTCATGAAATTTTCAAGACATATGTTTCATGTTAGTCTGTATAAACTGAACATAAAATTTCCTTTTTATTGTAAAAAGAATATTTTTTTCTAGGGGTTTATATTATTAAAATTTTCTAAATTTTGCATTAGCTAAATACAACTTTGTATTAAATATATAAAAATGCTTTAAATACAAATTTATTGAGGTTCAGTGTAATTAGTATAATCTGAGGTATAAGTAGGTACCAAAATTTACATTCTAGTTACAAAAGGTATTTTCTAATCGTGCGCATAATCTGTTATGCCGATTTTCTGCTCGTAAAGTGTTTTGAGCCTCCAGTAAATGCTAATTCTGCATCTTGCAATCTTTCAAATATTTGAAATGAAAACAAATACTTGTATTTTTCATTCCCACTTAAAATTATGTCTTAATATCAAATACATTTTAAGATATTAAATATTGAAAATGGTCCTTTTTTTCATTTTTTTCCGAATTTAAGAGTCCTGAGACCCCTTAATGCGTATCACATACCAATTTTTCACCAACACGATTTTTCTCCACCAGATGGAAGCACATGACAGTACAGACTGTGATTCAATTTGATTTCGGCAACGCTATGTTATTTGTCGCAGGTACAGTTCTTTACAATCCATACTTGTGCACTTTTATTGTAAATTTGTATCTTTGAAATTAATTTCCCCCGAAAATCTTGGTGCAGTAAGTGAAGAGCAGGGATAACACTTCCTCCAAGACAGTATAGAAGTGGAAAAAATATACCAGTAACTTAGGAATGCTAAAATGTTTGCATATTACTGCTGAATGCTTTTTCGGGATGATTCAGAAACATTATACAACAAAAGAAAAGCAACAAACACAGTTTTACTAGAAAAGGCAAAAGTCAATATAACGCTCTGACTTAATATTAGAAAATTGTAAGATGTGTAAAAATATGTAAAAGGGATTAAAAACAGGGCTTAATTAAGAACCAGAGCCCTAATATTCTGCAGTACTAAAACCGTAGCCCACCCCCGTGCCATCACTCAAATACTCAAATTTGTATTTCATACATTATATAATTATTTTCAAAATTTAAAGAATCTTTTTTTTTTTTACAAAATAAAATTTTAAATAATCTACCTGCATATACTTAACTGTCAACTATTCCACTTTTTAGTTTATCCCTCCTTCCGAATAGAAATCCTTACCTAATTTTAAAGTTAATTCATCGCAGAATTCTGCAATTAAATAAGGTAATTATTACGATTCGAACGTAGTATTATCACAAAAAAAAAGGAATTACCCGCAGCTATAGGTATATGGATATATATAATGAATGAACAACTAGCAAAAACATTAATAAAAAACATTTTCATAAAATCTTACGCGCCGTTTCGTCTCCATCTCCTATGTGTGTGACACACTATGCCACGTATGTGTGTCTTAAGGCTCCTATCCCTGCCTCCGAAGACACTCACGAGCTAATGCTAAATCCTATGGGGAGTGATTTTTCTAATATCTCGTTTGCATTTCAAAATTAATATATATATATATATATATATATTTTGCATTGGATAGCCGAGATCCGTCTTTACATCGCACCTTTTTTACTTTTTTTCAATTTTGGTCGCAGACATTTTTTAGAATTACACTTTCATTTTCAGAACCAGTTTTGAAACGGAAAGTAACTTCATAAAAAATATCTGCGACCAAAATCGAAAAAGGAAAAAAGGTGCGATGTAGCGACGGATATCGGCTATCCTATGCAAAAAAAAATTATTTAAAAATGTCAAAATGCAAACGAGATATTAGAAAAATCCCTCCCCATAGGATTAGCATTAGCTCGTGAGTGTCTTCGCCGGCAGGGACAGGACCCTTAATAGAAAAAAATGCAGAAACATATTAATCCTATGAGAGAAAGGCAATGAGAGAAAAAGGCAATGTTAATTTAGGCTTCTATTTTTCGGAATCGCTATTGCACTGCGCTACGGAGCCCCGTATTTATGAGCTCCGGTAAATTCCAGCCAATACTTAAATATTTACTAAAAATAGCCCTGAAAAGGTATATGAATATGGTTAAACAATAATTAAAATGTGATATTTTATGTATCTTAAATTTAATAGCGGCTAAATGTGTTTTTTCTTAAATTCATTCATTTATTCAATATAACATGTTACATACGTGTTTTTAAAGTTGTAATTGTATAAATTGATTAAAAAGAATAAATATATATTTATGTAACATTTACATATATTTTATATTCTATACATTTCGTAAATATCAATTTCAATTAAACTTGTTTTTCTCATATTATACATATTGTATCAGTGAAAAAATGTGTCAATACAAAATGTAGGAAAACTGTACGGCGATTAAACAAAAATGATCTCATTTTTGGAATCAGCATTTCAAATTGTTGTAAAACCAATATAAATTGTCGAAAAAGTTTTCATAAAGTTAAATTTTGCAGCCCTGTGTTATTTACCAACAAATGTTATTTCAAACAGGAAAATGTCCAATATATGGGGGATGTTTATAATGCTCGATTTAGCATTTTCTTTTATTTATGGATTATGTATTTCCTCCAATATGAATATTTCCTTATACTTTTGCAAATAACTATACTTTTGGCTCTTTAAATATAAGATAGGTAGAATCAGGGCTTGAAATTCAATTTTTCCTAGGACGGGAGTCTCCCTACCATCATTTATAAATGGAAGTTAGTTGAGCTATTTGGGAGGGAGAAAAAATCTAAAACCCTTTGTTATTTTACATGCTATTTAAAGAATTACATTAACAATACAGACATGACAGAATACCATGGAAGCAATTAAAATTAACAACTCAGAATAATTATGCAAAATGTGTTTTTATTTAAAAAAGAAGAAAGTTAAGCTGTTATACAATCTATTTTTCAACTTTCAACCAAATATCATGCGTCCTTACCAATATCGCTGTTAAATGAATTTCAGAATTTAGATTTTATTCCATTTTGAGCCCTGAATCCTGTTTCACAAGGCAAATTTTGTGACAGGCAGCACAAGCACAACATTTATAACTTTGGAAATTATCGGACATGTATGAGTATGCTTTCTTAAAATTTTTTCAGAAAACTTTGGAATATCTGATATGCTTTTATTTTTAACTACTTGCATGAACAATGTAAGTTGGTGATGGAATCATTAATATCCATTTCTGGACGAAATTTTTGTGATCGCGTTTTTGTAATCCTTTAAATTCTTGTTTTTTCGGGGTTTTTTCGCGATCTTTTGGGTGAAAATCGCGTTTTTTCGTGATCCTTTGACGAAATTCGCGTTTTCCGCGATCCTTTGACGAAATTCATATTTTTTCTCGGATCCTTTGAAGAAACTCGTATTTTTTCAGCGATCCTTTTACGAAATTCTCTTTTTTCGCGATCCTTTGACGAAAATTCACTTTTTTCGCGATCCTATGACGAAATTTACGATTTTATCGATATCCTTTGACGAATTTAGTGTTTTTTTCGGAAACTTTTGATGAAAAGCGCGTTTTTTCGCGATCCTTTGACAAAATTCGTGGATTTTCACGATCCTTTGTCGAAATTTGCATTTTCTCGCAATATTTTGACGAAGAGCGCTTTTTTTACGCGATCCTTTGACAAATTGTGCGTTTTTTTTTTTGCAATCCTTTGATAAAATTAGCGTTTTTTAAGCGGCGTTTGGCTGAATTCACTTTTATTCTGTGATCCTTTGACGAAATTTGCGTTTTTTCTGCGATCCTCTGACGAAATTTGCGATTTTCCGGGATTCTCTGACGAAATTTGCGTTTTTTTCGAGATCCTCTGACAAAATTAGCTTTTTTCTTCGATCCTTTGCCAAACCTAGCGTTTTTCCGTGTTCCTTTGCCAAAATTTGCGGGGTTTTTTCGAGCCTTTGATGAAATTTTAGTTTTTAGCGATCCTTTGATGAATTTCGCATTTTTTTCGCAATCCGACGAAAATCACGATTTTTCCTACGATCCTTTGACGAAATTTGCGTTTTGTTCTCTATCCTTTGACGAAATTGGAGGTATTTTCTGCGAACGATTGGCGAAATTGATTTTTTCGGCTATTATTTTTCGAAATTCGCGATATTTTTGTGTTATATTTTTTTATGTCCGAATTGGTGTCCAATTTTTCAGAATTTTCAGAACCGAATGCCTTAAATTTTCAGAAAATTCGGAACAGAAACACCTCTGAATTCGCCAGTCGGTCGTGGAAAATAACGCAAAACTTGTCAACCGATCAAAAAAAAAAAAAAAAAAAAAAAAAAAAAAAAAAATGGAATTTGTCTGTCGGTCGCGTGAAAAATTCGTAAATTTCAACAATGTTTCGCGGTATAAAACTCTCAAAATGTGTCATCGGTCGCGCAAAAATATCACGAAATTCCCAAATCGCTATCGTAATTTCAAAATGAATTTTTTTTTCGGAAAATGGTGAAATGTTTTGGACGGGAGTCTCCCACCAACGATTTTCTTTTGGACGGGATTTCAAAATTTTGGGCGCGAATCCCGCCATCCCGCTTTTAAATTCAAGCCTTGTAGATAGTAAACACGAATGTGCAATTTTCATTTTATAAAATTAAGAAGGCTTCTTGAAACATTTGTCCTTAAAATTCTTTCTAGAATAAAAATATTCTAATTTAATTTGCTTTCGAATGCCGTAGTAGTCACATTTTAAATAAAAGAAACGATTTGTTACACTTTGAATAACAGACGAAACTTCTTTACAACAAAGAACTTCAAAGCGTTGCACACAATCAACACACGACAAAATTTTTAAATTTTAGTAATTTTTGAATTTCTATTTTTTACCCATACGTTCATAGAAAATTGATTAGATTTAACTTGACTCAACTTTAACAAAATGCCAATATTCATTCTCATATTGATATGCTTCTGTTTAACCTGATTAAATAGTTATTTGAAATGGTGTTTCTGCTCATTTTACAATTTAAAAAAAGTTTCTAATGTACTCTGACCGACCGAAATAGAGTAGATGCCGATGTCACTAAAAAAGAGAGGCGCAATTTTTGTATAAGTGCTATGCCTCAAATCTTTTCCTCACACATTTTAACCTTGCGTAATACTTCGTCTCGGCGCCTCTTTCCGAACTATCGATATCCCAACGAGATTGTTTTTTACACTATTGGTTTTATGCAACTGTTCGTATTAATAAAAATTAAGGTTTTCTTAAAACTTGCTTAAAGTGATTTCCTTCGGCTGCATTGCGGAAATGCACACGTGATATAAGTTTTTCTTGTACTTTAAGCAATATTGTAGGTTCTACAAATCTGTATGTCACAGAAATACGATTCTAAAAATGACTCGTGGACATTCTTTCGTACACGGGTCATTCCACGTAAAATGAGCAAAAATTTCAAAAAAATTGTGGCCACATAGTAACCGATCTCAATAAAATTTTATACACAGGTTCAATTCATATTAAAATAGAGCTATGCAAAATATCTTCACAAAAAATAAATTATTTTAGCAGTTTCGGACATTTAAAAACTTGTGATAAAGAATGACATACGTGATATCGTCCAAAGTTGCAAGTTTGAAGTTCTGTATCTTAAAAATTATTTAACAGAAATGAATTTTTTTCCAATATTGTAACCTCTGAAAAATTATCTTCATATTTATTGAGTAGTAATAATCTAGTAACAGCATAATTAATCTTTAATTGGTTGTGAAAATAGAAAATTTGTGAATTTTGTGAAAATTAGAAACGTTATAAAAATCAAAGGAATTCAAATACCTCTGTGAAATTGATGTCTGTGTAGTCTTACATATAAAGATCGAATTCCCCAAGTTTTGAAAGTTGCCATTTATTTCCTTCAACTTAAAAAAAAAAACTTTGAAACTTAAAAAAAATTTACAAAATCATAATTTTTCCTCTTATGTATCAGTAAAAATATAAATAAAGGAAAGGTTTAACAAATATTGCGCAGACATAAAGATCAATAAGTCCATGATATGCTCAAAAAAATTCAAGATTGCCTTTTGATTCCTAAAATAGCAAAAATGGGTTCAAAAAGGTAATATCTGTTACATTCCATACATTACACCCTTTGAATTCGTGCTCGTTTCTTAAAATATTGCAAGATTTCAAGGTGAAAAAAATGAGGTGCTGCCATCTATTTTCTGTATCTGGATTTAGGATTAACATGTAATTTTTTGTCCAAACTGAATCATTTTTTTCTACTTTAATTAAATATATTCTTGAGATAAAAATAAACTGAAAGCAAGAATAAAATTTTCTATATTTAAAATATACACTTTTATCTATAATCTCAAATAATTTAAAGGATTTAAAAAGCTTCCCTTCACTTTCAAAGAAATGATAGACATATTGCATTTTACCCTCAACATTTTTTACTATTTATTTTTTTCTCATTAAGGAATAAAAAGGCAAAAATGAAATTTTCGATATTTAAAATATGTACTTTTAGCTATAACGTCAAAAAAAATTAAACTTGTCAGAGCTGTCCTTCATGTGTAAAGAAGAAATAGAAATATTGCATTTTTCCGTCAAAATTTTTGAAAAATAGTTTTTGTCTCATTACGGAATAAAAATATAATTACTAACTTACGTCAATCTGTTACTTTTTATTCATTCCTAATAATAAATAATTTTAATATAGTCTCTCCATTCCTAATAATCAATAAAGGCTAATAATCAAAATTGAAATTTTAAGCATTTAGACAAAACTTAGATTTTGCATCCACTTTTAATGTAAATTTTAAAACTTAAATAAACAATCCTGAAATCTATTATTTTACATTTACCCATAAATAGATATGATGTACTTATATCCTGATTTGCATTAAAATCTCTAACATGTCTGCCACAGCTGATTTGCTCATTTTGCATGGAAGGACCCATACATTATTTTCAGAAAACCCCAAAGATGCCACTTAATAAGGCCTACATATCCAATAGTATTATTGCCCAAAGCACTGGTTAAAGCAGTGCGTGGCTTAACCCCTTAATCCTCGCTCCCGTGATATTCAGGGGCTGTGTCTTTTATTCATATTGTTTGATTCCCGCCACTTTTATAAAATAGTGTAATTGTCTTTATTATGCTGTCATTTTACCTGTCATTAAATAAGGTGAATGTCTCTTTTTCAAAAAAGGGGTGCCAGTAAGCAAATCGAATTTTTAAATCGTAATTTGATGCGACCGTTCAGGCATTAATTGATGAATTTGCTGGCGCGACTTAATGCTGAAACGACGTATGTGAGAAATCTGGTAACAAAACATACTCCTCTAAAAATCGGATACTGGCCTAAATATCCGCATATTTTTCTGATGTTAAAGTGTCATCGAAAATGAAAGGCCCAATTATGGATATCTTCCAGATACGACATCAAACATTTAAGTACTTGGTACCATACCAACGTACTTGATGATTGTTTGGACGGATAATGCGTGAATTTTCCAGGGACCAACAATTAATGTTTTGAGTATTTCCGATCCCCTGTCTTGTGAACTGTCATTCGTCAATCTTCATATTGCCTTCAGAATGGATGGATTTTCATCTTTTTTCTTTAAAATAAAAATACAAAAATTAAAACGACCCTCTTGCCCGTCATGCTAATTCTTGCCCTAGTATTGGGCGATATGAATATACACCATACTAGTTTAAAATGTTCCCTTCTTGACTTTTGTATATCCACACACTTGGTCAATATTTTGTACACTACATTCATATCAGGAGCAAACGTGTATCCTAGAATATTCTGCGGAGGTACTTTTGAACCAGTGAACCCATCTATTCGAGGATGCTTCTTAAAGCTACGTGTTTGTCTTCTTAAAGCTACGTGTTTGTCTTCTTAAAGCTACGTGTTTGTCTTCTTAAAGCTACTGGTTGTTCTTCTTAAAGCTACAGTTTTATCTATAGTGTTTGTATGTAGTAGGTTTTGATCAGCAAATTTCATTGCATACAGCATTGCAGTTTCTCGTTTATTGCGATTGCTGTGTTTGTAAAGTAATACCATTTGAAAGTACTGCTTGTTAAACATATTTTTTTTCTAACGACAAAATTTAACAAATGTCTGCAAAATGATTAAAGCGGGGACTTAAAGCCAAAGTACCTCTATTTCCAATTAATTGAGAGGGCAAAATATTTTTAGCACAATGAAATTTTTCCAAAGGAATTGGATTATATTTTTTAAACAAAAACAGTCAAAATATTATTAGCATTTTTAGGTGTTTTAACTCTTAGAAATTGAGTGAGCATGACTTGTGCATGATTTGAGTGCGCATATGTTTTGGCCCAGCAATTGTGTCAGTGCAAATAAAGTTGTTCATGTTATTTTCCTTGTCCAATAGCGAAATTGTTCACTCCATTTAATATTTAATTTTTGTTTTGCAAGTAGAAATTGCATTTTGGATTTTGATTTCTAAAATATATATTTTAAAAAACAGGTATTTTATATTTGTTTAAAGAACTAAAAATAATTAATATATATATATACTATCATTAAATTGGATTTTAACAAATCTCTGCACATGTATCATAATACATCAGCCTTCTTTTGGGCTGCGCTGTATAAGAAATATAAATGCAACGCACTTTCCTTTGAAAAAAATCCATTTTGCATCTCAATACCTTGGATACATTTTACGGATTTTTATTTTTAATTTTTTCGTGTAGGAGGTAATGGATCCGAAATTTTTGTATGGTCCCGCAAAATAAATAAAAATGGTACGCATAAAAAATAATGACAATATTACATTGTCATCGGATATACATAAGTTTTCAAAATTTAACGTTGTTTAGTTATTTGGAAGTTAGTTAAAATACGAGTAGAAGCTTTGAACTAGAAAGATATACATATGAAAGTTACAAGTTAAATAAAAGCTCTTAAAAATACTCAATTTTTGTAAAAAATCATGAAAATAAATAGCGCCATTTTCTTACAAAATAAAGCATATATTAAAATACAATTATTTTAACAACTTTGATACTCCATTAATAAATATTAAAACTGTCGTAATACATGTGTGTTGACCTACTTACAGTTAAAGTGCAGATACACGCGGAATAAATACATCTAATATTTTAAGGACTTTGTTTACGATCCCTCCAAGCATGGCCCAACTAATCTGTTTTCAGATGGAGAAAATTCGTTTAAGTCATAAAATTAAAAATTTCATAACTTAGTAAATTTTAGTTTTAGATGAATGGGACTTTTTTTTCTTATTTTTTTAGTGCAATATGGAATTTTTACTAAATATCACTTATAGAACGAGGGGACCATAAAAAAAAAAAAAATCATTTTAGTAACTTTTTAAGAAATGTTTTTATTGATAAAAACGACTTTTAAAATAATTCTTTACCCCATTTAAATTATTTTTTTAATGGGATCTATGTGACTATGACTAACGGTTTAGTAATTAGCCTTTGAACACCGGTGGCAGTGGGCACTCTGTATGTTTATTGGCGGATATTGAAAAAGAAAAAACTAACTTAAAAATAACTAAAGTATTACACGCGAAAATTATTTACTGATGGGTTATTACGTAATTATTAAAACGATATTGTGTGATAAGTGTTATAATATGAGCGGTTTTCTCATAACATTTTAAACAAAACTTTTTTTCCTAAATCTTATAAAAGCAACGGAGGCAGCGACATCTTTCTCTTAATGGTTTTATAAAATGTGATTTTCAAAAGCGTAACTGATCTATCACCAGCACGATAATCAAGCACGAAAACAGCTGGATGCTGTCGCAACAAAGAGGGATGCGGCCCTGGGAATCGAAAAATCATTCTGTCAAAGATAAATGATTGGCAACCTGGTTACAGAACATAACCGCTGTTTATGATAATGTCTTTAAATGTTCTGTCTTTAATGTTTAATATCTTTAATTGCGTAATATTTTTAAAACAGCGCAAAGTATCATGTTTTTGGAAGCTGCGGTGTGTGACCTGGGATTAGCGAGTGCAGTTCATTTCTTTTGCCGGCTATACATTACTAAATATTATAAAGAAAGGACAATGTAAAAGGCTTAATAACGCAGGGTTTTCCAAAATTCGACAGACAAACTAAGAGGGGTGATTGAAGGCATCAAGCTGATGAAACATTGCCATAGAACTTGGGGGTAGTAAACCACATATTTAATCAAAAATAGAGAGTGTTCTAACCTAACTCAGTTTGGTTGACTGTAATCACTTTACAAAAAGTGCATTATAATGAAACATTTAATAGACCTGCTCACTTTTGTTATAAATAAGACAACACGAAAAGAAAAAACTGGTAAAAGTTTCCAATATATGCGCCAGCAGTATGCACTTTACGTTCCAAATTTTGGACTATGATTATCAGTTCATACGGTATCGTCGATTGCGTGAGCACCCTGTTTTTCCAGGATTTTTCTTAAGGTTATAACATTTCACACAAAACAAGGTACATATCGTTGCAATTTCATTCCAATGATTTTATTTTTGCCAAAATTATTGCCGTCAACACAAGTTCAGTTACGATAAAACACCCTGTATTTTTGACTAAATAACTGGTTTGCGACTCCAGGTTCAATGACAACTTTTCATTCTCTTGATGGCTTCTATCACCCCCTCTGAACTTGTCGGTCTAATTTTGAAACACACTGTATATTAAAAAAATAATTTTCTTTTAACATTCATGTAATGTCAATTAAAGTTATTTTTAAAATAGAAAATAATCTTTTAAACTCAAAACTGCAATTAATTCGTTTTCAAAATCATTTCTTTTAACAATTTAAACTTATTTTTTTAATACTGTAAGAAATGTTAGGTATCTATTTAATCATAATTTCTGAATCAAAAAATGTATTTGCTAACAAAAAGACTATGAACTGCATGAAATACGTCAAGAATAAGGAAAAAAAACCAGAAATTTCCATTTGCAAAAATAGAATATGCGATGCGTGTTCTGAAAGCCCAACTAGTCAGAGAAAATAATTTGAATTTCTTTTCACGAACATTTTCACCATTTCCATATGCTAAACATATCATCCTTACTATCAGTGCTTGCTTTTTTAGTGAAATGAAAAGGAAAGAGAGTAAAACTTGTCAAAATTATGCATTTCTTTTCAAATTTATGAAAAACGTCGACATCATAATTTACGATACATAAGTACAGTTTACCTTCAAAAATCCGGCATCATCGGGACAGAGACTATGCCGGATTTTTGAAAATTCCGAATTTCTGAAAGAATATCAAAAGTACTTCCGATATTCTTAATAGTGCCTTTAATCAAAATTTAATTCATAACCAAGTGTTATGATTATGTAATTAAAAAATAACTAAATATTGTGAAAACAAATTTCTTTAAGTGGAATTTTCTATGTAACAAAATATATAAATAAATAAATAAATAAATAAACCATTGCAAATACAAAAAAATGCAATTTAACAAATTACAACGACCATTTGGAAAATGATTTTTTCAAAGACTAAAATTTAAGACATAAAAAATAGCACGGAGTGGATCATACACTCTTAAAAATATCGTGAAAAATTACCTTTGTTTTTAAAGACTATCTATTTTCTGACCAATAAGAACGCATCTTAGGCGTTTATGTAGCGTTCTCATTTGACAGAAATTAGATAGTCTTTAAAAGCAGATGTAATTTTTCACGAAATTTTTAACAGTGCACATTACGTACGCCATGATTTAAACATTAATAGTGTTATTACACGTAAAAATTGCAAGCGATAGAAATCGCCTGAAATCCAAGCATTTCATTGGCTGTTCGGGAAAAGGCTTTTCCATCGTCAGATTTCCATGAAATCTGACGGCCAATTTTAAATGAAATTTATTTCTTAAACTTCTAAACATCGCACAATATTACTTTTTATATCGTCGTATAGAGAGAAAAATGTACTTTTAAATGCAATTTGTTTGAAAGCTGTATCTCAATTTGTTTCTGAGTTATTATTTTTTTTGCAGTTTTTATTACTTTTTGTCATAGTGGCAACACTCTGTTGGCCATCTCTGTTGAAAGTAAAGAGAAATACAGATTACTGTATAAATCAATCAGAAAACGAATAAAATGATGATTAAACAAATAAAAAACTTCAGATATGCTTTTGATTTCCTACCCTGACAAGGACAATAACCATTTTTCCAAATGGTTAAAAAAAAAATCTCACAAACAATGAAAGTTTTCCCTTCTTGATTGCCTTTTCTCTTTAATCTTTCGAGACGCATTTTTGGTATAAAATTGCGGCATTTTTTGCTTCTGTTTTTTAATGTCATAAATTGTTGACGATCCGATTCGATAGTCAGCACACAAAGTTTTCACAAAGCTTCTAACTTTCATATCAAGTCCACTTTATCCGTAATAGACAAATTTAATTGCTTTATTTTAGAAGCAATATCCCCTGATTTCGAAAAAGATTTCTCTTAATGGAGGTCATGTTTAAATCTAAATTTTAATTTTTGAAAAGAGGTAACAATTAAAGTTCCTAAAATTTATTTTTCACATTAGGAAGAAAATATAAAAATTTAAGTATCAAAACAAAAGTTAATTACATAAATTAATTACTGCAGAGTTTAAAAAATGAATACATTGACTTTTGCTTTGATTTTACGGTTTTATCTTTTAAAACATTTATTTCTGATTCCTTTCGAAGTTCAGTAAATAAATGAATTTTTTTTCTTTGGATGGAAAAAAATAATGACGATTTCATTAATTTATCTATTTTTTTAGAGTTTTCTGACAGAATATGGCAAGGGAGTTTATTGTCTGTCATTCTTAATTTGTCATCAGAGTTACATTCATTGCCTAAAAAGGCACAAAGGGTGTTAAACCCTTAAAATTTACCGGAATAAAAAAAAAAAAAATCTAAACTTAGTTTAGAAGTTTGGTGAATAATGTTCTCTTCGGAATTATTTTTCTAACAAAAACTTCTTCAAGCTACCAGGAAAAAACGAAATTTATTTCATTTTCTTCAAAGAAATTGGTCGCTCATGGAGTGAGTTCAACTGGGATAATCTCTGAATGAAGGTAAAATTAGTATTGAGCCTATGGGAATAAATTTTGTTCCATGACAAAATGGTCGTTAAGGGAGGTGGTCGCGCAGGGAAGTTTCACTGTATATATTTATATATATATATATACATACATACATATATATATATATACATATATATATATATATATATATATATATTGAAGCTAAATTTATTAATTTAATTGTAGTAATTGGAAATAGATGATGAATTGTAATTATATAATGGTTATATATAAATTCATATATATACATATATATGTAATAATAAAAATTTTCGCCTTTTTATCTTAGTAAAACTATTCCAAATTCTTATTTTTTTTTCCTTTTTTACCTATCTTTAATAATATCTTAATATCTTTTGTTTTTTATTTCATGCATTTAAACCTGCGTATTGTTTTCTAAGTCTGCAAACCTTAATCCATTCGCCTCATCTCATAAAACCCATTAAATTACTTTTTTCATTTCATTCTAAAAATAAATTATTTTTCTTTCGAATGTTTTTTTTTAATAGGACTGTTCGATGATGTTCTTTTTTCTCACAATTCCTTGCAAATCCCGCCAACCATTGTTTGCGCAATAATTCTGACGCTGAAGTTAAAGAGATCGCATCATCGTCACGCGTGCCTTTCCCCCTGGAGCTAGTCCTATCGTATTCTGCTCTTATCGCGTCCTTTCGGCTACTTGTACAAATTTTGTCATTTATCGTGTATTGTATTCATATGCATGCAGTTTTCACAAGTATATAACCCTTTGCATGGGCTAGGAGAGGGGAAATTTTACGATTATTGAGTTGCTTAATTAAACTACGCTACCTGGAGTGTCTTTTTCCTGAATCTTCATCATTTGTTCTAATACGTAACATCTAGGGGTACAGTTTATTACGTAGAAACTGCCCGCACATGGATCACCTATAACTAGTGGAATTTGGTGCATTATATGGACGATTAATAAACGTTTTGATGCATCTATAGGCTTCGATTATTATGCTTCGGAAAACATTCCAATGGACGACAGCCTGACCTTCCACTCTTCCATCACGATTGTACGACTGCAAAAAACCATGATTTCTTCATTAAGTACATAATGTGGGTATGCTGGTGCTTAAGATCTACATGTTTATATGATACGAGTGAAATCGTTTCATATATATATATACTTATTTATTTATATATATATATACTAGGGTGGTGCGAAAAATTCAAAAAAATTGAAAATTTCCGATTTTTTCAGAATTAAAATTTTTTTACGTATATATATATTTTATCGCTATAGTGAAAAATATTTGCAGATTGTAGTGTTTAATAATAATAAAAAAATCAGTTGCGTTTAAAGAATATCTTCCAATCGCGCAAGCTCAATAAAAATCGGGGAAAAATTCAATTTTCAGTGTTTTTGATGAATAAAGAAAATAATCACCTGAGATCAGTTTGCGTTCCAATGTTAACATTTGCATATAAATTGTAAAGCTCTTTGCTTGTTTAGATATTTGATAATATTTAAACAAACCAAAACTCACCACGAGAAGGTAGCTGCACTTTGAGTTCAATCCACACCCTTCCCTTCATCCAACCAATGAGGGTGTTTGCTATTTACATTACTGAAATACATAATTTGTTATAATAGAGTCAAAACACTGTATTAAAAAACTAGTGTCGCGACAGTATAAGATATACAATTTGTTATGTCATCTGTTTAAGTCGGACTTTTAGACGCAACTTTGTACTACGATTTGGTGGTTACATCTGGTATCATGGAAATTGATTTCAATGTGGCCCTGATGATTCCATCTCTAGATTGGGGCCCACATACCTTAAATGATGCTTCCGTTACCAATTTGACGAACCGCTTGACAGCTTGCGTGTGGTAGGGAAACTTTTTATCATCCCAGCCTGAGATATCACCTGATTGAACGAAGAAATGTATTTCTTCGTTGGTTATTCTCCGTGGGGATGATAATTGTGCTACGTTACAATAAATTAATTATGTATAGTCTGCTGCATCAAAGTTTAAAGTAGGAGTGATAAAGATTTAGATGCCTTTACCCTTTGAAACTTTTTGCCTGGCATTCAACACTCTTCTTAGCCCTAGCTCTCTTATGTGCCTCCTCAAATCAGAGACCATTATTAAGACCAAAATTATCAAAGACCATTGTCATCCGTGGTTTCCGGGTGAGCAAAGAACGAGTTTCGTTCAATTTCAGGGAGTACACTTTCTTCAGGTTGTCACGCAAGTATCGAGATGTTTCTATTGCTCTGTACGGATGAATAGGCCCGTTTGTAATGTACTTATGGCATTTTATTTCAAACCAAACTGGCATGAAAGATTTTAAAATAAATGCCAATATGGCACTTAAGGCATCCGATGGATTTACCACGCTCGCGTAAAGTCGAAGGACTCTATTTGCACAAGTGAGCCATCTGGCATGTGAAATTAGGCCGGTGTCACACTTTGATAAGTCATTTGCAAAGTTACCACTTTTAATTGCTTGACTTACGTCAAGAAGGTATCTTTGGTCCTTTCTCAAGAGTTGTCTGTCCACTTCTGGATTTTCACAATCACTCAATTAAAAATTTATCGCCAAGAGCTTTACACAACAACGAGATTCTGCCCAATTAGTCTACTAAATGATCTTGGACTAGTTGTTTCAACATCCAAATGTTGAAAAAGATGGCGGAAATGTAATTCAACAAAATGGAATAAAAAAGCAACCCACTGCAGTGGTCGTCCGAGATGCACTTCAAGCAGTCTGATAGCACCACCTTTCTATCCAGTATTGGTATTTGTACCATCACATTCTACCAAATCTAAGTATTCTAGCAAAACCCCTTGTTCAATAAGACATGATACTATGAAAGCTAGAATGTCCTTAGCAGACCCGGAGTTTGGAGACACATGGCATAAATAAACTGAGCCACGCTCTTTTATGATAGAATAGTGTTCCTCTTTAATTGCTCGACGAACCTCTTTAGATCCAATCGTTTCTTTAAGTAGTGTATCGTCCTTTGTTCCGTCAAAATATATGCCATGTAGTTCATCTGAATCCGGTTGACTTTGCTGTAAATTTTATGGAGTTAGGTGAGACTAAGTGAGAGCGTTTACGCCGACTTCATCGCTGTTTTGCAACGTGGCTGGAGGCAGTTGGGTGAACTACTAAATTTTTCAGACCTGGAACGATCTCTTCGTGGTAAGTTCTAGGTTGTTTAAAAGTAACCTAATATGCTCAATAGTATCAATTAATATTTAAATCTTAACCTGAGATCGCAAACTGACCTCAGTTGATTATATTCTTAATGCACGAAAATCACTCAAAATTGAATTTTTGCCGATTTTCATTGAGCTTGCGCAATCGGAAGATATTCTCTAAACACAATTTTTATTGTTGTTATTATTAAAGAGTATAATCTGCAAATATTTTTCACTATAGCGATAAAAAATACATAAACGTAAGAAAAAAAAATAATTCTGAAAAAAATCGGAAATTTTCAATTTTTTTGAATTTTTAGGCGGTTTGCGGGATCGGAAGATAAATTACGATTTGAAGAAATTTTTTTTTGTTTTTCTTGTATTTACCAATCGCAACTTTTCCGCACTATAGCGACTCGGAAATATCAACTTGACTTTTTTCGCACCACCCTAATATATACATACATTTTATATATTCTGGAAGAAATATAACTATAAAATCTGTGAATAAAGATATTTTCATTCTAATTTATGCTTTTATGTTTTTTTTTTTTTTTTTTTTTTTTTTTTTTTTTTTAACTTTTCATAGTGGAATATGTATTTTCACGACAGCAATGCGTAACAGATTTATGAAACGATTATTACAGAAAACCTTCTTTAAAGCAGAACAGAAAAAATATTTATCTATTTTTTTGACTGAAAATGCTGCTGCAATTTTTTATTGCCCTTTACAAGCATTACTGAATTTCATTTGTGATACAGTAAAATATGATTTAAACAATTATTTTAACTTTGTTTACTATTACTATCACATATGAAGTTACTATGTATTAGTAGTTAACTCTGTTACGTATTGCTATGGTGAAAACCCAAATTCCGTTCTACCAATAATTTTCTCAAGAAACCGCAAAACATAAACAAATAAAACATAACAAATACTGCATTATGAACAAATTTTTTATAAGGACCATAATATACAGGGTGTCCATAAAATAATGTATGAGGTATAAATTTGAATAGTATCAATTGTAAGCATTGTTGATTGTTGGTTCAAGGTCACAAAAAAGAGTAACTCAAACAGTTTTAGATAAGCGCATGCGCGAGTATTGCCTTGTCATTTACTTGCATGCAGTGCCACATACGCCTCCTGAATAAAGCTTTATTGCTGGACAGCAGATATAAGAGCAGTTAGTACAACGGGATTTTATCCTTTGGGGCTTTATAAAAGATCGTGTCTGTGTTCCGCATTTACCTAATGATTTTCCAGAGTTGAGGCACAGAATTGAAGAGACTAGACTATAGTTTCCATTACTCCGGACTTGTTATTCAAAGTGTGGGAAGAATTGGACTTTAGTTTGGATGTGTGCCGTATAACTAAAAGTGCACATATTGAACATTTGTAAGAAAAATATAATCCTTACTTATAATTCCACTTAATATAATCTTTATTATATACAATACAATGTGTCCACTCTTGACGGTGACCAATGGCTTATTCCTAAACCGTTAGATATAGACGTAAAGTCCTTCCGGCCAGTGCCGGGAGGAAGAGGTAGCTTTCATATTCCTTATTTTAAAAAAGCCAACTAATATTATTCAAACACACGAAGCTCAATTTAGTGGAAACCGAATATAGGAGATTCAATACTAATTTTTATCAATACTAAATCATTATGAATGAGAATTTCGCGACATTAGTCAGCTTTATCCAAGCTGCTTTTATTTAAAGTAACTTATATTTGGCTGCAAAATTCGGCGATTTCTTAAAGTGCCTACAATTTTAAAACAGCATGGTGGATGAGGCTAACCAGTGAACTTGGTCGAGACCTTAGTAATTGCTGTGCACATGCTCACTCACATCGGAATCGGTTGGTATATACGAGTGCAGTCGCAGGCAAAAAATCAGATTTTTAAAAATGTCACCCACATTAGAAATTGAAACTGCTATATCTGAGCCATTTTTTAAGATAAAGACAAACAAAAAATGCTCCTGAATTTTTATATCAAGGTCAAGTATTTAAGAAAGAAACCTTTTTCAATTTCAATTTTTCAATTTTTTTGCACCTCACTTTAAATATAATTTTATTTAATTGTCCGCCATTTTGAAGCAAGATGGCTGATGAAGCTGGCCAGTGAACTTCGTCGAGATATTGATGTATACTATCCACTTGCCTTCTTCCATCGAAATAGGCGAATACGTGTGTTATCGCGTGACAAATACAAGATCGTTTCAAAGTGTTAGCCATGCTAGAAATTCAAAGCGCTATAATTCAACCATTTTTTAAGATATAAACAAAAGAACAAATTTTCAGAAACAAAAACTGTCCAGAATCTTTGTATCAAGGCCAAACACAAAAAAAAAATCTTTTTCATTTTGCAATTTTTTATTACCTCATTTTAAATTTTAAATTACATTTTTTTAAATGGCAACCCATTTGAAACAAGATGGCGAATGAAGCTGGCCAACGAACTCGGTCGAGACATTGGTATGTACTATGTACAGACCAAGTTACATCCAAATCGGTTCATAAATACGCCTGTTATCGCGTGACAAAAATCAGGTCGTTTTAAAATGTCAGCCACAATAGAAATTCAAAATGTTATAACTCAGCCATTTTTTTAGATATAGACAAAACAAAACCTGTTCCGGAATCTTTGTATTAAGGTCAAACACATACGAAAAAAATCTTTTTCATTTTCCAAATTTTTGATATCTCATTTTAAATTTTAAATTTTTAAAATTTATTTAAATGGCTGCCATTTTGAAACAAGATGTCGGATGAAGCTGGCCAACGAACTCGGTCGAGATATTTGTATGTACTATGCACACACCAAGGTACATCCAAATCGGTTCATAAATACGTCTGTTTTCACGTGACAAAAATCAGGACGTTTCAAAATGTCAGACACGCTAGAAATTCAAAATGCTATAACTCAGCCATTTTTTAATATATAGACGAAACAAAAACTGCTCCCGGATCTTTTTATCAAGGTCAAACACATAAAAAAAATATTTTTTTTAATTTTCAATTTTTTGGTACCACATTTCAAATTAAAATTTTTCTTAAAAATTTAAATGGCCGCCATTTTTAAACAAGATGGCGGATGAAGCTGGCCAACGAACTCGGTCGAGGCACTGGTATGTACTATGTATAAACGAAGTTACATCCAAATCGGTTCATAAATACGCCTTTTATCGCGTGACAAATTTCAGGACGTTTCAAAATGTCAGCCACGCTAAAAATTCAAAATGCTATAACTCAGCCATTTTTTAAGATATAGACAAAACAAAAACTGCTCCGGAGTCTTTGTATAAAGGTGAAATACATAAGAAAAAAAATCTTTTTCCATTTTCAATTTTTTGGTACCACATTTCAAATTTTAATTTTTTTTTTTAAATTTAAATGGCCGCCATTTTGAAACAAAATGGTGGATGAAGCTGGCCAACGAACTCGGTCGAGACATTGGTATGTACTATGTACACACCGAATTACACCCAAATCGGTTCATAAATACGAGAGTTACAGTGTGACATAGGTCAGATATATATATATATATATATATATATCAATTTTGAACGAACGGTGGTTTCGGGGTCTGGAGGTCATGATCGATGAAAATATACCAAAATTTTTTGAAATCGCTTTCCTCCGAACGGCTGCAATAGGTAGCTTTTTGTAATGAAAGCTACCTAATAGTTCCAATGGCAAAAATGTTTTAAATGAGGTAAAAAAAAAAAAAAAATTACATTTCGTAAGAAGTAACGAAATTTCATTTTTTATGTGATTCTCCTGTCCTAATAGTTATAGTTAGAAATAAAGTCTTATTACACTGTAGCGATCTCATCTCTCCTGATTAATATAAAGCGAGTTGCTAGCTTAGAGTAACTGGCTTGGTCTTTTGTTCAACGCTAACGCTAACGCCTCCTGATCATACGATCCTTGGTTCGTATCACAGCGGCGCCAATCCACACACTCTCTAAAGTGGTGATCCGGGAGTGATTCCTGGTCAAACACGCAAAATCGCAACCTTCGACAACAATCATCTCCTCTCATAACGAACATATGGCAGCACCAAATATATCATCTCCAGCAGCCAAATCCTGTGAAACGCTCAGAATACACAAGCCTGTCATACTGCGCGTCACACATGCGTACTACGGCATCACTCACGAGTGCATATCGCTCGTCCGACATCAACAAGATGTCTTTCTCACTGGGGATGGAGTGTGTAGCGATCTCATCTCACATGATCAGTATACAACGAGTTACTACCTTAGAGTAACTGGCTTTGCCTTTTGCTCGACGCTAACGTTCTCGCCTCTTGTTCATGAGATCCCTGGTTCGTATTCCAGCGGCGCCAATCAACGCACTCTCTAAAACACTAACAAGTAGGACAAAAGACTTATGAAACATTGAATCGCATGACTTATAACAATTTTCTGCATCTGAACACAGATGAACTAGACCATGCTTCGAGGGTCGAACACAAAGTGCTTAAAGTATTAGAATTTATTTTGCGTCTACATTTTTGCACTGCAGCTTGAAGAAGTTACTTCGAGCAAGTTTTAAGATAATTTAATTCTTTATTAATTATGTTTCAGATTAGATAATGTAATAGCATTTTAAAATATGTATCATTTTGTAAAATATTGCTTTTCATAATTTTTAAATGAAAATTCGTTTTCTTTCACTTATATTTTTAATACAAGTAGTATAAAATTAAAAATTTTACGATTGCTCCATGAAAGATATTAAAAATTATGCATTAAAAACAAATACACTATGCTAAAACGTACACACATTAAAATACAATAAACAACAACGTTTCATTTCGCATCTGCGAACGTCTTCAGGATGTTATGATATACACAAGTTTAAAATTTTATAAATGCAGGCTAACTTCTCAGAGTCCTTGACCAATCTTGACTGGAGCAGACCATTTATAAAATTTTAGAATTGTGGGTATCATAACATCCTGAAGACGTTCGCAGATGCGAAATGAAACATTGATGTTTATATTATTTTAATGTGTGCACCTTTTAGAATAATGTATTTCTTTTTAATACATAATTTTAACAAGTTGTATATTTTACTTTAATATGTCAGAATGAAAATAGAATTAAAATGTATCTTGTAATGTTAATTGTACTCTCAACAACTGCATATATTTTTTTATATCTGGCGATTATTTATATTTTTAGTAAATTTGTGACTGATCCCCATTCCGCAGTAAAAAAGATGCATCACTTTTACTGAGCTAGTACTCGGTCAGTTTTAATCATGGAAGAATGGGACTTTTTTTGACTTAAGTGTAATAGGATATTTTTACTAAATGTAACTACCGGTACAGGGGGACCGAATAACAAATATGTTTCGTACTTTTTTAAGAAATGTTTTTATTGACCCAAATCGCTTTTAAAATACTTCTGTATCTCATTTTAAGCGTTTTTGTAATAGGAACTATATGTCTATGACTAACGGAATTAGTCATTGGACACCGTTGAGAGTGGGCGCCCTGTATAACAACCTAAAATAGTATAATATGTTATACTTTGAAAATATTTCTCCACAATTATAAGTAATAGTGAGTAATGAGTTTTCTCTCATAATCTCAATTGAACTGAAATGCAAAACAAATGTATGAAAATATTGAAATCTTAATATCGTATGTTTTTGAGATGATCTGAGAAATAAATCGGCAAAAGATTATTTGTTGATTGAAAGCATTAAGAACCTATATCCTTTAATCTTTAACGATAAACATAGAAGCTTGACAGAAAAGTATTGTTAATTTTGAAGTTATGAACTTCGAAATAAGTTTTTTCAATTTTTTTAATTATGCGATTTTTAGTAATAGATATAGCATTTCAATTATTTACTTTTAATTGAAAAATTAGATCATTTATTTTAACACTTCACTGTTGTAATTCTGTCATTTTAAATATTTTTTCCCCGTACCGTTATGACGCCAACGTTAATGACGCACATATTAGTGTTTTACAATAAATTTGCAGTTTTGGGGGTTTTAATTATAAGGTAAGGGGCAACCATGTTTTTTTAATCTTTAAAAGCGCGAATTGATAGTTATCAAATTAAATATTTCATGTTTCTTTACTTCCAAATCGATGCAGTTTGAATTTTTAAGGAGCGATTTAGTTGAAAGACACGTAAATAAGCGACATATTTTAATGAAAGATATAACAAACAATTAGGTCGACGAACACTTCTGTCAATCGTGTTACTGGTATGATTAAACACCCAATGATTAAACTGGTATAAAGTTGGAAAGATACCGAATCGGATCAACGTGAATTTACGATGTTGAAAATTTTCATTTTATTCATGGTCGAGAAAAAAAAAAACAATAATTCAACATTCGCTAGATTTAATACCTGAGCGGGCGTAGCCTGCTAATTGCAGTAGAACCCAACCCCAGGTTCGTTTATTTTGAGGTTCGTTTGGTAAATCGAAGACTGAAAGGGGCGACGATCCACTAATTATATAATGATATACTAATGTTTTGAATAGAATTTTATATTTTTTTATTGTGATATTTTTAAATTGTTTATTCACCAGTGACCACCAAATAACTCGTTCACCACATAACCGATTCGCCAAATAACTCGTTTTAGTAAATATTATTATCTCTACAAGTAATCTCTTGGTATGGTGAGACTGACATACAAAATTAACTGTAAATAACTGTAAATAAAATATATATTTAGGAAACAGTTAATATGTGTACAAAAATGATATTTTAATTTCCTAGTAAAATGCTATTAATTATTTTCCTTTTCATTAATTTATTGAATGTTACCCCTTGGATCTCATTACTAATTCTTTATATTGTTCGATTTCATATTAAAAATGAAATGAATATTTCAAACTGTTTAACCATGTTCATCTTTGAGAAATGTTTTTTGAAAATATTCGGGTTTTTTCTAATCCATTAGGCGGGAATCGAATCTTTCTTACCCGACTGCCGAGAAGTGTTATGTGTTTTACGCGTATGTGGGTATGTGGATTTCTTTATACCCTCGAAACTTCCCAACGGCTGGATGGATTTTAATGAATGAGGTCTCTATCGAATCTTCTAAACCGTCCGATGGTTATACGCTAGATTTTGTTTTTATAAATTCAAAATAGCGGACGTAAAATACGAAATTGCGGCAGACACGAAAAAAAGTTTTTACGCACCTTAATGAGTGATATATCATTGGACAGGTCTTTCAAAATGAAGACGACGTTTCATTAACTGTTTTACAGTCAGAAGCTCCGTTTAAATATTACACAACCTGGAAGTTGTGTAGGTAGGATATCTAATTTTACTGCAACTTTAACCATCATAGAAATCTATAGGACTCATTAAATCAGTGTTTATAGATAGGAACTAGCAATTAAACACAACTTAAAAGGCATCAATAGAAGTAAATAAAAAAATGGGTAAGTAATATAAAAACTAGTATGTTGTGGCCATCACAAAACTTTCTTCTATCTCATACATGTCAATACTCTAAAATTCACTATTTCAGTGCCAAATTAAATGCAATCTGTGTTCATCATGAGAATTCTAAAAATATGAAATCCGTGCATTAGTTCTCGAGGTATGACTGTCACTGAAATCGTGTAAATGCAGCAAAATGCAGCATAGCAGCGCCACCTAATTGGTTATTTACACCAGAACCTAATTATCATCAACTTATGCCAACGTCTAACTGAATATGAAGTTTGAAGAAAATTCGTGCATTAGTTCTTGAGATAGAGGTATTGCGCAAATCATGACAAAAACAGCATAGAAGCGCCACCTGTTGAGCGATTTGCAACAACACATAATCAGCAGCAATATTAATCAAGTTATACTTAAATCTGAAGTTTGATGAAAATTCGTGCATTAGTTCTTGAGATAGAGCTATTGAGGAAATAGTTCAAAATGCAGCTCAGCAGCGCCACCTGTTGGGTGATTTACACCAACACGGAGTCAGCATAATTCCATATGAGGGACTAACTAAATCCGAAGTTTGATGAAAATGTGTGCGTTAGATCTTGAAATAGAGCTACTGCGAAAATAGTGTAAATTCTGCAAAATGCAGCGTAACAGCGCCAACTGTTGGGCAATTTACACCAAAACGTAAAGAGCATACATTCATGTCAAGGACTAACAGAATCTGAAGTTTTATAAAAATCCGTGCATTAGTTCCTGAGATAGTGTTTTGCGGAAATCCTGCAAAATGCTACATAGCAGCGCCACCTGCAGGGAGATTTACACCAAAAACTAACCAGCACCAATCTGTATCAGGGACTACCTGAATATAAATTTTTATTAAATTCTGTGCATTAGTTCTTGAGATAGAGCGCCCACAAAATTTGTGCCACATACGTACAGACAGACAGACGGACAGACAGACAGACGGGCAGACAGACAGACAGACACACAGACAGACAGACTCACAGACAGACAGACTCACAGACAGACATTTTGTAAAAACATGTTTTTTGGAATCTCTGACCCATAAAACGTGCAAATCCGTCTAAAACTGGAATTCGAAAATTTTCATGAAACCAATACTTTCTTCTTGTAAAGATAGAAGAAAGTAAAAAAAGTTTCATATTGATGTGAAATAATTAATTAGTTCGATTTTTACGCAGTCGGGTTTTTTTATTTTTTAAATTTATTTTTTATTTTCTTTATTAGTTTACGAATTATCATTTTTAAAGTTTTTTCCAACTTTTGGATCACCCGGTACATTAAATTTCGATTCTCCTCTTTTAATGTATATATATATTTTTTTACTTTAATTTCTCAACGTATGCATAGAAATTGACGGTATTTTATTTTCAATCTTAAAATTTTAAGATTAATACAAAGTTTAAAATGTTATCCTTAGAATTTGTTTACGAAGTGTTTAAAAGGTGCAAATTTCCATAGAAATTTTGATGGTAACGAATCAAATAAAGTACAATCATAACAAAGTAAAACTTCATACTCAATCAAGATTTGCCTTGTTTTCACGAGTTCACTTTGAACATAACACAAGTTCAAAATCAAAGCCGGCAAATTTCAACGTTAATCAATTTAGATTAAAGGCAGCTTCACAAAGATTAAATGTTCTAAAGTAACTTATTCAAAGTTAATTCGAAATAAACCTATACATGTACAAAGCTAATGGCGTAAGCTTAAACATTCAGCTTACTCTCTCTGCTTTATGGTATTTTGTACATAGGACATAATATCTTCGAGTATATAATTTATCAATAATGTATATTAAAATATGCTATTTTATATTTAATTATTGTAAACATGATAAACATGAAACAAATAATCTTACATATTTTTGAGCATATGCACAAAAATCCATAAAAGAATATACCGAAAACTGCGAAAGTCCGAGGGAATTACTGAAAAAAAAACTTCAACGAAATTTAATTTAAGACATCGCATATCAAAAATTTAGCATTCATAATGTAACGCCAATTATCATAAGCGTTATTTTGTTCAAAATCATCTGAACGAATGAAATTTTATGTCTGGTATGTCGCAACTCTCATATAAAGTCACCCTATTCTCCAGTGACTTTTTAAACTGCAATTTCCTTAATATTCTTACGTATAAATGTTTGGAATGGCAACATAGTTCAATTTGCTTATTTTGCATTATAATTGTGGATCATGTTTTTTTTTTTTTTTTTTTTTTTTCAGAAAATTGTCACGGGATATAAGACAAGTAGGCTAAGGTGCCCTGTTATCGTCCCCCAGTCACTTAGAGCCTGGTCTTCTAGCCCTTAGAAGTTGTAATATTCAGTGAAAATTAGATAGACACCCACGCACATAGAAAGGCAAATATTATACAAAAAATTTTTAACAATGCGAAAAAGTGTTTTTTCAAAAGTATCTAAAAAATGCAAAGGAAAAAAAAAATGGTCCCAATTTCGTCCCCCGAAAAAATACGATACGCCGAGGCTCAACATATAACTAAATCAAAATTTATTTCTAAATGAGTAAGCAATTTAATTTACATTAAAGTAAGGCACAAAGAAATGTACTAATTATCAGTGGAAGATTAACATAACGAAACATTAGCCATCCAAACATAAGGGATAAAAAATTAAAAATTGTCATGAAGAAGCATTCCTAATTTCGTCCCCGGGACGAAAATAAGAACTGCAAGGGGGACGAAATTTTGACCACGCTTCATCCCAATATCACGGTGCTTCAGTTCCCGTAAAATGAAGTGAGCGTCCTAAAACTCACTGTATGCTACTGTCAGCAACTTACCAACGTAAAATACATGCAATGAATTAGAAATAAATACTTACAGTACAGTAAATAAAGTTCTACAAACAACGTAATAAGAACTCGGGCCTTCTAAAAATAGGAAATTTCCGTCTTTAATTTATGTATGCGTTTTGGCGAACGAAACTTTCAATTCTGACACCTTTTAACTTCTGTCCCCTGTGCCTTGCGTCATAAGTGGCACAACATTCGCAGAACCGGAGAAGTTAAGGGGGACGAAATATGGGCACTTTACCCTAAGAATATAACTACTACGTCATATGTTTCACGATACTAGAACGAAAGAAATAAAAACTCTGTAACTTATTCAGAATAATAATAATAATAAAACTGATCGGCTAATTGGGTGGAAGGGAAATACAAACTATGAAATTGTAGAAACTGGAAATGATAATTAAGAGTCATATAAAAATTAAATTGTTTTACTTAGCTCCTAAGGTCGCCAAACACTGGCGTAGATTTTTAATCAATGACATTAATAATTTTAGCTTAAGCTGCAATCTGAAACACGCTGCCAAATATCATTTGATACAATTTTCAAATTCAAAACTTTCGGATGGAACAAGAATACTTAACATTCTTATAAAGTTGGTTAAATAGTTAAATAAAAATCACAGAAAATTACAAAAACTGTCAAACAAGTAGGAAGCAGGAACTCTGCTTTTTCTGAATTTAGTTTCGGTACTGATGAAAAAATATATAGAGATATGACGTCACTATCGCGGAATAATCCACAAACCCAGCAAAAAGCGATGTCTTTATTCAATAAACTCTATAAAAAATCGGTTATCTAATTATTTATATGCCTTTATTTGTTTGTAACATTAATATGCATACTGAAAATTAAATATTGTTTATAATAGCGCCATGTATTATGAGAATTCATTCATTTATATTTTTTCCAAAATTCAGAAAATGTTATTACACACGGATTAATAAAATCGCCTTCTCTCAGCTTTTCGATGGGAACTGAGTAAATGCGTAAATCATTTGTCACACATATGTTCTTTAAAATGCCTTTTTATAAGAGAAGATTTTCTTAGCATAGCAGGTATTTTAATTATTTTTTTTTTCAGTTGTTATGAGGAGATGTCATGAAAAGGACACAGTAATTTTCAATTTTCCAACTATTTTTTATTTACTTTCTACAGAAAGTAAATATTTTAATTCGTACTTCATTTGCCACCATTACAGAAATGGCATTAAACGCTACAAAAAGATTAATATCTGAAAAATAAATTGAGATGGAGTTTTGAAACAAAATGTATTTAAAAGTACTTTTTCCCTATACGACGGTGTAAAAATTCAATAAGTGAGATTTTTAGAAAAATTAAAAAAAATGCAGTAGATTATCAATGTTTAACCGTACAACGATACACCTGCTTCCTTTTACGTGTGCCTTACAGTTAGGTTTAACGTTATTATTATTTTTTTTTGTGTGACGACATTTTTATTCTTGTCTGAAAGAAATAGCATATCGTGGACTAATAAATATATTAATGGGCCTTGTACCTTTTAAACTGACGAAAATCAACACATACATTCAAAGTTAGAATTAGTTTATCATCAGAATCTTTTTATTTAGAAAAGTTAAAATTTTATGTATTGATTAAACAGTAGGGGGGGTTCGAAGAAAACAAAATATTTATATTCAAAATGTAATAGCGCGGAAAAGTTGCATTTTGTAATAAATAATAAATTCGTAAAATATTACATTGTTCGATTAATTTCTTTTACTGCCGCAAAAGTACCAAAATTTCAAAAATCGCAAAAAACATGTTTTTAAAATTTTTTTTTTAATTATCCAAACGTACCAATACAATTTCTAATAGAATGCAATAGCTATATGAAGATATGAGAAACGTCCCGGTAAATGTTCATTATGATGAAATCATATCTTTTACTGCCGCAAAGGGACCATATTTTAAAAAGAATTGCAATTTTTTTTTTTTTTTTTTTTTTAGTTCGCTGTTGACGGTTGGGATATGAGGTTCGCCTTCTGTCTCTGTTTTTCTGTTTTCCTCCTCTATTATTTCATAGTTTTATTTTTATCTTTAATTTATAAGCACCGATGATGGGGGCCATAGAGGCTTCGAGCTATATGCTTTTAAAATTACTTATATTTGTGTTTTGTAAACGTTGTTTCTATCTTTTTAATATATTGACACAAAGTAAAATCCTCTCCCCCTTTTATGTAAAACTAGTATATTACAAAAAAACGAACCAAGTGAAATATGACCCTCTAGCAGCGAGAAAATAATTTTACGTGCAGGCAGCTGTAGGTGTTTCTATCATTGAGTGGATTTTTTTGATAGAATTACAGTTATCATGGTTAACAATCTGCATGAAATGAACAACATAAAATGCCATTCCCAGCCTATTGGAAAGAAAAAAAATCTGAAAATATTTTGAAAATTTTGAAAATTGCAAAATTGATTCGTATATTAGTAAATTTGGCCCTGTTACGGCCTTAAAAGCAGTAATGTCACCAAAATGAAATTTTATTGTTACAGTACTAATATCTTGGTTTTGCTATTGCGTTCTATTACAAATTGAATTGGTATGTTTGGATAATTAAAAAAAATGCAAAAAGTATGTTTTTTAAGATTATCCCTAAATTTAATCCCTTTGTGGCGGTAAGAGATATGCAATCGGTGTAATATGTTACGTATTTATTCTCTTTTACAAAAGGCAACTTTCCTGCGCTATTACGCTTTGATTATAAAAAATTCGTTTTTTTTTCGACCCACACCTTTTAGCAGATTGCACTTTTAAATATGCCGGGTGTCTTAAAAAAGGATTGACTGATTTTAAAATTCAATAACGCGCAAAAGGTGACAGATATTTAAAAAATTCTTATAGGAGGGTTATGTATCATGTCAAGAGTTATTATTATTATTTTTTCAACCACGATTCTCGAATTTAGTTTGAATTACAAACAATAGATGGCGCTACAGCAATAAGCGTCAAATTCAAGCTCGATTTGTTGGCCTTGCTCTTCTTCCATGCCAAAAAAAGATATTAAAATGTATTGAGTGGGTCAAAAATCGGGCCTGGATTTAGAGCATTTTACTCGTAGCGCCATCTATTACTTGTAATTCGAACTAAATTCAAGAATCACAATAAAAAAATCTCATGACATCATGCATAATTTTCCTGCAAGATTTTTTTAAACATCTAAAACCGTTTGCAAGTTTTGGAATTTTAAAATCAGGCAGTCCTATTTAGGACACCCAGACTTCTATTAGAAACTGAGTAGTATTTTATAGAACTTGTGTATTATTGAAATAGAAATAGCACTTTTCTTACATAGTACGTTATTGCGCCCACGATATTTTCAAAACGTATGTATGGATTGTTATGAAATTTGATATAGATAATAAGAACATATGTATTTTTTAAATGATCTACTCTTTCTTCAAAGTTATTTAATTAACCATGTAAAAATATATTTTCGTAAAAAAAAAGAATCAAAATTTTATATGTTTTAATGAATAAAATCTGTCAAAGCAAAAAATTTTATCCCCGTAAATACTTAAAATAGATCTTTTGAAATACACTTATTATGAGTTATTTATTAAAAAACTCAATCTGTTTAATTAAAAGTCAATATTTCATTTTTTTTACATAAAAAGATTTTGAAGATACACACAAATTTAAACTTTGAATGTTTTTGTTCATTTGCGTGGCCTTCGAAAGGTATAATGCCAATTAAATATTTTTATTTAGAAATTCTAGTGTGAAATGTGTCCATCATTTGAGTTAAACTTCAACAGGGTAGGATGGTTAATGTTTAATCAATCAATATTTTTTTAAGAAATGCCTTACACATATTTTTAGTTTATTCATTATTTTTAATTCATATTCATATCAGTATACTAGCTTGTATGATGTTTCTCTGTTTCAGCGATGATAAGAACTAAATGATCTTCTTAAGACAACATCAAATAATTTTAAATGCACTAGGCCTTTCGAAAGAACTTTGTCTTTCTACGTCAGGCGCAAAGAAGATGTGATTCTACTATAGAAGAAGCAACAAGACTGAAATGAAAGATAAAGGAAAGAAAATAAGCTGAACAATCATCCAATGGAAAAGTAGAAATCAAGAGCCAATAGGAAAACGGAAAACAACAGCCAGTCACGAAAGAACATAACCCAATCAGAAAAACACAGAGTAGAAAGGGTATTAACAAATTGTAAAATAAATAAATACATAACAATAAAATAAAAAAATAAAATTTTTATACTTTTGAATTATAATTTTTATAATTTTAATTTCGTAGCCCTTCCATGTGCTGTCATCATTATTGTAGCATACTGCTGCAGAATAAAGCAGTACGTCAAACCTTACAATTTTCTGCAACATCTTTATAGTTGTTCATCAGACATTATGAGCATTTTATCCATACTTATAAGAAACATTTTTATAAGAATTATACTACCTAATATTTTTATTATTCATTATTTTACATGTCATAACGTTATCATGTTACCTAAACCTTTTTCGTATTTTTTTAAGTAATCGGAAATAAACTGAAAAACGGTATAATTTTTTTTTTTATTATTACATCGTTACTTTTTTTTAAAACCAGGAATTGGATATAAATATTGTATATAATGAAACATTCATTATATTATTACTTTTATATAAAAAAATATTTTTTGGTATATATTATTTCTTTATTTTAAATATTTTATTTTACTTTGCTTTGCATACCAATTTATATAACTTTTCCGGCTTTTCAAGTTAGTTTTTATAATAGATTTAAACTTCAAAGATACTTTAATTATGTGATGTTATTCCCAAACCTCTAAAACAACAGCATTCCTGACATTTTATTGATGGTTTAGGAATAGTTTTCTCCGCGTTATTTTAAAATAATAAGCCTTTTAATTATAACAGGAAGCTAAAATCACATTTTGTTTCTTTTTTTTAACCTTCGTTAAATATGCACAGTATCATTATAAGATCATATCAGAGCAAAAGAAACAATGTTTTAAATAAATTTAGAAATGAATGAAAATAATATAAACGTTAACATATAGGGGGGAGTTGTACAATACCGGGTAGGCGGGTAAAATCCGATAGCGCAGATTCCTCCTTGAGTTGAACTACAATCTATTACAAAACGAAAAAATTCTTGTCCATCACCATTACGGCATTTGTAGCTGAACGACATGCTACTGCGTGCGGTTCTTTATTGTGTGAAGGATTTAGTTTGAATTACTCTTAAAATTTGTTTTGTTTGATTCTATGTTTCACGCGTATAACCACTATTTTTTCAGTATGTAAAATATTTGTGAGTACTGTATCTAATTCTTTGCTTTCCTGTGCTAACATTTTAAAATTTTTACTGATCTTTTTCTATAGGATAAAGACGTCATGTTTTAACGTGTGTGTTAACATGTTTTAACATGTTTAGTGACGTCATGTTTTAAAATCTGTGTCATGTTGTGGTGAAATCGGGTACTTAAAACTGGATCAAAACCGGGTATACCCGATTTTGTCCTACACTCATGGAATGATTTGTTTTCGTATAGTTAATAAATTAGCATTGAGCTTTAAATTACCTTTTCAATGCTGTTAATTTAACTTATAATACTAAATCTATCTAGTTATAGTGAAAAAGTCGATTTTGATTTTGTTTTATATTAAAAAGTGGGCTTAATGTTTAACTTAAATTTATAAAATTAAACAAACTCCAATTAATTATAAACAAAATAATGGTACTAATTAACGTACAATTTTATATTATATTTATTACATTTTAATAAATAACTTTCTAATCTGAGTTATAACTTGCGTTATAAGTCTACTTAAAATTCAAAATATATTTCGTAAATTGTTTTTTAAATAAAATAACAGTTCGTAATTCATAGATAATCTATAAAATCTCAATCCAATATAACTAGGCTACATAATCTATAAAAAGATTGTTTTTATTAATTATTTTTAAAAAATTTTATTATTTTTAATTATTTTTAATTATTTTTAATTATTTTTATTTTTCACAAATAAGTATTAAACCAGCAAGAGACCAGCTCTCTGGATAAATGATGCTTTCCCAGACTCATTTGCTGTATACAGGGTGATTCATAAATATCGAAACAATAGGCTATCTCCTTAAATATTGCCCCTACGCACATACTTCCAATTGCGAAGTTTCATAAAAAAGGTGCAAAATTTGATGAGATAAGTTGCAACTCCATGGGTGGTCTATCTGAGAAAATACAAAAATTAAATTTTTATACGACTCCCGTGGAGTAAAATTTCCAATCAGGAATTTTTTCCTTATCCATTCCTGAAATAAACACAAAAAAAATTCATCTCGATATCTCCAAAATTCGCGGAGTTATTGAAAACCAAAATTCGTGACTTACACCATTTACCCATGCATCTGAGCGACGAGTTACTGACTTCTTTTGAATGCAAGATAGGGATCATCCCCAAATTGTACGTTATTAAACGTCGATTTAAGACAGCGCCTCTTCTTTGGACATAAAATAGCAGCGCACAGATTTTATTTTAAACTTGCTTTCAAAATATGCTGGTGGTTTGCATTAGAGGTCTGTACGTGTCGAAATATCCATCCCTGGGCTCGGTCAACACATAGAAAAAAAAGCTTGGCAAGGCCTGGAAAAAAGTTAAAATCTCAGCCCCGAACTTCGACCGGTCTGATTAAATGTCTGCAAACATTGTTTTTTTATGTCGATATGAGTAAAAATTGTTTCGTATGAAGAGTTCCAACCAAAAAAACTTACTATAGCTTTTATTTTTCATGTTTATAATGTTCATTTGTAAAGAAGCGCCGTAGGCTGTGATATAAATATTTTTTAATGAATCTCTATTTGTATGTAAATGCTTCACTTGTCACAAATATCGTTAATCCATATTCCACGTATTGAAGACGTTGAAAAACGCTATACAGTACAATCTTCTAAGAAGGAATCACATAGGAAAGAAAAAAAAATGTGTTAGATACAATTTCCCTTCTTAGCAGGTGTAAATGCAGTCTATTCCTTTTGGGGGCATTATTATATTCCTTTTGTAGGATCAACACATTTATTCGTTTCATACAGGATTCCGTCATAGGCAGGTTTTTTTCACTGGTTTTACTGTATTTTAATTTTTTTGCCTAGAATTCTACTCAATAGAGTCAAAACACTGTTTTAAACATTAGTGTCGTGAAGGAAATTTTCACCTTGTTATTAATAAACTTTAAAATATACTTATAACTACTTAAAAGGTGACACAAGCATATAAAAATATTATTTAATGCAAACCTGGGATCTTACGAAGACACACGCGTTCATTTTCAAAGGGAAAAAGGTGATTGACTGAATAGAAATACATTGTAAAAACAAAAACAAAAATAGTGCGCATGCGCAAGTGGAGTTCGGTTCATTTCTCCGCAGAGGGCTGAAAAGATCAGTTCATATTATCAGGAGGTCTTGAAATATTTATGATATTGTACAAAATTGCGGGAATATTATAGGAAAGGACATCGTTACAAACATTATCACTTCTAAGTAAAATTTCAATGGATTCACGGATTATTGACGAGTAATGGTTAGAAGCTGAAATAATCATTTTAGCTTTTTCGAAGTTTATCTTAATATTTTCATTCTGATGCAATCTGGATAAAGCTGTATTTGGTTTGTTGATCTTGATATCAGAAATGTGCTTATAATCTTTCCTTAATTTTTCGAGATGTCATACCAATATAAAATAAACTCTTATGCTTTTATGTGCTGAATGGGATGATGTAAACTCCTGCTTTTTCATAATCGGGAATAGGATCAATTTTACAGTGAATCAATTCTTTCAATTTTGTTGGAGGTTTAGCTATTAAATTAACATTATATTTTAGTAATGCATATCTTAAATGCATAACCCATATTTTGATCAAGATATTCGTACCACGTTAAAATCAGCAATTAACCTGATTACACAAAATAATGTTTTCGTTTTTAACAGTAAATATTACAGACAACGTAATAGTGCTCCTATGGGATCCCCCATTTCAGGATATTTAGACGAATTAAAACTTAGACCCTTAGAAACATAGATTATGGAAGATTTTGAAATCGAGCTATCAATTTGGATAAGATATGTAGATGAAATTTTCATAATTTGGGATCATGATTTGTGGTCTTTAAATATTTTCCTGTTAAAACTTAATGAGTTGGATACGAAGATAAAGTTTACATTAGAAATTGAGAAAGAGTGTATTTTACCCTTTCTTGATATTAAATTAATAAAGAATATTTATGGAAATAAATTGGAGCGTACTATTTATAGAAAGCAATGCAGATCTAACAACACTATTCCTTTTGATTGTAACTCACCATTTTCATATAAAACTGCTGCCTACAGGTTTTACGTTAAACGTGCTTTCGAAGTTAGTTCGGATAAATACCTGGAAAACGAGATTAGTATAATAAAACAGATTGCTATTGAGAATGGTTTCCCTCCTCAATACATTAATAGATTAGTTAATCATGCAAAACAACCAAGGCAGAGGAATGAATTAAGTTTGAGCAAGTCTATTTATTGCATATTGATTATATCCCACAGCTTTATGAGAGATTAAGATATGCATTACTAAAATATAACGTTAATTTAATAGCTAAACCTCCAACAAAATTGAAAGAATCGATTCACTGTAAAATTGATCCTATTCCGGATTATGAAAAAGCAGGAGTTTACATCATCCCATTCAACACAGAAAAGAATAAGTGTTTATTTTATATTGGTATGACATCTAGAAAATTTAAGGAAAGATTAAAAGAGCATATTTCTGATATCAAGTTCAACAAATCAAATACAGCTTTATACAGATTGCATCAAAAAGAAAATATTAAGATAAACTTAAAATGATTATTTCAACGTCTAACCATTACTCGTCATAATCCGTGAATCCATTGAAATTTTACTTAGAAGTGATAATGTTTGTAACGATGTCCTTTCCTATAATATTCCCGCAATTTGGCACAATATCCTAAATATTTCAAGACCTCCTGATAATATGATTTGATCTTTTCAACCCTCTGCAGAGAAATGGACGGAACTCCGCTTGCGCATGCGCACTATTTTTGTTTTTGTTTTTAAAATGTATTTCTATTCAGTAAATCACCTTTTTTCCTTTGAAAATGAACGCGTGTGTGTTCCAAAGAACTCATGTTTGCATTAAATAATATTTTTACATGTTTGTGTCACCTTTTAAGTAGTTATAAGTATATTTTAAAGTTTAGAAATATACTATCCTTTAAAAAAATGAACTTTTAAGTTTAATTGTAAAATAATGGCAATTTAAAAATATATGCATTTTTTGTAAAAAGTTTTAGTCTGAGCCAAATTTTACTGACTTTTTCACGGATCAGGTCAGTCAGAGGCAATAATTTTAATACGGGTTGCTTCGAAAGTGAAAATTTCTCCCCGTGCAGACATAGGCAGAAGAAATCCAGTTTCGGTTCGGTATGGAAAAGATACCTTGGGCCAAGGCCATCTTGATATAACAGGCCAGGACAGCGTTTTTGCCGCTAGGGGAATGGAGAGAAGATTGACAAAGACTGATGATCCAATGACAATGATGATCCAATGACTACCATGCTACAATATGAAGTTTATATCTAAAATAACGTGTATATTTTTGTTACTGTCGTTTATTTCATAAATTAAAAATATTTCGTTTCTCAATACTTATTTGTTTTTGTTGTTCTTATCTAAGAAAAATACAGAAAAATATAAATTTACTTCCCTTCATCAACATATAGGAAATCAATTTGCAGGAATTATTACACTATAAATAAAATCAAATTTCAAAAGAAAAAAATTAAAATTTACTGTATAATTATTGTAAAGTATACAGCTTCAAAGTTCGAAGATATTAAATATCACTCCTGTCATTTAAAATAATAATAATAATTAGAATGATACCATACAAATATTAAGCTATCTTCATCTTTACACAATTAAACTAAGCGCAAATAATTTAAAAAACAAATAGAACTCCTTTTTGTAAGTTATTAATATGGTATATATATATTTCTTAAATAATTCACATTAATGTATAAAATGTAGCTGAATGAATGAAAAAGGCATTTAATTAATATTTGTATAACAAAACTCAAACAAAAAACTTAAATCTTTGCTTTTCAATAAATTTGAAATTAAATCTCATGATAATTATTATACTTTTATTGTTTTTATTTGCATGAATATTTAATGTCTATCAGCATATATTACAAATAATAGGATATGAAGTTAATCAGTTACATAAAATTAATTCTTTAGGTGTTTATTTGTTTTGGTTTTCGCAATTTAGACAGTAAAATTGTATAACAAATACAACTACATTTTATCATTATTAGTAAGTTATTATTATAAAAAAAAATTCACAGGAATTCTAAATAAACAACTAAATGAAGAATGAAAAGTTATTGGGTATTCGATACATACTTATTGTATAAAAAGTCCTCCCGGCCAGTGCCGGGAGGAAGAGGTAGCTTTCAAATACCTTATTTTAAAAAAGCCAACTTATATTATTCAAACACACGAAGCTCAATTTAGTGGAAACCGAATATAGGAGATTCAATACTAATTTTTATCAATACTAAATCATTATGAATGAGAATTTCACGAAATTAGTCAGCTTTATCCAAGCTGCTTTTATTTAAAGTAACTTATATTTGGCTGAGATGTTGATGTATACTATCCACATGCTTTCTCACATGGAAATAGGCGAATACGTGTGTTATCGCGTGACAAATACAAGATTGTTTCAAAATGTTAGCCATACTAGAAATTCAAAGTGCTATAATTCAACCATTTTTTAAGATATAAACAAAAGAACAAATTTTCAGAAACAAAATCTGCTCCGGAATCTTTGTATCAAGGCCAAACACATAAAAAAATCTTTTTCATTTTCCAATTTTTTAATACCTCATTTTAAATTTTAAATTTAATTTTTTTTTAATGACAACCCTTTTGAAACAAGATGGCGAATAAAGCTGGCCAACGAACTCGGTCGAGACATTGGTATGTACTATGTACAGACCAAGTAACATCCAAATCGGTTCATAAATACGCTTGTTATCGCGTGACAAAAATCAGGTCGTTTTAAAATGTCAGCCACAATAGAAATTCAAAACGCTATAACTCAGCCATTTTTTTAGATATAGACGAAACAAAAACTATTCCGGGATCTTTGTATTAAGGTCAAACACATACAAAAAAATCTTTTTTATTTTCTAATATTTTGGTATCTCATTTAAAATTTTAAATTAAAATTTTTTTTTTAAATGGCCGCCATTTTGAAACAAGATGGCGGATGAAGCTGGCCAACGAACTCGGTCGAGATATTTGTATGTACTATGTACACACCAAAGTACATCCAAATCGGTTTATAAATACGCCTGTTATCACGTGACAAATATCAGGACGTTTCAAAATGTCAGCCACGCTAGAAATTCAAAATGCTATAACTCAGTCATTGTTTGAGATATAGACGAAACAAAAATTGCTCCCGAATCTTTGTATCAAGGTCAAATACATAAGAAAAAAATATTTTTCCATTTTCAATTCTTTGGTACCACATTTCAAATTTAAAATTTTTAAGAAAATTTTAAATGGCCGCCATTTTGAAACAAAATGGCGGATGAAGCTGGCCAACGAACTCGGTCGAGACATTGGTATGTACTATGTACAAACGAAGTTACATCCAAATCGGTTCATAAATACGCCTTTTATCGCGTGACAAAATTCAGGACGTTTCAAAATGTCAGCCACGCTAGAAATTCAAAATGCTATAACTCAGCCATTTTTTAAGATATAGACAAAACAAAAACTGCTACGGAATCTTTGTATAAAGGTCAAATACATAAGAAAAAAATATTTTTCCATTTTCAATTCTCTGGTACCACATGTCAAATTAAAAATTTTTAAGAAAATTTTAAATGGCCGCCATTTTGAAACAAAATGGCGGATGAAGCTGGCCAACGAACTCGGTCGAGACATTGGTATGTACTATGTACATACCGAATTACATCCAAATCGGTTCATAAATTCGAGAGTTACAGTATGACAAATGTCAGATATATATATATATATATGGATATATATATATATATATATATATATATCAACTTTTGAACGGAGGGTGGTTTCGGGGTCTGGGGGTCATGATCGATGAAAATATACCAAAATTTTTTGAAATCGCTTTCCTCCGAACGGCTGCAATAGGTAGCTTTTTGTAATGAAAGCTACCTAAAAAGCTGTAATAGGAGCGTCTTTAAATCTTTGCTTAAATCATAAATATTTGCTTAAAAATAGATTATATACAATATTATTTCAATTAAAAAAATATATATATATAAATTTGCAGATATGCTTAATGTATAAAGTTATACCTTGATTTCTTTTTTCAAAGAGTAAATAATTTATATTACAAATACAATTGGTTTCTATCATTATTAATAATAAAATAAAATTTCACATGCATTCTAAAGAAGAAGAAAAAATCTAAATGAATGAAAAGATATTGAGTATTCCAGATATAGTTATTGAATAAAACAGCTCTAACAAAAAATTTTAGAAAATCTTTGCTTTTCAATTGATGAAATACAGTATTATTTAATTTAAAGAAAAAAAGAAATGCAAATCTACTAACAGGTTTACTATGTAAATTTATATCTTGAGTTCTTTTCTTCTAAGTTTAGAGAGTAAATAATTTAAATTGCGAATACAATCCACTTTTATCCATATTAATAATAAAATAAAGTCATTTAAATGAATTTAAAAATATTATATTTATTGCGTAAAATACCTCTAACGAAAACATTTCGCAAATATTTAAATAAATAAGGAAGTATTATGTTACTGCTGCAATTTCTGCCATTTACAGATTTTTATTTTTATTTTTATTTTATTTATTATTATTTTTTTTTTAATAAAATTTGTTCTAAAATAAATGTTATTTAATCATTAATTTCGCCATTAGAATTTTCATCGAAAAATAGTTTGGATATTTATCTATTTTGTTTTCATGATATTCAGGAATTTAATAACTTTGAATACTAATTAAAATATTTTATAATTCACTCCAAAACAATTCAAGATATTAGTTAACATAACATAAAAATAATGTATTATTTGCTTATCTGTAAAGACAGTTGCAGTGTTGAATTCAGACACTTTTCTCCGGGAGGGGTTTCTGTGGCTCCGGGAAGGGGGGGAGGATTATAAAGTACCGGGGGGGATTACACTTTTTTGACCATTGAAAACACAAAATCTCAAATCTTCCGGGAAGGCATTTCATTTCTCCGGGGGAGGGGGGGGGAATATCCCCGGGCCGCCGCCTGAATTCAACACTGGACAGTTGAATTTCGTACAGTAGCATTTTATTCAAACGACTGGGAAGATAGTTGATAAACCTCATCTGATATTTCAGATACTGCCTTTGATATTAGATAATCCATATTAGACATTCCATAGTTTGTTGTAACTTTATCACAACAAGCAACTTTTAAATCGTCTAAACAATTTTTAAATTCATTTTGTGCAGTAATTTGAATATTACGAAGAAAAAGCATGTAATGTAGAACCACGTGCTAACACAGCAACAATACACAACACAAGCCAAAATTACGCAGGAGAAAATCGGAGCGGGGTGAAGATTTCAAATCTCTTCCCTCCTTTGATCACGTGGCTTTCCCCAGAGTGACCAGCTGTCCATGCCCGATATTATCAAGAAAGCCCTGCTTGGGCCCGCCTCGGCCGAGCCTTCAGGAAAAAGTAAGGTCCAGGACTGGATCGGCCGTAGAATACATACTTTCTTTAACAACCTCGCTAGGACGATTTAAAATCTGAAGTTGTGAGGGCTAAAATTATGAAAAAAATATCTTAATCGGCATGTTGGAAAAAGCTTTGCTTTAAATCAACTGACGGACATTTAAATAGTACTGAAAGAAGGTGGAAAGGGCAAAAGTTAAACTGAATCAGAAGTTTAAACTACAGGAAGGACTTACTTTACTCACCTGCAAATTTTTAACTGGTATTTAAGCATTTATTTTAAGGAGACAATATTTTTTTAAAAAATTTAAAAGCGTTCTTCTGCATGGTAGGGATTCTTTTCACCATTTCTCATATTTAAATTGTTATAAGTCAAGAATTGTTAAAGAAAAAAGGTTCAAACTTGGAACATGTCTTTTTTTATTAGTTTAAATTAATTTTGTTTTGGCAAATTTGAAAAAAATATATATATTTATTTTTGAAAATATGATTTTTTTAAATTTATATTTTAATATTTTTAAAATTAATATTTAAATAAATCCTGAAACAAATTGAAATTATATTTTCCTCTTTTATAGGTCTGAATGGCTCGGGCTCATACTTATTTAATTAATTTAATTGTCTGGTTGACTTAATTGATTTTTTCACGGGCTGGGTCGATGCTGTTTTCGCTGATTTTGGCATGGACTGGCCCCGGCTAGGCCGTGAACTGTGAAAATATAAAAGGGCCGTACTGGGCTCGTGCCGAACTTTTAATTTTTACACTGGGCCGTGCCAAGATAGTATTTATTCCGGCCGGACTCGGACTGGCCCTATAAATTCCGGCCCATGCTCTTTAATTAAATGAAAAAAAATTTATATTCCACAAATAATATTTCGAGTCATAACGATTTAAAATTACCCCATTTAAAAAAAATAATAATAATTTCACATTTTTAAAAAAACTGTATGAGAAATTTCAGGATGTGACTCTGTTTGCAAATTATATGGTTAACCATCACAAAAGAGAAAAAAAAATCCAAATTCTAACTCGATAAATATATTTTTTGCATGTTTCCTGGAACTCTTAAAGTAACATAGTTTCTTGGATTACACGCACTTCAATTTATGTCTAATCCCTTAAAACCTGACAAATTAATTAAACGGGCATAACTCTGTGAGTTTTATAGATATGAAGATGCATTTTTTTTGTGTTTAATTCAGGAATGGATAAGGAAAAATTTCCTAATTGGAAATTTTACTCTACGTGGGCCGTATAAAAATTTAATTTTTGTATTTTCTCAAATAGACCCCACATGAAGTTGCAACATTATCTCATCAAATTTTGCACCCTTTTTTATGAAACTTTGCAATTGGAAGTATGTGACTAGGAGCAATATTTAATGAGATAGCCTATTGTTTCGATATTTATGAATCACCCTGTATAATAGGAGTGGATGGATTACGAAAAGGTCTTTATTAGTTGGTTAAAAAAAGTATAGATTTTTCTAGTCCTTGTTCTGAAAAGCCTGTTCTTTTAATCCTTGATGGGCATTCAACTCACACTAAAAGCATCGAGATAAACAATCTAGTAAGAGAAAGTAATGCATTTATCTCATGCTTCCCTCCATACACAACACATCGATTTCTGCCCCTTGATATGTCCTTCATGCATATCTAAATTCATTCTAAATAACAAGAGGTGAGGAAGGGGTAAATTCCCAATCCTGGGTGATCTGTAACAATTTACCAAATTGGAAAATTATTTAAAGTTGCATTTTCGAGAGCAGCAGTTGTAAATACTACAATAAGAGGGTTTGTGAAAACAAGGATTTTTCACAACAATGGTGTTTACCCAGACCCTGTTTTTGTTCCTTCGAGGCCGCAGAGAAACCCGTGAAAGTCGCGATAACACACCTAGGATTACTCAGCCACAGATTGGCATAACTGCAACAATAAATATTTCTGAAACATCACAGGATAATGGAGTTCAGCCTTACAAACCGAAAAGAGTTGCCAACAGACATCCAGCAGTTGGCAACACACAGCGTCTTTCACGTCGAGCTGCTTCCACATGCAGCAGTTAACATCACAATCACAGACGTCATTGGCGATTCTAAATGTTACCTCTACAGAATACGTTATTAAAACTATCCTTTCGACATCTTCAGACTATGTAGCCAGCAATCAGAATTTCCAGTTTCGCCTAAAATATTATTATTCCCTCCAAATGAAGGCTTCAGAATTGAGAAATGAGCTGACAAAAAAAGGGGAAAAACTGTTATTTTGAATTCTTCACCTTACAAATTAGAGATCGGAGCAGATATTAAGGAGAAATAAACCAATCAAACTGAAAGACGAAAAAATAAGTTTCTTAAAGAGAAAAAAGAGATTAACAATAAACAGAAGAAGTAAAGGTTACGGAGACATCTTTAGAAGAAGAAGAAGATAATGAAACCTGTATGTTTTGCAATAAATTTTACTCAAATTCTAAATCCAAAGAAGGTTGGATGCAGTCAATGTTTGAAATGCCACTAATGGGCACCGAATCATGTAGTAATGCAGAACAATATGATGACAAATTCATTTGTGATTTTTGCAGCTAAAAGATTTCAAAGATTTTCAGTGTAAAGTAGGTATGCCTAGACAACTTAGAAAATTTGACACAGATTTATTTTTGACGCATGGAACAACACATGCGCAATTTCGTTTTGTTAAAAAATAATAAATACATATTTTTTACTATATTAAACAAAATAATTTTGATCAAAATGAGTTTTTCAGGAGTTTTAAATGGATACCCGGTTTTGCCCAGCCACTGGGTGTAAAACTGGATTTTTGCATATGTGTTAAAAGAGCTATTTTTTATATAATCAATTATATTTTTTATTGAAAAGAATATGTTTTATTACAGCCAAAGATTCATTTTATATTAAAAACGGTGTTAAAAGTTTGTTTTCATATTTCACTGCATGTGAGAATAACAAACATTTACGGTACCCGATTTTGCCCCAACTTCCCCTACATGTAATTATTTTAAATGAGCTAAAACATTCAAAGATGCAAAAGTTGCCTTTCAATAGCCCTTGAATCCATAGAAATTTTACATAGGAGTGATAGATACTGTTTGTAACGATTTCCTTTCTTATAATATTTCCGCGATTTGGTTTAAAGTTTTGTCTAGTTCAAGAGCTCTTTGATATAATTTGATCTTTTCACCCCTTTTCTAGAGCAATAGACTGAACGTCGCTTGCGCATGCGTCGTATTTTGTTTTGATTTACGCATTTTTTCTTCTATTCCAGCCAGTCCCTTTGAAAATGAACGCGGGTGCGTTTGATAGATCTCAGTGTTATATTAACTAATATCTTTATATGTTTTTAGTACCTTTTACGTAATTATATATATGTTTTAACTTTTATATTTATAACAAAGGGAAAATTCCTTCACAACATTAGTTTTAGTACAGTGTTTTGTTTCTATTGAACTCAAATAAAGTTGAAAATAATGAAAACATTTTAGTTTGTTTGATATTGCTTTCTAACACACTTCTCTTAACAGGTCGAAAATGACGACAATATTTGATATGTAATTACAAGATTATATTTCCCTCAAAATGTATTAAGTAAAGTTTCAAAAGTGTGATTAAATTGTGTAAATATGTTTTTTCTAAAAACTGACGTGTATGAATTGCATTTAAATGTATTTTGTAAAAATTGAAAATGTGCAATGTTTAGGAGTTCTGCTGTAGATTGCAAATTGCTGTAGATTATCAATATTTAACCGCACGTATTTAACTTACATCTGCTTCGATTTACAGGAGGCGTATGGCCAGTTGTAACGTTGTTTATTCGTTATGAACTTTTATTGTTGTCTGAAAGATATTGCATGGGGGACTAACAACAACAAAAAAAATTTAACATAATGCAAGGTTTTCGACTGAAGAATTTCTTTCTGTTTAAAACATTACCTCCATTTTGTCTTATGTATATTCGTAAAGTTCCTGAGATGTATTTGCTGCATTCAGGGAATCTGTCAAAAACGCATGATCTGCAACGCATCAAATTAACGCAATTTTGAAAGATAACTTCACTTATATTGCTAAAGTAAATGCTACGCAGCAAAACATCTCTATCCGAATCCTCGTTTTCATTCTTCTGTAAAACTCGGTTCCTATTCTGAAAACATGTATTTTGTGCAAATATACATTCTGGAAGTTTTTCATTTTGTGCAAAAAAAAAAAAAAAAAAAAAAAAAAATAAATTTCAGATCCACACGAGAAACACTTGATGACAAGTCCAGTAGAATAAAATGCGTTAATTTAAATTTTGTTTACAATTCCCCAACCTGTGAAAGAACAAAATATACACTATATTGCCATAAATGACCGGCAACTTTCAATTTTAACCATTTTGTCGAATATTTAGAAATATACTTGACAGATTCTTCTGGAATTTCAGGATTGAAAAGAACAGGTATGGCCTCATATTTAGCAATGTCTATTTGATAAGGGGGGCTATAAGTGGGCCAACAAAAAATCAAAGAAAAAATAATACTTGGGATCACACTGTAAAGTAAAATGTACGAAATGATCTATCGCTACCGAATATAAATAAACAGACATTGTGCAATATGTGTATTCTTTTGTGTAAGAATAGCATGTATATTAATAGAGATATCCTGATTTATTAAAAAAAATTAAAAAATCATGCATGTTTTTTGCTTATAATATGCAGGGTTTTCAACCAAATTTAACGCCGGTTTCAGAAAAATTGACAAAATATAGTAGAAACAATATAGTGCAATTGGAATATAAATATATTAAATATTTTAAGAAATATGTGCAGTTGTATGAAATAATTTTTATCTGCGCATGCGCGAACGATAACAAGGCTCATTTTACATAATTTAATAGTCAACTCTATGGAGCAACTTATTAAAAAAAAACTAGTCAAATATCGTAAAAATTGAGACAGATATCGGCGTTAGAGTGAGCAAATTTTTAGTTGTTCTCTAAAAGCAGCTGAATGATAAGGGATTTTCCACAAATTGTCATTTTTAATTTTTATTTTTTTTTTAATTTTCATTTTTTATTCATGCTTTAGTTCTTCTTGGATAGCCACCAGAACGAGCCTATACCATGATCAGAAGAAGTATCAAAATCGAAGCATTTTTTTCAAACCTACTCGTTGATACTCACTAAATAGTAACTTTTTTCTGAAAGTCAGTTAATAAAAAATGACAATTTGTGTAAAATCCCTTATCATTCAGCTGCTTTTAGAGAACAGCTAAATATTTGCTCACTTTAACGCCGATAACTTTCTGAATTTTGACGATATTTGAGTAGATTTTTTTAATAAGTTGCTTCATAGAGTTGACTATTAAATTATGTAAAATGATCCTTGTTATCGTTCGCGCATGCGCAGATAAAATTTATTTCATACAACTGCTCATATTTCCTAAAATATTTAATATATTTGTATTCCAATTGCACTATATTGTTTCTGTTATCTTTTGTCAATTTTTCTGAAACCGGCGTTAAATTTGGTTGAAAACCCTGCATGTTATAAGCAAAAAACATGCAAGAATTTTTTAATTTTTTAAAATAAATCGCTATAGTTCTATTAATATACGTGCTATTCTTACACAAAAGAATACACATATTGTACAATGTCTGTATATTTATACTCGGTAGCGGTAGATCATTTCGTGCATTTTATTTTACAGGGTGATCCCAAGTATTGTTATTTTTCTTTGATTTTTTGTTAGCCCCCTAATTGCCCCCCTTAACAAATCGACATTGCTAAATATGAGATCATACCTGTTCTTTTAAATCCTGAAATTCCAGAAGAATCTGTCAAGTATATTTCTAAATATTTGACAAAATGTCTAAAATTGAAAGTTGCCGGTCATTAATGGTAATATAGTGTGCATCTGAGAAAATAGACAAAATACATTTCACATACCCCTCCATCTCTTTTCAGAATTATTTATAAATACTTTCTGATGTCGAAAATTATATATATGATTAAGTTCTTATTTATTGCACAGATACTCCTAATTAAAACTGTTTCAAAATTTAGAAAAACACTTTTTGATATCAAGATTATCCTGACATTTATGGTTAATTATAAAGGAATATTTAGAAATGTTGTTTTTATTTTTTACCACATATGCATAAACTGCAATTAAGTTATTATAATAAATTTATATAAAAAACTCGCGTGTAAAAATACACAGAGAACTTTCAAATAAATACAATTAGGCTTTCATTCAATAATCTACGAAATGAAACCTGAAATATATTAACTAATCTCTTCTACCACGTGATACAAAATTGCTAAGTTGTAGGATTCAATCTTTTACTCTTTGATTTAAAAATTTAAATATAACACATATTTTAATTAGATTGCATACTTGAATTTTTCTTAAAAGTTGGCAAGCAAGAGAAATATACTAATTAAAATTCTTTTTTGAGCAAGAAACGTGAGAAAAAACAAATTATCCATTTGGATAAACAGGCAAAATACGCCTTCACTAACACAGCTGTCGCTATTTTTAGAAATAAAATCTTAATGTAGCTAAAGAAAAAAAATGTATGTAATTAAATCTACATTATTTACACATATATTCCCACTTAAAGATACTCTCATGTGAACTGCACAATTTTTGATGTATTAAATTTATTTTTCGTAAAGAAATTACAGTTTACAATTTATGCAAAATATTAATTAAATCAATAAATAAAAATCCTAAAATTCTTGCTTTACTTTAAAGATATAGATTCATTATTACAATTCTATTTAATATATTTTAATTCCTTATAACTACGAAATTGAGTATTAAAATTAAATAAATATTATTGCTGCTGGAATACATTTGACATTCTACGTTTTGTATGCGTAAAATATTTAGTAGATATGAATGCAGATATAAAGGGAGCTGAATACAGCCCTTCGAACCAATTAACCCTGATTTTCTGTTGGCTATACATTTGAGTCAATATGACCACATGCTTATAGTCTCCATGATTTAAAAAGAATATTATTTTTACAGAAGACTCTTTCTATAGAAACTCTTATTTATTTTTAATATTTTCAAACGCAGCTGAAAAGAGTTTATGAATTCAGTTTGCCTGTCGGCTTGTCTGTACATATTCGGGTAATTATAGTCCGATTGCCATGGAATGGATATATGTTATAGCGGTTTAATATAGCATGTTCGGTATCGAAAAAGAAGTTTGAAGCATTTTCGGTTCATTTGTAGGGCCACTCAAAAGAATTCCGTTACATTAAGGTCTATGGGGGAAATTATTTGCCGTGTGTTTTAATGCTATTACAATATTTTAAACATATTGAAATTTATATACATCTAGTGTACTAAAAAGTTCATACTGTTTTTTAAATATTACTTGGTGTGTATGAATTTTATCGGTCATATGCAGAGTCGCACAAAATCCGTTTATTGGCGGAATTTGTTGAGTGGATTTTTTATCTTTGCTGTGCGTTTAACTGAAGTAACGTTTAGCATACTATGCAGCATGCATACATATCTGTAGATCCTATACAAGGTTGCAAAAAAATCTGTATTTTAAAGATTGTTCATATTAATAGGAGAAATCGCGTTTTTAAATGCTTTATGTGTTTTCCAAATTCCTAATTTAGACGTAATCTTTCGCCTTAGTAAGCTGCGAAGTTTTGTTATAGTATTCTGAATGTGTTGGAAAGTGTTTCATAATCTATGCTGTACGCATGATTCTTAGTTCTTGTTTAAGGGGTCTCTGGAGTCTTACTTTTTACATGGCGGTGCAATTTAGCTATTTGTCACATTTAATTTTTTTCTCAGTCTCTATAAAACATAAATGCATAAAATTTTTAATATAGACAACCTGATATCTCTTCTATTTAATGTAATTTTTTAAATATTCTATATTAAAATTTAATTAAAAAATATGTTTTATAAATGTTGGCGCCGAAATTCGTCTGACAAATAAATTTTCAAAATCCAAGTGAGATGGGAGAGCAATTAGAATAAATAGTTTATTAAATAAAACTGAAATAGTATGTAAATTCTATTCATCATTAGAAGTTAATAATTGTTCCATAATAGTAATTCTCCGTATTTAACAGAGCCAATACAAAAAAAAATGTGTTCTCTGCTTGGTTGCAGAGTCAGGACTTCCACTATACACTCTGTATTAAACAGAGCCATGATTTAACAATTGGCATCTCTGATTACAGAGTCAGGACATGTTACATGTTCTCTGCTTGGTTACAGAGTCAAGACTGACCATTTTAAAAATGATACATATTATATAAAATAAACATCAAAATAAAAATTACAATATGCAGTTATAAATCTTCTAAATAGCTATAATATTCATTTAAATGACATCCAAGTAATTATAAAACTAATAAATCACCATCAATTCAAAATTATTATAAAGTAAATAAATCTATATTACATGACCTTGAAATCATAATGTTACTCATAAATATTGATTCAGGATTATAAACAATTTAGATAAACAGATTTAAATTATAAACAAATAAATTTGAGGTTATTTACGCCGTAACATCCTCCGCCTCCATGAACGGAGTTCATCGAACAATTATAACTTACCAAATTTCCACTATCACATACTAAATAATCAAATATTAAATACAAATTTAAAATATTACCTTAAATGTTAAGTATAACTAAAATGAAATGCAATTAAATCCTACTACTTCTATAAAAAACAGTTTCTGGAACAACTAAAAATAGAAAAAGACATTAATATACAAAATAGTTCAGAAAGTTACAAAAATTAGACATAGAAAAAAAATAATAATAATAATAAAGTTAGTTAAAATAAAGTAAAATTCTATTATATTAAATGTCCATCGGTAGAGGAGACAATTTTGTGATAGGCCGTTTCAGTTCACCAGTAGAAGTCTTTAATTTGACAACACGAACAATATTATCATCACCAGGAAATAGTTCAATTATTCTGCCCAATTTCCACCTTAATGGGGGCTGGTTTTCTTCCTTTATCAACACCAAGTCATTGATTTTTAAGTTCGGGTTGCTTCTAAACCACTTTGTACGTTGCTGCAATTGTGAGAGATAGTCTGACGACCACCTTTTCCAAAAACTTTGGAAAATCTTTTGTAGCAATTTCCAACGTTCCAAAGGAGTTACATAGGTAGAGGAGATATCAGGCTCAGGTAAGGAGGTCAAGGGTGCTCCTATAATAAAATGTCCTGGCGTCAGAGCCGTAAAGTCATTTGGATCAGAAGACTCAGCGACAAGCGGTCTTGAATTTAAGCATGACTCAATTTGTGCAATTAAGGTCAAAAATTCTTCATAAGTTAAAATCTGATCACCAATTGTTCTCTTCAAATGATTTTTCATTTGTTTTATTCCCGCTTCCCAAAGGCCTCCAAAGTGAGGGGCGGAAGGTGGGTTGAATTTCCATACTATCATTTCGTCAGTAAGATACTTGTGCAATTTTTCATCAGAAGCAATTAGAGACATCATTCTCTTTATTTCGCGGTCTGCCCCTACAAAATTTGTACCTCTGTCGGAAAATATTTCTAGAGGTTTTCCACGTCGAGCCACGAATCTTTTCAATGAGGCTAGAAAGGTTTCAGTTGTAAGATCAGTGACTAACTCAAGATGGATAGCTTTTGTTACGAAACAAACATACAGACAAACATAATGTTTAAAGGGTTTCACACCACGTCCCTTACGAGGTTTGATCAAAAAGGGGCCGGCTAAGTCGACTCCTACTCTTGAAAATACTCGAGCTTGTGTCACGCGTGCTGATGGCAGATTTCCCATCAACTGAGATGAAAGGTGTGATGAATTTCGGAAACATTTCATACATTTCCTTATTTCTCTTTTCACAGCTTCTTTAGCATTAATTATCCAAAATTTTTGTCGAATTGCTGAAATTGTCAATTGAGTCCCGCTATGAAGATGTTTCTCATGAAAATACTTTATTATCAAGTCTGTAACATGATGCCTTTTAGGGAGAATGATTTGATGTTTTTGATATTCAGACAAGTTTGCATTTTTTAGCCTACCTCCAACACGAAGAATATCATTTTCGTCAAGAAATGGATGTAAAGGAAGGAGTTTGCTTTTAGAATTTAGGATCTTTCTGGATTTTAGAATTTTCAGTTCGTCTCCGAATTCATGGTTTTGAATTAATTTCACAATAGCATTTGTTGCCCTTTCAAGTTCTGGAACAGTCAAAAAACCATAGACTCGTTCAGATGGGCATGTACTATTTTTGATGAATCTGAGGCACCAAGTCGTAATTCGTTTTAATTTAGACCAGGATGAAAATTTAAATAAAAGCTCAAATTCTGGAATATTTTGGGATATGGAGCAAACAAGCGTTTTACGTTGTTCTTGCAAGACCTCTTCATCAGGTAGATTAGGTTGAGTTTCAGGGGGAAATACTGGTAACGATTCTTCCTTCAGCCAGCTAGGACCATGTAACCATACCTCGTTATTAATCAATTCAGATGCAGAGCAACCACGAGAGAGAACATCTGCAGGATTTTCCTTTCCTTTACAAAATTTCCATTGTACAGGAGCAACAAGTTCCTGAATTTCGCGTACGCGGTTTGCCACAAAGGGCTTCCAGTTGTTAGCACTTCCTTTAATCCAGTGCAAGGTAATTTGGGAGTCACTTAGACAAAATATATTTTCATTCACAATTTTAAATATTTCCTTTAAATAATTCGCTAATCTTGCAGCCGTAAGTGCTCCAAGAAGTTCGATGCGCGGCAATGTAATTTTCTTGAGAGGCGCTACTCTCGACTTTGCTATTACAAATGAAGTTTCACAAGAAGAAGAATCACGTAAATAAGCCACTGACCCATACCCCTTTAAACTAGCATCAGAAAATATGAAAAGTTGAGCGGTTTCAGGATTTAATTTTGGGATAGTTACAAAATATTTTCTAAGAATTTCAAAATTTACCAAGTCTTTTATTTCATTATGCCATTTTCTGAATTTTCCACTTAAAGAATCTGGTAATGTAGAATCCCAGTCAATTCCATGTTCCCAGAGTTCTTGCATTAAAAATTTAATTCTTATCACGAAAGGGGAAATGAGTCCAATAGGATCATAAATTTTTGCCACAGTTTGTAAAACAATACGTTTGGTAATAATTTTATGGTCAAATTCTACTAAAAGTGGTTGTATGTCTATTTTCAAGGTGTCACTTTCTGTTATCCATATAATTCCTAATACCTTCGAAAGATTTTGTTCAAGAGTGTCTTCCTCAAAGTTTATTCCATGTTCCTTCCATAAAAATTTTAAATCGGAAGAATTGGTTTTAAATTTTCTGAGTTTCATATTGGCCTCACTCAATATCTTCTCTGCACCGTTTGATAAAACAAAAGCTTCATTTACTGAATCAGCTCCATGAAACAGGTCATCAACGTATAAGGAAGTATCCAGCATATTAACTATTTTTCCAAACAAATCTTTATACCCCTCAATGTGATGTTTGATGGTTGCAGAAAGGAAAAAGGGTGAAGTTGTTACACCAAAAGTTACACGGGTCATGCGAAAAACCTTCAAAATGGGATTGTTACTAGTGATATTGTCAAACCACAGGAACCTCAAAAAATTTCTATCTTCTTGTTGTATCTGGATTTGCAAGAATGCCTTTTCTATATCGGCCAAGAAAGCAATTTTGTGGAGACGGAATTTTAAAATAATGTCCAATATGTTAGGATTTAGATTGGGCCCAGGAAATAAGCACTCGTTTAACGATTTTGCCCCCTTATCTTTGGATGACGCATCAAAAACAATTCTTACTTTAGTTGTCGATTTATCTTCCCTTATTACTGGTCTGTGAGGCATGTAATACGTGTTTATTTCATCTTTATTAAACTCACATTCTTCAATTATACCCAAACCACATTGTTCATTTAATATTTTCTCATATTCCTTAAGTAACCATTCATTTTTGCACAATTTTGATTTTAATCCCCAAAGTCTATGTTTAGCTACATCAAAATTGGATTCCAATTCATTTTTATTTACTTTCCACAAAAGTTTAGTTTCATATCTTCCATTTACAAAATTTAAATTATCATTAAATAAATCAAGAGCATCTAAATCCTTTTGTGAAAATAATTCATTTTTACTATCACAAATACCCAAAGACTCTAGTTTCCAAAACTTTTGCAAATCAAAATTTTCTATTTCATTAACAGATACAAGATGAGCATTAACTGTTTCGTTACCTTTAGAGTTTATTTTTCCCACTATTGTGTACCCAAAAAGTGTATTAGCTACATATAAATGGTCATTAATTTCTTCAATGACACCTCTCTGAACATTCCAGAAATAATCAGCTCCAAGTAAAATTTGTACTTCGGATTCCTCGGGCGTAGGGTCGGCTAACCTCCATCTTTTACTTTCAATGTATTTTATAACTAGAGGGTCAGAATTGGGAACCTTCAATGTTGTTGCACTTATCAAATCGGTAGCTAGCACCTCAACATCTATAAAACGATGATAATTCATTTTACTTCGCAATTTAATTTTAAAAACATCATATTCTTCTTCGCGACCTTGATCCATGCCAAAAGCGAATACAGTTAAATGTTCTTTTCTTAAAACAGGCAAATTTAATTCACGAGCTAATGCTTTTGTTATGAAGCTTTTTTCGCTTGCAGAATCAAGTAATAATCGAACTACCTTTGATTTAGAATTACCTTGAGCAGTTACACAACATGTTTGCAATAAAACAGCATGCTTAGAATTTCTAAAATTACAATGAGAATTAGATACAACTGTTTGATTTTGATTTTCATTAATTTCCGGTTTCAAACTTTTCTTAAAGCAAAATAATTTGTTATGTTCAGTGCTTTTACAATTTAGACATGGCTTTAATTTTATGCGGCATTGCGAAGATAAATGCGATTTCAAAAAGCATTTGTAACATCTACCCTCCTTACGTAACATTAATCTTTTCTTATCATCAGCTAAATTTTTACACTCGGAAGATAAATGATCATTACCTTTGCAAAATACACAAAAAACTTTAATAGTGGCATTTAAGGTATTAGCATGTTGATATTTATTTGATGTTTTCTTTTCACGAAATTCAGTTTTATTTTTATGTACAAAAGAAGAGGATGCATCATTTTTAGAACTTGTCATTGACAAAGCCTTTTCTCTACATTCTATTTCACATTTCAGAAAGGCAATTAGATCGGTTACATCTGACTCTTTGCTAGTATCACGTTTTCTATGATATTCAATCACTAATTCATGGGGCAATAGCTTTAGCAAAATAGGATTTAGCAATTGTCCATAAGAACTGGATGTTACCCCCAAATTTCTTAAACTTCTAATATTAACTTCGCACATGTCATGCAATCTTCTTAATGCATTTAAATTTGAACAATTTTTAACTGGTTCCATATTTAATAAATTAGTCATGTGTTTATTAATAATAACATCAACCTTACCAAAACGGTCCTTTAATAAATCAATACAAGTATCATAATTTTGTTCTGTCAAAGGAAACCCTTCTACCACATTATAGGCCCGATTACATAACAAGGATTTTAGATAAGCGAATTTTTCTATCTTAGATAGTGATTTATTCTGGTGTATCGATGTTTCAAAACAGCTAAAAAATTCGACCCATTCTTCGATTTCACCAGAAAATTTTGGAACATTTAATTTAGGCAATTTCATGGCAGAACTCGTTTCTGTTCCACTAGCAGAACCATTCAATGAATTTACACGACTAGTTGCTATCATAGAAACATTATCCTTTTTACATTTTCTTAATCTATTTTTAATTTTAAATTTAGCACTGATCAATTGGTCAGTGTACTTTTCACTATTAGCAATGTCCTTTTCATATTCTTTTAAGTCGGATATTTGAGCTTCAATATCACGATTCAAACTTTGGAAAGCCGTTTCTTTTAAGAGAAATATTTCTTGAAGCTCTAATAATTCATCGGTTTTCGTATTATCAATGTCATCATTTAATAATGTTTCTAATTTTGTAATTAATTTCGTGAAACTCGTTCGTTCAACAGAACGTTTTGCTTTCAGCTTTTCAAGATTTTCCATTTTAAATAAAGAATAATTCTTATTTTAAAACATAAACCATTCATAGAAAATGAAAAAAATATTTTCTTACCTGTTAATTCCAGGTAATGTAGATGGCATGTCGTAATCCAAATGGCACAATAATAATTCCACACTAATCGCAGGTTGAAAGATAAATCACACACTAATCACATGTTGAAAAATAAATCACAGTTGTTAATCACAAATCACTTTGACAAACTGCTCACTATTCTTTCAAAAAAATGTTTCGCGGGTTACGAGGCACCAAAAATAAATGTTGGCGCCGAAATTCGTCTGACAAATAAATTTTCAAAATCCAAGTGAGATGGGAGAGCAATTAGAATAAATAGTTTATTAAATAAAACTGAAATAGTATGTAAATTCTATTCATCATTAGAAGTTAATAATTGTTCCATAATAGTAATTCTCCGTATTTAACAGAGCCAATACAAAAAAAAATGTGTTCTCTGCTTGGTTGCAGAGTCAGGACTTCCACTATACACTCTGTATTAAACAGAGCCATGATTTAACAATTGGCATCTCTGATTACAGAGTCAGGACATGTTACATGTTCTCTGCTTGGTTACAGAGTCAAGACTGACCATTTTAAAAATGATACATATTATATAAAATAAACATCAAAATAAAAATTACAATATGCAGTTATAAATCTTCTAAATAGCTATAATATTCATTTAAATGACATCCAAGTAATTATAAAACTAATAAATCACCATCAATTCAAAATTATTATAAAGTAAATAAATCTATATTACATGACCTTGAAATCATAATGTTACTCATAAATATTGATTCAGGATTATAAACAATTTAGATAAACAGATTTAAATTATAAACAAATAAATTTGAGGTTATTTACGCCGTAACAATTTTGATAAAAAATAAATAAAAATGTTTTTTGACTTGCATGCACTGCGCGCAAGATAGTAGCAAAACTAATGGCTCAAGAGATCCCAAAAATTCTGTTAATGATATAAAACTAACGTATCTTGAACGAATACATCATTTTAAAGCAATTTCTTTATTTATTTTATTTGAAATTTAAATTTAAATTATAAAATTTTCAAAAAATTCTTTCTTTTATTGAAAACTTGACAACTTTAAATAATCAATGTAATTATAATACTAAATTTGAAAAATAAGTTATTCTTTACCTTAAAATGAAGATATTTACCAAGTTTCGTGCAAATTACTTTATTAGTTTGTGAAAAATGTTACGCGCAGTGCATGCAAGTCAAAAAAACAATTTTAAATGTTTTATCAAAATTAAACATAAAAAAATAAAATAAAATTTCAATATAGAATATTGAAAAAAGTATTTTAAATAGAAGATTAGGTTGTCTATATTAAAAATTTTATGCATTTATGAGTTATAGAGACTGAGAAAAAAATTAAATGTGACATGTTGCTAAATTTTACCTCCAGGTAAAAAGTTGGACTCCTGAGTCCCCTTAAATAATACGAGTAGATATATATGAGCATATATGTGTAAAAATAGTAAGGTATTATATTATTTTTAAGGTATTACCTCGCGTTTTTTCACATTCGTACAATAATGTAACGTGTTTATGTATTTTATCATCGTTAGAGGGACATAATTTCTATAGGGTACTGTTATTACTCCACTACAAGGTAAGGGGAAATGTGGATGATAACTAATTTTGGCTTTTAATCCACTATTTTTCAACACGTTCCAACAAAATTGAAAATTGTTTATGATTTCGGTTTGTTTGTCTGTCTGTCCGTTTGTCCGCACTCTAACTCTCGTAAATATACTCGGATTGCCCTGCAATTTTTTAATGTTATTAAGGCTCACCATAAAACGATTTCTATTTCAAATGGGTTTTGTAGCATGTTTAGTTCATTTACAGGGACAGTCAAAAGAATTCCTTTACATTACGGTTAATGTGAAAAAACGTTTCACATCATTTTTAATGATGTTACACGCTTTCAAGCATAATACAACTGATATGCATTTATGAAGTACACTCAAATAAGCGTTCTGAAGAATATGAGGCGCAAATAATACTTATCATTTATTTATAGGCCCACACAAAAGAATCCCGCTTCATAATGATATGGGAAGGAGAAGTTGTGCAGTCTTTTCTGAAATGGAAAAAGTATTTAATTATGATAATAAAAAAATATTTTTTCATTTCAACAGTTTCGCATATTATTCATAGGAATGTTTTTTATCACTCCAGTTCCACCAGAATATTATAAACAATAGGTGTCATGAAACATGAACTACTATTTTTTTTAAAGTCGTACCGGACCGTGGGATGCCGGATTGGAGAATGCTAAACCGATTAAAACCGTTTTCATTGAAAACATGAAGATAATGATCAATAATTTGTACAAAAAGACTATGTGAAAAGAACAAAGCAGTAACAGAGAGCCTTATGATTGTCGAATAATTATTACCAAAGAATTTTATTTTCTAAAGCAATTATCAGTTAACGAAAAAAAAGGTATATTTTTCAATTCGTAGTTCAGCTTCACTTAAAAAAAAAAAAAAAAAAAAAAAGAAGGAGATAGAAGACACTTCAAGTTTTATTATCACCATTTTACTAAGATTGTACCAGCAAATATTATACTTTTTAACGAGAATAACATTAGAAACATGTATCATTTCCATAGTTTTCATTTGCATTCTGTTAATGCATGATTGAGTTATTGGGTTTAAATTAACTTCAACAAGCTGGAGTTGTTCCAGAAGGACATTTGTATTTTTCCGGACACCGGGACAGAAGCCCGTTCTAATAAGATTTAAAACATGCAGATCTGTCCAGTAGTTTTCCCGCAATTTCGAAATACTCCTTTTCCTGGCAAATATATATATTAATATAATATACAGAATAATAATTTACATAGACAGGAGACTAGGGAGGGTTGACCCACTTTTTACAAAATTATTTTTTATTTTTTAAATATTGAACACAGAATAAAGTTTTATATATAATTTTATTCGTTATACAATCAGTTATCAAAATAAAAGTGCTATATAAGTGTAATCTATAAGAAAATTGCAAAATGATTGATTTTACTCATGAGAAAATAATGGGAGATTTGTCCAAATATATGTAAAGCTTGACCCACTTTGTTTTATATTGAAATATTTGTGACAAGAAATAAAATCAGTTTTAAAAAAGCAAAATAATTTTATGTTTCAGACATTCAATTATTATGATTTTTTTTTTTTTTTTTTTGGAAAATATGATGCTTAAACAAACGTGTTTAGACACATTCGCAAGTCAGAGGGGGATTTTTTGTTTTAAAGAGGATTTTGCCTGAGCATGTATAATTGTACAGTGAGGTAAATGAAAATTTTAATATTTAAGACAGCATTCCGTTTGAGACATGTTCCGTTTTCGTAGAGTTTGATGTATTACTATGTCGGGATTTAGGAGCCACTGCCCTGCTTTTTCTGACTCCTTGTTCTACTTTTAGTGACACTAGACCTGACAACTCTATTTGTCACATAGTTTGGCTTCATCTCACAGTATTCATAATGGTGAAATTTGTGTACATACCTTCCTAAAGTTTTTTGATCAATGCAATGTTCTTTTGCAGCCGCATGGGCACATAACTTATCATTAACATATTTTATCCATTTTGAGGGCAAAGTACTTACAATAGTAAAATGGTGAAATAAATGACTGGCACCGGAATTTCTGAACAAATTTATTTGGAAATAACAAAATGGTTATATTTCACATACCTATTAAATGGAAAAAGTTTTTTCAAAATTCTGGTGTAATTGTTGCATTTGGAATTAAAATTAAGTGGTTTCATAAACATACTACTACCCCTGAAAGGGTAAAGACTCCTGCTTTCATACTTTCTAGTCATTTCTAGTCTTTTCCACTGTTTCTATTTACCTATTGTAAGTAATATTTAAATGGAAAAAAAATTCCTATTAACTTTCCAATTATATTTTTTCTTGCAGTGGATACTATAGCAATTTTTCTGACCTTTCATTAATCATTTTTTTTTTTATCATTCCATTTAACTGTAGCTTTAGCAATTAAATTTACATTATTTTTTTATATATAACCATAAAATTTCCACTACGCAAAGTGCATAATAAAAAGATTTCGGAAGCCACTTAATTAAGGAGATTTGAGCATTTGGTCAACCCTCCATCACATTGACTGGATCAAGCCTCACCACACAGCCCTTTTCTAAAGAATAGCAGATTGTTATGTCAAGCCTAACTTACTGTACAATCTTTATGCCTGGAATGAAAGCTCGATATTTCTGCCTTACTTAAAACCTACTTACATAAATTTCTATGATATATTTTATCAGAAAAAAGCTTACAAAATATTTCTAAAAAACACAATTTTTTGGTTGAAAACGCTTCATAATTGATTTTTTCCACACCTATATTTCGATTATCTGTATGAAACAAATACAGCATTCCAGGAGCTTTAGTTGATACCTATTGATAAAACTCTGAATTTCTTTCAAATATGAAAACTGATGGGTGGGTCAAGCCTCCCCTATGGTCAACACTCACTAGTCTCCCTATATCTGCATATTAAATGAAAGTTATATATTTTGAGAAAAATCAGTGCAATGCGAATGACGATATATCAGCTGCAATCGAGTAACAGAAATGCCCCAACCATACCTCAAGAATGATATAATAAACATTGAACGGTCCCATAAAAATTCGTGCCGCAAATCCCAAGTTACAAACTGCTGCAATGAATTTAGATTTTATACATATTGTTGATATATTTTTAGAATCATTTCCCATGATTATAGAGATTGCTCACACGGCTCCATACCCAAACAACAAAAAATAATATGTTATTTAATTAAAAAAAAATTAAAAAAAATGAAATATTATATAACTGACCACCATACAACTGTCATCAAAATCCGTTCAGTGGAGCCTTTGAAAAAGTTTAATATATATTATAAAGAATATTCAATAACTTAAATAAATCCACGAGAAATACATCTTTTTTGTACTAAAAGTCTTCACGAAAACCATGCATAATTTTGATAACTCATGGAAAGGAAGATTGTACATTAGTTAATTGGTAAAACCACGAGAAAACTTGTTTCGAACATTTGGTATATAGTTTGAAAACTGATGTTCCTAACAGTAATGATTTATTTTTTATCAAATAAAAAATTATAATGAAAATATGTAAAATAAATTTTTACTTCCCAGAACTAGAAAGGAAAAATAATCTTTTTATTTACCTTGCTCTTTTATATATTAAAGAGAGTTGTCAGACTTCAAATTGTACCACATATAACGCGTACACCTTTTTTACCCGCACGGGGAATAAAAAAAAATTGCGGAACGATTTAAAATAAATTATTTAAGTATTTATATTGAAATTAAATTTCATTATCAAACCACATCTTAAGTGCACAGTAAATAGATAATTTCGATTATATCTTCCGAAACTTAATTGTTGAATATTCTCTTTAAACAGCAGAATTGCAATGATAATCGGTATTTAAGTTACTCTTTAAAATTTATAATTCATTTTCACACATTTAAGTATGTATGCTCAGTCATTTAGCAGTATTTCATGTGTAAAACGTAAAATTATAACCAATAAAACTAAAATTGAATGATATACACTTTTTAATTCATAATGACATTTTTAAATATATTGTTAGGAAAAGTAAATAAAATGGGTATTTTCAAAGGAATTTTATTAAATACTTTAATTAGGTTCATCACACACGCAAAAAAATTAGATATAAATTTAAATACACAGAATTTACAACAAAGCTACGTGAACATGAATTTTATGCTAATATTGATTGTTCGGGACTCGTGGATTCTATTTTTAAGTGGTTTCCTGCAAATGAAGTTATATAATTTGATTATGTTTAAGTACTTCTCTTTTTACTTTCTAAACCCACAATACAGTGTCTAGAAATATCAAGTGTGGAAATGAACAAGCTAAATCGTTCCAATAAAGTACATTTTTACTAGAGGGCGCTATGATCGAGTCTCTTGCTACGTATGAATAGAAATCCAGTGTAATTTTAGATTTTTTAAAAATGCAATTTAAACTACGGGAAACTTATTTTCCAAAGGTAAATTTTGCTAAAAACAGAATTAAAAAGATTTATGTGTTACTACGCGATACAATAGGGATTAATGAAAATTCAGGCATAGGGGCAGGTGATGCATATATGAATCGCCAAAAGGGGCATGTGGAATATGTTTTCGCCTCATTAATAAATAAATGTAATATTTGACATTTTTAATTAGGTGATTTTTCGGTATTTTCCCAGTAAAGGGAACTGTTTAAAAAAAGTAGTGTCATCGAAATAAAATTTATATAAGGTATGCCGTCTCGAAAGGGATAAGCATGAAACATTCAATTTGAAAACTGCTTCTTTATTTAAAGAAATTCTGAATTCATACTAGAAAATTTGAAGAAGTAATTTCCTTTTACTTTATTTGTGGACTGTCTGCCATTCAAAGCCTATCAATATTATATATATAATATAATATAATAATAAATATATTATCAATAACTATAAATAACTAACAATCTTATAAACTAAAAATTATTAAAACTTTATGGTGAAATTTCGAAATTTCTAAATAAAATATAGCTGTTTTAAATCGGAAGTTTCATACTCAATGATCCAGTATTTTAATGTATTTCGTACCACATGTTTCTAAACGCTGTAAGTAATGCTTACTGTCTAATGTTTCTAGCAATAAATTCGGCAGCGAAGGCTAAGAAAATGTCATTTGTTGGATACATTCTAAAGCAATACCAATACAGTGAAAACCCGTTTTAACGTTATCCAAGGGACCATAAGGAAATGACGCTAAATGCGGGAAAATGTTAAATCGGGGGAAAACTAAACCAAAACACTAAGTGAAAAACTAAATTTAATAAAAATTAAATTTAAAAAATCAAAAAAACCCGACTGCGTAAAAAGCAAAATAATTAATTATTTATCATCAATGTGAAACTATTTTTTTTTTCAATTCCTGCTATTAGCTCACACTCTCGCTATATATATCTTGTTTAAATTTTCAATCGTTCACAAAATACTTATTATTCATCCAATCAAGCTCAAATATTTTTTTTTAACTTGTAGTGGATGACACTTAATATTAATCCAGTTTTTTCAAATATTAATTCATTAATTAAATTAAATTAATTAATTTTCAATAATCGAGAGAGCCCTCTTCTTGATCAATGTATTTTAAGCCCTACTCAACAGGAAAGAAGAATGGGAGAAAAAAAATTCTCTTATTAAACTAAGTAGGAATTGACCTAAAATATTTTTTTTATATTACTTGTTTCTATTACTTACCTATTTTTTTTATTTACTTGTATTAATGACTTTTAAGATGTGTTTAATTGTTAGTTCCTATCTATAAACACTGTTTTGATAATGTCTATAGATCTCTATGATGGTTAGAGTTGCAGTAAAGCTAGAGATCCACAATACATACACAACTTCCAGGTTGTATAATATTTTAACGAAACTTCTGACTGTAAAATAGTCAATGAAACATCGTCTTCATTTTGAAAGACCTATCTAATGATATGCCACTTAATAGGGTGCCTATTTTTTTTCTTCACTACAGCCATTTTGTATTTTACAGCCGCCATTTTGAATTTATAAAAACAAAACGTAGCCTATAACCATCGGGCCGTTAAGACGAATTGATAGAGACCTCATTCATTAAAATCCGTCCAGCCGTTGGGATATTTCGAGAATATAAAGAAATCCACATACACAGATACGCGTGAAACACATTATCCTTGTTTTCAGTCGGGTAATAAAGATGAAGTTTTGTAAATTACATTTTATTATTTCATTTACAATGATTTAGAAATCAGTTTTCTAAATTATGCTTTAAAGAAATCAGTTATTTTACTTTGCGTCATTTTTTTTTAGCTGCTTTACAAATCGCATTCTCAATGTACAGCAGGGTGGAACTAAAAAACGAAGTTTCGAATTTTATATTCTAATAGTGATTATTTTTTTCCTTTTTAACTCCATAAAAAGAAAATATTTTTCTTTTAATTTTAAAATGATATTTTCCGGTTCCTCAAAGCGCCTGATTTTCCATAAAAAACGAAAAAAAGCCAATAATTGCATGAAAAGTTTTTTAAGCTTATTGTTAAATTTATATTTTGCAAAATTAAATTAATTAAGTGTTAATGTCCTGTAATAAAGAGAATAATTTAGTTTGAGTGCCTTAGAAAAGTTATCCCCACTTTATTTGACTTTTGTAGAAGCCAGCGTCGTGGGCATCGGCTTTCATTGTCTCTGATTTATTTGGCTGCGACACATAACAAGTTAGTCCGATTTAACGGGTGTTAACAGTTTCTTTAATTATTTTTCGATAAACATTCGGTGTCAAAAGTGACAAAGTCTGTTAACGTACCTAAATCTAGATAATTGTTGAAGTGTCCTGTATTTCGTGAACCAAAACAATTAACATTAGACTGTCATCTTTGACAAACATATGAAGAAGTTATGAAACATTATTTTTGGGTTCAATTTAACTTAAAATCTGACAGCTGGAATCTGGTACACACTATTTCTAAAATATCTAAAGCTGTTGATGATACAATTAAAAGTGTATTGCTGAGACCTTCAATTCCAACGGTTTCTGATACACAAATCATAAAAAATGATTAGAGACTAGTGCGAGAAATGTCAAAATTTAAAGAAAAATATTAAGATTAGAAAGAATAATCCCACATCCAATATAAAATTGCAAAATGTTAAGTAATCCTGTAAAAAACATTTCTTTGTGTAAAAGCACTAAATATTATCGTGTATCAGAACAAGAACGTCACTTTCTCAAAGACCAAAGAGAGATGGGGTGATGACAATAGGATCAATAGATATAAAAACTACAAAAAATGTGTAGCAAGACTGCAAATGGAAATATCAAGGGAAAAAGTTATTTTAAAACAAAAAAAATAATGCTTTGATTGAATGATCGTCAAGTGTAAAAAACAGTTCGGAAGGAAATAGTTCAATCGGTTGTTTTTCTAAACCTGAATTTGATAATCAACACGGTGAAAGAACCGGAGTATTAGACAGAACTGCAAATATTATTGCAAATGGCACCTTAGAAGATATGGGTATTCCTGATGATAATAAAGAAAAGGTAACTGAAAGAAGGACTTGAAGACGACAAAGTGGGAAAAAAGGAAGAATTTGAAAGAACAGGAAAGAAGAAATGAGTTAATTTTAGAAGGCTATCATTTTTATGGCAGAAAGGATAACGCTATGATAACTGAAGCAGAGGGATAAAAGTATAAAGAATCGTTAAAGACGAACATCTGGTCTCAGTTTAAAAACCAGGATAAAAATATATTGGTCATATTTCATTGACGTCTTCTTATATTAATATAGCCACTGCAATTTTGGTGTATTTTCAAAATAATAATACAGACATTTCAAGTTTGAGAGTTATTAGGTGAAACAGAAACGCCTTTAATGCAGGATGCAAATCTGGAGTTGTTAAAACATCGGAAGCAATACCCTAAAAACTTTATAATGGATAATTTGATTATTACATGCAAATGAACTTTTTTCTTAGATACTTATTTCAACATCTTGCTGAAAAACTACGGGTACAAAAGGATTTTCTGGACCAGTAGGAAAGCGACTTGAAAAAATGCGAACATATTGAAATTATAGACTATAAAAACATTGATCCAATCTTGACGGTCTGATCTGATGAAGAACTTAAAAAAAGTACAAACAGGGGATACACCTGAATTTTAGATTTTCCTTGTCATACTCAAACAGTGGAAAAATTGTCCCGCGAGCTGCGTCAACCGTCTTTAAATATTAATCAAAAGACGGCTTAATCTTGGGAAAGTTGAATTCCCACAATGTAATGACAAAGTTTGCCTAAAAAGACAGTAGGTTGAATATCCAATTTAATTAATTCATAACAAAGGGAGGTAACGAGGGTGGAAGTCGATATTTAACCTCCTCCTCGTGGTGACTTCTGGATAGTATTTGCTAAATAAAAGTAGATATGAGCTAACAGCTCCGTTGTTTACTTTCAGTTACTTTATACTGAAATTTCAAAATTTTGACCTCCTTCAGGAACCGGAAAACAACTTAATTTAAAAAAACCTTTTCAGCCAAAAGTTTAGACATCCAAAAAGGGAAAAAGTTTTCACTATTACACATTAAAATAAAAAAGTTTTTTTTTTTTTTTTTTTTTTTACCCTATATTTAAGTTCCTCCCTAATGTACAATCGTGGAAAAAAAAAAACTAAACACCCCCTACTAACTCCTCAACAAATCATCGTAGAAGAAAGTTACTGGTACCGAACGATTGGAAATAAAATCTACTTTTAAATGATGCATATAAAATTTTCTTAGGGGTCATCTACATATTAAAATGGATCCAAACTTCATTTTTTCAATAGCAATACCCAATTTTAACGAGATATTTCAAACCTTCGGTTCAAACTATGCCTAGACACCAAATTTCAAGTCATTTGAATGATAAGTTTTTGAATTATAAACATTCAAAATTTAGTGCTTCTAATGTTAAATTACATTTTCATATTTTTATTTATATCTCCCGAGATTATGCTCCTAATGTGCTAATTTTCTTTTATAGTAATAATACTAATATACCCAAACATAAATAAGCTGAATTTGCATTTTTTATAATTTTATGATATGAATTATGAATTATGAAATTAACATTCGAAAAAATTATGAATTGCAACCTACAAATTTTTTGATGGATTTAGATTTATTAAGTCTTGCTTTATGGAAATTAAAAATTTTCACATTTTTCTTCCAAGTAGTTTTCAAATTATGCTTAAAAAACGGCAAAATGATGGTTTAAGGGGCCGTCTAAGATGGAAATGAGTAGACATTTTGAAATTTATTCTGCTGTACTGTAATCAAACAGGTTTCATTGACGCTTAAACGTGCATTGATCAAGAAGGCGGCTCTCTCGCTTAACAATCCAGTACGGAACTTCAATTTGGATACAGCCCTTAAAGTACGCTCGTTTTAAAATAATTAATTTCTCTGAAACTTATGGTACGAATTGTATAAAAATTCGTCTTTAGGCTAATTGAAGGGTGTAGAGTTCATTTATGTTGTCAGAATTGGGTAATGCTATTGAAAAAAATAAAGTTATGGTTCGTTTTAATATGTAGATGGCCCCCTAAGCCAATTTTATATACATCATTTAAAAGTAGACTTTATTTCCAATCGTTTGGTACCAGTAACGTTCTTCTACGATAATTTGTTGAGGAGTTAGAAGGGGGTGTTTACTTTTTTTTTTCCACGACTGTACATGAGTTTTTTGAAAGGTTTTTAGTCCAGGCAATAGAGACCGTATAGGGACTCTACCTAGCAAAATTAATGATAGTACTGGAAATCAGCTTTCTAGATGTTTTTTTGGGTCGCTGAATCCGAATTTGTAACTTCCCACCAAAATTTCCCCCGGCAACCCCGCCCAAATTTTGGTAAAAATCCCCCAAAAAAGGTTTTTATTAAAAACTTTTTTTATTGTTTTAGAGGAAAAGTAGCTAGAAATTCAGAAAGTAGACAAAATTTGCAACAAATTAGATATATGACATTATGACTTAGGATGAAGGGGAAGGGGGAATCTGCCTCGGAACATGCGCCGCAGTGCTGCGTGGACTAAGTTGCACAATTCCACTTAACCACTCACACATTTACATAAGCCCTCCCATCGTCCCTCCGAACTTTCTATATAAGATTTACTTTAAGTTTTTTGGGTCGCTGAATCCGAATTTTTAACTTACCCCCAAATTTTTCCCCCGCGAACCCCCCCCCCCCCAAATAGTTGTTTTTAACTTAAATTTCTTATAGTTTTAGGGCATTACTAAAAGCATTAGGAAATTCAGAAACTAGACAAAATTTGCAACAAATAGGATATATGACATTATGACGTAGGATTTACGGGTAGAGAGGGGTCTGCCTCAGAACATTGCCAAAAAATCAATTTTTTGGGGGGTTGCCGGGTGAAATTTTGGTGGGAAGTTTCAAATTCGGATTCAGCGACCCAAAAAACATCTAGAAAGCTGATTTCCAGTACTACCATTAATTTTGCCAGATAAAATCCCCTATTGCCTGGACTTCATCATTTAGTGCACTTAGCGCCGCAGTGCATATTCCGAGGCAGCCCTCACCCTCCCCGTTCATCCTAATTCATAATGTCGTACATCCTATTTGTTGCAAATTTTGTCTAGTTTCTGAATTTTGTAATGCTTTTCCCCTAAAACAATAAGAAATTTAAGTTAAAAACAACTATTTGTAGGGGGGTTTCGGGGGGGAAATTTTTGGGGAAAAGTTAAAAATTCGGATTCAGCGACCCAAAAATCTTAAAGTAAACCTTAGAGAGAAAGTTCGGAGGGGAGATGGGAGGGCGAATATAAACGTGTGTGTGGTTAAGTGGAATTGCGCAACTTAGTTTACGCAGCACCGCTCGCATGTTCCGAGGCAGAACCCCCCTTCCCCTTCATCCTAAGTCATAATGTCATATATCTAATTTGTTGGAAATTTTGTCTACTTTCTGAATTTTCAGATACTTTTTCTCTAAAACAATAAAAAAAAAAATTTAACAATAAAATGATTTTTTTAATAAAAACCTTTTTGGGGGGGCTTTTTACCAAAATTTGGGTAGGTTGCCGGGGGAAATTTTGGTGGGAAGTTACAAATTCGGATTCAACGACCCCAAAAACATCTAGAAAGCCGATTTCCAGTACTACCATTAATTTTGCTAGGTAAAATTCCCTATTGCCTGAACTATTTCTCTTTGTCTGCACTATTTCAAAGAAATACATTCATTGCTTTCAGTTTAATGACTTTTTTCACTAAAGGAATTTCTATTCCTAATAACCATGTTCATCATTAGCCCAACTACCCGATTCTGAGTCTATCAATCACTTAGAGTTGAAATTCTGAGGCCGTAACATTTGAATCGCAAGTTTGTTCATTCTAGAAATCTGTGAGCAAAAAAAGAACTCACCAATTTATCAGAATCTTCATTTTCTCTCTCCTCGTGCTCAAATTCATCACCTCTGTTCTCTGAAAAACCATTTTTTGGAAAGAAATTGAGATACATTTTCTCTCGGCTCTCTTACGCTGAAGAATTTTGTTTAATCACAATTCCTGACTATTTTAAGAAAATTTTATTGAGTTTTTACCCTTGAAAAAACGTTAAATACGGGGAAAATTTCAAAATTATAATGCTAAATGCGGAATTTTTTAACATTACAAGTATAGGAAATAACTTGGGACTGACGAAAATGACGTTATATACGGGAAATCGTTAAATATGGGTTACGTTAAATCGGGGTTTCACAATATATAAAAAATTGCTATTTATTTTAACTTTTTATTATTTATTAAAAATAAAAATTTTATGCTTGTGCTTAAACTTTTGAGACAGACTATAGTACGTGCAATATTGTGTACACCACCTTGGGACTAATGACCAGATATTTGAATCAATCCGTTATCTTTTTGCTTCTTTTTGGGAACAAAGGATTTCGAGCTTATTCTATCCACGATAATTTTCAGAATGTTCAAGCGATGATATTGAGACACTTTCACAAAAGTTGCTGTATATACTTAGCGAATACATTATGCACATTATATTTTGATTGCATTCGCGCATGCGCAGTGAAATAATTTTCAGTAAACCTGCTCATTTTTTATCCAATTTTTATTATTTTTTAATTCTAATTGCAGGGTATTATGTACAATGCTGTTTGACATATTTTCTAATAAGGTCTGTTTTTTATATTAAGAACTCTGCAAATTATAAGCAATAAACATGCCGAAACTTGGGACTGTTTTTATGAAAAACTTAATTTCACTTGAAGTGTACATGCTATCCTCATACAAATGAACACAGTATATTACAATAAGCCACTTATTAATAATATCGAGTTTGAACTCTTTTGCTAGATTAGTTTTTACAGGGTTATCCAAAGATTATTCGTTCTTTTGTAATTTTTGACGGTCCCCTATAAAGTTTCGGGAAAAATCTTCACGGAAATATATGACCTGTACTATCCTGTCTACACACCTGCAGTTTCAGGTTAATTCGTCATGTATTCGTCTAGATATTTAACAATACGTCTAAAATCACAAGTGACCGGTCACCTTTGGCCATATAGTGTAATAGATTAATAGGGGCTGGAGGGGAAAATAATCTTACCGTCATCGAAATTTATTTGGGTGGCTTCTTCTTGATATATTCTTGATAGGGCTGTGGTTTTTCTAGTATATTTAATATCCGTTACATCCTCCTTTTTTCTATATTTAAATTTCCTGCTTGTCATAACAATGTAGCAATTCTTTGATCCGCCTGCTCTAATAAATGGTATATTTTATTGGTTCATACATTCATATTAATCCCCCCCCCCACTCTAGCCAGGTTATTTGCGATCACCGCAATTAGTAGTTTTTTATTTTCATAACTGGAATAATTAGATTGTAGGGTTTTGAGGGGTGTAAGCGATGCGTATTAAACTAATTAATGAACTCACATAATCTTAAGGACTTTATTTATTTTATTGTTGACAAGCGAAGCGATGCATGCACACAAGGCAAGACAAAAACATAAACTAGAAAAACGAAACGAATTACGTTTCTATGGATACCTACATTCGCAGAACAAGTGCGTTGCCAACATTTTGGCGCATAATAACAGATAATTCGAACATACCCCCCGACATTGAAGGGTCAACTTCAATCAATTATACAATAGAAAATAAAATATTAACTTTACAAATGACTGAGTAAATATGATACAACACAACAATTTTCTTTTAACAATGAATAATACAATTATGAAAATAATACAGCAATAAAAATTAAGAGAAAATTCGCAACCAAGCTACCTCCCCCTTTTTTTTATAGCTCGTAACTAATTCTCTGAAATTTGTTGTGGCAATAAAACAATTTTGGATATACTTCTTTTAAGTATTCCCTTTGAGGTTTTGATTTCTACTACCCTAATCTTACCATCTGTACCTGGGAAAACATTTGTAATGCGTCCTAGTAAGTATTTATTTGTAGGAAGATCGTCTTCCTTTATCAACACTAGGGTACCTATGATTACCTTATTTTTTGAAAATTGCCATTTCGAACGCTGTTGAAGCGTATTCAAATACTCTCTGTTCCAACGATTGCATATCAATTGAACGCATTTTGTAATTCTATGCCATCTAGACAGTCTATTTTTGCTTATATTAATTAATTCTGGTTCAACTATGGCTGTCATAGGTCTCCCGATTAAGAAGTGGCCTGGCGTTAAGGCCTCTAAGTCATTCACGTCTAAAGACAATGGAGTGATTGGACGTGAGTTTAATATAGACTCTATTTGAGCAACTACAGTTAATAACTCTTCGAAAGTTAGCCTTGCATTGCCTACTGTTCGCTTTAGATGATATTTTACCGATTTTATTCCTGTCTCTCACAACCCACCAAAATTAGGTGCACGAGGAGGAATAAATTTCCAAGTGATATTCTCCTCTGACAAATAATTTGCCAACCTCTCTTCCGGACGTCTTAGCAAATTATGGAGTCTTTGTAACTCTGCGTTTGCTCCAACAAAATTTTTTGCATTATCTGAAAAGATTACTGCGAACTTACCGCGCCTAGCAATGAATCTTTTTAACGTTGCAATGAATGCATCTGTGGTCAATTCTGACACTAATTCTAGATGCACTGCTTTAGTTACAAAGCAAACAAAGATTGCCAAATACACCTTATTTAGAATTCCCTTTCTTTGTCCCTTATATTTTATAAAGAAGGGGCCACCAAAATCTGTTCCCACATAGTTAAAAGGTGCTCTAGGACGTACTCTTTCTGTGGGTAGCGAACCCATGATTTGTTGCACAGTTATAGGATTGTTTTTACTACAAGTTATACACTCATGCGTTATTTTCCTAATTAAATTTCTTCCCTGTAATGGCCAGAATTTTTGCCTCAAGTAGCATAACAATGCTTGTGCACCTATATGAAGATATTTTTTATGGTAGTAAATTGCAATCAGGCTACACAATTTACCCTTAGCTGGCAGAATGTATTGATGTTTTTGAGCAAATTTTAGGTCGGAATGATTCAAACGACCTCCTACTCTTAGCATCTTATCTGCATCCAAAAAGGGGTTTAAGAATCGCAATTTACTATTCTTAAAAATTTGCTTACCTTCTAACAATGCAGTATATTCTGCCTTAAATTCGCTTTTTTGAAATTCCCGTATCAAAAAAGCTTCTGCTCTTGATAATTCATCTATACTTACGTTTCCCTTTCTTTTTTCAGTTGATCCTTTCGTATTATCTAAAAACCTGAAAATATAACTCAAAACACGTAATATTTTAGTATAATTATTGCTAATACTTAAAATTTCATTAACAAATTCAACATTATTCAAACAAGTTAATGTAGTATTGTTTCTCAGTTTTAACTCTGATTAAAACTCAATAGTGTTTTTTTCATATTCCAAGTCAATGTCCTTATTGGATGTGATGTCACCTTCTCTTAGGAAAGAAGGGCCGTGCCACCAAAGTTCACAATCAATTAACTTGTCAAAAGTTAGTCTTCGAGAAACAAGGTCTGCTGGATTGTCCTCTGAACGTATATGTTTCCATAGATAAGTCTGGGTCAACTCTTGAATTTTGTAAACTCTGTTGGCCACAAAGCCTTTGAGTATGAGGAGGAGTCTGTAACCATGCTAAGACGATGGTTGAGTCACACCACAAAATTACCTTATTGATATGCAACTTTAATAGATTCACTACCTTACATACGAGTTGAGACAATAAGGCAGCTGCGGACAACTCAAGTCTGGGAATTGTCAAAGGTTTCAATGATGCAACCCTAGACTTGCTGCACAGTAAATTTAAAGATGTATTAATTTTTGTGGGACAGCGTAGATAAATGGCTGCTCCATATGCGAGCTCGGATGCATCGGAGAATCCATGCAGTTCAATTTCCGAATGGCCTTCATTTAAAACAAAACGATTGATTTTTAAATTGTTTATATGTTGAAGCGTTCTGATAAAGCGTTGCCATTCATCCTTAACATCATCTGGAAGTGGATCGTTCCAACCTAACTTTAATAACCAAAGTCTCTGTATGAAAATTTTAGCCTTAGCTATTCCAGGACCGAGTAATCCTAATGGATCGTAAATTAGAGCTATATCTGATAGAACAGTTCTTTTCGTGTACACAACTGGCTCCTTAACTAATGAATTAAACAAAAAGGAGTCATGAATTGGATTCCATAATAGTCCTAGAGTTTTAGTGATCTGGTCCTCATCACGATCAATGAATGAATATTCCTTGTTACTAGTTGTGATTTTTAACAGTTCGGGGTGGTTAGCACACCATTTGTGCAATGTCATGCCGCCACGTTCAAGCAATGCGATTAATTGTGCTTGCAGTTGTTGGGCTTCTGCTAAACTGCTAGCTCCTGTTAGCACATCGTCGACATAGAAATTTTGGAGTACTGCACGTGATGCTAGCGGAAAATCATCTTTTTCATCAATTGCGAGCTGATTTAGAGTCCGCGTGGCAAGATATGTAGCGTTCGATGTTCCATAAGTAATTGTCTTTAACTTAAATGTTTTGACCGGTTCTTCTTCACCACATTTCCACAAAATGCGCAATAAATCTCTCTGCTTTTCCGCAATTAGTATTTGGCGATACATCTTTATGATGTCAGGTGTAAAGGCGTACTTGTGTGTTCGAAATCGACAAATGATATCGAAAAGCTCATCTTAAACTGAACCTCCATTTAATAAAACATCATTTAAAGAAACACCACTAGTAGTAGCTGCACTACCGTCGAAGACAACTCTTAATTTCGTGCTGGGCTTATCGGGTCTGAATACCCCATGATGCGGCAAATAATATGAAAATCTGGGATTAGTTTCCAAAGAGATTTCTTCTAAGTGTCCCAAATTACTATATTCGTTAATGAAATCTTCATACAAGAATATCATGGTTGGATTGTGCATAAATCGCTTAAGCAAATGATTTAATCGCTTATTTGCATTTTCTTTTGATTTTCCTAAGCATTCAAGCCCACCAGTTTTAATTGGCATTTCTACAACATATCTGCCGTCTTCCTTTCTGGTATGTGTACGCAGGAAATGTTCCTCACAATATTGCTCTTCTTTACTTTTTATTGGATTTGTATCATTAACCGCTTCAATTTCCCAAAATTTCTGCATAATATTGGATAAATCGTCCACAGATCGAACAAGACCACAATAATTACTGAAATTGTTTTCTTGTGGCATAGACTTAGAACCACTGGCAACATAGCCAAAAACTGTTTCTTGAAAAACCAAATTTTGCGTATTTATTTTATTGGCTCCCATTAAGATAAAAAATACCTCGTTTGACAATAAAACATGTATTGGACCTGGTTTATCAAATTGTGGATCAGCTAACTGAAATGTCTGTAATTGCGTAATGGGCATGATGTTTAGATATGTAGCTGGCGTTATGCGCGTAATTTTAGGAACAGCAAAAAATTGCAATGTTTCACTAAAACTTCTATTTTCATTTGCGATGGTTGATATAACACTTTCTTTTATATTCATGACTGAACCATTTAGCCCTGAAACTGATGCGTTTATTTTCTTTCCCTTCAAGAACAATAACTGGGTACATTCCTTCGTTATAAAGTTATTTTGAGATCCTGAATCTAGCAATGCCCTAAGAGGAACAAATTCTCTTCTAGCATTTTGTACATATATTATCGCGGTTGAAAGCAGTACTTGTTTACTAAAAGAAGATGTCATATTCATTACAGTATTGTTTATGGTTGAATGCGTGTTATCAAATGAATGTGCATTTTCACCCAAGGTGGTGACAGACATCTGACTATTTGTGTAACTATGAGGAGAAAATGCGGTTGCGGTTGGAGACAAGTTACTACTAAGATTACTTCTGTTTTGAGTTGGTATCACCTGATTAGTATCAATACCTTCTTCACCGCGTTCCAGGTGAATCAAGCTGTGGTGACGCTTGCTACATCTTTTGCACGTACTTAAACTTTTACATTGGCTAATGTTGTGAACAGATGATAAACAATTATAGCAAAGTCTTTTCATTTTAACAATATTGAACCTTTTTTTAGCGGGCAAATTCAAAAATTGCGAACATTTCATTAAAATGTGGTCACCCTTACACATTAAACAATTGTGTGGACCTTCTTCTAACAAGGTTAATGACTTAGAATTGCATGAACGCTTCTGATCCTTAATGAAGGGTTTTATGGAAGTGCATTTATGGATGTTTTCCAAAATTTGAGAACGTTTCTCCAAAAATAAAATTAATTCATCTAATTTTGGTACTTCGTTTGCACTTATACTCATTTCATAATTTTTTCGAGTATCCTTGTCTAACTTTGGAAGAATGATGTTTAATATTAAAACATCGGAAAGATTGTTTCTATTATAGTTTAAAACGCTTAATGCGCGAATGCTTTTTCTTACATTGTCAACTAAATTTTGTAGGTCTTTAGCGGAAGACTGCGTCAGCTTATCTGCGTCTAAAAGTGAATTAATGTGTATTTCTGTTACTACTCTATCATTTTCGTATCTGTCCTTTAACGCTTGGAACAAAGATGAAAACATATCTTCTGTTGTAATCATAACCCTTGCATCATTTATTAATGCAGCTGATAAATAATGCAGTTTTTGAGCATCCGAAAGTTGTTCATTTGAGGTTATGAAGTTGTTAAATTGTAGCTTAAACGTATTCCACTCTTCGGACTTCCCGGAGAATTTTGGGTTGGGTTTGGTTGGGTTGATTTTTGACGGCCAATTATCTACACGAGGGATATAGGCCCGGGGGGAGTGTCCTCCGTGGGGGTCTTTCTAAGAGAACCTAATCCGTATTAACGCATGGAAGATCCACGGCTCGAAGAAAACCACGAAAACTCCGAACGATTAGGCCGACGGGCGCGATTGGGATCGAACCCAGCACCTCCCGTCTACCAGCTTCGAGAGCAGAACCTTTCGGCCACTGGTGGGGCCTCGGAGAATTTCGGAAGTGGAATTTCAGGTAATTTAATGTTTATTGCGTTGTTTATTAGAGTAGGTTTTAATTGAAATGCACTGGAAACTTTACTTTCTTCTAAACATTTAATTTGTTTTTTTATTTTAAATTTAGTCTTCATAATGTTATCATGATATTCCTCGCTAGTGTTAATATCTATTTCATAATCTTTCTCTATAGTAATGGCAGATTCTATTTCATTATTTAAGTTTTTTAGCGATTGTTCTTTATCATTCAATTGTTCTAATATTTCTGAGTAATTATCAATTTCTATATTTTTGTCATTTATTAATGTTTCGAATTTACTAATCAATTTTGTTACAGACGTTCTTAACGTGGAACGTTTCTTTTTCAACTTTTCAATAGATTCCATTTCAAAATCTTATAATACAGTAAAGAAAATAATAAATATTTCCTACCTTATTGCAGAGCAGACGATTTCTTCATCCCATTAATCGAAGCATACACGCTTGCGAAATCGTCATTCCATAAAACTTTGATGAAAGAACTGGAGATAATAGTTCATTATACAGTCACAGATTTTTTTTTTTTTTTTTTTTTTTTTTTTTTTTTTGCGAAAAGTACCGCATCTTTCTCCGGCTGGACGCTGACCATTTTGTAAGCGATGCGTATTAAACTAATTAATGAACTCACATAATCTTAAGGACTGTATTTATTTTATTGTTGACAAGCGAAGCGATGCGTGCACACAAGGCAAGACAGAAACATTAACTAGAAAAACGAAACGAATTACGTTTCTATGGTTACCTACATTCGCAGAACAAGTGCGTTGCCAACATTTTGGCACATAATAACAGATAATTCGAACAAGGGGAATAATTCAAATTTTAAATGAGAATTTTTATTGTTTTGTTTCCCTCTATACATTAGTGAGTTAGTTGGTTTATGGGACTGCTTACCACTAGTTTTTATAATAGGTCTGTTTCATCCCAACAATGAAAAAGATACAGAAACAGATGAAGCCTGAAAACAAATAGAAATGAAAAATCTTTAGTAGACGGTGAGCTCTGGTTTTGATCCAGTACTGTCTAGTTTCAAGTCTAAAGCTCAGTCAACGTAGCCATGTATGTGATATGACAAAGAATTTAAAAAGAAGTAACAGTATTTGCAAGATTTTTAAATTAGTTTTTTTTCTCATTTTTGAGAGTTGGCGGCTAATTACTGCAAATCTATTTTCTACCTTTAATCTTCCACTTAGTAGCATTGTGTTAGGAAAATCGGTGATTCGAAAGTCTGGTGGTTTCCTTGAAACTAATGTTTAATTTTGACACTAAAACGTACGTATCTTAGGGGTATCGCGATGTAGGGAAGTCCTTCCCCCCCCCCCCCCAATATATGTGAACTTGGGAAATTTGTGCTTAGAGCTGGGGAATTATAGATTTTTGAAACACTTTTTCCTTTTTTTTTTAAGTAAAAAAAAAATATAATTTTTATTGCGTTGCTGACTGCCTTTCTGAGTTCTGTAATAGTAAGTTAAACTTTCAAAGAAATACAAAAAGCAGCCAAACTCAATAGGCTATTTTCATATGAAGTACGATTATGACTCGTATACAATTGAAGACAAAAACATTCATTAAATGAACTAGTAATTTTAATTTGAAATGATTTTTTTTTTTTTTACTTTTTTTAGCGTATAAGTATCATTATCATTAAACACACATTGAACATATCATGTTAGTTGGGAAATAGATCAATTTGTTTCACGTTGGGAAAATTTGAACTCTCCCCCCCCCGAAAAAATTTTTGTAGCTACGCCCCTGACGTATCTTTATCTTCCTGTACCTTTTTCGTTATTCAAAGAATTAGAAATTTTTACAGGCAATAAGGAAGTTAACGAAAAAAATAAATATTTACATTTTATTTGACATGCAAACGCACTCCTAATTTTAATTAAAAGCAACCGTATATATTTTTTTAATAAAAAAATATATACAGTGGGCTCCCAATTAACCGGCTTAAATGAGACCGAGGGTTACCCGTTTAAGAGAAAAACCGGCTAAAGCGGAGAAAAAAAAATTAAATAAGTATCTGCGTATTTTTGTTAATTAAACCCGTATGATGCATTTAGTTTTTCAATTTGGGTAGTTTTAAAAAAGTACATATTTTCTGTACTTTGGAAATGAATACTAGTTATAATTAACTACATTGAAAAAAAATTATCACTGATGACAAAAATTGAAAAATATTTAACCCAAATTAAATTGTTGAAAATCGTGACACACACCTTTATAAGAGTTTGAAATTGTTCTACATTATCTATACTTAAGTTAATCAACCATAAAGAAACCAGTGACCTTCTTCTGTTGAAGGCAAGATGCCTAACAATTTGCAGCATAATCTCTCCATCTCTTTAACATCACAAGTATAACCGAAGAAGCTGTTAGCCGCTGTTTAATATAGCACAGAGCAAACTCTAATAATGCTTTTATACCTTCCGTATGAGGAATTTTAGCAGGGTCAACTTCAACTGGATCATCATCAGGATCGTCTTCGTATCGAACAACGTCAGTTATAGTTCTTATTATAACCTCCTCAAATAGTTTTTCTTGCTTGAGATCTTTATCAGACTGAAAAAACTCTTTTGCATTTTCTACGGTGATCAGTTCGCATCCCTATAATGTCGCCGCGGAAAGAAATAACAAGCACTCGGGAAAAAAATAATATTTTATTTATTATGAAGGAAGATCATATAATCAAACAAATAAAGAATCAAAAATTAGTTATTTGAATGTAGTAAAGTAAAGGATTTTTCGTATAAATAACAATAAAAAGGGGGGCATCAAAAAAAGCCAACACTCGCGCACTAAAGTTTGATTGAAGACGAATAATGCACCGGTGCGTGTGTCTCACACTTCCCACGATGCTTTTGTCTGCATAATTTGGTTCTAAAGAAAATTTCTTTTATTGCATGTGCGATCTCGGAAAGATCGGAGAAATAAAAGTCTGTCCTGGAAAGGTGCTCTATTGAAAAATTTTGAAATGTGTTATTAGAATAACATCTTTTCATGCATATATTTTAAAACAGAGTGTCAGAGCCTATCCTACACATCCCAACCGCCGCGGCGAGCGGCCCATCTTCGTCCGCAGCCCTTTATTCTTCTACTCTAGTCCGACTCTTTTGCGAAAGCAAGATTCGTAGGTCCCCGGCTACGTCCCGAGTGAAAGACTCTCTAGCGAAAGCAACATTGAAAAAAAAAATCAAAAATTGAAACCGGACAAACTTAAAAGGGAAATTACTCAAATTAAAGACACCAAAAAGCGGGAAGGGAGGCATCGGGGCGATGAAGCTACCGAACGACTCCAAGCTACTTCGAGCCCATTATTAGCTTTTTAAATGTTTGTGCGAAACAGTTTGAAGCTAGATCCGACATTATAGAGTTCTAGGGGAGGGGGAGATTGCACTTTTGACCATTAAAAACACAAAATCTCAAATCTTCCGGGGGGACATCTCATTGTTCCTGGTGGGAATGCACCCCCGGACCACACACTGAATACAACAGTGGTAAATCGCAACGAGTATCCATTTAGAAACGACGTTTTCCTTTCTGAATTTTGCCTCCTTTCCGTCAAAATTGCACTTCAACTCGAAAGCTTAAGCTGAGTTCCCAAGGCCGTCATTCCTGAATTTTACCTCATGTTGGGGAAAAAAGTCGGCCGGTTAAAGTGGAGTTCCGGTTAATAGGAGGTAGGTTAACAGGGAGGCTACTGTATTTAAAAACTTGGATAATACTTAAAATAGCAAAAGAAGATAAATTTTCTAAGTGTGGTGTGTGACGTGATCGACTTTTTGTCAGGATTATTTTCAGCATTTAATATCTTAAAATGTATATGATTTTAAAACATATATTTTTATTGGAATAAAAGATATAAGTATGTTCCTTACTTCCATGGATTAAAAAAATTGCAAGATATAGAATTATTATTTATAGGGGGCTCCAAACTCTCACACATTTGTCGAGTGCAAAACTGGTATAACAGCTTACGCGAATTATTACAAAATAAATTTTGCAGTTAGAATAAAATTGTTTGGTGCCTAATTATACTTCATATTAGAATAATTACCCTGAACCGAAAGAAATTTGCATTTAAAGCATTTTTATATTTTTATTACAAAGTTGTATTTAGCTAATACAAAATTTTGAAAATTCAGTATAATCACCTAAAAAAATATATTTTGAACAATAAAAAGGAAATTTTAGGTTCAGTTTATACAGACTAACATAAAACATATGTTTTGAAAATTCACGAAAAAAAAAATATATATTCAGAATTATTTGAGATATCCTGAACGTCAAGCCCAAAAACGTCATTTGGAGAAAAATGACTTCAAAGTGTCATAGACAGCTATTATTCGGGTAATAATTCTAAAAGCCATAGATCCTGTTCTAATGGGAATTTCAAGGAAACAATTATATAAAAATGCTCGTTAAAGATAGGAGTTTAATTTCTAAAACATATTTAAATTTCGAAAATTTTGTAGCTTTAAGAGTCCTGAGACGAATACATTACTCTTTACTGAAAAGTTTCCAATACATTTAAAGGACTTTAAAATTTTTCTAAGCCTTGCGTATTTGTTACAATTTAACCTTTGAATAACCGCGATGCAGATCTGCAACATACACAAAAGTGAATGTTATTAATGCTGTGGGCTTTAAATGGCAATTTTATTTATTGCTGCTATCTCCCAACACGCCAGTTAATATAAATTGTTCATATATCATTCTCAACAGGCGGCGATACTGAGTTATTTTTTCATGCCGAATTTTTATTTTAATATTAGAAGTTTTGAACAGCTTTTAATAAAATGAGCTTCATAATTTTTATGAAATTAAAAAGTTTAACGACGTCTAAGAAAGTATTGTTTTACAAAGATAAATTCGTATAAGTTACAATTGTGTATTAGAAAATTGACAATGAGAAGTATGTAATTTTCTGATTATTGCAAATGTAAAATGAAAAGTAAAGTGTCTAGTTAAACTGATGGCATTGTGCTCACAGGATATACACACTAATTGTATATTATACTCTTATTTCAACGAATAATGCCCCTCGGAAAATAAAGAAATCGACAAAAAACCATTTATCTAAATTAAAGGTGGGATTAGCTCCCCCCCCCTTTCCCCCTTATTCTTAACCAATGAACCTCCAAATCTCATCAGGGAAACACCTAATCATAATAAATCAGTATACCAAATTTGAAGTAAATAGGATAATTCTGTATGAAAACTCATTTATCTAAATTAAGGAGAGATTAGCCCCCTTTGCACCCTTAACCCTCAAACTAATCAAGTGAGCGCCTTATCAGCGTGAACCTATATACAAAATTTGAAACAAATCGCATATTTCTATCAAGAGTTATCGCGGTACGTACATATGTACGTACATACAGCACCTCCGGGCACATTCGCTCTCAGGCCAACATAACCAGTGAGTTAAACAGCACTTTTTAGTCAATATATTTTTATTTTTATGCTCTATTATTTTTAAATTATTTTTTACAATGATCTATTCAAAATAATTTAGCACAGAAAATATACATAAATGCATAAATACTTGCGATTATAAAATTTTAAAAGAAAAGCATTATGTGTTTCCCAGACAATAATTCTATATGCTTTGGGAAGTCGTATATCAGAATTTTGAACAAAAGAAGATATACTAATACGAAAAGATGAATTAGATATGACAATGACAGAATCTTTTGTTACATTGCTTTTGTGGCTTATGAATGGAAGTGTCAAAGCAGAAACCGGAACAATTATACAACTGTCTAATACAACAAAAAAGTAAATTTGATATATCATCAATGTCACATGCACAAAAATTGCATTTTTTTTTAAAATCTAAAACCTCAAAAAATAAATTTTGGAGCGGTGGTGAAAATTTTGAATAATTTCAGGAATTGTTAACAAAAACTAAGTGAATTAAAATATTGAATTGTATCAAATACTTACTATTATAAATTGTTAATGATAATGTTATAACTTCTTAAAAACACTTAAAATTGATTTTCTGCAAAAACGTATACTTCCTTTAACAACAAAATATTTCTTTTAAAATGTGAATTTTTATCATGATATTTCCGCAATTAATATAAAAATTAATAAAAAATTAATTTCGCAGAATGCAAATTATCTACTTATTTTTAAAAAGTTTATTATCTCTGTAGCTGTAATAAATTAAACTCTTTTGACAAGAAGCAAAGAAATGATTCTTATGCTATTGTATTAGATAAATTCATAAAACTACGTTTCTGTAAAAATGAATAAAAATAGATACAGAGATTTAAACGCTTATATATAGAACATTCACTGAAATCACAATCAGTTATCTATTTCATCATTTTATTTATTGAGATATACAGGGCATCCATAAAGTATCATTCCAAATACAGGCTTTTATTAAATAAAATACTGAACAGATACAAACTTGAAAATTATTTTATTTTAACACTATGACGTCCGCACGTCTAATCTAGATTCTTTTGTGTCGCGCCGGTAGAACTGACTTACATCATATAGCTTATCACTGGCGGTTTTTCGAGGTTCTTGTCAGACAATAAATCGTCAAGTTTACTAATCTTATCGTCAGTTCCCATAAGTTCTCAATCATATCCCTCTATTTTCAATCTATTATCTAGTTATCTAGTATCTGTTACCTACCTATTTAGTATCTGTCTAGCATTTATTATCTAGTATCTATTATTTAGTATATAATATCTAGTATCTAGTTATGTAGTACCTATTACCTAGTTATCTTGTTTTATATAGTTATTCTTATAGTTATCAACTATTTAGTTCAATCTGATACCTACTAGTATTTTCAGTCTATTATCTAGTTTCAATGTATTATCCATTATCTAGTTCTCTCTCAAAAGTTCTGAACACCGGCCTGAATAGACCCACCGGCGCTTGCCCGATAATTGATAATTTCCGTATGACACAAACAAACATGGAGCCACCGGCGATTTCCCATTAATTTCCGCATGGCGTAAGCGTGGAGTTACCAGAACTTGCCCAATAATTTCCACATGGAAACAACGTGGAGCAACCAGTGCTTGCCCGATAGTTTTCTCATGGCACTAACGTGGTGTCACCTGACGGCATAGTGTTACGATTCAATTATTGAAGTTTTTTTACAGCAATCAATAAACCTCTATATGCGCACCATTGATCGCATGAAGCACATCAAGGCGATACTCGATTTTTAGCCATGTCCTGTGCAACAAAGTGCTATCAATGGTGCTGATGGTGTCTATGATCCATTGATTCAGGTCAGTGATATCCCATACTTTTGTTCGGTATACACGAGCTTTAACATACCCCGTCAAAAAGAAATCCAGGGATGTGATATCAGGGGAAATAGGATGTGGCCAGATAATTATGACATCTCGTCAAATGAACGGACCTGGAAATGTTTCATGAAGGAAATTACACATCGCGACCCAATTTGGCGGTGCACTATCTTGCTGGAAAAAGACGTTTGGTTGAAGATTATCCGACTGTGGTGCCACAAATACACTTAAAAGAATAGATACACTCCTGCAGTTATTGATTTCTCTGCGCATTTTGATATATTGGGTCTAGGTTCTTCAAAATTTTATTTAAAATATACAAAAAAGGTTAATAAAATCTTAAATAGTAACCTGAGTATCTATAACAAATTTCATTTTCATATCTCATCAAAAAATATTTTTATGAATTTTTGATGTTGGAAAGAAACTTTGGGTACAAGCTGTATTTCTAGCCAAAAATCCTCCACAAATGTTGTGAAAATTTATTTTGGGAAATGTTTATGTCCCAAAAAACATTTTAACCCTTAACGGATGGTAGCTAATTCATGACTCTATTTTTATGTTCTATTCGCTTTTAAAAGTACTATATTTTAAAAGTAATTTGTTTCAGTAAATGTCTCTTGCGCATGTTGTCAAAATTCAAGTAAAAGTTTATTTTTAAAATAAAGTGGTGCCAAGTGAATAAATTTGGTTATGGGTTCTAATGCTGATTATATGACGGCATTGGTCCGTTAAGGGTTAATATAGCATACTAAATATAACTTTGTTTTGGTTCGTTCAATCTACAATTTTTATTTTTTGGAAAAATGAGGCAGGGCATTAACACGTGTAAATTATGAAACGTATTCTTATAGTAATAGAACCAACTGAGCTTTGAACAGAGGAATTTTACGCTGTAGTAGTTATTAGAACAAAACGAACGAATTGATCCAGTTTCTCCAGAGCAGGGATGATACTGAAATGAAAAATATAAACAAAAATTTGTTTAGATTAATTGATAAAACACAAATTGTTATAATAAAATAAAATTTGATTTTTAATTCATATTGCATATACATATATGATTTGTTATAATAAATTTGAAGTATTTAATCTAAATTAATAAATATCTTCAAAGTTACATAAATTCATTTTGCATTCAGGTTATCTTATCGCCTGCACCTGATAAAAAAAAGCTGTAAAACCGATAGCGAAAACTGCAAAAAAAATCTCCATTTTCTCTTTGTTACGAAACGCGGAAATAACATAACAGGTAAGACAACAAATAGTGCGGTAGATTGGACATTTGGAGTAGGGTGTTCGACGGTGAAATTCACCGACGACGTCTGTTTCTCAGAAAGCCCTCAATCTAGAAGAATAGAAGAGAAGTCGACATGTTAATCTCCATCTATGGAAAGTTTTTTTTCTCATCCCGGACATTAGAGATATTGCCGGATTAAAACCCATTTTTTCGGTTGTCCGGGAATGTGTATCCTGTCTCTTCTCTCGCGTAAAGTTTTGAAGCTGACAAACGAGTTATTTTCTTGCTCTCCTGCGTCCGCCATGATTGACTTCCACTAACATAACAACCACCAGCCTCCAATGCAAGACAAGGTACGTCAAATATGGAGGATGCAAGGACGGCTACAAGTGACGTCATTTACGTCGACTCATACTATTCTATCCTCCTTGTCCCCAACGATACTACAGGGTTCGTACGCTTCAAAGACTTTCAAGGACCTTTTATCAGAATTTTTGTAAGGTAATATTTGCCTTATTTAAGAAATAAAAATCTGTCTTCAGATATAACGACCAGTACTTTACAAAATTTCTGGTACTGAAACACAAAAATCCCCTGAATCCCTTGATCCGTATGAACTGTATACTAAAATACTTTTTTTTATTTATGGTCTCAAAAATTGTTACATCCAGTGCAACACCACTGCTTCACGTTTTAAGCATAAGAGTCATCCTCACGTGATAGTGAATTTTATGCCCTTGTCTAAATAATGTGAATTAAGGAAGTGAATAACGAGGAGTTATATTTTTGGTCAACATTAATTTTCAAACTCTACATTGTGCATTTGTTCAAATATGAGGTTAACTGAAATTTCAATATTAAAAATATTTAAATGTTGGAAACGTTTATACCATGGCTAGTACGGAACTTCAGATATATTAAATGAAAAATTTATTTTTATGAGATCGAACGTTTTAAAGTAAAAACAACGATTATATGGGTATATTTCATTTCCCTATTTGTTTATAAATAATTTGTACTTTAAGCAAAATAGAAAATATTTCTGCTATTTATCCTAATTTCAAGTTTGTCCAATAGAGTTTCAATATAATTCCAATAGAGTTAATCCCTACTATGTGCTATGATGGTAATGGCACACAGTAATTTTCATTCAGCCAACCCGCAACTGGATCTTCAATACTATAGTAAGTTATTATATGGTACAGCTAGATACGGTTTTAAGGCAGCAATAGCATATACCTATTTTTTGTTAGACTAAGTAAATATTACTTCATATTATTTAAACATTTTAGCCAGATAGTTTATTATGTGTCATTTCTAGATTCTGTATTGCTGAAATACATTTTTAATAGTTTGAAGTTGCTATATCAAATATTTCGGGAAGCTTTTAAAATACACATAAGCTTTCAAATGCTTTACTTTTGGCCAAAAATATTCTTACACAAATCCATCAGATCATTATCAAAGCGTTTCCAAGTATGATTGTATGGACAGGGTAATGACATTTTTCGACATTTAAAAAAACTGTTATTCTAAGCAAACATTGACTTTATTTTATTAAATGGAACACTTTCAACACTGTCACTGCCGACTATTTTTATATTCTATTGCACCAGTATTTAAATAAAAAATGTTGTTGCCTATTTCTCTTGCATATGTTGTCAAAGAATATGAACACAATTTTTATTTTGGGAAAGTGGTATGAGATGTAATTAAAATATAGTCGCCAGTGGCAGGCCTGAAATTTGAGATAAAAATTAAAAAATAGATCAATATATATATATATATATTAAGGGCAGGAATTTACCATTACAGGAGCACAGGGGCGGCCGGTCCATTGGGGCCACTGGGTCAGGCCCCACTAGATTTTTCTGTTTATTTAAAAAATTTTGATTCATATTTTTAATTTAAATCTTAAAAAAAAAGAACTGTTTACTGAAAATATATTGCAAAGAAACTCCTTCTTACATCGTGCCCACTCATCCGTTGTCGACTCTCAGCATCTATTTCTTTCTCAGAGGCAATAAATCACTTAACTGGCCACTACTTACTTCTGAACACCAAGGTTACTGTATCTGGGCACAAGATTTTTGTGCCCATCTGGCGCGATAATGAGTATTTCCCTCCCTCACGTTTCATTCAATTTTGTCGATGTACTGCTCTTTTAGAGCTAAATCTTCCGTATTTTTTTGCAATGTGGGGCACTGGGCGAGAGGGCCCTTGATGCAAAGCTTCTGTTATACGGGGATTATCAAAAATATTTGGCGACATTTGTATTACTATTGCTGCTTATTCGTTAAATTACGCGATCTTTGAGTACTCTGTACTCTCTTTAAACGGAGACACATGTTATTGTTAAGGTGTATTCCAATCCAAACTGCTTATTTTCTAATTTATTTTTAAATTCGTTTTTACTCTCAAACGCATCAAACTGGCAAATTCTCTTATTTAGAAACTACATAATGTGACTTGTTTGACAATTTTTTAAAAAATGCAGAAAATATTGCAAAAAAAAAAAAAAAAAATAAAAAAATGCTATCAATGTGGGAGTTTTGAACTGAATTTTCCGGAGCGGGAGATCTGTGGATGAAAAAAAGGGTCCTATTGAAAAAATAATTGTTTTAAAATCAAATTATAATGAATTGAGCGAAAAATGAAACCACACGGCCTCTTAAACATCTCTTCAAAAATCACCTCAACAAGTTTTATGTTCTTTTAAAAATGAGTCTGAAAGTGTCCCAGAAAATTTCGAGCTGTTGAGGGTGGAAAAATATTTTTTCGAACACACCCTTAAATTCTTGAAATAAAAAAGTGAATTCTCTAGATGATTTACTATGCCCTTTTCAACAATGAATTTAGAAGAAAAACTTGAAATTAAACGCCTGGGACCTTATCAACCGAAGAATTTTGAAATGCAACGAAAAGATGGGGAAAAACTACCCTATTTCTCTACACAGTAGTATCAAAAATTTCTGTGGATTTCAGCAAGTGAAGAAAAAGAAACATTGTTCTGTTTTTATTGTTTATTTTTTGGAGAGGTGAAATTATGGAGTATGGCTGGCTGTAACGATTGAAGCATTTTTCTGAAAGAGTAAAAAAAAACATGAAATGAGTACTACTCATTTAAATAATGTTATTAACTATAAAACCTTCGGAACTGTCAATATTGTAGCGCAGTTGGATGAAGGTTACAGGATTTCATTACAAAAACATAATGAAATGTTTGATAAGAACAGGTATGTGCTAAATCGTAAACCGAGGTATGTTTTTAGATTTGGTCACATATGCCTCAAAACTGGACACTATATTGGAAGACCATTTAAACAATGCTACAGTATCTAAAAATACTTCAAAAACTATACAGAATGAGCTGTTGGATTGTATATATGAAACGTATATGCATGAAGTTAAAAATGAGATTTCTGCTTCTAATTTTGTAGATTTACAAGCTGACGAAACTATATTGATGTAAGCTGCACTTCGCAATTTGTTATCATTTTGCGATATATAAAAAACAACAAACCCTTGAAAAGGTTTGTTCAATTGATTGATGTCTATGATAAAACAGCAGAGGGACTTACTAAAATCTTAACTCAAAATTTAGAAAAGTTTTATTTAACCCAGGAGCGCTGCATGAGATTATCTCTCACAGTGGTACTTTTTTAACCCCTTGGGGACGAGCGACACGTATACGTGCCGCATGAAGCGCTCAGAATCCTTGTTTTTCCTCACCAGTAAAATTTTACTGTAAAATTTGCCATATTTAATCAACGCATTTTCTCGATTCAAGAAAACACAAATTTCTGTTTTTAAAAAACGGTGACAAAAGATTAAAAATTTCGTAAAAGGCTCCCGTCCCGAAAGGGTTAAGACTCTTATTTAAATCATTTTTCATTTTAATTAAAATTTCAAAATGTTTTACAATTATTTTACCTATTTCATGAATAAAAGTACTAAGCCAACCAAAAAAAGTTGATATTATATGAATGTAAAGTAAAAGAAAAGCAGTTGGGCATTCTCACTAGCGAGTTCTCCCGGGTTAAAAGATAAGCTCGTTGCGCAAGCATATGACGATGCGCTGTTGTGAGCGTGTGTCATACTGGAGTTCAAGAGCGAATGAGAGAAAATTTTAAAACATTTAAAAAAAAAACTCTATGGGACAGGAACGATTAAGCACACTCTTGCTGTTCTTTCAGTCCACAAAGATTTTATTAGTACAATATCAGAATTTGATGTAAAAGTAAGTCAAAGATTTGCTAGTCGAAAAAATCGACGCGCCTAATTTCTATTTAAATAATGCATTAAATTTTAATTTGTGAATAGATTAAATCTCTGCAAGAAAAATATGTATTTTTTCTATTAAATTATGAGATAATTATTTTTTGTTTGATTTGTGAATTTGTTTTTTAATTTAATAATGTTTGACCAGAGTAAGTTTAATGTGAATAATTTTAATTAAAATTAAAGTTAGTGAAAGATTTGCGCATCTAAAAACATACCAAACTTTTATTTAAATAATGTACTAAATTTTAATTTCTGAATAGTTCCAATGTTTGCAAGTAAAGTATATATTTTTTTCTGTAACGTTGTGAGATGTTTATTATTATTATTATTATTATTATTATTATTATTATTATTATTATTATGTTTTTTGTTTTTTAATTAAATAATGATTGATCAAAATATGTTCAATGTTAATAATGGCAATTACTGGTATGTTAAAAATTGTAATTAATCTGATAAATTTGAAATTAACGTTGATTACTTGAAAAAATAATTAAATTTATATTTACAAAAGTAAGATTACTTTTTTAATTTTATTTTTAAATAATTTGTTTTCATCTTTAAACAAGAATATTAATACATAAAAATTTACAATATGTTATGAGGACCGGGCCCCACCAGTGAAGATTGGCACGAGCCGCCACTGCTGGAGCATAAATATAATCATAAATTACCGTATCAGCACCATTATACACAAATCTCTTTTTTTACAATACAAAAGGATATAGGATACAAAAAATGTTCCTTGTACCCGAAACATTATAAGGTGAGGGTTGTCCCTGAGTATCCGCACTCAGTCCAAGTTTCATCTTGCATCAAAGTTCAAATTGCATCTTTTTTCTTTCAATTGTAAAGTGAACTAGTTGGATGTGCCAATCCCAAACTTTCTTCTGTCTTATACATCTTAATATTTCAAAACTTAGTTATACATGTTAATACTTCAATATTATAAGTTCAATACTATAAGCAACTTTGATTTTCATCTTAAATTTCTGCTTCAGTCGATTAAACGGCCTAAAAACGAGTTAATCTATATCATGATATTTGTTAAAATTATTAGTTTTTCCTTATTCTGTTGTTATATGCGGATTGTGAATAGCCGGCTTCGCAGGAAGTGACTTCCCGCCGCTGCACGAGCCGCCGATGCGTAATAGAACTACGCAAAATCAAGAAAAGTATACAAAAATCGCTATCACAGAGCCCCTTTGCCGCAAAATATTTCCAAATTCAAGGAGGACCTGTTGGCCAAATCCAAAAACATGCACAAAAATTTTGGCTCATTTGTATGCATAATTTTATACACTTTCGATGGTACAATAAAAAAATGGCTCAAACATCGCTATTTCAGCGCCTCCCTTTCGGCAATTTTTTTTTTCAAATTCAGGGAGGACTTGCTTGTCATAGTCAGAAACATACACAAAAAATTTGGTTCAATTCTATGCATAACTTCATACACTTTACGATGGTACAATAATGAAAATGGCACAGAGATCGCAATTATAGCGCTCCCTTCTGTCGAATTTTTTTCAAGTTCAGGGAGGACTTGCATTCCACAGCCAGAAACATACATAAAAAATATGGTTTCATTATATGCGTAACTTCATACACTTTTTGATGGTAAAATATTCAAAATCACACAAAAATCGCTATTACAGCGCCCCCTACCGACGAAACGAATCTTTTCCAAATTCGGGGAGGACCTGCTTGCTATAGCCAAAAACTTCAAATAAAAATTTGTTTCAGTTCTATGCATAACTTCATACACTTTTTGATGGTACAATGGCGACAGACACACGGACAAGCGGACTGACGGACAGGCAGACATTTTCTACAAGCATGTTTTTTGCGATCTCTGAATCCTGAAACGTGTAAATCCATCGAAAACCGGAAGTCGAAAAAAATTTCGATTACAATACTTTATTCTATTGAAAATAGAAGAAAGGAAAAATGTAGGGCGATAAGGTGCCAAAGCTTAATTTATTTATTTTAGTTTGTTTGTTTTATTTCAGGAGTTTCTCGTCGTTATTGCTAAACTCAACTTTGTAAATTTCGTCAAATTAAAAATGCTGAGATGTCCTGGTGCAGAGTTAATAGAACTTGTTCTTAGATTTCTCAACAGACGATGATACAGTGTTATTTTTAGGGTTTCGTTCATCTGACGAAACCCTATTCGTCTCGCTCCTCTGTCTGTCTGTCCGTCCGTCTGTCTGTCCGTCTGTCTGTCCGTCACAGAGCCCGTTCTCAGAAACTATACATGTTGGAGACTTGAAATTTTGCATACTTATAGATGAACACCTCACATCAAACAACAAATCATAAAATTTTGAAAAAGTTGGTAATTAACCTAATTACGGGCTAATTAAATTCTAAAATTAACCAATCAACCTTTTGAATGCAGGTGCGAACAAACGTTATCGAAATCCTCCTCAGTTTCTCCTAAGGGCTGCCAGTAAATTCGGCGGATGCTCCGTCAAATCAGCCGGTGCAGGGTTACCACGGAGTAATTTAAGCAATAACTGAAGTGGACCTTTAAAAACCAAAATCGGCTCTGCCGAAGTATCGGTCGTATAAATTCGTAACAGGTGTAGAAATACGCGGAAAAAATTCTACTTTATTTTGGTATAAATTACAAATTTCTGCGTAGGATAGAACGCAAAAAATCCACTAAAAATCGATCGATAAAAATTTAATTTCTGTGTTTGGAAAGACGATGAAAACAGATTTCCATTCACCGGAAGGCAGCTGTCGTCGTCTCTCAGACATATCACCGCGGGAGAAATTTAAGGGGAGGAAAGTCTAATACGAAATTTAAACTTTTTAAATATTAAATTTTTCGATTAAATTTTTTGACATCCGGGCTGGAAATTTCTCGCAGATTTCATACATACCCGGTTCGAAGATATAGCTTCATTACTTGCTGAGATATTAATTATTATTTTATTAATTCTTTTATTTCCATCAAATGCCAGATTAAGATGGAGGCACGTGCTTTTTTAACGGAGATTCCATTTAAATTAGGAAATCTAACAATTTGCGTGGGGTGTTTCGACGGCGCTCTATGAGATAAGTATTAATAATTCAATATGAAAAAGTTTATAGATTTATAAGTGTCCATCCCGCTATTTCCGAATAGCAATTTCAGGAAATATTTTAAATTATTGGTTAAGACCGCCACTCGATGTGTTCGAAACATTAAGATACTTTATAACACATAAGAAAAAGTGTAAAAAAGAATGGAGTGTGATATTTCGAGGAGTGGAGGGGGGGGGGGGTAGATTTATTTATTAAATCTTAGCGTTTGTTATCGCAGAAAATGTTTTAAATTCTTGGTTAAGACCGCACCGCCACCCTCCCGACCATGTATCTACGGAGAGATTGCGCAAAGGAGTTTCGTTCAGATATGCTTTTGTTAAGACTAGAGTGCGCTCCCTGGTGGTGGAATACGGAACTAACGTAACGCGATTTTGTTAGAATTAGGAAATGTAACAAGGCGATCCGTTTGCAACTTTAAGATACTTCATGGCACATAATAAAAAGCTTATAAAATAATGGTGCATGCAATTTCCTGTTAAGGGAGGGCGGGAGAGGGGCGCTGGATTTCTTTTTTAAAAATTAGTGTTTACGACCTTTTTTGATGTCGTTTTTTGAGGACTATGATATATTCAGACACGTGCTGCTTATGAAAATTAAAAATGTCAAAATTTTAGTTACCACTATTTCCGAATAGTACTTTCAGCAAATTTCTTAATTTATTGCTTAAGGCCGCCACCAACTGGAGTAACACATCCACTGATAGGCTGTTTAACAGAGTTTCGATCTGATGAACTTTTGTTATGAATAGTGTGCGCTCCCTGGTGGTGGAATTTGCAACTAACATAACGCAATTTTGTTAAAATTATGAAATCTAACAAGTCGATCTGCTGGAAACTTTGACATAGTTCATAACACATAATAAAAGGCTTATAAAAGAATGTTCCGTGCAAATTCCTGGGGCGCCTTCCTATCTCGGGTGCTATAGACCCGATCCCCTCGACTAATATACCTACGGATAGGCTGTAAAACGGAGTTTCCTTTGGATAGAGGTTTGTGTAGAATAGAATGCGCCCCCTGGTTAGGAAATGTGGAACTAACAGATTTCGCAAAAGGATGAAGTGTTTTAAAGGAATACTAAACGAAACCCTCTGTGCGATCTGTGATCACACTTACCCACTTGTTTATTTATCATTTGAGCAGATTTGCTTCGTACTGCTAAAAAAAGACTTCGTAAATATTGTAAAATTATAAAGTCTGGGCCTCCAAAGAGAGATATTTTAGAAAGCATACGTTACATTTTTGCATTAGAAAATCAACAATATTTATGATAAACTTATATATATATATATATATTTGCATTGCTTATGTGAAAAACGTTCATTTAGTCAGTAATAAAGATAACTAATTTTTCACATGCTTAAAATGATAAATTTTAACGTATGAGTAAATATTTTATAAATCGGAGTTATTGAGTCAAAAAATTTAAGATATAGACAGCACATAACGACAATAAAACATGGCGATTCTTATAATAAAATTAGACACTTAATCAGGAACTTACTGAAGGATGTCCACGAAATCTTTGTAATGGCAAATGGGAAAAAGCGCAAATGAATGCCTACAAAGTATAGGAATATGATATAATTTAACGTACGCAGATGATTTAAAAAAAAACTTTAGTTATAATTATATATTAATTGATATACCATGCTATCAGGCATTATTATTATTGTGGATAATAACATAAAATTGGTTTTCAGAAAAATTGTTTTCTGGATTTTTGGTATTTTCAAATAAGTAATCTTCGCCTTATTTAATCTCAGAATTTATAAAATGAACATTACTATTATATTGAAATATTTGTTATGAAAAATTTGGAAACACAATCACCCAGGTTATCGCATTGTTATATTTTAGAAAGGTTTAAAACGCTCTACCTGTTTTTACTGCAATGTCAAATCGATTTTCACTTTTTTTTTCTTTCTTTGAAATGTCACAATATTATAAACGGAGTAGAACATTACATTGTTACATTTTATTGAAAGTATGTTTTAGTTTTATAACTTTTATTTTATGTATTACAAAGAAATATATTATGTAATTTTTATTAACTTAAGTGAAAATTTTGGACATTGGAAAAGAAATAATGTATAATGAATACAAAGACATTTAATCATCCATTTTGACTCTGGTTTGGTCATTTTCCGAGTTTCACATTATTAACATTATCAGTGTTTGGATACTATCATTATTATATGGAAATAATAGCAAAACCATTTGTTAAAATAAAATAACACTCAATGAAAAGACTTGTTCTCTTAATAAGACGCTAGACCACAAACATTTTAAATAACAATTCAATGCTTCTATGATACAGCGATCGTCTTTATAAGTGTTTCAGAATATTCAAAATTTCATACCAGGAAAATATACTGAGAAATACCAGCGTTGAATCTGAGCTGAGTACGTATTGTGAATATGCTCGCGGTCGCCCTATATATAACCCCTCCCCCCCAGACTTTCTACATATACACCCAAACTTCGTTTTTTTTTTTTAAGGTTAAAGAATTTTATGTTTCAATTTTTATGGTGAAATTATCTTTGAATCGGCTACCATTTTCGTTTCAGTTCTTCAGGAAAGAGTCCGCGATTTCACCTTTCCCGCGAATACCAGAGGTAGAACTACGTTTATAAAGGCCCGGAAAAAAGTTAAAAACCTATATTTACAGATCTTATTTTATAAATTGTAAATGTACTTTGTTTGCATACAAAACACCTCTAAACTATGAAAATATCCGAATACAACACAGTTTATATGGAGGTTACATACGGTTTTTTTCAACTGATTTTTTGTTTATTTATGAATTATTCCAAAACAGGTAGTATTGTAAAGCACGTAAACCTTCCACGTTACGGAAAAAATTAAAGTAACCGCTTATCAGAAAGAAAGTAAAATCGCAATTTATTTCATTAGTCAAAGAGCAGTGTTTGTATTTGTAATATAATTTTATAGAACCAGGAATTATAGTTGTGTATGAAATTTTCTAAAATAGTGACAGTAAGTTTACAAGATAGTGAATCGTCACACGGTGGCTGATTTACCGGCTCTATCTGGCCAAAAGTAGATTTTTAAAAGTTTATCCTAAAGCAATTTATTTTTTGTCTGTTACAGCTCAATAGTTAGGGCATTGGACCCTGTTATTTGTTTTGATATAAATATAATTGTTTGATCTATAGACTAGTGCAAAGTTGGTGCTTTTTAGTTGAGAATGAATCTATCAATTTGAGTATAGTTCTGTAACCTGTTACTTGAAGAGGAATAAAATATACTGCTCGATTATGGGCGCTTTCAAACAAAGTATGGACTTTATTTTATCGGATTTATGTGTAAAGTTATATGATAAAGCACGATTAAGCTCAATTTTTGATATGATTAAATAGCTTAGATTATTACATTTTCGTTCCAATTTAATCTGTCTGCCATTAGGTGCCTCCCCAGTTTTTCGAATTTTTTTAGCTTATTAACGCTGAAAAAAAAAATTTGAAATTTGAGTTCAAGTACAATTTTATTTTTATCAAAGACAGCAGAATTTGAGTTAGTCACATGAAAAACTTTTGCCCCATTATGCAATGGCAACAAGATTTAAAATTTAACGAAAATGTGAATTTGAAAATGTTTCGTTTATAGAAGAAAATTACAATGAAGAGTATATGAAGTTTTTCAAGCGCAAAGTGTTTAAATTTAGGACCAAATTTGGACAAAAGTTGCCAGTAGTATGTAGATATCTCAGGACAAAATGATTTAAAATATATTACTTAGCTGTAAATTTCGAGTGGTTACAAAATTGATCCCGGCAAATTCTCCAAATTCAGATTTGATACAATTCAAAACATAATGTAGACATTTTCCCATGATATTTTATCATTTCCATTCTTTACATAATGTTCCTCTGTGCAGAGAAAAATATAAATATACAACAGAATATACAAAACAGAACTTTTCTTTAAAGCTGTCGACTGTTTGTCCCATATCTTAAATTTTACAAAAAGAAATTTCAGTATTTGTTAAAATAATGCAAAAATAGTTTTATCACTTTAGCTTCCATACTGTTAAGAAAGTATCATTAAAATTATCAAAAAGAACACAAAATCAAGCGTTAATCAGATTATGAATTTTTTTTCAATGCGTTCGGACTACTATAATAAAATTTTATAGCTTAATAACGTGAAAAAGAATTTCTAAGAAATAATTTGTAAAACATATAACACACGTTCGTAAGCACAATTTCAACCAAAGTCGAAAAAAATAACTTAAAATTTTGTACATCCCTATACTGTAGATTTCTGATATAATTCACAATATGCTAAAATTTCGAACAGTTAAGGAACGCATAGCACAGTTAAAAATTCCCCGTCAGATTTTTTTCCACCAATAAACGGAAATGTACTGCAGATGTTTTATGCAACCCTATATATGATTTATAAAATTTATACAGACTAAATAGTATGGAATATTTTATAATTTAAAAAAGCGTTCCACAACTGAAAATGCACTTACATCAATTTTTGGAAATAACGGTCAAATGACCTGCCAGAATGCTGCAAATTTTTAACAGTGTATGATAAAAAAAAAGTGCATCCCCGGTTTTCACAAAATTTATGACTCGAAAAAAAAATGTATATACAGATTTGCTTCAAAAATGGCTGATATAGCGACGCGCAATTTTACTTTCTTCTTCGACGTTCCTTTAAAGTTTGGAAAAAATATCATTTATTCATGGAAAAGTACCTAGTTAATGATAATATGCATGTATAATTCTGTTTCAAAAACAAAATAAATTGACATTAAGCTTAACTTGTATAGCATAATTGCAATACATTTGTGGGATAAATATAAATTAGCTTTGTGAATAGAATTCTTTTATTGTTGAATTTAACTCATGTTTTGTTGCTAGATATTAATTTACTCTGAAATATAGTAATAAATAAATAAATAAAACCTATCATTATTGCGTTACATGCTCATTCTAATCAATAAATTTGTCAAATATGCTTTTTTAAAGAGTGTTTTTCTTATTCATTTCTGTCTTATGATTGTTCCGTTCCTTTAATTTATATAGATGTAAAAATTAAAAAAAGATTATTCAAACTTCCATCAATCCTTGAACATGCAATTGTTGTACTAAGAAGAAGAATTTAGATTTACAAGTCTGTTACGCTATTTGGATTTCAATTGATAAAAATGGGTACGACATATGTCAACCTTATAATCGATTATAGATTTATTTCATGATTCATTTCATACAACACAAAATGAAAATATTTGAGCATTAAATCTTATATTTTATGGTAAAACAAACATTTCTCTACACAACTAAGTGATTTCAAATAAATCAAAAATGCATTTCTTAGCATACATTATTTCGAAATAGATTTATAGAAGAACAAAAAAAACATGCGTCCCGCATAGATTATGAAACACTTTCCAACACATTCAAAGTTCTGCAATAAAACATTGCAATCTATTAACACCTTAACATCAAGGACGTACGATGCGTACGTCTATATTTTATGGTAGACGACTACCAGATGTACAGAAAGTACATTCGTGTGGAATATGAAAATACAAATTCACACTAAAAGGTGGTATATACGTCCGTACTTGAAAAAAGAAGTCTGTGTGTCAAGGTTTTAAGGTGAAAGTTGATGTCTAAATAAACAATTTAGGATATGTGTAACACATTCGAAAACTTAATTTCTTCAATTACCATCAATAGTAGGATAAATAACCGAATTGTTTTCGGCAGCTTTGTATATGATCTGTAAATATATATACTACCCTGTGTGAAAAAAAAAGTTAATTCAATTAAACTCATAGCACAACTGAAAATTTACTATTCAGCAATTTCCGTTATTAAACGGAAATGTAATTAAGATTTTTTTGCAGTCTTGTGTATGATCTATAGATTTGTATGTATACTATCTGATATGAATAAAAAAAAGTTATTCATTTAAACTCATAGCACAGCTAAACATTCCTATTCAGCAATTTCCGTTATTAAACGGAAATGTACTTGAGATCTTTTTAGCAGCCTTGTGTATGATCTATTAATTTGTGTGTATACTACCTGGTATGAAAAATTTTAATGCAATTAAACTCATAGCACAACTGAAAATTCCTATTCAGAATTTCCGTTATTAAACTTAAATGTACTTGAGATCTTTTTTGCAGCCTTGTGTATGATATATAGATTTGTATGTATACTACCCGGTATGAAAAAAAAGTTATTCATTTAAACTCATACCACAGTTGAAAATTCCTATTCAGCAATTTCCGTCATTAAACGTAAATGTACTTGAGATCTATTTGGCAGCCCTGTATATGATCTATAGAGTTTATACACACCAAATAATATGGAAAAATAATAGCATAAATAATAATTAAATTTAAAAACCCATACCAAACCTGAAAACGCAGTCCCAGCAATTATTGTTCATCGGCAGTGATGTAGCCAAATCATTTTATGTATCCCTATAAATGAACGATAAATTACCAGATTCTACTGTAAGTGCCCTGTAATACACCGCAGTGATATTATAAATTTGAATATTTTTAAAATAGCGTAATATCATAAAATACACCGCAGATGACTTTTCCTATATACCGTAATGTGACGGAATTCTTTTGAGTATCCCTGTAAATTAGGGATGCACAATCTATGGCCCGCGGGACAAAAGTGGCCCTCGATGGGTTGACGTGTGGCCCGCGAATTTTGTCAATTTATAACTAGAAAAAATTGCAATTTTTGATCATATGGTCGCAGAAATAAATCGCGAATTTCGTCAATTTGTCGCGGGAAAAATTGAAAATTTCGCCTGTGAGTTAAGAATCGCGAATTTCTTTGATTGTGCGCGGAAAAAGCACGAATTTCTTTGTTCGTGCAGAAAAACAGCAAATTTTGTAGATGATGCCCGAAAAAACCGCGAATTTCGTTGATCGGGTACGGAAAAATTGAGAATCCACCCCCCCCCCCTTCCCGAATACAGTCAGGGAATATTATAACTCCTTGAAAATAATCCTTGCTATATCACTGTTATAAATACAAATGTAAAATGTTGATACGTTCTTGCCAACTGAATTTGATATGTTGGCTGGGTAGGGGAACCTGGAGGAGTAAAACTCCCCCCCCCCCACCTTCTGAAACCACATTTTTTATCTGATTATACTCCAAAGATCACCTCCCCAAAATATAATTCTCTCCGTGTTACTGATGTGGCCCCCGACAACCCAGACATTTTTGTAAGTGGCCCTTCTTTTAAAAAGGTTGTGCACCTCTACTGTAAATGAACCATAAGTGCTACATACTTCACTTTACATACTGAATATACCATAGTAAACACCAATAATCATATTTACGACAGTTAGAGCACGGACATCCCGCAGACGGCAGACGGTATACGGCAGGGACGGCGAACCTGTGCCACGCGTGCCACTTTTGGCACGGCATTGCTTGTGGCTCTAAATAAAAATAAAGTGATATTTCACACAATCGCAACTGATTTTTTCTAAATTCAATTAAATTGAAATTGAAAAATTTTAATTTTGCATATTATATTCTAATCTAATTAATTATAGTCCCAAAATTGTTTCGAACAAAGACGATATTTGAAAACTATCTGCAAGAATTGTTTATTAGACAATACTAAGTTCCGAAGGTAAAGTTATGGCAACTTTGAATTTATTTCAGAGCTATTCAGAGAAATTGGCGTTTGATATGTTAACTGTTTTTTTTTTTTTTTTTTGCCTATCTGTGCTTTCGAGTCCCTGTTTTCACAAATGAATAATATTAAAACTCAAACTGAAAGCATTTGTCAGCTAAATTCGGATCAGTTTGCTTTAAAATTAAATTGATATTAAGATGCAACAACAGAAATCAAATTATATCGCATTAATTTTTTTTTTAAATTAATTTCTAAAATATGTTTGTTTCCATAATTATTATAGTGTAGCACCTATATGTATGTTTCTAATATTTTATAAACCTTAATAGAAATTTTAAAATAATTTTAATCCATTATTTTTCCATCTACTAAATTTGATTTTTAACTGGCACGTCATGGTCACGTAAAATAATTGTTGACCAAATTTGGCACGTGGCAACAAAAGGTTCGCAAACCCTGGTATACGGCAAGCAGAAAAACCGAATTCATAAACACTTTTCAATTATGTTGGAATGTGTTAAAAACCAGCTTTTTAGTTTACATAATGTTTGATTTTTTTTAACGCTACTGTGAATATATCCAAGTTTAGCAGAAATATATTAATGCCTTTCAAAATTACGCATTCAATCTTTTAACAGAGAATACTATATACTTATTTTAATTAACAAAAATTTCTGCATTTCTCTAAGAGTTTAATAATTGAATCGAAAGAATTGAATCTCTAGTTTAATTATCTAAAATCAAAAAATGAAACTGTATATTAATTAAGCAAATGTATTTTTATCCAAGAGATGCCTCTAATAGAAAAACATATGACTTTTTTTTTCTAAATTCTCCAAATTAATTTTAAAGAATTATGAATGAAAACAAATACTGAATTATTATTAAGGCATATATATATATTAAACTATGAGATGGAGAGTCGATATGTAATTATATTTGCAACAGCCTGGGAATAATAAGTAAGCATTTCAGCTCTGCTTAAAAATATTAAAAACACGCATTAGCAATATTTAAATGCGAAAACATTTCAATTTATCTAATGTGTTTTTCAAAAATTCTATTAAGTAAGCAATGTTTGTAAAAAGTTGTATTCATTTTACTATATTCACTATATGAGAAACACAAATGAATAAAAATAATGTTTTTTTTTTTTTTTAATTAGATTTGAGTTAAATTAATATAATGAATTTTTATTAGTTATATACCATTATGTTAATCGGATACATTTACTGAAAATCAAAACAAAATATATACATTTTTAAACTAAATGTTTTATCTATTTCTTTTCTAAAAACATTGGAAATTTAGAAAGATAAATTAGATAAATAAATACTCATTCTTCTTTTAAAATATGAATTTTCTGAATGTCCTGTTACTCAATTTTATTGATGTTTAACTGTATAATGTCTCGCATTAGAAAAATCAATTAAATGGTGTTTCAAACTCATAAATAAAATTTACATGTTTTGTAGAATTTTTAGAAAAAAGTTGAAAATCAAAATTTGTTATTAACAATAATTTGCTAAAGCGTGCAGTATAAAACATAAAATAAAATATTGTCTATAGACTTTTACAGACTGCTGAAAAAACTCTGAAATGAGACATTAAAAGAAATTTGAAACAATCGTAATTTGTGCAAAAGATGTTAAAATTTTGAAAAAAAAACCCCGTTAGTTAGATTTTTTGTAATTTACATATTGCACAAAGAAAATAGAATTTCTAAATTCTTCATACATTACCTACCTAAGCTGTTTGATTACCATAAAATTATATACAAAGGCATTATCTATTTAGCTGGTATAGCCTTTGCATTTTTAAAGCAATTTAAACATACGCCCTTATAAAGTGTGATTCACAAAGATCTAAACAATAGCCTACACTGTTAAAAATTTGCAGCATTCTGGCAGGTCATTTGACCGTTTTTTTCCGAAAACGGTTACACAACCGTAATTTTAACACTGTTCTGACCATATTATTGGCCATTTTATGGTCAGAATATAATTAAATTATGGTTATGAAACCGTTTTCTCAAAAAATCGGTCGAATGACCTGCCAGAATGCTGCAAAAATTTTAACAGTGTATTTCCTGAAATCTTGCCGCTAGACAGATACTTCCAATTGCAAAATTTCATAAACTAAGGCGCAAAATATGATGACATAAGTTGCAATCCCATTGGGGGTCTATTTGAGAAAAGACAGAAATAATTTTTTATACGGCCCCTCTAGGATGAAATTTCCAATTAAATTTTTTTTCTTAATTATTCCCGAATGAAACACAAAAGATTCCATCTAGATATCTTCAAAACTCACAGAGATATGCCCTTTTAAATAATTCGTCAAATTTTAAGGGATTAGACATAGAATGAAATGCATGTAATTCAAGAAACAAAGCTAATTTAAGGGATTCGAGAAACATTTTTTTTATATTATTATTATTGAGTTAGAATTTATTTTTTTTTGTGTGATGGTTAACACTATAATTTGTAAACAAAATCTCATTCTAAAATTTCTCATAAAGTTTTAATTTAAAATTATTTTTTTATATCGAAGAACTTAAAATTTTTATAACTCGAAAGAAATATTATTTGTCGAATTACAGTGTTTTTCATTTAATGAAAGAGAAATACATAAGTTTCATTTTTGTTTAAGCATTTTTTTAAATATTAATAAAAAAAAATAAAAATGATGCAACTTATAATTAAAAAATCATATTTTCAGAAGCAAATATATATATATTTTTAATTTGCTGAAACAAAAATAATTGAAAAAAAAAACAAACATACTCGAAGTTTTATTTGTCGTTAACGATTCTTGAGTTAGGGTCGGGTACGGACCCCGGCCTGCAGTTCAAGCCCAACGTGCCGGCCTTTCCGGGCGTTAGTTTTATCTGAAGTCTCGAGTTGGGCCGGGACGGGCTGGGTTGCGCTCGTCACCTGACTTACTTTTTTCAAAAGGATCGGTTCGGGTCGGGACTGGATTCGTTTTTCCTAGTTCTAAACGGGCTGATAATTTCAATCCCAGTCTCGACCCAGCCCGTATGAAAATCAATGTCTGTGAATGGTGTGGTCTGTTCAAAAATCAGTAAAATTTGGCCCGGCCCAATTTTTTTTTTCAAAAAAATCTATAGATTTTTAAATCGCCATTAGTGAACAATTAAACTTTAAAATTTATTCTTTTTAAAGAATAGTAGATTTCTAGGCAATGACATTAAAATACAGTTAAACTTATGAAAAAGTACCTGCCTACGACGGAATCCTGTTTTAAACAAAAAAAATCTGTTGATCATGGCAAATTGCATATAGTAATACGCGAGGAAAGAATAAAATACAGTTACACCTGCTAAGAATGAAATTTTTCCATAACTCATTTTTTTTTCTTTGCTATTTTATTCCGCCTTAGAAGATTTTACTGTATAGCAATTTTCAAACTCATGGAATATGCATTAACACTATTAATGATAACTGAAATATTTACATACATACAAATAGAGATTTATTAGATGATAAATATCACAGCCGCTTCTTTAAAAACGAACATCATAAACATGAAAAAAAGCTAAAATAAGTATTTTTGTAAGAACTCCTCGTACAAAACAACATTAAAATATACCGAAGTAAAAATCCATCTTTTGTAGAAATTCAATCGGGCAGAGCTGTTGAAATTTCAACATTTGGGCCGGTCGATTAATATTTTTGTACGGGCCAGGCCGGGATCGGGCCTTAACAAATGGGTTTCGGCTGTCCGTTGGAAAACACTCTATCAGGCTTGCAGCTTGGATCTACGGTTCGGATTTCCCTCCCCCCACTCCTTTCCCATTTAAATTTTTATACCAGGCCTAGGAGGGCCGAACATTTTGTTCGATGGGTAAAGAAGGGCCCGGGTCTGGAATTTTTGGCCTGCGCAGATATCCAGTTTATGTCGAGCCTATTTTAGAATTTTCAACGTAAAATTTATCAGCTCTTGTTTTATGTCCAAAAGGAGAGGCACTGTCTTTAATCGACTTTTTATAACGTATAATTTGTGGAAGATCTCTTTTTCGCATTCCAAATGAAATCGCTTACAGGTATGCTTAAGTAGTGTAAGTCACGAATTTTGGATTTTAATATCCTTGTGAGTTTTGCAGTTATCAATATGGATTTTTTTGCATTAATTCAGGAATGGATCTGGAAATGTTTCCTAATTGGAAATCGTACCTTACGGAGAGTCGTATAAAAGTTTAGCTTTTGCATTTTCTCCAATAAGGCCCCCATCGAGTTGCAACTTATTTCATCAAATTTTGCACCCTTTATTTTGAAACTTTGCAGTTAGTATTATGTATCCCGGGGCAATATTTAAGGAAATAGGCTACTGTTTAGATTTTAATGAATCAGACTGTAGGGTAACTCTAGCATAGATGGCCATAGTTTTTAAAGATTGAAATGAAAATTCTTAGAATGCAAATACAAGAAATATTGATGCATATTTAAAATTCTTATACATATACTCATAATAGTTTATGCAAAAATTAATTAAATATTGTAAACAAAAATGATTAAACAAAATTGAAAATTAAATGACAGATGGCCATCCCTCCTTAAAGTCGAGAAAAGATGGCCACCCAATACAAGAAAGAAAAAATTATCAAATAATAACACATTTCATATAGTTAATCATAAAAAACATACAGCAATTTGTAAAGATACAGTTAAATGATGGAAAATGAGTGAAGAAAACTTGAATAAACAAAATTTGAAGTATAATTTCAATACTTCACTTTTCGTAAAATCTTACCACATGCCTGGCAAAAGTCTTGATAATTTGTACACGTTTCATGGAACCACTTCAGGTACCTTATGCATTGTATCTAGGCACTCTTTTTGGATGTGATATTATATTGTTTTGCACAATCAACACAGTGATCTTAATCCAATTCTATTTACTCGGAATCTGTAGAATCTGATAATTTAAATGCTTTCGTTTCCTTCGCTACTGGAATTGTCTTTTTTTTTCCCTTGCGTTAATTGTAGATTTATTACGTTAATTTAGTTTATTTATCAACTTTATCAGTTTCTGTTATGAAAGTTTCAGACGTTTTTCAGTATTTTCTGAAACGAATAAATCGTTAGGTCTTATTATATTATTATTGTTATTATTATTATTAAAATATATATATTATTTAAAATTTAAATAATTATATCAATTAACATATTTATAAACGTAAACGTTATATACAGTAGACGCTCTTTTTTACGAACCTCTTTTTCACGAACACTTGCGATTTTACGAACTATAGAGTGGTCCCGAATACTCTCCCCTAGAAGCAATGTAATTTTTCGCTCCCATTTACGAACTACGGATTATGAAAATATCTTTTTTGCAAACCGAGTTTTTAAATTTCTGCATTTTTTTTATATATATAGGAACGCAGTGTCACGTCAAATAAACTCTCAACAGGTGCAATGAGCCATCAGGTGCATTCCAAGAATGTGTTGTTTTTCTCAACATCTTTCGGAGGAAGGGGGCATAGCAACAATTTCAAGTAGTGGTTGTCAGGACTAAGGCACTTTTTTGAAAGGAGCAATAACTGTGAAAGGATTTCAAGCACAGATAAAATGGAAACATATATTTTCCAAAATGTGATTTTTTAAAAAAGATAAGTGATTATTTTCATTCCTAATTTTTATCTATATTTTTATCTATGCATTTTTACCTACTAAGTGCTAATCAGTCTGTGTTTTCATATGTAATGTTTTTAAGGCATAGTAACGTACGTTCCTGTGTAAAATTATTTTTTGTGCATAAATTTGCATTTATTCAGGGTTCGTACGGGTACGTTACTTTCAAAGCCAAACATCAGAATTTTTTTATACAAAAATAAATCTAGTTTAAACGGACGAAATTTCGCCTTATTTCAGGAGAGATTTTCCATAGAAAAATACTGGTATCGAATAATTTCTTAATCGGGAAATTCAAGCACCCGTACGAACCCTGTTATTTCTTGTATTTTTAAAAATACACGCATAACTTTATTAAATAATAAATAATCTTGAAGTACTGCTTCATCTATGAAGAGGGGGCAGTTTGAGAAAAATAGACAAAAATAATGAACGTAATCACATCATTTTTGTTGTTTTTCTATTTTACGAACTTTCTATTTTACGAACTATTTTAGTGTTCCCTACGAGTTCGTAAAATCGAGCGTCGACTGTATTTATTTTAAATTTAATTATATTTAGTTAAAATCATCACTAAGTATAATTTTGAAATATTGATTAAAGGTAACCATCTCTCCTCGATTTCATGTGGCCACCTCTCTTGAAATTGAAGGACTGATGGTCACCCAATTTAAAGCATCAATAGCCATTGTACGTTTTTGTTTTAGTCTTAGAAGTAAAGATTAGATTATATACGTCCCTTAAAAGACCATATAGTAATATATATATGTAACGTACGTACTGCAAAACATTCGGATACCTAAGTAAATATATATATATATATATTCTACAACATATTTAATTTACATTCATATTACATTTATTTTTATAATCGAAAAACACAATTGCACGTCGCAATAAATAAACACGTTGAACTATTTCATACCAACAATGTTTATATTGGAATCTATGATCACGTTTTAGAGATATTTCAACTGGTCATCTCTCCTCTATGCCATCTATCCTAGAGTTGCCCTATATCAATTTGTCAGTTTTCCAAAAACTGTTAATGTCCAAAAAATTTCGATTATTCATGTTTTATTTTATATTTTTATCCATCTATGAGTTATTTGTTAGTAAAGCATACAACATTTGCTTTCTAATATTTTGCAGGTGAATTGATATGGTTTAATTTAGCATAATTGATTTGATTTATATATTTTTATGACACATGCCTTTGCCTCAGAATCAAAATTTTAAAATAAACACACACATACACACAATGACAGTTCAAAATCATAGAATGGCTATTTTGAGATTATGAGAAATTTATTCACTTTTAACGAATTTCTTAATATATTAAAGAAAATTCTTCTCTATCTAGTGTCTTGCAAATTCAAAAGCACTCATTATAGTTGAGAAGTGTGACATTTAAAATGAATTTTGGAAGATTTGAATTTTTTTTTAAATATGGTAAAATTCCAAATCTAGTTATAGTTATATAATTTATCTGAACAAGTCAAGAAGTTCAAATGATATACCAAATTTAAGTATTTTTATATATAGAAGCATTTCATAATGATTATGTAGCTATTATTCAATTTTTGTAAGATTTCACACCTTATATTTATAGCAATTACTTCGCTTTATACATTCTAAATTTATAAATGTTTAAAATTTTAATATTATTTCATATATTAATCATCTTATACATTTTTTTATATATCATGCTATTTGTCTTCAAGGACATTTCACATAAAAAAAAAAATTAATCAGTTTTATAATCAAACAATATACTAAACTAGGTTAATTTAACACAATTATTCTAATTATTCCAATTAGAATAATTGTGTTAGATTAATCTAGTGTAATTACGTATAAAGCGATTTCTGGAGTTCCATTACCTGAGATTTGTTCTGTTGAGCTGAACCAGGTTTCAGACCAGATGTTATAATCATTAAGGTTAGCTGGGTGAGAAGGATCCACCAGATTCGTCCGGGATACCTCATATGATAGAGCACTGGCGACTTCAGCCAGGAGATCCCTGCTTCGAATCCTGGTCCGCACATTTTTCGCCCACTTGGAAATTTACATCTAATATACTAAAGTTTTAGCTAATACGTAAATCAAAACACACTAATATATTTTATTATTTACATTCTATATATTGAAATAAATCATTATTTAATATTTAAAGAAAATGTTATTTGTATGCATTATGGAAAATATAAAAATATTTTAATTATCCATTGAAATCTTTAAACATTTTGGATTATGAGCTACATGCAAAAATACATTGAATTACTTATGCATGATATGCGCATACATCAAAATCCTCTATACGTGACTTTTGGGTATTTTACCACTTTCCTAACTATCCCGAGTTATCTCTTGTTCATATACATTGCTATTAATTATCATCCCGAGAAAACTCGAGCTTAGCAGAGTTTGTTAGTACGATGTCTTTTATCACGTTTTTCCTGACCCTGAAGCTTAAAAAACAAGTTGGTAAGTGTGATCACAGATCGCACAGAGGGTTCGTTTAATATTCCTTTCAAAACACTTTCTTTCAAAACATCCAGCACATTTATCGACATAAAACCTCTTCTAAATTATGATAAATCCTCCCAAAACTATCCTAAACTTTCAAACAGATTCGCCTTGCTATATTTCGTAATTTTATTCGTGCCCCTTTTCCCACCGAAATGGGACGCGCCATTCTTTTTTATGATTTTTTATCATGTGTTATAAACTAGCTTAAAGTTTCAGGCCATTTTTTCCTGGTTCCACTAACATTTCAATTATTTAAAAATATTAAATATGATTTTTCAACGTCGAAATTCAATTGTAAAAAATTACCATGGAACAATGAAGCAAACTGTATTGTTTTAAAGAGGCAATTGTTTACTTTATTATTTTTTGAACTATAATGTTTGGGAATAAAGTACGTCTTTGGTCCATTCACTTAGTTTCATATAAATTGAATGCATTTCATATGTTGGACTATTAAAACGCCCTTGCAATAGGATCTGGTAATAAATTAACGTTGCAAACTCGATAAATAATTTTTTTTTAACATTTAAACTCAGTAAGCCAATTGTAAATATTAAGCACACGATAAAAAATTTTCGCCATGTTATCCTCAGCAACTAGAACAAAAATACTTAACGTAACATTTTGTAGAGTAACATTTGAAAAAAATGTTACTTAAAACTTTTTTTAAGAGCTTTTATAGTATAAAAGGTGAAAACGTAAATATTTCCTATCAAAATAAAAAGCTAATGGAAAACTATGAACCCACATGGGTTACAGGTTGCTAAAGGTAATATTTTGACACTTACCTTATTTGTAGCTATTATCGAGATATTTTTACTATAGAAAGTTTGGAGAGTTAAAAACTACACACGAAAATAATTGTTTACAAATACATCCAGTGTTGCCACTAACAGAAATTTAAATGACCTCAAACTATTCTAAATACCCCATAGTTGAGTATAAAATATTTTTCAAGGGCAAAATCCTCAAATTATCTTGTTTTGTTTATTGAATACAAACAATAAACACTTTTTTATGTGATGGACCAAAGTAGCTCCGGTGTACGGTAGTTAAAAAAATTTCTACTGTTATTATCAAACTCTAGTATAAAAATATTTTTCATTTCCTTCCGATTGCCGAAATTAAAAAATAAAAACATATTGTCAAAGAGAATGAAATTTCAAGTCGGATGGCGTAAAAATAGTAGCTCAGAAATCGATATCTTAATACGATAATTTATTAAAATAGAGTAATAAACTATTAGTGTAATATTTTAATAATTGATTAATACGATAATTTTGGTCCTGTATAAAAATTATGAGTCCGTTTTTAATTGCAAGGCGCACTTGTTTTGTTATCGCCTAGAATTCAATGACATCAGGCATCTGTCGCCTTCACAAATGAAAAAAAATAAAAGATTTTTTCTCTAGATTCTTAACGAATTTTCAAGTTTTTTAGGTACGATCGAGGTAATTTTTAGAATTCCTCAAAGCTGATTTTTCCTCGTCTTGTGTACTACTTTCGAATTTCTGGGATGCGTAGAAAAAAAAAAGTAATCGCGCCGTAAAGAAATCGCCAGCCAGTTCTTATCTGCTTGTTTTTAATCCGTGAAAGATGTCGTTTTTGTAATTTGATAAAAAATCCATGCTTTTTTGAATTATGAATGCCTTTCCGATCTTGTAATTGGGTTTTTTAAATTAATAACGTACTCTAATTACGACTTTTATTTTATGACTTGTTTGATGTGAGGTGTTCAGCTATAAGTATGCAAAATTTCATTTCTCCAACTTAATAAGGGGGGCTCAGTTAGAAAGAAAATGCTTAAAATACACAAATTAGAGTCTATAGAGGTATTTATTCGACATTTTCATAAATTTATGATTTGTCATTTGATGTGAGGTGTTCAGCTATATGTATGCAAATTTTCAAGTCTCCAACATATATAGTTTGCGAGAACGGGCTCTGTAACGGACGGACAGACAGACAGAAGAGTGTGACGAATAGGGTTTCGTAAGATGAAAGAAACTCTAAAAAGAAAATATCTTGCTTTGGTTGGCAGTTTTCCAAGTTTTGTTGGAGAGTTTTGGAGAGTGAGACTGGACACGTGTTTCGCCCAATTGTATCTCCGGCGGCTGCTGAATAAGTATGGCAAGTTACGTTTAGAAAGAGTAAAAAAAATGGAGACTGCGTAGGAAAGCGAAAGCTATGCAGATGATTTTTCAGATAGTCATTATGAAGAGGTGGACTTTGAACATAGTGGAAGTGATTCTTCTGTAAGTAGCCTTATGGAAGACGATAGTTCAAGTGATTCGGAAAATACCTATACAATTTAGAATAGAAGCTGTGGAAAAACTAATTGTTAGAAAATCATTATGACGATTTTTGTGCCAAAGCAGGAAGATCCAGCATTAGTCCTTTACCACTCAAGCTAACCACAAGGCATTTTCCGAATGTTATTCCTGCTATTGAAAAAAAAAAAAATTAATCCCAACGAGACAGTGTGCTCTATTCTCCCGTAAAAGTGATTCAAGAGGTAAGCCAATAAGAAAAAACATCAGATACTAGTGTGCCGAATATCAGGTTTCACTTTGTAGGGTCTTGTGCTTCAAAAACTATCATACAAAGAATAATATTTAACATTTTACATTTTCCCGAGATAACTCGGAATAGTAAACTGGTAATAAAAATAAATGATTTCACACCTGTAAAAAATTAAAAAATCACCTTAAAACATGCATACTATGTCTTCAGCACCTTATATTTAATAATGAAAAAAAAATGATGATTTAATGCAATTAAAATGAAATGACAAGGGGAAAGTTTAAGAAAAAGAATTATGATGTTAATTGTCTAAAAATTATTTTTAAAATTTCAGGTAAGTATAATTATATATATCTATAAATGTATTCAAAGAAATTGTCCGTCCTTTAACCTTGTAAAAATAATTATATGTTATAAAAAAGCCAGAACTGATTAAAATTTACAGGCGATAAAATGAAAACAATTTAAGGTACATTTTAAAAATTTATTTCAATAATTTTTTATGTGTATTTTTTAAATTAATTACATCTTAGTTTAAATGCAAAAATGAACACATTACGCAATTTATCTTTTATAAAAGTGGTAATCCACTTGTTCTTGTAAGCATTTGTATATTATATAATACGATGCTAGCTAACAATCTACTTGCTTAAAAAAAAAAAAAAAAAAAAAAAAAAAAACTTTAAAATAAATTTCTTTCAACTTGTATGTTGCATAATTTCTTTTTTAAAGAGTTAATAAAATTTTACATAGTGTAGGTTAACCCAAACAGTTTTATTTACACCTAATATGTAGAAAACGAACATTTTTAATATGATATTTTATAAATTTAAAATTCTGAACTGAAATTTACGAAGGCTCTGTAACAATTCGTAAAGGTTTTTATGGACTATGGTTTGCAACCTCACTTTCTTGTACATGGTATTTTAGTGCTGTATATATGACATATGCTCCGTTCCAGTAATAAGCCTCATGCAGAAAGTTCCAGTGTTTAGTAAAACCAAGGACTACTAGTACTCACTTTGTCGACGCTGATCGATTGAAATGCGGAGTGTATTTGTGCTCAAATCCAGAGGCGAAACGAGGATTTGTTTTGTGCCAGCACAGCCTACTACGGAAGGAGCTATCCAGCAAGTTTTAAATTTAAAAAATATAATTTTGTAAATAAAAATAATGAGAATATTCACATATTTGTAAATAAAAATTATATGGAATTATTATCTGGATCCGTTACTTCAGATGTTTAGTATGATTTCCAACGTAATGTAATGCGAATGTTTGGAAAGACGAAGTGATATTGATTTTCGTATGTTTTTATACATTTTTCTATCAAACAGATAAACGTTTTGATGAATAGTGGGATCATCAGAGAGGGAAATAACTGATCGTAATAACTCGTCATAACTGCAATATCCAGTTTTTAACTTTTACGAAAGACAGAATTTACAAACATTATACCTCCAGATTCAGTAAAGAAATACCAGAAATGACTTACGAGAAAAGACTTGTGGATTCATCAGTAGAAATGTAAATATCAGCTCATTAATCATGACTAATATTAAATTAATAAGTAACTTGACATGCTCCAAATATTTATAAAGCAATCTAAAGGTTTCTGAAGTTTGTTAGAACTGTAGAATAACCATATAATACGACATGTAATACACAGATTTGTTTATACTGTATGTATATATGCGTGAAACTTTTGCGACGCTCCTGCATATCTACGTAAAGTAGTATAACGAACACGCGCTTTAAACTTTACCAACCATCAGTTATTCCCGAAGATAACCACATTGCAATCCTTGGTGGCAAAGTGCAAGACAAGACTTGGTAAACATTAGGAAGAATTTCCCTTTTAATCAAATAATAGAGGCAGAAAATTATTTAAGAAGATTACTGGAAAACCATCTCGTAACACTTACACTAGTAAATCAATTGCCTCTCGAATCTAGCTGTACCACTTCATATTAAGCTCTATGATGTCAAAAGACGTTGGAAACTCACAATTTAAAATCCATTCCACCAAGTGACAGGTTTTTATTAACAACGACAAACGTACAAAATCCGGTATTCCAGGCCTGTGTAAGCTATTAAATACTACAAAGAACGCGTAAAGCTACACTGATTTCGTCTACGCTGAAACCAACCCAGAGAAGCGACGGGGAACGGGAGAAGGAAGCGCGATAAGCGATAGAACGAAAACCAGGAAAGGGGCGGAAAGCTGTGACGTAGAAACATGATTCTTTACTACAATCGAACTTTAAAAGGGTGGAAATATTAGAGCGGCAAAGCTCTCGAAATTACTCATGGGAAATAGAATAATAATTTAATAAAAATAAAATGGTATTAATAAACCTTCGAAAGGAATAAGAATTTAATGTCTCAAAATGGAAGAATAAAATAAATTAGTGGGATTTTACAAAGAATAGTAGCTATTAACAGATTAAGGTTTTTAGAATAAGGAATAAAAGAATGTGCTGAATTAAAGGCATGGGGATTAAAGTAAAAAGGATATTTAAGATAGTATTAAAAGACAGGTAAAAAGGTAGATATTATACGAACTTGGAATAAATTAACTATGGTAAAACGGGGAAAATTTAACTAACCTTTAAAAATAATTAAGTAAAATAACATATGATTTTTTAAAAATTCAGTTTGTATGAATAGGAAACAATAACTATCCACTTAAATGCACGGAAGTTATATTTACATCCTTGTTTGTAAATGTCAATATGCTGACAGACTATTTTCGCTTCTCTAGAATAAACTGATTCACTAGACATTAATTCGTGAAAATATGTTTTTAGTTTTTAGAAAATTTACTTTAATGATGTGTTTTTTTTTTTTTTTTTTTTTTTTTTTTTTTTTTTTTTTTTTTAACCATCTACTCATATTGAAATAAAATTCTTTTTTAATTTTAGTGATAAAATAGCGTAAAAAAAAATAATAATCCGTTTTATTTCTCTTTTTTTCCGCAAAAAATGTCTTCGCCAGGTATTCAGTATTCACACTTATTAATCAGTATTGATAAAAAGTATTTATATTGTTCATTTTAAATATGACCCCATTATTTGTCTATTTTCATACATTGCTGATATTCAAACCCCATGTATTTTTAACGAATCTTTGAAAATGCGTCTTTTATTTCAAACTTGACTTCATATTTTACAAAGCGAAATACTTTATTAATAATATAATTATTTTTCATTATTTTTCGCTCTAATTATTACGTCCTTTTTGACAGAAAACCTCTAATTAACATAAAAGATATTCATGCTTCATGTATAATAAAAAATATTTCTTTTTTCCCAATTATCACGTCATACATATTTTCTTTTGAATTCTTTCTATTTTTATTTTTCCCGTGGAAATTGTTAAACTGAAAATAATTTGTCGAGGAGAAAGTATTATTCCAGGATTTCATTTTCTTGGCAACGTTAAAGAAAAATGGTTAAATATTTCAGGAAAATTGTCAATTGATTATGTATGAAAAATAATGAAATTTTTAATTATTAAGAAAAATATTGGAATAAAATAAATTAAACCCAGCCTACACTGTAAAAAAAAAAATCCGACCAGTTTTCCTGTAGGAATCGGAAAAATAGTTGCCCTTATCGTACCAGAAAAAATTCCGACCCAGCTCCGAATAAAATCCGTGAAATCGAATTAAAACAAGCAAAATACCGTTTTATTCACAATTTCCTTTTTTTTTACGGATTTTATTCCGAGCTGGGTCGGAAAATTTTCCGGTAAGAAAAGGGCAACTATTTTTCCGATTCCTACAGGAAAAATGGTCGGATTTTTTTTTTTTTTTTCTTTTCTTTACAGTGTATGTTCATTTCTGGGTCTCATGCATCATCTATATCTAAAAATTCAAACGTATTAATTCATTCGTTTTGACGTTGACTTCTTTCAAAATTTCGTACACATATTGACATTTATAATATGATAAGGATATTAAGATAGGTTACTGTCGGAATGAGACAATTTTTACACCAATCTAATGGAATAAAAAAAGAAGAAAAAGAGGTACGCGCATTATGTTCCCCACTCGCCCAGAAGTGCCAAATTGCAGTTCCATCGAAGAATGGAAGAAAATGCAGCTTTTTAGTCCAGCGGTTCCTCATACAATATTGCTATTTCTATAACAAGCAACAAATTTCATTGGAGATCCAATATTATTTTATTTCTAATAAATTAGTTATTTTGGCCGAAAGGGATATAGTGGCATTTGGAGTTAGAAATGGTTTTTGATTTTTAATTACATTTTTAACAAATTATCTAATAAATTAGTTATTTTAGCAGGAAGAGCTATTGTGGTATTTGGAGTTACAAAGATTTTTGATTTTTTTACATTTACAGAAACTTTATTTGCAATTGCCTTTACAATAGTATTATTAATATCCTTGACCACCTAAGTTCGAATTCTTACTACCACCTTCTCTTAGACATATTACATTCACTAGAACTTCATTAACTGAAATTACAAATTTCTTGCGGACAGTAAAATCATTCTTTGTGTACAGTTGATTTAAAATTCTATGTTTTGTACCAAGTTCATGTAAGTTTTCATTTTACTTAAAAATTATAACAGTTATAATATTTCGGATATCAGGCTCACCTATATCTACCTCTGGTTTTCTTATTCGAACGGTTTAACATTTGCGCTTGGAAATTTTAACTTGGAAGGTCCGAACACTATTTCCGCTTGCTTGCTTAGTTCACTGTTTATCTGAGCATCGAGTTTCTTGAATATTTTTCGCGATTTCATCTAGTGAAAAAGAATAGCCTTCATTGTTTTCTTCAAAATATTCCATTTCACCATCACCGAAACTTTTTTTTCCTGTTTACTATCTCAGAATTCTATAGTTCCCCATCCTCTTATTACCGGTTTGGACAAGCCTAAAAACAGTTCCCTCCAGCTTCAAGTGCATATTGTCATCCGTTATTGCAACTATATCCCCATCTTCAGTTAAGATTGCTGTCAGAAGTCGATATCATTTCTAGACGGATTCCTTGTACAGCAAAACCTTCTTCACTTGTAATGCCCGACAAGTATCAACTGACAAATAGATTATTAAACCTACATTCGTTTTGTCTGTGTTTTGGTTTTCTATTAAAAACTTTGAGTAGATTCCACATTCCACTATTTTCTTGAACAAATTTATTCGCAAATTCTTGGCCATTGTCACTTTGCCAGATGCACGGTTCTCAAAATATTGTAAACACATCTATGAGATGATAAACAACTTTATCTGCTCCTTTCGCTTTTAATGCTTTCAATCGAAAAAAATTTCAAATTCACAACAAAATTTCTATCAAATTGATATTACTTGGCACGCTATGAATCGAGAAAAAAATAAAAAATGCTGTGAAAAATAAATATGCCATCTCCATCTAAAATAAACAATAAACTGATATCGCCAAGCTGTTGCCAACGGACAAAATCAAAATTGCGCTCTCACAAAAGCTATTAAACGATTGCACAATAGTGAGGAGCTGACACGGAATAATTATACGCATACGTAATGAGAATATCAAGCAAAACGAGTTGAAATTTATTGTATTGGTCGAATTCGATTGGTCCTTATGAATAATAACCAGTTATTTTGATAAATTCTCATAAATTAATCAAATTAACCGGCTTATTTGGATACTATTTGGTAATTATTAATAATAACCGGTTATTATTAATAATAAACGAATAATCAAAATGGACAGTAACATATATATATATATATATATATAATGTTTTTAAAAGGTGCAATAAAAAACAGCCCAGTGCATCAGGCGCAACGCAGTTCTTATATGCACTAAGTAAATCTTACTTTTAAGTAAAAGTACTTTTGATAGAGCTATATACCGTGTGTCCACGTATAACCTGACCGACCTTTATTTTCGCAACCGTTGGTCCTAGATGCATACTTCCAATTACAAAAATGGTCAAAATTAGGTGCAGGGTTAAGATAAAAAAAAGTTTGAAGCGAATAAACAATTTAGTGAGGAATTACACAATCTAAATTTTTATACAGTTCCCCGGTCCTATAAGTTATATTTAGTAAAATTTCCCTGTTACACTGGCAAATAAGGCAAAAAAGTCCCGTTATTCTACAATTAAAATTGACCGAGTAATAGCTGTTTAAACTTGGAGTACATTTTTTGCTGCATATTAGGGGTGATTCGCAGATTCAGTAGAAATATAATTTCGTCAGATATATTGAAGAAATGGTTGAGATTAAAATTAGCATTACAGTATAAATTTGAAATCTTTAATCATTCTGACATATTACTGCAAAATGTACAATTTGTACTGAACATTATAAGAGAATAAAAATAACAGATTTTTTTTTTTTAAATAAAAGGATGAAAAACAACAGCCTCAAATCTTTACAAAATGATACATATTTTTAAATGCTTTCAAATTTTGGGTTGTGGCATGTTTTTTAAATTTTGAAAATTGATTCTTATATATTTTTTACCACTGATTCTGAAAATGACCTTAATTTTAAACTATCACGTGAGGAATTTTTTCAAATCGTAAATTTCAAAGTTAAAATGCTTTCAAATTCTGGATTGTGGCATGTTTTTTAAATTTTGAAAATTGATTTTTATGTATTTTTTACCACTGATTCCGAAAATGACCTTCATTTTAAACTATCACATCAAGAATTTTTTCAAATCGTAAATTTCAAAGTTAAAAAGCTAAAAGTTAAAATTGATCCATCCTCACCTCCCAACCTCATCGGACCCCCGAGCTGTTTATCTGTAAGAAACTCAGTATAAGCCAAAAAATTTAATAAATTATTGAATTAAATAAAATTAAACTGAATAAAATAATCTGAATAAAATATATTTTACTGTATCAGATTTTTGACTATTTTTTAATCTTGAAATTCGATTTGCGAAAAATCTTAACATGATGGTTAAAAGTGAAGATAATTTTTTGATTCAGCGTTAAAAAATACATAAAATGTAATTGTAAAAGTTAAAAAACACAACCATCGCAGGTTTATGTTATCTAATCTAAAAATCTTTCTTAAACTTCTGGACGGTAGTCTATACGAATTTTTTTGTGTTATCCTCTAATATAAGTATGTATAAGATGGTAAGAGTCGAAAATCATAATAATATTGCATTGTCATCGGATTTAAGTCAGTATGTAAAATTTAAATTCGATCGGACATTGGAAAGTAAGTTAAAGTTCGAGTACAAATTTTAAACTGAAAAGACGATCATTGAAAGTTAAATAATACCTTATGAAAATAACGTACTTTTAGAAAGAAATCCTCAAATCCTTACAAAATAAAACATGTCTTAAAATATAATTGTTTTAACAAATCTGAAACTTAACTAATAAGAAATAATCGTAATAATTGTACGATTTCTTTCAAAGCGCAGATACCTTGAAATAAGTTTAAGTACTTTATACACGACTCCTGAAAGCATGGACGAAATCATCTGTTTTGATATGCAAAAAAGTGGTAAAAGTCATGCATTTCAAAGTTTTATAACTCGGTCAATTTTAGTGTTGTATAAATGAGACTTTTTTTTGCCTTACTTGTTAGTGTCACAGTATTTTTTTATTTTTTTTTTTTGTAAATATCACTTATAGGACCGGGGGGCCGTACAAAAATTTTAATTTCATAATTTTTTAATAAATGTTTTTCGTGACCCAAATCGCTTTAAAAATAATTCTTTACCTTATTTAAACTATTTTTGTAATTGGGAGCATGCATTTGGGACCAACGGTTGCGAAAATAAAGGTCGGTCAGGTTATACGTGAACACAATGTTTATACATATATATATCCTTACGTGTGGGTGTATGTATGTATGTATGCTTGTATGTTGATAGAGCATTAACAGAATTTAATTATGTATGATATCTTTTATAATTTGACTATCTTTAATCATTTTACTACATTAAAATATTATTAAATTAGAATGAATGACATTAAATAACTTTATTAAAATACATATATGTTCTTATTTTTCGCATGTAATTTTTTTTTTTACCCTAAGCGCATGTTATCTTTCTATAGAAATTCAATTAGATTTATTCACAGTTCAACTTTCAACTATTTAATCAAACTGAATTAAACAATCTTTTATGAAGAAAGTTACATTTTAATTTTATAAATGCGTTTTATCCCAAAAGAGTACCATCAATGGTTTGTTCCTTTTTTAATATAAGAATGAGATGAACTGAATTCCCTACATTAATAATCCAGAAATCTAAATTGAAATAAATGTTGATTCTTGATCTATACTTGATTCCACCTCAAGTTGGCAGCATTGGTTATGCTACGGATGCCGAATCGCAGCCGTTACCATAGCAACCAGGGTTTGCTTGAAGAGCAAAGGATCACTAGTAACCAAGGAAAAGCGCCATTTTGGCGGAAAAGTATAATGCGTGTTCAAAAATCTGTACGTTTTGAAGTTCCAATGAAATTAATTATATAATCTATTAAATTAAAATAACGAATTGCATTATTATTCTTTTCTTATTTTTACATTTTTTAGACTGATTTTAGCACTATCTTATATTATATTAGCTGATCCGCCCGACGTTGCCCGGCACGCAAAATGCGATTTTTTTTTTTTTTTTTTTTTTTTTTAAATAGCGAAAACTTTAAAAAAAGGTGCACGAATTGTGGAAAAACATTATTGAAAAAATGTCAAAATTTACTGTTTTAAGCTAAAAATTTGAAATCGAATTCCATGTGCTAATGTTAAAAAAATCACATCGGAAAGAAAAATCGCATTGAAAATTGTCTAAGAAATTTAAAATTGCGAAAGGCAAAATTTTCTATATTTAAGCTCCAAGTTTAAAACAGAATTCCTCTTACAAATGTCAAAAAATTGACGCAAAAAGCAAAAAAATTTAAAAATCACATTAAAAAAATCGAGAAAATTTTAAAAATCGCTGTACGAATTCCGAATGAAATTTACTGAAAACAAAACAGTATTATCTATATCGGATTAAAAGATTAAAACCAAATTATCTGGAAATCTATTTAAAACAGAAAATTTTTTATTTATACCAAAACCTCTGGCAGAAATTCATAAAAAGCTACATCTCACACCGAGTCCGTTTCATTTTAATGTACATTTTTAATTATAGATATTAGCGTGTAAAAAAGTCATGATTTTTTAAAATCACAATAAGCTAATTTTTAAATAATTAAAAACTGCATTTAATATTAAATTGTTAACACTGCTGAAAATTAAGGACTATTTCACTCACGCAAAAACACCCGCTTGCTAATTCTAATCCTATGGAGAAAGAAAAAAATTAATATCTCGTTTGCATTTCAGTATTTGTAAATTATTTCGCCATACTCGACTCTGAGTATGCCCTTCATTTACCCATGTTTCATCAAGATAATAAATAGAAGCATTTTTTTTCTTATACTCTGTAATTTTTCTCAAATAGTTTCTGCGCCACAAAATAATATCTTGCCTCTCAAGAAGAGCTGCCTCTCTTTTTCGTTTTTCAAAAGAGAATCCCAAATCTTTTAATATTCTGTACAATGCAGTCCGGCTAATATTTTTCGAAAAAATTTCTTTATCATCGTTTACAACTTGTAAAACTTTATCCAAAGTTGGTATGTCATTTCTGCGAAAAAAAACTATGGATTTTTCATCGAATGCAAGATAACGTGAATTCGTCATATTTTCCCAGCCTTCTGCGTTTACCCTCTGCACCAGGTCGTTTCTTTCCGGGTGTACTTAAAGGGCTAGATGCCTTTTTCTCTTTTTTCAAACGAAAAATTGTTCTTTTCGAAACACCTGTAAGTTGGGAAACTTCCTCTACGATTTCATTAATTGAATGTTGGGGATTTTCTTGACGAAGTCTGGAATAAACATTTAATATATTTCTGCGATCTGCACTTTTGATTGACTTTCCTCGCCTTGAAGGTGTGTAAAGCGTGGATGGAGATAATGCTTTATCAGACATGTTATAATTCAAATAAATTTGATACAAATAAATATTTAACTATGTAACAAATTTTAGAAATACTCAGTTAATAAACGAATCAATAATAACAATAATTAACAGTAAAAATAAAAAACTATGAACACGTTAAAAAGAAAAGTAACAGCGAAAGCAAACAGTGAGTATTATTAAAACTATTCATAAGAACAATAAGAATGCGGGGTTGTAGCAGAGAACTAAAGCGCGCCAGATATTTAACCTTGAAGATTTGTGCCTCGCCAAAGGAGAGTTTTTTACGCCAAGATTTAGTCTTTATACGTTCGCTTTAAATACAAAATACTTTTAAATTAAATACTTTTAACAGAGAAATTACATTAAATATATGCTTCAAAATATCGAAATTTGTAATTTATAACCATAATCATATAGATTCGTATGCATTTTCACCATTTAAGATTAAAAAATAACGGAGAACTACTTTTCAAGGCGGAATGTTACTGTTTCTACCTTTCACAGTGCTGCCAAGTTGAGTTGGAATAGAGTGTAGGTGCATATAAAAAATATCCACTGTTGAATTCCAAAATAATTAGTTTGGTGTCATTTGGGGAATATAAAGTAACACATTAATTAATTGCCTGTAAAATATTGCAAATATGCATTTCTTACGTTTTACTTCAATTGAAATACAATTTAATCATTCTGTTTTTTCTAAGAAAAGACATTAGATAAACAAAACCTACAATACAAATTAAATAGAAATCCCTAATGCATTAGTTGACTGTTCAAAATGAAAATAAATGGTACTTAGTTGTTAATGTATTGCTGAAGTAGAATCACCTATAGAATCGCTATGTACTTGTTTTGGGGCATCAAGGGAATGTATGGTAAACGTATTAATATATCGCAAAGTTATTGTCAATGTATTTATCGCTTTTGATTTCTTTGATGTAACGTGCAAAAATGATAATAAATTTAATATTAAAAAAAATCATTAAAGCACATTTTTGTTTAAATCTGAAACGTTTTTTATGTTCTAATGTAATATAAATAAAGGGTGGTTATCGATCATCTGCCTGAAAACTAGATTAAAAGAGATTTTGGTTCCATAGAAAAAATATAGTAACGCAAAAAGGAATTTAGCCTCTTAATTTCGTACATTTTACTATACAAACATGTTTATATGTTCTAAAAAAAAACCACTCTCCAAATGAACTTCCGGCGCATTTCCCGTTGCCTGCGGCACCGAATAGCAGGCGTATTGCGCACGTGCCGCAATATATTTTGATTCCATCTTCCACAGTCAGTGGTCGCATTCTGTTCTAAAAAAAACCTTTTCCACACGAACCTCCGGAAATGAAGTTTTATGAACTAATTCCAGTTGAAATAGAGACCGTAAAAGCCAAGAAAAGAACGTGACGTTGCTGTTCCAAAACCATGTTTAGTCTAACAGAAGTCTAACTAATGTTTAGTCTAACTAAAACAGTATTCTGTATTTGTATAAAACTATGTCAAATAGTTATTTACCTATGTAAAATATCTTTCTATACATTCTATATTATATATTTGCTCTAAAAACTTTAAGAAATTATATTTAATAATAACGTTTTAAATAATTTCCGGCACGCGCCCCTCTGTTGCATAGAAATGTGGAATATATGTATTATCCTATGTAAAATATTTTCTACTTGTTATTACACACACACACACACACACACATATATATATATATATATATATATTCAATCTAAAAACTGTTACCAATTATTTATACTAAGAACGGTTTCATTAAGTTCTGCCCCATTACACACGAACATTGATAAATTTAGTGAAATTATTTTAAATTATAGTTTTAGCATTTGGCATTGTTTAATAATTAATATCTTTTCGTATCTCAAATTAGATATTGGGCCGGCTTTTCTGCTGAATTAGATCTCTTTTTTTAGTTTCCGTTTTAGTCTCCGTTTTTAATAAATTCTTAGTTTCAAACCGATACCTCCGATAGTTTTCTTGATACTCCATGATTATTGAAAATGAGAAATTTCCATCGTCTGACTTTTCGATCGAAAGTAGGTGTTGGGAAAGGGAAAGCAGACGTTTGATTATTTGGCGGTTTTTAGAAAGAAGTGCCATTTAATTGTTTTTTGATGAGTTTTTAATTAATTTCTGCGTTAATTTACAGGCGATTTTTTACGTAATAGCAAGAACAATAATCGCCAGATTTTTTTCCGCGTGTTTTGACACCTCCGGTCCCTCTATACTGCGTCAGAGAGACGAGATCTTGCGGGCTCACACAACAACACGTATACGAACATATAAGAGATAGCCTATTTATGCTAAATTTTCGTTTAGGAGGTTTTAAAATTATCCAGTCAGTGCATAATCTTTGTGAATACGACATTTTGTTTTATAACCTATTGAAATTTTAGGCATCTGATTGAAAAATATAAATCATTTTATTTTCTCACTTAAAAAAAAAAAAAAAAAAAAAAAAAAAAAAAATTCTAAAGCGTTTCTTTTGTTGTTTAATATCTTTCTTTTTAATGCCTGGCAAATGCAGGTAATACGTTATAAATAGAAAAGCATATTATTTTGGCTCAACATAATGTTATTTTAGGATGCTTTTATTATCTTTTCCTATTGAATAAGGTGTGCATTTCTTTTAATAATAGCTTTCATTCAATTGATATACAGTTATCTAGAAAAAAGATTTCTCTAAACGAAAATAAAAAGAAACGCTAGATGTTTGAATATTTGTATGTATATGTCTCATATGAGGAGTTTCAATTCTTCTACATTCTATAAATATAGAAGAAGAGGTACCTTACGAAAGAAGAATTACTTTAAAAAAATGGCTGCAGCAATAAGTGATCCAGTGTAATCATTTTCATTCTTTTTTTTTTGTTCTTTTTGTGTTGTTTACAGCATTTTGAGAGTGGGAGTTTCCACAAAATAAAAATGGTTAAAAAAATAATACATTAAATGTAATTTTAACTATTAGCCCAGTGGTAGGGGAGCAAAAAAAGTCCCAATTCAGAAATAATTAGGGGAAAGCTGAAAATTGTTTTAATCCTTTCAGTTTGTGTCTAGAATGAATATGTTGCGTTTTATTCCTAGTACTAGGTGAGCGTTAGGAATTATAGATAGATTTATAGTAAAAAAAACACGTTTTTTTAAAAAATACCATAACACTATCTCAAAATCACTATCTTATTGGCTTTCCTGTTGGTCCCTTCGGGCCTTTTATTTATTATTATTTTTTTTTTGTGTGTGTGTGTGTGTATGTGTGTGTGGTGACGGCGGTAGTAGATGGAAACCGCTGGGTGGGGCTTGTGAGTGCTTAAGCCATTTGGTAGGACTCCCCACCTAGCTGACCCTCAGAACATCGTCAATACAAATGTTGTAGAGCTTAAAATTCTGAATAAAATGAGTACTTACACTTAATACTTTTGTTGATTATTAAGGTCACAATTCTACTTTAAAGTTTTAGCACCGTGGTCACAGGGTTGAACTCAGAATTAATTAGAGGAAAACTGGAAATCGTTTTAATTCCTTCAGATTAGGTCTAAAATGAATATTCTATGTTTTCTTTTTCATACTAAGTGAGCATTAGGAAATATGTACACATTTACATGCGAAAAACACGTTTTTCTTTAATATTTTTAACAATATCTGAAAGCTCCATTTTAATTTTGAACAAAAATATTAATGTGAGTATTCATTTTATTCAAAATTTTAATCTCTACAATTGGCAATTTTTTGGTATATTTAGCTGTTTTGAGATATTGTTAAGGTAGTCTCTCCTAGTTTGAAGCTCTTGATTATTCATTAAGGCAAAATTTTGAAATAGAATTGCAACAATAATTTTGAAAAAAAATATTAATGTGGGTGCTCATTTTATTCAGAATTTTAAGCTCTACGACATTTGCATTGATAATGTTTTTGATAGAATTAGCTATTTTGAGGTATTGTTAAAAAGAATTGAGGAAAAACATGTTTTTCGAAAGTAAATATGTACATATTTCCTAACGCTCATTTAGTACGAGGGGAAAAACATAGAATATTCATTTTAGACCTAAACTGAAGGGATTAAAACGATTTCCAGTTTTCCCCTAATTAATTCTGAGATCAAACGTCTGACCACGGATCTAAAACTTTAAAGTAGAATTTTGACCTTAATATTCAACAAAAGTATAGGTACTCATTTTAGTAAATAAATAAATAGAATTTATTTATTTTTTCCCAATGTTTCCGGATCTATAAATTAACTTCCACTTTCACTCCATTTCAATTGGAAAAGGTCATTTGGAAAAAAAAATGTCGTCAAAGTTTCGGAAACGCTGCTTCAGCTATTGAGCGAGTATAATTCTAAAAGCCATAACATCTGTTCTAATCGGAATTTCAAGGAAACAATTATAACAAAATGTTCAGAAAAGATAGGCGTTTAACATCTAAAAAAATTAAAATTTCGAAAATTTTAAAGCTTTAAGAGTCCTGAGACCCCTTAAGTACATCTGATATTTTCCCTATCTTTATACATAGAATAAAAGTGGAAAAACTGAAGAGTTTAATTATGTAAGTCTTTTTAATAGTATGCAATCTGAAAAGCAGTTTTTACATTGTTTCTCAGTATGTTTGTCCTGCAAAATTTGAGCTTTTATTTAAATACTTTGTTCTGCCATTAATAAATTAAACCAATGATCTTCTTTGTATGGATAATGCACTACTTGAATACTTTTAATATCCTATTTAACTTATTGTTAATAAAAGTTTTTCTGCACACAATTAGATTTGTTTTTATTATTTAAAATACATTCCTAACATGTACCAAATCATAATTAAAAACATGTTTAGAAATTTAATTTTTTTTTTTTTCATTTGGGGTATTTGAATTCATCCTCTTATATTCTGCATTATCGAAAGTTACTTAAAGTTAATACAAAATTTTCTAATTTATAAAATCTGATTAGAATAAGATTGTAAAAAAAAATATGTAATATGTCCTTTTCTGCAATAAAATATATACGGATATTATTGATACAAAACATATTACAATACTTCTACTGAAATCGTCGTATTTAAATAAAATCAAGTAACTTCTTTTGACTTAATTTCTTTTTCTGTTGAAATCTATGGTTTTTTTATTCACGAAGAAAAACATTTCCTTATAAATTTTAAATAAAAACATTGATGGTAGGCAAAACATTCTGCTATGTATGGCATTTTAAATTCCATATTCCATTGTATGCTCTTTTATCAAAGGTCAGAGATCAGACGAAACAGGACACTGAATATAAATGTTCGATTTGAATCCCAAAATGAGATGGGAAGAAAACCAATACATCAGAGAAAATGACGCTTTTATCGCATAATATCCTTTTGAAAGTTACCATGCTGTGAATGATATGGGATGGTCTCATTTACACCGATAAATGCTTGTAATGTTTAAAATTTTAGGAGATAATATAATTTTTTAGATTACATCTTAATAGTACTGGGTTTAGCAATAAAAAGACTATAAAAGTATGTTATCCGTATTAAAATAGTATTTAAGTTGTGTAGCAGATTTGATAAAAATATAATTTGTAATGCAAATTATATTTGGATTAAAAAGATTACAACGAATATTTTGGCGAAAATAAATAATTGAACAGAGATAAACTATTGTGTCGGTAATTAAATAAAGTGCCCATTTTTACAAGGTGTTTTTCCAGTTTCTTAAATTCTTAAGATTTTTGTGTTTTATAAAAAGAATTGAATATTAAATTTACTTTAGTTTTGTTACCCGAGTGCTAAGAATGATTATGTGTTTGACAGGTATTTGGGTAATTGTGTATGTGGATTCCTTTATAACCTCGAAACATCTCAACGGCTGGGTCGATTTTAATGAATGAGGTCTATATCGATTCGTCTTTACCTTCCGATGGTTATAGGCTAGATTTTGTTTTCATATATTCAAAATGGCGGCCTTAACATACAAAATGGCGGTTGAGACGAAAAAAACATTTTACGCATTATATTGAGAGGCATATCATTGGATAGGTCTTTTAAAATGAAGATGATGCTTCCTAGACTAATTTACAGTCAGAATCTCCGTTTAACTATTACCCAACCTGGAAGTTCTGTAGGCAAGATCTCTATCTTAATAGTAACTGTAACCTTCATAGACATCTATAGACCTCATCAAAACAGTGTTGATAGATATGAACTAACAATTAAACACAAGTCATCAACACAAGAAAAAAAAATAGGTAAGTAATATAAACTAAATATTCCTATATAAAAAAATAAATTATAAAAATAAAAAAACCCGACTGCGTAAAAAACGAATTAAAAAGAGGGAAACAAGATGACGTTGGAAAATAGTAGAGTGCGTTATGGAAATCCTTTTTATTTAACTTAAGTAATTGTAGTCGGAGGCAAACATGTAGGTAGAAGGAGCCGCAGTACATACCTAAACATTAATCTGATGTCTCCGACGGCAATTACTTAAGTAAAAAAAATGATTTCCATTACGCACTCTACTATTTTTTTACGTCATCTTCTTTCCATCTTTTTAGTTCGCTTTTTACGCAGTCGGGTTTTTGATTTTTATAACTTATTTTTTTCTTAACTTTGAGAATTATTTTTTTTCTTCATAAAAATATACTTCAAACGTATCCGCTTATACAAAATATAAACAGTTTTTCTTCACTAAAAATATCTTTTAACGTTATTAAAACTCTCAAAAGCTTCTCAAAGGAGAAGTTGTAGAATACAAATAACTGCTCGCTAATTTCATAAATGAAAAAAAAAAAAAAAAAAACAAAAAAAAAAAAAAAAAAAACAAAAAAAAAAAAAAAAAGTTACAGTGCATATTTAAGTTTGCAAAAATGACGGACGTTAAAAATTTCAGCAGTATATTTTTAGGTTTCGTTCGTAATTTTATAAATACGTAGCACCTATAGTCGTTGTCTGGTCCGTCCGTCTGTCTGTCCTTCTGTCCTTATATAATGTCGCAAAAACTACCCAACCGAATGGTTTGAAATTTAATATATATAATCCGTTCAGAATTTTGTCGAGCCATTTCAAATTTTATGAAAATTGAATCAAAACTTAAAAATATATTAGTAAAAGTTTTCTTCATTTTATTACATCCTATCATACGCTATTACTTCAATGCTATCCCATGATAGGTAATGATTCTAGGTTACCATGGTGATTACGCCCTATTTAAGATGGAGTCATATTATCTCCGTATTACTGAATTTAATATATATAATCGTAATAAATTTTGTATTCATGCATTTTTGTATAAAAGTGCAACAGGTATTGTACCAAGATCTGAATATCTATAAAACTAGTTGCACCGCATTTACCACATTTGACGTACAATTTCTGTCTTATAAAAATAAACACACATACTACAATATACATTAAAACACACATTCACACATAAATAACGCCTGCATTCAACAGTTAAAGGTATATATAAATATTTTACAGACATACATACAATAATTATCCAGTTGGGTTTATTGTAATTATTGTATGTATGTCTGTAAAATATTTATATATACCTTTAATTTCTGTCTTGTTTAACTTATTTTTTTTCTGCAACTATAGTTATTTGTTTATTTTCCTATATGTTTATGAAAAGAAAATGTGGTAAATCTTGCATGCATTTACTTCCACAATGACAGATATTGAAATATCGGAAATATGTAATATTTCTAACTATGCTATACTACCAAACATCACCGGACACATTCATATTTACACATTTTGTCGAATGTCTTGAAAAATGTTTGACGAATTCTACTTGAACTTCGGAAATATAAAGAAAATGTCTGACTGCATATTTTTCAGTGAAAGTCTGATGACGACGTCAATTAGGTGCCAAAACAATTGAATAATAAAATTTAAATTTGCGATCATAATGTAAAATAAAATGCATGGAATGATTTTTAGCTTAAGCACATAACCATTAGATACTGAATAACATCTGTGTTCTGTTAGATAAAAATAACACCCATATTCAAGAAGATATAAACGTTTCTTTAAAACAATTAAGATATTTTCGCATATTCTTTATTTATTAAATGCCGGATGTTAAACCAAATGTAACGCCAGTTAGTAATATTTGGCAAAAAGTACAGTAGAAATAACATAGTACTATTAGAAAATAAACATATTTAATGTTTGATACAATATGTGCATTTGTGTGAAAAACATTTTAAATGGTCAAGCGCGAACGATAACAAAGATTTTACTTCGTGATTTTATAGTCAATTCCACAGTACAACACATATAAATATACCGGCCAGATATCGTTACAATTCGGAAAGGTAACGGCTGTAGAGCGAGCTAAATGTCAGTTTTTTTCTAGAAGTAACAGGATGATAAGGAAGTTTCCATGAATAGATGTTTTATTTTTTTTTTCCAATTCATACTCTAGTTCTTCTTAGAAACCCCAAGAAGAAGCCTATTCCAACTAAAACGAATTATCAAAATCGAAGCAACCGTAAGAATGTTATACTCGTTGATATTCATTAACCTTTTACACTCCACACCAAATCTTCTATCACCTAGCGGGAACTCCACGGCCTTCTTACATATTTGAAATAATATGTGGGGAACTCCCTAAAAGTATGTCTATTTGTTGTATGTTCTTTTCTTGTTTACCGTATGAGTGTCAGTGGATTTGTAGTTAAACTTAGTATGTCACAGCATAGGTGTCAGCAGAGTGCAGAAGGTTAAAAACTAACTTCTCTGTTAAATTCCGTTAATAAAAAATGACAATTTATTAAAACTTTTACATACGGTTTGAGAATATTTGCAAAAGAAATATACTACGAAATATATATTTTTTTTTAAATAGTGGTACGAATAGAATTTAAAAATAGTCGCCTGTAATTGAAGCTTCACAACACCCTCTCGTATATCCCGTCTTTTATGAATTATTGACATGTTCGACTGGTCTTTTTATAGCAGTTGCTCTACAGACTTCACACTTAAATCATAATAAAAAAAACTTTAGTACAGCAATTAAAATTATTATAATTATTTAATTTAGGGAGCAATTGAAAATCATTTAATAAAACTGTTCAAAATACCATTAATTTTTAATATATTTATATTCAAATTTCACTATTTTATTTCTACCATATTTTGTTAAATTGTTTAAAACTCTTGTTAAATATGGTTGAAAATCCTGCATCCCATATACAAAAATCATGCAAAAATTGTCAAATTTTATAAAGAAATCATTAAACCTCCATCCATATACGTGCTATTTTTACTCAAATGAACTCAAAAGTAAAATATATATGCTGAGACATTTCGTGTTTTAATTCAATGGGTTATTCCAAACATGTTTTTATTCTTCAATTTGTAGCTGATAGCAAAATTGCCAGCGTGATGAAATTCTTGTTAAAAAAATGTGAGGTGAAAAATGTTCTTTATACATCCGAAAGAATTAGTCAAACCTTTCTTAAACGTCTGAAACAGAAAGTGCTGGTAATTTTTTGCTAGATAGTGTCTGTAATATTTAAAATACAGTATATAAAGCGTACTCGACAGTTAAAGCATATAAGATGCATGAACCCGGTGAGATATATTTTTAATTGCACCTTTTTGATTGCAATTCTTTCTTTTAAAATGTCATGTAGATGATGATTAATTAAAACATATTACCAGCAATCGAAATTTTTTTAGCGAAACACTTAACTACTTCCTGCTTCATACATTTATTATGATGCAGTAACTTGTTGATCGCCACAGATTGCGACGATGTGGCATGTTTGGCAAGAATTTACAAAGCGGTTTTAAATGTTTATTGACTAAATTCACAATTCTCGATCGCGGCGATCTTAGTTTATTTTAAAGAAGGTGTTAATTTTATACAATTTTATTTTCAAAAATATTAAATTTTAGTTAATTTATAACATTTCTAATGATTATTTGACTTTTTCCTTTTTTGGGGGGGAGGGGGGGGGGTTGAGGTGTTGCACCTGCAGCCTTCTTGCGGGTCAATCACTTCTCAACTTTCTCTTTCCTTTTCGTTTCCTATATCTTTAACTACTTTTGCTTTTACTGACATTTTCCATCCAGAGTGTTTGTCTGTGTCGATTTGAGCATTTCTTTTTTTTACACTTTAGATATTTTTTATGTTTACGTAGGCCTAAACTGTACAAACAAATGATCCGAATATCTTCTAATAAAGAAATGTATAAAGAAATGGGTGGTGGGGGATGTTGCACATGCAGCTTTCTTGCGGGTCAATCGCTTCTCAGCTTACTCTTTCCTTTTCGTTTCCTATATCTTTAACAACTTTTGCTGTCACTGACGTTTTCCCTCCAGAGTGTTTTTCTGTGTCGATTTCAGCATTTTTTTTACTCTTTAGATATTTTTTATGTTTATGTAGGCCTAAACTGCATAAAGAAATGATCCAGATATACAAAACATGATTAAATTTAAATATTCAAAAACTTGCATGGAGATAGTAATCCATTATAAAATATTAAAAAATAAATAGACAGTGTCCAAAATGTACAGCCCTCGAAATTCATTGCTTACTTTTCAAATTTAGAATAGCATATCTAGTCCAATTTAAGCAACTGAAATTGGTCTAATGAAGGCAACTGCTACATTTTATAAAACACATAAGCTCAATACTAAGAACAAAAAGGGAATCACACAAATCCGCATGAAAAACATGCGCAATAAACACATGAATTTAGATATGCATATGCAAACTTAAGAACCTACCTTAGTTTTAAAGTACTCTCTTACGTTTAGTAGGGAAAAAATAGATCAAAACAGCTAATTTTAGCCTTTTTAAAACTGTCTGAAAGCAGCACGCGGAAGGTGGGTGCTTGTTCTAAGCATAAATGACGACATTCTGATGAGTAGGGTTTCAGTGGCTGATAGCTTATCTTTCTGTAATGAACCGCAGAATTGCAGCGGTCCATTTAAAGCGGCCGGCGGTCCAAATATGACTAGTGTCCTCTATACATATAAAAGTATACTTTTCCTAAAAAATAAATATAAAATACGCAGTTTACATAATTTTTTACTGTTTATGAGGGGAAAGTAATATTTCATAGTCTTCTTTTGCTTACAAGTAATGTTTAATTAAATGCGGTTAATTATACCATAGGTAAACTTTTAATTATTCATATAAACGATTGTATCGATATATATTTTATTTGCAGTTACCATTTAGCTAAGTTGAGCCTCTAAAGTTGAGTTGTAGTATAGAGATTCTGGTTTTTGAGTGTTATTTATAGCTTGTCAAAACAGTTTATATTTAAAAACGACAACTATATGCAGAAAAAATTTAAACTGTCCTTTAAAACTATAAGCAATACGACTATATTTCAAAAATTGTCCGGCAAACCACGGCACGCCTTTAAAAAGCTATATATTTAAATCAATATACCAAAATTAGAACTAAAAAAGCTTAAAAGAACACATATTTAATTTTTAGTTTTTATAATTACTTTAAAAATAAAGCTGTTGAGTTCTACAATTCATGAAGACACAAGAAATATACATTTAAACAAAGTTGAAATGTAACAATAAATCACATATTCTCGCAAAGAAACCTCCTTTTCAACTGAGACTAGGAGTCACATGATATGACTCATGATTGTGAATCAGACATAGATCAATGTGCCAGTTAATCAGCTATTATAAAATATGCATTTTACAGTTGTTGAGCAAATTTTAATTTATCCATTTTTGCGTCAAATACTCCATTGTGCGTTGCAGCTAATTTGGCTCACATTTACAAAGCGGCTTTCAGTGTTTATCGAGTACGTTCACAATTCCCAATAGCGGCAATATTTGTTTATTTTAAAGAAATTGATGCTTTTATACAATATTTTAAATACTAAATTTCACTTACTTTGCACGTTGATTAGAATAGATAACAAATAATTAAATATTTTCTTAAACAAACTCTTAATTAATTCCTGCTTTATGTATTCATTATGATGCATTAACATGTTAACCGCCTCAGATTTTGATGACGTGGGTTGCTTAGCAGGCATTCACAAAGCGGGTTTTGTGTTTTTAGAGTATATTCGCAATTCTCAATTTCAGGAATCTTTGTTTATTTTATTAAATTTACACATTTTTTTCCAAAACATCCAAAACAATTTTAGTTATTTTGCACCTTGATCGCCAAACTATAATCAATAAAAATACTTGACAGGGGGTATTATAGCATTAGTGTTTATCGAGTACATTAACAAATTATAATCATTGCAGTCGTTTATCTTAAAAAAGGAGTTAATTTTAAACTTTTTTTTAAATATCAATTTTAGTTATTTTAAACTTTCAGCGCCAAACTAAAATAACTAAACATTCTTGGGAGGGGGCATTATATAGCAATAGTGTTTATCGAGTAATAGCGGCAAAATTTATTTATTTTAAAGAGTCTGTTAATTTTATGCATTTGTTTTTCCAAAAATAGCCAATTTTTGTTATTTTACACGTTGACCGGCATACTAAAATCACTAAACATACCAGGTAGGGTGGAGTGAAAAAATCGAAAATCGTAAAATCAAAATGTAATACTGCGCAAAAGTTGGGTATGGTCTTCGGTAATAAAACAGTACAGTTTTTTCGAAATCAAGTTTTATCTTCCAGTGCCCCCGAGACACCGAATTTTTGCAAAATTCGTCAAAAATGGCTTGTACAACTTTTAAATCGAAATAAACAAAAAGTTGCAAAATAAAAATGTCATACCACAGAAACGTTGTGTGTGGTACTTAGTAATATGCCTTCAAATTTTTTTCGAAATCACATAATATCTTCCTGGGATCCAGTCGTTCGAAATTTCGAAAATAATGCCGTAAATTACTTTTTACTTGTTGTACATGTATGAAGAATGCATCTTCCAAGAAGCAAGAAGGCAATACAAACATTTTATCTGTGAGAAATACACAAACAATTAAAGTCAAGAATTAAAATCAAACATTTAAATGTGTTAAAAATATGGGACCATAAAGTTATAGTGCACCGATTGGAAAAATGCAGGACAAATGTGCATCCCCACCCATCGTTTCTTTCCAGACTATCGACATTAACCTCGAAACAGTTATTGACAATCTCTGTACCGATCATAACTACCTGAAGGAAATGATCCTATCTATTAAGAAAAGGAGTTGTTCGGAAGACCTTTCAAACAGATTTCCTGGTAGACTTTCACACAGCAGATGAGTTACCACCTCCAATAGAATTTTGAGACTCTCTGTCGTAACACTGGATCCAACGTCAAAACTGAAGATATTGACGGAGTTTGCAGTCAAGGGGAACGTGTGTGTATGGTTTGTAATTAAGTGTAAGCCATCCTTCAAAGACGGTGCAATCCATCTTCGGGAAATTGTTTATTTTTCCAGGGATATGTCCCAGGCAGTTAAAGTTGTCATTAACCAAGTTATCTAGCGGAATGTCTTTTCTACACATCCGGAAAACCTGCTGATTGCCATGGTAACTGATGATCGGAAACAAATCTGCGAGCAAGGATTTTGTAGAATCCTTAAAGCGCGAAGTGCGAACACTAGTGAAGAAGTCAGGCAGATCAAACTTTCTGCAATCAATTTTAGCGCTGCAGATTTTGGCCTTATTCGGTGGAATAAGATAGAAGTTACGGGACCACCTATTTTGATTAATCGTTCATACGATGATATAAAGATCTACATTGACGAGCGTGCTGAGTTTGCATGCCACACTCAAATTGTAGAAGGGTGCGTCAAAATTATCACTGAAGCTGCTGCGACAGTTTTTCTTCTGATCACTAGGGATAAATTCTTAGGACCTCGATTCCAATAAAGAGTTATTATGCCTTATTTTGAGACAAAGTCATATTTTAAGGTTACAAAACTCCAACAGGACAAACAATAAACATCAAACCAAAACATTTCGAATATCTAGATTTCAGTTTTGAAGAGCACGGACTGACTTAATTGAACTTTAAATTAACATTTTTAACAGATTTAACTGTTTGTTTTCATTCTTTAACTTTAACTGTTCATGTGCTTTTCACAGATAAAATGTTTGTATTGCACTCTTGCTTCTTGTGTGATGCATTCTATTATACATACAAAATAGATAAAAGGGAATTTACGACAATTTTTTCGAAATTTCGAATGACCAGGACCCTGGAAGATATTAAGCGATTTCGAAAAATCTGAGCAGGCATATTACTACGTACCTTGCACAACCTTTACGGACTATGGCACTTTTATTTTCGAAGTTTATGTTTATTTCGATTTGTAAGTTGCACAAGGCATTTTTGGCGAATTTCGCAAAGTTTTGGGCGACCGGAGAGACCGGCAGATAAAACTTGATTTCGAAAAAACTGTTCAGGCATATTACTACGTACTATATACAACTTTTCTGTGGCATGACATTCTTATTTTATAACTTTATCTTTATTTAGGTTTATAAGATGCACAAGGTATATTTGGCGAATTTCGCAAAAATTTGGGTCCCGGGGGCACCGGAAGATAAAACATGATTTCGAAAAATATTGTACAGTTAGTACTGAGGACCATACCCAACGTTTGCGCGGTATTACATTTTGACTTTCCGATTTTCGATTTTTTTTCACTCCACCCTAATGCCTGGGGAGGTGCACTTTCTTTACAATACATGGTAATAAATTCTATCAATAGTCCCGTTTACTAGTAAAAAATTATTTTTAATAAAAACAATGATGGCACACGCATTTGGAATTCTGTCAGACATATTTGTGTGAATGGCAGTCCATGTGTTAATTAAAAAATGAAAAATTCTTTTCCATCTCATTTCATTACAAATATTAACTTTATTTTCTAACTTTCAAAGAAATCTATAGAACATTAAGAGCTATTAGAAAAATATTACAGAATAAAATTAAAATATATATTCTAAATATTTTTCATTACTTATTGGAAGGTAAATGTACCACCATTTAAAGCTAAACTTTACGATCAATATATCAAACATTTCTCCCTAGAGGCAGAAAAATAAATGCGCTTATCGATTTGACAGTCAATTCTTCCTGAAATATATCTTAACATTGGAGTCATTTTTTTTTCTCGTTTAGAAGCGTGTTATAAAAAATTCAATTGTAAGAATTCGAACTATGAATTTCGTAACAATTTTAATAATTCTAATGTGATATTTTATTAATGTGTATAATTTGTTTGTTTGAAATCGTATTTATATGCATGTCAATAAAAGCATCTATGTGTTATTATACGGTATTTTCCTGAACTTACTTGAGCTAAACTTTAAAATGAAAATTTTTAAAATTTAGTTTTCTATGGTTTTACCGATAAAATTCTTACAATAACGAAGGATAAAGTTGGTTCACTACGGTTATTGTAGGTATTATAGAACTGAAATGGTTAAAGACAAGTTTTATAGGTAAATCCTATCATTTACGAGAGAAAAGTGTTAAAAAGTGTAAATACTCTTCTAAATACTTCTGTATCACGCTTAGTCTTAAATATTTTTGTAATTACTGACATTTTTCAATGGATATTTATTAATATAAATTAATAAATATAAGCTAAATAAAATAGGTTTCATTTCCTGAAAAATATATATATATATATATATATATATATTTACTACATTTCTACAGCAAATGAGTCGTAGGACTCCGCCAGTTACATACAGAAACATAACGATCTATTTAGTTTCATAAAAATAAATATATGTATAAATATATGTGCGTGTATGTTAAATGCGTGTATGCCCCATAGTCGTGTATGTTAAATCTGTGAAATTGAATCTTCTCTATATGGAAAAATCCTAAGTAGGAGTACTGTTATGTGAAACAGAAATATGACCTTTAATAGGAATGACCTAAATTGTGGAGTTTTTCAGAGGACAGACATTACAAACCTATTTCACGCGTGCCCAGCGTACGGAAGTTTGGCAACCACCCTAAAAACGTATAGAAATGTGTTTTATTTTTTTTTAGGCAAGCTCGATTGCTCGATTATTTGTTTCACGGACGGCATTTTTTTTTTTTTTTTTTTTTTTTTTTTTTTTTTACCCGACTGAAAAGAAGGGTTATGTGTTTCAAGCGTATCAGTGAAAGTGGAATTCTTTATACCCTCGAAACATCCAAACGGGTGAATGGATTTTAATCAATGAGGCCTCTATCAATTCGTCTTAACGGCCTGATGGTTATAGGCTAGGTTTTGTTTTTATAAATTCAAAATGGCGGCCGTAAAATACAAACTGGCGGTAGACACGAAAAAAAAAAAATTACGCTCCCTATTGAGTGGCATATTATTGGATAGGTCTTTCAAAATGAAGACGATGTTTCATTGACTATTTTACAGTCAGAAGCTCCGTTAAAATACTATACAACCTGTAAAATGTGTATGTAGTAGGATCTCTAGCTTTACTGCAACTCTAACCATCATAGACATCTATAGACCTCATCAAAACAGTGTTTATAGATAGGAACTAACAATTAAACACAAGTCATGAATACAAGTAAATAAAAAAATAGGTAAGTAATATAAACAAGTAAAAAAAAAAATATATATATATATTTTATGTCAATTCCTACTTAGGTCAATAACAGAATTTTTTTCTCCTATTCTTCTTTCCTCTTGAGTGGCGCTTAATATGCCTTGATCAAGATGAGGGCTCTCTCGATTATTGAAAATTAATTAATTTATTTTAATTAATGAATTAATATTTGAAAAAAACAGGATTAACATCAAGTGTCATCCACTACAATTAAAAAAAAATATTTGAGCTTGATTGGATGAATAATTAGTATTTTATTAATGATTGAAAATATGAACAAGATATATATAGCGAAGGTGTGATCTAATAGTAGGAATTGAAAAAAATATTTTCACATTGATAAGGAATAATTAATTAGTTCGCTTTTTACGCAGTCTGGTTTTTTTGATTTTTTAAATTTAATTGTTTATTTACATTAATGAACTATTATAAAATAGTCTTTTTTTATGTGAATGAAAGAATTATAAATCTCAGTCTAAGCATTTGGTACCACAATTCCACAGCCACAATAACATATGAGGGGCTCACAACAATAGTAGACCAAGTTCATTAAAAAAAAAAAAAAAAAAAAAAAAAAAAAAAAAAAAAAGATGAGGTAGTCCATTTAGAAGGTGCATAAAATCTGTTTTATCCACTCCCACAGTAAATCAAGTCTGTAATCAGATGACATATATGCGAATGTATGTGAAAACAGACTTGGTTCACTGACTAAACTTACTGACGAAATTTATTTTTTTTCGCTCTGCAAATTGTTGAAATTTGCGACTTTTTCTAGAGATAAGCTGACAAAACTCGCGATTTTCCCGCAGCCAATGAATAAAATTCGCGATTTTCCACGTCCGATCTACAAAACTCGCGATTTTCTGTTCCAGGTCGGTGAAACTCCTGATTTTTCAGCTCCCGATCGACGAAATTCGCGATTTTTCCGCGGCCAGTCAAAGAAATTCGCATGTGTTAAATGACTGACGAAATTTGAAATTTTCCCGCGGCAAATTGACAAAATTCGTGATTTTTCCGTGCTCGATCAACAAAATAAGTGACTTTTCCGCGCGCAGTCGAGGAAACACGGGATTCTTCTAAGCCCGATGATGAAACTAGCTATTATTTTCCTGCCTGATCTACGAAACTCGCGGTTTTTTCGCTCCCAGTTAACGAAATTAGCAATTCTTAACTGACAAGATAATTTTACAATTTTCCCGCTGAAAATTTTCGAAATTCACGATTTTTTCTCGCGATAAACTGACGAAACTCGCGATTTTCCCGTGTCAAATCAACAAAATTCGCGACTTTTTCGAGGCTATCGACGAAACACGCGATTTTTCCGCGCCTGATCGATGAAATTAGAAATATTTTTCGAATAGCGACCGACGAAATTAGCAACTCGAGAATTTCGTATATTGATACAAATAGTATCGGGGATTAATGAAATTCACGATGTGTTTTCCGGCGCAAATTGACGAAATTCACGATTTTTCCTGCAACCTATGATCAAAAATTGCAATTTTTGCCAATTATAAATTGACGAACTTCGCGGGCCACATGTTAACCCATCGCTGACCACTTTTGGCACTCGGGCCACATGTTGTGCATCCCTAATTTAGATAATAAAATAGCTAAAGATTATTTTTCATGTGTTCTGTTTTTAATTCGAATAAATGCCAGAAAATTTACTTTGTAATAATATCCCATACAAAATGTTCATTTATTTTTTGTTTTAAACGGAAAGGTTAAATGTATGGTTCTAGTTTAAAATTGTAGTAGTTTCTTTTAAAAAAAAGTACATTTTTTTAAATGTTACAAATTTGTAGATATATACATATATATACTCTAATCCTAAAGCCAAATTATTATTTGTTAATTTCTGTATTCAAAATGAAAACAGTTTGCACAAAGTGCTATTATTTGACAAGATTTATCAAACTTTGAAACAGGGCTACATTCGACTTTAAATTTAAGCTATTATATTTTTTACATACTACAATAATACTAATTGCCGAAACGTCAGTGAAAGCTTATTGTGGAGAAACGAAAAGTTTTTGTATTCCGTCAGTTAGTCTGTCTGTCTATTCCGCGATAACTGCAGCAAAAAACATCGATTTAGCATGAAAGTAAATAGCCATGTTGGTGACTTACCCGTATAGTTTTAGGTTAAATTTCATTCATTCGTTCGGGAAATAATATTTTTCTAACGCAATTCAGACGATTTTAAAATTTCCATTTTTAAAAAGAAAATGGCGCATTTGATTAATGTATTTAAATGGTAAATTATGGATGCTAAAAATTTTAAATAAGTGTTTTAAATTATTCTTATGAGTTTGAAATTTTTTGAGATTTTTTTAAAATTAGGTTTATAATTTTTGATGGAACTTTATACATGTTTTCCAATAATATAAAATATCTTGTTTTACCAATTTACCTATTTGACATGCAACATATTTAATTTCTTTTCCTTTCGTCTCAGTTACCTAGCATTTGCATTTCATAGCCTGTAAAAGGAAAAGAAATAAGTTAAATAATCCCGATTACGAAAAGTTAAGCAGAATTCCATCCGCTTATTTATCCGAAATTCTAGAAAAATTATTATTACAAGAATCTATATTACGGTGTTTTATTTCAGAATTGAATGAAATCTGTTAAAGATTTAACAACAAAGTTATTTCACAAAAAGGGCTATCTTATCTGAGATTGACTTAACTTATATGGTGAGATTGTATTAGCCCTTTGCAGTCGTATGTCTAGTCTGACTGGACGTTATCTTTCTTTGCAAAACTTATTTCTGGTGCCAGTAATAAAGGAAATTAAAATTTGCCTTATTTAATTAGAGCATTTTTAAAATTGTGTACTTGAAGGAAACCTCTTTTTAAAAAGTGTTGTCAACCGAATAAAATTTGTGCAAGAGATGCCTCAGTCGAAAGGGTTTATATATTCTGAACAATATAAATATATATTTTCCATATGAATTATTTAAAACAGGAAACCGTTCAATAAGTATTAATACCTAAAATGTCCTTTCATTTGTTTTTAGTGTAGGCAATTATTTAGGATCATTTAAATAAAGTAAGAAAATATTTTTAAATAAATTTAGAAACGATTTTAGAAAATTTCTTTTTAGTTTTTTTTTTTTTTTTTTTTTTTTTTTTTTTTTTTTTTTTGTAAAAACATATATTTTTTAATATTTAAATAACTTTATTAAATTTAGGAAACTTTTTTTAATTTACTTAAATCATTTTTTTATTTGTTATTTTATTTTGAAATTACAGTTTTCTACATTCATTATATTTAAATAGATACGACATATCGAATATAAATCATACAACATAGTGATTTCTATCCCGAATTATTAAGGAATATGTACCCGTAATGGAAAGAAAATATGTAAAGAATTGCTTTCTTTCAAATTAATTCAAATCTTTAATAGGAAGTAAATCATTTCCCTGTTTTTACAACGTATCATTTTAAAAATGTGTAATTAGTATAAAAAAGAAAATACGCGTAATATTATTTTAAAATCATCTGAAGTCTGCAGCAGAGACATGATCATTTTTATTTATTTCAAAGGAACATTTTAGCAAGTTACAGTCTTTAAATATAAAATATTGAAAAGTAAAAATGAAATTATTGATCATACTTATATTAAGTAGAGACTGAAAAAAACTGCATTTTTGTTTTTTCAATTTTAGTCATAACAACATACGATAATGATTACCCCCCCCCCCCCCGCCGAAAATGCTATATTTTACATAGCATGAAAATAATGAACTATCTTTCAAATTTGTAATAAATACTTAATTTTCAAGTTGTGTCTGTAAACAAGGATTAGAATAGCCAGCACGAAGTTTCACTCCGTGTCTGCAAAAATATTCCCAAGAACGCCTGCACGACGTAAAAAACTTCTTGCTGGGTTTTGTGTGCTGTAATCCTCGATGGATGACCAAGTAAGAATTTTGAAAGAAATTTTCATGGATGCATCCAGTCTAATACATTATAGTTAAATGTATCTTACGTCCATTTGTACTCTACTGTACTCCCATAAGTATTAAATAGTCGTATTGTACTCACATAAACAATTGGTTTATGTGAAAAATAGTAACACTTGTAATACTAGTTAGGTTTAGTGTATCGTAAAGTCTTAGATTTCTCATCAACTAATAACGGACAGTAGGAACCTGTTGACAAAGACCAGTCTGAGTAATTCTATTATGAAGGTTGCAAAGTCCATAAACGAAGTTTTTAAAAAGGTTTTTATAAGAGAATATACGAGTTGTCACTCATAGACGATTGACTGAAAAATGTATCATCATAATTAGTCTTTTCGTAGAAGGTAATGGCTGGATATTTACTGACTTGGGAGTGAATCCAGTGTCGGTGATTCCAAAAAAATACCTTTACTCAAAGCATTTGTTAAGGTGTTGCTATGATGAAAATGTTACCAGTTGATCGTTTTGCCCGCCGGTCCTCAGCCTGCATTCCCAACTATGAATTACGCGCTGCAAATGAATCACGTCTTCTGATAATATCAAGCTACCTGAAAATTATTTATATTTGGCTCTAGATCATATATATCATACTCGGGCAGATATGAAAAGTATATTTCTCTATATTTCTCGGCAAAGTGATGAAGCATATCTATCTCATAGACTAACTCAGAGAGATTAAAGTATCTGTCTACTCTCGGGACTCTTTTTAAAAGAAATGTAAAATATTGAATAAATACAGATTTTTTTTTTAATCGTAACGCGGAATGGTGAAAACACATAAACCCCTAGCAATATCTTCGTAACTTTAAAAAAAATTGCCATTTTTTAAAGCAAAATTTTATGCTTACGCAGAGCAGCGCTCTCTCAATTCTATTAAATACATTTCAATTTCCTTTGTACTAAATATTAATGTTACATTATTCTGTGCACTGAACTAGGAGCTTTACGACATCTTTCAAATTAACTGAAACATTGGACAATTCCAGAGAAAATCATCATTTTTTTGGAGGGGGGGGGGGGAATCAAATTTATAATATGTTTAATTTAAGGGTATGATTGGAAAACTTGATATTTTTATATTCTATAGAAAAATCCTAACAAAAAGGCATTGCAAAATACTGTTTACAAACTAAGTTAAGTGTCATTATTGTCTTTGCAAAGTCATAATGTTACGTTACTTACACAATAAAAGTTACGTCAGTTGCACGTGTAAATGCCATTTTTTTTCTTTTTTATTATTCAGAAAATAATTAAATAAGTTACTGTTATAATTTGACATTACTTAGTGTTGTTGAGAACATTAAATCACTTTTTTTTAACTGGATTGTTTTTTACACTTCAATGAAGGCAGACAAATCTTTGTATATTTTATGTTACGTCAGTTACAGAATTTTGAATTGCAATTTTTGGGACTCAGAGAGAGGTTGAAATAATCTACAGGTATTGGGGTATTAAGACCTTAGTAAGAAATATTTTAAATTGTAAAAATTTGTTCTAGATTTATTAGTAAATTTTCTACATAGATTTTGAAAACAAAATTCGATGATAAAATGTTGACTTCGGCTACGATGGAACTGCCCTATTTCAAAATATGTCAAAACTACACATTTCCCTATTAAAAATTACCGATTTTTTATATTGGAGTACCTATAAATTAATTACATTATCACACAGAGCTTAGATTCTAGTTAAGAACACAGTGAGTAATATGGAAATCATTTTGACAAGATTTCACTGAACTATAAAACATATTATGTAATAAAGTTTATCGAACATAAAGATGAAGGAAAATTTTTATTTTCCTGAAATTGCATCGAAATATCTCTTTTATATCTTTCAGATACATTGAAAATTAAACTGGAAGTATAAATTAATGTTTAATAGTGCTTTCATGTAAAAAACATAAAAAAGGGATGATTAGAAACACAGTTTACATTCAGCCTTCATATGCTAGTTTCTAGTATTTAACTCATTACTTCCTGTTTATTAAATTAGTCATAACTCCTCCTCCAATAATCATAGAAATGTGATGAAAACAGTAAACAATTTCTGTTTCAAATAAAATAATAAAAAAAAAATTGAAAATTTTCACGAAAACGGGTTTTTTATGTAGGCAGATAACCTTAAGTAAATTTAAAAAAAAAAGACTTTCGAAGAACTTCTCGGCAGTTAGATAAGAAGTAGGTCTAACAAATTATCGAAGAAATCGTGATCTCTTAAAACTTTTTTTCTTCTAGTTGGCAAATTAGTGTCTCTTGTAGGGAGTAAACGAGGAATTATTTAACAGATTTCATTAGAGCATGCATTAATAAACCTCGCAATAACTTTAGTAGAAAATTAATTCAAGGATGCGTGAAAATATGGAGAATCAATATCGTTATTCCTAATAAAGTTTCCTGTAAAGGTTTATAATGATAGAAGTGCCCAAAAATAAATAATATTAATTATTTTTAACAAAAACATAACGACAATATTTCATTAATCCAAAACGAGATGAAAATGAAAAATATTCTTCTGTATGTCCATTTAAATGTAGTATTTAAATGCTAAAGAAATCAACAAAATTTTCAGAATAAAAATGATACGCAAATTAAATGTACCTTTAAAACATTTTGGAAGGCACTCCTTGTATAATTTTGAAAATGTATTAAAAATACACAAGCACTGTATTTAGACTAACTTTATTTGTAAAGTATAATACAAAAGTGTTTCATGCGAACTCAACAGTAACATAGATATATAGAAAACATTAGTGCATTTTAAAACATCTAACAAACGTGATTAATAAATAATAGCAATAGTAATCCGATTAAAAAATGCATGAAAACACATATTGATTTGCCCAGTATTTTCTTTTAATCATATTAAATCAAAATAAACTTTCCTGTAAAATATGAAAAGATAAAAATAAAAGAAAAAATAATTTTAAAGGAACTTAATAATAATTTAATAAAAAAAGAAGAAGAAAAATATTCTGCTGTACATACACTAATACGTATTTCTGAAATCCGACGAAATGCATCATAATTTTAAAAGTCCAAAAGTGTGTAAATAAAATGTACCTTGAGAACTTCTGGTTTACATAGTGGAGCTAAATGTTTTCCTGTGTGTCTAAGATTAATTTTTATGTAAATGGTATATTTCAAGTTGCAATTGTTAAGTTTTATTAACAACCAGTCCTCCGTTGACATCTAAGGAGAAAATTTTCATATTCTTAACTATACAAATTTGTCTTAAAAACTGCATAAATACCATAAATATTTAGGAAAACAAATATGTACAAAGACACGAAAGAGTCAATTCAGAATAGGAGTGTTTGCGGAATACTTGAAGACCGCTGCTGATAATTATATGCACACTAATAAAAAATGAAAAAAAATATATATTTTTTCCGTATAAAGTTGGAAAATATGTATTTCTAAACAATCATTTTTTTAGTAAAGATTACTATCGTAATGCAATTATTATTATTATTATTATTATTATTTTGTTTCTTTAAATAAAACAAATTTCTATCAGCTTTGTTATGACATTTTATTAAAATTATCAAGAAGATTTTTACTTAAGAATAAAGTATTTCAACCCATTAATGTTATTTATGATTCATTTTTAGGTGCGTTCGTAATTATATAAATACGTAGCACCTATAGTCGTCGTTCAGTCCGTCCGTCTGTCCGTCTGTCCGTCTGTCCGTCCGTCTGTCCGTCTGTCCGCATATAACAGAGCAAAAACTACCCAACCGAATGGTCTGAAATTTTAAATATATGATTGTTGCAAAATTTTGTCGAGCCATTTCAAATTTTATGAAAATCGGATGTATAGTTTAATTACAGGGACAGTCAAAAGTTTTTCTTTACATTACGGCCAATGGGGAAAATTATTGCAAGTGCATTTTAATGATGTTACAGACGTCCGAATGGTCTGAAATTTTAAATATATAATTGTTGCACAATTTTGTCGAGCCATTTCCAATTATATGAAAATCGGATGTATAGTTTAATTACAGGGACAGTCAAAAGTTTTCCGTTACATTACGGCCAATATGAAAAAATTATTGCAAGTGCATTTTAATGATGTTTTAGCCTTCCGAATGGTCTGTAATTTTAAATATGTAATTGTTGCAAAATTTTGTTGAGCCATTTCAAATTTTATGAAAATCAGAGGTATAGTTTAATTACAGGGACAGTTAAAAGTGTTCCGTTGCATTACGGGGAATGGGGAAAAAATTATTGCAAGTACATTTTAATGATGTTACAGACTATGCAATTATGAAGTGCAAAAAAATATACATTCAGTACAATATGGGGTGCAAAAAATTATTATAAAACTAGTTATAGTACGAACGCACCTAATTTGCCACGTTTGACGAGCAATTTCCAACTTGTTTTAAATTATCATCTTTTAGTATAATTTACCTATTTTGCACACATTTAAGTAGACCACATACGACTGATAGATTTTAAGATTTCTAGTCTTCATTTTCATACAAATTATTAAAAGATATATTAATTTTTTAAATTATCTCTGAAGGATTTTTTTACCCTATTCTAAGAAAATAGAAAATGAATGTGTGGCATGGCTTCTAAAGGTTGCTTTTATGTTTTAAGTACTTACATTTCTGAATTTTATTACAAATTTAAAAGGCAAAAGCATTTTAAAAAAGTAAATTCATTCATTATGAAAATGTACCTTGTAATAAAATGTAATAAAATGTACCTTTGGAACTTCTGGTTTACATAGTGGAGCTAAAAATTTTCCTGTGTGTCTAAGATTAATTTTTATGTAAATGGTATATATTTCAAGTTGCAATTGTTAAGTTTTATTAACAACCAGTCCTCCGTTGACCTCTAATGAAAAAATTTTCATATTCTTAACTATACAAATTTGTCTTAAAAACTGCACAAATGACATAAATATTTAGGAAAACGAATATGTACAAAGACACGAAAGAGTGAATTCAGAATAGGAGTGTTTGCGGAATACTTGAAGACCGCTGCTGATAATTATATGCACAATAATAAAAAATGAAAAAAAAAATTAATTTTTTTCCGTATAAAGTTGGAAGATATATATTTACAAACAATCATTTCTTAGTAAAGATTACTATCGTAATGAAATTATTATTATTATTATTATTATTATTATTTTGTTTCTTTAAATAAAACAAATTTCTATCACCTTTGTTTTGACATTTTATTAAAATCATCAAGAAGATTTTTATTTAAGAATAATGAATTTCAACCTATTAATGTTATTTATGATTCATTTTTTGAAATTATCATCTTTTAGTATAATTTACCTATTTTGCATATATTTAAGTAGACCACATACGACTGATAGATTTTAAGATTTCTAGTCTTCATTTTCATACAAGTTATTAAAAGATATATTAAATTTTTAAATTATCTCTAAAGGATTTTTTTACCCTATTCTAAGAAAATAGAAAATGAATGTGTGGCATGGCTTCTAAAGGTTGCTTTTATGTTTTAAGTACTTACATTTCTGAATTTTATTACAAATTTAAAAGGCAAAGGCATTTTTAAAAAGTAAATTCATTCATTATGAAAAAAATCGCATTTAATCATGTAATACGTTTTACAGAACAATAAATTTTTCTATAGTTCTAGTTGCTTTACAATCTGAGAACAATAGCTTAATCTATTTTGCGACAAACGGGGTGTGAATATGCACTGGAGCTAAGTATGCTTCAACACAACGGCATATTTTTGTTATATGCATAAGTTTAATGATTCATCCCCCTGAAATATTAAATTTCAGTTAAGCAGCATGATTAAGTCCATGGTAAATATATAAATAATTTACTTCCATTTCATCCCCAGAAAATTAATTAATATTCTAATAGTACAATGAACCCAACAGAATGATTAATTTTAATTGAAATTATGTGTTTAAATAGTACAATCGTTTTAAAATAAATATACTAAACTGGCGAAATATTTAACAGTGTTTAAAATATATTTAATCGTGTGAAATTGGCAGAAATTAAATATCGGTTTGCTTTGTATCACGTTTTATTTTCTTTTTAGCAATATGAAAGATATTTAATTTTTTTTTAACTTATAAAAATTTAATAGAATTTCATTTAGATTTGAGAACATTCAACAAATATTAAACAAATTAGAAGAAGAATTTTTACGCTTTAGAAAATAGTAGTAAGTTTTTTTTTTAAATAATAATTTTTATTTCTAAAAAAAAAAAAAAAAAAAAAAAAAAAAAAAAAAAAAAAAAAAAACCTCTTTTATTTATTTGTCCCAGTTTTGGATTTCTCCTGTTAACAGAATTTTGTTAGCACCTATTGTAGTCATAAATTTACTAAAATCACAGAAAAAATAGATATTTGTGCGAGAATAAATTTATTTCAGTGAATTTTGGTCTTACTATATAGTGTTATAAAATAATATTCATCAAAAATTTTCTAAATTTCTCAGTATAATTAGGATTTAGATGAAGCCATTGTAAAATGGATGTCCTGTGTAACAAATACAATTCAATAATAATAATAATAATAATAATAATAATAGTAATAATAGTAATAATAATTCATTTTTCTCGTCTCTCGCACTATTTTTGGTATAGGAACGCTATTTCCACTTCTTACTGCTTGAGAGCTCTGTCAGGTACCTCATAGTGCAGTCTATACCTCTTTTAGTATACCTACACACCACATTCATCACGTTAAATAATGTGCTTCACCAGTAATTAAGGCATCACGATTTATACTCTTTTAAGGTTTTCAGAAATTACTGTCCAAAAGGTATCTAAAAGTTACGAAAGAAATTTAGCTGTACTGCTGAATTTAGTACACTGCTCAAAACAATTAAAGGATATAGTAAGTCTTATATATAAAAAAAAACGATATAAGATCTTTTTTTTTTTCAGAAAAGGGAAGACGTGAACCACGAATGCAAATTTTTCTCATTTTCAATCTTCGCAAAATAAAAATTTTGAGTTTGACGTCAAAAACGACGCTTTATCGGTAGTGAATGAAATCGGGCTATAAACTTACTGAAAGACAAATCGAAAAAGAATGATCGATATTCAGTAAGTGCTTTGTTTCGATGACTGCGATGGCTCAACGAAGTCATTTAACCGAATCAGAAGCTTGAAGAGTTTTCGGTTGGTTAGCGAAAAGCCAAAGTAGCATAAGCCACTGGAGTTGCACAAAGTGTGATTTCCAACATCTGGAACCGTTGTTTAGAGACTGGAAATGCAGGTCTAAAACAAGGGAAAAGTCGTAGACGTGCAACAATGCCAATGAAGATCCATATTTATCTCTAGCGGGTCAGAGAGGCCGAAATGCGAATGTCACTCATCTTTAACAACACCTTCGCTAGGCTACTGGTACCACAGTTTCGACTCAAACCGTTCGAAACCGACTCCACGCAGCAGGTCTGTATGCTCGCAGACCAATGGTATGTGTTACGTTAACAGCAACGCATCGTGGCTCCCTCAGGGAGTGTGCAATAGAGCATGAGAGCATGAAGAGAAATGAATGGCTCAATATTATTTTATATGAAGACTCCCGTTTTTCTGTTTATCCTGATAATAGGCGTATTTTTATCTGGAGTGAACATGGCATTAGAAACAATCCTGGGTTCGTGCAAGGAAGTGTTAGGTTTGGCTTTGTGGGATTGATGGTCTATGCTGATATCATCTTTGATGGGTGTACCGACGTCTACATCATTCGAAATGGAAATCTGATCAGTCATCGATATAGGGATGAGATCCTAAGACTTATTGTAGTCCCTTACGCTGTAGCAATTGAAGATGACTCCGTGTAAATGGACTACAATTGAAGGCCACATCGTACTCACTTGGTAGATGATTTCATTTTAGAGGAAGAGATCATACGACTAGACTGGCCAGCGTGTTCTCCGGACATGAATCCAATAGAGCAGTATTATTTAGGATATTCAAGGCAGACGAGTTGCTGGTCGCCTACCACCCCCACAAACTCTCGAAGAACAGGAAAGAGCTCTTCTGAAGGAGTGGGACAGAATACCACAGTTCCTCATTAATATCCTCATTGACTGAAAACCTCAAAGCTCTTATTCTTTGCTGGCCGTCCGGTAAAACTATACGCCCCTACTAAAAATAATTTCTTTGAAGGATACATCTTTTTATTTCGCTTTTTCTCATATGCAAAGAATTTTGTTTCTTTCCTTTTGTACCCAAATGCTCAATACAATGCAATTTTTTCTGAAAAACATGTGTAATATTTTTATCATATAGCCTACCACGCCTGTCTATCATGTATCAATAATCTAAGTAATTTCCCAGCCGCAATATCCATCCACAACTTCAGTATCCTTTAATTGTTTTGAGCAATATATTAAATTACTATAAAAAATTTAGAAGAGAAAATATACTAACAAAGTTTTTCTTCATAATCATAACCTGTAACCTTTAAAAGAATAACTCTGCATATTTAATTATAGTTTTCCTTATACCCTAACCAATCACCAGACAATATAAGAATAAACAAAAGATTTCAACAACCTGTATATCTTTGAAAAACTTAATAAACTGACAGTGAGATAACTTCATTACAAATTAATGTCGAATTTAATTAACTAAGTCTTGAAACAAAAAATGCTTAACTTAGCTAATAAAAGATGAAATTTAATTTAAAAAGCTAATATATTTTGCGCCTCATTCTACAGTATATAAAAAAGAAAAGCTAATACTAATATATTTTAAACAGACATTTTATCTAATAGAAATCTTCGTATTGTTTAAACAACGCTAGAAAGCTTTGCTAGGTGAAAAAAGTGAAAACTAAATATTAAATTATTTTGTGAATTTTAATGCATATTATAAAGCAAAAATCCGTGAATAAGACTGAATTTTTATTGGCGGTGGCGACACTAACCAATAAATTTAGCTTCTTAAAAATTATTTTTATATTTCGAATCATTGAAGAATTTCAACTTTTTTACAGTTGATTAGGAAAAGGGAATTCTCTTTCAAATGTAACTTTTTAAAAACTCTATTTCAATTTACTAGTTACTTTTTATGATTTTTTAGTAATTTTCAAGCGTGTCTTTTTTTTTCTTTTGTCTTTCTCTATCGCGAATTTTATTTATTGCGAATGATTACTTCGTTTTCATTTAAAACAATATTAATTGTTTATTATTTGTTTCCGGCTAGTATTCCATAGCGTAATAAATCTGCATCTATAAATAAGGAAAATAATATGAATAAAACAAAATTTAACAGACATTTAACCGAAAAGACACTAAACCACTGGAATTATCAGAATGAAAATGGCTGCTGTAAGCAAGAAATCTTTGCATCTGTCACCCGTGACATGTGGCTAATGCGAACGCTTTTAATAAAAAGCTTTTAATGCTTTTGCTAATGCTTTTAATAAATTTTAAGTTTACAATTGAGTACACTATTAACAGTTTTCGTGTAAAAATGGTTTTTTATGCTGTTCATTTAAAAACATGTATTTAATATAAAAAATTATTAGAATTGCAATAAAGAAGAATTGTTTAACATACGTACCTGAAAACACCAGGTTGGTTCCCGTACCTATTTTAAATTTGATAAAAGAGTTTTATTATTTTCTTCGTATTCTCAAATGTATTAAATTTTTTATTAACCCTCCGTCTACCAGACGGGTCCATTGGACCCGACAGGTACATACAAAATATTCATTCAAACCAGAAATTTCTTTAAAATAAACTAAGTATATAAACCAGACAAAAATAAGGTAAATAAATAAGTTAAATAGTTTTAAATAAAAATTCTGGTGTAGAACGTTTTATTAAAACTTGAATAAAATTCCCGGTAGATCTAGGGTTAAAACACTTAAAGGCAACTAAAAAAAGCAAAAATTCTCTTTTTAATTAGATAAACTTCATCACTTATTTCATAATATTTAGAAAATGTGTTATATTTCTATCTAAAAAAATTGTGAACAATGCTGTTTAGTTTTAGTAATTAAGATTTTTTTGTTTGACTGAAAGCGAGTTACACTTATAATTTCTTTAATCAAATGAAAATTAAATGCCTGTTACCAGTATAATAATGAATAAATGTCAAAAATAAATTTAAATGTCTTATGTGGGTATTCTATTTGGAAAAACTGTATTATTCTATAATTATCAGTTTATTTAATTTTTTATTTAATGTTAATGTTACTGCTTTTAGGCAATAATTTACTTGTTATATAATGCTGTTTTCGTTTTTCTTAAAAAAGTATAATTATTAACTTTATCAATATAAAATTAAGTATTTTCTTTTATTATTTTTTGTAAGAATAGCGGTTTGTATATACGCTCATGTGTGTGTTTAAAACACTTTCTATATAAGTACATTATATGTGTTACAAGATGGAAATTTAAAACGTTTGGGAAAGGAACATAATTCTTTATTGTACATTTATTAATATTCCCACGTTTTTTAGACACACACACAGCTATTATTAAAGTCCAACTACAGTAGCTCATTCTAATATTGGGACACTTGCACTTTTGGATCTTCTTTCAAACAGATATGTATAAATGTAGTATTGACGTCATGTATTTTCTTCAGATATACTCGTCTATGTGTTTTTCATTATTTATTATATTTAAAAAAAAGTATAATCATGCATTATGTATGTTACGAAAAGTTCTGAAAACAAAGTGAGACATTCGAATATTTTTTAAATTTTACTTAGCAATCGGTTTTATTTTAATCCATTTATGCCTAGCGTTCCATTTTTGGGTCTCTTCGAATTTTAGTACATTTGTATAGTTTTATTGTTCTTTATAACATGGAAATTGTATGAAATAATTATATATAATTGTCTTTATCTGTTACCGAGAGATTACAGCATAAGATGGATATTTATTTAATTAAATGAAGGCTTTTTTCGGCTTTTTTCGGAGTCTATAGATTTTTAAATTTTCAAGATAGCGAAATGTAAAAAGTAAATTTATTTGTGTTTTTTCGACGAAAGATCCAAATAAATAAGTCATAATCTTAGCTTGTAGAGTTCTTTGAAATACTATTTTTTTTAAATTGTGAAATATATCTTCAAGTCTATTTTTTATGCCTTTATGTAACGTACAAAATGTAGGGCGCTAGGCACAAATGGTATATATTTTTATTAGCCATTTAGGGGACAGTTACTTATGTAAAGTTCTTTTCAAGATGATGGAAAATATTGTCTGTAATCTTCAAATACGATAATTCTTAATTTATTATTACTAATACTTATAATGTTATTAGTTTCTATAAAGAAATAAATACATTTTTTTAGTAGCTCATAAAAATACTAAATATAGCATATAATATACAGTTTAAAAGCTTGATTTATATAAATTTAGACAAAACATATAATTTTGCATATTATATTTATTATTAAAAATACTATGCATATTCCCATATTTAGTGCGTTTACATTTTATAAAATAAATACCAAAAAATTTTTACTTAATTTTTTTTCCAGTTCATTTTGCAACAAAATTGAGAACACAAAAATTCAGGCAGAAATGGGTTAATATTATTTCGCATAATACTTATATGACTTCATTTTCAAAACTTTTCGAGTAAACAATTTTATTTTAAAACAGGGAAAAAATTCATGTTTTTAATCATGTTTAAAATATGTATGTTTTAATACAGTAATTAAAATATGAGACGAAAAATATTATTATTTTAATAATAGAAAATAACAAGAAAAACAATTGTGTATCAAGCAAAGATTTTGAAGCACGTTCCAACACTTCAGATTAGTATAATGTTTCTTGGAGGAGGTTTATGAGGTTATGGAGAGGGGACTTATAAGTAAATAAATTAGCAAATGCATAACACATTTTGAAGCAAGATTTTAGCAATTACCGTTAGTAGCCGGAAAAGTATTGGAACTCTTTTGTTATTCCCTGTACATAATCTACACGCAGGGCTGTCCAACGCGACGCTCGCGACCGCCATGGCGCCCTTAAAAGGGTTTTTTTGGCGCAAGTTTGAAGGTTTCCTGTTACCAGCATTTTTTGAAAGTAAAATTTAATTTAAACGGATGCGTTATTTAAAATTATTGTTATTTACTTGAGAGATATTTTTAAAACCCCTGTAAGTGCATTTCACACTTGAAAAATAAAAATGTACTTTAAAAGTTTTATCATATGCTACTGCGTTTCTTCACTTATTTATAATTATTCTTTTTAAAAAATGTTCGGGAAATTGTGACGATCGAAATCGATAAAAATTTGTAGCATTTTTTAATATGTTAAGATGTGAAATATAGAAAAAAAGCGTCCCGGTCCATTCCTTCATGCACGAAAGCTCAGCTTTTTAGGTGCGTTCGTAATTATATAAATACGTAGCACCTATAGTCGTCGTTCAGTCCGTCCGTCTGTCCGTCTGTCCGTCTGTCCGTCCGTCTGTCCGTCCGTCTGTCTGTCCGCATGTAACAGAGCAAAAACTACCCAACCGAATGGTCTGAAATTTCAAATATATGATTGTTGCAAAATTTTGTCGAGCCATTTAAAATTTTATGAAAATCGGATGTATAGTTTAATTACAGGGACAGTCAAAAGTTTTTCTTTACATTACGGCCAATGGGAAAAATTATTGCAAGTGCATTTTAATGATATGAGAGCCTTCCGAATGATCTGAAATTTTAAAGATATAACTGTTGCAAAATTTTGTCGAGCCCTTTCAAATTTTAGAAAAATCGGATGTATAGTTTAATTACAGGGACAGTCAAAAGTTTTTCTTTACATTACGGGCAATGGGAAAAATTATTGCAAGTGGATTTTAATGATATTAGAGCCTTCCGAATGATCTGAAATTTTAAAGATATAACTGTTGCAAAATTTTGTCGAGCCCTTTCAAATTTATGGAAAATCGGATGCATAGTTTAATTACAGGGACAGTCAAAAGTTTTTCTTTACATTACGGCCAATGGGAAAAATTATTGCAAGTGCATTTTAATGATATTACAGCCTTCCGAATGATCTGAAAGTTTAAAGATATAATTGTTGCAAAATTTTGTTGAGCTATTTCAAATTTTAGGAAAATCGGATGTATAGTTTAATTACAGGGACAGTCAAAAGTGTTCCGTTACATTACGGGGAATGGGAAAAAAATATTGGAAGTGCATTTTAATGATGTATCAGACTATGCGCTTTATGAAGTGCAAAAAATTATACATTCAGTACAATATGGGGTGCAAAAAATAATTATAAAACTAGTTATAGTACGAACGCATCTCATTTGCCACGTTTGACGAGCAATTTCCAACTTGTTTTTGTTTATGTTGTTTCACTGGACCATTGATATTTTATAGTACGGGTAATGGGGTGTCACTTTATCTCCCTGATCTTTAAAATGGGAGGTATTTTTTTCTCATTTTATGTTTAAAAAACTTATAAAAGCATGCGAAATTATTTCTATTCCCTCTTTAGAACCACCGATGGACTGGTCACTAATATGCCTCTCTTTGTTTTTGTACTTTTTATAACGTGCCTCCAAAACAAATTAATGATATTTTTTGAGTCGTAAAAACCAAACAATATATATGATTATCATTTTATTATAATTATAAGCGAGAATAAAGTTTTTGTCTCCTTCTACTACAAAAAGTTTTAAGATAGTCTATCGCAGAAAAATTTATATTTCGAAATTTACGACGTTTTATACTTGTTATGATTTTTTTTGACATTTTTACACGGAGCTCCAAATCTATAGGAGACTTATGGCTTCTATAGCGATATGCATTTGCATGTGTGTATCACTACTAATACTGTGAGACAATTTTGTTGCATGATTTGCGCCCTGCTAATAATATCGCAATTCGTTGCTTGCCAAGAGCTGAAATGCGCACCTACTTAGTGAAAAGTTGGACAGGCCTGATCTGTATGTACACTTCATAGTGTGCAAAAACTTAGTTTAGTAATGAACTAAAATATAACATAGTCGAGATTTCACTTTCAGCACATGTAAATGCACTCTATTGTTTTTCTTACAGCTGAGTACAGTATCTATAGATTTTTATGCACACCTAAAATTTAACTAAAATCTGACTCAGAAAAGAAGTTGGAAATTGCACGCCAAACGTGGCAAATGAGGAGCGTTCATATTGTAACTAGATTTATAAATGTTTGTTTGCACCGCATATTGTACCGAATGTATATTTTAGTGCACTTCATAAGTGCATATCAATTTCATTCCGTTCGAAAGGCTGTAACATCATTAAAATACACTTGAAATAATTTTTCCCACTGGCCGTAATGTAACGGAAAACTTTTGACTGTCTCTGTAATTAAACTATAAATCCCATTTTCCTAAAATATGACTTGAATCGACAAAATTTTCAAACAATTATTTATTTAAAATTTCAGACCATTCGGTTGGGTAGTTTTTGCTCTGTTGTATGCGGACGGATGGATAGGCAAACGGACGGACAGCCCCTGTAATTAAACTATACATCCGATTTTCATAAAATTTGAAATAACTCGACAAAATTATACAACAATTATATATTTTAAATTTCAAACAATTCGGATGGGTAATTATTGTGTTGTTATATGCGTGTGGACGGGAAGACAGACAGACGGACAGACAGAAGGACTGAACAACGAATATAGGTGCTACAATTTATTTAATTACGAACGTACCTAAAAGGTCACTGAAGAATAGGATGCTTTTATATGAAAGTAGCGGCATACCAGATATAAAATTTGATTCGTTTAGGCGCTTTTGGACAAAAGACTGCTTATAATAACTTGCGTTACATTATCGATGTTAAACATTTGTTATGAAATGCATAAATTAATCAAATCTATTTGAAATGCTTTCAATAATTTAATCGACGTTTTGCAATTTTCTGTATATTATTTTATGGAATTTTGTGCATTGGCTCAAAAAATATGTAAGATTTTTCTTTGTCATTTTTACAATTTTAAAATAATCCGTTTCTATTTTTTAGCCTACAATACGGTATGCTATATCTTTCTCCCAGCTTATTTTGGGTCGATTCGTAATAAAACGTTAATAATAATCGTAATAAAAAATAACGTTACCCTACAGAAGCCAGACGTAAAAAAAAGCAGCACAATAAAATACTTTATAGCGATTTTTTAACTTCTAAACATCGCACATTTTCAATTTTTATACCGTCGTATTGGAAATAAAAAGTAATTTTAAATGCTATTTGTTCGAAAACTGTATCTCCATTTATTTTTGAAATACTATTTTTTTGTAGTTTTTAACACCATTTGTTCAATTTTGGCAACTCAAGTCCCCCATTTATGTAGAAAGTAAAGGGAAAATAGTTGAAAAATAGCAATTATATCTTTTCGTTGCCACTTTCTCATAACAACCGAAAGAAAATGTAACTAAAATACGTGCTATTTTGAAAAAAAAAATAAACGAATAATTTCTATTAAAACATGGAGCTATTATAAACTATATTTAATTTTAAGTATCTATAAACGCTTTCAGTGTGACGTCAGTCGAGACATTTTGATTGGAAACAGACTCCAAACAAACGGTTACTATGCGTCATTTCTTTTTAAATATAAATCGTGGAAAATGTTACCAATACATATCAAGTATTAAAACACTTAGATGTGAGATATAAGATATAGCTGCAACTTACAAGCAAAATAGAAAATACAACATAGCAACCATTTGTTTGGAGTTTCCAACCAAATCGTCATGACTGACGTCACGACTGAAATCATCTATATTAATGTTACAAACAAATGAAGGCCTATGAATCATTAGATAGCCGTTTTTTTGTCGAGTCTCTTTAATGACGGCATCTTTTTCCTGCATTTGTATATTATTTTGCGATAGTGATATCCTGTGCGTGCTTTACTGTAGATGTTTAAGAGCGGATCGTAAATGTGGAATTCTTAAGCGGATGCGAATGACGTCATTTTACATTGCTTTAAGTCTTAAAACTGAAATATGTTTTGTATTATTTAAATATACACATATTTTTTTTTTCATCGGGGCAACACTAAATTCTGAAAAAGCAGAATTCCTGTTTTCTAGGTATACTATTTCTTTTTATTTAACAGTTGCCTACACTGTTAAAAATTTGCTGCATTCTGACCAGTCATTCGACCGTTTTTTAAAAAAACGGTTTCATAACCGTAATTTAGCTATATTCTGACCTTAAAATGGCCAATAATATGGTCAGAATAGTGTTAAATTACGGTTGTGTAACCGATTTCGGATAAAACGGTCAAATGACTGGATAGAATGCTGCAAATTTTTAACAGTGTAGCAACTTAATTGACATTTTTAAAATTAGATTTTCTGAGCCGTTAAGAAAATATGTAGGCTTAGAAATTTACAAATAATCTTACATTATTAATTGCGGTTTTAAAGTATCCAGATGTTATGTGAACTGAAATGCAAATTAAATTCTTACAAGGAAGGTCTCTTTTCCGGACATACTCAGAATACTTTGAAAAAAAAAAAAAGATACTATTTAAACTGCTCATGCATGTAATAAAAGATCAGTCAAATTTAGTGGCGGAATTACAGTAGAATGACTGTAAAAAAAAAATAATTACGTTCGTGTATTTGGCGCGAAAATACAAAAGCGTCACGCGATTTGGTGAGAGGTATTTTTTCTCGCCAAAATAAAATGATTTTAACGCACCTGTAAACTGGTTGTTAATTGATTTTTAGAATACGTGTAAATAGGATTTAAGGAATTTAAACTTAAATATTGAGAGAGTTTAATAAATACATTTTTTTGCACTACATATTTATGTTGCTTATTATTTAATTTTATTACTTTAAAAACAATGTAATTTATAAAATGTGTTTTCATTTATTTAATCGTATTCCAAAATAAAGGCAAGATGAAGCTTGGTGGAGTTATTCATTTCAATATCAAAAAAGTCGTTGTTTCCATAGCAATAAAATTGAATCGACAGTGATCAATTGGACTGAATTTTGAGATTGAAATAATTTTAATTTTTTTAAATTTTGTTTTCATTCATAAAAGTTGATAGTTTGCTTTCATTATAAATATATAGGGTACAATATGTTATCCATCGCCGACCTTTAATTTCTCAACCGTTGGTCGTAGACATATAGTTCCAATTACAAAAACGTTACAAATGAGATAAATATTCATGTTGTGGCATTATTTATGGTAAAAAAATCAATTTTATAAAAATTACGAAATCTAACATTTTATACGGTCCCACAGTCGATATAGTTATATTTAGTAAAAGTTTACACATATCATAACATGTATAACACAAAAGCGGCAAAAATTGGCATAGTTATTATTCAAAGTTTGAGATTTTTGCACATGATTTTGTCTTTCAAAGAGGGATCAGTTCAAAGATGAATTAAAGTAATTCGAGATCAAAATCAGGGTGAAATTTCCTTTTTACGGCGAAACCATCTTTATCCGGTATCGCCAAATCCGGGAATCACCAAAGAAGGTTATTTCATCTAAAAATGTGAGCTAACGTTTATGGGTCGAACAACATTCAAACGTCGAAGTAGGTAGATACGACAACCGGAAAATAAAACATACTCACTAAGGACTAGATAAATGACAGCGAAATTCAAACGACCAGCCGAGCTATAATGAACATGAAAATTGGGATTATGCAAATTACAATACTACAGCAGCACAACATGTTCAGGATAAGACACGAGTCAGCGGTGAGATCGTGATAGCAAGCTACACATACATGTAATATGCCGAAATGATACTTATTTATGGCGAATGTCAAAGGAATGTCAGAGAGGCTGCGAGTGTTTATTCAGAACGTTTCCCTAAGGATCCAACGCATAAAACTATAACTGATGCATGGTACTATCTTAGAGAGACCGGCTCTGTTTCACCACGACCACGAAAAAGTAGACGGGCAAGGTATAATGTTCGAGTGACACCGGAGGAAGTTTTTGCATTCGCCCTTATAATTCCACAACTGACCAGTGGCGGAAATAAGCGAGGCATGTGGCCAGCATGTCTGGCACTTGTTACTTGCAAATGATCCAATCCATACCATCCGACACTGGTGCAAACATTAATGCTGGTGACCACGCACGACGATTTGACTATTGTGATTTCATGCTCAACACCTTAGAGGAAAATCCGTCGTTCGTTTGTGACATTATGTGGACAGATGATTCAATATTCACGGGGTGGCACTGTGAACGTGCACAATGTGCATTACTGGCCTCTGGAAAACCTCCACGTCGCCCGCACAGTACGAGACGTGTGGTGAGGTATAAGGGGAAACCAGATTGTTGGACCCATGTTCTACAATGGGATCTTAACGGGCGATCGTTACCTGCATGCTACAAAACACGGCACATGACTGGTACGAAGAGTTGTCTCTCCGACATGAATGCCGGGCGTGGTTTCAACATGAAGGAGCCCTCTCTCTGCATAAAACATCAAACGTCCGGCCGTATCTGGCCACTGATATCGGTAAACAGATCCTTGGATATGGTAGTTCGGTAGAGTGGCCACCGCGTTCACTGGACTTGATTCCCATTGACTTCTACATCTGGGGTTACATCAAGGCATAATTCTATGTGACTGAGACCACTTTTTTGGTTTACCTGAAGCAGCGCATAATCCTTGATTGTCGCACAGCTTGCACACCTGCTATGCTGTAACGTGTCCAGGGCTCAGTACTGTCACGCATTCAAATTGTGCATCGTCATCAATGGAGAACACTTTGAGCAGTATCTCTAGTAGATTCTGGCGTTTGATGTATTCATTTTTTATAGTAGACCGTTTTCTTATAAATTCATATTTATTTTTCTGTTTAATTTCAATATTTCTTTCTTCGCTTGTATACGACCCCTAAAATGCAGTTCAAATTTTTAGATGAAATAACCCTCTATGGTGATACCCCAATTTGGCAATATCGGCTAAAGGTGGTTTCGCCGTAAAAAGGACATTGCACCCTGATTTTGATATTGAATTATTTTAATTCATCTTTTAACTGATCCCTCAATAAAAGACAAAATCATGTGCAAAAATCTCAAACTTTGAAATGTAATAACTGTGTAAATTTTTATAGTACAGTTGTCAAACTTTTTGTGTTATATTTGCTATTATATGTGTAAACTCTTACTAAATATAACTGTAGGGACTGGAGAACCGTATAAAAAAATTAGATTTCGTAATTTTTATAAAATTGATTTTTTACTTTAAATAATGACACAGCATGAATATTTACCTCATTTCCAACGTTTTAGTAATTCGAACTATATATCTATGACCAACGGGTGTGAAATTAAAGGTCGGCGATAGATAACATATTGCACCCTGCATATATATTTGACAAAACTATAGTTAAATCAAACTAAAACTGGCAAAATTAAAGTTATTTATATTAAATTTATTTAAACATGTTCAGTATGAATCACTTTTATCTTAAAAAGTATTTTTTGAAATTTTATTCCCTCGCCAACTTGTAATGAATCGAATACTAACCTATTAAGAACCTAATATAGAAATTTTAATTCTTTTTCTACGGACGCTCTATCGAGTTTCCACCGAAATTTTTTTATAAACATATCTATCCTAGTGAGTAGAACATGCTATCATTTTTTTCAGATTTTTTCTTGTATGCCCATATAGAGACCCTCCTTGTTAGTTATCGTTTCGACTTTTTTACAAATGTGTGTAAAGTTAGTTGAAATTGATCGGTTCTACGCATCGCAATATTTTATTCAGTGATTTTTTCTCTTTTATTATCATTACATCACCGTTTAATTGTTATTTTAATTAACAAAAGATCTAATAAATTAGTAATACTTCATTAAAAAACAGTTAAATTATTCAATTAAAAATCTCTTGTGACATATCAACTAAGTGTAAAAAGCACATGGCGCCAATTGAATCTCCACTATCATCCATTTTAAGCGTTAATTCCTATTGTTAGGAGATCGTTTTTTTCTTTTTTCACGGAAAGTGGTCAACGGTATAAAAGACAAGTACCTGGGTTTTATGTGATGGATATTTCAACAAACGATAATCTCTCTTTAACAGCACTCCTATCTGAAAAGTGGTATGAAAAACGGTAAAGGTTGCTATCACAAAGTTATGGACCGGCCTTGATTTGCTATAAAATGATGTCTTATATTCGACAGTTTATTTTATTATGAAAATTGAATTAAATACAGGGTGATTTTTTTTAAAGTTGCGAATGTAAAACCCCATAACAAAAGAACCACTGATCCAAATGAGCTGAAATTTCAGCACTATACTCTGAAAGCGATGGGAATTTTTTAGGGGTGCTTAAAAAACAAAACAAAAAATAACACTTAAAATCGCAGCGACAGATGGCGCTGTAAGTTAACAGAAACTAAGGGCTTGTTCAGCGACGCAGATCGGGCGCGCCCAGGCGCAGGGAGTTATCCCTCATTGAGTAGGTCTTAAAGAAGTAAGGATTTCGAAATACTTTAATTATTTCATAACTTTACAGTTCAAAACAGGTGAAACCAATAACTAAATCTTCTTACCTTTCCAAACAATGTCTCTCGTAATAGGAATACATGTCTATATGCATTCATACAAATCCAAAACATTCATGAAAAGTATCACGTGATCTGATATAAATCCGATCAGCAGCAAATCTTACGCCCGGTCTTCGCTCACTTGACCCACAAAAAAATCTGTGGTTGTTATGATCACGTGCTTGGTTTTTTTTTTGTTTATGTTTTCACTTGTTTTGGTAGGTTGACAGCTCGAAAAAACAAAGTACACTATAAAAAAACAGTGGTGGGATTAAAATAACTTAACAAGCAGTTCTCTCCCTAATGACTTTTTCTCAAGTGTAAACAAGTTTCAAGAAAAATAATGTGCCACACATATCGGGTGTCCTAAAAAGGACTGACTGATTTTAAAAATCAATAACTTGCAAACGGTGACAGATATTTAAAAAATTCTTGCAGGAGGGTTATGCATAAGGTCAAAAGTTTTTTTTTTTTTTTTTTTTTTTACCGTGATTTTTTATTTTAGTTCAAATTACAAACAATGGATGACGCTGCGATCAATAGACGCTAAATTCAGGCTCGGTTTTTGGTACTTTCATACCCACTCAATACAATTTCTTCTCCTTTATCCGCATGGAAGTAGAGAAAGGACCAAAAATCGAGCCTGAATTTAGCGCCTATTGCTCACAACGCCATCTATTGTTTGTAATTCGAACTAAAATCGAAAATCACTGTAAAAAAACTTTTGACCTTTTGCATAACCCTACTGCAAGAAATTTTTAAATATCTGTCACCGTTTGCAAGTTATTGATTTTTTAAATCAGTCAGACTTTTTTAGGACACCCGGTAGATAAAAAAATAATTTCCAACGTTATATAATAATGATTAAAAAAGTTTTATCTTTAAATACAGTGAAAAAGAAAAATAGGTGCTTTAAGATGCAGTTTACTGCCAAAAAGACATAATTTATTTAGCAAATATTCAACAATTACAAAGCACTCACCAAAATGTCTATCAGCAAATGCATCAAAATGAAAGTTATAATTGTATAAAAGCATCATTTTTCAAGCGAAGGAAGAGACTAGGCTATCACCAAGCTCTGTAATAGGCTGCCATAGATTGGACAAATCTTTGGAACTGAACATTCGTTCTGTGCATATGTTACTATTCTCTTTTAAAAACACTCTGAGGAACACTGCCTTATTTATCTAATAAAAATGTTGGGTAATATCAGAGACTTGTCATATAATCGCTTATTGTCTTTACTCTGAGGATAATACAAAGCTGCTGAGTATTTAGCTCCCAAGTTGACCGTAACTGTATGTTTAAAATAAATCTAACTCCATATGCCTCAGTCTACTTCGCGCCCGGGCGAAGTGGTCATAGTTGCTGAACAAGCTCAAAGAATGTCGTTCGTGGGAGGAAAGCAATGGACGGTACTTTGAGAAAAATAATACTTTATTAAGCATATGAAAAGATACAGAATGCAGTAATTGGGAAAAGGAACTGCGAACACTTTTGCAGAAACAGAACGAAATAAAAATGTGGCGTAAAGCATTCGTACGGAAGTGCGCCACGAAAGCAAGAGATTTTCAATGTGCTGTCCAACGTTTTCAGCTATGGGTTTGAAACGTGAAACCACATATTCCACAAAAGAGCGAAGCGTATCAGGCTGGATGCAATGGATTTGGTGCACAATGCGTGCGTTCAGGTTAGCTAAGTTCGTAACACCACCACAATACACAGGTATACAAGTTCTTTAGGTAAATTCTTTAGCTGTCCAGACTGTTGGGAAATTGCTGCTTACAATCCTAATCTGAGTAATAAAACTTTCTTTTTCTCAAAGTACCGTCCATTGTTGTCTCCCACTGACGATATACTTTGTTTATATTAAATTACAGCACCTTCTGTCGGTACGATTTTAAGTTTTTTAACCACAAAAATGCCCCTTGCTTTGGGAGCATACTGGTGAAATTTCAGGTCAATTGGATAAGTGGTTCTTTTGTTATAGGGTTCTACTTTCGCAACTTTAAAAAATCCCTGCCGGCCCGGCCTACAGGCAGAGGTAGATTTCGAAGTTAAGTATACTAATTTCACCAACAAAAACAAAATCATTATTAGATATAAATCCACTTTAACATCTGTCTGCTTTTGACGAGTTTTTATTTCCTTTTTATAAAATAGCTGGTTTTATCAGAATCATGTTAAGGCGATATTAAAAAAAATATTTTTCCATACTCAACAACTCGAAATTTTCTGGCACATTTTCAGATTCATTTTTAATTAAAAAAAAATATGAAACATGCTGACGTGATTTTTGAAAAGATTTATAAGCGACCTGTGTTTTTATTTTTCTTTCAATTAATTAAAACTTGATTAATAAACAATTATTTTCTCAGTAGGGCAATATTTTTCGTTTCTAACAATCGCTTCGGGAAATTCTGTTCAAAATGCCCACTTTGACATCCTTTTTTGAATTATATTCTGCCTCTATCAAAAAATCGATCATTACTGTACATTATATAGTTTCTGAATAAGAGAATCTAGCAATTGGATGCGTTTGAGAGCAAAAATGAATTTAAAAATGAGTAAGAAAATAGACAGTTTGGATTTGAATGCACCCTTAATAAGATGATTTTTTTCTTCAATCGATATGTATTTTTAATTTGTTTTTGCTGTAAGAACTGGCCCTATCAAAAACTTCTCTATATAAATATTGAAGACAATACTAAGACGATATATGATAAATTCATGGAGATTTTATATATTGTGAATTGACGGAGTTATTAAAATTTTTCTTCTTCAAACCCCCTTTTATGTTTTCGTTTTTAATTTTTTTTTCGGTCCGAATTGGTCCTATTAAAAACTTGTGAATATAAAAGTTGTAGATAATATTAAGGAAATGTATAATAAAATTATTGGATTTGATATCTTGAGAATTGACGAAGTAAGGAATTTTTTTCTCCCAAAAACCCTATTTTTGCGCTCCTTGAGCCTATTTTAAATTTTATCAAAAATCTGTGATGCATGAATTTTTGGCGGTATTTTTAGAAGTAATAAAAATTTTAAACTGATTTGATATGTACAAAAATGAACAAGTTATGGAGGGTTTTCGGTTTTCACAAACCCCCTCCCTATTTCCATCCCCTTGGTCCGATTTTGCCCATTAACGAACTTGACCGAGATTTTATGCCCATTGATTTTAAGTATTAGTTTGGAAGAGATTGGTGCAGAATTACGAAAGTTATCGTGTCCAGAAGAAAGTGATATATATAGATAGATAGATACATAAATAGATAGATAGATAGATACATAAATAGATAGATAGATAGATAGATGTATAAAGTTTTTTACTGAGGGTGGTTTTGGGTTCTAGGGGTCATGATCGGTGTAGATCTGCAAAAAGTTTTCAGAAATTCCAACATGGGAACGATCCCAGTAGGTAGTATTTCACACGAAATCTACCTAAAAAGAATCACCCTGTATTTTTAGTTCTCCACAATCGAGACAAATGCAGACATTATTGCTGCCAGTTGTGGACAGATTGAAAGAGATAACATAATTTTCTTACAAAACAAACATTTCTGGCTTACATGCCTTCGTGTATGTCTTAATGCGATTAGTTAGCTGCTGATTTAAACTTTAAACTAGTATGTTGTAGCCGTCACAAAACTTTCTTCGACTTATATAAATCATGTCAATTAAATCATTTATATAAATGCAAGAAATTTCATCAAATTAACACAAATACATATCAAAGTGTATCTGAATTTGAAGTTTCATGAAAACTCGTGCATAGTTCTTGAAATAGAGCTATAGTGGAAATTCTGAAAAATGTAGCATATCAACGTAAACTGCTGAGCGATTTACACCGAAAGATAAACAGCACTAACTCATATCAAGGTATACCTGACTCTGTAGTTTGTTGAAAATCCAAGCATAAGTTCTTGAGATAGAGCTATTGCGGAAATCGCAAAAACGAAACATTGCAGCGGCACCTGTTGCACGATTTACACCAACATGTATAAAACTTCAATTCATGTCAAAAGTATCTGAATCTGAAGTTTAATGAAAAACCGTGCATTAGTTCTGGAGATTAAGCTATTGTGGAAATCTCGAAAAATGCTGCATAGCAGCGCCACCAGTCAAGCGATATACACCAAAACATAAACTGTATCAATTTATGTCAGGGACTAACTGAATATAAACTTTTATTAATTTCCGTGCATTAGTTTTTGAGATAGAGCATCCACAAAATTTGTGTCACATAGATACAGACTAACCGACAGACAGACAGAGTCTCAGACTCACAGACAGACATTTTCTAAAAACATGTTTTTCGGAACCTCTAACCCCGAAAACGTGTAAATCCGTCAAAAAAAGGTATTCAAAAAAATTCACGAATCCAATATTTTCTTCTTGTACAGGTAGAAGAAATTAAAAATTACATTTCAGGGAGAGAATTAAAATGATAAATATTATACTTTTAGTAGCAGAACTGCCCGGCTTCGCCCGTGTCAATTATAAGGAACCTTCCAGGTAAAATAAATTAAAACAAAATAAAAGGGCAATCACAGAAACTGAAATTTGTGCATTCCCATCCACAAATCGTTAAAAAGACAGTCAGAAAATATGAAGTTATTGTCTCGCAACCATAGCAAAATCCCTGAGCTTTAATAACAGAATGCGCGTTTTTTTTGGCGGGTGTAAGAGTATGTGATTTTCCTGACAATACGAAAAAAAAAATTCCACTAAATCGCGCAGAATGTAGTGAAATTCTCGTTTGCATGGTATATATCTACATTATAAAGTAAAACCACTATCTGAGTGTCCACTAATTGCGCCTCATAAATTGTACCCCATAAATTGTAACCCATAAATTGTGCCTTTACAGTAATTTTTCTAACTTCTAAACATCACACAATTTTATTTTTTCCATTGTCAAATAGAAAAATGAAATTTGTTTGAAAATTGTATCTCAATTTTCTGATTTTAATGGATTTTAAAGTAATTTTCCAGCATGGATATTTTAAAAGGTGCGTGCAACCCGATTACGAAAGATGAACCCGTTTACTCTTAATGCAATAGTATAAAGAAAAGACATGTCTATGAGTAACGCTAGTATAATATTTTCTGTGACAAAAACATAACAAAACAATAAATTTCCCTTTTACTGCAATTTAACCGATAAACATGGCACATTCGATTGTTCCAACGTCTTATAGGAAACAAAAGTACTTTCAGTAATATTTGTTTGTAATGTTTATCTCAATTTACAGATTTTTTATAGACTTTAAAGTAATTTTCAAGCATGAATATTTTTAAAATATGCTTGCAACCCAATTACAAAATATTAACTCAATTGTTCAAAAACATTGTAAATAATTCAGAATTTGTTTGTTTTCGTGTAATAATCCATTACTAAATTGGCAAACGAAATTGAAACGCCAAAAATAAAATAAAATAAAACACGAATTTAACAGATATCAAATCAAACTACTCAAAATAATCTAATAAGTATATAAAATGGAAATAGGAATTTCGTTCCGACTGCATATAACTTGAATTCTTCAGAACGCATTTCCATGCGACTTGCACTATTAGTTTTTCATGGAAGATTTTACTGCGTAACATATTGCTTTCCGTTGCTTAGTCATATAATTATAAAGGAAAGTTATATAATTATGTGAATCCAATTATGAAAGATTAGTCTTATTACCTGAATGAAAAATGCAGAATTATTTTTATTTCTCTTTAAGTACTGGCGGGTTAGTCTTCAGTAATTGGCCTGTGCGCTAGTTGGCCTATTCGTAGTTTAATAAGTGTGCCTCTCCCCTATTATGACATGCACTTTTGTTTAAAACAATATAGAATGACTTATGTTTTAAGCGAATATCTGGCATGCAACTCGATTACAAAATACTAAACTGCAATAATGTTTAAGGGTGTTCTCCAGTTCTTTGCTCAACAATGCGAAAGTTTCTGACACATTTTCTGCTTCATTAAATTAAGTTCAATTCAGTTCAAAACACCAACTGAAAGATCTTATAACGTTACCAAAAAATGGAAGCTATCTTTCGATTATATATTTTTTAAATAAGACCTCCTGCCAATTTCATGCGTTTCCGAACAAACATGAATTAAAAAATATGTCAGAAAGTTGCTCCTTTGTATTTCAGAACACCCTTAACTTAACGTTTATGAAAAAACTCACATTTTTAGTTTTATTTTGGAACTCGCGAAATTTAAATTCAGAAAAAGGATGTTCTTTTCACACATTGTGGTAGGGGTTTTAACTTTTAAAATTAAATACATGTTTTACGATTTCTCACAATACGGGAAAGAATAAAATAAATGCATCCAAATGACGTAGCAGTTATTGACTATTTTTTTGGAAATTTTGAAATTTGATTTGATTAAAACTAAAACCTTCACTTTTCGTGTAGTTATAAACTTCAATTATAGTATTAGATCAAGTGGGTTTCCACTCTAAATAAAACATCACTCTTAAACGTAAACTTAATTTTTTCATTTATAGAAAATAAATTTACACTAATTAGATGAAAGGATGCCATTTTCCATAAATTTTAAATCGTGACATAAGTCAAGAATTCTTTTCAAAAGGGTATTATTTAAGAGTATTTCACTATAAATCACAGAAAATGTTACCACTGAATCTAAACCAATTTAACACTTAGCTATATCGTATAGAAGATATTGCTGTGGTATACAATCGAAGTAGTAAACAAAATATAAGAGCCATTTATTTACAATGAGTTTAACTACACATTGAAAAGATTTGATAGCGAGGCTAACGAAAAAGACAGGCTACCGCGGTGAGTCCGATTCTTCTTTTTTTACAGACCGCTGGAGTCACGTGATGCTCGAATGCACCAATGAACGTGTGCGAAAAGAGCATCACGTGACTCCAGCGGTCTGTAAAAAAAGAAGAATCGGACCTACCGCGGTAGCCTGCCTTTCTCGTTAGCCTCGTTTGATAGAATGTGACGTCATACCTAGTTTTTTTTTTTTTTTCCTAAATCGTTTTCATGAAGTTTGACTGTTTGTATTAAAGTATATGTTTTAATTAAAAATAAACATTCAAATTAAGGTGCTACGTCATTTTACCGCTCTTATAGTTAAAGTTTTTATTTAATATATTAAAAAAATGTGCATCTTCTGATTAGAATGACGTCAATTTTAAAAATGCTAAAATATATCAAGAAAATCTGAATTTTTATTGGCAAATAAAAACCAAATATACGCGTTATCGTTATTTTTTTTACATTATTGTGTCATTTTGTAGGGTGTGACAACAGGAAAGAAACGATTGAATTAGAATAATTAAAAAGGAGATATTTCTATAATGTTAAATTATGGAAGGTGGTAGAAAAAAGGGGTAAATAGTGGTCTGATGTTTTTAAAGTAGACAGCGATCTTTTCCACGTTCTAAAACATATGTACATCAAGTTTATTTGTGCAAATCGATCAAAATTTGAAGTTTTTTTTATAAAGGACGTACACTCAGAGAACGGTTTTCGTATATATAGATGATGCAATTACTTTTAATAATTATAATTTTTGTACAATTTTGTTCCATATCTCTCTATTCTAAAAAAAAAGAAACTACCGCTGTCACTGCCGCCGCTACCGCCGGTTTTGAATTTTTTGTGACCGGAGGTCTTTCTTCGTTGATATTAAGAAAAATAATGCATACAAATTTTTTTTAATCGGTAGTATTATACAGAAATGTTTCATAAACACGCTGATTCAGACAGTTTTCAAATCGAAGAATTATTTTAAGAGATATTTAATGCTAAAATTGGACAAAATCGTTCCACTAAAAAAGTTTTATAGGAGCAAAAACTATTCATGGGAATTTAATCATTTTTAGATATTTATAGGTTTGAAGTTCCCGGTGTGCAGACTGTATTTCTTTTTTTAATTTGACTAATTTTTTGAGGTTTTATTTATATTTTAAATTCAAATTTTCAGCATTTTTAGAGATATTTTTTACATATTTTAGAAAGTGATATTAATTTAAACTGCTGCCAACTGTATAAACAGCCCAAACTATAATGTTTGCTTAAAAAAAATATATATATATATACGTGTAAACAAATTAAAAATTTATTTACACGTGACTATTATAAACAGAAAAAAAAAGCATTTGGAATTAGAATTAAATAATTATGTACAAAAAGCAAAAACTTATTAAAAATTACGTCATAAAATCTCTACTTACACGTGAATTTTAAGAGAGAAAGGAAATTGTAAAATAATAAATTCATTAACATGCGTTAGAAGTCTTAACTAGGAGAAATTACGTCAAATTTACGTCACATTACAGTTATTACATAAAATGAACATAAAATAATATTGCAAAACAGTGTAAATTTAGAAATTGCACTAGACATTTATTTGATATTTTGAGAGGATATTTTTCAACTATTTTTGTTAGGAAAGCGAAAATAATATTTCATTTCTAACAAAAATATTTTCACTTGAATATTAAAAAGAGAACAAATAGTTTGGCCAAAATTACGTCAGATTAAAAACGATTAATTTAAAATGTCTTATTTAAAAAAAACTTTCTTTTCGCTTTGTTAAAAAATACCGGGAGATAAAGACTCAGTTTACTTAATTCCTTTTATATTAGCTTATTTTGAAATGTTTAACTTATTTCACTTAATCAAAGACGAAAACAGCGATTGTATCTTTGGTACTACTTAGTTATCCCGTCGACCAAAAATCTATCATTCGCCAAACTATAAGATTAAATGCCAATAATGGTTGATCGTAAATGTCACATTAACTTGACTGTAAGCAAGTTACGCGTGTCTACGTCATCAAGTTATTTTTATTTCGACGTTTTATTTGTATTTTTATTAATGTTGCACTAATTTATTTGTTCTTTCGTTATTTAAAATAAAAATTATGTCAATTTGTATAATTTGGCGAGTGGTTTGGCGATTTATATAATTTGGCGAAATTGGTCGACTGGATAATCAAGTAGTTCCGCAGTGGATTTGGCCTTAAAATTCCCCAATCAAAGATAAATGAATAGAAATCCGTTTATAGGGAGATCGCCACTGTTTTTTAAATTATAATTCAATCTTCCGAAATCTTTTTAAAGCCGATCAAATTAGCGTACTTTAATAGTCTGCGGTGTCTGAACGGGCGTTGACGAGCTTAGCTCGTAGAGGGCAGAGCCCCTTAGTAATTAAAATATATTCTTCACTCTGATTTGATTAATCATATCAATGAATAAATAAATTAAACTAGACATTTTATTAGCCTCTCCTAGATACGTGCTCTTGTCCCCTACTAATGACTATTTTATTGATTCTGTTGAGCATGATAAGCTCAAAAATAACTTTCATCATAACCTATGCTAGAAAATCGAAAAGTGTTTGACATATATTCCTTCAAACAAATATTATTTAAATTAATTTTATTATGTATGATATTCCCATATGTACCAAATATGTTTATCGTCAAATGTTTATCATCTAAATTAGCTGATTATTCCTGATCAAATCTAGGAATCTAGAAACTACTAAACAAAGCATTGGGATTTAAATCTTTCGCATTCGGCAACTGATTAAAATCATGAATGAATCTGGGAATAGATAAGAGGATTAGTAAGATTTTCTGTGGTATGACAATCATAATTCATTAATAAGAAACTTTTGCAATCATTTATAGAAATTTTAATATTTTATACGAAAGGAATTATTTATACTTTTGAAGGAATTTTTCATGAAACAAAACCTTTTTTTCTTTAAAGAGAACTCGATTAAACATAAAACAACTCAATTATTTATATTCCTATCAGTAAATTTAGCTCAATATCAATATCTACATACAATAACTTAGCTAAGTATAAAAAATAATATTCACATACAATTTGATTGTGTAATTTGTGTTTGATTTGTGCATACGAAAAGCAAGAACCATCTTTGTAAAAAATGGATTTATCGTTTAATTCTTTAAATTTCACATATATTTCATATTTAGGCAAAAACATCTATTAAATATTTTTTCCGCGCTGTAATTTACATCACTTTCATTATTTTTTTGCAAAAGAAAAGAAGTTTCGCCCTTTATCACTCATTAAAGCTTGTTTTATATTAATATGGAAGAAAAATTTTAACGAGAAAAAAAATATCACGCGTCAAGAATAGATTATGAAATACTTTCGAAAACATTCAGAATAATGTAAGAAATCTTGACCATTTAAAAAGTTGAAATACAATGCCTAATTGAACTCTTTGGAAACACATAACACACTTGAAAACACAATTTCAACAATTCCCATCTACATTCAAAAAGATACCCGAATTCTTTGAACAGTCCTGCTTATGCAATATACATTTACGTCTGTAAACTATATGTATGGAGAAATTTAGTTCAGCTAGTAAATACATACCATAGTTGAAAATTCCCCTTCAGCAATTTCCGGTAATAAGGAGAATGGCACGTGAATAACTTTGTGTAGCCCTGTACACGAATTAGAGAATTAAAAAAAAAACGGTTAACGTGAAAAAAAAAATAGTTGCATTTAAAAGTTCATACCGAAATTGGAAATACACTCCAAGCAATTTTTACACGCACAAGGCGGAGCTCGCAATTTTCCCACAAGCATTGCGGTATTTGATTGGCTTTTGGTGAACGCTTGTGTGAAAAAAGCTGATTAGCTATAATCCATCATGACGTTGTATGACGTCGGAAATGCTTGTTGTCCATTACTTCTCAACTGTAACCGATTTCTTTTGTATATTCCTGTAAATTAACGATATGGTTATGAATCTCCTATTCTATAGTAATTATTTTGTAGTAAAAAATAGTGATTTACATCAACTTCAGTACATTAGAAATAGCGTAATGTCATTAAAATACACTGCAAGCAATTTTCCCAATTGACCATAATGTAATGTTATTATAGTGAGTGCCCCTGTAAATGAACCATTAATGCTGCACACATGCCATAGTTAACATCATTAACATATGAAATGTATCAAAGTTCGAGTACATTCAGGTATTGAGAGCGTCGACAGACGGCCAGACAGACCGAAATTATAAACACTTTTGAACTATTTTGGAAAGTGTTAAAAATTTAATATAACTCGGTATGGGATGATTTATCGAATTAACTACTAAAAACAATAAGTATGGATAAAAGTATCAAATAAATAGCGTACCACATTTTACACGAAACATAAATATTTTTATTTTTTTCTTCCTTTCTGATGCCAACAAATCTCGTTTTGTAGACGATGCTTGTTTGAGACAATCGGCGACACTGCATTTTTTTCAAAAACAGTTGAAGCAGTATGTTACAATATTACAAGTAATTCCAATCATTAATGAAAGTATCAAAAATTATAAACCAATAAATTCTCTGACCTCTAATGAAGTAATTTTTCTCACATTTTTTCCGCAAATGAGAAATATGAGAATAAATCAGTATAATGGGACTATATATATAATCTACAGGACATATTCAAATAGTATACTTAATTAAGGGTTTGGTTGAAAGATTAAAAAAAAAAAAAAAAAAAACGTGTTTTTCTCGATACTTCGAATGGAAGTTCTCTTAACTATCAGAATCAGTAAATCCGTCTGGGTAAATGGAGTAATACCTGTTTACTATATGATTCCTGATTTTGGTCACCGTTTTGAGAAAACTTTATCCAATCAATAGGCAACATTCCTGTGACGTCACAAAAGATAAAATGGTAATTTTTATAGCCTGGAACTGAAAGGAAGAATATTGTCCATTTCTTTATGGATTATTAGCTGGAAACAAATTTTGAACTATTTATATTCTAAGTGTAAAAGAAATTTTCTGTAATCGTCTGCATGCGGAAAGTACAATGAACAACATTCCTCTGACGTCACAAAAGGTTAAAATGGCGATTTGTATAGCCTCCAACCGAAAGGAAGATTAGTGTCCATAGAATCATTGTAAATTGAGATAAAGTTAAATTTACATATAATAAAATATAAAAATCATTACAATGTCGAGAGCTGATACACTGAAATATATTTTGTGCATATAAATGTAAAACTGTGGATCAAGAATCTATGTATGATACAATTACTTTGTATTACGATATGTGAGTGACGATTTATCTTATTGGTGTGAACAAAATGTCGTTTCATGCTAATTAATTGATGCTCTAAAACTTTCTAATTGGAAAATTTGCTCTACCTCTTTTCGTTTTCGATTTGCATGCGCTATCTTCCAAATTTCGCCGCTAGGGATGCTGCTGTCGTTTGCATTAGGTCGGGCGTAGTGGCTTTACTGCACCATTACCTCGCTTGTATAGCTGCAGCTCTCTCCGTTCGCAAGTATTTTCAGGTTAAAGGGTCTTTCCTTTGCACCCTGTATATTACGCAGCTATGCCCAACCCTACGTTGTATAGTTTTTACAAAGTCTTAGTATTCTTTTAGCAACGGTATTTTTTAATAATACACTTACTAATTCATATATTATTGTACGAACCCTCTGTGCGCGAGTAATACTCGCACTTGACCGTTTATTTTTTTTTTTTATAATTTAAGTTCTATGCGTCAAAACGAAAATAGGATTTGAGTGTAAACAGATATAAATAAAAATATGCACTTTTGCAAGATTTTATCGTAAAAATATAAGCATTTTCATTATTTTTTACGACAACTGCTTAAATAAGCATAATTTCATTGTATCCGGAAAACGCTTGAGGATATTTTGAATGGAGTGGATAATTTAAAATGTTCCAAGCTCTAAACTATGTTAGACTGTGGATTTTAAAAACTGTTCATGTATATTTAATCAGTAAAAAATCCTATTAAAATAAGCTATCTTGACTAACCTAAATTTAATTACGAATGCTTTTGTTTAAAAATTCCTTGAATGCTGCAGTAAAAGTAGATTCTATTTGTAAACGCAAGTTCAAAAAGTATATTTTAATAATCAGTATTTAAATAAAAATTTATATATATATATATATATATATAATATATGTATAATATATATATATATATATATATATATATATATATATATATATAATATATATGTATAATATTTATATATATATATCACCGCAATAAAAATATTTAAATTTAAGCAATTGCATTTGAAATAGATAATTGTATTTGAAAACAGAATTTGATTAATTTTTTAACTTTCGTGATGTAATGAATTATTAATTATTGAATTTTTAATGTTTATTCTATTTTTCTATGTTGAATTCAAGGAGAAGTTTTATTTTATTGAAAGAAAAAAAAATTCGGTGCATTTTGAAGTTTATTAGCGGAGCTATTTGTAAAATATTCTATTAAATTTATCAAACTAATATCAGTTATTAAAAATGTATTTTATTTATATATCTTGTTATCTTCCGCTTAAACATAATTTCCAATCTCTTACTAAATTCCCTCCATAATAAAAATATAATGTGATTTTCCAAATTTAATAATAAAAAAAATTATAGCAAGTGTTGTTTACTTGATAAAATTACCATTTATAAAGTTTAATTCGTTATGACACTTTAGTATAAACTAAATTGCATTAAAAAAATAGTTATTGATCTAAATAGCTAACGATTCTTTTTTTTTTTTTTTACATTTATGTATTAATTTTTCTTAAGAAAGAAAAACTATAACGATTTTAAGCGTGATTACTTAATACTTGAACGTAGAAAGTTATATCTGTCTTTGTGAATAAATTCTTAATTTTTTATCGAATAATTTAAGCTAAATTACCATTTATCGGCGCTTTTTTCACACTACAAAATTCAAAAATAGTTATAAAAAATAAATCAATAGAGGCATAGATAGCCGTCACTGACGTAAATTTGCCACCAAGTTCTGCTTGATGTGCCCAAGATTCTAAAATTATGTTGATATATGTCCAGCTTGAAAAGCAAATGGTGGTATGCAAAGCCTTGATCACTGTGCTTGTATTTGTAAAGATAGCATATATATTATTTCTTATGTCGACATCCATTTTTCTATGCATTAACAAAACGCAAAAATATGAATGAGGTAGAACTCGAAAGGTCTTTGAACCAGAACATAATAGATTCACATTTCGTATAACCTTTTTTTTTTAAATCTAAAATTGCAGTTATTTAAAATTAAATCAGCATTGTTTTCATATATGAAATAAAATTTAAAAAAAAAATCTGAAATAAATGTTACCACAAAATTCAAATACCACATTATATAATGCGCGGAAATGACTATGAAAATAAATAAATACTACAAAAAAAAGATAAAGTGTGATTTCTCCACAAAGGTTTATTTTATAGTTATGATAAACAAGCAAAATTCAAATTAGTATGTTTAGAAGAATAGATATAATCGATTCAGCGAATCAATGGTATTTTGTTGTATAGCCTAAAAGTTATGCTTTGTTACATTATATTTGTTACATTGCATTTATAAGTATTCAATTTATTTTTCTTTGTCCCTTGTTTTTCCGAAGCGATGACATCACCTTTTAAATAAGTTGAAATATTATTGTTAATTTTTCTCGCGCGTGCATTTTTCTACATCTCATCAATTTTTACTGTAACTTTAAATGAATAAAATATATGATATTATTGGTTGACTAATGTTGTTTGCAGATATTTTTATCTTTAATTTTTCCTTAAACGTTTACACCTGCATCTAAACAATATTAAGTATTGCTAATAAAACATTATACTTAAGTTCGAAAACCTTGCAAAGTCTACAGATTTCATTTTATCTAGGAATAGAGTTCATCATTTAACCCCTTAACGCACGAATTAAATTACGGTTGAAAATTCAAATTGCTTATTGGCACCACTTTTATGAAAAAGAAATATTCACCTTATTTAATGACAGTAAAAACGATACTAAAATATAGCTAATTTCACTATTTTATAAAACTGGTGGGAATCAAACAATTTGAGTAAATTCAGTATGTGCCATATATGTCACAGTATGCAGGAAGGGGTTAAAATATTCCAGGAAGAAAAATACTTTTCCGACAGAAATATTATTTAAATAGATATTTCTATTCACATACAAAACATCCTTAATCCTCGCCATATTAATACTTGAATGATATCAGACAGGTCTAAAGAAATGTATTAAACTTTGTACTTTATGAGAATGATTTATACGAAATTATCTGTTCATAAATTCCGCATCAAGGGTAAGAAATCTGATATTTAACGAGTAAAAAAAGAACAGCTTTCAGTGCTTATTTTGATTTAAGATTTTCTTTTCTTTCCGGTAAAGAAAGTTTTTCCATATCGTTAACGTTTTATGGTAGTCACTAGCCATCAGGAATAACATATGGTGGCAGAGGAAACATTGATCACATTCTTTGTTTTAGTTAGAAAGCTTGAAAGTTTCCTTAAATGCATTATTTTTATACCATTTCAGCAAAAATATTACAGTTGATTATTTTTGTAGTGAACGATTTTTCTGTAGTTCATTAGAGTGGAAAAAGAGACAGGTCATTTGAATTATAAATATTTTTTTAGAAATAATTATCTAAATTAATTTTTCTCAACAGGATTCATTCGGTTTTGATGCCCGTTATTTATAAACGATTAAAAAGAAAAAAAGAGAGAAGAGTAGAAAACACACTCGGAATACTCGTTGAGTACTCTGAGTTTCATATTCAAAATTCAAAGATTTAAAAAAAAATAAAAAAAAATTCAAATTCAAAAATTCAAATTTCATAGTCAAATATTATGTGAAAATCTATTTTTTATAATAAATGCCCTTATTAATACATAAAAAACACCTTCGTTGATAATCTTTTTTTTTTTTTCAAAATTTAATTCATTTCAAATGTTTTGTTTTTAAAAAGTCAAACCAGACATATTGAAATTTTCCCAAAATATAAAACTGTATAGAGAATTACAAAGCATTATAAAACAATGTGACATAATATAAAAGAGTTGATCTATCTTCCATTGAATAGTTATTTTTTTATAATACGTAGAGAAAAAAGGCAAATAATTACTCAAAATTAAATTTTTTAAATAAATATTCTTGTAATTACATCAAAAACAATTTTTCTTGATAATCTTAATTTTTTAAAATTTTATTAATTTCAAGAGTAGTTTGTTTTTAGAACTTCAAACAAAACATGTTGATATTTTCCCAGAATATAGCACTGTATAGAGAATAACAAAGCATAATAAAACAGTATTACATAATATAAAAGAGTTGATTCATCCAGTGAATAGCTATTTTTATATTATTAGGGGAAAAGGCAAATATTTTCTGAAAATTTAAGTTTTAAAATAAAGGTTATTATTAATACAAATTTGTGTTGTTGGTGTTTAAAATTGGTGTTGATAATCTTAATTTTTTTAATTCAATTCAAGTGTAGTGTATTTTTAAAACTTCAAACCAAACATGTTGAAATTTTTCCAGAATATAACACTGCATAGAGAATAACAAAGCATTATAAAACAAACATTATGTGTATACATTATGTTTTATGACATAACATAAAACTGTTGATTCAACTTCCAGTGAATAGTTTTTTATAATGTGTGGCAGAAAATGCATATATTTAATGAAATTTAATTTTAAAAAGTGTTCTTATAAATACATAAAAACCACTTTTGTTGATAATTTTATTTTATTTTTAATTTTATTCAATTCAAGTGTAGTGTTTATTTTTTGTTTTGTTTTGTTTTTGTTTTTTTAACTGTAAAATAAATTCGCTCAATAAAGATTCAATAACAAAAATCTGCTCGCTATGATTAAAGTTTAAATCAATAATTTAATAATTAACTAATATATGCATGATGTTTGGTATTGGTCTATTTCATATTTTATCCTTATAAAAACTGATATTAGAATATTTATTACTATGAATTATAGGATAAAAATAATGTAAGCTGAAAAATAATTGCTAAAGAAAAGACAAATCGTCCTTTGTGTTTAATATCTTAAAATATCTACTTGCTGCGGAAACTTGTTGAAAATATATGTGAAAGAAATGAAGAAATATAAAAACGGATAATAATAATAAAATCTGCTTTAAACAAAATAAACGTTATTTCATTTAAATTGAAAATAGTAACAAAATGTGTATTAAAGAATAATTTACATAATGCCATTAAATTCAAGAAGATTTTCGTATTTTAATATTAATGAGAAAGTGATGTTTTCAGTTACTATTTCTTATTGAATTTGTAAAATGTTGTATTAATATTTTAATAGAGTATTTTGTACAGTATCGCAGTTTTAAATAATTTTCTGTCGTTTTATGTAGCTTTATATCGAAATATAATTGTCGGTTTTTTATAATAAAAATACTTGGAACCTGAATAAAACATTGTTAAGACAAATAGAATTAGATTACATACGAGGAGGTTCCAGTCAATTTTGTCTCAAACAAAGTACATAATAAAAGTAAGTGTTGATCCAAGTTAGAAATGCTCTACATGAAGTTTCTTGGTGTCATGTAGCGATAAATGTACAGTTTGAGATCATATCTAGAAAACTTACGAGATGCTACTAAAAGTTCAGTGATAAAGTAGTGGAGTGTAATCTATTTTGTAAGTGACAAAACATCGTTTATTCGGATACCATAAATAGTTGTTTATACTGATTATCCGAAAGACAAACGGGAAATTATTAAAATATGCACAAATGCAATTTTATCAAATCAGAATGCAACCGTATGTCAAATATGGAACAACAAATGTTACATACTAAAAACAATGGAAGAAACGGAACCGTCGGTTCCTAATAATAATTTTTTTTAATAGCGCTTATACGTTTCTATCAGAACCGTACTCGCACTTGTATTCAAAATTATAAAAATAATTTTTTGTCTGTCATTTTTGATTTTTTGAAAAACATATCGCATTGTATTTGTTCCGTCCTTTAATACTACTATCTATCTTATCCATGCGCCACAATGGATCTTACTTTATTTAGCAGACGATGCTCAACAACTTTGTAATTCAACGTTTGATAATAGCTCCAACATTTCCCGAGATATAGTAAATACTTCAGGATTTTAATGTTGCACTGCCGATTTTTTAAAAGCATATAGCAAATAGCCGTCATACGACATCGAGATCCAGAATTCTAAAAATGTAGTACTCCAATCACCAATTATTAAAGATGATTGGAACTTAAGGAATCACTTTGTTAAAGAACTGAAATTACTCAATTCGGTGGTTATGTATTTTCTTTCACTCAATAAACTCTTTTTCGTAAGTTTCCGAGATATGATCTCAAACTCTAAATTTATCGCTATGTGACTACCAGGTGCTTCATCGTGTTGCGCATTTATAACTCAGTTCAACAATTACTTTTATTATGTCCTTTCCTTTAGATAAAACCACATTTTGATGGTGGATTTAAGGGGAAAATCCCCCCACCTCAATTGAAAACTGAGAGCTTTACTTTCTCATAGTGTTCAATTATCTTATGTTACTTTGTTTTTCAAAATTAGAGAAAAAGAAAATTTAGTTTATTAAATTTCAAAATCTGGCTGTGGGATATGTCCACTGCAACGTAAAGCAACACTGCTATGAACCAACCCGTTTGAGATAAATTTTTAAAACATAACCCTAGAAAAACAGAGCCAAAATTTCGTTTCCATTAACTTTTCGGGTAAGGACCCAAAGGAAAAATCTTATATGTACCTTTTCATAGTGCTTAATTATTTTATGGTACTTGAAAAGAATAAATTTACTGTGTTTTAAAAAGTGGGTCACAAAGAAAATTTCAATTAAATTTCAAATCTCAAGGAGCGCTTTTTCATTTGAGAAATATATCATAACAATCAAATTGAAGGTATGCATAATTGATACCGACCTCTTCCTATAAAAACTAAAGAGTTAAAATCTTAAAAATCATCTCAAATTGATAAAATCGCCCAAATATCCACACCAATTTTTTTTATTTCCGAGGAACAAATTAATCAGTAATATTCTAACTATTCATGAAAGAAAAAAAAAATCTGTAATAAATTATATGAATCAAGCCATATTCTAATTATTCATTAACTATAGAAAAACGCTAATAATAAATTAATGTTATTAATTATAACTTTCATGAATGCACCGATAAAATTACAACCTACCTTGTAAAAATAACAACACAAATCATAATCAAATTCAACATCCATTACTTGCATTTAAAATCACATCTTAGCACGATCCCCGTGGGAAGACAGGTAACGCTCTGAATTACCAGGCCTGAGGTAGTGAATTCGATCCCACGTAAAAGGTTAAGGTAAACGACATAATTATACCTTATCAAAAAATGCATATGCTTCAGAAATGCTGAATAGATGGCGACACCGGCGTTTTTTCATCTTTTTTAACACAATTCAACTAGTGTACTTTTATGTGTAATACAGTTTATGCACCTTTTGTGTACACTTCAGTTTACACCTTTTATGCGTAATCAGATATGACGAATACGCAAACCTGTCCTATGCATAATACAATTTAAAAATGAACGATATTTTAATCTGAATAGGAAACGCGTAATTTTACATACTTTTCTTTAAAATATTTTTCATACTATTACTGTGTTTTACAATTATTATTATATCACACTTGATTTAAGTAAGATATTTGATATAATACTGATATTAAAATGCTGCACAAACTGGAGTGATATAATTTTATGGTTCTGTTACTATATTTTTTTCCTTTATAACACTAATATTTTAAGTTGTTTGCTGCATGAATGGATTGCATCTTTTTTTCGATCGTTTTAATAAGTAAAAAAAATATATTTGTTATTAAATCTCATAGCAATCCGATAAAACCCTAGTATATATATGAAATAGAATTATCTAGCTTAAGGTCTTAGTTTTATATAATATTCTATTTTCTGTTGAAGATTTCTTTCTTTCCATTTCGTTAACGTTTGCGAACGGTAAATAGTGGGAAAGAATAACAGATGGCGGAAGAAAAAAAAAATTGATCACATTTGTTTTTTCAGTCGAAACCCAGATATATCTTTAAATCTTTTGTCGGTACAGCATTAGAGAAAAAATAATCTTTTTTTTTTCAATTTTTTTTTTTTTTTTTTTTTTTTTTTTTTTTTTTTTTTTTAAATACAAAAAGGGTTTTTTTTTAATAAAATAAAGTTGTTTATGAAAAGTTGATTAAAAATGAAACATTTTTCTTTTCCAAATACTTTATTAGCCCCCGGTATGCTATTTCTATCTATCAGCTATTAAAGTGTCGTCTCCAAAAAATAACGTTCCATTGTATAAGCCAGCCGTAAAACAAATTAGATGTATCGTTGTACTGTTAAATACTCTACTGCATTTTTTAAAACTTCAAGCATCGAACATTTTCCATTTTTATACCGTCGTATTGGGGAAAAAAGTACTTTTAAATGAAATTTGTTTGGAAACTGCATCTCAATTTATTTTTCAGATATTAATTTTTTTCTAGTTTTTAGCACCTTTTGTTTTTATGGCAACTCAAGTACTCGATTTCTGTAGGAAGTAATGGAAAAATATTTGGAAAATAATAATTATATCTTTTTGTTGCCATTTTCCCATAACAACTGAAAAAAATTATTTAAATACGTGCTATTTTGAAAAAAAATATATATAAATGAATGATTTCTGGTAAAACATGGAGGTATTACAAACTATATTTAATTTTAAGCATGTATGTTAATATTACAAACAAATGAAGGCATATGAATAATTAAATAGCCGATTTTTTTTTAAATGACGACATCTCTTTCTTGGATTTGTGTATTATTTAGAGATAGTGACGTCATATGCATACTTTACTGTAGATGATGTTTAAGATTGGTTCGTAAATGTGGAATTCTTCAGCGGATGATAATCATTTTGTATGTAAAGTAAAAGCTTGTGTTTTAAGTCTTAAAATCGAAGTATGTTTTGGTACTTTTTTTAGGATATTTTAAAAATACTTCTGACTTATAAACTTCCGAAATTAAATTTGAAAATGCTTCGAAAATGCATTATAAATTGTGTGATCCAAGTATGCATTATCCAAATTATAGAATTTAATAAATATATAAATTTTGAAGAGAATAAAAAAGAATCATTTATAAAAGATTCAGCTGTGCACCTTTTCTGTATACGGGTTATTTCGATCTAAAAAGGTGACAATTCTTGCACATATCCTACCAAACTGTAGCCTAAAATTTGTTCATTGTGCTGATAACGAAATGGTACTACTTTTAGAATTATTTGAAAAAGACTTTTGACCTATAAACATCTGAAATTAAATTTGAAAATGCGTCGAAAGTACATTAAAAATTGTGTGATCCAAATGTGCATTATCCAAATTTTAAAATTTACAAAATATATAAGTTTTGAAGAAAATAAGAAAAATCATTAAAAAAAAGTTTTAGCTCTATTCTTTTTCTGTATACGGGATGCGTTGATTAAAAAAAAAAAAAAGTGACAATTTTTGTACATTTCATACACTGTAGCATAAAAAAAAAATTATTAATTGTGCTAGTAACTTTTAGGATATTTCTAAAAAACACAGTAAAAAAAAAAAAAAAAAAAAAAAAAAAAAAAAAAAAAAAAAAAAAAAATAGGACCAGATTTCCTGTGGGAATCGGAAAAATAGTTGCCCTTATCGTACCGGAAAAATTTCCGACCCAGCTCGGAATAAAATCAGCAAAATCGTAATAAAATCCGTAAAATTGGAATAAAATCCGGAAAGTACCGTTTTAATGAATGTTTCCTTTTTTTACGGATTTTATTCCGAGCTGGGTCGGAAAATTTTCCGGTACGATAAGGGCAACTATTTTTCCGATTTCTACAGGAATACTGCTCGGATTTTTTTACAGTGCATCTGACTCATAAACTTCACAAATTAAAATTGAAAATGCGCCGAAAATGCATGTAAAGTGTGTAATTCTGTAAAAGATATTTTAGCTGCCTTTTTCGTCATTCTAACAAGCTGTAATAAGAGGAAATAATGCATGAAAAAGTTATTTTGCATTCGCATTGAAAAAAATGTCTCTTCATCAGTGTCAGTTGAGTAATTTTCTATTTTTATATCATACCATCTACAGCACAAAATATCCATTGAGCTATTTTTTTTAATGAAAGACATTTCTTCTGTCCTTTATGAGGGCTGGTCACCCAGCTTCCGATTTCCTCTGACTAATGTAAAGGCTACACACTGTAAAAAAAAAAAAAAAAAAAAAAAAAAAAAAAAAAAAAACGACCAGATTTTCTGTAGGAATCGGGAAAATAGTTGCCCTTATCGTACCGGAAAATTTTCCGACCCAGCTCGGAATAAAATCAGCAAAATCGGAATAAAATCCGTAAAATTGGAATAAAATTCGTAAAGTACCGTTTTAATGAATGTTTCCTTTTTTTTTACGGATTTTATTCCGAGCTGGGTCGGAAAATTTTCCTGTACGATAAGGTCAACTATTTTTCCGATTTCTACAGGAATACTGTTCGGATTTTTTTACAGTGCACCTGACCCATAAACTTCATAAATTAAAATTGAAAATGCGCCGAAAATGCATGTAAAGTGTGTAATTCTGTAAAAGATATTTTAGCTGCCTTTTTCGTCATTCTAACAAGCTCTAATAAGAAAAAATAATGCATGAAAAGGTTATTTTGCATTCGCATTGAAAAAAAACGTCTCTTCATCAGTGTCAGTTGAGTAATTTTTATTTTTATATCATACCATTTACAGCACAAAATATCCATTGAGCAATTTTTTTTTAAATGAAAGACATTTCTTCTGCCCTTTAAGGGGGCTGGTCACCCAGCTTCCGATTTCCTCAGACTAATGTAAAGGCTACACACTGTAAAAAAAAATAGGACCAGATTTCCTGTAGGAATCGGGAAAATAGTTGCCCTTATCATACCGGAAGAATTTCCTACCCAGCTCGGAATAAAATCAGCAAAATCGGAATAAAATCCGTAAAATTGGAATAAAATCTGTAAAGTACCGTTCTAATGAATGTTTCCTTTTTTTGTGGATTTTATTCCGAGCTGGGTCGGAAAAATTTCCGGTACGATAAGGGCAACTATTTTTCCGATTCCTACAAGAATACTGCTCGGATTTTTTTACAGTGTAGGTATTTGATGCATTCGTATATTTAAAATATCTTCTCGGGAAATTAATATTTTTAACTTCTATTTTTTTGTGTACACCTCCTGAAAGATGTCCCTTTTTTTCTTAATTCTCAAAATATTTCTAAAGTAGAGACTTAATTTTATATGAATTTTTAAAATCTTACTCACAGTTTGACCGCTTTTAACACAGAAAATTTTAAATTCAGCATATATTTTAGAAATATTTTAAAAGCTAAGAAAAATAGAGACATCCTTTAAGAAGAGTACACAGAAAGAAGGTATTAAAATAAGAATTTCTCTAGAAGATATTTTAAATATACGAATAAATCAAAAGTCCATAGACTTAACATTACGGAGGAGAATTCTGAAGCTGAGTGACCAGCCCCCTTAAAGTATCTATCCGTATTATAAAGTTCAAAGGTGTGCGTGTGTAGCGCTGACGTCATTTTTGACGGCAACACCAGCAGACGATTAGACGGTAGACGGCAGAACTTTTATTAACTTTTAATGCAATGGCATTTTTTGTACTTCTAAATACTGCACATTTCTAATTTTTCAGCACATTTACTTTTTAAATTTCAAAAATAACAATAAAAATTACCTTTAAATGCAATGTGTTTGAAAACGATATCGCCATTTATTTGAAAACTGTATCGCAAATTGGTCAATGTTTATTGCTTTTTAATTAATTTTCAAGCATGATTTTTTTTTTAAAATCTATCACTATCGCCTGCAGACGAGTACGAAAAGTATGTAAGTTTGCAAGTAAATTAATATAAATAGGTCACAATTTTATTCCAGCATATATTCCACAACGAAATTAAAACATTCATCGTAAAATAAATAATACAATAAAATATAAATAAAACACAAATTTAAGACATGTAAACGAATTTCTCCACTTAATTCAGTGAAATGAACAGAATCAAAAAGGCACATAAAAAAAATCTTTGGAGATTTCCTGAGCTGTTGAGTCCTGACTTAAGGCCGAAAATATCGCTTTTAATACATATATAAACTTTATTTAAACACATTATTGCTATTTTTCATATACATGTGAATTTTAATATTGTTAGTAGAGATTCTAAAATATTTATTAAACCTACAAAATCTATTAGACTTATCAATAAAAAAATAGACCCATGCGAGGTTTTTCACCATAATCTTTGAGATTATTTACTGATACATTTTTTCACTTATGTTTGATCAACTGAAATTCTATTTACCAAACAATGTGTTTTAACGATACATAAGTACACTGTGTCTAGAGCCATTTGCAGAACCTTTCGAAAAGTACTTCATTTATTATTGTGGCTTTAGTATGTGAAGAGAAAAAAGTTGCTAAGATCAGAAACAATATACATCATATTTTTTAACTATATTCTGTAACTCGATTCTGTAACTCGATCTGTGTCGATTCTGTAACTCGAGTGGGTTTATCACCTTCTTTTTTTAAATTTTTCAACCGTAAGCGATACTTTTTTCAGAGAAGACCGCTTGTAATTTGAGATATTTTAAGGTTTCAGATATGCAAATAAATTCACACGAGCAGTTACTAAAACATTAAATGAAATATAATTAACAAAAATTAATGGTTCAAAATCTTTTTTATTGAGAAAGTTCAATAAATTTTTAAAATGCTGTCAGGACTTATTTAGGCTCAACCCAGAAGTTTTACCGAGTAGGAGTTAAGTAACTTTTTAGGATATCTGCGCACTACTCTTACTTTTCAATTGTACAGTATTAAGTATTTTTTTTTTTTTTATTTAGCAAAAAACTAGAATGTGAAATGAATATTTCTCTTTTCCGTGCACGTAGCGCCAGTTGGCAATGATTTGGAGGTGGAAATTATCAGGTTACGATATTTCGTGTTTTATTACAATGCAAAGTTTCCCCTTATCTAGAAGAAGATGAAAATATTTGGTTGTAATTGCTACGGATGTAGGGGATGATTCGAAGGCGAATGCACATGTTCAAATGTCGTTGCTCATTGATAGCGAACCCGAACTTTCGGATGAACGGCCGACCAAGCCTTTTGGAGCAATGCAAACGAGGATCTTGTCTTCGAATTTGGCTTTTGTGGCGAATTTGATAATAGGTTGAGTTGTGCAGACGTCAGATGTAGTAGCCTCCATTATCGTTTAAAAGTAGAGTGAGTGAGCATGAAATATGAATCGTCATCCAAGGTGAATGCTCAGTCAGAGAATTTTCTGATCAAGCAGTCACACTTCGTTTTCGAGGTAATCCATTTGTTTTTCTGTTCGTTTTGGTATGACTCGTTTCTTGCGGTATTTGATGTTAAGATTCTTGGTGTTCATCTTATGTAGGTAGGTGGCTGAATGAAACACTGAATTTGACAGCCGTGGGATGTATTAACACTCGGTCGTTTTTTCCGAACAGACATTTGAACTTCTGTAAGTTTGGGACTTCCCACCTGTTACCGGTTGCCTTTTGGGCGGAAGTTTCTTCTAGTAACTTTGTAGAACATCGTATAGGGTTTGTCTGGGGATATTTTAGGCAAAAAAATAGTTCACGAGGAACTTCCCATGATCAATATTGCCTTCGTAAAACTTGTACTCACGCGTACGCAGACATACTCCTCTTTCGATTTCCATTCTCGGAAAACACTGATTAATTAATGAACTCTCGGCTAACGGGCGTGCCCTTATATACGATACCGAAACACTTCACGCGCAGGTTTCGCCTGCTGCGTATTCCTTTGGTATTTTGCATAACTGCAAAGTTTGTGCGGATAATCGAAAACAGCCCATACATTGTTACGTAGTTTATTTTACCTGCGTATGAATTAGACATCTTGCATTTATTATTACTAATCTTTAATGATACCCACATTTGGGAGCTTGAGAATATGAAGAATTACAAAACGTGCATTTCTCATTTTCTTTTAATAGCGTGAATAACTTTAAGTAACTGAACTGAAGATATACTTAAAATTTCAAAATTTCAAACAAATTTTCGAATTGTTCTCTTTGAATAATAAAAACAAATGGGAAGAATATCGTTTTTTATGAATTTCTCTATATTTATTTTATCTCTGAAACGTTGTTTCTATTACCAGAAATCAAAACATATCTCAGTTAGAACTGTTAATTTGTTCAATAATATAAGAATGAAATTTAATTTGGAAAGCTTTTTTTACTTTTTTAAATACAATGTGCCCAAAAGGAAATGGCGCGCTGACAATTTTAAGAAATACTTGATTTACGACTTCTTGAATGTCGTCTGTGACATGGATTTCTTAATATTACATTTTTCTAATCGTCTTATACAATTCAATATCTTGATAGAAGGAAAGAGGATTTAGATAATAGTTATCTGTACCATTAATTTCTTAATGAATGTTTTTTTGTTGTTGTTGTTAAATTTCAGGTCTTAACATTTTAATGCTTTTTTAGTGAAAACGTTTTGAAATACATTTTCTAAATTTATTTTTATCCTTTATTTTTGTTAAAGTAAATTTCTTACTTTCACTTCATAACACAAGTTGTATATTTTTTTTCGTGTTTTCAACGAATATAATATACCGTGAAACAATTTTCAAAACTTTATTGTCTCTATGCATCAGATTATTGTTTTAGTTTTTGTGATGTTCATGGAGGAAAATTGAAAAAAACAAACAAACCATAATTAGCTTCAAATTTCTGAATAACTCCATGCGCAAGTGTCGTCTCTACAAACTAACGTTACGTTATATAAGTCAGCCGTAAAACAAAGCAGATGTATCGTTGTACGGTTAAATACGGATAATCTATACCGCATTTTTTTTAATTCTAAGCATTGCAATTTTTATACAGTCGTATTGGGAAAAAGAGTTCTTTTAAATGCAATTTGTTTGAAAACTGCATCTCAAATTATTTTTGAGATAATTTTTTTTCTTAGTTTTAGCGCCATTTGTTGAATGTTGGCAAACGAAATACTCCATTTCTGTAGAAATTAAAAAAAAAATAGTTGAAAAATAGTAATTATATCTTTTTTGTTCCCATTTTCCCATAGCAACTGAAATAATGCAATTAAAAAAGTGTTTTTTTTTTATAATGATTTCTGATAAAACATGGAGCTATTATAAACTATATTTAATTTTAAGTATCCATAATAATGTTACAAACAAATGAAATCATATGAAGTATTAGATAGCCAATTCTTTTTGTCGAGCTTCTTGAATGACGACATCGCTTTTTGCTGGATTTGCATATTATTCAGCGATAGTTACGTCATATGGATACTTTACTGTAGATGATGTTTAAGACTGGATCGTGAATATGTAATTCAGCAGCGGATGCAAGTTACGTTATTTTATATAAAATAAAAGCGCGTGTTTTAAGTCTTAAAACTGAAATAAGTTTTGTACTACCTATATTTACATACACACACGCACACACATACATACATATATATATATACTAGCCGACCCGCCTGGGGTTTTCTGGGCAGGCTGTCATAGAAAAATATAACAGTGGAGTGGACTTCATAAAAAAAGACTGAATAACATTTATTTATACCGAAAACTTGCAAAAAAATTGAATAAGAGCTAAAATTACAAAAGTATAACAGTTATGTTTAAAAAATGAAACGGTCAAAGAAAATTATTACATTTACTTTTAAAGAACGAAAAGGTCAGGGAAGTTCTTACGGTTGAAGCTAAATTGCATATCGGTATAAGATCGAGGCTTGATATACGGCAAATTAAGATTTGTGAAAAGCCAATGTGCTCCATTTTATAAAACTTCATAAACATGATTAGATATATCTGAAGTAGGTGAGTCAATAGTTATAGAGTAAAAAAATCTTGGATTTCGGAAGCAATGCGTTCGTGCATGCGACGTATTATTAAGCCTATTTTATCGATCGCTTATGCTCTATGTTTGATAGCGTTCTCCATCTAATGCATTTCGATTTTCTGTTCTTAATTCGGCTTCTTCTTCGTTTGGGATAAAGTTGTAGTAGTTTTATAAACTATTTATAAGATGTAAAGAATAAAGAAATAATAACGAATATAAAACCAATGTATGCATACCGATATAAAGTAAGAGTAATAGCATTATAATACGTTAAAATAATGAGAACATAAAAGAAAGAAAACAATATCGAAATTAAGCATTAGTTCAAAACAAGGCCGAGCTAAAAGCTGGGAGAAAAAAAAGTGGCAAAAGTTGCGAGATCTAAACAATGGCACTTTTCAGATAGTAGGAGAGCTGTTGAACATTTTTGAGTAGGTATTTGAGGCACCCTGAAAATTTGTGCAGCACTTCTTTTGTAATGCCTGAATACAAAATCGAATGTCTGGCTGAAGGATCTGGGCCCAAAAGCTGTGCCAGACAAAAAAAGGCACTTGACACGTGTCTGGCACAGTTTTTGTGCCGACTAAAGTGTCTGTCATTTTCGAAATATTTTTTTCTAAGCATAAATATTATTCTGTCTCAATCTCAGCGTGCCTCAAGTACCTTTTTTGGGTAGTCAAAATATGGCACTTGACACGTGTCTGGCACAGTTTTTGGGTCGACTAAAGTGTCTGTCGTTTTCAAAATATTTTTTTCTAAGTATAAATATTATTCTGTCTCAATCTCAGCGTGCCTCAAATACCTTTTTTGGGTAGTAAAAAAAAATGGCACTTGACACGTGTCTGGCACAGTTTTTGGGCCACGATCCTTCAGCCAGACATTCGATTTTGTATCCAGCCATTACAAAAGAAGTGTTGCACAATTTTTCAGGGTGCCTCAAATACCTTCCCTAAAATGTTTAACAGCTCTTGGACTAAGAGCAGATTGTGAGGAAGTGAAAGCTTAATCAACATCCATAATCAAGGTTTATTTAGGGTGCTTTGTGTAATTGGACTTTAATGCGCCGTAATCCTGTTGTTCTGAGACTATTTCGTTCTGGCGATTATAAAAAATTTAAACATAAATTATTGAGAGAAAACATCTGAAAAACAATGTTTCGGTATAATTGAGATTAAGGGGACCGGAAAAGTCCTATCTCCGCCATGTTAAACTGACCATCTATATGCACCTTTTTCTCAGAATTGGTGAAAAAGATAGAGGTCTAGATTTTTTATAGTACTTAAAATAACATAAATAACAATAGTAAAATAACAAAAATAAGTTCTCATATATAAAACCAAGTTTGCGATAGCTTTTCAATTTGGCGAAATTCCCATTAAAATCAATTAATCTTCCGTAATCGAGCCAACCGTAATTTAATTTTAACTCCGCACATTTTAGGGGTTTTTCATGTACTTCTTAGTGCATTTAAAAAAATAATTTCTACATTTTTTGTGAATTTTAATGAAAACATGTTTATAAAAAATTTCATTTATCTTCATTCTTTTATTTTCTTCTAAGGATTAACGAAAGAACCTCTGTAAGAGATCATCATAGCAGCTGAAACTTGTTTGTTTGGTTGCTATTTTTATTATGCCAGCTTTTAAAAGTCACATATGCATTAAAATTCATTTTATGTACACGCGAAAAAAAGAAAATTATCACATAATAATTTATAAAAATTCAGAACTTAAAACTAATCTTCTCATGAATATATCGGCTGAAAAACTCAAGCAATGAACATCTACTGAATCTAAAATAAACATGTTTTTCTATTTTTGTTTGTTGTTCTATTTTTCCTCTTGTGTGCCGATTATTTCTCTATATTTGAGAAATATGCTGCATACTTTGCCAAAATAGCTAAAAAGCGACCAAATTATTCTTCAATTTGTCCGCTTTTAAGCTATCTAGTCAAAGTATCGAAATAATTTTGAATTGTACTTTAAAATAATCTTTTTCAACCCCACAAAAACAGGGATTTTTCGCAAATGGCAGTTTTACATTTTATCAACAATACATAGTAGTTAATCAGGTGTAATACTTAAAGCTCCGCTGCACTGAAACTCCCTGATCGCGAAATCCCACGTTAGCCTATGGGAAAACTTTGAAGCGCGATTACTCATTACTTAATATAATTATTAAAATACCTTTTTCGCCATCAGAAAGTAGTCGTCAAATGTCAATGATGTGCGTTTTTAAAAATTATCTACGTAAATTTTAAGTATTTTTTAGAAGATAATAAAATTTAATCAAATGGAAATTTCAAAGTTTAGGTATTTTTTATGTACTTAAATTTTGCGGAGATAATTTTTAAAAACGCGCATCATCGGCATCTGACGTCTGCTTTCTGATGGTGAAAACAGTATTTTAATAATTACATTAGGTAATGAGTAATCGCGATTCAAAGTTTTTCCATAGGCTAACATGGGATTTCGTTATCAGGGAGTTTCACTGCAGCGGAGCCTATGAGCAATATAGTCAGGGCGTTTATGATATAGTCATGACGCGCATGGAGTTCTAAATAACGTATTTTAAAGGGTGTTTTAATTATTTTATATATAAATGAATATAGAGGGTGATTCAAAAAACTTTTAAAAATGACATGGCAAATCAGGCAAACAAAAAGGATGAAAAAATCACATAGGAACATAGGGTCGCCAACCACTTATTTAGTCACAAATACATTGTGTTTCATCCTAACACATTTCGGGTTGACGGTAATAACTCAGAAAATTGAAGTTTATTATAATAAAACATTTAACTGACATTCTCATCGTTATTGTAAGACCAATATCAGACGGGCGTCTTTTTTGCTGCTTTTTTCATTGTGAATGGATAATACTTAAGCAAAAAAGCAGCAAAAAAGACGCCCGTCTGACATTGGTCTAAATGTGATAACACCAAAAGAAAGTGGTAGAAGTTTGCATTATACACACCAGCAGTATGCACTTAAACCTGCACATTTTAGACTGTGATTATCAATTTATACGGTAGCGTCGATTGCTTGAGAAGCATGTCTTTCCGGGTTTTTACGTGATGTTATCACATTGAACACAAAACACTGTACGTATCGTTGCATTTTCATTACAATGTTCTTATTTTTCTTGAATTTATTACCGCCAACCCGGGTTCAGTTCGATGAAACAACCTGTATTTGCGAATAAATAAGTGCTTTGCGACCCCATATTCCTATGTGATTTTTTATCCTTGCTGTATGCTTGATTTGCCATGTCATTTTCTAAATGTTTTTTTTTAGTCATACTGTATGTTTAAATAATTATTCGCTGTTCGTAAATAATACAGTTTTAGACGTATATTAGTTAAACAGCGCTTAATACTTAAGACTGAGTTAGTACATAATGTATTATAAATTTAAATACATTAATAATTTTTTTGAAAATTTATAAACCTTAACAAATAATTTGTTTAAGTAAACTTGTTTTCCACAATAATAGCAACATTCGAAACAGAAATTAACTTGTAAATTACATTTTAAATGTATTCAATAAAATACTATTTTTTCTTTATCAAAATGTTACACAATTAAAATACCTCTATTAAAAAGAATGAGCATAAAAGAATCAGATATACTCATACAAAGCAATGGCATTAAGCATGAATTAAATCTCTTAATAGAAAGAAAATGCAAATATGTTTTCACATTGATAAAAAAGTAAATAGCTATCTGTTTCTGTAAAAAAAGCATTGCAGTCCAGATAGCATTCAATTAATGTTTATTTAGATGGGGATTTTTAGTATGAGTTTAGGAGTAGAATAGTCCTTCGATTTTCGAAAATGAAAGTAATGGAATTGAATTTTTAGATGTAAATTTCCATCTGGGCGAAAAATATCCGGACCAGGATTCGAACCAGGGATCTCCTGGCTGAAGCCGCCAGTGCTCTGCCTTCTGAGCTATCCCGAACGAATCTGGCGGAACTTTTTTCACCCAGCTAACCTTAATGATTATGGCATCTAGTCTGAAACCCGGTTCAGCTCAACAGAATAAATCACAGGTAAGGGAACTCTAGAAATCGCTGGATGCGTAATTACACTAGATTAATTTTAACACAATTATTATAATTGGTAAATAAATCATATTAGATGTAAATTTCCATCTGGGCTAAAAATGTCCGGACCAGGATTTGAACCAGGGATCTCCTGACTGAATCTAGTGTAATTACTCTAATCTAGTGTAATTACGCATCGAGCGATTTCTGGAGTTCCATTACCTGTGTTTCATTCTGTTGAGCTGAACCAGGTTTCAGACCAGATGCCATAATCATTATTGTTAGCTGGGTGAAAAAAAGTTCCACCAGATTCGTTCGGATTAGCTCAGAAGGCAGAGCACTGACGGCTTCAGCCAGGAGATCCCTGGTTCGAATCCTGGTCCGGACATTTTTCGCCGAGATGGAAATTTACATCTAATATTATTTATTTACGAATTAGAGTAATGGAATTGAAGTCTGTAAATAACAGAAAGTCAAAATGATGCTGCTGGAATTTAAAAATTAAATAAAAGAAATAGAAAATAACAGTAACCACATTATGTACCGGGTAAGTACAAATGGTGAACCCGATTTAAAAAAAACCATATTTTCGGAACTACTGCACTATTTACAGTAAGTGATACATGAATTTAAAGAGAAAAATAGCAAGTTTTTTTTTAGTTACAAATGTTTGATGCGTGATCCTCTTGTTACACGGCAGACGTCCAATCTGTACTCCAGTTCGTTCCAAACATTTTGTAGCATCACTCTGTCAATGGTTCTGAATGCTGAACAAATGCGTTAAGTTTTGGCAGTGGTCTTGGCATTTGTGGTCCATAAACAATGTCTTTGACTTAACCACTTAATTTTCGCTCTCGTAAATATCACGGGCTGAGGAATCGTTCGTTATTTCTCGTGTCCGTCATATTTCCGGGCTGGAGATTTATTGCTGAAAAAAACTTCTGAAACCAGGAAAATTTAACTGGCATTTCGGTGTGAAGTCTTTAAATATTAGCGTTTGGGTTTGGTTTTGGGCGTTAATTGTGATGTTGGACTTATTATTGCATGTTTGGAAATATGTCACCCTCAAAAATATTATTAATAGTCAAAATTTAATGCATATTATATTATTTCTAAAAATTTGTTTGATGATGATAAATAAAGATCTAAGATGTGAAAAATAAAGAGCATTAATATTTGTATGGTGTAAAACTAACATTAAAAAGCAGAATTCTCGCATGATGGCTTTCCCACAAATGTAAATTTGTTCTATAATATCCTTTTTTTTTTCTTTTTTTTTTTTTTTTTTTTTTTTTTTTTTTTTTTTTTTTTTTGCCTTAACAAAAATGCATATTTTATATAGAAACCTTATAATTATATTAATACATGGAAATTGTTCCAGAGAGAAATATTCGCCTTGCATACAATATTTCAAATATCTATGTCCAATATCTTTTTCACTGTGTTGGCCTTTGTGCCTCTTAAGCAATTACTTTGAGATTTGATTTTCATTTGAAATACATTATAATTATTCAATTTCTGTAATAAAAAATAGGTACTTTTTTATGGTTTTTCCAAATATTAAGCGACCGTTAAGGGGTTATCCCCACAAAGAGAAATCACATGGTGTTAGGTCTGGGGATCTGAGTGACCATGTGATTAAGTGTAAATCACCATCACCCGCTTGAGGATAACACAGATTTTGCATGGAACATTTGTAACTGAAAAAAAAAACTTGGCGTATTTTCCTTTAAATTCATATATCACTTATTGTAATATGTGCAGGAGTTTCGAAAATATGATTTTTAAAAATCGGATCCATCATTTGTACTCACCCTGTATATTAATAATACTTCTTAAATTTTCAAAATATAAAGGATATTTTTCTGCTTATAAGTGTTCATTTCTATGTTACAATAATTTCGTTGTTAAACATAATTTAATTTGTACAGTCGTGAAAAAAAAGTAAACACCCCTACTAACTCCTCAACAAATTATCATAGAAGAAAGTTACTGGTATCGAACAATGGGAAATAAAGTCTACTTTTAAATGATTTATATAAAATTTGCTTAGTGGGCCATCTACATATTAAAACGAAACATTACTTTGTTTTTTTTTTCAATAGAAGTACACAATTCTGACAGCATAAATGAACTCTACACCCTTCAATTAGCCCAAAAACAAATTTTTATGCAATTCGTACCATAGGTTTACGAGAAATTATTTATTTTAAAACGAGCGTATTTTAAGGGCTGTATCCAAATTGAAGTTCCGTACTTGATTGTTAACCGAGAGAGCCCCCTTCTTAATCAAGGCACCTTAAAGCAGTCAATGAAGCCTGTTAGATTACAGGATAGCAGAATAAATTTCAAAATATCTACTCACTTCTATCATAGACCAATCCTTAAACCATCATTTTGCCGTTTTTTAGGCATAATTTCAAAACTGCTTGGAAGAAAAATGTGAAATTTTGGATTTCCATAAAGCAGGACTTAATAAATCTAAATCCATCAAAAAAATTGTAGGGTGCAATTCATAATTTTTTCGAATATTAATTTCATAATTCATAAATCCTATCATAAAATTACAAAAATTGCAAATTCAGCGTATTTATGTTTGGGTATATTAGTATTATTGCTACATAAAAAATTAGCCCATTAGGAGCATAATTCCAGGAGATATAAATAAAAATATGAAAATACAATTTAACATTACAAGCACTAAATTTTTAATGTTTATAATTCAAAAAGTTATCATTCAAATGACTTGAAATTCGGTGTCTAGGCATAGTTTGAACCGAAGATTTGAAATATCGAGTTAAAATTGGGTATTGCTATTGAAAAAAAATGAAGTTTGGATTCGTGTTAATATGTAGATGGCCCCCTAAGCAAATTTTATATACATCATTTAAAAGTAGACTTTATTTCCGATCGTTCGATATCAGTAACTTTCGTCTACGATAATCTGTTGAGAAGTTAGTAGGGGTGTTTACTTTTTTTTTTCCACGACTGTACAATGCGTATAAAACTGATTATAAGAATACCTATTTACAAATAAGTAATTAATAAAAAAGATAGAATCACTATCTGTAACAAATAAAAATTAAATTTAAAAAATCAGAAAACCCGATTGCGGATCAGAAAACTAATTAATTTTTTATCATCAATGTGAAACTATTTATTTATATTACTTACGTATTTTCTTTTATTTACTTGTATTGATGACTTTTAAGTTGTGTTTAATTGCTAGTTCTTATCTATAAACCCTTTTTTGATGAGGCCTTTAGATGCCTATGAAGGTTAGATTAGTACCTACCTACACAACTTCCAGATTGTGTAATATTTAAACGCAGCTTCTGACTGTAAAAAGTCAACGAAACATCGTCTTCATTTTGAAAGACATATCCAATGATATGCCACTCGATAGGGAGCGTAATTTTTTTTTCGTCTTTACCGTCATTTTGTATTCTACGGCCGCCATTTTGAATTCATAAAAACAAAATCTAGCCTATAACCACCAAATGGTTAAGACGAATCGATAGAGACCTCATTTATCGAAATTCATCCATGCCGTTGGGATGTTTCAAGAATATAAAGAAATCCACATACCCAGAAACGCGTGAACCACATAACCCTTCTTGGCAGTCGGGTAATAAAAGAGAAGAGGCATGAAAAAATCCGGTTTTATCAGTTACTTAAAAGTAAAATATCACTATTTGCAATGGTGAAACAAGCCTTTTACATAAAAAGACTTTCATTTAACCCTTAAATGCATAGTGCACATTCAGGAGTTAGACGATCTTTTGGCCATTAAGCGCTTTCTGTTGGTCTATTATGCATTTTATTATGCGCTTTCTATTGATCTATTATGCTTTCTATTATGCGCTTTCTATTGATCTATTATGCTTTCTATTATGCGCTTTCTATTGATTTATTATACTTTCTATTATGCGCTTTCTATTGGTGAACTGTAAACAAAAAAAAAAAAAAAAAAAAATCTGTAATTCTACAGATGTGAAGTTACCGAAATCTGTATGCTTACTAAAATTTTATCTGTACACTGTACAAAAAAAAGATGTAAATCTACAAAAATTGTTTTTGCAAAGCTACAGAAATATGTAGCTTTACAAAAGACACTAATAAAATTAAAGTAATCTTACTAAAATTTTATCTGTAACCTGGTAACCTGGGTTGCAGTTACATAAAAAGTTCTAGGCATCCCCGTTTCCTAAAAAGAATTTAGTAACCTTACAGATTTGTTGATTTACGGTGCAAAAGTTAATCTGTTACATGAATTTTTGTTGTTGTCGTTACATAAAAAGTTCTAGGAATCCCAGTTTCCTAGAAAAAGTTTAGTAACTTTACAGATTTTTTTTTTTACAGTGTATGCGTCACTTATGTGTGATAACACGCATTTAAGGTCGTGATCTCAAGAACTTTTCAGAATGGCCCATGCACATTCCAATTAAAATCCCCAGTATTTTTTATGCAAGTTTATTTTATATATATGTTACCGGCCAAACCCGATTTTAGGCCAAACTAGATTGACCAAGGCCAAACTAGTTTATCCTAAAGCGCATAGGATAAACTAGTTTTTCCTAGGCCAGACTAGTTTATCCTAACGCCAGGATAAACTAGTATTTCCTAGTCCAACCTAACGCCCACAGGATAAACTAGTTTTTCCTAGGCCAAACTAGTTTTAGCCCAGTCAAATTAGAGTTTGAAGTGGAAAATTCTGGTGTAATAGTTTTTAGTGTCTTACTTTATGTGTTTTCGGGGGTGCTGAACACGAATCTGAAGTTGTCCAACAAAATTTCTCTCGGAAAATATGAAAAATCGTGAAAAAACCACTAAAAATCGCAGATTTTTAGAGTTTTTTGCTTATAACTTGCAAAGTAAGCCTTTTACTCAAAAGTTGACCGTATATTAAAATACAGACGGGAAAATTACCTACAATTCATGTTCTTATAATTTTTTTTGTACGATATACGGCTTCCATAGAGGCGTTGAAAAAAAGGCGAAAACCAATAATTTTGGAAAATCCCAAAACAGATATTCTTAGCCTTTCCGTACAAAACACTAAAAGTAAGCATTTCACTGTAAACATTTGCAAACGTACTCACTTATTATTAGGGTATATATTTTTATGATGTAGGTATACAGTGTGACCTCGGAAATCCGGCATTCAGAGATCCGGCAACGTAAAAAATCTGGCATCAAAGTCATCTTTCTCCTCTCCTTTTTTTACTTCCAACTTACGGCAAAAGTAAAAACAGCAATTATTTTCGAATTAAAAACTGAGATAAAAAACAATGCATCAGCTGACAGCGATATCGCTGACGCGATGCCAAATAGAGCCCTCGATAACACTGGTAGCAGCTCAGAGGAACGAGGTAAGGACCTGGCAGAAGATAAGGTCTCACCAAAAAAATGCATACATTTGACCGGAAAATGAGCATCATCTTCAAAGAAACAAGACTGTATTTCCGAAATTGATACAATTCTCTACAATTTATGTGCAAGTATTTTTCTTTTGGATCTCGAATAGTTATGAGAAAAACAATGATGAATGCATGAAGTATTCAGCTGCCTCTTTATTAAAAACATACTAAATGCATCATTAGACTTCTGTACACATATTTGAAACGTAAACGTTAGGTTTTATAGATACAACAAAAAGATCAAAAGTGATTAATGATCGGTTAGTGTTTAATGTTATACAGTACAATAAAATAGGTAGGTAAGTATTTTTTTTTTTTTTTTTTACAGCACTTATTATTAAATGATTATTGACTTCAAATGACACTCATTAGTCAAGCCGATCCCTCTTGGCCAAAGGTTTCATGATTGCAGGCATACCTTACAATTCTTCTACACCTAAAAAAAAAATTAAATATAATATTTATTTAAGCACCTGGGCGCGAAAGAGCCGTTTTCGTCCCGAGGGAGAAGATTGCTGCCCCAGCCGTAGGCGAAGGCTGCAAACACCCAAAGGTCGAAGCTTAGGCTTCTGAGCAGCTCTCGTGCATGTAATATTTTTAAAAACGGTGGAATTAATTGTAATTAATTAAGTAAAGATCCATGCAACATTTTATCATAACATGATTTTTACGACTTTCTTTTGTTACCCCTCTTTTACAACTCAAGTCATGAATAGGTTACTTTTGGACTTAAATTTAGAAAACATAGCCTATTATTTTACGAACCACCGTTTAAAAAAAAAATAATTTATGATTTAGTTCTAATTGGTTGAAAATTGAGTAGTTATACCACTGTATTAAGATAAATATTTTGATCACAAAATTTAAAAAGTTAGTGAAAAAGTAATGGTGAAATGGAATTATTTATACATATTTACCTTCAAGTGCTTCAGGGAATTCCGGATCATCCTCGTCTTCCTCGATTTCAGTAAGAGGCATGTTATTGCAACTGCTTTTGCAGTTTATACACATATTGGAGCACTTGAGACCTGTTTTTTTGCATCCACAGTTTTTTCTGGCAGGTCTTCTTGCATTTGCAAGAAATTAGTTTCAAAACGGCTTGAGGTGCTGGTGGTTGTAGTGTGGTTACTCGCTCCAGACCATTTTTCATTTTCTTCCAACCCCATTGCTCAGAATCTTTTTTATTCCCAAACCATTGTTGAACTTGAAAATATACCCTAAAGGAATGTTGCTGAGCTGCAGACTCAGTAGGAGGTAAGGCCGCCAAATGGATTGATGTCTTGTATGCAGACCTAAGGTAATATAAAAACCTCAATTTGTTTAATGACTTGGCTTCCTTGTCATCAAATTTATACAATGAGACCAAAAAACGATTGCCAGCATTAGTAACTGCATCAGCATCTGCCATAGGGTCTTTAAAAACCTCAATGGTATTAGTTAATGCAAAGTTTTCCCTGAGAGCGAAGAAACCTCATCTTTCCTACTTTGAACAAGACTGAAGTAGTATCACAGACTCCAATGGCATGCAAAAATAATATGTTGTTAGCAATCGATTGATCAAGTTTGTACTCAGAAGAAAAAATGAGTGGTGAAACTGTCCCTTTGCCTGGCTTTAGAAAGTATACATTTGAATGTACACCCCTACAGCGACAAATCATGATAACTAGCAAATCGACGCCTTCACCCACAATAACTACAGGGTTATGTTGTTGTGCAATGTCCCTTGATGTGGTGACAATAAGTGTATCTGCATCCTCTCGTGCCTGTTTTGTGTGAATGTCGGCTACTCCAAATTTGTAATTGATTTTTTTAAAATTACAGATTTTGGAAAAAAATATCAAAAGTACTTACGATTTTCTTGATAGTGACATTTATTCGTTATTTAATACATACCCAAGTGATATTGACGTATTGACGTGAGAAAATTGAATGTTTAAAAAACTTACTTTAATTGATATTTTATATGTTAAAAAAAATCTGGTAAGTAGTGCTGACATTTCTTCTCATTTAATTTCTCAAGCATCAATGTCAAGTAACTGTCTTCTTTTTTAGATTTTATACAAGTGACGAATATCGATTTTGGAAATACAGTCTTATTTCTTTGATGATGACGTTAATTTTTCAGTCAAATTTATGATTTTTTTCGGTGATAACTTATCTTCTGATAGGTCCTCATCCTCATTCCTCTGAGCTGCTACCAGTATTATCAAGGATTCTATTTAGCACAGCGTAAGCGATCTCGCTGTCCGCTAATCCATCGTTTTTACCCCGGTTTTTAATTCGAAAATAACTACTATTTTTGCTCTTCCTGTAAGTTGGAAGTGAAAGAAAAGGTGTGGGGGGAGGGAGATTTTTAAGTTGCCGGATCTCTGAATGCCGGATTTTCGAGGTCACACAGTATACCTACATCACAATAATATATAACCTAATAATAAGTGAGTACGTCAGCAAATGTTTACAGTGAAATGCTTACTTTTAGTGTTATGAACGGAAAGGGTAAGAATATCTGTTTTGCGATTTTCCAAAATTACTGGTTTTCGCTTTTTTTCCAACTCCTCTATGGAAGCCGTATATCGTACACAAAAAATTATAAGAACATGAATTTTAGGTAATTTTCTCGTCTGTATTTTAATATAGGGTCACCTTTTGCGTAAAAAGCTTACTTTGCATGTTATAAGCAAAAAACTCGAAAAATCTGCGATTTTTAGTGGTTTTTTCACGATTTTTCATATTTGCCGAGAGAAATTTTGTTGGACAACTTCAGATTCGTGTTCAGCACCCTCGAAAATATAAAGTAAGATACTAAAAACAATTACACCAGAATTTTCCACTTTAGGTCCTTTTTTAACCTAATTTGACTGGACTATTTGGCCTAACGCTCATAGGATAAACTAGTTTAGACTGCTATTTATTGGTCCGAACTATTTTATCCTAGGCCGATCTAGTTTATCCTAGGCCAATTGAATTTGGCGTAATTTTATTTATCTCAAAGGCCGCCCCGCCACCAATCTTCTAGTTTATCCTAGGCCGATCTAATTTATCCTAGGCCAATGCAATTTGACGTGCTTTTATTGATCCCAACTACAGCTCCATCGCCAGCCTTGTTTAAAGTAGTATTGCCGTCACCCCTGTATAATATATTTTAATCGATTGGGAATGGGATACTGGCCCCCTATTTTCCTCATTTCACCGCCGCCGTTTTTTACAAAATATGTTCCGTATGACAAATTGTGTGCTGGAGTACCAAAGAATGGGATGAGAGGTTATCATAAAATTCGGGAAGAATTTAGAGGATTGATTAATAATGTACAGTATAATCTCGAAAATCCGGCGTCGTCGAGACCGGGATTTTTGAAAATTCCAAATTTCTGAAAGAATATCAAATGTACTTTTGATATTCCTAATGGTGCATTTAATCCTATTTCAAAGCCAAGTGATATTTATGTGAGATTTTTTTTTTAAACATTGATGTATTTTTTCCTCATGTAAATATCACTTGGCTTTGAATTAATTATGAATAAATGCACCATTAAGTTTATCAGAAATACATTTGATATTCGTTCAAAAATCTGGAATTTTTAAAAATCCGGCGAAGTCCCGGTCCCAGTTTGGCCTAAAATACATATATTTTTAAGCTACCATTATTCCATAATTAAAACTCTTTTTAAAGAATAGTACAAATACATTTATACGGATGGGAATACAAAATTGAAAAACCCTATTTGAAGAATCTGTGTATGACGGAATCTTGTTTTAAACAGAATTTCTTTGATCGGTGCAAATTGGATATATTAGTCCGTTTGATAAAAATCATAATACATTCCCTAGAGAGGAAGGACCTGCTAATAGCGGAAGTTAACTATAACGAAGGGTTTTATTCTCTCCTTTGTGGTTCCATCTTAGGAGGTTTTACTATATAAAAATTTTCAGATTTTCAAGTCTCCAAGTCGTGTAAAAAAATTAATGGTATTATTAATTATTCAGATATTGACATACAAATAGCGATTCATTAAAAAATCAATATAGTTTACAACAGAATCATTAATATCGTTAATCCACATTTTATGGCTTAGGAATTTAAAAAATTTAAAAATTCTATACAATAAAATCTTCTAAATGAGAATTGCATAGGAAAGAAGAAAAATCCGTTATGGGCAGATTACCTTATTAGAAGGTTCATCATCTGTTGTAAATGCATTATATTATTTTTACAAGTATAGTAAACATCCTCTAATCCGGCCTCCTAAGATCCGGCATGCTGGATAATCCGGCACGACTTTCGGAAACACAACTGAATCGAGAAGAAATAAGGGAGTGAGTTGAAGAAGATTTTGATGAACCGACAGTTGAGATTTGAACTGATGAGGCCATCATTCACAGTGTTATCAACCTAACAGCCCCCAAAGACGTTGGCTCAAATGAATATGATGTGCACGAGTAAAACAACATGACTTGAAATCAAGCAGCTGATGCCTCTAATACATTTATCGGGTTTTCTGTGCGCAGCCGTTTGTTCAACCATGCGGAAAGTATTAAACTTCACATCATAAAAAATAACATCCTCATAAAATGAAGAGAAAAGACTACTGCAAAACGAACTGATGTTTGAAATTTGTTTAAGATGGCTTCTACGAGTAGGCTTACATTGCACGTTCTCATTTTAAACTCATGTACATATGTTGTACAAAACTTACATTATTGAGCATTTTTAATATTCTATTCAATCTGTTTAAAAAATAAAAAGAAACATCCTTAACTGACATTTTCTGTTTAATTCTAACTTCTACACGTTTTTCCCGACATTCATCCTGTAATCTGGAAAATTTCGTAATTCGACATGCTGCAAGTCCTGAACGTGCTGGATTAGAGAATGTTTATTGTATTAATATCCTCATTTTACATAGATCAACATATTTTTTCCTATTAAATACGGGATTCAATCTTAGACAGGTTATTTTTCGCAGGTACCTTAATTTTATTACATAAAAATGCACCTACTCATCTTAAAAACATAAATAATAATAAATATATAAATTTTAATTGTGTAATAATAGCCATTTAAAATTCCGTGCATTAAAAAAAAGTTGGGCCGGGACAAACGTTACTGGTATCTTTACTGAACAGACCAGAGATCCTGCCGGTCCAAATGATTTTCTTATGAACTGGGTTGGAAATTGGACTGAAAATGTCTGCCTGTGCAGACAACAAGAAGAATGTAGTTCAGTCCCGACTTAAGCCGGAAAAAAATTGAGTCCCGATCCATCACGGTTCGAACCTCTCGAAAAAGTAATCCCCAAACCAAACCCGGACCGAGTGTCGGGAAGGAAAATTGGGCGGACCCGTAAAGACCTTACATCGAATAACAAAATACTAGCTGACAAAATTTTGTAAGTTTGGACGCTAAACTTCTATTATATATATATATATATATATATATATATTTAAAAAACGAGTTTTTAATGAACTTTGCTCACTTCCATAGATGTGTTTGAGTTGAGTGGATTCATTGAAAAAAAAAATGAATTTCAGCGTGAACTTGATTCTTTGAGAAATTGAATTTGCGTTTGAATTCGCCTAGGATAAGCTAGATTGATCTAGGATAAACTAGAAGGTTGACGTCAGGCGGTCTTTGGGATCAATAAAAGCACGACAAATTGAATTGGCCTAGGATAAAATAGTGCAGACTAATGAATATCAGGCTAAACTAGTTTATCTTATGAGTGTTAGGCCAAACTAGTTTGGCCTACGACAAACTAGTTTGGCCTAGGAAAAACTAGTTTATCCCATGGGCATTAGGATAAACTAGTTTCGCCTAGGAAAAACTAGTTTATCCGATGCGCGTTAGGGTAAACTAGTTTGGACTAGGCTAATCTAGTTTGGCCGGTAACATACACAAACAAAACTGTGCATCGAATTTCATATATTTGAATATAAAGGTAAAAAAAAAAAAAAAAAAAAAAAATCTAAATTTTTGGAAATTTTCAGCTTTTTTACATCCTATTTCTGCAATTAACTGCTTTAACTTTTCCAATTATATTTAGTTTCAAAAAACGATGCACAGATTTATGACATATATAAAGCTAAGCAGCTATAGAAAATACTGGGGATTTTAATTGATATGGAATGCGTATGGGGCCTCTTGAAATGTTCTTCGTAACATTTAAGATATCCAAGAAAATTCCTTATTTTTCTTCCCCAATTTTTTTTTAATTTCCTGTGTGACATATGTATGCCATAATGAATATAGTGTGCCCTTGAATAGCATTCAAACTGAAAAATTAAAAAAAAAAAAACGGTGCACAGTTTTATTACATATATAAAGCTAAACAGCTATAGCAAATACTGGGGATTTTAATTGCTATGGAATGCGCATGGGGCCTCTTGAAATGTTCTTCGTTACATTTGAGATATTCAAGAAAATTCCTTTTTTTTCTTCCCCAATTTTTTTTTTTAATTTCCTGTTTGATAAATGTATGCCATAATGAATATAGTGTGCCCTTGAATAGCATTCAAACTGAAAATTTAAAAAACGGTCACAGTTTTATGGCATATATACAGCTAAACAGCTATAGCAAATACTGGAGATTTTAATTGGTATGGAATGCGCATGGGGACTCTTGAAATGTTCTTCGTAACATTTAAGATATTCAAGAAAATTCCTTATTTTTCTTCCCCATTTTTTTTTTGTTTGTTTGTTTCCTGTGTGATAAATGTATTCCATGATGAATATTGTGTGCCCTTGAATATCATTCAAACTGAAAATTTAAAAAACAATGCAAAGTTTTATGACATATATAAAGCTAAACAGCTATAACAAATACTGGATATTTTAATTAATATGGAATGCGCATGGAGCCTCTTGAAGTGTTCTTCGTAACATTTAAGATATTCAAGAAAATTCCTTATTTTTCTTCCCCAATTTTTTTTTTAATTTCCTGTGTGAGAAATGTATGCCATAATGAATATAGTGTGCCCTTGAATAGCATTCAAACTGAAAATTTAAAAAACGGTGCACAGTTTTATTACATATATAAGGCTAAACATCTATAGCAAATACTGGGAATTTTAATTGATATGGAATGCGCATGGGGCCTCTTGAAATGTTCTTCGTAACATTTAAGATATTCAAGAAAATTCCTTATTTTTCTTCCCCAATTTTATTTTAATTTCCTGTGTGATAAATGTATGCCATAATGAATATAGTGTGCCATTGAATAGCATTCAAACTGAAAATTTAAAAAACGGTGCACAGTTTTATTACATATATAAAGCTAAATAGCTATAGCAAATACTGGGGATTTTAATTGATATGGAATGCGCATGGGGCCTCTTGAAATGTTCTTCGTAACATTTAAGATATTAAAGAAAATTCATTATTCTCCTACCCCATTTTTTTAAAAATTTCCTGGGCGATAAATGTATGCCATAATGAATATAGTGTGCCCTTGAATAGCATTCAAACTGAATTTTTTTTTATTTATTTTGAAGGTCCCTTGTTCCCTTAAGAGTATCAAAATAATACTAATTTTAATTGCAATATTAACTCCGTTAGTAACTCGGATGTGGTTATTACATATTTCAGTTCATGATTATATTATATTTTCCTATATTAAAAATATATATATATTTATTATTTATTACAATGAACAGGCTTGACACAAAAACAAGAAGAAAAAAGCAATCCATTGAAGCTGATTTAATTTTTTTCATGCCTTTTACATGCATTTTTTTAATTTACAATTGAAGACCTGAGTTGAAGAAGATGTTATGTAAGAAAAATTACAATTAGAGAAAATTGAAGTGAAAGTTTTTTGCTGTAATTTAGTTATTTATTTAATTCTTCTTAGTAGCATATGTTTGAATGTTAATAGGTTTCAGGATCTTGAAGTTTTTAAGGCATAATTCGATAACTAATTTAACATTACAAGCACGAAACTTTGGAAAAACTTTATTATTCAAAAATGTATCATCCAAATGGCTTGAATTTTGGTGTTTGGGTATAATTTGAACCGAGGACTTAAAATATCTTGTCAAAATTGGGTGTTGCTATTGCAGAAAACAAAATTTGGGCTAATTTTGAAATGTGGATGGCTCATTGAGTAAATTTCATATACGTAATTTAAAAGCAAGCTTTATTTCCTGTCGTTTGATATGAGAAACTTTCTTCTACCATAATTTCTTGCTAAGATAGTAGGGGGTGTTTTGCACTTATTTCGTCGACTGTACATGCATGTGTAGCAATAAATACATTAATAACAAGGTTTAAAATCTTAAAAATAATGATATTACTGTATTTTAATGATTTTAGTGATTTAATAATGGATATTATTTTATATATTACATTTCAAATTTAATACGTAAAATACCTTTTCGATGAATTAGGTGTAAACAAGATAAATTCTTTTACAGAGAAATCAGAAAAGCCTAGAACAGCTTTACCATTTATATAGCAGTAATAATAACCTTACAATAAAATACATAATCAGAAGAAAAGTGATATTATTTTCAGCAGTGATAAGAAAATAAATAGGTATTTTTATCTGTAAAAGAAACATTTCAGATCAAGTGGCGTTCAATTAATGTCCATTTAGGCGAAGTTTCTAAGTATGTGTTTGGGAGTAGAAGAATGCAATTTCGGTAATTGAAAAAGAAGGTTAAGGAACTAAAGTTTGTACATCAGCGAAAAACAAAATATTAAAGCTATGGTTTAAAAAGTTTTAGTTAATAACATAAGAAGAATATAAATTCAATATTAACCCGCTATCTACTGATGGTACTTATAAGTAACATTAAAATAACGTAACATGTTATAAAATTCATTTAAAACATCGATTAGTAGTAATACAGTTTAGAATGAGTTATAGATGCATTACTTTATCTTGTTCAAAAGCATTATTTGTTAGAGAAAACAAAATTATTTTTAAAAGAATGATTACTTTTGCCTTTGCATCTTTTCAGCTTTCTTGGAGTTAGTGTGGAGGGGGGGGGGAGGATTTTTCAATTCGGAAATATTTTTATATTTCTATTGTAAGAACATTATATTTGTACATTACCTATACCTACAAAATACTAAGAAAAATATTTAAAATAAAAGATTTATATGGGGTTATGATTATTGCACAAAATCCCTATAAATTCAAATTTAATTAATCCTTCTAAATCCTTCATTCATTCTAAAATCCTACTAAAATTTACAAAATAATTATGTAAATATTCTAATGTATTTTAAAAATTCAGAGCTTTTTGTTATTTTGTTGAATTTAAGCATTGATGTTTTTGAGGTATTGCTTTTTTTTTTTTTTTTTTTTTTTTTTTTTTTTTTTGTATACTGATGTAAAAAGACATTTGTGTTTATACAAACAATACTTTTGTTGAAGATTCATCCAGTGTATTTATTTTAACAGAACCAACGAAGAAAACTATTGACAAAAATGACTAACGTTAGAAATTTTGTACTACTATTTAATAATCTTTAATGGGAATCCTGGAAGCATTACTTTGAAATTAAAGGAGGGTTGCATTGTTGACTGCATGGAAAAGAAGATGAAGTGTTGGCGTTTGCCACGTTTACCTGAGATTATGATGTATGAACGGAATGATATTGTTGCAAAAATTAGTCCACCTAAACTTTTGCCTAAGAGAAACTAGTATTCAGCCCCAGACCTGGATAATCCACGTTAAGAAAAATTTATGAGTTTTGTAATAATTATTTTAATAAAATATATACCAATTTACTGTCTTTTTACATGTTTACACTGCTTATCCTCTCTCTCCGGCCTTTTTTAATGGGTAACAATGGCGCACATCATGCTGTAGACCCTATAACAATCGTTTTAACACATGTTTCAATCCAATATCGTCAATATTATTGCAGTTTTTGACGAAAATCAGAGTTCGTTTTCGAGTAAAGCACGTTGTAATTTTGGCAGAATAAGTGGACTTCGATTTCCTATAAACAATTATTTGACATGTATGATCGTTTTAAAACATCAGGAACTAAAACTTGTTACTAACTTTTATTTTCACAGTTTTAATACAGCTTTATTTCGTGATAAAAATGTTACTTCATAACCTAGAAAAATATGTTCCTAGTTATTTAATTTATTTATTTATTTATTTTGAGGAAACATCTTTCATTTTTATTGTTCCTTTATTTATAATTTATTTGTAAATCTTCTCTATGCGTACAACATAAATAAAATCTTTGCGTATTTTTTAATACTATAAACAACTTTTATAAAATGCACATTTAAATGTTTTCTTAAATAAATTTTTTATCATATCTAACTTTTAATTAAGTTTAAGGTTAAGAGTACTAGACCTTGCACAATAATGCCATTAAATACTTACTTAAAATTATTATAAATTTAACTCGAACTCATTTTAATTTTTTATGTCATCACATTTTCAGGATATATGGATCTATAACACAGATTTTTATAAATTCTTTGTTCATATTTTATTAACTATAAATAACTTCGAACTTCGATTGCACTTTCATGTTTTTTTTTTCATTTTTTATATAGTTTTTCAGTTTTTAGTTCAAATGTATTATAAGGGGCACTAAACCTTATTTAATCACCTTGTTACTTTTCTCGCTGTTTAATGAATTCAATCAGAATCATCTTAGTTTCCGTATTTACCTTACTTGAAAGCTTCTTCCCTTCAAGATAAATAACAAATGGTTTCTCCACATTCAATTGCCTGGGATGATTTATCAATTTAATAGAGGGTCATTAAACACAGAGTTGACCAATGAGCTGTCGCTTCAGAGTAATTTCCTGCCCATTAAATACTCGATTTAGAAGTACAAGAATCAATCATCGTTGGAAAATCATTCGTTACATTGGCTTTATGTATTACTTGTTTTTTTTTTCCTCAATTAAATTAAACATTGTTTGAAATGTACTAAGACAGTAAACAAATTATAATAATAATAATATTAAAAGTAGTAAATAATAAAGTAAAAGAGAGTTGTAGGATGTATAATGTTTTGACGATGTTATTATTACTATTTTTTTTTTTTTGTAATGATTTTAGTCTAATATTTGGAAAAATGCTTCAAGTTTGAAATATATTTTTGTGTATCCTGATGGTATAAGATTTATCACAGCCATACCTCATTTCATGAAACTGAAACATTTTATTGGAACATATTTTGAAATATTTTTTTTTCATATAATTCTACAGAAGTAAATTTTCTTTAGAATTTGTAAGTTGTTTAAAAAAAAATAATAATAATAATTCTTACATAATTATTTTTTTACAACTATCTTTGCTAAATTGAACTATACTGTCTATAATAAAATTTGACTTTATGACATGAAATTACTTTATATTGTTACATTATGGAAAATATATCGACTTTAAATATAATCAAAAGCGAAAAAACCATCGTTTATAATGCACAAGCCGTACGTAAAAAGCAGCAAACAGCTGTTTCGAATCTACTAGCGAGTTGTTATTCAGTGCAAGATAGAGCAAGGCACAGCGTGTTAGAAAAAGAGCTTTGCTTTTTCTAGCACGCTGTGCCTTGCTCTATCTTGCATTGAAGAAGAATCTCGCGAATGGATTCGAAACATCTGTTTGCTGCTTTTTACATGTAGTATTTGTGCATTTTTAAACGTTGGTTTTCTGCCTTTTAATATTCTTGCACAAAAGCTTTATTTGCTATTTTTATATTTAAATATAATGTTATATACTAAATATAAATGCTACCATAAAAAATAAATGAAGAAAACATTTGGAAATTTTGATTTAATTTTTAAGATATGTTATTAAAATATTGAAAGTCCCTTCAAAATATTGATTCTGATTACGATAGGGAACACAGTCTTCTAAGTTTCTAAAGTCATTTAATGCATTTAACATTAATAAGAAATGTATTCTAAGCATTTACTTTTACTTTAAGTCTTTGAAGATAACTTTCTCATTTTTCAATCTGGTTTCATATACAGTTTTACAAATCACTGCTCACTTCGCTGACCGAATTTAAATTTCCTGCATAACCATTAATTAATAATTTAAAAAAATCTACAATCATATTTAAGAAAATATCTGCACAATAATTATCCCAAATGTTATTTTTTACCTAGCGTTTAGTTTTCATTATTATAATTAGAAAATTTCTGAAACATTTTCTAATATATTTCTGCGTTTAATTCCTTTCCCAGATATAATATAAGGAAGGTCGATTTTAAATAAATAATTTCAGAAAAGTTTCAAAATTTCCTCAAACGATGAATATACGGATAAATGCAGAAGTTATTGATGTTTTGTCATTGAAAAAACGCTGTCTATTACTTATGCAAAAGCTACTTACACGGTGTTTTCATTGCAATAAGATATAGATCAAACAGTACCAAAAAGACTGGAGATAAATCACAATTAAATAATATAACTTTGCATGAATCACCATAAAACAAAAGAAGACTTAGCTGATTTCGGGCTGGAAATTTTAATAGCCTGTCATGAGCCAAAGGAAAGTGGTGTTTGTAAGGGAACAAGGTCACAAATGAACAATAAGGGCTTAGAGGAGGGCTTACAAATAATGCCAAAGGTGGCGCTGGCTGAAAGGCAAACGCCAATCACATATGGGGAAGACGAAAGTGTAGCTAAAAATATAGAGAAAATTAACAGAAAAGAAAAGAGTAAAGGAAATAAAAAAGAATAAAACGAATTAAAAATAAATAAATAAAACAAAATAAGTAAATTAAAACTAAAACTAAAAGAGAAAACGTAAGAAACACATAAAAAAGAAAAGACTTTTTTGGTAGTCAGCTATTTAGGGCAACTTATATAAAAAGTCTAGTCAAATATCGAGAAAATTCACAAATATAGGGTGGATGTAGTGAGTTGCTTTATTATAAGGGATTTTCCACAACTTTTCAATCAGCTCACCATATATTTCTGAGTTTTTACAATATTTGGCTGAACATTTTATAGAAGTTGCCCAAAATAGCTCACTACCAAATTATGAAATAAAAATTTTGAACAGGCAAACGGAGTTAAAAATTGCTTCATACAAATGCCCATATCTCTTCAAAAATTCAATATATATCCATGTTTGAATTGCAGAATACCATTGCTACTGTTCTTTGTCAGGTTTTCAGAATGTAAAAACTATGTATGCTATAAACAAAAAACTTTTGAATTTTTCACAGACACAGTAAAATCTTCACGAATATGAGTGCTATGTTCATACAAATGCGCACAAACGTTGAACAGGACACACATAGTCATTTAACACAGTGAAAAACCATTTTCAGAATTTTATGTTACATAGTAGAACGCAAATATTATTTTATTATTAAGTTAATTATTAGCCCCCTAATATCCCTCCCGACTAAATCTTTACAGAGAAATATGAAATCAAGCATGTTATTTACATCCCAGAAGTTCAAGAAAAATTCGCCAATAATTTTGGTAGATATTCGACAAACTGTGTAAATCGAGAGCATCCAGTACCTGTTCCTTAACATTTGGAGGCCAGTGTATTTACGATGTTGGGTTACACTGAATATGAAGGTATTAATTTTGGGGCGATTGCACATGTATTGTACGTGTACTAACTAAAAAACCTGAACAGAGAATTTCAAGAAACTTCATGTGAGGTGTGTCTATTGAATTATCGAACAGACTTCCTAAAGCTTTTATTCGTCACCAATTAAATCAGAATCTTTATCGCCTTCGAGATACTCCCATTGGCATTTCCTGGAACACGTTTCCCGAATTTATCATTGTGCAGAACACTGCTGGATGTCCTTTTCTGCCAATTGACAGACAGTCACCACCACTCTTGCTTTGACCGATTGCTTTGAAAACTTGCACTCTAAAGTTCCAATTTGACCTTTTCAAATAAATAGAAGTTTTATAGGGCTACGTCGACGGAGTTCAGTGAATTATTCAACACGTTGTTACTGTGTTTTGCCACGAACCTCTTCACAGACAAAGCGGAATGGGGTGGCGCATTGTCCGGTGAAGAATCCAGGGTTCTTCATGTTGAATGTTTGTTGAAATTCTGGTGAACACTTTCTTTATCGATCCCTGTCAACTCAGCAACAGCTCGAATACTCAGACGACTATTTTCGAGGATCAATGAACCAATTTTTCGAATATATTATGCCAGCTTCTTGGAAGCAGAGTCAGCCAGGTCGAGCATCGTCTTCGGATACTTCTCATCCATCTTCGAGCATTTTAACCACTCAAACCACTCAAAATCTTGAGTTGTTAACTTGGTAATAAACATCCATTTCAATGCACTTCTTTTAACATAACATAACTTTCTGTGGCAGTTTTGTCGAGACAATGGAGGTTAACGCATTGGTCAGTCTGAACACTTGTCGATTTTGTAAGAACAATAAAATTTGTCCTATATGCTCCGACCCTTGTCAAATTGAAAAAGTTCCAAATGGTGTTGTTCATCATATGAAAATCTATTTACATAAAAAAGTTTTAAAGTTACAAAATTTAAACTTTTATACGGGCCTTGAGTTAGTAAATAATACGTAGATAAACTTTCTGCATTTTCGAACGAGTCAAATAATAAAAATTCCTTTCTTCTGCGATCAAAAGTTATGGATTTAATACATTGAATTTTTTTTTAACTGTCGCAGAACTCCCAATGGTCCCTTGCAGCAGCGCCAACTTTTGAAAAATATTGGGTGGGCTTAAAAAAATTTCAGTAAAATAACACATGCATTTCGCCCCACCCCCACCCTTAGTTGGTGTGTGGAGAAGAGGGGGAGGAGCGAGTGACTAAAAAGCATAATTCTAGGTCAAATTATGGTTTTTCTAAGTCAAATATAAAATCATTATAATTTAATAAATAACTTTATTAAATTATATTTTCATTCGTTCTTCCTTATGAATACTTTGATATTTATTATAAATAGCATAAAAATTACTAACTATTGAAAGTGCAAAAAACTAATTGCCAAGAAAAATATATATTTTAGTCAAAAAGTGCTTTGTGGATTCAAGAGATTAAAACAGATGGGAAGATATACAAGAAATTTATTTTTGAGAGAAATTTAATGATACATTCGCTGAAGGGGCTTTCAGTGCTTCTGTAAGTGATGCCTTATTATATTCTACATGTCCTGTAAGTGATGTCCTTACTATTTTTCAAGCAAAATTATTTTGAGAACGTGAATAAAACAAAATTTTATTTCAGAGATTAAATAAATAAATAACGAAATAAACCCACGGGCCCATATAAGTTGGCGCCACTGGTCCCTTGTATGAAAACTAGTATTTCTTCAAAGAAAAAAATTCTTCCTAGGTTTTTGAAACTGTAACAACAAAACACCTTTCGAGGAAAACTTCAATGAAAATTATAAACAAAATTTTTCTTTGAAAAAGTTACCTTCAGTGTTACAGCTCAAATTGTAAAAGTTTTCAAATGATGTTTTTCATGATATGAAAATCTATTTGCATATTTTTTTTTAACTTACGAAATTAAAAATTTTATATCTATCCTGAGTTTGTGTAATAGGTTTTTGAAACATTAGCGACAAAAAAGCCTTCGAGGAAAGTTTCGACTTAAATTATAAACAGAATTTTTCTTTGAAAAATAGTGGTGCTCTAAAAACGGACCGTGTAAGATCCCCGCTGTCGGCGTTTTCATGCACCCTTTTCGGTGGGGAGTAATTCTGTAACCAAACTAAGCGATACGTGACCAAGCTGGGTATGGGAAAGATACTAATTAATAGCGTCAAAGACAGTTCGGCCCAACCAGTCAAGTTATTTAATTGACGAACATTTTATTTCTTTAACTTCACTTGTAGCTGATTAGATCTTATGTTTACAGCGTTACAGATGACGCTGCTTTTACATTTTTTTCTGAGATTTACGTAATTTCTAAAACTCGTCATCTTTAACCTATAAGATGAAATTGAAAAAATCGCAAGATTTAAAATACTTATTATGAAAAACGATGTGCATTCAGTTTTAGTTTTGATCAAATAACAGGGTACGTTGCTATGCTACACTTTATGCATTTGACATTTTAAAAGTTTTCCAGTCTTTACAGGTGTTGAAATTCACTGATTTTTTAAATGAAATTATAAATTATAAATATATATTTCAACTCATTCAGTATATAAATATACTTAACATGGGTTTTTTTTGTGGTATGTTTTCGAATGTTAAAAAAAATATTATTTTAACTCTACGTTAAATCGAAAAAAAATCACAGTTCTTATTCCTAATTGTTAATATCCAACCGTACTACAACATTTAAATTACTGCTATATATTCTTATAAAGAATAAAGTTTTTTGATGGTCACATCATATTACTTTTGTTAATGTGTGTTCATTTTACATTTTATATCATTTTAAATAGGTAAAATTATTTTAAGATTATCCTTATCTATATCTAAATTTATTGCTATTAGGTTTCTTTTTCACCCAGTCTTTTTCAGTTTTACGCATATTTCATATCATATTTTGTTTCTTTTTAATAGGTACTTACTAAACAATATTTTTAGTGTTGTTACATAAAGTGTAATTAAGAGGTTTCTTGCGTCATGTAGTCAACGCATAATTATATAAACTAAAAGAGTTTGTAATTATTTTTGGCTTTTCAAATATAATCAATTTTCGTATGAATATTAATTTTCAAAAGTTTTGAATATACAACAAATCTAACGATTATTGTTATTCCCATTTTTATTAGTGGAGAGTTATTTATTTAGGTTTATAATTATATGCAATCACAAGAAATTATTACACACATATAATAATTTTAGCTTCTAAGCAGTGAAAACAAAGAAATAATGAAAAAAATATTTTCAAAACAATTTCTTATTTTTCTAAAGAATTTAATAGACGTAATTAAATGATATTTTTAATGTTTCGAAAAAAATCTATTTTTAATTTAAACGATTATATTTTTTGCTTGACACGAAAAACGTAACATTCTCTAAATTTAATTAAAATATTCTTTTTTACTCATTGGATGAAGTATGTATAATTAATTATTTTATAAATTAAAGATAAATCCTGAAAAGGTTATCTTTGGGGGAAAAAAAATGTAATTGTAGTTATTTAGGAACAACTGAATTTTATGTATAATTGATTTTTTTTTTTAATTCTTCATCGTATCCTATTTAAAATTAAATGCTTAGATGGAATCTGAATTTTAATGTATTATTTAGCATTTTTTTAAGTATTTCATTAACATGCAAGTTTTTCCTTTTTTCACATACTCGTGTCATTTATTATCAGATTGCTTAAAGCATAGATATAGAAAACCTGTTTACCTTTTAATTTTAAATAAAACGAGTTCTTATACTTATCCTATACCATATTTTCATACATTATTGTCATAGTAGGTAGCTATCACAGTATAGACATTATCCCATTACCTCTTATTATACTTATATTTATCCTATACCATATCTTCACTTATTATTATCATAGTAGATAGATATCACAATGTAGACATTTTTCATAACAGATAATGGAAAAATTTCTATACTGTAACAGCTACCTACTATGATAATAATGCCTGAAGATATGGTACAGGATAAGTATAAGTATAATACGGGCATTTCAAAAGGCCTTTTTCTCTCTCGATAAAAATGAATTAAAACGACTCGTTGTATATTTAATGTTGTTTCTCGAATTCAAGGGCATGTTGAAACGTTTTAGCTTAAAGAATACAGAATTTAATAGTATTATCTATCATTTATGTACGGTATCTACATTTAATGGTCCCTACTATGTATTGATTAGAATTAATATATATATATATATATATATATATATATATATATATATATAGGTAGGTAGGTACATAGATATATACCTATTTTTCACTGTTGAAATCCTTATGATAAGAAATTTAAACTGTCATGGTTAGAATAAACTTAAATTAAACCACATCAAGACATAAATAAATATAAGGAGTGATAAGATACTAATTTACTTATCATGTGCCCGGATAATTTTGCTTAAACTGTAGCATGTGTGAATAATTTTAAATTATTTCCCTTTAAAAAAAGAAGTATTTTTTAAAAGATTTTTCAAATAAAAATGAATAATAGATTACATTTTCACTATGTTTAATTTTCGGGTTTATATACCATTATGAAGACGCTTTAACATTAACACAAAGGTCAATTTTCGGTTGTGCGTGTTAAGACCCGTTTCAAGCTATATAATTGAGAAAACGAAAAGTAATTGCTTATTACTAGTACGTGGGTGGTTTAATAATTATTGTCCGTAGTGCATATTAAATATTTGTACTTGTTGTTGTGGAATATCGAAGCCTGGGGTCTTAGATTCCTATATGCTCAATTTCAGAACCGTAGGAGCTATATTCACATAGTTTTGGAGGAGTGAAAGGGGGTTGGGTTGAAAGGCTGAATTTTAGCTTATGGAGCTAGATTTGTCGTTTGGACTCGGGATCATAGTGATGTAGCCACATCTCATCCACTGTCACAAACGTAGCGTCATATGCTCCGAACAAAAATTTCACCCTCACCCGTCTCATTATAAACTACCTCAAAAATAGGTCTTTAAAACTTCACCCCTCCTTTCAAAACTATGCTAATATAGCTGCTACGGTTTTCAAATTGAGAACATAGGCTTTTAAGACATTAGGCTTCGCTATTCTACATCAACCCTCGCAGTACAAATATTTTGTATACTCTTGGGACAATAAATATTGAACCAGCCTCGTAAAAAAGATACTTTCTGAAAACCATAGCATTTTATATCGAGGGAAATAGTACTGCAGCTCCTATCAGTATGCGAAAAATCCATATGATCCAGTAAAATTAATGGAAACTATTTTTTTTTCAATAAAAACTCTCTACATTTAATATAATTTTTCAGATTACACACTAACAATACCGGAAAAGGTTTTTAAATGAAAATTAGCTTTCTTTGTTAGATATTCATCCAACAGACGAGTGGCTTTTTTATTGATCGCTTTTTAGCCTTTCAGTAACTTCATCCTAACTTTTTTTATATTCATTTTATATGTATTTATCATTTTATAATATTTACTTTTGTACAACTCTCCCTATGACTCCGATTTATTTTTTACTATTTTAGAACTATTATTCCACCTTCTCTTCGTTGCAATACATCTCTGACGTACACATCGGAATAATTTTTAAATATAATTTTAAATTATACATATTGCGAATTTAAAAATACAATTAATGTGCAATATAAATTGTTTAAAAATGCAACTTACCAAACAAAACTTAAAACAAACGTCCTTAAAATTTGCAGTAACAAAACTTAATATCAAAGAAAAATTTTCATTTCGTTTCACTACATTATGTCTCGTAAAACAGAAAGGTACATACATACAGATCATTATAAAGAGTCAAGTGAGAGAAAGCTCACTAGATTATAAAATTTTCTATATTCAACAGCAGAAAAAGATTTATAATTAAACCCCTTATGAAAATTACAAAAATATTTAAAAAAAATAATAATTACATCCTTAAAAGAATTTCGTTCGCATCTATCGAGTGTAAAGCACCTTATTTTGAAACAAAAAAAACATTTTTAAAATTAAAAATTTAATGCTTAAAACAAAACGTATCAAAAGATAAGAAACAATCAATATTTAAAAAATCAACAAATGACCATGTTGGAATGCTAGAAGAGCATCAAGAATCTTTCATAGAATACTATCAATACTAGCCTTTTTATTTTAGGAAACTTTAAGAAATGCAAGAAATGTTGCTTAGGGAACAAAATAAAAATGAAAAGAATTTTTATCGCATTCAATTACTAAAAATATTCATATGATTCAAATAAATTCAAACAAGATGTGGAAAATACACTTAAAAATATGGAATAATGCCATGATATGGAACAATTCCATGATAAGCTAGCAAAACTTATAGCTCCTCCGGTGAAAATTACATCAATTTTATATGTTGAAGCAGTGTCTTTCCCATCTCCGCATGACCACCTATCAGAAGGCACAGTATTGGTCTGAAGTGATCGACGATGTTAAAACTTCAACTGCAGAAATAAGGAAAAATTCCAAAAGAAATTATTTTTAAGAAACAAGATATTCAAATAACTTTCTACTTATCAAGGGACATAAAAACCCTGATCATAAGGCTAAAGAAGATTCCAAATCTCAAATATAAAGACAGGTTAAGAGAAGAAATGAACTGACTTGATAAATTTAATCGATATTTCAAAGATTTTTAACTGAATAACACGATAATAACCGGGGTTCCAAAAGATTGTCTTCACAGACACATATTATTGTAAATTGCAAAGAGGTTTCAAACTGAAAAATGAAATTAAGTTGTAAAAGTATTTTAAACTGAAGAATTCCCAGGGTTCAATACAAATCTCGATATAAAAATGGCTTTCTCTCCACCTGATTCATTAGCGCACATATCAATAAAATTCTGTAACTTTAAAGTGTTTTGTTATAAGTTTATTATTAGATTAAAAAGTTAACAAATATATGGATATATTTAAAAGTACAGTAGCGTTAACCCAGCATATTCATGCTGTACGCTTTCATATGCACGTCCAGAAGATAATAGATGAAGGAATTACAAGTATAAATAAGAAGGATAATATCGCTGAAGATTAAAAACATAGCGCCCATTCCCAAAATTGTCTTATACTCCAAGAAAAGCTGCAACGATAAAACGGTATCTTTAATGAATATCAACAAAACAGCATTTACGAAATGATCGTAATCATTTGATTAACGTAATTATCTGATACATTTATTTACTGCTTTGGCGCAAACTACCGCAGAAGTTAGGACGTATCCTATTACATATAAATCTGGTATTAAAATAATTCAAATCAATATCAGTCGCTGCAAGGCATCAAACGAACCTTTACTAAAATGCATACATTTTTTTTTTTTTTTTTTTTAAATAGGCTTAGTCTTATTTCAAGAGTCACATACAACAAAATACTCTTCTATGGGACTTTCAACTACTATCCGATCAATCTGATATTCCCATTCGCTGTGCATTCGAGCTTATTAGGTTTCGAATCCAATCAAATAATTTTACTCTCGGGATATTTTCGAAAGCGCAAAACGATAAAACAATGCTGCGTATCTTACTCTTATCTAGAATTTCACTTATCACTTCAAATATAACGTTTTCTAATCAATCTCAGTCGCTGCTAGGTGGAAAATGACTCTTTACTAAAACACACACACACACACACACACACACATATATATATATATAATACCAAAAACTCATACTATTCATGCAATCCCAAAACTACTAAACTACTGAGAAAAATTAACAAAATAACCATCGAAAATTCTTACTAACAAAACCATGAACAAACAGAAAACATCCATTGGAGTCAGATTGCAAGGCTAAAGACTTGCATGCTGGGTTATACCGGTAATATATATATATATATATATATATTTAAAAATAGGCTTAGTCTTATTTCAAGAGTCACAAACAACAAAATACTCTTCTACCGGACTCTCAACTACAATCCGATCAATCTGCTATTTCCATTCGTTGTATATTCGAACTTAATAGGTTTCGAATACAATCAAATAATTTTATTACTCTCGGGATATTTCCGAGTGCAAAACGATAAAATAATGCTGCGTATCTCAATCTTATCTAGGACGTCACTTATCCTTCAAATATAACGTTTTCTCTACTCCTTCGAGGACATGTAACTTGTTTATCGGATAAGGAAATCTCTAATTTTCTGAAATGTGTGATTATCAACTTTAGTAAATACATTTACATTTTAGATTCGCAGATAATTTAATATGTCAGGGTACATTCGAAATTTATATCTGCTGTTTTAATAGCATATTTTATTATATTATATTATTCATATTCATGAAATAATTTTACACTTTTGAGCTTAAAAATACATTTTTATGATAAAGATTATAATTTTTAAAATGTAAAAAATTTAAATTATAATTGTTTAGTTTAATGCCCTATTAAAAATCGAGAATTTATTATTCATTAACATTTGACTCCTTGCCTGTTATAGTATATTGATTGTGTAATTATAAATGATTTTAAGTCTAGTGCTGAAAATAAGTAAAATACGTAAAACAGAGAACAATATTTTTTTTATTGAAATGTGAAACAAATAAAACTTTTTTTCCTAATGTTGTAACACTCCCAGACATATTATTTATAAACAATTCATTGTAGAATAATATTATGCATTATATAACTTTTAATTGTAACGCATAATATATTTTTATAATGAATTTGTAGATGGAATAATATAAGTGGTCATAATATAAAAAAACGCTATGTTTTGAGACAACCCTTTGTTAATTATTGATGTTTTATATTATTTCTCAAACTGTGTAATGTGATAAAATCAAAATACGTATGCAAATATGCTTAGCTTTAAATTTTCCTTCCAGTTTAAGTTATTTATCCCCTAACCGAAATTAAAAACTTGTCGACCTTTTTCTTATTGTACTCGTGGTTTATTGCTAAAAAAACTCTATCTTGGTAATTGAAAACTGGATTACGATTGTTTCATACAACTATTTTGCATAACGAGAAATTTAAGAAAATTATGAGGCAGCTAAACTTTAATTTACAATTCATTATAACTTCCTTAACCAAAAAAGGGAATGTGAGTAATCAAAAGTAACCTTGGCGAGAAATTTAATTACTTGTCACTCGCTTTTTTTGGATGTTAAGAAATTTATATATTTCCTGAAAAATATTTATTGAATGTGTATATGCAATTTAAAATATTTTGACGAATACACTGAAGAAGAAGATTCGCTCACTTTAACCTTAATAAAATATAGCTTATAGCGGTTGTATGTGATACATATGGGACTATACAGGATGTTTCACTACCAGACCGACAAACTTGCAGGAAGTGTAGGTGGCACAGAGACGACTCGAAATCACATAGCAATGCAGGGTCGGAAATGAAGTCTTAACAGATAGGTGGGGTTGTTAGAGGCTGAATCATAGTGATAGAAAATTGAAATTTAATCCTTTGACTGCCTTATTTTCGTTTCTAAAATCCTTTCGGCCGATATGTAATCGACCACTATGTACAATATTATTACATATTTTAAATCATCATGTATTTGAAAAGTGTAGTATATTTATCACTTGCATTTTTACCCTTTAACTATGGAATTTTTTTGAATAAAAATGCTTCAAAATTGTATATTGTATAAATTTTTCTATAAATGTATCGTCCGTGGAAAACACGGGATACGCAGTCAGTGGGTTAAAGATCATGAGCTTAAAATGAGTCATGACTTTACTGATAATGAAATTGTCCAATGTTTCTCAATGTGCGAATGAAAAATTCGTAAACTGGAATCTCCGATGTTTTGAAATACGCGGTGCTTCATGCTTTGGACGTTTGCAGTAGCAACGAAGATGCGCCATTTGAAAACGCCCCAACTACCTGAAATGTGGAAAACCATAGAGGGTAAGAACAAGGCACGTAGGCAGAAACCTTCGAGGAACTTCATTATCAGGAAATTCATAATTTATTTTAAGTTTATGATCTTTAAATGTCAATTATCTATCACTATTATTTAGACCTTAACAACCCCTCTACCTCGTTAGGATTGCATTTGCGACCTTGCATTACTATGTGATTCCGAGTCATTTTTGTGCACTCCACACCTCCTGCAGGTTTGTCGGCCTGGTAGTGAAATACCCTGTAAATATATCGTTTCGGTCATATCTTTCTTGTGGGACAGGGATTTATTATGACGCATTAGGAAAGCGAAGTTATATAAAGCTTAATGTGTATTAATAATATGGGAAGCGCACTTATATAAATGGAGACTTAAAACTTCAGAACTATTACAAATTGACAAAATATTAAAGAATGTACTTATTCTTTCTTATTTTTAGGTATTACTTATTCATAGTGTATAACTGATGATTTCATATTGACACCTTTAGAATTATTATAAAGTTATGTAACATCTCAATTCAATGTCTTCTGAACAAAATATACTTTTGTTAAAATATTTAATATTTAACGAGATGTAGAAAATCTTTAAAAGACTTTTGTTAATATCTACTTTCAAATCTATTTCAACAAGGTAAAAGAAAAAAATATAAAAATTAAAAATATTTTTAAATTTTCCATTTTTATATCTCATGTAAATGATTATGCTTAAAAAAAAATTTTCTTCATGTAATATGATGGGAAGATTGTTAACGTTAAAAAGACTTTTTTCTGTCTTATTCCTCAAATAATGAAAGACTTGCCTGTTCATCAGCGGATAAAAGGAATTGCGTTTAATTGTCAAGCGAACAATAGCTGATGCTAAGGATATGGTTCCTTATAATGAAAATCTCATTTCTTCTTTCTTATTGTGAGGCTGCAGACACAAAAAGAAGAAAGAAGTAGTATTGCCTTTTAAAGCTGATCTGATAAAGAAAATTATTTCAAAAAATCAAAATTCCAATTAAATTTTTAAAGCATTCTATAAATCTGAAATGATTATAAAATACAATAAACCGTAAAGGATTTTTAGTTGATGAAATATAAAATTATAAAAGTTATGATTTGCTGATTAATTAAAAATAAAATAGAGTTCCTTAATTGGTAAAAGAATCCGGTATGCTGGATTTTTATTTTTTTTTTTTAATTTCCTTAACATTTCAGTATTCAATTACATATTTTTTATACAATAAAGGATACAAAATGGTATGAAAATGATTGGAAGTAAAATGACTTACAATAAATATACATATTTTTATACTAGTCGAGTAGAAATTACTTTACATATTTTGAGAATCAGTTGGGGTAGTTCAGAACAGGCACCGTGGACGCTCGTGTGAGAGTAGCGATTGGTAAAGTGAAGTAGGAATCAAAGGTTTACATCTCTGTTCCTAGAGCGAGGCCATTCCAGCTGTTTCTGCATTAAGGTTTGAATCTTTCCTTGCGCTTTATAAATTCCTTAATAGTTCAAAGTGGAAAACCGTTTTCATGTGTGATTGGATTAAAATCCAAATCATGAAAAACACGAGATAGAACTCTTTGAATTAAAATAAAAAAAGAAACTCTCACTTTTCCTGGATCTCCCAAAAGTGAATTTGATGACTGGACACTTAATATTTTACGACTAAGCAGAACTCCCACGAATATATCTTACGACTGGACACTTTAATAACAGAATGTGAAATGAGATCCTAGAAAGGGTCTTTGCTCAGAGACTCTCAGCCTGTGTGCCCATACAAAGTGGATTTAATCACAATTAGCTCTGGTCCTTCTGCAAAATGATGATTTATGATGAAAAAGGTATTTTTTATTATTTCCCTTTCTGCCTGCTCAATAGTGGAGTTATGCAATTTTATTAAAATAATGCCATTGCTTACCCAGGGTCAATTAAGTAATTATGTTGAGTAATTTTGAAATAAAGTAGCAATCAATAGACTAGAGATTGCAATTAATATTTGATCTAATTTGCGAATTTCTAATGAAACATGTCAAAGGAATTACTATGTATATTTTTATTGTCTTTCTGTGTTTTCTTTATGTAAATAAATTTCATGTTTATACATAAAATTGAGTAAGTATCAAATTAATGGCATCACGTGTCAGCTTAATTTAAATAGTAGTAAAAATGAACATCATAGTTAGATGCTTCAAACGGAACTTGGTTTTCAAAATTACACAGAGCAAGATAATTATTCGTATTGAGGAAAACTATTAATTAAATAACTTAAAAAGGTAAAAGGAATTTTATATAAATAAAAGATTAATTTCGATATATCTTTATGAATGAGGGAAAATTCATCTCTGTATACAAGATTCCTAGAAGCAGAAAGCGATAAATGTTGATTCACAAACGGGTATTGGTCAGGTGTTAGACACAGGGGGGTAGTAAGAGCTAGCCAGATATTTACAACATTTATTTTGAAGTGCAAAAGTCACCCCATCATCTCACTAACCCATTTTCAAAATTAAGAAACAAAACTCTTTGAATTAAAGTAAACAAAGAAACCCCAACTTTTACTGGACCTCCCAGAAGTGAATTTGATGACTGGACACTTAAGATTTTACGACTAAGCGGAACTTCCACGAATAAATCTTACGACTAGACACTTTAATATCAGCATTTGGACACTCGAATTTATGGTACTATACGGAAAAAAGATGCCCACCCCAGGACACATGACTGACGAAGTAAAACAAAAACAAGAGATGATAATGAACTTGGAGCAGAAACGAAGGCATGGGAACCAATAGTAAACCACCCATGTATCTGATAGCACATAAATTTACAAAGGTCCACACGAAACAGCAGGAGGGGCAGAAGGTTGAAATAGCAGGTTATATACAATTGGATAGTAAGGAGATGAGAATGAAAATGCACGAAATAAGTTACAAAAAATTAAAATGTAAGGATCTATACAACGAAATTAAGAAGTGAAAACTGTCTGGAAGATGTTTGTATAAGAGTGCTACATAAAAAAAAAATGTTCTGCCAGTTTCTTTTCCGTAAAAATATAAAACGGAAAAGTTAGTTATACTTATATGTGAAATGAGATCCTAGAAGGGTCTTTGCTTAGAGACTGTCAGCATGTGTATCTGTACAAAGTGGATTTAATCGCAATTAGCTCTGGTCCTTCTGCAAAATGATGATCCATGATGAAAAAATGTGTTTTTCATTATTTCCCTTTCTGCCTGCTCAAAAGTGGAGTTATGCAATTTTATTAAAATTGCATCCCTTACCTACCCAGGGTCAGGTAAATAATTATGTTGAGTAACTTTGAAATAAAGTAGCAACCAAAAGCCTAAAGATTGCAATTAATATTTGATCTAGTTTCCAAATTTCTAATAAAATGAAGGAATTACTACACTGTTAAAAATATCTTTAAAAATTACCTCTGTTTTTAAGGATCTCTATTTTCTGGCCAATGTCAACGCTACATAAACATCTGTCAGGCGTTCTCATTGGTCAGAAAATAGATAGCCTTTAAAGTCAGAGGTAATTTTTCACTATATTTTTAACAGTGTACGTGTATTTGTATTGTCTTTCTGTGTTTTCTTTATGTAAATACATTTCATGTTTATATGTAAAATTGAGTCAGTATCAAATTAATGGCATCATGTGTCTGCTTAATTTTAATAATTATAAAAATTTGCATCTTAGACAGCTGCTCCAAACCGAACTTGGTTCTCAAAACTCAGGCAAGGGGAATTTAATAAATTTGAATTTGGACGTATAGATAGAACAGAGTCGTCTATCGACTCTTCCACCTTGTGGACTGGGTGACACCCTTACAACGACTAAAATGATTAATTAACTCATCATTTTTTTGCGACGGGGTATAGATAATGGGATTAAAATCAAAATCATCAGAAACACGAGACAACCTCTTTGAATGAAAATAAAAAAAAAAGAAGCACCAACTTTTCCTGGACCTCCCAAAAGTTAGTTTTATGACTGGTCAGTTAAGATTTTACGACTAAGCAGAACTCCCACGAATAAATCTTACGACTGGACACTTTAATAACAGCATTTGGACACTCAAATTTATGGTGATATACAGAGAAAAGATGCTCCCAGGAGATACGACTGACAAAAGAAAATAAAAGTAAAAGCTGATAATGAGCTTGAGTCAGGAACGAAGACATGGACACCAATTGTATGGTTCCCATGTATCTGATAGCACATAAATTTACAAAGGTCCACACGAAACAGCAGGAGGGGCAGAAGGTTGAAATAGCAGGTTGTATCCAATTGGATAGTAAGGAGATGAGAAGGAAAATGTATGGAATAAATTACAAAAATTAAAATATAAGGATCTATACAACAAAATGAAGAAACTACCGCTGTGTGAAAGATGTCCTCATAAGACTTCTACATGAAAAAAAGGTTCTGCCAGTTTGTTCCGTAAAAAAATAAAACGGAAAAATTAGTTAGTCTTATATGTGAAATTTGATTCCAGAAGAGGTCTTTGCCAAGAGACTCTCAATACCAAGTGGATTTAATCGCAATTAGCTCTGGAACCTTCAGCAAAATGATGATACATGATGAAAAAGCTATTTTTCATTATTTCGCTCTCTGCCTGCTCAAAAGTGGAGTTATGCAATTTTACTAAAATCATGCCTTTGCCTACTCAAGGTCAATTAAGTAATTATGTTGAGTAACTTTGAAATAAAGTAGCAATCAATAGCCTAATGATTGAAATTAATATCAGATATAATTTGCCAATTTCTAATGAAATATGTCCAAGGAATTACTATGTGTATTTGTATTGTCATTCTGTGTTTTCTTTATGTAAATAAATTTCATGTTTGTACGTAAAATTGAGTAAGTATCAATTTAATGGCATTATGTGTCTGCATTTTAATAATAGAAAAATGAGTATCATAGTTAGCTGCTTCAAACCGAATTTGGTTCTCAAAATTCAGGCAACGGGAATTTAATAATTCTGAATGTGGATATCTAGAACAGAGTGATCTATCGACTCTTCCACCTTTACACAATTACACCCTTACAACGACTAAAATGATGCATGAACTCATCATTTTTTGCGAAGGGGGATAGATTATGGGATTAAAATCCAAATCATCAAAAACATGAGACGAACTCATTGAATTAAAATAAAAAAAGAAACCCCAACTTTTCCTGGACCTGCAAAATTAAACTTTGATGACTGGACAGTTAAGATTTTACGACTAAGCATAACTCCCACGAGTAAATCTTACGACTGGACAATTCAATAACAGCATTTGGACACTCGAGTTTATGGTGCTATACGGAGAAATGATGTCCCCCAGGACATACGACTGATGAAAGAAAAAAAAATAACAGCTCATAATGACCTCAGGGTAGGAACGAAGGCATGGGCAGCAATTGTAAAGCTCGCATGTATCTGATAGCACATAAATTAGCAAAGGTCCACTCAAAACTGCAGGAGGGGCATAAGGTTGAAATAGCAGGTTATATCCAATTGGATAGTAAGGAGATGAGAAGGAAAATGTATGGAATAAATTACAAAAAATTTAAATGTAAGGATCTATACAACTAAATTAAGAAGTGACTACTGCCTGAAAGATGTCTTCATAAAACTGCTACATGAAAAAAGGTTCTGTCAGTTTGTTCCGTAAAAAAAATAAAACGGAAAAGTTAGTTATACTTATAAGTGAAATGAGATCCTAGAAGAGCTCTTTGCTTAGAGACTCTCAGCATGTGTGTCTATACTAAGTGGATTTAATCGCAATTAGCTCTGGTCCTTCTGCAAAATGATTATCCATGATGAAAAGTGTATCTTTTATTATTTCCTTTTCTGCCTGCTCAAAAGTGGAGTTATTCAATTTTATTAAAATCATGCCTTTGCCTACTTAAGGTCAATTAAGTAATTATGTTGAATAACATTTAAATGAAGTAGCAATCAATAGCCTAATGATTGCAATTAATATTTGATCTAATTTGCAAATTTTTAATGAAATATGTCCAAGGAATTACTATGTGTATTTGTATTGTCATACTGTGTTTTCTTTATGTAAATAAATTTCATGTTCATATGTAAAATTGAGTAAGTATCAAATTTATGGCATCATGTGTCTGCTTAATTTTAATACTAGTAAAAATGAGCATCATAGTTAGCTGCTTTAAACAAAACTTGGTTTTCAAAATTACACACCGCAAGATAATTAAGATTCGTATTGAAGAAAACCATTAATTAAATTACTTATAAAGGGTAAAAGAAATTTTATACAAATAAAAAAATGAATTTAGATATATCTTTATGAATGAGGGAAGTTCATCTCTGTATACAAGATTCCCAGAAGCAGAACGCGATCACTAACAGTATAATAATTTTATCTAGCTAACTAAACGTTGATGCACAAAAGAGCATTGGTGAGGTGTTAGACACAGGGAGTAATGAGAGCTGCCCAGATGTTTACAAGATTTATTTTGAAGTTCAAAATTCACCCCAGCAATGTGCCCCTGAAAATTCGTCGTTTCTATGTGATAAATCAGGGATAGTCGTTGTACTTATTCATTAATTGGTAAATTATAATTACTCTAACATAATATCACAAAATATTTGCCCCAAATCAAATTCAAGACCATACAAAACCATGTTCTTAATTAACCCAAACTTTTTGTGACATGTGGTAATTATGAATAGGGATTTTTAAGTGTTTTTTTATCTGTTATGTGGTAATTAACCTAATATGTTGACATAACTGTTTGAACAGCTGAAGCTTTAGGGTTTATTCAGGAACATTTTTTCAGTATTGAAAGTTTAACAGATATAAATGGTAGAAATTAAATCGGCAATCATTATAATTGTGGCCACTTTGTTCGTTTGGATAGAATTTCGTTTAAAAACAAAAGGAATGATTAGGTTCGTTTGGAAAGATTTTTGTTTAAAAATATAATTTAAAAAATGATCGGAGCATGTGTAGCACACCAGTGTGAGTGGCTCTCAACTGTAAGTTTGTTTACTGTGATTTGCATTTAAAAATATAAAATCTTTCAAATTTCTCGGTATACGCTTCCGATGGCAGTGGGGATCCCAACTTTCGGTTCCATCGGAATGATTTCTGTTTAAAAATATTTAAATCATTCAGCGCTTGTATGGTGGTATATTTTACGTTATTACAGTATAATTATGAATATGTGGGGGAACATTGGACAGACAATTTTAGGTACTTAATTACTATTCCAATTGAATGAGGAGAGTTAAAGAAAGCATTATGGAAATTTTACAATGTTATAAAAAGATCATTTGTTTCTTAAAGATTTCAGTAGTTGAAACCACTAAATTTTGTACACAATTACCCCGAATTAAACATACATGAATCGTATAAAAATAATTTATAATTTGTTTTAGATGCTAATTAGAAAATGATATCCCCTCCCGCCCCCCAAAAAATCGTAATAAAAATTAATCTCAATAAGACATGCTTAAATTAAAATAATACTTTGTATTACCACGAATTTCCCTAATCTGCTTTTCAAAATGTATTCCATTACATAGAAATTCAACAATCGTAAAGCTTAAAAAAATACATTTATATATAGGAGTTTGCTTTTCCTCATGATATAATTTATGATTGTTGATATATATACGCATTACAAATGGTTACTATTTATTTGTGGAATGAAATAAGTGTAAAAAAATATTTTTTGTTTTTGATAGGAAAAAAATTTTGAGAAAAGATATTTCTTCCAAAGATTCTGTGAAGAAGCAATCGCAATAATCTTGCCTTTTGCATGAAATTTGTTGGCGAACTCTCACTTTCTATAAAATGATGTTGGTCATATGCCAATGTAATACAAGTATTATAACGATAATCACTCACACAGTTAAAAAATTGTAGCAAACTGTTCATTTGTTCGACCTTTTTTTTTAAAGAAGAGATACATAAGCATATTTATCTTTATTCTAACCCTAATTTTGTCAATAATATAGTTATATACTCTTTATAGAATTGTCAAGTATCCATTATCTTTAAAAACTGTAAAGTGACTGGAGCGTTTGTTGCAAATTTTTAAACAGTGATATAGCACTGTTTAAATTTCCCGAAAAGTAATTATTCGTTGCCTGTTTATATATTTTATACATAATTCACTATTTATCTGGAAAATGATAGAAACATCATCCAATTATAAGTATTTAGTTTCACTTCGTTTCACCGGTAGAAAAAAAAGGTATCATTCAGAAATGTTTCACGAAAATGTAAAGTAGCCATAATTTTAAAACTATTCTGACCAATAAGAACGTGATTCATAATATAGTTAAGTGAAATTTACATATCAAGCGTTTTAATGAAACTTATATTTGGGTACTCTTTGGATTTTTATTTAACCGAGCAATCAGGTGTAAAGTTTGAAAATACGCTTGCTGTTTATCCACTGTAGTCACAAACATAGTCACAGATGAATTCGATACATCCGACATCATATTGTTCATATAATTCTATATATTTAATATTTAATAATAATATAAATTATTGTTATCATTAATTATTAATATTAATTATTTAAACTTAATGTTAAAAAAAAGGTAACATTCAGAAACGATAAAGTAACCATAATTTTAAAACTATTCTGACCAATACGAAAGTGCTTCATAATATAGTTAAGTGATATTTATATATCATGTTGTTTGGGTAGTTTTTTGGATTTTAATTAAAACGAGCAATCAGCTGTAAATTTTGAAAAAAAAAAGCACTCACTGTTTTTCCACTGCAGTCAGACACATACTCAAACATTGATTCGATACACTCGGGATTATATGGTTCATTTAACTGTCAATTCGCAACTTTTACTTTAAAAAAGTATCCAAGCAAATATTTCTAAAATGCATATGCTTTTTATTAATTACATTTTCTTGAATATGTAAATTTGTGTAATACAATAAATTAAAATCACTTTATCAAATGTTGAAGAATGATGAATTATTCATACTGGAAAATATGTTTTTATTATTATTATTATTATTATTGCCTTCTATATTTACATGAAGAAAGTATTGGATTCGTGAAAATTTACGACTTCCGAATTTAATTAAAAAATATATTCAGTAAGTCCCTGATATAAATTGGAGCTGTTTAGTTTTTGGTGTATATCGCTCAACAGGTGGCGCTGCTATGCAGTATTTTTCACGATTTCCAATATAGCTCAATCTCCATAACTAATGCACGGATTTTCATCAGTTAGTCCTTGACATGAATTGACGTATTATACATTTTGGTATAAATCGATCCTCTGGTGGCGCTGCTATGCTGCATTTTTGCGATTTCCGCAATAGCTCTATCTCAAGATCTATTGCTTGAATTTTCCACAAACTTCAGATTCAGATATGCCTGGATATGGATTAGTGGTGTTTAGTGTTTGGTGTAAATCCCTCAACAGGTGGCGCTGCAATGCAGCATTTTTGGCGATTTCAACTATAGCTCAATCTCCAGAACTTATGTATGGATTTTCATTCAGTTAGTCCTTGACATGAATTGACGTTTTATACATTTTGGTGTAAATCGCTCCTCTGGTGGCGCTGCTATGCAGCATTTTTGCGATTTCCGCTATAGCTCTATCTTAAAAACTAACGCTTAGATTTTCAACAAACTTCAGATCCAGGTATACCTTGATATAAATTAGAGATGTTTATGTTTTGGTGCAAACATCTCAACAGGTGGAGCTGCTATGCTACCTTTTTCAAAATTTCCACTATAGTTCTATCTCAATAACTAAAGCACGAATTTTCATCAAACTTCAGATCCAGGTATACCTTGATACCCTTGATTACCCTTGATTTAGTGCTGTTCATGTTTTTATGTAAATTGCTCAGCAGGTGGCGCAGCTACGCTACATTCTTCGAAATTTCCTCTATAGCTCTATCTCATGAACTAATGCACGAATTTTCATCAAACTTCAAATTCAGATGTACTTTGATATGAATTGGTGCTAAATTGATGTAATTACTAAAACGGATTAAATGATTTAATTGACGTGATTTATTTAAGAAGAAAGTTTTGTTATGGCCACAGCATACTTGTTTTAAACTGTCATTGTAATACCGTCGAATGGCAGAGCACTAATAAAGAAATTAGAAAAACAGCTAAAATCAGAAGAGGTCATATGCTGAGCATTTTGTCTACAATATGAGCTCGCGTAACAGACATTCTGGAAAATATTTGAAGAAATTTCGAATCTGGCAAGATTTTGACTACAATGTGGCCTGTGGAAAATAAAATTTTACATCACTTTTCGAAAAAAAAAAATATGAAAGGAGTTCGAAATTAATTTTGCCCTTGCAGGAAAATTGTGAAGTTTTATGATTGGATCAAAAGTAAAATAAACAATAAGGTAAAGCGAGGAGAGATCGCGCACAAAGAGATTCGAAGGGAAGGAGTACAGTGTGCGCGCAGCCACTCCAGGTAGTTTTAAATATACTTTTCAACTTTAAATTTTTAAAAGTTTTATTTATTTAAAAGAACTTTTTTTTCCAATATGACGGTATAAAAATTGAAAATGTGCGATGATTAGAAGTTTAAGGAATTACTACAGAACATTTAATCGTACAGCTTTGTTTTACGGCTGGCTTCTGTAAAGTAATGTTATTTTTTGGAATACACAAAATAAGCTGGGAGAAAGAAATAGCATACCGTACCGGGGGCTAATAAGAGAACGAAAATCGTAGATCAAAATAATTGTACTTTGCTCAAATTATTGATCATTGCTGATGTTGGTTTCCTTCATCGATGACAATAACCATTAAATCCTCATACCGTGAAGGAACGTTATTAGTGAATAGTTTGTCACGTGAAGGCTCTAGTTGAGGCTAAAATACAGGAAGAATGGGACATTCAGTAATAACGGTAATTTCCCTTAACGATCATCACTGTTTATGCAATAAACAATTAAATTAAAAAAAATCAAAAGCCCAACTGCGTAAAAAAAAGCGATCTAATTAATTATTTCTCATCAATGTGAAACTATTTTTTTTCAATTCCTACTATTAGCTCACACTCTCGTTATATATATCTTGTTCAAAATTTCAATCGTTAATAAAAATTTATTATTCATCCAATCAAACCCAAATATTTTTTTTTTAACTTGTAGTGGATGTCACTTGATGTTAATCCAGTTTTTTTCAAATATTAATTCATTAATTAAAGTAAATTAATTAATTTTCAATAATCAAGAGAGCTATCTTCTTGATAAAGCAGTTTAAGCGCCACTCAAGAGGAAAGAAGAATGGGAGAAAAAAAAATTATCTTATTTACCTAAGTAGGAATAGACTTAAAATATTTTTTTTTTCATATTACTTGTTTATATTACTTATCTATTTTTTTTATTTATTTGTATTGATGACTTTTCAGTTGTGTTTAATTGTTAGTTCCTATCTATAAACACTGTTTTGATGAGGTCTATAGATGTCTATGAAGGTTAGAGTTGCAGTAAAGTTAGAGATCCTACCTACACAACTTCCAGGTTGTATAATATTTTAATGGAACTTCTGACTGTAAAATAGTCAATGAAACATCGTCTTCATTTTGAAAGACCTATCCAATTATATGCCATTCAATAGGGTGCGTGATTTTTTTCCGTCTCTAACGCCATTTTGTATTTTACGGCCGCCATTTTGAATTTATAAAAACAAAACCTAGCCTATAACCATCGGGTCGTTACGACGAATTGATAGAGACCTCATTCATTAAAATCCATCCAGCCGTTGGGATGTTTCGAGGGTATAAAAAAATCCACATACAGATACGCGTGAAACACATAACCCTTCTTTTCAGTCGGGTATAAAAGAAAACAACACTTGCATATTTTTCTGCAGCCACAGTTTCTACAACAGTACTTGTTAGATATGAAAGAAAACTGTCTGAGTTCTGTTTATAGGGCTATGGTTTGTGAATTTTAATTGGAATGATACCATTTCACTTTTTATGAAACATTATACTTTTGCCATTTTCTGATGTCAAATCCTATTCAGTACTTTGTATTATATCCTGATAATGTATCAGCCTCTTCTGTTAAAGACAGTGAATGCAATATTCACAATGTTCTTGAAATTCCATTTCATGTAACACCTTTACCTAAGTTTTTCATGTTAGGTGTTGCTTTCTCCCTGACCTCATACAACAAATCAAAATATCGCAGCCTGCGTTACTGATAAACTTTGCATCAGAATAAGAGTTCGTAATACCTCTACCGCATTTTGAAGTTGATTTCCAATACTTTTCAATCTTTTCAAGAATTCAATTTTACCTTGGTTGTATAAAATAAAAGGAGTTTATTTCCTCTTATGGTGTGTAGAATCTAGGTGTTTTTGGCTACTGTTTTGTCGATAGCACTCATTTGTAAATTTTTCATCTCGATAATTAATTTTACCCTAGATTCAAGAAATAAACATTTAGAAATATACAAAAGGCAATTTAGGACTCCCAGAAAGTCTACACCATCACCAACAACTATCACGTTGTCATAGTTAGGTTCTATGTTTGGGAAGTATTAATAATTATTGTTTGCGCACTTTTTTCATCAGTATACGGTACTTAAACAATTTTTGTTCTTGCAGAAATAAAATTCCCTTTCCGAAAAATCTCTCCAAGAAATACTATACCTTACAAACTATGTAATAACATATCAATTTAGGAAAACCTCTATTACACTCAGAAGATAAAGTACTCACTCCTTCTATACTTGCTGGGTATCGATCAAAGTTACTACACAGTATTTCGCTTAACAAAAGGCATACAACTGTCACAAATTGATCAAAATGGAATTCCTTAAGATTTTGAAAAAAATAGGGATTTTTGAAAAGGTGGTAGAGATCCGGACACTCATGCAGAGGCTATCACGAATTCTGTGCTCCTGTTTCTTTAGTCTTTGTACAAGAAAATGCCATCTAACTTGAAAAACCTGAGATAAAAATTTTACATGAAATGTTGTTACACGACTTTCAGGACGGCTGTTATTATCGCTTCCGTTCCTTCCGCTGAATATCCAGATGGATTGTCAAAATATATTGCAAAGAATATGGGCACGATAAAAAAGTATTTGAAGGATGGTGTCATGCCAATTACACATCTTCAACGACTAGTGCCATAAACCGAATTCAGTAAGATTTCTTTTAAATGGTACAAAAAACGGCAGCAGGAAAGAAGATATGAAAGCAGATTCACTGCCAATCTATTGTTGTAGTAGAGGAAACGTGGTTTCATTTAGCGAGGATAACTTTTAAAAAGTACAGGTTGTGATGATCCTATCATCCAAAACATACTTAACTATTCGGATGCACAAATCACAAAATTTTCTTTAATCTCATACATGTTGATACTCCAAAATTCTCTATCACGGTGCCAAAAAATAATTTGTCAATCTATGATCACCATGAGGATTCTAAAAAGAAGAAATCCCGTGCATTAGTTCTTTATATATGACTATCGCTGAAATCGTGTAAATCATGCAAAATACAGCATAGTAGCGCGATCTATTGGGTAATTTACATCAGAACTTAATCAGCAACAAATCATGTCAACGTCTACCTGAATATAAAGTTTGGGGGGAAAATCCGGGGATTAGTTTTTGAGATAGAGCTATTACGAATATCGTTAAAAATTTTGCATAGAAGCCCCCACCTATTAAACGATTTACACCAAAACCTAATTAGCAACTACACTGGTGTGCAAAAATTAAGGACCAATCACAAAATGCTAATTTTCAAATCCACGAACACTCAAAAGGGAATAATATAATTCGAATAATTACAATATCTACAACACAGCTAGTCCATATTACATCTCATTCATGTCACACATGGTCACAAGTGTCACAGTCACTACGGTGAAGCAAAAAAAGGAAATTCCATACATCTCATTATGAGTCTCAAATGATCGCTATATGTGACTCCACTGAGACGTCACTGTGACTGCTGCTTGGTGACGAGTCACCATGTGACTTTACAATGTAGTTACATTGTGACTCTCATGTGACTGTCATCTGTAGACTCAATTTCAAAGTCATCGTGAACGCTGCATTGTGATAAGTACCAAATAATGTCACATTAAAGTCACATGATGACTTTCAGGTGACAGAGAGACTACTGTGAAGTCACCATTGTGCTCTTTTGGGAAAAGTCTCCATGTGACTATAATGTGATATTATTTGGTGACTTATCATAATGCAACGATCATGATGACTTTGGAATTGTGTCTAAAAATGACAGTCACATGAGAGTCACAATTTAAATACATTGTAAAGTCACCTGGTGACTCGTCACAAAGCAGCAGTCCAATTGACGTCTCAGTGGAGTCACATATAGTGACCATTTGAGACTCATAATGAGATGTATGGAATTTCCTATTTTTTGCTTCACCGTGGCGACTGTGACACTATTCACCATGTGTGACATGAATGAGATGTTATATGGACTAGCTGTGTTGTAGAGATAGTAATTACTCGAATTATACAGGGTGTTTATTCGACGGACCCATTTAGTCTCGGACCCATTTTGAAGTTTAATAACTCATAAAATAATAAAGATAGATTAAAATTAATAACATAAATAGTTAGATAGACTCAAAAAGTTTCATGACCCTTGTCAATGAACTTCCACGTGTGCCCCCTTCGTCGCACAGAGAATATCAAGTCGATAGTCAATTTCACACCAGGTAGCGGCAAGCATGTTGGCATCCACAGAGGCTATTGCGGTTGTAATTCTGGCTTTAAGTCATCAGTGTTCGACACTCTCCTCCTGTAGACATTGTCCTTTACAAATCCCCAAAGGAAAAAGTCCAGCGGCGTTATATCAGGTGATCTGAGTGGCCAAGGAATTGGACTCTTCGCCTAATCCATCTTCCTGGAAAATGGCCGTTCAAAGAAGTACGAACGATGGTACCTCTCAAGGGGTTCGCATCAAATGGTGGTTCTCGGTTTCGCTGAAAAGATGATTAAAAAAAAAACTCCAACATATCGATGAACGTGCGATCACTTATTTATTTATGTTCAAAAACAAAGCAAGACATCTCATAAAAATGGAACTTCGGATATGAAGCAATACAGAAGGACACATTAAGTATCTCGATGTGTATAAACAAATTCGTTTCATCACTGCTACGCATCGTCACAGAAAAAAAGAAAACAACAGCAGTCCTTTAACGAACCTTCCAGTCAGGCGGTCAGGGGCAAACTCCGTCATAATGCGTACTGAACTCACATGTCTTGGCATATTGTATTATCGCCAACTAATCAATATTTTAACGCCTATATTACAAAGACAAAGCATTGGCGACAGGATTAGCAGACAAATTACGTAGCAGCCCCGCCTTTCGGCGCAGCCACAGGATGTGAAGCAACCCTACATGTTTCAAGACTAAGAGCGAGAACAAGTCTCGATTATGTTTACATAAAAAAAACAGATTGCAGTTACATGTGATTGAGTAATCCTTAATCAATGTATGTGAACTGTAGAAAGCATAATGATAATTGAAGATATAATTTATAACTGCAATTCCAATAAATACATCTTTTCTTTATTTCATTTTTTTTACCCGTCAAGTTCTAATAGGAAATGAGAGTAGTTTATTTGTAGCGCAAATGAAATACGTTAAAGAAAAATGAACGGTTAACGGAAAGAGCAGCTGTACGGAGTTAAATATGATCGTGATTGCATTCAAATAAAAACTGTTAGGAATTGAAATCTAAATAAATAAGCGAGAATGAGAATTTTGAATAAGTGAAACAAAATATCTGAAACCATAAATCTTTATATGTGTTGAGAAAAGTTCCTTGTGAAAGGAAAAGAAAAAAAACTAAATGAATGTAGAAGTATGAATTGTTTTAGGAAAAAGAATTACTATAATGAATTTACTTGTTTAAAGTAGATTTTGAGAAACGGGGGGTGAAATTGATATGTTGCAGATAAATCTGCCACATTACCCCAATGAGGTGGTGCACCATCTAGTTGCAAAATGACATGTGGCTGATGCTCTTCTAGTTGTGGAAATACGTAAGTTTTCCAACAAAAGTAACATAGAACAGACACATCAAAATTAAGCATAACATTTCAATAGTTGCCAAAAACAAAAGAGAGAAAAATGCAATTAATGAGCGGACGATATTTAGAAAAGTACAGTTATTTAGACTGGAAAATGAAATTATCTGAAATTAACCACACGCGCAGACGATATTTACAAAAGTAAAGATATTCAAACGTGAAAAGACAAATATACGAGTTATTCCATCAATAAATGCCATAAGTTTGTTTATATCTTTATTATTTTTTGAGTTATTAAACATCGAAATGGGTCCGGGACTTTATAAACACCCTGTACTATATCCTTTTAGGTGTTCGCGTATTTGAAAATTAGCATTTTGTGATTGGTCCTTCATTTTTGCACACCAGTGTACTTGTGCCATCATCTAACTGAATCTAAATTTAAATGGAAATTTGTGCATAGGTTCTTGAGATATTGCTGAAGTCGTGTAAAATGCAGTATATTAGCGCCACATGTTATGCGATTTACACCAAAACATAATCAGCAGCAATATTAATCAAGATATACTTGAATCTGGAATCTGTGGAAATTTCGTGCATTAGTTCTTGAGATAGAGCTATTGAGGAAATCGCGAAATATGTAGCTCAGCAGCGCCACCTGTTGGGCGATTTACACAACCACGTAATCAGCATCAGTTTATTTGAAGGACTAACTGTGTCTGAAATTTGAGGAACATGTGTGCATTAGTTCTATTGCGGAAATCGAGTAAATCCTGCAAAATGCAGCACAGCAGCGCCACCTGTTGCACTATTTACACCAAAATGTAATCAGCACTATTTCATATCAAGGAATAACTGAATCTGAGATTTGATGAAAATCCGTGCATTAGTTTTTTAGATAGTGCTATTGCGGAAATCATGAAAAATGCAGCATAGCAGCGCCACCTGTTGAGCGATTTAAGCCAAAAACTAATCAGCACCAATCTATATCAAGGACTACCTAACTTTATCTTTTTATTAACTTCCGTCTTTTTATTACTTCTTGAGATAGAACGCCCAGGAAAATTTTGTCGCATACAGACAGACAGAGTCACAGAAAAACATATTGTAAAAACTTCTTTTGGGTGGATCTCTGACCACTACAACAATCCGTCGAAAACAGGAATTCGAAAATTTTCAGGAATCCAATACTTTCTTCTTGTAAAGATAGAGGAAATTAAAAAAATTGGAGATTGAACCAGATCCTTCATATGATGAAGAGCATTTTACTTAAAATGATTCTTCTGATAAAGAGAATTATCTCCTAGCAGGACCATCGAAACGAGCGAATTGCAATTACTTAAAGCCACATCATCTATTCTCTATTTTAATAATAAATGATACAGATATTATATTATTTCCTCCAACTTATTAGGCAGAGTCTTTTCCTTATTTTTTATAATGATTCCATTTCAGCTTTTTACCGCCATAAAAGTGATACAGTAGAACTTCGATTATCCGAAGTAATTTTGACCGACCATTTTTAGGAAAATCGAAATTTTCGGATAATCGAGAATGATTCAATTTTAAGATTAAGGAGAAATATATGCGCTATTTCTTATTATGGTAAATAGTGCTTAATAAAATTAAAGCAATAACGAAATAGAAACAAGAATAAATTACAAGAATTTTAATTTTTAAATTAAGTACCTTTTACATATTTCACAAGTCTTTGAAACAATGTTTTGTTTGTCGCAGTTTCAATTGCCTTTGCTTTGAAACTCCACCACGAAGTTTTTTAATATTAGTAGTTCACGAGTATCATAGTCTTTCTGCTGCTCCAGCCATGCCAAACATTTTGCAAATTATTCAAAAGCTTCAGAATTACTAATTTGTTCGTTTTCTTCATTCGTTTTGTTCGTTCCACTCCGCAGCTTACGAGAACTCAAGTTAAATTCAAAGGATCTCTAAGAAAGAGGATCGAAAATCTGGAAATATTTATATGTACTCTTAGTTCGGAATGGACCGCTTGCACACAAAGAATATGTTAGTTAAAATAAAGAAAAAAAATAAATTAAAAAAAAAGTCTGCGTAAAAAGCGAACTAATTATTTCTCATGATGTGAAACTATGTTTTATATTACTTACGTATTTTTTTTTATTTACTTACATTGATTACTTTTAAGTTGTGTTCTAGTCTTGTTAGTTCTAACCTATAAGTTAGTTCTAATCTATAGATCGTTAATTCTAATCTATAAACACTATTTTGATAAGGCCTATAGATCTCTATTAAGGTTAGAGTTGCAGTAAAGCTAGAGATCCTACCTACAACACTTCCAGGTTGTGTCAAATTTAAACAGAGCTTCTGACTGTAAAACAATCAATAAAACATCGTCTTCATTTTGAAAGACCTATCCAATGATATGCCACTCAATAGGGTGCGCAAAAAAAAATTCCGTCTCTACCGCCATTTTGTATTTTACGGCCACCATTTGGAATTTATAAAAAGAAAACCTAGCATATAACCATTGGACGGTTAAGACGAATCGATAGAGACCTCATTCATTAAAATCCATCCAGTCGTTGGGATGTTTCGGGGCGTATAAAGAAATCCACTTAAACAGATACGTATGAAACGTTTAACCCTTCTTGGCAATTGGGTAAAAAAGCTCTGAAAATGGATTTTGCGCACAAGGAATGTGATAATAATAATAAAAAAAGGCTTTAATAAAAAGAAAGCTAAACTGATGGCATTGAGCTCACAGGCTATTCACACTAATTGTATATTATACTAGCAGGCTGAACCCGCTGCGCCGGTCCATTTTTCAAATAAACTTTCAATCAAGAGTAATGTAGAATTCTTCCCTGTATTTTAAATTAATATGGAGTTTCACATGGAATGTCTTTCCGTTATTTTCTGAATACGCATCGGGCGGCATTGTGCTATTATATTATCTGATGCGTTAGACGAAATTCGGGCAATTCAGAAGCAACTGTTTAGTACATCATGAAGAGTTTGGTAGGGAAATGCGGCCATTACGATCATCAGAAATTACAATGTTCTATAATCACCACGCTTCTAAAAAAGAGAGAATTACAATGATTGCAGAGATTGACCATTTAACTTAAAGAATGTTCGGGTTATTCACTTTCGTTTGCCAGTTCTTTTACTCCGGGCTTCTCAGCTTGGTGCTATGTGTGGAACTATAACATAAATACAATCTCTCTACGTTACATTATATTTGGTAATGTACGTCTTCTTTTAGCAGGTTTTCTACAGTTTTTTATCTTCGAATTCCAGTAGATTAAATACAGTCAAAACAGTATTAAACTTTTATATTTTAAAAGATGTGAATCATGTAAAAGTGAATATTTAAAACTGATTTGTGTGAATAAAATTAAAGCAATGTCATTTTAACTGATGTTTCTCTTTATATACCAGTTTTAATCATGCAACTATTAACCTAGGTAAATATCCTCGATAACTGATTCAAATAGAAAACTAAACCTCTAGTTTTCATTCAATAAAATATTCCCAATCATCCGTAATCGGATCCACAACTAAGTTTAATGTGAAACTCTAGAAATGTTCGTAATAGTATGGCTACAAATGTACCAGAGTTAACTACAAAGCAGAGTTACTTACGCGCCAAACTACATTCCATTAAGTAATGTCAAATTGCTGTTGATTGAATTTTAGATCTTTCATTATCAAAACACTTTGCGAATGATAAATAAAGTTAGTTATGCAAAATTTTTAGTTGTGATCTTTTTGACAAACCGAAGATTTTTTTCACATTCCTCTAATGAGCGTAATAAGACGGAGAAATAAACATGCTTTGATTTTCAAGACGTCATTATTCATAAGTCTGTCGCCTAAATTAAACTAAAATCGTTAATTTGTGACTACGATCAGCTGCTCGGGATGTGCATCATCCAAAATTGCTTAATAATGATTGAAATTTTATTTGAATCTGTGGTACTTTTTTTTAAAACCTAGGCTAAATGAACAGATATTGTTCCATTGGCCACCTTTGGCATTTGAAAGTATTTTTTTTTTTTTTTGTACATTCAAAGTGATGCTTTCTTAGTGATAGTAAAATAACTGCAGATGAAAAATATATAAACTATCTATAATCATAAAGAAAGAAGTTAGTATGTGAGTGACTGTGTCGACTGTGTTCTTAAGAGACCACTGCACGTAGTGCTACAAAATGTGGGGAAAAGGTACGTCTATATATGAAGTTTTGCACCTCGAAGCCCGATTTTCGATTTTTTGATTAGATTTTTTTTTATTTATTTTTTACTTGATTAATAGCGCTTTTTTATGTTTCGAGGCGATTTTTCAATATAAATGAGAATTATATGGTTTCTTTCTGAAAACCGTCAAAGATGTTAAAATCCCAAGCGCTTTCAACTGCATTATAACAGTCGTCTTCAGGGGAAAACCAGAGGAGTGAAAGTTCATGGAAAATTCTTTGCTTAAATATCAGTGGACGAGTCTATTTCAAAGGAAGGGAGGAGGGGGGTAGGTGGTAAAATGAAAATGATTATGTTTCAAAATCGCTAGAAATATCTAGTATACTATACCAGATCTTAGATATGTTGTAGGATAAAGTATCGTTGCAATTATTCTTTCTTTGAGTTAAAATTTCCAATGATTCTCTGATTATAGACGTGTAGTAATTTGAAGTACGGGCTATGACTCTTTTTTTTTCTGAAATCAATGTGAATATCTTGTTTTTGGTTTAATCTGGATAGAGCAGTAGATGGTTTGTTATACTTTATGTCTGTAATATGTTCTTTTCGTCTGTCTTTAAATTTTCTAGTGGTCATTCATATGTATTTGAGTTCTTTCTGATTTACTTTGTCTGTGAAAGGTATTACATATATGCCAGAAGTTTCATCGTTAGGGATTGGATCTATTTTCCGGTGTACAAGAACTTTTAACTTGGCAGATGGTTTTGCGATTACGTATATATTATATTTCTTTAATGCATAACTAATCCTTTCAAATAACTGAGGTTTTACATTTATTGAAGGGTCCCTGAACCCTACAATAAAGGTAAAAGAAATAGAAATCCTCATAAAGCAATTCATAGATAATAACCCGGAATATAACGATGAAATAAGAACAACTTTAAATTCAAGCATTAGCTTGATTACAAATAACAATGTCTTTCAATTTAATAGAAAATTTTATAAACAAACTTAGGATGCCCCAATGGGCTCACCCATTTCAGGATTATTAGCGGAACTGAAACTTAGACCACTTGAGAAAGATATTATATTTAAATCAGATCTGAAACCTCAACTATGGCTGCGTTACGTCGATGACATATTTTTTATTTGGAACCATGGTATTCCCGCTTTGAATGACTTTTTAAATACAGCTAATAACCTAGATTCAAATATACAGTTCACATTGGAAGTCGAAGAAAAAGGATCCTTACCATTTTTAGACGTTGAATTAATAAGAAATAATACAACATACAAAATTGATAGGAAAATTTACAGAAAACCATGCAATTCAAATAGTACAATATCCTACAATAGTAATGTCCCATTTAAATACAAAACTGCAGCTTATAAATTTCTCTCTATTCTAAAAAGAAGTAGCTACCGCTGTCACCGCCGCCGCCGCCGCCGGTTTTGAATTTTTTGTGACTGGAGGTCTTTCTTCGTTAATATTAAGAAAAATAATGCATACAAAAATATGAAAATCGGTGGTTTAATACAGAAATGTTTGATAAACACGCTGAAGTAGACAGTTTTCAAATCGAAGAATTATTTTAAGAGATATTTAATGCTAAAGTTGGACAAAATCGTTCCACTAAAAAAGTTTTATAGCAGCAAACACTGTACATGGCAGTGTAATCATTTTTAGATCATTTTATGCGTTAGAATTTGCCGGAGTGCAGATTGCATTAATTTTTTTATTTTGACTCATTTTTTGAGGTTTTATTTCTATTTTAAATTCAAATTTTCAGCATTTCTAGAGATATTTTTTACAGATTTTAGAAAGTGATATTAATTTAAACTGTTGCCAACTGTATAAACAGCGGAAGCAATAATGTTTGCTTTAAAAAAAATATTTATACGTGTAAATAAATTAAAAATTTATTTACACGTGACTATTATAAACAGAAAAAAAAACATTTGTAATTAGAATTAAATAATTACGTACACAAACCAAGAACTTATTAAAAATTACGTCATAAAAACTATAATTACACGTGAATTTTAAGAGAGAAAGGTAATTTGTAAAATAATAAATTTATTAACATGCGTTAGAAGTCTTAAATAGGAGAAATTACGTCATATTTACGTCACATTACAGTTATTACATAAAATGAACACAAAATAATATTGCAAAACGGTTTAAATTTAAAAATTGCGCTAGACATTTATTTGATATTTTGAGAGGATACTTTTCAACTATTTTTGTTAGGAAAGCGCTAATAATATTTCATTTCTAACAAAAGAATTTTCACGTGAATATTTAAAAGAGAAAGAATAGCTTGGTAAAAATTACGTTAGACTAAAAACGATTAATTTAAAATGTCTCATTTAAAAGAACTTTCTTTTCGGTTTGTTAAAAAATACCAGGAGAAAAAGACTCTGTTTACTTAATTCCTTTTACATTAGCTTATTTTGAAATGTTGTTACACGTGTCTACGTCAACAAGTTATTTTTATTTCGACGTTTTATTTGTATTTTTATTAATGTTGTACTAATGTATTTGTTCTTTCGTTATTTAAAATAAATATTACGTCAATTTGTATAATTTGGCGAGAGGTTTTGCGATTTATATAATTTGGCGAAATTGGTCGACGGGATAATCAAGTAGTACCGCAGCGGATTTGGCGTTAAAATTCCCCAATCAAAGAGAAATGAATAGAAATCCGTTTATAGGGAGATCGCCACTGTTTTTTAAATTATAATTCAATCTTTCGAAATCTTTTTAAAGCCGATATAATTAGCATGCATTTAGAGTCTGCGGTGTCTGGACGGGGGTTGGCGAGCGTAGCTCGTAGGGGGCCGAGCCCCCTAGTTATATAAATAGATCCATTGAATTTTGTACAAGAGAATACCTACAAGCAAAGTTACTCACCATTAAGAAGATTGCAATAGAAAATGGTCCCCCCCCCCCCAATGTATCAATAAATTAAACTTTGATATTCAGCATAGAGAGTTAACCAAAAATAGCATTAAAAATAATCTCATGTTTTATAGTTTTAATTATATACCTCAGTTATTTGAAAGGATTAGTTATGCATTAAAGAAATATAATATATACGTAATCGCAAAACCATCTGCCAAGTTAAAAGATCTTGTACACCGGAAAATAGACCCAATCCCTAACGATGAAACTTCTGGCATATATGTAATACCTTTCACAGACAAAGTAAATCAGAAAGAACTCAAATACATAGGAATGACCACTAGAAAATTTAAAGACAGACGAAAAGAACATATTACAGACATAAAGTATAACAAACCCTCTACTGCTCTATCCAGATTAAACCAAAAACAAGATATACACATTGATTTCAGTAAAGCAAGAGTCGTAGCCCGTACTTCAAATTACTACACGTCAATAATCAGAGAATCATTGGAAATTTTAACTCAAAGAAAGAATACTTGCAACGATACTCTATCCTACAACATATCTAAGATCTGATATAGTATACTAGATATTTCTAGCGATTTTGAAACATAATCATTTTCATTTTACCACCTCCCCCCCCCCTCCTCCCTTCCTTTGAAATAGACTGGTCCACTGATACTTAAGCAAAGAATTTTCCATGAACTTTCACTCCCCTGGTTTTCCCCTGAAGACGACTGTTATAATGCAGTTGAAAGCGCTTGGGATTTTAACATTTTTGACGGTTTTCATGTTGTAGAAACCTTTTATGTATTTTTTAGCACCTTTTTAAATAAAATTTTATCAGAATTGTAACATCGTATTTTTTATATGTTTTTCAAGGTGAATGTGACGTTCAACAATTATAGTTTGAACTATATTTTATATTTCCATAGACTTCCATCGTAAACCAATATGGATTACTTTCTTACAGAAAATCAACAAATTGAGATATTTTATTGCAACAAAAACTAATATTAACTTAAGTGCTTATATTAATTCGGTTTTTGCACATTAGGAAAAAGAATGCGGTTTCTTTCTTTTAACCCAATATAGTAAATTTTGTTCTCTTTTCAAAAAAGTTTATTCGGAATTCGTGCAGCGATTTTTGAATTTTAGCAATTTTTTTATGCGATTATTGAACAGCATGTAATGCATGTCCACACCTATAAGGGGGTTACTTTAGGGGGGATCCTGTTCTGTCGCCAAATAAAGCCAAGTTTGTCGCTAACTTGGCGATATATCGCCAAATTTGGCGACCAAAATGAGTCGCCAAAAGTTATGCCAACTTGGCGATATCTCTAATATTTCGCCAAATTCCTATAGACTTCCACTGTAAAATAATAGGGTTTACTTGCTTACAGAAAATCAACAAATTGAGATATGTTAATGCAACAAAAAATAATATTAACTTAAGAGATTATAATAATTATATTTAAGGGAGTCCAAGTAAATTAATTACGAATAAAAGTAACATGATCTAATGCTTAGCATGATTTACAAAACATAAATTTAAAGAGAGCCCACAGGTCAAAGGGATTAGATTTGAAACTTTTATCCAATTATAGTAAATTTTGACTTTCGTGATTTTTGAACTTTTTGTGATTTTTAAAGCGATTTTTACGTTTCTTCGCGATCTGCTGCAATTTTTTGACATTCCATTTTTGATCTGAAGTACATTCTGCCCTCATTTTAATAAAGTTTATTCGGATTTCGTATAGCAATTTTCGAATTTTTCAGGAATTATGTAGGCGATTTTTAGTGTATTTTATCGATTTGCTACTATTTTTCCACATAAAGGAATCAACTTGCAATCTTCGAACACAATATATAATTTTTTTTTCTCTTTTCAAAATTTGAGAAGCGTTTTAAAAATTTTTCGCGATATCTTATTGTGATTTTCAGAGCTTTTTCGTAATTCCTGCTGTTTTTTGACGTACCCGGGCAAGCCTGGCAAGTTCGCCAGTAGTAAATATTCTTTCGTACGTTTGGTCGATAATAAAAGAAAAAATATATAAATTTATTCGCTATTTTAAATCGCTAAGTACAAATTTCGCGTAATCTTCTGAAATCGGATTTACAGTCGACGGTTCTTTCAAATATAAACGAATCTTCCAACATTATATAATTAAATTTGCCAATTGTAGGATGGTTGATTATGGAAGATTCATCCAATATCTTTTAATAACATTTCTAAAAGAATGGAAAATATGGGGAAAAAATGACGAATTAAAAGAAATAACGAAAAGTGATTTTAGAAACGAATTTTTTATTTATTTATTTTTTTTTTTCAAATTGTTTTCTTTCGTGATGGTAATAACGCATAATTGCTTACATTTTCTTAAGAATAATCTTTACTACTTAACACTGCAAGCATTGAACGTTTCTATAAGGAAAACTGAGGATATGTTTTTTATTAAAATAAGAGTGGACAATATTAGCTAATCTGGCTTCGAGGTTATAAAATTCACACATTTGGGGGAAACAAACCGACATGTTTTCGCAGTAATGTATCGTAAGAAATTTTTTAAATGTCTAAAATTAAATTATTTTGCAATATGTAATGTGCGTGTGTTGGAGACATTTATACTGAAATTAAAATATTTGACCCCATTTTTAAAATATTAATTGCTATTTATATTTTGTACATTTGAATTTTTTTAAAAATACTCTAAAAATGCTTTCGTACACTGACAAAATCACCTTTATTGTAAACATCACTTGAACCTCATTCACGCTTACGTCTTTTTGACTTAAAATCAAATTGTTTGGTTACAAACGTGAACTCAAAATTGCAAATAAACATATAACATGTAAATCATAAGTACCATCATTTTTACAATTACATCTGCTAGTTTCCGTCTGTAAGTCACATGATGGAGGAGTTAGAAATAAAAAAGAACAAATCAAAATCAAAATTGTTACTCAAAAGGAAGGTTTCCTTAAATAGCATACTCAAATTATTTTGAAAAAAAAAAATGCTTATAAAACTACTCATGTATGTAGTAAAACATCAGTCAATTTTGGCGGTGGAATCTCAGTAAAAATCTGAAAAAAAAAGAAATATATTTGAGTATTTGGCGCAAAAATGACGAACGTTGCACGCTATTTGGCTACGAACACATTTCCTTCCCAAATGCAAGATATTTAAATGGATTTGGAAATTGCTTGTTAAATAAGTGTTTAAACCCTAAAACTTTATTTAATTTCACATGGCTTCACCGTCTAGAAATGTTTTAAGGAGAGTATTTGATTATCCTGTCGACCAATTTCGCCAAATTATATAAACTGCCAAAATACTCGCTAAATTATACAAATTGACAAAATTTTTATTTTAAACAACGAAAGGATAAATACATTTGTAAACATTAAGAAAATTACAAATAGAAGTCAAATTAAAAATCACTTAATGATGCAACAAACACGGGTACCATGTTTAATTTCAAGTGAATATAAAATTTACGATCAGCCATTATTGGCATTTAATTTTATAGTTTGGCGATAGTTTTTTTGTTCGACGGCATAATCAAGTTGTACCGTTCTAAGTTTGCTTTAAAAGTAGCTGGCTAATTAAACATGCTATCATTAAACATTTTTATATTAAGTAGTTATTTCCATGGCAACAATAACCACCATTTCTTGTTTCTGACACTAACAATATCAAAGTCAAATTATCAATGTTGAGAATCGGACATTCAATTTTGAGTTTGGAACAAATTTAATAAGCTTATATTTTGTTTTAAACCGCATAATTATGACAGTAAAATTTTAATATATGCACATATAAAGGTATATGACAAAACTGCAGTAATAAAAATGCATTTATTTAAGTTAAACTTAATCTTACTAACTTCATATAAAGAGTAGAAAAAGCTTTTACTTAAAAATTACTTATCATAAAAAAAGTATCATTCAAAATTTTATTGTATCGCCAACCAACATTAAATCGCCAAGCAAATAAAATGTTCATTATTTTTTTACGAACTCTAAATCGATGTTCTGTAGATTATTTTTATAAACATATTATATGTCATGAGAAGAATATTCTATATATTCCTCATGAAAAGAATATTATATAATTTTTTCAAATATTTCTGAGCATGCGCTTATGGAAACTTCCTTGATATCATCCTATCAATTTTTCAGATGCATTTTTCTTAACCTGACGCAAAAGGTAAATAGCCAAATCTTATTTCAATTGCAATATTTTAACTGAGTAACCTTTTAAGCATTACGAACATTCCCTTTCATGTTTAAATTAAATATGTTCGTTTTTTAATATTATCACTTATTAAAAAGAATTTTTTTCTTCTTTTTTTTCTTTTAAATGAAATTAGTAACAGTTCTTTTATTTTTCGAGGTGTAATAGCCGTTTCCATTTTTTTTTTTATCAACGATAAATTTCGCCAAGAAATAAAATGGTAAACTTATCTTCCAAAATAACAGAACTATCCGTCATAATTCTATAACTAATCTACGTAGAACAATGTGTTATAGCTTAAAACCTTTCCTGAAACGATATCTATCTAACAGTGTAAGTTCCGTAAAAATCCATGCGGTAGAGCTTGAAATATAGATGTTCGGAACGAAATTTCCGTTTGGATTTTATATATATAACTAGCTGAGTACCCGCGCTTCGCTGCGGTAAATTCTCCCTCTTTCATAATTTCCTATTTTGGTCGATTGCCTGTCTTTTTTACTATTTCTCAATCAGTAATTCTAATTTTGCACTTTTTTTTTAAATTTAAGTCAGCCTAGTTTTTATATGTAAAGATGGATTTTTACAATCACTAATTGATTTTTAACTCACTTCTTGGTATGTCAGAATTATAAACATTATATTTACAGGTGTGTTTATAGGTCAATAATCACAATGCAACTCTTTAATATTAGAAAAAATTAATTATAAATTAATACATTAATTTTAAGGCATTTTACTGTTAGCCTATCTCAGGTGATAACTCACCAAATATTTTCTGTACCTCGTACAATACGTCAGCTAGTTCGAACAACAACAGATTTAATTATGCGCCAGTGAACACTCGCCAAAATATGCCAAATGATTAAAACTGCAACAATGAAACATTTTAAAATAAAAAATACTGAAAATAAATTAAAAAGGAAGAATGTAATATTTAAAAAAATATATTTTTTTATCAATTATTAATTAATTAATTTAGGATTATATGCTAAGTAATACATTTAGAAATCCTAAGAAAAAGATTACATAATGTTTCATTTTTTTTTTTTCCTGCTGTCCTAACTTTAAAAATAAACAGAGTAAAAATTATATATCATTTAATAAATTCATTTGCTTCCGTTTTTTACCAAGCATCAGAAAAAGCAGTGAATTAGTCATAATCGTGTTCTAAGCCCACGCTAGATTAATGTACCGTGACGGAAATCAATAATTAAAAAAAAAAACATGAATTTCGGTCAAAAAATTGGGTGTGATTTTTAATATAAACATTGAATAGTTATAAAACAGTTTTAAAACAACCATTGTTTTCTTATTATTTTGACTTCTATGTTTATCTCTTTTTGTATCTTAATTTTCTAGTCATTGAACAGCGTTTAATGCATTCCATACCTATAAAGGGAATTACCATGGGAGGCCCCTGTTCTGTCACCAAATACCGCAAAGTTTGTCGCTACATTGGAGATATATCGCCAAAAGTGACGCCAACTTATCTATATCTCTAATATTTCGTCAAATTCCCATAGACTTCCATTGTAAACCAATAGGGTTTACTTGTTTACAGAAAATCAACAAATTGAGATATTTTAATGCAACAAAAACTAATATTAGCTTAAGCAGTTATATTAATTATATTTAAGGGTGTTCAACGTTCAAGTAAATTAAATTATGATTAAAAGTAACACGATACAATGCTTAGCATGCTTTCCCAAACACAAATTTTAAGGGAGACCAAACCGGTCGCCAAGGGCAGCTAGTTTCCAAGATTACAATTGTTAATTTCTTAAAATATATACGTTACTATAGAAATGGACAGTCCGTGCTGAAAAAACTGCTTGCGGGTGTACATTTCGTCACACTATAATATAACCTTGGGGAAAAAAAAAAAAAAAAAAAAAAAAAAAAAACTCTTATTTTATTGACATCATTAATTCATAAATGCCTTTTGCTCATTTCATTTAAAATACACTCATTTAAAATATATGTCTAACTAATTTAATTTAAAATGATGAAAAGAAAAAATAATAAGAAGAATAAAAAATACCTTAAACCAAAAAAAATATATATATATATATATATTTCAGCATAAAGAGTATTTTGTAATTTACGCGGGCGAAATATAAATAATGTCATTGAATTTAAAATGAAATGAAACATTTGAAAAAAAAAATAATTTTGTTGATAAAAAAAATGAGCATTTAAAAAATATAACTTTTGAAAATTCCATGCTTTAACACACCAGTTTTTTAAATCAATAAAAATAAGTATTTAAAATAAAAGCATAAATAAATATTTTGCAAGTAATAGAATATAGTCAATTTAAACTGCAGTCTTCAAATTGACCACGCGCACTGGGTGGAGCTTGCAATGTTTCCCACAAGCATTGGGGTATTTGATTGGCTTTTGGTGAGCGCTTGTGGGAAAAATCAAGAAGCTGATTGGCTATAATCCATCGTGACGTTGTATGACGTCAGTAATGCTTGTGGCCCATTGTAAATGTTTTTTACTACTGCAGCATGGCGTACGTAATACGTATTTCTCACACTACAGTAAACAATTCATTCTTTGAATGAAGCCATTCATGGTTTTTTGAACAAACATTTTCATATGTATAATTCCTAACTTCTAAAATAATATTATTGTTGCTTCCTCCTCATCAGATTAATTAAGCCAAATAGTAAAATCTATGTCAGTATCAGTAATAAATAAGTTGTATTTAATAATAAATGTTTTCTATTCAAAAAATAGCAAATTAAAAAGTTTTACGAGATTACGAGGGAATAATACTCATAAAAAATATTCACGTTGAACAAATAGCAAGTGTTAATAATTGACACAGTTTGCAGTAAAAATCGTTTGCACAGTTAGGGTTGAAATAAATGGCGTGATATCATACATCATGACATGTTGATAGAACGAAAAAGTACAACAGTTTTTTTTCTTTTTTTTTTAGTTTTAGTTTTTGAGGCGTTTGTATTTTTTTTTCCTAACTGACATAGTTGTTTTAATTATTAAACCAAAAGAATTGTTTAAAAAAATATTCAATTTGAATTTATTCCCTTGCTATAGTAACAGAATAAAGAAAATGAGTTTTTAAAAATTATAACTTGAAAATTTGAGGTTTTGGCGCCAAAGATAGCGCCAAATTAGAAAAATATGAAATATCTCATGAACTATTAGACTTAAAAGAATTTGGTTATTACCATTCGATTCAGCATACAAAACTACACTAAAATATGTTATCAATTGAAAAATAACTATAAAATCAGATTTTTAAGAAATTTTTTAAAAGTTCGTTCTATTTTTTACCCCCCTTAGGGGTGGAGTTTTAGAAAATCCTTTCTTAGCGGCACTCTATCTCATAAGAAGTATTTTTAGACAAAATTTCAAGATTTTAGTTTCAGTAGTTTGGGCTGCGCGTTGATTAATGCGAAATTCAGACTTTCTTTTATATATGTAGATAGTCTCTTATTTTAAAGAATAATGCCCCTCAAAAAAATAAGTGAAGGGGAATTAGCCCACGTTTCCCCTTTTATACTTAACCAGTGAACCTCCAAATCTAATCAGGGAAGCTCCTTAACATAATAAACCGGTATATTAAATTTGGAGCAAATCGAATAATTCTGCATGAAAAACCCGTTTATCTAAATTAAGGGGGGGGGGGCTAACCCCCTTTTTCCCTTTATCCTTAACCAATGAACCCCCAAAACTAATCAGGAAAGTTCCTTAACATAATAAACTGGTATACAAAATTCGGAGCAAATCGAATCATTCTGCATGAAAAACCCATTTATCTGAATTAAGGGGTGAACTAACCCCCCTTTTCTCCCTTTATCCTTAAACAATGAACTCCCAAAACTAATCAGGGAAGTGCGTTATCACAATGAACCTAGAAAATTTTTTTGAAACAAATCGGATGTTTCTATCAAGAGTTATCGCGTTACGTACGTACGTGCATTAGGGTGGAACGAAAAAAATAAATTTTTTAATTTCGATATGTAATAGAGAAAAAAAGTTGTCTAATGCCTTTGTTAAGACAGTGTTAAAATATTTTAACAAACATAATATATTTAGAGGTGCCGCAAAAGACTTGAATATATGTATTTTTAAGTAGATTTTATGAATTTTGATAATTTTGGTTTAGTATAATATATATATATATATATATATATTTAAATACCAAATGCCTGTTTTCAATTTTTAAATAATACACATAAACTACTTTACAGTAGATATTTACAGTTTTATACTGCATACCTTTAATATTTATGCTACTAAATCTTGCATCTTTTAATTATATATTTTTTTAGATTTTAACAGTATTTTGTAATAACATTTCGATTAACCTTACTTTTAACTTAAACACGCGGCAAAACATTTTTTAGTGCTGAAAATTAATAGTCAAATGGAGAAGAAACAGTACTTGTTTTGAAGTGACCTTTATTCAGGCGGAATATTATTGCCTTGTGTAGGGTGGCGGAGGAGGAAGCATGTAGCTGTAGCAATAGTCTGGTCACAGGTTTCTGTCGTCAGTCAGTGCAGGCAAACGAATAGTTTGAATAACAAATGTTTTTATGCTGTTCTTTACTGGATTTTATTTTGTTTATGAATATGTCAGCTTGAATATTTGTATAATTTATTAATACTTTATCTTTAGAGTGATGGCAGTGTCAAGACCAGTTCAGAGCAGAAAAAAGTTAGAATGCCCAATTTTTGGGGTACCATAAACAATTAAATGGTATGAGATTTTCAACTTATCATGACAGTATGAAATATTATCTTTATATTCGACATGAGCTGAAACCAGACAAAACATCAAAAGAACGAACGGTGAGTGAAATACTTGATATACTTATTAAGAAAATTGAATCTATTTGGTCGTCAGCATCTATTCCTGTAGTATCTCGCACTCGCATGTTAGAAATGGGAAAAACCTATCACGATAAATACAGAAGTATTTTAAGATCAAAAGGTAGAAAAGGTACAGAAAAATATGATTTGATTGCAGTAAAATTTTTAAATGAAAGCAAGCGTCTTTTTTATGTAGCAACCTGTAAGTTCAAAGAATTTTCTGTTTGTAAGTGCGAAAAAAGAAAAAAAAGTACCTAAAAGTGAGAAAGATTTTTTACTTGACCAAAGAACAGTGAGAAAAATGTGTATAAGTGGAATCTATAAAGTTATTTCCAAGATTTTTAACACAAAGAGAAGAGAGGAAGCAACAGGTAATACATCAACAAATAAAGTACAACTACAATCAGAAATTAGTAGTTAAGGCTACTAGAAAAGCTGAAAATGATACCATTCAATCAAATCATGAACAAACATTTAAAGGAACCTTAATATACAATCCCAAAAATTCCTTTAGTTCTTTTTTGGATTCAACTACAAGCGAGCAAATGCGAGTAGCACTTCCAACAGTAGCAAGTGCTTGTGACCGAACTGGGGTTTCAGACAGAGTTGCTGCGACTATCGCAATTGCTGTTCTTAAAGGTATTGAAATGATTACAGAGGAGAACAACAGTAAAGTAATTGATAGGATGAAAATTCGAAGAGAGAGAGCCAAGAATCGAAAAAAAGAGATAGTAAGAAGCCTTAACTAAGTTGGAGATAATATAGGTTTGTTTTTCGATGGAAGAAAAGATAAAACAATTGTGCAAGATAAAAAGTAAACGAATTTTACAAAAAGACGGTCATCGAAGAACATATTCCTTTAGTAAAAGAGTTCAATTCATCCTTTTTAGGACATGCAACCCCTGCTTTTGGAACAGGTGAAGCTATAAAAAATAGAATGGCAGCCTATTTTAATAGTAACAATCATTTGAACATATCAACTGTAACTGCTATTGGTTGTGATGGGACAGCCAGAAACACTGGATTTAATAACGGTGTGATTGTTTTAAGAGAAAAAGATCTAAATAAGCCACTGCAGTGGCTGATTTGTTTGTTACATTTAAAAGAATTGCCTTTGTGTCACCTGTTTCGTGAAAAACAAAGGATCCTAAGGAATTTGGCGGGTTTTCGACAAACAACTTGAAAATTGTGACGAACTTCCAGTGGTTAAGTTCTTGCCAATAAAATTTCAAAAATTCCAATGGGCGCCATTTTGAAACAAGATGGCGGATGAAACTGGCCAACGAACTTGGTGGAGACATTAGTATGTACTATGCATATGAAAAATTTCATCCAAATCGTTTAAAAAATTCGAGAGTTAGAGCATGACAAAATTCAGATATAAATATATATATATATAGTATATATATATAATTTTATTAATATTATTAATATTTATTGCTAATTTATTAAAATTAAAACATTGAATATAGTTAAATAAAATAAATGATTTTTTTTTTTGTATTTCATTATTCTTTTCAATTAAGTGAATTATTATCTTTGTCAAAATACTTTTGAGCGGTACTGCATTATTTAAAAAACTGTGTTTGAACAACTATTTGTAAGCAAAAAAGTAATTACAACAGTTAAATTCAAACTGATATTACATCTTGATTTTTTTTTAAAAAAAAGCTCATTTATTTCACTTTTTCAGAAAATTAATGCATTAATTTACATCAATTAAACTTAACATTATTGTTGTAATAGCAAAGAAACATCTATAGATTGCTGTTAAAAACAATGTTTGATTTTAAAAATGTGAAAATAAAACAGTGAAAAAAATATATAATTTTATGTTAAATTTGGACTTTTTGTACAAAAATCCTTATTTTTAAGGCTCTTGCGGCACCTCAAGATATAAATTCAGAAAGAAAAAACTTCGTAGTTTTATTGTTAACATACAAAGACAACTTTTAATTGCTATTAGAAAATTATTGCTGAAAAAAATATTTTGCCCTATACTTTCGTTCCACCCTAACGTGCATACATGCACACATACAGAACGGACGGGCACATTAGATCTCAGGCTTTGATAGCCTGTGAGCTAAAATGGATTTCGGTTAACAGAGAGTTTCGGATGAAAGAGGTTCTACTTTACTACAAATTTTAAAGTAGTCGAAATGCAACTAAACATAAATTTAAACAGTTTTAATGGCTTGAAATTGATAACTAATAGTAATCGAATCGCTTTCTCGATGTAAGATGTTTGAATTCCAATACGTCGCCGTAGAAAACCGTTTTAGTCTTATGCTGTGACTATACATTACAGAAAAGCACTATTTGCATGCAAAATGTAAACAGTCATCTCTACTTTAATTTAGAATGATAAATTCTTCGGAAAAAAATTAACTACAAGTAGAACCTCTTCTATCCGAAACTTTTTTAACCGAAACTCTCGGTTAACCGAAATCCCTTTTTAAAGTTTTTTGTTATCATATTCCTTGAATACAAAAAGTGTATTTTGAAAGCTTTTTTATTAATGAATTTATTTATTTTTTAAACTATCATATTCCTTGGGCGCAAGCGGTCCTTTCTGAACTGGAAATACATATAAATATTTTCGATCTCCTTTCTTAGAGTTCCTTTGAATTTAACTTGAGCTCCTGGAAGCTGCGGAGTGAAACAATTCATAACTTCGGCAATTCTCAAGATATCAAGTTCATTTAAACTTAATATAAATATTTGTAATACTATTTACAACTTTTATATTGACAAGTTTTTGATAGGACCAACTATTAACGAAAAAAAGAAGTTAAAAACGGCCAAAAAGGGGGGGGGGGTGGAGAAAACAAAAATCATAACTACCTCAATTCACAAGATATAAATTTCGCTTAAATTTATTATAAGCCTTCATAATAATTCTACATCTCTTATATTGAGTTTTTGATTTGACCAATTATTACAGAAAAAAAAAAAAAAAAAAAAAAAAAAAAAAAAACGAAAATAGGGGTTAAAGAAAAAAATATCGTATTAACATGATTCTGATCAAATTAGCTTTTACAAAAAAATGAAATTAAAAACTCGTCAAAAGCGGCCAGAAAAAAATATTAATTGGATTTATCTCTAATCTTGATTTAGTTTTTGCTGGTGAAATTAGTACATAACTTGGAAATCTACCTCCGCCTGTAGGTCGAGACGGCAGGGATTTTTTTTTTTGGACATATATTCGTTGAAATATTTTCTGTTCGTCTTTGTCTGTAAATCGTTCTGTCGAAATATCTGATCGTAAATATGGCCGGTATAACTCATCTCATTTATTTACTATGCTTGTTATTTCACAAAAATACATAAAACCACATATAAAATACATATAAAGGCAAGAACAAAAATACGCTGAAGAAGTAGATTTTGAACAATTCTTTTAAAAAAAGGATGATAAAAAAAATAATAATCAGTTCCGATATATAAATCTAAAAAGGTTTTTTAATATTTTTAAATAATTTATTAAGTGGATTTATTACCATATTATGTTTATTAACTTTTTAAATAATTATAATTTACGAATATACTCTTTTTCTTCAATTACAAAATCCCATTCATTTCAGATACTACCGTATGATATAATTTTTACTGCTAATTTTGTTGTTCACTATAAGAAACCAACTTAGATATTTTCTAATTAGATTAACTATCATTTAGATAAAAGCACAGCAGGCTGAACAATTTCTTAACTTATAAATTATCTGAACTTCGTGGATGACTAGAAGAAAATTAATTTGATTACACGACTATGCACTTCAAGAGATTTGTGTGTAACTCTCTGTTGTTGCATATTTGCTAAATTAGTTAATGTCTTGTTAGTTAATTATGTAGATATATCTACTAAAGTTCTATTTTAAAACGGATAAAGAATAGTTATTATGTGTGAGTGATGTTTTTTTTTCTGTATTTTAAAAATAAATAGATTTGTCGAACGTTGGAAGAAATTACATTTTTCCATAAAATGTAAATGATAGCTGTACTTAAAAAAAGTTACAACAATTAATTTTATTAAATGTAATATTAAGAAAATATTATCTCAATATTGTGTTGTTTAGATCTTGGCCAATACTGCCAATATTCACTTAACCATTTACGTTCCGACGGTACTTTAATGTACCATTAAAATAGCTTGTTATAATATTCATTTAATACATCGATCAATAGTAATACAGTTTAGAATGAGTTCTAGATACTTTACTTTATCTTGTTCCAAAAGCATTATTAGTTGCGCGAAACAAAACTGTTTTTAAATGGATGATTCCTTTTTCATTTGCATCTTTTCAGCTTTCTTGACGTTGTAAGATTATGGGAGAAAAGTTTCAGTTAGGAAATATTTCTATATTTCTATTGTAAGAGCATTATATTTGTACATTTACTAATTCTATAAAATACTAAAAAATATATTTTAAATAAAAGATTTCAGTGAAGATATAAATATTGCACAAAATCGTTATAAATTCAAAATAAATTAATTAATTTTAATGGGCCAAATCGTTCTAAAATCTATTAAATGACTGTGTAAATCTTCTAATATCCTTACAAAAAATCACGAAAAATACTTTACTTGAAATTTTCAAGTTGAATTTTCAAGAATACATAATTTGGGACATAAAGGGTTAAAATATTTGTACATAACTATAGTGTTTGCGTTTCAACAATATTATACATCTGCTATTAAGAAATAGTTTGCTATTTCTTTGTCAGTACTTCCAATATAAAAGTAGTAATTCTGCAATATTGGTAATGAAATTTTAAAGCTTTATTAAACGCAAATTTGAGACAGAAAGTTAATAATACTAGAACACAGGAATTCTGCTTTTTCAGAATTTAGTGTTGCCCTCGATTAAATATATATATATATATATGTGTGTGTATGTATATAAATTTAGATAATACAAAACGTATTTCAGTTTTAACACTTTTAAAACACACGCTTTAATATTATATAAAATGACGTCATTCGCATCCAGTCTTAAACATTATCTAAAGTATTCATAGGACGTCACTATCGCTGAATAATACCCCCCTCCCCAGAAAAAACAAACAAACAGATGTCGTCCCTCAAGAAACTCGACAAAAAAAATCGGCTATCTAATGATTCATATGCCTTTATTTGTTTGTAATATATATAATTAAATTAACTAAAGTATTATAGTTATTATATATTAGTAAGTATTATAGTTAGTATTATAGTATAGTATTATAGTAGGTATACTCCATCTTTTACAAGAAATCATTCATTTATATATTTTCAAATAGAACCTATTTTAATTAAATTTTTTTTCAGTAGTTATGGAATAATGGCAACAAAAATATATAATTACTATTTTCCAACTATTTTTTCTTTAATTTCTGCAGAAACGGAGTACTTGAGTTGCTAAAGTTATTCAAATGGCGCTAAAAACTAGAACAAATTAATATCTCAAAAATAAATTGAGATGCAGTTGTCAAGCAAATTGCATTAAAAAGTACTTTTTTTTTTACCAATACGACTGTATAATTTTGAAAATGTGCGATGCTTAGCGTGAAGGTAGAGGCCTTCATATATATGATTTCTGTAGTGTTGAATCTCAGATTTCTGTACAAATGTATTGAGCTATCCGGATGGATGTTGGCGATGGGAACGACGAACAGTTTTATATAAAGAAAGGCGTATTCCATAGAGCATATAAAAGATCAGCCGTAATTCTGAATTAATATTTTATTGGTCTACAAGGAAACACCATGAACTGTGCTTTACTCACAAGACCGCTCGACAGCGGAATGCCTCCGAGCGCTGAAGAGAGAGAGACTCGTTGTTACATTGTTCTGTTACCAACAGTCGAGAGAGGGGTGGCAAAATTACATTTTCTCCAAATGATTGAGAGTTGGCAAGAGTACATATCCACTTTCGCCAATAACGTATGCTATATGCCCAGAATATAATGAGTGGAAACATGTGGTCAAAGTTCGTTAATTATAACTCAATTGGAGGCGTAAATATGAATTATTTACAGCCAACTGATAGGTGTAGGAAATATGGGTGAGGAACCGCGAAGGAACATTCTATAGGGGGTTGCCAAAAATATCAAGGGACTGAAACGCCAGCAAGCGAACGTTAATAAACTAAAACAAATTAAAGACAGAGTTCCAATAATGATTAATATATTGCATCTGGACTAACGGTCGCTTAAATGTAGAAGTACAGACTCTGACTAAATTCTGAATAGCATAAAAAATAAGGCACTTGGATGAAATCAGAAATACTTTGCTAGGCTGAAAAGGAAATTATTTCTTTTCTTTTAAATGCTGCTGCGGTTAAAATATTAAAGAGACTGAGAATTGAATGCTTAATTTATGAAAGGGAAAAGAGCGATATAAAATAAATTGAATTCCAATGCAGACAGATAATTAAAGTTAAGCATTTAAAAGGCATAATTTTAAAGGGGAAAAAAGGGAAAACTATTAACATTAATATGTGAAGGTACACGCCTTCACATATATAAGTTTAAAAAATTGCAGTAGAATATTTAACAGTACAATGATACATCTGCTTTGTTTTACGGCTGGCGTATACAACGGAACGTTATTTTTTGGAGACGACAACTTAATAGCTGGGACAAAGAAATAGCATACCGGGGGCTAATAACTAAACGTAGTTTGTTTTAATAAAAAGAATTTCTAAAGTTGAAAACTGCGATGAATTTTTATTAAGTTATGTATTTTGTGTCATACTTACCATGCATGTTTTAAAGACGCTTTGAGTATATAAAGATTGTGTGGAACCCATTTTCCACGCTTTTCACTACCACTATTTTGAAATAATAATTTTCTCTGTAAAATTTTACTACACTTGGAATGCAGTTTACCCTAAGGATCGTTCTTTAGAAATAGTTGTACAGCAAAAAGTTATCTGTGGTTAAATTACAAAACAAGTGCATTAACTGAAATTATTGTGTGTATCACAAATATGTTTCTTGTGGTACACTAATTGTAATAAGTGTTTTAAGTTATTAGGTAAATCTGGTTTTGGTGTCCAAATAAAACATTTAAAGTAAGTAAGGTAGCAGCAGCACAATTCCTTATTCAGAAGATTTTTTTTTTCAATTTAAATGCTAGTTTTCTTTTTCTTGAGGTATTAAATATTAATTCGTATATTAAATTTAAATATCAAGTCATAAACATAACATATCAATAAATAAAAATAGTAAGGAAACATGGTAGAAAATATATAAAAATGAAAATTAAATATATCAGTTACATACTTTTACAATCATTATAAATTACCGTTTTATTACGGTAAATGTAATAAACCGGTATTATATATAATTAACGGTTATTATTCAGAATCACTACTAAACTTGGTAAATGTGATAAATTCATGAATATTTATCAAATTTACCAGTTAGTTTATAAAATATCACCATCCAACTCGAAATGGGTAGTTTGATAAATTCGGATTGTTTTGTGGAGTAACGAGGTCTTAATTCCAAAAACTGAATATTTTCAAATGACGTTAAAAATTTCGTTGTTAAGAATTAGAAAGGTGAATTTTGAATTTAAATATCAAGTCATAAACATAACATATCAATAAACACAAATAGCAAGGAGACATGCTAGAAAATATATAAAAATGAAAAATAAATCTAATAGTTACATATTTTTACAATCATTATTAATTACAGGTTTATTACGGTAAATCTAATAAACCGGTATTATGTATAATTAACGATTATTATTCAGAATCACTACTAAACTTGGTAAATGCGATAAATTCATGAATATTTATCAAATTTACCAGTTAGTTTATAAAATATCCCCATCCAACTCGAAATGGGTAGTGCGATAAATTCGGATTATTTTGTTGAGTAACGAGGTCTTAATTCCAAAAACTGAATATATTCAAATAACATTAAAAATTTCGTTGTTAAGAATTAGAAAAATGCCATGATGACTATTAAAACTTACAATAATATTTCAATTTACAAAATTATATAAAAGTGGCCCTTTTGTACTGTACTTTCATTAGATATCTTAGATATTACATATTAGGTGAAAACGGTGCCAAAATGCGACACAAATAATATTTTTTCTGCAAAGTAATTCTGTTAATTTTAAAATACCTGTATGCATATTTTGTAATGATCTTGTTAATTAACAAACGGAAAAGAATTAAATGTTTTGTATATAGGATGCGAAGGGGGCATGTAAAAATGTTACAGGTTTAAATTTTCGAAATTAATACAAGGCTTAATTTATTCTGTGTCTTATTTTGAACACTGACCTACATATCTTCAAAAGATGTTTTAAAAAATGTGCGTTTGAACCTTGGGACACCCTGCAGCGATAAATAGATAATAAAAGGGAAAAAACACACCATAAATTTATAAGGAAAAGTATATAATAAGATATAACATTTATGTAGAAAGATAGAAATGATAGACATAGATAACTTTTTGTGAATTTTCAGATATTTTTTTAAGTTTCAAATATGAAACTTTTTTTAGCATTTTAGTGTCTGCAAATCATGTATTTTTATATTGAAAGATAATAATATATTCTAAAAATGGTTATTGAATTAAAAAAAAGTTATATTGAATATATTTACGAAAAATTAAATGGAAAAATGTTGTCCCTTTAAGGACTGAGGTGCGATTATTTGATCAAGAATCATAATTAAAAAATTAGAATGAATAAAATTCACCGGAAAAGTGAAGAAATAATGAATCTAAACATAGAAGAAATGTATTTGGTATAAATGATTCTAAGATGCAGTCGCATTTGTTTTGTATTTTAAACAGTTTGAAATGTAAAGTAAATAGAGCAGTATAGAGATTTGTAAGGGGTTTAGAATTACACAGACATTTGTTTTTAACTCTGATTAGACTTGGACAAGGAAATCCTTCTTAAAAAAACATTTGAAGCGTTCTGTGTGATTCGAAATTCAACAGTTTCATTTCGAGAGTGGTTAACAATGCAAAATATTGCTTTGGAGGAAATGCTAATTTAGAAGTTAAATCTTATTGTAATACGTGTAAATATTTTTAAAATATTAATTTAAAGAAATTCAAAAAATTAAAATAAGAATTTAAAAATGATGCAACTTATTCTTAAAAAATAATATTTTCAGAAGAAAATATTTTTTTTTCAAATTTTCCGAAATAACATTAATGTAAAATAATTTAAAAAGGCATGTTCCAAGTTCAAACTATATATCTTTAACGACTATTGACTTATAACAATTTAAAGTCGAAAAATGGTGAAAAACACTACGTGTAGCTTAAACTTCTGATTCAGTTTAACTTTCGTTATTTCAACCTTCTTTCTGTACTCTTTACATGTCAGAGATGGTTGAAACAATTTTTTTTCTAAAATGTCGATTTCGAAAGTTTGGATAATTTCAGCCCTCACAATTTCAACTTTTATATCGGCCGGTCCTATTTCTTTACTCTAATGGCCTATGTCTTTATTCTGCCTATCCGGCCCGTTTGAGAGTTTTTGTTGCTGGCCAAGTCCGCGGACCAGCTTGGGGAATATTTTCGTCCACGACACTGGGCACGGGCGTTACTTTTTCCTTTTTTCATAAAACATAAATTCAGAATAGAGCTACTGCTTTCAAAACTAAACAATCTAAATACTTAAGTTGAAAATTCTCTTTTTTCTTCATTTTTCTTGAATTTTTTTTGTACTGCATTATTTTAATTTTTTTCTCCATTCAGGCTCTCTGTGATTGTTTAGATTGTTATTCATATAATGAGTGTTTTATGTTGACTCAGTTAGTTTTGTATTTTGCGTTTATCGAATATTGAAAAATATATATATATATATAATATCTCTTGATTTCTATCACATACAGGGTAACAAACACAAAAAAAAGTAATTGATTATAATATTAATCTAGTTTAAAACCATTAACCAATTACCTAAAAAATACTCAAAAATTCTCAAAATCTTTCAAAAATAATTTTTGTTATTCATTGAATTTACGTTTTTCTTTTCCTTTTGCACTTAAATTTTGGAGATTTAGCTCGTAGAGGTACACGGGCTTAACGAAAAGTTATATGCAAAGTTATATTTTTTAAAGACTGGAGGATCATTAATTTTTATACTGGAAAATATAAAAGAATTTTAAAACTGATTATGAGATGATTAGATATTTGATTTATTTTCTCTTTTAAACAATTTGAAATGTAAAGTAAATAGGACAGTATAGAGATTTTTAATGAGTTTATAATTACACAGACATTTGATTTTCCCCTGATTTATAGGCAACAGGGAAATCCTTCTCAAGAAAAAACATTTGAAGCATTCTGTGCTATTCGAAATTCAACAGTTTCATTCATGTATCGGGAACAAATGATTCTACGATGCAGTCGCGTTTATTTTGTCTTTTAAACAGTTTGAAATGTAAAGTAAATAGAGCAGTATAGGGATTTGTAATGAGTTTAGAATTACACAGACATTTGTTTTCCTTCTGATTTATAGGCTTGAACAAGGAAATCCTTCTTAAGAAAAACATTTGAAGTAAAACAGTGTTTTAAAAACAATGGTTGTATTCTGAATTTAAGTTTTATGAAAAATGGAAAAGGGTAGGCCTGGACCCAGTGTCGTGTATGAAAATAGGCTCCAGACCGGCACGCGGGCTTTGCCAGCAACAAGAAAAACAACAAGAAGAAGAGTGATTTTAAATTACCATGACATTAGAATGATTATAAATTCATTTTGATCAAAATGGTTTTCAGACGTTTTTCAAAAATCATATTTCTTCAAATTAAAATTCCATGGTGTCCATAAAATAATGTCAGCGCATGCGCGAGTACTGTTTTTTATTTACTAGCTTGCAGTGCCACATGGGCATAATGTTGACACCTGAGCGTGAAGTGTTATTGCTGGTTGAAGATTTGAAAGCCGTTAGAGCCATGCGATTTTTTCCTTTTGCATCTAAAAAAGATCGGGTCTACGTTTCACCCAACGTAAATATTTGCCGGAGTAGAGACACAAAATTCTACTGTTTCCATTACTCCGGACTTGTTAACTGAAGTGTGCGAAGAATTGATATTTAGGTTGGATGTGTGCCGTATCTCTATAGATGTACATATTGAACATTTGTAAGAAAAAAACTATGTTAATTTACCTTCAATTTGATGCATGACATGTTTTAAATTGTTTATATGAAACTGTATTTATTATACCATTGAACCCGAGACATTCTTTTATGCACGCGCTGTATAATTTAAGATTTATTGAATAAGTTCACGAGAATCAAAATGTAACCGAGTTCAAATTTAACGTTTAAAATAACGGTATTTGATTAAGAAATGACATTATAAAATTTAATTTATACTAATGAAAGAAATCGAAAACCATGAAACAACAACAGTAATGACATTTAAAATGTAACAAAAACAATGAAAACAAAGAATTTAAAGAGCCATTTTTTTTTAATGTTGAAATAGCTTATTATCTTAAGTAAATGCAGAAATATACAAATTGCTAATAAGTTTAGGACATAACAAACTTTTTTTTACTGCTACTTTATAGGCTGTATTTTACAAACATAGCCTTTTAATCAAAGAAAACAAAGTATCTGGGGTATTTATAAATTCAACAGTCACAGCATTAGATTGGTAAATAATTTCGTTAGAATACTTTGTTGTAGAATATACTGGGTGGCCATAATTACACGACTCTACTTTAAAGTTGTCTACAGAGATATCTACAGAGTTTGTCTACTAAAGTTGTCTGTCCTATTGTTCATAAAGTTGTGAAATTTTGTGAAAGACAGTTTTAGAAAGTTTGTGAAAGACAGACTTAGAAAGTTTGTGAAAGACAGATTTGTTTAAGCAAAAAAAAAAGCCACAAGAGAGTGATTTTATAAATTAGGCATTTAGCATTACGATAGATTAGAAATTTTTTTTATTAACTTAATCCGATTCTAAAGACAGCGTTTCACGACATGTTCCTAACATTTCCCAGAACACACTTCCGTCAACTGTGGAACATGCTATCTTACAATTCCAGTTGATATCTGAAAATGATGACCGTCATTCAGAACATGTTTAGTTATAACTAATTTTGTTAAACTATCGTAAATGTATGCTAACTGTGAAATTCATTAAAAATCGACCTCCTATTTTTTTTTTTCGCGCAAACAAATTCCCATACCTTTATGTCCTCCAAAAAATTTCACAACATTCTAAATAATAGTTTTGTCTGTAGACAACTTTAAAATAGGGTCGTTTAATTATTGTAAAAAAAAAAGAATATCAAGGTCGTATCAAAAATCTAAATTTCACTCTTGTATCATATCTGTAAATCATATTTCGAGTAATTCGAATCGTGAATAATATAAGATCATTGTAAAATAATTATATTATCTGGAAATAAACAAGAAGAATCAGTGTATGAGTGACAAATCAAAACATAATGAATCTTGGCGCCTTCATTCCTTTTTAAGTAAAAGTTTTAATTGAATTAGAAATACTATTTACAGTCTGTGATACATATTTACACGGTTTCAAATCATAATACTGGGAGATGCAGTGCTCCACTTTGATTTTCTTATGTGGACAATAAAGTCAAATTTTTAATCGCAAGAAAATCATACCATATTAAAGCAACGTTCGTTGCGTTCTGTTTTCAAAGCAACAAGGCATTCTGGGAGTGTTCTACGAGTGAAAGTAGAAGTAGAAAGTACATAGCGGATAGCGCCAATCTAACTGTAATTCTTTTTCTACAATGGACTCACAGCAAATAAAATTTCTAAACTGTCGTACTTAAATGTATAACTCATTAAGAATTGCCCTCTTGTTGCGAAATTTTGAACCATTTCTTCTCCTTTTTTTTTTTTTTTCTTCCCTTAAACAAATTTCCATCCCTTTATTATTTATGTCTTTCATGAAATTTCATAACTTTATGAACAATAGTTTTGTTTGTAGACAACTTTAAAATAGGGTCGTTTAATTATGGGCACCCTGTACTAATTAATCTCGATAGTTCTTAATTTTTACTTCATAAAAAATAGGGATAATTATTCCAAAGAAAATGACTCCCATTAAGTTCAACTTATGAATATCTCTAAGTATTGAAGTTTAATGTATTTCTGAGATTATAACTATTCGGATATTGTAAATATCATATATTTTTATACTTGTTTTCATTTTTATTTAGATAATGGGTGTTACACTTAATATTAAAATACTAGCTGAAATACCTGGTGTTGTCCAGGATTGTAAACAAGTTTGATTAGAAAAATCAATTTTAAAATTAAATACCGCACGGACTACGAATCTCGCGAAAATATGCTCTCTTTTTTGCAATATTGAAAGTCTTGAGAAATTTTGCTCTTATACCAGCATTTACAAAGTATGTTTTATAACCCTAATTAAATTAGTCTTGATTCTTGAAAAAAAAATGGAAAAAGAAATGTAAATTCATGAAAAGCTCTTCTTTATAACACTTTCTCTTGTAAAAGCCATGCATTAACCCTATATTCGTGTTAAATATGAGACGTGAATTAATCTATATTATTCATAACTAAAAAGAAATGGCGCATCTAGTATTTGTCGAGAATTAAATAAAAATCATGCACTCGTGACATCATAATTCACTTTTATATTTTAACTGAATAAAAAGGCTACTATAATTTGCGACTCGTGCTATATCCAGTATACAAGTCAGGACACATTGCCGTTATCATTATCGTTTAACGCGTTAAGGTTTCACTGTGGTACTCCATTGTGAAATTTGGTAATTTTTGAAATTCAATATTTGGAAAGCGGCATAATCATTAGATTTGAAATTTATGTCAAGAAAAATACATTTTTTTTTACCTTTTTAATGCAGTTTGCCTAAAAATTTTCGGACAAATACTTTTTGAACTATTAATTTTTATCTTTAATTTCAAATGTTTCATTTTCCAATATTAATCTGTGGCAACGATTAGTGAAAAAGCCAGTCGTCAGCAACGCGTAGCTTTTTATTAATGGGTAATTTTTCGTAAATTTTCAATTCTCAAATATGCACCGAGTCTTACAACAACAAGTTATAAAATAATTTAAAAAAAAGCTGATAAAAAATTAAAAACGTTTCAAATATTAGTTTTTCAATTTCTTTTAGATATAATATTTGATTATTTTAGAATTTTTTAAAACAATGATACACGAGTGGTAAATAATAATAGACATCAGTGCTCAATTATTGCGCTTGAGATTGTGATAAATTATGCCACAAGGATGACAATAAACAGTTTAAATACACGTATCATTTAAAAACGATGTGCATCGTCCATCCTTCGTGCAGGTATGTCGCGTTCTATTTTACGATGTACGATATTGAGCGTTGATATAAAAAATAAAGTTTATCTGTTAAAATTTTTGATGAACTGCGTATCTCTGCAATGATAAAACTCCAAATGTTCAAATTTCAAATCTAAAAGCAACTGAAAAAGATCTATAAGAAAAGTGTTTCTTTAAATGTCGCTAAATACAAGCCGCGCTAAAGAAATGATATGCAGTTCCTTACTAAATTCACTAATACAATTTTCTTTCTGGATTAACGGTCATATATTTGATAGTGAATATTATTTTGGATGAAATAATATTCAGAAATTGAGCCATTGCTCTACATTTAAATTATTTATTAATAATGAACAGAAAATAACAAAAAATCTTCATTTAAAAAAATATATAGAGATACGATATACCTATAATTCATAAATATTGCAGACGCCATGACGTTTCCGACAGTTGATTTATTGATGACACGGTTTCTGCCAATTAATTTATGGGACACCGACATGTACACAATTCTACTGCAATGCGACAAAAGACGCATGTTAAAACAGGCAAAATCTGATCGAAACACTTTTAAGGAAAGCTAATGCAGTGGGCCCACCGTGGCTGAGTGGTCAAGGTATCGCACCACTAATCGCTTGCTAGTGTAGGAGGCTGTGGGTTCGAATCCCGTTGGCTCCGTTGCGCACTCGTTGTGGAGCTCCCGGCTCTATTTCTCTGTGTTGTAAATTATCCTTGAGTGTGCTATCTCGTTCCTGTATATATTTATGACGACTTATAAGCGGGCGCTTGACGCCTAGTACACAAGTCGGATGTATGTTAATAAAATGGCAAATAGCAAATGTGGCTAATACGGTCGCTATTAACATTTGTTTCTCACAACACCATACTTCTCGCCGTACACTCGACAACCGCACGTTTAGACTCAGACGAACGCCTCGCTCGTTTTACAGGCCGTTAGATGGCGCAGTTGTTATAGCGCACAACTAGATGAAAATTTTGTTTGTAGGTATTTATTTTTAATAAATATTAAAGAACTGTTTTTAATAAATATAATAAACTGTAAAAGAAGTATATACGTGGGTGGTTCAATAATTATTGTTCCGAGTGTATATAAAGTATTTGTACTGTGATAGTTTATGTGGAATATTGAAATGTAATGTCTTAGAAGCCTATATGCTCAATTTCAGAACCGTGGCCGCTATATTAATATATATATTTTTTCGTTTTATGTGTGAGAGATGGCATCTAGCATGAAAGGGGGGGGGGGGTTGGGGGAAAGACAGGTTTGGCGCTCATGGGGCCAGAACTTCAAGCAGTTCTGTGATAGATTTGTGACAGTGGATGAGACATGGCTACATTACTTTGATACCGAGTCCAAACTAAAGTAGCCACGTCTCATTCACTGTCACTCCCCCAAACACCACTTTCAAGCACACCCCTTTCAAGCTAGGTGCGACACAAGCACCAAAAATTAAAAAAACAATATATTACTATAGCAGCTACCGTTCTGAAATTGACCATATAGGCATATAAGACATTAGGCTTCAATATTCCACATCAACCATTGAAGTACAAATATTTTATACACACACTCGATACAATAGTTACTGAACCACCCTCGTACTAGCAGATTTCTCCGACTGACTCGATTTGTAAATATTACTTTTTTACCGCTCGTTAAACATTTTTAATAGTGAATCTATTAAACACTACTAGGAAGCACATCTGCTCACTAACGCTCACTAACGCTCGCCAACCTACGTGAATTGCTCGGCAAATCACATTGGGACCGCTACGCCATCCCAGCTCGCATGCCACTACATATGTCAACTCTAGCCAGAATGAATGCTATGATAAATCATTATAACATATTAAATTTACAAATATTGTTAATGTATAAAAAAGTAATGGAAAACCTTTTTGAAAATGTAAGTAAAAATGTTTTTAGATGGTGGGGCTAATGGTTCAAAATCACTGTAATATTATGCAATTTATAAATTTTTGAAATGTACAATAATAAACTGAAAAAAGTACCATGGGAATAGAGTTAATTTAAAATCTCAGTGATTTCTCTTTCAGCAATTTTTACTAATAGATGGAAACATACTTGAATACTTTTGTACAGCCCTGTAGTTTACCTAGTACCTTTATTACACGCCACTATTTAGCTAAAATTTAATTCAAACTAAAATACTCTTAAAACTACTGAAATCATATTTCCAGAAATTATCATCCATAGGACGGCATGTATCTAATTCTTTGCGTGACCCTGTATATTATTTATTATATATTCTACAAATATTTCTTAATAAACTAAATGCAGTTCAGCGTGAAAATGCATAACTAATTTAAAAACCACTTTTAAGCAATTTGCGCTCATACCCAGTAACCCTTACGAATTGTTTTGTGTAGCCCTGTATATATATTATAGAATTTATACATACCATACAGTATGCATAAATATAATGAAACAGAAAAGCGCATATCATAATTGAAAATGCATTTCCAGCAATCACCGCTAATGTACAGTACTTCTGATTTAATATAGTATCTGGCATCTTTTGTGTGTCCGTGTAAATGCTCTGCACTTCGTATTATACATGAAATAACTTATAGTAAACCTCAGCGATGTATATCAATTGTTAATATGTAATAGTTATACATGTAATAGTTTAACATAATTAAAATACGCGACAACCAATGCCCCCTCCCCCTCCCCATATATCAGTATGTAACGAAATTCTTTTGTGTGGCCCTGTAAATGGATAATAACTATTCTTTGCAACGTATATTCTACAGAATACCTATTATAGTGCACTTCATAAATGCATATAATTTTTTTTTATGTTTTGATGTGTGTAACATCATAAAAAATCATTTGAAACGATTTTTTCCCATTGACCTTAATGTAACGGAATACATTTGACTGTCCCTGTAGATGAACTAAACATGCTACAAATTTCATTTTAACCCATTTGTGCCTGGCGTCCTAATTTTGGGACGCTTTCTTAAAAAAATTCCCATTACAAATTGAATTATGATATACTTTCAAAACTTAGTAAAATGTATCCATAGTATTTGTTTTCAATATTTATCCATAAATGGCATTGCATTTTTAAGAATAAAAAGGTGAAATAAATGTTTGTTGTAGCGCAAAGTTGGATTTTCTTGAAATAAAATAGCGCGTAAGAAAAGGTAAGATATTTCTTTTATTTTTTTATCAATCATTTTATAAGTGGTATTATTTATAAGATGAAACATTATTTTAGAATACGTATTTTTGCATTTTTTTCAGATTTCTATTTTTTGCTCGAATTTGAACCTTTATATATCGTCCCAATTTTGGGACGCTAGGCACGAATGGGTAGGGGTTTTCTCCGTTACTGTCTATGCATTAAATGTATGTTTTATGCCATTTGTTTTGTTACAAAATGGTTACATACGACTCGGATTATTATTTGGTTATACAATTATTATTCGGCTTATTATTTGGCTACTCTTTCTCATTACTATAGGGGGAACAGGGACTGGGCTCTGTTCAAGAACAAGACACCCACCCCTTCCTACCCATAGCTATTGGCTTAGTAAAAACTTATATCATACCGTTATGTTTTGTATTTAGTTTAGAATTTGACATCCTGAGGTTACTAAAATATATACAGCAGAATCTCGATTATCCGACGTAATTGGGTCCGAACCGACAGCGGATAATCAAATTTCCAGATAATGGAGAATTTGTCAATAATCAACTAGTTTAATATGCAACATCGTCATCGAACTGCTATTAGGACGATTTAAACTGCTTAATAAACATGTAAATTTAAATTGTACATGAAAATAATTTTATTTGTTTAGAACAAGGACGTGTACGGGGGGGGGGGGGGGGAGGAGGACGGGATCGGATCTTGCGGGAGCTCAAGCTAATTTCAATGAAATTCGAAGAAAGGTGAACCAAAATGCTTATCTCTAATCGTGGTTTGGAATGGAACACTTGCATGCACAAGAAATGTGTAAAAAAAAATAATAATAATAAAAGGTTGGAAAAAAATTCAATATATCGACATCGGTTTACAGAGAGTTCTGGTTACACGAGGGTCGGATAATCGAAATTCTACTATACCATATACACTCGTGATTAAAACGAAGAATTTGTGACAATTTTCTGCAAGTAAATTGGGGGGTAAACTTATACGCGGGTCAATTACATAAGCCAAAAAAAACAAACATACAACTACAAAATAAAAACCTTCGAATACTGCAAAAGTCTGATTTTTTATGTATATAAATAATAAAATAATATATAAAATATACAAATAATAATAATTTATTATTAAAAAAATTTCAATTATTTGTTTTTGTTTACTTACTAATTTTTTCAATTAGTAAGTGAAATCTTTGGTTTGATTTTGTGAGAAATTTAAGTAAAAAGTTAGGAGGGTCGACATACGCAAGTTTTTGCATTCAAAAGTTAATGGGTCGGCATATATGCGAGTATAAATGGTATATATACTCTATTAGTAATTATTGATTATTATAAATTTTTACTATATAAATTTTTACTATGCAATGGCTGATGGTGAGGAGGAAGGGGGTCTTGTTCTTGGGCCGACGCCAACTCTCCCCCCCCCCCCCTTATAGTAATAATAAAGAAAATTTCATAGTCAGATAATAACCCGAATGATATATAACCTTTTTGAAACATATTAAATGGCATAAAACATACATATAATGCTTAGACAGTAACGGAGAAAACCCCTACCCTTTCGTGCCTAGTGTCCCAAAATTGGGACGTTTAGATTTTTATATGTTAAATAAATATTTTTTCATAGGGAATTGTCTTATTATTTTTTACGTTCATTTTACACCATTTACTATAATTAAGCAGAATATTAAGTTGAAAAAAAAATCAGGCACTAATGGGTTAAATAGGGTTCCTGCTACTGTAAACGTCAAAAACATCCAAAAATTTCAAAGCAATCCGTATAAATTTACGAGAGTTTGAGCGCGTACAGACGACCAGACGACCAGAAAAACCGAAGTCATAAACACTTTTCAACTTTGTTGAAAAGTGTTAAAAAAGCTAAGTTCTTACAATCCTAATAAACCGTCAAACTGATACAAAATAGTATAGCACAAAATATTATGACTGAATTAAATTAGGTTAAATGTTTGTTTATATTGTTGACAGACAATATAAGCAAAGACTAGCAAATGTTATTTTCATACAAGTAACGACAATACACATAAAAAAAGCACAGTAGCTCTTCTATACAAATATTATAAAGACGTAACGTTTGTTTATTTTTATTTTTTCGTGTGTGTGTTTGTAGGGGGGAAATCTCTGGAACTACCGGACTTATTTCAAATGTAATGGAGGCAAACTGATTAGTAACAGTCCATGTTCCAACATAAGCTATATTTTATGTCAGTGCCACTTCCAGCGGAAGGTCAACAAACGTTCTGATAACGCAAATTTTTGTGATAATGAAAGGCCTAGAAAATTTACATTTTTCATGGTAGTTACTTTTAAGATATAAATGTTCTCTAAAATCATTTTCTAAAATAAAAATGAAATTTAAAAGGGTAAAATCAGCAAAAAGCGGAGTAAATATGTTCTAAATTACGATTTCTGTAAAATCTCAGGCAGTAACAAACCGATTTCAAAAGCAATGATTGCAAATTCATGGTGAAAGACCCTGCTAAACGTAGGTTATATTTTATGTCGGTGCTACAATCACCAGCGGATTCTAGCTAAATTGAGACTACTACTAAACTGCCTACCTAATTTGCTACTACCTATTTTCTAAATTGAGATTTTTGTGATACTCAAGGAGGTAGAAACTTGAAATTTGGCATGGTAGTTAAATATCAGATAGAGATGCTCTCTAAAAACAGTTAATTTTTTTTTCAATTAAAAAAGGTGAAAATAGGCGAAAAGCGAACTAAAGAAGTTCTGAATTACGATTTCTATGAAATTGTTAAATATTGAAATTTGAAATCTGCTATAGTAAATATAAGATTTAAATAATATCTAAGAACAGTTATTGAAAATTTGAAATTTTAAAGGTGAAATGAATGAAAATCTTTCTAAAAATGTTTTAAATTACGATTTATATGAAATCTCAAGAAGTACCAAACCGATTTCAAAAGGAACGGGGGCAGTCCCTTCTCCAGTATAACCTATATCTAGTGTCGGTGCCACTACCAAAAGCGGATGCAAAGGCGAAAAAACGTTCTAAATTTTCAATTTTTGCTATATTGAAGGGGATGGAAAACTTAAGTTTGCTATGGTAGTTACTCAAGAGATTCAAATGCTCTAAGAACAGTTTTTGAAAAATTCCAAATTTAAAAAGGTGAAATGGACGAAAAGCGTTTTAAAAAATTTCTAAACCTCTATTTCTGTAGAGTTGTTAAAGACAGAAACTTGAAATTTGGCGTGGAAGATACTCAGAAAGTATAAATGGTCTCTAAGAACAGTTATTAAGATTTCGAAATCTAAAACGGAGTTATTTAAAATCGTCTAAATTAAGATTTCTATTGAATGGTTAAAAAAAGAAAATTAAAATTTTGGAAGGTAGATATTTATAAGATGCAAGCGCTCTTTAAGAACAGTTTGTAAAAGACTGAAAATTTAAGTCGGTAAAATGAGCAAAGAGTAAAACTTTGTAAATTACGATTCCTACGGAATGTCAAGAAATACCAAACTGATTTCAAAATTTACGTTTGCAAATTGATGGTGACGGTCCATGTTCCAACACAGACTATATTTTATAATTGGTGCCAATACCACCAGGGAATACACCGTTAGACTTTCAGCATGGAATACCGAATTATGGTTACTTTTACGAAGTAAATGTGTCCTAAGAATGGTTTATAAAAAATTCAAAACTTCGAATGAAAACTGAAATTAGGTAAAGTCTTTAAAATACGTTCTAAATTATAAATTATTTAGAATTTTTTTAGTTATTCTCATTAATTTAAGTCCCATTTTAATCTAATGCAGTGTAATAAAGAAGTTTAATCAAAATGTGGATTAATTAGTATATTTTGAATTATTCGTTTCATTAAAATTTCTTTAAATAAAAATAGGCACACAAATACCACTTTGTATGTTTCAACAATTACGCAAGCAAAACCATGGGTTTTGCTAGTGTCATATAAATGATCTTTGAAAAATAGATGAAGTGCGAGTATTACTCGTTCACAATGTTTTCCGTGAAAATCAAACTTGGCATTATGACAAGAGCTATTTGAAAGGAGGTATCAAAGCTGCAAAACCGCTTTCCTTCTAGATAGGTTTTTAATTAATATATCAGCTACTTACTGACAATTTTACACTTATCATTATCAAAATCCTTATTTTGGATGATATCGCTTCGATAGCAGCCTAAAGCACCCCCCCCCCCCCCAAAAAAAAAAAAAAAAAATCATTTCCAAAGCAACTATTATTATTCATCATAAACGTCATTATCATGAGTCTATTATCATTACCGTCAATCATTAACACTATTATTGTTTTTTCATTTAAAGTAATAAACTTCACGATTATTATTACTAGTATATTTTTTTGTTATCCCATAAATTTGTATTTTACCATATGCAGAATGAATATCATGTATTTTGAAAAATCATTAGCATAAGAAAATTAAACAGATATAATTTATAATGCAATTTGTAATACAATGTATTTAAAGATGATTTTTTATTTTTGATATTCGTGTGAATTTGTGGCATATTAAATTAATTATGGTTATTAAATGTAAATATCTTGAAAGTATCAGAAACTAAAAGATTACATATTTGTCGGAAAAAAATGATAAAGTTAAAAAAAAAAAAAAAAAAAAAAAAAGGAAAAAGTTTTAAATGAAACAAAGGTGTACAACATAATACAAAATATAATACATTTAAAAATGATTTATATTTAACATAATTTTACATGCTCTTTGATAATTTTCAATTGAGTTTCATTAAAAAATGAAATTTATCATATTATTTGAAAAGAGCATTCATCAATCATAAACAAATAAAAAAAAAAAAAAAAAAAAAAAAAAACTTTTTAGAAGTTTGTTTTAGCTTTTGACATATCAAATGATTGATGGTACTATTTAACATATTTAAAAAGTATGGGGCTTTGGATAATTATTTTGTATCAGACAAAAAACATTTTGTGATGCTGTATATTGTGAACAAAAGAAAATCTGAATTTTTTTATGTTTTTGAAATATGTTGAATTAATTTAAAATCTTGGGGCATTGTTCCATAATGCCGTTAAAAAAATATTAACAAAACTTAAAATAACAAATGTTAATGTCTTTTAAATTTATTTTTTCCTTCTGTTAGGAATGCATCAAAATCAGTAGATACGAATGACTTTGGTATAAGGTAATTAATTTTACAGGAAATAAATATTATTCGCACGAAATTCAATAAAAAATGTTTCTGCAAGCGTTATTTTAGAGAGTTAAATTTTAATAAATATAATCTATTTAGAATTTTACAATAATTTTATTGTTTAAAAGTAAGTATTAAAAATGAAAAAGAACAAAAATGCCAAATTAATTTTAAAAAAATAGATATGACAATATGCGTAAATGAATGTCTTTCACTGGACACAAACGAAAGTCCTATTGAAAGAAAATGACAATAGTTAACGCAATATTACTTGCTTTTTGATAATTAGTGTTGCTTTTCATTAAAAAATGAAATTTATCATATTACAGTAAAACCTCGATTATCCGAAGTAACTGAGACCGACTCTCATTCGGAAAATCGAAATTTTCGGATAATCGAGAATGCTTCATTTTTAAGATTAGGGAGAAATGTATGCAATATTTCTTATTCTGCTAACAAGTGCTTAATAAAAATAAAACAAAAGCAAAATAGAAACAAGAATAAATTACCTGACTTTTAATTTAGAAGTTAAGTACCTTTTAAGTTATTTCACAAGGGTTTGAAAAAATGTTTTGTTTATCGCCGTTTCGATTTCTTTTGCTTTGAAGCTCTATCACAGAGTTTTTTAATATTTTTAGTTCACCAGTATCACAGTCTTTCAGCTGCTCCAGCCATGACAAACCTTTTGCAAAACATACAAAATCTTCAGAATTTTAAATCGGTCGTTTTCTTAATTCAACTCCATAGCTTCCGGGAGCTCAAGTTAAATTCAAAGGAACTCTAAGAAAGGAGATCGAAAATATTTATATGTACTCGTCGTTCGGAAATAACCGCTTGCACATAAGGAATATGATGGTTAAAAAGCTTTCAAAATGAATTTTCCACACAAGGAATGTGATAGTAAAAACTTTAAAAATGAATTTCGGTTAACCGAGAGTTTCGGTTAAAAGAGTTTTGGATAAAAGAGGTTCTACTGTATTTGAAAAGAGCATTCGTCAATCACGAAAAGAGCTAAAATAAAAAAAAAACTTTTTAAACTTTTATTTTAACTTTTGACATAACACATGATTGATAGTACCATTTAACTTATTTAAAAATGATTAAAAATGATACTGTATATTGTGAACAAAAGAACATTTGATTTTTTGTATGTTTTTTTAATACATTGAATCAACTTAAAAATCTAGGGGCATTGTTCGATAATGCCGTTAAAATATATTAAGAAAACTTAAAACGATGAAATTTTATTTATTTTTTTCTTCTGTTAGAGATGCATCAAATTTAGTAGAAGAGAATGATTTTGATATAAAGTAATTTTACTGGAAAGAAATGTTGTTTGTAAGAAATTAAATTAAACCAAGAACGAAAAGTCGTGAGTACTGCATGGATTATAACACACTTTCCAACACATTCTCGGTACATTCTCAATACAAAAATTCACAGTTTAATAAGATGAAAGAATTAGTCTAAATGAATAATTTGTAAAACGCATAACCATAACATGCTTGAAAATCAAATTTCTGCTATTACCATGAACAGTTGAGTAAATATACGATTATTGTCTGCAACCCAGTACATGTTCTGTTAATATGTATGTATATTACATAGTATGCCATAAGTCAGTTTAATTAAACCCATAGGACAGGATTTTTCATCAATAAACAGTTTTTATTGAGAAAGTTTGTGCGGACCTGTGTATGATCTATAGAATTCATGAATATCAGATAATATTTAAATAATAGTTAGATTTAAAAATGCATACCACAACAGAAAATGCACTTCCATCAATAATAGTTTAATTATTGTACATTTTCTTCTGTAGCCAAGTTGTATTGTGTCCCTGTAAATGAACGATAAATTCTATGCACAGTATATTCTATAAGAAGAACCTTGTAGTGATAATAACCAAATGAACCTCATCATAACCAAGTTATTTTTGCCACAAACAGTCGGGACTTTTATTACTCTAAGCCACTGTTGTATTTGATGGTATGCTCGCTAAGAATGTTGCTTTGCAGCTGCTCTGAAGGGAGATATTAAGGCGATGTTCGAATTCATTGTTAATGCAGATTTTATGAAGAATTTTTAACTCCGCCTATTTATTATGCTTGTGGTTGTATCTTCAAAACCATCGGGCAACAACAAATGTTTTATGATTGACTGGTGCACATAAACCATAGAACTTCTTTAACTAGGATTGCGTATCATCTGTAAATATTTGTATAAGTAAACTTTGTTGAAGTTAGGGCTTCCTCGTAAATATACACAATGCTTTGATTCTTAATTTTTAATGATTATGCTAACGTAAGTTAGCTTTTTAAGATCTTAACAGAGGAATACGGCTATTAATTATGCAGTATATTTAAGTATATAAGAGATGTTTGGCAAGTATATATATATATATTGAGCCGAATTTTATAGTCTAGTTCTCTCAGAATATAATACATTTATACCTGTTACTGTATTCTTTCCTATTCGTTTTTGGAGATTTTTATAAAGACACAGGGTATTTTTTTGTATAGTAGCATAAGTTTAAGTAATTTTAAATTTAGTTTCATATTTTATAATTCTAAAATTACTTTACTTCTCGGGATAAATTACTATTATTCTTTTCTTTTGGTTATTCACCTAACCTCGGGGCTAAATATCAAATTCAGTATATTTAAAATAGTAATATTTAAAATAGTATCATTAAAATGCACCGTAAACTATTTTTCATGATAGACCACAATGTAACGCAATTCTTTTGAGTGTCCCTGTAAATGGACCGTAAATGCTATACACTTCATTTTTATAACCGAAACTACTACAGTAAACTACAATAACATATATCGATTTCATGGCAATCGGACTATATTTACGCCAGTTAGGGCACGGACAGACAGTCAGACAGACAAATGGTCAGACAGCAGAACAGATAGACAGACAGACAAACAGAGTTTATAAACATTTTTCAACTGTGTTGGGAAGTTTTAAAAAGTTTCTCCAAAAGTTATTTTAGCGTATTAAATTTTAATAAATATAATCTATTCGGAATTTTTCAATGCTTTTAATGTTTTAAGAGTAAATATTAAAAATGAATAATAAAAAAGAAAATCAAAATTAACAAAAAATAGATATTTCTTTATCCGCAAATGAAATATCTTTCACTAAACATAAAAGTAAGTTCTGGAGAAAGGAAATGACCAAAATTTTTATATTTCAAAATTATATAAACACAGCATACCAAAAAATCTGTATCAAAAGATAAAATGACATAATACCATTATTATTCGATCGAATTCTCACCATCTTTAGATAATTTCCAAACGATGAGTAATATTAACAGAAAATATTTCAAAATGGCCACCATCAGTACAAAACAACGTATAGACGCATATATAGATCGTACTGAAAATTCACTATCGTTCTGCACAACTTCTTTTTCCATATCATTAATAGTGGCATTTTTAAGGCCATCAATTATGCTGGGTTTCTGTTCGAATTACTATATCTTTTTAATAATATTAGAAGAAATAAACACATCGTTTCAGCACAGGGCTACTAGTGATCATCTAATGCCTTTCCAAATATTCATTTAGTTTCGGAAAACACATAAGCAGCTCTAATCATTCTGAATAAACTAAGAACTGCACTGTAAAAAAAAAACGACATTTTTACAGTACAAAGTACTGTTCATCTCGAGCACAAACTCGATCACAGTGAATGTGCTGCATTATTCTTTGGTTTCCTGACTATATTAACATGGAAAATACAGTAGTTACGTAAAATTAACAGCACAATGTGCTGGCAATTTGAACGCCAGCAGTTTGTGCTGTAAAAAAAAGGCGTCCAAATTGCCAGCACATTGTGCTGTTAATTTTACGCAACTACCGTATTTTCCATGTTAATATAGTCAGGAAACCAAAGAAAGATACAGCACATTCACTGTGATCTAGTTTGTTCTGGCAAATCTACAGTGGTTTTTTACAGTGTGACTACTCAAATATTCTAACGGTCAAACCGTCTTGGGCAGTTGCTACCAGGGACTCGAAACAGAAACAGCCCAGTTGATGAATATAGATCAGTTTAGGTGTTTTGCCAACAGCATGGTCTTTCGTTCCTCATACAGAGATGCCATCTATCAAACATGTGAATTTTCACTATTGATTATTCATGTAGCCCTAGAGTCGTAATTGTGTCTCGGGAATTTGTGAGGCTTTTAAAATTTTCAATCTCTAAATTGCCATGTGTAGAACTTTTCCCATTTAGACAACTATAACAGCTTGTTAGAGGATATGATTTGCGAAAACCTATCCAAAGAATCCATATATCAATCATTTTTATTAACTCAAATTTTTGCAAATAGTTTGAAAGAATTGTTCCGGATGAGTTCAATTATTGTAAAATCTCAGAAGCATTATAAGCCGATCAGTATCAAAAAAGGCATTAAAGAATCCCACATTTATCTCAAATTACTATCAGATTGCAGTGCTCTTTACGCCGAGAAATATCATCAAATGAATTTTTCAAACACGTTCTAGCGAAATATTTCTGTTTCTACTTTATTGTCATACACAGCGCATATATCTCTGTTCGTTTATATCATCCTGTTGCCTTTTTACGAATTTTATCTAAGATTTTTCTAGATTAATATAATAACTTAAGCATTCTAAAGTATTCTAAATACTTTCAAAATGCAAGCTCGTGTGTCAGTTTTTAAAATGCATTTCTAAAAAAAAATGTATAAACATAGTATAACGTATGTTATAACGTCTATGCTATGGAAAAAGCGAAAATAACTTTCTAGGCAACACAATAATTTGATTCAAAAGGAATAAGTTTCAAATCATTAGTTTCTACCTTTATAAAAAAAACATAATTAATAATAATCTTGTTACAATGGGAAAGCCTATTATGTTTTATTGAAAACAATCTAAATAATCGCATAATTTTTTATTTAACTGAGTTAATCTTTCATTTCTTTTATGTAGTGGCTCAAGTTTGATTGTGTTTAATGTCTACACTAGCCGGATCACAAATTTACGAAAATACCACTTGATAAATTGCTATTTATAAATGTTAAGGATTATCATAATATAAAAATCGAAATTTATTTGACGCAAACATTTCTCACAATAGTCCATTTATCACTGAATGGCAAAAGCAAAAAGCTTGAAATCGTTATGTTGATATTGTCTGTTTTTTTCAACATGCTCTAAGCTCCAAATTGACAGAATTTATGACACATACTTTTTAACCTCTAATGTTGTTTACACTCAGATAGCAGATTTCATTTTTTTTAATTGAAAAATGTTTTTTAACATGAAAGTAATATTACTGAAATTAAAAATATCTAACATGATCTTTAAAGAAAAATAGTTATTTAAAAATATATACTACATTTTGAGAAATAAAAAAAATGTGCTGTTATATCATGTATATAAATAGGAAGATGTATAGGATAATCATTAATTTTAAAAAGCATGTATAATTGAAACAGATATTATACTTTTTATTTAACTCAAATAAAAAATATAATTATTTCTTCTTTAATCAATAAGGTGGTTTCAGAAATATATATATTATTTTATAAGGTAAATTCTTTCTGATAATAACTTTTGAATGTGTGTTATTAAAATTAAATACTTTCACTTGATTATAAGGTAAAAACCGCTTAAAACACCATTTAAATATAGACCTTTCACACGTTTTTGGAACGATTGTCAAAAATACACGGTATCAATTTGGAATAGGAATTAATTATCGTCTGCATAATTAAAAATATTCTTTGCTTTAAAATTTCAGGAAAGCAAAGAATGGAGTGAAATCGATGTGTTGGCGTTTAACGAAGATGAATAGACTTTTCCTAATATTCACAAAATGTTTGAAAAGAAAAGTTTTAATATTAATACATGTAAAAAAGTGACATAATTAATTAAAAAGGGAAATTAATGGGTCAAATTTTACATTTCGTTGAGAAAAATGAAAAAAAAAAAAAAGAAAAAAAAAAAAGAAGGAAACATTATCCCAAAGTTTTCCAACATATGCGAGTTCATCGCTTATAATAGATACATTTCATTTTTGAAAATAAAATTCAACCGTACACCCCCCCCCCCCCCCCAAAAAAAAAAAAAAAAAAAAAAAAAAAAAAAAACTCTCGTAAAATCATTATAAATATGTATAGGAGCAGTGAACAAAATTATAAAATCTTATGTACAACAAATCGAAAAAAACATAAAATAGCATGATGTTCACCTTGCCTATATCTAAACCACTGTGTAAATCTGAATCTACTGTTATATTTTTTTAAAGAAAATAAAATATTAAAACATAATTGAGGCTATCTCATTTAAATTCACCCACCTCTGTCCCTCAAAGTGTATTCTATAAACTAATGTGTCCATTTGGACTTTTAAAACAAGTTCTTAAAAGAAGCATAGAAAAACATTGTATGGACTCTGGAAGATTCTGGTCGAGGATTGGAATAAAATCTAGCTTGCTTTCCCTTTTACTTTGTAATTTGAATATGCAATATAATAGTTTGGCAAAAGGGTTATCAGAGTGATTATATTAGAAAATAAATATATTATCTTTGTTTATAAATTTTATTATTTTAAATCTTTACAAAAATGTATGAATGCACTTTGTAAGTAATGCAAAACTCGCGTGTTTCTTCACCAGGCGCAAACAAGACTTCCTTTCATTTTGAAAACTCACGTGTGCCTTAACCCTTTATGTACTGAATTATGAACTCATGAAAATTTTATCTTCTAAAGCATTTTTCATGAATTGTTTAAACTACATTAGAAGATTAACATAATCATTTAATAAATTTTAGAAAGATTTAAAAGGACTGAAGGATTTGGAAAGATTAATTAAATTTGAATTTATAAAGATTTTGTGTAATATCTATAACCCCCACTTAAATATTTTATTTTAAATATTTTTCTTAATATTTTGTAGATTTAGGAAATGGGAAAATATAATGTTTTTACAATAGAAATATTATTTGTGTAACGAATAATGCTTTTGGAACAAGTTAAAGTATACTGTATCACAACTAATCGATGTATTAAATGAAATTTATAACAAGCTATTTTAATGTTACTTATAAGTACCGTCAGAAGATAAAGGTTTTAATTTGCTGCCCCGCCTACCTTAGGAGTAACTAATCCCTTTTACGTCTGATGAAGGAAAATACAGTTTTTTATACATATGTTCTGTATTAGTTATTTTTATGTTGTTTTAAGAAGTTTTCTTATATTGTGATACATAATTTATTAACACAATTTAGTGACATAGTGATTTTAAAATACTAATTTGCTTTTGATGAAATGTATGCAGGAAGGGCATGGGTTTCTATCAACGAATACTAATCCAAATAACGAAAGTTCAAACTTGGATCAATATATTAAATTATGATTATTAAAAAAACAGTTTCGAAACAAAATTTATATGTTTGAATGTACACCATGCGCAAAGGTCTATCCTCATTAATTTATATGGTGTAATTTTCTTCTACATGGTTATGGAATCGAAAAAAAGACATTTATTGAAAAAAAATTATATAATTTTTTAAAAATATATATAAATGCAGTTATATTTATTTGAGTAATTATCAGAAATATATCATGCATATTTAAAGAGAATTTAAAAACTTAACGTAAGATATGAAATCATTAAATTGTATATGATAATTGTTTGTAAGTAAAATAATTATATTAATAAAACATAAAGGAGAAAATAAATGAGAAAGTAATTTGATAATTTTAGACGTTAAATTAAAATATTCTCTGTAATTGTATACTAATTTAATATAAAATAACAATTAAAGATTTATATCAGTAAGAATTTGAAAATTGATAAATAAAATAAACATTGTAAAGCAATTTCCCGTTTAATACGTTTTTTATTGTATTTCTCATTAAAAGTTTAGTTAATACATATCATTTTGGTTTTATAATTCAAATTATTAAAAATTTTAAACATCCTATAAATTTAAAACATTTCCCTTTTTAGAAACTTTTTATTATATTTATCATTAAAAGGTTTTATTTAACATATAACAAGAAAAAGAAGTAATTTTAATGCAGGGGCAGAGGAAGTTTTTACAATGTTTTCAGAAAATAATTAAACATAATTTGAGACAACAAACTGAGCAGTAGACACAGGGAACCATCTGTGTAAATTTATTCACAGGACAAGCTAGAATTAATGTGGGCAGCATAAGATTAGCATATATATTAGGGATATGTACTCCATTACAAATTGTCTGTTTAAGAAATACAGATACATATCACAGAATTTGAGCAAACGTTCTAGTAATGAGATTATTTATGGATAAACCTGCAAAACGGGAGTCATAATTATTATAATTATCGAAATAGGAAAATACAGCAAAGTTAAATAATAAAAAATATTCGAAGCATTGATTTTAGATAAGCGAAATACATATGCATTTATTGAAATACTAATAATAGTAATAAAAACTTCAGTTTATTTTTAATTATAATAGTTACTAAAAATGATAATGTAACTAATAAAATAATTATTTCTGAATGACTCAGATAGTATTTGAAAAACTTGAATTGTATGTTATTAATCATCATCCATGGATATGACATGGGGATGCAAAACAATAGTCATAATAATTATAACTATTCAAATAGGAAAATACATCCAAATCGAATAATAAAACATATTAAAAAGCAGAAAAACCAACGTTTAAAATGCACAAATAATATATGAAAAGCAGCAAACAGCTGTTTCGAATCTACTAGCGAGATTCTTCTTCAGTGCAAAAGGAACAGCGTGCTAGAAAAAGCAAGGCTGAGCAAAATCATAGACAGAGACGCGCTGGCTTTTATACCCTATGCGGGTGGCGAAGGCGCCGAAACAACCAATGAGAGAGAAGCAGTGGAAACGACTGGGTGGACAAGTAGCGACATCTACCGGAGAAGTAGAGAAAAGAAACCAAAAAAGGAGGAATTAAATTAACGCTTTCCAAATACTTGGAAAATCTGGAGTACTAGATAAATCATTGACTAAAGAGTGAGAATTTTTAATGATATGGTAAGCTTCCCAAAAATCAAGATCAAGGTTAGAAGAACAATTTTGGATAATGATGGCTGAGGAAAAATCGAACCTATGTTGAGAAGACCAAGAATGTTGAGCAATAGAAGAACGTTTGAGCTCCTGATTTTTAACATAACCTTCATGCTCTTTTAAACGAAATCTAAGAGCACGTTTAGTCTGACCAATATAAGAAAGACCACACTGACAAGAGATCTGGTAAATGCCCCAATTATCTAGGCGATCAACGGGGTGTTTGAGATTTGAAAAAGGGATTTTATTAACAGGAGAAAAAATAACTTTAAAATCAAACCTTCTTAGGATTTTAGCAACTTGCTGACTGATTTTAGGAAAAAATGGTAATACAACTGAAGTATTAGAGTTGGAATTAGAATGCTTTTCAGAATGGTCGGATTTCGTCAATTTCTTATAAATAGAATCGATAATGTTAGAGGAATAACCACGATCGACAGCAATAGCTTTGAGGTAATTAAGTTCAGCACTAAGTAACTGAGGAGTGGAACAAATATTAGTAGCCCGAAAAACAAAAGTATTGAAAGCAGCGAATTTCTGGTTAGGGGGATGAGAAGAATACCTGTGAGGTGGGAGACTGACAGCAAAAGGTTTACGAAAGACGGTAGTCTGAAAGCCATTTTCACAACGAATAACAAGGACATCCAGGAAAGAAAGACAGTTCTTGGTCTCAATTTCAGAGGTAAATTGAATGCAGGGATCAATGGAATTCATAATAGAGAGAATATGATTAATATCCGAATTCATTTCAATCAGGACATAAACATCATCAACATAACGAACATAGAACGGAAATTTTAAGATTTCAAAAAGCTTGACCTCAAAATAGTGCATATAAATATCGCATAAAATTGGACTAAGAGAATTACCCATAGCCAAACCGTCAATCATACGGAAGAAATTACCATTGAAAACAAAAGTATTTTGCGACAAGCAAGCGCGAGTGAGAAGTATAAGTTCCTCGATTTCAAAATAAGAGAAATGGAATTCACAAAGCCTTTTCTTGAGGCAATCTAAAGCTTGAGGCACGATGTTCCTTTTGCACTGAAGAAGAATCTCGCTAGTAGATTCGAAACAGCTGTTTGCTGCTTTTCATATATTATTTGTGCATTTTAAACGTTGGTTTTTCTGCTTTTTAATATTGTTGCACAAAGGCTTTATTTGCTATTTTTATAATAAAACATATTTGAAACATTGATTTTAACTAAGCGATATAAATATGCATTTATTAAAATAATAATAATAATAACTTTAGTTTATTTTTTAATTATAATAATTATTAAAAATGATAATATAACTAATAAAATAATTATTTCTGAATGACTCATATACTATTTCAAAATCTTGAATTGTATGTTATTAATCATCCTCCATGGATATGATATGGGGATGCAAAACGGTAGTCATACCCGTAAGGCATGGTGACGTCACGGCGACGTCGTTGTGAAGTCACACTGTGATTTTGTGACCGTCGATGTGACGTCACGTGACGTCGATGTGACGTCATAGTGACTAGAATGCGAGGTCTTTATGGCCGTTTTAGAGGTCGTTTGTGACGTCACATTGTGACCACTCTGTGAAGTCACGGTGTGACAAATTTGTGAAAAGTGTGTCATTTGTGACTATTTTGGCTTAACTTTGTGACGAACCTGTGACGACAGCGACAATGCTTTGACGTCACATTGTGACTAATTTGTGAAATATGTGTCATTTGTGACGAACTTGTCATAAACAATGTGATGATTTCAAATGAAAATCAAATTTCAAATTAATTGCTTAAAAGGACAAAGGCCAACATAGAGAAAAAGATTCCAAGCCGGGACTCGAATCCGGGCCATCAGAGTAGCGCACTGACATTCTACCGACTAAACCACATGGAACGAGATATAGCCTGGAAAATTTCTTACTAGTACATGTTTGCAAGGCTACAAACGCAGCACAAGATGGAATATTTATCGTGAGCCGCCAACATCGGGTAAACACGAAACTTAATTAAATCCAGCATCGATTCAAACTATATAAATACTTGGAAATTTTTCCATAGAGAACCATTCGCCTTGCATACAATATTTCAAATGAAAATCAAATTTCAAATTAATTGCTTAAAATGCAATTTTAATTTGAAATTTGATTTTCATTTGAAATATGCAAGGCGAATGATTCTCTCTGGAAAAATTTCCAAGTATTTATATAGTTTGAATCGCAGCTGGATTTAATTAAGTTTTGTGTTTGCCCCATGTCGGTGGCTCATGATAAATATTCCATCTTGTGTTGAGTTTATAGCCTTGAAAACATGTAATAGTAAGACATTTTCCAGGCTGGGTCTCGTTCCATGTGGTTTAGTCGGTAGAATGTCAGTGCGCTATACTGATGGCCCGGATTCAAGTACCGTTATGGAATTTTTTTTCACTATGTTGGCTTTTGCGCCTTTTAAGCAATCAATTTGAAATTTGATTTCCACTTGAAATATTGTTTGCAAGGCGAATGTTTCTCTCAGGAAAAATTTCCAAGCATTAATACTGTGATGATTCTTGTTATAAACACTGTGATGAATTTTAAAATAAAGTTTTGCTTGAAATATACAATATTATCTTTTTACCGTACTTTTTAGCAAAGTATCGCTATTTTGGAGTCCTATTCTTCTAAAATACTTAATTTTTACACTGAAAAAAACAATGCTTATCAACTGGCATCCTTTTTTATTAAGTTCTAAGCTTGATCTTGAGTTCAAGCTTTATATTAAGAATGTGTAAGTTTTTATGGGTTGTGATTTGTTATTATTTTATTAAATACGAACATGGAGTCTAACGGATATTAATATATTTCCTATTTAAAGAAGAATAAGATAAGCCATATTTATTTAAATTTTTTATTCCCGTGTATATTGTATTTTGTTAATATGAGCTAAATAGATTTGGTATGATGTATAGGAAATGACTGATCTGGGAAATAGATAAAACAAGTAAGAAAAATCATGCGCTAAGCATAGATTATAAAGCACTTTCCAACGCTTCCTGAATGCTTTAACTAGACATCGTAATTTAAGGAAATAACGTAAATAAGATAACTAAGTAAATATTTTAGAAAACACATAAAACATTTGAAAAACTGATTTTAGCAGTTACCGTCCATAGCCAAGTATGTTTTCCAATTCTTTTGAATAGCCCTGTATTTAATCTGTAGGTTGATATATACTAGTATATAATGTGAAAATTTAGTTTAGCAAGAAAACGCATAACAGGTTGAAATTCTTATTCAGCAATTTATACTAATATATGAAAGCATACTTGAATACTGTTGTACAACCCTGTAGTTTAGCTAGAATCTTTATTACACGCCACTATTTAGTTAAAATTTAATTCAAATTAAAACACTCTTAAAACTGCTGAAATCACATTTCCAGAAATTATAATTTATAGACGGCCATATATCCATTTCCTTGCGTGACCCTGTGTATCATTTTATCCATATTCTACAAACATTTCTTAGTAAATTAAGTGCAGTTCAACATAAAAATCCATAACTCATCTAAAAAACACCTTTAAGCAATTTGCGCCCATACCCCTTAACTCTTACGTATACTTTTGTGTAGCCCTGTATATGAATTATAGCTTTTATATACACCATATACTATGCATAAATATAGAGAATCATAAAAGCACATATTATAATTAAAAATGCATTTCCAGCAATTATCGCTAATGAACAGTACAATATCAACTTTTATAAATATCATAAATTATAAATATTTTTTTATAAATATTATAAATATCAAATTTTAAAAAGTATAATAAAGCAGTTTAATCTATAAACTTGTTATCAGGCATTAAAAACGCTTTATTTCAATGCTTAAATGTCATATTTTATTTTTTAATGCGAAGTATCGAACGTGTATCGAAAACGTAGAAAATGAGTTTACAATCGAAGAAAATTTAATAACTGATTCTGAATGTCTACAATTAAATGTTTGATTAAAATCACGAACAGTAAAAACGTGCTTACATACAATTTAAAAAAATAAATATACCAATTTGAAAAACACTAAATAATTAGTATTTATAATTGTATTATTAAACAACAACAAAGTACAATAGATGAATTAAATGTATTATTAGATTTAACAATTTCTCAAAAATCTCTCCATATGTTACAAGGAATTCCTATTATTTTATAATTTTGGCAAGTGTTAAATCTGAAAACATTGATATGAAGATTTAGGATCTTAAATAATAATTTAAAATACTATTAGCAATGAAAAAAAGTCTTTCAAAAGTTTCAAAACTATAGTATGTAAAACGACATTTCCCATTCAGTATAATGTTAATTTCTAATCTGAAAAACAATTCCAGACCAGTTTCTTTCTATAGGTATAATATAAAACTATTTAACTCATCTCACCAAATATACAAAACAAGAATAAACAATTTAAATTAAATAAGACCTACTTTTTAAGCTCCATAAATTAATTATTAATATCCGTGTGTATCCGAAAATGGCGACGTCTTTTTCTTCCATTAAAAAAAGCACACGCAAAAGCTTACATTTTAGACTATTAACTTACCGCATCTGTTAGAACAAAAAGTTCTCTGTTTACCCTGCGGTATCGTGGCAGACGATTTTGGGCAGGTGGATTTGGAACTTACATGTGCAATCATTTTATGAGACTGTCTGTATTTAAATTTTTGTATTTGAAGAATTTTCCAATGTATTTTACCTTTTCTTTTTATAAGTTTTAACCCCCCTCCCCCTTCCCTTTTTCTAAGTAAAGATTGTTTCACACATAATAAATACAAAATATCTTCTTAAAAAATAATAAGATATAAATAAATATCGAGGATAAAAAAATTTTCTTTGTGAATCGTCATTCTTTTCATGTTAATTTCCTGTAGAATAAAACAAATCGTAAAATAACTTTTTTTTGAGTCATATCTCTAAAACACAAATTTGAAATACGAATAATAAATTATATCATGGGTTTTGCATAAATATTCTGTTTTTTTTATTCGAAAAATGCTAATTTTATTTTAAAAGTCTGAAAGAAGTAGAATTTTTTTAAAAAAAATAGTTACTTAAAAGAGGTACACTAACAGGAAAAAATATGACTTGAATGCAAATTATAAAGCAAGAAATGTATGTATGACTAAACTCTGAAGACTCTTTCTACGTGTTCATTAAAAGCTGCAGACTTAACTATAATAGAATTTTTTTTAGTTTGAAGCCACAAAAGTTTTTCGAATACCAGTGGTCGGTAAAAATAAATTCAAAATTTTCCTTCCTGCAAACTAAATATGTAAAGTATATTTAATATTCCTAATTCTAAATATATTATTCAAATTGCTCCAGCACGTACCATTTTTCCGAGAAACACTTTTATAATAATAAGTATAAGAGAAGGATTATTATATTAAATTGCAATACTAGATAAAATTGAAATCAGGAAAAAAGTATATTTTCACTCTCTTAGATATCAAATTGATAAAATATAGCATGAAAATATAGTTTGTTGATACTTATACCGTGCATTTTCCTTTATATGCCCCCCTCCCCCCACCCTATCTTTTCGTGTCTGAATTTACTATTTGCTATCCACTAATATATTTTCATTCCTTATGCAGCTGTAACTCGGGCCTTTTTAAAACATTTCTCTTCATTTTCAAAGATTTTTGAAGTTCATATTTTTCTCACACTGTGACTTACAATATGGGGGGATTTTTTTGTGAGTGTGACGTGACCTACGTTACATGCAGTGACATAACAATTCTTTTTTATTGCCAGAAAAATAAAATTTTACAGTACCATGTTTTGAAGAATTTTTGTAATTTTTTAAAGTTTTCTAAGAAGTTCACATCTCAGTCACAATGTGACATCACTGAGTGGTGGCATTTCGGTCACAGATGTGACGTGACCACAGTGACTCACAGTGACGTCACAACGACGTCACTGTGACCATGCATGCTATGAGGGTAATAATTATAACTATCCAAATAGGAAAATACAACAAAATTAAATAATAAACAATATCCCAAACATTGATTTTAACTAAGTAAAATAAATATGCATTTATTAAAATAATAATAATAATAATAATAATAAATTTAGTTTCTTTTTAATTACAATAATTAATAAAAATAAAAATGTAACTAATAAAATAATTATTCCTGAATGACTCCGATATTATTTGAAAAGCTTGAATTGTATGTTATTAATGATCATCCATGGGCATGATTTCTTGCAGTATCTCACATCTATATATGCAATAATTTCTAATATATGATAGATGGTCCTCATTCTCAATGGTCAATTATCACTTAAGTCCATATCATTAAATATTGAATATACAGGCATGCAGTTCTCATTAATAATCTTGCGCAAAAAAATAATAAAAAATCTAATTTACTAATTTTGTCTAGTTTGATTTAAAAATCTAAAAGCTATAAAAATATATATTTATATAAACTTCATTTATCAACAGGGGCAATTCCTTAATACTACATTACTTCCTATATAGTAATTTTCAACTGATTTTTAAAATTTCCTCCTGATTTTTAAAAAATAAAAAAAAAATTAGAGCATGTTTCAATCTTTTCAGGAATGTCTGTATAGAGCCATTATTTCAGTGATTTAAAATCTAATTTCGTTATTCTAATAACAATAAAAACAATAATTTACCCTTATATTACTGCAGCAAATGCGCCGTTTTAATTCAGAACATTTTCAAAAATCTCCCAAAGTTTTTAATTTACTTTTCCACATAGTTTTTAGTATAGGTACTCAGCAGAAAAGTGACACTGGCTTACAGCATATTTAATTAGCTCCCAAACATCCCACTTTCTACTTTATTACTGCATTTGGGATAGTAAACCTTCCTCGAGTGAAGTCCACAAAATTATTAAATATCACTGCCAATACTTTGCATTGTATGATTTTTTTTTCAGATAATAACTTTAAATTATAAGTATTAAAATAATCCAATAAAAACAAATATATACTCTAAATAATTTTAAGCGGCGAAGTTGCCTAACAATAGAAGAATCAAACATTAGGCAAAACATTAAATTCATAATTCCAATTATCGATTAATAAATCTTATTTACAAAAAAGAAAAAAAATATACACTAAATTAAAAGGAATCCAAACACCATAGATTAATGCTCACCCAAATAGTGACTATTAATTAATAAGTAAAAATGCTTACTGAAATAATTGAGAATATTGAAGATATAAATTTTCTCATGCATTTTCATAGTATTATCCTACCAGAAGGCGAGCACACAATTGTAACGTTGGAGATCGCGGGGTGACTGGATCACCCACTCAGTTTTATACGAAAAAAGAAAACTATGAAATAGAAACAAAAAAATTATTTGATTATAAACAATAAGTGCATTCATTCATTAAGATCGTATTTAAGAAAATATACTTCTTTAGTTGAGAAAGCTTTTTTAATATTTGAAGGCGCGCGCACAACGGTGACGTTGGAGATCGCGCGGGCTGACTGGATCACTTTAATCAGTCTTTTGCAAAAAATGTACTATATATTAGAAACAAATCATTTGAGTATTAAAAAAAACAAGAGTATTAATTTGTTAAGAAAAGCGCGCAAAACAACAGAAACATTTGAGAAAACTACATTGCTTAGAATGAGAAATTTCGAAGCAATGATGGTCGCGTAGGGGACTGAGTCATCCCACTACTACATGGATACCAAGAAATGGTTGTTTAACGCGAAGAAAAGAAAGGCAAATACTAGAAAACAGCAATTCTGCTTTTTCAGAACTTACTGTCGCCCCCTATGAAATATATATATAAATAGTTCAAAACGTATTTCAATTTTAAGACTTAAAGCACACGTTTTTGTTTTATATAAAATGACGTCATTGGCATCCGCTTAAGAATTCCACTTTTAAATATCTGCAATCAAGTATGCATAGGACGTCTCTATCGCATAATAATACACAGATGAAGCAAACAGATGCCTTCATTCAAGAAACTCAACAAAAATAACGGCTATCTAATGATTCATAGGCCTTTATTTGTTTGTAAAATTAATATACTTAAAATTAAATATAGTTTATAAAGCTCCATGTTTTAACAGAAATCATTCGTTTATATTTTTTCAAAATAGCACGTATTTTAATTACATTTTCTTTCGGTTGTTATGAGGAAAATGGCGACAAAAATATGTAATTATTATTTTACCACTATTTTTCTTTACTTTCTACAGAAATGGATTACCTCCGTTGTCAGTATTAAGCAAATGTCTCTAAAAACTACAAAATAATAATAATAATAATAATATTTCAAAAATAAATTGAGATGCAGTTTTTAACCCCTTAATTCTCGCTCCCGTCATATTCTCGAGCTGTATCTTTTACTCAAATTGTTTGATTCCCACCAGTTTTACATAATAGTGAAATTGGGTATATTTTGGTATCGTTTTTACTGTCATTAAATAAGGTGAATATTTCTTTTTCATAAAAGTGGTGCCAATAAGCAATTTGAAATATTCAACCGTAATTTAATTCTAGCGTTAAGGGGTTAAACAAATTGCATTTAAAAGCACATTTTTCCCCAATATGGCGAGATAAAAATTGAATATGGGCGATGTTTAGAAATTAAAAAAATTACTTTGGAGTATTTAATCGTACGATGATACATCTACTTTGTTTATTGCTGGCTTCTGTAAGGTAACGTTATTTTTTCGAGACGACACAAAATAAACTGGGAAAAAGGAATAGCATACTGGGAGCTAAAAAACAATTCTATACAAACCAAGTCGAGAGTCAGACAGGAGGGTACTTAACCCCTTCGCGACGGGAGCCTTTTACGAAATGTTTAATCTTTTGTCACCATTTTTTAAAACAGAAATGTGTATCTTCTTGAATCGAGAAAATACGCTGATTAAATAAGGCAAATTTTACAGTAAAATTTTACAGTTGAGAAAAACAAGGATTCTGAGCGCTTCATGCGGCACGTATACGGGTCGCTCGTCCCAAAGGGGTTAAAGGATGATTGATTAAAGATAGACATTTACCCCCCGAAAATGTTGTTATTCTATGAATGGAATGTCGCTGTGCCCCAAAACCTATATTTGTCATAAACTGTTCATACAACGATTATTTTATAAAGAAAATGAACTTAAACGATGATCAAATTAAAAGTAGCAATACATTAAAAATAGACGTCCTCACCAACGCTCGATCAATGATCACGAAAACGGCCTCTAAAATTGAATGAATTATTTAGACGATGTAGTAAAAATAAAAACATGTCAACTTAAATTGAATTATTTATCATCGTCATTTTATATAATTCGATGCTAATTGCTTTACTTCTACCAATTCCGGACTAGAAAAAATGCCGATGGGAAAAAAACTGTCTAAAGGGTGTTTCAAAACTTATCATTCAAATTTCGTGACAGGTAGGGGATACGTCAGGAAACCGATTTTACATAGGAAAGTATGTCCGCAAATGTACGCATGGCATGTAGAAGGCGCTGTGCGTACCGAACCTTCCATTGCGTCCCAATCGTTTTTTTGACTTTCCTAAAGATAGTATTATTTCTTCTCCTATTATTACTTCACATTTGGAAGTTTGAATTGCAATTATTTCTTCAGTACGGCTTTTTTTTTTTTTTTTTTTTTTTTTTTTTTTTTTTTCGTTTCCAGCTCTATCACTTTTGAAAATTCGATTCGAAATGCCCACTTTGACAGCCTTTTTTTGAAATATATTCTGCCTTTATCAAAATATTGACCAATACAGCACATTATATAGTTTCTGAATAATCGATCCTGCAAATTAGATGCGTTTGAGAACAGAAATGAATTTAGACATGAGTCAGGAAATAAGCCGTTTGAATTTGAGTACACCCTTAATACGATAATTTTTTCGTCAACCCCTATTTTTGTTTATTTTTATTTATTTATTTATTTATTTATTTTCCTGAAAATGTTGATCCTATCAAAAACTTGTGAATTTGAGAGTTGTAGTTAATATTCAGAAGATGTACAAAAAAATTTAGTGGGTTTGATATAATTGTGAATTGACGAAGTTATGAATTTTTCCTACTTCAATCCCTCCTTTTTGTTTTCGTTTTTGATTGTTTTTTGCAGTAAGAGTTCATCCTATCAAAAACTTGTCAATTTAAAAGATGTAGATAATATTAAGAAGATTTATAATAAGTTTACGTGAATTTTACACCTGAAGAATTGACAAAGTTATGATTTTGTCTCTCCTACAAACCCTATTTTTGCCACCTTTGAGCCCATTTTTAATTTTATCAAAAAGCTGTGATACTTAAAGTTTTGGCCCTTTACTTACAAGTAATAATAACTTTAAACTGATTTGATATGCATAAAAATTAAGAACTTATCGGGGTTTTTCGGTTTTCACAAATCTCCTCCCTATTTCCACCTACTAGATCCGAATTTGCCCATTAACGAACTTGACCGAGATTTTATGCCCCTTGATTTTATGTATCAGTTTGGAAGAGATTTGTGTATATGGATAGATAGATAGATAGATAGATAAAGTTTTTTTACTGGGGGTGGTTTTGAGTTCTAGGGTTCCTGATCGGTGTAGATCAGCAAAACTTTTTCAGAAATTCCAACATAGGAGAGAATGTAATATGTAGTATTTCATACGAAATCTACCTAAAACAATATGGCAAATAATTACATCGAATCTCCATTAATGATCTTGCTATTATGTTCATTAATAAATAAATCTTCTGCGTATTGAAATAATTGTGAAAATATAATATTTCTTACTCTCATAGTTTTTCATCGTACACAACATTATGTACTGCTAACTTACTATTTATTATTTTCTTTAATTAAAAAAAAATGAAGATCTTCAAGCAAGCCAAATACAAAAACCTGTGTGTGTCATAAACTATTTAGAAAATCCCATGCGCAAATATTTCCATAAATAAAGTCTGAATATCAGAAGATATTTTTTATCATATTTCTCATCTGACTGCGTATAATATATAACTACAGTATACAGATATTAATGCAGAAGGTAAAATAATTATTTAACTTTAAGCAGTTTTCATAAAAATGCTTACATCAAACATTTAAATTTCCCCACACATTTCTGTACAATTTAGTAATAGATTCTTTAGTGTTTTATAAAAAATGTATTACTATAATTATGTTTTTGTAATGGAAAATCACATTATTGCAATCCTAACATCAGATTAAAATTGTTCAGAAAATTGACCAAGATATAATGATAATCTTTTGTGTATATTCCGTCATTAAACATACAAAGACTAATGGGAAGTACATAAAATTAGCATATATATTGCATAAATATGTTCCAGTACAACTTATCTGTTTATCAAATAAATAGGTGTAATGTATAAATACTGTATCTGGTCTAGTAATGGGCTTATTTATGGATATTGATATTATAGGAAATAACATAAGTATAAATCAAATGTAATTATACCCTGCAAGTGAATAGAAAAGGGGCAAACTCGGATTTGTATAAGAAAAAAAGGAATGGATATCGTTTTGGAAAAAAAAAAAAAAAAAAAAAAAAAAAAAAAAAAAAAAAAAAAAAAAAAAAAGATATTTTTAGAATTTTATTTGGAAAGCGAATTTAATTTTTTTTTACTATGGTAATACTAAAAATTGGATGATTAAGTTAGTTAACAATTATTAAAATACTAGTTGCTTTACAACATTTGCATTGCATGAGAACTTTTACATTTTTTGGTTAAAAAAAACTAATTTAATTTAATTTTATATTTTGAAAAGATTTATAATAATAAATATAATAATTTTTTATCATCATTTACAATGTAAATTAATTGAAAATGACACAAATCACATTTTGCAAGTAACAGGATTTCAACGCAATTATAGTAGGAGAAATGTTTTTAATATTGCACCATTGTCTTATATGGCACGCCTCATGATCTCGTCAAGTAGGTGCTGTCACCTGGCAAAAACTGCCTTAACTAGTGTCTAGCGGCAGTTATATGAGTTATTTTGGTGCAGCTGTGTTTAGTCTCTGTTATATTTTTTAAGTTTTGTTCAAACCAAATTTTTTGTCAGCTTCATCAAACAAAGAAAAATAATTTTTAAAGTAAGTGCTATTATTAATTATTATAACGTAAATAGAACCACATAATCATGTAGTTTAAATATATATAGCTTTTAGACTATTTCTATTCTTAGTTTCACGGTAGAGCTGGCTGTATTGCAATGTTTCGTTCTTCCCAATATCGCACCCCTACTGTAGTCATAATATCGTCCACTGTGCGATATTACGCAAACTATTTTATTTAAAGGTCTAAATGTCAACTTTTTTATTTATGAAGGAATTTCTAAGACTTTTTTTTTTAAGAATGTATGATCCCTTTGAATAAAAACATATACCAAGACCATGAATTTGCATTGGTTGAATCTGCTGAGACTTCTTACAAACATGAACATTCAAAAGATTATGTCTGTCCAACATTGAAAAGTCGTGCAGCTGAAAGAATTCAAATTAGACAGGAACAACTGGAGTCCCAGCCTGTATCCAGTGGTCTTGAGTAACCTGTAAACAAGAGTGACAAGTTTAATGGAAAAAAGTCCAGCTGTGTATCCTCATTGCCATTAGCAAATGATAGCAAAGTTTTTCGATGGAAATAAGACCTTTGCCACATGTGATTAAAAAAATGTTCAAGTAAACAAAATAGGACGTCCAAGTTTCTCAACAATGGTTCTGGCAAGTACTCCATAAAAAATAAAACTTGTTAAAGATCTTGCTAAAAAGAAAAAGATTAAGGTTGAAAAAATATTTTTATCCCAAAAAGTGCAAATTGAAAATAAATAAACAAAAACAAAATACTACCTAAGAAAGAAGCTATTTAAACGAAGAAAAAAAAACATGAAACATCAGCCATTTTTGGAGACATCCTCAGAATCAGACGAAGATCCTGATCAACCATTGACAGTGTCTACTGACGACAAAGACAGCGAAACTGATTGTGAATGTCCTCTCTGTAGCAAGCTCAACAGACAGTTGTGGAGAAAAATGGATCATTTGTATTAAATATCGCATTTGGTGTCATGAACAATGTCTATAGCTACTGACTGCAAAACCAACATTTGTGATTTCTGTTTAAACGGCCAATTTCCATTCATATATAAAAAATGACGATCTATAGCTTGACATATTTATAAAGTATCATAATCTGACAAAAATGAGTTCTTTATTAAATATATTAACAATACAAAATGTCTTATTTACTTTCCGTATTCCATTTTTATGACTACTGTAAAAAAGTATTCTAAAAATTGCCCTGTGCGATATTATAAATACGCAAAGTAATGTGATATATATTAGGAGTAATGTAATAAAAATGATAAATATTAGGAGAACGTTGTTCCGAAGGTCCTAAATGTACCTTTTGTGTATTATATTTTTTATTATTTTATTATTTGAACTATTGAACAGATTGTGTGTAGCATGAAGAGTCAATAACGCACCTACAATAATCACGTTAAAGTTATGAGTTAAATTGAAAAATACCAAAAAAGGGCGTAAATAACAAAGGGTGTTCCATAATAATTGAGTGTAAAATAATAAATCAAGAAATATATTTACATCAAAAAGTACATCATTCTTCTTCAAAATACCTTCCCTCAGATGATATGCAACGGTCCCATTGGTCGACACACTTTTCAAAATAATTAGAGTAACTGTTTTCTGGAAGCTGCTTCAAAGAACCCTATACTGCTAAAATAATTTCAGAATCTGATGTTGAATCTGTCATAATCACTTGTTGCGGACTTGATAAGGTGTCAAAATGTTTCAACCAAGTTTCATCACCTGTTATTACAATCTTTAGGAAATTCAGATCAGTTTGTTTCCCTTATCAAGTTCGCAACAAGTGATTCTGACAGATTCAACAACAGATTATGAAGTTATTTTAGCAGTGTAGGCTGTAGGGTTCTTTGAAGCAGCTTCAAGAAAACGACCTCTCTACTATTTCGAAAAGTGTGTTGAACGATTGAACCGTTCGTGTCATCTGAGAGAATTTGTTTTGAAGAAGAATAGTGTATTTTTTTTATGTAAATATATTTATTGATATTTTATGATTTTACTCTCAGTTATTATGGAACACCCACAGTATATAAAATTTTAAAAAGGTGTAGCAGACATTACCTATAAAGATTACCTTCATAAAAAGTAGCCATAGCGGACAACAAAGTTATATTCTTCTAGAGAATTTTGGGTAAGGATGTGAAGAGCTTGCTATTATTGTCAAGTTAATATTTGTTTAAATATCGTGGGAAAAAAAGAAACTTAATTTAATTCTACATCTTTAAAATATTTATAACACAAATTTTAATAAATTTGTTATTATAAACAAGAAGACATATTTACAATGAAATTAACTGAAAATTACATAAACCACATTTTGTAAGAAACGTGATTTCGGTGCAATTATAGTAGAGCCATTGCTACCATTGATTGATTGTAGAGCCAATGATTGTAGTATAGTACCTTTATACAAATAGCCATTGACGAACAATAAAATTTCATTCTTCTAGAGAACTTTTGTAAGGATGCGAATAGCTTGCTTTTATTGTCAAGTTAATATTTGTTTAAGTATCGGGGAAAAACATCTTAATTTAATTCTATATCTTGAAAATATTTATAACACCAATTTTAATAAATTTGTTATTATAAACAAGAAGTTATTTTGAAAATTAAACACGTGAATTATCACATTGCTAACTAAGCATAAACCAACAGAGCGAAAAATGTCCAAGCCGGGAATCGAACTCGGGCCAAGCTTTTATTATAAGCGTTTATTATATATAGCGTTTATTAAGCCTTTATTTCAATCGTAATTTAACTGCTGAAAAGTGGCTGAAAATTAATTAAAATTGTATATTCACCGATGCTGGATTCCTTAGCGTCTCATGTAACGCCATAAGATTGTGTGCTCATGAAGACTTTTCCATCTTGTAGTTGCGGTAGCAGTCTTACCAACTTATGTGAGTGAGAGATTCCAAGCTGGGCATCGTCCTCGTGACTTAGTGGTAGAGAACTGGAGCGCTATTCCAGGTGCCCGGGTTCGATTCCCGGCTTGGACATTTTTCTCTCTGTTGGTTTACGCTTAGTTAATAATGTGATAATTCACGTCTATAATATTCAACCCTTTCAAGCGTAATTTCACTGCTGAAAAGTGGTTGAAATTTAAAAAAAAGAAGATATGTTTATAATGTAAATTATCTGAAAATTACATAAACCACATTTTGAAAGTAACGTGATTTCGGCGCAATTAAAGTAGAGAATACCTTTATAAAAAAGAGAGATATATGGGCAATAAAATTCCAATCTTCTGAAGAATTTTAGTAAGGATGAGAACAGCTTGCTTTTCTTGTCAAGTTAATAATGTTTAAGTATCGGGGGAAAAAAGAAACTTAGTTTAATTCTACTTCTTGAAAATACTCATAACACTAATTTTAATAAATTTGTTATTATAAAGAAGAAGTTATGTTTATAATGTAAATTAACTGAAAATACATAAACCACATTTTACAAGTCACGTGATTTCGACGCAGTTATAGAAGAGAATACCTTTATAAAAATAACCATTGACGGACAATAAAATTCCATTCTTCTAGAGAATTTTGGTAAGAATGTGAACAGCTTGCTTTTATTGTCAGGTTAATATTTGTTTAAGTATCGAGGGAAAAAAAAAACTTAATTTAATTTTATATCTTGAAAATATTTATAACACTAATTTTAATAAATTTGTTATTATAAAGAAGAAGTTATGTTTATAATGTAAGTTAACTGAAAATACATAAACCACATTTTACAAGTCACGTGATTTCGACGCAGTTATAGTAGAGAATACCTTTATAAAAATAACCATTGACGGACAATAAAATTCCATTCTTCTAGACAATGTTGGAAAGAATGCGAACAGCTTGCTTTTATTGTCAGGTTAATATTTGTTTAAGTATCGAGGGAAAAAAAACTTAATTTAATTTTATATCTTGAAAATATTTATAACTCTAATTTTAATAAATTTGTTATTATAAACAAGAAGTTATGTTTGTAACGTAAATTAAGTTAAAATTACATAAACCACATTTTGCAAGCAACGTGATTTCGGCCCAATTATAGTAGAGAATACCTTTATAAAAATAGCTATTGACGAACAATAAAATTCCATTCTTCTAGAGAATTTTGAGTAAGGATGCGAAGAGCTTGCTATTATTGTCAAGTTAATATTTGCTTAAGTATCGGGAGGGGGTGGGGGGACTCAATTTAATTCCATATTTTGGAAACATTTATAACACTAATTTTAATAAATTTGTTATTATAAACAAGAAGTTATGTTCACAATATAAATTAACTGAAAATTACATAAACCACATTTTGCAAGCAACGTGGTTTCTGCGCAATTATAGTAGAGAATTCCTTTATAAGAAAAGCCATTGACGGACAATAAAATTACATTATTCTAGAGGATTTTGGGTAAAGATGCGAAGAGCTCGCTTTTATTGTCGAATTAATATTTGTTTAAATATCGGGGAAAATAGAAACTTAATTAAATTCTACATCTTGAAAATATTTATAACACTGATTTTAATAAATTTGTTATTATAAACAAGAAGTTATGTTTATAATTTAAATTAACTGAAAGTTACACAAACCACATTTTCCAAGTAACGTGATTTCGGCTCAATTTTAGTAGAGAATTATGAAAAATAGCGATGGATGGACAACAAAATTCCATTCTTTTAGAGAATTTTAAGGATGCGAACAGTTTGCTATTTACAATCATTTTGTATTTTCACTGATAATGACACAACTTTAAGAAATAAGCTTCCAGAAACAGACTTATTTGAAAAGATATATATATAAAATATTTCAATAGTAACTTGGTTGCAAAACACTATAAAGTGAATATTGACTGTATCTAGCTAAATAATGGCGCCTTGGACCAAATATTGGCATAAAGTATAGCTGTAGTATTGGAGTGATTTTAGTTTGCTAATATTGGATGAATATAGGCAAGAAATATTTTTCTAATCTAAAAAGCCATAAAGACATTTTTATTGGTATTTTGTTGTCCACTTTTTAAATATAAATTCAATAATTAACTAATATTCGCATTGCATTGGAAATATTTGCTATGGATACAGGTTTGGTGTATACATACGGATACGGTGTATGCCGGTATGGATACGGTGTATAGATTCGCATTGTATCCGATCCGATGGATACTAGGGTACTTCTCGTCTCGTATTTGCTTCTCGTCTCATGTCACTTTTGATTGGATTAACACGCAAAGGGCTTTCTGTTAAACCACAAATAAATGTAAACTGAGTAATTCCAAATGGATGCCATAGTGATTAACCTTTAAACCGCTGATGACAGAAAAATGCATCCATTTAGAATATTTAATTCAAACATTTTAATGGATATACGTCATTTGTTTTATAATTTATTGTCTATGCAGATTAAAGTACAAAATATATATTTTTTATACGCACCCCTTACTCTTTAACTTGGATTTAGAACCATATATTGCACGGCGACTAACAAGAACCTCAGAGAAAATATCTCATTCTTTTAGTGCCCAAATCTGAGTTAGGATACTTATTAGTTTTTAGAATATTTTAATTGAATTTTATAGGTTCTTAATGATTTCTGACACTAAAAATTAAAAGCAGTCCAAAAAATCCTACACGAATGATTAATTTCTTCAGAGAATTTTCTGTTTTGGGAATTAGTTGTAAAACCATACATAGTTTAAGAAGAACTGAATTGTTTATATGACTAATGTTAACAGTTACTTGACATATTTTAACCTTTTATGCACTGACTTTTGAATTTTCTTAAGTATTTACATACGTATAATTTTCTTTTCTAAAAAAGTTATATTAAAAATATTCAACTGCAGAGACCTTTCCATTTACAGAGAGGATCATAATGCATTTAAATACATTGTTTTTTATAAGAATTGTGATATTTTCATAAGAGTATTTTTAGTTAATTAATCTCATTATTCTTGTAAATATCTTACAAAAAAGGGTAATAATTACCGATTTATTTAATCCGTTTTAATGAAAAAAACGTATCTAAATTCACATTATTATTATTCAAAAATTACAGTATTTTTCAGATATTAAAAAAGATAATTAGTATTGAGGTGAAGCAATTTCATAATAAATAATTCCGTAAATAAAGGGTTAAAAGCCATTTAACTGAAAAAAAAGTGTTCAGTGATTAAGATTTTGTAAATTATTTGAAAAAATGTCAGAATCGTAATCAGTAACCATTATAAAAAATAGCACTAAAAAAAGAGGGGATTATGAAACTATTAATAAGAGCCGTATTCATTTTTGTTAAAAAAAATTAATTCACACTTATTATTATATAGAGAAAAAAAATCTTCAGCGATTAATTCTTTTTTAAGTTACTTGAAATAGATGAGTATCCAAAAAAGTAAAAATTATAAACAATAGCATTTTCAAAGAGAAAAAAAAAACAGAAATTATGAAACTATTAATATGAGCCTTATTCTTATTTGTTAAAATAATTCATATTTATGATTATGTAACGAAAAAAAATAATAGACTTCCATAAATTGAATATCATCGATTATCATTAGAAGACAATACTAATTATTCTAAATACTTTCTAAACCACAGTCGTTTATTGTGCTTTTAACATATATTTTAACTATTGGGACTTATTAAAAGGAAACAAAAAAAGTAATTTGGTAATAAAAAAAATTCTATGCATATATAATGCTTTTAGTTCTCAATTATGCTCGGAAAATAAAATAATAAAAATAATAAAATATTTGTATCCATTCTTCTCATTTAGATCAGTGTTAATAATAGCAAACATTTTCAATACAGTCTTTTATTTTTGAATGTACAGTAATAAATTAAGCTTTTATCAAAAGTTTATTTTTAATTTTTTGTATATTAATTGCAGATATTGAGAAAAAAAGGATTATATACTCGCAATTATTTATTTTCGGCGTAATATTTTATCAGAGAATTAAAGAAGCAATAACATTATAAATGTATGCAAACCAAATTAATAGAAATAAAATTAAAAATAACTCGTTTATAATTATTAAGAGTAAAATTGTACAAAGAGTGGTATTTTGCTAAAAAAATTACATTTTCAGTTATAAGTAATTGATTTATATCTCGTGATTATAGCTAAGACGGCATATAATAGAAACACATTTTCAATTACAAAAAAATTAAAAAATAAATAATTAAGAATCAATTAAAAATCAAGTGTATATACGGTGCAGGTAGGGTTTAATACGAACCGAAACCGAATATTCTGCTGGAATCTAATCCGAAACAAGTCACGAAGGCGGAAAAAAATTCTGTCAATCAAAACGCGATCTGAACTAGTGATGGGCGATTCTCGAGAATTCGACAATCGAGAAAAATCGTCATCGTAAAAAATCACAATCGATACAGTCATCGATTAATTCCTAGAATCTACAATCGAGATGTTTTACAATCGATTATAACGAGAAAAGCTAAAAACAGTTATTGGAAAACTTAGCCATTATTCTGGCCGACAATTTCATAGTAGTGATAGGGCTTAGTGATGGGCGATTCTCTAAAATTTACCAATCGAAAAAAATCGTTATCGTAAAATACACAATCGATACAGTCATCGATTATTTTCGAGAATCTACAAAGGAGATGTTCTAGAATCGATTATTGAAATCATTGTTTTTACATATATATAATGCAGATTTCATTAAATATAGGGTAACTGAAAACAGATGGAATTAAAAGACAACAAACCAAAGGGAGGCTATAAAGGAGCCATAAGACTGGAAAAGTCTTGTAAGGGTGCACCCTGGTTGAAAAAAGCTGAAAAAACGCGAGTAGCTATGAAGCGGTAAGGGAAGTTTAAGTATCAAAAATTAGAATTTTTCGGCAATTAGCACCAAAATGGCCAAAGGAATAAGAATCAAAAGTACCCCCTAGTGGCAAAAACATGAACTAAAGGATGATAAAAGGGATCAAAATTTTTTTATTGATTTTTCTACGTCATTTGAGATTGGATCTTTAATTTCCCCATTTTTAGAAAGACTTCGACTTGAATACATGAAACGAACCCCCGCGGGGAGCTAAGTAGGGGGCAGGGGCAAGGAAAGTGCATAATATGAATAAGTGGTCACAGGACTTTCCAACGATATGTCACATGAGGGGTGTCGGCTAAATTTAGAAAAGTGCGGGGCAAAGTAAGGGGAGGGGCGCGGGCGATATATAAAATGAAATAGTAGTCACAGAGCTTTCCAATGATATATCACATGAGGGGTATCAGCAAAAGATAGAAAAGAGTCCCAACTCCCAGGATTCCAATTATCGTTCCCCCGAAATATACCCTGCACATCCTTCTCTTTGAAATTTTCATATATTAAAAATTATTTATCGGAGGGCTCCGTAAAAAAATCCGATCTAAAATGTTTAAAAACGCTACAATTTCAAAAAAGTTCGAAAAGTGCCTCTCTCAGGGCGCCAAAATAGGGAGGGAAGAAGAAAGGTTCATAATATGAAAGAGTAACTTTCCGATGATAACCGAAAACTTTCCGATGATATATCAAATGACTGGTCCAAAAAAAGTTTGAAATCTACCCATCCCACGTGGGATCCCTCTTTTATCCCAGAATATACCCGGAAATCACGCAGCCCCACTTTTCACCCACAGCACCCCCACGCAGCCACCAAAATTTTATATTTAATAAATAATATTTATCGGAGAGCTCCCTTAAAAAACCTCATTTAATGATATTTATTGTAGAAATCTCTACAATTAAAAAAAAAAAATCACCCCCGCACCGCTCCCCCCCCTCCCGCCCCCTTCCGGAATTCAAGTCTGGGAGGAGAAAGGTTCATAATATGAAAGAGTGGTGAAAGGACTTTCCAATGGAGAGGTTTGGTAAAAGTTGGAAAATTACCCGCCCCCCCCCCCCTTTGTCCACTCTCGCGCCCCCCAGAATTCACTCACCTTCCTCTTTGAACTTTTTATATTTAATAAACAGTATTTATCTGAGTCTCCAGGTATGGGGCAGCTTGGCAGGGCTAAAATAAGAGAAACATTGAAAATTCGGGGCAAAATGACACTAAATTTAACAGTAAAGTTTGAAACTAGGACTATACAGAACTGAATACATAAACCACTATGCTTCATAACCCACATCGGTTAATAGCAATAAAAAGATAAGTGCCAGTTAAACTGATGGCATTGAGCTCACAGGTTATTCACATTAATTGTATATTATACTCTTATTTCAAAGAATAATGTCCCTCAAAAAATAAATGAAGGGAAATATCCCCCGTTTGTCCATTTTATACTTAACCAATGAACCTCCAAATCTAATCAGGGAAACTCCTTAACTATAATAAATCAGTATATCAAATTTGTAGCAAATCAGATAATTCTGCATGAAAAAACAGAAACATATCGCTAAATTAAGGGTGGTCTAACCCCTTTAACCCTTTTATACTTAAATAATGAATCTCCAAATCTAATCAGGAAAGCTCCTTATCAGAACGAACATAGAAAAAAAAATAAATTAAAGTAAATTGAATAATTCTCCATGAAAATCCCTTTATCCAAATTAAGGGGAGGGGACTTGCCCCCTTTTCGCCCTTGTATACTTAACCAATGAACCTCCAAATCTAATGAAGGAAGCGCCATATCGCAATAGATCGGGATATTAAATTTGAAGCAAATCGAATAATTCTGCATGAAAAACCCTTTTATCTAAATTAAGGGGGAGGCCAGCCCCTCTCCTTTATACTTAACCCATAAACCTCCAAATCTAATCAAGGCAGCTTCTTAACATAATAAACCGGTATCCCAAATTTGGAGCAAATCGAATAATTCTGCACGAAAAACCCATTTATCTACATTAAGGAGGGGTCTACCCCCCTTTCCCCCTTTATACTTAAGTAATGAACCTCCAAGTTTAATCAGGGAAGCTCATTAACATAATAAACCGGTATACTAAATTTGGAACAAATCGAGTAATTCTGCATGAAAAACCCAATTATCTAAATTAAGTGGGGGACCAGCCCCCCTTCTCCCCCTTTATCCTTAACCAATGAACTTCCAAGTTTAATCAGGGAAGCTCCTTAACATAATAAACCGGTATACCAAATTTGGAGCAAATCGAATAATTCTGCATGAAAAGCCCATTTATCTAAATTAAGGGGGGACCAGCCCCCTTCTCCCCCTTTATACTTAACCCGTAAACCTCCAAATCTAATCAAGGTAACTTCTTAACATAATAAACCGGTATATCAAATTTGGAGCAAATCGAATAATTCTGCATGAAAAACCCATTTATCTAAATTAAGGAGGGGGTCTACCCCCCCCCCCTTTCTCCCCTTTATACTTAACTAATGAACTTACAAGTTTAATCAGGGAAGATCCTTAACATAATAAACCGGTATACCAAATTTGGAACAAATCGAATAATTCTGCACGAAAACCCATTTATCTAAATTAAGAGGGGGCGGGCAGACCCCTTCTCCCCCTTTATCCTTAACCAATGAACTTCCAAGTTTAATCAGGGAAGCTCCTTAAAATAATAAACTGGTATACCAAATTTGGAGCAAATCGAATAATTCTGCATGAAAAGCAGATTTATCTAAATTAAGGGGGGGGGGGGGTCCAACCCCCTTCTCCCATTTTATACTTAATCCGTAAACCTCCAAATCTAATCATGGCAACTTCTTAACATAATGAACCGGTATACCAAATCTGGAGCAAATCGAATAATTCTGCATGAAAAACCCATTTATCTAAATTAAGGAGGGGGTCTACCCCCCTTTCCCCCCTTCATACATAACTAATGAACCTCCAAGTTTAATCAGGGAAGCTCCTTAACATAATAAACCAGTATACGAAATTTGGAGCAAATCGAATAATTCTGCATGAAAAACCTATTTATCTAAATTAAGGAGGGGGGGGACCAGCCCCCCTTCTCTCCCTTTATCCTTAACCAATGAACCGTCAAAACTAATCAGCGGAACGCCTTATCAGAATAAACATAAAAAAAAATTGAAGCAAATCATACATTTTAATCAAGAGTTATCGCGTTACGTAGATACGTACGTACGTACGTACATGCATGCATACACACAGAACCGACGGATACATTAGCTCTCAGGCTTAGATAGCCTGTGAGCTAAAAAGAGATTGGATAAGCAGATGGACTCCTTTGAGAAATTATGACTTAAACCAACCGGTAAGTTTGACTCTAAAAGCTTCATTTCCATCTCGCATTTCGGCAAATCTCATCTCGATGATTTTTCCAGCATTTCGTCGCTTCCAGATGGGAAGCTGCTCGATGGTTTGTTCTCTCGCGGTTTTAAACCTTTCGGAATGGGAAGTCTCTCGAGAGTGTCTCTCGCCCTTTTCAACCTTTCCCGATGGGAAGCCTCTCGCTGGTTTCTCTCGTTCTTTTCGAAATCTCCCAACGAAAAGCCTTTCGAGGATTTCGCTCGCGCTTTTCAACATTTCGCTATGAGAAGCTTTTCGAGGATTTCTCTCGTCCTCGGCAGAGAAGAAAAGTAAGAAAATTTATCGAGAGTACCAAGGGACGAGATAGAGAAAGAGGCATGACAATGAGCTGTGAAATGAAGCCCTAATTTTCAAAGTTTCTCCTATTTTAGCCCTACCAAGATGTCACATACCTGGAGCCCTCCGATAAAAATTATTTATTAAATATAAAATTTCAAAGAGGAAGGTGGGTCGGGTGATTTCGAGGAAGGAGGACGTGAGAGTGGAATCATACGGGGTGCAATTTAAAAAAAAATTACCGAACTCTTCCTGTGGCATATCATCGAAAAGTCCTTTGATAACAGTTTCATATTATGAACCTTTCTTCCCCCGAAGGTGAAATTCGGGGGATGGGGAGGGGGCGAACAAATTTTTAAAACCGTCACCGATTTCTATAATAATTTTAAATATCATTTTAGATGTGGGTTTTTTATGCAGTCTTCCGGTAAATATTATTTATTGAAGATAAAAATTTGAATGTGGGGGGCTGCGGGAATTCCGACGCGAAAGATTGGGCCCACGGGGGGGAGGGAGGGGAGCAATTTTCAAACTTTCTTTGGACCTGTCATGTGATACGTCATAGGAAAGCTCTCGGATGACTCTTTCATATTATGAGACTTTCTTCCTCCCCTCCCCAATTTGGCTCCCACTGCGAGGGTAGTTTTTTCCGTTTTTATCATTTTAGATCAGATTTTTTTATGGAGCCCTCCGCTAAATATTATTTATAATATATGAAATTTCAGGACACTTTTCCAAATTTAGCCAAGACCCCTCCTGTGACATATCGTTGGAAAGGTTTGTGACTACTTATTGATGCTATGCACTTCCGGTGGCCGCCCCCCCACTTCCCCCCCCCGGAGGACACTTTTCCAAATTTAGTCAATACCCCTCTTGTGAGATATCGTTGAAAAAGTCTGTGACTACTTATTGATGTTATGCACTTCCGGTGACAGTCCCCCCCACACTTTGCCCTGTGACTACTTATTGATGTTATGTACCTACGGTGTCCCCACCACCACTTTGCCCCCCCCCCCTGGGGGCACTTTTCCAAATTTAGCCAAGACCCCACATGTGAGATATCGTTGGAAAGGTCTGTGACTATTTATTGATGTTATGCACCTCCGGTGACAGTCTCCCCCAATTTGCCCCTCCCGGGGGACACTTTTCCAAATTTTGCCAAGGCCCCACATGTGAGATATCGTTGGAAAGGTCTGTGACTACTTATTGATGTAATGCACCTCCGGTGACCGCCCCCCCCCCCCCCACTTTTCCCCCACGGGGTGTTTTTCTAAATTTAGCCGGGACCCCTCATGTGACATATTGTTGGAAAGGATTATGACCACTTACTGATGTTATCCACCTCCCGCACCCCTCCCCCCCCTTTGACCCCACGGGGAGGGCTTTTTTATAAATTCAGATCCAGACTTCTCATGTGACATATGGTTGGAAAGGCCTAAAGACCTGTGACGACTTAATCATATTATGCAGCTGCTGTGTCCCTCCGCTCGCTTTGACCCCTCCCCCAAGAGATCTGGTCCGAGGTTCATTCGTTTCGATATTATATTTTTTACAAGATTTTGTAGTGCGTGCACACCACACCCGCCTGCTATCATATATCAGTGCCGTATATAGCGGGTAACCTGTTCGTGATTTCATATTACAAGATTACGTATAAATTAGGGGCCCCGATTAAAGGAGGGGCCCGCTAGCGGTCGAAGTCACCTAGTCTTTATTAACATCGACGCATTCCAGTTCACCCGCAGACGATTCTTGATAAATGTATGACGTATATAATACATAATATATGATTTATAAAAGAAATTTGCAAACTGCAGTCATCGAGAAATAATTTACACAATCGAAAATTATCGAGATGTCCATACAATCGAGAAAATCGAGAAAAACATCTCGTTATCGCCCATCACTAATCTGAACACGGCACGCTTCATCCCAAAACCAATCGGAATCCGAAATGAAAGAAACTGAATTCCTTTTTTAATACAATTACTGAAAATAAGTGTAAAATTACATCTCAAATACCAAATGCAGTATTAATTTTACACATATACATCTATTATCAATCAAGTAATAGGGTAAGGTGCCCTATTATCGTCCCACAGAAACCATTAGGCCCTTAGAAGTTGTAATTTTCAGTGAAAATCTACCAAATTTGGATTTTAGATAGACTAAATACCCACGCACGTAGAAACATGGGCAAATATCGTACAAAAAAAATTAACAATGCGAAAAATTGTTTTTTCAAAAGTATCTAAAAATGCAAAGGAAAAAAAATGGTCCCAATTTCGTCCCCCCCCCCCCCCAAAAAAAAAAAAAATTCAATACGCCGATGCTTAACTTATAACTAAATCAAAATTTATTTCTAAATGAGTAAGTAATTTAATTTACATTAAAGTTAGGCACAAAGAAATGTACTAATTATCAGTGGAATAATAACATAACGAAACAGTAGCCATCCAAACATGAGGGAAAAAAATTAAAAAATGTCATGAAAAAGCATTCCTAATTTCGTCCCTGGGACGAAAATAAGAAATGCAAGGCGGACGAAATTTTGACCACGCTGCTTCCCAATATGACGGAGCTTCATTTCCCGTATGATTGAAATGAGCGTCCTAAAACTCACTGTTTGCTACTGTCAGCAACTTACCAACGTAAAATATATGCAATGAATTAGAAATAAATACTTACAGTACAGTAAATAAAGTTCTAAAAACGACGTAATAAGAACTCGGGTCTTCTTTATATAACAATTTATGTATATGTCTTGGCGAACGAAACTTTCAATTCTGACCCCTTTTATTCTTAGAATAAAGCATTGACGGACTCTACAATAGACAGCAATGCCTAGTCTTTTGATATTGACTCTTATAACGATATGCTGAATTTTTACGCTTATTTGTAAATACCATCCATCACATGATTATAAAAACAAAAATGGTACAGATCTTATGAATATACTTCAGCATCACACCCGTCAAATTGTAGCTGACAATATTTATGATAGGTGTTTTCTGAAGTTAAATGTCAGTTACCTCAGATGACTTTATTTCATTTTTGGACTTGAAAAATATTAATTATGTCTCTGATCTGTTTTAAAATAAAGCAAACGCATGTATTTTAATAAGTACTTTATGGTTGATGAAACTACCATTGATTTATTTAACCTTCAGACTACCAAAAAAAAGTATATGCAAGAACTACCATTCGGGTCCATTGGACCCATATGTAAAATATATAGGATTTCAAAATATACAAAACACCCATTTATCTACAATGAATATATTTGTTATTAATGCACCTTATACAATATATAAAAGTGATATATATAGTAATAGAGTAAGAAAGTAACACATACAGTAGGAAAGTAATATATATAGTATATTATAATGACTACAAAACGTTTTTCATCATAATAAAATTATTCTGTACATGAAGTACAAATAACGACGGAATGTTCTCCGCAAACATTTTTCGTACACTTCTTGCATAATGTTCGTGTTTTTCGATCTTTTTTAGAGGGACAAATATGACATCTTGATTTTTTTCGTGGCGGTTTAAAAACTATTTGCGTAAAGTTGTTCTGAAGTAGATGTTGAGACGGCGATACCTCCTTCACCTACTAATTCTTCTGCAAGTTGAATAATGAAATTCCGCCTTTTTTTCATTTTCGGATCACATTCAGCATTCAGTGACAACCATATTATGTATGCATTCATCGCACTTATATCGATCATATTATAAAATACAATCAAAGGCCACCGACGTGTCATGCGTTTCACACTATATGCTCTTACCATTTTGTCCATCGTATCTACTCCGCCTTTGGTTTTATTATAATCTAGGATTATTTGTGGCTTTTTTTCTAAGCTGTTGTCAATATCATAAGTGTTATGCATTGTGCTTAGCAAAGTAACAATTCTACCTTTTCTGGGACAGTAAGAGATGATGGTCGCCTTCTCTTGAAACCCAAATAAAGTAGAATATACAGAACGATGTTTTGGATTTGTGAACACAGCGGGTAATTCAGGTTTATTTTTTCGAATTGTTCCAATAAGAGATAATTTTTTTGAAGTAAGATGTGTTGCTAATGCATATGACGTAAAAAAGTTATCACATGTAATATTACGACCAGAATTTTCAATTTCCTTCGTCAATCTTTTAACTACATTTTCTCCCTGATGAGATTCTCTTACTTCATTTTTGCCTGTATATAGTTCCAGTTTCCAAGCATACGATGTTACGCTGTCACAAATAACCCAGAACTTCAATCCATACTTTCCAGGTTTAGATGGCATATACTGACAGAAAGGACATTTTCCACGAAAAGAAACTAATTGCTCATCGACAGTCATAGACCAATTAGGAATATAAGGGTCTTGTAAATAGCTATTCCACAATTCAAAGCATTCTCTTATTGGCTCTAATTTATCAGTTGATCTTCTTTTACGCCTCTCAGCAGCATCATCAAATCTTATGACACGTAATATACTTGTGAATCTATTGCGACTCATAATGTCCCGAAATATTTGTCTTCCATTTTTTATGCTCCAAAGTTCGCTTACTGTTTCATTTTTCGATTTATATACTCCAATAAGTAATAAAAGTCCGATGAATTTTTTAAGTTCTATAATATTTATAGGTTTCCACTCTTTATCGAATACTCTATTGCCTTCCGCGTTTGTCCATTTTACTATAATTTCCAAAAGTCTTTTTCGGAAATAGATACGAAATGAGGATGATATGGAATCCACTTCACGATTTGCAAATCTTGAAGGTCCAGATTTTTCACGTAAAATATTGATTTCAGTACGTCTTCCTTGTGGTCTGGCAACTTCATTCTTATACCAGATCTGAGAATTATTTTTGGAAACAAAAGTAGAATTTGAAGTACTTGTGGTTGCTACATTTACTTCATTGGAATCATTATCTGATTCTGAGTAGGAATCAGAAATTTCATTATGTATTTCAACATAATCTACTTCACCTTCATCAGACGACAGATTTTCATCATCGGTGTCGAATTCTATATCGTCCGGATTTTCCATAATTTTTTGAATTTCCTCTTGAGTCAATACTTTTTTTCTGTTCAACTTCAATTCAGTTTTTAACAAAAAATAAGTTAGGAAATAAGAAAATGATGAATATTTGTAAAATAACAAAGCACGTACAAACTACACTTATTACTTGTCTTCAAATATCAAGTCCTATTTTCAATGAAAAGACTCAAAAACATCAATAGACACCATTCGCTCACTAACTGTGTCTGTTGATAAATGACTCTCTGAACCAGAAGTAACCTTTTATATATAGAGCACGAAGTTTACTAGATCAGTCTAGAATGTTCTCAAAACTTCATTATAAAGTCGCCAAATTTGGCGAGATTGGCGCTAAAAATCCATCGCCAAATGGGCGATAAACAGCCAATTATGGTAACCCTGTTCCTCCTCATGATTTATGGCAACCCTAGAAAAAGAAAGCAACAGTATATTACGTTTGTTTTAATGTTGGGTCCAATGGACCCGCGTGGTAAACAATGAAACAAATTAAAAATAGGTAAAAAATTTCGAACAAAATTTTAATCGCAAGTGCATATACATAGAGGAGACAATTGCAGGAAAAGTCATGTAATCGCGAAACTTTGAATGCTATTTTTCATGAGAAAAATTTACATTAAATATTGCTGTCGGGTCCAATGGACCCGTCTGGTAGACGGAAGGTTAATTTTTTAACGTATCGATATTTATATTGTTGCATATTATGTAAGTTAATTTTGCCCAAACAAAATTCCACTTTTATATAACTAACAATAAGATTTCACTTAATATTTATAAGTTTAAATGATGCAAATTTTTAAGCATTTAACCGCCTCGCTACTGAGTTATTAATGCATTATTACTAATTGTTGCTGAATTTTTTCTTCTCGCATTTGACTCCAGAACAAGATTTTTATTTTATTTGCATTTGTTCGAATTGACTTCGAAACATATCATTCTGATATCGAAATTGTAATTATGTTCACACAATTTAATACTGTAATTTTAGTAATTATTTTATCATTTGCTATGAAATAAGCAGAATATATTGGAAATAATTTATTTAAATTCAATAGATAAACATGAAGGGATTAATGTTGTAAACATGAGATTAACATATATATTAACAAAATATGTTCCCTTACTAATTATGTGTTTATCAAATACAGAGATATGATGCACAAATTGCGTATTTATTGCGATAATGAACATTTATGGCTATCGGTATTAAATTGAGATTGTCATTAGTACAAATAAAATGTATTAGTATATCCATACATGAAAGGTTAGAAGAATTTTGGGTTTAGTGCAAGCAAAATAAAAATAAGTTTTTTGAATAAGCCATACGTGTTAAATTTTTTTTAGTTAATTTAATTACAATAGTTATTTACATTATACCTGGATGACACAGAAAATATTTTAATAAGTTTATAAATGTTAAATTAGTTTGATAGTTATCAAGATGTTGAAAATGTATTATCTATAATTTATGAAATATTCTTTAAGAAATAGACCAAAACAAATAAAATTTATATTTATATAACAGCTTTTGCTTATTAAAGATGTAATATTCGATTCTCATTATCTGAAAAAAAAAATTTAATTGCTGTAAAAATACATTGAAACTCAACCATAAATGCCTTTCTCTTTCTCTTTCTCTTGTGGTATTACTTATTTCTTGTGGATGAAAGAAAAAACTTTTGTTTTCCAAACGTCCTTTTTTCTTAATTTATTATGATGTATTAACAAAATTTCTTTCAGTAGTCTTATATTGTGTACATATTTGGCAAGATATTTATATATTTTTTTGCGAAAGTGTGAAATTAATTTACAATTGGTGATTCCCATAACTGAAACACCTACATATATATACATATATCTATATCTATATCTTTCTGTCTCCCCCTCTCTCTCTCTCTCTCTCTCTCTATATATATATATATATATATATATATAAGTTAAAATTTGTACATATATTCTTCATTGAAATCTGCAATATTTAATTTTTACAGAAATTATAGAAAAATTGTTTGGTAACATTTATTCAAGTAACATGCTTATAGTTCCCTACGTATCGTAGTATTACGTGGAAACTGGGCAAAATTTCTAATTTTACAAAGATTTTTATTACCTAAGCCACTCAGAGTTTTAAAGTTGAATTTACAAAACACCAAAAGCATACTGAATGATCTTTTAAGTGTTGATATACTGTGAATGGTCATACGATCTGTAGAAGAGAAAATATTGGGATAAATGCAGCAAAAAATTGCGGCAGCAATTCTGTTTTCATTAATTTTTGCTCTTGCGAGAGCAAATTATTTCATGGAAGTGTCAATGGGTGTTTTCTTTACAATGTAACATTTATTTTTCAACCAATTATTCTGATAAGTTAAAAAAAAATATTTTAATAAATTTGGTATTGCGCTAATATTTTAAAATGCAGTTTTCTAACAGAGAAGTGCCTTTTGTGCAGCTGGAAAAATTTTGACATATAGTAGATGCACGTGTTTACGGAGTCAAGTGAAATAAGAATAGTTTTCATCAAATCGAGAATTCGCAATTTAGAAAGGTATCGAAAAAAATTAGCATCATGCATTGTACTATTTTCGGGACAGGGTAAGGATACTATCAGTGGTTTTAAATGTATTATGATTTATTTTTCGTCATTGTTACTTAATAAATGATATGCAAGTTATTTAACAATCACGAAAAATAACTCTAACGTACGTACCTTTATTAGGACATTAAGTATCAAGATAACCAAAAATTTTTGTCTACTTTAGAAAAAAAGTTTATAATTTTCTCTATATTCACAAGAATTTCACAGTTATTTCTGATTTCAAAAAGTGAAGAAGCCCTGATAAGCATTCTGCAGTTAGTTTAAATTTTGGTCTTTAACGTACTTGATTTTCTTATCTAAAGAATCTAAAAATTCAATAGAAGTCTCATTAAAAAATATTCATAATAATCATATCATCAAATATTTCTTCCTTTTTTTATGCTATTAGAATTAAAATGCCCGGGAATAAAATTCCTCTAGATTCGTTATTTTAGCGAGGAAAAAGACTATCTTTGAAACTGTCGATGTGTTTTGTACCGACATGTTGTATAGATTCTAACGCTTGGCTTTTTATTGCAACAAAAATAGTAAAGGACATAAGATAAGTGTTGGATTTTTTTATATGTTATTTATGATCTTAGAATACAATTTGACTAGTTATTTTAAGTAAGCGGTGTATGTATTAGATTTAACAGTAGAAATACTCGTCGGTACTTGCAAGTCTTAACATTATCTGCTTTATAATGTTTAATTAAATTGTAATGTAGTAATGTTTTTATGCTATTTATTTTCTGTTTTATTATTATTTTTTATAGGAAATCGAAAAAGTTGCGATTACCTGCTCATTTCTGCTATGCTAGAAATGGCACATGTAAATTCATATATTGAATATGTGGGGATGCTAGAGAACATGTTGTCTTTCGAAAATAGGTGTCGCATATCTTACGCCAAGGCTAAACTTATAACATAGGGAAAAAACTAAACTAGAGTAAACTAGGAATAACTAATGCTAAAGGACTACTGCTAACAAAATCGAAACCTAAAAAACATTGTATTTTTAATGCCTTCAAATTTGAGTTGTAACTCATTTTTCACGTGTAAAATGAAACTAGAATGTCAATTTAATAATTTTTATTAACTTGCGAGTGTCTTCTTCTTATGTAGCATTTTCAAGAGTTTAAATTTTATTTTAAATATCATGTGGGTTTTCTGTTACGAGAATATTTTAGCCATAATGCACAGACGGTACTTTAAAGTATCACTTCAATTAATTAATTCTAACAAATTAAATTTCTCACAGGTGAGTATTTTTTATGTATATCCTTTAATTTTCATTCTAGTAACTGAAAAAAAAATTACATGGAAAAAATTGCAATTGATCATAATGAAGTAGAAAAAGGGTAAATCAAACCTTTTTTTTTTGTTTTTTCTTAAGCATTTTCAAAAACAGCTTAATTGCATGACTTAAGGACTTCGAAAGTGCTTCATATGTTTACAGATTCATATTTTCAATTAAATATTTGTATTATTTTTTTTCCAGAAAAAAATATATTTTTTAAAGTAAATTTAACCATTAGATTAAAGAGAAGTGGAAATATATATTAATTTAGTCCTTTACGTAGATTAAGGAACGTACATGTAGTGAAATTTGTCGAATTTTTCGCAATAATGTCAAGACTGTGTCTTTTGGATTAATATATTACCAAAATTCTCAAATTCCTGTAAGCATTTTTAAAATTAACTCTATAATACTAAGACCTTGGACTGGGTTTTTAGGTATTTTAATATAAAATTTAAGCTTTTTTTCTCACAATATAAAAAAAATGAAAATCAACAATCCTTTGATAGCGATTTCATTATAAAATTTTCTTTAACATTATTAGAAAAAAAAATCTGCTAGGTGAATACTTTATTATATTGTATATGTCGAGATGCGAGAGAACAGGTTGTCTTTTGGAATATAGGTGTCGCGTAACTAATGCTAAGGCTAAACTAATAACATAGGGGGAAAAGTAAACTAAAGTAAAGTAGACATAACTAATGCTAAAGGACTGCTAACAAAATCAAACCCAAAAAACATTGTTTTTTTTAATACCATCAAATTTGAAATTTTTACTCATTCTTAGGGTTCCATTCTTAAAAAATAAAAACGGAAACATTATAAGATCACTCCTGTGTCTGTCTGTTCGTCTGTCATATCCATTTTACTCGTAAACTATTGAACATGGATAGTTCGAATTGGGGAAGTAATAAAGACTATTGACCCACATATTTACAGATTATTAAACATTCATAAATATATTTAGGGAAAATGCAGGGGCTAATCAGGTTACTTGAAAAAAAAATCTTTATATATCATGTAAGGTATCGTTTGAAAGCTTTCCTAACGCCGAAGTCAAAAATACATTTCTTTTAATTTTATGTATTATAATGCCAGAGATATCGTCAAAAAAGTAGTACAAAAATATGTCGGCCCCCATCTATTTCAAATCTACTGAAACTAAAATTATGAAAAAATTAGAGGAAGTAGGTGTTAATTTAAAACTTGGAGTAAAATTATATCTATTACCCTAATTCACATAGTTTTTGAGAAAATCGCATTTTTCCGTTACACACTAATTTCGATTTGCAGGCATTCAGCAAAAGTGTTGAGCAGCGCTTTAGCTACATATTGTAGAAGAAGTACAAAAGAACTGTTGACAATGATTTTTGAAAAAAATCGTCGGTAATTAGCCGAATTTAATTAGAATTAATGACGTAAACAGTGGAATTTGCGAGTAGTTTGCATTCAGTGGCTTTCCCAGTACCCCTCCCGTGTCTTTAAAGGTTAATTTAAACCTAAGGTTAATTCAATTAAAAACCTACACTGTAAAAAAAAAAAAAAAAAAAAAAAAAAAAAAAAAAAAAAAAAAAAACCCTGCCGGCCCGGCCTACAGGCGGAGGTAGATTTCGAAGTTAAGTATACTAATTGCACAAACAAAAACCAAATCATGTTTAGAGATAAACCCAATTTAACAATTTTGTCTGGCAGCTTTTGACGAGTTTTTATTTCATTTTTATATAATAACTGGTTTTATCAGAATCATGTTAGGGCGGAATTAAAAAAAATACTTTTCCATGCTCAACAACTCGAAATTTTCTGGCATAACTCCAGATTCATTTTTAATAGGAAAAACATGAAACTTGTTGACGTGATTTTTAAAGAGATTTATATGCGACCTGTGTTTTTACTTTTCGTTCAATTAATTAAGACTTGATATATAAACAACTATTTTCTCAGTAAGACAATATTTTTCGTTTCTAACACAATCGCTTCGGGAAATTCCGTTCAAAATGCTCACTTTGACATCATTTTTTGAAATATATTCTGCCTCTTTCAGAAAATCGATCATTACGGTACATTATATAGTTTCTGAATAAGCGAATCTACCAACTGGATGCGTTTGAGAGCAAAAATGAATTTAAAAACGAGTCAGAAAATAAGCAGTTTGGATTTGAATACTCCCTTAATACGATAATTTTTCCAACACAATCCGCTTCGGGAAATTCGGTTCAAAAGGCCCATTTTGACAGCATGTTTTAAAATATATTCTGCCTCTATCAAAGAATTTACCATTAAGGTACATTATATAGTTTCTGAGTAAGAAAAGGTGCCAATTGGTAGCCTTTGGGAGTAAAAATGAATTGTAAAATGAGTCAGAAAATAAGCAGTTTGGATTTGAATACACCCTTACTAAGATGATTTTTTTCTTCAACCGCTATGTATTTTTAATTTGTTTTTGCTGTAAGAATTGGTCCTATCCAAAACTTGTCTATATAGATGTTGTAGACAATATTAAGAAGATATATGATAAATTCATGCGGATTTTATATCTTTTGAATTGACGGAGTTATGGATTTTTTTCTTCTTTACACGCCCTTTTTGTTTTCGTTTTTATTTTTTTTTGCGGTACGAATTGGTCCTATCAAAAACTTGTGAATATAAAAGTTGTAGATAATGTTGAGGAGATTCATGATAAAATTAATTGGATTTGATATCTTGAGAATTGCCGAAGTTATGAATTTTTTTCCTCCCAAAAACCCTATTTTTCCGCCCCTTGAGCCCATTTTTAACTTTATCAAAAATCTGTGATACATAAATTTTTGGCCCTATATTTAGAAGTAATAAAAAATTTAAACTGATTCGATACGTACAAAATTTAAGGAGTTATGGGGTTTTTTCGGTTTTCACAAAACCCCTCCCTATTTCCATCCCCTTTGTCCGATTTTGCTCATTAACGAACTTGACTGAGATTTTATGCTCCTTGATTTTATGTATCAGTTTGGAAGAGATTGCTGCAGAATTGTGGAAATTATCGTGTCCAGAAAAAAGTGATATATATATATATATATAGATATAGATAGATAGATAGATAGATAGATAAAGTTTTTTACTGAGGGTGGATTTGGGCTCTAGGGTCATGATCGGTGTAGATCTGCAAAAATTTTTCAGAAATTCCAACATCTGGAACGACGCCAATAGGTAGTATTTCATACGAAATCCACCTAAAAATACTGCCAGTTTTCAGGTAGGAATCGGAAAAATAGTTGCCCTTATCGTACCGAAATTCCGACCCAGCTAGGAATAAAATCCGTAAAAATAAGGAAATAGTCAGTAAAATGTTATTTTACGGATTTTATTCCGAGCTGGGTTGGAAATTATTCTGGTTCGATAAGGGCAACTATTTTTCCGATTCCTACCGGAAAACTGGCATTATTTTTTTTACAGTGCATCTGGAAAAACGCGGTACAGACCATGGCATGTGACCTCTTTTTGAAGCGTGCTTAGCATAATGTCAAGTTTGAACTTTGAACAAGGATTTTGTTGTAGGTACACTGTGAATAGAAACGATTAATAATTCGCCGAATTTAGATTTATGAAATGCCAAATGAAGTTCAGATATGCGCTACTTTTATTGTCAGTACCGAATTAATTTCATCATAAACAAATTGGGAAAAGATTAAAACTAGTCGGATATGCCGATCCCAAAACTTTTCTTATATCGGACATATGTTAATACTTCAAAATTCTCTAGTGCAATGCCAAAATGAAATAACAGTCTAAGCTCATCATGAGGATTCTAAAGATATGAAATTCCTTGCATTATTTCTTGAGATATGACTATTGCTAAAATCGTGTAAATCATGCAAAATGCTGCATAGCAGCGCCACTTATTGGGTGACTTATACCAAAAACTAATCAGCAACAATTTTTTTCAACGTCTAACTGAATCTGAGGCTAGATGAAAATGCGTGCAATAGTTCTTGAGATAGAGGTATTGCGAATATCCTGAAATATGCAGCATAGCAACAGCGCCGCCTGTTGGGCGATTTAAACAAAAATATAATCAGCTAATCGATTCGTCTTAACTGTCCGATGGTTATAGGTAGGTTTTGTTTTTAAAAATTCAAAATGGCGGTAGAGACAAAAGAAAAATTACGTACCGTATTGAGTGGCATATCATTGGATAGGTCTTTCAAAATGAAGACGATTTTTTACTGACTATTTTACAGTCAGAAGCTCCGTTTGAATATTACACAACCTGCAAGTTGTGTAGGTAGGATCTCTAGCTTTACTGCAACTCCAACCTTCATAGACATCTATAGGCCTTATAAAAAGAGTGTTTATAGATAGGAACTAACAATTAAACACAAATTAAAAGTTATCAATACAAATAAATAAAAGAAATATGTAAGTAATATAAAAAATAGTTTCACATTGGTGAGAAAAAATTATTTAGTTCGCTTTTTACGGAGTCGGGTTTTTTGATTTTTTAAATTCAATTTACTTTGAAGATCAAATAACCTTATCATTATGTATGGCTGCAACGTCTGTTTCATTTACCTGATGTGTAAGATCGGGGAAAGGCGACAAGTTTTTAAGTTATACATTTGAAATATTTTATTACTGGTTTTCTCGAGAGACGTATTAGTGACGAACTCACTGCCCTAAATTCGGTGAGACTTTTAGTAGTAGATTAACCTAGATAAGTTTTTATGGTACTTAAGTATATTGTAGTAGAATGATATTTAAAGAAGATGTTGTATTTAATTGCACTGTATTCAATTAATAAATTGGAAATTTCATCATGAAACACCAATAGCGATTTCCTTTGACTAGGTATTTAAATATGTGTTTCACATGATACATGTCTGATACATGAAAAATACGCGTCTTTATTTTTTTTTTATAAAGCAAACAGACATTTTCTTATTTGATAGGTCTTATGATTCAGAATCATGTATCGATCCCAATGCTATTCAGCGCTATAAAAATTTATAAAACCAGAAATTTGAATTAAAGGAATTATAGAGTCATACATACCAATGACTTGCTTACTAAAAATCTAGATGTTCGCGATGATTTATGCACTCGCCTGTTTCCTGCCAGTAAATCAATTTTTACTGATAATGTTCATGTTAATGAATCAAATATGAATGATGATTTTCCTGCTAAAGATAGTATGTTTGATTATTTTGAAATTAGATATGATTTAATAAAGATGGTTAATGAGGATTATTAACTAATGCTGGCCCTTCTGCAAACACGAGTTTTCAATTTGAGCACCATGAAGATAATAATACAAATGCTCTAATAAACTGATGTGTCCGTTCAAACAAATTTAACAGTGCACAGCAATATAAGGGATGGATATTTCAAGGATTCAGAAAGGAAGATGCTGAACTTTTGAGAATTTTTGGAACAATTTAGAAAGTACCTGAGCTTCAAATACTTAGCAATAAAGAGTACATGTAAATTTTTTGAACTATGCATATTCGCTGAAATCGACATTGTAATTCTCTGTTTAGATTTTCTTCTCTTTAAAGCATTTATCTTTATTAAAGTATATATATATATTTTTTTTCTGGAAATCGTTTTATTGGGGAAATCTTTTTCTTTGTATTAAAAATATCTTCTGCAAGAAAGGAAACATTTTAGATTTTTTCTTCCTTCCATTCAATTGAAGATGATACATATTCTGTTCTACTTTCATCACACGGTTTCAGTCATTCCAAAATTTAAATTTCTGTAGCCAACCATTCGACGCTTTGATTTATTTGGAAGCAAAAAATGTGGAAGTTTTCTTTAAATTCATTTCCATCAATTAGAAACAGTAAACTTCTCACTTTTCGAAGATAATTATATAAAGATCTTTCCTAATCTGAATTTCTTGATTCCCAAAACTATCTTAGATAGGTATAAGTTTAAAAAGCAACGTTAAAAAAGCCAGAATAAGTAAACATTCAGCAGACTATTTTCGGTAGCGTTTACCTTACCGTCCTCAGTACAAGGAGCTGGCACTGAGGACGGTAAGGTAAACGCTACCGAAACTAGTCTGCTGAATGTTTACTTATTCTGGCGTTTTTAACGTTGCTTTTTTAATTTATACCATTCTGCGCCAAGTAGCATTTAATAATTATTTATCTTAGATAGGATGAATATTTAGATTTATGGTAATATAGCATCGAGCCAAGTATCAGATTACGCTAAGACATAAATTTCATTTCTGTTAGTTAAGGCATTAAATGTACAATGAATTTTAGGGAAATTAAGTACCTCATCTCTTTCCCTATTTTAATTTTAAATGAAACTGTTTTTTTAACCTAATTTGTGAGGTAAATGTAAGTTAAATTAGCAAAGATCAAACTGCACGGATTTATCTGTTTCTAAATTGACCTGAAAAAAGTTCAATTTTCAGATTATAAGACCTCCATATTAACCACAATGATCAAAATACATGTCGTAGCGGATTAATTTCATAATCTTTTGAAATATTAATAAATTGATAAAGATAAGCTGTGGTCTTTAAGAGCTGTTTGTATATTTGAATTTAAAAACCAACAGCCAAAACCTTCTATTTTTTTCTCGGATTTCAATTGTCATGATTAATTTACTGTACATGATAGATTTAAAAAATGTTAGAAACCATGAAATGTGGATTTAGTGTAAGGCATAACGTTTTCTGGGACTCTAAATTCATTCAGAAATATAATTTGAAATTTGACTGAAAGTTCTGTTTAATGTCTTATGATAGACATTTAAATATTTTTTATAGATTAATTTATACATTATTTGTGTATGTATAATTATTACGAAGAAAAACATTAATAATCTATGGTTTTCTAATATTTAATATTTTTCTCTACGTTGACTGTAAAAAAACATTTGAATCATATTATTTATCTTTGTCATTATAATAATTAATGTGTTTCTATGATCCTGTAGTTCATAAATAAACAGTGAATAAATTAACCATCATCAACACTCATTAAAATTCAATATCAATTACGTTAAGTACTTTTTAATGATGTTTATATACTTTCTTTTTAAAATTCTTTAACTTGTTCAAAGAAAAAAAAAAGCAATTTAAATTTATTCAGATAGTGGCTGTTAAAAGCAATTTTGTTTAAAACGTCCGGCAATTATTTTATTTTAATTATAATTTTATCCTCATTATTTCCAGATTAATTGGAGATTTTAATTTATCGATAATATAATGCCTAACGAAATACTATCTATTTATTTTCTTCCACTTTTTATCATAGTTAAAATATTACAAAAGGTAAAATGCATAATAAAAAATGATTATTATAAATGGAAATTTTATAAAATATTTAGCCCACATTAATGTGTTTTTCCGTTTAGAGTTCTCAGGAAAGGTAGAGAATGAATAAAATTCTAATTATTATAAATCAGTAAGTTTTGGTGGCATAAGAATGGAATTTTTATTGCTTTACTCATTGGAGTATAAATAAAGATTTTTTTAAATATAACTTAACAAGAGACTATATAAACATTTAAATTGTTTAATTTAAATAAATATATATGTTTATTTTGGCATGAATAGCTTTTGATTGGAACAGCATTTGAAAAAAATATTCATTTGGAATCACACGTCTAAGTTTTGAGAATTAGTTGTATAAAAAACAGAGAGGTTCATCCGATATATTTTTTCTTAAAAACTTGATTTAAGTACTCGCATTGTGTTTCGACAATAGCCAGATCCCTCTGATATCGGAGTTTTTATTCGTTTTTTTAACGTAATATCATCTCTCACACTCATAACAATTTAGTAAAGTTTTAGATTTTTTTGTACAATAAAATGTTTCTGTTATACACTGCAATGAGCTGCATGTTTGGCAGACATAGCTGATTGAGTTGAAAGCGGATACGGCAGTGGTTCCCAACGTGGGGCGTGCGTCCCACCTGGGGGATCAATTTCAACTTTGCAACTCACCCATTCGCTGTCAGGTTTTTTGGGAAAGTAATATTTAAGACTAAAAATAAAATTTATGTATTCAAAATGAATAATAATAATTTTTTTCCAAGATGTTCCGAATCAAAAGCTTAAACTAAAACTAACAACAGAATAATTACATGAGAAAACTTTAAAAATATTTTAAAACCCTTTTTAATACTTAATTTTTTCTCGGGTTAATGATCTAATTTGCAATTTTTTCAACTTTTTCGATTATTTATGAAATGAGATTTGTATATTTATTTGCTCTGCTGTATGCAACTTGGAGAAACTTTTATACGTAAAACTACTTAAAAGTATATCTAAATTTTACTGTTTTGAGTCTATTTAAACCTAAAAAATATTTGGAATATCTAAACGTGGTACTATAAATTTTATAAATCTTAATGCTTCTTCTGTATTTTGTTATTCATAGAAAAAATTGTACGTTCTTTGTTATCAATTTTAATGCTAAATGTGAGTCTCTCCAGCATTTTGTGAAGATAAAAATGCGGACTGTATAACACTTTTGTTAAATATTTAGATAAGTTGGAAAGGCACAACAAAACTCTTTTGTGCATAAAAGTGAAGATGTATCACCTCATTTATAGAATTATGTTTAAAACACATTTATGATAAAAAAATTCATAATTTGATAAGTTAAAAAAATGCGAAATAAATAATTGTTAAGACTCTTTTAGGCTTCTTCAGATATATCTGTTACAGAATTTGTGTGTGGGAGAAAGGAGGGGGCAATCGCGATTTAACAGATGCTTCGGTGGAGCGTGGAAATTAAAAGGTTGGGAACCATTGGGATACGGCAACTATGCCATCCAAAGTCAAGATGCGTTTATTTGATCAAAATATTAAGACAGCATAGTCATACTAATACAAATGTCACAAAGGTAAGGAAGTTTTGTAGTTTAAAAGGTTACATAATTGATAATTAATAAAAAAATTTCAGTGTTACAATAACTCATTTATAAATTTCAAATAGAAAATTATTCTTACTTTTTTCGTTTATAATTTGGCAGAGCAGTGTAAAATTAGTAGCAATTAATTTTATTGTGTATATTTATATAAGTTTGCAGCTATTGCACATTATTCAGAGTAAAGGCTTTAAGATTTCATTTTGAAAATTATTCAAAGAACTCACAAAAGATATCATTAATAATTAACATAAAATTTGTAGTTGAATAAGGGGAATTTAATCCCATGCACGTATATAACAATTTTCGTGATAATAAATGCATGTAATATTAATGCATTAATTGCTAATATGATATCGTCTGTAAGGCAGAATTATCCTTGACAACGTAACATATAATATGTACTTTATCAACATTTATGAATTTTTTGCAATTCTATTTATAATACTCTATCAATGAAGAATAACACTGACTTTTCGTCGTTTATTAGCCTAAGTAAATCGTGTTCGTGAAAGCTAAAATTTTATATCAATATTTACTTATAAATGTGTTTTATGGGGATAGAATATTTTTGTTAGGCGTTTAATTAGAAGGTAATACCTATATTTCGCTTAATATTTCCCATGAAGCGAGTAACTGCATTTGTTGCTGATCGTTGCTAAAACTGTGTCAGACCTCCCAGCCTTTTCTTTTAATATTCACATTTTTCTCAAATATTTGAAGGAAAAATATCTTTTGTATTTAAAAAACGCACCATTAGTACAATATGGACTAACTAATTTTAGAATTAATCTGATTTCGAAAGAAAATATCATTGCACACGGATTAAACGAGAACAGGTTTCAAATATGTAGCTGATACTTTAAGAATTTGTTATTTAAACAATATTAAAAGCTTTACGATTTTTATGAGCTACAAAAACAGGATACTGGCTAGTACAAGCCAAACATATCTTCTGTGAAAAATAGACTCGAATTATGAAACATACAGAAAGTATACATACTGTCAGAAAAATTCGTCTTTATACACCAAGTTATTCGTCATTTTTAAACAAATAATTTTTGCACTCCTAGAAAACCTGCTTTAACACTGCTTAAAACCTTCCGCTAATCTTTCCTGAAAGTCTGAAAAAGACAGGAAATTTTTGTTTTTTTCCTTCCATGCACGCATATGGGCTGCATTAATTCCAAAGTTCAAATTGATTTTTAAAATGAAAAACTGAAAAACCGAAATTTTAATAAATTTCAATTTCAAATTTATTTATAAACAAAGAAACAAAAATAATGCTTTCTAATTTAATAAATTAGCAATTTTTTTCATTCATTTAAACTTATTCGCAATTTTTTTTTTTTTTTTTTTTTTTTTTTTTAGTACTAAAAAAATTCCGCATGTAAAATATATTTTAAATGTCACATTTAAAATTAAAAAATATATATTAGTCCAATCAACTTAAAAAAAAATCTATTTTATTCAGAAAAGCTAACATTTCTTCTCGAATTAAATTTAAAATAATAATAATCATATTTCCCATCAAACAATGAAATAGTGTCTTACTAAAAATATATCTAATATGTAATAATTTTAACCTCTATTATTCTATAAGTGTTAAAACACAGCCTATTATTTCAAAATAACGAAATGTCCCTGCAATTAAGTTTAAATTTCTGAGCTTTCTGAACAAGAAATTTAAGTAGCCTTACCAATCCCACATTTGAAGAAATCCATATGTTCATTTAAATTTCTCTACCAAACGCTCGGTAACTTAGTGTTTAAGATGTCTGATTCGAAACACGCGGTCCCAGGTTCAAGGCCTTTTTTCAGATTATACAAATTTTCTGTCCCAGAACAGAAATTTCATCATTTGGCCGATATTTTTTTTTCTTGCCACAGAGAGAAAATAAACGGACATTTTTCAATTCTCGGATATATTACGGCAGCAGTGCTGCCAGGAATATTTCCGCGAATTGAAGAAAGTATGTCTGACAGTGTAGTACCCTCGTATTGAACACTTTTCCGTCTCCGTGATGGTGTTTCTTCATTACATCTGACTATCAAAATGTAGAAATTTTTCTGTTTTACGAGACATAATTTCACACTTCAAGGAGATATCTCCGATCCATGTCATGCATTTAAAAAGAAAGAGGGGTCTTTGAAAGGAATCTTGTCTTTGAAATTACAATGAACTAATATAATTGTGCACTTTCACATAAAAAAATAACTTTTAAAATATATTTTTAATAAATCTCTAATGATAATGATATCTAACGATAATAAAAAATAATTTTATTGCTTCAGAATTTTTATCATAATAAAAATAACTAATATATTCAATGATTAGAAAATTTGATACGATAGAATATTTATGCTTTTGTTGTTCCAAAAGCAAATACAAATAAAAGAATTCTTTGAGTTATATAAACTACACAATTATTTCTTTTTCAGAAAAATTGTATCTTTTATATTTTTTGAAACATGATCTTTTACTAAACATATACAAAGATCTTACAAATATAGGCTAACTTTTAGCTTTCAGTAGTAAATAAATAAAACTGTTAAAATGTTGCATCTAAAAGCAGACAATGATATAAAATAAGTAAAAATACCATAGCTCTTAATATAGTATAATATAGTAATATAGTAGCAGTATAATGTAATCAAATAGAGCTCTTTTATAAGATTTATAGCTGAGTCATAGAAATGAAAAAGAATGGAATTATTTTTATATATTTCATTCTTTAAATTACGACCCTGGCCGATATTAATCCGACTTTTTAGGACTATTATTGCACAGTTAAAGAGAAAAAAAATATGTGATATCAATACCTCGAAAATTGCTGTCACTATTGTAATTTTATCCTAGTTTTACAGAGAAAAATGGACTGATCGCTGCCATCGAAATATTCAAGGTCAGAAGGCACAAGTGTGATGTAATCACAAATCGACCGATTTCTCAGTAGCGTTGGAATTCACACAGGATAATTTTGAATAGCAATTTTCTTTTCTTTTATTTGTGGAGTATAAAACTATATTATTTAAACTTATTGGTGAGAATTTCGAATCCCCAATAGAAAATCAATCAGATGCAGCAACACTGTGGCATTCCGCATCTGGATGAATTTTTATTTAGAGATTCTGAATTAATTATTATTGTTTTATAAGATGATGGATATTCCACAAATAAAATAAAATGAAATAAATTTGCTATTCAAAAATTTCCGGTGTAAATTCCAGCACTAGTGAGAAGTCGGTCGATTAGTGATGACATTAATGTCGATTACTCACACTCGTATCCTCTGGCCTTGAGTATTTGTTTGTTTTATTGGACACATACATCAGACTTGTGTGCTTGACAACAAGGCCCGCTTATAAGTAATCGTCGATATACAGGGACGAGATAGCACAATGAAATTTACAACACAGAGAATTTTTACATCCGAAAGCTCCACAAAGAGTGTGCAATGGAGCCAGCGAGAGTCAAACCCGACAAGCCTCCTACGCTCTAAAGCGATTAGCAGCGTGGTGTCTTAACCACTCGGCCGCGGAGGCCCCTTGAATATTTGAATGGCAGCGAATTGATTCGTTCCGTTACTGTACATTGCTCATGTCTTTTTTAAATACTAGTTCTTTAGAAGTTTTCACTTAAGCACTGTGATAATGAACGGCCACTTACAAATGTAAGACTAGATGTTTTATGTTAACTCTATCATATTTAGTTAATTTTGCCATTGAGATACACTGTAAAAAAAATAATGCCAGTTTTCTGGTAGGAATCGGAAAAATAGTTGCCCTTATCGTACCGGAATAATTTCCAACCCAGCTCGGAATAAAATCCTTAAAATCGGAATAAAATCCGTAAAATACCGTTTTACTGGCTATTTCCTTATTTTTACGGATTTTATTCCGAGCTGGGTCGGAAATTATTCCGGTACGATAAGGGCAACTATTTTTCCGATTACTACCGGAAAACTGGCAGTATTTTTTTTATAGTGTAATTAGAGAACTTAGTAGTATTAATTAATTTAATTATATGTGTTTTAATGACTTTTAATATCGTTACAGCTGTTTAGAGGAACGGTTCTTACGAGGTTTTTTATAATTCCTTTACCTCTCCTATTAACCGAGTGCGATTGTTTTTAAATAAACTGAACTCACTAATATTTTTTATCATTTAAGAGGTTACATAATTGATAAATAACACACATTACTCTGTAACAATAACACCTTTATGCATTTTAAATCTAGAATATTTCTTTCTTTCTCTGTTAATTTTACAAAGCAATTTAAAAATAATCTTCTTTAGTAGCAATTAATTTGATTGAATATCTTTGTATAATTTACAGTGATAAGACATTTTTCAGATTAAAGGCTTTAAAACTTTATTTAGAAAAATACTCCATAATTAATAATTCACATTAAATTTTTAGTTGAATAAGGGAAATTTAATCAAATCTATGTATATCAAATTTCAGTATAATGAATACATATAATATTAATGCAGTATTTCCAAGCAAGATATCTTCAGTATAGGATAGAAAACCTTATCAATTACCCATAACATATGTATTTTATCAACATTTATGAATATTTTCTTTCTATTTATAATGTTAAAAACAAACGCTTGTTATCAAACGAACCCTATATTAAAGCCGCTTTTAACTTAACGTCTGAAAACCTATTGCAGAATTAGAAAAAAAAAAGCATTTTTTCAAAATATGGCTTTTTTGTGCGTTGTTTTCTTAATCTGGTTAGGAAACGTGTTGTGTTAACTTTTTTTCTGTAATTTGATCCCTCTTGCTATGATAAGAGACTTAACTTAATGTTTAATTAAATTGCACTCTTTTCAAAAGTTAAATGATATTAATTATTAGTTGTTTCCACGAATTATTGTTTGAAAAAAACGAAGCTATTCTTATTTGTGTAAAGCTTTATAAAAACAAACAAAAATTTCATTTTTTGTGAACATTGCCATTCTCTAAATTACCAGCTTAAGGTAGAACATATAATATAATTTTTTTCGTACAATATTTAAAATTTAATTTAAGATTAAAACTGCTATGTTGGGAAAGAAACTTTTTAAATTTTTTTATTAGATGCACTGAAGTACTGTGCGAACAAACCTATCACTGAATATTTCAGTATGGTAAAGAACAAGATTTTGATTCAATGAGCTATAAAAATGTGTTTTATTTTTTTTTATTTTTTATTTATTTTTTATTATTTTTTGTTGTAATGCTTTATAAAAATATTGATTTTCAGTATTTTCAAATGAATATCATTCTCTAAAAAGAGTAATATATCATTTTGTGGCAGAAACAAATAGGGTAAAAGTTTTAGTAATTTAGTGGGAAGAGGGGCCCAAATTCAAAGACGACAGAATTTGCGATACATTGATGAAAAGGGTAAATGAAGGTAATCCGCATAAAACCCCACACTTTTGTGATTTTACAGCTGCACTCTTTTCTTTATCATTATTTTTCAATAATTATTTATTCAAAATTTATTAGTTATTTTCTTATAATACTTAACACCTTTTTTAAACCTAATATGTGATTAATACTACAATGTGGAATGAGAAAAATTAAAATGATTATTAAGTTCTATCAAACATCTGATTTGCGATATAGAATCTAAAACTATTATTTCGAATTAACTGAAAAAGGTATTGACTATTTTTATATAAAATGATATAACCGTTGTGAAATAAAGACTCTACTAGAAAAAATCACACATGACTTACATTGAGTGTTGTTAATGAACAAAGTAATTATTTTTAAAAAATAAATAATACCTAAGACCTTAAATTCACTATTTTGTATTAAAAAGATGCAATTATTGATGTATTAAAAATTTATCTTTTAAAAATATACGCATGTATTTTTTTTTTTTAATCTTTCATCTTCTTTTAATTACCGTTTATTTTGTTTTATTGAGCCTACTAAGATTATTGCTGATATTACAGCGTCTAGAATATGCAGTGTAAACATCGTCTATCCGGGTATTACTTAAAAGAGTTCTAAATCATTGGATCCCTTAAATGTCAAACGATGCTGAAATACAAAGAGACGATCGCAGCGACATCTCAACGATATTCTCTAAAACTGCTAGACGATTTAGTCTAGTCACTGTAATAATACGCTTTTTACATTGGAATTTCGAAATATACTTCAGATGTCGCTGCGATCGGCTCTTTAGATTTAAGCATCTTTGCACATTTAAGGGATACAAGTACTTAGTGCTGTTTGGATATCAGATTTCCACACTATTTATTCTATTCGCTGTACCGATGCAGTTAATCTAAAGATTGATCACATAAGTAATGTGTTGCCATTTGTGACCAATCTATGTTGTTAGGCGGTAAAATATACTATCATAAAAACGGATACAAAAGGCATTTTAGGAAGACATAATCATGAATTGGAAGAAACGACTTAATTTTAAGAAGATTATCAATTATTCGATAGACAGGGGTTGAGTATCGAAACGTTAATAATTCTGAGCTTCCAATTAAGTTATTTTTACATGTAAGAAATAACGTGTTTCATACCAACGTTTCATATGTTAAGACGTTACGTGTTTCATACTAAATTGAGAATACTCTACAATTTTATAATTGATATTTTCTTGATTTCTCTAGCATTTTTCGAGTTGAGGTACAGAAATTCAAAATTTCTCCTCGAGGGTTGCGTTACCGTCACTCATATGATAGCTAACAGTTACGAATAATCATTTTACTGTAGGTAGACACTTGTTTTACAATTACAGATTTATCCGTTCAATAGATATTTGAGTTTTCAATGTACCGAGATACTTCTTTTCAACTAGTCAGGAAAAACCAGCCGGGACCCCCTTGGTCATTTGACACTAAATGACCCATTTATTTTAAATAAATTTGTGTTATCCATTCTAAGCTGCAATTATCTTAATCCTTTTTACTTTCAATGACATTTTTAGAATCCATTTCTATGGCTGATATCGTTTCAAATCTCACACAAATTACAGTACAGCGCCGATTATCGGAACTCCAGTTAACCGAACTTCCAATTATCCGAACAGCCTATTTCTCTTTGTAAAAAAATTTAACTAAACTTCTAGTTATCCGAACATCATATTTCTGACCAAAAAAAATTTAACCGAAATACCAGTTATCCATTGGCTTGGAATAAAATTTTAAATAAAGAAAAAAAAAACTGATAGTGGATCAGAAAATGAGGAATGTAAAACAATACATGAGATGTGAAGAATCCTAAGATATGAAGAAAATGAAATTAACGAATGTTTAAATAGTGAAGCACAGGACCCTGGATATCAGATTGTAAAGGATGATGAGAATGTGGTTGAGATTCATGTGAAAAAGAAATTGAAGAAAATGAAAACGAATTCTCTGAAAATAGCCCAGGTCCATCAAATAACGAAGTCTTTGAATGTTTGGAAACAGCTACGAGTATGAAATTGCTCGAACGACAGAAGAACGCTGATCCTATTCAACTAACGTATTTAAGAAGAATTAGAGGTATGGCAGCATGGAAAAGAATGTCTTCGTTGAAACAAGCAACAATCAAAAGATTTTTTGCTTAAAATTATAATCTCTAAAGTCCAAAAAAATGATTAAAAAAAAATAAAAAAAAAATAATTAAAAAGACAAAAAAAATATTTTTTAAACATACCAGCACTAACTGGTGCTGCCAATCCTAAGCTTAGATAACGTATGAAGGTTTTAGTACAGTCAGAAACATCCCTTAAATTGTCTGTCCATTTATTCGAACTTTTGCTTATCCGAACTAGGGTCGGTCCCGACTTGTTCGGATAATCAGCGCTCTACTGTAGATGTTTTGAACGCTATTTTATTTAACTTATACCGAAAAAGCTTAAAATGAATTTTTTTCTTAATTAAGGTGTTTTCGTTAAGTTGTAAGGACGATAATCCTATCAGAAGTTTTCCTTTTAACAAGTTGCCGCGAGAATGGTGTTGAATATATATGCTGGGTGATTCAAAAAAAAATTTCCAAAATGGCATAGCAAATCAGGCATACAAGATAGATGAAAGATCACATAGGAACATAGGGTCACAAACAACTTATTTAGTCACAAATACAGGGTGATTCTTCCTAACTCAATTTGGGTTGACGGTAATAACTTTCAGGAAACTGGGGTATATTATAATAAAACATTTAACAGGTATTCTCATATTTGTTGTTAATATGATAACACCAAACAAAAGTGGTAGAAGTTTACATTATACGCGCCAGCAGTACGCATTGACGCCCTTTTATTTTGGACTGTGATTATCAATTCATACAGTACCATCGATTGCTTGAGCAACATGTTTTTCCACATCTTTTCGTGATGTTATCACATTTCACACAAAACAAGGTACACATCGTTGCATTTTCATTACAATGTTTTTATTTTTCTCTACATTATTAACGATAACCCGCGTTTAGTTTGGATTAAATACCCTGTAATTGCTGATAAATAAGAGGCTTGCGACTCTACGTTCCTACGTGATATATATCCTTGCTGTATACCTGATTTGCCATATCATTTCTTAAACATTTTTGAATCACCCTGTATATATTTTTTAAACGGATTACGAAGATGAATAACGTAATGAATATTTAAGCAGGACTGAAATAACTTTAGCAGCACTATGACATATTCATAGGTAGGTAATTAATTTGTAAGGTGACAAACATTTAGAAGGTCTTATTCTGTGTTTACAGCTTATTAAAGTAAGTTCGAAATGATCGCAAATCGCCATTTAGCCTACTTTAAGTATTTATGGAAGTATTATTTCTGAAATTATGTTTTTAGCACAAAATCTTGTACTAGATCCCATATTTTTAATAAGTAAGGTTTCTTAAGCAATAAGATGAGTAATTTCGTGATTGGACTGTTTTATGACAAACGTAAAACAGTAAACTTAAAAAAAAACACCCCTTATTATCCAACTGAGCATCCTCTGGTTCTGAAAGCCTACAGATGCTCATTTTAGACCAATATGTATGTTTATTTACTGTTTCTCAAAAATTGAAGTGGATCGAGCAGCAACCAAATCAAAATTTTCACACTTGGCATGCAATGGCCCTTTAACATTATGAGTTCAAAATTTTAATCATTTATAAACGCTAAAAAGCTGACCAAATGATTTCCTTTCCCTTACTTCCTTCCCTCCGACAAAGCCATATATGATGTCAAAATAGGTGTTTGTATGTTTTCCGTTTGGCATAATTTCAGTATGAAGACAAGCCCTCAAGCCTGTATTTTTAAACATTGATTGAAAGAACAAATATTTTTCAGTCGAATGGCTATTTTCGCTTTTTCATTGGATAATTTGTCGATTACAATGTATAGCGTGTTCTTTTTTCCCCCTTCAATAGCAAATATCTTGAGATTATTTTCAAAGTTCTTCAAAGAAGACATATTCTGAGACATTTTCCGCTGAAAAGTGTACATGGTATGATTCTGGATATGGTAATGCATGCAGAATTTTGACCCGATTTGGAATGGTTCAAATATTTATTTTTTTTTTTTCTTTTATGAAATCTGTAATTATTTAAAGCTTGGAAGCTGACTTTTGAGTATGAACGATTTATAGGTATAAAAATGTAAGAAATATCATTAATGTAATGTGTGTGTGATAATCATATAGGGTGTACTTATAACAAATTGTTAAATAACCTGGTGCGACTTTAGTTGACATTCCGAAAACTCTGCAGAATACTATATGAGTTATAATAAATAGTAATATAAAAACAAGTAAAAAGTTAGATACAAACGATACTCTTTTATTCTACGAGTTAAAATCACGTCATGTTCTAAATAAAAAGTGCACTTTCATTCATAACGCTCAAACATTTTTTAAAACATGACGTGCTTATCAATGATTTTGCATTTCACTCGTACTCAGAGTAATGCCCAAAAATTGAAATTGGATCAATAAATCTGTTAAATTGCTTTAACGTTGATAGTTATCAATTTTTCGTTACCAAAATCCAATACTTAAATTTTAATATAGTTTTTTGTGACTAAAAAAGCTTGAAGTAATTTCGTTTTTTCGTTGGTTTGAAAAGCAGATAACTTTTCTAATTAGCTCACGTAGTGGTGAATCAACACAGTTATTTAGACATAAGATAAGGCTTGCAATAAAACTATTAATTAAAGTAACCATAAACCATAAACTAGAGTTAAATATATATATATGTGGGTTTTCTTTTGTCACAAAAACATTGGAAAGTGGTTTATATAACAGATACAGACGGCCAATGTTTTTAAAAATTGAAACCGGTCTCACGACAGTGGCTTATATACGACTTTTTAAAATAAAAGCTTAACACTTAAATGCGCGATTTTATATTTTGTTTCAAAAAAATTATATATGATTCTCTGAAAGATTTATTACTCAGGAAAAATAATGAAAAAAAAATCAGAGATACATTTTTCATAAAATACATCAATCTTTTTTTTTCTGTTGCACATCTGCAATATAAATAAAAACTACTGTCGTGTGGCTGTTTTACGCTAAAATATTGTAAATTAGTAAATACTTAAACAAGTATGTCTCCAAATACCTTATTTTATATAATTATTTATTTTATAAAACTTAATGTTTAATCCTTTAATTCCCATGATAGAATACATTCTAGAAATTACGTAGTTCAGATAATCTGACTTTACACCAGAAAGTTTCAATGGTGAATTTTGCTTTATTTAAATACGAAATGTCTGTTATCAAGTAAAGCAAATTTTGCTATTTTAATTTTTTGGTGTGAATTAGTTATATACGAAAAAAAATCTATTAAATTAAAAAACACTGTTGTTTGCATATATGCAAAGCTGCGCACTAAAGGGTTAAAAGACGCAGATCCAGCAGAGTGAAAAAGTGTCCAAGCCTAGAATCTAAGCAGGGTCATTGACTATACACGCATTGACTATACATTAACCCTTTGAGGGGGAAGTTATTGCGTTTCTGTAATGTCGAATTCACACCGGAATGTGCAAAAAGATTTATTGTAAAATAAGGAAAAGCAATTTTACGACTTTTTTCCACCAACCAAAGTTAGAAAAATAAAATTTAATAAAATTTTGCAGGTGCAAATCTTCATTAATTGTTGGTGGCATAAAATATATCCCACCGCCCCTCAAGGGGTTAGTGAATTGACACAAAGCTAGAAGGACAATGCCAGATTCTACAATTTTTTACTCGCATATGTTGGCAAGGCTGCAAACTTCAGCGCACGTTTGAATAATACCCGTGAATAATGTCCATCCTGTGCTGAAGTTTGCAGCCTTACCAACATATAAGAGTAAGAAGTGCTAGGACTGGCAACGTCCAGGTGTCTTAGTAGCAAAGCATTGAAGCGTATAGTCAATGACCCTGGTCAGATTCCAGGCTTGGTCACTCTTTCACTCTTTTCGCTGTGCGCCTTTTAAGCAATTAAAATTTCAAATTACTAAATTCAACGTGTGTAAAATTTTCTACGAAACATTTCCAAAAAAAAATTACATAGATAGAAGCTTAATCTGAAATAACGTTCATTTTCATTCACTCTGTTACACTCTGACTTTATTTTGGTTTCGTAAACATCAAAACAGAAAAGAGCTATACTAAAAAACATTAGATTTTGCTTACATAGTAAGATATTCTTGGAAGATATTTCGGTCGAGAAATCCGATTAATACACTGTAAAAAACACTTTAATTCGTATGCAAGAATTACCGACCGCAAACGAAACATCTGATTTAGAAATTGTTCCTTAAATCACTGAAATCGTTTGGTTACCGAAACTTCTAAAGATAAAGGAACGTTTTTCGGAAATTATGGGGCACTCAAAGGAGACTTTATTTTGATTTCGTAAACCTGAAATAAAAGAGCTACACTAAGAAACATTATATTTTGCTTACAGAGTAAGATATCTTTGGAAGATGTTTCGGTCGAGAAACCCGATTAATACACTGCAAAAAACGCTTTAATTCGTATGCAAAAAATACAGGTCGCAGACAAAATATCTGATTTAGAAATTGTTCCTTAAATCTCTGAAATCGTTTGGCTACCGAAGCTTTTAAAGATAAAGGAACGTTTTTCGGAAATTATGGGGCACTGAAAGGAGACTTTATTTTGATTCCGTAAACCTGAAAAAAAAGAGCTATACTAAGAAACATTATATTTTGCTTACAGAGTAAGATATCTTTGGAAGATGTTTCGGTCGAGAAACTCGATTAATACACTGCAAAAAACGCTTTAAGTCGTATGCAAAAATTACAGGTCGCAAACGAAACATCTGATTTAGAAATTGTTCCTTAAATCTCAAAAATCGTTTGGTTACTGAGGCTTCTAAAGATAAAGGAACGTTTTTCGGTAATTATGGGGCACACAAAGGAAACTTTATTTTAATCGTAAACCTGAAAACAGAAAATAATTACAAGACTTTGTTTACAGTGTAAGATATTCCTGGAAATTTTTTCGGTAGTGAAATCCTATTAATGCACTATAAAAAAACACTCCAATGCGCTTCCAAAACTTACAGGCAGCAAAAGAAAAGTTTGTTTCAGAAATTCTTCCTTAAATCTCAGAAATCTATTCGGTCATGTGTCTTCTGAAGATACCGGAATTTTTTTGGAATCACGGGTAACTGGACGGAGACTTTATTTTTGTTTCGTGAACGTGAAAACAGAAAAGAGCTATACTAAGAAACATTAGAGTTTGCTTACAGTGTAAGATATTCTTGGAAGATATTTGGGACGAGAAATCTTACTAGTACACTTTAAAAAACACTTTAATTCGAATACAAAAATTTGAGGCCGCAAGCGAAACATTTGTTGTTTAAATTCTCCCTTAAATCTATGAAATCTTTTGGTTCCCGAAACTTATAAAAATAAAGGAATGGTTTTCGGAATCACGAGTCACTGAAAAGCGACTTTATTGTTGTTTCGTGAGCCTGAAAACAGAAAAGAAATATTAGACATTGTTTACAGTGTAAGATATTCCTGGAAATTATTTCGATAGAGAAATCCGATTTATAAACTGTCAAAGGCAATTTAATTCGTTTCCAAAAATTATAGGTGGTAAAAGAAACATTCCTTTTTAGAAATTGTTCCTTAAATCTCAGAAGTCGCTTGGTTACCCAAGCTTCTAAAGATAAAGGACCGTTTTTCGGAAATTATGGGGCACTCAAAGGAGAATGTAGTTTTGTTTCGTAAACCTGAAATGAAAAAAAAAGAGCTATACTAAGGAACATTATATTTTGCTTAGAGAGTAAGATATTCTTGGAAGATATTTCGGGCGAGAAATCCGATTAATTCACTGTAAAAAACACTTTAATTCGTATGCAAAAATTACAGGCCGCAAACGAAACATCTCTTTTAGAAATTGTTCCATTAATCTCAGAAATCGTTTGGTTACTGATGCTTCTAAAGATAAAGGAGCGTTTTTCGGTAATTATGAGGCCCTAGGAAGACTTTATTTTAGTCGTAAACCTGAAAACAGAATAGAAATAAAAGACAAGCATGCTTACAGTGTAAGATATTCTTGGAAATTATTTCGGTAGAGAAATCCTATTAATACACTGTAAAAAAAACTCTCCAATCAGTTTCCAAATCTTACAGGCGGCAAAAGAAAAGTTTGCTTCATGCGTGCATTCAAATTCTTCATTAAATCTCAGAAATCTATTCGGTCATGTGTCTTCTGAAGATAACAGAATTTTTTTTGGAATCACGCGTAACTCGACGTAGACTTTATTTTTGTTTCTTGAACATGAAATCAGTAAAGAGCTACATAGGAAACATCAGACTTTACTTAAAGTGCAAGATATTCTTGGAAGATATTTCGGACGAGAAATCCGATTAATACACTTTTAAAAATACTTTAATTCGAATGCAAAAATTACAGGTGGTAAAAGAAACATTCCTTTTTAGAAATTGTTACTTAAATCTCAGAAATCTTTTGGTTACTGAGGCTTCTAAAGATAAAGGAAAGTTTTTCGGAAGTTGCGGGTCACTTGAAGGAGACTTTATTTTGGTTTCGTAAACCTCAAAACAGAAAAGAGCTATACTAAAAAACATTAGATTTTGCTTACATAGTAAGATATTCTTGGAAGATTTTTCGGTCAAGAAATCGGATTAATTCACAGTAAAAAACACTTTAATTCGTCTGCAAAAAGTGCAGGCCACAAGCTAAACATCTATTTTAGAATTTGTTTTTTAAATTTCAGAAATCGTTTGGTTACCGAAGCTTCTAAATATAAAGGAACGTTTTTCGGAAATTATGGGGCACTCAAAGAAGACTTTACTTTGGTTGCGTAAACCTGAAAAAAAAAAGAGCTGTACTAAGAAACATTAGATTTTGCTTACTGAGTAAGATATTTTTGGAAGATATTTTGGTCGAGAAATCCGATTAATACACTGTATATAACATTTTAATTCGTATGCAAAAATTACAGGCCGCAAACGAAACATCTGTTTTAGAAATTGTTCCTTAAATTTCAGAAACCGTTTGGTTACCGAAGCTTCTAAAGATAAAGGAACGGTTTTCGGAAATTATGGGGCACTCGAAGGAGACTTTATTTTGGTTTCATAAGCCTGAAAACAAAACAAAACAAAACAAAAAAAAAAAACAAAAAAAAAAAAAAAAAAGATCTATACTATGAAATATTATATTTTGCTTACAGAGTAAGATATTCTTGGAAGATATTTCGGTCGAGAAATCCGATTAATACAACGTAAAAATTCACTATAATTCGTATGCAAAAATTACAGGCCGCAAACGAAACACCTGATTTAGAAATTGTTCCTTAAATCTCAGAAATCGTTTGGTTACCGAAGCTTCTAAAGATAAAGGAACATTTTTCGGAAATTATGGGGCACTCGAAGGAGACTTAATTTTTATTTCGTAAACCTGACAACAAAAAAAAAAAAAAAAAAAAAAAAAAAAAAAGATCAATACTTAGAAACATTAGATTTTGCTTACAGAGTAAGATATTTTTGGAAGATATTTAGGTCGAGAAATCCCATTAATACACTGTAAAAAACACTTTAATTCGTATGCAAAACTGACAGGCCGCAAACGAAATATCTCTTTTAGAAATTGTTCCTTAAATCTCAGAAATCGTTTTGTTACTGAGTCTTCTAAAGATAAAAGAACGTTTTTCGGTAATTATGGGGTACTCGAATGAGACTTTATTTTAGTCGTAAACCTGAAAACAGAAAAGAAATACAAGCCTTTGGTCATGAGTCTTTTGAATATAACGGAACTTTTTTTTTTTTGGAATCACGGGTCACTGGAAGGAGACTTTATTTTTGTTTCGTGAACCTGAAATCAGAAAAGAGCTACATTAGAAACATCAGACTTTGCTTACAGTGTAAGATATTCTTGGAAGATATTTCGGACGAAATATCTGACTAGTACACTTTAAAAAACACTTTAGTTCGAATGCAAAAATTTGAGGCCGCAAACGAAACATTTGTTTTTTAAATTCTTCTTTAAATCTATGAAAACATTTAATTTCTGAAACTTCTAAAAATAAAGGAAAGGTTTTCGGAATCACGAGTCTCTCGAAAGCGATTATATTGTTGTTTCGTAAACCTGAAAACAGAAAAGAAATATCAGACTTTGTTTACAGTGTAAGATAATCCTGTAAATTATTTCTGTAGAGAAATCCGATTAATACACTGTAAAAAGCACTCTAATGCATTTCAAAAATTTACAGGCGGTAAAAGAAAGGTTTGTTTCGGAAATTTTTCCTTAAATGTCTGAAACCTATTCGGTCACGATTCCTCTAAAGATAAAGCAATTGTTTTTGGAATCACGAGTCACTCGAAGGAGACTTTATTTTTGTTTCGTGAACCTGAAATCAGAAAAGAGCTACATAAGAAACATTAGATTTTGGTTACAGTGTAAGATATTCTTGAAAGATATTTCGGTCGAGAAATTCAATTAATACACTGTAAAAAATCCCTGACGGCTCGGCCTACAGTCTCAGATGGATTTCGAAGATAAGTACTAATTTTAACAACAAAATTAAATCATGATTAGAGATAAACCCATTTTGACAATTTTATCTGGCCAATTTTGAACAGTTTTTAATTTCATTTTTATGTAAGAGCTGGTTTTATCAGAATCGTGTTAAGGCCAGTATTATAACAATAATTTTCCTTCTCAACAGCTCGAAATTTTCTGACACATTTTCGGATTTATTTTTAAAATGAAAGTCATGAAACTTTCTGACATGATTTTTAAAGACATTTATAAGCGACCTATGTTTTTATTTTTTACGTTCAATTAAATAGAAATTTTATAATAGAAAATTTATAAAAATTATTTTTTTAGTCGGACCACATTTTTCGTTTCAACACAATCACTTCGAGAGATTCTGTTTAAATGCTCACTTTGACATCATTTTTAAAAATATATTCTGCCTCTATCAAAAAATCAACCATTACGGCACATTATATAGTTTCTGAATAAGAGATCTTACCAATTTGATGCGATTTAAAGCAAAAATGAAATTAAAAATGAGTCAGAAAACAAGCAATTTGGATTTGAGTACATCCTTCATACGAAATTTTTTTCGTCAACCTCGATGTAGTTTTACATTTATTTTTTGCTGTAATCGTTTGTGATGTCAAAAACCTGTCAGTATAAAAGTTGTAGACAATATTAAGAAGATATATAACAAATTCATGCTGTAAATCAGTTTTTCAGTGACGACATTTTAATTGTTGTCTGAAAGAAATAGCACCTGAGGCTAATAAAAAATGTCTTTATCTGGTTTTTATTTGTTTACAATACTTTCCTTGCCTCATATCTGACTGGGATGTAAATAAATAACAACGTTTGTAATATTACAGATAAAAACAGATATACTTCAGATAAATGATTTTAAATGTTCGGAGGAGTTTAATAATTAAAAGTTGTTTTAATTCAAAATTTTACAAAGCCGTTTTGCCCTGTCATGCACTTTCGTTGTTGCCTGTATCCTTAGATACACTATAAGTTTGTTACGAAAATTCTTCCTTAAATCTTAGAAATCTATTGGTTTATGAGATTTTTGAAGTTAAAGGAAAGGTTTCCAGAATCACAGGTAATTCGAAACAGATTTTATTGTTGTTTCATAAACCTGAAAACAGAAAAGAGATAGATTAAGAATTATTAGACTTTGCTTACAATGTAAGATATTCCTGGAGGATATTTCGGTAGAGAAATCAGATTAATAAGATTGCAAAAAACACTTTAATTTCTATACAAAAAGTTACAGGTGGGAAAAGAAACGTTTGTTTCCGAAATTTTTTCTTAAATCTAAGAAATCTATTAGTTCATGAGTCTTATAAAGGTAAAGGAACGGTTGTCGGAATCGCGGGTCACTCAAATGAGACTTTATTTTTGTTTCGTATGCCCGAAATCAGAACAGAGCATATACTAAGAAACGTTAGACTTTGCTTACGATATAAGGTATCCCTGGAAGTTATTTCGGTATTGAAATCCGATTAATATACTGTAAAAAAACCTTCCAAATCGTTTTAAAAAAAATACAGGTGTAAAAAAAAATTTGTTTCAGAAATTTTTTCTTAAATCTAAAAAATCTATTGGTTCCTGAGTCTTCTAAAGATAAAGCAACGTTTTTCGGAAGTTACGGGTCACTCGAAGGAGACTTTATTTTGATTTCGTAAACCTGAAAACAGAAAAGAGCTATACTAAGAAACATTAGAGTTTGCTTACAGTGTAATATATTCATGGAAGATATTTCGGTCGAGAAATCCGATTAATACAATATAAGAAACACTTTAATTCGTTTCCAAAAATTACAGGTGGTAGAAGAAACATTCCTTTTTAGAAATTGTTACTAAATATCAGAAATCTTTTGGTTACTGAGGCTTTTAAAGATAAAGGAAAGTTTTTCGGAACTAACAGGTCACTTGAAGGAGACTTTATTTTGTATTCGTAAACCTCAAAACAGAAAAGAGCTATACTAAAAAACATTATATTTTGCTTACATAGTAAGATATTCTTGGAAGATATTTCGGTCGAGAAATCCGATTAATACACCGTAAAAAAAACTTTAATTCGTATGCAAAAATTATAAGCCACAAACGAAACATCTGGTTTAGAAATTGTTCTTTAAATCTCAGAAATCGTTTGGTTACCGAAGCTTATAAAGATAAAGGAACGTTTTTCGGAAATTATGGGGCACACGAAGGAGACTTTATTTTGGTTTCCTAAACCTGAAAACAAAAAAAAAGAGCTATACTAAGAAACATTAGATTTTGCTTAAAGAGTAACATATTCTTCGAAGATATTTCCGTCGAAAAATCCGATTAATACACTGTAAAAAATACTTTAATCCGTATGCAAAAATTACAGTCCGCAAACGAAACATTTCTTTTGGAGATTGTTCCTTAAATCTCAAAAATCGTTTGGTTTCTGAAGCTTTTAAAGATAAGGGAACGTTTTTTGGAAATTATGGGGCACTCAAAGGAGACCTTTATTTTGGTTGCGTAAACCTGAAAAAAAAGAAGCTATACTAAGAAACATTAGATTTTGCTTACAGAGTAAGATATATTTGGAAGCTATTTCGGTCGAGAAATCCGATTAATACGCTGTAAAAAACACTTTAATTCGTATGCAAAAATTACAGGCCACAAACGAAACATCTGGTTTAGAAATTGTTCTTTAAATCTGAGAAATCGTTTGGTTACAGAAGCTTCTAAAGATAAAAAAATGTTTTTCGGAAATTATGGGGCACTCGAAGGAGACTTTATTTTGGTTTCGTAAACCTGGATACAAAAGTAAAAGAGCTATTCTAAGAAACATAAGACTTTCCTTACAGAGTAAGCTATTCTTGGAAGATATTTTGGACGAGAAATACGATTATTACACTGTAAAAAAAAATTAATTCGTATGCAAAAATTAACGGCCGCAAACGAAACATTTCTTTTAGAAATTGTTTCTTAAATCTCAGAAATCGTTTGGTTACCGAAGCTTCTAAAGATAAAAGAACGTTTTTCGAAAATTAAGGGGCACTCGACGGAGACTTTATTTTGGATTCGTAAACCTGAAAACAACAACAACAAAAAAAAGAGCTATACTTAGAAACATTAGATTTTGCTTACAGAGTAAGATATTCTTGGAAGATATTTCGGTCGAGAAATCCGATTAATACAATGTAAAAAACACTTTAATTCAAGTAAAAAATTATAGGCCGCAAATAAAACATTTCTCTCAGAAAGTGTTTCTTAAATCTCAGAAATCGTTTGGTTTCTGAAGCTTCTAAAGATAAAGGAATGTCTTTCGGAAATTATGGGGCACTCAAAGGAGACTTTATTTTGGTTGCGTAAACTTGAAAGAAAAAAAGAGCTATACTAAGAAATATTAGATTTTGCTTACAGAGTAAGATATTTTTGGAAGATATTTCGTCCAGAATTCCGATTAATACACTGTAAAAAACACTTTAATTCGTATGCAAAAATTACAGGCTGCAAACAAAACATGTCTTTTAGAAATTGTTCCTTAAATCTCAGAAATCGTTTGGTTACGACTCGAAGGTACACTCGAAGGAGACTTTATTTTAGTCGTAAACCTGAAAATATAATAGAAATACAAACCTTTGCTTAACGTGTAAGATATTCCTGGAAATTATTTAGGTAGAGAAATCCTATGAATACACTGTAAAAAAAAAACTCCAATGCTTTTCCAAAACTTACAGGTGACGATAGAAACGTTTCTTTCAGAATTTCTTCCTTAATTCTCAGAAATATATTCGGTCATGAGTCTTCTGAAGATAAAGGAACTTTTTTTTAATCACGGGTCACTCGACGGAGACTTTATTTTTGTTTCGTGAACCTGATATCAGAAAAGAGCTACATAAGAAATATTAGATTATGGTTACAGTGTAAAATATTCTTGAAAGATATTTCAGTCGAGAAATTGGATTAATACACTGTAAAAAATCCCTAACGGCTCGGCCTGCAGGCCGAGGTAGATTTCGAAGATAAGTATTAATTTTAAGAATAAAAACTAAATTATGATTAGAGATGAACCCACTTTGACAATTTTATCTGCCACTTTTAAACAGTTTTAATTTTATTTTCATATAACAGCTGGTTTTATCAGAATCATGTTAATGCCAGTATTATAACAATAATTTCCCTTCTCAACAACTCGAAATTTTCTGACACATTTTCGGATTCATTTTTAAAATGAAAAACATGAATGTTTCTGACGTGATTTTAAAGACATTTATAAGCTACCTATGTTTTTATTTTTTCGTTCAATTAAATAGAAATTTTATAATCGAAAATTTATAAAAATTATTTTTTTAGTTGGACCATATTTTTCGTTTCAACACAATCACTTCGAGTAATTCTGTTTAAAATGCTCACTTTGACATCATTTTTTAAAATATATTCTGCCTCTATCAAAAAATCAACCATTACGGCACATTATATAGTTTCTGAATAAGAGAGCTTACCAATTTGATGCGTTTTAAATCAAAAATGAATTTAAAAATGGGTCAGAAAACAAGCAATTAGGATTTGAGTACATCCTTCATACGATATTTTTTTCGTCAACCTCGAAGTAATTTTACATTTATTTTTTTGCTGTAAGCGTTGTTGCTATCAAAAAATTGCCAGTATAAAAGTTGTAGACAATATTAAGAAGATATATAATAAATTCATGCGGATTTGATATCTTGTGAACTGACGCAGTTATGGATTTTTTTCTTTTTCAACCCCCCTTTTTGTTTTCGCTTTAATTTTTTTTTCATTAAGAATTGGTCCTATCAAAAACTTGTTAATATAAAAGTTGTGGATAGTATTAATACAATTTTAACAAAAATTAATTGGATTAAGTTATAAGTTTGTTTCTCCGAAAAACCCTATTTTTGCGCCACTTGAGCCCTTTTTGAGTTTTATTAAAAATCTGTCATACATAAATTTTTGGCGAATTTTTAGATGTAATAATAACTTTAAACTGAGTCGATATGTATTATAATTAAGAAGTTATGGGGCTTTCTCGTTTTTCACAAAACCCCTCCCTGTTTCTACCCCTTTGGTCCGATTTTACCCATAACCGAACTTGACCGAGATTTTATGCCCCTTGATTTCATGTATTAGTTTGGAAAAGATTTGTGCAGAATTATGGAAGTTATCGTGTCCATAAAAAAGCGATATATATGTCGTAGGCTAATTGTGAAATCCGGCTCTTTGCAAACAGCCTAGGCTCTTTGCAAAGAGCCGGGCTAATTGGAGAATCCATCTCCCTTTTTCCAATTAGCCTGATATTTTTCAGGCTTATTGCAAAGAGCCTAGAAAGCGTTAGGCTAATTGAAAAATGACCACTTATTATACGATCAGGTTAATATTTTTAGCTCACAGGCTATCAAAGCCTGAGAGCTTATGTGCCCGCCGATTCTGTATGTACGTGTGTACGTACGTACACGTACGTATGTACGTTACGTATATAAGTATGTACGTATGTACGTACGTATGTACGTAACACGATAACTATTGATAGAAATATCCGATTTGCTTCAAATTTTTTTCCTAAGTTCATTCTGATAAGGTGCTTTCCCTGATTAGTTTTTGGGGTTCATTGGTTAAGGATAAAAGGGAAAAAGGGGGCTAGTCCCCCCCCCTTAATTTATATAAATGGGTTTTTCATGCAGAAATACTCGATTTGCTCCAAATTTGGTATACCGGTTTTTTCTGTTAAGGAGCTCCCCCGATTAGATTTGGAAGCTCATTAGTTAAGTATAAAGGGAGGAAAGGGGGGGGGCTAGACCACCCCCCTTAATTTATATAAATGGGGTTTTCATGCAGAGTTATTCGATTTGCTCCTAATTTCGTATACCGGTTTATTACGATGTGGCTTCCTTCATTTAATTTGGAGGTTCATTGGTTAAGTATAAAAGAGGGGAAAGGGGGCAATTGCCCCTCCCCTTAATTTAGATAAATGGGTTTTCATGCAGAATTATCTGATTTAGTTTAATTTTTTTTAACCAGATCCGAACTTGAAGGTTCCATTTGAAGTCAACCCGAAAACCGACCGCAACCAGGTTTCGGATTGAGTTCAGTTAGAACTTTCAGGTTCGGATCGGGTTGCCGGTGGATGGAGATTATTTTGTCTGGCTTGCATCGGGTTATAGTTCTTTGGAATATTTTTGTCGGTTAAGATTTGGTTCGAGACGGGTTTCAGGTTGACTTGGAATGGAATTTTTAGGTTCTGGTAGCGTTGCGTGTCCACGGAAACTAATTTGTCTTGTTCGGATCCGGTATATATATATATCCGATAAATAAATATACATATAGATGGACAGATAGATGGATAGATAGATAGATATAAAGTTTTTTTCTGGGGGTGGTTTTGGGTTCTAGGGGTCATGGTCATTGTAGATCTGCAAAAAAATTTCCGAAATTTGAACGTAAGTGAGATCCAAATAGGTAGAATTTCATATGAAATCTACCTAAAAACACTTTAATTCGAATGCAAAAATTACAAGAGGCAAAAGGAGCGTTTGTTTTAGAAATTGTTCCTTGAATTTAAAAAAACTTTTGGTTCCCGAAGTTTCTAAAAATAGATGAACGGTTTTCGGAATAACGAGTTACGCGAAGGAGACATTATTGTTTTTTCGTAAACCTGAAAACAGAATAGAAATATTAGACTTTGCTTAAAGTGTAAGATATTCCTAAAATGCGGAGTATATAATCAATGTATATCATCGTACGGATTCTGTAAATGTGACAAAAATTCTCGTAAAATTTACTGATACTTTCGGATCTTAAAATTAAATCTCTATTAAGTCATATAAGTCACAGAGACTTATTTTTCATCAAGATTTCAATTTTTTACAAACTAATTTTTGCAAATAGTTTCACGTTAAAATTTCATAAACCATTTGTATGACAGTATAAAAGGAACTACAACAAATGGATAGCGTAAAATTGTGCCGTTTATAACTTGCAATCTAAAAATAACATGAATTGTAAACGTTTTCTGAAACTTAAAACTACTAATAAAGATACAACTAGTTTGAATTTTTCATTCACATTTAACATTTCAATTGAAGCGTAAAGCAATATAGAAGTTTAAAAGGTCCATATTTTCAAAACGAAAGCAGATAATAGAATAAACATTTGGAATTTTTTATAGACTTTAAAAATTCTAACGTGTACTATTATTTTCGTAATTGGCAAAATATGAATATATTTCTTTAGGGTGCATTTTAATAAAAACAGAGAAATAATGACCCTTTAATATTAGTAACTATTTTCGGTTCATTGTTAAAATTTATGAAAGTAATATATTTCGTATTTTGTGATAAATTGAAAAGAATGATAAATTTCAAATTTACGGATATTTTCATGTAATTTGTTTTCAATAAATACTAGGACTTCCCTCAGAGGGATTAGTCTGAGCGATATTACTGAGAACATAGATTTAATAATAACATGTGGAAGCAAAGAAAATGAGATGTTATCTTTAATTGTCCATATACTGGGATAAATTGAAATGATGAAAATAAACGAATGGTAGAATTACAAAATTTTATATATAAATTCGTATACACTGTTTAAAAAAATGGGAAATCAAACCATGCAAGACAGCCATGCATGGATATAAAATTGAAAGTACGCAATATATTAAAAGTAAAATAGAAAATTAAACACTAAATTATCTTATATCGGAATTTTAACTGTATAAAATGATGTCAAGAGCATAATCAGACGCTCCGCCCCCATTTGAATAACTTTAAATGACAAATATATGATGTTTATAAAGAATGGACCATACTTTATATGGCAACATAAAATATGACACAAGATCTGAATATATCGCCTTCATAACTTTTGAGCTGTCAAAGAGTCATTTGACGTAATTTACAAATCCATACATATTTATTCAGCAAATCATGCAAGCTAACATACGCCAATATGAACCCGATTACAAAATATCACCAGAATAAGTTAATATATAAAACAATCTACTAATGATAATTGAGAATATGACCTTATGATAAAATATCTAGAAAAATGAATCGGATAAAAAATTCATATCACATTTAAAACGGCACTTCCCTCTGTTAGTGGCCTTGGCGAGAGAGAGAAAAGCTTAGAAAAGGAACACTTTAACAAGTACTTTCGGGCAACCTACTCACTGTTTCAAACAGGTCTTTATTCAATATTTACACAATTTATTTAATGCTAGGTGGGTATCTATCAGTTTTTTTGCATTTAAATCGCATGTTTTGCGGAGGAAATGCAGCATTATGAAATATTTAAAGTTGCTGTACCTAATAATTCCAAATTAATGGCAATTGAGATCGCTTTCCGTTAATTTCATCTTTTTAAATTTTAAATTTTTTAGAAACCATTCATAGAAACAATTGTATATTTTAAAACTAACCCGAAGCAAAATTTAAAGATTTTGGGCTCAGCAGTAACAGACAAATAGAAAATTTTTGAAAGTTTTTTGTTTCTGCACTGTTTTATATAGCGACATTTTTAGAAATTGTTCTATTGCGAGAATTTACGTCATGATAAATACAGCCATGTCTATTTTCATGTTTATATTCCTAACAGTTCCATGTTCTTCGTTACTTAGATCATCTTTAGATCTTTTTCCGCTTTGTTTAGTCTTTCTATTTTTTAGAATTCGTTCTACAACGAGCATTTACATCTTATTAATTACTACCATGCCAAAGTTCTAGTTTCTAACCCCAACAGTATCCCAAAAATTTCAGTATTCCATATAAATCATAGTTTAGAACCTTTCTAGAAATTTTTACGTTTATCCGTCAAATTGAACCTTTTAGAAAGCTTTCATTACGAGTATTTACATCTTAAAAGTAACTACTGCACCAAATTTAAAGTTTCTAACCCAATCAATATCGCAGAAATCACAATTTTAGAACTTTTTTGCTCCTGCAGCGATGTAGGTTCTTGCACTGACATAAAATAGTCTTTTTTTCGGAGCAGAGATGGCCACCAACATTTTTTTAAATTGGCTATGTAGTTTCAGAGATAATACCTCACAAACGTACAAGCATTAATAATATTACATACTTTATAATATTATAACGCTTTATAATATTAGCATTAGATGTACAGATACAAAAGCCATTTATCTGTTACAAACTAAAGTACCGGCGTTGCCCAGAATTTGAAGGATGTTTCTTCTGAAAAATCCATTTCAAAATTTAACATACAACACAAAACAAACATTAAAAAAAGCAGTCGAAATGTTGTTGAATGAATCATATGAAAACGCTATATAAAAATGTATAAATGTATATAACAGACGCAAAAGAATACAGCTATAAATGAACTTATTTCAATTTAGAATTGGAGCAATAATGTTAAAATACGCCAATATTTCCCTAATCTGGTTTTTATCATGCTTCAATACATTTTTCACACTCATATGACTTTATACTATATCCACCATGCCCTTTATATTTCCAATATGACGTAATATTTTCCTCTTTCACGTGGAAACCTTGAAATAAAAAAGTTATGAAGTTATATTCACTTTCATTTAAATTCGTCAAACTATTTATTTCATTTTCATATTTCACGTGAATATCCTGCAATAGAAACGTTATGACGTAATATTCACCTTTTTTTTAATTCGGCAAACTATTTATTTCATTTTCATTTTTCACGTGGAAATCTTGCAGTAGAAAATTAATTGTTGTAGTAATAATTTTATTGTGTTTTTTAATTGTTGGCAACTGCTATAACGAAAAATGTTTAAATTTGATAAGAAATTGCTGTTAAATTGGTGGTTTTTTATTAATTAAAAATTAACTATAAGTTATTTCGATTCCGGATTACTTTAGTTGTCTCGGCCATGTTTTAATACACATGTACGTATCTCTTCACAATTTTGGCTTCCAAATTGTGGATTTTTTATAGAATTACAAACAGACAGATAGACAAGTTTTCATTTTTATATATCTCTCTATTCTAAAAAAAGTAACTAACTCTCTCACCACCGCCGCCGCCGCCGCCGATTTTGAATTTTTTGTGACCGGAGGTCTATCTTCGTTAATATTAAGAAAACTGTTGCATACAAATATATGAAAATCGGTGGTATTATAGCGAAATGTTTGATCAACACACTAATGCATACAGTTTTCAAATCGAAGAATTATTTTAAGAGATATTTAATGCTAAAGTTGGACAAAATCGTTCAATTAAAAAAAAAATTATAAGAGCAAAAGCTATACATGGGAATTTAATCATTTTTAGATCATTTTATACGTTTGAAGTTCCCGGTGTGCAGACTATATTTCTTTTTTAAATTTGACTAATTTTTTGAGGTTTTATTTCTATTTTAAATTCAAATATTCAGCATTTTGACAGATATTTTTTAAATATTTTAGAAAATGGTATTAATTTAAACTGTTGCCAACTGTATAAACAGCGCAAACAATAATGTTTGCTTCAAATAAAAAAAATATTTACACGTTACTATTATAAACAGAAAAAAAACCTTCAAATTAGAATTAAATAATTAGGTATAAAAAGCAGGCACTTATTGGAAATTACGCCATAAAAATTATATTTACATGTGAATTTTAAAAGAGAAAGGATATTGTAAAATAAATTCATTAACATGCGTTAAAAATCTGAAATGGAACAAATTACGTCACATTACACTTATTATGCAAAATGAACAAAAAATAGTATTGCAAAACAGTTTAAATTTAAAAATTGCGCGAGACAAAATATTAGAGGTTAAATATTAGATTTTTTCAAAATTTTATTATTTGTCGTTTGATGTGAGGTGTTCAGCTATAAGTATGCAAATTTTTATGTTTCCAACATAATCAGGGGCTGAGTTGGAAAAATTGCTTTAAATAAACATGTTAGAGCCCAGAGGGTTAAATATTAGACTTTGTCAAAATTTTATTATTTGCTGTTTGATATGAGGTGTTCAGCTATAAGTATGCAAAATGTCATGTCTCCAACTTAATTAGGGGCTGAGTTAGAAAAATTGCTTAAAATACACAAGTTAGAGCCCAGAGGGTTAAATAATAGACTTTTTCAAAATTTTATTATTTGTCGTTTGATGTGAGGTGTTCAGCTATAAGTATGCAAAATGTCATGTCTCCAACTTAATTAGGGGCTGAGTTAGAAAAATTGCTTAAAATACAGAAGTTAGAGACCGGAGGGTTGAATATGGCTTTTTCAAAATTTTGTGATTTATCGTGTTATTGCAAGTGTTCAGCTATAAGTATGCAAACTTTCATGTGTCGAACTTAATTAGGGGCTGAGTTAGAAAAATTGCTTTATATACACAAGTTAGACCCCAAAGGGTTAAATATTAAGCCTTTTTCAAAATTTTATTATTTGTCGTTTGATGTGAGATGTTCAGCTATAAGTATGCAAAATTTCATGTCTCCAACTTAATTAAATTAGGGGCTGAGTTAGAAAAATTGCTTAAAATACACAAGTTAGAGCCCAAAGGGTTAAATATTAGACTTTTTCAAAATTTTATTATTTGCCGTTTGATCTGTGGTGTTCAGCTATAAGTATGCAAATTTTCAAGTCTCCGACATATATAGTTTCTGAGAACGGGCTCTGTGACAGACGGACAAACAGACAGACAAAGGAGTGAGACAGGTAGGGTTTCGTTAGATGAACGAAACTCTAAAAACATGCTGTGGATGACTGTAACAACATCCTAAAATTACATTACCATCAGCGATCTACCAATCCCGAATTTAGTTTATATTCGTTTCATATATTCTTATTCTTTTGTGCAGCCCTGTAAAATAATTATCAATCTTATATACAGTAAAACCTCTGAATAGCGGGCACCTCGAGAATGCAGAATTTGTCCTCTATTTAGAGGTGACCGCTACTGAGAGTCAAACATGTACAGTTATTTAAGAGTTGGTAATCGAAAAAATGTCCGCTAAATAGAGGTATCCGCTAATCGGGTGTGTCCGCTATGGAGGTTTTACCAGTAAAACTTCTGAATAGCGAACACCTCGGGAGGGCAGATTTTGTCCTCTATTTGGAGGTGTCCGCTACTGAGAGTAAAAAAAGTACAGTTATTTAAGGGTTGGTAATCGAAAAAATGCCCGCTAAATAGAGGTGTCCACTAATCGGGTGTGTCCGTTATGGAGGTTTTACTGCATAATAATATCATCCTTTACAAGAAAATTGCATGCTGTATGATAGACAGATAGACATCCAGAGAAAGATAACCTCCCGGATCAATAAACACTCATGTCTTTTGTTTTAATCATCCACAATTGTATGTCATACAACATGCCAGATTTTATACAACAGGCTAAAAACGGTCAACGTGGTACGGAATACTGTATTATTATTTGTTTGCCCACCAAAACTGGTTGCCACGGGTTGTTGCAAGGTTTGTGATCGCGTGGTTGAAACTGATCTATTCAATATTACTGCGTGCGTATTTTTTTTTAATTTGCTTCATGTGTTCAAACCAGTTGTCTACGAAAACATCAACCGGTGAAAGTGACGCAGACCAAATTTCTGTGACGTATGCAGATAAATTGTGCTTTTTTAAGAGTTTTTTCTACATAATTTTTAAACGGTTTGGAACTTATTTTTCATAGTAGGTGCATTCAGCAGGCGACCCTCATAGGTACCTTCTGGTGCAATCAGGAACGAAATCCGACAAATATTTTTTGAGTTATGCTTGACGAAAGGTTTTTATTAGGCTTTTTTTTTAGTAGGACATGGCGTTAATATCCATCGTAGTAGTAAAGTGTCCGGACAGTAATATTTCGCTGAGTATTAGCCTTCGCTTCGCTCAGACAATTATTTTTCCTACTACATACAGTTTATTTCTATTTTTATAATCTACTATTCTAGAACAACAATATCTACTACAACAATACGAGAAATACATTATATAACAGTATCAATTTGTTTATGAAAATTGCATAAAGTTAAGTTGAAATGGGCTTTGGCTAACAAAAGTATTGTACGTATTATCAAACTCGTTAAATAAAGACAAAAATATAATAAATAAGTAAGATGAAAAAGATAATCCGTAGTTAAAAAAGAGACGAAATGAACATCATAGAATACTGAACCCATAGACTTACAAAAACCTTTTACACAAAAAAGCGACACGTTAATGTTATTAATTTATTATCGCAATGGACATCGAAGGATTTATTGTTGCGTATTTCTACCGTTCAAAGCATGAAAAATACAGATTAAAATAAATAGTTAATAAATAGTTTAATAAGTTAATAGTTAATAGTTAATAGTTAATAAGCTATCTGCGGCGTTTCAAATAATTTTATTTTAAAATATTATATTCAGCATTACCAGTATAATTTTTCCGTTAGCTGCATTATACTTCTATAACTAGATACTAAAAATAATCTCTGTTTTAAACTTTTACAGCTCAACAACTCGGATTTGAAAACCATTTATTCACTCAAATGTTAGAATACACCGTTTCAAGAATGAAAAAAATATTAAATAAAAATAAAAACCATAAAAATAAAAGTAAAAAATACATTGAAAATAGTGTTTTTTTATACATGCAACAAAAATGTTATTAAAATTATCACAAAAATAATGTAACTTTTTTAAACACAGAATTTTTAAATATGTAAACCTACTTTTAAGGAAAAGCTGTTTCGGGAAGTCTTCGGGCTTTTTAATTTTCTTAAATTCCTATTTTTTTTTTTTTTTTTTTTTTACCAATTACAACGTGAAACAGCTCACTTGATAAATTAAACGATGTAAAACGCTAAAAGCACCAAAAAATCGAAAATCTTTTTTTTTCTTTTCTTTTCTTTCTTTTTTTTTACAAAAAAAATGTCTTACATGCCAATTGTTGACAAACTGGACAACCCTTGAAGTGTCAACCCTAGTAGAAATAGTAATAAAAAAACAGTAGAAAATGTAACTGGCTGAATTTGCCACACAAAGTGAAGTAGGGAATGTGGAATGTGCCACAAGAAGAGAAGTGGGGAACGCTGGATGGGCCACACGAAGTGAAGTGGAAACGTTGAAAGAGTCATTGATAAGATGTGCGGGGACTGATGGCCTTTAGCCAACTTGATCGTGTTGTCATTGTTTATATGAATTGTATAATTTTAAGCAAGGTGAAAAATATTAAATATATAAATAAAAAAAATGTTTATAAATGATAATATTAGGTATTTAAGCACTAAATGAAAGGAAGCTTGGTACCTAAATTTTAGAGTGTTGAAAATAGAACCCAAAAGGAGTGAAGTGGGAAACGCTGTAAGTACCAGAAGTAGGAGTTTTTCTTTTTTTCGCTCACTTGAAAAATTTCTTCTTTTGGACTTACAGCGTTTTCCAATTTTAGTCTTCAATTAACTCAGAGTCACAATTTTCTGGAGATGCTATGAACAATGAACAACAACTACACTTTTGGAAGAAAGCAGCAGTCAATAAAATCGCCTTTTTAAGCTCATTTTATTAATAAAATTGATTTTAGGGTATTTCCAAGTATGCAACAGGGTGATAGAAAAGGTAGAAACAAGTTATTTTTTTAACTTAAGAATTAACAGTTTGACTGCGAAATATAAAGATTTTGATACAAACTATTTCCAATACAGTTTGTTCTTTAAACTTACAGTTTTGTCTGCATAAAAGAGTCAAACTCAATTTTAATAAAAAAAACTCTAAATTTTATATTTGCAAATACACAGAAACACATTTAATTTTAAAAGACTGTACACCAACTTCTAACACAGTTAAATTACATATTTTATCATAAACTATAAATAAGACATCAACATAATATTCAAGCAAATTTATTTTAAATTCAGTATTAAAATGTAAACCAGTAGATTAAAATATATTCGACGTGGTATAACACTCACAAAACTTATTACACCCATTAAGATCGTTGGTTCATTTGTTTAAAATTGAATATCATTCAGGATTTGCGATGCAAAAAGATCCTAAATAAAAATTTTCATGATGTTACTTCAACGAGTTTCAGAGTACTTAAAATTTTTTCGTACTTCTCCATTATCCTGTTGCCCAGTTTCCATAAGAAAAACTATTACCAAAGTATTTGTTTTAACGCCAAAAATGAATGATGGTGTGGCCACATTCATGACATGATATGAGATTCGTTAAATTCAGTATTAAAATGTAAACCAGTAGATTAAAATATATTTGACGTTGTATAACACTTACAAAACTTATTACACTCATTAAGATCATTGGTTCATTTGTTTAAAATTGAATATCATTCAGGATTTGCGATGCAAAAAGATCCTAAATAAAAATTTTCATGATGTTACTTCAACGAGTTTCAGAGTACTTAAAATTTTTTCGTACTTCTCCATTATCCTGTTGCCCAGTTCCCATAAGAAAAACTATAACCAAAGTATTTGTTTTAACGCCAAAAATGAATAATCGCGTGGCCACATTCATGATATGATATGAGATTCGTTAAACGTTTCAGTTAATTCATCAAGTGATGGTTAAGAGAAATTTATCTGTATTTTTAATGATATTTTACTGACTTATTGCTTTTTCCTTAATTAAAATAAAAATTATGTTCTTAAATGGCGAATTAGTGATATTAAAAAAGAAAAAGTATTAAATAAATGTTAAGTAAGTGAGTTAAAGCCTTTTTACATTTATCTAATTAAACTGTAAAATGAAATATTTACAGGATGACTTTTAATTAACCTACAACTTTAATCTGAAATAACTTCTCAGAGCCTCACTAGATGGCAGCACGGATGCGTACAATGAAAGAGGAGATAAAAGGAGTTTGTTTAGTGTCAGTAACATGAAATTTTGAAAATGTTTACCACAGAGTCATCTTCAATTGAATATCATATTTTTATTGTTACAAATTTGTATTTATTTGGTGAAAATGCAACGCTATTTTTACGGAAGTGGGCTTCAAAATTCAGAAACCGTCCCAAACCTTTCTAAAGTAATGGTAAAGGGATCTGATTGAAAGGTTTGATAATGTTAAAGATAATGTCAGACAGTCGTTTTTTTCCAAATTCGTTATCTGGGTGTGAACACAGATGAATATTGGTTCATGCAGGAGGGTGCCACTCCGCATAGAACAAGCAGAGTGTTTGACACCATTAACAGTGTGTTTCGAACCCGGGTTATTGCTTATCAATACCGAACAGCGAACCTGGTGCATTGCATTGGCCACCTTATTCATCGGATATGAATCCGTGCGATTTCTATCTTTGGGGTCACATGAAAAAATTGTGTACAAGAAGAAGCTGACAGACCCCAACAGCCTCAAGAAATCCATTACTGATTCATTTGCAAGCATTAAAACAGAAACACTTGAACAAGTAACTGATAACTTTGTGACTAGGTCACGCTACTGTATCGCTTCTGAAGGTTCTCACTTTGAAAACCTTGTGCGTTAATTACCTTTACGACGTTCTTTTCAAAAAAAAAAAAAATGTTGTGCTATCTGCAACGATTCCTGTGTTATTTAATTTTAAAGTTGTAGGTTAATTTAAAGACATCTTGTATTTTTATTCATAAATGCAATATCTAAGAAATAAATAAATGACCGTTAATTTATGGTTAAATTTAAATTTTTTTAGCATTTAAATTTCCATTAAAATTATCATTTAAATTCTTAATATTTTTCTTATAATTAAATTAATCAATTCTTATCATTCTTTCTTAATAAAAAAGCTTTCTTTTATCAAAAAGCGTGTGAATGAGTTATATTTTACATCCGATATGTCCCTACACTCATCTAAAGGCGGCATAATCTTCAGTAATGTTTTCTATCACTAAATTCTTTAATTTCACTATTTGTCACTAGTTAAAAATTTAACATTCTTTTATTAGTTTATTGTGCGTTATAGTTTAGCGGTAGTATAATGCACGACGGGATAATGCAGAAGTACGAATTTTTTAAATGAAAGGATTTCGGGTATTGTCACTCAATTAAAATCAAGTATAATTCTACCATACGGTCAAAAACGTCTAATTTCAAGTAAACACTGCTTCTTCCGGCACTTTTCTTATGCTATTTCTCTTGTCAAAATAAATGAAAAGTTTTCACAGATTTTGTTACATAAATATCTGTATCTGTCTTTTCTTCTTTTTAGCAATTTTGAGTGCAACAGGTTTGTGTAATATATAAAAGCTAGATTTTTTTTAAAGATGCACATAATATCAAAGGTAAAATGCATTAATCTGCAATAACACATTTAAAACGGAAAGAAAAGAAAAATTATCTATCAATATATTAAAGAAATAGTTGTAAATAAAAAATCTTAAATCAATTTATTATGAAAAGCATTGGCGATTTAAGTAAACTAACTTATTTTTTATGGAATTTATGTATTTTTTTATATTTTTAATAATTGTTTCGTTTGTCATACGTGATTATTTAGTAAGGATTTATTAATGAAGTAAATTTTATTGGAAATATATAAATATTGATTAGTTGAATAAAAATATTTTCGATTTTTATATGAAAAGAGGACATATATTTACTAACTACAATAAAACATATTTACATTCAATTATTTATCGGTCAAAATTAATTTAAATTTTTAACAAGCATATGCTTTAAAATTCTTATCTTTATTTAATTTAATTTTAGTTTGTTAGTTTAATGATAAGCCAGAAAGACTTACTTAATGAATTTTATTAAATGTAATTCAATGAAAATTTCAGTTGGCTTATTATAAATATAATTGTGTTTTAAATTCTAATTTGAATCTAATTAAACGTGCAAATGACACGTTATTATCGTATGTTATTAAATTATTTTAATTAATTTTACATTTATCCACATTATGTTGATACCAATGAATTTATTTTTCTGCATTTGAAATTTAAATATAGAGGGTGTTTTAAGTAATGATGCGTTGTGTATGGTTATTTTCTGTTGTTCAGAGATATATTGATTAAATATAGGGACTCTTAATTAGTTTTCTTGAAAAATATTTGTTTTTAGTTGTTCCGTACTTAAAAAGTAAAAATTAAATCCGTATAAGATCACTCCTTTGTCTGTCTGTCCGTCTATCACAGACATCTTACTCTTAAATTATTGAGCGTGAAACGTTAAATTTGATCATTTTAGATTATTAATCATTCACAAGAATATTTAGGCAAAATGTAGAGGGCTAATTAAGTTACTTGAAAAATAAATCTTTTCTTTTTACATCGTAACGCCGATCTCAAAAATACATTTGTTTTAATATTAGGTATTGTATTTTGAGAGATATCGTCGGAAATGTAATGCAAAAATATGTTCCACCTCCATCAATTTCCGAATCTACTGAAACTAAAATTAAGAAAAAAATAGGGTTAGTAGAAGTGCACTTAAACGTAGCAGTGAAATGACAGCGATTTTCCTAGCTCATGTAGTTTTCGAGAAAATAGCATTTTTTCGTTACACACAAATTTCGATTTGCGGGTGTTCAGCAAAGGAGTTGAGGAACGCTGGAGGAACTTATGGTCGCAGCGAAGACATTCCCAAGACCTTTGTTGATACAAATCATTTGTATCAACAGAGGTCTTGGGATTTGTATCAACAAAGGTCTTGGGAAAATCGCCGCTTGAGCGATGAAACATGTGTCGATTTGAATAAAAGTATTTATATGCCTTTTAAGTGTATTTTTTATCACTTTTAGCAATTTTTAGCTAAGTTTGCATATAAATTAACACCAGTAGACCCGTGCGAATCTTTCGCACTACGTTTTTTAAGTTTAATTTCTGACATATTTTGTATTATTTTATAATTAACTGCGATTTGTTTTTAACCCATTTGTTCCTGAAGATTGTTTTCTGAAGATGGGCTAAATATAAAAATTTTCGGAACTGTTAGAAACTCGAAAGAAGTTATTGTATATTTTTGTTAATGGTTATATATATTATATTTACATTAGATTAATAAACACCCGTCTTTTTTCATACAGAGCATAAAGCAAATTCATTTACCTATATTGAAAGAAACTTTGACACTACTGTTATGCATGATTATCGATATTTTAACCTTACCTTTGGAAAACAATTGAAACGTGATACATCAATATGTGTTCTATTATCTCAAAAGAGAATGACTGACTTTTTATCCGAGATTATACTGAAATCTCCAATATTTATGCAGCAGATTCTTAGAATTTATTAATTTTATAGTGTGTATGACTTCCGCTTTAATTAAAGACAGTTTCTTTAAGCCACAGGAGATTTCTTAAAAGTAAATATCTTCTTTGTTCAGTTTTTGAAAAAAGAATCTCCGAAAAAGTAACTCTATAGATATTGCTCTGTAAGAGAAATCACTATAAATATTAAGTAGATTCTTAATGTGTACATCTGCATATAAAGAGTCTGAAGATCAGTCTTCATTTGACAGCTTGGGTAGGTTTTTATTTAAAAAAAGTAAGAAGTAATTTTTGCAGAAACCAAATCCGAAAAAAATTAACCTTATAATTTCACCTTTCATGACCCTTGATATATATATATGGGATGAAACTCTATTTATAAATCATAGCTCACTTCTAAGACGAACACTGACATTTATTAAGACGAAGACAAAACAAAAATACAGATAAAAGCTCTCTTTACAATCTATATTTAGCTTAAAAGCAACTAACTTTGGCTTCATTTACATAACATCGTTGAATATTTCTATGATTTTCGTACGTCATTTAAATCTTCTATTTTATTTCATCGAAAATATTCTGTTTCTTTTAACAAAAACCTGCGTCGTGGAACTCTGTCTCGTTCTATTTACCTTTTTCTGCATTTCCACTTCACACAGCTTCGTTACCTTTTTAATCTCGAAAACAGAATACAGCTTCGGAGACATTCAGTCTGATACAGGTGTGACGAATTTCCCACATGTGCCCTTCCTGACATCTGGAGCTGCCGCAGCGACATGTGCTAAAATAGAATCTGAAAAAGAATCAAAAACAAAAACCAGTAACTGTTTTTAGGGGGAAAAGAAGAACAAAAAATTAATCTGCACGTCAGAAAGATCAGTCAATCTATTTTAAGTGGCATAACATCATATGGAAATTTCTTTAAAAGAATTGACTTATAAAATTTTCATCACACACAAGAAGGAAATATTTAAAAAAACTGTTTTTTCCTTAATTTTTTTGAATCTTCAGTTTTCGACAGGCCAAGGTTTCATGTATTCAGCACATGAGCTAGTATTTATCGGTCCTTCGGTTGATGAGATTTTTGATTCGTCGTAGGTATCGTTAGACTTCACTTTGGTTACTTTATACGGACCTAAGAAATTAGATTTCAACTTTAAACCTGGTCCTTGCTGGGTTCTCTTAATTGCTACGAGGTCACCAAGCTTGTACTTCCGGGGTTTCTTACGTCGTAAATTATAGTGCTTGCGATTTTCTTGTTGAAATTCCAGAATATTCTTCTGAGCTTCTTTACGGAGCTCCTCTCTGTCTTTCATGAATTGTTCTTCGACAGCACTGTTTAAGGGGTCAATAATTTGTACATCTTCTTTCTGTTTCATTTTTGTACCAAATAACATTTCAAACGGTGCTTTATTAATGCTTCGTTGGTAAGTTGAATTAATGACTTGTTGAACTTTCGAAACATTTTTAAATCATTTGGTCGGTTCGTCTTTGGACATTTTAGAGATTACAGAAATTATGGTGGAATTAAGTCGCTCTACTTGACCATTGGCACGAGGAAGGCCAGTTGTAACTGTCTCATGCTTTATATTTTCATCTTGACAATAATCAGCAAATTCTTTACTTGTGAAGGCAGGACCTTTATCGCTAATGATGGTGGAAGGATTGCCAAAAGTGTAATTTTGATGTCGTAGTTTTGATATAACTTCGTAGCAGAAGTGGTTTTACAGGGATACAACCAGACGAATTTACTAAATCCATCTATTAAAGACAAAATATGTTTGTAATTTTTGTTAGTTGTTTAAAGAGGGCCTAAATGATCAATGTGGTAGGTTTGGAGAGGAGTCTCTTCTTTAGGTAAGGGATGTTATTCACCTTCTTGTTTTCCTCGTTTGCGATTATACAAAAGACATGTTACACAATTTGCTATAATTTTATCAATTTTATTTGACATATTAGGGACGAGAAATTCTTCGTTAAGGAGTTCTTCACAGCGTTTACGGCCAAAATGTCCATTGTCATGAACGTGTTTAATGACATTTAGCTGCATTTCATCCCGCACAACTACCAGATCGATAACTTTAATTTTATAGAGAACGTTATTTTTAAGAAAATTATTGTCATATGGCTTTGTTTTCAAAATTTCATTGATGGCCTGTATATGTTCGTCAGTGTTATGTGATTGTATGATTTGGAAGTAAAACTATCTTGAATGATCATACATATTGGATTTCTACTTAAAGCGTCGACATGGCGCATGCGTGTACATTGTCTGTGTTCGATTGTATAGTTATAGTCAGCTAACATTAAAGCCCATCGATCAATCTTGGCGCAAAGATCTTTTTTATTCATAGTAAGGGTCGGTGCGTTGCAATCTGTGACTATCTTGAAAGGAATGCCTAGTATGTAATCGCGAAATTTTTTAAGGCCTTCTATGACAGCTAAAACTTCTAATTCATAACTCGAATATTTACGTTCGGCATCTGTGGTTTTTTTGCTCATAAAGTAGATAGGGTGAAATTGATTGTCAATAGAAGACTTTTGAAGGAGACCTGCTCCGTAACCGTCAATAGACGCATCACTGTGAACTTCTGTTTCGTTACTAGGGTTATAAATGCTTAAAACAAGACCTGAAGAAAGGATGCGTTTCAGCTGATTAAATGCATTTCGTTGCTGGTCACCAGAGTGAAATTTAGTGTCCTTTCTAAGGAGATCCGTTAAAGACTTAGCTATTAAAGAGTAATCTTGAATGAATTTACGAACATATGAAGTTAATCCGACAAATGAATGTACGTCTGTTATACTTTTAGGTTCTGGGAAATTAAGGACAGCTTTAGTTTTTAAGGGAGATGGATGCAGCTGACCATTTTTAATGTGGTAACCCAAAAAAATCAATTTCTCGCTGTAAAAAGTGGCATTTTTTAAGATTCAACTCTAAACCATATTCGGATGCAGTTGTAAGGACGCGTTGTAATTTCTGGAGTCCTTCGACTTCGTTTTCAGCTGGTATTATGAAGTCATTCATTTAGGGTGGAACGAAAGTATAGGGCAAAATATTTTTTTCAGCAAATAATTTTCTAATAGCAATTAAAAGTTGTATTTATATGTTAGCAATAAAACTACGAAGTTTTTTTCGTTCTAAATTTATATCTTGAGGTGCCGCAAAAGACTTAAAAATAAGGATTTTTTTTACAAAAAGTCCAAATTTAACACAAAATTATAATTTTTTTCACTGTTTTATTTTCACATTTTAAAAATCAAATTTTATTTTTAACAGCAATCTATAGATATTTCTTTACTATAACAACAATAATATTAAGTTTAATTGATGTAAATTTATGCATTAATTTTCTGAAAAAGTGAAATAAATGAGCTTTTTTAAAAAAAAAAATCAAGATGTAATATCAGTTTGAATTTAACTGTTGTAATTACTTTTTTGCTTACAAATAGTTGTTCAAATACAGTTTTTTAAATAATACAGTAGCGCTCAAAAGTATTTTGACAAAGATAATAATTCACTTAATTGAAAAGGATAATAAAATGCAAAAAACAATCATTTATTTTATTTAACCATATTCAATGTTTTAATTTTGATAAATTAAAATAAATATTAATAATATTAATAAAATGATATATATACTATATATATATATTTATATCTGAATTTTGTCATGCTGTAACTCTCGAATTTTTGAACCGATATGGATAAAATTTTTCATATGCATAGTACATGCCAATGTCCCGACCAAGTTCGTTGGCCAGTTTCATCCGCCATCTTGTTTCAAAATGGCAGCCATTGGAATTTTTTTAAATTTTAGAAATTTTAGTGGCAAGAACTTAACCACTGGAAGTTCGTTATAATTTTCAAGTTGTTGGCCAAAAAACCATCCAAATTCCTTAGGACCCTTTGTTTTGCCATCTAATTCCCGAAACAGCTGGCGAAAAGGCAATTCTTTTAAGTGTAACAAACAAATCAGCCACTGCAGTGGCTCATTTAGATCTCTTTCTGTTAAATCAATCACACCGTTATTAACTCCAGTGTTTGTGGCTGTCCCGTCACACCCAATAGCAGTTACAGTTGATATGTTTAAATAATTGTTACCATTAAAGTAGGCTGTCAAGCTATTTTTTATAGCTTCACCTGTTCCAAAAGCAGGGGTTACATTTCCTAGAAAGGATGAACTGGGCTCTTTTACTAAAGGAATATGTTCTTCGATGACCGTCTTTTTGTAATATTTGTTTACTTTTTTTATCTTGCACAATTGTTTTATCTTTTCTTCCATCGAAAAACAAACCTATATTATCTCCAACTTGGTTAAGGCTTCTTACTATCTCTTTTGTTCGATTCTTGGCTCTCTCTCTTCGAATTTTCATCCTATCAGTTTCAGTTACCTTATTGTTGTTCTCCTCTGTAATCATTCCAACATCTTTAAGAACAGCACTTGCGATAGCCGCAGCAACTCTGTCTGAAACAGCAGTTCGGTCACAAGCACTTGCTGCTGTTGGAAGTGCTACTCGCATTTGCTCGCTTGTAGTTGAATCCAAAAAAGAAGTAGAGGAATTTTTGGGATTGTATATTAAGGTTTCTTTAAATTTTTGCTCAGGATCTGATTGAATGGCATCATTTTCAGCTTTTCTAGTAGCCTTAACTACTAATTTATGATTGTAGTTGTACTTTAATTGTTGATGTATTACCTGTTGCTTCCTCTCCTCTCTTTGTGTTAAAAATCTTGGAAATAACTTTATAGACTCCACTTATACACATTTTTCTCACTGTTCTTTGTCAAGTAAAAAATCTTTCTCAAGTTTAGGTACTTTTTTTTTCTTTTTTCGCACTTACAGACAGAAAATTCTTTGCACTTACAGGTTGCTACATAAAAAAGATGTTTGCTTTCATTTAAAAATTTTACTGCAATCAAATCATATTTTTCTGTACCTTTTCTACCTTTTGATCTTAAAATACTTCTGTATTTATCGTGATAGGTTTTTCCCATTTCTAACATACAAGTGCGAGATACTACAGGAATAGATGCTGACGACCAAATAGATTGAACTTTCTTAATAAGTATATCAAGAATTTCACTCACCGTTCGTTCTTTTGATGTTTAGTGTGGTTTCAGCTCATGTCGAATATAAAGATAATATTTCATACTGTCATAATAAGTTGAAAATCTTATATCACTTAATTGTTTATGGTACCCAAAAATTGGGCATTATAACTTTTGTCTGGTGTGGACTGGTCTTGACACTGCCATCACTCTAAAGTATTAATTAATAAATATTATACAAACATTGAAACTGAAATATTCATAAACAAAATAAAATCCAGTAAAGAACAGCATAAAAACACTTGTTACTCAAACGATTCGTTTGCCTGCACTGACTGACGACAGAAACATGTGACCAGACCATTGCTATAGTTACATGCTTCTCTTCCTCCTCCGCTACCTTACACCAGGCAATAATATTCCGCCTGAATCAATGTCACTTCAAAACAAGTACTGTTCTCCATTTGCTATTAATTTTCAGAACTAAAAAATGTTTTGCCGCGTTTTTAAGTTAAAAGTAAGGTTAATCGAAATGTTATTACGAAATACTGTTAAAAATCTAAAAAAAATGGAAATTAAAAGTTGCAAGATTTAGTAGCATACATATTAAAGGTATGCAGTATAAAACTGTAAATATCTACTGTAAAGTAGTTTATGTGTATTATTTAAAAATTGAAAACAAGCATTTGGTATTTAAAGTATTTTTTTCTTTTTTTACTAAACCAAATTTATCAAAATTCGTAAAATCTACTTAAAAATGCATGTATTCAAGTCTTTTGCGGCACCTCTAAATATATTATGTTTGTTAAAATATTTTAACACTGTCTTATCAAAGGCATTAGACAACTTTTTATCTCTATTACATATCGAAAATAAAAATTTATTTTTTTCGTTCCACCCTAATAGACAATAAGTACTTTTTCATTAATGAGGTCTCGAAAAACGTTATAAATATATCTTTGAAACACTAAGGGTGCATCGCTAAGGCCGTAATTTATATATAAAAATTCAAATTGACCAGAATGTGTTACCAAAGATGTATATTTTCTACTATTTTCTTCTACTTCGACATGAAAAAATGCATTTTTAAGGTCAAGAGTAGTAAATACTTTTGCAGAATGCAACTGATCAATAATGTCATCAATTACTGGGAGGGGAAAACGTTGTTTATGTGTTTTAGAATTTAATTTCCTATAGTCAACACACAATCTATATGAGCCATCTTTCTTTTTTACTAGGACAATAGGTGATGAAAAATTACTAGTGCTTTTACGAATAATTCCCTTTTCGGGCCACTCAGAAATCTGTTTTCCGACGAAGTTTTTCTCTATTGGAGCCAAGCGTCTGGGAGGACAAGTGACAGGTGTTTCGTTTTCCAGTTGAGTTGATAATTTAACATCAGTTGTCTTTATTTTTCTGGGAGAATAAATTTTGAATAAGTTCTGAAATTTTTTAACGTATTGTTTCATCGGTAATATGAGATAAATCAAGATTATGATCGTCTAACACATGAGCAACATTAATCAAAAAATTATTGAACGTATTGTCATTTTTCTCGATTTTTTGCATCGAAATATTATTTCCAGAAATTGTTAAAATGCTTTGTTGTATAACATCTGTACCAATAATAAGATAAAAAGATATGGAATAATCTGGGACTACATAAACATTAGCTGTATAATTAAAATCATATATCATAATGTCCGTAGAGAAAAAACCCATGTGTTTGATTATAGTATTTTCTAATCCAGTTAATGTGATAGTTGAATGTTCAAGGTTCGAGATTGTAGAGAGTTTGCGGTAAATACTTTCCTTTAGCAAACTTCTTTCACTACCTGTGTATACCAATGATGTAACATTTACAGACGAAATAATGACTTGTTTGGTCATGAAAATGATCGACATAACCGTGGAAATATTGGTGGGTTCTGAATTAACTCTAGGCCTCCTCGGTTGATCACATTGAGTCGATTTATGGCCAAAATTCGAACAATTAAAACAACGAGGGCCTTTGTCTTTTTGTCTGCATTGGCCACTTTTATGATTAGACAAACCACAATTAAAGCAAAAAAGATCAAATTTTGCTCGAAAGGATTTCTCCTTCACTGGCATTTCAGGTTTGACTTTACGAAATTTAGTATTCTCATAGTCACAATCTCAATTTTGTCACAAATTTTGAGCTTTTGTTTGAATTCTACAATGGATTGGCATCCATATAACATCGATTTTCTGAAAACAGGGTCGGGTATACCATTTATGATGTACTGCATTAATGCGGAATCCACGTTGTTACCACGCGAGCATAATTGTTTCATGATAAGAAAATATTCTTCTATCGATTCATTTTCTTGCAATTTTCGTTTATTTAATATATCATGTAACTCGGCAGAATTATAAGTGGTACTGAATTCTGAAATTAAGAGTTGTTTAAGTTTGTCATATGAATTTATATGAAATTCTGTCTGTACTAACAACAGGGCTTTTCCTCGTAAGGATCTTTTACAAAATATGAATTTATGGAAGTCAGATAAGTTAAACATATTAGTGGCATCGTCAAAATTATTGATCCAGACATTTATATCACTAAAAGATTTTCCGTCAAAAGGAGGTACAACACTTTCAACATCAGTGAAATTAATAGACGATGGCACAAAACTTTGAACTGGAAGTAGCTTGTGTTTGTCAAAATTTGATAATTCGGTGTCATTCCTTGAAGTCATATTATTTAAGGGCAATTCGGGTTCCGAGTCAGTGTCACTTTCATTTTGTATAATATTAGTTAATAGTAAGCTCAAGTCTGGAAGGCATGTAACTATTCGGGTTGCAAAATCATTTAAAGATCCTTCATTATCAATACAAAGTAGATTGCACACTGTAATCAGATCATTTAATGAAAAAGCAGTTTGAACTTTAGTTATTTTATTTTTTAACACGGTGCTGTCGGTTTGAAAACCGAAACCAGTAAAATCACGTATTCTCTTTCTATTAGATCGATCACCTTCAGCATCAAATAGGAATTTATGTAGTAATTTAATTTTATTTGTTCGTTTGTTTTTAAATGCAAGTTCCAGTTCAGGTATTTCAACTAACTTCATAATAAAATATTAACAATGAACTCACCGTTAGAATAATATCCGGCTTGAATCCGTAAGATGGATAATACTGGTGGGTTAACTGGCACTTCTGAACACCACTTTATGGGATGAGACTCTATTTATAAATCATAACTCACTTCCGAGACGAACACTGACATTCATTAAGACGAAGACAAAACAAAAATACAGATAAAAGCTCTCTTTACAATCTATATTTAGCTTAAAAGCAACTAACTTTGGCTTCATTTACATAACGTCATTGAATATTTATATGATTTTCGTACGTCATTTAAATCTTCTATCTTATTTCATCGAAAATTTTCTGTTTCTTTTAACAAAAACCTGCGTCGTCGAACTCAGTCTCGCTCTATTTACCTTTTACTGCATTTCCACTTCACACAGCTTCGTTACCTTTTTAATCTCGAAAACAGAATACAACTTCGGGGACATTCAGTCTGATACAGGTGTGACGAAATTCCACCATATATATATACCGAATGAGCCAAAAGTTCGTTACAAATTTAAAAACTCATAAAAAAGGAAGAAATTATGATAAAGCAATGCAGTTTGCATGAAAGGGTTCACTAGGTAGTCGGATTTATTTAGCAGAAAAAAAGAGGTAAAAAATCATATGTAAAGGTCGACGACGACCCGAAACACAATGAATGTTCTGTAGGTCATTCATGTTGAACATTTGTTATTGGAAGAACGAATGAATGGAGCGATTTGTTGTCCTGTTCATTGTGTTTTGTCAGGGTATTTTTGACATTTTATTAAATATATATATATATTATTAGGCAGAAAATTATTTAATTATTGTGCCTTTAGTTCAAAACTAATTGATTTACAGAACTGGATAAAATATCTGTAGTATAATCCCACAATATACGACGGTCGAATTTAGGTGATTTTTGTCGCATCTACAGTAGTCAAAACCTAAGTATGAAAATATTGATTTTGTGATAATGATATTAATTATTAGATTTAAACAATGAATTTTTCTCATCACCATTTTATTTATTACTTGTACACAATCCCGTCAAAAATGATGTAGATCTGCAATTTATTTTTATACGACTTCATACAAATAGCAGGAAGATTTTAGATTCTATTATTGAAGGGTTCGTATTATAGAAAAATACATTTTTAAAATGACAAATGATTTATACAAATGCAAATTATGAGTATATATTTTTTACTCAGTATTCAATTTCTAAAAAATTATAACAATCAATATCGGCTCCGATTCTAACATTTAGAATTAAGAAAAGAATAATGAGTGAAAATTACGTCATGTTGACATAAACATATAAATCTTTGTCCTTAGATTTATTGATGTAAAAATACATTTCATGTTAAGAATAGCGTCATACTCAAACTTTTAAAACATACTTTATATACGTACTTTTATGATTAATCGAAGTAAGTCAAATTATTTTTTTTTAATTTAAGTGTAATGGATAACATGCAAGTAAAAAAAAAAAAAAAAAAAAAAAAAAAAATGCATCTAAAAAATCACGTATCAGAATAATTTTGAATGTTTCTCCTTTCTCTGCAACAATGGAAGTAATCCGATTGCCACCCTTTTGAAGAATTTTCATCAACACTATTAAAATTTAAATTTAGATATTAAAATGGTAATTAAAAAGTATCTATACAGGACCATGTAAAAATGAAGGGCTTTACTTAAAAACTATTCAGTAGAAATCTCAGGACAGATGACTAAAAAATCAGTCTTGTGTTTAAAAAAAAAATAGATGACATGGTTCGCCCTAGAATGGTTACAAACAATTTTCTACACTTACAAGGAGAGGGCCAACCTTGTTAATCACATATTTTGATTATTTTAATATATGTTGTAGGGTAGAGACCCCTTAGTGTCAGGTTCAACGGATTTTATCCAACGCTCCTTAGTTCTTGAGAAACCAGGGGGTCTAATAGTCGTACACAACTTAAATACTTACTTTGGTGTCAACATGATCGGTTGGTCGTAGCTCAGTTGGTATGGCGTTTGCCGGCTGATCCGTAGGTTCCGGGTTCGATACCTGAATGCGCTGCGTTTTTTTTTTCTCATTTTTTGTTTTATAAACATACTTGTAAGTATAATTCAATAATCTGATTGTCAATTAAAATTTATAATATTACATATCAATTATAATTTTAACCTATTTAATATTTTACTTTTAACTAATTAGTTGTAATAAAACATCATAAAACTGTTAATTTTTTTTAAAATCACATTCAAAATGTATTTTATATATCCTTTATCGATGCAATGGGTTGGGTTGGGTTGGGTTGATTTTTGACGGCCAATTATCTACACAAGGGATATAGGCCCGGGGCGGGGTGCCCTCCGTGGGGATCTTTCTAAGGGAACCTAATCCGTATTAACGCATGGAAGATCCACGGCTCGAAGAAAACCACGAAAACCCCGAACGATTAGGCCGACGGGCGCGATTGGGATCGAACCCAGCACCTCCCGTCTCCTAGCTTCGAGAGCAGAACCTCTCGGCCACTGGTGGGGCTTTATCGATGCAATGATACTCAGCAATTGTGTCAATTCGTGAGTTTAAAGAAACATCATTTACGCATTGCTTTAACAAAGGAAGTGAACGCGACAATACTATTATTCAGTCTTTAAAGTAACAAGCATAATTATATTAAAAATTAGCATTAGAGTTAAATTACAACCGATTTTCTGCGTATTAAAGATTTTTAAATTTGTAATACGTATGCTTACGCTTTCACTTATTTTGCCTTCTCCTTTCAGTTCTTCCTGCTTTTATTTTTATTTTATTTGAATATTCTTTTATTTTATCATACCTAGATGACGCCGATGTCACGATTTTCGAGTTTTTATCATTCAATAATATATCCAATTTCTTTTTTTAATTTCTTTAAAGGATGAAAAATAATAGTTTAAAAATAAAAAAAGATAAATTTAAGTTTGTTAACATTATAATTAATGTATGATAATAAAATTTTTAATTGAAATTATTAAATTATAATTACAAAACAAAAAAAAAATAGAATAAAAATACAGCGCATTCAGGTATAGAACCCGGAAACCAAGGATCAGCCGGCCAACGCCATACCAACTGAGCTACGACCAACCTATCGTTTGGGCACCAAAGTAAGTATTTAAGTTGTGTACGACTATTAGACCCCCTGGTTTCTCAAGAACTAAGAAGCGTTGGATAAAATCCGTTGAACCTGACACTAAGGGGTCTCTACCCTACAACATATATTAAAATAATCAAAATCTGTGATTAACAAGGTTGGCCCTCTCCTTGTTAGATTTTATTATAAGTAGATTTATATTTCTAATTCGTCAATTTATTTGAATGTAATTAATTGAAAACAGCTAGAGTCACACAATTCATTAATACTCAACTGGTTTGAAGTGCCATCAATCTTCGTTATGTCCCAGCCTTATTCTTCATTTCTTACTTTTAAATATATTTCGAAAGAAAAACACGCATATATTTTTAAGATTTTGTCATTAATGTGAAATATATAGTGCCCTTTTGGAAATATCTTTCAAAACTTAATGAAAAGAGATTTTCAAAGGTGATTATATTTCTCGGGAGAATAATCTCACTTTCAATTTTTTTAGCAAGAGTAAAATATTTACAGTATGCTCAAAATACTGAAATTAAAATGATAATATAGAATGATGAACGTGGAAAGTAAGAAATAAAAACTGTTTGTTACTTATTTTATCATAAAAATGTATAGAAACTGAATAATATATTAGGCTTTTTTCAACTGTATAAGCTTTTTATTAAAAAAAGGAATAGCTTATAATAATAAAAAAAAAAAATAGCAGCATCATATCACTTCAGAATGACACTTCATTATTTTTCATCGCATCAGAGTAAAAGAAAAACTAAAGAACAGGAATTCTGCTTTTTCAGTATTTAGTGTCGCCCCCGGCATTTCCATTACTTCATTTTCTTCTGATGGATTCTATTATTATGAAGTAGCCATTATAAATGAAGTGTTAGGTGAAGATGGAAGAGCAGCCGTAAAAATTTAGAACTCTGATTTTCTGGTCAGAATGGGGGGGGGGGGGGGGGACGGCCATAATTTTTTTACGGCTGCTCTTTTATCTTCACCTAACACTTCATTTATAATGGCTGTTTCGCTGTTTCATAATAATAGAAGCCACCAGCCCATCAGAAGAAAATAACTCGGTTAAGCGGGACTCTACTGCAGTACAAAACATATTTCAATTTTAAGACTTAAAGCACACGTTTTGTTTTATGTAAAATGACGTCATTCGCATCCGCTTAAGAATTCCACATTTACGATCTACTCTTAAACATCTACAGTAAAGCATTCATAGCACATCACTATCGCGAAATAATGGACAAATGCAGCAAAAAGGTTCTGTCATTCAAGATAATCGAAAAAAAAACCCGGCTATCTAATAATTCATAGATACTTACAAATAATTATAGTATACTAGAAAGGTAGCCCGTCAAAAATGACGGAAATTTAGATATAAAGATATATACAACTCATGTGCAAGAATATGAGTTTTCTCGCTTGTTCCGCAGTGATAGATGAAAATAACACATTTTAAGAACGAAACACATTTATGAAAAACTGTGTACAGTAGAAGACCACTAATCTGCACAGTTTGGTTCCAAGTGTTATGCAGATTTGAGGCTTTTTGCGGTCATGTCTATTCAATCTTTGTTTACATTTGTTTTTAATTCATATATTGGACAATTTAGATTGTTGAGCCTTAAAAATAAATAAATAACACACTTGAAGTAAGGTTAAAAACTATTAAATTATCGTATACGATTTCATGAAATGGTATTATATGTGTGTGCTTCACGATCTTGGTTACGACGTTGGCGAAATTGGCTGCAACTTGTCATAATCCTAATAGTGTGGGCCGCTATAACAAAAAAGTAACCAGTTTTTAGTAAAATTTCTGATATAAAGTAGCTTTCAAAAACTTGTGTAAAATTGCAGGCCGTTCTCGTGTTATGTCAGTCCTAGGAATGATATTTCTAACACTGAAGATTTTCCATGTATATATGGAATTTAGAAAAGCTTCTCCAAAAGAAAGGTCCTGAAATGACATTGTAATTCCTCTAACTTCAAAATTTAATCGGGCCCTGATGTTGAGTACTGAAATCTAATAAATACAGTTATTTTGAATATTACGACAGAATTAAACAGTTAAACTTATTTAACTTAAACCCGCTGTTACTTCCCGATGTTATTTTTTAGTATAAAGAACGAAAATTATTTAAAATTTTCAAATCATGCAGTTATGATTTTTTTCCGTCTTTAATAACTAAATAATGGAAAAATAGGCTTTTGTTCTGACCTCATAAATATGACAATAAAATAGTGTAACTAAGAGACATTGCAAAATTAAATCTTTGTGATTACAAACCATAAACAAACGATACCGCCACCATTTTACCTACTATGACGTCATTAGAATATTGCCCATTGATTGTTGGTGAACTTACTTTGTGAATGATTACCTCAATGATTTAATATTTTTGACGTTTCACAATGAATGAATCACTGTGTTTGTTTAGGTTTATGGAATGAGATATTAAGCTGTGAAACTAATTTCAATTGAAGTTATCCAAGGATATATGTATTTTTAATCGAAATTAAAAACAATGCTTTGATCTCGAAATAAAACGTTTTAGTTTGCATAATTTGTTATTTCTGTTAATTATTTATTTAAGTACTTTTCCATTATAGCGCATTTTTAAAAAAAGCTTGGCGCGATTCGGGCATCAGAAAGTGAGATATGTTGCGAAAATATATAAACAGCTATGAAAACAAATCTAATGAACTTTTATCTTTGTTTATATATGCACTTATATGCATAAAAAAATCGGTACAGATGTCATATTCGCCCCATATTGGCGCGATTTTTTTCTGTCGCCAATATCATATAGGCAACGGGTACTTAACTTGCGCTAAAGGGCTTGATGTGGTAACCCGGATTATGTTGTTTATGCTGTTGATGTTTTCGCCAAATTGGCAACCGAAAAAAATCGCGCCAATATGGGGCGAATATGACATCTGTTCCAAAAAATCGTTTCTAAATATATATAATTTTTTATATATACAAATTACGGCACAGATTTCAGATATGGACCGGGATACCTAACTGGCGCCAAAATGGTGTTATTTTGCCTGCTATGGTAACCCGGCTATTGTTTTTTATTTATTAATAAATTGTTTATTTACTTTTATTTTCTGTTTTTTAATTATATAAACTTCTTTGTTCGGAACAGATGTCATATTCGCCCCATATTGGCGCGATTTTTTTCGGTTGCCAAATTGGCGAAAACATCAACAGCATAAACAACATAATCCGGGTTACCACATCAAGCCCTTTAGCGCAAGTTAAGTACCCGTTGCCTATATGATATTGGCGACAGAAAAAAATCGCGCCAATATGGGGCGAATATGACATCTGTACCCTTTGTTCTATAGTTATTATTCAAACTTTTATTTATTTATAGGGCACAGATGTCATATTCGCCCCATATTGGCGCGATTTTTTTCTGTCGCCAATATCATATAAGCAACAGGTACTTAACTTACGCCAAAGTGTCGTTATTTTGCTTGATGTGGTAACCCGGATTATGTTGTTTATGCTGTTGATGTTTTCGCCAAATTGGCAACCGAAAAAAATCGCGCCAATATGGGGCGAATATGACATCTGTACCATTTATAGTTATTTACTTTTCAAAATGATAGCAAATAATTGAAAAATATATAAGTAACTGGTATTCGAAAGCGAGATTTCTGCCAAATTGGCGTCATAGAAAAATCACGCCAACCCCCATGCGTATATGACATCTGTGAAAGAATTACTTCTGTTTCTTTTTAAAAACGGGTAAATAGCTTTTTTTATATTAAATTGTCGGCACAGATGTCATATACGCCCATATTGGCGCAGGTTTTTTTTTTTTTTTTTTTTTTTTTTATTTATTTATTTTTTTTTTTTTACTCCGATGTCATATACTCACAGGGTACTTAACTGGTGCCAAAGTGTCGTTATTTTGCTTGTAATGGTAACCCGAATATTGTTTATGCTGTTGATGTTTTCGCCAAATTGGCGTCGGAAAAAAATCGCGCCAATGGGGCATACATGACATCTGTGCCAAATTGATACATATGGAAAAAATTGCTTGCGAGTATGAAGCAGTAAATAGGTTGCCAGAAAATACGTTGGCAAAATTCTTTCTCGCCAAGAAACTTTTCTTCGAAGTATTGTACATAAGCAATGATTGCTAGAAATGCATTTTTAATTATGATATGCGCTTTTATGTTTCACTACATTTATGCATACTATACTGTGCGTATAAATGCTACAGTTCATATGCAGGGCTACACAAAAGAATTCGTAAGGGTTACTGAGTATTATTGAGAGTACATTGCTTAAAGGTGGTTTTTAAAGGAGTTATGCATTTTTACGCTGAACTGCATTTAGTTTCCTAAGAAATGTTTGTAGAATATAGATAAAATGATATACATGGTCACGCAAAGAACTGGATACATAACCGTCTATGGATGATAATATCTGGAAATGTGATTTCAGTAGTTTTAAGTTGGTTGTATTTTTGACGGCCAATTATCTGCACGAGGGATATAGGCCCAGAGAGGGAGTGCCCTTTGTGGGGGTCTTTCTAAGGGAACCTAACCCATATTAACGCTTGGAAATCCAAGGTTCGAAGAAAACCACGAAAACTCCGAACGATTAGGCCGACGGGCGCGATTGGGATCGAACCCAGCACCTCCCGTCTACCAGCTTCGAGAGCAGAACCTCTCGGCCACTGGTGGGGCCAGTAGTTTTAAGAGTAGTTTAAATTAAATTTTAGCTAAAAAGTGGTATGTAATAACAGTACTATTGGCTATGAACGGTAACTGCTGAAATCAATTTTTAAATTTTTTTATGCGTTTTCTAAAATGTTTACTTAGTTATCTTGATACTTCCTAGTTATCCCGTCGGCGATGTTCTTGTCGCCAAATTGTAAGATTAATTGCCAATAATGGTTGCCATTAATTAATTAATTAAATGCCAATAATGGCCAATAAAACCATTAATTCGACGTTTTATTTGTATTTTTATTAATATTTTAGGTACTTTTAGGTTAGCCGGGCGCCAGTGTTATATATACATATATATGTATATATAAATGTATGTATATATACATATATATTTACATATATATATGTGTGTATATATACAATATGTGTATATCTATATATATGTACATTTACATATATGCATGTATATAAATATGTATATATAACACTGGCGCCCGTCTAACCGAAAAGTACCATATTTTATTATTGATTTGGCAATTTATATAATTTGGCGAAATTGGTCGACGGGATATCTAAGAAGTAACGTTATCTTATTTACCTTATTTCCCTAAATAACGAAGTTTTGTTAAAGCATTTAGGATGTGTTGGAAAGTGTTTCATATTCTATGCTTAACGCATGATTTTTCTTTCTTCTTTAGTCTTATTTTGCATTTATTTTATTCTTAATTTTTTAGTCTTATACTGCTTTATAGAAACTTTGGCACAGTTGTCATATACGTTATCATATATTGGCGCGATTTTTTTCCGACGCCAATTTGGCGAAAACATCAACAGCATAAACAACAACATCCGGATTACCATATCAAGCAAAATTACAACACTTTGGCGCCAGTTAAGTACCCGTTGTGTGTATGACATTGGAGTCAGAAAAAAATGGCGCCAATATGTGGCGTATATGACATCTGTGCCGAAACTTTAATATTTAATGTTTAAACTCTTCGCTCCACTCCCCTTGCACATAGTACAAACTATAACACGGATAGCGCAAAATAATAGACAGTTTGGTACTTTTCCACTGTAGGGGCTTTGGCATTTTTTTTTAAAAAGCTTGGTGTAATTTGGGCATCAAAAGTGAGATTTGGGTACTTTTCCGTTATGCGGACACCATTGTCGCCAAGCGTAATTGTTGACGCAAAATCGTGAATTGAAGCATTTGAAAAATAAAAGAAAAACCATCGTCGATACTAAAGTGAGCATTTAAAAAATATAACATTTGAAAATTCAAGACTTTTACGAACTATTTCATCAAATCACAAATATACACTTAAAATAAGTAAACAAATAACTGCTATAAAATAAAGCAATAAAATAAAACTCATATTAAACTGCTGGCATAAAATTACAAATATCTTTCAGCATTTTGAAATAATTGGCGCATTAGCATACATTTTGGCATGGTGTCCGTATAACGGAAAAATATCGAGATTTGTTGTCAAATCATATAAACAGCTATAAAACAAATTTGATGAGCGTTTTTGTTTGTTTTATATGTATATTATTGATGTTTTTATGTACAAATTACATCTGTATCTGTATAAAATTAGAGAAACGGCTTTTTTATGTTAAATAAATCGTATAAATATCGAAAAAAATGCGTGTGTATATAAAATGAAACAGTGAATAGGTTCCCGGAAAACATGTTAACAAATTTCCCTTTTCGCCAAGGCACCTATTACTGGAAAAGCACCTAACGCACATTAAAATCGCGCAGTTAGGAGCTCACAACGTACACCGTTGTCTATTGGCGGTTATTTTATTAGTAGCATTAGGAGGAAGATGTAAAGATGCACTTTAAATTCTCACCCATAGATTTCGAAAAAATATCTTAAAAGAGTGGAGTTTGAATTAAATTTCGGTGACCTCCTTTATGAAAGATTAATGGTTTTAAATGGGAATTTTGCCAAATTAGCCAGCTATCGCCAAGTTGGCTAACATTTGGTGCTACTGTGGTAACCCTGCATTAATATTTTTCAACAATTACTCATTTCAATGAGGCGGTCCTACCGGAATAGTGAGGGACACACAGAGACTTGGATTTTATATAAATAGATAATAGCTCCATTATTTTAACAGAAATCATTCGTTTATATTTTATTCAAAATAGCACGTATTTTAATTACATTTTCTTTCGGTTGTTACAAGAAAATGGCAACAAAAATATATAATTACTATTTTAAAACTATTTTTACTTTACTATCTACAGAAATGGAGTACTTTCGTTGCCAATATTAAGCAGATGGATCCAAAAACTACAAAGAAATTAATATTTCAAAAATAAATTGAGATACAGTTTTCAAAGAAAATGCATGTAAAAGAACTTTTTTTCCCCAATACAACGGTATAAAAATTGAAAATGTTTGATGCTTATAAATAAAAAAAAAAAATTGCTAGAGTGTATTTAATCTAATGCTTTGTTTTACGTCTAGTTTCTGTAAGGTAACGTTATTTTTTGGACACAAAATAAGCTAGGAGAAAGAAATAGCATACTGTACCGGAGGCTTATAGTTCTACTTTAATATTCCTATGTCAGATAGATTTAAGAGAAATATTTAAAGCTGATTGAATAATTTTGCTATCTGTCCTTAATGGACGATAATACCGTAAACAACCGAAAGTAAGCCCCCTCCCCGAATATAAGCCCCTCATATATTAATGATTTTTTTCTTTTTTTAAAATGCGCTATTTATATGCTCTCCCGTTCAAGTTTTATTTTCTGACACTTTCAGTCCTTCGGCTTTTCAGGAATTTTTTTAAGATTTTTGTTTCCATATCTCCTAAATGAATACATGTTATGCAATTTATTTTTATCTAATCTCTTTACATATCGTAGTACCAAAATAGTATGTGTTCTCTATATTATACTATTAATGTTTTCCTTGATTTTCCTGCACAAAGATTTAATAGACATTTATGAAGGGAATATGTTTTATAATTTTTGTTCACATTTCTTTCATATATAAATAAATTATTTTATGTAAATTTGTTTCATCAATTTATAATTTTTATTACTGGAAACTGTTTAGCTTCTAGCTTTTATGGAGGGAAATTTTAAAACCGAAAAATGTTAATTCGATCAGATTTTATTATGCAAATCGTATAAATCTTATGAAATGTTATACATTCCAAGCATATCCTCTCCCACTCCCAATTTTTCTATCCTTTTCACAAAAGTTCCAATTACAAGGGTCTCTTAAAATTATTAGAATTTCTTGTGTGCTAAAGGGAGCTTATTTTAGGTAATTTAAGGTATTTAAATATTCATAGCTTGGTATTAATATAAATCTACATAATTACTCAATAAAGCTACACATCCGCCATAATTACTCAGATGAAAATGAAAGGAAAAAGTTACAAAGTCAGATTTTCACAAACTAATAATAATTCAAACATACCATGTGCACAGAAAGGATAATATTAATGTAATGCATTTTCAAGATAAGAAAAAGAAATAAGAAAAACGTTTCTTTTTTACGAACAGATGGCGTTTTTGGAGTGGTTATTAGGAATCCAGCTGTAGAAGAATAATACTATTTCTGGTTTATATTACTCTTGAACCGGAAGCAATAGTCGACTCTATATCAAAAATGTAAAATGTATCACCATTGCACATTGTTGGCCAGTGCATCAATTTCTATACTCTGCAATTGTGCTCTAAGTCAATTTCTTTTGTAAGTATGGCTACACAGAACTCAAAACATTTTTTTCAATTTGTGGCTCAGTTTTTAAGAATGCATAAAATCTGAAGTATACTATGTCGAACAGACATCATTCCCATTACAGTACGTTGACATATTGTGATAGCTAAAGAACTGTTCATTTTTTATTTTATCATAAATCGTATAAAAACTGAATGATATACGAGGTTTTTTTCAGCTTTATAAGATTTGTATACAAAAAATAGCTTTTAACATTGTCTAAAAAATAGCAGCATCATATCATTTCTGAATAACACTTCATTATTTTTCATCGTGTCACATTAAAAGAAAAGTGGTTTTATTTTACTGTTCCTATGTTAGGTAGATTTAAGAAAAATAGTTAATGCTTATTTAATAATTTTCGTATCTGTCTTTAATGGGGAATAACATTTAAATATTCATTGTTTGGTATTCATATAAAGCCACACAATTATTACTGCTGTAATTACTCAGATCAGAATTAAAAAAAAAGTTATAAAGTCAATTTTTCACGAACTAATAACAATTAAAAAATTCCATGTGCACAGAAAATATATTAATAATGTTGTGCATTTTCAAGGTAAGAAGAAAATAATATTACAAAGTTTTTTTTTTTTTTACGAACAAATGGCATTTTTGGGTTTCATACTAATAGGAATGCAGCTGCAGAAGAAGATCAGTATTGGCGGTTCATATAATTTTTCAAACTGGTAGCAATAGTCGGCTCTATTTCGAAGAGGCAAAACCATTTTACATTGTTGGCCAATACATCGATTGATATACTCTGCAATCGAAGATAATTGTGTTTTAAGTCTGTTTCTTCTGTAAGCATGGTTACACAGAACTCAAAACTTTTTATTTCAATCTGTGGTTCAGTTTTTAAGAATACATAAAATCAGACGTATACTATGACGAGCAGACGTCATTTCTCATTACAGTACGTTGATATATTGTGATAGCTAAAGAACTGTTCATTTTTATTCTATCATAATTCGTATAAAAACTGAATGATATACGAGGTTTTTAGCAGCTTTATAAGATTTTGTATACAAAAAATAGCTTTTAACATTGTCTAAAAAATAGCAGCATCATATCACTTCTGAATAACACTTCATTATTTTTCGTTTGTCACATTAAAAGAAAAGTAGTTTTGTTTTACTATTCCTATGTTAGGTAGATTTAAGAAAAACATTTAATGCTTATTTAACCCTTAAATGCCGGGTGTTGCTTTTCGGCAACATACCCAATTTAGGCTCTAAAATACTATTTGAATAATATTGAAGATATAATGCCTAATGTTGCCAATAAAATACATTCTGAAAATATTATTAAATCGATTTTCAACATGTAGATGGCAACACTTGTTCTGTTTAAGAATAAAGATAGATTTATTTTTTCAATTTTTGCTACTTGTTAATTTTGTTTTGTTTCGAAGCTTGCGAAATACCCTATTTTGTTCCGCAGTGAGCAAGTAAAATTTATTTCTTATTGTAGTTCCTAAAATTCTTGTGTGTTTAATATTATATAATTTTATCAAGGAACATTATTTTTTTAATTAAAGACCAGTATTGCTGATTAGTAACAAATTGTTTTTTAGACGTAAACCACACTTAAAACAAAATATGATTTTTTAAAGTATTTTTCCCATGATTTATTTAAAAAATGAAAGCCGAAAAATATTATTACAATGATTTTTGAAAAATCAGGCATTTAAGGGTAAATAATTTTCGTATCTGACTTTATTGGGGAATAATATTTAAATATTCATTGTTTGGTATTTATATAAAGCCACACAATTATTACTGCTGTAATTACTCAGATCAGTATGAAAGAAAAGTTATAAAGTCAATTTTTCACAAACTAATAACAATTTAAAAATATCATGTGCACAGAAAATATATTAATAATGTAGTGCATCTTCAAGGTAAGAAGTTTGGAATATTACAAAGTTTCTTTTTTTACGATCAAATGGCAATTTTGTGTTGCATACTAATCAGAATATAGCTGCAGAAGAAGAACAGTATTGGCGGTTCATATAATTTTCAAACAGGCAGCAATAGTCGGCTCTATTTCGAAGAGGCAGTACCACTTTAGATTGTTGGCCAATACATCGATTGCTACACTCTGCAATCGAAGAGAATTGTGTTTTAAGTCTGTTTCTTCTCTAAGCATGGCTACACAGAACTGAAGACATTTTCTTTAAAACTATAGTTTTTAAAACTACATAAAATCAAAAGTATACCCCGACAGAAAGACATCATTCCCGTTACAGAACAATGTCATAAATTGACTTGTGTCTCCGACAGTAAAAGAGATACTGATAATGGTGTAAGAAAAATGGAGGATTTGTCTGACATTAGAACTGCAATTTAAATAAATAAAAAATTCTTAGCATAAATTATGAATATTTAAAACAAACATAGGCAGCTCTAAACAGATTATTTTTATTTAGCTTGAAGAAATAAATAAATGTAAATTTTGAACTAAATGCCCAATATAGATTTTACAATACTTAGTGGTGTGCGCGAGATCGATATTAATACATTACGCAATATTTTATTTTTTCTATGGGTGGGGGTGTCTACTAAAGCAAATATCAAAGCTGGCAAGGAAAATTCAAAAGTATTTAATTGATAACATTCGAATTTTCCCCGTAGAAACTTATAGTTTGTAATAAAAAGTACCTCGCGATACAAAGAATTAATTTCAAACCATCTGGAACTCAACGAAAATATCTTTTTTTAAATTTTCTCAGCGGGATCTTCCGTGATTGAGCCAGCCACTTTCACTGGCTATTTACAAGCGGCTACTAGTCCAACTACTCCGCCACTAATGGCGGTATTAATTATATAATATATCGACAGTTACAAATAGGTTAAAGAACATAATTGCCCATGCGAAGCGAAAACTAATACAGGTCGCAAGTTTTGTGGTGATGCTCTACTACTGCAAGTAATAAAACATTTCGTCCAGCATAACTCAAAAGATACAATAACATACTAATACTAGGAGTTATATTCAAGCTATTCAGAATTTTAAAAAAATATTGTTTTTAATTTTTTTGGGAGGAAATTTCTTGCTCTGGCTTTTCATGTTCAAGGACATACATTAAGGGACTTCGATGTCATCCCCGTCCGTAAGTAAGGCTTGAACCCACAGAGTTCTAAGTAATAATAGAGATGCAGTATGCCGCAAAAACTGTTTGCAATATGAAGGCAGTTATCACTCAACTTTAAATGCCATCATTCGGCCTCACAGATGCTGTGGAGCCGCAAGTATTTGGAATAATTTTGACCGGTTTTAAACGGTTTCAGGGTTGTTTTTTTAACATTACTCCAAATCAAAACACTTTATCAACATCTATATCTTACCTCCGTGGCGAGAACATCCACCCATTCTTCCTAGTGCCATCAAGTGAAATAAAAAACCACGAAGCCTTGATTGAAATACTATATATATATGTATATATATATTTAATGTGTTTGTTTGGAATATATTTTACATGTGAATATCTTTTTTAATACTCTAGATAATAAATTGCGAATAGTTTACAGGTGAATGCGAAATTTGCTAAATTATTGAATTCTAAAGCATTATTTTTGTTTGTTTTTAAATAAATTTGAAATGTTAATTTATTCAATTTTCGTTTTTTCACTTTAACAATAAATTCGAAGTTTTGTATGAATACAGCCAATGCACATGCGTGCAAGGAATAAACGCAAGTTTTTCTTATTTTTTAGACTTCCGGGAAGAATTAATAGAAAAAGCTTTCAAAGTGGGCGGAAAATATTTGCTTAAAAATGAGGAATAATTTAGAGTATAAAGACGGATTTTTCTGACAGTGTAGAACACTTATTTACTTAAACGCTTTTCAACTATATTGGCAAGTGTAAGAAAAACATAATAATGCACTAATAAAGAATTATAAATCATAAAACATAGATATTCTGTCAGGTAACAAAGGAAGAGAAATAAATTTTGTGTAAATGGCAGCGAAAATTTTTTTTGTCATTTTTATGAAAACACTATGTTTTTAAAGTGCATGGAAGAACATTTGAAAAAAAAGTTGATATTGTTCTTTTAATAACAATTAAGGTTTTAAACTATAACGATTTTTATTGCTTTAAACTATTTTTTATCTTATACAAAAATATACATTCACCAGAATTATTTTTGAAATTTATTAAAATAATTAAAGTTTAGGGCAAGGAGAATAAAAAAAAAGCAAGAGCAATATAAGTATTTATGAATGACTTGCGAAAATTAAAATAAAAATATATGCGTATGATTCTACCACAGCTTCGAACAAAACATGGCACTGGAGAGGCAACGATATGATATTCGGGTCCGACGATTTGATCCAAACTTTGGCAGCCATCTACTGTTGATGATGCATACATCAGGCACTTTCTTTCTTAATCTCAGAGAAATGAAATCTTATTCAAAGGTAACGATATTATCTCATAATTTCGTGTGATGCATTTTTGTGGGAATGAGAATAAACGGCAACGTTCTTACAAAATGTATCAACTAAATAAAACGTAACAGTCACGTGCTGTGAAAATTTAATGAATGAATTCAGTTTCACGATGCGAGGATGAAGTAGACGAGGATGGAATTGGTTGAGTAGTAAAAAATAATCGAAAGAAATCGATAGGTAAAAGGTATACCGCGATGTTTTAAAAGCTTACGAAATTCAATTTTAGGAAAGATAAGCAAAAGAGTGCTCCGTTGTTATTTTTTGAAAATATTAATTACTTTATTTATTGAACTCTTATCTGTATATTCTAAGTCTCATTAAATGTATGTGTTTGTCTTCATTTTGTCCCTTGCTGTTGTGAAGTATTGACTTATCAATCTTAATCCCACATTTATCAACTCGCTAGAGATAGACAAAAAAACAATTTTATAACCCTTCAATATTACTTAAAAAATTAAAATGAGCAAACATTAGGAACAATTGGTAGGAAACCTGACTTTCATGGTACATGTGTTCATGGAAGATGGCAAATTTTGATATGAAACTAACGACAATTTTACGCATAAATCTAATGGTATTATACAAGGGGCATTTTCTCGATACTTCAATCAGGCGGAAAATAAAGACAAGTGTTAATAACAAAATTATTTTATTGACAGTAGTCAAGTACAATTAAAGTTACTTTTCCAAATAGTCACCGTAAAGATTGATATATCTGCCATACTGGTGGACGAGTTTTCCAATATCCTCTTCATAGGAGATTGCTGCTAGTATGTTGAGACAGCTTTCCATGGCGATTCCCGTTGATGCAAAAGGGATATCTTCCCAGAGCTATCTTTATCCCTCAACAGAAGGCCAACATCGCTCAGTGCCAGGTCTGGGTTGAAAGCAGGGAAATCAAACATATATCATACCAATTGCTAAAGAAGCTTTTGGATTACTGCATGAGTATGCGGTCATAGAATGCCATGAATCAAAACAATTCCGGAATATAGCATACCTCTTATTTTGTTTAGAATAACTCTTCGCAGTGACGTAATACCTGGCAATACACCCGCAATTGGCGGAAGAATGCATTGTGAATGGGGCCATGTTTAAGTACATAGTGAACCGATCCAACTGATTTGTTACCCTAGGGTATGACAGACGTCATAATAAGGAAGCTGAAAAGCACCGCAGTGCTCAAATCCGCATTATATAGCTTGGGTGTTCAATTAGCGATGCAATCGAAGATTGAAAATAAAATACCCATCGTAATACAGTTTCCGAAAATTCAAATTTTGTGTTTGTTTCCGAGATAATATGTATTTTTTTTAATGTAGATAATATGTCACGGTTATTATCTACCATTGCAAATTATGAACATGTAATTCTGGTTTTGTTTTATTGGCATAAATCGATTTCCTGATTTTCAATTTATTATAAATAATAATCATGTGTCTGACCTCCACATTTACATAATTATAATTAATAATTTGAAGGATTACAATATTAATCCTTATTTATAGTGTTTTGTTTTAGTTTGATAGAAATGTAAGAAATGTAAATAATTAGCCTCTGATAAAATACAGAACCATAGTAAACTAATTACTTTCAGTACCGATACTGATGATATAAAAATAAAATCGCCAGTATCACTCCTCGATGCCCGATTTTTTGACCGAGTATCTTGAATGTGTGCACCAATTTGGCATTCGTGAAATCAAATCCATAGTTGTATTTTATTTTGTACAATTAATTGAGTTTACATTGATAATATAATTTATTTCAGACTGTTTTCAAGGATACGAGAAGTAAACTGTTTAGGTAGATAAACACGGAATATTTTATATGAAAAGCATATGTTTAAATTCTACACACACAAATATTTTCACCTAAGTGCGGCAAAATTACATCATTTCCATTCCTTCACATTCGATATTCTTATAAAAACGAAATGCTTCAGGTAATGACGTCATTATCGAATATATATCCATTGTAATCGGAAAATGAGAAAACTACAACGTTTCTCTAAAACTAAGAATGAATTAAAATCTTCCCGACTTTCGTAAAGGATTCATTCTCAGATAGGACGTTTATCTCTAAACCATATCAACCAACATTAGAGGACTGGTCACTATTTGCCTGAAGAAAATCAATAATTAAATAAACATTAGCTTCGAGATAATAGCAGGCTAGCCAAATTCAGGATAATGACAATGTCTTTTACAGTTGAAGTCAGAACTACTTGGCTATTTGAGCGTCGATACCCACGAAGGAGAGTTTTTTATCAAATTTTATCTTTAGTACCATTCTTTCTCTTTAATTTATCTTTCTGTTATTTAATAGCGACTTTTCTTCCAAAAGAAAAAACTCAAGCCAAATATTACTTCTCTGAAATATCGGTACACAAATTAACAAACAGTACAAAACCTGCTTATATATCATCACGTACACATATTAAGCAACCATAATTCAAGGGATTAATATTGGTTGAAATATTTATACCATCTTTTTAACTATACAATTTTACAAGGACAATTACTGAAATTATGACACCTGATTATGCAATAAATATTGATTTATATAAGTGATAGTACTATTATCAGATATAATCAGCTTTAGAAGCTTTATTTTCCATTTATTTTTAAGAATATTTTATAACATTTTACGGTAAAATGCATGTTAACAATTAATTAAAATCTTTCATTTAATGCATTATTTTATGATTATTTCTACAGTGTGTCCACGTATAACTTTACCGACCTTTATTTTCGCAACCGTTGGTCCTAGATGCATACTTCTAATTATAAAAGGTGTTTAAATAAGGTAAATAATTATTTTTAAAGCGATTTGGGTCAAGAAAAACATTTATTAAAAAATTACGAAATTTAAATTTTTACACGGTCCCCCGGTCCTATAAGTGATATTTACTAAAAATTTACTGTGACACTAACAAGTAAGACAAAGATTTTCATTCATGTAACATTAAATTTACCGAGTTATGAAACTTTGAAATGCATGACTTATACCATTTTTTGCATATCAAAACAGACGATTTCATCCATGCTTTCAGGGGTCGTGTTTAAAGTACTTAAACTTACTTCAACGTATCTGCGCTTTGAAAGAAATCGTACAAATATTACATTAACTTTTATTAGTTAAGTTTCAGATTAGTTAAAATAATTGTATTTTAACATATGTTTTATTTTGTAAGGATTTGAGGCTATGATTTCTTTTAAGAAAAATTATGTTATTTTCATAAGGTTTTGTTTAGCTTGAAATGATCGTCCTTCCAGTTTAAAATTTGCACTCGAACTTTAACTTACTTTTAAATGTCCGATTGAAATTAAATTTTACATACTGATTTAAATCCGATGATAATGCAATATTATTATGATTTTCGACTCTTACCATCTTATGCATACTTATATTAGAGGATAACACAAAAACATTCGGATAGATTACCGTCAAGAAGTTTAAGAAAGAGTTTTAGATTAGATAACATAAACCTGCGATGGTTGTGTTTTTTAACTTTTATAATTAAATTTTATGTACTTTTAACGCTGAATCAAAAAATTACTTTCACTTTTAACCATCATTTCAAGATTTTTCGCAAATCGTAAATTTCAAGGTTGAAAAATAGCGAACAATCCGATACTATAAAATAGTTGTAAGACTTTTTTATTCAGTTTAATTTTATTTAATTCAATAATTTATTAGATTTTTTGGTTCATATTTGGTTTCTTACAGCTAAAAAGCTCAGGGGTCCGATGAGGTTGGGAGGGGAGGGGGGGATCAATTTTAACTTTTAGCTTTTTAACTTTGAAATATGCGATTTGAGAAAATTCCTGACGTGATAGTTTAAAATGAAGGCAATTTTCGGATTCAGTGCTAAAAAAAAACATAAGAATCAATTTTCAAAAGCTAAAAAACATGCCACAACCCAAAATTTCGAACACAGTGTAATCTAACAGAATTTTAAAATATGTATCATTTTGTAAAGAATTGAGGCTGCTATTTTTCATCCATTTATATAAAAAAAAAATCTTTTATTTTTATCCTCTGATAATGTTCAGTACAAATTGTACATTTTGCAGTAATATGTCAGAATGATTAAAGATTTCAAATTTATATTGTAATACTAATTTTACTCTCAACGATTTCGTTATTATATCTGACGAAATTATATTTCTACTAAATTTGTGAATGACACGTAATACGCAGCAAAAAATATACTCCAACTTTAAACAACTAATACTCGGTCAATTTTAATCGTAGAATAATGGCACTTTTTTTGCCTTACTTGCCAGTGTAACAGGGAAATTTTACTAAATATAACTTATAGGACCGGGGAACCGTATAAAAATTTAGATTCTGTAATTCTTCACTAAATTGTTTTTTCGCTTCAAACTTTTTTTAATCTTAATCCTGCACCTAATTTGGACCATTTTTGTAATTGGAAGTAGGCATCTAGGACCAACGGTTGCGAAAATAAAGGTCGGTCAGGTTATACGTGGACACACTGTATACTTTTTGAAGCAATGTTAAATACCCTCATTACAAAACAATATTGAAGAATAAAATCAGTATTCATATTCTCAATTATTTTTATGTAAATTAAAATTTCCTTTGGGAAATAGTTTTTTGTGATTTTGATTAAAGCAGCAAGTTTATTTCTTTGTTAAATTTAATTTCAAAATTGCATTCTCCATCATTTCAAAATAATTTAAAATCTCTATAGAAAAATAATTATTTTCTGATGTTCAATAATAATAAGGGAAATAAAATGCATTTATAATGGATAAAAAGATATTTGGATTACTTTTTATTCACTAAATATTTTCCAATCATGCAAAAATTTAGAATCAAACAGTGAGGAACGTATAGAAAATTCAATTTCTTCGAATATAACCTGTTGTCCATATCCTGCAATTTAGATGAAGCCCATTTATTTTAGGGTACATTTTAAAAGGAAAGTTTAATGCACAATTGTAATGCACAATAGCTAGGAAACTGGAACAATGAAACATTTTAAAGATAAAAAGTAGAAAATAAATTATAAATAAAAAATATTAGTATAATATTAAACAAGTAGGAAATTGCTCGTCAAACGTGGCAAATAAGGTGCGTTCATACTATAACAAGTTTTATAATTATTTTTTGCACCTCATATTGTACTGAATGTATATTTTTTTGCCCTTCATAAGTGCATAGTCTGTAACATCATTAAAATGCACTTGCAATGTATTTATCCCATCCCCCGTAATGTAACGGAAAACTTTTGACTGTCCCTGTAATTAAATTATGCATACGATTTTCAAAAAATTTGAAATGGTTCGACAAAACTTTGAAACAATTATATATTTAAAATTTCAGACCATTCGGAAGGCTGTAACATCATTAAAATGCACTTGCAATAATTTTTTCTCATTGGCCGTTATGTAACGGAAAACTTTTGACTGTCCCTGTAATTAAACTGTACATCCGATTTTCATAAAATTTGAAATGACACGACTAAAGTTTGCAAAAATTATATATTTAAAATTTCAGACAATTCGGAAGGCTGTAACATCATTAAAATTCACTTGCAATAATTTGTCCCATTGGCCGTAATGTAAAGAAAAACTTTTGAATGTCCCTGTAATTAAACTATACATCCGATTTTCATAAAATTTGAAATGGTTCAATAAAATTTTGCAACAATCATATATTTAGAATTTCAGACCATTCGGTTGGGTAGTTTTTGCTCTGTTATATGCGGACGGACGGACAGACGGACAGACGGACTGAACGACGACTATAGGTGCTACGTATTTATATAATTACGAACGCACCTAAAAAAAGCTTTTATCAATTAATTGTTTAATAATATGTAATTTAGTGTTATAGGTTGAGAAATCGATTTAAAAAACCTAAAATGATATTTTCAATAACTTTTCTTATTAGATGCGTTCGTAATTATATAAATAAGTTGCACCTATAGTTGTCGTGTGTTCCATCCGTCTGTCTGTCTGTTCGTCTGTCCGTATATAAAAGAGCAAAAGCTACCTAACCGAATGGTTTGAAATTTAATATGTATAATCGATGTATAATTTTGTCGAGTTATTTGAAATTTTAAGAAAATCGAATCAAAACTTGGAAAGATATTAATAAAATGTTTCTTCATTCGTTTAAATATTATCATATGTAATTAATTCAATGATATCCCTTGAAAGGTAATGATTCTAGATTGCCTTGGTGACGACGTCCTATTAAATATGGAGTCTTATTTTTTCCGTATTATTGAAATTAATATATATATAATCGTAATAACTTTTGTATTCATGCATCTTTGCAAAAGAGTGAAACAGCTATTGCACCTAGATAAAACTGGTTATAGTACGAATTATGTTAAAATGCATCATTTGCCACGTTTGACGTACAATATCCGACTTGTTTAAATATATTTACATGGATACTTAAAGAAATTAAATCTTTATGGAATAAATAGCAATTTATATAAGTGATATTTCTATTTCAGATATCATCATGTTTAGAAGTTTTATTTTTCACTTAAAATATACTTTGTAAAATTTTATCGTAAAATACATGTTAACAATTAAAAGCTTTCATTTAATGCATGAATTTATGATTATTTATGTACTTTTTGAAACAATATTAATTAACTCCATGATCAAACAATGTTGCGGAATAAACTCAGAATTAATATTCGCAATTATTTTTCTGTAAATTAAACTGTACCTTGGGAAAAATTCTTTTGTCATTTTGATTAAAGAAGAAAGTTTATTTCTGCGTTAAATGGAATTTCAAAATTGCATTCTCCATCATTTCAAAATAATTTAAAATCTCTATTGAAAAATAATTATTTTCCGATCTTCAATAAGAATGTGGGAAATAAAATGGGTTTTTAATGCATAAAGAGATATTTTGATTACTTTTTGTTCATTAAATGTTTTCTACTGATGTCGTAAAAATTTTGAATCAAACAAAGAGGAACTTTTAGAAAATTTCATTTTTTTCAAAAATAACCTGTTGTTCATATCGTGCAATTTAGATTAAACCCATTTATTTCAGGGTACATTTGGAAAAGAAAGATGAGTGCATATTACATTTTTTTTTTTAATAAAGACTACTTCAACTTTATTAAAATTCGATTTAAATTTAAGAAACGTTGATGTGTTAAAATGTGTATAATAATCTAAAGATATCTTGGAAATAAACGACAAAATTGAAAATTCATGTTACTTTATTCTTGAAAAATTAAGTTTTTTTGTTAAATAGAAAATAAAATTAGTTTCACAAAGAAGAGCAACACACGATTCTGATTAATATTTAAAGATATGGCGATTTGCAGAAACATAAAGATACAAGCGGCGCTTCTATGCGCTATTGGATTTTAAAATATGCATAACGTCTTTTGTTGCTAAAGGAGAATGATGTCTAATATCTAGTAATATTATAAAAGTAAACCCCACATGCATAAAACAAAAGTTTAATTAATAAACCAAATGTAATATATCACACAAATGCAAGGACTGTATACTTCCAGCAATAGCAGTGGATTACCACTAACAATAATGAAACTAAGCCAAAAAAAAGCAATTTAACAAATTACAACGACCATTTGGAAAATGATTTTTTCAAAGACTAAAATTTAAGACATAAAAAATCGCACGGAGTTGATCATACATTACGTACGCCATGGATTAAACGATAACATTTCTGGACCCATCATGAACAAATTTTAAAAGAAATTTCAGTTTTACAATTTTCGGTACTGTAAATTTTTAAACTTCTACGGAGCTGGTCATACATTACGTACGCCATGGATTAAATATTAATCGTGTTATTACACGTAAAAATTGCAAGCAAGAAAAATCGCCTGCGACTCGTCAGATTTCCTATGAAACTTACGTAAAAGCCAAGCATTTCATTGGCTGTTCGGGAAAAGGCTTTTCTATCATCAGATTTCCAAAAAATCTCACGACCAATTTTAAATAAAATTTCATTCTTAAACTTCTAAACATCCGACAATATTACTTTTTATACTGTCGGATAGAGAAAAAAAATGTACTTTTAAATACAATTTGTTTGAAAGCTGTATCTCAATTTGTTTCTCATTTATTAATTTTTTTGTAGTTTTTATTAATTTTTTGTCATAGTGGCAACACTCTGTTGTCTATCGTTGTTGAAACCAAAGGGAAATACAGATTACTGTATAGACCAATCAGATAACGAATAAATTGCGGATTAAACCAATGAAAACGGTCAGATATGTTTTGACTTCCTACTCTGACGAGAACAATAACCATTTTTCCAAATGGTTAAAAAAAAGAGAGAGAGAGAGAACTTCAATTAATGTTTGAGTGAATGGATGAGAACAAACGTTGAGTTTTAAAAGGGATTTGAGCCGAATTTAAATAAAACGCAAATATTAATCAAGCAATTATTCTGGAATTCACAATTATTTTCACTGGTGTTTATTTTCACTGGGTGAAGCCCTCAGTATGCTGCCAGTGTCTTTAAAAATTAATTGAATTGTGTTACTCTTTCTGACACAGAAAATATAATATTATGACATATATAGTAAGCATCATTAGTCGCTAATCTCTGAAGTTTATTGCATTTAATTACTCCACACATTCACTATTGATCGTTATATTAAAGTTACCTTGGACATCACCTCCATATTTTGACCCTTTATACTAGTGTTATTAAGAAAGATTTGAGATTGAACAGTATAATGTAACATATGTCATGCAGATATCGTTAGATTTTAAGTCGCCGTGAGGTCGGGCAACATATTCCCTCTATGAAACGGAACCTGTAGTTATACAAAAAGTTACTTTAATACAATTTTTGGAAATGTTTCAAAATATTTTCTTCTTAATTTTAGATGATTGTAATTTCTAAGACACTTTTAAAAATGTTTATTGAATAAGATAGCATTTATATGTTCGGTTATGGATTCGAGTTATGTGTTTTCAAAAATGCGTACCAAGCGGTTTATAAACACTAAATATTCGATTTTTCTTCAATCGTTCTGTTTTCAAATCCAGTGTGCTATGGGCTAATCATAATAAATTTAATTTGCAATACCATAATAATGATACAGCACTTATTTAAATATATATTTTTTAAATATTTAAATAAATTGTCTGTTAATAATTATAATATAAATAAAATATTATGTAAATTTTTACAGAAGTTGGCGAAGAACTATTTAACAGCCAAAATTGGTAAAAAATATATTATTGTTTTTCAATAATTTTATAAATTAAAACTTGTAATTGTTTGTTTAAAGTTATATAAAACTTTACATTCTTGTATATTTTATTAATATATTGTAAATTGATTCATTTAATTTTGTTTTATGATACGTTGGTATTTTTGGTATATTTTAATACATTTCCGTAAACTTTTTCGTTTTTACTTTCGTTGTAATTCTTAAAACATCTTTTGACAAATATATAAAGCCAATAATATCGATTATTTAATTTGTTTATTATCTACGTAACATAAACATCTGTATCTGTCTTAGACTCTATAACAGCTAGAAAATAAGAAATCCTTAATTTTATTAAAAAAAAAATTGAGTTTTTATAGAAAGCATATTAAATTAATCTACAATAATATATTTCGTATTAATTTCATCCTGCACTGAAGAACATAATATATCATTTCACACATTAAAGGATTGCCGAACCAAGAGATGATGAATGACACTTGTGTCTAATGCAATATAAATGATTATTAAATCGGCATTAATTTGTTACATAACTAATTTCACATGGTCTCTACAGAAACATACAAATGACAAATAGGTATTTAAAGCGCATATCATCGTTATATCAAATATATTTGTCTAATACGTTATCCTAAATACATACTAATATTATGTTTTTCATTTTAACATTTACTATTAGAAACTTATATAGTATAAATAATTGAATTTAAGGGCCTTGTACCTTTTAAACTCGCTGAAAATCAACAAAAACGTAATTAGTCTATCATCAAAGCTCTTTTATGTATAAGCATGAAATTTTGACTATTGATTTGATATTGATAACAGATTTTGCCTTGTAATATGCCGCCATTAGAAACTGACGTGTCTGTCACAGAATTTATGTATTGTTGAAATAAAAATAGCTGTTTTTTTACTTCGTAAGTCATTGCGCGCATGATATCTTCAGAACGTATGTATGGATTGTTATGAAATTTGAGGAAATTAATAAAAACATATGTATTCTTAAAATGATCTATTCTTAGGTGAAAATGATTTTATTAAGCATGTAAAAAAAATATTGTTGCGAAAAAAAATCAAAAGTTTTTATTTTTAATGAATAAAAAATGTCATAACTAAAAATTGTATCATTGTAAATACTTAAAAGTGGATCATTTTAAACGAACAAATGTGCTTATCATGTATTACAAATTTTATAACAATCCATACATACGTTTTCAAGATATTGCGCGCAATTTACCTACTAAGTAATAAAAAGAGTTAGTTTAATTTTATCAATCCATAAATACCGCTAGTCAGTTTATAATGGTAGTAATTAAAATTAAAAAAGGTAATTAAAAAATCTAATCTGTTTAATCAATAGTCAAAATTTCATGTTTATACAAAAAAAAAGGTAATGAAGATACACCAGTTCAAACTTTGAACATTTTTACTGATTTTCGTCACGTTTAAAAGCTACAAGATCCCTTAAACACATTAGAATCCGTTTTGAATTCGAAAATACATGAGTGTTACTTTCTAAAATATAAAGCTTATTTTAAAAATGAATGTAATTTCATTGCTGGATTTCAACAGAGTATAATAGGATATAACATAAAAATGGAGCCTATTTTCCTGAATGTGGTTTCTGTTTCATGAATGGAAATGATATTTTATTCACCGCCTCCTGAAAAATAACCCTGTGTTAATTTCAAAATATCGTTTTTGAAATATTATTAATAATAATTACTATAATTTTTGAAAACGTCATGTTCACATTGATGTATCAAATGGATGTATCAAATTGATGTACCAAATGTGATTTTGTATAAATCACTTAAATATACAAAAATAAAAATTATGATTTATTTTACTAAAAATATTCTAAAAATACATAAAATAAGTTTTTAAACATAAAAACCGTCGAAGATGTTAAAAATCCGACACACAAGCGCTTTGGACAGAAACAAACAGCCATCATCAAGAAAAAAAATTAAGGTATTAACTTTTAATTGATTAGAGTTACGTATTCTGAAACTGAGTATCAAGTGAGTATAAACACTGACTATTTGTTTTATCTCTTTCAATCATCCTTTCTTATCCAGTGTGAAATGGAATTTTTAAAAATGTATCCCCGATGGATCTGTTTGAATACGGCGAAGGTACTTGGGTGCCGACGTTTTAAATTCTTCGACTGTCTTTATGTCTTAAAAACCTATTATGCATGTTTAGCACCTTTTTAATAAGATCAATTATAATTTTGATTTTTGTATATTTAAGAGTTTTTATTAGACTACCTGCTGACAAAAAATAGAAGCTGCCGAAGGCGTATGTATATCAGCGATTGTACGGTCACTAGATTTTTAATACAGTATGTTTTGAAAGTATTCTTCTCCCTATTTAAACGCGGAAAAAGATGGCAAATAATACTTTTAGAAAATACTGTAATTTAAATTTAATGAACAGTACAAACACTGAAAAACAAATCCGCCTTTTGTTATAAGTACGTAAGCCTTGAATTTAGGCGGCGTTGCTTTCTTTATACATGACATCTATTCTACAAGCGGCAGTCTTACGCAGTTGAGAGTTTAGTCACCAAACTCTTTACCAGAGGGATGGCACTTTATTGTAAATTATATCACTTAAACATATCCTTTAAATATGAAATTTTAATAAAACAAAATATGTATTTTCCGTAAAACATAAAATCCTTTTTAGGAAAACAGAAAGTATCCATCCTATGTTCAACTAAATGCATTTATTTAATGAAATAAATGTAAATTTTTGTCGATTATAAATATATATATATATATATATATATATATATATATCATAAAAAAGCGCAAATGAGCTTTTCCATAATACTCGGTCTTTTCTTAAAAACATAAGCTTTACTATTTCATTATTATACAAACAATGGCAATTTGCATTACTTATATGTGGTGCTGCACTTAATTGTATATTAATATTCTTTATCGGTCAAACTTTTCCAAAAAAATGCGAAAAGAAATGTAAAGCGTAATGTTTGTGGAAGTGATTTAAAAGTTTAATCAAGAAATTGAAGGATGCGGGAAGTTCCAACTTACGAACTTAATCTGTATTTTATGATGAAAAAAAAAACAATATTCTAATTTTCTAGATATGAAATTTTATTTTGATTACAACAGAGCGCTGATTATCCGAACAAGTCGGGACCGACCCTAGTTGGGATAAGCAACAGTTCGTACAAATGGATAGACAATTTAAAGGATGTTCCTGACTATACGTTCACACTTTATCTAGGCTTAGGGCTGGCAGCACCAGTTAGTGATAGCGTGTTTAAAAACGGGGGTGGGTTTGTTTACTTTTCTTTCATTTAAAATTTTCTTTTTCTATCATTTAAAATCTTCTTTTTATAATTTTTTTGAACACCAGAAATTATACTTTAAGTAAAAATGATTTCAAATGTTACTTGCTTCAAAGAGGGCGTTCTTTCCAATGCTGCCATATCTCGAATTCTTCTTAAATACGTTAGTTAAGAGGATTAGAGGTTAGTGGAATAGGATTAAAGGTTAGATTCTGTGCCACATCTGTATATGGAGCCCGCAGCTCTTCACACAATTGCAGAATAAAATTTCTCCGACTGAGTTGCTCCTTTCCTGTCACTTTTTTATTTAAAATCCAAACATTTAAGGCAGACATATCCAAAACATTATAAAAGACGTGCATAGGCCAACGACGTGTTCCAGATTTAGTGGTATACAGGCGTAATATCTTCACTCCTAATGTCCACTCCATACTTTGGTTATAAAACTCGACTGTCTCGGGTGTCTTTTTTAACACTTTCCAACAAAGTTGAAAAGTGTTTATGACTTCGGTTTGTCTGTCCGTCTGTACGCGCTCTAACTCCCGTAAATGTACTCGGATCGTTCTGAAATTTTTGGATGTTAGTGACCTCTATCATAGCACGAACCATATTGCAAATGAAGTTTGTAGCATGTTTAGTTCATTTACAGGGACAGTCAAAAGTTTTCCGTTACATTACGGCCTATGGGAAAAAGTCGTTTAAAATGATTTTTAATGATGTTACATGCTTTCAAACATAATAAATTGATATAAATTTATCAGGTTGATTAAAATATGCATTTTCTGTACAATATGTGGCCCAAAAAATAGTTATTATTCATTTACAGGGCCGCACAAAAGAATTCCTTTGCATAATGATATAGAAGTGGAGGGAATTTTTTCCGGCGTATTTTAATTATGTTAAACTATTACATGTATATTGAAATAGATATACGTCGCTAAGGTTTACTATAACTTATTTCATGGATAATACGAAATGGAGAGCATTTACAGGAACACACAAAATATTTCAGATACTATATTGTATCCGAAGTACTGTAAAGTAGCGATGATTGCTGGAAATGCATTTTTAACTATGTTATGTGCTTTTATGTTTCACTATATTTATGCATTGTATATGGTGTGTATAAATGCTGTTATTGATATACAGGGCTACTCAAAAGAATTCGTAATGGTTACTGGGTATGATTGCAAATTGCTTAAAGGTGATTTTTAAATGAGATAGGCATTTTTACGCTGAACCGCATTTGGTTTACTAAGAAATGTTTGTAAAACATATATAAAATAACGTACAGGGTCACGCAAAGAATTGGATACATGGCCGTCTATAAATGATAATTTCTGGAAATGTGATTCCGGTAGTTTTAAGAGTGTTTTACTTTGAATTAAACTTTAGCTAAATAGTGGCGTGTAATAAAGGTATTAGGTTAATTGCAGAGTTTTACAAAAGTATACAAGTATGTTTAAATTTATTAGTATAAATTGCTGAAAGAGAAATTTCAACCTGTTATGTGTTTTCTTGCTAAACTAAATTTCTCCATTATATAGTATATAGATCAACCTACAGATCAAATACAGGGCTGTTCAAAATAATTGGAATACATATTTGCTATGGACGGTAACTGCTGAAATCAGTTTTTCAAATGTTTTATGTGTTTTCTAAAATGTTTACTTAGTTCACTTATATACCTTATTTCCCTAAATAACGAAGTTTTGTTAAAGCATTCGAGAAGTGTTGGAAAGTGTTTCATAATCTATGCTTAACGCATGATTTTTCTTACTTGTTTCATTATTGTAAATGGTAACATTGGGATGGAGGGAACTTAGTAACAGAACAAGTTTCTTCTTCTTTCCCTAATACGTCGTGATAGTTATATCATGTACCTTTTGGAATAATGTTGTAGAGTATAATTCTTGCTTTCCTATCTTGGCTGTTGGTGGCACTTCTTTGCGAACTTTTCTATGTGGTCCAACTAAGCTTGTTGAGTTGGCTCTCAAATTTTCACACAATTTTACAGATGTAAAATAGTTATCAGTTTTTACATTTCTACATTTCCCTAAATATCCTTGAGTGAGCCTCATCACTACCTGTTCATGAACAGCTTGATCTGCAGGTCTATTGATATCCTGGCAAATATACGGAAATCCGTTGAGGATATATTTCGAATCTACACAGACAAGCAGCCATAATTTTATCCTAAATTTATCCGGTATATTTGGAATGTATTGTGTAAAAGGACACCTTTCTTTTGATGGCAACAATTGTTCATCGACCGTAAGATTTTGTCCTGGTTTGTAGCATGCTGCACTATTTTCAATGAACGAATCTCATAGTTCAGATGCCAAAGCTAACTTATCTGTTTTTAATCTCTTTGATCTTTCTGTTTTCAAATCGAAACGAAAGAATCGAATTATATCTGCGAGACGATCTCTTGGCATAGTTTGTGAAAAAAATGGCGGTCCCCAAACTGATGACCATAAGGTATTTACTGGAATACTCTTTTCTCCGTATACTCCTCTTGCATACATAATAAAAAAAAGCGTCCAATTCATCTAATTTTATTGTCCATGTGTCATTTCCAAGTTGACGGCGAGCTTCTATTTCGGTACATTTTTTTTTATTTGCCGCACCATTTTATCACTGAATATTAGACGCCACGTACTAATTGCATTATCTGCATTTATATACCTTTTCACATATGAGGTTGTCCCTTGCAATTTCCGCAATACGGAAGACCAATAGATGTTTGTGACCACGCCTTTCAGAATGCACTCGTCCTCGTGCCGTAGATGTAGAAGGCTGGGAAGTATTTTTGGAAAAATCACCATTAGAATCACTTTCATAGATAATTTTGCTTTCTACTGACTGTAATTTCGATGATAAAAAATTATCAGGCGTACTTTTTTCTGGATTTTTTATTAGATTCTTCTATGGTAGTCTTATTTCTGCACTGTTGAGAACTTTTCACTGAAACACTATTTCGTGAAATTGTTTCAATTTCATTTTCTGTGGATCTGCTGCTTTCCGTATCTTCTTTTGGAGAAATATATTCTTTATCTCCATCTAAACTGCTGTCATCTCTGTCACCTGACTCCATTTCGTCTGATCTCCTCAATTCCTTCAAAACCTCTTCGTGAGTGAGACCACGTTTACGAAACATCTTTTCTATTCTTTGTCACTTCAGTAACTGAAAATATGTTCTCATTCTATTGGTCACGTGGGTAGATCTTCAGGTTCGCCACAAAGTCGAGTCCAACTTCCGGTAAATCCCATTTTACGCAGTGGGGGGGGGGAACGTAAACAGAATGTAAAGGGGGAATATGAAATCGAATTACTGGGATACTATTTACAAGGCCATTTCGAGAATGATGCAATGAGTTGCAGATAACAGTGAGTGCGAGAAGAGAGGGTGTCGTGGAGGGCCAATTTGGCCCTTCCCGTCATTGTAGGTATATTATTTGAAATCGGCGATTCTATTGAAGTTGGAAATAATTTATTTCAAATATAGTGACAGTAAGCCAAATAAATAAAAGTCATGAAATATCGAAATATATATATCGAGATATATCGAAATATATCTAAATTTCATTAATATAGAAAATACAAATTTGCAAACAGCGATAGGGGCCAGATTGGCCCCTTCCGTCATTCTAGTGTTAATGTTACTTTAAAATCACCACATAAACGAATTTTCGCATTACGCTTAACCACTGGAACTATAGGAGTTGCCCACTTTGTGTTTGTAACTGGTATAATAATACCTACGTCTTGTAATCTTTGTAATTCGTCATTGATTGCTGCACGTAGTGCATAAATGACAGTCCTAGCTTTGCAAAATATGGGTGTAGCATCTTTTTCCTGATAAAGTTCTGCCTCTAAAACTTTTATCTCCCTAGCCTTATCAGTAAATAAATCAGAAAATTTCTGTAGCAAACATTGTAATTTATCAGAATAATTTACAACTTCATTCACATATACTGATTTTAAATTATGTGGGAAAATATCAAATTCAGATACTCAGATATCAATCTCTATCAAATAATAATGTAAAATTATCTTCTTTTATCAAATACAACTTTACCTTTCTAGTTTTATTTTCATAAGTAACATTTATTTCAACATAACCTACAGGTTTGAAAATTTCACCAGTTGCAGTTTCTAACTGAACATCTGGAGGAAAATTTTTATGATCAGGAAATATTCTGCGAAATCTTTTTAAAGGAACAGCAGAAACTCCTGATCCAGTATCTAATTCTATAAGTAACCTTAATAATTCTGCAAACATGTGCTAAATGTGAGGCATTTTCACATCTATAACACTTTAACTTATTTTTATTCATGTCAGAATGTGTATTATTTACCTGATAGCTGACATTCTGTTCTTGGGAACAATTTTGTAATTTCTTATTTTGTACATTTTTCGTACTGGAAATTTTATTTTCATTGAAATTTTTATGCTTAATTTCAGCTATTTCAATATCTACATTATATAAAGCTAAAGCTTTCTCAACAGATTTTTCGAAACTTAAATCATCAACTTGTGTCATCAATTTATTCTGAATATTTTCATTTTTCAGACCGCGCAAAAACTGTTCCAGCAAATTTTCATTTAGAGTATCACCAGTAAATGAACAAAAGGTTGTACCCTTTTTTAAACTAGCAACTAAATCTTGAATTGATTCAGTTTCATTCTGAAATCATTTTCTAAATTTAATTATCTCAATGAATTTATTGGGGCGGGACTTAAGTGTTTAAGCAGAATATTAACAATTTCATTATATTTTAAAGTTTCACAATTCTTTGGTACACATAAATCACATAATAAACCATATAATTTTGGTCCTAATAATGATAGAATAGCAGGAACTTTCTTTTGTTTTGCTGTGTCCTGCACAACAAAATTTTGTTCAAATCTTTTCACGTACGTTGTGAAAGATTCTACTTTTTCATCAAATTTTTAAAGTGCGTAAACATATTTCACTTTATTAAAAGCAGAACAGAGAACATATATAACAGTACATGTTTTCACTTACCACCGCCGTAAATACTGTAGAAGACTATGAAATATTAATATATGACATTACACAGAACATATGCACAGTGCTTGAAATCAAAACATAGCCATTTTCATTCGGCTCACTCATTTTCGGTAAACTTTTTCCGGTTAAAATTCCATCTTTATTTTTCGACGTTTTATTGTATATTTAGTAACTGATTAAAAATAATTAACACAACTCTTCGTAACGAGGTCGCTTGTAGACATTTAAACATTTAATAAGCACCTCACAAACAAACACATAACTTACAGAACGTCAGTCACATGACTACACAAGTAAACAGAAGACAATTCTCTGGAAGTGAATTGTGGGAAGAAAGAAAGCTTTGATACTTTGGTGCTGCCATCTACATATATTAAATTGAAGCTCAAACATGACAAAGTGTAATTAGGCATTTTTACTTTTTAAAATATTTAAAAATTACTATTCTAAAATTGCATAAAGAAAGTCAACGAAAGTAGTGTACCGTGAAATTGAATGTACTTGAAAAACGAAATGATATAAGATGTAAAGAGTAAAAATGATTGTTTTGTATGTTGAAACAGAAGAATTAAGAAAGGTCTATTGGAGACTGATTTGAAAGTAGTGTTTTCAGGTTTCCCACGCAAATAAAGGCTCCAAATGCTCTGGACATCATTAATTTTTTACAGTTTATTCCACGACCTTTAATCGCTTATGATTCTGCCTTTAGACAAAAAAATAAAAATCACTTAAAAATACCGCTGTCTAGAGAATTTGGAACGCCGAACACCTGGCAACAATATTTGAAGATATGAAATGAAGAAGTATAAAATGTAATTTTTACATAAAATTAAAGATACTGTTTTGTTACACATATCTAAAGTTTAAAAAATTATTCATAAATTTTATTTTTATTTCATAATCTCCCACATTATGTATTACTTTTCGTCCTACGAAAATTAATTCCGACTAGCATGACACCTATGTATATTGTATAAACTTAATACGATTGCAAATTGTTAATAATACACTATAAAAAAATACTCGGAAATGTTTCCTAAATCAGATTGAAACAAAAGAAACTTTCCTTTTAAAAATTCTCTTTTAAATATCGAAAATATATCAATAAGCAGCTTGTAACACATTCTAAGTGACATATATCAATTTCAATGTATTTGAAATAGTCTAACATCGTTAAAATTCATTTCAAACGATACATATTGTAACGGAATTTTATTGGGTGTCCCTGTAAACGATGTGTATATGTTACACATTACATTTTTAATAGACAAACAAATGGTAAACCTTAATAACATAAATCATAGTATATCTCGTCAGTAAGAGCACGGACAGGCAGACGGACACAGGACTAGACAAACAGAATATATAGGCAATTTTTAAATATGTTGTAATGTGCTAAAAAAGACTATTACAGCAGCAAAAATAATCATAATTTAATACAGATTGCTTTTTAATGCTAGTATTTTGATAAACTTTTATTCATTTTTTTCTGAAAGTATTTTTTTTTTATCATACGCAAAGATATTGAATTTAGATAATAGCTGTATTATCTGTAGCAAAAGTTAAATTATGAAATAGATTGCTGTCAAGAGAAATTACATCTCTCTTCGAACTGCTTATTTTCATATTCAAATAATTTACATATTCATTATATTTTCAGACGAATTGCATTTCAGTGAAAATGTTTTGGTTATGAATAGCGCAAGTAGTTTCCAGTTTGACTTCTGTAGAACAAATGAAGCTGTTAAGTTATGGGTACACAGTATCATAGATTGCAATTCATCTACTTGCGTCAGTCTTGGCATTGACAAAATCGTTCCGTGACTAGCATAAAATTAAAATGGTCTAAATTACTTATTTTAACGGGAGAATAATATATTTTGGAAATGCGGAGTTAAAATTTTCTTTTTATAAATGCTTGTAATCTCACTGAATATTAATACATTAGTTTCGAATTTTAGTAGAATGTTTTTCTATGTAGTTTGGAAGGATTCCTGTAAATTGAAGTATTATTTTAAAAGAAATAGAATGCGGAAATTTTAGAATTTTTCAAATAGAAGAGTTTTATATCTATGAATATACTTGCTATTTTTTTTGAATGTGTACTAAAAAAATAATGCCTATTGTATGAAAAATTACTAGTAAGAATTAACGAACAAGTCCATTTATTCATAATGCAGGGTGAACACAGGTATTATTTTTCTTTTTTCATTTATTAACCATTTGGAAAAATGGTTATTGTTCTCGTCAGGGTAGGAAATCAAAAACATATCTGAACGTTTTCATTGGTTTAATCCGCAATTTATTCGTTATCTGATTGGTATATACAGTAATCTCTATTTCCCTTTGGTTTCAAGAACGATGGACAACAGAGTGTTGCCACTATGACAAAAAAGTAATAAAAACTACAAAAAAAAAATAATAAATCAGAAACAAATTGAGATACAGCTTTCAAACAAATTGCATTTAAAAGTACATTTTTTTCTCTATCCGACGGTATAAAAAGTAATATTGTCGGATGTCTAGAAGTTTAAGAATGAAATTTTATTTAAAATTGGTCGTGAGATTTTTTGGAAATCTGATGATAGAAAAGCCTTTTCCCGAACAGCCAATGAAATGCTCGGCTATTACGTAAGTTTCATAGAAAATCTGACGAGTCGCAGGCGATTTTTCTTGCTTGCAATTTTTACGGTAATAACACTATTAATCTTTAATTCATGGCGTACGTAATGTATGACCAGCTTCCTAGAAGTTTAAAAATTTACAGTACCGAAAATTGTAAAATTGAAATTTCTTTTAAAATTTGTTCATGATGGGTCCAGAAACGTTATCGTTTAATCCATGGCGTACGTAATGTAGGATCAACTCCGTGCGATTTTTTAAGTTTTAAATTTTAGTCTTTGAAAAAATCATTTTCCAAATGGTCGTTGTAATTTGTTAAATTGCTTTTTTTTATTCCTTTGACGTACTTGTGACTAAGTAATTACAATAAGAGTTGGTTCAAGGTTCGTTAATTTATGTGGACGAAGTTGAAGACGAATTCGTGTAGCACTCCGATAGAAATTTTACAAAATACCTAAGAAAGAAAATGGCTGCTTACATTTGTCAACGTAACCCATTAAAAAATAATTTTTTACTTCAGCTTAAACTCACGATTTATAAAATTAGTGCGAAAAATAAAATTATCGGGTCATTTATCCCTTTGTTTTTCAGCGTTGCAGGCCTGCAGTATAACGAAAAAGTCAATGTTATTTCCAGAGTGAGATTTAAAAAACAGTTTTATTGCATGTTACTATTCTGTAATACTATTATTAACACAAATCTTTGATAGAATCTGCAACAGTTACCGATACATAGTTTATTTTTCATACCGAAGTTTTACTTATCGCTTGATCTCCTCCTTTTTGCTGAATTAAAGTTTGAAATAACGGAATTATTAAAGACTGGAGATATCTAGAAATAGATTGTGTTCAAATTATTTATTTAAAGACAAACTTTTATCGGGGAAATTTGCAGTATGTATAAAAAAATGTGAATGTTTGTTTCTTGCAGATATGCATCAAAGCGTTACTTCTACCTTTGCAATGGAGTTTTCAAATTATTGAATGAGCAATATATGCAATTTCTTCTAAGAATTTCTTGAATTATGCTTACTTCTGCTGAGCAAAGATATTTAAAAGGGGAAAAATTGGTCTGTTTTTGTCATTGCTTATATTAGGTTGAGCAAAAAGTTCGGGAAATTTATAATCTAATAGTTACCAGAATTTGTATCGTATATAGGAGTACTAATGGTACAATCCAGACATGGCTCTATCCAATTATGGCCTCTTTCGATCTATGCAACACCTTTTCAAGGTAAAAGTGTCAAAATAAAAGTGTTAAATCAAGTTAAAAGGGCCGTCGATTTGAATCCTTTAATGAAGTTGAAGAAGCATGTCAGGAGTTTTTAGATTCCAAGGAGCCGCCGTGGTACTTCCAGCAAATCCGGAATCTGGCAGTTCGATGGTAGAAAGTGGTGAACAATGATGGTCTCTACTTTGATGAACAGTCATTGATGATTTTGTTGTTAATTTGCGCATAGAAATCCAACTTTCACAAATTTCCCAGAACGTTTTGCTCAACCTAGTATTATTTAATTTCTGCAACTAAATTTCGTGGGATTTAATTTAATCTAATTTTAAATATGAAATAACCACATTGGTAGCAAGTTTGAAAAAATAAAAATATAAATAAAGAAGGGTATTTGAAGCTTAGAAACAATATGAAGAAACCGTATACCTAACAGCAATTACATAATGAGAACGATATGAGTAAAGAGAACTTGAAACATCTCCTGAATACTATGCAACAAATGAATTGGTGGATGTTCCAAAAACAGCATGGAAAGACAGCAAAATTGTTCATTTAATATTAGCCTTTGCCGATGAACCTAACTCAACAGTTCGAAGGTATGACAGATATGAAAAAACGTACATCGACATTGACTCACTTTATATTGTATCTAACTATAATAGGCACATGAGTAGATTTAGTAAATAGTATTATGAAAAGACAAAATATATTACATAGAAGCAAAAGAAGTCCTATTTGCATGTTCTGCTACTTTTTGGATTTAATTGTGTCTAATACTTGCTCGTTATACAACCGTGTTCAGGTAAAGAAACAAAAATTTTAAAAGATGCTGATTTTTTACTTGAAGATGCTGGAATTCCGTGCAAAATTAATACCAAGTCCAAAGCTAACAGCAAAAGAAACAGTAGTGTAGAAATAAAAATCAAGAGAAATAGAATAGAAGTAGAAGCATATTCCACCAAAACAGGCGAGTCTGGACGAAATTAGGCACAACTTTAATTGGGCAAAAAGAAAAGCTGGCGTTTCAAATACCCAAAATGTAAAGTATTTACGCAGATTGTTTGAGAGAAATATGAACTGGGACATTGTTACAATAAAATTAATAATATTGTTAAAAAATTTCATACAAATGAAAATCTTAAATATCTTGATTTTTTTTGTTTATTATTTATTTTATTTATTTATTTATTTATTTATTTATTGCCATTTTGCAAGATGTGGATAAATGCAAACAAACACATTTTTTAAGATAATTTTTTTTTTTATGTTCAGAATTTTTAAAATTATTTTCTAAATGCCTAATACTAAAAAGACCGGGAAATTTTACTCAAGTTTTATAAAAATATTATTCACCGAAATTTTTATTTAAATCTGTTTAAAATACTTACTTAACATTTTTCTTTTTTGTATCTTTTAAACTTATTTTACAAAGAAATTTCTCGTTCGAACCGAAATATATACATATGGTAGGGGTGAAAATGACCCTTCATAGTCTTTTTAGTGTTAAAATGGTGTATTTTAACATCTGAGTATGTATTTTTTCCAACTCGGTGTTTTTGAGTTACTAATAATTAACATATACATTAAAATTAATATCATTTTGCTACCCTTTTTTTAAATTCAATTAGGCAGCTAAAACTATTTAATTCAGCAATATTAGCGCCCTAAAAACAAAAAGTCCATTTTAAGAAAGTTGATTTATGCTGTAAATTGTTTGTTGAATATGAAAACTTTTAATTAAAAATTATTAGCATTCGAAAACTATACATTGCGAGATGAAAAAACCGATCAATGTACTAGAAAACTATACATATAGTAACGAAATTCTATTGCGTGTTCCTGTAAATAATATGCATATGCTACACATTTCATTTTCAGTAGACAACAAGCAAACAGCAAATAACATATATCAATTACATGACTATCCGTGTATATTTCACGTGTAAGAGTACGTACAGACAGACGGACAGAGAACCAGGCAAACACAATTTATAATCAAATTTTTAAATATATTGTGAAGCGCTAAAATCATAGCAGCAAAAATAATCACGATTTAATTTTAATTGCAATTTAATGTTGATATTTTGATAAAAATTAATTCCTTTTATTTTCTGAAAGTCAATTTCTTTTATCATTCGCAAACATTTTTGTTTAAAGCGATAATTTTATTTTTAGTAGCAATAGTCAAATTATGAAATAAATTGTTTTGAAGAGAAATTACAACTGTCTTCCGAATGCATATTTACATATTCAAATGATTTACGCAACTTATTGCAGACGAATTGCATTTAAGGGAAGATGTTCCGGTTATGAATAGCACAAGAGTTTCAAGTTTGACTTCTGTATAACAAATGAAGCTGTTAAGTTATGGGTACATAGTATCATAGATTGAAAATTATTTACTCACTTAATTCTTGGCATTGATGGAATCGTTCCGTGACTAGCGTAAAATTAGAAGCATCTGAACTCATTATTGAAACGTGGAGTTAAAATTTTCTTTTTATAAATGCTTGTAATATCACTGGTTACTGAATACATTAGTTTCGGATTTTAGTAGAATGTTTCTCTTGTGATTTGGAAGGATTCCTGTATGTTTCAAGTATTCTTTTTAAAGCAGTTGAATGCGGAAATTTTAGAATTATTTAAATAAAAGGGTTATAACTATATGAATATATGTGTAATTTTTAGAACGTGTACTAAAATTATAGTGTCTCGGATCAGTAAAAATATTTGTGAGAATTAATCATCAATTCCAGTTATTCCTAATATATGATGATCACAAATATTATTTTTCTGTTTTCATTATTGTTTTATCCCCTTAACGTACACTTGTGCCTAAATCTTTCAGAAAATCTTCAAGATTGATCACTTTATGTGACCAAAGTTGAAGATGAACTCTTGTATTACTCCTATAGAAATTTTACAAAATGCTTAAGATAGAAAATGCCTGTTTACATTTGTCTACGCAACCCAACAAATGGCTTACTATTTTACGTCAACTTAAATTCAGGATTTATAAAATTAGTGCTAAAAGTAAAATTCTCGGGTGATTTAATAAAAATTAAACTATATTTTGAAAAACAAATAAATGCTCTAAAACAGATTGAATTTTTTTGTTATTAATCAGTGAAGTGAAACATAAGTTACAATGTCACATTTCTTACATTAGAATTAATTATTCGATTTGTGCTTGTACATCCACGATGGTAACTAGGTCACATTTGTCTTAATTATTGAGTGTACGACAGAAAAAAATATGCGCTAAATCAAAAAGAAAATCTACGTTATGTGAGTTGTTCCCACCAATTGCAGGAATTGATAATCTATGTTATGTGAGTTGTTTCCACCAATTCCAGAAAGTGATAGATTGTGAGTGGTGTACAATTGAATCAAAACTTTTGTTATTAAAATTCTTTAAAATAAATTTCTGAAAAGTCTATGCTTACTTGTACTATTAATTTTATTTTTTTGCATGTTAAATATAAATATTAAACTTTTCCACAGCCACGACGTTTAAAGAGCAGTTCTCTAAGAATGTGCAATTTGCTGTTTTTGAAAATATGATTAATGAGAACTAGATATTGCTAAACACTAAACGTATTATTCTAGTAATTAACATCCATAGATGGAAATATTTTTCATTTATTTTACCCATTCCTACAAGTATTTTGTATATTATACAAGAACCTCTTAGTATACTAAATTATAGTTCAACTTAAAAATGCATAACATTGTTAAAACACACTCTTGGCAATACTCACTCACAGACGTTAAGGATTAAGAACCATTTTGGAAAGCCGCGTGTATGATTCATAGAAATTATTCACACTAAGTAATAAACTGAAATTTAGTTAAGTTTAGAAGAGTATACAAAAAATAATTTAAATAAGAGCCGTAACAACAACAACAAAAAATATGTGTTCCTGTAAATACATGACGTAAAATACATGAGTAAATAAATAAACAGAAATGCTTAATTCATCTTTAAAAATATAAATTTCAACTTGCACTATGAGCAAAACTACTTAAAAGATGAGACAATATTTAAAAAAAGATGTTAAATTACTTTAATATCTTAGTACTTTCAACTATAAAAACATAGTCTTTGTTAGAGAAATATAAGAAATACTACTGTTATTAACGTCTAATTTTCAAAATTCACGTAGATGGTGACGAAAAAGTGCAAGTGGGAGTCAATTTTTAGATCCGGAAAACATTGGGAAAGTAAAACATGGATAGGGAAGTGGAATATTACTCGTTCTATGATTCTTTAAGCAAACTGAGCCAAATTCTGGGTATATTGTAGGATGAAACGTCATTACAAACAGTATTTTCTTTAGTAATAATTTCTATTGATTCGCGGATAATTAAATCATGATAATTATTAGAGGGATATATAATTTTTGCGTCTTCGGAATTAACCTGCATATTCTGCTTCTGGTTAAGTCTTGTAAGGGATGTTGTAGGTCGGCTATACTTAAAATCTCTCAAATGTTCTTTAATACGATCTTTAAGCATACGCGAAGTCATTCCTATGTATTCGAGATAAATATTTTCTGTTTTCAGTGGAATTATATATACTCCAGAAATCGCCACTCCTGCAGCAAAACTGAAAAATCTAATTAGTACCAAAATAGACCCGATCCCGAAAGATGAAGTTTCTGGAGTATATATAATTCCACTGAAAACAGAAAATAATTATCTCGAATACATAGGAATGACTTCGCGTAAACTTAAAGTAAACCGGATCTAAAAACTGACTTCCACTTTCACTCCTTTCGTCACCATCTACGGAAATTTTGAAAATTAGACGTTAATAACAGTAGTATTTCTTATATTTCTCTGACGAAGACTATGTTTTTATAGTTGAAAGTACTAAGATGTTAAAGTAATTTAACATCTTTTTTTAAATATTGTCTCATCTTTTAAGTAGTTTTGCACATAGTGTAAGTTGAAATTTGAAAAAGACATGCTATATTTTTACAGAAAACATGTTATAGTGTACTAAATTAATTCGTACATCTTTTAGATTTATGTATTCTATTATTATTAAAATACAATGCGAAATAAATTTGTATTTGGACCATTTTTCAATGGAATATTTTTAGTGCGTCCCAGTATAAAAAATTATCAAATGGTACGCAATCAATTTTTAAAAAAGAAACGTCCCAAAATAAACCTCAAAAAAACATACCAATTAGGTGGTAATACAAGTATATTTACGGAAGTCCGTGTGCACACAGGAAGAAGAAGGCAGACGAACTAAAGCCATAAACAGTTTTTACACAGATTGGAAGATGTTAAAAACGAGTATGCAAACAGTCAGTTGTCCAGCAGTTATATGACGCATCTGTAGCTATGCAGACACGTCCATTTAACAAGATTACATTTGTAAATAACAACAGCAACAAACAAAATAGTAACATGTATCAGTTCAGAGAATATCAGTTGTAGTAGACGTGTATCAGTTTCCGATTTAAATCCAATTAGAGAAACGAAAATTTTTGAACATAGCGTTTATTTATTCGTCGAAATTATCTAAAGGAAATATCCAGTGCCAATATAGACAAACTCTTCAATTTAACCCTTTATCTACTGACGGTACTTATAAGTACCATTAAAATACCTTGTTATAAAATTCACTTAATACATCGATTAGTAGTAATACTGTTTAGAATGAGTGATGGATGCATTGCTTTATCTTGTTCCAAAAGCATTATTGGTTACACAAAACTAAAATATTTTTAAAAGGATGATTTCTTTTGCCTTTGAATCTTTTCAGCTTTCTTGGCATTGGAAGGGGGGGTGGAATTTTCAATTCGGAAGTATTTCTATATTTCTATTGTAAGAACATTATATTGGTGCATTTCCTAATACTAAAAAATACTAAGAAATATATTTAAAATAAAAGTTTTGAATGGGGTTAAAAATATTGCACAAAATAAATTCAAATTTAATTAATGCTTCTAAGTCTTTCAATCCTTCTAAACTCCTTCTAAAATTTATTAAATGATTATGTAAATCTTGTAATATAGCTTCAACAATTCATGAAAAATGCTTTAGAAGATAAAAGTTCATGAATTCGTAATTCAGTACATAAAAGGTAAAGTTACCATTCATTCGAAAAACCCTCTGAGCGTTCACCTGGAATGTATGTGATTGCTCTATTTATAAAAGCATTTGCATTGTTGAACAATATGGCGCCTGTCATTCGTATATATCAAAAGCGGTTTTCAACACAGAATATTTGGATGCTGCGAAGTAGTGTAAATCACGGGTTGTTTTAACTGTCGATAAAGTCACCGAAGTTAAGAGAATGCAGAACTCGTATTGAGAAAAACTTAAAAGAATTCTTGCATTAGGTCAGCTAAACTTGCTTGCTGACAGCGATATATGCAAATTTATAATCACCCTGTTTCGTATGATAAATATAAACACTATTAAAAAAATAATGATATACTTTTAAGCTAATATTATTTAAAAATTATTCGATTCTCTCAGAACAATTGTTATAACAAACTCGAATTTGACAGCCACCATTTTGAAGGAAAAATTAAACATTATAGATTTTTTTTTGAGTAGTGCATAAATCATTTAAATCCGTTTTCATAAAAAAGGGATTTTCAAAAAGTGTGTATTTATATTTCAGTTGAAGATTTTCAAAGGCATTTGTTAGGGTATTTTCAAGGGTGACTTATACGATATCTTGCCTACATAGAGCCAAAATTATGAGTGTAAACTGAGAGGAATAAATATTCATTATTTAAGTGCATAAGTCTTGTCACAGTTGAAGTCGAACCGTGATAAGGATATATTGATGACAAATGAATTTCTTATAAATAAACGTAAACGTAACGTGCTTTAACATAACATCACTATATATAATATTGATAAGTTATTCTATCCTTTAGTAAACAAGTGAATTATTAATAATAGATGTTCGTATTATTTTAATATTTTTAACTATAAAATATTGCTTCTAAATACACGAAACTACATGCACATAGAAGAAAGGATAAAGAAAGTTAAAGATATAAAAATGTAAGTATATGTACGAGGAAATCTTTGAATCTGTTACCAGACAATGCTTTCAATTAGTACATTAATTTCCCCTTAGATGTTTATAAAAATTGCCAAGAATTTTATTTTAGTATATTTAGTAAAATAATTTTCGAAATCATGTTATTTGTATTTATTAGAATAAAAACTGTATTATTGTTGTTAACATTCGAATAGCGTTCAAAATGCTGTATTTAGTTGGAGTATCAGTTTGCCTTATAAATTGTTATTTTTAATGTTCAATATATTTTTGTATTTATTTGTCTCAACTTTTAATATTAATATAAGCTTCAAAAGGTTATTGAGTTTTTCTATTAGTTCTATAAGTTTTTGTTCAGCGAGGGTCATGCGACTTTTACAACGAGTTTGTGAAATATCTTTCGTTATGAACAACAAGTTAACTAAAAATAATGAAATGCTAAACACATAATCGTCGATAACTTTCTGAACTTTCATGATATGCGAAAGGATCATTTATATCAGGAGCGCAATATAGTAAACTACCAATCCATGACAGAAACACTTTGGGCAATCATTTGCCCAAGTGCAGTCAATATATATCAAACATCATATATCATAACACCATATCAGAACATTATATCACAACAATATTTATGTTGTAAATATTCAATATATTAATTTCTGATAGCAGTAGCCTGTTTTTCTTCTACATTTTCGATTTCGTAGAATGTTTTGTGAAATTAAATCTTTTATAAGAACATTTTAGACAACAGCTAATTATTTATTAATATAATAATATGTACTAAAAGCAAAATCCTTGAGCGCAATGAAACATTTTTTTAATCAATCCATATTACAATGTTTATAGTTGCAAAACTCTGAAGACAATTTTAGAATGCAATAATTTAACCTTTATCAATTTTAATTTTATTTATACGCGTGTTGCTGTTCGAGATAACTATTTGTTGTGCCAAACATCTTGGATGTGATGATAGTGTCAAAATGTTGTATACACAAAATAACAATTTTTTGGCACAACAAATTGTTATCTAGAATATAGATAATCTCTGTATTCTAAAAAAGGGTAACTAAGGCTGTCAGCAAATCTGTAAATGATTTTTTTGTGACCGTGGGTCTTTCTACATTAATATTAAGAAAACTACTCCATACAAACATATGAAAATGTCTAGTATTATAGAGAAATGTTTGATAAATACGCTGATGTTTCACTTATTTTATCTTTTATCTCTGGCGTTGCTTTACAGGGGTTTTACTTTGAAGTAACTTGGCTGCTACATCAATTTGTGCGTTAAGAATCTTATTAATTACAATAGTAAAAATCCCATGTTACTTACAGTGAATGCTTTTAATAAAGCTTTACCAATCAGGCTTACGTGGTAATTTTCGAAAATCACATATTTGGATTGTCTTGATTATAAGTAAAATGTATTACCACATTAAATAAAAAACATCTACTTTGGTGAAAACGGATATTATGCTTAGTTCAGGAAGATTTATTCATATTAAAGTACAGGCACTTCAAAAATATTACTTATTAAAATGCACCCGTACTGTTGTACTGAATTTGTATGTATCATGTATTAAAGCTTAAATCAGACACTCTTAAACTTTCAGGCTTTAATTTCTGTTCTAAGATATATTTACCATATAGCGCGTACCTTGTTTTTAAAAGAAAAATTGTAAGATATGTATAAAAAAGTATAATAGTTAATATCTTTATTCTAAAAAAGTAGCTAACGCTGTCAGCTACGGTGTAAACGATTTTTTGTGTCAATGGGTCTTTCTTCGTTAACATTAAGAAAACTACTACTACTAACTACGTTAATATTAAGAAAAAACTAAGAAATTTTTTAAATCGAATAATTATTTTAAGAGATGTTTAATATTAAAGTTGGTCAAAATCGTTCAATTAAAGAAGTTTTACGGAGCAAAATCTATACATAGGGATATACTCATTTATTCTAAGGATAGAGCAATAGAAGTTCCCTGTATGCAGACTGCATTTATTTTATTTTTTAATTTGACTAAACTTTCGTTGGTTTATTTCCATTTTAAATTCAAATTTTCAGCATCTCGATTTTTTTTTTCGTATTTTAGAAAGCGTTATTATTTTAAATTGTTGCCAGGTTTAGCGTAAAGAATATTTCCTTCAAAATAAAAAGTTATTTACACGTGACTATTATAAACAGAAAAAACAGTCTAATTAGAATTAAAGGATTAAGTATTAAAAGCAGGAAAAAATTGAAAATTACGTCAGAAAAACTATATTAACACGATAATTTTAAAAGAAATTAAAATTTTAAAATAATACTGAATACATTAATATGCGTTAAAAGCCGTAAATGGAGGAAATTACGTCATATTAAAAATGGCGAAAAAATAATATTGCCAAACAGTTTATATTCGAAAATATATTTACGCGTCACATTTATTTCACATTTTTAGATGATCTTTTAAACTAGTGTAGCCAATATTAAAAGAGTGCAAATAAAAATATTTTATTTCTAGCAACAAAATTATTTTCATGTGAACATTAATACGTTCACGCCGGCGCGGTTAGTCACATTCGACTGTCTCAGAGCTGGCAAGTGTCCGGCGTTTTTGGATACCAGTATTTTAATACAGAAAATGTTGTTTTATTTAATTAGAGCAATTGGGCGATTTAAAGGAACAACATTTTCTCTAAAATAACAGTGGTGTGCAAAAATCCGGAGACTCGACAACTCTGAGACAGTCGAGTGTGACCGACCGCGCCGGCATGAACGTGTTAAAAAGAGAAAGAAAACTTTAAAGTAATAAATTTAATATGCTTTAAAAAATAGTAGATAGGAGAAATTACGTCATATTAAAAACCACGAAATAATAGTATTGTAAAACAGATTAAATTAAAAAATATATTTACACGAGACATTTGAGACATTTATTTCATATTTTGAGATGATCTTTTTAACTATTGTTGTGAGCTCTAAGACAGCGCAAAAAATATTTCCAGTCTAACAACAAAAGCATTTTTACGTGAATATTAACCTTTGCCTGTAGAATATATTTGAGAAAAACGTACCAAAAATGGAAAAAAAAAATCTTTCAATTTGTTCTAAACTGCAAATTCACAAAAATCCGACAAATGGTACGAAACTGACGAAATTTTCACGGAAAAGTATCGCCATCTATTGGGAAAATGGTAAATTATATATTATGCGTTGGGCGAACTGAGTTGGAGCCTCACGGAATTGAAACACCGATTTTTCTCTTGTCCGAACTCAGCGCTGGTATTCCAAAATTGACGCATTTGCATTGCCCGAAGTGAATTCGAGCGTCACAGGTAAGGGTTTCTAAAGAGAAAGAAAACTTTGGTGAAAATTACGTCATATTTAAAACGATATTTTTAAACCATCTTATTTAAGACAACTTTCTTATAGCATCGTTAAAAATATCGGGAGAAAAAACTCTGTTTACTTAATTCATTTCATATTAGCTTATTTTCAAATGTTTAGCTGATCTTATTTAATCAAAGACGGAAACAACCATTGTATCTGTTAACAACAGCTGTTCCGTCTGAAAACTCTTCAATGAAAGGGAAATTAATGAAAACCTGTTTACAGAGAGATCGCCACTGGTGTTTTTAATTATAATTCAATCTTACGTAATACTTTTAATGCTGATCATATTAGCGTGGTTTTAGAATCTGCAGTGTCTAAACGGGGGTTGGCGAGAGTAGCTCGTAGGGGGCAGATCCCCCTAGTATTGAAAATAAATTTATTAGTCATGTATTTTTTTTACGTATTTCTGAATCTTCTTATCTATTTAGAAATTAATAGATCGAGAATTTATACATGCTGTATTAACAGTGAATATTATTACGCTCGCATGTACAAAATTATGTAATGAAGACATTTCAACATATAATTTTTTCTTCTCTTAATTTGCAGCCGTTTATTTTGATAACGGTCTTATAACGCGTACCTGTAAATTGCAATAATCGTTTTGTTATCAAAAGTGAATTTTATACGCCAGAATATACGGTAATCGCATGTTACGCGTTAATTTAAAAATATTTTTTAATCGTTTTTACTTGACTACATGTCGCTTGTCCCAACATATGGGATTTTAACCAGAAAAACTGAGCAGAGAAAATTTAAATAAATAAAAAACTCATTCTAAAAGTGTGGCTTACCAATAAAATGATAGATTTTCATGCAATGCCAATCAATAAAAATATATCGCCAAATAAAGTGCTTTTTCCTTTTAAATCATTTGGTTGAAATAAAGAAAAAATCACATTGGGGGAACAAATCAATTAACAATTCTTAAAAAAAAAAAAAATTACACTGCATAATGTAATATTTCTTCACGTTTTCAAACATTTATTTAAAAAACGCTTATTTATTTATTTTTAGTATCTTTTGAAAAGTCTGAAGTGCCTATTAATTTATGAAATGGTCAGTATATTTTAAAATGCACATTTCCTAAGAAATATTCACGTTTAATAAATTATTCTTCGTTAGATTGTTATTCAAAGGTTTCCCCCCTTCAAATTGTATTTATTATAAATTTTCATCATACATAAACTTATTTCATCAACAAAATATGTTTATATCTCAATGTTACTTTCTCAATCAAATAATTTTGAATTATGTTTAATTATACGGCTTTTAACTTTATCACAAACATACTCTCGGCTAATGAAATATGTGTTCTTCACAACAATTTATCTAATGGGTCCTGAGGTTAAATTCTGTACCTAGGTTTTATGATAAACATCAATCAGATTGTTATTTAAATGCTAGTTCTGAAAGTCGTACAATATTTCCAAATCATTCGCCATGCAAAATTTTCAAATAAATTTTTAGCTTAAACGTAGAGCTCTGAAGTCGAATTACACAATTATTTTAGCTAAACCTTAACACAGAACATTATTTAAATGCATTTTTTGAACTGTTCTGCTCTGACGATACTTTTAATTACCGTTAAAGAATATTTAATATATAATTTATTTAAGGGGGCGAGTAGACGTTGAAATATTTGTTTTTGAATTTTCATCATAGAGGTGTGAGATTTTTTGAAAATATACTTTTCGCCATGCAAAAGTTTCAAATAATTTTTTAGCTTAAATGTAGAGCTCTGAAGTCGAATTACACAATAATTTTAGCTAAACCTTAACACAGAACATTATTTAAATGTATTTCTTGAACTTTTCTGCTCCGACGATACTTTTAATTACCGTTAAAGAATATTTGCCGAAACGTCAGTGAAGGCTTACTGTGGAGACACGAAATGTTTTGATTTCCGTTTGTCTGTCTGTCTGTTCCGCGATAACTGCCGCAAAAAGCACCCGATCAGCTTGAAATTAATTGGGCATATTCGTGAGATACCAGGACGTAGCTGTATAGTTTTTGGTTAAATTTGGTTCATTCGTTCGGAAAATATGGAAGATTTTGTTTTTCTTTCTAATGCTTTTCTACGGCAAGTCAGACGATTTTCAAATTTCCATTTGTTGAAAGAAAATGGCACGTTTGATTCATGGATTTAAATGTCAAATTATGGATACTAAAATTCCAAATAAGGGTTTTAAATTATTCCTATTATATTGAAGTTTTATCAATATATCTATCAGATTTTTTTATTTACGTGTATAATGTTTTGAGGACATTTATACATGTATTCCAATAATATAAAGAATTTTTAAATTAATTTTCTTGTTTTATATGATAAATATTTCTTTTTTTTTTTCCTTTTCTTCGTTGCCTAGCGACTGTTGTTCGTAGCCTATCATTGCGTCAAATATGAATGAAGTTAGTAAATTTCGTTAATTTTGTTGCAGGTACTATTAAAAGGCTATCACAAAAAATATTTTATCGCGCCAAATCGATGCAATTTATGTAATTAACAGTGGGCACGATAATGAATTATTTTCCAGTAGATTTATAGATCTCCAGATATGCATATTTTGGGGGGCTTTTAATATGTTATTGCTATCGCATGGATTAGGATGTTTAAACTAATGTTTAACCATACTATAAGTGAAAAAAAAGTACAGTTAAAGGCATGTAAATCCTTTTTAACACTTTCCAACATGGATGAAAAGTATTTATGACTTCAGTTTTTCTATCTGTCGATTGCCGTGTTTCTCTACGTGCTCTAACTCGCGTAAATATAGTTGGGATTACATGTAATTGATATACGTTATTGAGGTTTGCCAAAGTATGTTTGTTATTAAAAATGAAGAGTGTAGCATTCATAGCTTAATTACAGGGGCACTCAAAACTATTCCGTTACATTATAGTCTTTGGGAAAAATCGTCTGCGGTGTATTTTAATAATGTTACACAATTTTAAACGTAATGAAATTTATATACTTTATTAAGGTGCACTAGAACCTGGTTACTATAAAATATGTTATGTGTAGCACTTACAGCATGCGTACAGGGAACTCAAAAGTATTCATAATATTACAATCTTTGAAGAAAATCCTTTTGTGGCGTTTTTTAATGATGTTACTCAGTTACAAAATAATAAAATTGATATGTATTTTTGAACATTTTTGTAGTATATGGGGTGCAAAGCATATGTTTTTTTCAGGGTCACACAAAAGTGGCCGATTAAAATGTGGTCTACGGGGGAAAAAAACTAACTCCTCACAGCTTATTTTAACACATTAGCGACGGGAAACGAGAATTCTCGTTTTTATTCAGAATACATCATTGGCTAAGGGAGTGACTTCTACCTTACAGAAAAGACATTTATATTGTGTTGTCCATATTTTTTATAGATTGTAAGACATTATATATTACATCCGTACATTGAAAGATATTTACTGCTGCATAAACATGAAAAACATATCTCAGAAACCAATTTCCGAGACACTTTCAGAAGAGGGAGGAGCTTCTACTGTTTTTAAACCCAGATTTAATTAAATTGCCTTTCGTCAGTGTGTTAATTGTGTTGCACTAATTCAAACATTATGAAATTAAATTACATTACATTCTGGTTGACTACAAGAAGCTTGAATATGATTTGTATCGTATTTATCGTTCATTTATAGGGTCACATAAAAAATTTCGGATACAGTTCTGGTCTATTAGGGATGATTGCTGAAGAGCATTTTCGATTATGGTGTGCGTTTTAACGTTAAGTAAATTTGTGCTTAATAAGTAGTGCTTAAATATTGTATAGACCATGTACAGGGATACACAAATGAATTCGTAAATATAAATGAAAATGAGCGCGAATTGCTTCAGTGTTTTTTTTTTTTTTTTTTTTTTTTTTTTTTTTGAGTTATGTATTTCCCAGCCCAATTACATTTAGTATACTAACAAATGTTTGCAGAATTTAAATAGAACCATATACAGGACTCCGCAGAAACTGGATATATGGTGCACACTATGCATACTAATCCCCGGAAATGTGATATGAGCAGTTTTAAGAGGGTTTTTTGTCTGCATTAAATTTAAATGTTATAGACGACGCTTAAAAATCTTCACGTAATATACAGGACTGTAGAAAAGAATTCATGTACGTTTCCGTCTATTGGTAGAATTTACTAAAGGACATTAACACAATTAATTGATAATTACAAATGTAAATTAAATTACACTACGAAGGGGTTCAGGGGGGCTCTGCCCCCCTGAAGAAATCTACTTTATTATCTAAAAATTACCAGAATAAGTAGCTCATGAGATTTTCAGAATACCATTACATAACAAGGGGTTTAATTTAACGCTTCTAATGTCAGAAACCTTCGAAATATTTTTTCGTTTTATAAATGTTTATGTAATTTCAAAACTTTAAATTTCGTTTTTTGTAGAAAGATTAATATTACTCAAAGGGTGCTAAACACAATGAATTGTAGAGCTGACGTTGAGGCTCCTGATCTGCAGATTTACTAGTTGCCGAAACGTCAGTGAAGGCTTACTGTGGAGACACGAAAAGTTTTGGTTTCCGTTAGTCTGTCTGTCTGTTAGTCTGTCTGTCTGTTCCGCGATAACTGCCGCAAAAAGCATCCGATCGGCTTGAAATTCCCTGGGCATGTTGATGAGCTCCCCGGATTTAGCTGTATAGTTTTGGGTTGAATTTGGTTCATTCGTTCGGAATATACAGAACATTTTATTTTGTGATATAATGCTTTTCTATGGGAAGTCAGACGATTTTCAAATTTTCATTTGTTGAAAGAAATCGCTCATATGAATAATAGATTTAAATGGTAAATTTTGGATGCTGAAATTTTTAAATAAGAGTATTAAATTATTCTTATTAGTTTGCAATTTTGTCAAAACATTTGTCAGAGCTTTTAAATTAGGTGTATAACTTATGATAGAATTTTATACATGTGTTCGAATAATATAAAACATTTTATTTTATGAATTTACTTATATTTCATTTTTTCTTTTAACCGTTGCGTAGCAACAGCATCTCATCTAAAAATATCATAAATGTGAAAGTATGTATGGTTTTTTGAAGTCAAATCAAAGCAAAAGGAATGAATTAATGAATGCCTTTGTATAGATATTTGCATATAGATTTATTTAAACGCAGAAATGAAAATAGTATTTATATACTATATAGAATAATATTTTCATTTATTTATTCAACTATTTGATTATAAATGAAAAAGTTCGTTATTTTCATACAGAATAAACTGACATTATTCTGTTAAATTTTATAAACTTTATTGTTGCCAAAAAAAAATGAATAACAATTTCTCCCAAAGAGTTAATTTTAATTTGTAAGTTTTTCACGTGCAAAAGAAAAATGGAATAAGCAAATAAAAAATAAAAAAAAAGGATATATAGGACAGGAATGAATACATATAAACATTTCACACCAAATACCACCTAAAATAGTTTTTGTAGCAGTATTTTCCCAGCACTACGAAGAAAGATTCCTCGATTTACACGATTTTACTTGGCCTTCCTTTTCTCATTCTTTGCGATTTCATTTTCGCAATTGCGTGCATTAATTGGCACAAAATTTTACATTTTTATGACTGAGATATATGTAAGGCCATACAAATAAGAAATTCCGTATTGTCTCCTATAAAATGTGATAAAGTGTTGGTTAATCATATATGTTTTTATTAAGAGGAGCAGAGCTGACAAGCCTCCGGCGTTCTGGATACCAGTATTTTAATACAGAAAATGTTACTTTATTTAATTGAAACATTTGCGCGATTTAAAAGAACATTTTCTCTAAGATAATAGTGATGTGCAAAAAGCTTGAGACTTGATATGTCTGGTGGAGAGTGAAATGTTTTACTTAATGCATTTATCTCTATTTCAATGCTACGTGAACAACGTCCGTGTAACAGCTTGTAGAGTGTAAAATAAATTAAATTATTAAAATAATCCTTATTACGAAAAATGAAACAGAAAGTCCGGCTAAGGGAAATGAAATGTTAGTTAACCTTTCGTAATTTGACCTGAACATAGGTTTGCGTCAAATTTCAACGGTATTTGTAACATCACGATTTTAAATTAAATGTAGATACTATTAAAAGAAAATCACAAAATATACTTAAAGGCGCCAAATCATGTTTATCTATTTAACGATGATGAATTATTAACTGTTAGGTTTAGAAGCCCCCCTACTTTAGGGTGATTTTAGTAAGTTAATGCTATCGAGTACATTTTTTGATATTTAGATTAGATCTTAGATATAAATATTGCAGAATGGTAATCAAAATTATTTTTTTATAAACAAAATTTATAAAGGTATTAGATTTCTAAATTAGATGTTTCAGTTTACATTTCCAAAAGTTCTTTATCCATTAGATACAGGTATTTGTGGTTAGCAGGCAAGTAAATACTGCTGTATGGATATTAGGATAACGTAAAATGCTTGACCGAATTATTGCTTATCCTTATAAATCGCAGTGTAAAAAGAAATCTAAGATATAGGGTAATCATTAACTCAATCAGTAGAAAATTACAAATGCAAAATAAATTACACAACGGGGGGTTCAGGGGGGCAGAGCCCCCCTGAAGAAATTTGCTTTATTATATAAAAATTACTATAATAAGTAGCTCGTGAGAATTTCAGAATATCCTTACATAACAACGTGTTTAATTTAACGCTTTTAATGTCTGAAACCATCGAAATATTTTTTTCCTTTTATAAATGTTTGTGTAATTTAAATAGTTTAAATTTTGTTTTTGTAGAAAGATTAATATTACGCAAAGTTTGATAAAAACAATGAGTTGCAGAGATGACGTTGAGGCTCTTGATCTGCAGATTTACTAGTTAATTGCCGAAACGTCAGTGAAGGCTTACTGTGGAGACACGAAAAGTTTTGGTTTCCGTTAATCTGTCTGTCTGTTAGTCTGTCTGTCTGCTCCGCGATAACTGCCGCAAAAAGCATCCGATCGGCTTGAAATTCACTGGGCATGTTGATGAGGTACCCGGACTTAGCTGTATAGTTTTTGGTTAAATTTGGTTCATTCGTTCGGGAAATATAGAACATTTTATTTTGCTCTATAATGCTTTTCAATGGCAAGTCAGACGATTTTCTGATTTTCATTTGTGGGAAGAAATGGCTCATATGAAAAATGGATCTAAATGGTAAATTTCTGATGCTGAAATTTTTAAATAACATTATTAAATTATTCAAATTAGTTTGAAAATTTGTCAATATATTTGCGAGATTTTTTAATTAGGTTTATAATATTAGGGGGGGGGGGTGGAATTTTATGCATGTTTTCAATATTATAAAGGATTTTCTTTTATCAATTTGACATAATGCATATTTCATTTTTTTCCCTTTTCTTTCATCTGTTGCCTAGCAACGTATTTGGTGCGAATAATATTAGTATAATTGCGTGCATAATGTTTGAGTAAAGCCAACGTCAAAACGCATGAAATAATCCATTTGTATCTTGGCATATAGATGGATTTTAGTCTAGAAATAAAAATAGGCAATATTTCATTTATTTTATTCAAATATTTTGCTTAAAAATACAAAAGTTCATTATTTTTATAGAGAATAACGTAACATTTCCCCATAACATTTACCAATATTTCTTTAATTGTTGCCAAGAAAATCAAAACTCGGAATAATATTTTCTTTTAAACAATTTCCAATTGAAATGTTTTGTCAAGAAACAGGAAAATAAAAAATAAAATTAAAAATTGAAAAATTAATATGGCGGCATATTGGAAATAAAAAGAAAACTCTCAAGTATTTCTTAATATAACAAGATGAAAAGTTTTGAGTAAGTACGCATAGCAGGTGAATTAGACGTCATTTATCAAAAACAAAGACGCTGGAATAAAAAGATCTTGGGTAAAATAAAATTAACTATTATCCACGGAGGAAAGAGATAGATGGAGATGCAGTATGCAGTAAAAACAGTTTGCAATACGATGTGCGTTAATCTCAGATTTAAATGCCCTCGTTCGGCCCAAACTAAACAAGCACGTGGAACAGGGACCGAATTCTTTGACTTCCTTCGTGCATTTTTTCTGTAAATGAAAATGATCTGCTTATATTTAAGCAATAAGCATTCTAAGGTAGCTTTTCATTGTATTATGAATTAAAAACTGTATTACTGAAAATATTATTCTGTTTTGTTTAAGCACGTCGTTGTGTTGTGCCGAATGTAGCGGATTTTAGGGTTACATTTTTGGCGTCACTTCAAGATTTATTATCTGTGTACGGTTAACATGAATATTTTATTTTAAATTTAAATTTAATTAATTTATTAAAAAAAACTTATGCTTATCCTTACAAATCACAGCGTAAAAAAAAGATATACTATAAGCATCCGCACAATCAATAAAAAAGTATGAATGTAAATTTAAATAGACTACGGGGAGTTCAGGGGGCTCTGCCCTCCTGAAGAAATGCAATTTTTGATTTAAAAAGTTACCAGAATAAGTAGCTCATCAGAATTTCAGAACATCAATGTATAACCACTTGTTTAACACTTTTAATTTCTGAAACTTTACGAAGTATCTTGTATGTTTATAAATATTTATGTAATTTGAAAACTTTAAAAAGCGATTTGTAGGAAGTAGAATATTACGCAATGAGTGTTAAAAAACAATGACTTGCAAAGATGACGTTGAGGCTCCTGATCTGCAGATTTACTAGTATATATATATTTTCATTGACCTCATTATTTTAAATCAAATAACGCGTTTTATATTATTGCCGAAACGTCAGTGAAGGCTTACTGTGGAGACACGAAAAGTTTTGGTTTCTGTTAGTCTGTCTGTTAGTCAGTGTGTTAGTCTGTCTGTTAGTCTGTCTGTTAGTCAGTGTGTTAGTCTGTCTGTTAGTCTGTCTGTTAGTTTGTCTGTCTGTTCCGCGATAACTGCCGCAAAAAGCATCTGATCAGCTTGAAATTCACTGGGCATGTTGATGAGGTACCCGGACTTAGCTGTATAGTTTTTGGTTAAATTTGGTTCATTCGTTCGGGAAATATAGAACATTTTATTTTGCTCTATAATGCTTTTTCTATGGCAAGTCAGACGATTTTCAGATTTTCATTTGTTGAAAGAAATGGCTCATATGAAAAATGGATTTAAATGGTAAATTTTTGATGCTGAAATTTCTAAATAAGATGATTAAATTATTCCAATTAGTTTGAAATTTTGTCAATATATTTGCGAGATTTTTTTAATTGGGTTTATAATATTGGGGGGGGGGGGGGGATTTTATGCATGTTTTCCAATAATATAAAGGATTTTGTTTTGTCAATTTGAGATAATGCATATTTCATTTTTTTCCTTTTCTTTCATATGTTGCCTAGCAACATATTTGGTCCTAATAATATTAGTATAATTGCGTGTATAAAGTTTGAGTAAAGCCAACGTCAAAACGGATGAATTAAATTTTGATATTTTGATAAAGATAATTTGTATCTTTGCATATAGATGGATTTTAGCCCAGAAATAAAAATAGGCAATATTTCATTTATTTTATTTTTTTTATTCAAATATTTTGCTTAAAAATACAAAAGTTCATTATTTTCATAGAGAATAACGTAACATTTTCCCATAATATTTACCAATATTTCTTTAATTGTTGCCAAGAAAATCAAAACCCGGAATAGTATTTTCTTTTAAACAATTTTCAATTGAAATGTTTTGTCGTGAAACAGGAAAATAAAAAATAAAATTAAGAATAGAAAAATTAATATGGCGGCATATTGGAAATAAAAAGAAAACTCTCGAGTATTTCTTAATATAACAAGATGAAAAGTTTTGAGTGAGTATGCATAGCAGGTGAATTAGACGTCATTTATCGAAAACAAAGATGCTGGAATAAAAAGATCTTGGGTAAAATAAAATTAACTATTATTCACGGAGGAAATAGATGGAAGGAGATGCAGTATGCCGTAAAAACAGTTTGCAATACGATGTGCGTAATCGCTCAGATTTAAATGCCCTCATTCGGCCAAACAAAACAAGCACGTGGAACAGGGACCGAATTCTTTGACTTCATAAGTGCATTTTTTCTGTAAAATGAAAATGATCTGCTTATATTTAAGCAATAAGCATTCTAAGGTAGCTTTTCATTGTATTATGAATTAAAAACTGTATTACTGAAAATATTATTCTGTTTTTTTTAAGCACGTCGTTGTGTTGTGCCGAATGTTGCGGATTTTAGGGTTACATTTTTGGCGTCACTTCAAGATTTATTATCTGTGTACGGTTAACATGAATATTTTATTTTAAATTTAAATTTAATTAATTTATTAAAAAAAACTTATGCTTATCCTTACAAATCACAGCGTAAAAAAAAGATATACTATAAGCATCCGCACAATCAATAAAAAAGTATGAATGTAAATTTAAATAGACTACGGGGAGTTCAGGGGGCTCTGCCCTCCTGAAGAAATGCAATTTTTGATTTAAAAAGTTACCAGAATAAGTAGCTCATCAGAGTTTCAGAACATCAATGTATAACCACTTGTTTAACACTTTTAATTTCTGAAACTTTACGAAGTATCTTGTATGCTTATAAATATTTATGTAATTTGAAAACTTTAAAAAGCGATTTGTAGGAAGTAGAATATTACGCAATGAGTGTTAAAAAACAATGACTTGCAAAGATGACGTTGAGGCTCCTGATCTGCAGATTTACTAGTATATATATATTTTCATTGACCTCATTATTTTAAATCAAATAACGCGTTTTATATTATTGCCGAAACGTCAGTGAAGGCTTACTGTGGAGACACGAAAAGTTTTGGTTTCTGTTAGTCTGTCTGTTAGTCAGTGTGTTAGTCTGTCTGTTAGTCTGTCTGTTAGTCAGTGTGTTAGTCTGTCTGTTAGTCTGTCTGTTAGTTTTTCTGTCTGTTCCGCGATAACTGCCGCAAAAAGCATCTGATCAGCTTGAAATTCACTGGGCATGTTGATGAGGTACCCGGACTTAGCTGTATAGTTTTTGGTTAAATTTGGTTCATTCGTTCGGGAAATATAGAACATTTTATTTTGCTCTATAATGCTTTTTCTATGGCAAGTCAGACGATTTTCAGATTTTCATTTGTTGAAAGAAATGGCTCATATGAAAAATGGATTTAAATGGTAAATTTTTGATGCTGAAATTTCTAAATAAGATGATTAAATTATTCCAATTAGTTTGAAATTTTGTCAATATATTTGCGAGATTTTTTTAATTAGGTTTATAATATTGGGGGGGGGGGATTTTATGCATGTTTTCCAATAATATAAAGGATTTTGTTTTGTCAATTTGAGATAATGCATATTTCATTTTTTTCCTTTTCTTTCATATGTTGCCTAGCAACATATTTGGTCCTAATAATATTAGTATAATTGCGTGTATAATGTTTGAGTAAAGCCAACGTCAAAACGGATGAATTAAATTTTGATATTTTGATAAAGATAATTTGTATCTTTGCATATAGATGGATTTTAGCCCAGAAATAAAAATAGGCAATATTTCATTTATTTTATTTTTTTTATTCAAATATTTTGCTTAAAAATACAAAAGTTCATTATTTTCATAGAGAATAACGTAACATTTTCCCATAATATTTACCAATATTTCTTTAATTGTTGCCAAGAAAATCAAAACCCGGAATAGTATTTTCTTTTAAACAATTTTCAATTGAAATGTTTTGTCGTGAAACAGGAAAATAAAAAATAAAATTAAGAATAGAAAAATTAATATGGCGGCATATTGGAAATAAAAAGAAAACTCTCGAGTATTTCTTAATATAACAAGATGAAAAGTTTTGAGTGAGTATGCATAGCAGGTGAATTAGACGTCATTTATCGAAAACAAAGATGCTGGAATAAAAAGATCTTGGGTAAAATAAAATTAACTATTATTCACGGAGGAAATAGATGGATGGAGATGCAGTATGCCGTAAAAACAGTTTGCAATACGATGTGCGTAATCGCTCAGATTTAAATGCCCTCATTCGGCCAAACAAAACAAGCACGTGGAACAGGGACCGAATTCTTTGACTTCATAAGTGCATTTTTTCTGTAAAATGAAAATGATCTGCTTATATTTAAGCAATAAGCATTCTAAGGTAGCATTTCATTGTATTATGAATTAAAAACTGTATTACTAAAAATATTATTCTGTTTTTTTTTTTTTTTTTTTTTTTTTTTTTTTTTTTTTTTAAAGCACGTCGTTGTGTTGTGTCGAATGTAGCGGATTTTAGGGTTACATTTCTGGCGTCACTTCAAGATTTATTGTCTGTCTACCGTTAACATGAATATTTTATTTTAAATTTAAATTTTATTAATTTATAAAAAAAAAAAAAAAAAAAAAAAAAAAAAAAAAAACTTATGCTTATCCTTATAAATCACAGCGTAAAAAAAATCTAAGATATACTATAACCATCCGCACAATCAATAAAAAATTACGAATGTAAATTTAAATAGACTACGGGGGTTTCGGGGGGGGCGGATCCCCCCTGAAGAAATGTAATTTTTGATTTAAACAGTTACCAGAATAAGTAGCTCATCAGAATTTCAGAACATCAATGTATAACCACTTGTTTAACACTTTTAATTTCTGAACTTTACGAAGTATCTTGTATGCTTATAAATAATTATGTAATTTGAAAACTTTAAAAAGCGATTTCTAGGAAGTTGAATATTACGCAATGAGTGTTAAAAAACGATGACTTGCAAAGATGACGTTGAGGCTCCTGATCTGCAGATTTACTAGTATATAATTTACTTAAGGGGACGGGTAAACGTTTAAATATATATATATATATTTTAAATTTTCATCATAGAAGTATGAGATTTTGTGAAAATATACTTTTCACCATAAGTATAACCTCACCATAAGTATAACATCACCGTCTATAATTTCACCATAAGTTCTCCTTAAAAAAATTTTCGATCATTTTATAAATTTAGGATATCTTTAAAAAATTTAAAATTCTAAAATGAAATTTAAAAATACTCCATGTGTCTTAATTTTTTAAATACTTACTCAAAATGTCATTTTAATCACTTAAAACTCTATTATAAACAAATCTGTATATTGATTTTATAATCCCTTGAATAGTTGATTTTTTAGAGATTTTTTCCGAATTCAATATCAATTTTCATTAAAATTTTGTCTTTTAATAAGTTAAAAATCAAATTTAATTATCTTAATGAATTTGAATTTTAAAATTTAGTACACAGTTTCTTTCTAAGCAATATCAGGACTCTTCCTTATCAATTTCACGAATTTCGATGAAAAATTGTGACGCATTTCAATAATCAAAAAACGTTAAAAAATCACTTTTGAGAAAAATGGATTTAAAGTATATTAAAGTGCCGAAAAAATCCGTTGTGGGCAAAACTCAAAAGTTCATAACTTTGCGAAAGATAATCGTACCTGCATGCGTGTTTTCACAAATGACTCAGAATAAACTGGAGCATAATTATTATGCACAAAAATAATTTACAATTTTTCAGTCGATCTTTTCTCAAATAAATGACCACGATCCCCTTAAAGCGTATTTTAATAAAATAAGTTTTACTTCTTCATACAAAATGCTTTAATCTCGCCTCTATTTTAACACCGAACGGCATTCTGACAAGGAAATACGCATTTAATATACATAAAATTAAAAACTCTTACTATGAGTGCTTTAAATAAAGCAGTACCTTCATTTAACAGTTTTCGATATTTAAACAACTACAGCTGACCGCCGCTAAACCGAACTAATTGGAACCGGTGCCTGTTCGGATTACAAAAAAATCGGATTACCTGAAATTCCGATAAAAATAGAAAAAAAAATATATGCGTGCTATCCATCCTGCAAAAGTCCGCCAATTACTGGATAATCCGGTAAGACTTTCGCAAAAAAAAAAAAAAAAAAAAAAAAAAACAGTATTCCTTGTTTAATCACTTCTGATGTTTATAATAATCCAATGGAATTTCAGAATGGGGAATTCCATAATAACCCATTACAAACGGTTCAAATTCGCAAATGTATAAATAGCTCAGTCACCACATCGACAAAGGGGAAGAAAAAAAAATTCTGTATATAATTTGCGAAATCAAACGGTTGAAAGGAAAAATAAATTTTTATTACTGAATTAAATACTTTTTGCATTTTAGAAAAGAATTTTATAGTGAGATTCAAACAGACTGATTTTCGAGATTTTTTTTTTAAGACTGCTTCTACGAGTAGGCTTACAGTGGACGTTTTCATTTTATATTCGTGTACATACGTTGTACTTTTACTTTATTGAGTTTTTTTATTCTATTCAAGCTGTTTGAAGGATAAAAAACATACTTTACTGCCATTTTTTTGCTTAACTCTAACTTCTACACGTTTTTCCAGACATTCATCTTATAATCCGGGAAATTTCGTAAGTGAATATTTTCAGTTAATCTGTTCAAGTATAATTTTCGAAAGTAAATATATTCGGATTAACCATAATTTCGGATTTGCGCGGGTCGGATTAGCGGGGTTCTACTGTACTTTATATAAACATTTTTATTTAAAGAAAACGATTCAGGAAAAATTTAATAAAAGGAAATCACTAAATTTTCTATTGAATACTTTCAATATGACGACGAACTGGTTCTAAATAAACGGTTGTTAGGTTTTATTAGCCTCCCACATGCTATTTCTTTAGGCCAGCAATTAAAATGTCATCTATAAAAAATAACGTTACGCTATATAAGGCAGCAGTAAAAGAAAGCAGATATATCACTGTACGGGATAACCTCTACAGCAATTTTTTAAACTTCTAAACACCGCACATTTTCAGTTTTTATACCGTCGTATAGAGGAAAAAAAAGTACTTTTAAATGCAATTAGTTTGAAAACTGTATCTCAATATATTTTTGAGATATTAATTTTTTGGTAGTTTTTAACGAAATTTTTTAATGTTGGGAACTGAAGTACTCCATTTCTGTAGAAAGTAAAGGAAAAATAATTGAAAAATAGCAGACAATGATATTTTTTTGCTGCAATTTTCCCATAATAACTGAAAAAACAATGTAATTAAAATACGTGCTATTTTGAAAAAAATATTAGTGAAAGATTTCTGATAAAACATGGCGCAATTATAAACTATATTTAATATTGATCATCTATATTAATGATACAAACAAATGAAGGGATATGAATAATTATATAGCCGTTTTTTTTTTTTTTGTTTTTTTTTTGTTTTTTTTTTTTCGTGGAGTTTCTTGAATGACGGCATCGTTTTATGCTGTGTATTATTCTACGATAGTGACATCATATGCATACTTTTCTCTAGATGTTGTTTAACACTTTATTGTAAATGTGGAATTCTTCAGCGGATGCGAATGGCATAATTTTATATAAATTAAAAGTTTGTGTCTTAAGTCTTAAAACTTAAATATGTTTTGGACTATCTATATTTATATACATACGTTTTTATTTTCAATAGAGGCCACACTAAAATCTGAAAAATCAGATTTCCTGATTTCTAGTTTCCTGTTTCATTAGTGCAGCAATATGTTACAGCTATAAGTTACTACTAAGTTTTTTCATTGCTTTACAAGCGGCGGCAACATTTTTTACGATTTATATAAAATATAAATTGAAATATATATAGTCGAACCTCGTTACCCCGATATTCTAATGCCCAGAAAAAAAGTGTCGTCATAAGCAGAGTGTCGCGGTAACCGGAGTGGCAGAAAAATATGTTTATAAAAAGGTATATTTTTAATTAATTTAAAACAATTTTAAATCCATAACTGTTCTTGCAGTTTTAAACAATAAAACTTATTATACAAAATAAACACAAAAACAAAATTGAAAAGAATAAAAATGCAGATTTATGATGACTTTGTTTAATTGTTACATGAAATACTGATGAATTAAGCTTTGCTTATGAATAGAGATGCTTTGTACAATTCTTTTTTTTTTTTTCAATATTATTCAGTGAATTGAAATGAATATTCGTTGCTTCAGAAACGGATGTTAGATAATTTTTGATCGTTTCAATGCGATCAAATCCTCGGTTTTACCCGGAAGAAAAACGCCGTATAACCACAGGAAAGCGCCTCCTGACCAGAACAAAAAGACAGCGATTAGATAGGTACGTCTACCTCTGGAACTTAAGTGTGTGATTCATAGTGTGTGGGTTTATTTATTCAGATAAAGGATTGAAGTAAAGTTTCTCATTTATATGAGTGGGTATTTTAGACACTTTTGTGAAAAGTCTAGCTTAGACATTTCTGACCGCTTAATTTCTGTACTTATAAGATGGATTAGGAAAAATGGACAATTTTCCTAAACTGTCGGGATATTAGGATTTGAAAATTATTCAACGACGTAAATTCCGAAGTTTATTTACATTGAAATCGTGCACAGAAAATTGTAACTTTGAAAAGCTGAAGTGATAAGCGGAGTGATGTGAAAACCGGGTGTCTGTGTAACGTGATCCGGATGTAAACCGTTTATTTTGAGCCAACGATGTTTTCGTTTTTATTTCGTTATTTCTTTTATTTGTAACATGAAACGCATTATGTCCAAAAAGTAATAGAAAAATCATGTTTTATATTGAACGAGGGAATAAACCGTGGCTTCCCAAGTTGCAAAATATAGATGAAAATATTTTTTATCGTTTTAAATGATAACTCTAATAGATTTTTTCATTTATTATTCTTTTTAGTATGCCCACTAACAATTCCAAAAAATATAATTATATGAAAAATAACAATTATATATTCATATAAAGTTTGAGAAATGTATTAAAAGAGATAATTTCGCATTGACCAAAGTCAAGGATTAAGAGCCGAAGGAATCGCCAACTATCACTCTTTACAATGAGCCATTTTTAATTTGGTCATTTCAGTCATTTAAGCTAATAGTTCGGTTGCATTTCTTAAATTTGTGTTTTATTTATATTTAATTGTTTTATCAATTGTTGAATGTTTTTCGTTGATGAATTAATTTCGTCATGGAATATAAGCTGGAAACAACTGCGAAACTATTTATATTAAGTTCAAATGGATTTAATTCTCGGAATCGCCTGCACACGATAGTAATAGATTTTTTTAAAAAAATCGTGTTTGAAAATTATTCTAAAAACAATAAAAATTGGGAAAATTGCGAAATTGTTTTCAAATAACTTTCCATAAAGTTTTCAAGCAAATCGTATTTGAAAGTGCATTTTATTACCTAGTAAAAATTGAAAATGTACGGTGTTTATAAGTTTAAAAAATTGCAGTGAATGTTAAATTTAATCGTCTGCTTTTGTCACCGTCAAAACGACGTCTGTGCGCACGTCTGTGCGCACGTCTGTGCGACGTCTGTGCGTCTTACGCACGGACACGTTTGTCATTTATAATATAAATAAACAGTCAAGTGCGAGTGTTACTCGCGCTCAGAGGGTTCCATGCAGTAAATATATGAATTATTAACTGTATTATTAAAAAATTCGTTACTTAAAGAACTAGTCGGATGTACCAATCCCAAAATTTTCTTCTATCTCATACATGTCAATACTTCGAAATTCGCTATCACACTACCAAAATTAAATGGAAATCTATGCCACTATGAGGATTCTAAAGATATGAAATTCCATGCATTTAGTTCTTGGGGTATGGTTATCGCTGAAATCGTGTAAATCCTGTAAATTGCACCCTAGCAGCGCCACTTGTTGGGTGACTTACACCAAAAACTAATCACCAACAACTTTTGTCAACGTCCATCTGAATCTAAAATTAGATGAAAATTAGTGCATTAGTTCTTGAGATAGAGCTATTGCAAATATCGTGAAATATACAACATAGCAGCAGCGTAGCTTGTTGGGCGATTTGAGCCTATTGAGTGATTTACACCAAAACCTAATCAGCAACAAAAAATGTCAACGTCTAACTGAATCTGAAGTCTGAGGGATATCCATGAATTTGTTTTTAAGATAGAGCTATTACAAAAATCGTGAAAATTCTTGCATAGCAGCGCCGCCTATTGGGCGATTAACTCAAAAACCGAATCAGCAACAACTTGTGTCAAAAGTCTAATAAAATCTGAAATTAGATGAACATTCGCACATTAGTTCTTGAGATAGAGCTATTGCGCAAATCGTAAAAAATGCAGCACAGCAGCAACACCTGTTAGGTGAATTACACCAACATGTAATCAGCACCAATTCATTTGAAGGACTAACTGAATTTGACGTTTGATGAAAATCTGTGCATTAGTTCTTGAGATAGAGCTATTGCGGAAATCGCGGAAATCCTGCAAAATTTAGCACAGCAGAACCACCTTTTGGGCATTTTACACTAAATCGTAATCGGTACCAACTTATATTTAGGACTAACTGAATCTGAAGTTTGATGAAAACTGCGCATTAGTTCCAGAGATAGAGCTGTTGCAGAAATTGCGATAAATGCAGCATAGCAGCGCTACCTGCAGGGCGATTCACACCCAAAACTAAATTGCAACAATTTATGTTAGGGACTACCTAAATGTACTTTTTTATTAAATTCCGTGCTTTTGTTCTTGAGATAGAACGCCCACAAAATTTGTGTCGCATACAAACAGACAGTTATACATCCCACATACAAACAGAGTCACAGACAGACATTTTCTAAAACATGTATTTCGGGAGCTGTGACCCCAAAAACGTGTAAATTTGTAGAAAAACGAAAGCTGAACATTTTCACGAATCCAATACTTTCTTCTCGTAGAAATAGAAGAAAGTAAAAAGTAAAACTTTGTAAAAAATAAAAAAAAAAAAATAAAAATAAAAATAATAATAATAATAATAATAATAATAATAATAAAATAAATAAAATAAATAAATATATATATACAACGTACGGTTTGGTATAGCTGTATATATGTATATATACTAGAAAAGTATGAATGGGTATACCATAAAAGTTTAAAGAGATGTGAATCCTAATAATATCAAATATTACTATTCTGTTTGACTCTTATTTAAACCTTATCCTAATCTGTTTATGATGAACTTAATTCGAGACTAACAATAAAAACAGTGCATATTTAAACTTAATTTGGCATTTCATAAAACTAAATTCCACGTCGTAATGATCTTTTCTTTTTAAAGTGTAGGTAAAACCAAAACCTCGTTCAATGTAAACTTGGCATTGTGTTAAGCGCGCTTCGAAAAGATGTCGCAAATTGCAACGCCGAATGGTCCGTGTCGCGTTTTTCCAGATAGGTTTTTAATTAATTTTAAAGATACGGGAGGCGTATTGAGACATCCACTGAATGCAAATTAGTCGCGAATGCCATAGCATTTATGCGATTAATTCTAATTAAATTAGTCTGTTTTTAACAATTTGTCACTTCTTGTTTTTATTCTGGTACTGGACGCTGTATCACACAAGTGTACCATTTAAAGTTGTTATCTAGGCTTTAAAAGAGGATGGTACATAGAGTACGCCGCCCATGTCATTATGTATGCCCAAACCGTCCGTGTCTTTAAGGGTTAATATCTTGGCTAATTACCGGCAATTTTTTTTAAAACATTTTCAACAATGCTTTTATACTTTTGCTACGATAGATACCACCAGCGCTATTAAACACCTTTGCTGAACACCAGCAAATCGAAATTTCTGTGTAACGGAAAAAATGCGATTTTCTCAAAAATTATATGACCCATGGTAATCGCTATAATTTTCCTGTGAGATTTAAGTTAACGTCTAGTATCTCTAATTTTTCACAATTTTAGTTTCGGTAGATTTGGAAATATATGGGGGGGGGGGACATATTTTTGCACTACATTTTCGACGATATCTTTTAAAATATAATACCTAAAATTAAAGTAAATGTAGTTTTCAGTTCGGCGTTACAAAAGCTTTCGCACGATATCCCACACGATATACAAAGTAAAGATTTTTTTTCAAGTAACTTAATTAGCCCTCTGCATTTCCCTAAAAATATTTGTAAATGTTTAATAATAGGTAAATATGTGGGTCAATAGTCTTTATTACTTCCCCCAATTTAAACTTTACACGTTCCACAGTTTACGAGTAAAATGGCTGTGACAGACAGACACATGAGTGATCTTATAATGGTTCCGTTTTTTACTTTAAAAGTACGGAATCCTATTAAAACAAACAAAATTAGTAACTAAAACATAAAAAAAAATGTTTTTAAAATATATTTTAACATTTATATAGAATATGAAAATAATTGCTGCAAAAATTATATTTCTTTATTATTGAAATTATGCAGTTTCAAATTTTAAACCGGCGCATTAGTAATTTTCGTTTACTTGTATTAGTTCAATAAAACGGAAGTGTAAACATTATTTTTATTAACATTCAATTACTCGTATATATTTTAATAAAATGGAAGTGTACACAATATTACTATTTAGATGTATATACTAACACATAGTAGTTTATTTTTTAATCTTAAAACATTGTAAAATGTACGTTAGTTATTCAATAAAATAAAAACATATAGAAAAAAAAATCATTTTCAAAGTTAAACTAACAAACATCCATATATCTGCAGCAGTAATCGAAACTTTTTCAAATCGTACAATGTATATGGTGTCGCATTACGCCATCACAAAATTTGCCTGAGGAGAAGCACAAAAAAAAATAATAGAGAACTTGCGTCACGTATCATATCAGACAAATACAATTTATAAAAAAATAAACAGTCGAAGGAAAGTATTATTTTTAGAGAAGGGTAAAGTTGCTTTTGTTTCTATGCACCCAAATTTTCTCTGAATATGCTTGAAAAGATAAGAGATAGTGGAAATGATTGAAATACTTACCTAAAAAGTATATCCAATATGCCCATTCTACATTGATTGTTTTTTCCAAAATGGAAACATAAAGTGTGTAAATGTAAATTTTCATTTTTGTTGGATCTATCCATGTGAAATACAGTAATACCTCGGCCAAAGAAAATGTTTGTTTCCAGAGATTTTTTTTTTTTTTTTATGTTTTACCGACATGGTTATTGATTAGGCTGATGAATGTCTTTGTACTGTCAATCATAATTTTGTTAATGGGTGTAATTTCAGAACGAAATACCTGTATTTATGATAAATAATTGCTGCAAAAGCATCTGTACACCACAGTACTGTCTAAAAAGATATATATATCACACCATACTGTTTTATGAAATATTCTCATGATTTTTTTGCGGTTTTACTGACTTAGCTAACTATTATGGATTCGTCTAAAAAATGCTTTATAGGTGCTAAAACATAACAGCGTTACATTCAGGGGCGAATCCAGAGACTCGTTTTTTTTTTTTTTTTTTTTTTGGGGGGGGGGGCGATACCGGATGATATATAATACTTTTTATTAGTCATAGTTTCTATTGGTTAAATCATTCGTTGCAGTTAATTATTATATGAATATGAAATAATTAATGCTATTTAAAATTATTATAGACTCTTGATTATCCGGCGTTCAATTAAGCGACACCATCGGTTAACCAACCCTCTTATTATATAACAGGGTGGGCCGAAAAAAACTTTTTTTCGATTTTCGATGGTAGGTAGTGCGGAAAAGTTGCCACTGGTGGCACTAATTTTATACAAAAAATTTGAGATTTTTCGGACAATTCCTTCATTTGCCGCAAATGGCTTGAAGTTTTGCTAAAATTTTTGAGCTTTTTTACCAAAAATTTTTAAAATGTTAAATTTAATTTGTTTTCGCTGAATTTACTTGAAATGTCATGTTTAGTATACGAAATGATTAAATAAGCTCTGACTATCGATTATTTATTAGTTATGTGTATTTTGAATTAGGCGATTTTTATAGCCTTTTCGCGTTATAACTGAGCAAAAATTGTAAGTGTTGTTTGGTTCGTTCGTCGGTTTCTCTCTTTTGTCTTTATTATGTTCCTCACTCTTCCTTCGGTTTTTTGATGCGTTCAGAGTCACATATTTGAATGCCAGACCACAGCATGTCTTGACAGCAATTCTGGTAGGAGAGGAGATATGGAGTAAAAACCAATGAAAACGCAATCAGTCATCACGAGGATGAGGGGGGAAATTGTAGATGGGAGTAACTGCGAGATGGGATTTTAATTATTTTTCTGCCCTAAAATACATCTATTCGTCAGAAGATTAAAAAAGTGAGAACTTTGAAGCGGGCAGTTCTTCTGAATCAGAGTTTGAACCAGGGCCTTCAAAAGCAGACACTCCCAAACTCATATCCCTTTCTCACACAGCGTTCATCAGATAGAACTGGTATATCGTATTGGTAAACTGCGTTAAGAGCTTCATCTGTGCTTCAGGATGCAGGAATTGTGACAACCAGGAATAAAAATCTCGTCATCGATAAAGACTTCGTCAGGAGACGGAAAAAGAAACTTGAAAAGAAGATACAGGAGGAGGAATATCTTGGAGGATGAAAAATTACAATATTTTTTTATAGTAGAAATAATAACACGATCGTTACAGTAAAAAGGGAACAAGCGGCACCGTCGAGAGAAATACGAAGCACATAATCCCTAATGGTGTGCAAAAATGTACTTGTTCATTTCTACGAGCCGATCTATTCCTGTTTTATGGACATAAAAAAATGCAAAAGGCTGAAGATTTTAGTACTCTATTAATCTAGCTCCGTTCAATTGGTAAAGGTCTTAGGCCAAGTGGTTCTACCATCTAGTTTAGACAGCTGATGTCGCTGTCAGAGTGGGAGCTCGTTCGTATAAAGAATACATATCAAATGTTGCAGTTCTCTTCTTGATTTTTTCCAAAGCAGACTTTACTCAGACTTAGAAAATCATATAATGATTTTGCTATTTCTCCGCAGTGGTCAGAAGGAGGTGTCAAGTGACCCAAATATTCCAAACCACGTTCAGACAACATGGTGATATTTGTTTCGTCTTTTTGTCGACGGCGCTGCTTGCATGCCCCCTTTTTTATGAAGATCGTTTTATTTTTTCTACTATAAAAAAAGATGCTTGCAATTTTTCTTCCTCTAAGATCTTCGTCCTCCTGTATCTTCTATCCAATTTTTTTTTCCTGCCTCCTGACCAAGTCTTTACCGATGACGATCCTTATTCCCTGTTGTCACAATTCCTGCAATTTTTGCTCACTTACACGCGAAAAAGCTATAAAAGTCACCTAATTCAAAATGCACATAACTATTAAATAATACACAATTAGAGCTTATTTAAACATTTCTAACTCTAAACATGGCATTTCAAGTAAATTAAGCTAAAAAAACTTAAATTTAACACTTTTTAAACTTTTGCTAAAAAAATTCAAAAATCAGCATTTGAGCCAAAATTCAAGCCATTTGTGGCAAATGAAGGAATTGCTCGAAAAATCTCACATTTTTTGTGTGAACTTAGTGCCAACAGTGGCAACTTTTCCGCACTACCCATCATCGAAAATCGAAAAAGTTTTCTCGGCCCACCCTGTTATATAAGTCTCCTCTCCTCAAAATATGACTTATTGTTACTAATTGTGCCGAAAAATTAAAAATGTTACCATATAATTTATTTATTAAATGTCTTATTTTCATTCTTTTCATTTTTACTCTGGTGATTATTTATCTTATCGGTTTATTCAAAAAAGTGAGTAAATAAAAGTCTCAAGCGGTCTTAACATCCTTGAAAAGTCAAAATGTGTCATCTAAGCGGTATGTATACTTCTTCATAATCTACTCATTATTAGTCCATCAAGGTTAACATTTGTTACTGAGACCTAGGTCTGTTTCCATAGCTTCTCTACAAGAGGTAGAAAGACAGCGAAAAATGGTAAGCCAAACAATGAAAGGTCGATGACAGTAGAGCAGCATTTTCTATTCAACTCACCTAGAAGGCCTTTCATTAAGTAAATACATAAAGTAAGAACTGTTTTACCAAGTTGTCTTTAAAAAAATTAACACACCATATGCATTTTAGCTTTTAACTGACTAAGACAATCCTTTTTTGTTCATTCATCAAATACCCCTTGAAATTCACCAATGTGGGTGGCAATAGCAGTACATTTTTTAAAAACATTAGTGGCTTTTTTTCAGAAAATATTAAGAAGCTTGACGTTTTAAAATATCCTTTTTTTTCTTGTTTCTTTCTTTGTTTGAAAATTACTACGAATCCCATTCTTTTCTCAAACAAAATAGCTCTGTTCGAAAATATTATACAGAAATTAGAAGTGCATCTTCTTTGAAAAGATGAAAAAGTTTCTACACTTTAAAGGGATCCACATAATGGTGTCAATTTTCTGTTGTAGAAATTCAACAAAATGTACACGAAGTGGTATCGTCCCTCACCTCCACCCATAGTGTCAAAAATTATAGCGCCATATGCCTTTTGACAGGACATAATCCTTTTTTGTTCATTAATTGTCAAAACGTCAGTGAGGTTGCTTGTTACGTTTGCTTGTCAGCCTGTTCCGCGAAAACTACCGTTAATAGCATTGGATTTATATCTTGGAGGGCGACCGCCTCGATCGCTCCCCCTGGATCCGTGCCTCGGGGATTCTCCTCCTGGCGCTAAATATGCATTTTTTTCGCGGCCCTTTGACAAAATTCGCGTTTTTTTAGCGATTCTTTGGCGAAATTCGCGTATTTTTTTCGCGATCCTTTCACGAGATTCGCATTTTTTCCGAGATCTCTTGACGAAATTTACGTTTTTTCCGCGGTTCTTTGGCCAAATTTGCATTTTTTCTGCGATCCTTCGACAAAATTGGTTTGTTTATGCGATCCTTTGACAAAATTTGCGCTTTTTTCGCGGTCCTTTGAGACATTTTTCGTTTTTTTCGTGGTCCTTTGACGAAATGCGTGATTTTTTGACGAAATTCGCGTTTTCCGCGATTTTTTGACGAAATTGGCACTTTTTGCGAAATGCTTTGACGAATTTGGTGATTTTTTCTGGGAACGAAAGACGAAATTGAATTTTTTTTTAGCGACCATTTGTTGGAATTCGCGATAAGCGGTGGATTTATACTTTTGGGGGGCGATTGCCCCGATCGCCCCCCCCCCCGTGGATCCGCGCCTGGTTACATTTTAACTGGTACGAAAATTATGGTTTCTTTAAACCTTTAAGACCTGACCTACACAGGTGTACGGGGGTGTATCAATCAAATTTGCCCTCACGTACAATAATTGAACGAAATTTATAAAATTGCTACATTTTACGAATCGTTTTCTGTATAGTCAGTGTGCACAGTAAAACATTTGTGCAACCGGTATTTCAAAGAGAGGGGGGAGTATATATATTCCAGGAGGCGCGGTTGTAGACCCAAAGGGAGGCATTTTTCTAACTTTTACCGAACCCCAAATGTGACATATTGTTGGAAAGGCCAGTGACCAATTATTCATGTTATGCACCTCCGTGGACACTTTTCAAAATTTTGCAAACATCATTCATGCCTCATGGGATGGGCTCGGGTGGTGCATAGCATAAATAAATGGTCACAGTCCTTTCTAACAATATGTCACATTTGGGCATCAGTAAAAATTAGAAAAATGATTCCCTTTGGATCTACTATCATGACTCTTGGAATATATCCTACCTCTCTCTTTGAAATATCATTTGCAGAAATGTGTTACTGTGCACCGTGACTATATAGAAAAGGACTAATACAATGTAGCACTTTCATAAATTTTACCCACTTATTTCTATGTGAGAGAAAAGTCTTATTAATACATTCTCGTAGGTGATCCTTAGAAAAAATAAAAAATCCTTTTCTCTTTTTGTGCAATTTAAATTCGAACCTGCATCAACAGAACTGGTGCATACTCCATTGGCATAACCTGACATCGGGTACTTTTTTAAATATTTCTTTCCATCAGATATGCCCTATTAATTAATAGAAACTATCTAAACTTTTCATTTTTACCCAAAATCTTCCGTCTTGAAGAGTTAATGAGTATAATTTCAGAACTAAATACTTTCAATATCCAAGGAATCACATAATTGCATAGCAAAGGATAAATTTATTACATTGCATAAAATTTTATGAAAATTTATTAAAATTTATTTTGCTGTTTTACTGACTTAGCTAACTAATATGCGTTCAGGTAATGAATGCTTTATAAGCAATAAAAAATAACTGGTCGCATTTTACTTGTTCTGCAAGTAATGGCTTTGTTAATAAGTGTTATTCCAGAACGAAATACTTTCGTTAGCAAAGGAATCACAGTACTTTCTAGAAAACGAAATAATTACTACAATATATTATTTTTATGAAACATAACTATGAATTATTTTACCACTTTGCTAAATCCATAATATGGATTTGGCTAAAAAATGTTTTGTAAGTGTTAAAAATGATGACCGCGTTTCATTTTACTTATTATGCAAATGCTGATTTTGGTAATAAGTATGGTTTCGGAACAAAATGCCTTCGTTACCCAAAGAATCACGATAGAATGTAATAAACGACAAATTAATTTCACTATATTTTTTATGATATTTTCATATGAATTGTTTTTCTGTTTTATTGACTAAGCTAACTAATATGAATTTAGATAACAAATTCTTTACAGGCGTTAAAACAATAACAGTGTCCCTTTTTGCTTCGAATGCAAATGATGATTTTTTTAATGATTGGGATTGTGGAACGAAATAGTTTCGTTGGCAGATGAATCACAGTTTGTTTAGTAATATATAAAATTTTTACACTATATTGTTTGTTTGTTTTTTCAATTTTTCTTATATTGAATTTCACTTTACTGCAACTGTAATTTTGCATAAAAAACCCATTTATCTAAATTAAGGAGCGTATTAGCCCCGTTCTCCCCTTTAAACTTAGCCAATGAACACCCAAAGCTAATCAGGTTAGCGCCTTATCAGAATGAATCTATTTACAAAAATTGAATCAAATCGATTTTACTATGAAGAGATATCTCGTTACGTACATGCTTTCGTACATATGTACGTACTGTCATGGAAAAAAGAAAACACACCCTGCTAACTCTACATCACATTATTGTACAAGAACGTTACTGGTACCAAATGATTGGAAATAAAGTCAACTTTCAAATGATGCACATAAAATTTGCTGAGAGGGCTATCTACAGATAAAAGCTAACACAAAATTTGTTTATTTCAATAACAATACCCAAGTTTGACATCAAACATAAACTTTACAAACTTAAATTAACCTAAAAACAATGTTCATGAAATTTGTACGATTAGTTTCAGAGAAATTAATTATTTTTAAATGAGCCTATTTTAGAAGCTATATCCAAATTGAAGTTCGGTACTCGATTATTGAAGTGCTACAGAGTGACTATGTCATGTCTTTTAATGTATTATTTCTTGCCAATATGACCATTTCGCTCTCTTAATGTGTTTCGACTATTGTTTGCCCAAATGTTTTAATAAAATGAGTAATATATGTTTTATCCAAATTATGCTTTTCTGCACATCATAGACGGCCCCTTAAACTATAATTATGACGTCTCTTAATCATAATTCGAAAACTATTTCGAAGAAAAATTTTAAATTGCGAATTCGCATAAAGCAGGACATAATAAATATAAATCTATCAAAACAATTATAGGTTGTAATTCATATTTTTTTTCGAATATTAATTTCATACTTCATAATTTATGTTATAAAATTTTTAAGACAATGCATATATGTTTGGGTTTTACAGTATTATAACCGTGCAAAAAATTATCACATTAGGGTTGTAATTTCAGAAGATATTAATAAAAATATAAAAATGTAATTTAACACTAGAAGCTACAAAATTTGAATGTTTATAATTCATATTCAAAAGACTTGAAATTTCGTTTATAGGATCAGTTTGAACCGAAGATTTAAAATATATTGTCAAAATTGGGTGTTGCCGTTGAAAAAAAGAAATTTTAATCAAGTTTTGATTTGTAGATGCCCCTAAGATAATTTTATATATACATCACTTAAAAGTAGACTTATTTCCAATCGTTTGGGTGTTAGTGTTATTTATGACGGCTGATTATCTGCACGAGGGATATATGCCTTAGGGGGAGTGCTCTCCGTGGGGGTCATTCTAAGGGAACCTAACCCGTATTTACGCAAGGTTCCCCAAGGTTCGAAGAAAAACACGCAAACTCCAAACGGTTAGAAAAAGACGGGCACGATTGGGTTCGAACCCAGCACCTCTCGTCTACCAGTTTCGAGAACAGAACCTCTCAGCCTCGGGTGGATCTCCAATCGTTTGGGAGTCAATTTTTTCTATTGTAATTAGTTGCAGAGTTAGTAGGGGGGGGAGTTTACCTTTTGCTCCTACGATTGTACATGCTGAACCTGCGGGCGCAGACTTTGATAGCTAGTGAGCTAAAAACGAATAAAAACACATATCTTTATTTTAGAAATTTATTTTTGAACTTTTGTGTTTAGGGTAAAACCGGCATAATCATGTAGACATTGAAAAAATTTAGAACTTTATATCTCTAAAAATTTATACCGGGTTCTAAAAATAAAACGCGATAAAAAAAGAAAAAAAAATCTATTCATCGGAGAAATTCTGCGGTTTACAGATAAATATTGAAAGTGGTACGGAATTGGTATGACAACAACAAAAAATCTGTTGAAAATCTCGTCAATCGCGGGCGTTATTTCAGATAATTCCATGAAATATTTTCATATTGCTCATACAGTGCAAGATTTGTATACAAAAACATTACATAAAACTGCATATACACTTTTTTGTGTCCAAATCTTATGTTGTGGGAGCAATATGGAATTATTCCATGGGATTACATGCTGTAGCGCCCTCTATTGTCGAGATTTTGAAGTTTTTTTTGGTGTTGTTTTTTTTGGTGTCATGCAAAATCCCGTTTCATGCTGAATATTTATAGGCAGACCGCATGTCTCTCAGACCCATAAATCGCTTTTTATAGCTATTTACTTTCTCAAGGAACTTTTGAAACACCCGGTATATATACGTTATTTTAACAAAAAAAGGTTCAAATAATATTTGAATTTCAAAGATAAATTATTCTGCAGTCAGTCATCTGTCTACAGCAGTAAACGATGCATTTTGAAAAAAATAAAAAATAACGTGTCATACACCGCAACGAAATCCACTACAGAAGAATAATCTAGTTTTATTACAAATTTCAGTCACGCATTCTGTTAGATTTTGAAAATTTTCTATTGAATAAGCAATCAAGGAAACCTGATATTGTTTTGGAAAGTGTAATATTGTGTTTGTTTCCGAAGCTTTTCGATTTTCTTTAATATGTGCGAAAAGATAAAATATTCATAAAAATCCTCATCCATAATTAAGCGGTAAACGCACTTCCAGCAATTATTCTTCACAGATTGTAATGTAACTGATTTATTTTGTGTGTCCCTGTATATGAACGATGAATGCTATGCACACCATATCCTATAGTCAGCATTTTTCAGTGCACCTCAGATACACATATCAATTTCAAAATGTTTGGAATAGAGTAATATGATAAAATATACCGCAAACGATTTTCCCTCAAAGACCGTAATGTAACGGAAAACTTTTGAGTGTCCTGTAAATGAACAAAGAATGTTATGCATACAATATTCTACAGTAATCATCTTGTAGCTTCAGAGATATGTATAAATTTTAATGAGTTTGATATTGTAAAACATCATTAATAGCCACTGCAAATTATTTTCCACCATTGGCTTTAATGTAAGAAATTATTTTGAAAGAACCTGTAAAAGAACGATAAATGCCACACGCCTCATTTTCAATAAGGAACATGCCATAGTAGGATGCAATAACATATATAAATTTCATATCAATTTGACTATATTTACGCGAGTTACAGCAAGGACAGGTGGACTGGCAGACAAATTCAATTAATAAACACTTTTCAACTATGTTGAAAAGTATTAAAAAAGTATAAAAACATGTATGTTTATTTTAGAAATGTCTGTTAAAACATTTTTGTTAATGTTAAAATGGGCAGAATCATGTATACATTTGAACAGTTTAGATTGCAATATTTTTTTATAGCTCTAAAATATATATTAACGTTATTTTAACAAAAAAGGGATCTCAAATATATTTCCATTTCAAAGATAAATTATTCTGCAGCGAGCCATATGTCTACAGCAGTAAGCGACGCATTTTGGAAAACAGAAAATAACATGTCATACACCACCACCTCGAAATGGTCTACAGAAGAGTAATCTGGTTTTATTACAAATTTCAGTCACGTATTCTCTTAGAATTTGAAAATTTTCAATTGAATAAGCAATCAAGGAAACCTGATATTGTTTTGGAAAGTGTAATATTGTGTTTGTTTCCGAAGCTTTTCGATTTTCTTTAATATGTCCGAAAAGATAAAATATTCATAAAAATCCTCATCCATAATTAAGCTGTAAACGCACTTCCAGCAATTATTGTTCACAGATTGTAATGTAACTGATTTATTTTGTGTGTCCCTGTATATGAACGATGAATGCTATGCACACCATATCCTATAGTCAGCATTTTTCAGTGCACCTCAGATACACATATCAATTTCATTATGTTTGGAATAGAGTAATATGATAAAATATACAGCAAACGATTTTCCCTCAAAGACCGTAATGTAACGGAAAACTTTTGAGTGTCCTGTAAATGAACAAAGAATGTTATGCATACAATATTCTACAGTAACCATCTTGTAGCTTCAGAGATATGTATAAATTTTAATGTGTTTGATATTGTAAAACATCATTAATAGCCACTGCAAATTATTTTCCACCATTGGCTTTAATGTAAGAAATTATTTTGAAAGAACCTGTAAAAGAACGATAAATGCCACACGCCTCATTTTCAATAAGGAACATGCCATAGTAGAATGCAATAACATATATAAATTTCATATCAATTTGACTATATTTACGCGAGTTACAGCAAGGACAGGTGGACTGGCAGACAAATTCAATTAATAAACACTTTTCAACTATGTTGAAAAGTATTAAAAAAGTATAAAAACATGTATGTTTATTTTAGAAATGTCTGTTAAAACATTTTTGTTAATGTTAAAATGGGCAGAATCATGTATACATTTGAACAGTTTAGATTGCAATATTTTTTTATAGCTCTAAAATATATATTAACGTTATTTTAACAAAAAAGGGATCTCAAATATATTTCCATTTCAAAGATAAATTATTCTGCAGCGAGCCATATGTCTACGGCAGTAAGCGACGCATTTTGGAAAACAGAAAATAACATGTCATACACCACCACCTCGAAATGGTCTACAGAAGAGTAATCTGGTTTTATTACAAATTTCAGTCACGTATTCTCTTAGAATTTGAAAATTTTCTATTGAATAAGCAATCAAGGAAACCTGATATTGTTTTGGGAAGTGTAATGTTGTGTTTGTTTCCGAAGCTTTCGCTTTTTCTTTAATATGTACTAAAAGATAAAATACGGAAGACATAATAGAAATGCGTTATATAAGGATAGTAAAGAAATATAAGTTCTGAATTGAAACGCCATTAAAACAAGGAAAAGTGTAGATCTAAATTTCCATGTTTATGATAGCATTAGTGCATGATAATTGTACTAAATGAAAAAAAAATATCAGTCTTTGAATTTTAATAAAAAAAGTTTATTCTAGGCAGCGGTTTAGAACGTAAATGAACCGAATACAGAACAAAATAATCTTCAGCTAATGATTTGCTAAGAAACTTTAAAATGGAAAAAATTAGCTTTATGAGTTTTATTACAAATTTCAGTCACGTATTCTGTTAGAATTTGAAAATATTTCATTGAATAAGCAATCAAGGAAATCTGATATTGTTTTGGGAAGTCTAATGTAGTGTTTGTTTCTGAATATTTCGCTTTTTCTTTAATATGTACGGAAAGGTAAAATATGGCAGACAAAATAGAACTTCATTATATAAGGATACTAAATAAATATAAGTTCTAAATTGGAACGCCATGCCATTGAAACAAGGAAAAAATGTATATCTAAATTTCTATGTTTATGCCAGCATTAGAGTATATTAATTGTACTAAATGAAAAAAAAATTATTAATCTTTAAATTTATAAATTAAATTAATAAAAAAAATATTCTACGCAGCGGTTTAGAACGTAATTAACCGAATACAGAAAAAAATAATTTTAAGCCAATGATTTACTAAGGACCTTGAAAATGGAAAAAATTGACTTTATAAAAACTCATTTCTAATAGATAAATCTAAATACCTCTAACACTAAATTTCAACACGGATCTAATCATAATATTCTTAGCTATGGAGAAAATATAATGCGTTTTAAAATATTTTTTTTAGGGTAAAATGTGTATAAACATGTAAACATTGCAACAATTTAAATTGCAAAATGCTTTTTAAGCTTTTTAAGCTCTGTGCTCTCTCTCTCTCGCTCTCTCTCTCTCTCTCTATATATATATATATATATATACATTATTCTAACAGAAAAGAGATCTAAAATATTCAATTTCAAAGATGAATTATTCTGCAGCCAGCCTAATGCCTACAGTAGTAAACGATGCATTTTAAAAAATAGAAAATAACGTGTCATATACCACCACGAAATGCTCTACAGAAGAATAATCTAGTTTTATTAGTAATTTCAGTCACGTATTGTGTTAGAATTTGAAAATTTTCTATTGAATAAGCAATCAAGGAAATCTGATATTGTTTTTGAAAGTGTAATGCTGTGTTTGTTTCCGAAGTTTTCGCTTTTTAGGTAGCTTTCATTACAAAACTTTTATTATCTATTGCAGCCGTTCGGAGGAAAGCGATTTCAAAATATTTTGGTATATTTTCACCGATCATGACCCATATATATATATATATATATTTATTATATATATCTGATCTTTGTCACACTGTAACTCTGGTATTTATGAACCGATTTGGATGTAACTTCGTGTGTACATAGTACATTCCAATGTCTCGACCAAGTTCGTAGGCTGGCTTCATCCGCCATCTTGTTTCATAATGGCGGCCATTTAAAAAATTTTTAAAAATTTAAAATTTGAAATGTGGTACCAAAAAATTGAAAATTGAAAAATATTTTTTTCTTACGTGTTTGACCTTGATACAAAGATTCCGGAGCAGTTTTTGTTCTCGTCTATATCTTACACACTTATCTTGAACAAGAATACCTGCCAATCTTATGCGTTTCCAAAAAGATATGAATTCATAAATGTATCAAAATGTAGCTCCTTTGGATTTGAGAAAAGCCTTAAAAATGACAGAAATATTTTCACAAATCTACTTTTTATTATAAGCTTCAAAAGTTATCATGTTTTTTAACCCTTTATTCTAAACTACAATAATCTTTTAATAAACCCTTATTTAAATTTTGAAACGTCTGTAGAGACGTTGACTAAAACACTGTAAGTAATCGTTAATGTTTACTATTGTGTGTTTTCTATTTTGCGAACACATAGTAATTTAAAATATACTGTAAAATGTTCCCATAAATATGCATGTAGTTTTCATTAAAAGAATCTTAATTGCATGTCGAGAAAAAACGGAATTTTTTGTAGAAATTTAGTCAGGCCGGGCCGGGCTGGGCCTGTTTTCACTGATTTTTGTACGGGCCGGGCCAGGCCGGCCCGAGAACGGTAAAAATGTAAACGGGCCGGGCTCGGGCCGAACTTTCAATTTTTACACCAGGCCGGGCCAAAATAGCTTTCCTTCGGGCCGGCTGGGCCCGTGCCTGGAAATTACGGCACGTGCATACCTCTATGTGTTTCACCGTAATACAAAGATTCCGGAGCAGTTTTTGTTTCGTCTATATCTAAAAATTATGGCTGAGTTATAGCATTTTGAATTTCTATAGTGGCTGACATTTTGAAACGACCTGATTTTTGTCCCTCGATAACAGGCGTATTTATGAACCGATTCGAATGTAACTTGGTGTGTACATAGTATATACCAATGTCTCGACCGAGTTCGTTGGCCAGTTCGTTTCAAAAGGGCTTGTATTTAAAAAAAATTTAAATTTAAAATGAGGTATATATATTTAAAGTGATGTGCGAAAAAATTAGAAATTGAAAAAGGCTTCTTTCTTACGTATTTGACTTTGATATAAGGATTCCGGAGCTTTTTTTGTTTTGTCTTTATCTTAAAAAATGGCTCAGATATAGCAGTTTGAATTTATAATGTGGGTGACATTTTAAAATCTGATTTTTTGCCTGCGACAGCACTCGTATATATCAACCGATTCCGATGTGAGTGAGCATGTGCACACGAATTACTAAGGTCTCTATCAAGTTCCCTGGTTAGCCTCATTGTCATCTGTTTTCTTAAAATGGCAAGCACTTCAAGATATCGCCGAATTTGGCAACCAAATATATGTTACTTTAAATAAAAGCAGCTTAGATAAAGCTGACTAATTTCGCGAAATTCTTATTCATAATGATTTGGTATTGATGGAAATTAGTATTGCATCTACTATAATTGGTTTCCACTAAATTGAGCTTCGTGTGTTTGAATAACATAAGCTCACTTTTAAAAAATAAGGAATATGAAAGCTACCCTTTCCTCCCGGCACTGGCCGGAAAGACTTTTCTTTAATATGTACGAAAAGATAAAATAAGGCAGACATAATAGAAATGTATTGTATAAGGTTATTAAAGAAATATAAGTTCTGAATTGAAACGCCATTACAACAAGGAAAAGTATTAGTGCATGATAACTGTACTAAACGAAAAAAATGTATTAATCTTTTAATTTTAATTAAAATTTTTTTATTCTACACAGCGGTTTAGAACGTAATGAACCGAATACAGAAAAAATCATCTCAAGTTAATGATTTGCTAAGGAAATTAAAAATGAAAAAAATAGCTTTATTAAAACTCATTTCTAGTAGATAAATCTATATGCCTCTAACTATAAATTTTAATACGGATCTAATCCTAATATTCTTAGCTATCGAGAAAACATTAAAAAATCGTTTTAAAATACATATCTTTATTTTAGAAATGCGTATTAAAATATGATTGTTTAGGGTAAAATGTCTATAAAGATATACACATCCAAACAATTTAGATTGCAATATGAGTTTAAAGCTCTCTCTCTCTCTATATATATCTATATCTATATATATATATATATATATATATATATATATATATATATACGTTATTCTAACGGAAAAGGGATCTAAAAATATTTCAATTTCAAAGAAAAATTATTCTGAAGCCAGCCTAATGCCTACAGCAGTAAACGATCCATAGAAAATAACGTGTCACATACCACTACCACGAAATGCTCTACAGAAGAATAATCTAGTTTTATTACAAATTTCAGTCACGTATTGTGTTAGAATTTGAAAATTTTCTATTGAATAAGCAATCAAGGAAACCTGATATTATTAGGTAGCTTTCATTACAAAAAGCTACCTATTGCAGCCGTTCGGAGGAAAGCGATTTCAAAAAATTTTGGTATATTTTCATCGATCATGACCCCCATACCCCGAAACCACCCTCCGTTCAAAAGTTGATATATATATATATATATATATATATATATATATATCCATATATATATATATATATCTGATCTTTGTCATACTGTAACTCTCGTATTTATGAACCGATTTGGATGAAACTCGATGTGTACATAGTACATACAAATATCTCGACCGAGTTCGTTGGCAGCATCATCCGCCATCTTGTTTCAAAATGGCGGCCATTTAAAAAAATTCAAAACATTTAAAATTTGAAATGTGGTACCAAAAAATTTAAAATTGAAAAATTTTTTCTTATGTGTTTGCCCTTGATACAAAGAATCCGGAGCATTTTTTGTTTTGTCTATATGTTAAAAAATGGCTGAGTTATAGCACTTTGAATTTCCAGCTTGACTGATATCTTGAAACGACCTGATTTTTGTCACACGATAAGAGGCGTATTTATGAATCGATTTGGATGTACCTTGGTGTATACATAATACGTACCAATGTCTCGACCGAGTTGGTTGGCCAGCTTCATCCGCCATCTTGTTTCAAAATGGCGGCCATTTAAATTTTTTTTAAAAATTTTAAATTTGAAATGTGGTACCAAAAAATTGAAAATTGAAAAATATTTTTTTATATGTGTTTGACGTTGATACAAAGATTCTGGAGCAGTTTTTGTTTCGTCTATATCTTAAAAAAATGGCTGATTTATAGCACTTTGAATTTCTAGCGGGTTCCATTTTGAAACAACCTGATTTTTGTCACGCGATAACAGGCTTATTTATGAACCGATTTGGATGTAACTTGGTGTGTACATAGTACATACCAATGTCTCGACCGAGTTCGTTGGTCAGCTTCATTCGCCATCTTGTTTCAAAAGGGCTGCCATTTAAAAAAAAAATTAAATTTTAAATTTAAAATGAATTATCAAAAAATTGAAAAATGAAAAAGATTTTTTTATGTGTTTGACCTTGATACAAAGATTCCGGGGCAGTTTTTGTTTCGTATATATCTTAAAAAATGGTTGAATTATAGCACTTTGAATTTCTAGCATGGTTGACATTTTGAAACGATCTGATATTTGTCACGTGATAACACGCGTATTCATTAATCTATTTCGATGTAAGAAGGCATGTGGATAGTATATCGTAATGTCTCGACCAAGTTCGCTGGCCAGCTTCATCAGCCATCTTGTTTCAAAATGGAGGCCATTAAATTAAATAAAAAATTATATTTAAAGTAAGGTGCAAAAGAATTAGAAATTGAAAAAGGTTTCTTTCTTAAGTATTTGACCATGATATAAGGATTCCGGAGCATTTTTTGTTTTGTCTTTATCTTAGAAAATGGCTCAGATATAGCAGTTTGAATTTCTAATGTGGGTGACATTTTGAAAAATCTAATTTTTTGCCTGCGAGAGAACTTTTATATATCAACCGATTCCGATGTGAGTGAGCATGTGCACAGGAATTACTAAGGTCTCGACCAAGTTCACTCGTTAGCCTCATCCACCATGTTGTCTTAAAATGGCAGTAACTTCAAGATATTGCCGAATTTGGCAACCAAATATAAGTTACTTTAAATAAAAGCAGCTTGGATAAAGCTGACTAATTTCGCGAAATTCTCATTCATAATGATTTAATATTGATAAAGATTAGGATTGAATCTCCTATAATCGGTTTCCACTAAGTTGAGCTTCGTGTGTTTCAATAATATAAGCTTGCCTTTTTTAAAAATAAGGAATATGAAAGCTACTTCTTCCTCCCGGCTCTGGCCGGAAGGACTTTTTTGGAAAGTGCAATGCTGTGTTTGTTTGTGAAGCTTTCGTTGTTTCTTTAATATGTACGAAAAGATAAAACATAGCAGATATAATAGAAGTGCATTATGTAAGGATATCAAAGAAATATAAGTTTTAAATTGAAACGTCGCGCCATTACAACAAGGGAAAAAAAGATTAAATCTAATTTTAAATGTCTATGATAGCATTAGTGCATGATAATTTTCTTAAATAATAAAAATATATATATATATTAATCTTCGTTTTTAAAAAAAACAATTTTTCTTTATCTCTAAGCAGTGGTAGAGAACCTAGTACACCGAATAGAAAAAAAAAAAGAATGTAAACTAATGATTTGCAAAGGAACTGGAAATGCATCGATTAGGAAAATGAAGCACAAATTAAATTGAAAATCAATTTTGGCGTATTATTGAAGTAAAAACACTGAAGCATTGACATGTGTAACAACTTTTTAAAATATTAACGTGTGTAAGAAAGAAGAAAGTTTTGGAATTAGCACATCAGACTAGTTTTAAAAGAAGGTAAGATTAAAGCAGCATTCAAATTTCGAAATGTTTTAATATTTATTAATAAAATTATGGAATCTAAATTTCTAAATACATTTAAATTTTTAAACCTTCATTATGTTATAAGTATATTGCATTAGAAGATTTTGTATTTATTTTGTAATTGTATACATTACTATGACGACAAATCATTTTATAATTTCTCCATGGTACATTCTACACGCAAGAATAGGTTGTCTCAGTTTTGACATCCCCCCACAGGTATGATAGAAATTTAGTATGCCCACCATAGGTGCACATATGAAGATTTTTTTTCGCTTCATACGAGCATATATTTGGAAATTTTGAATGTTTATTCTGATACATGAGGGTTTGGACGAGGCTGATATTTTATATATGTTTTGGAGTTCATTATATATTTAGGGATAAATGTCCTTAATCAACTCACTATTTGCACATTTTCCTGTGTTCCCTACTTCGAGAAAGCGAAATGAAGTTGAAAGTTTTTGAGAAAAAAATAAATATATAATTTTACATTTATCTTTCTAATTTTGATATGATTGATCTGAAACATTAGTTTTCTAATTAGAATTTTGGATCAGTAGAGCTATGCTCTAATATTTTATATTTCGCAATTTGCTAGATGTAAATTTTATTACAAATGAATCCCTAACTTCTCTATATGAGAAACCGGCAACTCTCGACTATCAAGATACATTTATAATAGCTTGCTTTAAACATATTTTCTTCTAAATTGTATCTCATCAACATTTTTCATCAATATCTTTCATCAACATCTATACAACATAAATGCAATATGTATATAACGATCCTTTATACATAATTAAAAGCTTTATAACTTCTATTATTTTTAAAAAATGATAAGAAAACGCGAATGGAAAAAGAACAGATACATTGACTGATCGCAGTAACGAAATTTTATTATGGATTAAAGAGATTTTTTTGTACTGATAAATGAACTGAAAACATAAATACTTTGAATTTTCTCTTGTAAAAACAAACCAAAAAAAATAATCAATTTTAATTTAATTATATAACATTAATTAATATGTTTAATTTATTTATATTTGACAAAATTCTTCCAACATTTACAAATAATTTAAAATTTTAGATCGCGTGTTTTTAAATACTGATTGTTGAATTTAAAGTGGAGCGTCTATTTCATCTTAAATATAATAAAAAAACAGCTAAATTTAATTTTTCGTTTATGTGATAAGCATGGAGAACATACAACTTCTAAACATTTATGAATATGTGCAATTAATAGAAATAATCATCAATGCGTTTATGTTTTACATGATATAAATTCTTTTAAATTATAATTTATCCATCCCATCTTGACTTAGATTTTTAATGACATGCCTTGTTTACATTATTCATTGTTCTTTTAAACTTAATTATGTATATAAGTGAACATGCGTGGTTAAATCATATGCTAATGGACATCTAAATCACCAAAGATGTAAAAAGCCTTTAAATATAAACTTTTGTCTGTGTTCATATTTAAAATTGTGTGCAGTCACATGTGTGTTTCAAAATCAATTTATTAAAGATTTTTCGAATGTTTCAGCGTTGATTAATTTTTATGTTGAGTGATGATATATTGAATACAGATTCCTATTTTGCTAAAAAGCCAAGTGACATAATGAATGGGAGAACAGACAAATTAAAAAATATATTCAAAAAAAAAAAAATTCATAACTGTTTTTTAAGTCATGAAGAAACTAAAAAAACTTCTTTTTAAGGAAACACACTGAAAAATAAATTCAAACTTTTATCTCTCTATACGTGTTCTTCAACTCTTGGAGAAATCACATCCAGGATATCTTAAAATACAGTCAATGTTTTAAAAATTTGTAACTTGTAAGCAGTGACATCTAAAAAATTATTTTAAAAAAAGTGAACACGCGTGGTTAAATCATATGCTAATGGACATCTAAATCACCAAAGATGTAAAAAGCCTTTAAATATAAACTTTTGTCTGTGTTTATATTTAAAGTTGTGTGCAGTCACATATGTGTTTCAAAATCAATTTATTAAAGATTTTTCGAATGTTTCAGCGTTGATTAATTTTTATGTTGAGTGATGATCTGTTGAATACAGATTCCCATTTTGCTAAAAAGCCAAGTGACATAAAGAATGGGGGAAAAGACACATTTAAAAATATATTTTTAAAAATATTTCATAACTGTTTTTTAAGTCATGAAGAAACTAATAAAACTTCTTTTTAAGGAAACACACTGAAAAATAAATTCAAACTTTTATCTCTCTATAAGTGTTCTTCAACTCTTGGAGAACTCACATCCAGGATATCTTAAAATACAGTCAATGTTTTAAAAATTTGTAACTTGTAAGCAGTGACATCTAAAAAATTATTTTTAAAAAAGTGAACACGCGTGGTTAAATCATATGCTAATGGACATCTAAATCACCAAAGATGTAAAAAGTCTTTAAATATAAACTTTTGTCTGTGTTCATATTTAAAGTTGTGTGCAGTCACATGTGTGTTTCAAAATCAATTTATTAAAGATTTTTCGAATGTTTCAGCGTTGATTAATTTTTATGTTGAGTGATGATCTGTTGAATACTGATTCCTATTTTGCTAAAAAGCCAAGTGACATAATAAATGGGGGAAAAGACAAATTTAAAAATATATTTTTAAAAATATTTCATAACTGTTTTTTAAGTCATGAAGAAACTAATAAAACTTCTTTTTAAGGAAACACACTGAAAAATAAATTCAAACTTTTATCTCGGTATACGTGTTCTTCAACTCTTGGAGAACTCACATCCAGGATATCTTAAAATACAATCAATGTTTTAAAAACTTGTAACTTGTAAGCAGTGACATCTAAAAAATTATTTTTTAAAAAGTGGACACGCGTGGTTAAATCATATGCTAATGAACATCTAAATCACCAAAGATGTAAAAAGCCTTTAAATATAAACTTTTGTCTGTGTTCATATCTAAAGTTGTGTGCAGTCACATGTGTGTTTCAAAATCAATTTATTAAAGATTTTTCGAATGTTTCAGCGTTGATTAATTTTTTGGTTGAGTGATGATCTATTGAATACAGGTTCCTATTTTGCTGAAAAGCCAAGTGACATAATGAATGGGGGAAAAGACAAATTTAAAAATATATTTTTTAAAATATTTCGTAACTGTTTTTTAAGTCATGAAGAAACTAATAAAACTTCTTTTTAAGGAAACACACTGAAAAATAAATTCAAACTTTTATCTCGGTATACGTGTTCTTCAACTCTTGGAGAACTCACATCCAGGATATCTTAAAATACAGTCAATGTTTTAAAAACTTGTATCTTGTAAGCAGTGACATCTAAAAAATTATTTTAAAAAAAGTGAACACGCGTGGTTAAATCATATGCTAATGGACATCTAAATCACCAAAGATGTAAAAAGCCTTTAAATATAAACTTTTGTCTGTGTTCATATTTAAAGTTGTGTGCAGTCACATCTGTGTTTCAAAATCAATTTATTAAAGATTTTTCGAATGTTTCAGCGTTGATTAATTTTTAGGTTGAGTGATGATCTATTGCATACAGATTCCTATTTTGCTAAAAAGCCAAGTGGCATAATGAATGGGGAAAAAGACAAATTTAAAAATATATTTTTAAAAATATTTCATAACTGTTTTTTAAGTAATAAAGAAACTAATAAAACTTCTTTTTAAGGAAACACATTGAAAAATAAATTCAAACTTTTATCTCGGTATACGTATTCTTCAACTCTTGGAGAACTCACATCCAGGTTATCTTAAAATACAGTCAATGTTTTAAAAACTTGTAACATGTAAGCAGTGACATCAAAAAAATTATTTTAAAAAAAGTGAACACGCGTTGTTAAATCATATGCTAATGGACATCTAAATCACCAAAGATGTAAAAAGTCTTTAAATATAAACTTTTGTCTGTGTTCATATTTAAAGTTGTGTGCAGTCACATGTGTGTTTCAAAATCAATTTATTAAAGATTTTTCGAATGTTTCAGCGTTGATTAATTTTTATGTTGAGTGATGATCTATTGAATACAGATTCCTATTTTGCTAAAAAGCCAAGTGACATAATGAATGGGGGAAAAGACAAATTTAAAAATATGTTTTTAAAAATATTTCATAACTGTTTTTTAAGTCATGAAGAAACTAATAAAACTTCTTTTTAAGGAAACACACTGAAAAATAAATTCAAACTTTTATCTCGGTATACGTGTTCCTCAACTCTTGGAGAACTCACATCCAGGATATCTTAAAATACAGTCAATGTTTTAAAAACTTGTAACATGTAAGCAGTGACATCTAAAAAATTATTTAATAAAAAGTGTCATGTGTAATGTTTGGAGTGTCTTGATTGTGCTTCCTTCCGTTAGTTTCAAATACCACAAATATTTGGTGCTCTAACTAACGGAAGTTAGCTGCTGAAACTACTGTATAAAAAGGGATCAACTTCCACTCGGCATTAAACTCGCTGTTTGTTCAGCTGTTAAAATGACAAAAATGTTCATGTTTATTTGTTTATTATAAGTGTAGAATTAATATCCTATTAGTGCATTTGTGGAAATCATACTTAAAACATGATTACATTGTTGGTAAGTCATCGTAATAGAATCCAAATTTAATCATCACTTAGAAATATTTCGCTCTGAAAAGTTTATGTATACCACTTTTAATTACTCATCGATAAATACGTATACCTTGCATAATATTTAAGCGCTGCGATTAATAACATCTGCCACGACTTACATTTTGCTTTGTAATGCAGCATGCCTTTTTTCTCATTACTTATCGCGCTGTCAAACTTGTACATGTATTTATTAGTGAATGGATGTTTAGGTGATAAGCTAATGAAGATTTAAAATCTCAAAAGCTACATTATTTATGCTGAGAATTTGCCCCTTTCCATAATTAATTTACATTATATCTGTAGTAAGGTGATGTACAAAACATTAATTTATTGAAATATTCAAAAAATAGCGGTTGGTTGGTTGTATAATGTTTTATGGCGCATAATCCCTTAGAGGACATGCTGCGCCAAACCATTGACTAAAAACACAATGTAAGTAAAATAAAGAAAGCAATGCGAAAAGCAATCTGGATGGGGTATCCCTTCCAGATGTAGTTAGAGACGTGTAGAAGTGTAAAAAAGTTTAGAACTAAAAACAGTAGAGTAAAAAAGTTAAGGTAATTCAAAGCAAGCGCAGTCTGGATGGGGGTTTCCATCCAGTCAAATAACAACGGAATGCTGAAATCATACGAACTTGAATTTAATTCCTTGAAGACATTTAATTTTCAGTGCCTTATAACTAGCAACTAGTTTTACTAGATTTGTATGAAAAGGAAATGAAAAGTAAGAATCTTTTCCACAATGTCAGTTCTTTCTTTTTTTAAACAAAAGTTTCTGATTTATATCAAGAATGAATGCGTTCAGAAGAAAAATATTACTTTTATGTAATCATTATTATTATTATTTTTAATAATGAAACACACCTTTTCATTAAAAACATTGTTTTAGCATTATTAGCGACTACTTTCTCATCTGAAATTAACATCTATTATCTGTAAAGGAAAAGTTTTAATGTTAAACACTGTAAAAAAAAACACTGTAGATTTGCCAGAACAAACTCGATCACAGTGAATGTGCTGTATCTTTCTTTGGTTTCCTGACTATATTAACATGGAAAATTCAGTAGTTGCGTAAAATTAACAGCACAATGTGCTGGCAATAAAAAAAATGTAAAAATGCTGTAAAAATGTTTTTTTTTTTTTTACAGTGAACGGAAAAGTATCTTATTAGAAGCTAGGTCATTGGGATACACCGTTTGCATATTTTTTTTTTTTTTTTTGTATTGTCAGGAAAATATTTTTTTTCTGTTAAAAGTGTCAATTCATACCTGCATTTATATTTATAAAGCAGAGGGGTTTAATATGATTGCCTCAAAATAATGTCATTTTTTTCTTATGGTCATTTTATAGATTCACGCTTGCGAATACACACAGCACCGTTACATTTTGAATAATAATTATTAAGATGCTACTTGACGCAGAATGATATAAATTTAAAAGCAACGTTAAAAACGCCAGAATAAGCAAACATTCAGCAGACTAGTTTCGGTAGCGTTTAGCGTACCGTCTCAGTGCAAAAAATAACGGAAATTTGCTCACTTATATAGAGGAGCAACGTATTTAACTGAAAAGTTCATTAACCAATGGGAAAACAGGAAAATGCGGGTGCCAGCCAATGGAAGAATAGTATAGGTAATGCCACCAGAAATGTGAAAGGAAACGGTTTGAATCAGGCAAAAGAAGAATTTATGAAATATTTCCAGCAACCTGATAAAGAGGGAACAGTGAATTCACTATTAACAATATTGCCATATTTTTTGTAGATATGAAATGCTTCAAGAAAATGAAGTTCGTGTATAGAAGTGGGTTTAGAGATGATTTTGGCTGAATTAAAATTAAAACGGTGATTCATCTCCCAGTAATGTTTATCAATTGAAGATTTATTGGTTTCCTGTTTTTGAATATATTGTTGATGTTCTTCAATACGAAATTTTAAACCCCGTTTGGTCTGTCCAATATAGGAAAGACAGCACTGGCAATTAATGCTATAGATATTCCATGAGTTGTATAACTCAATATGATATTTGACTTTCAAGAGGGTAAGCTTATTCGTAGGGGTAAAAAATATTCTGAAGACATGCTGTCTAAGAATTTTGGCAATAGGAAAGCTGGATTTAGGAAAGAAAGGTAACACAATGCTATTTCTGGAAAGAGAAGGGGACTGATTTGAGTTAGAGGGACGTGGTTGCCGTAGTTTACGTAAAGCATTGTGAATATCTTCGTTTTTAGGATATTGCATTTTTATTTATTTTACCAGAATAATTCCCGTGTTTACCATGGACAAAGCCGGCCTAATCTTCGATTTTTCTAGAAATTTGATAATTTATTCCCAAATTGAAATAATTTAAAATTTAGAAAAATTACGTTTCATTGTAAGAAATTTGCAAAATTTAAAAAAAAAGTTAGTTAAGCATGTTTGAACTCGTATATTTTTGTAATTTCTTGGCATATCCAATTCCAACCTCAATTAGCGCCATGCCGACAATATTCATTTAATTGAAACCTATGGTACGCCTGCATAGGGTTCAACGCCTCTATAACAAACCCTCTATAATAGTATAATATAAATGTTTATATTATGTCAACCGGAAGATTCTGTCGTTTAATGATCTTACACGCCTACTTTTTAAAAATTCAGATTTTTTTCATTGGCACCACGTTTTTGAAATTGTAAAATACCCATTGTTTTGACCTCAATGTGAAATGTGAAGACTATGGGAACTTTACTATTCCAAGAAAGTGGTGCTAATGAAGAAATCGGAATTTAAAAACAGTAGGCGAGAAAGAAAATTAAACGACAGAATTTTCTGGTTGACCTAATATTTATGAAAAATGTAAACACCAACGTCAAAACCTATACTGGTCTTAAAAAATTAAGCGCTTCGAAGATATAGCTGTCAAATGCCTAAAAATATATACTTTGTATTTAAATATATACTAAGCATATCTATAACTTTACACAAACTTCTCAGACAATAATTATTAATGCCATTAGGAAATAAAGTTCGAATTGGTATGCATCGGTCGCATTTGTGAAGATGGGAAAATGCTTCTTATGTATTAACATGAAAATGAGAATTTAGATTATTTGGAAATTTCGGTATATAATAACAAATTCAGTAAAAAATCGCGCCTTCAATTATATTTTTTTCCATATAGTTACTTTCGTACTATATTTGTTATGTTTTAAACCTTTTCGTTTACAACCTTTTTTAAATTAGGTTACGTTCAATCATAGTTGATCAAAGAGTGATTTAAATAATAAAGAATTTATTTTCTCTCGCTAAACAAATAACATCATCATCAAGCACAACCCTGATGGTAAGCTGCAGTGTATCTTGATTTCGCTTATATCAACAATTACTTTACTTTAAAGTTAAATCATAACCATCTTCAGCTTAGAAAACAGTCGTGTTGGAACCTACAGATTAAACAAAACATATTTAGCGCGGCGCGACACCGTGATATTTTTAAGTGCGCAGTGCTGTTTTTAAAGTGCATCGCACTAAATTTTAAATTCTTTGACGATTTTCTTAGAGCACCACGCCAATTTTCCAACAGCTAGGGGTGAATCTGTTCCGAAATGTTTGAAAATTTAAGGCATCGATTTCCGAAAATTTAAAAGAAATAGATCACCAGTCCGCAAAAGAAATCAATCATCAGTCCGAAAATATAGACATAAAAAAATCTTTACTTATTCTTAACAGAAAACTTACATTACGGATATTATTCACTAGTCAATCGTATTTCTGCGAAAATTTATATAGCGAATCCTTATCCTCAGACAAAGGTGCGCAATTTTAAGAATTTTTTTTTGTATGGTTTCGTGGGTGGGGGGGGGGGGTCATTGAGGAGAAGGATAGCGTGCGGTATTGCGCGAATCACGCCCAAAATAGGAGAATCCATCATAATAAAAAAAAGCTGTATGGTGTTTTAATCCCTCTAATTCATTCAGAGACAAGTGATTCTTCCGCGAATTTCTTTAGTTTTTGAGGAAGCCCACGATTTTTTTTTCGGAATTTCTCAAAATCAATTCATTAATTTCTACAAACGATAGAGGATAAATTTCGTGAATTTCGTCAACAATCTCAGATACAAATAGAGATTTTCTTTTATTGGTATTTGAAAAAAATAGCAAATTTATAGAATCACGAATTCAAAGAAATCGCGAATTGCGTCAAACAATTGTTGAAAGAAGTCACAAATTTTCATTAATGATCAAGGGAAAATATCGCCAATTTTGACAATCGATAGTGCAAAAAATCAATTTCATCAATCGATCTATTAAAAAAAGTTGTGAATATCGTCAAGGGGGTGCCGAAAATACGCGAATTTCGTCAAATGTTTGCTCGTAAAAAAAGGTTAATTTCTAGTAACGAATCGCATCGGGTCAGATAAGCCGATTGTTCAACGGGTCGGGGTTTTTTCTTCATTTTTTTTTTACAATGTGATGATTCACAATGTGTGTTTGTGATGATCTTAGTTTTAATTGATAATTTTCTTTGAATTTAATAAAAATACTTAAATGTAGAGTCCTACTAACTGGTCGAGTAACTAGATGTTACAGATGATCTTTTTTTATGATTGTTGAGTTAAGTTCATTTTTGCAATATTGTTCAGATGAATTTGCTTACCAAACTTAATTTTAAGAATTATTTATACTGTTTTTTTCGTCATACTCTTTCTTATGTCTCATGACATATTTTTCCTTCTCTTCTGCTCTAAATTTTTTTAATAAACTCTAGAACCGTTCTGTTTGGTTAATGGCGGATTTTTGACCGAATGTTCACTGATTAATTTCTATTTTATGACTGAATTACGGACATTCATGAAATAAGCCTGATATAGTCTCAGAACATGACTTTTAATCTCTAATAGCACGCACGTAGACTAAAAATTTAAAATTAATGTAATTTTGTATAAGAGTTGGATATTCCCGGGTGTATCTCAATGTTCATTTTTATAATGGCTCTTTGCTGTTTTCTTATTACAAATATTGAGATGATTTTCCAGAACAACATTTCCAGATACAAAGCCCAAACACCTTAAATGTAATATTTTGCGCTTCATAAAATCTACAATTTGATTGTGTAGCCCTATGTTGCTAGTAACCGAAACACTAAAAATATGTACCATTCTTGCACTTTAAATACTCTACATGTTAACTCAAAACCCGCCTTGCTCTGTCCGGGCTCACGGTAACAATCATAAATATCGAGTCTCGGTGCATTCACAGCTGTTTTGGCTCATTCTAAATCAAACTTGCAATCTTCTACCTGCGATAGATGTACCTAGCTATCGCCAACAAACAAACAAACAAACAGACCAATAGACCAAAACTTTTTTTATTTGTACAGATTCTACTAGTGTAACTATCAAGGTAAAAGCTCTATCTAATTTTTTTTTTTTTTACTTTTTAGCTCACAGGCTATAAAAGCCTGAGAGCTAATGTGCCCGTCGGTTCTGCATGTATGTAGGTACGTATGTACGTAGCGCGATAACTCTCGATAAAATATCCGATTTGCCTCAATTCTGTTTCTAGTTTCATTCTGATAAGACCGCTTCACTGACTAGTTTTAGGGATTCATTGTTTAAGTATAAAAAGGGGAACGTGGGTACTAATCCTCCCATTAACTTACATAAATGGGTTTTTCATGCAGAATTATCAGATTTTCTTGAAATTTGTTATGCCGGTTAATTCTGATAAGGCGCTTCCCTGATTAGATTTGAAGGTTCATTGTTTAATATATTGGTTAAATATAAAGGAGGCAACGAAAGACGAATACCCCCTTAATTCAGATAAATAGGTTTTTCTATCCGATTTGTTTCAAATTTGGTACACCGGTTTATTCTAAACGGGAGGAATGAGATGGCTAATACCCCACTTAATTTAGATAAATGGATTTTTCTATTCGACTTGCTTCAAATTTGGTATACCGATTTATTTCGATAATGTGCTTACCTGATGACATTTGGAGGCTCATTGGTTAAGTTTAAAGAAGGGAAACGAGAGTTGGGAAATCCCCTCCTTAACTTATTTTTCGAGAGGCATTATTCTTTGAAATAAGAGTATAATATACAAATAGTTAGAATAGCCTGAGACCTCAATACCATCAGTTTAACTGGGCGCTTTTCTTTTATTTCATAATTACATTGTTACTTCTCTCACTATATATGAGGACTTCAGAAGCCAGGGGATACAAGTGACAAAATTTCGATTTGGAGTAAATTGAGTTCAAAGATAATTGACGTTAAAGTTAAACATCAATAATAATTGTTGAATTGAAGCAGGAAACTGCTGCTTGTTCCACAGTGGTCTTTGAACTCGTATTTCAATAAATGTGAAGAAGAAAGAAAAAATAATGAAATAAAGAATAAAGAGTGCAATTTTCTTTAAATTTATAATTAATCAAAATTGATTATTATTCAGCAAAAGTGATTGATCTCTAAAACACAACACATAATTAGAAAATCACATGTATATCTTTACCTGAAATGAAAGAAGCATATTTCCAGGTCGTCTGTGCACTTAGTTCAATTATTTAAATTTTGTCACTTATACCCCTTTGCTTCTGGTGTCTTCATATATTATTACAAATGTAATCTAAATGCATGCATGACATCCATAATTCTTATTTCCATTAGTATATTTTTTAAGTAACTAAAAATATAATTAATCAGACTACATTATTTTTATTTCGTTTCAAAACTTTTAAATATTAGCCACACATATCATATTTCACCAGTTTATAAAATATGCAATTTTTTTTAATGAAAATCAATCTACAATATTTGTATTCACACACAAAACCAAAATATAGTATTATTTACAAATATTTATCATTTTTAGAATATGGTTCATACGCTTGGTTTCTTATTTATGAATAGGGGTTTCAATTCTATTCAAACTCGTGACTGATTATGACAGGAATTCAATGTTGTCAGTATTCATGTGCGCCAATAGTGAATTGCAAGCATCTCAGTATGCGACCATAAATTACGCTAACTATATATGCCACACTTTATTGACGGAGAAAGTTTGAAAGAGTTCATTATAAATCCTATATAATAAATCATTTTTGAGCGATATTTTTTTCGTTTTTATACTAGACGTGAATAATTTGCAATCGTATAACCATATATACACATCATTATTAACTCATTTTATTTATTTTTTGTATAAAATAGTAAAACCTTAGCAAATAAACTCTACATAGTTTCAAACATATAAGTTTATTGATGTTTATTCATCATCTATTTTTTAGATGTACCACACTAACGAGGTTAATGCGTTCATCAATTCATGTTGTGTGTTTTTTGTATGCGAATCTTTACACACTATGTAGCGTTAAAAAGTATACAGTAGGCAAATGACGTACGGTGAAATTGTACAAATAAATTGATTATCATGTGGTATAAGACATAAAAAAGACTATATTTTGGGAAACACAGTTAAAAAAATACAGTCGTGGAAAAAAAAGGTAAACACCCCTTACTAATTCTGCAAAAAATTATCGTAGAAGAACGTTATTCGTACCACGCGATAGGTAATAATGTATACTTTTAAATGATGTATATAAAATTTGCTTAGGAGTCCATCTACATAGTAATACGAACCATAACTTCATTTTTTTCAATAGCAGTACATATTTCTGACAGCATAAATGAACTCTACATCCTTCAATTAGCCTAAAAACAATTTTTTATACAATTCGTACGATAAGTTTCCTAGAAATTAATTATTTTAAAACGAGCGTAATTTGGGGGCTGTATCCAAATTGAAGTTCGGTACTCGATTGTTGACCGAGAGAGTCTCCTTCTTGATCAAGGCATCTTAAGCGCCACTCATTGAAGACTGCTAGATTACATGATTGCATTAGAAATTTCAAAATACCTAGTCGCTTCAATCATAGACGGTTAAACCATCATTTTTCCGTTTTAGGTGCGTTCGTAATTATATAAATACGTAGCACCTATAGTCGTCGTTCAGTCCGTCCGTCCGCCCGTCCGTCTGTCCGCATATAACAGAGCAAAAACTACCCAACCGAATGGTCTGAAATTTTTAATGAATGATTTTTGCAAAATTTTGTCGAGCCATTTCAAATTTTATGAAAATCGGATGCATAGTTTAATTACAGGGACAGTCAAAAGTTTTTCTTTACATTACGGCCAATGGGAAAAATTATTGCTAATGCATTTTAATGATGTTACAGCCTTCCGAATGGTCTGAAATTTTAAATATATAATTGTTTCAAAATTTTGTCGAGCCATTTGAAATTTTAGGAAAATCGGATGTATAGTTTAATGACAGGGACAGTCAAAAGTTTTCCGTTACATTATGGGGAAAGGGAAAAAAATATTGCAAGTGCGTTTTAATGATGTTACAGCCTTCCGAATCGTCTGAAAATTTAAATATATAATTGTTGCAAAATTTTGTCCAGCCATTTGAAATTTTATGAAAATCGGATGCATAGTTTAATTACAGGGACAGTCAAAAGTTTTTCTTTACATTACGGCCAATGGGAAAAAATGTATTGCAAGTGCATTTTAATGATGTTACAGCCTTCCGAATGGTCTGAAAATTTAAATATATAATTGTTGCAAAATTTTGTCGAGCCATTTCAAATTTTATGAAAATCGGATGTATAGTTTAATTACAGGGACAGTCAAAAGTTTTCCGTTACATTACGGGGAATGGGAAAAAAAATTATTGCAAGTGCATTTTAATGATGTTATAGACTATGCACTTATGAAATTAAAAAATATATATATTGACCCAGGTAAAAAAGTCAGCAAAAAACCTTTAAAAAAAACATTCAGGAAAACTGAAGGTATTTCGGACAAAAAAATCTGCGGGTTTCCTTTAGGCAAAAAACCTGAATTAACCCCCCACTTTTTTTGTCCGAAATACCTTCAGCTTTCCTTTAGGTAAACAAACCTGCGCATTCCCTTACCATGTTGTCCGAAATACCTGAAGTTTCCCTTTAAGTAAAAAACCCGTGTCTTCTCTTTACATAAAATCATGTAGTATCACTGTACAGCCTGCTTTTGTCTTAAATAACAGTGGTTTTCCTGAAAGATAAGCCAGTGAAGTGGTAGAAGGAACACTGGAGGTGCATAAAATAAATAAGTGATCACAGGCCGTTCCAACAATGTCACAAGGTGTGCTGGCAAAATTGATAAAAGTGCCTCCTCAGGGGGGGATGCAAAGAGGGGTCAGGGACATCAGATGTGTATAACATGAACAATTAGTTATAGGCCATTCCAACACTATGTCATATGAGGCGTTTCGACAAAATTTAGAAAACAGCCCCCTCAGGGGGGAGCAAAGTGGGCGGAGGGACATCAGATGTGCATAACATGAATAAGTGCTCACAGGCCTTTCCTACAATATGTCACATGAGGGGTGTCAGCAAAATTTAGAAAAGAGCCCCCTCGGGGGGAGCAAAGTGGGGGCAGGCACATCGGATGTGTATAACATGAATAAGTAGTCACAGGCCGTTCCGACAATATGTCACATGAGGGGTTTCGGCAAAATTCAGAAAACTGCCCCCTCAGGGGGGAGCAAAGTAGGCGGAGGGGCAACAGATGTCCATAACATGAATAAGTAGTCCCAGGCCTTTCCGACAATATGTCACATGAGGGGTTTCGGCAAAATTTAGAAAACTGCACCCTGAGGGGGGAGCAAAGTGGGCGGGGGGGCATCATATGTGCATAACATGAATAAGTGGTCACAGGCCTTTCCTACAATATGTCACATGAGGAGTGTTAGCAAAATTTAGAAAAGTGCCCCCTCAGGGGGAGCAAAGTGGGGGCAGGGACATCGGATGTGTATAGCATGAATAAGTAGTCACAGGCCGTTCCGAAAATGTGTCACATGAGCGGTTTCGGCAAAATTTAGAAAACTGCCCCCTCAGGGGGGAGCAAAGTAGGCGGAGGGGCAACAGATGTGCATAACATGAATAAGTAGCCCCAGGCCTTTCCGACAATATGTCATGTGAGGGGTTTCGGCAAAATTTAGAAAACTGCCCCCTGAGGGGGAGCAAAGTGGGCGGGGGGCATCAGATGTGCATAACATGAATAAGTGGTCACAGGCCTTTCCTACAATATGTCACATGAGGGGTGTTAGCAAAATTTAGAAAAGTGCCCCCTCAGGGGGAGCAAAGTGGGGGCAGGGACATTGGATGTGTATAACATGAATAAGTAGTCACAGGCCGTTCCGACAATGTGTCACATGAGGGGTTTCGGCAAAATTTAGAAAACTGCCCCCTCAGGGGGGAGCAAAGTAGGCGTAGGGGCAACAGATGTGCATAACATGAATAAGTAGCCCCAGGCCTTTCCGACAATATGTCACATGAGGGGTTTCGGTAAAATTTAGAAAACTGCCCCCTGAGGGGGGAGCAAAGTGGGCGGGGGGCATCAGATGTGCATAACATGAATAAGTGGTCACAGGCCTTTCCTACAATATGTTACATGAGGGGTGTTAGCAAAATTTAGAAAAGTGCCCCCTCAGGGGGAGCAAAGTGGGGGCAGGGACATCGGATGTGTATAGCATGAATAAGTAGTCACAGGCCGTTCCGACAATGTGTCACATGAGCGGTTTCGGCAAAATTTAGAAAACTGCCCCCTCAGGGGGGAGCAAAGTAGGCGGAGGGGCAACAGATGTGCATAACATGAATAAGTAGCCCCAGGCCTTTCCGACAATATGTCATGTGAGGGGTTTCGGCAAAATTTAGAAAACTGCCCCCTGAGGGGGAGCAAAGTGGGCGGGGGGGCATCAGATGTGCATAACATGAATAAGTGGTCACAGGCCTTTCCTACAATATGTCACATGAGGGGTGTTAGCAAAATTTAGAAAAGTGCCCCCTCAGGGGGAGCAAAGTGGGGGCAGGGACATTGGATGTGTATAACATGAATAAGTAGTCACAGGCCGTTCCGACAATGTGTCACATGAGGGGTTTCGGCAAAATTTAGAAAACTGCCCCCTCAGGGGGGAGCAAAGTAGGCGTAGGGGCAACAGATGTGCATAACATGAATAAGTAGCCCCAGGCCTTTCCGACAATATGTCACATGAGGGGTTTCGGTAAAATTTAGAAAACTGCCCCCTGAGGGGGGAGCAAAGTGGGCGGGGGGCATCAGATGTGCATAACATGAATAAGTGGTCACAGGCCTTTCCTACAATATGTTACATGAGGGGTGTTAGCAAAATTTAGAAAAGTGCCCCCTTAGGAGGAGCAAAGTGGGGGCAGGGAAATCCGATGTGTATAACATGAATAAGTAGTCACAGGCCGTTTCGACAATATGTCACATGAGGGGTTTCGGCAAAATTTAGAAAACTGCCCCCTCAGAGGGAGCAAAGTAGGCAGAGGGGCATCAGATGCACATAACATGAATAAGAGGTCACACGTCTTTCCAACAGACATGACAGGTGTCGGTAAAAGTTAGAAAAGTGCCCCTCTTTGGGACTAGTATTGTGCCCCCCCCCCTTGAAATTTTTATATATTACAAATAATATTTATCGAAAGGCTCCGTAAAAAAATTCAATCTAAAATGATGAAAATACTGCAATAAAAAAAAAATCGGAAAAGTAAGACATAATAAAATTCCCCAAAGCATAATATGATTATAAATGCGCCATACATTGACTTCACTGCAGAACATTTCAAATTTTCATTTTCACGAAAATCCACCATTCAATTGTAGGAAAAATTGCGAAATTTGTCACTCAATGGCAAGGAAAAAAAAAAAAATGGCAAACTCTTTAATCGTTTATTTAAAAAGATTGCAAAATTCATCAATCGGTCGCAAGAAAACTCGTTCAATTCGTCAGTCATGGGGAACAATTAATGAAATCCTTTAGCTTGCTGTGGAAAAACATACAAAATTCGACGAACAGTTGCGAGAAAAAAATCCACGATTTTCGCCAATCGGTTGCAGGTAAAAAAAACGCAAAATTTGTCAGTGCACCTCTAGAAGAAACAGCGAAAAAAAAACTACGATCTTCTCTAATCGTTCGCAAGAAAAAGCCTCAAAATTTGCTATGTTAAAAGGAAAAATTCGTGAAAATTGTCAATCGGTTGCGGTTAAAAAAAAAATCGTGAAGATTGTCAGAAGAATCTGCGAAATTCGTAGATCAGTAGCAGAAAAAAACTCACGACTTTCTCCAATCTGTGTCAAGACTTGCTTACTGGTTCAAGGGAAATATCGCAAAATTTTAAAATCGGTTACAGGAAAAAAAAAAAGTGAAATTCGTCGGTGTATTATCGAAAAAAAAATAGAATTAGTCGATCAGTCATGCAAAAAAACCCCATGAAGATTTGGCCAATCAGTCGCAGAAAAGCGACAAAGTTCACCAGTAGACCGTGAGAAAATAATCACGATATTCACCGATCTGTCGCAGTAGAATGCGAAATTCGTCGATCGGTTGCAGAAAAAAAGGATTTTTTACCAACCGTTTACACGAAAAAGAGAAAAAATTTGCTAATCAGTAAAAAGAAAATATAATGAAATTCGCTTATCAGTCGCATGTAAAAAAAACTCTGAAGTTGTCAGAAAATTCACGAAATTCTTCGATCAGTCGTGGAAAAAACCAACGATTGTTTCCAATCTGTCGCAAGAAAAAATTGGAACATTTGCCAATCAGTCTTCGGTAAAAAAACATGAAATTCATGGATTGGTCGTGTGAAAAATAACTACGATTTTCGCCAAAAAGTTAATGAAAAATATCACAAAATTCACCCACCTGTCGTGGTTAAAAAATGCGAAATTCGTCAATGAATTGTGGAAAATATATCAAAATTCTTCACCCAATCGCAGGAGAAAAATTGTGAAATTCATCGATTTGGTCAGAGAAAAAAGGCCAAATTCGCCAGTTGACAGAGGGAAAAATCTGAAATAATTCGAAAATCATCAATCGATTGTTGGAAAAAAACCCCGCTAAATTACCATTCGATTAGGGGGGGGGGGGGGAGAAATTACAAAATTCACCAATAATTTCATTCGCGTGAGTATGTCAGGGTTTTATGAAATGTCTTTTGCATTTCTATAAAAGATGCAATTGCACTTCATATATAAAGAAAATTTTCCTGTGACTTTTTTTTTAAAATTCACACAGAACATTTGATTAGCTGAAGTACATTGCAGAACATTGCAAAGTATTCAGCTTTGGGAATGAAATTCTTTGATCAGCCGCAGAGAAAATCTGTGAAATTCAGTCAGCGACCATATGAAAAAAAAAAAAAATTCAACAACTGTTTATGGGAAAAAATGAAGTTTGTTGATTAGCTAAGAAGAAAATCGGCAAAATTCATAAACCGGATATGTGAAAAAAATCACACGAGTTTTGCCAATCAGCCGCAAGGAAAAATGCAATATACGCCAATCGGTATGGTTTAGATGTATTATAATCCCGCATTTGCCATCTTTGATTTTTTTCTTGCATGAAAACTCCTTTTTCGCCAAGTAGTAAATGTCGCCAATGGTTAAATATTGTTGATAGATTAATATAACATTGAAAAAACTGAAATATAATCATTATAACTATTAATTAAAAAACATTTTTAATTCACGCCAAGAAAATAATCCAAGATGGCAGATGTGGGATTACAAAACATTTGTTCTGAAATAAAATATCACAAAATTTATCAGTTGGTTGCGGGGAAAAAATTGCAAAAATTCTCATTGAATCACCTGAAAAAAAACTGAGAAATTCAACCGTCGATTAATGGGGAAAAAAAAATCTAGAAACCCTTCAGTCGATTGCTTTAAAATATTGTGAAATTCGTCAATTGGTCACAGGAAAACAACATGAAATTCAGCAGGCAATCATGAGAAACAATCGTGAAATTTTACAGTTGGCTGCAGAAAAAAATGTGAAATTCGTCAAACAGTTACAGGAGAAAAACATAATTCGTCAGTCAACAGGGAAGAAAATCAAGAAATTTCATCAGTTGCAGGAAAATATCACAAAATTAAAAAGGTCAAAATAAAAAAGGACTAAATGCAAAATATTTTCAGTGAACAAGGTTCTTGAGTGTTTTTTTTTTTTTTTAAGTGTCCAGCTGGCAGTAATTTTTTTCTAGAGTCCACACTGTTGAAGGCATTTTTAATATAATTGTAGAATAAAATGAAATAAGTGATTACTACTCTATTGTTATTCATACTGCTTAATATGTTTCTGAATAATTAATTTGTTAAGACAGTGTTATCATTGTGAATTTGTATTTTTTTTTTTTTTAATTTACATTTGCTTATGGATATTTCTTTTAAAGAAGATTTCAATATAAAAAAGAATGCAGGTGTGCATTTTTATTATCTGCCTCTTAAATAGGAAAAAAAAAAAAAAAAGAAAAAAAAAGAAAGAAAGAAATCTTGTTTTTCACCCTTTTATGATATGAATCCATGTATATTAGCATTGAGTCTAAGCCGCTTTAGCAGGGCGCAGCGCCGGCAGCCTTTTTTTTTTTCTTTTTTGTGCATGGCAAAGCTCTTTTAAACCCTTCTGCTCTTTTTAACACTTCCTATGCTCCCTGTGGCAATTCAACTGATCGCGGTAAAATATCGCAAACTCTAGGGACTCTAAACAAACCAGTTCAAAATATTTTTGTGAATAATGTACAAGTGTGCCCTTTTTTAGAATAGGGGAGAGTTGGGAGGAGTGGGACAGATTTCACAATTTATTTTTTAATTCACTACTTATGTTTTACCAAGAGTATAGCTTATAAAAATCTAATAGTATGTTACTTAAGCTATGTTTAAAAAATACAAACGCTGTGAAATACAAACAACTGGCTTTTATTTGCACGTTTTAAAATGTTAACATTTTTGTCCCACACCAAATGTGATAAACTCCTTATCACTGTCTATATCCTCAACTCTGCCAATATAATAAACAACTGTCTTCTTCGTCAAAATTTTAACAATTACAAAGTCATTTATCCTAATTTTGGATCATCAGTTAACCAATCAAATTCTTCAGCAATTTCATTATCATTGTGAGTAATCAAATCAAAAGTCTTCATCTGTAGAGTCATGCAACAAAAATTTCCCATCAATGGAATCATCAGATAATTCATTTGCTTTTTTCTGTTTCTTCCTTTTCACCTTAAGAGTTTTCTTTTTACACAATCTCTTCTGCTTTTTATCAGCGGCTATTTTTTCAATTTCTTCTTTTTCTGGTGTGTCAGTGATGATTTTTTTATCTTTCCTTTTTTCTGTCTTTCTTTATAGTTTTTGTGGAAATGCTTTGGGATAAGGGTGCATATCGGAAGGACTCAAAGGTGTTTGAGAACATGTCCCATTCCTCCCTCTGCTGAATATTTTTTAAAAAGGCTTATTATATATATCATGCTACATTTATGCTTTATTTGGCTGCTAGTTTACAAACACTATATCTTTAAGTTTATTATACAATTATAATATTTTTATTTTAAATATAATATAATTGAAAAAAATCATTGAAAGAATAAGAATTTGTACTTACTTCTGAGGTATGAAAATAAAATTTTCCCTTTTAAATACAAACAATAATACAGCTGGTGTAACAATTAGAATCAAACATGAAGCTATAGATGCTTTATCTAGTGGACAAACTAGAACTTAATTCTAACAGTTATTTTGGACATAAATGCTGCTGTCCCACTCCTCCCACTGTCCCATTCCTCCCAACTCTCCCCTAGTGTTTCCTTTTTGAAAAATTCCCTCCCGGCAGTCCTTTTTTCTAGTCAACACTGCATATGTAATGTAATATTAATGTTAAAAAAATGAAGGAGTCACGTAATAAAAATGCACACTTTTTACACGATTAAATCAAGTTCACAAAAAGATCTAAAAACAAATATAAAAAACACCAACTGACCAGTAGTAGAATTGACATAAAAAAGCCACTGGTCCCAAGGAACAGTAAGCATGAGAATTTATTTGTCCACATTCATCACTGGTCTGCTACATAAAATTCTATTTCATCCCTTTAACCCTTTGAGTGACAATTAATTACTTCATCTGACTAAGATTTAATCGAATTTTCTTTGTTTTTTTAAATAAAATAAAGTTATGCGATATGTGTTTAGTTGCAGTTTTGGCAGGGAGAGGAAAGTTTATGTTTACCTGTCAGAGAGAAGGGGGGAGTTACTGGTCCTGCAGATTACAAAATTTTTCAAATTAGTGGTCCAATTGAATTTCTGGTGGTACAGAACAGTCCCAGCGGACCCCCAAGGAAATCGAATGCTGAACTGACAGTGAATAATATGACTTTTTAAATATTTACTACTCAAAAACATATTAAGCAATATGAACTGAACAAGCACAGAATGAAATCAGTTATTTCTTTTAAGCCTGTAAATGATAAAAGTAACAATGCAAACAAGAAAAAATTACACAAATAAAATTTACATACACAATAAAACATGCGAATCTGCTCAAAACATGGAAGATTCTCACCCATTACAGAACAGTCCTTTTTAATAATTGTTTTGTACACACGGGAGGTAAACGCAGGGATCGATCCAGGCAAAATTTGAGGGGTTTTTTAGGGCCCTTTCACAAAAGTCTATTTAATAAAATAGGCCCCATCACAAAAATAAATATTATAAAATGAGCCCCTTCACAAAAATAAATTTAATAAAATGGGCTCCTTCACAAAAATAAATTTAATAAAATGGGCCGCTTCACAAAAATAAATTTAATAAAATGGGCCCATCCTCAAAATTCCTTTTAATAAAATAGGCCCACTTCATAACATCTTTTGCATATAAACTATTTTAAATATGTAATTAGTAAATAAAACCAGGTAATGCGAAACAAAAACCTTAACCGAAATTTAAAGAAGTTTCTGTTAATAAATTCTTGATCCGAGTTTGAGTTACTGGATTTCAACTATAGTTACAAAATATTACTTTTCACAAAAATAAATTTTAATTTTCACATAATGGAACCCAAGAATAAAAACCTGCATCGACCCCTGTTTGTTAAAGGCCCCAAGAATCTATATATAATTTTTAATGATGTTATGCACTATAGAACAATATTATTGCTCTAAATTTGTCTTTAAATGTTTTTTTGTGAAAAAATTACTTTATTTAAAATAATTATACACATGTAAAGAATTTTAAAATTATTTTTCCCATATTTCATATTCTGTATTATAAATTATTCTACAATATATAATTTTTTTTAAATTAATTTTATGAGTCGATATTGCAGCTAGTGACATTAAACCGCGCTAAAAGATTTGCCAGAGATATTACACCTCCACTGAGTATTAATCAAGCATCTATGTTCCTAAAAAGATTATAGCTGCTTGATTTTTAAAGAAACCAAATTACTTACTCATAAAATGATATTCCAATACAGTGATCTGCTTAGAAAGAACTTAGGTCCTTTAAAGGACCCTTCACAAACTTTTTCCCCTCAAAACAAGGGCCCTTCACAAAACGTTTCCACCTCCAAACTGAGCTTTTTACGAGTTTAATTATCAAGAAGTAATTTAATCCTTCTATCACTTTTATGCATAATGGAAATATATGCATATATCTTCTTAAAAGTATAAACAAGAAACTGCACATAACGATTCTTTTAAATTCAGAAAATTATGACTAGGTTTTTCCCAAAAATAAAAAGACGTATTAATGAAAATATCAAAAAATAAAATAGTTCTCTCTAGGATGTATTTGAAAAGTGAAGTGTCACGCCGTTTTTAAAACTGAGAGATTTGTATCGCTATTATTTTAAAAAATAGTAAAAATTCATCTTTAGTCATACACGAAGATTTCTTGTAAAACATTATTTCCATACCACAGTATTTCTATACGTGGCGATCTGGTTTATCGAAAGTGGTTAGTATCGCATGAATGGCTGAATACAAAGTACCAAGCTATAATATTAAAATAAGTATAATACAAGGCTCACTTATACCTCTCTTACGGCTATATATATATCCATTTAAAAATTAATTAAAATGTGACTAATATACAGATAAAAAGAGCCCTGCAAAAAGGAAAAATAGAATAACAAAACGACAGCGTAACGACTGCTCCCGCTTATTTTCCGAGTGGCGGAAAAGTAAACATGCTTTCTGTGTGTTGAGTTGATAACTTCCTTCTCATTCTCCCATGACATGGAGTCAGAAATACAGCTACATGAGGGCTGCTGTCATCTCGAGGGCCCGGGTTCGAGTCCCTGGGTAAGACATGGATGTAATTGTGTATGTCCCATTGTAGTTATATAATATATGTAATGAAAAATAAAAATTGTTGTGACTTGTTGTTGTTTCTATGTATAATAAGGATCATTCGAGGTGACAGCCATTGTAGCTATAGGCCCCAAAGCATTCTCCACCTCGGTGGACTTCAAATGTTAAATTACAGCTACATGATCAAAAATCAAATGTTGCAACGAAAACTTTGTTTTTGAAGAAGTAACTTTTCTAAAGACTGGAATTCACGCCTGATAGAGGATAAGGGCAAATTATGCATGTAATAACCCCACCTATATTTTTCAGCTTTAATCGTGGACGCTACCAAAATGAGGAAAGGGGGGGGGGACCCTGCCCCTCCCTAGATTTTAAAATTTAAGTAACTAGATATTTCTTTTTGTTATGTTTTCAAAAACAATATAAAATGTATTATTTTCGAGTAACTAAATTAAAAGAGCCTCTTTTCTTTAATGTCAGTTGTGCAAAATTCTTAGTTTCTTTTTTAAAGAGGTGCTGTTTGTGTTGTTTTATGATGGCCAATTGTCTACACTTGGGATATTGGGCCGAAGGGGGGTTGCCTGGGGTCTTTCAAAGGGAAGCTAATCCGTATTTAAGCAAAGAAATCCAAGGTTCGAAGAAAACCACGAAAAAAACTCCGAACGACTAGGCCGACGGGCGCGATTGGGTTCGAACCCAGCATCTCCCGTCTACCAGCTTTGAGAGCAGAACCTCTCGGCCACTGGTGGAGTGGTTTTGAAGAGGAACTAAGGATTTTGAGCTAGGACGACAGGAGTGGCATGGTGGAAGTGGGGTGGCGGGGGGGGGGGGGGAGCGGAGTGCATTGTATCCCTTCCTGCATTTTGAAATTTAATTAACTAAAATTTCTTTCTTTTTTTTGTCTGATTTAGAAGAGCACAGTAAAATATATTCTTTTCGAAAAACTTAAAATGAAAAACTAAATAAGATATTTTTAGAAAAGGGAGAAGGGAAATTGAGGGCCCTCGTTAGATTTTGAAATTTAACTAAAATATTTTTGGTGCGTGTTTGAATACGATTTTAAATATTAATGAAAGGGACTTTGAAATAATTTGGAGATTTTTTTTTTTTTTTTTTTTTGGGGGGGGGGGTGCATTTTTTGTACGTGTTAGACTTCGAAGGGTTATATTTTTACTGGTGGTAATTTAAGAGAAATTTATGACAAATTTTAGGATAAAAAGGGGACTTTGAAATACTTTCGTGATTATTTTTTTTCGTTTTAGGGGGAATATTTTGAGATTGAAATTTTTGAGCTTGTTAGAGTTAGAGGTGAAATTGTTACTGGTTATAATATTAGAAAAAATTGTGGCAAAATTAAGGTCAAAAAGGGCTTCGAAAAAATTTCGTGATTTGTTTTTCTTTTTAGGGGAATTTTCGGAGATTGAAATTTTTGAGCGTGTTAGAGGTGATATTGTTGCTCGTAATAACTTCATAAATGGGGTAATTAAAAATTTTAAGTAGTAGACTCTTCAAAATAATTTCGAGATTTTTCTTTCTTTTTGAAGGGATTTGTAGGGAATTAAAAAATACTGTTTTAAATGGTAATTAAAAATCTCAACGAGGGGGACTTTTATTTCTAGAATGGGATTTTTATATCGCTATTTAAAATGGTAATTTTAAATATTAATTAGAAATTTTAACGAGGGGGAGTTAAGAATTTTTGACTGAACCGGAGGAAGACGTTAGATTTCCGGGAATTATCTAATATATTAATTTCGAAATAAATTAAAAATATTAATGAGGAAATGCGGGCATATCAAAATCTTAGATACCATAATGTGCAATAATAAAACCTTTAAGTAAAACCTTCATGTTACCTGGTAAAGAAACAATTTCCATTTTCCTTCAACATACCTCATGTGATTTCACGAAAATCTTCTACGTCATTGAAGGTAATTTGGAGGTTATAACTTACAGAAATAAACCTGTATGAAATCTTTTAAAAAGAGGTATACTTCTCTTAAGATAACCTTTAGTTTTCATTTGCCTTAAAGATACCCGTTGAAACCTTCAAAATGGCTGCAAAATCTCAAAATTTTTAAAGGTTTTTCTCTGATTTTTTTACCTGGGGAGTACAATATAGGGTACAAAAAATAATTATAAAACTAGTTATAGTACGAACGCACCTCATTTGCCACGTTTGACGAGCAATTTCCGACTTGTTTAAGTATAATTTGATAACTACTTGGAAGAAAAATGTAAAATTTTGGATTTCCATAAAGCAGAACTTAATAAATCTAAATCCATAAAAAAAAATTGTAGATTGCAATTCATAATTTTTTCGAATATTAATTTCATAATTGATAATTCATATCATAAAATTATAAAAATTGCAAATTCAACGCATTTATGTTTTGGTATTTTAGTATTATTGCTATACAAAAAATTAGCAAATTAGCAGTATAATTTCAGGAGAATCTAATAAAAATAAGAAAATGTAATTTAACTTTAGAAGCACCAAATTTTGAATGTTTATAATCCAAAATCTTATCATTCAAATGACTTGAAAGTTGGTGTCTAGGCATAATTTGAACCAAAGATTTGAAATATCTTCTTAAAATTGGGTATTGCCATTGAAAAAAATGAAGCTATGGTTCGTTTTAATATGTAGATGGCTCTCTAAGCAAATTTTATACGACATATACATCATTTAAAAGTAGACTTTATTTCCAATCGTTCGGTACCAGTAAATTTCTTCTGCGATAATTTGTTGAGGAGTTAGTAGGGGGTGTTTACTTTTTTTTCCACGACTGTACATTTTTCCTCTGAATGTTATTTATACGGGTTATAGTATTCTAACTAAGTGAAAAAGTTTCCAGGCTGGGGACCCACTAACATTTTGCTAAAGCTAACAACGATCTACCTACTGAGCTATCCTAGACAAATCTGGCAGACTAAATTCACGCAGACCACCTTTTGATATTGACTACAATTAAAGGAACCTTAGTGAATTGTGTCCTTCAGATTTTTCCAGGACCGACTGGTCGAGCATTATCAGTTGGTATCGTCTTATCTGCTTTTACAAAAGCTCAATATTTTAAATCTTGGATTGGACACATTTTCAGTCAGCTGGTAAATTACGACTTTTATATTTATTTACCAACTAGCTAAAGCACCCGGCGTTGCCCGGAATTTTAAGAATATTTGTTTTGAAAACTTAACTTCAAAATTAAACATGTAATATAAAATAAAAAGAGCTGAAGCAATAAAGTCATCTTTATTTCAGTTGTGTAAATTCTAATATACATGTATACACATGTATACACGCATGTATATATATAAGGTCAGTCTGCCTAAATGAGACACGATTTCCCGTAGTTTTGTCGCATTTTGGCTATATTTGGGATTTTATTATATAAATGTATATTTTATTAACCAACAAATTACTGAATACTGTACCTTTAGAAAAAAACTAACTTATTTTGTAAAAATTTAATAATTATCTGTTGTATAAAACCACAATATAGGATTGTCGCATTTAGGTCATTTTTGTCGAATTTATGGCAGCTAAAACCGAAATGCGACGTTCATAGTCCTAAATGTGATAATGCATTTTATATATGACAATTCATCTGAAAAAGTTCATTTAACGATTAACTGCTGTGACAGAAAATTGCTATATTACAACGGTGAGCGGTCTGTGAAACCATTTAATTGTATGATGAGTAAAATGCGCGATTAACTCATAAAATACTGTTTTTACACTAAACTGTTTGTACAGTACTATTTCTAATAAAATTTCGATTTTTCAAACGTTTCAAACAATAGTACTAGGCTCCAATTGAAGCAAAATTTCGCTGTATCGATAATTAAACTGAAAATTAAAAGTTAAACTGTGAACATTTTAAAAAAGCAGTTAAGGGTTAACTGTAATTATTTTTTGATTTAATTAACCCTTAACTGCTGTGGCAAAAATTGTTGCATAACTAGTGTGAGCGGTCCCCGAGATCGCTTGATTAAAAGATGAATGAAAGTCTCTATTAACTCACAGGGTACTGTTTTTGTACTAAAATTTAAGTACAGGACTATTAAAATTAAACTTTTCAATATTATTTTTGAAATATTTATAACGGCGCAGCACCGTGCTGTGTGTCAATTTTACACTGTTAATATGCAAAAGTTATTTGAATGCTGCGTATAATGCCTAATATAAATAACCCTCAAATAAATAAATGCGTTGCTAATATAAAAAGCTCTCATCCCTCTTTTCCAAAGAGCTATGGCCATAACTACAATTAAATGATTGCCGTAGAAAACATCGTTTAAAATTCGTGAAATTCGGGAGTTAATATTAACCCATAATTTATACGCCAGTGCGATTTGGGTTTCCGTAACTTCTACTCCGCATAAGTTTGCTGACAGTCTGGTGATAATGAAATATAACTATATGATCCATATACGAAATTTAACAAGGAATCCAAATGGAATATTTGATTTTATCAAAATTCTTACTTTTTGAATGAAAAATCCGCATTAATTAAAGACGCCGACATTTCTGTCGGTGCGAATTGACAGTGTGGAGCTTACGAGTTAACCTTTAACTGATGTTACCGGTCTCTCAGACAGCGGCTTTTTTCAATTTTTTAGTTTAACTTGCAATTTTCAGTTTAACCACAAACACTACCGACATTTTGTTCCTTTTGAAACTTTAGTACTATCACCAGAGACTTTTGAATAGGTGAATTTTAATTATAACAGACCTGTGCAAAAAGTTTAGCACAAAAACACCATCCTATGAGTTAATCGTGCATTTTATTCATATTTCGATGTAGCCGTCTCACAGACCGCTTCAGACTTGTTATGTGACAATTTCTGTGACATCAGTTAAAGTTTAAAAAAGTATATATAAGATATTTATAATATTGTTAACTAGACTGTTTATTGCATATAACTTTATTATAAAATGTCACATGATAAATATATCAGTCTTAGAAATAGGTAAAATCGTACAATATTTCTTATAATTCTGATTAAGCCAAAGAGAAGCTCTGTGCCTGATATTCTGTTGCACTCCCCCCCCCCCCCTTTCCCCTCTTCATTTTTTCTGCACTTTCTCAAAAAAAAAAAAATAACATTTTTTGTACTGAAAAATACGTATATGAAAACAAATATTCATTTAGATAAACATGGTTTTATTTATTTTTTATCTATTACTAATTTAAAAGTAGAAAATGTCGATTATAACGAATAAAAGGTAAAAACAGAATTAAAATATCAGATTTTATAAAAGTGCTAACAAAAATTATGACTCCTAAACCAGGGAATAACTCAGTTGCATCAAGTTTTAATCGGAGACAGTATTTATACTACCGAATGGTATAATATTGGTAAAACTAACTTTCTTAACCGCATTAAAATAAACATAAATTGTTTTCAATCTGCACAAGATTTTCCAGAATTTTCATTATGTAAAATTATTGCAAATTCCTTAATCATATGTTCATATTATGTTAGTGGAATAGACAATGCATTTCTTACACCTTTTTTTTTATTGAAAATTTTAAAGAAGCGTATTTTTCTTTTTTGATCGTCTTAAAGACATATTTAAACAGCTGGTTAAAGAAAAACATTAATGGAGGATTATACTGGCTCAACACAGCTTAATTAAACATAAAATTTGATTGAAATATCATTTTAACACAATATATACAAAATCCCATACAAACTTCTACTTTAATCTTCTAAATTTTTCGCCGCATTTACAACTATATGTATGTAGCTATTAGGCACAGGCTGAAAAGAAGCTTTCCTAAATGCGTAGTCAACTTCAAATTCTAAACCGGAAACTGGTCGCCTTTTCTTTAGTTTAACTGGTCTGGTAACTGAAACAGACAACGTAGCTCTTGAAGTTTATATAGTTATTTGATCTTCAAAGTTAAAAAATAAAAACCGTCAGCCACTTTCGGGAATTTTTGTCGCATTTATGAAACAATGGGGCGATGTAAAATGAACGATGTGTATTTGATTGGAAATTTCTTTAAAAAAAAAAAAAGTTTTACATGCAAAAAAATGTTTCGGGTTTTGTTTATGAAGTTCGTTCATTATATAGCATTTATTTACGATTCTGGCATTAAGATTTTATGTAAACGAACATTCGGACTGACCTTATATATATATACCGGGTGTCCCAAAAAGGACTGACTGATTTTAAAATTCAATAACTTCCAAACGGTGACAGATATTAAAAAAATTCTTGCAGGAGGGTTAAACATAAAGTCAAATGTTTTTTTACAGTGATTTTCGATTTTAGTTCGAATTACAAACAATAGATGACGCTGCGATCCATAGAGGCTAAATTCAGGCTCGATTTTTGGTACTTCGTGGCCCGGATAATACATTTCCATCTCCTTTGTCTGCACGGAACTAGAGAAAGGACCAAAACTCGAGCCTGTATATAGCGACTACTGCTTACAACGCCATCTATTGTTTGTAATTCGAACTAAAATCGAAAATCACTGTAATAAAACTTTTGACTTTATGCATAACCCTCCTGCAAGAATTTTTTTTAATATCTGTCACCGTTTGGAAGTTATTGAATTTTAAAATCAGTCAGTCCTGTTTGGGACACCCGGTATATATGGAGTAGATTTAAAAATGGAGAAAAAATTTCAGAGAACCTCAGATGTTAAAATATGCCGCCATTTCTATAATTGGTTTTTTATCATGTTACAATACGTTTTTTCAAACTCGTATAACGTATTAATATTTTAATTAATTTTCAGCAGTGAAATTGCACCCGATATTATTTCAATATTAAATACGTGAATTATCACGTTACTTTACTCTTTGATAAAAAAATGTGATAATTCACGTATTTAATATTAAAATAATTTAGGGCGTAATTTCACTGCTGAAAATTTATTGAAAGATTATTAAAAAAAATTAATTATTAAGAAAAATTATTTAGAATTTTCTTTTAAAAAAGATTAAACATTTTGCGTTTTTTTAAAAATTATTTCTTCATATTGTATGCGAAAAAAATGTAATTTTTTGCGAAAAAAAAATAATGTTTTTAATTATTGCTATATATTCTATGCTATAAAAAATGGTTATCGCGTTATTTTATCTTACTTTTAATTTTGCAATTATATTTAACCACTGAAATCTACAATGGCACAGATTGAAATATTTAAAGAAAAATTTCAGTTCATCCCCAACGAAAATATTCTTTTGTGTTATATCTTTATTAAAGTTGCAAAATGACCGTGAACGAAAGATAATGATCTGTTTGAATAAGTACCTTTATCATCATTAAAAGAGGTTTTACCATCTGTTTTCAGATTTAAAACCCAAATAATTGAATTTAATCCTTTTTTGCTTTAAATATTTTTTTGAAATGCGTCATCAAGAAAATTTTATTTTATACACACTTGTAACTCTTAATTTAAGGCTAAAAATTACACCTTGTGCATTAGATCAAATAAGATCAATCAAAGGAAACACAAAGCATTATAAGCATAGAATAAACTTTGTGCGAATTGTACTAAAAAGCTAAAATCTTAAATAACGATTTTTACGCACAAATAACGTACAGAAACGATAAAAATAGTCATACGATCGTTTCGGGAATTCCAAGATCCCCTTCCTCCGTGGAAAAAAAAGAAAAGAAGAAATAAAGTGGATTCGAGGAACCCCTCGTCTATAGCCCCGAGAACTGGCTTATGGAATGATTGAAAAAAGCCGAAAATAGAGTTTATATATCCCAAAGAAATGACGTAATTGAAAATGTAACTCAATTTTTGATCTAGACTTTTACGAAGCTCACTATATTCATAAACATACTTCCATGTTAGTAAATGATATGACCAGCACCCCCTTTCTTTCACCAGTGTGGAGAGATCCTGCGCAGTGACTCTTTTTCAGTTGGTTTCTGTTCAATTACGTAATTTCTTTGGGATATATAAACTCTCTTTTCGGCCTCTTTCAATCATTCCATAAGCCAGTTCTCGGGGATATAGCCGAGGGGTTCCTCAAACCCACTTTAATATTTTTTATTTTTTTTTTTTTAAATCCGAACCGATCGTATGAGTATTTTTATCGTTTCTGTACGTTATTTGTGCGTAAAAATCGTTGTTTAAAATTTTAGTTTTTTTTTTTTTTTTTTTTTTTTTTTTTTTTTTTTTTTTTTTTTACAAAGCATTATCTATTTATATAAAATCCAAGTCTCTGTGTGTCCCTCACGATTCCGGTAGGACCACCTCATTGAAATGAGTAATTGTTGAAAAATACTAATGCAGCGTTACCACAGTAGCGCCAAATGTTGGCCAACTTGGCAATAGCTGGCTGATTTGGTGAAATTCCCATTTATAACTATTAATCTTTCATAAAGGCGGTCACCAAAATTTAATTTAAACTCCGCTCTTTTAAGATATTTTTTCAAAATCTATGGGTGAGAATTTAAAGTACATCTTTACATCTTCCTCCCGATGCTACTAACAAAATAACCGCCAATAGACGACGCTGTACTGTATGAGCTCCTAACTGCGCGATTTTAATGTGCTTTAGGTACTTTTCCAGTATAAGTGCCTTGGCGAAAAAAGACATTTGGCAACATTTTCCCGGAACCTATCCACTGTTTCATTTTATATGCACATGCATTTTTTTTTTCGATATTTATACGATTTATTTATACGATTAAAAAAGCCGTTTCTCTAATTTTATACAGAAACATATGTAATTTGTACATAAAAACATGAATAATATACATATAAAATAAACATATAAAAAAAACTCTCATCAAGTTTGTTTTCATAGCTGTTTATATGATTTGACAACAATTCTCAATATTTTTCCGTTATACGGACACCATGCCAAAATGTATGCGGTACTTTTCACCCCTTCAAAGCATTGTCGCCAAGCTCAATAGTTGGCGCAAAATGAAAATAAGGTGAATTGAAACATTTGAAAAATAAAAGAAAAAACATTCTCGATAGTAAAGTGGGCATTTTAAAAATATAACGGAACAGATGTCATATTCGCCCCATATTGGCGCGATTTTTTTCGGTTGCCAATTTGGCGAAAACATCAACAGCATAAACAACATAATCCGGGTTACCACATCAAGCAATTTAGCGCAAGTTAAGTACCCGTTGCCTATATGATATTGGCGTCCGAAAAAAATCGCGCCAATATGGGGCGAATATGACACCTGTACCAATATAACATTTGAAAATTACAAACTTTTACGAACTATTTTATTAAATCACAAATATATACTTAAAATAAATGAACAAATAACTGTTATACTATAAAGTAATGAAATATAAAATCATATTAAATTGCTGCCATAAAATTATAAATATCTTTCAGCATTGCAGTAAACATTTCATTTTTTGAATGAAGGCGTAGCCACATAAAATCTATGAGATACGACTCTAAATGATCACGAACAGCTTCCCGATGTCTTTTGTTGCGCCATTTTGAGATGCCCCATAATCTTTCAACATTTGGAGTATGACATCCAGTATTAGGGTCGACAAAATTGTATTTGTGATTTACTGTGAAATGATCATAACCAGCACTTAGCAGTTCATCTGTTTTATATCCTTTCCAACAATCTGTATAAATAATACATGACTTTCATCTACTTCTATAATTTTATTAGGTCCACCGATTTTTCTATTTGGTCGAGAACATAAAGCATTTGCACAAACTTCTCTCGAATAACTATTCCAGGAACAGATGTCATATTCGCCCCATATTGGCGCGATTTTTTTCTGACGCCAAATCATATAGGCAAAGGGTACTTAACTTGCGCCAAAGTGTCGTTATTTTGCTTGATGTGGTAACCCGGATTATGTTGTTTATGCTGTTGATGTTTTCGCCAAATTGGCAACCGAAAAAAATCGCGCCAATATGGGGCGAATATGGCATCTGTACCCTATTCCATTCCACTGTTGTGTTGTGGTTCATATTAAGTTGCAGCTCACAAAACTCAATCGATGTCAACTCTTTGCACGATAAATATATAAACCTCAAAGCATTAAGAAAAGTCACCCGCGATCATTTAAACCAAGTTTTTTTGTCGTATTTCTACGCTTTCTTCGCATGATCGTAAGCTACAACTCAATTTCGGATTTCCAGAACTCATCCATAATTTCATTTCATGATTTTTTGAACACAATCTTTTATTATGCAGAATTCCAAATTCCTGAAACATTTTTATCACAACTTTCTCATCATCTGGTAATTGCCAAATGATAAAATCCATCTCAGCATCAGCAGTAAAAGTAAACTACAACTTTATAAAAAAAAGCATTTTTAATTCGATTAATAGCAGATTAAAAAGCTTTCCAAGGTTAAGGTTAAACAATAATCATTCACGTGATTCACGTTTCATAAATAACAAATCACAATGTTTCGCATGGTTTACAATAAAAATCTACGATCAAGGTTGAAATAATTGGCGCATTAGCATACATTTTAGCATGTTGTCCGTATAATGGAAAAGTACCATGTATGCTAATGCGCCAATTATTTCAAAATGCTAAAAGATATTTGTAATTTTATGCCAGCAGTTTAATATGAGTTTTATTTTATTGCTTTATTTTATAACAGTTATTTGTTCAATTATTTTAAGTATATATTTGTGATTTAATTAAATAGTTCGTAAAAGTCTGGAATTTTCAAATGTTATATTTTTTAAATGCTCACTTTAGTACGACAATATTTTTTCTTTTATTTTTCAAATGCCTTAATTCACGTGACTTTCATTTTGCGCCAACTATTACGCTTGGCGACAATGGTATCCGCATAACGGAAAAGTACCCAAATCTCACTTTCTGATACCCAAATTACACCAAACTTTTTTTTAAAAATGCCAAAGCCCCTACAGTGGAAAAGTATCAAACTGTCTATTATTTTGCGCTATCTGTATTATAGTTTATACTATATGCAAGGTGAGTGGAGCGAAGAGTTTAAACATTAAATATTAAAGTTTCGGCACAGATGTCATATACACAACGTGTACTTAACTGTTATCAAAGTGTCGTTATTTTGCTTGATATGGTAACCTGGATGTTGTTATTTATGCTGTTGATGTTTTCGCCAAATTGGCGTCGGAAAAAATCGCTCCAATATGGGGTATATATGACAACTGTGCCAAAGTTTCCATAAAGCAGTATAAGACTAAAAATTAAGAATAAAATAAATTCAAAATAAGACTAAAGAAGAAAGAAAAATCATGATGCGTTAAGCATAGAATATGAAACACTTTCCAACACATCCTGAATGCTTTAACAAAACTTCGTTATTTAGGGAAATAAGGTAAATAAGATAACTAAGTAAACATTTTAGAAAACGCATAATTTTTTAAAAAAATTGATTTCAGCAGTTACCGTCCATAGCAATAGTACCGTTATTACATGCCACTATTTAGCTAAAATTTAATTTAAGCTACTCTTAAAGCTACCGAAATCATATTTCCAGATATTATCATCCATAGACGGTTATGTATCCAATTCTTTGCGTGACCCTGTATATCATTTTATCTATATTCTACAAACATTTCTTAGTAATCTAAATGCAGTTCAGCGTAAAACTGCATAACTTCTTTAAAAACCACCTTTAAGCAATTTATTCTCATACTCAGGAACCCTTACGAATTCTTTTGTGTAGCCCTGCATATGAACTGTAGCATTTATACACACGGTATAGTATGCATAAATGTAGTGAAACATAAAAGCGCATATCATAATTAAAAATGCATTTCTAGCAATCATTACTTATGTACGTACAATACTTCGGAGAAAAGTTTCTTGGCGAGAAAGAAGTTTGCCAACGTATTTTCTGACAACCTATTTACTGCTTCATACTCACAAGCAATTTTTTGCATATGTATACAATTTATTTAATGTAAAAAAACTATTTAACCATTTTTATAAAGAAACAGAAGTATTTTTTGCACAGATGTCATATACGCATCGGGGTTGGCGTGATTTTTCTCTGACGCCAATTCGGCAGAAATCTCGCTTTCGAATACCAGTTACTTATATATTTTTAAATTATTTGCTATCATTTTGAAAAGGAAATAACTATAAATAAATAAAAGTTTGAATAATAACTATGGAACAAAACAGTTTATATAATTTAAAAACAGAAAATAAAAGTAAATAAACAATGGCACAGATGTCATATTCGCCCCATATTGGCGCGATTTTTTTCTGACGCCAATGTCATATACGCAATGTATACTTAACCGGCGCCAAAGTGTCGTTATTTTGCTTGATATGGTAACCCGGATGTTGTTGCTTATGCTGTTGATGTTTTCGCCAAATCGGCGTCGGAAAAAAATCGCGCCAATATGGGGCGAATATGACATCTGTGCCTAAACAATTTATTAATAAATAAAAAACAATAGCCGGCAAAATAACACCATTTTAGCGCCATAGGTATCCCGGTTCATATCTGAAATATGTGCCGTAATTTGTATATAAAAAAAAAATATTATATATATTTAGAAACGATTTTTTTATGTATATAAGTGCATATATAAACAAAAATAAAAGTTCATTAGATTTGTTTTCATAGCTGTATATTTTGGCAACATATCTCACTTTCTGATGCCCGAATTACGCCAAGCTTTTTTTAAAAAATGCGCTATAATGGAAAAGTACCTAAATAAATAATTAACAGAAATAACCAATTATACAAACTAAAACATTTTATTTCGAGAATAAAGCATTGTTTTTAATTTCGATTAAAAATACATATATCTTTGGGGAACAGATGTCATATTCGCCCCATATTGGCGCAATTTTTTTCGGTTGCCAATTTGGCGAAAACATCAACAGAATAAACAACATAATCCGGGTTAACACATCAAGCAAAATAACGACACTTTAGCGCAAGTTAAGTACCTGTTGCCTATATGATATTGGCGACAGAAAAAAATCGCTCCAATATGGGGCGAATATGACATCTGTACCATCTTTGGATAACTTTAATTGAAATTGGGTTCACTGCTTAATATCTCATTCCATAAACCTAAACAAACACAAGTGATTCATTCATCGTGAACCGTAAAAAATATTAAATCATTGAGGTAATCATTCACAAAGTAAGTTCTCGAACAATCAATGGACAATATTCTAATGACGTCATAGTAGGTAAAATGGTGGCAGTATCATTTGTTTATGGTTTGAAATCACAAAGATTTAATTTTGCAATGTCTCTTAGTTACATTATTTTATTGTCATATTTATGAGCTCAGAACAAAAGCATATTTTTTCATTATTTAGTTATTAAAGACGGAAAAAAATTATAAATGTGCATAATTTGAAAATTTTAAATAATTTTCTTTCTTAATACTAAAAAATAACATCGGGAAGTAACAGCGAGTTTAAGTTAAATAAGTTTAGCTGTTTAATTCTGTTGTAATATTCAAAATAACTGTATTTATTAGATTTCAGTAAACAACATCAGGACCCGATTAAACTTTGAAGTTAGAGGAATTACAATGTCATTTCAGGACCTTTCTTTTGGAGAAGCTTTTCTAAATTCCACATATACATGGAAACTCTTCAGTGTTAGAAATATTATTCCCAGGACTGGCATAACATGAGAACGGCCTGCAATTTTACACAAGTTTTTGAAAACTACTTTATATCAGAAATTTTACTAAAAACTGGTTACTTTTTTGTTATAGAGGCCCACACTATTAGAATTATGAAAAGTTGCAGCCAATTTCGCCAAAGTCGTAACCAAGATCGTGAAGCACACACATATAATACCATATAATACCATTTTATGAAATCGTATACGATAATTTAATAGTTTTTACCTTACTTCAAGTGTGTAATTTATTAATTTTTAAGGCTTAATAATCTAAATTGTCCAATATATGAATTTAAAAAAAAATGTAAACAAAGACTGAATAGACATGACCGCAAAAATCTGCAGAAAACTTGGAATTGTGCAGATTAGTGGTCTTCTACTGTACATAGTTTTTCATAAATGTGTTTCGTTCTTAAAATGTGTTATTTTCATCTATCACTGCGGAACAAATGAGAAAACTCATATTTTTGCACATGAGTTGTATATATCTTTATATCTAAATTTCCGTCATTTTTGACGGGCTACCTTTCTAGTATTTATAATAATATGGATATTTTAATGATTTTGTTTCCATTTGAGGATGTACTCAGTTTTGTACTATTTTTAAAAATAGTTATAGTTTTTAACAAAATTCCTACAATAAGTAGAAAAAGATGGTTTTGTTGATAGGGACTCAATGAGAATTATAATTAGAAAATACATTATTTGGAAATTATGGGAATTTTACAAAAAGTTAATGTCACAATTACCAGTGAAAATTCACTTTTTCAACGATATCATTTTCCCAGATGGTAACATTTCATACGGTAATGATATTTATTTTCTGTTGCTACAACAAAGGTATAACCAAATTGCCATTATAATACTTGCCAGTTCAAGGCTTTTTGCACGTTCAGTCTTTGACATTTTTTACTGATACAGTTTTTGATTAATTTTTATGTTAATTGCAATTTCCAATTAAACAATGTCGTTTGAAAAAAATGTGACTGCACTACGTCTAAAATCTGTTCAAAAAACTTTTCAATGATACTCCATGAATTGCAAAGTGTTTATCTATTTCCATAGAAATAGAAATAATGACATCAGAAATAGTATATACAATCAATATAGCATTGCGAGACTTTCGCACTTTTACAATAATTTTATGGTACAGTCGTGGAAAAAAAAGTAAACACCCCCTACTAACTCCTCAACAAATTATCGTAGAAGAAAGTTAGTGGTACCGAACGATTGGAAATAAAGTCTACTTTTAAATGATTTATATAAAATTTGCTTAGGGGGCCATCTACATATTAAAACGAATCCAAACTTCACTTTTTTCAATTACAATACCCAATTTTAACGAGATATTTCAAATCTTCGGTTTAAACTATGCCTAGATACCGAATTTCAAGTCATTTGAATGATAAGTTTTTTTAATTATAAACATTCAAAATTTAGTGCTTCTAATGTTAAATTACATTTTCATATTTTTATTTATATCTCCAGAAATTATGCTCCTAATGTGCTAATTTTTTGTGTAGCAATAATACTAATATATCCAAACATAAATACGCTGAATTTGCAATTTTTATAATTTTGTGATATGAATTATGAAATTAATATTCGAAAAAATTATGAACTGCAACCTATAATTTTTTTGATGGATTTAGATTTATGAAGTCCTGCTTTATGGAAATCCATTTTTTCACATTTTTCTTCCAAGAAGTTTTCAAATTATGCTTAAAAAATGGCAAAATGGTGGTTTAAGGGGTCGTCTATAATAGAAGTGACTAGATATTTTGAAATTTCTTCTGCTGTCCTGTAATCTAGCAGGCTTCATTGATTCCTTAAGATGCCTTGATCAACAATGCCTCTCGGTTAACAATCGACTTCCAAACTTCAATTTGGATACAGCCCTTAGAATACGTTTGTTTTCAAATAATTAATTTCTCAATGACTTATGGTATGAATTGCGTAAAAATTTATTTTTAGGCTAATTGAAGGGTGTAGAGTTCATTTATGCTGTCAGAATTGTGTACTGCTATTGAAAAAAACAAAGTTATGGTTCGTTTTAATATGTAGATGGCCCCCTAAGCAAATTTTATCTATATCATTTAAAAGTAGACTTTATTTCCAATCGTTCGGTACCAGTAAATTTCTTCTATGATAATTTGTTGAGGGGATGTAGGAAGTGTTTACTTTTTTTCCCCACGACTGTACGTTTTTCCTTTAATCTTTATTAAATGCATTTTTTAAATTAAACAACGTGTATTAACGAAATGTGAACCTACTACGTCGAAAGTCTATCCAACATTCTTACAAATTATAGTACCTCATTTATCCGTGTGCGTTTGCTTTGTGCATAGAAAAAAGGTTACTGGCAGAATTAAAATTTATGATAGCTGCATTAAATGAATTTGCATTTCTCCAGATTTCATTCTGTATGTTTTAAGTAAACGATCCTGTTTTTCTAGCAGAGATCGCAATAATAGAATAAAAAATATTTTCGGATGAATATGTTACGTATGTGTAATATAAAGTATAGAATAATTTGCGACTTCTGAAATGGAAAATGAGTTAAAATTACGTAAATTACCCTATCATAATAGCGTTATACAGTTTTATTTATACATATTCAGATTTTGCTTTAATATTTAAAAAAAAAATGATTCCCAGTTCAAAAATAAATGTAGCGTCGGTTTTGCACTTAAAATCCATATAAATCAAATATTATAAAGCAAAAATATGTCTGAGTAACTCTGTCTTTTTTTTTATTGGCCGATACAAGGACACGACTGTAAAATTGGGCCATTACTGAGTTTTTGAAACTTATAAACATCGCAAAATTTGAAATTCCGCACCATCGAATTTAAAAAAAAACTGTACTTTCAAATGCAATTTGTTTTAAAACTTTATTATTTGAATAATTTATTGATATTTAATATATAAATTTGTTTTGGTCTAATTGATGGACATTCTAGTTAATATATATTAAAAATAATTAATTTATTAAAGCCTTTCAGTAAAATTATATTTATCTATTCTCTATACATCGGGAGGTATGCTGTTGTAACACCAAAACGCCTGGCTGGGTCTTCTGTTACTAATAACTTAAATTTTATTTTAAAAATTTTAATTTCATTGTAATAACAACATATTTAAAAAAAATATGTGAGTTTTTAATTATTCTGAATTTAAATAACAAAATTTTGAACTTAATATAAATCTACACTTTTAAATAGGATAAAAAACAGCTTGGGCTTATTTATTTTTTCATGTTCTTGCTATCGGACATTTCTTATACAATAAAACAATTAAGTTATTAATTCAGGCATTTGGATAACTTTGGTTAATCACAGAATTTTTCACGTCCTCTAAGTCAATCGATAATGGGATACGTCTGAGATCTTTGAATTTTTGACTTTACAATTTTATTTATAAACATTATAATAAATTGCATTTTTTTCACCAAACAAGATTTTTTAATGAACTGTGAATTTACTGTTAATTACTGTGGTACTATAATTTTGTTACCCAAATCATTGTTGTGCGTTTTGTATGTGTATTAAAACGGAATGTTGACAAAAGATATAATATATATCATAAAACAAACATAATTAAAAACTGAAAAAGAAATAATATTTTACATGTCATTTTCAATTTCTCAAATTCCTAAGTTATAAGATTCTCTGCTCGTTACGTAAAAATATGCTCGTTTAAAAATTCATTTCATTCCCATAGTCGTAGACGTTTAAAAAAATGCTCGGACATGTAAATTCCGGGATATAGTAATTGTTTCGAATTTGAGACAAAAATCAGAAAAATCAGTGAATTTTTTTCATTTCAAAACACGTAGAAACAAACTAAATTTTCATTTCAGCCAAGGTTGAAAACTTAAAGGCCGTACTGTATAAGGTTGCATAAGACCGCTTTTAAGGTGTGTCAGGACTACAAAAGATTAAAAATTTTTGAAGTTTTAATTTTTATAGATGTTAAACTCTGTTTTCCTGAAATTCTCATATGAACAGAAGTTATGGCTTTTAGAATTATACCCGCTCAACAGCTGGTTTACGAAACTTTAAAATAACTTTCTCCAAATGACGTTTTTGGGCATAACACACAAGATATCTAAAAAATTCCTGAATACTTTTTCATGAAATTTTCAAAACATATGATTCATGTTAGTACGCATAAATTGAACCAAAAATTTCATTTTTATTGTTAAAATGTATACATATATATATATATATATATATAGAGAGAGAGAGAGATAGATAGATAGATAGATAGATAGACTTATAGATATAGATATATATGTGATTTTACTGTTGAAATTTTCAAAAATTTTGTTTTAGCTAAGTACAACTTTGTATTAAAAATATAAACTTGCTTTAAATAAAAATTCATTTATTTCAGGGTAATTATTACATTCTGAAATATAATTAGGCATAAAATAATTCATTCTAGTAGCAAACTCTATTTTGTAATCCTACGCGTAAGCTATTATACCAATTTTCTGCTCTACAAATGTCTAATAGTTTGAAGCCCCTTATTAATACTAATTCTGAATCCTGCAATTTTTTAAATACTTGAAATGGAAGAACATACTTATACCTTTTATCCCAACAAAAAATATGTTTACAAATCATATATATTTTAGGATATTGAATGTTGAAAATGGTCTTTTTTTTTCAATTTTAAGAGTCCTGAGACATTTTAATTATTTCGAATTGAGTAAAATTCACATTCTAGTTGAAAAAAAATGACATGAATTTCTTACATGAATATAAAAGAAAAAAATAAACAGAGGAGTAAATTCTACGAATGAATAAGGCATAGTAATACAATAAGTTTAGTTCTTTTATTCATAGAACAATAAAAATATAACATGCTATTGGTCTTATATTATATATTTCAGTGGCATATATTGTTATTTTATGATCATGTGATGTGTAGAGTTTTTCCTTAAAAATTTATTAATGGAAAAACACTTTATTTCATACAGATTTCTCAAACGACAAAAGTTTTATGATATTCTTTAATGTCACACTTTCCGAATGCATTTTAGTAAAACAATAATTGTTATATTTAAAATTCTTCAAAATTTATGCGTTTTCTGAGAAATTAATTATTTATTTTATTAGTAGTTTAAAAGACATGAATAGCAGGAAACGTTAGTTAAAGCATCAAAAAGATAAAGAAATATTTCGCACGAAAATCCCATTAGTTTGTTTATTATTTGAACTTGATATTAGTCTGCACTAAGTTTTGGAATATGTTTTTGTAATAATAAAGCATGTATCTTATATTAAATGTGTTAATTGACAATACGTACTAAATCTGATGCCCAATATCCATTTAATAGGATTGTTATGTTTCAGAACTGTAGAGTTATTTATTTCAAAATTCATCTTGAAAATAAATATAAGTGAAAACTTCTTTTGAATACATCATGGGATTTATCATAGTGTATCTTTGTGTACACATTTAATAATTTTTCTTTTACATAAAATATATTAATCTTTTTTATACTGTAAGAAATCATGACATGAAAATAAATCATTTGTGATTTATTTCGTTTATATATAAAGAAATCATGTCAAATATGCGTAAAGCCATTATTGTATGCCCCAAGTATTATAATACTTTTTGAACATAAAGCTGTCTCTTAAACAATGTATATATGAAATATTCCGGTACTTATTTTATATTCTTATAAAATATTTAGTAGAAATATATGAAAGTAAGCATTGAAAAGTTTTAGAACAGCTAAATAAAATAAAAAAATACATCATCCCTAAAATGTTTTTAGTCTAAGCGAAACGAAAGCTAATACACAGCGCAATATTACTTTCAGGTCACATACAGCTACGATGGATGTTAAAACTTTCGTACAAAACCTTTCGTCAAGCATAACTCAAAAAATATTTATCGGATTTAGTTTCTGATTGCACTAGCAGGTACCTATGAGAGTAACCTACTGAGCACCTACTATGAAAAATAAGTTACAAACCGTTTAAAAATTATATTAAAAAATTGATGAAAAAGAAAAATTGATCTACATACGGAAATTTAGTATACGTCATTTTCACTGGCTGGATGATTTGTATTGAAAATCGTATTACTGCACAAAGAGCAAAGAAAATATGCAGCCACTAATATTAAAATATAATAAAACCTATTTAAACAGGAAAATAAATAGGATTTTTTTTTTTTTTTTTTTTTTGTATTTAAAAGAAAAAAAAAGGCCACAATAATTTATTATTTGATATTTCACGATAATCTCTGAAACATAATTTTCCAATCACCAATAGCGTATTTTATATTTCACGTGTGCAAATTAGAAACAATTCTTTGATTATAAATAAAACATTTTGATTATGACATCATTTCTTCTTTTTTTCTTTTTTCCTTTCTTTAGTATTTTAAATGAAATTGGAACTTTTCCAGTATAGAGTCCTTGGCGAGGTAGAGAAAATGAGTTTGACGAGAGAAGTAAACTTTTCATGCATATTTTCTAATAATCTATCCATTGTTTGATATACCCAAGCATTTCTTTAAACATTTATGCAATCTATTGGCAAAAAAATCATTTACCTGTTTTCACAAACAATAAGAAGTCACTTATATATAAAAAAATATATTATTATATATAAATGCAATGTTTATGTTTATATTGATATTGATATTCAAAAATAAGCATAAATGTTCATCAAGTATTTTACATGTATGTATATCATTTATAAACACAAAATGCATCGAGTTTTAAAAAAAGCGCCAAAAGTACAATTGGAAAAGTACCATGGAATTAGTTAAAATCATGTATTTTAAATCAAGGGAATTGAAGGTTTACGTTTTAAATGAAATGGATGCAATATATATATGGTATGGGAAATTTTTTTCGCCATTTATCACCTGCGTTCGGTGAACATAAAAGTATCAATATTGCCATTGGGGCAAAGATGACATATACGCACCAGGTTAGCGCGATTTTTTCTAACGCCAATTTGGCGAAAACCTCGTTTTCGAATACCAGTTACATATATATATATATATATATATATTTTAAAAAGGAACAAAAATAAATAAATAAAAGTGTAATTAATAACTGCAGAACCAAAAAAGTTATATAATTTTAGAAAATAAAATAAAAGTAAATAAATAATTTATTAATAAATAAAAAACAACATCCGAGTTACCATATCAAGCAAAATAACGACACTTTGGTGACAGTTGAGTACCCCGGTGCGAATATGACATTGGCGTCAGAAAAAAATCGTTCCAACGTGGTGCGTACATGACATCTGTGCCGCTATGGGTACATGGTATTCGAAATGAAATGAATATGTTATAGCCACTCTTCGTACAAGAAAAATGGCCAATAATTCGCATTCAGATACACAGGCAATGTTGCCGTCAAACAATAATAATAATAACAACAATATTGTATGAGAGTTATAATAGGGACATAAAATTGGCTTTGAGGAAACAAATACAGAACGAGTATTTCACATGTGTTTCTAGTGAAGCTCAATCATCAAGGTACTAATTAATTATACAAGCAACAGATATATAAACAAAAGTTTAAATTCAAATGTAAATATTTGCAACCCCCCTCCCAAAAATAAGTTATGGCAATGAAACTGACTTGGCGTTAAGCGACGCTTTTTAAAATGCGACATTGGTTGCAAACCAGATTACGGAACATTCCTATAACATTTGAAGTAATCACGATAGTTTATTTTTAGCCAGGCTAAAATTTAGACAAGAGCATATTTTTTTCGCCAAAAGCAGCTTTTTTTTGCATTTGTAATTTAGAAACAATTCTATGATGTTGAAAGGAAATGTTTTGACATATTATCTCTTATTATTTTTTTATTTGTATTTTAATAGAAATTAGTCAAGATCGTGTTTTAAAACTGTATTTAATTTATCTATTTCAAATGAAAAGAATGCACTACAAAAGTTAGCAATTTAGCTTCTGTATCCGGCTTAGTGCCTTATTACCATGTGTCTAATACCCTTCACGATACTTTGCTGTTATATGGGCTGTTGGAGTTATATGTTATTACGACAAATCTTGGCAACGCACTTGTTCTAATGTATGTAGCCATAGAAACGTAATTCGTTTTCTTCATTCTACTTTATGTTTTTGTCTTGCTTTGAGTACACGCATCGCATCGCTTTGTCAAAATAAAGGAGAGGAACAGTCTTTTTAAAACGTTTGACCCAAATCGGGTGAAAAATTCGGGTTCAGAGAAAATCTTTTTTAGTAGGGGGTATGATTTCCCCGGATGCCAAGTAAACTTGAACACCTTTGAAGCATGGAGTCAAGAGGCTATAATTGTGGAGCTGGGGTATTTTCCCCACCCTTCCAGAAGAGCACTTTCCAGTTCTGGAGAGTTTGTGGAGGTTGCAGGCGGGCAACAACTCATCTGCTTAGTATGTCCCAAACATGCTTGATTGGGTTCATGCCCAGAAAACACGCTGGCCATTCTATTCCTATGATTCCTACCTGCAAAAGGAAATGATCCAACTAGTGACCACGATATGGCCTGCAAATGTTGTCTATTAACACGAAGTCATATTCAATCGTTTCAGCCCAAGGGACTACAACATATCTGATAATCTCAGCCCTATATTGCTGACCGGTCCTAGCTACATTTCGAATGATGTGGAGGCCGATTAACTAATAAATTTAGATGCCAGCATAGACCACCACTTCCTCATCGAATAAATCAAACACTTCCTTGTACGAACGTAAGATTTAGTTTTTAGTGCCACGTTTCTTCCAGATCAAAATACACATATTATGGGGATGAACAGATAAACGGGACTTGTCAGAGAAAAAGAATATTGCACCATTCATTTCTCCTTTAGGTCACATGCTTTGTTGCCCGTCGCCAGGTGCCTTGCTGTGAAAGTAACACATACCATTGCTCTGTGAGCATACAGACCAACAGCGTGGAACCAGTGTTGGACAGTTTGTGTCACTGTAGCCGAGTGAAGGTGTTGTTGAAGAAAAGTGGCATATATATATTTCGGTGTCTCCAAGCCGTTAGCGTTATATATCGATCTTCATTTGGACTTTGTTGCACGTGTACGATCTTTCCCTGGTTTTTAGCCTGCATTTTCAGTCTTAAAAAAATGGTTCAAAATTCTGGAAATCCCACTTTATGAAACTTCAGTTTCGTCTGCTACTTCGGCTTGTGTTTGCCCCCCTCTAACCGACCAAAAACTCTCCAAGCTTCCCATTCAGTTAAATGACTTCGTTGAGACATCGTACTCATCGAACAAAGCACTTACTGAATATCGATCATTGTTTTTTGCTTTGACTTTCAGTAAGCTGAAAGCCAAATTTCTTTCACTGCCGCTAAAGCGTCCTGTTTGACGTCAAATTCAAAATTTGCATACTCCTACATTTGAAAATGAGAAAAAATTGCAAATGTAGCTATAGTCTTCCATCTTCTGTACATTTCGCTTATACAATGTATTTCATATAAGCGTTACAATATGCTTTAATTGTTTTGAGCACTATATTAGTATATTTCAATGTAGTGAAGAGCAACATTTGAAACATTTCTGTAACTGGGTCCACATCACTAAATTTTAATAGTTTTGAAAGTAGCTATTCGTCGACGATAATGAAGGTACACGCTATATATATATAATGAAAATTCATATTAAATTATGTACTAGGAGAAAGTATACAAAACATCCAGATTTTTTACAGCATTTCATGAATTTGTACAAAATGCAGCAGATGCACTCGTTACTGAAAAATGCTGTTACGAAAAGGTTATGCTATTTATTTGCACTACGATATTTGTTAAACTCCTTTTTAATAAATAATTTCTTTAATTTTCAGATATATATCTGCATATTTCTTAATGTTCAGATACGCAATGTTGGTGTTAAGAAAATATCGTACTCACCTGTTTTCTCACCTATAAATAGCTTTATAGTATTGCTGCCTAAAATATTATTTTTAGTTACACTGAAGTAATAGTAATATTGGCATGACTATTAGTGTATCCAATTATTAAATATACTTTAATTGCCCACAGTCAATTGCGAATTTCCCTCGTACACATGAATAATTAATTTCGTTACAAACCCCATTGATTTTATGTGCCATTCACAAGGCTTACGCACAAACGGCTTCCATCCATACGCCGTGAGACCGCATCATATATCATGAAATATTTCGATCCATATCAATATATTATACATAGTACAAGTTATTCAAATTTGAAGAAAATGTTATGCAAATGCCATTTCTATTAAAGCGTCTTAAACTCCAGGATAAAAGGGAATTTTCGTAATCTTTTTCGTTTCGTAAAGCAACATTTTATTAAAAAATTATGCATAATTTGCTAACGTAAAAGCATTTAAAAAACAACTGATACTGTATCATCATGTGTATAGAAATACATTTATATACACATATGAATGAGTGATATATTGTTATTTTTTTAATTAGAAGAACAAATATAACTGAAAAACAACTTTGAATCATTCAAATAATTTATAAACTTAAATTTAATTATAACAAAGATTCTTTCGTTTTGATATAGAAAAGTATTATTTTATTCCATAACAGAACATGGTTATACGATATAGTAGTAAAAGTACACTGATAATTACATACAATAAAATAGAGAGATTTTAAAATTCAAAGATACACAGACCATTTAAAATTTGTAATTAATGATTTAGAGGAGGTACATGCATTAGAATGATATATAAAGTGTACTTTTCATAATTGTTAAAGTATATACAAATTAAAATTTATAGTTCTGCATTGTTTTAACAGGAGGAGCGAGTAACTCGTCTGCATGAGTTCTTTATATGCAAGTAGTATTGCGAGATAATTACAAAAAAAATTCTAAAAATGTATTTCGTTTCTTAACTACAATAGATATTCAAATATGCCTCTTATAACTTTTAGAAAAGCGCAAGAGTTCTTAATCATATTGATGAAAATTCGTTAGACTATTACGAAATTTATCCAAAATTTATTGCATTATCCGATTGATTATTGAGTAAGATAGCCCATGATGTTCATCAAGCTTCTCAATAATTCCTTATCGCATCTTGAAAACTGAAAACTTCGATAACTTGGGAACACTTTTCCAGGAAAAATACCATGTTACACCTTATAAAAATTGTCAGAAAAATTCGTCTTTACACATTAAATTATTCTTAACTTTTAAACAAATAATTTCCGACTTCTAGAAACATGATTTTTCCGTTAATTCTTCCCGAAAGTTTGAAAAAGAAGGAGAAATTCCGTTTATTACTTGAAAGCACGTGTTAAGGCTGTATTAATACCAAAATTAGAATTAATTTTTAAAATGAAAAACAGAAAACTCAATAAATTAAAATTTATAATTTATTTAAAAACAAACAAATAAAAATAATACTTTCGAATTTAATAAAATAGCCTTTTTCTCATTAATTTAAACTTTTTTGCAATTTATTCTTTAGAGTATTCAAAATATTCGCTTTTAAATATATTCTAAACGAACACATTTAAAACAAGTAATATTAAAATGCTGTTTTTAAAGTCAATTCCTACTTAGGTCATCATAGAAAAATTTAATATAATCCCTTAAGCTAATATTAGTTTTTGTTGCATTGAAATATCTCAATTTGTTGATTTTTTATAAGCAAGTAGGTTTACAATGGAACTCTATGGGAATCTGGCGAAATATTAGAGATATCGCCAAGTTGGCGTCACTATTGGCGAATGAAATAATATTTGAAAAATCTGTATTAACATCAATTGTCATCCAGTACAAGTTAAAAAAAAATATTTCAATTTAATAGGATGAATAATAAGTGTTTAATTAACGTATGAAAATTTGAACAAGACATATAAATGTGAACTTATAGTAGGGATTGAAAAATGATAGTAGTTCAATCAACTTTAAAAAAAAAAAAAAAAAAAAAAAAAAAAAAAAAAAAAAAAAAAAAAAAAAAAAAAAGGTTTTATTCGAAAAAGCAATCATTTCTTCTCGAATTTAATTTAAAATATAATATTCATAATTTACATCTAACAATCAAATTATGTCTTATTAAAAATTGGTCTAATATGTAATAATTTGCAACACGTGTTATTCTATAGGTGTTAAAACGCCAACCATTATTTCATAATTACGAAATGTCTCTGCAATTAAGTTTAAATTTCCGATCTTTCTGAACAAAAAATTTACAACTGTGACTAATCCCCCACTTGAGGAAGACCCATAATTTCATTTTAAACCCTTCCTCTACCAAAAGTTTGCTGGCCTAATGGTTAAGATCGATTCGAAATGTGCTGTCCCAGGTTCAAAGACAAGACCATCCACAACAGAACGAGATAAGCATTTTTTAAACTCCTATTTTCAGATTACGGAAATTTTCTGTCCAAGAACGGAAATTTCTTCAATTGGCGGATATTTTCTTTCTGGTCACAGAGAAAAAAGAAACGGACATTCTTCAATTCTTAGATATATTTCGGTTGCAATACTTCCAGGAATAGCGAAACAGCACCGAAAACTGGCGATATGAAGCAATTAAAATAATAAAACTTTGTAAAAAATCACCATAAAATTAAAACAAAACACAGGACGCGTTTCGAGCTAAAAACATAACAGCTCGTCATCAGCTAAGCATACACGTGTCCGAAAACGAACAAGTTCAAAAATGAACTGAAATGAACAGTTCATTTTTGAACTTGTTCGTTTTCGGACACGTGTATGCTTAGCTGATGACGAGCTGTTATGTTTTTAGCTCGAAACGCGTCCTGTGTTTTGTTTTAATTTTATGGTGATTTTTTACAAAGTTTTATTATTTTAATTACTTCCAGGAATATTTCGTGAAATGAAGAATATATTTCAGAGAGTTCACGCTTGTGCGTTTCTCAATATTTTTTTCACCCACGTTTACTTTGATTAAAAAAAAATATATTTTATTAATTATTTTAAAAAGCACTCCCTTATAGCTATGTGGGTTTTTTTAATACCTGTATAAGAGAAGAAGAAGAAGATATTGTATTTCGTTTATAATATCTGCGTCGTCCACGAAATTACAGAAATAAAACTATTTAATACCACCAAAATTAGTTTTTTTAATTGAATATAAATTTTTATTTAACGCATTTGTGCCTGAATATTTAATTTCTCAAATTTATTGTAAAATCACTTTAAAATGTTGCAAAATGAACTGGAAAAATACTATAAAAAATTACGCTAAAATGTTTTTGTACTTATTTGATAAAATGTAAACGTATTACATATGGAAGTATGCATAATTATCTGTTTTGTCTATATTTATATAAAGTAAACTACTAAATTGTTTATTATATACTATAATTTGTATTTTTATGAATTACTAAATATATATATATATTTCTTTCCAGATACTAATAACATTATAAGTATTAGTAATAATAAACGTTCAAGTGCGAGTATTACTCGCGCACAGAGGGTTCCGTACAATAAGATATAAATTAGTAAGTGTATTAATAACAAGTAATATAAAAATTTTGTTCTCAAAGTCAATTCCTACTTAGGCGATCAAAGAAAAATTTAATATAATCAAGCTAATATTAGTTTTTGTTGCATTAAAATATCTCAATTTGTTGATTTTCTATAAGCAAGTAGGTTTACAATGGAACTGTATGGGAATTTGGCGAAATATTACAGATATCGCCAAGTTGGCGACAAACTTGGCGGTATTTGGCGACAGAACAGGGTCCCCCCCCCCAATGGTAACCCCTTATTGAAAATACTTTCATTGAACTTCAATAACCAATGGCCGCCATTTTGTTTCCCATGCAAAACTAAAATTAATTAATTAAATTGCAGCACAATTGCAGATTGTGCGTTGTACTGTGCTGTAATGTCTGAAAAGATTTAATTTCCAATGCATTTAAAATTTTAGAATAACCCTTTCAGGGCCAGAAGAATTCTGTTCGTAAACTGATGAAATAATTCAGACCAGAATATTCAAATGAATTTCTCAAAAAACAAAAACCCGCTAATTTGCACTTTCATTACAAAATCAAAATTTTATTAAAATATTCTTGGTGCCATTTGTCAGTTTTGGATTTAAAATTAGATGGCTAGACCGTCTAGCCACCGCTATTGAAAGGGTTAAAGCTATGTCGTCGTATTGAAGAGGCTTGCAAAAGACGTTTCATGCTGAGAAATGTGCATGCAGAATTACTCTCACGAATACAAACGTGTATCATGAGCAATGGCGAACTTTTCGAACATACTGGATATTAACTTTTTATCACTGTAAGACAGTTTGTCTTTTTTCTTGCGTGATGTTATCAAAATGTGTTGAGATAAGTACGTATTTATAGAATAAATTGTGCGTATTTCTTTATACTTTTGACTACTATCTACATCTATCTTTCTACTACTATCTACATATATCTTTCTATAACTATCTACATATATCTGACTATTCCATTCAAACGTTTACACAAAATGGAGTGCATCGATTTCGGACATTTTTGGTAAACAGGAGAAGATTTATCTTATACATGTAAACCAAATGTCTTATTCTACTAATTAATTGAACTTTTAAACTTTCTAACTGGAAATTTTGCTATATATCTTTTCGTTTTCGATTTGCAGTGACTATCATCAAAATTTCACCACTAGTGGGCGCTGCTGTCGTTTTCCTTAAATCGGGCGTAGTCGCTTTACTATACCATTACCTCACTTGCATAGCTGTAACTCTCTCCGTTCACAAGTATTTTCAGTCTAAAGGGACTTTCCTTTGCACTCTGTATACTAGAAAAGTATAAATGGATATACCATGAAAGTTAAAAGATATATGGAACCTAAATAATAGCGAATATAGGTATTCTATATATTTGTTCTTCCATATTGGTTTTTAGTTAACCTTTAAAGACATAGTAGGTGTATTGAGAGAGCCACTCAATGGAAATTAGCCGCGAAACCCTATAGTATTTATGTGATTAATTCTCATTAAATTAGTCTGTTATTAACAATTTGACGTTTATTGCTTTTATACTGCTGCTGGGCATTGCATTACATAAATATATCTTTAAAATTTGTTATTTAGGCTTTAAAAGTCGATGGAGCATAGAGTACGTCGTCCCTGTCATTATGTATGTCCAAACCGTCCGTGTCTTTAAGGGTTAATATCTCGGCTAATTACCGACGATTTTTTCTGAAATTCGTGAACAACAATGCTTTTATACTTCTGCCACGATAGCTTCCTCCAGATCTGCTCAACACTTTTGCTGAAGCCCGTAAATCGAAATTTGTGTGTAACGGAAAAATGCGATTTTCTAAAAAGCTATGTGACCTAGAGTAATCGCAATAATTTTCCTGCAAGGTGTAAATTAATGTCTACTACCTCTAATTTTTTCATAATTTTAGTTTCAATAGATTCGGAATTAGATGGGGGGGGGGGACATATTTTTGCACTACATTTTCCACCATAACTTTGAAAATATAATACATAAAATTAAATGAAATATATTTTTGATTTCAGTGTTACGAAAGTCTTCACACGGTACCCCACACGATATACAAAGAAAATATTTTTGTCAAGTAACTTAATTAGCCCCTCTACATTTTTCCTAAATATATTTATGAATATTTATTAATCTGTAAATATGTGGGTCAGTAATCTTTATTATTTTCCCCAATTTGAACTTTCCACGTTGCATAGTCTACGAGTAAAAGGGCTGTGACAGACAGGCAGACACAGGAGTGATCTTATAATGGTTCCGTTTTTACTTTTTAAGTACGGAACCCTAATAAACTAAGAATAATTGTATTTGAGAGTTAAAAACAATTTGTTTCATAATCATGTTGAAAAGGACGTTACATAAATAACAGTCCACTAAATGGCTAATAAAAATATGTAATATTTCAAAGAAGTATACAAACTACAATTATGACTTATTTATTTAATTGGTAAAAAATAAATAAATAAATAAATAAATAAATAATAAATAAGCTTGCTTTTTACATTTCGCTATCTTGAAAATGAAAAATTTTAAACTCAGAATAAATCTTCATAGTTTAATTATGTTCGAAATTTCATGCTTTGTAAATACTAAGCAAATCAAAGAATTTAAGGGGTCTTGTACCTTTTAAACTCGTCGAAAATTAACGAAAAACTTCAAAGTTAGAATTAGTCTTTCTTCAAAGCCTTTTTATGTATAAACATGAAATTTTGGATATTGGTTAAACTGATTGTGCTTTGTAATATGTTGTCATTAGAAATTTATTAACCTTTTACAGAATTTGTGTATCGTTGAAATCAAAGTAGCTGTTTTTTTTCACTCCAGAAGTCATTGCGCGCATATCTTGAGAAAGTATGTATGGATTGCCATGAAATTTCGTAAGGATACTAAAAAAATATGCGTGTTTAAAATGAACTACTTTTAAGTATTTACAATGGTAATATTTTTAATTATGACTATTTTTATTCCTTAAAAATATAATTTTTTTATTTTTTTAGAAAAATATTTTTTTTACATAGTTAATTTTGGCCTAAGAGTAGTTCATTTTAAACACACGTATATGTTTAGTATCATTACCAAATTTCATGACAATCCATACACACTTTCTCAAGATATCATGCGCGCAATAACTTATGGAGAAAAAAAGGAGCTATTTTGATTTCAACAATACACAAATTCTGTAAAAGGCTAATAAGTGTCTAATGACAGCATATTACAAAGCACAATCTGTTTAATCAACATCCAAAATTTTATGTTTATACATAAAAAGGTTTTGAAGATAGACTAATTCAAACTTTGAATTTTTTCGTTAAATTTCGTCGCGTTTAAAAGGTACAAGACCCCTTAAATTAAAAGTTGTATTTACAAAAACTGAAACTATCGAAATCCAGTTAAATTATATGAAATGTGCGGACAATAACACACATAAATATTAAAATTCAGAAGATGCAAATAAATGTAAATACATTGCTTAAAGATAGGTAAAATACTTGTAAAATTCATTAAAGTCATTTAAAAAACAAAACGTTTTCAACCGAAACTTAGTCGGCCTTCATCAGTGAAAAACTAATAGATGTTGTTTACTTGCGTTATCTAGCTTTGACCGGAACTAACTATTTTGTTTCCAGGTGCAATGGAATATAAGGTGCAATAGAAATGTTATTCAAAAAAAAAAAATAAATAAAAAAATGTACAGGTTTATCAACCATGTATTAATTCCTTCCAGACTGCGTGGATATCATATGATAATATACCGTTACAGACTATTTCTTTATTAGATATTATTTCCAGAGATTCTCTTATGATAGCTTCTTGATGATTACTTGTACAAAAGATAATTTTGGATCTATTGAAATCTACTTTTATAGGCTGGGTTTGTGCTAGTCTTGCTAATGCAGTGTGGGGTCTATTTAATCTATCTGTAAATATGATAATAATTTAAATGTATGTTAAATTTGATTAAATTATTAAAAATTTACTGCAAATTGCAGCAACAAAAAATGCAACTCATTTACGGTAAAAAAAACATTATCTACTAATTTTTTAAACCCCATTATTTTTTGAGCTGGAGAAACCATGTGGAATATTCGGACCTTAAAATTTATTTGTTTTTCAAATAGTTTATTCTAGTAAAACTATTCGTTAAGGCGCAACTATTATTTTTAAAAGCCTCAAAATATTTAGATGAAGCACTTAATTTATATGACTTTATGAAAAGTACATTTTATGCAAATGAAATATTGTAAATGTAAACAAATAATTGTTTATGAAAATAAACAAAAATGCCAGAGATTAGAAATTTAGAATCCATGAACATCTGGTGGTGCAACTAGCAATATGTTGATGAGATTTTTAAAGACAATTAATAAATCCCTTTAGAGTACTAAAACACTATGTAAACCTTTTAGAATATATGTTTTATTTATTTATTTATTGTTAACTAATTTTCAAATGTTACAGTTCCTTTCGAATATGAATTATATCAAGTTGGTAAGATTATATATATAGTAGGGTATGCAAAGAGTTTAAAGTTAGAAACAGCAATATGCGTATTATGATTCATAATGGAATGATAACGATTCCATTGGCATATGTAAATTCACTTAAATCGCACAAACATTAAATCCAAGGAAGGAGGATTTCTCAAAATAGTTTCAGTAAGATTTGTAAGGATGTGAATCAATTCATGGAGTTATGTATCGTTCATGCATAATGTATGGGTTTGATGATGTTGCCTTGATCCCTTATTACGTGAAACAAGTTTGAATGCAATATTTGTATGCAGAGGTATATTAACTTGTTTAGGCTTTATGCATATTCAGTATTGAGTTTGTGTAAGTGTTTATTTCTAAAAAATATTTTTTAATGTACTATATATATATATATATATATATATATATATTATATAAAGTGGCGTTCAAATATTTCCGGCCCCATAAAGTTTTTGGTTAATTTGTAAGTATACCCATATGAAGAGGAATCTCAAAGTAATAGTTATGCATTTTATTGCCATAATAGTTAGGAAATCATTTATGGAATAACAAATAAATATCAATAAATTTTATTTATAAAATTAATTGCAAAGGAAAAAACAGGTTCTCAAAAGTTTCCGGCCATCTTGGCAAGTGTGGTAAAAAATGGTGTTATAATAGAAAATAACAGTGATCAAAAACATTTACAATTAGTATTTTGTCGGCATACCTTTAGTAGTAAGGACTGCGGAGAAGCGACGTGGCATCGATTCTGTGAAAGATTGGGGATCATCTATGGTAAGTTTTTTCCACTTTTCTTACAATTTTGGGGGAAATTCTGCTGAATAGGAATATTTATAATCCGCACGCGTTTGTCGTTCGATCCAAATATTTTGTATTGGATTAAGATCAGTTAATTCGCTGGTCATTTCAAAAGGGGAATTTTTTTGTACGAAAGCCGCTGCTTGACGAGCTTGCATGTATTATTTGGGTCGTTATCATGCTGAAAAAAATAGTTGAGACCAAACTTTTCCCTCCAATAAGGCAGCAAATGTTCTTTCAAGATATCCTTATGCATTGCATCATTCATCTTGCTGCGGAATTTAACTAACGGATCGACACCTTTTGCAGAAAAGGATCCCCACAGCATAACGTGTCTTCCGCCATGCTGCATTGTAGGAATAACATATTTCGAATCATATCTTTTGTTTTTAGACCATCGGACGTAGTGTCTGCCATCATTCCCAAAAGGATGAACTTTGATCCATCGGAAAATAGTATTTTTTTCAAGATTTCACTTGAACAGTCTTTCTGTTCTTTGGTAAACTCCTGTCGGACTCTCTGATTTTTTTACTCGCGAAAGGATTTTTTAACACCAACTCTTCCATAATATCCTACGTCACGTAAGTGTATTAACCTAGCGTAGATCGACTTATTTCAGCTATATTTTCATTCCGCAAATCGCGGGATATTGCAGCGTCATTTTTATGCTTGTGAAGAACTGCTTTTCTCCTGATATTTCTGCCCACACGGATAGTCGTTTTCTAGGGTCTCCCAGACCGTGACAAGTCCTGAAGGCCATGACCATCATTAGATATATTGTAAAACATTGTTCACAATAGATTTTCCGATCGATGACTTTGCCGCAATCTCACGAAATGATTGGTAATTTAACGGCAAACAAATCACTTGTTTACGAAATATAATTGTTGAACTTTTCATTCTTTAATTCCAACTACGTTATTCACGTGTATTAATTAACAAACGCGGCCAAAAAACACTTTACCGATAGCAATCACTAACGAATGAAGAATAGCCGGAAACTTTTGCGAATTTTGAGTTCCTCCCATTTGCATCAAATATCTCCAGTATCGAATCAAAATTACCACATGTTGAGAAGTAATTTGCATATTCCTAACTTTTGGAACGATTGCGCTACTTTTTGCCTTAAATATTCTGACAAACAAATCAAAGAAACTAACTGGTCAAAAACTTTTCACCGTCTCTGTATATTACTAGAACTATTATGTACTAGAACTATTACTAAAACTATTATATATATTATTAGAAATTAGAGAAGCTGTAAAACAAAATGGCTTTATTAATCTGTCTTTAGACGGGCAATAAACAATACATTTGTGAATCCGAAGCTATTTAAATTATATCCAGAATATTGTAACTTACTGATATCTGCACTTTCTCCATGAAATCAAATGTCTTAATAATTTTCTAACAAATATATTTCCTTTATAAAAACTCAATTTTTTTGTCAATATATAATATGAATTATTCTATTCGAAATTAGTGGTGACCCTGTCCCCCGTATGCTGCACGTTGGGAACACCTAATGAAATATTCAGACTTTCAAAATTCTAGCTTTTTATGCACTTTTATATAGAAATACTAGGGGGCTCTGCCCCCTACGAGCTACGCTCGTCAACCCCCGTTCAGTCACCGCAGACTCTAACAACACGCTAATTTGATCGGCGTTAAAAAAATTTCGGAAGACTGAATTATAATTTGAATCTGACAATTATAATTAGACGTAATTTTCACCAAACTTTTCTTCCTCTTTTTAATATTCACGTAAAAATACTTTTGTTAGAAATGAAATATTATGATCATCTTAAAATATCAAATAAATGTCTCGCAATTTTTAAATTTAAACTGTTTTGCAATATTATATTTTGTTCATTTTACGTAATAAGTGTAATGTGACGTAAATTCTCCTATTTAAGACTTCTAACGCATGTTAATGAATTTATTATTTTACAATATTCTTTCTCTTTTAAAATTCACGTGTAATTATAGTTTTTATGACGTAATTTTCAATGAGTTCCTGCTTTTTATATTTTCTGTTTATAATAGTCACGTGTAAAATAATTTTTTAATTTGAAGCAAACATTATTGTTTGCGCTGTTTATACAGTTGGCAACAGTTTAAATTAATTCAATTTTCTAAAATATCTAAAAAATATCTCTCGAAATGCTGAAAATTTGAATTTAAAATAGAAATAAAACCTCAAAAAATGAGTAAAATTAAAAAAACTAAATGCAATCTACACACCGGGAAATTCTGGCGCATAAAATGTTCTAAAAATGATTAAATTCCTATGTACAGTTTTTGCTCCTATAAAACTTTTTAATGGGACGATTTTGTCCAACTTTGGCATTAAATATCTCTTAAAATAATTCTTCGATTTGAAAATTGTCTGCATCAGCGTATTTATCAAACATTTCTCTATAATACCACCGATTTTCATATTTTTGTATGCAACAGTTTTTTTAATATTAACTAAGAAATGTCATGCTTAAGCATTCAAATTGGATGCTGATCTTCCGGGAATATCTACGCAGATTTTCATTGGTCCATTTCCAAATCAAAACTTTTTTTTATATATAGAAGGATATTATATTGATGTTGAATATTTTTTTTTTTTACCATTCATTAATACGTGCTTTCCTGTACCCGTGCAATCTCAAAAATTTATGAAACAAGAAGAAAATTTAAAATTGACCGAAAATTGGCAGAAAATATAGAATATATGAAAACGAGTAGAACAACAATGTATTGACCTACGAAATAAAGCTAACGAATAGAGTTAAAGGATGTATCAACTTAGTAAATAAGGAGACGAGGGGAAACGATTGTCTGTATACCATCAATTTACCGTGAGGCGTTTCCGCAAGGAGGCTCAGGGAGATGTCTTAAACCATCGTCCTTCTAATAATATTGCGAACAATGGCGGTTTTAACGGAAACATACAGTTCATTACGACCCTTCATTTTTATTACAGATCAATATTCTTATTTTGTATAGCAAAAACGTAAATTCTGCAAAATATTTGCAGTCATTTGTATATTCTAATGTCATTACATATCGCATATTGCGTCATGTTACTTGGATATGCAGTAGAACACCAGTTATACGAACTCAGACTATCCGAATCCCTGAATATCCGAATATCTTTCGGAATTTTAGAAAAAATGATTAAGACGACCCCCTCACTGACAAGCCCGTGTTAATACGTTCACTGAGCTCCAGGTTTCACTGTAATATAAACAATATTTAAAATAACATAATTCTATTGATTTAATGTACTTTAAATACACTGAACAATGATTAATACTTCCAAGGATTGCATTCATATTCATTATTAAGTTTTTTAATAAAATGTTGAAGGAATCATCTTTTTTTAGCATTTAAAAGAAAATGCAGAGAAAACAACATTACAATTTTGCCCTTTTCCTAGACCGTCAGAGGGTTAAAACGTAAACGTACTGTGATTCGCAAAAAAGTGATTCTGTCTACGCGCGCTATTGTCTTTCACTCTGCAAGACTAGGGTAGGGGCAACGCGATCATTATTGAGATGATGAGTCACCGTCTCATAGTGTAGTTGGTTTATTTGCTGTCGTATGTCACCAGGTGGCCGGCCCGGCCCACATGTATCTGCTCGTTTTGATTAGTCAGTCAGTGTGACGTGACTTGCTAGTTGATTACTTGACCTGTTAATGTGACGGTACCCTTTCGCGAAGGTGCGTTGTTTTGTTTGTGAAAGAGTTTCGTGTGGTGTGTGATTCGTTAGAATCTGGGTTTCAAGTTCTAAATGATGATGATATTATTGAAATTGTGAGATAAGAAAGTGTCGAGAAAGAAGATGACCTTAATGTCGAAAATGAAGCAGACACGGCGCCATCAGCTAGTGAAGCATTTGCCGGCCTTGAAACTGCGTTGAATTGGATGTAGCGTCAGCCCGAGTGTGACCACATGAAACTTCTCACTGTCAAGCGGGTGCGTGACCAGGCTGCCCGAAAACGAATGAAGACTGTCAAACAGATTACGTTGACCGAGATGTTGAGCAAGCAATGATCTTCATTTGCAGTACGGTACGTAAATACTGTACGGTTGTACATCACTTGTAATTGCGCTTAACATGTAAAAGTGTTGCTTTTCATTTAATTAATTAAAAGTTCTTTTTCTTAAAAAATATTTTTTCCCCATTTTCAACACACATACAGTAATTAATTTTAATAAACTCTTTTTTCGGAAAAAATCCAATTTTCGAATTTTTGATTATCCGAATACAGTCTGGTCCCAATTAATTCGGATAATTGAAGTTCTACTGTACATTTATTGTTATTTAATTGTTTTATTAAAATAATTATTGAACAAGACATATCTGATTCTTAATTCGTTATCCATCTGTAGAGTTGTTTTTAAGTATATACTGGAACACTGTATATACTATATACAACCTCCACTTAATTAATGAGTCCTCTATTTTCCATTTTACTCCTGATGCATGCAATTTAGATCCCTGATCTTAGAAGTTTTGTGATTATTCATCGAAAGTGCTTCAATCTCAATTAATTATCAAACAACGGCATTATAATGGTAGGGCGTATAATACAAAGTATCTTAGATCTATCCTTCAGTATCTGAAGACTAATGCTTCTCCTTTAAAGCTGTTTCAATTAAACTTTAAGAATGTCTTTGGTTTAGAAGAAACACAATACTTATAAAATGCTTCATCAGTATAATGTGATGATTAATTTTCAAATAGTACTTCAAATCGTAATCCATGAGATTGATAACTTTTTACAATATTTTAAAATTAGGGTAATAACAATTGTTCTTTAAATTTTAGTACACTGTAAAAAAAATCTGTAGTTCTACAGATGTAAAGTTACATGCTTACTAAACTTTCACCCGTAACTGTACGAAAAAAGCTGCAAATCTACAAAACTAGTTTTTGTAAAGCTACAAAAATCTGTAACTTTACAAATGAATCTGCTAAAATTTCAGTAATCTTACTAAACTTTTATTTGTAACCCTGGCTGCAGTTACATGAAAAGTTCTCGGAATCCCAGTTTCCAAAAAAACTCTTAGTAACCTTACAGATTTTTTGATTTTCGGCGCAAAAGTGTGTCTGTTACATGAAATTTTGTTGTTGCCGTTACATGAAAAGTTCTAGGAATCCAAGTTTCCTAGAAAAACTTTAGTAACTTCACAGATTTTTTTTTTACAGTGTAGAGGAAAAGGTCCAAATACCGGCTACCACTTTTGTTTTCAATCTAGATCATGCAATTTTCAAAATTAATAAAATAAAAAGTAACACCAGGGTACCTTGACATATTTTACACCTGTTTAGAGAAAAAAAAGTCAGTTTAAAAGGCGTTTTCTGTTTATAAAAAACAAAATTCCGAAAGTCTTCAAATTTTGAGTTTTTAAAATGGTGTCTAAATACCAGCTACCTAAGTTTTTTTTTTTTTTTTTTTTTTTTTTTCCAAAATATCACCCATTTAGAGCTAATGACAATTATTAAGCAATAAGAATATTATTTTAATAAATTGTATTGATTATGCACAGAAAAAATACGCAATTTTTAATAAATAAGTATTTTTGTCACATTTCTCAAATTCTTTACGACTATCTCTCACAGTCTTCTTCCCATTATATTTCTAATTTTGTTTTTAACGTGTAAAACAACAACAGAATAAAAAAAAAGCTTGCTGATTGAAATAAGAATTATTTTATCTTAAAAATCGAAAACATAATATCACTCTATGCGTCGGTATACTCCTTATCAGCTCACATATCGCATTCTTAACATTGAACCCAGAATCCCCTGCCCCCATTCTTGTCCATAGAGAAAGTACTCATGCAGAAGACACAAATTTATCATCTTTCTCTGTTGGATATTTTCATTTTTCATTTTTAACCCTCTCGCTGCGTAATTCTTTTATCAAAATAGCTTCAAAAATTGCGTATTTAACCCCTTCGCGACGGGCGTTTTTTAAGAATTTTTATTCTTTTGTCACCGGTTTTTCAAAACAAACATTTTTGTCTAATTTAACCGGGAAAATGCCCTGATTAAATAAGGCAAAATTTACAATAAAAACATAACTGGTGGGAATAATCAAGGAGGGTTGATTAGACGGAAAAAAAGGCATCCCCGAGGAAATCTCGGGTTGCGCAAATTTTGCTAATTTTACGTTGTCCGAGGAAATCTCGGGTTACGCAGCGAGAGGGTTAAAATCAAATTTCTGCCTCTTTCGCCTGGTTTACTCCCTCATTTTTTTCTTTCTCTTCACATTTATTACAGACAATTTTGTAGTGTCCAACAGAGCTTTTTTGGAAAGTGATCCGGTATCCAGTGTCGGTCCTGAAGAATTACGGCCATGGTTGCTTTTTTCATGTTACGAAATGGGACTGGAACTATTTCTGAACCATTTAAATTAATTTATTAATTATGGAACTATTTAAATTGATTTATTTTCCTCCCCTTCAAGCAGAGCAACCGAGAGAGATCTAAATACCGGCTAGCCGGTATTTAGATCACTCTAGGTAGCCGGTATTCGAACCAATACTATGTTTAAGTTAAAACTGGTATTACCCATTCATTTAATAAAATACCAATGATGTGCGCGTGGCAATTGGTAGCTAAATATGTCTAGAAAATAACTTAATCAACAATTCAAGCCAATATATGATCAGTTTATTTTTAAAAAATGAGAAACACATATCTAAAAAACTTTTGATGTACCAGATTACGTAAATTCGACACTTTTGCATTTACTATTTGCAAATGACAGAGACTTCAGCGAAGTACTTTTTGTAGCTTTCTTCTCTCAATTAAAGTTATAAACTCTGCCTATCAGCGCCAGGGTGCGTTAAACTCAGTTTTCAGAACACCTACTAGCCCGTATTTGGACCCTAGCCGGTATTTGGACCTTCTCCTCTATAGTTTTCGATAATAAGAAAATTAAAATCAAAGAACTGTTTTTTTTTTCAAAGAGAAATTATGTAACAACTTTTCATTAGGCGCGTTCGTAATTATAAAAATACGTAGTATCTATAGTTGTCGTTCGGTCCGTCTGTCTGTCCGTCCGTCCGCATATAATAGATCAAAAAGTACCCAACCGAAGAATGGTCTGAAATTTTAAATATATATTTGTTGCAAAATTTTGTCGTGTCATTTCAAATTTTATGAAAACGGGATGTATAGTTAAGTTACACGGACAGTGAAAAGTTTTCCGTTACATTACGGCCAATAGGAAAAAAAAATATTTCACGTGCGTTTTAACGATGTTACAGCCTTTCGAACAGTATGAAATCGATATGAACTTATGAAGTGTACTAAAATATACATTCAGTACAACATGCGGTGCAAAAAATATTTATAAAACAAGTTATAATACGAACGCACCATGTTTGCCACGTTTAACGAGCAATTTCCAACTTGTTTTAGTCTTTAATACTTTAGTGAAACTTTTAAGAGATCTGAGTATTGTTAGTAAACGCTGTATTTCAAAAGTTATATAAACTAAAACCAAATTTTCAAACCAAATTTATGAACCAAAATTACAAACTGAAATTTTTCAGCGTCAAGCAATTCTATGTTGCTTCTTTAGCAGGATTTTCCTTAGTATTTACAGGAAATGTCTCCTCACGAGGCATACTCAGAATATATGGAAAAAATACTTGTGTAAAAATCATGAATGTAAAAAAGTATCAGTTAAATTTAGCGGCGGAATTCCAGTAAGTCTGTAAAAAAATAAAGTACTTTCGAATATTTGGCACAAAGGAGACACGAAATTTGGCTAGCAGGATATTTCATCGCCAAAAGCAAACGATTTTAAGGCATCTGAAAATTGCTTGTTAATTGTTTTTTAGAATGCGTGATATTTAACGAATTTAAACTTAATGATAGAATTTATTACATATTTTTTTTGGTATTACGTATACATGTTGCTTGTTGCTGTAGTTATTTAATTTTATCACTGGAAAAATATTTTCTATGTTTTGCATGTTGCAAGTATCTATTTTAAGTTATAGTCAGCTGACATTTGATTTTTAAGGTATATACATTCTATTATAAACATATAATAGAATGTATATAAAAAATATTATTTCAAATTCGATGTAAAACATTATGGTACGCTGCAGACTGTAAATGTTTGATGGTTTAATTAATTTCTTCAAATAATTTTAAAAAGTAAATATTTCACATAAAATAAATTAGCACATTAATTTCAATTTTAAGTACCCCATGAAATTTAAATATTTCTGGTATTAGGTAATTTATTGGACTTACTCGAAAATATACTGATATTTTTTTTTGTGTTTCCGTAATAATAATAGTAATATAATATTATAATAATAATAAGAAGAATTTTTTATCCAAAAATAAATTTTCTTATGTTGTAATAACTGAATGTTTAGGAAATATTCTGCACGATAGATAGTAATGTCTGTCAACTATTGCGCTAAATTAAATATTTCTTCAAGTACATCGTCTTCCTATGCAGCTGACAGAAATGCCGATAGTATTCCTAGCGACATAAAACAGTTGCAATTTCCATCTACAAATTACTTAATACGAAAATCTTTATAATATATTTTTGCTATCGCCTTTTTACAAGTAGGTTGTCACTATTTGGGATTAGATACCACGATGCTCTGCCGGGAGCCCCATCCGCGTTGTTCCGAAGAGGGTCCTTGAGTGAAAAGATGACCGGGAGCTTGGCGGAGCATGTAGAAGCGTTTAACGGGAGCCTGGTACGCACGAGTCTCATACTCGAGTTTGACGGTAGAAGGGGAATGAAGTGTTGTGCATAGGTTTCGGGTGTCACACATACGCAGAAAGTAGTACAGGCCGTCTCCCCTAACACCCTATTTTCAGGGGCAACATGGATAGCGATGGTCCGATGGTCGATTTCAGCGACGACCAAGGTCGGACCGTGACTCTGAGATAAATAATGAGACTAAATAATGACTAAAATAATGAGATAGGAACATACTTAAGGACTATTTATATGATCATTCAAGGCAAAGATTGAGATAAGAACGGACTTTATTGAACAAGGCCCAGTGACTCCTAGTGTCGTCATGGTGAACGAAAACACCATCCCGGATCTCACGCAGAAAGTGTAGAGGATGGTTTTAGACAGCGACATGAGGCGCTCGTTTTCATGTAAAGGCACATTCTCAGGGTTTCCTGCAGATGGAGCATTCATGAGCCGACTCTTAGGACCGACCAGGAAAGGAGATCCCTTGATTAAGCGGTAGTCGTTGCGCGATACAAGTACTAGACTGACCACGGGAAACTGGTCTAGATCCTTGTGATGTGGAATCACATATATTTTCACTACATTTCAGTTAAAGGTAACTTTTAATTAGTTATTTGTTTTATCCTAACTTTTATTTCAGTTTCCACTGTAATTTTCCCCAAAAAGAAATGAAACAAAATATATTTAACATATGCCTCTATCAATAAAACAGATCTCAGAATCCATTTAGATTATTATTCACGCTCATCAGATATTAGAAAAAAGGATAAAGATAGACTTTGTAATCGGTTGAAGTATTCTCATTCCGTCGAACGTTCAGTGGAAATATCTCGGTCTGCTTAATTTCCGAGTTTAACTTCCTCGTTAAATCATAAACATTTCCAGTGCATGCGGTCTGTTTTGTCTTTCACACTATGTCCTTTCACTTTATGTTCCGTTGCTTGTAACGTACGAATTGCCATTCGAATTCTTTCTGGCTTAATTTTAGGACTACTATACTGGTTGCCCTACCACCAAATTCAAAATTCGCCTAATGGTCTAAAGTGTAATAGGTAATTTTGCTTATATGATGTCATTCATTTTTGATATTCTCTTGTTCGCCAATTGTATGATGACAATTTGTGTATTACTCTTATTCATGAATGTGAATCGTGTCTCTCGCATCACGAAGACAGTCATGTAGACGCATACTTACAAATGCTGTCAGGCACCATCCCTATTCATTTCTGTGTCGACTGCTTAATTTTATATTTCTACCGAATAAACATCGTAAAAAGAAATGTTAGACCATTAATTTCTATAATTATCACAGCCTTCAGCCTTTTATGAGCTCCAGCGAATGCATACAAATTGAATCTGGACCTCAATAGCTATCTTCGAATACTTTAAAGTGCTGAACTCCACCACAAGGCATAACAGTTAATATGGCGGCGATTAATTTCTGGGTGAAAAAAAGTCCGTCATGTAAGAACAAACAGTCTGTCGAAACATTTTGTGCATGACGGAAGGATTAGCAGTGTTGCTAGATAACTAACTTTCACTCTAGTAATTTCCATAGGTCCCGCCCCTCCATGGGGTTCGGGGAGGGAGTTTTAAACAGCCTTTGGTTGCTAGCGGAGATTACGGTTTCCACGTACGGGACACATTCCACAAGGAAGGTTTGCCCGCAGGTAGTAAGTTCCAAAATCGGGGTTGGGTTTGTCTGGATGTGTGACCTCGAAACGCCGGTGTGGAGGTTCACGTAAAGACTCGAACGCGAAATACATATGAGGACGTGAGTTTCAAAACTCACCTTATCCAAAATTTAAAAAATCAAGTTTTCTCTACCAATGTATTCTATTGGTAATCCTGAAAAGAAAAAAACGCTAAAATCTGTAAGAAAAATATTTTTATGCTTCTTTTTTGTGTTCTTAAAATATTGGTTTGGTTTCAAAACTCGCCTTATCTACTTAGCAGTTGGCAACAAAACTAGCTTTATCCTTGCACATGCGTAGACCAACGGACGACTAGCTTATCAGCTACTATCACAGTAATTTTCCTTCATTTCTCTCCGACCTGTTGCTATTTTCGTTTAAAGTTTTTACCTGTTCTATTCATAGAAACTAATTAAATAATTTTTACAGCATGTCTTATGTATAACGGACAGTTAATAAACTCTTGCATTTTGTGGGGGAAGGGGGAAGAATAAAAAAAGAAATACGAACGCATGGGCTAGTAAAGAATACACGCAAAAGAAGATTAAAATGTACGTTCAAAATGGAGAATCACTTTCTATATTTCTTATTGTCAGAAGGTGTTAAAATATTTAATTTTTATTCTCAGGCATAAACCTAAGGCATTCCCGATCCTCTCAAAGTGCACTCCTCAGAAAGAGAACCTCGAGTATTCATCTCTCTCAATGCAAGATATATGACGCTTCCACCAAGCTTTTTTTTTCAAGAAAAGACAAAACTGCATAAGATAACTTTATTTTGAAGTTCGCATCTCATACATCTCCTTCAAGAAACCGTCCCTGTTTCTTTCCTTCCATGAAACATCCAGAAAAGTAAAGCTTTCACCTTGAAAGTTTTTTATGTGCATATCAGTGCGCTTTCAAAGTCATTACCATAAGGTACTATATAAAGTCTAAGAGCCATGGCCATCTTCACATTTGTGGAAGTGTATTTCGGAAGATTCTTGGAATATCAAAATTCAGAGAGTATAAGTTGTGCTAGAGGCATCTAAAAACTGGACTTTCTTTTTAAAAAGAAGGGGGAGGGAGTCCCCGTGAAGCAAGAGAAACTTAAGGATGCCCACGCATTGTTAAAAAATTTTTTGATGAAAACTGGTCAGAAATGAAGGTGTTTAATTTCTATAAAAATATTATTTCAAAGGAGCTAGGATAGAAGGAGATGGTCGAGGAAGATTACGATGATATTCCAGAAGAAAAACTCAATGAGTTAATTGTTTAATTTATTTTTGGATATTCTGTAAGTAGAATATATATATACAGGGTGTCCGTAAACTCATGGTACATACGCCAGGGTGTGATAGAACACATCAAGACGAGTAATAGTAAATAGGAAACCAAGGGTCCCAAACGTATTCCAAAGGAGACAGGTGCCATCAAAGTTTAGGGTCCCAAATTGCAAATGATGATAAAAAAGGGAAAAATGGGTCGATTTATTTGCGGTTTTCACTAAAATTATTCTTTAAATTAGTATTTTCTTTTAAAAAAGTTTTAAAGAGACAGTTATAAAAATGCCGGTAGAGGGCGCTCTAGACTTTGGAGTACCGAATAACTAATTTTTACCGTTTTTTTTTAACACTGTTAAATGTTTTATAAAGCTTAGACCTTAACTTAAATTTTATGTGCACAAGTGACATCATCGGGAGTGGTTAAGTGGAGAAATTTAACTGTGTTCAGGGGGTTGATTTTTGAACGATCGTATGTAATGAGCAAAATAATAACAAAATGATGGAAATCAGGACAGACAGAGATGGAATGAAAATAAACCAACAAAAGGAAGATAAACACTTTATTAATTCAAATGAAAATAAACAACACGAATACTCCATCACAGGAATTGTTAAAAATTGCTGCCTCCAACACGAACGCAAGCTTGAAGCCGTTGATAGATTGACCGCCGTACATTGGCGAAAACATTAGGCATCTCTCTTATGGTGTCCGAAGCAACGGATATCCGGGCAACAAGATCTTCAGCTGAATCTACGGGACCATCTTCGTATATCAGGCTCTTCATATGACCCCACAAGAAGAAGTCCAGACAGGATAAATCGGGTGAACGGGTCAGCCAGCTGATTGGATCGCCACGACCTATCCATAGCCCCGGATATATGATATTCAGGGCGTTACGAGCATCCAGGCTGTAATGGGCCGGTACTCCGTCGTGTTGGAACCACATACGTCGTCTGATGGGTGCTGGAACATGGTTTAATAGTTCTGGAAACACCTGTTGCAGAAATACAAGATATGAATATCCATCCAGGCGCGTTGGCAGTAAGTATGACCCAATTAGATAATCGTGAACGATTCCGGCCCAAATATTGACCGCGAAACGTCGCTGGAACGAACGGGGACGTATTGTGTATGGGTTTTCATTTGACCACACATGATAATTGTGGATATTCAAAATACCCTCGCGTGTGAATGTGCATTCATCCGTGAACAACACATGTGCACAAAAAGCAGGGTCCACAGCCGTTTGTTGGAGCAACCACGTGCTAAAATTTGTTAGAAAAACTAATCTCTTTCAGAATTATATATACTCATCATTAATCAAGATAAACTGTTTTTTCCTGTCATTCAAAAACACTTTAGCTGTCATAAATAAAGACTTGATTATTACTTCACAAAATTACTTTCTTGTTTGTGAAATATGTCATTAAGAAACTAATAAACATTCAGATTGAATGACTGCTATTGTGACATATGAAAGAACTATTTTAATAATTTTTGACTTTAAGTATTTAGTGTTTTATTCATAAATTTAATCAAGATTTTTGTTTATGTTATTTTTAATCATATATCAATAATCTTTTTGTAGGTTATAATTTTCTTTAGTGAGTATTTTGAAATGTAATAAGTAAGGAGCAAAAAATGTATGCTCCAGTTTGTACTTTTAAAGACATATAAAATATAGTATTTTAAAACTAAAACTCTGAAGAATCCATTGGATACATTATGCATAAAAAGGGACACATAACAATAAATGAAAACCAAGTTTTTTTTTACAGGATTATTCTCAAAGATATTTAAATAAACAGTGAATATAGATTTTGCTCTTCAATGGATATGATGAAGAAACTTACCGGTTTCGACATGGACGATCTAGAATTAAAAGGTAAGGAGTTTTACCCTATCTTTATTTTGTGATTGAATGTGATTATTGTTATTTCATGTTCTGTCTCATTTTTTATCTAACAAAATTGACACGTGCCTGGTAATCCGATGGTTCTAGGCCTTGAAATCTATGCGCATGGTACGGATGCATTCCCTCATCTCGCAGAACTCGCCACATGGTATTACGGGAAACGTTAACTTCTTCGAACAGTTCCCGCGTGCTAGATTCAGGCCTCTCGCTGATACGATCCAAAATGTTATCCGTAACGGATGGCGTTCTTACACTCCTGGAACGTCCGGTATCCTGCATGCAACTTGCAAAGGAACCCCTTTCGCACAGTTATTGGTGCAGTCGTTGAAATATCCTCGCATCAGGAACACGTCTGGTTGGAAAACTCTCTCGGTGCAACCTCTGATCTTCTATTGCATTGCCGTGTGCAGCTCCGTACATGTAATGCATCTCGGCCTTCTCCTGGTTAGAGTACGAAACCATATTATCGGCCATCCACAGAGCAAATGAAGACAGCCTGTGAACAGTTCCCAGTTTTAAAATTACGCACTCGAATAAGTAACATTTATGTTAGCAAAAATTTGCATACGCGTTCGTCTTCTTCCCCATGTCACATTTTCATATTCTTCTTCCCCATGTCACATTTTCATACTCTTCTTCCGGAAACTAACATCATAATGGTAGCTATAGTGCCTGCATGTATCTAGTTTGAACATGGTCTAACACGTTTGCGTTTGAATTCAAATCATGCATTACTTAGTGAATGTTGTTTGTTTTGATGTGTACTATCACCTCTTAAAGTTTGCTTCATCACTTATTATTTTGCTCATTACATACGATCGCTCAAATATCAACCGCTGAACACAGTTAAATTTGCTCCACTTAACCAATCCCGATGACTTTTATAACTTTCTCTTTAAAACTTTTTTAAAAGAAAATACTCATTTAAAGAATGATTTTAGCGAAAACCGCAAATAAATCGACCCATTTTTCCCTTTTTTATCATCATTGCAATTTGGGACCCTAAACTTTGATGGAGCCTGTCTCCTTTGGAATACGTTTGGGACCTTTGGTTTCCTATTTACTATTACTGGTCGTGATGTGTTCTATCACCCCCTAGCGTATGTACCATGAGTTTAGGGGCACCCTGTATGTAGATAGATAGATAGATATAATATTGTATTAGATGTAAATTTCCAGCTGGGCGAAAAATGTCCGGACCAGGATTCGAACCCGGGACCTCCTGGTTGAAGTCGCCAGTGCTCTGCCATCTTGAGCTGAACCAGGTTTCAGACCAGATGCTGTAATCATCAAGGTTAGCTGGGTGAAAAAGTTCGACCAGAATCGTCCGGAATAGCTCAGATGGCAGAGCACTGGCGGCTTCAGCCAGGAGGTCCCGGGTTCGAATCCTGGTCCGGACATTTTTCGCCCAGTTGGAAATTTACATCTAATATGATTTGTTTACCAATTACAATAATTGTGTTAATATTAATCTAGTGTAAATTCGTATCCAGCGATTTCTGGAGTTCCATTACCTGAGATTTATTCTGTTGAGCTGAACCAGGTTTCAGACCAGATGCTGTAATCATCAAGGTTAGCTGGGTGAAAAAGTTCGACCAGAATCGTCCGGGATAGCTCAGATGGCAGAGCACTGGCGGCTTCAGCCAGGAGGTCCCGGGTTCGAATCCTGGTCCGGACATTTTTCGCCCAGTTATAAATTTACATCTAATATGATTTGTTTACCAATTACAATAATTGTGTTAATATTAATCTAGTGTAAATTCGTATCCAGCGATTTCTGGAGTTCCATTACCTGAGATTTATTCTGTTGAGCTGAACCAGGTTTCAGACCAGATGCTGTAATCATCAAGGTTAGCTGGGTGAAAAAGTTCGACCAGAATCGTCCGGGATAGCTCAGATGGCAGAGCACTGGCGGCTTCAGCCAGGAGGTCCCGGGTTCGAATCCTGGTCCGGACATTTTTCGCCCAGTTATAAATTTACATCTAATATGATTTGTTTACCAATTACAATAATTGTGTTAATATTAATCTAGTATAATATTGTATGTTATACAGATTATATTATGTCACATAAAAAATATATATTTTTATCATAAGCTAGTTATGATAAGTTTTATTTGATTGTTGATAAGTTTGCTTTTTTTATAATAAAACGTAATACTAAATTTTAATCAGACTTATTGCTGTCATAAGGATTATTTTTTAATACAAAATATTATCATCCGATGACCAAAAATAGAAACTATTAATTTCTTTCAGCAAGTATGATAAACGATGTTTTTTTTTAAAGAAATTGATATTAAAACTTTCTTATTCATAGGTTGGCAACAAAACACTTCTTTTCCGAATTTTTTTTTCCAATTAATTAATTAAATGAAGGAAAGTAGATTTTCCAACTTAACACAATGATAACACAGAGCAACTAGGTATAAGTATACAAAAAATTGGAGGTATCCGATGTACGGGGTTGCAGTTACAGGTTTTTCGCGATTTCCCATAATTTGATTTTTTGGATAAGGCGAGTTGTGAAATTCACGTCCTCATATATATCCCGCTGCCGAAGCGAAACGCTGTCTATGGTTTCGTGAAGGAAGTTACCACGACCCTTCTTTTATCGCTAATGGGCCCCTTCCGCCTTTGTTATCCTTTGCCTGTGATAAATGTCTGTCATACAGTTTGATCATCGAAGGTTTCGGTGGAGTAAACCTCGGGATCAAAATCTCCAGCCCGGCTGCATTGTGGATTTTCAGATTATTCGGGGACGTTGTGGCGAACAGGGGTGCGAACCCAGACTATACAGTGAGACACTTTTACGTTTGGAAGTTTTATTTTTTAAGACGACGAGACGTCCTATTTTGGGGGCTCAGACTGATGAAGTGCGTTAGGCAATCCTCAGTCTAGGACGGTACGCATTTGTCATGGTAGAATCACGCGAACTCACTCCCGTCCCACCTGATGTTGGCGACATTTTGGGTACCGGAATACCTGCTATCTGACGACGGTTGCCCCAAATGACTAGAGTTGATTTATACTACGATACTCTGATTTTGATGGACATCAAAGGGTAAAGTTCTGCGCGGGACGGATTGAATCTGACACGAACACGAACATTCTGCTTTGAGTCGACCTGAAACTCAACAAGAACTATGAAAATAAAATTTCGCCAACCTGAACTCCAATCCGAGTCCTACACGAACAAGAGATATTCAAAGTCGAACTAAAAGAAAATTTATCCATAATTTAAAAGATTTATGAAAAAGTAGCTTACATTTATATCTGATATACCAATTAATGCTGCTTTGAATGAAAATGAAAACATATATTGTCAATATTATTCGAATATATAGTTTTATCACTTGAAAATAATTTAGATGTTCTTGTAAAAAATCGTTTTACCCTGAACGTGAGCGGAACCCGATACTTTTAGGGTCAACCGTATTAGACCTCGAACCCACAACAAAACAAAATAGAGTTATCCCGATTCGCGATTGAGTTCGGGTAAAATTGGCTTACCTTATCCAGTGCAGGACACTAACACAAGGATACTTCTGGGCTTAAATGAGTTTTGCTTTTCTATCATTTTATAAAATGTTTTCAATTCTAAAAAAAGTTGTAATAAAATAAATAAAAAATCAGAGTAGTTCATAATAAAAGTACTACAATTGTTTCTAGAAAGTAAAAGGCTTTAACAATTTACATTCCTCTGATCTATTTTATCAATTTCTGTGTAAATAAATATTTTCCAAGAAACTGCAATTTGGAAATTATTTTCAAACAAGATCATATTTTTGAAATGATCCAATTTTCTAACTTAGATTGGAAGTGGACGGAAAGTAGAACAATCTCACATGCGAAAGTTCTAGAAATAAAGTGCATAAGTTTAGAATATGAGTTCCTTTAAAATACCTTAACGTGAATAATTGTTCATCTGCGATAGCTAACTTTTGTTTGACTTGTTTATACTATAAATAAATTTAGTAATCTATTTAATTATACTGCATTCCATTTTCTCAGTTTCTATGTAAACAAATGCTTTTCAAGAAACTGCAATTTAGAAATTTATCTTCAAACAAGTGTCATGTTTTTCATATTATTGACTTTTCTAACTAAGATTGAATGTAAAAGGAATGCTAAACAATCTCACATGTGAAAGTTTTATAAATAAAGTGTATAAATTTAGAATATGAGCTTAATTTAAAGTACCTTTAGGTGAATTCTTCTTCAGGTTTAAAGTTAACCCATAAGCCGCTGACGTTGCGTTTACGCAACAGTCAAAATAATTGCTCATGCAATGAATTAATTGCATTGGCGCCACTATTTTAGAATTTAAAAAAAATATCTTATTTATTGGCAGGAATTTTGCTATTTTAGTAAAGCGAAATTTGCCTTACTGAATTTGTGGTGGGAAACTCCTTTCAACAAGAAATTTGAAAATTTCTATTGTAATAGTTTTGGCGGTTAATGGGTTAACTTGTTTAAAACAACATGCTTTAAATTTGCACTACGCTTTTTTGGCCCTAAATGTCTTTCTGATATTATCAAAATCCTATCCATTATATAATCCAATATTTCATTCAGAAATATATTGTCGATATCGCATAAAAACTAGTTAAGAAGTTGTAACTTAGATTGTATTTCTTATTTTCATATATTACCTTAAATGAAAACTTGTCTGCTTTGAATGAAAATGAAAACATATATTGTCAATATTATTGAAATATGTAGTTTTATCACTTGAAAATAATTTAGGATGTTCTTTTAAAAAATCGGTTCACCCTGAACTTGAGCTAAACCCGAAATATTTAAGGTAAACCTTGTCAGACTTCAAACCCACAACAAAACAAAATAGCGTCATTCCATCGCGCGATTGGATTCGGGTAAAATTGGCTTATCTTTTCCAGTGCAGGATACTTCTGGGCTTAGATGTGTTTTGTTTATCTATTATCCTATAAAATGTTTTCAATTCCAAAAAAAATGTTTTTATTCATAATAAAATTACTACAATTGTTTCTACAAAATAAAGACTTTAAAATTTACATTCCTCTGATCTATTTTATCAATTTCTGTGTAAATAAATGTTTTCCAAGAAACTGGAATTTGGAAATTGTTTTCAAACAAGAGTCATATTTTTGAAATGATCCAATTTTCTAACTTAGATTGGAAGTATATGGAAAGTATAACAATCTCACATGCGAAAGTTCTAGAAATAAAGTGCATAAATTTAGAATATGAGTTCCTTTAAATACCTAAAGATGAATTCATGTTAATATGCGACAGATAACTTTTGTTTGCCTTGTTTATAATATAAATAAATTTAGTAATCTATTTAATTATACTGCAATCCATTTTCTCAGTTTTTGTGAAAATAAATGCTTTTTAAGAAATTGGAATTTACAAATTTGTCTTCAAACAAGTGTCATCTTTTTCATATTATTGACTTTTCTAACTGAGACTGAATGTAGATGGAATGCTAAACAATCTCACATGTGAAAATTGTAGAATAAAGTGCATAAATTTAGAATATGAGTTCCATTTAAAGTCCCTAAGGTGAATTCTTCTTAAGATTTAACAGCTAACTTTTGTTTGGATTGTTTATAAAATAAATTTAGTGATCCACTTAATTATAGTGCGTTGATCTATTTTCTCAATTTCTGTGTAAATAATTGTTTTCGCAGAAACTGGAATTTATAAATTAATCCTCAAAGAAGAGTAATATTTTTGAAATTATTCATATTTTTAAGTTAGATTGAATATAGATGGAATACTAAACAATCTCACTTGTGAAATCTCTATAAATTAAGTGCGTAAATATAGAATATGAGCTTAATATAAAATAATCTTAGGTGAATTCTTCTTCAGTTCTAAAGCTAAATTTTGTTTAGCTTGTTTAAAATAATTTGCTTTAAATTTGTACTATGCTTTCTTTTTGGTCCTTAATGCTTTTCTTATATTATCAAAATACTATTCATTATATAAGACGATATTTCATTCAGAAATTTACTGTCGGTATCACATAAAATCGAGTTAAGAAGTTCTAACTCAGTTTGTTTTTCTTATTTTTTGATATTCCTTTAAATGATTTAACACAATGTCAGAAAAATTAAAAACAAAACTGTTTTCAAAGTTGATTTAATGGCTAAATCATAAGTATACACACTTCGTTTTTCTTCATTATGTTAACTATATTCAATAAAATTTCATTAAAATTGAAAATTCTTGAATTGCTTCGAAAAAAAGGAGTTTCTACAGATTATTAATTCAATTATGCTTCGATTGCTTTTTTTCAGCGTGGTTTTGCATTTTTTTTAATTTTTATGAAGTTGCTCCTGGAAATATATTTGCCATTAATGCTTCAACAGATCCAATATCACACTTATGAAATCTCGATTAGTTTTATCCTATTGAAAAGTGTCTTTTAATTTTTTTGTGAAACTTTATTCCACCCATACACATGCTGCTATGGCGAACACGTGTTTTTCAGATTAGTTTCCATGATATAATAATTTCATTAAGTTATATACATTCACTAGTTTTTCATTTTATTAATTTTATGATAAAGTGGATACCGGGGTTATTTTGCCATATATGCTCCGACAGCTGCAACATTCCCCAAAGTCAAAACTCTGTGCCTATTGAAAAGAGGTTTTGAAAATTTTGTGAACATTTTACTCCGTCCATACACATATTGATATGGTGAACGCACGTTTGCAGGATTAATTAACATGATATGGTATAATTAAGTTTCATACTCTCACATCTCAAAATTTCGAAAAAGAAAATATATCTGTTCGTTCGTACAAGTTTCATGTTAATGCCCATATAAGGAAAACCGAAAACGTCCTGTGGTACACAAGTCATCCCAAATTTTTATCCTGATAGTAAAATGACACGATTATGGCATCCTTCGAAAAAAAAAAAAAAAACCTTACATGTTTCCTTCGGACTGGACTCCTGATTACGTTTTTTGGCGCAGCATTTCGAGGATGACATTTCTGTTGATGTATAAAAAAAAGTGTTGCACTAACGCAATGTCATGAGCGATTGACACTACAAAAACACAATAGATTTTTATACGAGCAGTTTAATCGATTCGTTTGGGTTTGATATTTTATTTAGTTAAGTTTATATTTCTAAAATTTTAATCAATTAAATCTCAAAATAATTTTTATTTATTTTGAAGTTTATTTTAAATATAAATTTTAATTATTTATTAATATTTTTTTCCTGGTCATTTAAGAATAAATTTGTATTTGTCGTTTTTTATTAACTGATGAATTAATTAAAAATAATTAATTATCTCTTTATACATAAATACATGATTTAGTGATAAATGTACTATCATAAAAAAGATACGAAAAGAATGTTTTAAAAGGGTAATATATGTATAGGATTTAGTCTGAAAATTACTGAAAGATTCACTTGGCTTATAACTACAAATAAATCCAACTATTAGCTTATCAATTTTATACGGCATTTATTATTCACTCGATCAAATAATATGCTTAGTAGATCACAACAATTCATCCACATTAATAATATAATACATTTGTAATCATAAATACTGGATTTCACCTAGAATTCCTCTGAAATATTTTAGTTGACATTTTACAAATCTTCAATTTTCATGTTCAAATAAAAACTATGGAACTTCCAAGCATCAACATCTCTTGATCTTATTCCATTCTTCTATCCGCCGTTGCCACATATCTTTCTAGCTTTTTCCACGCTCCTCGTGTTGTACTTTTTATTTCCTATATGATTTCATATTCATTTAATAAACCCTTGAGTTAGTCAAGTTGTATTGTTGAGAATATTTACAATCCCATATTCGGTCATCCTGACAGTCCGTTGACCCAATGGCACGTATTTTGAAATTTGCTACACATATAGTTGAATATTAAGGATTTGAATTTTACATTTAAAATGGTTTCAATTTACACACATAATTTTGCACCAAAGACACTACACAAAATGGTAAATAACATAACACAGAATATTTCATTCATTGTCCGACTTTTGGCACGGTACATCATGTTCTCTGCACGTTTAAATTATTTCTAATCCCTGAATAAAGAGAATATTCGCATCTCTCTTCTCTGTTCACATACGCTATTAAAATAGGGGAACTATTACACTATTTGGGTCTATTTTGAAATCTATCATATCTTCTTTTAAATTTAGCTTTATATCCACCATAAACAGAATTAGCAATATGGCTAAATGACTGTTCATATTGCCTACGATTACTATAACTACAGAAGTACTCCATCTTTTGCACTGTTCAATCTCTTCTCTTTCAAAATTTTTATGTATTCTTTCTTTCTGATCTCATTATAAAAATCTTCTATCAGCACTAAATGTATGTTGTTTACAATATCTGCAACATCTGTTTACAAAATTTTCGCTCGGATAATATTTCCTTTCTCCATTTTTGTCATTGCTTCATGCTTATAATTTCCGCTAAATCTCTTTTTATTTACATTTACTACTTCAGTATTACTTTATTCTCTCATGTTTTTTCGTTTATAATATTTTTCATCATTCTTCATTTTATTAGCCCCCGGTACGGTATGCTATTTCTTTCTCTCAGCTTATTTTGTGCCGTCTCCAGAAAGTAACCTTACCTTACAGAAGCCAGTCGTAAAACAAAGCAGTACGATTAAATACTCTATTGCAATTTTTTAAACTTCTAAGCATCGCACATTTTCGATTTTTATACCGTCGTATTGGAAAAAAAAAGTTCTTTTAAATGCATTTTGTTTGAAAACTGTATCTCCATTTATTTTTGAAGTATTATTTTTTTTGTAGTTTTTAGAGCCATTTGCTTAATATTGGCAACGGAAGTACTCCATTTCTGTAGGAAGTACAAGAAAAATAGTTCTAAAATGGTAATTATATATTTATGTTGCCATTTTCTCATAACAACCGAAAGAAAATGTAATTAAAACATGTGCTATTTTGAAAAAAATATAAACGAATGATTTCCGTTAAAACTATGGAGCTATTATAAACTATATTTAATTGTAAGTATCTATGAATCATTAGATAGCCGTTTTTTGTCGATTTTATTGAATGACGGCATCTTTTTGCTGCATTTGCTGCATTTGTGCCTTATTTCGCGATAGTGATGTGCTATGCATGCTTTACTGTAGATGTTTAAAAGTAGATCGTAAATGTGGAATTCTTAAGCGGATGTGAATGACGTCATTTTACATAAAATAAAACGTGTGCTTTAAGTCTTAAAATTGAGATATGTTTTGTACTGCAGTAGAGTACCGCTTAACCGAGTTATTTTCTTCTGATGGACTGGTGACTTCTATTATTATGAAACAGCCATTATAAATGAAGCGTAAAAAAAAATATATATATATATATATATGCCCCCCCCCCATTCTGACCAGAAATCAGAGTTCTAACGTTTTACGGCTGCTCTTTCATCTTCACCTCACGCTTCATTTAAAATGGCTATTTCATAATAATAGAAGCTGTCAGTCCAACAGAAGGAAATGAAGCAATGGAAATGCCGGGGGCGACACTAAATTCTGAAAAAGCAGAATTCTTGTTTTCTAGTTTATGTTTTTCTTTTATTTATTTATATTTTCATTCGCGCATGCACATAAATTGCGTTTTTCTTTTAGGTCTCTCATTCGTACTATTCGTGATGCCTCATTTCTTTCATTCAAATTTTTGTTACTAATTGAATTTAAATTTTTCCCACGACACATTTCCGTTTTCTCGTTATTGCTTTTCTATTTATTTCATTTGCCACACATTTTAAATTTTCATCGGTATTTCTTACAGCTCTAATATATATACAATACATAATGGTTTTGCCTTTGGCGGCTTCTTCCTTGGCGAGATTTTTTTATTTTGACACCTTCTTCTGCAACTGTTAAATTACATCCTGATATTGCACTTACACCTAACAATATGTCGCATTCTGGACTTGATATTACATGAAAATTATCTGTCAGTTTCACGCCATCTACTTGTATTTCATGATCAAAGTATCCTATTGGCTTCGTTTCTGCTCCGCCAAACACAATCAATAAACTCATACTGTCTTAGCATAACTCAGGAATGCCTATTTCCTCGTAGTATTCTTTATTTGTTAAACTCACATCAATTGCTGTGCCAATGATAAATTTCATGGGTTTCTTATTTATAGGGATTACACATACCTTTGTTATTGATTTGGCACCATTCTCCGGTTTCGATAAGTTCATTACGTATCATAATATTAAAATATTTATTTGCTTAAAAGACGTTATAAAATCACATTTAAGTAAATTAAAAATCTTTATTTACATTCTTCAACTCATTTCCTGAGTCGTCGTCAGAATGTATAGCTGAAAATTGCAATTCCGTAATGAATGTATTTTTTCTGTTATACATTCTGACAACGACTCAGAAAATGAGTTGAAACATGTAAATATAGATTTTTAATTTACTTTTAATGTGTTTTTGTAACGTCTTTTAAGCAAATAAATATTTTAATTATGATATGATTAGTAATGGACGTAATTTTGACTTACTACTCGCACTTATTTACTTTTGTAAGTTCATTACGTATATTTTTTGTGAGTTATTCTCGTTTGTTTTTGTAATTGGGTTACCATAACATTCTTGTGTGCTCATTTGATCCCTATTTGCACATTTGGTGGCGATATGACAGGGCAAATTACAAGAATAGCAGAAAATTCTTGAATTAATAGGTCTTTCGGCTCGTCTTATAATACTTCGCTGCGAATTTTGAGGCCACTAGTTATCTATTTCCTCCCTGTCCACGCTATTTTGCGCCTTATACAGTTTGGCGTTTTTAAATCCTCTCAACGCCGTATCAAAATTATCTAGTTTTTCAACTAATGCATTTACTTCTTTTATCCTTGGAAATTCCTCAATAAACGTTGTCTGGTTTCTGGCGGTATTTTTCGCTTAATTTGATCAGTTATCAATAACCCCGTTAATCCATCAAAAGTTGTTCCATTCGTTACACGTACCCATTCGTTAAAGTACGTTTTTAACTGAAAACCAAAATCGCGCCAATTATATGTTAGCTCATTTTCATGAGTCATGAACATCTGTCAAAATTCTTCCGGCGACATTTTGAATCTTTTCAACAATAAATTTTTTATATATTCGTAATTATTTACATCCAGTTCCTTTTATCTTGTAATTATGCTAGCTATTTCTAACGGTAATAAACTTAATAGATATGATTCCCATTCATCCTTGACTATTTTGATTTGAGATACTTGTCTCTCGTATAATGTTAAAACATACAAATATCACCATTTGCATTGCCCAAACGATTAAGTAACTTCAACAAATCAAAATTTTTACCTGTTCCCGTTCTTGGAAACAGTATTTGTACATCCTTCTGAGAGTCTACCTCTGCTTGCATTGTCAACTTCTTGAACTCATATTCCCTCATTTTTTCTCTATCCTCTATTTCAAACATCGATTTCTTCTCCACTATCTCTATCTGTCGTGCTTAAAGTTCTGTTTGCCGTCTTCTCTCTTTTGCTACAAGTTCTGTCTGCTGTCTTCTCTCTTCTGCTTCGAGTTCTAACATTCTTTCTTCCGTCGCTATTCCCTTCTCCTCTTTCTCCGTCTCTGCTTCTATTTTTCTTTTGTTCTTTCTCCTTCTCTACTTGCGCTTCAAGTTCTAACATTCTTTTCTCCTTGCTAGCCGACGGTATTTTATAAAGTCTTCATTAAATCTTTACCAAGTTTTTATTGCTTCAATTAATAACAGAATAGTTACTTTCTCTGGCATGTATATTCTGCACTCCTCGCATAGTTCAATCAAATCGCTTCGTCGCGCTTTGTTGAAAATCGACATAACAATGTATTTTTGCCGTAATCGTTTCAATTTTTTTTTTCAGATTCCGGCACCGAACCCTTAAAATTTGTAGGATTTAGTCTGAGAGAATCCTGAGAGAATCGTTTGGCTTATAACTACAAATAAATCGATCTACTAGCTTATCAATTTTATATAGCATTTATTATTCACTCGAACAAATAATATGCTTAGTAGATCACAACAATTCATCCGCATCAATAATATAATACATTTGTAAACATAAATACTGGGTTTCACCTAGAATTCTTGCTCTGATCTTTTATTTGGCATTTAACGAATCTTCAACTTTCATATTGAAATAAAAAATATGGATCTTCCAAACATAAACATCTCTTGATCTTATTCCACTCTTCTATCCGCCGTTGCCACATATCTTTTTATCTTTTTTTCCACGCTCCTCGTGTTCTACTTTTTATTTCCTACGTGATTGCATATTCATTAAATAAACCCTTGAGTTAGTCATGTTGTGTTGCTGAGAATATTTACAATCCCACATATATATGTATATATAGGTATATATAATTTTTATGTGTGTGTATTTACGATATTTATCTGGAATAATGAGATTATTTTGCGTAGTTTTCTTGATATTAATTCACAATATTAAATATACATGCCGATGAAATTCTAAGCATTCGGTTTAATTTCTAAAAAAACTTACACAAATGCTGCTTAAATGAATATGAAAGCATATATCAAATAATTGCCAAAGTTTTTTAATTAGAAATAAAAGAATATAGACTATATACCATCTATTGCTTGTAGAGACCTGGCTTAAATGACGATCGTCTGCTGAAGGATGGGTTATATGTTTAAACTAGGGTAAGATTACGTAAAAACGAACATTACCTTACGATAAAACACCTTGTCAACCCAAGCTCTAAGGAGCTCTTATGGACAGAGTGTATGAAGAGACTGGTACCAGTGTTGCCAGATTGGGGATTTTTTTAATTCAGATTATTGGACTGTCACTACTTTTTAAAAATAGTATAATTCGCCTTATTTGTCAGAATTATTAAATTGATTTTAAATAGGCCGAATATTTCTATTTTAAAAAAGCGGTAACAATCAACAATCTGCGGACAAAAAAGTTCCCAATCTGGCAACACTGACTGGTACTGGCCAGTCTGGTGTCTTCATTGCACGGTTAAATAATCGCACCTACCAGCACACGTCACTCACCTTGATACCCAATAACAATGGAGGACATGGTCGTTGCAACAACAAAAGAAAAAATCAAAACGATTAAGAAGCGTGATTTGGGTTTCATACCTCTGATACCCACAGGAGATTCAGTGTACCGAACGCTCATTAGAGCGCCATTGCCCCAGGCCGTATTCCTAGGTAGGTTTCTTAGAAGTTTTATATTCTAACAACGGTTCCTGTCGTGAAAATCTATAAACATAGTTACAAGCCCTTTGACTATGAATTGTGAGAGGACGTAAGTCAAAAACACGTATAGATCAGATTTTGACTCATCTTTGATTGTCATTGTTTAAACATGATGATATTAGTACTCTTGCTGTGTGAAATTATGCAATAAAGGTACAGTAAATTCTTACACAGTGTTTGTAATTTATTTTAGATATTTAGATACTAGAGTACAATATTTGTCTGATAGTGATTAATAATTTTTTTTAATGCTTTTTAAACTAAAAAATAATAAATAATAATAATAAATACATAAAAAATACTTTCGTTTTTAATAACGCGCTCTACTCTTTATTTTACTTCCAATAAGCATTATTACAGCTAGTTTTTAATTGGGTCGGATGAACAGGAATTTTCCCAAAGTTGTACTATATTATTTCGTATAATCATTCTGAGATTATAATGAGGATGAACTTTAATGATGTCTTGGAAAACTATCCAGGATGTTAAAAATTGATATTTTCATTTTCTGAGGAGATCCTATTGACAAAATTTTGCATAGTTCATAATACCTGATGGATGATAGTGATTGAAGTAACAATCCGCACCCGGATGTTCTGAGGAGAAAATGTGCAATATCGGTGGGACAATTTTTAGGCCATTTCTTATATTACTAGTAAAAATACGGTAAAGTACATGGCAGATCATTATTTATGAACGGTTAATTTTATATTTAAATTTCAACAAACCTCATATAAATAATGATTTATAGAGATAGAAAGCAATATCTAGAGTCTATTGAATAACCTCGTAAATTTATAATCTTTACATTTATATTTGCTTTTAAAAATTAGTTTAAGAAAAATTGATTTACAGAGATTAAGTTCATATGAAAAAAAAAAGACTTTTTTAACTTAAGCTGATTTTCTATTGATATTTCATAAAAGGTTAAACTTACAAATGTATTTTACATATTACATAGAAGCAACACTGAGGATTGATGTTTTTCTCTCTTCTTGTTTTGCTCAAAATGTTGCGGAAGGAAATGATAATTTGAGATAACATAGATATTATCTAATAAAAATTACATAAGATAGAAAAAATAAATATCTTATTTGGACATGATTACATGTAGCTGTATTAACCCATTAAGGACGAATCTCTTTCACATTTATTTTAATTCTTCGACACCGGTTTTTTCCACATTGTAATTTTAATTTATTTTATCGCTCAAAATCAGAGATTACATAATGAGAAGATTTCAAAACTAAAATACTGGTATTCAAATTTAAAAGTTTTGTTCGCCTTACATGACAAGTTTTTTTGCCAACCGGATTTAATGAGTTAAATTAAAAACATGTAAAAGTCGACACTTGATATTTTCTGTTAATCTCTTCTTAAAAAATTATTATTAAATAAAACATATAAAAATCACAATTATAAAAATTGTGATATCACTGCTATTTTTGTTTGTTTTTTTACCGAAAGGGGGTCCAAGAAACACGGATTTCATGTTTAAAGATGATCTGAAACCAATTAAATCTAGAACTTATTCCTCAGTTCTTTTATTGTGAGATAAAATATTATTTAAAGCAAATATTTGACTTCAAAATATGAAATAAACAAAACAACTTTTATAAAATATTCGCTTTCTTTTAGGCTGTATTGTAATGAGATTTTAAGCTTTTTGGCCAGAGGATATATTGAATATCATCAAATTTTTACTTAAAAGCTATTTAATGAAACATTTCACATCGAGCTCGACTGAGGATATTTGAATTAATATTAACTTCCTCTATTCTTCTATTTTATATAAACCTTTAAGCATTTACATGTAAAGTTTTATAAAAAGAATTTTCGTGCCCCGGAAAAATTTTAAAACATTCTATTACTTTTGTAATGCTCTTTTATATATTTTATATGAAGAACTAAAAAGGAATTCAAAATATTGTTATATCCTCAATACATATAAAAACGAAAACAACTTACTTGCTTAATGATAAACCATTTAATAGAAAACTACTTATATTCATATAACTGCCAGGTATAAAATGTAATTTACCTTAGCATTTCTTTTAAAAACTGCTTTTAGAAATCTATCAAAAAATTATTGTTTATTTTAACAAAACATTATTTTAGGTTAGGGGTGCACAACCTTTTTAAGAGAAGGGCCACTTTCAAAAATTTCTGGGATGTCGAGGGCCACTTCAGTAACACGGGGAGATGATGTGTGGCCTATAATCAGATAAAAAAATATGGTTTCAGAGGGAGGGAGATTACCCCTCTAGGTTACCCTATCCATTCAACATATCCAATTCATTTGGCAATGATATATCAACAGTTTACGTTTGTATATATAACCGAGTTATAGCAAGGATTATTTAGACAGAATCATAATATTCCTTGCATTTATTCGGGAGAGTAAATTTTGTTTTATAGAAAGTGCTAAGGGCATGAAAGCGGCTAGTGCCGAAAAAGATGTGAAATTTATGATCAAACGGAGGGGGGGGGGGAGTAGCCGATCAACAAAATTTGCAATTTTTCTGCCCCTGATCTACGAAATTCGCGATTTTTATGCACCGGATCGACAAAATTCGCTATCTTTCCGCACCTTATCGACAAAATTCACTATTTTCCGCTCTCGATCGACGAAACTTGCGATTTTTCCGGGCCTGATCGACGAAATTGAAATTTTTTTGTGCCTGACAAACGAAATCCACGATTTTTCTCAGCCCGGTCGACGCAATTCGCGAGTTTACCGCGTCCAATCAATGAAATCCGCGATTCTTAACTGACTGACAAAATTTGCATTTTTTTTCCATTGGCAAATTGACGAAATTTCGTGTTTTTTTCTCGCGATAAACTGACGAAACTCGGGATTTTTTTGCAGCCAATCACCGGATTTTTTCAATTTTTCCGCGCACCATCGAGAAAATACACGATTTTTCCTTGTCTGATTAAAGAAATTTGCGATTTTTTGCTCCTGATCGACAAAATTCGCGAAATTTTCGTGCACGACTAACGAAATTCGCGATTTTTTTCGCACCCGATCAACTAAATTCGCGATTCTTAACTGACTCTGACGAAATTTGGAATATTTCCCACTGCACATTCATGAAATTCGCGATCAACTGACGAAACACGTGATTATTCCGCAGCCAATCAACAAAACTTAATTTTTTTCCGCTCCTGATCGACAAAATTCGCGATTTTTCCGCACCCGATTGACGAAATTCGTAAATTCTTAATTCACTGACGAAATTAGCGATTTTTTCTCGCGACTGACAAAACTCGCGATTTTTCCAAAGCCGATCAACAAAATTGGGAATTTTTCCGCGCATCATCAACAAAACTCAAAAATTTTTTCAGCCCGATCAACGAAATTGGCGATTTTACCACGTCTGATCGACAAAATTTGCGATTTTTCCGTGCCTTACTAAATAAATTCGCGATTTTTCTGAGCTCGATCGACGAAACTCGCGATTGGCGAAATTTTCAATTTTCCCCCACTTCATCGACAAAATTCACGATTTTTCAATGCTTTAATCAACGCAGTTTGCGATTTTTCCGCGCCTAATTGACAAAACTCGCTAATTTTCCTCACCCGATAAACGAAATTCGCGATTCTTAACTGACTGATGAAATTTTCCATTTTTCCCGCGGCAAATTCACGAAATTAACGGTTTTTTCTTCGACCTATGGACAAAAATTACAATTTTTTCCAATTATAAATTGACGAGATTCGCGGGCCACACGTTAACCCATCGCGGGCCACAGGTTGTGCATCACTAATTTAGGTATTATTAAAAAAATTTTAATGTATTCATAAAATGTACACAGAATCATATTTTAAAAAATACTTTTAAAATGTAATTTATTTTTCTAATGTAATGGCTATTTAAATTAGAAATATAGAGGATCTGCATTAAAATAAGTTTTTCGAAATCTAGCGATTTAAAAATTGTACTACTCCATGTATTATTAAAAATTACTAGATATGTATAGAAAATTTTAGTTAATAAGCTGTATAATTGAAAAAAAAAGAACATTTTGAATTTATATTTATATTTTGCTTCAAATTTGCCCCTTCCTATAGAAATATTTTATTCAGAACAATTGATGAGAAAATAACCTGCAAACAGAGAGAAAGTTATGGATCATATTACTATGAGGGGCTCATAACCAGAGTAGACCAAGTCCCTATTATACCAAGTTATATCTATTGTGAACAATAACGCTTTAAAGTTTTTAATAAATAATTAATTCAGGTCAAGTGATTTATAAGGATTATTTATGTCAATATTCAATTTAAAATATCATTTTTATAGTGCCCTACTTTTAGATATGACAAAGTATTATTTCTATTGTAAATTTATACTTTTTTTAAAAAAAATGAGGACTTGGTCCAGTATGGTTATGAACTTTCCATGTGTAAATAAAGACTTGCTTATTATGATTACAAAAACCCTTCATTTTGATTTACATTTATTTATACTATTTTTTCTACAAATTAAACACAAAGTGTGAAACATATTATCAATTATCGCAAATCATTCACTGTACACATTACTATTCTTATCATCATCGTCATCCTGATGTACTTCAGAAGAAGTATTTTGTAGCCTGTCACCGACCTCTACTAGAAGATTCTTGAAGTATACATGATGAATTGGTAGAATGTATTGCAGAAAATCCATGATATTTTTCTTTTTGACCAAAGTGATTATTGTATGGTCCGAGTACAATGCATCATGACTGCCATTTGACAAAGGAAGCAACATGCACACACGAGCCTGTTTACCTAAATTTATTTTGCGATAGATCCTCATTTAGGTTTTTTTTTAACAGTGTAACATGAAGGGAGGACCTCTCACAACTCGCAGCCATCTAATATCCTTTCAACTAAAATAAGCTCCTTCGGTATTCTTCTTTCTGTTTTTGATACTTTCTTCAAAAACTGTAGAAAAACCAAAGTCGGAATTCTTAACTTGAATTACATCAAATTTAGGACATTTCCTCTTTGCAATCATAATAGTTTCCTTCCACTTTCCAGGAATATATATCTGTTGGCTCTTGCGATTTGTTGCTTCAATCAGACCAAATTCTGCGTTATACGGTAGGAAAGAGTGGTCGGACACCATGAATTTGTGGTCAATTGACTCCGCTGTTACTTTTGTGCTATTAACTAGTTTCAACAGTCGTAAGAGACATTTTGATTCATATTTTGGCCACCATAGGCAGCAGAATATAGAATAATTTTTTTATGTTTAAAGGTTTTCTCTGTTAGGTGTCTTGCAACAATGCTAGAAAGATCTTGAGAAGCTCTCCCTCCTTCTATTTCATCCCCGACATACATGTATCCCACATTATTACTAAAGGAATGCACCCTAAAGTTATAAACATATAGATTGCGTTTATATTAAGCTATGGTTGAAAGCTTTGGAAACGGAACTGCTTTTTTCAAGTCGAATGTAATTTTATCAGTTTTCATTTTCTCTCCAGCCTTTTTAGCTTTCGTCAAGTGGAGCTCTTGTTTGGTTTCAAGACTTTTTCTAGTGTTTTCATCCTTTTCTATCGAAAGCTTTATTGATATGTTATGGAATAATTTACATGCATCTGTACTTGGCAGCTTAAAGTGTAAATTAAATTTTCTGCTGAAGCCTTGTAATAGAGTTTCTCTTTCACGGGGTCTTATTCTTTGTCGTACATTCCTCTCTAGGCCAAAGATCGAACTATGTGATTAAAGTTTTTTTTTTCCTTGTAATGATTTTTTTTAAGAAAAAGGCTGTCGGTATGTGTACCGTTTTTTTCCCGTGAGGAGGGGATGGGGTCATCAAAAACTTCATAGTTTATCCATCTGATGATTCACGAACGTTTATTTTTCATCAGAAGTATTGAAATCGCTACTTATTTAAACTACAATGTCTTTTGACAGATGAAATGACAGATGAAAGAGTAGTATACTAATGAATGGATTTGATTCAGTATGGTTGTGAAGGTTTCTCGTAATACTTCACCAACTCTGGACACAGATGCACTGTATGAGAAATCATGTGAACTACAGACATGGTGCACTTCGGTAGCAGATAAAACGAAGTTTACTGCATTTTCTATAAGAACTACCTCATTTTTTTTAAGTGGACTTGGTCTACTATGGTTGTGAACACCTCATACACAACAATTGGATTTTATTAATAGGCATGATGTATGTGTGTTGTTTTGAGAGTTTTTCCCCAAATCTTTAGATTATGTAACACTTACATATTATGCCATATTATCTAAACTTCATCGCATCATCTACATCACAATCATAATAACTAATTTATCATTTCAATGGCATACTACAAAGCAATGTGCGTAGTATTGTACCAGAGCTAAAGCCGTAAATAATACGTATGTACTGAAAAAAATACAAAGTCATGAATTCCTTTCAGAAACTTCTGCAATAAAGCTGTGTACTTCAATGTTTTGCATGCTGCATTTATAGCACTAATGATTAGAAACTCTCAAATCCATTCAATTTGAGATATTGTAAAATCATTTTTATTTTTAAGCGTTTTAAATGGGCCATTGTATCGTTTAATGAAGTGTTTCTCAAACATCTTTGCTATGCGACAAAATCGTTTCAAATTTTTCGATACCTTCCTAATATGTAGGTATAAAGAGTGGTTTGTGTAAACTACTCTGATGAAGAGATTAACTTTGACACAAAGCAACATGAGAACTGTAATAAATAATACGAGAGTTGTAAATGCAGTAGTGTCGGTGTAGTGCAGAAAGTCACAGAAGATTCGGCATGCGTAAACAAGATATGGAGGGGGGAGGCGGGAGGTAGCGCTGCTGTCCATGCGTAAAGTTCATAAAACAGTCCATACAGTTGGAAGGGTTAGTTTCTGTGTGTCATTAAAGTGGACACTGTCCTTTTTACCGCTCCAAAGCATGTTTATAAAAGGTGATGAGCTTTCGTGAATTAAAATCGAGGCTGCTCCTTGCAAAAATGCAAATGAATGTCATCGAGTGTTACGTGAAACCTGTGGCAATAATGCGGTACCGTACAGAATGGTTGCACGATGGATCAAAGTGTTTCGTGCAGGTTGGAGTGAGACTGTCGATTTGCACCGCGAAGTGCAGTAGTGTATTTCTCATGATCAGATTGACAATATTAGTGGTCTCCTTTCTACAGGCGATAGATGGACTTTCTGAGAATTATCCGTCGGTCTCGGTCGAGCATTAGGGCGACCCATCACGATCATCAACAACGATCACCTTGCCAATGGTATCCTACGGCTTCACGACATTTGGCAAAAGCTGATAAACTCTTCTAGTGATTATATTGAAGGAAGGTAATGCAAATTAACTTGTAAGTTTATTAAAAATTGTTTTATTTATGTGTTGTCACTGCTTTATTTACAGCCCTCGTAGTTATACTAATGTGAAAAAAGAAGTGCTTCAAACATTATACTACTCAAAACAAAAAAAATTATAAGGGAATGTAAAAAAGCTAAAATCTTTAACAACGATTTTACGCACAAATAATGTACAGATACGATATAAAAATTCAATACGATTATTTAGAGGATTCTTGTATCTCCTTCTTCAGTGAGAGAAGAAAAAATAATTAAAATGAGTTCGAAGAATCCCTCGGTTATAGCCCCATAAGGCAGTACTCGGGGCTATAACCGAGGGGTTCATCGAACCCATTCTATTTTTTTTTTGTCCCTCACTGAGGAAGGGGATCCAGGAATTCTCGAAGCGATCGTATGGGATATTTTTATCGTGTCAGTACGTTATTTGTGCGTAAAATCGTTGTTAAAGATTTTAGCTTTTTTATTAAAATTCGCACAAAGTTTGATCTATGCTTATTAATGAATGCGTTAGAAAACTGCAGTTTAAATATGTATGCAACTTATGTTGCTTTGTGTCGTTAACGAAAATTTTTTAAATTTTAGTTTCAATCCTTTTTCTGCTTAAAATTTATAAAACGCTGCTGTTTCATTTTTGTTTGTTTATCTATATTATTTCGCAATGTTTTGCTTTAAATTTGTACCATATTGCTTTTATTTTATTAATGTAGCAAATTAAATTGTCCTGTCTAACCGGTACATGCCCAACTAAAATATTGCCTGCGATACGTATTTTGATAACTACTACTAGTTTAAATTATCGTTCTTGTATTATTAAACTTACTGTAATAAAAAACTTATTATGGATTGTTTGTTCAAACGGAGCCTCAGTTGCTTACTATTTAACGCTATTACCATAGAACAGTACCATTTGTATTCGACATAACAAAAGCGTATTAAATTATATATAATACATACTTAACCGTTCTAAATAATATATAATACTATTAGCTACACTAATTAATACCCAGTTAACAATAAATAATACTTTTAACCTTACTAAATTATATATAATAATAAAGACATTTATAATCAAAATTTTTGCTTTTCACAAAACCCTTTTATGTCGAATTTCGTATTCTCCTGTACGAAATCAATCTGCGGAGATTGTTTGTAAAAATTAGATAACAGTTACATTTTCTATAAATAATTGCGAACAGTAACGAAAATAAACAGTCAAAATTATACCAGAATTACATTTGAATTTTCTTATTGAAGACAATAAAAATTGCTTAATAATATACGTATTATAAAAAAAAAATAGTTTAAACTTTTAATTTCTAAACTTATTTCGAACGTATTTTTTTTATCTGTTGATAAATAATAAATCTATTATTAAACAATAAAAGTGATACATAGATAATACCTGTATCAAGTATTGTTTACCATTATAACTGTGTTTAAATGGAATTGGTTTTATTTTTTATTATATATATGTGTGTGTATATAGTGTAATTTAATTATGGTTCGGACATTTATTGTATTAAGAAAACACATTTTGAAAAAAAAAAAAAAAAAGACAAGAATTATAACAATACAGTAAAGCAATTGTTATTAAGTTCATTTTTCAAAGAAATATATTTGTTTATTTCCCTGAGAAAAAATTAACATGTTTTTTTTTTTTTTTTTTTTTTTTTTTTTTGCAATGTGATTTAAACAATGTGTTTACAATATACGACAATTTCTATTATATTCAATAAACTGATACGCGTGATAAGATTTGACAATCGAAAGGTCTGCTTAACAGTAAATTCTTAAAAGCCCTCTCTGTGTACGCATTGTGAATGCTTGTTGAAATCGTTTGATGTGTTACGCAAATTACTCAAAGTGAATGTTGAAAAGGCCAATTATCTCCGTGCAGTTAAAATGTAATTAATCATGTAGAATTATAATTGTCATGCGAACATTGAATTACTCTCAAGTTAACTTAAGTGACATTATATTTTTGTCAATTATAAAAATGTATGATTGTAATATATATAATGTCATATATGCAGTCGAACTTCCCTTTAATAAAGTCCCTAATTAACGACGTTTTCCACTTAACGAAAGTTTCTGCCGAACCTTGACTTTGAGCACCATTAACATGCAAATTAATCTCCACATTACGAAAAATATATTCTATAATGAAGTTTATTCCACTTTCGTACTTGTACAACATTCAAATGGAGAAGTTGCTGTTGCGATGTATTTGTGAATTTATTTCAGCGGATTGTATGAAAATGAAATTATTTAAATGTTTAATCATTTCCATTCAAAAGTAGAAATTTTAAAAGCCTTCGATACAATAAGAAAGGAATTCCAGTTTCACGAAAATGTTACAGATGAATTGTTTTGATATTTACAAAAGTGCGAAATTTTTTATAAAAAGTGACCGTAAAGTGACCGTATTTCGTCCCCTTTCCTAATTTCGTCCCGCTTAACTTCTCCACTTCCGCGAAAGTGGCAGCACTTTTGACTCAAAGCACAGAGGACGGAAGGTAAAAGGGGTCAGTCTTGAAAGTTTCGTTCGCCAAGACGCATACATAAATTAAAGACGGCGAATTTCCTATTTTTAGAAGACCTGAGTTCTTATTACGTCGTTAGTAGGACGTTATTTACTGTACCGTATGTATTTATTTCTTATGTCTTCCATATATTTTACGTTGGTAAGAGGCTGACAGTAGCCTACAGTGAGATTTAGGACGCTCAGTTCATTTTATGGGAACTGAAGTTCCGTAATATTGGGAAGTAGCGTGGTCCCAATTTCGTCCCCCTTGCAGTTCTTATTTTCGTCCAGGGGACGAAATTAGGAATGCTTTTTCATGACATTTTATTCATTTTTTTCCTCATGTTTGGATGGCTAATTAATGTTTCGTTATTTTATTCTTCCACTGATAATTAGCTCATTTATTTGTGTCTTACTTTAATGTAAATTAAATTACTTACTCATTTATAAATAAATTTTGATTTAGTTATAAGTTAAGCCTCGGCGCATTGGATTTTTTGAGGGGACGAAATTGGGACCATTTTTTTTCTTTTGTATTTTTTAGATTCTATTGAAAAAGCAGTTTTTCGCATTGTTTAAATTTTTTGTACAATATTTGCTTATGTTTCTATGTGCGTGGGTAGTTAGTGTATGTAAAATTCAAATTTGGTAGATTTTCACTGAAATTTACAACTTACAAGGGTCTAAAAGTGATAGGGCACCTTACACTATGCTTTTCATAAGAAACTTGTACAAAAAAATATTACAGGCTTTTTTAAAGCTAAGGATTTGGAATACTGAGAAAAAAGAGATATGGTACGCTACGCCTCAGTTTTGGTTTACCTCTCTTTATTATGTGATCTTTTAGACATTATTCTAATTAAATGTTTCTCATGTGTCTACACTGCATAAAAAAATATTGCCCGAATTAAAATACATTTTTCCAATATTTCCCTTTTATGTGTGTTTTTCGTTTTATGCATGTGTATTTTATTATACAAATTTCATGAATTTGAGTTCGTTTCTATTTAACGTTTTTTTTTCATAACGAAGTGTTTAAGTGTAACGATGAGATTTCACTGTATATATATATATATATATATAAATATTTCCGCATTTTCAAAGTTCAATGAGTTTTTATTTCCTTGTTTCGCTTGTATTGATAGGTTTTTAATTTATTTTTTTATAAAGAAAAAAAAATTCATTTTTAATATGCTAAACCTTCATTTATAATTCATATATTCACTGTTGTAGATAATCATTTGTATTGGTTTATAATGGTTTTATATTAGCATTAAAAGTATTCTGCTGCAATTGCGCATTTAGTTATGAATGTAAGTCTATTAAAATATATTGCGATACCTTTCCACTGTTATTCTCTCCTATTCACTACATTTCATTCTAATTGAAATATTATTTCCTGTTAGTAATGGTATCTTATATATATTTAAATATATATTACAATGGTTAGTTCTATGTTTATCATAAGCAATCTTATAAATATTTTACTCTCAGTTCACTGCTGCAACTGCGCGCTTTCTCAGTGCATTATCCATATGATTTTTACTTTTGTAGTTATTTCATACCTGTTCATAAGAAAATCCGTTTGAAAATGCGCTTTCATCATGTCACAATATTACATAAAAATTAAAAAATTAATATATAGGGGAGACTAGGGAGGCTTGACCCCCTTTTTACGAAAGAATTTTTTATTTTTTAAATATTGAACGTAGAATAAAGTTTTATATACCATTTTATTCGTTATACTACCAGTTATCCAAATAAAATTGCTACATAAGTGTAATATATCCGAAATTTGAAAAATGATTCATTTTATCCATGAAAAAAATAATGGATCAAGGCTTCCCACGTATGGGAGGGTTGAACCACTATATGGGAGGCTTGACCCACTTTGCTTTATATCGAAATATTTGTGAAGAGAAATAAAACCAGTTTAAAAAAAAAAAATAACTTTAAGCTATATGTTTTATTTATTATAAAAATATTTTTGAATATATGATGCTTAATCTCAAGTCAGAGGAGAAAAAATTTGTTTTAAACAGAATTTTGTCTGAGCAGGTATAATTGTACAGCTAGGAAAATAAAATTTTAACATTTAAGACAGTATTCCGCTAGAGTAAGTTTCCGTTTTCACAGGGTTTCATGCATTATTCTTATTAGCCACTGTCCCTCTTTTTTTGTCTCCTTGTCCTACCTTTTGTGACATTCGACCTGAAAACTTTAGTTGTCACATAGTTTGGCTTCATCTCACTCTATTCATCATGTTGAAATTTGTCTACATACCTTCCTAAAGTTTTCTGGTAAATGCTATGTTCTTTTTCAGTTGCATGAGCACTAAACTTAACATTAACATCTTTTAACCCTTTCAGGCCCAAAGTACTTTCAGTACTAAAATGTTGAAATAAATGACTGGCACCGGAATATATGAACATATTTGCATATATGAAAAAGTCCGTAATTCACATACATATTAAATGGAAAAGGTTATAACAAAATTCTGGTGCCATTGTGGCATTTGGGAATTAAAATTAAGTGGTTTCATAATCATACCACTGCCCCTGAAACTGTTAAGACTGCTGTTTTCATACTTTCTATTTCTTTCTAGTCTTTTCCACTGTTTCTACATACCTATGGTAAGTAATATTTAAATCGAAAAAAATTCCTATGAACTTTCATATTTATATTTCATTAATTTTTTTCGTGCAGTGGATACTATAGCAATTTTTCATATCTTTCTTTAATCAATTTTAAACGTCTTTTTTTCATCACCCCACTTTACTGTAGGTTTGCAGATTAAATTTATATTAATTTTTATATATAACCATTAATGATTAATTATGCACAATGTATAATAAAAAGATTTTCAAAACCCCTTAATTAACACGTTGCTGACGGGCAATTTTTATTAAATCTTAATTTTAAAACAGTAGACGCTCCTCTCTATTCTGAAAGTCTTTTGTAAATTGGTGTTCTAGATAGGTTTCCCAAGTTTATGCATCGCTAAATATCTTCCAGTGTTTGAATTTAATATAAAATGTCTTACATTATAAAAAAATATGGACAACGTGATATAAATGCATTTTCTGTAAGGTAGAAACCACGACCTTAATCAATGATGTTTTTAGGATGAAAACGAGAATTACCGTTTTCCGTCGTGAATGTGTTATGGGAGAATTGAACATCTGGTCAAACCTCCCTCACATTAACTGGGTCAAGCCTCCCCACATAGCCCTTTTCTAAAGAATACCACATTGTTATGTTAAGCCTAATTTATCTTTATGCCTGGAATAAAAACTCGATATTTATGCATTACTTAAAACCTACTTACTTAAATTTCTATGACATATTTTTTCTCAAAAAAGCTTACAAAATATTTCTAAAAAACACAATTTTTAGGCTGAAAACGCCTCACAATTGATTTTTTCACGTCTATTTCGATTATCTGTGTAAAACAGAGACTGTTCTTGGAGCATTCCCGTAGCTTTGGTTGACACCTATTGATAAAACTCTCTAATTCTTTTAAATATGAAAACTAATGGGTGGGTCATGCTACCGTATGGTCAACCCTCCCTAGTCTCCCCTAATTAATATATCAATAAATATTACTCTAATACTATATTTATTAATTTACCTGTTCATTTACTTTTCATGTAGAACTCTTATGATATTGTCCCAAAGTTTCTATATGTTCGTTAATATTTACAGGTTTCAATTAATTACTCAGATATTGCCTTCAATATTTTGATGTTTACGTACTTCAATTGGTTCTTCAATTGATAAATGCTATCTTTATCCATTTCATTTTATATTATTATATTTATTCATTTTTTAATCAATTGTTATTTTTAGATTTTTTTTACAGGATTTATTGTGTACGGCAGCCCAAATCTTGCATTTAATTGCTTCATATGGTTTATGCATGGAAGGAACAGCACATGTTATTTGTGAATCTTCAGGTAATTTGAGCATGAAAAATCTGCCTTGGGAGCAAATATATTTTCATTTTTTCAATGTTCACTGAATTTTTATTTCCTCGTTTCGATTGAACTGATATGTTTTTAATTTGTTTCCCTAAAAGATAAAACTTCATTTTTAATTTGCAGATACTTCATTTGCAATTCATATATTCACTTGCGTAAATGATAATTTATATTGGTTTATAATGGTTATATAAACCGGGTGTACTAAAAAGGATTGACTGATTTTAAAATTCAATAACTTGCAACCGGTGACAGATATTAAAAAAAATCTTGCAGGGGGGTTATGTATCAAGTCAAAAGTTTTTTTTTTTTACTGTGATTTTCAATTTTAGTTCGAATTGCAAACAATAGATGACTCTGTAAACAAAATAGGCGCTAGAAGTCTTCGCCAAGAATTTTTTAAATATCTGTCACCGTTTGCAAGTTATTGAATTTTAAAATCAATCAGTCCTTTTTAGGGCACCCGGTATATACTATATTATATATTTTGATATACATTATTTATGTGATTCTTTGCTACATTGCATTAGCTTCCAGGTCATAAAACGTTAAAATGTTTAGAAATTAACGCACATTTTCGGAATAATGTTTTCAAATCTTAATAGAACTTCTTTAGGACTAAAATATTAAATGTTAGAACATTATATTCCGGTCAAAACATAGAAGAAATATCTTTAATATTTTTGCGTTTTAATGAGTTTATTTTATGTTTTTTTAGAAGAGAATTAAACGTTTTAGAAATTCAAATGCACTTAATCTATAATGCATAATGAGTGGAAATAAGAAGAGATTTTACACATTATCAGAAATCGATTAGCAGAAAATCACTTCTATAATGAAGGCCACATTTGAAGAAAAGAAATTGCATCAAACTCATTTTCGAACATCGTATAGAAGCAAAAGTCTTTTGTAATAAAGGAATTGCTTTAAGATGTTTTATAACAATATGTAAACATTTATTTTGAGGATCATAATTGATAATTGTATTTGGTGTACACATTTTTGTGTAAATCACATATTATTCATATAATTTAATGAGTGATTCTACGCAAATTGACCATAATGATGAAACTGGAGGATATTTAAATTTTTCAAATTTTCAATTTTAACTTTTCCTAATGCATTTTTTAACATATAGTTTATTTAGGTTTTATTGTGTTAGCTCATACATCTGAAGCATTAACTAAAACATACATTTAAAATAAATTTTTAAACCTATAAAATACCAAAAATATATAAAATGTTATTTCTTACTGAAACATTTACATTTTTTTGTATGACATTTGTCTTTTAAAACATATGTAGTATTATTTCTATGCATTACATTACTTTTTTTTTATGTGTACAGATCTGTACTGGCAAGGCCCCTATTCGTCCGCAGCCCTTTATTCTTCCACTTATTCCGACTCTTTTTCGGAAGCAAGATTCGTAGGTCCCCAGCCACGTCCCGAATAAAAGACACTCTAGCGAAAGCGAGGCTGAAAAAAAAAAATCAAAAATTGAAACCGGACAAATTTCAATGATAGCTAGCCATGAAGCTACCGAACGACTGCTGCTGCTTCTAGCTTATTATTAGAAAATTGTACTGGCAAGAAAGATTGGAATTCACATTTCAGATCTTTCGCTCACTCATTGATAAATATGGATATTTCAGATAGGTTGCATATTCATTGCACCTTACCTGTCTAAGGTTCCAAATAGGTTGCACCTTACCTGTTTTTAAGAGGGCTCAGTGCTTGAAAATTTTTTAAAAATCGATTTGTCTTTTCGTATCTATTTTGATTATTTAATTAATTCTGAACACATTGAAAAAAAACCGCATAGAAAGATTTGCATTTTTAATGGAGTTATAAGCATTTATGTAACAATCGTTACAAAGCCGCACCCATTTAATTACAATTTTAAGTCGCGTTTTTTCAAAACTTGATTTTTGACGACTATCCGTAAGATTAAAAAAAAACTATTTGATGAAATTGCTTAATTTTTTTTTTGCATGCATATAACATCATTATCTATAGAATGAATTAATATATTTTAGATAATTTAATATTTTGAGTATTTTTAATGAAAAAAAAAATTGTATTTTTTAGGGTTTTTTAAATTTTCAAATTTGAGAGTTTTTTTTAATAAGGTTTCCTTTGAGTGATCGTTGTATCATTAATTCATTCTATAGAGTAAAGTTTCCAGATCATTTTAAAGCAAAAATTAGGTTCTTATGTCAATTCAACGTTAATATATTTTACGGATGGTGATATAACACTTAAATTTTTTTCCGAAAATTGTGTTATATAAATTTTGCTATATTTTTTTGTTTTATTACATTGAAGTACTTCGTTTTATAATTTTATAAGACTACAAACATACCTTAAAAATATCAGAAAGTTTAAATTAGTTACATTGAATACTTCTGTTTTTATATGCACTGTTAAAAATTTGCAGCATTCTGGCAGGTCATTTGACCGTTTTTTCCGAAAACGGTTACACAACCGTAATTTTAACACTATTCTGACCATATTATTGGTCATTTTATGGTCAGAATATAGTTAAATAATGGTTATTAAACCATTTTTTCAAAAAACGATCAAATGACCTGCCAGAATGTTGTAAAACTTTTAACAGTGTGGACTCGAAGAGAGAACTCTGTTTAGATGCATTTCGTTATCGATCAAGCCCTGAGCCCCCTAAAATAATTTTCAGCCATCCTGGAGAAATATTTCTGTGTGTAAGGAATAATTCAATAGACTGATTGGACAAATATTAAGATGATTTTATCACTCCCTCATTTAAATATATAAAAATAATTTATTTTCCGAAAATGTATTAATGGGTGTTTATTTTCCCCTGAAGGGATAATTTGAGAACATGTATTGTTTTTTAATTTACTTTATGGGTACAATTTTTACAAGCTAATAATGGATATTTTATCATTCCCTCACTAGTCATTTCCTTATGTAAGATAATGATTCTTATGAGAGAGAATTGTTCTATTATTTTTAAAAACTTCTACAAAAGATATTTTTGTTGAAGATTTAATGCTTTTGATGAAAATAAAAGCGTATTTTTAAGCAAATCGATGTTTAAAATATTACTCGTATTTATTATGTAAAAGGTAATGAAAAGAAAGCAAGGAAACCAATAAAAAGTTCGTGGAGAAATTTCATCAAAAGAACTTGAGAAATAATTTAAAAATTTAAAATTCAGTTTAAAATATTCCTGGTACACAGCAGAATTGTAGCTTATCAATATGAAGCAATTAAGGAAATGAATTCGTCTTAAACGCAAAACTATATTATACAGCATATAGATTTCAGAGAAAAATTTATTTATGAATTCACTGAAGAAATTCAGGCTGTACATTTCGAAAGAATCGGCAACAAAGAATACTCCATTCTAGTATTATGCATACAAACAATTGGGACCTAATAAATGTTATTTAACAGGTCCTTTAAAGCATTTAGATTGGACAAATTTGGAGCATGAAATTTAAAAGTAACATGGAGAATTTTTGGAAATTGATGAGAAACCATTCAAAGTAAATGCTTTTAAACCTACAGGCAATGGAAAGTTTAAGTGTCATACAAAAGAGAATATTTATGACAACCCAATATGTGACATTGTTAAAAAAAAAATTTGAAGCTCTAGAGCTTTTGTTAGCAGAGGATGTAGATGTAATTTTTTGGACAACAGTTTTCTTTAAAATATTATTTTTCACGAAACTAACACTTCCTCACATTGTAATTACTCCTCATTCTAATAAAAATGTAAAAATCTAATAATTATAGAATTTCTCAGTATTAAGCCTGATGGCTATTTTTTTTCGAATAAGTATCTTTTCTAGTGTCAGGTTACAAAAAATTACAAAACTTCTCACATGATTTATTTTTTCTTTATTACTATGATGAAAATAGTCTATTTGCGTAGAATCGCCCTAATACATTATTTTACATTAAATATTTTTTGCGCATCCCTTTATTTTGTAGCACGAATACATAAATGTTTCAGTAAATATTTTAAAAAATTATTAAAAATAAATTAAGTTGGATGACTTATAATTTTTAATCAAAATTCCATGTAGTTAAAATCGTATATAGCATATATTCGATACTAATATATTTCACTTTACTATCATCTGGAAAAAAATAAAACAAAAACTTTCAAAAAGAAAAATTATGCATTGCTGTAAACATATTAGCAAAAAATCGTTAGTTTTCGATTAAACATGTTGCAGAACCACATGAAATATTTGTATATTTAATGCTGATTGGATGAAAATAGACAAATATTATTTCAATAATATTAGGTTGAGCAAAAAGTTCTGGGAAATTTTTAATCTAATAGTTACCAGAATTTGTATCGTATATAGGAGTGAGCACTAGTGGTATATTTATAGGAGTTCAGGAACTTTGGCTCCATAATGCCTATTGAACATAATTATTTGCGTGTGTTTACACAGCATTATTAGAGAAAAGGCCTAACGATTCTCAAAGACGTCAATGAGATTAATGAGGATGAAGCTGCTGGTAACGGCGACAAACTTGGCCAGCAAATCCGGAATCTGGCAGAACGGTGGCAGAAAGTCGTCGACTATGATGGTCTCTACTTTAAAGAATAGTCCTTGTTGCTTTTGTTGTTAATTGGCGCATAACAACGCAATTTTCACAAATTTCCCAGAACTTTTTGCTCAACCTAGTATTTACAAGCGTTTATAAACTATTATAATTGTGTACATTAACTAATCAAAGAAATTAAAAGCTTGCAAAAATCATTCTGTCAGAAAATATATGAACGCATTATTCGTGATATTTTTGACAGAAATCATTTTAATATTGCTTAAAGAGTAATGTACTAATATTGATGATAGAGATTTTAATATGGAGAGAAAAGACAAGATTAAAAATATCTCTATAAGTAGATTTTTATTAAGTGCCTGAGAAGTAAAAGTAAATAAATGATTTTTAATTTTTTAATTATCTTCCTTATGGAATAAAATATACTGATTACATCGTATCCGTATTTACAGCCGACGTCTTCTTACTTCTGTACTTAAGGACTTGCGAACATTCATCGTGCATAAACGAATGAGTCATGTGTATAGACAAGTATAAAATGTAAAAATAAAACGTATATATACTCTATTTTTTTTCTTCAAAATATTCCATAGGTATAAAAACCTTGTTATCAAAAAGCTGATAGTATTAGCAATTAATGATGGATTCTCATGAGTCCCGATTCAGCTATTAATATTTTAATCAAATAAAGTTTATTGATAAATGTTGCAGCGCATTATGTTTTTTTTTCTTTAAATAACTTATTCTTTAAATTCGAGATTCAATTTATGTGAGATTGAAATAAAATCCAATTCTTCTAATAATATATATATATATCGAAAAATAGTACCTTTAAGAAAAAGGTAAACAGAACCCGGTATTTATCGATTATATATCTCTTCCTACGATGCGATGTTTAACAACACCAAAAGTTCTTGAATGATCTTTCGAAGTCAATGTATTTTGAAAAATCTAAATTGATTTTGGAAAAACTTTTTGCTTGTTTTCGTAACAAATTTGAAGTATCTCCTTGCCAAATTTCAATACATTAATAATTCTAATCCACAACAACTCAATCCTTACCACAATTGTTTTTTACATGATCAGTGTACTTTTTCCTTCTTGGCATTATGATTTTTCGCGATATAGAGCAATATACACATCCATTGTTTAAAATTTATAAAAAAAAATATATGAGATTGTTGTCTCGAAAGCGCAGTTGGAACCCTCAACAAAAGCTCTATGTTTTTATATGTTTTTTTTTTTTTTTAATTTCGTTAATCGGCAATCCGATTTACGGATTTATAATTGGTTTGTTATTAAAGGCCATTGTAGGCATTTCATTCACAAATATGTAGTATTCCTAATCTTTTTCAGTGTTTCATTTACGACTAAGTTCAGTTTAATATGAACCATGTGAATTTTTTCTAAGCACTTTTGCCCTTACGAGATAGTCCATTATTGTACGCTTCAATTTATAACAACATTATAACACATTACATAGAGTGATAACCCTCAACGAGTATAAAATTAATCACTTTAAATTAAAACGAATTCATTTAGAAACGTGCATTGAAAAGAGAAATTATTACATTTAAATTGTTTATTTAAATATTGTTAAATTTCCTAATTTAACAATCATCCCAAATCAACAAAAATCAACATAATCAAATACCATTCTGAATGTTTTATTAAAGTTCTTAATAACATTTCCGGCACAAATATCCAATTTTCATAATATATTTCTGTGTTGCATAAACGACTCAGTTAAGTTTTATCTGAAACAACTGAACTGTTTCTAAGCACATCTATCCTTAAGAGAATATCAATTGTTAATGGAATACACTATTCACACGTCAAAGTTTTAGGAATTAAATAACATAACGTACAGACTGACGTTGAATAATGAATATAAATGTAATTGCTTTGAATTAGAATGAATTTATTTAGAAAAGTACAATTAAAAGACAAATTATAACGCTGAGTTCGTGTAAATTGTTGCTAAATGTTGCTAGATTCACGTATTATTTTACAAATACCATCCTAAATTTTTTCATGTTAGCAGGTTAGCTATTAAAAGGTTCTAAACATTTCCGAAAAAAGTATGTATATTTTATAATCTATTTGTGTATTTCTTAAACTATTCAGTTTATTTTTATATAAACCAACTGAATCGTTTGCAGTCAAATTTATCCTTAAGAGGATATCAATGGCTAATGGAATAAATTATGCACACGTCAATGTATCGGGTATATGACACAGAATGCTGACTGACATTGAAGAATGCATATATTTTTTATCGCTTTCAATTAAAATGAATTTATTTAGAGAACTACATTGAACTTAAAAAAGTATATCGCAATTTTCGTGTAAATTGCTTATTTAAATATTATTAAATTTGTCCATTATTTAGGGGGATACCATTCTGTATTTTCAATTGTTACCAGATTTTCATTTATAGGTTCTAAGCATTTACAACATAAATGTGTAAATTTTATAATATATTTATGTGTTACACAAACTACTCAGTTGAGTTTTATATAAACCAACTGAATTGCTTTTAAGCACATTTACTCTTAAGAAAATGCCAATGGCTAATGTTATCTTATGAATGTGCTTTTGTGCAGACGTAATTTATTAGAAATATTAAAACACATTATACAGAAATCCAATGAAGAATGAAGTTGAACTTAATCGCTCTCAATTAGAAGGCATTTATTTAGAGACGTACTTTGAAAAGGAAAATTATTACACTGATATCGTTTAAATTGTTTACTTAAATCTCATTAAATTTACCCATTATTTAGTCAAATATCATTCAACATATTGTATTAAAGGTTTTACAAACCATTTCGATACAAATAAGTAATTTTCCTAATCCATTTCTCTATTGCATAAAGGACTCAGTCAAGTTTTATATAAAACAACAGAATTGTTTATAAGCGCATGTACTCTGAAGTGAATTTAAATGTCGAATGGGATTTATTATGGACATGACAATTATGAATGAATATTATAAACAACATACAGCATGACATTGAAGTATAAATATGAATTTAATGGCTTTCAGTTAAAATGAATGTATTCAGGGAAGTACATTGGAAGGACAAAGTATTACGAGCAGTCCGCTTGAATTGCTTACTTATGTATTGATAAATGTTCCTATTATTCAGGCAAATGTCATTCTACATATTTATTATTACCAGGCTCATTATTAAAAGCTTATAAACATATCTGATACAAGTACATAATTATCATAATCTATTTCTGTGTTGGACAATCTATTTTTAGTTACATTTTACAAAAAAACAACAGAATTGTTTCTAAGAGCCTTTACACTTAACAGAATGCCAGTGGAATTTATTATGCACGCATAAATTTATTAAGAATATTACAAGGCTGTATACTGGCTGACAATGAAGAACGAATTTAAAGTTTAATTACTTTGGATTATAGTGAATTGATTTTTTTTTCTAATATCATTGAAAAGTGAAATTATTACGCAAAGCATTAACTGAAACATGTAAATATACATTATTTGCACTTGAGCCCAACGGAACTCAACTCTGGTACTTCTCTGTTTTTAATAAATATGTAATATTCGTCGGAGCTAATAAATACAGGGATCCGGAGCCCAATGAAATAGCTATTCAGAATAACTAAAGCCAAACTTACACCTTGCTTTCCTTCCCATCTCCAAATTTCTGCATTCTTTTCTATCAAAACACTTATATATGACGTAGTGTGTCGCACACGTACGAGATGGAGATGAAACGACGCGTAAGATTTTCTGAATTTTTTTCATACAAATGTTTTTCCGGTACCTTTCCGTTATACTGACAGCATTGTCGCCAAGCACAATAGTTGGCGCAAAATGAAAATCACGTGAGTTGAAACATTTGAAAAATAAAAGAAAAAACATTGTCGATAGTAAAATGAGCATTTAAAAAATATAACATTTGAAATTTACAGACTATTATAATTATTTTAATAAATCATAAATATATACTTAAAATAAATGAACAAATAACTGTTATATAATAAAGTAATAAAATAAAAAATCATATTAAACTGCTGCCATAAAATTACAAATATCTTTTAGCATTGCAGCAAACATTTCCTTTTTTGAATGAAGACGACGCCACAAAATCTCTATCAGAGTGAACTCTAACTGAAATACGAAATCGATGCGTTCTAAATGATGACGAACAGTTCCCCAATGTCTTTTGTTGCGTCATTTTGCGATTCCTCATAATAACATTTTGAGTATGACATTCAGTATTAGAGTCGACAAAATTGTATTTGTGATTTACTGTGAAATGATCATAACCAGCACTTCGCAGTTCATCTGTTTTATAGTCTTTCCAGCAATCTGTATAAATAATATTTCTATCAGCTAAATTGATTTTTATTGCCTCCATTAAAGTTTCAGCTGTACGATCGAGAGTAGGAGTAAGGAAACACCTCCGTGTTTCACGGCATAAACAACCAAAACACTCATTGATAAGGAAGAACAAGCCCTACGTTGATTTTTCTTCTGGTAAAAAAACTTTCATCTACTTCTATAATTATATTTGGTTCGCCGATTTTTCTATTTGATCGTGAACATAAAGCATTTGCAAAAACTTCTCTCAAATACCTATTCCAGTCCACTGTTGTGTTCTGGTTCATATCAAGTTGCAGATCACAAAACTCAATCGATGTCAACTCTTAGCACCATAAATATATAAATCTCAAAGCATTAAGAAAAGACAACCGCGATCCTTCAAACCATGTTTTTTGTCGTATTCCTACGCTTTCTTCGCTTGATCGTAAGCTACATCTCCATTTCGGATATCCAGAACTCATCCATAATTTCATTTCATAGTTTTTTGAACACAACCTTTTACTATGCAGAATTCCAAATTCCTGAAACAGTTTTATCGCAACTTTCTAATCATCTGGTAATTACCAAATGGTAAAATCCATCTCAGTGTCAGCAGTAAAAGTAAATTATAACTTTATAAAAAAAAGCATTTTTAATTCGAATAATAGCAAATTAAAAAGCTTTCAAAGGTTAAGGTTAAATAATAATGATTCACGTGGATTCACGTTACATAAATAACAAATTACAATGTTTCGCATAGTTTACAATAAAAATCCTTTTCACGATCAGGATAGAAATAATTGGCGCATTAGACATTATTTTGGCATGCTGTCCGTATAACAGAAAAGTACCTTTTTTATAGCTGTTCATTCATTATATATATATATATATATATATATATATGTGTGTGTGTGTGTGTGTGTGTGTGTGTGCGTGTGTGTGTGCATGGCTGCGAACAATTCCCTTTTTTTGTGTTAGCACCATTTACGAAGCACAATCCTTACCTTACTTAATTCCAGAATTCTGCGATTAATTAACAATAAAATTAGGTAAAGATTTCAATTGGGAAAGAGTGATAAATTAAAAGGTGGAATAATTGTCTGTTAAGTATAGTACATGTATTTTTTTTTTTTTTTTTTTTTGATGAAGAAAAAAAGGTGTTTTAAATTTTACAAATATTATATGAAATATAAATATGCGGGTTAGAGTGATGGCGGGAGGTGGGACGAGTAGGCTACGATTTTAGTTGTGCAGAATATCGAGGCTCCAATATTTTTTTTTTGTTGTTGTTGTTAGACATTAAGCCCTGTATCTAGTTTAAATGTGTCATACACAATCAACAATGTTCCTCCTATTATCGTTATCATAAAGCTAAATTTTTAATCGTTATATTTACCGGTACAGTTCCAGCTCCAAATATGCGTCAATTCAGCAAATGCAGAGCCATTTACGTAAAAAATAATTAATTCTCTAAAAGTGAAAATTTTTTGACAGACTCTGTGTCCTATAAGTTATATTAAAAAAAACTTTATCCAATCTCTGACTGGCAAAACAAGAAAAAAGTAATTTTACTATGACCACGTAGTTTTGATAATTTAAATTTTATGAATCTTAGACCTTTATATAAGGGCATTGGAAACAGGTTTTTTGATTAATGGAATTTGAATTAATTCACTTCTATTATTGGCCATTTCCGGAAATGTATTTGGGACAATATTTATGCGGCCTTGTGCTAAAAAAAATCGTAGTATAACATGTGGTGTAAGTATACTATACATAAATTTAAACATAGGACTACAAATATTATGAGATATGTATGTTGCGGTTTATGGATGCTAATTTTCGAAAAAAGCGTTTACATGTCTAGTATATCTTTTTCAGGCTGAATAAAAACTACACGGAGATGTACCATATAAACTACATTGTATGGGCCAAAATCTATACACCATTTTTAGAGTTGTGTGAAAACTTATAATAGATTATTGTATATATTCGTTAATTGATAAAAGTTGCATTCTAAATGTATTCTGAGCTTTTTAGATGTTTTATTTAATTACATTTTTTCATCGTCAGAAAAAAAGAAGTTCCATAACAGCAAATGGTAGTGTTAGAATATATATCATAAGCTTTTTGGCGCACGATTTTTTTCTCTTTTTTTCAATATAATATATCAGAGTTTTACTTCAGTTCCGGTAACGTTTTAACTTCATTTTGTTAAATAATTTCCAGAAAATGACTTTATTTCGTTCACACAGTTTTCTGGTCAACTCTATACGAAAAAAAGGTATAAATGATTATTTTAACTATCATTGTAATAACAATTCTACCATAAATACTATCAATGTAATCACAATTGTACCATAAGTACCATCATTGTAATGATAATTGTAAAATAATTACTATTATAATAATTCTTATCACTTTTGATTAAAGTGAATTTTATTTTGAAATTTCATTGAAAAAATAAATTATTAAGCAGGCTATTAGCTGACACATGCCAATGTACATTAAAGAATCCTATAGAAATGCGACATACGCAATGAACGATGTGCTACTTATCGTTGTCGAAAAGCTTAATCCTTAATCGTTACATTTACCGGAATAGTTCCAGTTTCAAACATTTTTCAAATGTTCATGTCCGTCATACTGACATTTATGTAAAAATAATTAATTTTCTGTAGGAGACAATTTTTAGACAAGCTCCGTGTCTTATATGTTAAAATAAATAAAAAAAAAACTTTATCCATTGTCTAAGAAATAAAACAATAAAAAAGTAATTTTTGTATCATTAAACCTTACATAGTTTAAACCTTTACATAGTTGGTTTAAATTAAAAATATTAGGCCTTTATGTGGCATTGAAAACACATTTTCTGATCATTATAATTTACTTACATTGTCAAAATAATTTACTTAAAAATGAGAACTTCCATGTACTCGTATTTTTTAAGTACAATTGTTTAAAAAAGAAGTACATTGTTAAAAATAATCTACTTAAAAATGAGCATTTCTATATACTGATATTTTTTAAGTACAATTGCTTCAAAAAGGAGTATTGATCTACTTAAAAATGAAAATTTATTTGTACTCGATTTTTTTAAGTACAATTAATTCAGAAACGAGTCAATGATATTTTGAAGTTGTGCATACTTATACCTGATTTATAAATGTATGCAGAAATGAATACATATATTTTGTATTTTAACTCTTAATATTCATGTTTAAATCCTATGTGCTCAAAAATATGAGTTTTCATAAACCCTTTTCTTATACCGAATTGACAGTGGGGATCTCCAAGCTTTTATTTAAAGATATGTCTATCTTTGTTATAATTTTTAATTTATAATACACACTTTTCAAATTTATTTACAATTTCATTAGAAATGTTAAAGAAGAAAATTTAGTTTAAAATTTGTTTTATAAGATATTAAAATATTTAAGAAAGGGAAAATTCATCTATGCTGTTAGCAATCTTCCGTTGCTGATTCATAAAAGGTGTCATTTGGAAGTAGCTGGTAACTGCTCTTATAGCACAGTCAGTTCAATACCGATCTCCCGCCTAGAGGACTCGGGTTCAAATCACGGGGCGGCTCATACACAAAATTTCAAGAATTAAAGTAGTAAATTTCGTTGTTCTTTACTCCAAAAATTGTAGTTCTTCGCAATTAAAAATGGTGATTTGTCGGTTCTCTGTAATTTCGCTTTTTTTTTTCTTATAGTATATGTGTGTTCCTATACATACTTATTTTCGAGTCCCTGTATGTACTCAAAAAGTGAGTGCATGTGTTTCTCAAATTTAAGAGTTAAGTACTCGGAGCTATTATAAGATCGGAAAGTACTCAAAAATGAGTACATTTTACTTATTTTTAAGTATCCAGTTTTAACAGTGTAAGTAACTTCTATCATTGGCAATTGTTGAAAATTTATTTGATAAAATATTTATTTTGCCTTGAGCCCAATTAAATATTACTATAATATATTCTGTAACTATAGGTATACTACACATAAATGCATGTATAGCGCTGCAATATCAGATATGTATATGTTGCAGTTTAGGGATGTTAATGTTCGGAAAAGTGTTGACATGTCTATTATATTTTTCTTAAGCTGTATAAAAACTATGCGGTGATGCTGTACAAAATAATCTATATGGTAGGTACGAAAATCTATACAGCACATACAGAGCTGAATTAAAAAAAAATTACAATAGATTATTGTCTATAATCGTTGACAGTTGAAAATGTTCTTTTAAATATATAATGTGTTTTTAAGTTTATTTGATTTCATTATTTCATCGTAAATAAATGAAATTCCATAAGAGAAATTTGCTGTGTTATAAATTACATCAAAACCTATGCCTGATGCAGGGTTTTTCCTTCTTATTTTTTATTTAACATATTACAGTTTCCCTTTAGTTTAGGTAATGTATTAGAGGTTTCTTTCATTGTTTGTAACATTCACGCGAGATATTATTTATTTATTTATTTTATATTTTATTTTTACACAATCCCCAAAAATTTACGATTATTTTGTTCACACAGTTTTGTGGCCAACTCATTGTGAAAAGTGGTAAAAGATTTTTCTTTTACCTCAGTGAATAATTTTTGCAAAGTGCATGTGAATTTCTAACACTTTTTAGCATAAGGGGGACTATTCATAACTTGGGTTTGTTTGTCTTTGTTCTAACTTTCACAATTATAATTACATCAACAGGAAATTGGTAAATTTTGATGAATTTAATTACAAAATCTTCTTATCGAAAATAAAGAAACGTAGTGTTTATTGTTCGTTTGCAAGGGTTAACAAAATAATATTAGATGCATGCCTTACATAGGAGGTAATTTTTTGAAGTAATTTTTAAATGTTTTTTCTTTCAATCCGATCATATGTTATATATGGAACATTCTCATCCTACAGCTGTAATAAACAACAATAACTTGAGCAGAGTATTTGAAGAAACTCACTAATATTCGAACCCGAATATCTTTTCCCGATTTATAATTCTTTATCCGGATTCATAATTCCTTAACTGCAACAGTGGAAAACTACATTTAACGTCTCACCGCTTGTATTCCGACCATACATTCTATGACGAAATTTGGTTGTACAGCTGCGTTTTATTACGCCGTGAAGTTTTGCCCCCTTTTTCAGATACACTTGTTACTATTTAGAGCTGAATACATATAAATACATAGTTTCCACCGTCCTAGGGAGCCCCACCAGTGGCTGAGAGGTTCTGCTCTCGAAACTGGTAGACGGGAAGTGCTGGGTTCGATCCCAATCGCACCCGTCGGCCTAATCGTTCGGTGTTTTCGTGGTTTTCTTCGAGCCATGGATTTCCATGCGTTAATACGGGTTAGGTTCCCTTAGAAAGACCCCCACGAAGGGCACTCCCCCTCGGGCCTATATCCCTAGTGTAGATAATCGGCCATCACAAATCAACCAACCACCGTCCTAGGGTGATGGATTAGTTGAGGTGGGATACCGATTACCATTTCCCTAACATCTTCGGCAACAACAGTAATTCTGGCTACTAGATCCATATCGGTTTCAATGGGACAGTTCCCACAGGAAAAATTCCAAACACTAGAGATCAGGCGATCTTGGTTGCCAAGCTATGGGACCACCTCAACCCATCCATCACCCAAGGACAGTGTAAACTACCTTTTAACTTTTCACCGCTTGAGATCAGATCATACATTCTATGCCGAAATTTGCTCGTATAGCTGAGCTCTATCACTCTTTAAGGTTTTGTCCACTTTTTTCGCCCTCTGGCGGTGAATAACTGGTACTTTTCTGATTGACTTAACATTAGTATCCTGGGATATGAGGACGGGGTCAGCAGGTAAGACTACACTCCTGACCTCATATGCGAGTATTAGTTAAATATATATACAGCCATATATTAAATATTCTTTCTCCAGCTCCCCCACATGTACCATACTTGGTCTTACGTAGCCAACTAATGCTCTCATATCAGGTCAGGAGTGTAGTATTACCTCCTGACCCCGTCCCCGTGTCCCAGGCCACTAATGTTAAGTCAATGGGAAAAGTACTAGCCATTCACCGCCAGAGGGCGCAATTGATTTCTCCCTATGTAAACAACGCTTATACCTCGGTAACAAAAAAAGATACAAGCATTAAATTTGTTTTATTGCTACATTTTACCATGTTTTAACTATATACCAAATTTGGTACATGTGGGCGGGCTGGGAGGATTAATATTTAATATATGGCTTGATTTAGCCAACTAATGCTCGCATATCAGGTCAGGAGTGTAATATTACTTCCTGATCCCGTCCTCATGTTCCAGGCCACTAATGTTAAGTCAATGGGAAAAGTACCAGTCATTCACCACCAGAGGGCGCAGTTGTTTTATCTCTCTATGTAAAAAATGCTTATGCGGTAAGAATGCTTAGGACAATTCTGGCGACTAGATCCATATTGCTTTCAATCGAACACTCCCCACAGGAAAATGTTCAAACGCGAGAAATCAGGCGATCTTGGTCGCCAAGCTATGGGACGACCTCGACCAATCCATCACCCTAGAACAGTAGAAACTATGTATTTCTATGTATTCAGCTCTAAATATTAACAAGAATATACAGGGTGTATCGAAAAAGGGGGCAAAACTTTACGGGTGAAAATACGCAGCTATACCAACCATTTTCGTCATAGAATGTATGTTCAGTACGCAAGTAGTGAGAAGTTAAAAGGTAGTTTTACACTGTCGCAGTAAAAGTGTTGATAGAAGATCAGTGAAATTGTTCGCATCAAATAAAATGGTGTTGTAGTATATATCCGTATTTCATATATGTATGCATTTTTACCAGAACTGTGCTCTTGTTCTATTATTGTGTTCTTGTATATATATATTTACTATCACTCAAGTACTGTAAAAATTATGAGTAATGTTAATCGTGTGGTCCTAGTGTTTCTAAAATTAAGATTTCTCTCTTAGGTGAAATTTCACTAATAAAATTAGCCGACTTAGTTCAGCCAAGAAATTAATTCACTCTTGTATCTTGGGCATTACTAGAACCTCACGTTTCTTTTACCTCTCCTTCCACTATATATTGTATTAATATTAAGAGGCATATCTCAAATAATGTTTGTAAAGTTTTCTTGGCACGCCCAGAACAGATTGGGTTGCCAGTTGTGAAATAATTGTATGATCATTGGTTTTCAAATAAATAGGGGTATCTTTGTTGGGCGGGGCTTGCAGAGATAAAGTCATATGGTAGGCCTCTCCGCCTGACCTGACCTGATCTGTCGCAGTTAAAGAATTAACACAAGAATGAGAAGCGATACTTCAGAAAACATTTTATTAACAAGAATGTAATTAATGTGCATGCTCAAAGAAATCTCAAAAGATCTTCCGCCTGCTGTTATGCACGCTTCAGACCTGCCGGTTATTGCCTGACGCACATTTGCGAAGACACCAGGCATTTCCCAAATATCGCCGGCAATTATGGTGACTAGATGCATTTCGGTTTCAATGTGAAACCCCCCACAGGAAAAAGTCAAAACACCAGGTATCAGGCGATCCTGCTATCGAAGCTATGGGACCACTTCGACCAATCCATCATCCGGGGGAGGTGTAAATCTACCTTTTAACTTTTCACCACTTACGTTCCGACTATACATTCTATGACGAAATTTGCTCGTATATCATAATCTATTTGCTAATCTACCTTTGTATAATATGTTTATATATTTTATTTAGTACTTTGACATTTTGATGCGGATCTACCTAACCGCATCATACATCGCAAATGCTAATAATTATTCTGTACGACGTTGGAAAGCTTATAATGGTGTAAAGTGACATTTTTTATAAAAATTATTTTTCAATGGTAAAATGTGAAAAAAAAATCAGATATGAAAATCGTTAAAAAATGATTTTAAGTGAACTAATAAAATATTTTTTATGTTCCAAACGTCGCCCGTATCACCGGATGTAAATTTCATTTTTTATTGAATATGATATGTAAGATGAAATAAGATAAATATGAAAAAAAATGTTGAAGAGTAAAAGCAAAAGTAATACATACAAAATTCAAAAATGTAATTCGTTCATACAAAGTAATATGTTCTAAGTTTTTTAGTTTATTTTCCCAAACAAAAGTTAAAACTAAAGTTAAAACGTTAATTTTTAGAAATCTTTTGACACACACAAACTGATACATGCATATATACACTGCTCAAAAAAATTAGGGGAGCAAGCAAAAAAGTGTAGAAAATAGAGCAAAACATCCATGTATGGGCATAAAATGGATAGTACACGTGTATCAATGCGCAATATAGAAAAAAAACGCAAAAAAATTGTAAGGGAGCTTTTATTCTTTGACAACATGAAAATAACATGAAAAGATGGTTTAGGGCAGCGGTTCCCAACCTTTTTAGTTGTACGGACCACCGATTTTGTAAAAATAACTTTGAGGACCACTAACTACTTAATATACAAGTTAAAAATATGACAAATAAGACACCTATATAGTTATAGTATATACACATGATGAATATATATATATATTATGTCAGTAACTAGTAAAAGATGCTGTACATGAAGAAAAAAATATTTTTTATAAAGAAAATAACTTTATTTATTGTATTCACTTAACTATCACAATTATATAAAAACTAAAAAAAAAAAAAAAAAAAAAAAAAAAACAATGATAAAAAAAAACCTTAATGGGATTTTTGACACTGTTTGTGTGACACGACAGTGTCAATATCTGGATTGAAACCGGATAGTTTTAGTCTCAAATCACTCTCGGCATTCATTTTATTTCTATATTTATTTTTCAAAAAAACTAAAGTTGAAAAGGCTCGTTCACATAGATAGATTGTAGAAAAGACCATCAAGTGTCTCAGTGCAATTTTGGCAATAGCTGGAAAGACTTGCCGAACTTTTATCAAAAATGAGTCCAGTGGTGTTGTCTTAAAAATCAATTTTAAAGTCTGGTCACATGATAGTTCAATTAACGAGTCTTCTTAATTTGAAGATAATTTTACTTTTTTTAAGTAATTTTCTTCAAAGGGGTTTCTGATCCATTGTATTTCATCTTCAATTTTAGGGAAGAAGTTCCTAAAAAATATGAAAAGTCTTAATTACTGCTTCAGTTAGTGTTCGTAGATTTCTCATTCATATGAATGATTAATAAAAGTATAAGACAAGTAACTAAAATTTATTAATAATTTTAAAAAGGTACTATTTGAAAAATTTACTAATTTTAAAAAAAGTTACTATTTTAGGAAAATAAATGTTTTTAATTACGCTTATTAAAAGTAATAAAATAAAATTAAGAAAAATAAACAACTTTAAATTACCTGAGGTTAGAGGCCAAAGATTCGAGGTGTTCTTTTATAGTTGTAGCTGTTTTATCAATTTTGACTTCGTTGGTTTCAAGAAAACCATGTAGGACTTCAAATGCGTCGAAGGAATCTTGCTCCACTTTTTGAGCCTATCGTTGAAGTTTCTTTATCTTTGCTTCTATTTTGTCTTGCACGAAAAAACTTATGAGCGTCCTTGCCCTGCAGAGTTAAGTTAAGAACATTGAGAGAACCAAAAATATCCACCAAATATGCCAACCGTTTCAATCAGTTTTCATTGGTCACACAGTCTAAGTAGGAATTTGCAAGTTTTCCATCATATTCCCCCTCCCTCAAGAAAACCGTCAGTTCATCACGGAGTTCGAACAATCTTGTCAACACTTTGCCTCTCGACAGCCACCGAACTTCGCAGTGAAGTAGAAGCTGTTTGTGTTCACTGACCATTTCATCACACAAAACACCAAACAGTCTGGAGTTTTTAGGTCTTGCTTTGATAAAGTTAACTACTTTTACTGCATCGTGAAGAGTTTTTCTTAAACTCTCGTCCAAACCTTTAACTGCAAGAGCTTCTCTATGCATGCTACAATGTGTCCATTGAACCAAGGGAGCGACTGATTTAACTTTGGCGAATAAATCAATATGAATTCCAGACATAGCACGTGCCCCATCCGTTGTCAAACCTACACACTTAGTCCAATCTATTTCATTTTCTTTTATAAAATTGTCAATAGATTTGAAAATCTCTTCGCCAGTTGTTTTTGTCGGCAAAGATCGACAAAACAACATTTCTTCTTCAATATTGCCATTCAACTCAAAACAACGAAATGCTATTAAATTAACTCGTCCAGCAACGTCTGTACTCTCATTAAGTTGCAGCGAAAAATATTCACTTTGTTTCAAATAAGTAATGACAGCTTTTTTCACATTTTCCGACATTTCATCGATTCTTCTTTTAACGGTTGTATTTGATAATGGAATTTTGTTTATTTTTTTGTACATTTTTCATTAAACAAAGCATTACTTATTATTTTTGCTGCGGGCATAATAAGTTCCTCTCCCACGGTGTGAGCTGAACCCTTCTTTGTGATTAACATAAGAGAAAATTAATAATAAATTAGAAAGCTCATAAGAAACTCTGGTGCTTAGTTTGTTCTGTTTTGAAGATTTTTTTCCATGGTAGATTTAGACATACAAAAATTTCTTTTCTTGATTTCAAAGAAATCCAAAGACTTTCCTACACATTCAGGATGTTTAGTTGACAGATGTCTCTCAAGTTTTGAAATTTTCATACATTCGTTGGATAGCATTTCAAAACAAATCACACACTGAGGCATAGGCTCTTCCTCAGAACCAGGAAACACAAACCCACATTTTAAAAAATCAGGGTTATATTTACGAAAATATATTTTAGTTTTCCTTGCTATTTTTTTACAACTTAGTCTGGATTTCGCCTTAATTTCAAACTCACTATTTGTAGAAACAGATGTAGAAACCATTCATCACTTGCCAACTTCGTCTTACGACAAGATCCCGTCCGAAACCAAGCATCCATATTGACGTGAAGTAATATTAGCTCACAGAACACATAACGATAAGATACATCAACTGAAAACCACAGCCACAGACAAAGGAGTCAATAATAAAAGTGCGAAATGCGGACGTGGTGGGGAGAAGGGTGAAGAATGTCGGAGGGAGGAGAGCGTTGACCTTGATGACTGACGAATGTAAGCCCAGCGATCAACAGCCAGCGCTTCTGTAGTGAAATGTCCGAAAAACCTGTATTAGACCCCAAGATTCTATGGCCCAGTGCCATGGTGCTCGGGGCCCACAAGTGGGCCATTGCCCACGGGTTTGGAACCGCTGGTTTAGGGCAATAATTTGGTTTCATGTAAATGATAAAAAAAAGTATTGTTTAGAAATGATGCAAGATTTTTAATATGGCGTGTGGTCTCCTCGAATAGCTGAGACTGCTACACACCTGTTTTCCATGGATGCGATGACGTTATCGATAAGACTTTGGGGAATGCTGTTCCACTGCTCAAAAATTGCAATTTTCAAGTCCCGGACAGAAAGAGGAGGCCTCGGTCTCGCATCAATGCGTCATCTGAGTATGTCCCAAACATGCTCGATCGGATTTAGGTCAGGAGAACATGCTGGTCATTCCATACGCTGTATTGTTTTAGCTTCAAGCATGTTTTACGCAAGATGAAAACAAGAAATCACTAATTGCTGCAACATAAAATACGACATGAGGTCTCAGTATCTGGTCTGTATAACTTTGGACCGTCAAAGTGCCATTCCAAATGATATGCAGGCCCGTACGTCCACCTATGCTGATTCCAGCCAATATCATCAACCCACCTCGTCTGTAATGTGACCTTTCATGAACGAATGTGGGATTATTTTAAATGCCTCTTTCTCTCCATGCCAAAACGCATCAAATGTCACATCCAGACTGAATCAGGACTCGTCTGTAAATAGAATTTGACTCCAACAACGTTGCGTGCAAACTCGATGTTTAGTTCGCCACCTACTTTTGGCCACACAGTGGCTTGAGGTCAACGGAATACAGACCATTGGCTTACGTGCATAGATACCACCCTGAGGAAGTCTATTTCGGACTGTTTGGCTGGACACCCTTCGTCCTATGGCCAAGAACAACTGTGTTTGCAGCTGAGAAGCTTTAACCGCTCCGTCTCGACGAGCTATTAGCAGGGTATATCGGTTATCAGTTTTTGTGTTAGCACATTTTCGACCTTGCCCTTGTCAATGACTATCATTCCATGTATCTTGGAATTGATTCCACAGCCTTTCATGGACTCTTTTTGTGTCTCCAACAGCGTCCACTATACTTCGTTGAGTTTCCCCAAATTTAACTGCCCCGATAACACGCCAAGCCATTGATTGCGGTAAATCATGCTATTGTGACATTTTCAAGCTACCTTTTCTCCAAACACAAGCTGAGCAATTGAATTTTACTACTGAGGCAGTGAAACAGACGTTTCTGCAAAATCCCGATTTCTACACTTTTCTAGTTTTTCAAGTTTTTGACGTCATAAACTTTAATTTACATGCGTTTTCATTATCTGTTATCTCCAACACTTTAAATTATGGAAGTTTTATTTTACGTTACTTATCGGTGTAAATATTTGCGTAATTTCGTTAAAACCATGTGCTTCCCTAATTGTTTTGAGCAGTGTATATATATATATATATATATATATATATATACACTCATATATATTTTACACTCATATATATTTTTCACTCATATATATTTTACAGTTTTTCGCAACTCATGATTATGGATTAAAAGAGCCTTATATTTCTAGTTGCTCTGTTTATATATCGCACAAAGAAACTTTTACACGTGAAAATGATTAAGCTACATCTAACAACATGTGTAAGCTATAAAATATTTGAAACAGACTAGATAGACTAACTAAGATAGACTAACGTTATAGAATTAATAAATTCAAATGGGCATTACAGAAGGAAATGGGTAAATAGTACACTGTTAAAAATTTGCAGCATTCTGGCAGGTCAGTTGACCGTTTTTTCCGAAAACAGTTAAAACAACCGTAATTTAACACTATTCTGACCATATTATTGGCCATTTTATGGTCAGAATATAGTTAAATTATGGTTATGAAACCGTTTTTTCAAAAAACGGTCGAATGACCTGCCAGAATGCTGCAAAAAGTTTAACAGTGTAAGTATAAATGGCTCTTAGTGCGGGCTTCCTATCAGTAAATAATTATGCACGATGGCATTTACATTTTTTATTTTAAAATCACATAATACACGGAAGTTAACTGATGATAACGGGGAGAAATAGAATACAGAGAAATATGATATATGAGGGGGAAAATCGTCTACTTAAAAATGATGATAATGATAATCTTGAAATATTTATTATGTATAATGTTATACATATACAGAAAATTTAATTTCATAATCATTTTAACCAATTCTTAACTAATTATTAAAATCAATTATCTAACGAGTCAATGTTGCAAATTTTAATTCCAAATCTGAGAGTCATTTTAAGACATTTTGTAAAGATAAATTTGCAAATCAGTTAAGGATTTGCGAGGCTTTCTCCTTATGAATATTGTTCAGTTTTTAATATTAAGAGACATGTGGTGTATAATGCTGAAGAGGGGAGGGCCATACTGATTATACAGAAGTTTCAGTGTTTCGCGACCAACAAATGGTTGGGAACCACTGGTATAAGTTTATATATATATATATATATATATATATATATTATGTTGGAAATGTAAAAACCAAACTAAATGAAATATTTTCTGTTAGAGCTAAATAATAATAAAACTTTTCATGAATTAGAACTACATTTCAATAAATATATTTCTTTTATACTTATTAAATAATTTTATTAATATAGAACGATAATGTTATGACTGAATAAATAAGCTTAATTATGTTCTCTACAATGATAATTTTAAATGAAGGTTGTTCATAGCGCAATTATCTTTTGAAACTAAATGGCGCTTTAATTTATCCAGAATAGACAAATGCAGTGATTTCAAAAGCAGAAATTCCAGTCATTAAGAAACCTGTTTACGAACTGCTATTATATGTGTCATTTAGAGATTGTAAAAGCATAATTTTCTCAAACAAATTGCAGTAACGAGAAAAATCCTGTATTGCTGTTAACAGATTTTGCGTTTTTCTTGTAACATAATTTGTTCTTACTATCTGTTAGGATAAATTACATATTAATTTGTGTTGCTTAAAATAGGTACACATATTCACATAAACTATCTAATAGAAAATGTAATTTAAGATGGGTTTTCCAATAAAATAAACTGTTTTAAAGAAATAAGGTAAAACTATTTTTTTTTATAATTAATTAAATGGTTTTTCAAATCAAAATGAAAATTAATATAATACGATTATTATTATATATTTTTAGTGTACACAGGCTCATTCACAAACAAGTAAAAAACACTGATTTAAAAATCCGCAAAAATATTAATTTAAAGTAATGATTTTTTTTTAAATATTTAATGCACATAAATATAAATGTAAGTAAAAGTAAGAGTATAAAGTCTTAATTACGCTATAATTACGGTCTTAATAACCATATCACAATATATATTCCAAACAGAAAAATCAAAACACATATTAAAATTTATTTGCTTAAAATACGTTACTAAAAATACAATAAAAGCATATTAAAAACCTATATTGACGTGTTTCAACACCTTCACTGACTCGTCATAACAATGTATAACAGAAATTACAAATACAATGCATGTGTAAACTGGAAAAAACCTTGAAAAAATTGATAAAAACATACTAAAGTATATAAGTATTAACATACTTTTTAACGAGAGTAGATTAGTCTACAGGTCTAATATTTATTTACAATTATTTATAAGAGAGTCCATTGAAATTTATTTAAGAGTTTCAGGAGTATGTAACTATACGTTATATTTTTGCATTCCGAATATAGCCAGCAATCACAGAGCTATTGGAAAGCAATCAGCCGACAGCCGCTTGCCACTACCGGCGGCATTTACACGATACCGGTTGCCGATACCGGTTCCGAATCTTTTTTTGATACGCCGCACGAATGCGGCCCGATTCATGAGGCATGCAACCGGTCCGCTATCGGCAAAAAACTATGCCGATAGCTATCCATAAGAACGCCCGCCGCAGATTGCCACCAGCATCAATTGAAAAAAAAATCTGTTTTGATGGCGTCATCACTGAGCCATCGTGGAATGCATATTTGAAAAGAACGTGTTTCGGCGTTGTGAGACGTTGGGTTTGATCCGACGAATCCAAGGACAGGAAGTATACGCCTTAACCACTTGACCACTCAGATTTTATCAGGGTAGGAATCTATGAGGTAATAAGGGGAAGACTTATCGATACGTAATGGTTTGTCGTTGAAGGTAAATGGTACATGGGAAAATTAGAATTTTGAAGTGTTTTTTTTTTTTTTGTAATTGTCTTACGCGCGTGCATTTAAAAGTTAATTTAATATTTAAATGAATGAAATAAATATCTTAGCGAATTCGTTAAAGCAAACGAATTTAAGAATAAATTTAAGAATAATTAAGATATAGATATAATTAAGAATATATATAAATTTAAGAATAATTAAGTATTAAAAAATATTTTTAGAGGTTTTGTTCAGTTAATCAAATTTTCTTATTAGGAATTATAATGTAACTAGTTAATGCCCGTCAAGGCTTGACGGTAAATCACTTGAATGTTTCATTAGAAAAAATCTCGAATTTTTAATTATTTGCTTTTAAATTAATTATTGGATGACGAATTTATATATTGCATAAGTAATACTTATTTCATTAAGGCGATAGATGGCGCTGCAAGTCTAACCTATTCAATGAAGCGAACGAATTTTAAGTTTATAATTTAGTGCTATTTATGCTTGTTTTTTATCAGAAATATACCTAAAACACCGGGTAGAGAATTTATTTTTACTTACTACAACCTATTTTTTTATTTTACTTATTATTATTATTTTTTTAATAACAATATATATTTTCATTTATTTATTTATTTATTTATTAAAACTACACGGCCATTAAAAGCTGCCATAAATTTGATTTTTATCTGTCTCATTCTCTAAAAAACCTAAATTTGAAACTTGATGCAGCTAATGAATTATAATATACACGTTTTAATACTTGAGTTTTGTTTTACATTTTTATACATTTTTTTTAAAATATTAAACCTGGATTTCAAGGTAATTTCTTTTATAGTTCTTAAACGAATATTTTTCTTTCTTTCCGTTTTATTTTTTACGCAAATGAATAACAAAATTTTCTTTCTGACACACACACAAATATATATTCTTGATAATGCTCAGAAAATATAACGAAAATTTTAGATCAGCTCAATTTATTTAATTGATAAATCCAAAATAATTACAAAATATTTTAGCTTAAATATATTTTAAATATAAAATCATTCATTTTTTTCAAAATATTTTTGAGTATTAAATATTATTTAATTATAAACTTTCAAATAGTAATAATAATAATAATAATAATAATAATAATAATAATAATCCCATAGCGTCTCTTCCCAGTTAAATATGTCATTATTGAAATGAATTATCTTAAAAAAATATTACACATTTTGCCATGCCTGGGTTTGAACCTGCATTCTCTATAAAAATTCAGAGCTTCAACATGCTGCGTTAAACCGCTATGCTAGTGGAAACTCGTTTTTTTTTTCTTCTACATTGAAGAGGTTCGAAGAAAAGTTGACGCATACGAATGTCTCGAATACATATTTCGAATTTGAGTTCCGATCTTACCGAAATAATAAAATAGCAATTAAATCCTTTGTGCAGGAATATTAAAAAGCAGTAAACCAACGTTTAAAATGCACAAATAATGCGTGAAAAGCAGCAAACAGCTGTTTCGAATCTACAGCGAGATTCTTCTTCAGCGCAAGATAGGGAAAAAAAGAACAGCGTACTAGAAAAAAAAAGGCTGAGCCTTGAGCACAGCCTTGCTTGGGTTTTTAGTTTTACGCATTAATATTTATGATACCTTATTATTTCAAAGAAGTACCTACAACTTAATATGCTAGTTTCCCAATCTTCGTGTCTAACTATTGGCAATTCATAAGACGGATCATCAGGCATAACTTTTAGCCTCAAATCACTGTGTTTATCTTCTGTGTGTAATATAACCAAAACGATATGACACCCCCGAAATAAACTGTATCTAGCTCTTAATATAGACACAATAAATTTTTTAATTGTTAATAATGCTAAAAGAGCCAAATAATATTAATTTGTGAAATAAAGAAAAACTTGTTTACTGTAAGATCGAATAGCAGACGAACTTAAAACAACTTCGACATGAGATATGATAGTTCAACTGAGCGAGCATATTTGCGCATGTGTAACACGTCACTCCAAAGGCAGACTTGTACTTATATGGTGCGCATGTGCAACTGTAGAATTTTAATTTAAAATTACGGCTAATTAATAAAATATTTGAACAAACAAATGGACGATAACAAATCTGCGGTGAAATATCTTTCATTAAAAAAAAATGGTGTAATTTGATGCAGTAGTTTCTTCTCACGGACTTTCGAAATAAAACACTTAGCGTTTTAAATATATAGATTACATGCGTTGCGTTAATTTATAAAATATATTTTTTTAACATGGAAAAATTAATAATTAAATTTAAATTAATAATTTTTAATTAATTAATAATTAATTAATTAATATTAAATTTAATAAATAAATATTTTATATTATATTTTAATAAATATATATTTTTTAAATAAAATTTTAGTAAATAATAACTTTTGATTAGAATAAGAATTCATTTCATGTCATTTTGATGATTTAAAGTAGAACATATATTTAAGAAGTATGTTGCAATATTAATTTGTTACTTTTCAATATTTTTTATTTAAAAATAAAATGAAAATATTAATTTACATTTTTTTTTCGTTTGGAAGATAATTTTTAAATGGGGGATGTTTCTGAACCTTTCTTATAAATTTAAGAATGCTTATTAAATAAAATAAGTGACTTTTAGACATTTTTCACTTAATATAATTTTCTCTTTGAGATTTATAATGTAATTAAATGTGTTAATTCAAGAAATATATATTTGTAACATAGAAAAAGTAATTTAATAAAAAAATAAGTTGGTAATTAATCACTTTTAATTAGAATAAGACTTCATTTTTTGCCATTGATGATTTAATGTAGAATATATATTTGGTGATTTTGTAGCAGTAATGATTATTTTACTTATCAATATTTTTTAATCATCAAATAAAATAGAAATATTAATTTATCTTTTTTTTTGGTAAATAATTTTTTAGAAGTGAGAGATTTCTGAATCTTTCTTTTAAAGTTTAATACTAAAATTTTGGGTAGGTTTATTTATATTTTTATACTTTTAAAATAATTTTAAACACTTTTTTAATAATTTAATTTTAAAATAAAATAAGAAGCATAGCTATTGCTTGTAAAATGAATATTTAGTTAGAAAATAATTAATTTCTGAAGTTTTTTTTTTCTACAATTAAGTTATAGTGAGTAATAATTTTATAGAGCGATTTAAAAAACTCTTTTGATTATTCAAATAATTGTAAGTCCTTTTTAAAATGAATTCAATACCAACTATTTAAAATAAATAAATATAAGCTATTTTTGAAAAAAAAAATTGTTTATCACTGTTAGAATTTCATATGAAATACATGAAATATACGTATCTTATATAAACTCAAACTGAAACAAAATTAAGAAAAGACAAAAAAAAAAAGAAAAAAAAAATGTCAGCTAAGACTAAAAATTCCGAATTCGGACCGATGTTGGCAAATCTAATCGGGCCACTACCAGAAATCACATATCGGCCCTGCGTCACTTGCCGGTTTAAGTCGATTGCCAATGAGTAACCATAAGAGAACCGATTATGGTAACCGGCAGTCGAAAAAGCAAATTCTTAAGTTTCAATTGCCGTCATGCCGCCGACTCCTCACCAAAACCACTGTGCCCCTGCCGATACTTAACCGACACCGTCGTCTTTGGTCTGATCGTGTTCCGTAAGGTATGTGTTTGTTGGGTATGGATGAGTGCTTGGAGAACTTGCGAAATCTCGACATGGAAGGAACCCGTGCGATATCGAAAATGTAGGGGACGTTATATGTTTCCTTGTTTGTATTCGATGATTTTTTATCCAGTTTTCATATGCATTGCATTTGTGATTTCTGTTATACATTCTGATGACGAATCACAAATGAGTTAAGGAGTGAAGGAGTTGAAACATGTCAATATAGGTTTTTAATATACTTTTAATGTGTTTTAATAACGTCTTTGTAGCAAATAAATTTTAATATATGTTTTGACTTTTCCGTTTGGAATATATATTGTTATATGTGCATAAATATAATTTTCGATTTTTTTAACAGGAAATTCATAAGCTTTTTCACAAATCAATTATTTATTTTTCCAGACAGTCATCCTCTCTTTGTAATCTATATTTCCTAACTGGTGTTTCTAGGCTACATAATAGTGGTCTGCAAGTTTCCTTAATATAGGGGACTTGCCTTGTGATATTGAGACAGAAGGAAGAGACACAGTCTGTTTAAGCGTAACAAGAAAACGTCCTTTTTAAAATTATAGAACAAAATTAAACAACACTTACTATTTACCTAATAGATTTTTTTAAAATTTTCGAAGAAATCATAGAAAAATTAATAAATCAATTTAATATTATAATTTTAATTAAAAAAAACATAAAATCCTGTAACTATACAGTAAGTTTGCCTTAATAGCTTACGCAGACTTAAAAAATATACATCATTTAAAATTTTTACACGATTCTGTTTATTAATAGCATTTCCTTGCTTTCGGATAACGTCAAATAATCGTGTTTCCATTAAATCAATTCGTTTTTGTGATAATATTGGTGTTAATGAATACCACGTGTTACTTTTAGTTCCCTCGTATTGCCACGTTGCTTTCCATCCTTTTATACCGCGTGTTTGAAGATACCCCGAAAATTGTCACTTGCGTGTATGCTCGTGATTAAAACTGACCAATATAAAAAGTTAAAATTTCAGGCGGAAAGCTACTGTTTCGTATTATGCATGTAGTGGAGTTATGCATTGCCACGCTGAAATCTGCACTGAAGGGGGGGGGGGGGGAGGGGACACTGGAGTTTCAGCAAATGGAAGTAGATGTTGCTGTAGTCATGCCTTAAAATTTGGTTCAATATTATGTCCCATGGAGAATTACGTTGAAGTTTTCGACATTAGGGTCAATCGCCGCGCTCCCCCCCCCCTCCCACAATGACAACAGAAAACAGATAAATTAGAATCTTACCGCTTTGTTGCATTACGTAGCGGTTTACTGAGGTCATGCCAGTTCCAATTACATAATTTAAGCTTTTTTATTCTGTACGTTTACTAAATTTATTTGAAAAAAAAAACACTTGAATTAAAGATTTGTGATAGTTTTAACGGATATTTAAATAATACAGAAGTAATAGACCAAAGATTGATAGCTCTATTTTCATAGGTAAATTACAGTTGCTTCTGCGTAAAACAACTTATAACTTAGTAGCTAAAAGTAAGATTAATGAGAAATTATACTTAAGAAGCATAGAAAGTTATTTAACTATAAATTTCACATTATTGTATGTGAAATAGAAAAGTGTAATAATTATGAGCAATAAGTTTTTATTACTGTATTTCCTAGATTAGATCAGTCTTTCCAATAACAGTTTATTTACATACAAAAATTTTCTAAAGAATATCTCTATGCGAAAATCATATGATCAGTTACTATCTAAAATTATTATGTTGGAATAATAATCAGTAAAATATAAACGTAAATCATTAAGCATGAAATTTATATTATTTGAAATGCATATTACACTATATTAAAATGTGCATCGTGTAAGATATTATTAAACAAGAGATGTAATTAAAGTTTTGTTACCTGTATTATAATTATGAATCGCTTACATTTACCATTATAGAATTAACAAAGAAGACACTAAATATAGCTTTACGGATATTTAAAACGGCAATACTAAGCATAATTTACTACGGACGAAAATTCTTTAGAAATTTAAATTTTTAACAAGAGATACAGGTAAGAATATTTTGCGCAATAAAAGTATTTTAAAAAGCGAAACGATTGAATAAACCTGATTGTAATTAATTTAATGTTAAAGGATTTGAATTCTTTGGTAGATAATTCAAATAATAATAGATGATGACATATAACAATGAATCTAATCTAAGATAGAACAATAACAACATATAATTAGGCTGAATGTAAATATTTTATTATGAAGCGAAAATATATTTGAAAAGGTGCATGTAGCTGCTGCGTAATTGGATCCAAAATGTCAAAGGGTTGGTAAGTTATTCTGCGTTTGGGAATTTTCGTGCTTAATTACTAAGTAGAAAAAAATATGCCTGGGTCAAATTTATTTTATTTAAAATAAAATGTTTGCTCGAATTAATATTTTCTGGGATTTCTATCAGGATTCATTTTGAACTTCAAGTATTTTATAGTTGGGATAAAATTTTAAGATAGATATAAATGATTATAGTAAAATACAGGTTGCCCATAAAAATATGTGCCAGATTCAGTGGTATATTATAATAGTTTAATTTAGACTATTTACAACAAATCATACATAAAATTAAAAGGAAACTCCTAGTTTTTCTTATAAAAGTTCAATATGTGCACCTGTAATTATGCGGCACACATCCAACCTAATGTCAAATTCTTCCCACACTTCAGTTAACAAGCCCAGAGTAATGGATGCAATAGCCTCTACAATTCTGTATCTCAACTTTGGCAAATCACTCGATTAATTTTAACACAATTATTCTAATTGGTAAATAAATCATATTACTGCGCTTGTAGCTCCTGCGTAACTGGATTCAAAATGTTAATATGCTTGGTAAATTATTCTGCGTTCGAGAATTTTCGTGCTTAATTACGGTGTAAAACAAAGCTGCCTGCATCAAATTTATTTTGATTTAAAATAAAATATTTGCCGGAATTAATATTATTTTGCCTTTCTATCAGGTTTCATTATGTACTTCAAGTATTTTTTTTTTTTTTTTAGTTGGGTTAAGTTTTGTAGATAAATATGAATGATTTTAACATAATATTATGAAATACAGAGTACAATGTTGATAATTATGATGATTGTTAACACATATGTAATTCTTTTATCTACCGATTGCAAAATGGTTTTGTTTATTACTTACTAATTTTTACTTATTTTTATTTATCGCAAAATGACACGTATAACTTTATCTGTATGAAAGAAAAAAAATATGCCTTTATGATTATTCCTTCTACTTCTAATTGCTTTTATCTAAAGATAATTTGGTTTTATACATATTATCGGAAGAAATAAATATTTTTGTTCTGTTGTTTGCCTCAATTAGATGTTTGTTTTAAAAAATATTATTGCATTAATAATTTTAATTTTTTAGTGAATGTTTTACTTTAATATAAACAAAATGTTAAAATAAAGAAATTGCCACTCAAAGACTAATAAAATTTCATAATGTCTAATAATATGTTTTACTTTATTTCATTTTTTGTAGATTATAGAATTCGATTTTTTGTACAAATGACTGAAATGAATTGTTGTTCATTGAAACAATTTAACAATTCTCACCCTTCTAAAAGATATTCAATGAAAAATATAATGGTTAAAAATCACATTTAAAGATGTTTTATCTTAATTGGCAAATATTTAGCTTCATCAGTTTTTTATTCTGTAAATTTTATTCTTAATAAATTTTCTATAACGCTAAAATAATTATTCATTTTTAAGTACTAGTACCTAGCATTATTCATAGTAAAACTTTATTATACATCCACTAATTATATTTTACAATATATGTCCTATATATGTATCATACAACATTTGTTGTATATATGTATTATACAACATATGTTGTATATACGCATTACGTTGTATACGTTATAAACATAATTTTTTATATACATTTTTACAGAATAAAAAACCTGCTTTATTTTCTTTTATTTTCTTTAACACATAATACATACTTTTATTTTCTTTAACACATTCTTTAACACACTATAACCGTCAAATTTGGAATCGCATTTGAAAGTAAGCTGTAAAACATTTTTTTTTCTTATTAAGCTGCATGTAAACATAGTAGATTTAGTAGATTGTATTTAGTAATTTAATAAAATATTAAGATAAATAAATAATAAACGTTGCAAGTTCAGTACATTGTATTTAATAATTTATAGAAAATAATTTTAAGATATCTTATTCTTATTACCCAACTGCCAAGAAGGTTTATGTGTTTCACGAGTTTCTGGGTATGTGGATTTTTTATATCGTCGAAACATCCCAACGGTTGAATGGGTTTCAAAGGATGAGGTCTCTATCGATTCAGCTTAACCGTCCGATGGTTATAGGCTAGGTTTTGGTTTTATAAATTCAAAATGGCGGTAGAAACGAAAAAAAATTACGCACCACATTGAATGGCATATCATTGGATAGGTCTTTCAAAATGAAGATGATATTTACTTGACTATTTTACAGTCAGAAGCTCCGTTTAAATATTACACAACCTGGAAGTTGTGTAGGTAGGATCTCTAGCTTTACAGCAACTCTAACCTTCATAGACATCTATGGCCTCATCAAAACAGTATTTATAGATATGAACTAACAATTAAACACAACTTAAAAGTCATCACTACAAGTAAATAACAATAAAAAAAAATTGATAAGTAATATAAAAAATAATTTCACATTGATGAGAAATAAATGATTAGTTCGCTTTTTACGCAGTCGGGTTTTATGATTTTTTAAATTTAATTTTTACTTGTTATATATATGTTTTTAAATTATAAAAGTTGTAATACATTCACAGCATTGTATTTTTATCCATGAACTTTTTTTTTTTTTTTTTTTTTTTTTTTTTTAAGAATAGGATAATTTTATCCAGAAAATAATTTTCAAAAATGCCAAAAGAAAAAAAAAATGCAAAATAAGTAAATTTACTTAGAAATCTCCGAACATTTTTTATTTCAGAATTACAAATTCCAGACAAATTGTTAAACGAGTTTAAAATATATCTATAGTCGGAAAAACGTTCAGTGAATCGATAAATAATTATATTTTTCACATCAAAGATTTTGCTCCTATGAAGTTAACATTTGTTCGATAAAAATATACATTTTATACTAAAAAAAAGGAAAAAGTAAAAGGAATAGTAAAAAATAAACGTTCATTGTTATTTTATGTTTGAAACGAAACAGCATTTCTTAAATTCGACAAACCCTTTAGAAATAAAAATACATATTGTCAGTTAACAAGTTACAAATTGTACGTCAAACTTGGCAAATGAGGTACGTTCGTACTATAAATAGTTTTATAAATATTCAGATCTTGATGCATTCTTATGCAAAAATGTATAAATACAAAATTTATTACGATTTTATATGTTAAATTCAGTAATAAGGAAATAATCTGTCTCCGCCTTAAATAGAACGTAATCACCATAGTAATCTAGAATCATTACCTATCAGGGGATATCACTGAATTAGTTACGTTTGATAGGATTTAATAGAATGAAGAAAACTTTTATTAATACCTTTTAAAGTTTTGGTTCAATTTTCATAAAACTTGAAGTGACTGAATAAAATTCTGCAACAAATGTCAAACCATTCGGTTGGGTAGTTTTTAAACTGTTATATGCTGACTGACCGACGGACCAGGTGACGACCATAGTGGCTACATATTTATGCAGGGTTCAATATGTTATATATCGCCGACCTTTAATTTCTCAGCCGTTGGTCGTAGACATATAGTTCCAATTGTCGGTATGTTTGAATGTTGTTCGAGTCATAAAAGTTAGCTCAAATTTTTAGATGAAATAATCCTACTTGGCGATTCCTCGATTTGGCGATACCAGCTAAAGGTGGTTTCGCCGTAAAAAGGACATTGCACCCTGATTTTGATCTCGAATTACTTTAATTCCTCTTTTAACTGATCCCTCAATTAAAGACAAAATCATGTGCAAAAATCTCAAACTTTGAAATTTAATAACTGTGTCAATTTTTGTAGTACAGATGTCAAACTTTTTGTGTTATATCTGTTATGATATGTGTGAATTTTAACTAAATATAGCTATAGGGACTGGGAGACCGTATAAAAAATTAGTTTTCGAATTTTTTATAAAATTGATTTTTTACTTTAAATAATGTCACAACATATTTACCACAGCTTTACCACACATTATTTTGTCACTACATTATTTACCTCATTTGAAACGTTTTTGAAATTGGTACTATATCTACAACCAACGGTTGAGAAAATAAAAGTTGGCGATAGATAACATATTGCACTCTGTATAATTAAAAATGCACCGGAAAATGATATATAAATTTTCCATGGAATTTAAAGCTACAGTAAGCAATGCATGAAGTTGATATTCAACAGTACAGTTAGAAGGTTCAAATTGCTTTTTCTTCATTATTTAATCTGTTAATTATTTAATCTGTTAATTATTTAATCAAGTTTAAGGTGGTGGTATAGTTTTGGAAGCAAAGTATATAACACAAATATGTCTGTTAAAAATGGTCGTTTAAAAACGATATAAATAGCAAATGACCAGAAATAACCTCCACTAACATGGTATGTATGGAGTGGTGCCATTAGTCGTGATTCAGTGATAAAACCTTTATTTGAATTCCATAATGCTTTGAAACTGGATTATTTTATTTGACAACACTAACTGAAATTAATGGATTGGCACTTATGCAAATCATTTCAAAACAGGCATAATTTCTTCTCTGCGTTAATTTGAATATGCATTTACTGTTAAATATTACGTTATTTATAATAAAATACGAAACATATTATTAGCATCATTAGGCTAATATTAGACGGACGTCTTTTTGAAAGCTTTTTTCTTTAAGTATTATCCCTACACAATTCTAGCGGCATTATGTAGGGATAATATGTAAGGAAAAAAGCGTGCAAAAAGACGTTCGTCTGATATTAGCCTTAGGATGAGCTTAGCTCATCCTCTACTAGGTTACACAAATTACATTTTGTCGTACACTTTACAAAAAAACTATTCAGTACTTTGACTTGAAATTAAACATAAAAATAAATTATGATCTTTAGATTTACACAATATTATTATTATTATTATTATTATTTTATTATTTTATTTTTATTTTTATTTATTTATTTATTTATTTTTTTTTTTTTTACGGAAGAACTTTAAAAAATTATTATTTTAATTAATTTATTTTACATGTTTTTTATTACGGACGCATTTTTGCAAATAAAAATTGAAACACGTATATTTTCAGAAGAAAAAATAAATCATGGAGTTAGTAATTATAGATAGAAACAAGATTAATTAAATTAAAAATGTATACAGTAAACTCTGTCTAAAGCGGAATCGATCGGGACCGATAAATTTTTCCGTAGTAGACAATATTCCGCATTAGACAAACTGTAATCTATGTCTATGCATTCGCAGGGACTTGAAAATCTTTCCGGGTTAGAGAGATTTCCGTCTTACACAGAGTCCGCCTTACAGAGAGTACTCTGTGAGTTACTTACTGTATATTCATTATTCCGCGAAAATATCTCAAAAACAGTTTTTTAAATTTAATTAAGGAAAGAAATATTTTTGGACTTGATAGAAATGAAATAATTTGTAAATTCTGTTAATATTATTTTCTCGAACGATTTAACAAAAAACATTTTTTTATTATTTTGTTGAATATATTTTTTAATTACACGGATTTACTTTTTTAAACAAGAATGAAACCTGCGTATTTCTTGCATTAAATAAAAATCATAGAGTCAGTAAAAATAAAAATAAAAAATGCAATTTAACAAATTACAATGACCATTTGGAAAATGATTTTTTCAAAGACTAAAATTTAAGACATAAAAAATCACACGGAGTTGATCATACATTACGTACGCCATGGATTACATTTTTCGGTAGTGTAAATTTTTAAACTTCTACGGAGCTGGTCATTCATTACGTACGCCATGGATTAAACATTAATATTCCTGGACCAATTTTAAATGAAATTTCATTTTTAAACTTCTAAACATCCCACAGTATTACTTACTTTTTAAACCATTGTATAGAGAAAAAAATGTACTTTTAAATGCAATTTGTTTGAAAGCTGTATCTCAATTAGTTTCTAAGTTATTAATTTTCTTTTTGTAGTTTTTATTACTTTTTGTCACAGTAGCAACAGAAGTATCCATTTTCGTTGAAAGTAAAGGGAAAATACAGATTACTGTATAGACGAATCAGAAAACGAATAAAATGAGGATTCAACAAATAAAACGCTTCAGATATGTTTTTGATTTCCTACCCTGACAGAGGACAATAACCATTTTCCCAAGTGGTTAATAAATTCATGAATGTTTATGTACGTAAAATATTATCGTTGCATCAAAATTTCTCTTTTTTTATTATTTAAATAAGGAAAGGAAACATTTATCTGCATTTTGCGAAGACGAAATACTTTAAGTATTGAAAATAACGGCAGAATTTATACTTCAAACCGTAAAAGTTCATTACACTTTCTTATATTAAAAATGTATGCCATTTGAGAGGAAAATATACATTTTAATAAAATACTTTATTAAGATTTGTTGGAAATGGTGCATATTTTGGTGCTCATTCCTTTTAATCATATAATAGTTTCACAAATTCTTTTATGAAATTTTTGAAATACCTTTTTCTATGAAAATTATAGCATATTTTTAATGAATTATAATTTTTGAAAATTCAATTATTTACATTCAGTTATAAAAGTATTTATAGAGTTAATAATTCAAATACACAATTTATTCTTACTGTGTGAAATCATTTACGCAGACGATACTTACGCATTTTAAATGAATTATATTATATATATATATATATATATATATATTGTAAAGTAGCAACAAAAGAATTGTAAACAAATTAAATTAATTGTTGAATTGTTATATAATGTGTTATCGGAATTCGAAGGTTGAAAATTGAACGAAATGAAACATATTTACTATTAAGAAGTAATTACTATTAGTATTAATTTTAATATGTTTGCCGTTTAAAAACAATTTATGGAATGTATTAGTTCTGTTATTAAAGAAAAGGCCATAAAACGTACACTTACCGGTCGTAGATATCAGCGTAATAAAACACGAAATGACCAATCTCTACTGACAGAGAATGCATGTGCTCAGAAATATTCTTTAAATTTCGAATATTCATAAAAAAAAAATAAGGTTCTATTTTTGTAAAATTTATCTTCGTCGATGGCTCGACACGCATATTCAATCTGACGTATCTTGTAACATAATGCCATAAATGTATAGTAAATAATGAACTAATTATTTTTTCTGTAGCTAATAATATGGATCCATGTCCACAATCGGAAATATTGAAGAACTTAACTTTCGTTGAGGGGCAATAAATTGCCTAATTTCATCCACTTATTACTGTTTATTGCATTAAAGTTGGTCAGATTGGATACAGTGGGCAAGTTATTACTTTTCATCAAGATATTACATAATTTTGTACTTTATTACTTTATTCCATGGATACTAAATCACAGTACATCTTTGTTAAAAGACAAAATTGTGAGGGATACAAAAATTTTATAGTAAATCGTGAAACGTTGAGCCTGCTTTAGAATGTCTAAAGGAAAACAATCCTTGGTATCGTTATATTACTATTGATGAAAATAATTTTGACAGTTTACCCGAAAATGAAAAATTTTTTTTTTTAAGGAATAATACTCAGTCAAGAAGAACAGCAGATTTATTTACCATCAGTTGAAAAAACTTTGAGTACTATAGATGATCAATGTCCATGGGCAAATAATATATATGAATTCGGAGGCCCAAATGCAACTTTAAGATGTAATCGAGAGCAATAAATAGTATGTTAGGAATTTAAGAAGGAAATGAGGAATGCATTATCATTCCTTGGCTTCAGATAGATACTAAGCCTATAAATGAATTTGCATATGAGGGATATATTTGAAGAGCTTTTCCAACAGGAAGATGTAATCTTAGAGATGCTAGAGTTCGTAAAATTATACCAAAGAATGCTTTAAATTTCTCATGATATATGACGATGGAAGCCAAAACATAAAATAACGTTTTTGCTCAATAAAGATGCAAAAATAATATAAAAAATGTTGTTACTTTCAAAAATTTATCTTATTAAATAATGCTTCGCAAATTCAAAAAAGGCATGGCTTTTGCTAGTTTATATCAACACACCTGCATATTCCTAAAAGGTGAAAAATTGGAGAGCAACCATTCGTGAACTACAGAGCAATCGCCATCCATTTTTCGCCCAATTGGCTTTGAAGCATAATTTTCTACACATGGATTACATTTGAGTGTGTGTGTGTGTGGGGGGGGGGGGGGGGTTAGAAATTAAAAAGTGAATTAACTTTTAAATTTTCAAAAACAACACTGTATTTCTATCTAGATAATTATTATTTTATGCATTAATTTATGACAAGATACCAAAATTTGCTTAATTAGAATTAAAAAAAATCAAATTAAAATTATTCAAAATATTGACCCTATAATTTCTAAGTTAGTTTTAAGCAGATTATTTGAATAAACATACTACTTAAAAGTCTAAATATAGTAACGTCAATAATTTTATGATGTGAAATGCGATTTATGAAATTCATATATAAGCAAATTGTGAATTATAACGCCAAAAATAGTCACTTAATGAATATACGCGCATGCAAAATTCTATAATTTTGAGCGCGTAGTTTTCAAACAAAATTTAAAAATATGTAAAGAATGACATTTTATTAAAATCAGTTTAATATATATATAAAAAAATATTAATATGAATACTTGATAATAGTATCGGATTTCGTTTTAGATATAAAAGTTGAAATCAGCTTATAACATACAGTGAATAAAAAATAACAAAATTGTTGAAAAATTTAAATTAGTTGTGAACAGCGAAACTAATATAAAATATCGTGCAAAATTGCAATTAAGCTAATTGGTAAGTTCCAAATTTCCTTATGTTCTCAATTATTAGAATAAGGAATAAAAATATTAAATTTTATATTTATTTTTATATGAAAATATTCGGAAAAAAAGATTTCAAAATTTAGAATAAAAAAAAAAACATTATTCCCAATTGACTGGTACCAGTTTCATTTCCTTACTCCAGATTGTGGCGGAGTTATTAAAACATACTTAGATTTTTTGCAAGACACTTCGTTATTTTAATTACCACTGTTCTATATAGCACCTGTTAAAGGATTTTATTACAATGATATCTTTTTTCAACATACTTAACTCTTGACGTACATAAAAACATTTCAGTTTGTTAAATATGTACAGTCGTTGAAAAAAAAAAAGTAAACACCCCCTACTAACTCTTCAACAAATTATCGTAGACGGAAGCTACTGGTACCGAACGATTTGAAACAAAGTTTACTTTTAAACGATGTATATAAAATTTACTTAGGGGGACATCTACATATTAAAACGAACCCAAACCTCATTTTTTTCAATAGCAACACCCAATTTTAACGAGATATTTCAAATTTTCGGTTCAAACTATGCCTAGACACCAAATTTCAAGTCATTTGAATGATAAGTTTTTGAATTATAAAAATTCAAAATTTAGTGCTTCTAATGTTAAATTACATTTTCATATTTTTATTTATATCATCTGAAATTATACTTCTAACGTGCTAATTTTTTGTTTAGCAATAAAACTAATGTGCCCAAACATAAATACGCTGAATTTGCAATTTTTATAATTTTATGATATGAATTATGAATTATGAAATTAATATTCGAAAAAATTATGAATTGCAATCTACAATTTTTTTGATGGATTTAGATTTATTGAGTCCTGCTTTATGAAAATCCGAAATTTCACATTTTTCTTCCAAGTAGTTTTCAAATTATGCTTAAAAAACGGCAAAATGATGGTTCAAGGGGCCGTCTATGATTGAAGTGAGTAGATATTTTTAAATTTCTTCTGCTGCCTTGTTATCTAACAGGCTTCATTGACTGCTTAAGGTGCCTTGATCAAGAAGGCGGCTCTCTCGGTCAGCAATCGAGTACCCAACTTCAATTTGGATACAGCCCTTAAAATGCGCTCGTTTTAAAATAATTAATTTCTCGGAAAATTATGGTACAAATTGCATAAAAATTTGTTTTAGGCTATTTGAATTTGAAGGGCGTAGAGTTCATTTATGTTGTCAGAATTGGCTATTACCATTGAAAAAAATGAAGTTATGGTTCGTTTTAATATGTAGATGGCCCTCTAAGCCAATTTTATATACATCATTTAAAAGTAGACTTTACTTCCAATCGTTCGGTACCAGTAACTTTCTTCTACGATAATTTGTTGCGGTGTTAGTAGGGGGTGTTTACTTTTTTTTTTCCACGACTGTACATGGAGCAAACTAAAACCCTGACGACCCTTTTTAATTTTAAAACGCCGAAGCTATGTTCGTTAGCATGCTGTCCAAGCATAATAGGCTCATCTATGTATATTGAAGTGACTGCTATATTATCGTGTAGCAATGATACAGCATTAGAGCGATACCTAGCGGGAAACTACTGAAATAGCAGTCCTCGCTTGAACACGGTAGGAAACAAATGTCAATTAGATTTTGTTGTTGTTGTTTATGACGGTCGGTTATCAATATGTGAGATATAGGTTCGAAGGGGGTGTTTCCGTTAGGGTCTTTCTACGGGATCCTAACCGCTTTACGGAAGGTTACACACGGTTCGAAGAAAACCAAGGAAAACTACGAACGGTTAGGACAACGGGCGCGATTGGGTTCGGACCTATCACCACCCGTCTGCCAGTATGGGAGCAGAACCTCTTAGCCACTGGTGGGGGCAAATGTCAATTAGAAATTTGTAAAGTAGCCTGCATTTTATATGAAATAATGCCATATACGTAAAAATATATTAAAAGCCCAAAAGTAATTAATTTTTTATCGAGTCACCATCTAAAATACGCCGCTAATTGCATAGAGAAAAGTAGCATTAAAAAAACAGGCGCACACATCAATAAAAAAACGAAGAATATTTGCTACGTTAACTAAACCGATTTTGCAAAAATGGTCATTATAAAAATAATTATTTTAAAAATAATTATGAGAATTACATTTAAATGTAATACAAACACTATATTTCCTAATATTATTAACATGATATATATCTAAACATATTCGTGAATTTACTAAAATTAAGATAAAAAAAAAAATGTATAAACTTTTGATTGAGAAATATGGATAAACGCATTCCTCATTAACTGGTCATCAAAAGTTTACGCACTCACTAAAAGAAGGAAATAAGATTGGAAGGAGAAAATGATGGAATAATTTCAAAATGAATATTAAAAAAGGTAGAATGGTAGGAATATTACAATAGTAGAAATATTTTGTTTGTATCATCTCTGTTAGGTAGATTTCGTATGAAATACTACCTATTGGTGTCGTTCTTATGTTGGAATTTCTGAAATTTTTTGCAGATCTGCACCGATAATGACCCCTAGAACCCCAAAACCACCCTCAGTAAAAAACATTATCTATCTATCTATGTATCTATCTATGTATCTATCTATCTATCTATCTATCAGTTTCTTCTGTACCCGATAACTTCCACAATTCTACACAAATCTCTTCCAAACTGATACATAAAATCAAAGGGCATAAAATCTCGGTCAAGTTCGTTAAAGGGCAAAAACGGACCAAGGGGATGGAAAGAGGGAGGGGTTTTGTGAAAAGAGAAAAAACCCATAACTTCTTCATTTTTGTACATATCAAATTAGTTTAAAGGTTTATTACTTCTAAAAATAGGGCCAAAAATTTATGTATCACAGATTTTTTATAAAATTAAAAATGGGTTCAAGGGGCGCAAAAAATTGGGTTTTTGGGAGAAAAAAATTCATAGCTTCGTCAATTCTCAACATATCAAATCCAATTAATTTTGTTATACATCCCCTTAATAATATCTAAAACTTTTATATTCACAAGTTTTTGATAGGACCAATTCGTACCGCAAAAAAAAAGTAAAAACGAAAACAAAAAAAGGGAGTTGAAGAAGAAAAATCTCCATAACTCTGTCAATTCACAAGATATAAAATCCCCATGAATTTATCATAATCTTCTTAATAATTTCTTCAACATTTATATCGACAAGTTTTTGATAGGACCAATTTTTACAGCGAAAAGAAATTAAAAATACATAGCGGTTGACGAAAAAAATCATCTTATTAAGAATGTATTCAAATCCAAACTGCTTATTTTCTTACTCATTTTTAAATTAATTTTTGCTCTCAAACGCGTCCAATTGATCGATTCTCTTCCTCAGAAACTATGTAATGTACTGTAATGATCGAATTTTTGATAGACACAGAAAATATTTCAAAAAATGATGTCAAAGTGGGCAGTTTGAACAGAATTTCCCGAAGCGATTGTGTTAGAAACGAAAAATATTGCCCTACTCAGAAAATAATTGTTTGTTAATCAAGTTTCAATTAATTGAAAGAAAAATAAAAACACGTGTCGCTTATAAATCTTTTCAAAAATCACGTCAGCAAGATTCGTATTTTTTCTATTAAAATTAATCTGAAAATGTGCCAGAAAATTTCGAGTTGTTGAGAATGGAAAGGTATTTTTTTTTAATATCGCCTTAACATGATTCTGATAAAACCAGCTATTATATAAAAGTGAAATAAAAACTCGTCAAAAGCGGTCAGATAAAACTGTTAAAGCGGATTTATATCTACTCATGAATTAGTTTTTGTTGGTGCAATTAATATACTTAACTTTGAAATCTACCTCACCCTGTAGGCCGGGCAGGCAGGGATTTTTTTGTTAAACAATGGTGTATCTCTTATTTTTGTTACAAACCACTGTCCCAAAAGTTTAGGCGTATTCTATAAATGTTAAAAAACGTTGTATAGCTTTCAATCAACAAACCATTCCAAAGAACCAACAGATTAACTTGAGTAGCATAATATCTAAAATTATGTTTATGTTGATTGTTTTTAATGCCAAAGGCTAAGAATGAAATGAAAAAAAAATAGGTTCAATCTTAAGGTAAGCTTTTTCCGCTCGAAATTGTTATTTCTAGTACGTAACATGTTAGTAAAAACAGTTCGGCCGAAAAAAAAAAAAAGCGGACTGCCAGGTGTAACAAGTCTTTAGACTGATTGAAAAATTGGCAGACTGGTGTAAAAAAATTATGTCCATAAGACCGATTAAAAATAATATAACTGTCTATGTTTCATATAACACAAAACGCAGATGCATAAGAGAATACAACAACATTGTCTTTTTAAGGGTCTTGCAAAACGCGTCTAAAATCACATCATAAACATGTGAGATTTGTTTGAGTATGTGACAAGTGACTTTTAAATTCACTCCTCGAGAGGTACTGCTCAGACTAGTATCCCAGTCTGTAGAGCATAGATGACCCTAGTGTTCCCTTTTTTTTGATGTCTTAATATATATATATATATACAAAATTCAGCCGAAGTATTTTTCAGTCATAAAATAAATTAAGTATAGTTTCTAACAGTTTGAATGCTATTCGGATGTCGTCAGAAAAAGTTCCTTACTTTCTTCAGCAGACGACAATGTAGTTAGATCATGATGGTTTTCAGAGCGATTAGCTTTAATAACAGAATCTCCCTGGTCGTTCTCCACAAAAATAACAAAAAAGTATTAAGAGACACTTGTGCAACGTCTACCTCTATTTGAGAATATTTTAGGGGTTCAGGGTGGAGTTTCTAGAACGACAATCCTTGAATCCCAAACACACGTAGTATAAACAGAGGCATTTCGCGCAAAATACTAATATTTTAAATTGGCTAAGTTTAAGTCCAGATACATACTAAATCGGAGGAATTTGGGCTATCATTATAAACATCATCATCGAATGGAAAGCAATTTGGAGCTACTACAGAAGTAAAAGATGTAACGCAATGTACTATAGTTTTGCTCCAATAAAAATTTGAAAATCTGCTTGATTCAAGAGTAACACAAATATTTGAAGTTATCCCAAACCATTGACCTACTATTAATAAATAGCATCATGTAGAAATTTTAAATGTTTTGTTTTTTTCATATTTTGGGTGCAAATTTAATACACTATAAACATACAGTTTTTTATGAGATTTTTTTCAAGTTATATTAATGTACCCATTTTTTCATTTTATATGATTTTCTTAAGTAATTTTACAGAATCTAATAATACGTTATTGTTTCCTTTGCATTGTAATTTTATAAACAACATTTTCCGATTGCGCCAAAACTTTTAAATCAGACAATAGAAAAAAATGCCGGGAAAATAATAATAATAATAATAACAGTATTTAGTATGTATTATAAAAATCATACTCGTGTTAATATATTTATGATTTGTATTAATACATGGAAAATATTCCAGAGGGAAACATTCGCCTTGCATACAATATTTCAAATGAAAATCAAATTTCAAAGTACAAAGCAATTGCTTAAAAGGCGCAAGAGCTAACATAGTGAAAAAGATTCCAAGCCGGTACTCGAACCCGGGCCATCAGTTTAGCGCACTGACGTTCTACCGACTAAACCACTTGGAACGATACCCAACACGGAAAATTTCTCACTATTATATGTTGGCAAGGCTACAAACGCAGCACAAGATGGAATATTCAACGTGAGCCACCGAAATGGGACAAACACGGAACATTATTAAATCCAGCATCGATAGAAACTATATTAATACATGGAAACGTCAGTGCGCTATCCGTGTTTGTCCCATTTCGGTGGCTCACGTTGAATATTCCATCTTGTGCTGCGTTTGTAGCCTTGCCAACATATAATAGTGAGAAATTTTCCGTGCTGGGTATCGTTCCAAGTGGTTTAGTCGGTAGAACGTCAGTGCGCTATACTGATGGCCCGGGTTCGAGTACCGGCTTGGAATCTTTTTCACTATGTTGGCTCTTGCGCCTTTTAAGCAATTACTTTGTACTTTGAAATTTGATTTTCATTTGAAATATTTATGATTTGGTTCAATATTCTCACTATCTATGTACTATTAATGAGGCTTTAAGATATATGTTGAAATGTTTTGTTAACATATTCGGAATATATATATATTTAAATTTATGAATTGCGAATGCTTTACATTAAGATTACATATTTTTTATAATTATAAAGGCCAAACCATTCCATTATATTTTGTAAAATAATTTCAAAATATATTTGCCTTGAAGCTAAAAAGACACTGTTAATAAGTGCATTCTTCTAAAAATATTTTAATTTAGCTATTCTATTCATATTTAAAATTAATCATGAATTTCGTTTGAAATACTTTAGCAATAACTTGAAATAATAATTTAATGTTGAGTAGTTTTTTTTTTTATTTAAATATCTAATGACGGAAAAACGCCTACGAAAAATGGTTGCATTTAATTGAAATCCTTTGGAAATAATGGTTCTTATGATCAAGAAATGTCTTGTCATTTGGATAATAGTTTTTGTTTATTTTAATATACTATATAATTTATTTTGTTTGTGTAATTTAATTAATTTTTTTTTTAATAGAAAATAGAAAAAAAGTTATTATTATTCTTATTTCGGAAATCATTTCTTTGATCACTCATTTTTTGGGACAAAGGACTTTAGTTATATAGAGAGTGTTCAACAATATTTATTTTAAATGAAAAAACAAATACATAGCATTAATTCGGAAAGGGATTTAATTATTCTTTGCATCATTAAAAATATTATTTGCTTTAAAATATCACTGGAAAATAAACAATCGATCGAAGAATATGTATTTGTGCTTTACGATAAGAATTACTCTTATAATAATTTTTAAAAATGCATGATAAGTACAGTTTTAATATTTCTAGAAGTTAAAAAAATGAAAAAGGAAAAGAAATGCCAAAATTTGCATTTGAATTGTAAAAAATGTAAAAATATGCATACGCGACAAAGGTACGTTCACCGCTTATTATATCTCATCAAGTCGGATATCATGTCTTAAAAGAAAATCGAACCCATTAAGATCAATTACAAAATCTTTAAACATGTCTATAGAAACTGTAAACAAAATAATAAAATATGATTTAAAGTTAATCAAAACCAATAAGAAAAAACATTGTTCACTACTTCATGGCAAAACATGTTGTCCATCGTAAGATTTATGTACGGAGAATTGTATATTATTAATTGGCAGGTGAAAATGGAAATATGTAGTTACAATTGATGAAGCTTTAATATTTTTATCTGACTGCAGTAGAAAAAAATTGATTTACGTACGAAAAAGTGGCGTTTCGCGCAAAACGTTAGCATTTTAGATTGGCTAAGTTTAAGTTCAGATACAAAAGATTTCGAAATGATTGTAAATCTTCGACAATATGTTGAAAAATGTTATTAACATATTCGGAATATATATTTTTTTTACTTTTATGAATTGCAAATAATTTACATTAAGTTAATAACTTTTTTTAGAATTATAAAGATGAAACAACTCTATTGTATTTTGTATTATTGTGCTTTGAAGCTAAACAGGCTATTAATAACAGCATTCTTCTAAAAATATTTCAATTTAGCAATTCTATTCATATTTAAAATTAATCATGAATTTCCTTTGAAATATTTTAAGAATAACTAAAACAAATCATTTATAAATGGGTAGTTTTTTTTTCAATTTATTTATTTAACGACGGAAAAACGCCTACGAAAATTGAATGCATCTAATTGAAATTTTTAGGAAATAATGTTTTTGTGATCAAGAAATTTCTTGTTATTTGCATAACAGTTTTTGTTTTTGTTTGTTTCAAAAATAGATAAAACATTATTCTTTCGGAAATATTTTCTTTGATAACTCCTTTTTTAGACACAAAAGATTTTAATTATATTAAGGGTGTTCACATATTTTTTTAACGTTTTTGACTATCTCAATTATTTAACTTTAAATGAAAAAAACTGTATGGTATGAATTCGGAATAGGGTTCAATTATTGTAGGCATTATGGAAAATATTATTTTCTTTAAAATGCCACTGAGAAAGAAACAATCGACTGAAGGGCACTTACGTATCTGAGCTTTACGAATATTTATGAAGATTACGAAGATACTCTTATTAGATTATTTCAAAATGTGTAAAAAGCATGGTTTTAATATTTCTACACGTGAACAAAGTGACATAATTAATCTAAAAGGAAAGGAAAGTCAAAATTTATATTTGACTGGTGGATCTGCGGATTACCTGCCCCAGGAGGGACCTGCCCTCTGTGGGGGTTATTCTAAGGGAACCTCACATGTATTTAAACAAGATTCAAAGAAAAGTCCGAACGATTAGGCCGACGGGCACGACTAGGATGGAACCCAGCACCTCCTGTCTTGCAGCCTTTATTGATAACAACTATTTAGTTATATCGATCTTGTTAATGCAAAATAAATACCTATTGGCCACACAACAACGTTTAGTCTTGGCTTCCTCAGATGTCTCAAGGATAGTATGATGAGAAAAAACTCATACTTTTATTAAATAAATTAAAATATAATTCATATCATTCTACATCTACGGCATTTGAATCCTTGTGACGTGATAAACGTTTTTCTGATATTTCTTTTTTTTATCTCTGTTTTTTTTTTTTTTTTTTTTAAATACGAGTATTTCTCATACGTCGAAATTTAGATAAAATATTTAAGATTCTAAAATATTTAAATAAATCACGCTGATACTTTTTCTTTATACACAACTGTTTAAAGTGCTTCGTATTTAGACTTTAAAACATCCTGTATGTTCTATTTATGTATTTTTTATAGTTAATCTGTTATACAACGTTTCAGCGCCTTGAATGGTAATATAAATAAAAATAATATAATATAAAAGATACTTTTTTTTTTTTTTTTTTTTTTTTACAAGCAAAATTATTCAAATATTTGAAACACTTCATTAAAGCATAATGTAATTTCAGATTTGTTCGTTAAATCGCAGTATTGATTAACATTTCCATTCTACAACGCCTTCCAATATTGTAAGATTGATGAAAACCGTTTGAGTGTAATGCAATGTGAATGTCAGTTATATAATTAATAAATTGTTTCACGTTCGTCCTCTGACAAATTCTCAATTAACTAATATACCGTGTATAGTATTTAATCATTTAGATTTATAAGAACCCTTCTTTCCGCAATACGACGTCAATGTCAATTTTTTTAAACATTTAAATTAATGCTACAATAAAAAATATTAACCAAGACAAGAATAAAAAATAGTTTATATTTTTAAATTCCGTACTTCAGTTTCTATGTATAGCTACATTTAATTTCTCCGTTCTTCTTATTTTAACATAACCTTCCGCCGTGCTATTTTTTACTTCGATCTAGTTTTATTTTTCTGAAAGGATTTAATTTCACAGAACATTTTCAAAAATTCCTTCGTTCACTGCTTTTTGTCGAATACCAGGTTCGAATGTTTTTGTGTAGTTCCCACTCATAGCATTTTATAATATTTGTTTCTATTTTTTCTTTATCTTGCCTTCTTTCCTGTACTAATTGATTATCATTCAATTATAAATTTCAGAAATTTATCTTTATTCCATTTTTTTACATGACCGTCTTATATCAAGCGATTTTCGTCTATACAATTCATGATGTTTCTGTCAATTTTCGTGATTTTTCGTACATCTTTTGTTTCTCTTTCGAGATATTAAAGCAGTTCTTTTTCAATAGCTTTTCGCCATCTTAACATTTTTTTCTCTTTTGCTGCTTTTACAATCCCTGCTTCGTCTCGATTGAGAATGATGCTGTATATCAAAGCATTAACGATAGTTCTTTTGGTTTTCTAATTATGATCCTACTTCAAAGTGTAGCATTTATATTTCCCATAATTTTCCTGGTTTCACATATTTCCTAATCTACTTCTATCACAAATGTTCTATTAGTATCTACTATTCATTCCCTGTAGCCATGCGAGAGGGAGACAGGCGGGGAAAATCTCTGTGTCTCCCATCATAGAAAGACTTCCTGCTGCTAAACATTTGATACAATTTTATGGAAAGTTTGTTTTTTAAATTTATTTAGAATGAAAATAAAGAATTTGTAAATGCATTTTACATTTTGATTTTGTCTGTTAGAGATTTAATTTTTATTTATCCTTCTCAAGGAAACATTTATTTTAAAAGAAATACAATAAGCTATATGTAATATATATATGAACGTTGGTGTGGAAATTTCTTCCGGTAGGTTCTATAGTAGCTAACACAAACACACATGTGTATACTATTACCTGAATAGAAAGTATGCATTCTGCTGTTCCGCAGAAATTATAAGGAGAATAAATGTAGTCATTAAAAGTTATTAATTTGACAATTAAGTTATTATAAATATAAAAATTAAAGAAAATTAATTTAATGTCAAAAAACTAATTCAATAAATACTGCTAGTACTCCTACAATACCCGATTTTTTGTTAATAGATTTTAGGTGTTACCCAGAAAACTTTATACCGGGTCTCCAGGTAGGCTTTTTGTCCATTCCAGTATTTAAATGCATGTACACTCGTAGAAAAAAAAGTAATTCTGCAACAAATTCTTCTAGAAGAAAGTTACTGGTGCCAAACGATTGGAAATAAAGTTTCCCTTTAAGTGACGTAAATAAACTTTGCTTTGGGGGGGGGGGGGCATCTACATGTCAAAACTAACCCCTTTTTTTTTTTTCAAAAACAGTGCCCAAGTTTGACACAATAAATTGATTCTACACCCTTCAATTAGCCTATATCCAAATTTTCACGAAATTCTTATGATTAGTTTCAGAGAAATCAATTATTTTAAAATGAGATTATTTTTGGAGCTGTATCCAAATTGAAATTCGGTACTCCGTTGTTAAAATGTTATAGAATGACTATGTCACTTCTATTAATATATTATTTTTTGCCAATATGAACATTTCACTCGCTTAGCATGTTCCGACTATTAACAGCCCAAATGTTTCATTAAAATGACTAAAATGTATTTTCTTTTAAAATTATGCTTTTCTGTAAATAATTTACGGCCCTTTAAACCATCATTTTGACTTTTTTACTCATAATTCGAAAAGAAACTAGTCGGATGTACCAATCCCAAAACTTTCTTCTATCTCATACATGTTAATACTACAAAATTCGCTATCACACTGCCAAAATTAAATGGCAATCTATGCATCTCATGAGGATTCTAACGATATGAAATTCCGTGCATTAGTTCTTGAGACATGACTATCGCTGAAATCGTCTAAATTCAGCAAAATGCTGCCTAGCAGCGCCACCTATTGGGTGATTTATACCAAATCCTAATCAGCAACAATTTATGTCAACGTCTGACTGAATCTGAAGTTTGGAGAAAATCCGTACATTAGTTTTTGAGATAGAGCAATAGCGAAAATCGTGAAAATTTCTGCATAGCAGCGCCACCTATTGGGTGATTAACACCAAAACCTAATTAACAACAACTTGTGTCAACATACAACTAAATCTGAAGTTAGATGAAAATTGGTCCATTAGTTCTATTGATAGAGCTATTGAGGCAATCGTGGAAAAGGCAGCAGAGAAGCGCCACCTGTTGGGCGATTTACACCAACACCTAATCAGTAGCAAGTCATATCAAGGATTAACTTAATCTGAAGTTTCATGAAAATCCGTGCGTTAGTTCTTAAGATAGAGCTATTGGGGAAATCGTGTAAATCCTGCAAAATTCATCATAACAGCGCCACCTGTTGGGCGATTTACACCAAAACGTAATCATCATCAACTGATATCAAGGACTAACTAAATCTGACGTTTGATCAAAATCCGTGCATTAGTTCTTGAGATAGAGCTATTGCGAAAATCGTGAAAAATGCAGCATTGCAGCGCCACCTGTTGAGCGATTTACACCAAAAACTAATCAGCATCAATTTGTATTAGGCACTAGCTGAATATCAATTTTTATTAAATTCCGTGTATTAGTTCTTGAGATAGAGCGCCCACAAAATTTGTGTCACATACACACAGACAGACAGACAGACAGACAGACAGACAGACAGACAGACAGACTCACAGAGTCACAGACAGACATTTTGTAAAAACATGTTTTTTGGAATCTCTGACCCCTAAAACGTGTAAATCCGTCGAAAACCGGAATTCGAAAATTTTCGTGAATCCAATACTTTCTTCTTGTAAAGATAGAAGAAAGTAAAAATAGTTGGAAATTGGGGATTCGTATAAAGCAAGACATAATAAATATAAATATATCAAAACAATTTAAGTTCTAATTCGTATTTTTTTCGAACCTTAATTTCATAATTCATTTTATAAAATTTTTAAAATTACAAATGCTATGATTTGTGTTTGTGTTTTTTAGTATTATAACCAGAAGAAAAATATCACATTAGGATTATAATTTCAGGAGATATTAATAAAAATATGAAAACGTAATTTAACATTAGAAACTCTAAATTTTGAATATTTATAATTCAAAAACTTATCCAAAAGCGTTTAAATCTAATTTCTAGGCATAGTTTGAACAGATGATTTGACATATATTGTCAAAATTGGGTGTTGTCATTGAAAGAAAAAGTTAGGTGTGGTTTCGATTTGTAGTCTATCACTCTAAGCAAATTTTACATACGTCATTTAAAAGTAGACTTTATTTCTAATCGTTTGGTATATCTGAATCTCTTCTATTATAATTACTTGCAGAGTTAGTAGGGGCTGTTTAATTTTTTTCCACGAATGTACATTTTATTATTATACTTCCGGTTATAATAAAATCTTTTGAATCACGTATTTTGTTTTTTTACAGTTCAATTTTTCTGAAAAATATATACTTATGTTAATATTTAAGGACAAATATCAAATTGTTAAAGCCTGTTTAAATCATAACTTATGATTTCGAAACTTTTTAGTATTTACGTACATATTTATAGAATAGTATATCCACCTTAATCTAACATTTGCATTTTATTCTGATTTTTAATTTGAGTGTTCTCCTCTTTATCAGTACAAAAAATCCCTTACATTAAATCGATGATTAGCAAATATTATTTTATAAACTATATTTTGTGCAATTCGACAAAATAACAGGAATTGTTTCCCAATTTTAGAATTTGCGATTTTTTCAATATTGAAAGAGAATTCAGTTGAAACACTTCTTCATTTCATAGCGGCAAATATTTCTGAATTATTGCCGTTTCATTACAAATATTTCCAATTGAACGCGTATATTTAAACAATACTCATATTTCGTTGAAAGTACTTATGACGATTGCAGTATTGGTGAAATATTGCGTCCAAATGTAACAAATATAACGCATATTAGACACTAGAACTGTAATTAAATTAATTGCTTGTAACCTATTTACAAATATTTTTTAAATAATTCATCCAAAATTTGATAGATAAACTCTCCTTGAGTTTCCTATTTTCCTAAACTGACATTTTGGGAAAAATTTCTCCCTTAAGCAAGGGCGGCGCTAGAGCGGGGTCCGGGGATCATATGATCCCCCGTCGGGCATACCTGTCCCCCGTTGGGGAAAATATCTTAACTTTTGAATTTCGGCCCGTTCGGGTTCAGCCGAGTTGAAGCTTTTTTTTTCCCGAAGTCGGATTGACTAAACTAATTCTTCCGGGCACTATTTCCGGGTTTCTGATTGAATTTTGATTCTTCTAGGCTGGGTTCAGGTGAACCCTATTTTTTGAAAAAAAATGTCAAAATTCCTTCAGATAAAAATCTACATGGATGACTCTTTACATGTTTATTTTTCATAAATTTTATACTGAAGTTATGATCTTTTTTTTTTTTTTTTTTTTTTTTATATATATATATATATATATATATATAAGTACATTAAATTGTGGATCAATTTTCACTGATTGTGGATTTTCGGTCGGCTCCGTTTGAAGTATTTCGGGTTTGGTTAAGAATTCGGAGGACGAAAATTATTTTGTCGGGGTCGTTTTGGATGGCAAGTAGAGTGCTGCATCGGGTCGGGAAACCTGAACCTGACTCGACTCGCGGTCTGGGCAGGATCGGGTTGGACCTATTCTTTTGTCGTTGTGGTTTCGGATTCGTGTCGGGTTAACTTCAATTGTTTCAGGTTGGGGCTGAGTGTCAACACTTTCACTTATGGTTCTTGATTTGAGATCTTTCATTAAATCACTTATGGTTCTTGAATCGATCTTTCATTAAAATTTATACAATTTATTTTAAGAAAAAAAACTATATATTTGAATTTTAATGAGTACATGTATATTGATTTTTTTACTTAAAAGTTAAAATTGATATTCTAGAGGCATAATTGTAAACGACTTTTACATAGTTGCATTACAATATAGCTGTATATATACAGCTCATCAGTTAGGGTTGGGCTTTGGTTGAGGTTCGAGTATTTCGGGTTCAGGCCGAGATGAGGAGGATGAAACTTCATTGTTGCGGGCTCAGATCGCGCTTCAAGTAAAGTCCAACACCGGGTTGGACAAAATAAAAACTAACCCAACCGGCGGTTTGAGTCTGATCTGGTTAAAGCGAATATTTTTTCGGAGAGGTTCTGATTGACTTCTATAATTCGAGTCGGGTTAACTTTAATTGTTTCTAGCGGATGGGTTCGATTCTACGCGGTTCCTCAAAAGATTCTCTGAAATATCCTTCTACATACTAAAAAAAGTAACAATTTGGACATGGACCAATGAAAATGTGCGTAGTTACGGCGAAACGCTTCTGACTGGTCAGAGCTTTCTGACGCTATAGGGGTGTTACCAAGGAGGGGGCGGCTCTGCCGCAAAACGTCGCCAATTCTGTTGGCAACATGGCGATATACCGCCAAATTTGGTGACCAAAATTAGTCGACAAACTGCCTCTTTGGCCAAAATGGCTCTATTCCAAGTTTTTGCCTAATTTCAAGATACTCCGATTGATATCCAATTGGGTTTACTTGCGTGAAAAAAATCAACAAAGTGAGATATTTCAATGCAACAAAAAGTAATATTAGCTTATGATTAGAGCTTAATTGAACTGTTTTCATTATTTTTAAGCACAAACACTAACTATTTACAATATTCGTAACACTATATATGTAATTTTATATTTAATAATTCTTATAATTATGAAAATCTGTAAGCTCTAATGATTATGTGCTTGGTCATAAGGAAATACAATTGTCAGGAGTTGGGGAGGAGCGCGTTTTTACCAAGTGGAATATGAAAATTGAATGCATAGAAAATAAGGAATCACGAAGCGATCCAGAATAGAAACGCGAAACACTTACGTCTGGGGTTGGCTAGAAAATAGGGATTGCTTCGCAATAACGAATGAAATCGCGAAGCGATTACTCGGGGGGTTGGTGACAATAGCGAGCAGGGGGGTGGAGCCCCCTTGTATTTAAAAAAACTGCATTATTTCAGTATCAACGAGTACATATACAGATATTTGGATTTTTTTACATAAAAAATATAACTGACACTAGAGGTATAATTGTTGACTATTTTTTCTATTATTGCATTACAATATGGATTTTCCCCCTCTATTTCAGGATGGGATTGTGTTTGGATTGAAGGCTGTCGATTTTAGGTTTAAGTTTGTCGGTTCGGGTCATCTAATTTTTTTAAAACGGGTTCAGGTTGAACGGATATTGAGTTTCCGGATTCGGGTAGGGTATAACCCAATTCGCGAAGGATTCTACGTTCTCAAAATAATCTGTGAACTGAACTAATTTTGCCCTTGATTATATTTCGTTAAAGCAGAAAAATCTCCGCTTCGATTTGGTCACCCCACCCCCCCCCAAAAAAAAAGGAAACAGAAAACACACCAATTACCTGACATACTCATATCTAAAGCAGTATTCTCGTCAAATTACATGGGTGTTCCGGCAACCGTGCTGCTTAGTGCTTTTTCATATTAGAAACAGAATTAATAAATTCCTTTTATCTAAAAATGCTTAAGAATCACAAACCTAAGCCCAAAATGTCCTAAAATTCTTCGGCCAGAAGAAAAAACTTTCTTAAAATAACAGAAAAATCTCTTCAAATCATAAGAATATCCCATCATTCTCGTGTCGTTCCCGGACTGGAAATTTTGGCCTGTTGAGACCTCTACTAGAATTCGCATAAACCGCTGCTCGGGTCGGCGATATATTCTTAGTTTTGTGCCGGGTTGAGTTGACTTTTATTTTCTTGGGTTTGGGTTGGGTTTTAACACTTGCGGGTCGGATTAGGGCTCACCCACTAATTCGAAAGAATAGCCAAAATATTTCCCGGTTAAAATCTATGTACAATAAGACCTCCATAATGGTCACTCCTGAAAAATGGACATCTCTATTTAGCGAACACTTCTTTTAATTCCCAACACTTACATATTTGTACGCATATACCTTTGAATAGAGGATACCTCACAATCTACACACATGTAACATGTGCATATGTGCATAAACTATCACAAATACAATGTATGTATTTTTGTGTGTATTAAAAACGAAAAGTTGGTAATATTTTTCATATTTCGAGAGCAGAAAAAATTGTTCTTAAAGAAAGGATAATCTATTATTACACTTATTATATGCATTTTATTTCTCATGTAATAAATTGAATATGAGGACCCCAGAAGCCAAAGGGTATAAGTAAAAAATTTGAAAAAAATGAACTAAGAGCACAGACGACCTGTAAATATGCTTTTTTCTTTTCAGGTAAAGAAATATAAGTGATTTTCTAATTATGTTTTGTGTTGTAGAAGTCAACCTCTTTTGCCGAATAATGATGAATTATGATGAATTTGCACCCTACTTTTTTCACATTTATTGAAATAAGAGTTCAAAGATCACTGTAAAATAAGCAGTAGTTTCCTATTTCAAGTCAGTCAATCATTATTGATGTTTAACTTTAACGTCAATTATCTTTGAACTCAATTTACTCCAAATCGAAATTTTGTCACTTGTACCTCTTGGCTTCTGTTGTCTTCATATATACTCATTCATATTCAAATACGTATTTATTTCATCTGATACACACTTGGAGTCAAACTTTTTGTGAAAATCCCAGCAACCGGAATTGTAAAAAACCTATAAGTCGCATGAATTATTGTTGTGTGAACTTAGTGTTGTCAGGTGTTCCGATTTTCAGAGATTCCGAAACTCGTCCTGCGGAACTCCTACGCCGGATAATAAATGTTCCCCTTTTTCACGATACCCAAATTTCACCAAATTTTAACGAGTTTACTCTAATTAAAATTTTATTCCTTACTCTGAGATGAGCGAATCCAACCACAAGTTGGCAACAATAAGTTGTCACAACGGCCGGATGTACCAAATACCTTATATTTCGTGTAGAACTCACGTACACTCCTGTTCAATGTTTATTCGATTGACTGCAATCCTTATTAGGCGCCTATACGGGAAAATGGTCAAGACGAGATAAGACATGCGAAAATCCACCCGCTCGCTTTGATCGTTTTATTGAAAAGTGTTTGGCGAGTATTTTTATAAATGAATGAGTATACAAAGAGGGTTTTAAAGAATCTATTTCCAACATATCCCACCCTGTTTACCGTTCATTTTCTCCTCTAATAAACGTGCGGCGTTACGTTACTACGATATCACAAATGAGAAAAAAAATCACATTAAACATGGACCCGAAAAAATAAAATACAGTCCTGATCCGGCCAAAATCTACGGGAAAAAGGTGAAAGGCCCTGTTAATATCTGTCCCGCGAAGAATAAAGTTCAGACCCAGCCGAACTATGAAAAAATGAAATTTAGTCCGAGTCTTCAGATAAAATTAAGCCCGGACTGAGTTTAATGAAAGAAAATTTCACCGAGTTCGTGTTTCTGGATATGCCACAGTAGAGGTCTGCACGGGCCGGGTTCGGGACTATTTGCATTCACGACACTCTGGCCAGGCTGCGCCTGGTCTTCACTCTTTTCAGACCAGGCCTAACTTTTTTTTTCATACCGAACCGGGACTGGCTTCATTCTTCCTAGGACTTCACGGGCCGAAATTTTCAGTCCCGCTTTCGTCCCAGCTCTTATGAAAATCTATGTCACAGGCTCAACACGGCTCAACACAGATATCGGTGCAAGAATCAGTACAATTTTCCACGGCCCAAAATTTTTGCAAAAAACGCATATATTTTTATATGTTTAAATCGCCATTTCTCAACAATTAATCTTTAAAATGTATTATATTTAAAGAATAATATATTTCTGGGCAAAAAAATTTAAATACAGTAAAATTATGAAAAAGAACCTACCTATGACGGAATCCTGTCTTAAACAGACAAATGCGTTGATCCATGCAAAGTGAATATAATAATACGTGAGAAAAGAATGTAATACATTAACAGTTGCTGTGAAAGCATGTTAACTATAACGAATATTTTTTTCGTTCCTATGCGATTCAGTCTTAGAATATTTTACTGTGTAGCATGTTTAAAATTTTTAAGTCTCCAGTACATGGAATATGGATTAACGATATTAATGATTACTTAAACATTTACATTCAAATAGACATTCATTAAAAAATATATATATATATCGTAGCCTAGAGCACTTCTTTAAAAATGAAGATTATAAACACGAAAAAAAAAAAGCTAAAATGATTATTTTTTATCAGAACTCCTCGTGCGAAACATTTTATAACCATATCGATGTAAAAATTCCTGTTTTATAGAAATTCAGTCGGACCGGGCCGGGATCTTATTTTCGGGCCGTGTAAATATTTTTTTACGGTCCGGGCCACGGTCAAGCCAAACTTTCAACTTTTATACCGATCGGCCATTAATTTATTTTGTACAAACTGGGTCAGGCCCGAGCCAGAAGTTTCGGCCCGTGCAGACTTTTAGGCCCCGGCTCAGCTCATGCAGACCTCTATTACGCATTACGTCGGAGATACCGTGCCCCCCCGTCGGTCAAATTCTGGCGCCGCCCTTGTCCTTAAGACGTAGAAATTCGTTCTGTATATTTCATTTATATGTATATGTCATGGTATCATTCTAGTAATAGCAAAATATTAGATCATCAGCTTCAATAGACACAATACAGTTGTACAAAGGATAAGGCGGGCAAAAATAGATGAAAACCATTAGGATTTACACAACAAAGTGTCTGCTTTGATAGTAAATCATTTATTAGTAATTGAAAATATCGTGCAAGTACCTTTCGAGAGGATAGACGTTAATATTCTACAGCAAAAGATGTTAACCTGGCTTTTCCAGTCTGAAACAATTCTTATAAAGTTCTGTTCTGACACAGTGCAAGTAATTTGTTGGCTAAGGCGTAGGAATAAAAAATCCCGTAACACGGAAGGCTTTAGCTCAATTTGACGGACGGCAAAAAGAAGCAAAACGACCCCAAAAACGCGCGAATACATCGAAGTGTCCTTCGAACAAAGTTTATGGTAAAAAAAAGAATATTCTGAAACCGAATATAGATGTGACATATCGTTTTAAAACTTTTGTCCTATACATGTCTAAGCACCCACGCTATCCTCTTAACTCTATATTTTATCAGTAGATGGCGTTTTAAAGTTTTTATTTGTTCATTACTAACCCAAACAGTTTTCCCAAAAAATTATGAAAAAACATTACTTAAGAAATCTCAACAATCAGCTTCTCTCCCATTTTCACACAGTGAGCGCGTACGTATTTTAGACAAAATCGAATGAAAGATATAAAATTATACTAATTTAAGGTTTATTTAAGAATATTATCACGGGCATGGACAACAGCAGGTGGGTCAGTTAGTTTATATATATGTGTGTGTGTGTGTTTATGTATTTAAATTTATGTATTGCATCGGGAACTATTCCACAATAACACAAATTAAATATATAAAATATTACAAAATTAAAGAAAAATACTATTTAGGTATATTCTAAATCTAATTGAGAAATAATTAAATTTTATAAACATTGCATTCAATTACAATATCATTTAGAATTTGTTTTCTATACCTATACATAGCATACTACATAACACTTTAAAAGATTGTCTAATCATACAGAATTGATTATATCCATTTGTGTGTACTGTGGTATGGCTAGCTGCAGAATTTGTGACAATTTGTTTTATGAGTGATTATTCATTCGTCACAGAAATGCTCATTTGACTACTGTCATGGAGCGAATACTAAATCATTTAGATTTATTAGAAACCTGTTTACCTAATTTCAATTTCAGTATTAGATATATTATCGCTATAAGATGAAGTAATGTTTGGGAAACGACGGATAATCAGTAACTTAAGTCTTTCAGTTGTTTGAAAAAGACTGATTTTTATTTTTAATTACATCAATGACATTCCTGATTTCTGCATAGAGATGTTTTAAAATATTTTGTTCTGAAAAAAGCATATTTTTCCACTTCAATTGAAAATTCTATTTCTATTTAATGCGTTTTTTCTTTATTAATATTTAAGGATCTCTATCTGCATTCTTAATCACTGTATATTATTATCTGTGTGCTTAAGGAGTCTCAGGAGCCTTTTACCTGGCGGTGCAATTTAGCAACATGTCACATTTAATTTTTTTCTCAGTCTCTATAAAACGTAAAAGCATGAATTTTTTAATATAGACTACCTAATATTTCTTCTATTTAAATTAAATTTTTTTAAATATTCTATATTGTTTTTAATGTCTAATTTTGATGAAAAAAAAATTCAAAATTGTTTTTTGACCTGCATGCACAGACCGCAAGACTGTAGCAAAACTACTGGTTCAAGAGTCGCCAAAAGTATTGATAATGATGTGAAACTAATGTACCTTGAGCGTATACTTCATTTGTAAACAATTTATTTATTTATTTTATTTAAAATTGAAAATTTCTCAATAAAATAATGATTTTTTTTCAAAATTTTATAATTTAAATTTGAATTTCAAATAAAATAAATATATAAATTGCTTACAAATGAAGTATACGTTCAAGATACATTAGTTTTACATCATTTTCAATATTTTTGGGAGCTCTTGAAACAATAGTTTTGCGCGCAGTGCATTTAAGTCTAAAAAGCAATTTTAAAAATTTTTATCCAAAAAAAAAAAGAATGCAATTTCAATATATAATATTAAAAAAATTACTTTAAATAGAAGATATATTAGGTTGTCTATATTAAACATTTTATGCATTTATGTTTTATAGAAACTGAAAAAAAAAATAAATGTGACGTTGCTAAATTGCACCGCCACGTAAAAAGTAAGACACCTGAGTCCCCTTAAAATTTTTTATTCTTAGAAATCCTTACCGTATCCTCTATGCAAAATCCATTGTAATCGTAACCTATTAGCTAATATTAAAATCTTGAACTAAGGGCATAGACTTCTATATAAAAAAGGGATTTGAAAAAAAAGAATGGATGTCAATAAATAAAGATTTCTTAAACAATTACGAAAATTAAATTTATACATGTTCCCAGGGTTATCTATATTATAACATGTAACAGAATAGAATCTAAAGGAAAAAATTACAATATATGATAGCGATAAAACTTCTTATCGTAAACTAATAACTTTTTTAAAATATGAGTATTTATATATTTATCTGCTTATTATACATATCCTGTTATATATAAAAAAAAGTAACGATTTGGAAATGGACCAATAAAAATCTGCGTAGATCTTCCCGGTACTTCCTAGGTCGTCATCCATATTTCTTGAGATCGGGGCCTTTCTTCGTTAATATTAAAGAAACTATTTCATACAAAATTATGAAAATTGGTGTTATTATAGAGAAATGTTTGATAAACAGGGTGATGCAGACAGTTTTTAAATCGAATAATTATTTTAAGAGATATTTAATGTTAAATTTTGTGAAAATCGTTTCATTAAAAAAAATTATATAAGCAAAAACTATACATAGGAATTTAAACATTTTTACATAATTTAATACATTTGAGGTTCCCGGTGTGCAGTCTGTATTTATTTTTTTTTAATTTTACTCATTTTTTGAGGATTTATCTACATTTTAAATTCAAATTTTCAGCATTTCGAGAGATAGTTTTTACATACTTCAGAAAAGGATATTATTTTAAACTGTTGCCAAATTTAGAAACAGTGCAAAGAATACTATTTCCTTCAAATTAAAAATTCTTTTACACGTGGCTATTACAATCAGAAAAAAACTTTCAAATGAGAATTAAGTGATTACGTGTTAAAAATCAGGAAAATATTGAAAATTAGGTCATAAAAACTATAGTTACACATGAATTTTAAAAGAGAAAGAAAATTTTTAAATAATAAATTCATTAAGTAAAATAATGCTATAAAAAGTGATAAAATATCTTTATAAAGATTGACGATCGAAACGATCGTCATTACATTACATTGTATCATAGTCGCACCAACGGCGACATTTTCAAAATCATTCACGATAGAAAATATTTTCACATAATTTAAGAACATTAAACATAGTAACAATAAATAACTAAGTAAATAAAATAAACAATAAACGATCGTCAATCTTAATAAAGATAATTTATCACTTTTTATAGTATTATTTTACTTAATCTGTTTATAAGTGATCATTATACATGTTTTTAATAAATTCATTATTATGCTTTAAAAGTCAAAAATCGAGGAAATTTACGTCATATTTAAAAGGCCAAATAATTGACAGTTCGCAAGACAGCTTCAATTAAAAAAATATATTTATTTACGCGAGACATTCATTTCATATTTTGAGGTAATCTTTTCAACTATTATCGAGAATTCCAAGGCAGCGCAAATAATATTACCTTTCTAACAAAAAAAGTTAAATGTTAATTAGGATAATTAACAATTAATAAATAATATATTATTAATAAATAATATATTATTAATAAATAATATATATTAATAAGTAATAAATATTGGTAATTAATCACATGAACAAAAGTTCATGTGAACGTTAAAAAGTCAAAGAATACTTTGGTGAAAATTACGTCTGATGTAAAACGATACATTTCAAATGTGTTATGCAAAGGAACTTTCTTATACAGCTGTTAAAAAACTGAGAGACAAAGACTCTGTTTGCTTAATTGATTTTGCATTAGCTTATTTTCAAATGTTTAACTAATTTTTTGTTATTCAAAGGCGAAAACCGCCATTGTATCCCTTAACAAACACTGATTTCGTCTTAAAAATCTCCAATCAAAAGAACATGAATGTAAACCTGTTTATAGGGATATCGCCACGGCTTTTTAAAATTGTAATTCAATGTTTTTAAAGCCGATGAAATTAGCCTGCTTTTAGAGTCTGAGGTATGGGAACGGGGATTGGCGAGCGTAGCTCGTAGGGAGCAGAGATCCCTAGTTTTATAAAGTTTAAAAATTAAATATATATATATATATATTGAACATGTACTAATCTTATCCTAATTATATTGCAGAAAATATCTAAATTCACATAATGAATTTCAAAACTGCAAATTGGAAAATATCTTAAGATGTTTATGTGCATTTTTGTAGAAATAAATACTTCCCCAATAATGGCCATCCATTCAAACACTAATGTCCGTGAGAAAAATTAAAAATGTAAATGTTTCGTGTTTTCTTTAATGTTTAGACTGCATTAACACTATTAACTAAATTACCTTCTTTTGAAATAGAATCAGTGAGTTTAAAATAAACAGTTCATTAAGTAATTATCCTAGAGAGGTAAAAGACAATTTAAATTACCCCAAAGAGATAAACAAGTAGATAGAGTATACAGATATTTCAGTGATTAGGATTATTCAATGTTCGAATAATTTATGTCTACCATTCATGGTCTCAAAAAGTATAATTTTCCAAACGATATTTAAATACTAAGCGAATTCTTAAAATTTACTCATTTCATATATTCTCGATGGCATATATTTTACTTTAAAAACTGTTTTAACAAAAAAATACATTTATTGTTATTTTTTATGATGAATTTAAATATAGCATTTTATACATATTTCTATTTTTATTAATATTTAAAATATGCAGGGTGTTACCGAAATCGACAGATTAGATCAGAGTTATGATCAGAATTATGAGAAGGTTGACAGTAGACATCAAGAGGCTGAAAATTGCCGTAAAACATATGGTCGCAAACCACGTTTAGTAGGAGAAAATCGCAAAAATATTTATGAATGGTTTTACGTGGGGTGAAAAAAAAGGACCAATAATAAGTAGAAAAGCATTTATTGAAGAGGAAGCTGCAATATATTTGTTTGAGGACTTTGGAATTATACATAAAAACAGTTTTTTTTTCAAAAAAACAGAACATCTCTTCCTTAAAAAAAAAAGTTTACTGAAATGCTAAGAGATAATTACAATTTTATGCCTGCAGTTTGAATTGAGTATAATTTTTATTACTTTATTATACACTGATCATCAAAATAAAAGGATAATGAGTAAAATTATGCTTACTAAGTTAATATTGCAACCAATGCCCAGTGCTCCAATTATTTATGTTAATGAAATACTATTGAATACAAAATTGTACTTCCGCGCATACGTTAGCTTCGGAAATATGCATATTAGGTGATTGCCAATGTGGTCCGCAATGGACGTATGTTGGAATTTTGGTCTGTAGTGTTGTTTAAAGTGAATACGGTGTCTGGGCGTGACATATTCAATGGGGACAAGAAGACTGGGCTCGGACGGGATATTTCATGTACAAGGCAATGCACGCTGCGTGTCCCTTCCTCTCTCCAAATCACAACACATATATAGCAGTGTTCAGACTATATCTGAACTCATCAGGAAAAAATTCTCGAGCCCAGTCTTCTGGGCTCCATTTAGCATGACGACGGCAACAGATTAAACCGGCCCCTTGGGAAGCTGAAGCGAGTGGGACACAAACAATTGGTCTTCTCGCATACAGTCCACCATTGTTAAGCCTTCTTTCAGCAGTAGAATGGCTAATTCGAGTTCCTGTGCCAGGCTGAAGGTGTGAAACCAAATTTTTTGAAGTCGCTTCGCGGATTCTTCGAGCCGACCACGACAGAAAACGGTCTTCGGATGCAGTTGTTGCTCTTAGTCTCCCTTAACAAGGCTGTCAATCAACGGATCCCGTGCTTAAAAAAGTAGCTCGAAACTCTTGATGTCACACTTTGAGGGATATTCAAATCTTCGGTGACCTCCATTTGTGTTTGACCTCCCTCAGTTTTACCAATTATTCGTCACTTTTGACCTTCACTTAAATGATGCCTTTGAGCAATAACTAATGAATACCGATGACTCTTGGACACCACATTCACTTTGAACAACACTACAGGCGAAAATTCCAACATACGTCCATTGCGCACGTCATTGTCAATCACCTAATTTGTATATTTCCAACGCTAACTTATGCGCGGAAGTGCAATTTTGCATTCAATAGTATTTAATTAACATAAATAATTGAAGCTTTGGACATTGGTTGCAACATTAACTTATTGAGCATGTTTTTCCTCATTATCCTTTAATTTTGATGACCAGTGTGTGTATATACCGGGTGTCTCAAAAAGTACTGATGGATTTAAAAATTCAATAACTTGCAAGCGGTGACGAAATTAAAAAAGTTTTTGCAGGAGGGTTAAGTAAGATGTCAGGAGTTTTTATGCTGAGATTCCCAGTTTTAGTTACAAATAGCAGCGACAGATGGCGCTTCAAGCAATGGGCGCTAAATCCAGGCTCGAATTTTCGGCTTCTCTCTTCTCTCATGCGAAAAAAAGGAGATTAAAATGTTTTGAATGGATCTCGAAGTACCAAAAATTGGGTCTGAAATTAGCACCTACTTCTCGAAGTGCCATCTATTGATTTAAATTCGAACTGAAATCAAGAATCACAGTAAAAAAACCTCCTGGCATCATATAAAACGCTCATGCAAGATTTTTTAAAATATCTGTCACCGTTTGCAAGTAACTGAATTTTAAAATCCATCTGTCATTTTTGGGACACCCGGTATATTGTTTCTTTACCTATACATTAGTATAGATTTAATAAAATATTCATGAATATCTTTCATTTTCATATGTTATATTTTTGAAATGCTCAATTTCGTATCAACAATTTTTTTTTTTCAAATTTTAAAACCCTCGAGAATTTAATTTTGTGCCGACTGCTACCCTTGGCGCCATTGATGTTGTTACAACGGAAATAGAGTGCTACTAGAGAATGCACCTTTGCTTGATGGGATTTAAAAAATCATCAAATTGGCGATATCTTAATCGTTTGTTTACATTTATATTATTTTAACCACGATAAACAAGTGGAGGAATGTTGTCATTCTGAATTTTTTGAAAACTTACAGATAGAAGAATTCGAGGATTTACAGTTAAAAACGTTACTGAAGAATAATGTGCCTTTATATCGAAGTGCGGGTACGCCGGATACGAAATTTGATTGGTTGAAATGATTTTGGACTAAGAAGACTTAGGGTAATTTGATATTTAGACACAGAATATAAAATTAAACCATAAATAGATTTCTTAAATATTGCTTTATGAATAAAATATAGATATTTTACTTGACAAATTTAATATTTCCATATACATATATAAATATATAATATTAAGCTTAAGAAACAACGTCTTTATGCACGTTTTATTAAAATTAAAAAATATATATAATAATGATTATTTAGAATCAAAAAGAAAAAAAAAAAAACGAAATTCGTCAAAGCATTGATGACTAACATACATATGAGCAATTTGGGCCCAAGAAAACAAAAACAAAATCACTAGATGTAGCAAACTCGTTGTGCAACAGTCTCTAAACTTCATAAAATTTGTCAAAGTCACGATCACTAACGTACGTATGAGTGGTTCAGGAATATGAATATATATTTATTTATTTATTTATATTACTGGATACAGGAAACTCGATGTGCAGCAATGTCCAAAATGCATGAAATTCGTTAAAGCTACGGTGAATAACGCTTGTATGACATCTCATAAAAACATAACTAAACAAATGACTGTATGTAGCAAACTCGCTCCGCAGAAATCTATAAAATACACTAAATTCGGCAAAGCCGCGATCATTAAAAGAGTTAAGTTAGTGTAAGTTTCGCCAACAACATTTTTAATATGTATATGAAAACAGGAAAAAATTATAACTTTGAATATTTATTCATTCTTTTTATCAGCCATTTTTCTCAGCTAGTACATGTTATGTAGAACGTGAAAATACTTGCTTGAGATTTCATACCGTCCATAAAAACTATATTTCGGGTAAAGAAAACTTATTAATTTATTGTAAAAAGTTCTCGGGCACATTTTCGAAAATTAGTGACAGAAAAAGTAATTTTGTTTTTATAAACGATTCTTTAAGTTTTGAAAATATAATGATTTTGGAGTTGTCGATAAAAAGGAACGTCTTTCCAAATTGTTAATAAATCGAAGTGGTTCTTGTATAATTCCGTTTGTAGTTATATTGTATTTCCCTAAATTAATAATCATATCTCATTTTTTTTAGTTTGCTCTTAAATAGAAGCACTATCCATAAAATGACGATTTCAATTTAGATACTTGATCATTGTCATTGGTGGCAAGATTCACTGCATTTTCTTGCGGGTTAAACTAGAAATGAGATCTTAAAATACATAATGCAGAATTCCCAACTACCGTTTTTTTTGGTAACATTACCAATGGGAATTTTATTTTTTTTTATAGATTAGAAAAATTCTGGGATTAAATAATACAAGTATGTATTTTCATGACATTAAAAAACAGTTAGCAGCTTTGCATGCGATAATTGAACACAAAAATATATTTGTTTGCTTAATGAATTAAATTCTTTATAATTCGATATGCGGTTACAATTATTACATTTAACATAATTTCATAAATAGTGCATGTAATTTATTTATTTTCATTTATTTTAATTTTGCACAATAATAATAATGTGGGAATTTTTTTCTCTGTATTTTAATTTTTATTATAATTTTAAAAGAAAAAAAAATCATTTCGTATTCTTAGGAAATTTTAAAAACAATTTACAGTTTAAAAAGCAATTCTGTACAAAAAATAATGAGAAAATACTTTAAAATAAGTTTAAATTACGGTTGTTGAGAAAAAATACAGATTTATCAAAAAATCTGATGTAAATTTAAAAGCAAAATATGCATAAAATAAGATTTCCTTTTCTATTAAATAAGTTAATGTTTAAAATGTCCAATTAGGTTATCATCGAAGTAACTGAACCATTTAAGAGGGAAATATGATTTTTAAATGTACATGGATGTCATTTTTACCTTTAAACTAATTTTTACCTTTTCAAGAAAATAAAGTATTTGGATTATGTTTATTTAAATTTAAAAAAAAATCCACAAATAAGGAATGACTTCTTTTTATAATAAATTTATAAAATAAATAGAAGTTTATTTTTTGAATTATAACGACATTTAAATATATTTATGCATTATTTATATAATCAAGAAAAATGTTTGTTGTTTACCATTGCTGGGAAGTTAATAAAATTAATATTATGAAAGTTAAGAGAATTTTGCTTTGAGTAATGTAATTTATAAATGAATAAAGAATTACATACTTTATAATAATTCTACGTAAACGTTTACTTTTAAAAATGAACTTATTATATTTTCAGTACAAAAATAAATATAATAAATTCATAAGTTTTACAGATGCTATTGAAAGAGCACGAAATAACACTCTAATTTATAATAAATGAATGAAAAAATAACCCTTATATCTATATCTATATATATACACACACACACACATATAAGCATTTAATATTTATTTAAATATTTACAAAATTATTACACGTTTAACCTCTGACATATTTTCAAACATTTTCTTCAAATAATAATTGTGCCCATGATTTAAAACTACAATATATGTACTAAAACTCTAAAATACCAAATAAATCCTTCAGCATTTCATAAGTGTGAAATTGTCGTATGTGTTGCATTTTAAACATTATCGCAAACAGGTATTCCAGGAGTAAATTCATCAAGATAAGTGAATTTTACTAAAATAGAGTTAGTTACCATTAAATATTAACTATGGATAAGCTTTCATCTCATTAATTTGGAAAATAATATGATTAGTTTTAAGCAGATTTGAAATACAGATTTTAAAATAATAGGCTTTTAACACTTTAATTCTCTGTTTCATAATACTGTGTTATAAATATGTCTCTTGATTAAGGCACGATAAACTGAATTTTAAATCATATTAAGTAATGAATCAATTTCTATAATGCTAACAATATATTTACTTGTGCACAGGTGTACAGAGTGTTTGAAAAATATAAAATAAGCTACAGAATACAGAGCTTAAATACACTGAAGCAAACCTTGCATGAATATAACACCAGAGTAACAGTCGATTTATTCTTTTAGAAATATACATTGCCTCATCCAAAAAGTATCTGGATATTTTTCAAAATTTATCACTAATGAAATTATTTAAAGTAAAATTTCATCATCTACATATATTTATATACAACTAGCAGAACTACCCGGCTTCGCCCGTGTCAATTATAAGGAGACTTCCAGGTAAAATAAATTAAAATGAAATACTACGGCAATCACAATAACTGAAACTTGTGCATTCATTCCCATCCACAAAACGTTAAAAAGGCAATCAGAAAACATGACGTTATCGTCTCGCAACCATAGTGAAATCCCTGAGCTTTAATAACAGAATGCGCGTTATCTTTGCTGGATGTAAGAGAAAAATGTGTGATTTTCGTCACAATACGAAAAAAAAAAAAATCCACCAAATCGCGCAGCATTTAGTGAAATTCTCGTTTGCATGGTATATATATAAAGTACAAACACTATGTCAGTGCCCATAAATTGTGCCCCATAAATTGTAACCCATAAATTGCACCTTTACTGACTTTTTTCTAACTTCTAAACATCACACAATTTCATTTTTTACAATGTCGAATAGAAAAAAGTTCTTTCAAATGAAATTTGTTTCAAAAATATATCTCAGTTTTCTGATTTTAATGGATTTTAAAGTAATTTTCAAGCATGGATATTTTTAAAGGTACGTGCAACCCGATTACGAAAAATGAACCCGTTTACTCTTAATGCAATAGTATAAAGAAAAGACATGTCTATGAGTAACCTGGTATCATATTTTCTGTGGCAACAACCTAACACAATAATTAATTTTCCTTTTACTGCAATTTAACCTCTAAACCTCGCACATTCGATTGTTTCAACGTCATATAGAAAACAAAAGTACTTTCAGTAAGATTTGTTAGTAATGTTTATCTCAATTTACAGATTTTTTTATGGATTTTTAAGTAATTTTCAAGCATGCATATTTTTTAAATATGCTTGCAATCCAATTACAAAATATTAACTCAATTGTTCAAAAACTTTGTAACTAATTTAGAATTTGTTTGTTTTCGTGTAATATTCAATAACTAAATTGGCAAACGAAATTAAAACGCCAAAAATAACATAAAATAAAACACGAACTTAACAGATTATGGCTGTAGTATACAATCGAAGAAGTAAACAAAATATAGGAGCCATTTATTTCCGGTGAGTTGACCACACGTTGAGAAGATTTGATGGAATGTGAGGTCATATCTAGCCTTTTCTTTTCTTGTTCCTAAATTGTTTTCATGAAATTTGACTGTTTGTATTAAAATATATATTTTAATTTTAAAAAACAATTAAATTAAGGTGCTATGTCATTTTACCGCTCTTATAGTTGAAGTTTTTATTTTATACATAAATAATGTGCGTTTTCTGTTTAGAATGACGTCAATTTCAAAAATGCAAAAGTATAGCAACGCGTTATCGTTACTTTTTTCACATTATTGTGTCATTTTTTAAGGTGTGGCAACGGGAAGGAAACGATTTAATTAGAAAATTAAAAATATATATTTCTATAACGTTAAATTACGGAAAATGGTAGAAAAAAGGGATAAATAGTGTTCTGATGATTTTTTAAAGTAGATAGTGTTCTTTTCCCCGTTCTAAAGCCTATGTAAATGAAGTTTCGTGCAAATCCGTCAAAAATTAAAGATTTGTATAAAGCACATACACAGAGTGAATGGCTTTTACATATATAGATGTGCGTTTTCTGTTTAGAATGACGTCAATTTCAAAAATGCAAAAATATAGCAACGCGTTAACGTTAATTTTTTCACATTATTGTGTCATTTTTTAGGGTTTGGCAACAGGAAAGAAACGTTTGAATTAAAAAAGATTTAAAAAGAGATATTTATATAATGTTAAATTATGAAAGTGGTAGAAAAAAGAGATAAATAGTGGTCTGATAATTTTTTAAAGCAGACAGGGATCTATTCCACGTTCTAAAGCCTATGTACATGAAGTTTCGTGCAAATCGGTCAAAAATGAAAGATTTGTATAAAGGACATACACACAGAGAACGACTTTTATATATATAGATTTGTCGTTATCACGAAAACTGCCAGATTTCGCCATCACAAGTGTTGAGCGGAAACACCACTCAACACTTCGAATAATTTTATAAAATATTAATTGTAGTTTTATGCATATTTTGTAGTATTATTCATATTGTTTTTACATATTATTTCATATATTTATTTATTGTTCTGAAAGGTATAATATTGTGTACGCAAATATTTATTTCTGTTTTCTCAGCCTTTAGGTGACAGGGAGCAAGTGGTGTACACAAACAATGATTTTCGTTCCGCCAATTTTAAGAATTACGACGGGAGACCGTGTGTCTGGACTATCACAATAACCTGGACAGGTTCTGTCAAGTCTGGTTTATTGGGCTTATTTAATGGGGCAATTAAATATCCCCACAGGTTGAGATAGGGATCCTGGAAGGAGTGACTTTCCCTTGCTTGAAGAAGGCGGAGTCTCTTGAGGCCCGGACGCTCCCGGTTGCCCCAATATGAGGCGAGCAGTACCGAGCATATTTTAATAACGCTCGGAATTGGCCCGGTGTTGCATAAGTTTATTCAGGGTCCTGCCTCTCTTTCTTTAAAAAAAATAATAAGTTGTTCTTTATGGGTGGAACTGTGTGTACTTCTCACAAGGAAGGTCTCCTTACTCATAAGGAGAATATTTTGAAAAAAAAAATACCAATTAAACTACTTATGTATGTAATAAAGTATCAGTGAAATTTAGCGGCGGAATTACAGTAGAAATTCTGTAAAGATATAAAATACTTTCGAGTATTTGGCGCGAAAAGATGAAAATGTCACGCGATTTGGCGAGCAGTACTTTTCCTCGCCAAAAGCAAACGATTATAATGTACCTGAAAATTGTTTGTTAATTGAATTTTAGAATGCGTGTAAAAAAGTATTTAATGAATTTAAACATAAACAATGAGAGAGTTTAATAAATGCATTTTTTCGTATTATATATTTATGTTGCTTGTCATTTAATTTTGTTACTTTAAAAGCAATTTCATATATAAAAAATACTTTCATATATTTAAGCGTATTCCAAAATAAAGGCAAGATTCATTTACCAGTTATTCATTGCAATATCAAAGAATTTGTCGTTTCCATAGCACTAAAATTGAATCGACTCGACAGTGCTCAATTGGAGTTAATTTTGACATATTGAAGCAATTTTAATTTATTTTAATTTTGTTTTAATTCATAAAATTTTATATTTAACTTTCATTATATATATATATATATATATATATATATATATATATAACCATTAATTAAACATAACCAACCACCAACAAAAACCGTAATACTGTGAATTAAAGCTGTAAGTATAAAATAAAGTGCCAAATAATTTATTATAAGAATTATTATGGAGGAAAAAAGAAGAAAGTTGACACTGACAAATAATGGAAAAGCTTATATATTGAATTACGTTTTCAAGGACACATAATTCAATGATATAAGCAATATGGTTGTTTTCTGCGAGAAAAAAAGCTAAAGCTAATTTTTTTTTTCTCTTTTTCCTAACAACCATTATAATCAAGTGAATAGATTCAAAATCATAACAGAATAGAATCGAATAATATGAAATGGAAAAATCAATAAAACCAATTTAAATATTTATAGCATATAAAATAGAAATATTACACAACATACTGATTAATATTTCAGTTTTTTCAATATATCCACTCGCACATGGCTACCATAATAACGTAAAGATTAAAGTGAATAAAACAGTTAAGAAATCACAGTAATTGATACCAAAGGATGCAGTTAATACATTTTGAAATACCGTGATAAATACAATTAATATAATATAAAATAAAATAAATAGAGAGTAATTACATTATTTAAAATAACTAAAATACACTTTTAAATTACTTAATTACTATTTAACAATATCGTCAAAATTTAGCGAAAAAAACCACCTGGTGTAGGAAATTACTACTGAAAAGATGCTGCAAAAGACAAAATTTATAACTTATCATCAAAAGACAAATTTTGGTGCTGCCATCCAGTAGTATTTTTATTATTCAAATGTCACAAGATGTACAAGTGAAAGCCTATAAATGTAAAAAAAAAAAAAAAAAAAAAAAAAAAAAAAATAGCAGCAGCAAAACCAAACAAATCCTTATATATAGACAATTATAAACCTAATATAAACCACACTATATATCATTATGCACAAAAAAAAAAACTATTGTTAATAAAATTTTTAAAAAAGCATTCGAAATATTATATTTTCTTACTCATTTAAACTACACTAAGAATTTAAATAATTCTATAACATTGATAATATATAGCATATAGCTATATGCTATAAAATAAATTCAATAATAATTAATATAAATATATAATAAAAATAATATAAAAATCGTTAATAATAACTATTAAATATAAGATATTTATAAAATGAACAGGAAATAAAAAACATATGGAAGTATATAGAAGATTATCAGATACTTAAATTCCCATTACCTAAAAATCGTAAATATAGTGTGTGGATTATTTTCATACAGCCACAAAAATCCAAAAAGTATGAATGTGGGACATTCAAACGCATTAAACCGATAAGAAATTTTCTAACACAAAGTGAAAATAGATCAATATTAAAAAGAATAGAGGAATAATAATAAAAATAATTACCCAATTTTAATACATACAGTATAACATTAGTTATATTAAATATACTTATATGCATATTAATCACTATAAAAATGGCATACTATTAGTAATTAATATGATATTGTCCTGAGTAAATTAAAATTTAATAACAAATTATTGTAAATTAGATAAAATTTTATTAAGCTAAATATAATATTAATGAAAGTCAACAATTACATATAAAATATCAAATCAACATCCTTATAAAATACGTATTAAAAATATAGTGATAATACAAAAGCCTCACTTTTTTTTATAAATTAACCATTGCGTATTATCCAGACAACACCACCCTCCTCCGTACTCTAACCTCTATCCACCCATCCAACCTATAATAATTTTTTATATTATTTTACAATTTTTTTATTTTTTATAGATATTTTTTTTTATTTTATGTATTTTTTTGTAATTTTGTTTACGCATGTGTTAATTTGTTTTAAAAGATCATGTAAGTAAAGTACTAATTGTATATTAATGAATATATGAATTTTCTTGGAAAACCATGATTTAATGCATCACAAATTAGTTTTTTAATATTATTGTTAATTAGAGGAGAAGAACATAAACATTTTATTCTATATAAATGATTAAGTATTATATTTCGATATACAGAATGATGTAGACAAGATTTAAAATTTGTAAATGTATTAACGTTGAATTTAAATTCTTTACGTTTGTCATATAAATCTGTGATTGTTTTGTTGTCTTTTATTGTAATTTTAAGATCTAAGAAGTTAATTGTATTTTTAGATAAAAGGTTTTCCGTTAATTCCAAATTAGTGGGCTAATCTACTGGAAATTGAGTAATTACAGATTGATCAGTTTCAATTAAAATTATGTCATCAATATAACGATATAAATGTAGATTATTATTAGTAAAAGTACGTTCATAATGATATAAGTATAAGTCTGATAATAAACTGGATGTACAACCACCTTGTGGTATAACCGACATGCTGTAAATATAATGTGTTATCTTGCAATATATAATTATTATAGATAATGAAGTTTGTTAAAGATTTAAAATATGGAATATCTATATTAGATGGTAATTCCAGTTTTTTATAATACTTTTTAAATAATGCATTTATAATATTATGTAAATCTAATAGGTCTATATTATTAAAATGATCTTTGAAGTCATATGTCGTTATATTATATACACAATGAAGATTTTTTTAAATATTGACAAGTTGATAGCTATTTTTTATACAATGTGTATTATCATTGTTTGTAGTAAATATATATAATTGATTAAGAATTTTTAAAAGAAGTTTATTGGCTTTATTATTATATGTATTGCAACCAATAGTTACAGTCCTAAATTTAATTGGTGTTTTATGAAATTTGGGAATAAGAACTAAATAAGGATAATTAAAGTTAGTAGATATAATATTTAATAGTTTATAATAACTTCGAATTTTACGATTATTTACAATTATATTTTCATTAGTTTTTTGAAATGGCTTATTAGAAGAAATACAAGTTGTAAGAAGTTGGTGATAATAAGATTTACATATAATTGCATAATTATTAGGAGATTTGTCTACATATGTAATAACGTAGTTTTTTTGTAATTTAGTAATTTGTTGGAAAAAAATGCTTTGTATTAATAGAAACCAAATCAGCAATATTATTTTTTAAAGCCATAGTTAATTTTTCAATTACTAATATTCTCCATTGATTAAAATATTCAATAGGCTTATTGTAGGAAATTGAAATTATATATATATATATTGTTTTAATTGTAAATTTTACCGAAAATGGTACTACAGGGAAGTGTATGCCCAGTTTTGGGTTAATAGCGTGAAGAGGTCAAAGTTAGAATAATAAATAAATCATGAAATTTTATAAAGTTTATATAATGTTTATGAATTACTCTCGTATGAGAGAGTGGTGTCTTTATGCTTAACTTGTATATATGCTTTTGTAAATAAATTTAATCGTTATTTTTAATTATGGGTCGTTGCTTGCATAAATGAGTCTGTTTATCGTTTAACTATAATACTTTATTTCAGAAATTAACATCAGCTTTGTGCAGTGTAATGCAGTTAATCTTTTCTTATATCTATAAACTAGACTGCCTCGCAAACAACACAACGTAATGGCGATTGAGAAGTAGAATAATCGTTTTAATAAGGATAACGGGGGTACATCATCCTTCGCCCTAGTCAGGGCATTTTGCGATCGCGAAATTAGTAGTTTTTAGCAGTTTAGTAACCACTTTGAATTGTGATGTTATAGGTATTGAGGGGAATTTAATGATTTTAATTGAGAATCTTTGTGGGTTTTTTTTTTAAATTTCCCCCACAATACTAAAAAGCTGGATAAATACGGGATCGTTGGGTGGTTCAGCGAAAGGGTTAAAACAATTTCTCTAATAGACACGTTTCCCTCCAAACAACATGAAAAGTGGTAACGTACAGTGAGTCTCAAAAGTATATGGACAGGCGATTTTTTGAAATAACAGTTCAAAAAAAAAATGAAGCAATAATCACGAAAGAAAATAAGCATAGGGTATCATATGATAAGTTTATTACAGCAAAGAAATAATGTAAAAGTTTTACAGTATATCTGTAAAAAAATCAAAATAAAAATATATGGACTTTCCATGTATATTTTGAATTGAAATTTAAATTATGGACCCATTCCTTTTAATTATCTTGAAAACCCATATCAGGCATGCTTCGAGCTAGTGTTTGCAGATTATGTTGCTGTAAAGAGAACCAACTCTGCCTTACTTGTTTCTATAATTCCTGAATAGTAGAAAACTCACGACCGTTAATATACACATTTCGTGCAACTACTCCTTTGCAATTGGATTCAGGTCTGACCTGATGTCTGTCCAATCCATCACAGTCACTTGATTCTGCGTAAACTAAGCTGTTGTTGAGTGGGACCTGTGAATCGATGCATTGTCCTGTCAGAATTTCCAGTTTTTCCCTCCTAAGTTGTTTCCAATTGGAAGTATATTGATTTTGATGACATTTTATAATCCTCAGAGCACTGTAGACCATTAAGAAAAGCAAATACGTTGTTCCGTTTAAACAGAACCCCCTATTTTTTGTTGACTAAAGAACGCGCGAGGTTCTAGTCGCAGGTCATGCCAATAGTATGCTTCGCCCTCCGGGCCATCAAAATTGAAATTTTCGTCACTGACAAAATCACTTAACCTTTCATCCTTCCAATGGATGTGTTATTTAGCCCAAATAACGCGTCCCTTTCAATGGTGCACATTCCACATAGGTGCGCGACACATTCTCCGATATTTAAGTTTTTCTCGTACTTGAATGTGACGGATAACATTAGATCTCGAAATTCTAAATCCCAATTTCCCGATCAGACTTTATTTTGGTTGAAACTGCTTGCAAAATCTCTCTATTTTGCCTTATATTTTGCTCTCTATTTTGCTCTCTATTTTGCTCTTTATTGGCAATAATAGTAAATTATATACAATAATCTCCTGAGCCCCAAAAATTTCACTTCTCCCTTCTCACCCATCTCTCCACCTTACCTAAATAATTAAAATCTTTCAAACTTTAGTTTGAAAAAAAAATAATCTGCAATATTTGTTGCTCACTAACATAAATAAATAAAGCCCTAACTCCCCAAATGTACATTTCTCCTCTCCTCTCTCCCCCTACTGCTCGGCATAAAAAAAATTACATATGAAGATAAATACGATAGATCTTTATAACACACCTTGTGATGAGAAGTTCTGCATATTACAGAATTTTGCATTATATAGATCATATTTCATTCATCATTAAATTTACCTTGTAAACGTGCTTTAAATTACATTCCTTGGAACTAGAAATAGTGAAAATTATAAAATTTAACATAATAGTATAGGTGCAGAATCCCAATATCTGGAAGGAGAAAGTGGCTCCTAAACCCAAAAAGTCCAGTGACCTCATTGTGAAACAAACACATAAAAAGAATTTAGTGTTTGTAAGGGACTGAATTCAAAGTGGAAAATAATTTATTTTATATATACATATGTCTATGTACAAGAAAACACAGACTAATTACATCAAATGGGTTTGTTTAATGTAATCACAAAATTCTTTAAATTTAATTATTAAGTCTAATACAAATCTTAAACTATGTTCATTCAGAAGATATAGTTGGACAAGATACATTTCTAAAAAATGTAAAGCTAAGCAATCATGGTAGTGGGAAATATTAGGACAACAATACTTCTAATTTTGATTTTATCGTATAACATTACATTAAAAAAATTGTGAATGTGAAAAATTATTTAGCGCTATAAAAATCAAAACACACTTCAGACGTTTGTTTTTCTATGTAATACAATAGTTTTCTGTGTTAAACAGAACATTCTGCACTGTAGGAAGGAAAATACACTGATTTCATTTTTTTAAAAAGGTAGAAATCCACCATTAGCAGAAAAGGAGCATCCCTGTAGAACGTGTGGCGACTGAGACATTGAAAGTTAGCAGCCGAAGCAAAAAATTTAGTCCTCACATGGCGACTGTGAATCTGCACCTATGCATAATAGGTATAGATAACAGGGCCAAAACTAGCCTTTTTTGTACCCGGGGTAAACATGGATTTTGGCGCTCCCCCCCCCCCCCCCTCTTCTGTAAAGTATATTTACAAAGATAATTTTATTAATTTTCTAATAGCCGACTTATTTTAAAATTTAAAGTATTTAATCATAAGACATGTTATTCTGAACTACGTAATCTACAATGGCGGATCCAAAGGGGAGGTCACGGAGGTCATGATTCCCCTCTGAATACTAACAAAAATTTTCTAAAGAGCATTTTTAAAATGAAATATACAGTAGAGTCCCGATTATCCAAGTCCTGCTTAACTGAGTTATTTTCTTCTGATGGATTGATGGCTTCCATTTTTATGAAACAGCCATTATAAATGAAGTGTTAGGTAAAGATGAAAAAAAAAAAAAGGCCATTTCCCTTCCCCCCATTCTGACCAGAAAATCAGAGTTCTAACTTTTTATGAATTCTCTTTCATCTTCACCTAACACTTCATTTATAATGACTGTTTCATAATAATGGAAGCCATCAATCCATCAGAAGAAAATGATCCATTCCAAAAGTATAATCCTTCATTTGGTGCCGGAGCGCATGCCCCCTCGCCCCCTTAGTTTCGGCCCTAATAGATCATGTCACACATTATTAAATTATCTTTAGCTCGTGACTGACAGTTTTGGGGGCACTAAATGCATGGCTGGCAAATTTATTCCTTTTTCACTATTTTTAATAATGAAATCTTTGCCTTATTTTGGGCAGAAGTTTCTTATATTAAATAAGGCAAAAATTTCTTTTTTTAAAAATATTACTTTTGGAACGCATGAATTTAGTGCCTAAAAAAAAAAAAAAAAAAAAAAAAAAAAAAAAAAAACGTCAAGAGCTGCCACCGATTATAACACTCATTTACAAAAAAAAATTAATATATTGTTTTCATTGCTCCAAAATAATGCGTTAAAGTAGACAATGTATCAAATTTAGTGTTCCAAGAAATTAGCAATATTTGTGAAACACACGTGCTTCTTAACTGCATAATTTATTGTTTACATCTGAGAAAAACATTATATGCATCTTCTGTATTAAATTTTTTTAGTGGCAGGCTTTTGTGATTGAAGAAGGACTGCTTGCAGAATACTTTAATAATTTTACAATATAAAATTATGGCTCTCGAACTTCTATTGATGAAATAAAGTAATAGGGATAAAAATATCATTAAATAAATATAGTTTATTTTTAAAAATTAACTGAATTTTCATCAGATATACTGATTATTACTAACATACATTATATGTAACATATTTATTAGAAAAATTACAACTATTTAGATGAAGTTTTAAAATGTAAATAGAATGATGCCTTATAAACACATCAAAAATACAGTTCGTTTTCGAAAGCTGTGCCTAACACTCTGAGACAATTTTACGATCCAAAGGGGTAATGCTGAGATGGGTATTTGCCGAAGTTCCAGTTGTATGTTGTCACTCAGATAAACAGCCTCCGATCATCCCTATTTGGATAAAATCAAAACAGACCTGATGCATGCACAAAAGCGCAGAAGGTTTCGCTTTACGAAAACAAACAGTACCTCTGAACAAAATCATTATACAGTAGACGCCCTCAAATCCGCTCAACTTGGGACCAGAGGTTGTGCAGATTTTAGAATTTTGCAGATTTCTGGTCCTTGCTTTGCTTACAGTTTTTAAACAGTCATTTGAATGTATTTATGCAATCAAAGTTATAAAAAATCCTTGGCATATAGTAAAATATTAAAATAATTAATTACAGTAATAAACTAAAATGATAAGAAGTGAGATAATTTAAAAAATGATTAAATTATTAAAAGTAAAGATCAAGTAAATAATAATGTATAGTTAAATCTGCATTATAAAGATAAGAATCATTTTCCTTGAATTATTGAATGAAACTTACCTCCTTCCTAATGGTACCTATTAATTTGCATCAAAATTATAAAGTAAGGAAGTTTTATTTCAGGTTTAGCCAGTCTTAATAGTCAAAAAATCTGGATTAAAATGCATAAAAAGATTTGATAAAAAAATTGTGATTACCAATTTTTTTTTTTTTTTTTTAAATCAGAAATAAATTGTACTTCCTTCCTAAAAAATCATGAGTTCAGTCATATTATAGAGAATTATTTACATACTGAAATACAAACGGAATGATATAAAATTAAAAAAAATTCTGTAATTTTGCCCTTACATCTGAACTGAAAGTTTCATTGTTTACATCTGTGATGATGTGCAGATTTAACGCTGGTAGCTGGGTGGGTACCCGGGCAGATACCCACTACAACACTGAAAATTATTGCTTGTTTTTATCACAACATATATTTATTTTAAATGCTTTCTCGTCACTTCTTTATATGAAAAACAAATACAGGAATAAACATAAACATCGAATCTGATTTATGTCTAAAACTAAGATTGAATCAGATATGAGGAAGATGTGTTTGGTAAAGCAAGCATCACCCTTATCATTAGCAATACAACATAATTAATAGTCATCCTAGTCCATATGAATCAATCTACACCATTATGCCATTAAGTATTGTAGCTTTTTTTTAAAATCAAAACACTATATTTTGATAATGTACATATTAATATTATAGTAATAATGATACTAGTACATTTTACTTGAATGTTAATATAAAGCAGTCAATCTAAGTATACCAATTTAATAAAGTAATCATCCAATTAAATACAGTAAAATCTGTTTAGACGGAACACAAAAGACTGCACAAATACCTTGTTTTAGACATATTCCATTTACACAGGTTTTTCTGTAATAGCATGGAGTTTGTAACTTGGTGGTATGCGGAAGTATGAACTTCTATTCAGTGGTACGTCGATCTAAAAGTTCGCGAACCCCTGCTCTAGAGGGTAGCAATATTTCTACAAAATGGATTGCAGGCTCTTTTTAAGAGTAAAATTCATTGTTTACATTAAAGACGCTGTCTGTAATACAAAGAATTGCATTAAAAAGATCTTTTACTGCAACAATGCTTTTACTACAATGCGGTCCTTTGACGAAATTCACATTTATCTCGTGATCCTTTGATGAAATTCGTGTTTTTTTTTTACAATCCTTTAACGAAGTTAGTTTTTTATCTGAAATCTTGTGTCAAAATTCGTGATTTTTTCAACATGCTGTGACAAAATTTGTGTTTTTTCGCAATTATCTGACGAAATTTGCGTTATTTCCGCAATCCATTGACGAAATTCCAGTTTTTTGCGGCATTTGGCTAAATTTGCGTTTTTTCCGTGTTTTTATCAATCCTTTGGCGAAATTAACGTTTTTAACCAATGCATTGACAAAATTCCTGTTTTTCGGCATTCCTTTGACAAAATTCGTGATTTTCAGTGATCCAGTGACGAAATTTGCATTTATTTCGTGATCCTTTGGCGAAATTCGCATTTTTTTATGATCCTTTGGTGAAATTATTGTTTTATCTACGATCCTGATGCTAAAATTCGCACTTTTTCTGCAATAGTGTGACAAAAAGTGTTTTTTCCGCCTACCTGTGACAAGCGTTTTTAGGGTTTCGTTCATCTGACGAAACCCTATTCGTCTCGCTCCTCTGTCTGTCTGTCCGTCTGTCCGTCACAGAGCCCGTTCTCAGAAACTATATATGTTGGAGACTTGAAATTTTGCATACTTATAGCTCAACACATCACATCAAACGACAAATCATAAAATTTTGAAAAAGTCTTATATTTAACTCTCTGGGCTCCAATTTATGTATTTTAATCCTTTTATTCTAACTGAGACCCTAATTAAGTTGAAGACTTAAAAGTTTGCATACTTATAGCTGAACACATCATATCAAACGACAAATCATAAAATTTAGAAAAAGTCTTATATTTAACCCTCTGGGCTCTAACTTGTGTTCAATGGAAGCATTTTAGAAATGAAATATAAACATTTTTACTTTCTACACTCTCAGCCATTCAATTCGACGTGCGTGAAACTAGTGTTGATAAGTTTGATGTGGGTTAGCTCATCAATGATTGTAAAAAACTTTCTCAGGGTACATAATGCATACATGTTATTTGTTTTTTATATCTAAAGTTACAATTGTTCTCCCTTCATTTTTCATCAAAAGCTATGTTAGTTCAATGTGTGCACTACCGAAGGCAGCAGGGCCACCAGTGTTAGTTTCTTTTGGAAAGATTTTCGTTTAAATATATGAAATATTCAAAATCGGAATCCGTTTGCAAAAGCAGACAGGACCATGTGTAGTCTTCCAAGCAGTGTAATGACGCCGTCTGTGAGTTGGGGAGACCGGGGCTAGTAGGCTCTGTTTTTAGTTACTGATTTTTATGAATTTTTTTGTTTACGTTTTTTATGAAACTTTAACTGTACTTTTAAAGAACAAGCATTGGGTTATAAATACCCGGAGTTTTGGGTTTGTAGCTTTTGTAGTTTATGCTTAGCGGAAGCCTAAAGTAAAAGGGAAATTGTGCGCCAACCTACCCCGTCACGGGGCAAGTTGACCATACCTATGGGTAAGTTGGCACACGCTTTATAAAAATTTAAATAAAGCTCAAATAAGACACGCAGTAAGCGAAATCAATTTCATTATTACCAGTAAGTTTAAACAAAGGCGTTATAGCCGTACAATGTAAATTCTAAATTATACAGACATAAAAACAATGAATAAAACATTAACATTGAGTAACTTCTATCCTACTCTACATCATCATCAGAGTTACAGTTGTCACAAATAAAAAATCGAGTGTCTCCGTTTGGCAAGCCTCGTGTGCCCAAAATCTTGCATTGCGACCACTTTTCTTGTTGTTTAGTGTTTTTTAAGCTACCAGCACACGCCAAACACCGAGCCAACTTGCCCCGTGTTCAATGCGCCTATTAGCCCCATAATAAATTTCTTCACAAAAGGGACACGTAATACTCTAAGCATAAATAATTCAAGTAAATCTCATATGGGGTAGGTACAGTTAATCATACACTAAGAAAAATTGTACAAGTTAAATCACAATTATAAAGATAAGTATTAGAAATTAGAAAAAGAATGAAGCAACAAAAAATTACTTATGAGTGCAAAAAACAGAAAAATCGTAATAAATGTCCACTGCACGTAGGTAATGCTACAAAACCACAATGAGGATTGTAAAAAGCAATAAAAAAGATATTCTGTGACTGGTTGCGCAATCTACCCGCAAACAGGCGATTTCTGAGGACTGCGCCTACTTACCTTTGCAGCCAACTAGCCTCGGTCTCCCCTACCAAATCACTAAGTTCTTTAAGAAATAACTATTTTATTTAAAAATATAAAATCTTAGAATTTCAAGGTGTGCTCTGCATAAGACAGCGGCACATTCAACATTAACCCCCTTAGAAAGAAAAATATGTAATTTCAACATTGATTTTAGGTTTGTTTAAGGTTATTAACCCAGGCGAAGGAAGCTAGTGAAAGTAAAATCTTTATGGTAAGTATAAAATAACGAAATTTATTATTATTTATTGTCATATTTATAAGGGCACTGCTTATAAGTTTTAATGTATACAATTTAAAATTGAAATATAAAAAATTTTTAAGACACCAAGCCAAACAATTAGACCTCTTGAAAGAAGTGTTGATAAATTTGTTGGGGTTATAGCTGCCAAATGGTTGTAAAAAGCTTCTAACGATTTGAAATGCATGCATATAGCAAGCTTTTTACACAAAAAAATAAAAATAAAATTATTCTACCTTCGTTTCTTACAATTATATTATAATTATGCTCTGATTTTTTATGTAGGATTTCCTCAGATTTTTTTTTTTTTTTTTTTTTTTTTTTTTTTTTTTTTATCAGAGTCAGTAATTAAACTGACAAAACATTTTCAGTAACAATATATGGCAACTCATATAAAAAATTCAGTCGAATAGTATAAAAATTCAGAATGTTATTGGCGATATAGTGAGCTAAATTTCAGAAGATATAAACGTAGCTTTTCTACAAATTACCATTTTAATTCAACTTTGATATTTATAATTTTTATTGATGCTTTTGTTCAGTGTAGAAAACCATCAGAACGAAAACATTCCTGAAAACAAAATCAATATCGAGTCATTCATTCTCAAGCTATGCTTTGATATTCGTAAGGCGACTGAAATTCAGCATACTACACTGCTAAAAAAATTAGGGGAGCAAGCAAAAAAGTGAAGAGAACAGTGCAAAATAGCAATGTATAGGCATAAAATGGATAGTACATGCGTAGCAATGCGCAATACATAAAAAAGACGCAAAAAATGGTAAGGGAGCTTTTATTTTTTGAAAAGATGAAAAGAACATGAAAAGACGGTTTAGGGCAACAATTTGGTTTCATGTAAATAATAGAAAAAAATATTGTTTAGAAATGAAGCAAGATTTTTAATATGGCGTGTGGACTCCTCGAACAGCTAAGACTGCTGCACACCTGTTTTCCATAGATGCGATGAGGTTATCGATAAGACTTCGGGGAATACTGTAAAACTGCTCAAGAAGTGCAATCTTCTAATCCCGGACAGTAAAAGGAGGAATAGGTCTCGCAGTAATGTGTCATCTGAGTATGTCACAAACATTCTCGATCGGATTTAGGTCAGGATAGCATGCTGGTCATTCCATACGCTGTATTGTTTTAGCTTCAAGCATGTTTTCCACAAGATGAACTGTATAAAGTCTGGCATTATCATGCATGGAAAAAAAGAAATAACTAATTAGTGCAACATAAAATACGACATGAAGTCTCAGTATCAAGTCTGTATTACTCCGGACCGTCAAAGTGCCTTTCTGAATGATATGCAGGCCCGTACGTCCACCTATGCTGATTACAGCCAACAGCATCAACCCACCTCGTCTGTAATGTGATTTTCACTAACGAATGTGGGATTATTTTGAGTGCCTTTTTCTCTCCATGCTAAAACACATCGGATGTCACATCCAGACTGAATCGGGACTCGACTGTAAACAGAATTTCACTCCAACAACGTTGCCTCCAAACTCGATGTTCAGTTCCCCACCTTCTTTGGGCAGCACAGTGGCTTGAGGTCAACGGAATACAGTCCATTGGCTTACGTGCATAGAGAAATCCCTGATGAAGCCTATTTTGGACTATTTGGCTGGTCTCCCTTCGTCCTTTGGCCAAGAACAACTGTGTTTGCAGCTAAGTAGCATTGCCCGTTCCGTCTCGACGGGCTGTTAACAGGATATATCGGTTTCTGTGTTAGCACATTTTCGACCTTGCAGTTGTCGATGACTACCATTCCATGTGTCTTGGAATCTATTCCACAGCCTTTCATGGACACTTCTTGCGACTCCAACAGCGTCCACTACACTTCGTTGTGTTTCCACATATTCAACTATCCCGATAACACGCCAAGCTCTGGATTGTGGTAAATCATGTTGTTGTGACATTTTCAAGCCACTTTTTCTCAAAACACAAGTTGAGCAATTGGATTTTACAACTGAGGCCGTGAAACAGACGTTTCTGCAAAATCTAGATTTCTGCACTTATCACCTTTTTCCAGTTTTTGACGTCATAAACTTTAATTTACGTGTGAAGTTTTCTTTATCTGTTTTCTACAGCACTTTAAATTATGGATGTTTTATTTAACGTTACTTATCGGTGTAAATATTTGCGTAATTTTGCTAAAACCATGTGCTCTTCTAATTGTTTTGAGCAGTGTATAATGACGATACCTTTCTGAACTTTCATGGTATTCGACTGGACTTTTTTATATATGTTGCCATACATACCCAGGTCGAAATTCATGCTGGTGTTTGTTTGCTAGACAAGCATTAAATGCTGTATGCCAGCAAAGTTAACTAGCATAAACTACCATAAAAGATTTGCTGGTTCCACCATAATTCCCAGCAAGTCATGGTGTGTACTGGAACACTTTACTGCTCGGCCAGCATACATATTCCAGCTTGTGTTGCTTAAATATGTTGCTGGCCTAGCAAGAATCAAGACTACCACTTGCTTCTAATTTCTCCTTTCTAGCAGTAATTCACCAGCAACATAAACTTTTTTTTGTTGCTAGTCTATCATTACATTTTTACCATCAGTTGCTTTTAATTTTCTAGCATCACGTGCTTTTAATTTTTGCTATGCTGGCATTACATTTCTAGCATCACTGGCTTTTAATTTTTGCTATTCTAGCATTATTTTTCTAACATCACTTGCTTTTATTTTTTGCTATTCTCCCGGTTAGAAAAAAAATTAAGCTGGTGACGCCATTTTTGGAGAATTTCTGAAGTACCTACAGCTTTTAGAAGGGGAACTTAGGTCGGCTTTTCTTTTCCTCTGAGAAGGACAGAACTCATTATATCCTGTTTGGAAGCCAGATGCTTTACTTACTTCGCCTCAGGGGTCGTGCTTGTAAACGATTTTAAATGCGGGTAATGGGTGAAGAGCTGATTCTGCTCTGTGTTGATATTTTTATAAGATAGAGGGTTATCGATTATTATAAGATTATTCATAAGGCATAGAAGTTATCGATGCTGTTACCCTCCAATTTTCAATTAATAAGGTTAATATATTATTAGGGTTTTTTCTATGTTTAATGGATAATTAGAATATGGCTTGATAATTATAATTCATTAGAGGAATTTTCTTTGCTTAATGAATGGTTTGAATATGGTCATAATTATTTGTTGCAGAAAAATAAAAGATTTTGAAGTGTATTTAGGATAGAATTTATCAATTTAGGATGGGGTTAAGATTTTAAAAATCAGCCCTTATTGGAGGAGGTGGGGGTCAATTTTACATATTTTCAATTCGATTGTTATGAACTTATTTCTTACATGAAACAGTACTCCTTGAATTTTGAAACTTAATTGACTAAATTCTCTTTTTAAAAAGCACGTTTTTTTTTTTTTTTGTATAATTGAAATAATTAAAAAGTAAGAGAATGAACAGCTAAGAATTTTATGATGGGGAAGTGGAGGGGAGGAGCTTTTTCCAAAAAATCCTTCAGGGAAATTAATTTTCAGTTTTTTAAATATTTATGTGTTAAAATTTTATCTAAACCGGGGGGAGGGCGCTTTTTACCAATAAATCCTTTATAGAAATTAATTTTCTTTTTTTTTTTTAGATTTATGTGTTTAGATTTTATCTAAAACAGGTGGACGAAGGCAGTATTGAATTAATGTTGTAGTGGTTCGAAAAAGGAAATCTACCGCACCTGGATTTTGAACTATAACAAAATAATATTTTTTCTCTGATTTTAATAAACATAGCAAATTTAATCTTTTCGAGAAACTTAACAAAATTAAATACTAAGCGAAAGTACAGCGAGGAATTTTCTTCCAATTCGGGGAGAAGGGGAGGTTACTTTTCCTTTTTAAGTATACCATGGAAATTATTTGTTAATTATTTTAAGTTTATGTGTTAAAAAAATTATCTCAAACGTGTTCAACGGGCAGTATTTAATTCAGGTGGTTCTGACACAGCCCTCCCTCCTCCCAGCTTTTGAAATTTAAGAAACAAAATTTTATTTTTCTCCCATTTTTAAAGATAGAGAAAATTTATAATTTACAGGTAACCTAAAATAATTTAACGGTAAGAGGAAGATCAGTTTAAAATTTTCTGTTGGGGGGAGGGGGAAGTTACTCTTCTATATCCGCTATGGTAATTAATCTTTAGTTTTTAACATCTAAATATCAAAAGAAACAGAACTAATCTCAAATGGGTGATTTAAGACAGTATTGAATTCAAGAGAGGGCCAGCCCGGATTTTAGATTTTAATGAACAAAATTTTCTTTTCCTACATTTTTTAAAGATATACTGCATTTTTTTCGGGTAAGTTAGAATATTTAAATTCTAAGAAACAGAAAAAAATCTTTTATAGGCGACGGGGGGGGGGGGGGGGGGCTCCTCCAGAAGACTCTCATAGAAGTTAAATCCCTCATAGAATTTAACCCAGCCCCATAGAAATTAATTTAAAAATTAGAAGTTATATTTTACATCTTGAAAAATCGCAATGTACAGTCAAACCTCCATAATACAAACTCCTGAATATTCCGTTAAGGGAAGAGGGCTTAGGTGATCCATTAAGCCTCTCTCAAATTTGAAATGTAACTAATTTTTGTCTCCAATTTTGAAAAACAAATGGAAATTTAATCTTTTCTCTTACCTTATAATAAAAGAGAAACTAAGAATTTTCTGTTGGGGGGGGGGGGGCGGAGGTGAAAGAGAGCTATTGTCTCTACCTAGATTTGAAAAATTAATTTAATTTATAATTAAAATTTCCTTTTCTTCCATTTTCAAAAAACATAGTCAAATTTATACTTTCGAGTAACTAAAACAAAACAAAAATAAATAAATGAATTAAAAAATAATAATAAACATTTGAAGCTGCCAAGCAATAACAAGCACACAATTCTTCATTTAAGTACCTACCTCATCATTACTTACTGGGAAGAGATTTGTGTAGCAAGTTAGCATATCTTACTGGCACATAGTACGTCATGCTGTTTTCTATCAAAGCAGGTTGCATAGCATATTATGCTGCCAAGCATAAGAAAGCATATAATAGCACATTAAGGTACCTACCTCTCCATGCTTTGGAAGACGCTTGAACAGCAACTAAGCATATCGGGCTTGTACATAGCTTGTCATGCTATTTCTCAATAAGCTGGCTGCATATCATATTATGCGGACCAGCATAAAAAAGCATATAATAGCACGTTAAAGTACCTACCTCTCCATGCTTTCAAAAAAGCTTAAACAACAAACAAGCATAAAATGCTTGTACATAGCTTGTCCTGCTATTTCTATCTAAGATGGCTGCATAGCATATTATGCTGGCAAGCATAAAAAACATATAATAGCACGATACGGTACCTACCACACCATGCTTTGGAAGAAGCTTAAACAACAAACAAGCATAAAATGCTTGTACATAGCTTGTCATGCTATTTTTCGCTAAGCTGGCTGCATAGCATATTATGCTGGCAAGCATAAAAAAGCGTATAATAGCACTGTAAGGTACCGACCACAGCATGCTTTGGAAGAAGCTTAAACAGCAATCAAGCATAAAATGCTTGTATATAGCTTGTCATGCTATTACTGTGTAAGCTAGCTATATAGCATGTGATGCTGGCTAGCATTGTAAAGCGTATACTAGCATGAAAATCTAGCAGACAAAGCAATACATAGCAAAACTAGCATATTTCTGATGCTAGCAGTAGCAAGAATTTTGACCTGGGTAGTTAATTACTAAGTTATGCGAGAAAAAAAAAAGATTTGTTATCTGTAGTGCATACGGTGTTAAAAATTGTTTTATACAAATGCTAATATGTTAGTTACTATTTATTTTACTTATAGATTAACTGCAGTATGTTGTTTCGACTATAAATAGGGAAATGTCTGAAAGTGACATTAAATTTCTTTGGAAACCTTGCATGCTTTAAGCGCGGTAACAACAACAACAAAAAATATCCTTGAAGGTTTTAGAGTTCAATCTATCTACAAGAATGCATGTGTTATTCTTAAGCAAATGAACGCAAAGAAGTGTTGCACAACCCTTACACATTTATTTGTTTTAGGCACAGATAATTTAGAGCATTTTTAATACAGGATGTTTGAATACGTTATTAATTTAATTGAATTATTTGTGAGTGTACTAATTGCCCTAGTGATCAAATCTTTGCTCACAAACATGACGTTAAACATTTTCTTTATTTTCCTGAAGTTCCATATGAATTTGCCAAGTATTTATGGGCCAATATCTGAAAATTGGACAATTTGCGTCCACTGCCTATAATACTCCATTAATTATACTAAAACCGAAAACTGAAAAATGTAATATATTGTAACATGTGTTATAACAATTACCAATGATAAATGGACATATGATTATGTATAAATAATTAATTTTAAGTTTTAAACAAACGAAATCCTCATTTCAGTCCCTGTCCCCGGGTACAAATATCCAATATTAAATGTATGCTGTAAAAAAATTTATAAATATTTTTAACATTTGCTATTATATATTTATACCTATATATATACAGTATGGGAAAATATAATGCTCCTTTACTTGTATAGATTGCACAGAAAAATACTGTAGTAAATATATTTGTCCATGAGGCTGACCATCATCTCAGTCCCTCTAACCACACATTTAGGTTAACAGATACTAGGTGTCGCTGGCAGAATTATTTCCATAACAGCAGCAACTACAGTTCAACTATCCACCATGGATGAAGGTAGGTTGTTTTCTCATTGTTTCATGTTTTGAAATATTTAGTTTTTGTTCTGAAAAGGGATGAGTATTATTTTATAACATCATTCATGTCCCCATATTTAACTTTTTTTGTATGAAAATAAAGCTTATTGCAACTTTATTTATGAAACATACAAATTTCACAAGGAATATTTAATCATTTACATGTGTTCCAAATGATTCAATAAAATGGCTGTGGAGCTGTTAAGACAAAAACATCACCTCAGTTCCCATCATCTCAGTCCCAATTATTAGACACTGATTATGGTGTTAACAAAGACTTTCTTCCATAAAGGTTTTCCTACGCTTAAAATATACATCCTTGATCTCAAAATACAACAACAATCAAATGACAAAACATGTATCATAGTATATAATTGTATTTGGGTGTTGGTACATTAATTCAGAAAAATAAAACTTCTGGAATGAAATTGTTCAGTTTTGAAATACTGACCCTTATATACATATTCGAAAAAACGTCTAAAATCGAAAGTGCCCGATAACTTTTGTCAATTAAGTAAATTTTCTATAATGTTTTCATACTTAGAATTATACTTACTTTTATTTTTTACATTTTCTGGCCCTTATAATTTTATTCATCCAGGGGTATGGAACGCAAACGAACGTAATCGGGAATAAAAAGGTTTTATGTAATTACTTTTTTTTTATTTCTTCCTGCAATAGTTTTTTTATTATTTTAAAGCAAATTTTAAAGATTATTTTAAATTTATTAACACACAACATAATCCGTATGAAAAATTCTTTAATAAAAATAAATAGTAATAACACATCAAATGGAAGTTAAAAGAACCAAGTTCTCGAAAGCGTGGATTTTTCTATCTATATTGTGTTTACGTACAGAAATCCAATTTCGTGCAGTCATAAATCATGACCCGTCATACCAAATAGTAAAAGGATTTCTAATTTCCCATAGGTTCAAATGTTTTTTTCAGCATATATGATCAGTGATAAAGAATTATCTTTGAAAAAACATTTGGTATTATCTAGTACATCTATTCAAAATAGAATAAAAAGTAGAATAAATAAACTGACATTTACTTCTGTTTATATCATCCTTTACTATATATATATAAATAATATTTCCGGAAATAATAGAAACATCTCATCATTTGAAAATATGGAAATATATTGAAATACACATTCATATATTCTTATATAATATACAGGGTGCGTCATAAGTTAGTGGAAACTTTAAAAAATTCATAAGAAAAGAGTAATGCTCTAAAAAAATTTCGATTTTAATCAGTAGGATCAGCGGGACATGGAATTGTTTTCCATGTATACAAAAAAAAAAAAGAGATTCCAAAAGTAACCGACAGAGGTCGCTCAAACGTCATACTGAGACTTTTTATGAAAATAAGTAAAACACAAACAGACAATGAAACAAACCTAAATAACATGACACTGTGCATTTATTTTAAAGTAAAAGATGGTAAACATGATATCCGCCATCAGGTATTAGACAAGTGAGGCGCGTTAATACGCGTATTTCTGCTGAGAGTAGAATGTGGTGCCACCGACGGTCCGTCAAATGGCATTTTTCAGTTCCTCCAAAGGGAGTGAGAAACCCCGGTAGACACACGAATTTAAGTATACACTGAAACCAAAAATATCCATGGGTCTACTCTGGAGATTTTGAGGGCTAGTTAAACTTGCAACCTCGACTTATCACTCTGTTTTAGTAAAAGTGTCCAACAGGAATATCTTGACTCCACGTACAAAGTGACGCGGGACACCACCCTGTATGAAAGTGACGACAGGTAACTAATGTATTGTTTGCAATGCAAAGACAACATGGTCAGGCAAAAACTCCTTACTTGCCTAATACCAGGTTGTGGTGGTCATGTTGAACATCTTTTACATTAAAATAAATGTACAGTGTAGTGCTATTATCATTTGTTTCATTATCTGTTTGTGATTTACATTAAAATCTCAGTATGGGGTGTGAGCGCCCTCTTTCGGTAACTTTTGGAATTACTTTTTATACATGTCAAACAAAATAATGTCCCTCTCATAATATTCGCGCAAACTGAATTTTTTCTGAACATTACTTTTTTGTTATGAATTTTTTAAGTTTGCACGAACTTATGATGCACTCTGTATATATTATATAGATCTAACAACAACAAAAAAAAAATAGAACTTAACGCAACAAATGTTACGGAATCTTTTATTTTAAAATCGCACGTAAGCGTATTTTACATTAATTGTTATATTAAAAACATATAGAGAGTGAAAAGATCTTAATAAATGAAACCTAACGGAAAATCTCAATATTTTGAATCATAAACATATTTCAAATGTTGATGATACCAACAAATAAATTAAATTAAAATGATTTAATCTTGGTAAAACGTGACAAAAATAATTTTACATAATAAATTGGAAAGAAAAGTGCATAGATTAGGGAAAATTGATAAGCACACTATAAAAAATTTGCAGCAAAGTAACATGTCTATTGACGATTTTTATAGCAAACGGTTATATAACCGTAATTTAACTGTATTCTGATTATATTATTGTCCATATTATGGTTTTACAGTTAATTTATTGTTATGTAATCTTTTTCTATAAAAAAAAAAACAGTCGATAGACCTGTGACTTTGCTGCAAATTGTTTACAATGCAAAGCTACACGTGACTATTTAATCATTAGTTGACTAAAATACTCACGTATCTAAAATCATGCATTATTTCATATAAAATATAGCCTAGAAAACGAGTTATTACTGCAGTTAAAATTAATCGATTTGAAGCAATAAACAAAGATACGAGAGGGAAAAACTACTTAATAAGAAAATCATAAAAAAAACATAAGCAAAATAAAAAGAAGAAAACCAATAATAACGAGAAAGAGTGCACTTCATACCATGTGGGAAGCAATGTAGTTGGATCCAATGATTATTTTTCTATTAAAGTCAAGAGACAAATCGGACAGATAAGATGTTTATATAATACGTTTACAATTATATATTATGTGAATAGTTACGTTGTATATTAATTTTAAATAAATAAGCCATAAATTATCACTAACAAAAACTGAAAACGATTTTAAAACCAAAAATGAGAGTGATTAATTGTATTTAGGTTTTATTACTATTAACCTACTATATAGATATTAGTTTTGTTTACACATTTCCCTATTTACAGAAATATATATTGTACGGATAAAGAGACGTTTTTATGTTAAACATTACAGTACTGTCTTATTTTATCATATTCATATATCTTCTAATTTAATAATTATGCATTATTTTCATTAAAATTTCCAAACATTAATAGGAAATTTTAAGTTATAATATTTCTATATATTATGTCAATGTTTTTATCCATTTTTCTTAAACTGTCAATAATAGTATTTGCCAGGTTTCATGTATGTATAAATTATCATAAATAATTTACATATTTTATTTACATTAATTTATTCCTATTATTTAATCAATTCATTATATTATAATGATAATTTAATTACGCAATACTTTGGTTGTATATGAATATCATAAATAATTTTAATGAAAGAAAATTTATTAATAATTTATTTTTTAATCGTCTTTTTATTAGGATAAATATCTCATTTTATTTAAATTAATAAAATATAACAGCAACAAATTTATTAAAAAAAAACAGCAAGACAATATAAAATACTGAATAATTTTCTAAAAGAAATATCGATACAGGATGTCCGGAAATATCTGGACACATTTTAAAATTAGATATAAAATCAAGTAATTGTCATACAGGAGTGCGGTTTAAACTAAAATGCTTCTCGGGATGAAAAGTTTTCTTGAAGCGAATGAAAATAATTAGTTCCAAATTTCGATCATAGATGTCGCAATTTGTCCCTATGTTTTCATTCAAAAATGAGTTTCTTTTCTTCTGATTTTCAGATTAATTTTGATGCAGCAAAACAGAAATAACATCCCCAACGATGGGAGTCGTCAGTTTGTCCAAATGTCCATTAATGTCCAGAATCATATCCCATATAATGATTTTCTTAATAGTATTTTAATATAATAAGACATGCATATCACGAACCCAATCTCCTCGAATATTTGCATATTTTTGTACATAAACACTACAGTGGGGCCAAATTATTAGTTATACTGCAATTTTTCTCACTTTTTTTAAATTCTACACTTAAAAATTGGCTTAAATTTGTAAATTTTTCCTCTACACGTCTTTGGATTTAACCTCTTCAGACCCCAGGGTTTATTTTCATATATTTTTTTACTTCTGTTATGAATTTATGTTTGCAAAGTGATATCTAAGAAAGATTTAAAAGCAAAAAAAAAATAAATATAAATTTTGTACATAAAATTTGATGTATCATATACGATACATGGGACTCAATAAGTACATTTTTTGACAATTTGTTAGGATATTTTCATTTGTTTTGCATGGAAAAAATAATGAAAAATATTAAATAATTACGCATTTAATAAATTTTTATTTTTAATGGCCTCTCCATATGGTATTTTAACGTATAAAAAAATTATTTACTTTTCGTTTTTGGAGATTTCCCTCATTTTTGCTGCAAGTCATTTTCAAATCCCGTTTTACAGCCGAAAAAAGCACTATAATAGACAAACTGATATTTTGCGTTAGTTTGGCTATCTTTTAAGATTCCATTCACACCATTTTCATTTTTTAAACCATTATTTATATACAGGAAAAAATTTTGTAAAGATGTGTATCCTATAGGATACTCCAGGTCCGAAGAGGATGCTGGCAATGTTGGCTTCATTTCAATCATTTCATTGGCATTCATACTGACGTAACTGACATAACATTTAACAGGTGTCATTAAATTGGTAAGTGTCTCTTAGTGTAAAACGTGCATTAGGGATGTTATGCAAGGGCGTGGTTCTAAATATTTTATGGTGAATTCTGTTCAAATGTGTGTTAATTAGTGGATAGTTGATTCTAAACTTTGTAATTCTCAATTTTTTGTAGTATCAGACTTTGACAGCAGTTGCTAAAAATGGGAAAAGTAAAGATTTGTCTTCGGGGATAATTTCAGAAACCACTGCATTGTTGAAGAATTCCCACAATTCACAAAGACAGATTGCTATTCTTATAAATACATCCACTATTACTATAAGCAGAATAAAACCTAAACTTCATAAAAACGCTGGCATAGTCTGTCATGGAGCTGGAGGAATGAAAATCGTGTGTGCCGACTCACCACTATCCCTCGAGATGAATGAAAAATCCGTTCCCTTTTATTAAAAACAGATGAAAGTGCCAAAAGAATTGACATGAATCATAAATTAAGCTGGCATGGCTATTTCTATAAAACAACAAGCCGCAGTGTTACAGAATTTGGGTGTGAATGCTGCAGACCAGCCAACAAACGCAACTGACTTCAGCTATGAAATTGGAGCGTTTCTTCTGGATCAAACAAGGACGACACATGACCGCGAAAGACTGGGAAATGTGAATTGAGTAGTTTTCCATTTTCTGTTCTGCGTACTATACGTATTTTAATTCTTTACAATGCCACTCTGAACTAAATGTGAAAATTTTAAGATTTATTTCACTGACGAGTTTCACATTGAAATAATGATGGACACGTCTACATTTGTTTGGCACAGAAAAGTAGAAAAATGTCAACCGGACTGTATTGCAGAAACAGTCAATCACTCACTTAAGGTAATGGTGTGATCTGTAATCAGTGTAAGTGGTACAGGCCGTCTTTACAGTGTGGATGGCATGATGAATCATGTTCAGTGTAAAAAAGTATTGCAAGGAAGGTTTATCCCTGAACTAAAAAAATGATTTCCCGATACCTCCAAATGCATTTTCATGCATGACTCGGCGCGCCATTTCATAAAGCGAAGACAATAACGGAATTTTTAACTAAGGAGAAAGTAAATGTTTTGTCATGGCCGAGCAATTATCCGGATTTAAACCCGATAGCGAACGCTTGAGAGCTTCTAAAGCGAAAGGTATCAAAAGGAAACACTAAAAGCAGAAGAAATTTGACAGAAGTCTTTTTTAAGGTTTTTCACCATGATGAGGAACGACAGAAAGTCTACAAACATGTATACAGAGCATGCCAAAAAGAGAACAGGCTGTTATCGACATTAAGACATGTTCGACGAAATATTGAAAATATTGTCTGGAAACACTTGCGGTAAGTTTTCTTTCAAAATAAATTTATATTTTATGAACGAAAGTTGGTTTTTATTTTAAACCATGTGCATTATATCCAAATATACCTAAAATAGATTAACAATCGACCAGTAAACAAACATACATAGCTTTAAGTTCATCCCAATGTAAATTTTAGGCATGCAACTAATAATTTGACTACCCACTGTAAATTACTGAATTGAAATAATTACTAAATGTACCATGTTGTTTAAGATTGCTAATGGATATAATGGGTGTTTTTTTTTTATCTTATCTATCTCGTAATTAAGTAAACAATTTTTATAGTAAACGATTTTTATATTTATTAGTAACAAGTTTATGTACGCACAAATTATAATTTGTAAATCTATTTATTACGGTAAAAATTAAGGTTTAAAAGGTAAATCACTTCTTTTATAAAAAATATCAGTTTTTATGATATTTTGTTTATTGAGCGTTACATTAAAGTCGAGAAATTTTACTTCATTATTAAACATATAAATTTGACTTAATGTAAGTTGCTATATACAGCACGTAATAGAAAAGGGTAAATTCTAGTTGTTTTTTTTAATCAATCACTGAATAGTTGAACGTTATAACTGTCATTACAGGAAACTGCAGTACATGTCTTTTACTGTTTTAGCAACAATATAAATATTGTTTTGAATCCCATTTGCTTTAGACTTGCCATAAGAGCCTCCCACTGATATTTAGTGGCTATTATTTTCGTTCTTTGAAAAATCCATTTTATTAACAATTATAAAGCCTTCTGAGAATGCAATGAAAAATATAAATACAATTGATTTTACGGTATATTACTGGCACTCCAGCTGCCAGTATTATACATACAGTACCATTAACAATCATAAACCCTGAAGAAATAATAGTACACAATCTTATAAATATATAAGCAGTAATATATCGTTTATTAGTGTTTAACGGTATATTACCTCTTATTTTACGGTATATTATTGTGGATTTTACTGTGTAATACTGGCTACGTAGGTGTCACTATTATATCGTAAAACCAGCATGTTTTTTCGAGTGGAAGATTTGTTAGTTTAAATGTATTTTTAATAAGTTCTTTATTAAGGTTGTTCTTAATAGTATGTTATCTATACGACCATAAAAATTCCGAGTAAAATATACGATTTCGTTTAAGATGCAATATACCTTCTTGTAGATTCCTCTTAATATTTCTTTATAAAGTATTTTATTTAAACAGTATATTTTGCATATCGCTGCACATGACGGAAAAGGAGTTTGATCATGTAATAAAGAAGTGGAAAAGGAAAATAAATTTTTACTAAGCTTTTGTTATTTCTTGGCACAAAAATTTGCTTCGTGTGATTATTTTATTATTTCTACTTAAAGGGGGCAAAATATAATTTTAAAATGAAAGTTTTCAAATGATTAGTTTTAATTCTGGTGAAACGTCTGCGTAAATGCACCTTTTAATAAGATAGTTTGTAAATATCGATGTTTGTTTTTATTTAATTTCAATGTTTAAAATTGTTCACTATTTCAAAATCTCGAACATAAATCTTAATGCGAAAACTCTTTCCTTCATGAAATTTGAATATATATATTTTTATGTTTTGATATCGAAATATATGAAATCCTAAGTAAAAAAATTACAAATGCTGAAAACCGCTTTACTTTTTTTACATATAACATTATTATCAACAACCATACAAATCGCTAGTAATAGAAAGGTATACAGAAATGTTACATAGAAATAACTATTCAAAGTATTTTGCAATTGTATAAAATACTTGTTATATACATTGCAACTTAATGGTTAACTTTATAAAAGGTTTACCACAAATGTAATTACGAACTAAAGTGGATTGCAAATATTGATGTAAGGAATTGAAAGGTTCCGTCATTTTAGTTTTTTCACTTTCACTTTAACAGGGAAGGTTCTGTCAATACAGCTCAAATATAACTTAAATAATTTGTAACAAATGTAAATTTTGTTCTGTTGACTTTTAAAAGAAATGACTTATGAAATAAGTAATAGTTTTTTTAATTAAATTTATATTATTTTTCATTGCTGATATCATAGAGGTAATTAAAATTAGTATAAATAAAAACTTCTTTCTGTAAAATTATATGAAAAAATAGATTTACACTATAATTTAAAAATCCAATGACATTAAATGTTTAACTGTGCGCTAAAGAAGTTTCTAAAAAGAATTATCTATTAATGAATTTTCAATATTATTGTATACTAGCTAATTCGCCCGGCGTTGTCATTGCTAATGATAATATTCTTAAATGAATCATAAATTTGTATGATTTTATATCTGCTGAGCAAGCACTGCTCAAATGATTTATCAAACAGATATAATGTACTCGAAAAATTAAAAGTGTTAATTAATATGTACATTCATTAATGCATCGAATTAAAGGGAAATTAGATATTGGTATTCGTCGTTAAAAAATACGCATAGGTATGTTAATTTCAAATCGAAAAAAGAAATATTAAATTAAAAAAAAAAGCAATTTAACAAGTTACAACGATTATTTGGAAAATGATTTTCTCAAAGACTAAAATTTAAGACATAAAAAATCGCATGGATCATGCATTACGTACGCCATGAATTAAACATTAATAGTGTTAATACACGTAAAAATACTAAGCGACAAAAATCGCCTACGACTCGTACGTATTATCCACCTGAAACTTATGTATTATCCAAGCATTATTCCAGGTTGTCAGATTTCCAAGAAATCTGACAACCAATTTTAAAGGAAATTTCATTCTTAAACTTCTAAACATCCCACAATATTACTTTTTACACCGTCGTATTGATAAAAAAATTTACTTTTAAATGCAATTTGTTTGAAAGTTGTATCTCAATTTGTTTCTGAGTTATTAAATTTTTTATTAGTTTTTATTACTTTTTGGTCATAATGGCAACAGAAGGTATAGATCTCTGTTGAAAGTAAAGGGAAATACGGGTTAGTGTATAGACCAATCAGAAAACGAATAAATTGCGGATTAAACCAATAATAACCTTCATATATGCTTTTGAATTCCTACCCTGACGAGAACAATAACCATTTTCCTAAATGGTTAAAAATGTATAACATCCTTTAAATAATCTCGTGTACTTTGACATGCGGTAAACCGGCGAACTACAAATTCTGGTAAACCATACCCATCTTAAAGAAGAAATTGAGAAAGAATTTTCTTTGCAGCCCGATTAAAATCCATGCTTTTACTTTCTGCAAACCTCTATCCCCGATGCGATTTCAAGGGGAGCGTATTGATTGGATCATCATTGGCGACCCTGGCTGCAGGGTCCAATTCTAGTCAGTTTGTGGTATAGTTTTACGTACTCTTGAATAGTTTATTTTTTACGAATGAAGAACGCGAAATAGTATTTTAATTTATGAAAAAGGATTTCTACTTCTTCGGATCCTTTGAAGTCAGCAAATATACTACTTTTTTTTTCATCCAGTTATAAACACAGCCGCTTGCTGTGAACTGATCAATGTAATATAACCTAGAAACAAAATGTGCAGTATTGATACACATGCAAATGTGAGAAATGAATTTTAAGAAAGTAGATAAAAATTGTACAAATATTAACTACTTGCTGGAGTAGTGTTTTCGCAACGGTAAAAATAAATTTAAATTAACAAAGAGGATTCCACTATTCAATTTAAAAAATTGCCTTTATTAATTACATAAAGTTTGAACATTAAATAAAGCGAAGACTGTCTTTCAATATTTGTGTTGGCAAGCATACAGAAGATTAAGCCCCCCTATCTTACAGTTTCGGCAGTTAATGTGTTAGTCCCTTCGCATGTAAATACTTGTTTGGTATGTATTAAAAAAATTCGTCTACCTACAAATGTCCAAATATTTCGTATTAAAAGCAAATTATAATACATTGAAGATAATTTTGGATTTCACTCGGCAATATATTGTTGCTCTTAAAATGTTAAAAAACCAAAAGGTTCTAAGTATAAATTTAAATAAAATTATCCTCTGTAACTAACTGTATCATTTAGAATTAGAATCAGAACTGCGATCAAACTATGACCATAATTAAAGTCATCGTGACCAAGATGCAGCATTGTTGATGTTTCGTAACCTGAAATAACCAAAACACTATGACAGACATATACCTATCTGCGATAATTTCAAATGGCGAAACGATTGGTGTCGATAACGTCACATTATAATCACCAAATGACGTTCATGTGAAGGTCGCTGTGTATATAATTAAAAAAGTCTCAGTTCAGTCACAATTCGAGTGTGTCACTGGATTAAATGGGACGTCATTATCAGTAGATGTTGATAGTCTCTGCTAATATAGTTAATTAAACTCGTGTATATTTATTTCCCAAAAATTCTCTCTCTCTTAAAAACAAAAATTAACACAAAATTCTGACCATATTATTGTAAGAATAAAGTTAGATTACGGCTATTATAAAAAACATCGAATGGTTGGACATCTTGCTGCAAATTTTTAACAGTGTATAACGTAATTTGTGCAGCTTGAGTTCTAGTATACGTCTTTAATACGTCTTTAACGACAATTTTATCTAACCATTTATCTACTGACGGTACTTATGAGTATCATTAAACTGACTTGTCATAAAATTTATTTAATACATCGATTAGTAGTAATACTGTATAGAATGAGTTATAGATACATTACTTTATGTTATTCCAAAAGCATTATTGGTTACACAAAACAAAAATATTTTTAAAATGATGATTTTTTTTTTCAGATTTCTTGGCGTTAGAGGGGAGGAGAAATGTTTCAATTCTATATATCTGTTGTAATTATCTATTAACCTATTAATTATATTTTAAAATTTCCTAATTCTACAAAATACTAAGTAAAATATTTAAAATAAAATATTTAAGTGGGGTTATAAATATTGCACAAAATCTCTCTAAATTCAAATTTAATGAATCCTTCTAAATACTTCAATACTTCTAAAATCCTTCTAAAATTTAATAAATGATTATATAAATCTTATAATGTATTTTAAAAAATTCACGAAAAATGCTTTAGAAGATAAAATTTTCATGAATTCATAATTCGGTATATAAAGGGTTAGTATTACTAGTGCCATGTATCTCCATAATTATTAAAAACGTATCATTACAAACACTCTATACAGTTTATGTAGTAAATTTATACTTCGTATTTGTTAATTTTGAGAATATCAACGCTTTAAAAATGTCAATAAAGAGAGGATGATATATTCTAACAAAAATACGAATAAAGAAGCTATATTCTGGAATAGAAAGAACAAGCAAATTTAATACAGAACATTACTTAATCCAAAACAAATATTGTATTAGAACTTAAAAATTAAGATAAATTTCTTAATTTAAAGGATCTATTGGTTAATGAAATTTACTCTAAGACATATTTAAGATTAAAAAATAAACAATACAAATTAACCTAATTTATTCTAATTATACATATTAAGCTCCGATGATTAGCAGTTGAAAAATTTCTTCAAGTTCAAAAATAGTACAAACATCCTAATAGAAAAATCAGAATATTTTTTGTATTATTTAAAGCGGCATTGAAATTTGAAAATTTTCAATAAAATGTTACAATGTATTTCTGAAAATCAAAATAGCCCAGTGTTATGAGCAAGTAAATATTTATCAACACACCAGAAGTAGAATGTAAAATGTGTGGAACATTCTTCGCAAGAAGTTGAAAGGTTGGGGGAAAATACTACTTATTCGAAACAGCTACTGAGCGCCTAAGATAAGGTTAATACTAAATTTATGGTCTTTAGAAAATGTTTAATTTTATTAAGACAAATTAGAATACTTTGTAGGAATTAACAGGTTTTTGTATTTAACACGTTCACGCCGGCGCGGTGGGTCACACTCGACTGTCTCGTAGCTGCCAAGTCTCCGGCTTTTTAAATACCAGTATTTTAATACAGAAAATGTTGTTTTATTTAATTAGAACAATTGGGCGATTTAAAGGAACAACATTTTCTCTAAAATAATAGTGGTGTGCAAAAAGCCGGAGACGTGACAACTCTGAGACAGTCGAGAGTGACCTACCGCGCCGGCGTGAACGTATTAAGAAACAGACAATTTCTGTGCATAAAAGCATAATTTCTACTTTTATATGTTCGACTTTTATTGTCTGAGCGAAGCGAAGGCTAATACTCAGCGAAATATTACTGTCCGGACACTTTACTACTACGATGGATATTAACGCCATGTCCTACTAAAAAAAAGCCTAATAAAAACCTTTCGTCAAGCATAACTCAAAAAATATTTGTCGGATTTCGTTTCTGATTACACCAGAATGTACCTATGAGGGTCGCCTACTGAATGCACCTACTATGAAAAATAAATTCCAAACCGTTTAAAAATTATATAGAAAAAACTCTTAAAAAAGCACAATTTATCTGCATACGTCACAGAAATTTGGTGTGCGTCACTTTCACCGGTTGATGTTTTCGTAGACAACTGGTCTGAAAACATGGAGCAAATAAAAAAAAATACGCACGCAGTAATATTGAATAGATCATTTTCAACCACGTGATCACAAACCTTGCAACAACCCGTGGCAACCAGTTTTGGTGGGCAAACAAATAATAATACAGTATTCCGTACCACGGTAACCGTTTTTAGCCTGTTGTATAAAATCTGGCATGTTGTATGACATACAATTGTGGATGATTAAAACAAAAGACATGAGTGTTTATTGATGTGGGAGATTATCTTTCTCTCGATGTCTGTCTATCATACAGCATGCAATTTTCTTGTAAAGGATGATATTATTATGCAGTAAAACCTCCATAACGGACACACCCGATTAGTGGACACCTCTATTTAGCGGGCATTTTTTCGATTACCAACCCTTAAATAACTGTACATTTTTTACTCTCAGTAGCGGACACCTCCAAATAGAGGACAAATATAACATCTCATTTTCTTTGCTTCCACATGTTATTATTAAATCTATGTTCTCAGTAATATCGCTCAGACTAATCCCTCTGAGGGAAGTCCTAGTTAATTTAATGTTTTGAAGTAATATTATTTATAAGGTGGGTGAACCAAAGTTGACCATAGTTAAGCTTTGAGGATTTTTTATAATTTTCTGGTTAGGTGTATGTGGTTGATTTTTTTTTTTTGTTTTTTTTTTTTTTGTAAAATTTTGCATTTATATCTAACACACATCAAGTATATTTTTCTTTTCGCAAGTAACTGAAAATTTGGGGGGAAATGCGCTTCACTCAAAACAGCTAATACGCGCCTAAGATAAGGTTAATTCTAAATTTATGGTCTTTACAAAATGTTGAATATTATTAAGACAGATTAGAATACTTTGGAAGAATTAACAGGCTTTTGTTTTTAGAAACAAAATACATCGGTGCATAAAAGCTTAATTTCTACGTTTTTAAGTTTGAATTTTATTAACTTAATGTTTTGAAGTAATATTATTTATATACTAATTTTTATTTAAAATTTGTTGATTTATTTATAAGAAAAAAAAAGGCATGTAAAAACTAATTACATATAGAAAATATTAAAAACATATTACGAAACTGAATATTTTTATCTAACTTAAGGGGTGTCATAGCTTTAAAATCTACAGACAGACACATAGACAGAGATTATGAAAAAAAATGCTTTTCGGAATCTTTGACCCCTAAAACATGCAAATCCGTCGAAAACCGGAATTAGAAAATTTTCACGAATCCAATATTTTCTTTTGGTAATGATAGAGAGAAAGTAAAAAATAGTTACACAGAATAGCAGTATTTTATATTATTTAGGCTTCATATCTCTTTGAACTTTTCTAATATACCCATTCATACTTTTCTAGTATATACAGCTATACCCAATCCTACGTTGCATAGTTTTTTACAAAATCTTATTATTATTTTAGCAAAGAGTTTTTATAGTTAACAATTCATATATTTAATGTATGGAAGCCTTTGAGCGCGAGTAATACTCGCACTTGACCGTTTATTTAATCATATTTTTTTTTTTTTTTTTTTGCCATTTTTTTTTTGCCATTTTTTAAAATTAATTGAATTTTTAAAATAGTTTCTGCCAAAAAAATTATATATCATTAATTCATTCTATAAAGTATTGTTTAAAATTCATTTTAGCATGTGTTTTTAGGTGCTTTCGTAATTATATAAATACGTAGCACCTATAGTCGTCGTTCAGTCCGTCCGTCTGTCCGTCTGTCCGCATGTAACAGAGCAAAAACTACCCAACCGAATAGTCTGAAATTTCAAATATGTGATTGTTGCAAAATTTTGTCGAGCCATTTCAAATTTTATGAAAATCGGATGTATACTTTAATTACAGGGACAGTCAAAAGTTTTTCTTTACATTACGGCCAATGGGAAAAATTATTGCAAGTGGATTTTAATGATATTAGAGCCTTCCGAGTGATCTGAAATTTTAAAGATATAATTGTTGCAAAATGTTGTCGAGCCATTTCAAATTTTAGGAAAATCGGACGTATAGTTTAATTACAGGGACAGTCAAAAGTTTTTCTTTACATTACGGCCAATGGGAAAAATTATTGCAAGTGGATTTTAATGGTATTAGAGCCTTCCGAATGATCTGAAATTTTAAAGATATAATTGTTGCAAAATTTTGTCGAGCCATTTCAAATTTTAGGAAAATCGGATGTATAGTTTAATTACAGGGACAGCCAAAAGTTTTTCTTTACATTACGGCCAATGGGAAAAATTATTGCAAGTGCATTTTAATGATATTACAGCCTTCCGAATGGTATGAAATTTTAAAGATATAATAGTTGCAAAATTTTGTTGAGCTATTTCAAATTTTAGGAAAATCGGATGTATAGTTTAATTACAGGGACAGTCAAAAGTGTTCCGAAAAAATTATTGGAAGTGCATTTTAATGATGTATCAGACTAATGCGCGTTATGAAGTGCAAAAAATTATACATTCAGTACAATATGGGGTGCAAAAAATAATTTTAAAACTAGTTATAGTACGAACGCACCTCATTTGCCACGTTTGACGAGCAATTTCCAACTTGTTATTTAATACATCTATTCTATATTACGTTATCTGCAAATTGTGACAGACGATGTGATTTTTTTTTTACAATATTTATTAAGCTGTATGTTTTATTACATTATATTGTAATTGTTTATATTTAGATTTTATAAGGCTTTATATAAGGCTTAAATATATTACAGGGTTTTATATAATTTCAATAAGTATTTTAAAAGTTATGAGACATAGAAACCACATCACTGTTGCACTGGCGACCGAAATTTTTAAAGGTAAGAGACACCTTAATTAAGTGACTTAGAATAAAAACAAACTAATTGATACAGTGAATGTCTTTCTCATAGTTAGAAAATACAGTAGCGCTCAAAAGTATTTTGACAACCTTATATTCTCTCTTATTTTATTTAATATAAAAAATGTAAAAGAAAATGTATTCCCTATAATTGATAACACTATGACTGCAGTTATTCAAATATATCAAGTTTGAACTTGTTTGTTTATACTCGGCGTCACCGAAGAAATATGACTCTTCCTTAGCTCAAAAGTATTTTGACAATTAGTTTGCATTTAATTGTTGAAGGTGTCAGTGGCGCTATAGCTTCGATTAGTGGTTATATCGAATTATTGCGATTATTTTTATATGCCGAAATGTAAAAAATATTGAAGTGATTCTAGAAAAGCCGCTGTAAATGCAGTTTAGAAAGGTAGACTGGAAGCAGAAATAGCTCGTTCTTTTAACGGGTCTCGGCGACTTCTTATTACATGGAATAAAGTTTTTAATAAACAGAAATACATCGAAAATAAGCCTCAAAGTAGCCATCCGAAAAAAAAACAATTTGCAATGTTAACTGTATTCTAAAAATGATATCTACAAGTGATTGTCGTAAGTCTGCTGTAATAATAAAAAATGAATTGAAAGAAAATTACGGCATAGAAATTCATGTTTCATCAGTCAAACGACGCCTAAATCTCTACGGTTTACATGGCAGAAGACCAGCAAAAACACATTTGTTATCTACAAAGAATAGGAAGGCTAGAGTCGCATTTGTAAAACGGCAAAACCCTTTCAGGGGCAAAGCAATTCATTGCTAAAGTATTGAAATTAATGATTGACACCGGAATTTTGGTAAAAAAAATTTCGGTTTATCATGTGTGTGAAATATAGCTTTTTCTTATTTACAAATAAATTTGTTTTCAAATTCCGGCGTCAGTCATTAAATTCATTACTTTAACAATAGAATTGCTTTGCCCCTGAAAGGGTTATGCCGTTTTACAAATGCGACTCTAGCCTTGCTATTCTTAGTAGATAACAAACGTGTTTTTGCTGGTCTTCTGCCATGCAAACCATAGAGGTTTAGGCGTCGTTTGACTTATAAAACGTGTATGTCTATGCCGTAATTTTCTTTCAATTCATTTTTTATTATTACAGCAGACTTACGACAATCACTTGTAGATATCATTTTTAGAATACAGTCAACATTGCAAGCTGTTTTTTTTTTCGGATGTCCACTTTGAGGCTTATTTTCGATGTAATTCTGTTTATTAAAAACTTTATTCCATGCAATAACAAGTTGACGAGACCCGTTAAAAGAACGAGCTAATTCTGCTTGCAGTCTACCTTTCTTAAGTGCATTTACAGCGGCTTTTCTAAAATCATTTCAATATTTTTTGCATTTCGGCATTTAAAAATAATCACAATAAGTCGATATAACAACTAATCAAAGCTATAGCGCCACTGACACCTTCAACAATTAAATGCAAACTAATTGTCAAAATACTTTTGAGCTAAGGAGGAGTCATATTTCTTCGGTGGCGCCGAATGTAAACAAACAAGTTGAAACTTTATACATTTGAATAACTGCAGTCATAGTGTTCTCAATTATAGGGAATAAATTGTCTTTTACATTTTTATATTAAATAAAATAAGAGAGAATATAATGTTGTCAAAATACTTTTGAGCGCTACTGTATTATTAAGTTTCCTAAAAATTAATCTTTTTTCTATTATAGAAGGGTTCCAAAACCCTTATAAATCGATGTGATAAATAGATTTTAAACACAAGGTTATTGTTTTATTAAGTAAACACACACAAAACAATTATTTAATGATCTGTTTTAATGATAAATCTAATTTAAAATTAATTTTTTCATGAATTTTATTTTCATGACTATGAAACACATAATGTTATATCATGCAATGTGGATTGTCGTTTGTTGTAAAACAATGTTTATTCCCTTTAAAGAGGCATAAAGTTTTTTATAAATAAGTTTTTTAGGGATATGATGAATTATTTCGGTAATAAAGTGCCCTGACCGGTAACAAACCCTGAGAGACTGAGTTCAAGTTTAGCGAAGTAGTTAGAAAATGCACGTTAAACGTGGCAAATGACGTGTATCAGTACTATAACTAGTTATATAAATACTTTTTGCATGGCATATTGTACTGAATGTACATTTTAGTGCATATCAATTTCAGTCTGTTCGAAAAGCTCTAACATCATTAAAATGAACTTGAAATAATCCTTTCCATTGGCCGTAATGCAACGGAAAAATTTTGACTGTCCCTGTAATTAAACTACCCACTCGATTTTCATAAAATTTGAAGTAACTCGGCAAAATTTTGGAACAATTATATATTTAAAATTTCAGTCTATTCGGTAGGTAGTTTTTGCTCTGTTATATGCAGGTAGACGGACAGACAGATAGACAGACCGAACGAAGACTATAGGTGCTACGTATTTATATAATTAAAAACGCATCTAAAAAGCTGCCTCGGAAATGTTTTTAAATTAAATATGCGTTCCGAAGAGGTGAAGCTTAAAAAGTTATAAATTTAAAGCTAATGTGGCTGGATTTGAAATATTTCTGAATGTTTGTAATATTTAAAATTATGAATTTTCCATTTTCAGTAGTCTCTCAAACAACGTAGTAGAAAAATTGACCACAGTATCGCATTCAAAAGTATGATTTATCTTGAAATTAATTGAAAAGATGGCTATAATAACTAATTAGGGAAAAGTGAGGACACTTTTTTTTTTTTTTTAAATGTGGCTATACTTGGGGAAAAAAAAATTCTGGGAAACATGTTAACAAGACAAACGAAAATAAAACGAACATTACACTTTAGAACAAGATTAGTTTAGATTATTAAAAATCATTAAAAAACTTTTTTTTTTCGTTGTTGTTCCTGCAATTTTTTCTTTAGCCCTAATATATATATTAAGACAAAATGCACTGCTAATGAAGAGTGGGAATTTTTTCAATACTTAAAATTACTGAAATAAAAGTTATACCTGTGAAATCACAAAAATACATAATAATTAATGTACTAAAAAGGTAAATTTATATTATAAAGCATCTATTTTACACTAAACGATATAATATATAAATCTAAATAGCAAGGCGCCTTGATTCAATTACAAGATACACAATATGAACTTTAATCCCTTTCCTGTGGAATATATTTGAAAGCAACGTGCCAAAACTGGGGAAAAAATTCTTTTTTATTTTGTTCTGAACTGCAAAATTACAAAAATTCCCACAAATGGCACGAAACTGCAGAATTTTTCGCGGAAAGGTATCGCCATCTATTGAGAAAATAGTAATTAAATATTATGCCTTGAACGAACTGAGTTCCGGCTTTATGGAATTGAAACACGATTTTTTTCTTGTCCTGCCGGGCATTCCAGGTTTGGCGCATTTGACCCGAAAAGAGTTCAGGCATCACAGGCGAGAGGTTAAAAAACTTACCGATTTACTTAACCCTTTCCGGCGCTGAGTAATTATGTTTATAAACTAATGAAATAATGGACTGACACCAGAATTTATAAACGAATTCATTAGAAAATACGACTTGTTTATTTTCACGTATATTACAAATGGAAAATTTTAACTAAATATTCTTGGTGCCAATTGTCAGTTTTGGAATTAAAGTTAGATGTCCTTTTTTAAGGACACCGCCCTCGAAAGGTTAATAAAATAATAAAAAAATAATAAAATACATGTTACAAGTTAAAAACATACATTATAGGGGAGATGGGGGCACATGTGAACAAGGGGCAGATGTGAACATCGCAATTTTTCAATAGTTATTATAAGATTTTTAATTTGAAAAAAAATACTAAAGATGACAGCACCTGTAGACATATTGTAAAAATTCTTTGAAGCTTTTTTATATTTTGTTTGTCCTCTGTTGCCAAAACACTGTTTTTAGATCTCAAAAGTAAAATCTTTGTTCCAAGTTGATAAGCGTATAACTTTATTTATTTATTCATTAATTTGAATTTGAGAGTTTTAAAATATATTATGAATACTATCAAATATTTTTGATGACGGTCTTTTTCTTCTAAAATTGAGAAATGTTAATGAGTTATCAATTTAAAAGAAGCAGAAATGTGGGGCACCTGTGAACAGACAAGTTGGGGCAGATATGAACAGCACATAAGTGCCCCAATAATCATTCTGTGATTCTGTTCCTTTCAGTTAACTTAATGATAAATAATATCAGTTCCATAATCTATATTTTTCCTAAAATAGAAGATATTTTCCTCACACGAAGTTTATTTTGCATTGAAACTTCATCAAACACATATTTCAGCAAATACATAAAGAGCAACAAGCTCGTTTACATTCAATTGTACTTTAAATAAATTTAATGTTTTCTAAAATGCAATAAGTGTTGTATATTATTTTACTAAACAGTTTACAAAAATATTTTTTCTGCATTTTTAATATAAAAGTATTACCTTGAACAACTTTGCAAATTTTTTTATTACATTTGTTCTAAACTTTCAGTGATGGCTTACTTCCATATCTAAAACAGTTGTGTATATGATGCTTTGAATGGAGATAGATATGACTAATATTTTAAGAAAGTAATTTTTTTAAACTGATAACTACCGTAAAATCCCTATTGTAACGCCACCATCTTTCAAAAACAAAAGGAGAGGTGTGGGGGGGGGGGGGGTTATTGTCGAGATTTTTTTTTAAATCATTAAAAATCCCTCCTTTATCTATAATTTAGAAGTAAATAAGGCAAATACAGCAGTGGGGATCTTTCGTATTTCGGCAGATTTGAGATAAATAGTATGTAAACACCCCTTCTCTAAAATTTTTCCCAAACAAAACCCCCTAAGTTTTAATTTCTTTTTTAAAATTGCTTCTTTATTTATTTCTTTTTCAGCAATACTTAGTGAATCATCTAAGCCTCCACCCACAAAATCTACTTATTTTCATTTTATAATCTTTTGCTTAAACATATCACCCAGAAAATAGAGAAATATATCTATATCTATATCTATCTATCTATATATATATATATATATTCACAATATTGCTGTTTTTGATGATGGTCGGTAATGTTTAATTAATGGTTATATATATATATATTTCTTTATGATGAATTTCACAGGTACTTAACTAATGATTACGATGACAAATGAATAACAGAATAAAAAGCATGTCAAAGGATATTTTTTCCTTGTGTTCACAACTACCCCGCTGATGGGGCACATGTGAACAATTTTTCGAATTTATAAAACTATTGAAAAGTATAAGAAGAACTATATAGGTGGTTTTAAAAAAATTACCATGTATAAAAATTTAGTAGGTTTTGTTTATAGAAATTAATCCAGTCATGAGAAAAAGCTATATTTATGCGAACTGTTCACATGTACCCTCATCTCCCCTATCTAAAATTTCGGCCTGCAATTCCTGCGGCCATCGTCAGAGAATATTTTTATTATTAATTGCTGCTCCCTTCATACAAATATTTCACTTCGGTTGAAATGGGAGAGTCAATAATATTAGGTTGTGCAAAAAGTTCTGGGAAATTAAAAAATATATATTTACAATAATTTCTAACGTATATAGGATTACTAGTGGTGCAGTCCTCTATCCGATTATGGCCTCTTTCGATCAGTGCAATACTTTTTCCGGGGCCATCGAATTGAATCCTTTAATGAAGTTGAAGAAGCATGTCATGAGGTTTCCGAACCCAACGACCCGCCATGGTAATTCCAGCTAATCCGAAATCTGGTAGAACGACGACAAACAGTCGTGGACTATGATGGTCTCTACTTTGAAGAATAGTCCTTGTTGCTTTTGTTATTAATTTGCGCATAAAACACAACTTTCAGAAAATTTTCAGAACGTTTTGCTCAACCTAGTATTATAAGGGTAGTTGAAAGTAGAAGTAGCAGTGCATTGGATTGAAGTTATCTCGAGAAAAATATTTAACTGCAGTTCCATTTATTTCAATACATAGCTTTGTTTCAAATGTCCCTTTCCTTTACTGCTACTTATTATTATTTTAAATTAATTACTACTGTTTAGCTACGCGTTTAAAAATGAAATCTGTGCTACTTCTACTTTCAAGTATCCTAATAATATTATTGAATTTCCCATTTCAACGAAGTGACATATTTGTATGAAAGACACAACAATTAATTATAAAAATATTTACTGACGATAGCCGCACGAATTGCAGGTCGAAAGTATTAAGAAAGTTGAAATAAAACGTATATTTTTAACTTTTAATATCTATTTTATATTCTTTGTCGTCACTTAAGTAAAAAGGCGATCTTTTTGTTCGTATTATATAGCTATTTATATAGCTTTTTGCTCAAAGTTCATATTGTATATTTTGTGACCTTAATTTTCTTTTTATATTAAGAATTTTGAATGTCATTGTCGGAGTTTCCTGTTAGTCCGCACAACTTTGAAGAAATTCCGTTCTATTTATATGCTGCCACCACCGATATGATTACGTGATATCGGTCACGCACTGAGATGATTGTTTAAATGAAAACCAATGCTTTCAATTAACTAATTTAACAATTTATTTACACACTAATTACACAACACAAAACACTATTTACACTTAAACTCAGATGTATGTGATCCGGTCAACATTAAATTCAATACAGTAAATGCTGGCTGTGTACTGTTAAAACTACGTTATCTCACTCTCACTCTATACACGTTAAATAAACTTTACCGGAGATCTCTCCCAACAAATGGGCTCTAAGCCTAAGCTCTCCGAGCCTCTCTCAACCTCTCGCTCTCTCTCAGAGCTATCCAAGGAACTACCCTTCCGCTTGGCAATCCAGCCTTCAACTGACTGTCCCAGCAGCAGAGCCTGCCTTTAGCAACATTCTGCCTTTACTCAACGTAACCCCCTAGGGGTTTTCTACCTGGCTCGCATTCCAAGCTCTTTTCTTCGTTCGTGGAATGTCTTTGTCTCCCCATCATCCACAGACATCTCAAAAGTAAGTGCAAACCCCTCTGCAACCATCTTTTTTCCCCTTCATTCCATCAGTACATTTTCACCGGATTAGATCCAGTTTTAGACAAGGAAAGAATGTTATTTTGAAATTCCAGTACACAGACCATACAATATATAATATATTGAGACAAAATAATATACAGAACCTGACAGTCATGATTATATCAAGTTTTTTTTTTTCATTGATTTAGTTCAACGTAGTTATTGTATTTAATACAGAGAATATCGAAAAAAAAAATTTCCTTTGTTTTGAAATATATCTTTACTACATCAAAATATTTTAATAGACTTCAATATAATAAGATGTTTACTAGCTTTTATCTCCAGGGGATTAAAGTTTCAAAATTTATTTTAAATGAAGGTTTTGAAAAGAGTACGCTAAATAATATGAAAGGTTTGAACCAGAGAATATTTAATATGGATATAGCTTCAGGTAATATTTTCAAATTTTCTATGCCAGAAACAGCAGTAAACTTTTAAAATGTCTGGAACAATGTACGTAATTAGCGTACCATTATTAAGAATTGTTATCATAAAGAAAATTACGATATAAAATAAAGAAAGTTTTCGATCACGAAGGTAAGTTATAAGTAATTTTAAGATTTTCATGTGGATTATATATTTTGCTACAATGGAAAATAATATTTACTGAACATTTATTTTCAATAGTATTCAATATAAATTTTAAAAGCTTGTTCTATTTGTGTGTATAGTTAAATTAAAAAAAAAAGAAAAAAGTAGTCACACCTCATACAGTTTAATCGCAAAATTTTCGATAAAGAACCAAAAATACCAATTCCATTGTAATATATGCATTTTTTAATTTTATATTTAAAAGAATAAGCTGAGGGATGTCGACTTTATAATAAATGCAGTAAACCCTAAAATGATATAATATAATAATACGAACACACAATTTTGACAGCATATTATTTTCTGTAAAGTTTACCTTTTTATACTAAACAATAACGCATTCTGTAAAATATCTTAGTCGTTATGCATCTTTAAAAAGTGGAATTCCAAATGTTAAATTCCTATTTACTTGTCGCAAAACATATTGCAAAGCTGGAAGTTTTTAAAACGTGCTTAAAAAACTACTTGGCGGGATGTGCTGTAATTGAAGATTCGCTTCTGAAAATCCATTCTGTTAAAATTTCATAATATTTGAAAATATGTACAACTTCCGAAAAATATATTAAATGTGACCCATGATATTTTAAAGACAGAAATCTGTTTCTAGAAGATTTGGAAATTTGGATTCTTGAAGTCAGCTTTAAACATAACAGACATTGCAACGTCTTTTACAACACAAATTGCAGTTTAAAACAAAATATTTTTTATATAATATCTGTAAAAGTTGCTACATAATATATTTTTTAAACATGAAAAATTTGTTTTTCCTTTCAAGAAACAATTGTTAGACATATTCAACAATATCATGAAACTGCTGTTAAAGATTTTTATTCTTCTTTAGAAAATACTATAAGAGATTTTTAAGCGTTTCACTAAACTATAACAATATATTTTTATCCAATATATTTTTATCCAAGAAACTATTCTTATACACTTTTATATATCTCAAGAAACTAATATTACAATTTTTTATCAATTTTCGGAAAATGTCACTACCTATTTTTATTCATTCCAAGAGCCTACTTCTGTCCTATAATGACGGGAATGTATCTATTTAATGAAACAATATACATAACTTTAAAAATATTAATTGCATTAAAAGCCTAGTAATTTCGAAATGTGTAATTTTCATCTTTCTTTAGTATACAATATTGCTGATAACTTTTACAGCAATTGTGAAAAGTGTGTTAATTTTCTTTAAAAAGTGTAATATATTCCCAAATAAATAATTATGATAATTTCAAAATATACATAATTTGTTGAAATATATTTGCCGTAAATAAGATATGTTAAATATAATAGAGAATTTTTTATGATATAATAAAAAGTTTAAAATTTAAATTCAGAAAATTCCATTAAGGTCAGTCTGCCTAAATGTGATGACCCCTAAATGCGACAATGTTCTTTTACATAAAATCTTAATGCAAGAATCTTAAATAAATGTTATATAATGAAGCACACGAACTTCAGAAACAAAACCCGAAACTTTTTTTGCATGTAAAACGGTTTCTTTAAAAGAAATTTCCCATTAAATACACATCGTTCATTTTACATCGCCCCCATGTTTCGTAATTTCGATAAAAATCCCCGAAAGTGGCTCACGGTTTTTATTTTTTAACTTTGAAGATCAAATAACCTTATAAACTTCAAGAGCTACGTTGTCCGTTTCAGTTACCTGACCAGTTGAACTAAAGGCGACCAGTTTCCGGTTTAGAATTTGAAGTGGACTACGGTTTTACGATTTAGGCGATTTGTTCAATTTAGGCGAGCTTGTTTTCAGCTTGTGCCTAATAGCGACATACATATTGTTGTAAATGCGGCGAAACATTTTGAAGATTAACGAAGAAGTTTATATGGGATTTTTTATATATTGTGTTAAAATGAGATTTAAATCAAATTTTATGTTTCATTAAGCTGTGTTGAGTCAGCAGAATTCTCCATTAATGTTTTTCTTTAACCAGGTGTTTAAATATGTGTTTAAGACGATCAAAAAGAAAAATACGCTTCTTTAAAATTTTTATAAAAAAAGGAAGAAACGCAGTGTCTATTTTAGTAACATAATATAGACATATGATTAACCTTTAACTGATGTTACCGGTCTCACAGACCGGTGCTTTTTTTCAATTTTCATAGTTTAACTACAAACACTACTGAAATTTTGCTTCGTTTAGAACATTAGTACTAACACCAGAGACTTTTGAATAGGTGAATGTTAATTATAACACTCCTGTACAAAATGTTTAGTACAAAAACAACATCCTATGAGTTAATCTCGGCTTTTATTCATCTTTCGATGGAGCGGTCTCACATACCGCTTCACACTAGTTATGTGACAATTTCTGTGACATCAGTTAAAGGTTAAGGAATTTGCAATAATTTTACATAATGGAAATTCTGGAAAATCTGGTATAGATTGAAAACAATTTATGTTTATTTTAATGCGGTTAAGTAAATTAATTTTACCAACATTATACCATTTGGTAGCTTAAATGCTGTCTCCGATTAAAACGTGATGCAGTTGAGTTATTCCGTGGTTTAGGAGTCATAATTTTTGTTAGCACTTTTATAAAATCTGATATTTTAATTCTATTTTCATTTTTTATTCGTTATAATCGACATTTTCTACATTTAAATTAGTAAATGATAAAAAATAAATAAACCATGTTTATCTAAATGAATATTTGTTTCCATGTACGTATTTTTAAGTACAGAAAATGATATTTTTTTTTGTGAAAGTGCAAGAAAAATGAAGAGGAGGAGGGGGGGGGTGCAACAGAATATCAGGCACAGAGATTCCCTTTGGCTTAATTAGAATTATTAGAAATATTGTACGATTTTATCTATTTCTAAGGCAGATATATTTATCATGTGACATTTTATAATAAAGTTATATGTAATAAATAATCTAGTTAAGAATGTTATAAATATCTTTTAAATATTCTTTTAACCCGTAAGCTCCACACTGTGAATTCGCACCGACCGAAATGTCGCCGTCTTTAATTAATTCGCATTTTTCATTCACAAAATAAGAATTTTGATAAAATCAAATATTTCATTTGGATTCCTTATTAAATTTCGTATATGGATCATGTAGTTATATTTCATTATCACCAGATTGTCAGCAAAATTATGCTAAGTTGAAGTTACGGAAATCCAAATCGCACTGGTGTATAAACTGTGGGTTAATATTGACGAGCGAATTTCGCGAATTTTAAACGATGTTTTCTGCGACAATCATTTAATTGTAGTTATGGTCATAGCTCCTTGGCAAAGAGGGATAAGATTTTTTTTTTATATTAGTAACGCATTTAATTATTTGAGTGTTATTTATATTAGGCATTATACGCAGCATTTAAATAACTTTTGCATATTAGCAGTGTAAAATTGACAAACAGCACGGTGCTACGCCGTGATAAACATTTCAAGAATAATATTGAAAAGTTTAAGTATAATAGCCTTGTACTTAAATTTTAGCACAGAAACAGTACCCTGCGAGTTAATAGAGACTTTCATTCATCATTTAATCAAGTGGTCTCGGAGACCGCTCACAGTAGTTATGCAATAATTCCTGTCACAGCAGTTAAGGGTTAATTAATTCAAAAAAATAATTGCAGTTAACCCTTAACGGCTGTTAGAGCTGCTTTTTAAAAATTTTCACAGTTTAACTTGTAATTTCCAGTTTAACTATTGATACAGCGAAATTTTGCTTCATTTGGAGCCTATTACTATTGTTTGAACTGTTTGAAAAATCGAAATTTTATTAGAAATAGTACAGAACAAACAGTTTAGTGCAAAAACAGCATTTCATGAGTTAATCGCGCATTTTATCCATCTTTCAATCGAATGGTTTTGCACGTTGTAATGTGGACATTTTCTGTCACAGCAGTTAATCGTTAAATGAAGTTATTCAGATGAATTGTCATGTATAAAGTGCATTATCACATTTATGAGTATGAACGTCTCATTTAGGTTTTAGCTGCCAAAAATGCGACAAAAATGACCCAAGTGCGACAATCCTATATTGTGGTTTTATACTACAGATAATTATTAAATTTCTACAAAAAAAGTTATTTTTGAGCTAAAGGTACAGTATTCAGTAATTTGTTGCTTAATAAAATATACATTTATATAATAAAATCCCAAATATACCCTAAATGCGACAAAACTACGGGGAATCGTGTCTCATTTAGGCAGACAGACCTTAAATAAAATATCAGATATATTTTAGATTAAATTGGTTTGAGTTAGATTCAAATTTGATTGTTCTCCTATTATGATTTAAATCTGAATCTGGAACGATAAATGAAATATTTGTTCCTTTTAGTAATGTAATGAGGTAATTTAATGACAGCTGGGGATATTGTTACAAATAAAAATACCTAAACATTCAAAACATCAATGATGTTTCGCAATGAATTCCAGTTTTGCAAACAAAATAGTGATTTTCTTTTCGCGCAAATTCTTTTATAATAAAGTATTTATTAAATTAAGCAAGTACCTTAAATATACCTGGCGAAAATAGAGATACAAAAATGACATTAATTGTTATGAATTTAAAATAAACTCAAAGCGAACATTTTCAAACTGACTTGTTAGACTTTAAAAAGAAACCTTGATGTTATCATGAATGACATTAAAATAAAATCAGCAGTGGAATCGGGTTGGATTAAACAAAAAAATGTAAAACACTTTTAAATTTCATTTCCAAAGAAAAGATCTATATCCACTTTATAGAAAACCTTGCAAATGTCGAAATGCCCAACTATTGCTTTAACGAACTATTTCTTTTAATCCTTTAGTTCATATCAAATGTGTTTAATCATCTATTTAAACTTTTATTTTGCTTAACACTTGAAAATAAAAATAAATCATCTAATGCTAAATTCATTGATGCTTTGTCATTTATCATTCATTTATAAAAATGTGCTTTTAATATGTATATAATGCTCATATAAATTTGTTACCATTGTAAGGAAATTAGATTTATAAATATATGTCTTTTAATATATAGAATAGCCATATAAATTTGTTATCCCTGTAAGGTTTTTCTTGTTATTTACTTAAAACGATAGGAATTTCTATATTTTATCAACCACTTCATTGAACTTTTAAGCTAATTACTTTAAATTCCCTACTCAATCCATACTCCCAAACAAAAAGGATCTTTAAGAAAAAATCTTTGAATTTTTATTACTTGATTATAAAAAATGCTGAAACTCTAACAAGCTGCTAGCCACCCTCTGGTGAGATAATACTTTTCCTGTATTTCCTTGAATCCTAGAACTATTCTTATGCTAGTAACAAATAAATTTCCGTTTCATGCTAGATGTATTGTCATTCATGTATTCTTTTATCTCATATATTATGTTATTAGGATACTAAAATATTTTCCTCTTTTATAAAGCCTTATATAACTGGCATCTTCTTTCGGAAAGCCTTTGATATACATACATATAAAAATATTCGAACTCGTTTGTTAACTACATTAGAAGAAAACAAGTTTTATTATTTTAAAAGTTGCTATCTCATTTAAAAAAATAACTTCTTCAGTTTTTATATGACTATTATTTTTATTTTTTAATGAGTAAATATATTTCATTGTCTTTTACTCACAATGAAAATGTAGATTATTCTAAATCACCTTAATCTTTCAAGAATATAATAAATGACATATATTTTGATATTTTCCAGAAAATTTATTCCTGAAAAAAAAATATAGTTTTTAAAGTAAAAATCTGGAAGGTACTTGTACCCAATATGGACACCCCTAATATCTTTAAAAGTAACAATTTTGATCAAGAGACGGCGCTACATTTCCCTGAAGAAAAGCAGTTGAAAAGATAATTAAGCCTGGAAAGTGCAAAAAAGCGCGCTGTTCGCTATTTGGAAGGAAACTTGTTGTTTCGTGGTGTGCTGATCGTAATTACAGGTAAGTTTAAATTCTTATTAGATATAGTAAAATTACTTTAAATATTAAAAAGTGAAGTGTTTTAGAAAGCTGATAAAACATATTTTCGATTGCTTTTACATATATTGGTTAAAAATGTTTTCTTTGTTTATTTATTACAAAATTTAGTAAAACTATGCCTGATTCCAATATGGACACCTTATGTCCACATTAGAAATACAGCAAGTGAAACTTCAGATTCACAAATTTGTAAAATTTCTGTTTAATGTCATCGGAACAATCCTCCAAGAAACCTCCTCCAAGAAAAAAATCCTCCAAAAAGACCTTGCAGAAAAATCAAAAGAAATGTCTCCTGAGTAGGGTATCTGTTGGCGAAATCGCAGGTACCAGCGAAATGACTTCCTCAACAAAGGAGAGCTGGTACTGCTTCTTATGCAGTATTGATGCTGTTGCAGACGTGCGACTATGCATCACTTGCGGCAGATATGTCCATGAGCACTGTATGGGGCTTACCGCCCATGATGAAGAAGTTTTTATTTGCCCATCCTGTGAGGCCTGAGTAATAACAGATGTAAATTCTGCAGACATATGCAATAAAGCTAAGAAAACCCAACTATATTATTTCATAATACTTTGTAGTAACTGAGGTGCTTTTTATGGGTCTTCGAAGAGCCACAACAGAAAATGACCCCCCCCCCCCTTTTTTTCTAAAGTTCATGTTCTGAAGATATTTAATGTGTCCCCCCTCCTCCGCAATACTTTAAGATATATTTATTTTATCCCCTCTCCTCTAAAATCCCTTGGAAGAGTGGCTCTTCAATACTCCGTGTGTAGTAGGTCAATAAGGAGCCACCTGTCCCTAATATAGACATGCATGTCCATAATAGGGACAAGTGATTCCTTATATGGACACTTGTAAACATTTTTTTCTTGTTTTTATCATTAAAATTAAACCAGAATAATTACAAGGTCGCTAATTTTAAAAATTATAGTCAACATTCCAGGGATAGTGGTCATATAATTTTGGAGTACTATAACGTGTACACGGGGGTGAAAAAAATTAGTTTTCCTTAGGATGTCCATATTGGTTACATGTACCGTATTTCTAAAATCAATTGGTACAAAACTCCTCCTTTAAATGCATTGTACGAATAATCAGTTTCCCATTCCAATACAAAATTTCGGAAATTATACTTTTTTTATGTGAAAACTTTCTATGAAGTGTTATTGCTGTGTTCAAATATTAGTAATTATGTTTACTAAAATTCTTGAAAAATTTAAGGAACTATGTTATACCTATCTTATAACAATATATGTTTACAAATTGACAAGTGAACATCATTGTATATCATCATTGAAATGCAAATATTGTAAAGAAATAGTTTGTATCCCTGCGTAATAACTATAAAGATTATCCGCACCATTTCCAATCGGGAACATACAGTGACGTATAATTAATTTCTTTCACTTTACAGGTTGTTGAAACGTATACGACTTTTAAATAATTATCGATTATACAGCATGAAATGTCCAAATTGTTATTTTTTCCCTTACAAAAAAATCCGAAATCATAAACTGGAATGAAGCTTTTTGCGCGAATTATTTGTGCGATTTGGCTGTAAATATCCTAACATACAGAAAAAAAACTAAAGTTTTCTTTACAGTTTTGTATATAAAATTTTCAATTGTTTGCAATTTTATCTCAAACCTGGACATATAATTGTCAATAAAACTGATGTTATATTCACCGGTTAAAAACATTTTTCTCTTAAACTTTTAATGTATAAGGCGCATTCAAATGAAATTGATTCGAAGCGTCGCATGCGAACAGTTTACAGTGAATTTTCCTGGAACAAACGCGATAGAGAATGAGTATGTACCACGCGTGCGCAAGCACAAGATAATTTGTGATAACTGCTTTCGTAGGGACGTGGCATTCAGTTTAAAATGACTGGTGTGGAAGTAACTGGGTCCAAAACGGATCAGTTACCTGTAATTAAGTTTTTAACACTAGAAGGGTGTAAGCCAGTGGATATTCATCGCAAAATTCTGATGGTGTACGGTGACACGAGTGTGTCACAGCCCACTGTGACGAGGTCGGGAAGAATGTTTAGCTACTGTCTACAGGAGGCAACGGATTTGCCGCTGCCCGGTCAGGCGTACAAAGTTATGACAGAGAAGCTGATTACGGACATTGACACTCTATCACATCTTTGGACCGCTGAAGAAAATTCTAAAGGGTCAACGATATTACTCCGACGAGGACGTAAAGGCTGCAATTCTGAACTGGTTCCATGATCAACCGACATAGTTCTTCGTGGAAGGAATTCGTAACCTTCCGAAATAATGGGACGCCTGCCTAAACGCCATGGGTGATTTTTTGTACGAAACTTTAGACGCATTTCATTCATTAAATATTGTTGTTTCTATATATGTATCTGTCTCATTTCTGTCCCTACGCATTTCATGGATACACACCTCGAACCACTTTCATTTAAACACCCCTCGTATTTTTATAGAAAGTACAAAAAATTTATCCACATTTGATTCAATTGTAGCATTTAATTTTGTTCCATTATCTTCACACAGTTCATTTGCGTTCATTAGAATACATATATATATTTTTTTATCATTACTTCCCTTTCTGTGGAAAGAATATAAAAGGATTTTACCCTAAACATAGTAGAATATTTTATATTTGGTGAATTAAACTGCAGGTTTTGTTTTCGACGTGACATCATTTTCATCGGTAGAAGTACCATATAAAGGTGAAAATAAGCATCAGAAGTTTACTAAACGGTGTATAAACTGTTGCAAAGTCTAAATACTATACGAACATTAAAATACAGTTAAGATATTCAAAGTTTCGGTCATCACCTGTGACCTTCATCAGGAAAACGTTGTCGTAATGTCTTCTAAAAACAGAGAAAAACTGCCTTGAATATAATAGGTTCGTTATATATCCAGTCAAAAAAACGCTTTAATCAATTACAAGCTAGAAAACATGCAATGGTACCATCTACCAGACAAAAAATAAAATAAAATTTAAAATGATTTAAAGAATGAAGCCCTCTATCAGGTGAAAAATGAATGAAAGAAAATCGAATGAACAATGTGGCATGCGGTGGCTACATCTACTGTAAGGAGATGCAAACAAATGCTGAAAAGAAAATGAAAGATACAAACTTTTCTAAAATCAAAAACAGCAGTGCATACTTGACGTTGAAAAATACGAGATGAAAAAAATGAGTTGCAAAAGATTATTTTAACATGTGCATCCAAAGTTTAAGGATATTAAATGAGATGTTATCGTTACAAACTTCCTCTTTTCTAACCATAATTTCTATTGATTCTTTCTGAAAGCCATGTATAGCAGTTTTACACGGAATTATTATCTTATCATTATTAAAATCTATGTAACTATGAGGGTTGTTTAAATAAAATCTAACAAGTGCTGTTCTCTGACGCTATTGCAAATAATCTCTTTTATGTTCTTTCAAACGTTCCAGAAATTTTCTTTTCGTAGTTCCAATCTAAATTTTTCTTACACTGCTTTTCAAAGTAATGGGAATTTCATAAACACCGGCACGCTCATGCCCAGGTATAGGATCCAAATTACTATTTAACAAGTTAGTAAGTTAAGGAAGGGGAATAGCAACCTTTATTTTTATATATTATTTTAACGTTTATATGTAGCTTTTCATAGTGCAAATGTCCAGCTCTTTTATTATTTGTAGAAGTACCCAACGTTTCTAAAATGAGAACTCATGAACGAAAATATAGTTTGTCTATCATGAGCATGACATTATATTCACCAAAATGAACTTTTTTCGCTACAAAGAAAGTGATTTTTGCATTTAAAAATATGAAGAAAAAAGTAAATAATTCAAATTTTCTTATATTTGCATATAATCTCATTATATTGTACTCGTCTCTATATAAAAAAACTTTTTCGAGTTTTTTTCTTTCTTTTTTTTTTTTTTTTTTTTTTTGGCGAAAACTTTATTATCTGTAGCTATATAACGTTCAATTGTTACTCAGCACACAAATACGACGTGATGCAACTAAAAACTTAAACTCGCAACCTGGCGGAAATGACAATATTTTAAAGTAATAAATCACCTTAAGTTGAAAATTTTAGTTATTAAATATCACATACTTTTATAATTCAGTACAAATATTTAAAAAATGTAACAAAATGACTGCCTTCCGTTATTTTTATAGCATGTATGGCGCTGTTGCCACTTTCGGAAAAATATCCTGAGATATTTTGCCAAACATAAAGTGAAGTGAATGTATGTAATTATGATAGCGCGGGTTTTATTAGAGTTGTGCGTACGAAATGTATCGCACCTAGAGAAGAGTTCATGTATTAACCGGAACTATGTGTGTTCGATTCCTATTATGCGCTTTTTCGCGAATTTGTATATACTATGGATACCATACTTATTAAAAATGTGATTGTTTAAGCTGTCGAAAGTGTTTATCATGACCAACATTGACACAAATTGCGCCCAATGTTTAAAAATCTTGTTTCACCGAAAACGAAATATTGTCATCCTGACGATAAAGTAAATGGATCAAAAGAATCGTCCCGATTCTTAAGTTTGAAAAGTTTCTTGTGAAGATAATTTCAAGAAAAGTGCTTTGTTTTAACCCTTTAAGCGTCATTGCTCTCATTTTGGGAACATTACTTTAAGATTTTTTTTCTAAAATGAGTATATTATATATTGGCAAAAAGTTTATATTATTTGTATAATGAGTATACGAGATAACTTCTGTAATTTTTTTAAAAAGTTTCATTTGTATTTTCCATTTTTTAAAACGGGTTTAAAAAGATTAAATTTAGCTTTTTGACCTCTCTCGCAAGAATTTTTTTTAGAAAAATAACTCACTAATAAAAATTATGTTTTTTATTCAAAATATGTTTATAACTGTCTATTGTATAATACTACATAAATCCGTAGTTAATAAATATAATAGATTCATACAAGTCATGAAAGAACGAGTTGCTCCCGTAACGGGAGCAATGGTGCTTTCGTTAGTTTTCAAGACCAGACGTAATGCTGCATTTTAGGAAGACCTAATACGGTGCTTTTATTATGCGCGTGAAAACAGTCTGTATAGAAACTTTGGAAATGCTTTTTATTCGTTCCTAGCAAACTTTATTTGGAAGTGTTACCCTTATAATCTGTTTCTTACTTATTAGATATCTTCTTTTTTTCTAAAAGCTATATTTTTAGCAGGCTATTCTCTTTTTTCGTATTGCAGATTTCGATTTTAAGGAAAGGATGCCTGTGAAAGTTTTAAATGTGTCTCAAGCTTTGTATTATTTTGAACAGATCATTATTTGGATGATACGGAAATCGCTTGTTTGCCACCTGATCCCGGAATTATATATTGATAATTTTTTTTATGTCCTTATCAATATTATTAGAAATGAGGGACAGGCATTTTCGGACCCCTGGAACAATTCGAGAGAGAACAAAATTGTCCATTGATAGATTCCAAAGCCTTGAAGAAAAAAGACAGAGGAACATTTGACTCTATTTCGTAGGAATCATTTAGCATTGTGAAATAGAAAGACTATCAGGTTGTTTGTCTGGCTTCAAATATTGAACCTATATAACCAGTAGGTTTGGCAAAAACATTGAGCATAGCAGATAAGAAAAAAATTGATATACCGCAGCCATATCTTGTAGCATCTTATGACAAAACATGGGAGGTGTCGATTTGCTTGATGGGTTTTTGAGTATTTATCGCCCAAAAATAAGAGGGAAGAAATTGTGGTGGCCATTTTTCATCAACATGCTAAATATGGGAGTTGTAGCAGCTTGGCGAATGCATAAAGAATGTAAAAGAAAACTTACACAGATAGGATTCTCCGTGAAATTGTTTCGTCATTGATAAAAGTAGAACAGAAAATAGAAGAATATCCACGTTCGGGCCATTCTGGATTTTTGTCAAATGACGTGCCTTTTGATGGCGTGAAACATTTTCTAGAAAATACTTTGAAACAATCTAGGTGAAAATTATGTTAAAAAAATGCTCGTGTATCCTGCAAAAGGTACAATGTAATGCTGCATAAAAATTGTTCAGTCTTCTTTCATGTAAAATAGAGAGAAAAGATAATGTAATGGTGAAAAATAAAGATATATAATGAAAATGCTTATGAACAAGTAAATTGATTTTTCAAAATGTATTAAAAAATTACATGTTTATTATAATTCTAAATGTAATTTATCTGAATTTTTCATAAAATGTCTGTTTCAGAATGATGTAGTCCTTTTTATTCTTAAATAATTGAAAAATAACTGTTATAACTACACGGAGACAAAAGTTTATTTTTGTAAAACAATTACCCCATTAAGCGCCATACTCCCATTTCGGGAACATACTGTTTTTCATAAATAATTAAATTTTTTTTCAATTTTTTTTCAGAAGTACTTTAATGACATCCCGTTCATTAAGAAAAAACAATGATTCCATAAAAATATCGGAATTATTCCATAAAAATCTTCTGGAATAATTAATTCTGTGTGGGGTATGCTTCAAACGTTCGCAATGTGAAAGTGTGCTGTTTAAACTCATAAAAAATGTTCGAGTTTGTGACATAATTGTTGTTTGTGATCATTGAAAATTCTTTGCATAGTTCTAAAATGTTTTCGGAATAACTTTCAGTGTCTGCTAGCTCCGTTATTCTGTGTTCTTTAAAAGAAGCTGTCACGATATTCATTGAAAAATGATTAACTAAAGATAAATTTTATTTTGTTTTCTTAACGGTATCAAAGTTTGAAGATTTTTTTTTTATTATTGCTGGCCAGCTGGTTCGGATTATAATTTATTTCTTTTTAAATGCTGTTTTATGTATGTGTTTTTTTTTTGTTTTTGTTCTTTGAGAGTATTATGAAAGATTAATTTGCTGAAAGGGAAAGATTTATATCATTTCTTTTGGTAATATTTTTTTCCAATGCAATATTATTTGAGTAAGTGAATTTTATGATTATTTGTTTTAATTGTGCACAGCGTAGATCAGAAAAGAAAAGTGATTTCAATAATCGTCAATAATTATTTAGCAATTTTTTTTTTTTTTTTTTTTTTTTTTTTTTTTTTTTTTTTTTTTTAAGAAGTAAGTAAGTACTTTATTTTGATATTTTGTTGCTTTCATATTTATTTGTGAATGAAAATTTTTTCATATCAGCTTATCTACAATACTTGATATATTTAAAATTTTATGATTTAAATATTTATGATTGTTTTATACGGTAAGTTATATTGGTAAAAAGGTAAAATTTTAACGGATAATAATATTTCGCATTAATATTTACATGAGCTCATGTTTAATCAGAGATTAATTTTGGTATGCTATTTAATTATTTCTTGTATGTTTTATCAATTGTTTATGAAAGTTTATGCATATTTACCTGTTTATATTTTCCTGAAAGGGGAAGGTAGTTATTTTGTTATTTGATTATTTAATGGGTCAAGTATTGCATATAATTTTGTAATTTAAGAATAAATTTAACTGATTTGAGAAAAGATGGCGTTTCTTTCTAAAGAAGAGAAAATTTATTTATATAATTTGGCTAGCGAATTAGAGCTTGAGGTAGATGATAATATAGCAGTCTTACGTGAAAAAATTATGAAGTGCGCACTTTTAAAAGACAACGAACAATTTGTAAAAGAGGCATTTGTCGCTATCGTTGAAGATAGGAAAAAACTAGAGAGCGTAGAAGAACAAAGGATTGATAACAAGCGTATCGGAGAGGAAAGAGCGTATGAGCTAGAAAAATATAAGCTGCAAGCTCAAACACATACCGCAGCAACTGTACCCCAAAATCAAATGGACGAGATGCGTATAGATATTAAAAACATCCTACCACCATTTATTTCGGAAAAATATGATATGTCGTTGTTTTTGACAATGTTTGAACGCCAAATGAAAATATTAAATGCCTCCAAAGATCTTTGCGTCTCACAGTTAATTGCTATTCTTACGAACGACATTGCTAAACTTCTGAAGAAATGTTCAAAAATTATGCACATATTCACGACATATTATTAAAAAGATTTAAATTAACAGCGAACAAGTTTGGGACATTATTTAGCCGGCATCAGAAAAGAGAGAATTCTACTTGAAAAGATTTTTACTTTGAAATTAGAAATTATTTTGAGGGTTGGTTATCCGAATTAGAAATTAACTCATTTGAAAAGCTCTCAGAACTAATAATTGCTGATCACATTAAAAAAAGTGCCCACCAGAATATAAAAATCATTATTTAGATGGTTGGGATAAACTAAATGACCCCGTTGTGTTGACCGAAAAGCTTGACACATATGAAAATATTAGATCTCCTTTTCAAAAAGCAGCAAGTAATTCAAAATCGCGTGAAACACAGAAACATGTTTTGTCGAAAAATTCAAATGTTCAAGAATTCTGGAAAAATCAAATAGCCAAAAATGAAGCTAGCGAACATTTTGGAAATTACAAAAATACTTCTCCTACCTCAAAACATACGAATTCACGCTTTGTAAACGATGATAAGTGTCCAATTATAAGCTGCTATGGCTGTGGGAAACAAGGTTTCGTCAAAGCAAAATGTCCTAATTGTTCCACATCTAAACAAGTAAAATCAGCAAATTTTGGTTCCCTCCATCTCCAATCTTGTTATATTAGCACACAGGCAACACCTATGTTGTATATAAAGGTAAATGGTATTACAGGGGTAGCTTGCGTAGATACCGGAGCTACACATTGTATCGCTTGGAAAATGTTGTTCAAGCTTCTCCGTGACCAAGGAATTTTGTTCGAGGAGACCAGTGTAAGCATAACGCTCGCTGATGGCATACGAAAAGAAACTAACGTTCTTCAAGCAACAATATGAAATAGAAGGTGGTAAAGCTAATACAACGATTTTTGCGTTACCCGAAGCCACCGGAAGCAGAACATTGTTAGGTATAGATTTTTTGAATAAAATGGAAATTGTGTTGGATATGAGAAGACAAAGTTGGTATTTTCAGATCAACCCAAGATATAAAATTCCTTTTGCTGATGATCCTTTCAAAACGACGCCTGAAGTCTCAACACCAAATGCCAAAGCAAACTCGGTTACGTTAAGAGAAAATGAAGGTCAACACCTATCTGCAATACAAAGAAAGAGACTTAATGACTTGCTTGAAAAATTTTCCAATACCTTTCAACCAAGAGGAGAAGCAACACCCGTTGCCGAACATCACATTAACACTAGAGAACATCGTCCTATATCATTACCACCTTACAGATTGTCACCGGCAAAGAAAGAGTTGTTGAAAACAGAAATTGATGATCTTCTTGCCAAAGGAATTATTGAGCCAGACGAATCTCCATATTCTGCACCAATCGTGCTCATTCCTTAGCCAAATGTTAGGGTAAAAGAAAGAGACTTAATGACTTGCTTGAAAAATTTTCCAATACCTTTCAACCAAGAGGAGAAGCAACACCCGTTGCCGAACATCACATTAACACTAGAGAACATCGTCCTATATCATTACCACCTTACAGATTGTCACCGGCAAAGAAAGAGTTGTTGAAAACAGAAATTGATGATCTTCTTGCCAAAGGAATTATTGAGCCAGACGAATCTCCATATTCTGCACCAATCGTGCTCATTCCTTAGCCAAATGTTAGGGTAAAAGAAAGAGACTTAATGACTTGCTTGAAAAATTTTCCAATACCTTTCAACCAAGAGGAGAAGCAACACCCGTTGTCGAACATCACATTAACACTAGAGAACATCGTCCTATATCATTACCACCTTACAGATTGTCACCGGCAAAGAAAGAGTTGTTGAAAACAGAAATTGATGATCTTCTTGCCAAAGGAATTATTGAGCCAGACGAATCTCCATATTCTGCACCAATCGTGCTCATTCCTTAGCCAAATGTTAGGGTTCGTCTATGAGACTACAGTAAGCTCAATGAGGTGACTATACCGGATACATATCCACTTCCTCTTATGGACGATCTTCTACATCAGGCCAAGACTGCCCAGTTCATGACCACTCTGGATCTGAATGCTGGCTACCATCCGGTGAGTGTCTATGGGCCTTATCGTTATAAAACTGCTTTTGTATGTCCTCTCGGAACTTACCGCTTTCGAAGAATGCATTTTGGACTCCGTAACGTTCCTGCAATGTCTAAGAGGACGATGGATAAATTTCGCAACGGACTCCCAGATGTAAATATTCTCTCTTACCTTGATGACCTCATTATTTTATCATCAAGTTTTGAACAACATCTATCTGATCTTGAAGCTGTTTTTGAAAGATTAGACAAATGGAAACTTTCTGCAAATCGAGAAAAATGCAAGGTTTGGGTTGACTTACATCCTGTAAGTAAAGCCTCTAGCAATAAAACTGCAAAGTTCATGCCTAAACGTGATGGACCATACATTATTTTAACTAGTCACCCACCACATTTGTTATAGCAAGCATGGACAATCCAAATGAACTTCTTGCTACATGTCATACTTCAGCTTTGAAACTGTGCAATGACTCTGACATTGTGCCTGTTACCTATTAGGAAATGCGGCAGACCACCTAAAAAAGTTACTTGTTCCTCACCGGGACATCTGCGGAACCAGAGGGGAAGGTTGTAACAAAATGACTGCTTTCCCTTATTTTTATAGCATATAGATGGCGCTGTTGCCACTTTCGGAAAAATATCTTGAGATATTTTGCCAAACATTAAGTGAAGTGAATGAATGTAATTATGATTGCACGCGTTTTAGTAGAGTTTCGGCGTGTGTACGAAATGTATCTCACCTAGAGAAATGTTCATGTGTTAACCGGAACTGTGTGTGTTCCATTCCTATTATGCGCTTTTTCGCGGATTTGTATATACTTTGTGTATCATACTTATTAAAAATGTGATTGTTTAAGCTGTCGAAAGTGTTTATCATGACCAACAACGACAGAAAAGTAAAAAAAAAAGGGTAAAACACAACTAGCATACTTAATAGAAAAATAAGATTAAAATTTCTGAATCTATGTAATTATAACTATTTTATTTATTTATTTATTTTTTATTTATTTATTTATTTTTTTTTTTACAATCACGGTTCTATTTTTTTTTATTCTTTTTGCAGTTATACTGGAATTTCGATTTTTACTAACTATATATGGTTCTTTAAGGAAAGTGTTTATCATGACCAACAACGACAGAAAATTAAAAAAAAAGGTAAAACACAACTAGCATACTTAATAGAAAAATAAGACTAAAATTTCTGAATCTATGTAAATATAACTATTTTTTTTATTTTTTTATTTTTTTTACAATCACGGTTCTATTTTTTTTAAATTCTTTTAGCAGTTATACTGGAATTTCGATTTTTACTAACTATATATGGTTCTTTAACAAAATAAAAGTACATTTCTTATTCTTGAAAAAAGGGCAGTCCTAGCTGCCTAAATCTATGTAAAATAAATAAAGTGCATTACATATGAAAAGAATATTAACGCCTTTATTTGCATTTGTTTTAATTTTGTTGCATTAGGCTTTCAAGAAAACTAAATCTGTTAAAATCAAGTAATACCATATGTAAAAAAACTAAGTTTCCCGTTAGTTGAAGAACTTCACTTTATATGGTAATGAGAAAAGATTTAAATGGAGAACTGAAGATTTCAAAGTTTATTCCTAATCTTTGAAACAAAAGTTATCGTAACAAATCTCCCAAACAATATTTATGGATTTATGGACAAAATATTTGTAAAAACCTAGTTTTATAGCGACGACAATATTGCAAATATATTATGTGTGAGCAATAGTTTTATAATATATCTTCCACAATTTATAACATTTTTACGGTTACTGACCAATTACAAATAATTCTAAAACATGTTTTGTACATTTTTAATTAATTTTAAAGAAAATGCAAAGAAAGATAGTTAATTTTTTATGATTTTTTTTTAATTTTTTGTGTTTAAATAGTTTTCAGACTTTATAATTCCCTTTTACTCAATTTATTGAAATCGATTATACTTATTAGCACGTTTTGTAATTTTTTAAAAATCCAGATATATTTGTTTAATTTTGTTTTTAAAATGTTTGTGTGGTGGTAGCGGTGCACGAAAACGAAGTTAAACTAGTAATTTAAATTTAATATGACATTTAAAAGTAAACCTATATTTTTTTCTCCTCTATCCATGTTGCAATTTCAGGTTATTTTCCTATACATATTGAAACTTATTAAAATAAAGAAGATTTTAAAATGAAAATTTCTATCTTCATTGCATCATACTTACTTTCAATGAAGTATTACTTTTATGAGCGACGATATGCTTTTTATAAAAAACTGTAGACGTGGAAGCATAACTTAATTCGAATTGTAGATCTTATCGATAATTTTAAGATTTTCATAAAAATTATATTGGTACATTTCATGCACGATAGAAATATCGGTAAATACTTATCAATTGTTTAAAAAAACGCTTACCAAGAAAATCATAAAGAAAGCTGCACAAAAAAGTGTAAATTAATTTTGTGAAAGCCTTAGGATAGCGCCTTCCCTTCGATATTATGCACAAAATATTTCCTTTCCGTCATTTCCGTCAATAAACGGAGATGCACACAAATTCTTATATGCACACTTGCAGGTGATAATATAGAATTTGACACACAAAACAATATGCAAAATATTAGTTAAATTTCAAAACGCATACCATTATCGAAAACATACATTCTTATGGTAAATTTTGAAAAAAGAAATCATTTGAAAACCGCATTCTTAAAAAATAAACTTAAAATAATAATAATACTGACGCATAATACTGAAAATCATTATATATGTGTTTTTGAACACTTTCCAACATGCTTCAGAAGTGTTTATAAAATCGGTTTGTCCAGTCAGACTCGCCATCAAAACTCGCGTGAATATCCTTAGACTGCCATGTTATAAATATATGTTATTGTGGTTTACCAAGGCTTTTCCGTTATTAAAAATGAAGGGTGTCGATTTTATATTTCTTTTACAAGTGCACTCAAAATAATTCCATTTCATTATGAGTGTGGGGTAAATCATTTAAAGTACATTTTGATGATGTTGTACTATTTCAAACACATTGAAATTTATATAAATCACAAAGATGAAATACAAGGCTCCTATTACACAGAGGTGTGTATAGCATTTATCGTTTATATATAGGGATAAACAAGATAATTATGTTTTAGTACTGTCTATGAATAGCAGTTTCTAGACTTGCGTTCTTATTTCTGGTATGAGTTTTTAAATTTAACTAATTTAGCTAATTTTAGCATATTACTCGCCACTTTTAAATTCAAAAGATTATAAATAAAGCTACACAAAACCAGTCGAGTACATTTCGATTATTGGCGGAGATGGCTCTAGGGGAAATTTCAACAGTGTTTCGTGCTTGAAAACAGAACTAAATATTTGAGTATTATATAGTTTAATAAAAATCTATATATCACATACAAAGCTGCACAAAGAATTCGGATATTTTTAAATATAGATGGTAGTTACAAATGCGTTATGCCTTTTCCAATATTGTACTTTTATACATTTCCTTTTAATGTTGTGCATCTGGCATTTTACACGAGATTGAGTTAATAGCAGCATCTAAGTTGTTCTAAAAACATTGAGTCTGAAAAAGGTTATTTAGTCTTATACTACTTTTTTTCTGAAATTTGAACTTTGTAAATAATATGACGAAATTATTTTCAAATATGAAAGAAACTATGTAAAATGTCAAAAGCTTTATCTTTATTTGGGTTAACTCTAGGATAGATGGCCATAGAGCAGAGATGACCAGCCTAGATGAAACAGATAAGGCCAGGCAAACACGGCAAGCACGTCCGAAGTCATCGACAAGGGGAACGATCTGGTGAGATGTGATCAGTGTGTCACAGTGATGGTGATTTGCAGCGTTGGAGCAGTACAATTGTGCACGACTGGTTGGTTTGCCGGAAGGTGTGCGCCCAGTGCTTTCCGAAGAAGCTCAGCGAACCGCATTGCAACACCTGCTCCGGTATCATGAAGACAGCTCTTTCTTGTAGAGGATCGACACCGGTGACGAGAGCTGGTGCCATCACTACGAACCAAATACAAAGTGGGACATCATGTAATCCAAGCATGCGTCGTCCCCTCCCCTTAAAATATTCAAAGCTGTGCCTTCAGCAGGGAAGGGGATGCTCACCGTCCTTTCGACGACTGAGGTCCGATACTCATCGAATTCCTTGAGCATGGACATACCATTAACAGTGACGTGTACTGTGAGACACTCCGTGGCCTATGCAAGTCCATCAAGAGCAAACACCATGGCCTGCTGTGAAAGGGAGTGATTATGCTCTACGATAACGCGCGTCCAAGCATATCTTGGGTTTTACAAAGTGTACTGGCCAAGTTCCAGTCGGAGCAGTTTGAGCATCCGCTCTATAGCATGGAGATATCACCCTGCGACTCCCATCTGTTTTGTCTGCTAAAAAACATCTGAAAGGGAACCGCTTGAACTCGTACGACGAACTAAAGGGCATAGCAGTAGACTGGATTTTGTCACACAGGCAGAAGTCTGGGAACAGGGAATCCTTTGAGTCGTGAAACAGTGGGATAGTTGTTCTCACATCCCCCGTTATTACATTTGAATAAAGAATTCAGTTTTTCCTATTTTTAGTAACCTTTCAAAGATGTTTTAAAATTAAAACAAATATGTTTTTTAAAATTTTTGTTCTTTAAAATGAAAGTTTATAAATATTTTTTTAAAATTTGAATTTAAAATTTTATAATTAAAATTACTTAAATATTTATAACATTACTAATAGTTTGAGGAAATATCCTTTATAGTTAATAGAAATTTTAAAATGTATTAGGTTAATTAATTTATAATTTTAACCCTCATAAAAAGTATGCATTATTAAAAAAATTAGCTAATACATTTTTGAATATTTCACGGTATAAAAGCCTTAGAAAAATATAAATTTATCAATTTAAATTAGAAATTCTTTTATATTTGATAATTTAATGTATATAAAATACTGTACGGAATACGTTTTCATAATGTTGGTGTATACCTGTTAAGGGTGGAACAAACTGTAAAACACAACTTTTTGCAAACAACACAACTTTTTGCAAACAACACAACATTTTGTAAAGGGTATAACTAATAACTATAACTTTATAACTAAATATTAATTCTATTAAAAATATTTGTAAGCTGAATAAATTTATATGCCTAAACTAAAAGCGTGAAATGCTAATGAAGAATATTTTACAATTAATTTCAACTTAAATAGGACAAATATTGAAAATATCTGTTTTTGTAAAATTCCTGAATCTTTCCTAAATATTAAATTTTTATTTAAAGCAAAATTAAATGTTGGCAATGTTGTGAACAATTCATCTGGAAATTTGTACGCCTGTTTTCTAAAACTTCATTCACAACATGGCGTTATCGCCTTAGACGTTGGCGTTCCAGAGGTTAAATCATAAGACCTAACCAATGAATCATGCTGATTGGTTGGAAAATCTGTCAATCGCAATCCCCGTATATTTATAAGACGATTACGCTACGATGTAAACAGAGCATTAGGCGAATTTAAATTACTTCTATTTAATTCACTCTTGACGTCAATGTAGGCACTACATTCAGGTAACAGCCAGGTAGATAAAAAAATAGAGAAAGGATACCCTATTATTTTCATTAAAAGCTGCATTTCTCTTCATGCATGATATATCTGGTCTGAATTACTTTGTTTAACCATCCTACAAATATGTCATGCTACATTTCAGTTAATCAATAAGTAAATTACCTTAATATAAATTAGCATATTATTTTTGTAAAAGAATTGATGCAATAGAACGGTAACGGTATTTAAAAATACTGTGATAAACAACTAATTTTGATGCATATAGATGAAGACCGGGTACTATGAAATACTTTTTACATTTTATTTTTAAATCAACGTAAAAAATGAGATACATTGAAAGTTAGTAAAGTACAAACTATGACTAAATACATTTTTATTCCATTTAAAGTGGAAGAAAAAATATGTATCAATATATAGATTTTAAAAAAGAATTACGTTTTTCGGGTAATAAGGACCAGTCGAGTAATTGTGGAATAGGGTTATGAGAAATATTAAAATGCCAAGAAAAACCATTACCAACAAAAATAACAAAGATTATTTAATTAGTAAACAGTTTTAATACCGGGTTTAAAATGGGTTTAAATACCGTCCGTCAAGTTACCATGTATACTTCTAAGGAATAAATTATATACTCTCTTTAGAAAGAAAAAAAGAAAGCATTACAGAACATGAATTAAAATTACAAAAGAAGAAATGGCCATCTGCCATTTTAATTTCATAGATACATTCTAAGAATTTTTATTTCAATCTTTAAAAACTATGGCCATCTATCCTAGAGTTACCCTATTTTTAAAAAGTTCCCGCTTCAAATAATTTTTATTCGGCTTTGAAAATTTTTCTATTATAAATGTAGTGTTCCTTTTTTCAAAATGAAATTTGTCATAAAAATGATAAGGACGAAATGTCTTTATTATTTTTCGTTTTTAAATATTTCTGTGTAAATGTTTCTGATAAGCTGATTTAAATGAACAGAACACTTTAAGTAATTTACGAGGGGTGTTCAAATGAAAATGCACATAACACCGTAACAACCAAACCGGTCGAAATTTGAATATGCCGGTTTGGGATAAAGTAGTGAGACATCGAAGGAGACGATTGGTGTGTGCGGCATGGTTTTGCGCATGCGCAGTCTCCCGCGCATGAAGCAGCAGAGAAGGAGATAGTTGTGTATTCCGTAAAATTGACGCGTCCGCGCGTACTCATGGCAGTGAGGACATGATGGTGTGCCTATATAAAAATTTGATGATTGGAGAACAGCGAGATGTTATGAGATTTCTGACTGCGGAAAGAGTCAAACCAGCCGATATTCATCACCGGATGATGGGACGGTGTACGGGAAGAGACTATGTGTCCGAAAAGTCAGTACCCGGTTTCTTTAACGCCGGAGTGATGAGCTGAGACCAGGCCAGGCAAACACGGTAAGCACGGCCGAAATCATCGACAAGGTGAACGATCTGGTGAGACGTGATCAGTGTGTCACAGTGATAATGTTAACAGTGATGGTGATTTGCAGCGTTGGAGCAGTACAATTGTGCACGACTGGTTGGTTTGCCGGAAGGTGTGCGCCCAGTGCTTTCCGAAGAAGCTCCGCGAACCGCATTGCAACACCTGCTCCGGTATCATGAAGATCGCTCTTTCCTGGAGAGGATCGACACCGGTGACGAGAGTTGGTGCCATCACTACGAACCAAAGACAAATTGGGACATCATGTAATCCAAGCATGCGTCGTCCCCTCCCCTTAAAATATTCAAAGCTGTGCCTTCAGTAGGCAAGGAGATGCTCACCGTCCTTTCGACGACTGAGGTCCGATATTCATCGAATTCCTTGAGCATGGACATACCATTAACAGCGACGTGTACTGTGAGACACTCCGTGGCCTATGCCAGTCCATCAAGAGCAAACGTCATGGGCTGCTGAGAGAGGGAGTGATTATGCTCTACGATAACGCACGTCCAAGCATATATAGGGTTTTGCAAAGTGTACTGGCCAAGTTCCAGTTGGAGCATCCGCTCTATAGCATAAAGATATCACCCTGCGACTTCCATCTATTTTGTCTGCTAAAAAAAAACATCTGAAAGGGAACCGCTTTAACTCGTACGACGAACTAAAGGGCATAGCGGTAGATTGGATTTTGTCACACAGGCAGAAGTCTGGGAACTGGGAATCCTTTGAGTCGTGAAACAGTGGGATAGTTGTTCTCACATCCCCCGTGATTACATTTGAATAAAGAATTCAGTTTTTCCTATTTTTAGTAACCTTTCAAAGATGTTTTAAAATTAAAACAAATATGTTTTTTAAGATTTTTGTTCTTTAAAATGAAAGTTTGTAAATATTTTTTTTAATTTGAATTTAAAATTTTATAATTAATATTACTTAAATATTTATAACATTACTAATAGTTTTAGGAAATATCCTTTATAGTTAACAGAAATTTTAAAATGTATTAGGTTAATTAATTTATAATTTTAACCCTCATAAAGAGGCTGCATTATTAAAAAAAATAGCTAAAAAATTTATGAATATTTCACAGTATAAAAGCCTTAGAAAAATATAAATTTATCAATTTAAATTATAAATTATTTTATATTTGATAATTTAATGTATATAAAATACTGTACGGAATACGTTTTCATAATGTTGGTGTATACCTGTTAAGGGTGGAACAAACTGTAAAACACAACTTTTTGTAAAGGGTATAACTAATAACTATAACTTTATAACTAAATATTAATTCACTTAAAAATATTTGTAAGCTGAATAAATTTATATGCCTAAACTAAAAGCCTGAAATGCTGATGAAGAATATTTTATAATTAATTTCAACTTAAATAGGACAAATATTGAAAATATCTGTTTTTGTATGTTTCCTGAATCTTTCCTATATATCAAATTTTTATTTAAAGCAAAATTAAATGTTGGCAGTGTTGTGAACAATTCATCTGCAAATTTGTACGCCTGTTTTCTAAACGTTCAGTCACAAGATGGCGTTATCGCCTTAGACGTTGGCGTTCCAGAGGTTAAATCATAAAACCTAACCAATGAATCATGCTGATTGGTTGGAAAATCTGTGAATCGCAATCCCCGTATACTTTGAAGACGATTACACTAAGATGTAAACAGAGCATTAGGCGAATTTATATTACTTCTATTTAATTCACTCTTGACGCCAATGTAAGCGCTACATTCAGGTAACAGCCCGGTAGATAAAAAAGAATAGAGTAAGGATACCCTATTATTTTCTTTAAAAGCTGCATTTCTCTTCATACATGATATATCTGGTCTGAATTACTTTGTTTAACCATCCTACAAATATGTCATGCTACATTTTAGTTAATCAATAAGTAAATTACCTTAATATAAATTAGCATATTATTTTTGTAAAAGAATAGATGCAATAGAACGTTTACGGTATTTAAAAATACTGTGATAAACAACTAATTTTGAAGCATATAAATGAAGGCCGGGTACTATGAAATACTTTTTACATTTTGATTTTTAAGTCAACGTAAAAAATGAGATACATTAAAGTTAGTAAAGTACAAACTATGACTAAATACATTTTTATTGCATTTAAAGTGGAATAAAAAAAATACATATCAATATATAGATTTAAAAAAAGAATTACGTTTTTCGGGTAATAAGGACCCGTCGAGTAATTGTGGAATAGGGTTATGAGAAATATTAAAAATCCAAGAAAAACCATTACCAACAAAAATAACAAGGATTATTTAATTAGTAAACAGTTTTAATACCGGGTTTAAAATGGGTTTAAAGACCGTCCGCCAAGTTACCATGTATACTTGTAAGGAATAAATTATATACTCTCTTTAGAAAGAAAAAAGAAAGCATTACAGAACATGAATTAAAATTAAAAGATTTTTTAAAGATTTAAATAAACAAGTAAGAAAAATCATGCATTTAGCATAGATTATGAAACACTTTCCAACACTTCCCGAATGCTTTAACAAAACTTCGTTATTTAGAGAAATAAGTTATATAATAGGACTAAGTAAACATTTTAGAAAACGCATGAAACATTTGAAAAACTGATTTCTGCAGTTACCGTATATAGTCAAATATGTATTCCAATTATTTTGAACAGCCCTGTATTGGATCTTATATTTAGTTTAGCAAGAAAATGCAAAACAGGTTGAAATTTCTCTTTCAGCAGTTTATACTAATAGATCAAAACATACTTGTATACATTTGTACAGCCCTGTAGTTAACCTAGTACCTTTATTACACGTCACTATTTAGCTAAAGTTTAATTCAAAGTAAAACACTCTTAAAACTGATGAAATCACATTTCCAGAAATTATCATTTATAGACGGCCAAGTATCAATTCTTTGACCCTGTATACCCTGTTACCTATGTTCTACAAACATTTCTTTGTAAAAAATGCAGTTTCGCGTAAAAATGCATCTCGTTTAATAACCTCCTTTAAGCAGCTTGCAATCATACCCTGTAACCATTACGATTTATTTTGTGTTGCCCTGTGTATGTACCAAAATTACAAAATTTATACACACCATATACTATGCACAATTATAGTGAAACATAAAAGCACATAACATAATTAAAAATGCATTTCCATCCATCATCGCTGCTGTACAGTACTTCGGATACAATATAGTATCTGAAATATTTTGTGTGTCCCTGTAAATGCTATGCGCTTCGTATTACACATGAAATAATTTATAGTAAACCTCAGCGACGTATATCAATTCCATTATAAATGAAAAAAAGTCCTTCCGGCCAGTGCCGGGAGGAAGAGGTAGCTTTCATAACCCTTATTTTAAAAAAGCCAACTTATATCATGCAAACAATCAGATTTTTCAAAATGTCACCCACAATAGAAATTGAAACTGCTATATCTGAGTCATTTTTTAAGGTAAAGACAAACAAAAAATGCTCCTCAATCCTTATATCAAGATCAAATACTTAAGAAAGAAACCTTTTTCAATTTCTAATTTTTTTTGCACCTCACTTTAAATATATATATATTTTTTTATTTAATGGCCACCATTTTGAAACAAGATGGCTGATGAATCTGGCCAGCGAACTTGGTCGAGGTGTTGATGTATACTATCCACATGTCTTCTTGCATCGAAATAGGCGAATACGTGTGTTATCGCGTGACAAATACAAGATCGTTTCAAAATGTTAGCCATGCTAGAAATTCAAAGTGCTATAAATCAACCATTTTTTAAGATATCAACAAAAGAACAAATTTTCAGAAACAAAAACTGCTCCGGAATCTTTCTATCAAGGCCAAACACATAAAAAAAATCTTTTTCATTTTCCAATTTTTTAATACCTCATTTTGAATTTTAAATTTAATTTTTTTTAAATGGCAACCCTTTTGAAACAAGATGGCGAATGAAGCTGGCCAACGAACTCGGTCGAGACATTGGTATGTACTATGTACAGACCAAGTTACATCCAAATAGGTTCATAAATACGGATGTTATCGCGTGACAAAAATCAGGTCGTTTTAAAATGTCAGCCACAAGAGAAATTCAAAATGCTATAACTCAGTCATTTGTTTAGATATAGACGAAACAAAAACTGTTCCGGAATCTTTGTATTAAGGTCAAACACATAAGAAGAAAATATTTTTTCAATTTTCAATTTTTGGTACCACATTTCAAATTTAAATTTTTCTTAAAAATTTAAATAGCCGCCATTTTAAAACAAGATGGCGGGTGAAGCTGGCCAACGAACCCGGTCGAGATATTGGTATGTACTATGTATAAACGAAGTTACATCCAAATCGGTTCATAAATACGCCTTTTATCGCGTGACAAAATTCAGGACGTTTCAAAATGTCAGCCACGCTAAAAATTCAAAATGCTATAACTCAGCCATTTTTTAAGATATAGACGAAACAAAAACTGCTCCGAAATCTTTGTATAAAGGTCAAATACATAAGAAAAAAATATTTTTCCATTTTCAATTTTTTGGTACCACATTTCAAATTTTAAATTTTTAAAAAAATTTTTAATGGCCGCCATTTTGAAACAAAATGGCGGATGAAGCTGGCCAACGAACTCGGTCGAGAGATTGGTATGTACTATGTACACACCGAATTACATCCAAATCGGTTCATAAATACGCCTTTTATCGCGTGACAAAATTCAGGACGTTTCAAAATGTCAGCCACGCTAGAAATTCAAAACGCTATAACTCAGCCATTTTTTAAGATATAGACGAAACAAAAACTGCTCCGGAATCTTTGTATAAAGGTCAAATACATAAGAAAAAAATATTTTTCCATTTTTAATTTTTTGGTACCACATTTTAAGTTTTAAATTTTTTTAAAAATTTTAAATGGCCGCCATTTTGAAACAAAACGGCGGATGAAGCTGGCCAACGAACTCGGTCGAGACATTGGTATGTACTATGTACACACCGAATTACATCGAAATCGGTTCATAATTACGGGAGTTACAGTGTGACATAGGTCAGATATATATATATATATATATATATATTGATATATATATTGATATATATATATATATATATATATCAATTTTGAACGGAGGGTGGTTTCGGGGTCTGGGGGTCATGATCGATGAAAATATACCAAAATTTTTTGAAATCGCTTTCCTCCGAACGGCTGCAATAGGTAGCTTTTTTGTAAAGAAAGCTACCTAAAATAACATAATTAAAATACGCCGCAAACAATTCCCTCCACCCCCTATATCGTTCTATAACGGAATTATTTTGTGTGATCCTGTAAATGAATAATAACTATTCTTTGCATCGTATGTTCTCCATAATGCACATTTTAGTGCAGTTTATAAATTCATATGAATTTTTTCTTATGTTTGAAAGCATGCAACATCATAAAAAAACATTTTAACCCCTTAATTCTCTCTCCCGTCTTATTCACGGGCTGCATCTTTTATTCAGATTTGTTTGATTTCCACCAGTTTTATAAAATTGTGTAATTGGCTTTATTATGATATTATTTTACCTGCCATTTATTAAGGTGAATATTTCTTTTTCAAAAAAGTGGCGCCAATAAGTAATTTGAATTTTTAAACCGTAATTTAATGTGACCGTTAAGGGGTTAAACGATTTTTCCCATGAGTCGTAATGTAACAGAAAATTTTTGACTGTCCCTGTAAATGAACTAAACATGTTAGAAACTTTATTTGAAATAGGGATCGTGCTATGGTAGAGAACACTAACATCTAAAAATTTCAGAACGATCCGACTATATTTACGAGAGTTTGAGCGCGGACAGAAGGACAGACAAACCGAAGTCATAAACGCTTTTCAACTTTTTGGAAAGTGTTAAAAATGTAAGGTTAATAAATATGAATTAGATGTTATTGAAATATCTCCGAATAAATTTCTTTTACTTAAAAATAAAGTACGTAGAAGTAAAAATATATAATTATATCTTTCCGCTGAAAACAAAAATCTAAATTTAGCAGCAATTATTAATTATGAAATTACGGTTTTCACAAATATAGATTAATTTTCCATGTGAAAAGTATTTTTGTCTTTCATATGAAGCCATAATTGCGCGGGAAAAAAAAAAAAAACTTTAAAACTCAATTCAATGTCACATTTGTATAACCGTACATTCTACTTTGTTATAATTATATTCTTAGAACTCAAGAAAGAAAGAAAGCATCAGAGTAAGTTCTTCTAATAAATACATTCTTCATTTAAGATTTAAAAAAGAATAAATGCAACTTTAATAAGCATTTATTGAGAATATATAGAAAATACTTCGGAGATTGTTATTACACTGAAAATTATAAAATGTGGAATTAAAACAACAATCTCACGGTAAGCTTATATTTTGAAAAATTCATTCAATCTTGTGGCATTTTTTTAGGATGTAAGTAATATCTTAAGATTAGGAATCTACACATTGTCAATTTTATTATGTATATTAAACATACATTGCTGCATCACATACTAATTTATGTTTGTAGATTTATAATAATTAAGCGATAAGAGTTCTGAAATCTAAAAATAATAAAGAACGAAATTCTAAAACCTGCTTTTTGAAAATAAGTATTTTCAGAAAAATGCTGTCTTTAGAATTTTATATAAAAAAATGCAAATATTATGTCTTATGATTAAGAATCTATTCAGTGTCAATTTTATTATGTATAATAAACATACTTTGCTACATCGCATACTAACTTATGTTCGTAGATTTATAATACTTAATCAAACGATAAGAGTACTATATTCTAAAAAATAATAAAGGACGAAATTCCAAAACTTCTTTTTGAAAATAAATATTTTCAGAAAATGATATCTTTAGAATGTTATAAATAAAAAAATAATATTATGTCTTAAGATTAAGAATCTACTTAGTTTCAATTTTATTATGTATAATAAACATACTTTGCTACATCACATACAAATTTATGTTTGTAGATAAGAGTTCTAAATTCTAAAAAATAATAGAGGATGAAATTCTAAAACTTGCTATTTGAAAATAATTATTTTCAGAAAAATGCTATCTTTAGAATTTAATAAATAAAAAAATATATTAAATGATACATATTTTTACAAAAGTAGATTGGTACAAAATTTGTATATTGGTACCAAAAACAAAAATTTTGGGATAACAAAAAATTAAAAAAAAAATAAATTAATGTGTAAATAATAGGATAAAAATAAAATAAATAATACTTTTAAACATAAATTATCAATGCTTATTTTTTATTGTATATTAATACTAATTATTGTTACTATTAATTACACTCTTTTATATTTATAAAATGTAAGCATTTCTATTTATGACTTTAAACCTTAATATTAAAATTAAGAAAATAAATAGAATAACAGTCAAAATGACGGGACCAAGGGCATATCGGGACCGACTAATTTGTCCTTTATTTGAAGGCGCACGCTTTCAGACATACAAATATACCAAGAACATATTTAAGAGAATTTATTGCTGCTTCAAAAAGTGTTCACTAAATAGAGTTATTCGATATTTGGGAATTTCCGTTAAGGATGTTTAATGATTTATTATTAACTTTAACAATGTATTATTAACCATGTTTTATTATTAACTTTTTAAATTAACTTTTAGGAATTATTAATTAGTGAATTAATTATTGTTATTATTATTATTAATGATTAATTTTTTATGATTAATTATTTATTAATTTATTAATTATTAAAATTTACTAAAATTAATTTTGACAAAACTCGTATACTGAAAATTTAAAAAAAAAATGTGAATTTAAAATAAATAATTACTTCGACGAGAGAAACAACACTCTCAAGGAAAGGGCTGATTTCATAATAATAGTTTCACAGCGCGATATTTCTTTGGAACTTGATTAATGCCCAAGATTAAAAATCTGCCCAGTGACGGCTTTAATCATAAACTAACGAACCATAAAATGAGGCGCACAGTGATTTCTTTTCATTGAAGCGAAAAATTTATTAGTTGTAAACATTAGAGTTTTGTTTATATTTCGAGAAAAAGATGTCTAAGTATTTCACGCAATTGCACAGGCTAAGTACTCAAAGTTTTGTATATTTTTGTTTAAATATTTATATACGTCAGGTTCTAATTATTACCAGTAATAATATTTTAGGTACATGCTGAAAAGTGTCATTGAGCTTAATTAATATTTAAATTAATAAGTTGCTTTAGTTGCATTATTCTTCCAGAAATCACACGAGTTCATGAAATAGAAAATTACTATTAATTTAACACATGCTAAAGATAAAGATTTCTTTCCTTGTTAATTATTTTTTTCTGCAAAACTAGCTTAACGACATATCAGAATAGCTATAAAATATCTTTGTAGAGAAATTGTTTTAAAAAAAACTTTTCTGGTTCTTAGTTTTATTTTTGTATAGTAATGGGATGTATATGTTGCTGTAAAACATCAAAGTCTGATAAATCCTACGTTTTACCGGAAAATTCTGGCATTTCAGAAGTGAGTCTGTAAAAGCCCAAAATATACTTAACATTTTCCGATTTCGTATCAGAAATTCAGGCCTTCACTTTTAAACGTCCAAAACGTTTGATCAATTTGACATAGGGATCGGAAGCGCTTGGACAATATTGTATTTCCTTATCAAGATATCTGGTATATTCAATAGGATATTTATTATTTTAGTTATTTAAATCTCTATTCGAGTTATTAGTAAATAAAAAATCTTGATTTCAGATAAAATTCTATATTTCTTTATTAAAGTTACGATATTTTTTTCAATTAAATTTAAGGAAGCCTAGCAATTTAGGCGTTAGGAAATTTTTTTCCCATATATCTTAAACGATTCGTGAAAAAAAGTTTTCAAATTTATTAATATATAGATCGATATTAGAATAAATTACATAACTGTTTATGGTATAAAATGTTGGCAAATGTAAAAGAAATTTCAAATTTATGTCACACAATCCATTCAATTCATCCAGTACATGGCGGAAACCGACGTGTCCAAAAGATTAAAAAACTATTCTTTTTAAATTTAGCAGTAAACAAAAAATTAAATTAAATTAAATTAAATTAAATTAAATTGTACTTGAATGTTTATATTTTCCAGTTTTTAAAAATTTTATGAACTGTAAAATGTTTAAAGAAAAAAATAGAGTTTATTATTCAGAATTTCTCCGACATCATCAAATCATACATAAAACTTTTTTCAGTCAGGATGACTTTTGTAGCAGTTTAAATTACATTAATTTCCACACATACATCTAAGAGATACGCAGATAATGTTTAAAATTGATTAAAGAAACATGTGGAAAATTGCTATAGAAGCAAGAAAAAATTTAATGAAATATAATTTGGCAAATTGATAGGGCACTTTTATTTCATTTAAATAGTACCTATTGTAGGTAAATAGAAAGAATGGAAAACACTAGAAATGATGAAAGGAGTAGCCTTAAGAAATGTTAAGTGTTCATGCCTCTGCAAAAGAAAATAACATAAACCAGAACACTTTAGGTAGGTATGTAGACAAATTACACGAAAGTGAATAAAGTGAGAAGAATCCAAAATATCTGGCAACCAGTGTTGCCAGGTTGAGTGTCACAAAAAGGGGTATTTAAAACGAAATTTTCCTCCGGTGTCTTAAATTTTGTTTAAGTAGGTTTGTTTATACAACTCATTTTCCGAAATAATTCTTAACAGTAATTAAACCATGGAGCATAATGCTATTCTGAATTTTTCAAACTCGTTTTATTTCCCTCAACAAATATTTCAATATAAAATAAAGTGTGTCAAGCCTCCCATATGTGGGAGCCTTGACCCATTATTTCCTCATGATTGAAATTAATAATTTTTTAAGTTTCTTATATCACTTATGTCGTTCACATAGGTCGTAATTTTATTTTTATAACTGATTGTATAACAAATAAAATTATATATGAAATTTTATTCAAAGTTCAATATTTAAAAAATAAAAAATCATTTTGTAAAAAATGGGTCAACCCTACGCAGTCTCTCCTATACAAGATTTTCTTTCTAAATATTTTTATTATCAATATATTGAACAGAATACTTTTTATTTAAATCAATAACCTTAATAATTAAAAAATACATAAATACGTAAATTCTATATGACCAACTTTTGTATTTTTATTTTACATATTCTAATTCAATAAAGTGGAAATATATTTTATTCTTCCTGACGGCTTAAAAAAGGTGAAACGTATTCCGCCAAGACATAAAAAAGTTGATCAATGGTGTCAAGTCTCGCATATCTTAAATTTTTTACCTGTCAAATATCAAACTTAATTGCTTTCGCGCTTTTTCTTCAATCTTAAATCCCCTTGTGTCATGTGTTAACAGTATATTTATGCCAGATTTGAAAGAGTGATTTCGCTGAACTTTCTAATTTATTCTTTCTTTTAAGAAACTTTGTTTTCCTCTTCATTATAAAGTTTGAGCTTAATACTTTACAGTTCTAAACTGTAAATATATCAGTGTAAAATGAGAGAACAGGTTTCCTTAGGCATATGCTAACATTATATATATATATATATATATTTCGCTTTGCGTGTTTACTCATAACGCTACATTTTTTTTTTTTTTTTTTTTTTTTTTTTTTTTTTTTTTTTTAATAAATTAAACGTGTACTTTAAAATATTTTATTATTTAATTGATTTTAAAATATATATATATTACTCGTTGCTTATTTGTCTGTAGAAAACACCCATGGTATTTTACGACATAGAAAAATTTTCATTTTAATTATAAAATACTGAGTATGTGCAATCAGAAATTTCGGATTATAACAATTTTGAAAGTTTATTTTATTCTGATTTTTATACAATCAAATAAAACACCACACTTCTATATTCTATTTTATAATAAAACAAACTAGCATAAACATGTAAGATTTATTCTGAAATATTAATAAGAGAGATAACAGCATGGAACAGGATTAAGAATAAGGTTAAACTATTTTAAGTATTTTCTCATAATGCTAAAAATCTTTACTTTTGTTTCTCAAATCCACCTAAAGTTTATTTTATCGATTTTGGATGATAGGGTTAAAATCATATGTCCGTATTTAGTAATATCTTAATCAATAAAACATATAAGTGAACATTTGTACTTTGTGCTAGCTGGCTTCGTCCGCTACGCTGGTCGCTTTCTACAAACGAACATTAAATCAAAAGAAATATATCAGTCCATTTGATATTATGATTTAAAGCAATACTATTTATATAGCAATACTACTGATTTAAAGCAATAATAGGGACATTTAATAGAAATTTCCTTCGGAATTGAATAAAATTGAACTAACGCCGTTGCGCTATTATATTTTCTTATGAGGCAAAAAATTTTAGGTAATCATGTACAGTAGGATTTGATAAAGATGATAGACTGTGTCAAATTAATCATGCTCTTGAAATTGTTTACTGAATCAGTCAACTTATTAAATAACAATATAATATGTAACATGCATATTTTTGTAGGGTTTTTAAATTAAATTAAACTTGTGTTGTAATAACCAATTAACTAAATTTGTTAAGCAAGACTAATTTAAAATAGATTGGTCGATTACATGATAATACATGAAGGTGTGTAAATTACCTATTTCTCTTACAAATTGTCACGTTATAATCATGGGAAAAATACTTAAAAAAATCAAACATTATTGTCTAAGAATGTCTGGAATTACATGCAAAATGCAACATGTAATTGGAATTATATTGAGACATGATTTCCATAAAAAAATATTCAAAAATATTTTGTAAATTGTATTACTAAATAATTAGTCAGTTTCTTGAAATAAATTGCCACATGAATATATTGTAAATAACTAAATAATTAGTTTGCATTCTTGAAATAAATTGCTGCACGATATTTACTCATTTGATATCGTTATTATGAATGAATAAATACATGTAAATGCTTCTGTTGAAATTATCATTCATACTGTGTTTCGAAGAAAATCTGCATAACGGAAGTAACACAAAATTGGTACATTCAACGTTGAATAATTCTTGGCTAATTGTTTTCCCAAGATGGCTCAAAGTAAGAAATGCCTGCAGCCCTGTACAATTGCCAACGAAGTATTGACCAAAAAAAAAAAATCTAAACTATTGTACAACCGTTAGCTGCTTAAAATCCTATCCTGATAAGCTGGAAATTAGGGATGGTCTCTGTATATACCAATGTCAATCCATTTTCCAAACCTACCATTTCCGACTCTACCAGTTCTCAACTGTTACTACAAACAATTAACGAATTTTGAACAAAACTAATAACGTGGTTGAAAACGCGTGGCTTATTATTATTTTTATGGGTATCGTTAATAAGGTTTTAATACTAGTTTTAAAATGTCCATCACTATGACAACACATACTAATTCGTGTCAAAAGTAAATTTGATCGTGTGTAGATAAGTTTGTTGTTGTTGACACTTTGTAAAGCATTAGACTACGTGATATATAATAAATTGAGATTCAGCTATATCTGCAGCAATTTCAATGGCGAATTATTTAAACGGGCAATGCAATAACAGTTACAAATGTGTATATGGTGATCAGACAACTAAACGTTTTATTCGAAATGTCGAATTTTCATGTGGTCGATACATACTATTAGCAATCAGTTCCCAACTGTTGCTACAAACATTTAACGATGGACAAACAAAATATGCTACTTGGAATACAAATTCAAAGAGGGTTAGCTGTTTTAATTCCCTTGTAGTTGAAAACGCGTGGCTTATTTTTTATGGGCATCGTTAACACGATTTTAATATTAGTTTTAAAATGTCCACGGCAAAGTATTCTAATTCATGCCAAACATAAATTTGCTCGTATATAGATGAGAAGTTGAAATGATAGAAAATACAAATATTACAAAATCACTACACAATATATCTCGAAGTTAATATCATAATAATAAAATCTGAATTATATGAAAGGTGATTTTCAACATATGCTCTTTTTTGATATGTGCTATCGATATTTTTCATCCCTTTCTCAGTATAAAGCAAGTATTTTTAAATAATCACAGTGTACATTTGAAACCGTACAAAGTAGCATTAATAAAAAAGGCTACTGATAATATGGGTCAACATTAGGAGTATCTCAAACTATAATAATTACAACTTCCTTATCTAGAACATTGTTAACTATCATTAGAAGTACATTAGTTTTTGAGTCGTTCTTGAATATTAAAAATTGCTTTTAATTTTCGAAAACATGACATTTTTATTAAAGTTAAGTTGGAAAATATATTAGAAAGCTTTAAATTCAATTTCCTGCAAAACATTCTAAACGCTGACCACATGAAATTTTTAATCCAAACCATAAAGAGACTCAATACTAAATTACAAAGCAGAATTTAAATTAATTTTAAAAAAATTCTGATAGTATTCTAAATTTATAAATCAATTTTAAATTTCAAAAATTAGTTTAATTGTAAAATTATTTATGAAGTGATATTTTTTTTATTTATATTTTAACAACTTTATTTTACGGTTACAAATTTTTTACTTCAATATTGTTATATATAGGTTTATTATTTACGTAAAATAATTTTCAATCCTATGAATATGACGCCGGCCATGTCGCCCATTTTATTCATCGCAATGAAGCATTGCATCGTTCAGACATTAAGGAATTAATTTCATTGGGTATTCTAACCTGGTAACAACTATTATTATCTAATACTTAGATCGGAAAGAATCGGATAGTTATAAAATTATTTGCATATATATGATGTTCTAGCAACTCGACCATTGATAAAACTGCAACTCTACTGCAACTTGAACTTTACTGCAACTCTAACCTTTATAGACATCTATAGATCTCATCAAAACAGTGTTTATAGATAGGAACTAACAATTAAACACAACTTAAATGTCATCAATACGAGTAAATAAAAAAAACAGGCAAACGATATAAAAAATAGTTTCACATTTATGAGAAATAATTAATTAGTTCGCTTTTTACGCATTCGGGTTTTTGATATTTTAAATTTAATTTTTACATTCAGAGATAATTAGTTGATTGGAGTTATACTTCCTTTAGTATTTTTTCCCTTTAGAGTACATTACCTTTTTTGTTTATCTCAAGAATTTAAATATACTGTATTATGACGAAATATATTTACGATCGCGGGAATACGAAATGGATAGAGATGGTACTGACTTTAAAGTTTTTTATTAGAACACTTGTAGCTTGCTCATTGCTCGTCTTTTCGAGTGTTTAAGCTGTCTGTTTTCAGTGTTAAATTTATCTTTTTAACAATATCTGTAGATTCTCTCTGTGATGCATTACTCTACGATACTAAAACATAAGCGCTATTACTTTGGACCTTTTTAAAATATTTACACTCTAACTGTGAAGTTGAGACCTTGATAGTTTGTCTGCAAACGAACATCCAAATTTGCATTCAAATTCCAAAACTAAATTTTCGCGCGGATCTTATACGTTAGAAATTTTACTATGACTACGCCGATTTTTAAAAATATTTACACTCTAACTGTGAAATTGAGACCTTGATTCATCGTCTGCAAACGAGCATCCAAATTTGCATTCAAATTCCAAAAATAAATGTTCGCCAGGATCTTATACATTAGAAATTTTATTACGATTACGCTAATTATTTGTTGTATGTTATTTCCTATTTACAAATTATTTATAGAAACAGTTTCAAAGGATTTTGAGAGATTGTTGCTGATGACTTATTTTTTATGTACAGTCGAACCTCTATTTAACGAAGTCGCTAAATCCCGGAAAAAGTTCGTTATATACAAAATTCATTAAATAGAGATTCATCTTTTATAATACTTTAAACTACATAAAACAGATTTTAAATTCATAAACACTAAATACTTTTACTAGAAGTAATTAATCACATGTTTTAAATAAATTATATCTATTTGTTTTATTTATTTTACCCACCAATAACCATCATCAATTCATTTTTTCTATGGGTTTAAATCTTTGAAATCTGCAATGTAAACAAAACATTGTCCGGGAATGCACTGTATTTCCTGATGAAAGTGAATAGTTTTACATTAAAATTAACGAATTTTAATGACATTATCGTATTTATTATTATTATAACAACTAATTTTAACTATACATTAACATATGCGTCCTTAAATTTAATTTCTGATAAGCTCTGTTAATATTGCCTGAGTTTTTTATTTTAAAACGTGCTTTCTCTCATAATACGTCTCGCATCTTTGCAATGCACCAAAACCTCCTTCATGCGTATTTTCTTATAACTATAATCTGCGTCGGATTGTTTCGAATGATGTTAGCATTTCATCATACGAAGTTTTGTTAATTCTTGCATAATGATCATTTCCATCATCATCATATTCGTCTTTATCGCAATTGATTGCTGTATTGTTTTTATTTTTCACACTGTCGAAAATAACCAATTCGGATAGTGTTTCCGGGGTCTCAATTTCAGAATTAAGTGAAATACAATCAGCAATCAGCACATCATGGTTAATTTCTTCTTTTTTTAACACTATATCCACATTTTTTAAGTTACTTTAAGGGATTATCGTCTTCGTCATCCGTACTTACCGAATTCTCACTGCTGACAAAGAAGGCGCCTGTTACAACCAGTTCAAGGCCATTGAACATCATAAAATGTGTTTAAAGAAAGAATAAGTTTGAAATGTCCAGAAATATTTTGAGAAATGGGCAGAAAAAAAAGAAATTGATCACAAGAAAAATTTCGTTAAATAGAGAATGCATTTCGCTATTTGAGGGTTATTTTACGAAGAAATTCGCAAAATGTTCTTAGTTCCAAGGAAAAGTTCGCAAAATAGAGAAAGACGCAAAATAGAGGTTCGTTAAATAGAGGTCCGACTGTATTTGATGCGTGGAAAACGCTTGATTCAACTTTTGATTATTGTAATATTACAAAACCACTTTTTTCAATTAGAAAAATTGGTAGTGGTCAAATTGGATGGCAAAGCATTAATACGCTTTACCTCAATTTATTTGAAAATATTCATACACTAGAAATGAACATTTGCAATGTTTATGAAAGTCAATACGTTTATATATATGAGTGTTTCTCCGTAAACAGATAATATTGCATTCCCTTATCTTTAAAAATTTTATCAAAAGCTGTTGTTTTTTGTATATATGTATTTCCGTAATATTGTTCTTTTTAAAATCAATTCCTCAAGATGATTTATTAATTATAAATTAAAAAAAATAATAATATAAGATAGTCATTCCCTCACTAATTCCCTACATCTTCTATGTAATTTTAAACTTATTTTTCTCAAATTTAATTAAAATTTATATTTTTTATGAAAGTATTTTAGCAAAGTAAAATAATTATATTAATCATAAACACTAGTTTCTTATTTTTTACTTAATTCAAAAGTTGTTTTAATTAACAATTACTATTTACCCGACAGTTTAAGTCATTCCCTCACATTGTGAAAAAAAATCTAAATTACAGCCACAAGAAGGCAGAATTATTACCAATATTAAGGTCATTTTGTTTGTTACATTACCACCTTTCTGTTAGGGGGTCTTTAGTTTGAGGTGGGCATTGTATGTTACAGAATAAAATAAAGAAACAAACATTTGTATATATGTGATTTTTTTAATCATCATTCCCTCACACAGGATATCTATTTCATGGTAAGTCCAAAAAAAATTATCTTTAGCTAATATTGTGCTATATGACTGATACTTTAAACAATTATTCATGAATCATTTGCAACGATTTTGTGAAACTTGAAAAAGGCAGCCATATTGAATTTTATCATACCCTCACATTTTCTGAAATGAGGTAATAACTGTATAAGTGAGGGAATGATAGAACTTGTCAAAACAATTTTAAAAGTTTAACTTTAGTACTTTAAACCACTAACCAACTAAATTTATGCCTTTTAGTGCAAAATTTCCTTCTTAGTTTCAATCTATTTAGATAATTTAGATCATGTTCTATCTAGATACGGACTTTGAGACTTCCTTTTCAATTATAAAAGAAAAATGTGGAACAATTAAAATATTTCTATGTTACTAAAGAAGAAAGAGAGCTATATAAAAAAAACATTTGTTGCGAATTCTAATTATGAAGCCTTGGTGGTCACTCAAATGGTGCATCAAGTTATTTTCAGGAAAGGCAAACCTAAACTAACTTTTAGAAGTTTGAGCTGCTTTGACTGCAACCACATGATTGCCACCTCAGGGAAGGATATCAGAGGATTGGAAACAAGTACATCTACAGATTCCCAAACTTCTCATTTACGAAAAAAAAAAAAAAAAAAAAAGGTACGGCATTCAAAAAGGTATTGTACGCAATAATAATTTGTAAATTTTATTAGACATTAGTATATATTTTAAATTATGTGAAGGAGATTGGGGGATAATGCTGTATGCAGATGAAGAATATCCTTGAGAAGTTATAGCACAGATAAATGACACATTTGACAAAATGACTCAGTGCAATGCATCCCAGCAAAACCCCAGGGACATATAAATGGCCAGCACCAAAACCAGACATTAATAATTATCATATTTCTGTTATTATAAAAATAATTGTAAAAATAATTGTGCCCTATAGTAGAAGGGCTACCTTGTTTACATTTCTCTTTTTACATCAACTAAATGAATTTACCCTACTTTTATGATTAATTTAAGTGTAATGTTAATTTTACAATTATTTTGTGGCATTGTATTAACTCAGAAATTGGAAAATATTAGATTTGTGTGTATAAACTAGAAATTATAATAAAAGGAGCTTATTGCTACATATATGTAGTTTTCAAAGAATTTCCTCATATGCAAAGTATCATTCCCTTACTTTACTGTCATTCCCTCGCTTTTATAAAATTAAAAGTCCCCAAAACTTTGTAAAATTTTCAAAACATTCGCTGATGATGCATTTTCTATGTTCATTTAACATTAGAACAAACGCTTGTGTAACAATTTTCAAAAAAGTAAGTAAATCACATTTTCACTTCAGTGCTTCTCAAATTTGCCTCTTTTACGGAGAATCACTCACATATACTTCTGTTCCTGTGTTACACATCCACTATTGTTTCTGCAAAACAGATGAATCAGTGATTTCACTAATAATAAACATGCAATGTTTTTAGAAAAAAATTAAAGAGTCTTCTTTTATATTAATACAACATAATTTTATTAGAATATTTTTCATTGACTAAATTAACACAGCCAAATAATAAATTCAAGAACAAAGTTATAAATTTAACCATTAATCCGCTAAATATTATTTTATTCAAATATATTTATCCACTAGAAATGCACAGTTAAGGAAGCTCTTTGAAAATAACAAACACTCGCTTTGAAGATTCTAATGCAAATGACAAGATGATCAATATATTCAGGAAACTTTGGAGGGAAATACGCAACTAAATATTTGTTTTATCGATTTACATCGATTATTCTGATATATTCGAAAGTTTATTACGATTTAGTTGGTATCGTACGCTATTAACTTTTCGTCATTTATAATTATAGTATAAATTTCATTATTAAAATATTGTTCTCTAAAACTAAATACTTGATAAATTAACTTGGATTCTTGTTGAACTCTTTCACAGATGTTTCAAAATAGTTATTATAATTCGTATAGAAATGATTTCGAAATATTTTGAAATATCACGTTTTCACTATAAAAAAATAAATTTATTCAAAAATAACTCAAAAATTCAAACATTTTATTATAAACGAGGGGAAAGCATGCCTGAAATATTAATACAGGGTGGTTAAAATTAAACAGGCTTTACTCACAGTCTCATATCTCTGGTTGTGCTGAACGGATATGAATGAAATATATATGTTATGTAGATCATGCGCTCGAAGTTTTCGTAAAAAAGTTCGAAATTTTCCCACCAGATGGCGTTGTACTGATAAAACCATTATGCAAATGAGTAGCTAATGTAATTTCGCTATAAAAGCGATACGTATGGTTCAAAGAAATCCTTCGTGCGAAGTGATAAGGCCGCTAAACAAGAAGGAACGCTCATTGATAGTAAAAGTTTCTTTTATTAGAATGAGAACAATGCTTCAGCAGCACCCCGTGCTTATTGGAGGAAGAAGAACTTCTAGAGAGAACCCATGTTCACAAAAGCAGTTAAGGCATGATTCGTAACTTCGAAGAAACCGGTTCTGTGGATGTTGCACCGGGAAGGGGATTACGTGCAATTGAGCTATCGATTGTGAAGGAAGCTGCGATTGCAATAGCTGAACCATCGCAAGTTCTTTAAATGCTACTGTAAGTGACCGCTTAATAGCACGAGGACTGGACATTACGTGAGTAGCCACGCCCATGAATTTACATAAAATTATGAAGCTCCACCCTTACAGTTGAAACCGCAAGATCACTCTCCACGTCTTCTTTTTGCCTTGGGTTTTCTGACGAAGATGCATGTGAATGAGTATTGGCCATCGCATAAGTTATGGACAGACAAGAATCATTTTCACTTAGATGGTACTGTGAACACACAAAACTGCCGCATATGGTGTTCTATCTATCCGCATGCCTTAAAATACAGCCACTACTTTCCCCATACATCACGGCAAGGTGGGGAGTCTTGATGGATTTTGGGTCCGTATATGTTCGAAGAAGTCACTAGTACGGGATTGTTAGGCGTACAGTCACAAGTCTCCTCCTGGAGAACCATGTTATCCCGCTCTTAAGGCAAAGGGGCCACCATAATTTTCATGCAAGATGGAATAGCTGCTCATACGTATAAATAATGTGATTGAAGCTAACTTGCCTGTTGGACTTGTCATCTCGCGTACTTTCCTGATTGTCTGGCCACCAGGGTTTCGAGATCTGAACACTTGTAACTTCTAGCTTTGTGGTTTTCTCAAATATAGTGTTTATCAAGGACATGTAACTAATCAGGCGGACTTGAAAGGGGACTTGTACATTATGCCTCCCTCATTCCTAATGATATATTGCGTACAGCCGTTGATAACGCGGGAATACGCTTTCAACATATTCTTGACCGACAAGGTATGCACATAAAGCGCACAGGTGTGTAAATAAATAAAACCATTTGTTATTCTTTGACATTCCAGCTGTTATCTTTCTTTTATGTCATTAAACCGTCACTTTGTGGGAGAATTTCAAACCATTTTTTACGATAATCTCGGCCGCATAATCTGCATAACATATATTTGAAGTTTCATTCTGATCCGTTTAGTAGAACCGGATCTATGAGCCTCTGAGTACCGTCAGTTTAATTTTAACCACCCTGTACAACCATACGTAATTAAAAGTTTGAAGTCGAACAAAAAAAATGAAGGACACCCAATACATTTAATTTCCAAATCGCATCAGAGAAAAAGAAACAGTAATATCCATTCGACCAAAATTCTTTTCATTTTGCAATTTATGTTTAAAAAATGGAGTCCATGATACAATAACAGATAATAAGAATAAATTGGATTATGTCGGTAAGACATCACGAAAATTTAAAGGTCATTTACCAAAATACATTGTAGATATTAAACTAAACCGATTTCAAACGTCAATTCTGGGCTGCATCAAGAGCATGAGGTTATGATTGATTTTAAGAGAGCAAAGAACATAAAGACGTTGCCAGGTTTTCAAAAATTATTAATTATGGAATCAATTGAAATTCTATGTCAAAATACATACACGTGTACTGATAGATTATCATACTCCATTCACAAGATTTGGGATAATTTACATGGAATAACATGAACTCAGTTAAAATTGTGAACAGTCCAAACAACATAATCTTACTCCATATTACAATTGAATTTTGCGACAGCCCATCAAGCTTAAATGAGTGAACTCGACCTCTGGTTTTTAACGATTTTAACCCAAAATATGAGCAAGTCCGATGCTCGAAAATATTTGGTTTTGATAATTTAGTTGCACAAAGTACATATTTTAATAAATAAATCAGGGATGTTTTTTATGACCACCCTGTAGATACATATTTTCTACTTAAAAAATGAATTTATAAATACACAATTTATTGCACAAAACGCTGTTTTAAAAATGCTCCTACAATTAAATAGATATAATATTATTATTGAAATAGAGTACACATTATTTTAACAATGGAAAAGTGGGAGTTTTTTGCACGAAAGGGCAATGAGGGAATTTCTTCTGGTTATAACAAAAGAATATCACACCTAAGCTAATGTTTTATTAAAATTAATTATTATTATCTCCAGAAAAATACCACGAACTTAAAATGAGCAGTTTTTCTAATACAGAAGTAGATACATATTTTCTATTTAAAAAATGAATTTATAAATACACAATTAATTGCACAAAATTACCACTACAAAAAACATATATAAAAAGATAGTAGGAAGTATTTCGTTGCATCCGTCTGCATAACAATACGCGGTATTGCTTTTGCAAAAATGAGTCGACAATTAAGTAGATAAAATATTTTATTGAAATGTAGTACACAATATTTTATCAATGGATAAGTTTGTTTTTGCACGAAAGCGTAATGAAGCTTGTCTTCTGGTTATAATAAAATAAATATCCCATTTAATGTTTTATTGAAATTAATTATTATGATGATTCATATATTTTTTATCGATTGACACAAAATTTTCATTGAAACTTCCTGTAGTTTCAGATTTGATAAAATAGTCAAAATCTTCAATAAAAATTAAACAAATATAATATTTAAAAAAGAAATCATGTATGTGAATATTGAAAACTTTTTTTTTAAGATGTCCTGTTTCTTCCTGTTGATGTGCTTGTATGATGTTATAATCTAATAAAAATTAACATTGCACTAGACTTTCTAAAAGTTAAATTCAGCAATTCATAGTTAGTCATACGCTATAGCTATTGCTCAAATCACGATATTTAGTTAAACAAATTACAATTCTTTTATATACTTTCGGTAACATTCATATATTCTCTGGTGGGTTTTAAGGTCAGCGGCTTTGCAGAATCTAAATAAAATCAAAGCATAACTTTATTGACAAATCGGTGAATTTTTAAAGGAAACAGCTGACTATTACAAAAGCGTACAGATCTAGCAGTTCTAATTTTCAATGATATACTATTAATCCTCATCTATTTACTTTCACCGCACATATGTTTAAATGCTATTTAAAAAGCAACAGAAGTTTAGGCTTGTTGTTTATAAACAGTTGAACAAGAGAGCAGTTCAAGGATATCCCCAGTTGCTACTCCACTCCCTGTGTATGAGTAACCGTATAACACATCATAGAGAAGCCATGAGAATTAAGTCTAGCCGTAGCACATATGTACTACAATATAATAAAGAAAATTAAAAAATAGATAACAATAAAAAGGATGAAAATTTATGAAAGTGTAATCAGAAGATAAAAGTAAAAACATTTAAGTTTTAAAGATAGATTGGAAGATAAAAATAATATATAAAGTAAAAGTGAGTTAAAAAAAGATGTTAACACTGTTCAGTACCCGACATAGCCGGGCGAAGCAAAGCTAGGAAAGCTACGAATTTCCTTCAACAAAAAAGGCTGTTTACGCTGTTATACATTTAGAAGATAAAAAAGTTACAATTAGTTTAACGACTTTACCGAGGTAAAGTAATAATGAGAGCATAAGAGATGTTTTTAATTTTTTTTTTACATTTTACTAAGAAAGAAAAGACAGAAACATTATTAGCCGAAGAGCGCGACTACTCTTCTAAAACGATAGTATAACGGGGTCTCTACTTTTAGATGGACTGAGAGCATCATAGTCTGGGCGTTCGTACATTATATCATTTGGGACTTTATAAATTTGGCTATGGAATTTTTAAGGAATTTTAATGCGGTTAACAAGATAAGAAGTTTTTAAATCATTCTTAATCGTAGAATTACGGAGAAATCGAGAGCCGTTACGGATGCGTCGAAGTTGTTTATTATGTAATTGAGAAAGTTTATCCATACCAGTTTTACAGAGGAAGCCCCTCACCGGGCAGCCGTAGGTAAGAATGAAAGTATGCAAGCATTGTATATAAGTAATTTGTTGTGGTAGGACAAGTTAGGGCCCCGCAAAAGAGAGGAAATGCATTTAGCAATCCTCGTGGCTTTTCCGCAGTTTAGGTACCAATTAAATTCATTCAGAATGAAGAAAAAATTAAACTGGTACTTAAGCTTACAAAATACATTCAGAATTCCCTTATGTATCTTGTTGGAATATTGAGATGCTTATTTGGATTTACGGCTTTCATCCAAGAATACCAATAACCATTTATAACACTAAGAAGTTTTAATTACAGAGCACTATCGCTGATTAATGTATATTGTCCAATAATATCAAATATTAAGAGGGCATTTTGCATGAACAATTTCATCTACATTTAAGAACAGCAGTCATAAAAGTAAGAATTACAATCCATTAACTGAGCTAAATATGAAATATGACTAGTTCCTAACAGTCTGAAAAACTACAATTTTGCTTATGATGTACAATTTTAATTGAGAAGTACAAGCAGCATGTATAAAAAAAAATCATAGCAATTGAACCTTTTGGCTGAAATATGATTATCGTATATAATTTCAAATGTTGAAATGGACAATTCAATGTACAATATCATTAAAAATAGAAATAGCATTTATAATAAGAGAAACAAGCCATAGGTTCAGTGATTTTCACTAGAAATATAACTGGTGTTTAACATTTCGAATGCTGAAATTGATATTGAATGCAATGCAGGCTCGAAACTTTTAATCTTTTTAAAATTTTAATTGCTTTAATTTACTTAGCTTTTAAACATTTTATTTCTGAACACTTTTACATCTAATAGATAAGGTAACTCTGACATGTATTAGCCCAAGATAAGGGATTTATGTATACAAAAAGTTAATGAGTATAAATTATATGCTAATTTTTATTTCTGAAAAGTGTACATTAAAACTTTAAACTGTAAAAATAGGTTTATTTGACTGTTTACATCTTTCAATTCTACCAAGGACATTTTCTAAACAAATAATTAAAATTATTCATAAACTGCACGGTCTATGGAAAGCCATCATTCAATTATTTACGTATTCTTTCACATCATGCACGTTATTATTATTTTTACTATTTTACTTGGACGTTTATTTTATTTTCGAAACCATTGAGTACCTCGACCCATAATGCTGGTAAGATAAATCATGCTTCATCGTTACATTTTGACTTTTTGCTTGTTACAATCTGTATGGTTTCTCTTATAATAGATGAATAGTATAGACAGGATGGAAAATTTATCTTACTTTGATTGAAATTATTTTGATGATTTCCTCTTGATATAATGTTGCTAGTGATGTGGTTTTTCTATTATATTTAATATCAGCTACATGATCCTTTTTTCTATACTTCTATTTCCTGATAATCTTGTGGATATAGTAATTCTTTGATCCGTTTGACCTAATAAATGGTATTTGATACATTCCTGAGTAATTCTAAAAATTAATTGGGTCAATTTTATCACAAAATAATATTCTTTAATTTCAGAGGAAGTTTGGCTACTAAGCAAATATCGAAACTCTTAAACTGTATTTTAATTTCTCAAAAAAGCTTAGAAAATGTTGAATTGTATAAAGTTTGTATTTTTGCGAATCAAATTCATGTTCAGGCCTTTTATTATTGGCAATATTCACGATTATTCTTTTAATAAATTGAACATTAAAACGAAAGATCTAAAAGATTTAAAAAATTATTTAAATTAATTTGAATTGATTTAAAGATTTTAAAGTAAAAGGATTTAACGATTTTAAAGTAAGCTATTGTATAAATCAGTTCAGCTTTTAATTTTAGATAGTTTATATGACTGATATAGAGCAGAAAAAAATGGGAACACTAATTAATATGAATGACTACCTACAAATGATTATGCACCGATTCACAATTTATGAATATACTGCAATCTCCATTCTGAAAATAAAAATAATATAACACAAGTTGGAAATTGCTCGCCAAACGTGGCAAATGAGGTGCGTTATAATATAACTAGTTTTATAAATATTTTTTGCATCGCATATTTTACTGAATGTATATTTTAATCCACTTCATAAGTGCATATCAATTTTATTCTGTTCGAAAGGTTGTAACATCATTAATATGCGCTTGAAATATTTTTTTCCTATTCGCCTTAATGTAACGGAAAAATTTTGACTGCCTTTTGACTCAATTAAACTATGCATCCGATTTTCATAAAATTTGAAATGACTCGACAAAATTTTGCAACAATTATATATTTAATATTTCAGACCATTCGGTTGGGTAGCTTTTGCTATGTTATATCTGACGGACAATCAAGCGGACAGATGAACGGACTAAATGAAGACTATAGGTGCTACGTATTTATATAATTACGAACGCACCTACAAAGCAATCGACAAACAATGAAATTTCTAATTCCGAATTATAAAATACTGGATGACAAATGTTATTGTTTATCTTGAAAAAAATTTCCAGCAATTTAACGACAAATCCTCTGTTTTATTATTACTGGCGAAGATGTCATTGTTTTATGATGCCTTCGCAGCTTTGGTATTCTATATCTTAATGTAGTTTGATTCTTTCTTCCCCACTAATTGAAAATAAAAAGATTTGGCGCCAGCCAATTATTTTTCGCTCAGTTTTCATCACACAGTATTTGACATCCGCAAAACATCTAAAATTACATATTACAATTACATTCCACAACAGAAATTGCCTTTTGGGTGTGAAATTCCATCAAAAAAGTTTTAAAAGTTTTTCAAAAAATAAATTGAAAAGGTATAAAAACTGAGCCTTTTGGCTAAAATATCATAACTGACGACATAGTTAAGCACGTAGCATATTTTTCGGAGAAATTTACTCATTTGAGGAGAATATTAGATATATAATAAAAGAAATTCTGAATGTGCATTTTATTCGTCCATAATAAAATGGTAGTTTATATTTACAGAATATATACTGCAAGAATCCCTATTTGAAAATATTTTATTCAGAAAGTACAGCAGCTATTAATTTTTGTCTCGCAAAAAATAATACTTAAACTAAATTAAAATTAAAAACTGTCTTCTAATTAAATGTTGTTACAATTAACTTTATATACTTACTTTTTTGTTGTTTATAGTACACAAGTCAGAACAAGTGGAAGCAATGCAATTTTCAGTGTTGACCACTTCACAGAAAATCATTTAAAACCCGATAATGGTGATGCTCTTTTACGTTTATTTTCAAATTCGAGATTCTTTCAACTTAACAGCATGAGAGTTCAAAACTATCGGAAAATCGGTTCTATATATATTTTGGATGCTTATTAATGAGGCTAATGAGAAAATAATCAATAACATATTTGTAAATTACGAAAAGTTTCAAGAAGTTTTTATAAGGTTGATTTTTATAATTTAGATTTTATAAAGCAAACGTTGTTATCCCGTTACAATGTTGCTACAAATGTTGCTACAATATTAAGAGAATGAGAATTATTTTTAAAATTATTTAATACATAAAACGAAAAAACTATTATTATTTTAAAATGATTCTTTTCAAAATTTGAGTTTATCTGCTAGTCCAATTTTTACCAAAATTCGAATACGAGGTGACGGAAATAATATTATTTTTAACGTGAAGTTAACTGCTCTTAAATCACTGTGAGTCCAATTTGCTAACATTTGTGATGAGTTTCAAATGCTTATTTTGGCAAGTTTAAAATGTTGTCACAAAACGACTGTTACTCGAATCATTATGTATCAAATTAAATGAGTCACAATTAGCATTGTGATTGTGGCACTTGTGAACATCTGTCACACCATAGTTATTTCACATTTCCTTTCTCTTTTATCAAAGATCTAAAATAATTACTGCCATATATATAAAGTATAATTTTTAATTTATATCCCTAAATTAATATTTTAGGTAATTAAATAATTAAAACTGTGTAAAATTTAATAAACGTTTTATACGTTAATTTTACGTTTAATTGGTACAGGACAATCATTTCAGAAGACAACATACCGTTCCAATATAGCGCATATGATAATAAAAACTTCTAAAAATGTTACTTTCTAAAAATAATATAGCATTTTGTTAGAGATGGAACATTAATATATTTTTTTAAATACCATCACATTGTAGTATAAAATATGCTACAACATATCCTTCCATAAATATGCTTTCGCTGATATAGGAAAGATTGCGTGCCTTTAAAGCATCAGACAGAATGTTTTTTTCAATAATGATTATTGCAATAAATTAATACTCTGCATACAATTAAATTAACTCCTTGGAATCAGACACCCCACCAGTGGCTGAGAGGTTCTGCTCTCGAAGCTGGTAGACGGGAGGTGCTGGGTTCGATCCCAATCGCGCCCGTCGGCTTAATCGTTCGGAGTTTTCGTGGTTTTCTTCGAACTTTGGATTTCCAAGCGTTAATACGAGTTAGGTTCCCTTAGAAAGACCCCCGCGAAGGGCACCCCCCCCCCTGGGCCTATATCCCTCGTGCAGATAATTAGCCGTCATAAATACAACCAACCAACCTTGGAATCAGACAATTAAATCTACATAAAAGATATATTGGAGAGGCAAAACATTTCCTCGTTGTAAGTGAATTAGTTTAGCATTAAACTAAGGAGCGTTGGATGTTACACAAAAGTAAGGGTAGTAATAGGTTAGTAAGGGTTACACGAAAATATTAAATTATTTGAAATAATTGAATGATTTATAAAAGTATGAGTAACGATAGAAAATCAAAAGATTTAAAGAGGTATAATGTTAGTATCTGTTCAGTTTTTCTGTTTTCTGCTATTGTGTTTTCATGGCTCTGTTTGATAGCGAAAGCAATTCTAGTACACATTCCTAATGAAAAGGAACCGCTTGAAAAAGTATTGAAGTTTGATTGTGATTTTTATTGTTCAGAAAACCATAAGGAACAATACGAACTTGGTTCGAGTGCATATATTAAAATCAGAAAAGACCTTTGACGTAATTTGCTTAAGGGGTCTTGTACCTTTTAAACGCGTCGAAAATTAACGAAAAACTTCGAAGTTTGAATTAGTCTATCTTCAAAGCCTTTTTATGTATAAACATGAAATTTTGGATATTGATTAAACAGATTATGCTTTATAATATGCTACCATTAGAAATTTATTAACCCTTTACAGAATTTGTGTATTGTTAAAATCAAAATAGCTCTTTTTTTTCCCCATAAGTCATTGCGCGCATGATATCTTGATAAAGTATGTATGGATTGGCATGAAATTTGGTAAATATACTAAACATATATGTGTGTTTAAAATGATCTACTCTTAGGCTAAAATCTTTTCATTAACTATATAAAAAAATATTTTCGTAAAAAAAAATAAAAATTTTGTATTTTTAATGAATAAAAATAGTCATAACTAAAAATATTACCATTGTAAATACTTAAAAGTAGATCATTTTAAACACATATATTTGTTTAGTATATTTACCAAATTTTATGACAATCCATACATACTGTCTCAACAAATCATGCGCGCAATGACTTATGGGGTAAAAAAAAAGAGCTATTTTGATTTCAACAATACACAGATTCTGTAAAGGGTTAATTAATTTCTGTTGGTAGTATATTACAAAGCACAATCTGTTTAATTAATATCCAAAATTTCATGTTTATACATAAAAAGGTTTTGAAGATAGACTAATTCAAGCTTTAAAGTTTTTCGTTAAATTCCGTCGCGTTTAAAAGGTACAAGACCCCTTAATGTCTAATGCAGTCCTGTATTAGTTTTAGAAATGAAGTTTTAGAATTATAAAGATAAGTCAGAAAAATATGTCGTTATATGGCGTTACCGGCTTGCTGGAAATTATCACACAGACGAAAATTATTTTCAAAGTTTTTTGTTCTGATTTTAACATTGCTGTCTAAGGCAGTTAATTTGACTTGCCAAGAGTTCTTAATAAAAATAATCACTTTGTAATCAATGTATTGAATTTTGTATTTTGATTTCAATGTATTTAATCAGTGTACTGAATTTTTGTTACTTCTGCGTACAAAACGAAAGATTTTTTTTTTTTTCGTTTAACGTATTTCATGAATGTTCTTTTTTTGAATAAATTCAAATTTGTATAAATCATAGGCTTTAAATTATAGTTAGCCGATGAAGGACAGTTTTAATTTAGTTCTGCCTGACATAACGTAATAAGATTACATTTTGTTTTCACTATAATTACGAGGGAATTCGGATTTGGGATTGTAGCCGATATTTATTGAGTAATTAAACCAAAACAAGTGCGTTTATTGTTACTTTTGGGATAGCCGGAGAAACGACACTCTAGATACGAGAAGCTTGTCTAGATTTACTTTTATTAATTTAAAATCAGAATAAGAATTAATCATATTTATCTTTTTAAATAATATGTAGCTATTCGTGATTACAGATGTATATTATAGAAAATAAATGTCGATGCGTAGCAAGAAATTAAACAGTTATTGTTGAAAGATATAAACAGATGAAAGATATGAAAAGTCCAATGAACGGAGAGATTATAGCGCATTATTGGAGATAAAAATGATTCTAGTAGTTGGATAAAAAGAATATAAGAAACCCAATACAGATAGAGAAACAGAGTAAAAGACAAAAACATCCCACGTTGGACAGGTTACAAGCATAAAATAAAAGCGAATAAAAAATAAAAATAATGTTCTATAATCTGTACGATCATTTTATTCCTGCTTTCAAATAGTATATATAAAACGAACAACATAATGTGGTGGATAATAAATTTAACACAAACTCCCTGTATTTTAGTAAAGAATAGTTTAGAATTTTTTCAAAGATTAAAGAAAAACTTATATACACTAATATCCTTAATATCTAAAAATAGGAAAGTAGGGGGGGGGGGGAGAGTTGTACCGAAGTTGATACTTTGTAGCAAGATTTTTTTTAAATTATTATTAAGATAGTATTTTTTTTTACTACTAGGCAGAAAGACTTCTTACAATGTGATGCTATAGTTGGCTTAATTAAAAAATCATTACCTATAATGGATACGGTGAAGAAATTTTAAACGAAACAATATTTTATTTATTATAGTACTTTCTATGCAATCTCAAAGTTAATTTGTATAGTTTATTATGAAACACCTAATTTTAAAATATATGTTTAATTTTGTGATACCTTATTTAAGTTTTAAAAATTAAAAAAAAGAAAAAAAAGAATTTAATGTAGTTTAATAATCGTGTATTGGAACTAAAATAATCGTACCTTTTAAAACTTATATTAGGAAGTAAAACTTTTTGCTTAAACGAAAAAAACTTTGAATTAGAAATCGACATACGGAACTAAATAGGACCGGTGTTTCGTTTGACACTTTTCCTTCAGAATTATTTATTTATTTATTTTAAGAAAACACTTAGCTTATTTCCTCCGAAGTTTTTGTTCTGTTATCTAAAAAAGCTAATGCATTCCATTGCTCCAGATTGCTCCTTTTCAATCTTACTTTTAATTTTTTATGATTAATTTTGAATTTCTTAAAAAAAATTAAATTGTTAAACTTAAACGTGTGTTAATCTACTAATAAAAGTTTAATGATTCGAGTAAACATTATTATTTTTTATAATAATATCTTCTGTAAACATAATATTAGATGTATAGCTAACTATATAGGATGAAAAAATTACTGTTATAAACTTGATTTTAAACAGCATGAAATGGAAAAGATTATTTGTTAAGATACTCAAACTTTATTTTTGTAATAATAATAAAGGACTTTACGTTGTAATATCGATACAAAACAAATAGGTGTTGCTATCCAACGTACAATTTATTCACAAGTTTAACATAAAACTCTACGTTTCGGTTTAATCTTTAAAACCTTCATCAGGACAAAAATTTTCTAAAATATAAATCGACAACAAACTCTTTACATGCTACATTTTGAAAACAATTCAAAATACAAATCAGTCTAACGGAAACCTCTTACTCCCAAATATTCATTTTCATCCTCATTTCATTTATAGACTTTGACCATGCTAAAGTTATTTCCAAGCAAGTTATTCCGCGCAATGCTACGTGAATCTATTCGTGAATCTTTAGAAATCCGTCTAAGAAATCATGAAGTGTGTAATGATAATGTTTCCTTTCACATCCCAGAAATATGGCTTTCTATTTTGAAATGTCAATGAAAATTCCACTTTTTTCAGCATTTCTTTCATCATTAGTATCTTTGGTTAAAAGATGGCGCCACTGAACTGTTTATTTGGGAGTAAGAGGTTTCCGTTAGACTGATTTCTATTTTGAATTGTTTTCAAAATGTAGCATGTAAAGAGTTTGTTGTCGATTTATACTTTAGAAAATTTTTCTCCTGATGAAGGTTTTAAAGATTAAACCGAAACGTAGAGTTTTATGTTAAACTTGTGAATAAATTGTACGTTGGATAGAAACACCTATTTGTTTTGTATTTATTTTTGTAGTTTTACATTAATGTGACTTGCTCATGGTTTTAAAAATCAATAAGAGGTGGCTTGAGATTTTGCACCTTATCTTTTAATTTATTTAAAAAAATACTTATATAGTGAACTATACAGTATTTTTATTATACATAAATGTCACTAAAGCTACTTTAACAACAGCTCTTGTGGGCTTCCTGATATTCCATATTTGTTATTTTGCAATTTACATAAATTTCTTATAATTAACGTGCTACATCCTTAAAATACATTCAATAAGGAATAGTAATTATTAGTTTATTGTGGATTGATTTATATAAGATCTGTAGATGATACAAAATACATTTAAAAAAGACATAGTATCATACTAAATTTAAGTAGACTTGCAAAATAAATAAAAATCGTCTTCAAATATTATACCGTACTGAACGAGTTGCTGCAAATAATCATAAACTTTTATATGGTCTACCTATATGAATTTAATGAAAAACATATTTCAATATAAATGCATAATTTTATCTATGTTTCCTTTTTTTCAGAATATATTTGTAAGATTGGTGAAAAGAAATACATGTCTCATTTATTCGAAAAGTATTATTAGCATTGTAAATCAGAAAGATAATCATAACATTATAAGGACTTTTAAAAATAAATAAGACTAAACAACACCAAAGTTATTCCCCGATCGTTTGTTGTATTTGCAACTTTCTATGGAAACTTTTTAAAAACTGAATAGAAAACATCTTTTTTTAATATTATTTAAAAAACCCCAATAACTACTCTTACTTTTATATTACTATATTACTTTTAAAAAAAAGAGAGAGAGATAAATAAACTGACATGAAATTAGCTAATAACAAATCTGGAATTGCTCCACTAAAAATCAAATTATTTACTTTCGGACGAGCCTGTCGGAACCTCTGGACTAAATGAATTAAATCTTTGTAGAAATTTGAAAATTAAATTTCAAAGGCAAACAAAATTGATATCTTAAATATGTTGGATAATTTACTTTTTGTTTTATACTAGTACCTTACTTTTCTAAAAAAAATAAAAGAGAGAAAAATAAATTAATGTGAAATTGGTTAATGACAAATCTGCAATTACTCTATTAAAATCGAATTGTCCCTCCTGTCGGGAGTAAGCTTCACGGTTGGAACATCTCGCCTTAATGAATTAAAGGAATTAAATATTTGTGGCCATTGGAAAATTAAATTTCGAAGGCAAACAAGATTGATCCTTTAAATATATTGGACAATTTACTTTTACTTTTATACTAGTACATTACCTTTCTAAAAAAAGAGACAGAGATAAAGAATCTGGTATGAAATTGATTAATAACAAATCTGGAATTACTCCATTAAAAATCAAATTGTCTCCTCTAGGGCGTAAGATTCATGGTTAGAACCTCCGGTCTGAATGAATTACATCGTTGTGGCTATTGGAAAATTATCTTTTTTCAAACAAAATTTATCTTTTAAATATGTTGCAAAGTTTTTCGAAAATGAAGAGTTTCGATATGCATTATCTCAAACCCATGTAATTTAGATGAAACGACATTATAAGGATCTTAAAGAACGACTTATAAGAATATGAATTTAAGGGGTCACAGGACACTTAAAATTCGAAAAATTCTAAAAGAAAAGTCCATTTTCAGCATTTAATATCTTAAAATATCTATGATATAAAAATACCATTTTATATTGGGACGAAAGTCATAAGTATGTTCTTTCATTTCATGTACATTTTATTACTTTTTTTTATTGAAGTGAGTAAGCGAATTACATCCCATACCCTTCTTATACTACAGCAAGATATCTATATAAGGCAGTACTATACAATGCAGATCTCTATATAACGCACAACTTCTCAGGTGTAAGCAATGAATTTTGAAGCTAAGAAGCACCTGGATTCAGCATTGTAGAAATATTGCTATTTCCTATAAAGCTAATTTAGATACATTTCCATCGTTAACAGATTATATTGGGGGGTTTTAATTAAAACATTGTGATTATTAAATTTAAAATATTGGAAATGAGTAATATATAAAATTTTGCCCAGACATATTTGGATCATCTTTTAAGTTAATTTAATAATATGTAAACGTAGCTATAATATTGTAATATATGCAAGCTACACAATTTCTGAACCAAAGGAATATAATACAAAAATCTTCTACTATATATTAATATGTTTCAGACATATATGGCCATGTTTATAGGGTAAGTTTAATGATAAATGCCATGTTATCTGTATAACGCTAAATTCTAAAATACGCACACCCTCTAGTCTCAAGGTATGCATCAAAAATAACTTCTACTATATCTCTATGTAAATAATAACTAGTAAATCTGCAGATCAGGAGCCTCAACGTCAGATTTGCAACTTGTCCTTTTTAATACAGTTTGCGTAACATTCAACTTCCTCCAAATCGCAATTTTTTTTTTTTTTCGAATTACATAAATATTTATAAGAATAACAAATACTTCGAAAAGTTTCAGAAATTAACCCTTAAAGCTCCGGCGTCTCTTACACAAATTTTATTCGAGCGGAACCACTTTTTTAAAAGAAGTTTCCTACAAGTACACAATTTCAAAAATGCTCTGATTAAATGAGGTAACTTTTATTTTCCTTTATTACTGGTACCAAAAACAAATTTTGCCAAGAAAGATTATGTCTCCGCAGCGGAGCCAGGGAGTGGGTAAGCGTTAAAAGTGTTAAATTAAACACGCTGTTATGCAATGATATTCTGAAATTCAGATAAGCTGCTTATTCTGGTAAATTTTTAGATAAAAAAATTGCATTTCTTCAGGGGGGGGGGGGGGTGTCTGACCCCCTGATCCCCCTAGTTTATTTAAATTTACATTCGTAATTTTCTATTGATTGTGCAAACGATTATAGTATATCTCAGATTTCTATTTAGGCAGTGATTTTTAAGTATAAGCAACAGTTTGGACAAATATTTCATGTTATCCTAATATCCAAATAGCAATATTTACCTACCTGCCAACCACAAATACCAGCATCTGATAAATAAGGAACTTATGGAAATGTAAACTGAATCCTCGAATTTAGAACTCTAATGTTTTTACAATTTTTGTTTCCCAAATATAGTTTCCGTTGTTGTTCTGTAATATTTAGATCTAAGATCTTATTTAAATACATCTTAATCTACTCGATAGCATAAAATTACTAAAATCACGCAAAAATAGGTATGTTTGCAGAGTTTTAAATCTAATGTGTAATAATCGATCATCGTGTCAGTGTCATTTTACTAAATGACAAACATGATTTAGCGCTAAAAAGTATTTTTTGTGATAGCCTTTTAATAGTATACACATTCAAATTTAAACCACAATTTTACTAACATTGTTCATTTTTGACGCAAACCTACGTTTCAGACCAAATTGCGAAAGATTAATTAATTTTTTATTTCTCCAAGCAGGACTTTCTGCTTAATCTTTCGCAATCGGGATTATTTGAATGTTTTTATATAGACCACTAGTTATTATCATTGACTGACTTCGTTCACGTAGCTTTAAAAGAAATATACATGCATTAATTAAGCAAAACATTTCACTCCCAATAATTAAAATCAAAATTGAACAACTCTTTGTCACGTTTTATAGGAAACAATAAGGGATTTCTTATTTGTAAGGGTTTTGACATAACACAGCCATAAAAAGTGGCAAATTTTGTGCTAAATAATATAAACATTTGCCAAAATGAAATTGCAACCAATGAAAAAAGGCGGGTAAAGTAAAATCGTGGAAATCGACGAATCTTTCTTCGTAAAATGAAAAAACCGAGGCTGGGAGAATTCTAGGGAAGAGTTCCGTATCCTGTTCTGGTCGACACGGTTGGCGAAGGAATTCGATATGCCACCAAAAGGTCGTTTTAGCATCTTATTATATTTTTTAAGATGGCAGAAAAAATGGTTTTTAAATTTTTGTAAACATCTATTTTTGTATTAAAAACATTCCATATGTATTATTTATATATATATTATGTATGTAATTATTTATGTAGATGAACATATATAAATACATATTATATATAAGTATAAGTACTTTACACCTATATATATTTTAATAATTGTATATATTTGTTATTCTATATATTTATTCTATGTGTGAAAATAAAACGTAATATTATATTATAAACATTAATGTTATACGCATCTTAAAATATGTAAAAATGCATAAAAAATATATTTACGCAAATATCCATCTACAAAAAGATATCGTTTAAAAACACCCCAGAAAATTATAAATTAAAAAAATGAATCTAAAAAAAAATATGTATCTAAAATTATTACTTTTCCACCAGTAGCATTCAAGTAATAAATAAAAGCAACTCCAAACGCTGAAGATCGCAACAACCAGATTGAAATATTTATCGCCAAAAACAGAATAGGATATGGATCTCTTCCAAGACTTTACAAGAATACGTTGTAAAAAAACTATTTTAAAAAGCTTTTTTTTTTTTTTTTTAAATGACAAAATAATTTTACAACTTTCAACCTAAAGGAAATGTGGAATTAAAATCCTGTTGCCGAACTACGATTTACAAACGTATATTCAATATACTTCGAGTTCCCGAGCTTTCATTCCGATACTGACAGAAGAATATGATTTTACTTGAATGCTATCATCTTAAACATTTAGGTTTTATGAACTAAAGTGTAATTTCTGTTTAAAAAGAAAGTAATTTTCATTAATATTTTCTGAAGTGTGGTGGCTTTAAGAATTAACACTTGTCAAAAACGCTCTTATTCGTGCGGCCTCGTTATTTTTTTAGTTATTAAGAATGGAACTAATTATTTTCCGCTAATTATAATGTTATTACCGATATTGGTAATGTTGCGATATTGGTGACATTTGCTATCTATTTGCTTTTCAAAAGTTTTTTAAAAAATAATAAATTAAACATTAAAAATTAAAAATCAAATATTTATGTTAGCCGTACGCAGACGATAAATCTTTAAATATACAGTTTCTAGGTAACCAATGAAAGAAAAAGAAAAAAAAATAAATACGTTTATTTCAAATAAGTAAATTTTTAAACAAGATGGTTTATATTATTGAAACATATGTATAAAATTTTACCAAAAGGTTTACACCTAATTAAAAAAAAAATCTTACAAATGTCTTGACAAAATTTCGAAATAATAGGAATAATTAAAGACCATTATTGGGAAATCTCCGCATCTGTAATTTGCCATTTAAATCCTTTAATCAAATGAGCCATTTTCTTTCGAGAAATGAAAATTTGAAAATCGTCTGAAATGCCATAGAACAGCATTATGATGCAAAATAAAATGTTCCATATTTTCCAAACAGATGGGACAAATGTAACCAAAAACAATAGAGCTAATTCCGGGCACCTAACCAACATGCTTATTTAATTTCAAGCTCATCGGGTGTTTTTTGCGACAGTTATCGCGGAACAGACAGACATACTAACAGACAGACTAACAATAACGAAAACATTTCGTGTCTCCACAGTAAGCCTTCACTGACGTTTCGGCAATAAAAAAATTTAATGAAATGAGATCAAATAAACTAGTAAATCTGCAGATAAGGAGCCTCAACGTCAGCTCTGCAAGTCTTTTTTTAAACACAATTTTGTAATATTCCATTTCCTGCGAAACGCAATTTAAAGTTCTCGAATTAAGTAATTATTCATAAGAATTAAAAAATAGGAAGTTTCAGACATTAGAGGCGTTAAATTGAAAACGTTATGTAAGGATATTTTGAAATTTTCATGAGCTACAAATTCTGGTATTTTTTTTTTATATATATATAATAAAGAAGATTTCTTCAGGGGGGCGGAGCCCCCGTGGTCTCATTAAATTTACATATGTAACTTTTTATTGATTGCGCTAATGGTTATTGTAAATCTTTGATTTCTTTTTACACTTCCGAGCCTTATTTTTCAATACCGGTGGACAGAAAGGATTTACATTGAGGCTATTGTATTAAAAGTTTAGGTTTTATGAACGAAAATGTAATTTACTTTAAAAAATAAAATACTTTTCATTCATATTTTCTGAAATGAGGTAATGAGGTATTAAGAAGTAACACTCGTCAAAAAATATTTTTGCAGGCAATATAGTTAATGTTTGGTTTTCAAGAATGAAAATATTTATTTCCCGATACAGTGACGTCATTTTCGAGAGAGATCATTTTGAGGTGCATAATTTTGACATTTACTATCTATTTGCTTTTCAAAAGATTTTTTTTTTTTTTTTTTTTTTTTTTTGTCATTGAAATTTTCGATTAAAAATTAAAAATTTCTGTTAGCCGTGCAGCCGATAAAACGTGAGATATTGGTATTTTATTTTTAATAATAAGAATTAATATCATAACACAAGGCCCTTTTATTTCAACCTCAAAGCGTATTCGTTTTAGTTTTCATATAGGAGGTCAAATTCACCTTCATTTCGTACATTCGTATTTCCAATATGAAGACGTATTCATGCCTATTTGTTTTTCATTTTCCTCTTGTACATGAAAATCTTTGAAATCAAAATTAACTCTTTAGGATAAATTATTATTCCGCGATCTGATTTCCTTGGCCACGGTAAATAAAAAGATATTTTATAGCAAAATGTCAATTTATTCCTTATGAAAATAATGAGCTTTTTAATTTAAAAGAAAAACATTTGGACAAAATAAATAGAACACAACCTGTCTTTATTTCTGGGGTAAATTCCATCTATATGTAAAGACACAAAGGCATTAATTAATTCATCTCTTTTGACGTTGATTTGACTTCAAAGAGATACACACACTTTCACATTTACGATATTTTAGGTGTAATTTCGTTGCTAGGTTACAATTAAAAGAAAATTAAAACAATGAAATATGGGCATTTATTTTAATTAAATTTGTAAATGAGAATATTTTATATTATTGGAACAAACATATAAACTCCCTCCATATGTTATACACCAAAAAAAAAACTCTGACATATGTATACACAAAATTTCAAACTAATATGAATAATGTATGGTTCTAATTAGGAAATTTCATCATCCATAATTTACCATTTAAATCCTTCAATCATATTAGCCATTTCCTTTCAACAAATGAAAATGGAAAAATCGTCTGAATTGCTATAGAAAAGCATTATTGCGCAAAATAAAATATTCTATATTTTCCGAACGAATGAACCAAATATAACAAAAAACTATACAGCTAAATCCGGGTACTTCACCAACATACCCACTTAATTTCAAGCTAATCGGATGCTTTTTGCGGCAGTTATCGTGGAACAGACAGACAGACTAACAGACAGACTAACAGACAGACTAATAGACAGACTAACTGACAGACTAACGGAAACCAAAACTTTTCGTGTCTCCACAGTAAGCCTTCACTGACGTTTCGGCAATTAAACGTTACCAACGAAAAATATGCTTATCCAAAATTAATTTTTTTTCAGAAAGAGTAGAATAAGTGTTCTTTCTATTAGACAACTCAATTTAGCTTTTACATAAAAAGGATACTGGTTACGTTTTTATGTAAACCGTATTACAATATTGAGAGTAATATTGAAAACAACAATATTTCGCTGAGATGAAAAATATTCGACATTTACAAAAGCCCTCATTTTCTTGGGAATCCTCCAAATTTTAGTTTAAATACTGATTGAAAACTGGTGGATTATAAACGTAGTGTCGAGTAAAAGTCATTAATATTTTTCAAAATGTTGGGAAAACTGTGAGGATATTATTTAAATAACAAAATAATTAATACAACATATACAGTATACTAGTAAATCTGCAGATCAGGAGCCTCAACGTCATATTTGCAAGTCATTGTTTTTTAACACTCATTGCATAATATTCAACTTCCTACAAATCGCTTTTTAAAGTTTTCAAATTACATAAATATTTATGAGCATACAAGATACTTCGTAAAGTTTCAGAAATTAAAAGTGTTAAACAAGTGGTTGTACATTGATGTTCTGAAATTCTGATGAGCTACTTATTCTGGTAACTATTTAAATCAAAAATTGCATTTCTTCAGGGGGGCTCTGCCCCCCTGAACCCCCCGTAGTCTATTTAAATTTACATTCGTAATTTTTTATTGATTGTGCGGATGGTTATAGTATATATTAGATTTTTTTTTACGCTGTGATTTATAAGGAGAAGCATAAGTTTTTTTTATAAATTAATAAAATTTAAATTTAAAATAAAATATTCATGTTAACCGTACACAGACAATAAATCTTGAAGTGACGCCAAAAATGTAACCCTAAAATCCGCTACATTCGGCACAACACAACGACGTGCTTAAAAAAGAACGAAAAAAAAAAACAAAAAAAAAACAAAAAAAAACAAAAAAAAAACGGATGAAGTCAAAGAATTTGGTCCCTGTTCCACGTGCTTGTTTTGTTTGGGCCGAATGAGGGCATTTAAATCTGAGCGGTAACGCACATCGTATTGCAAACTGTTTTTACGGCATACTGCTTCTCCATCTATCTCTTTCCTCCGTGAATAATAGTTAATTTTTTTTTACCCAAGAACTTTTTATTCCATCATCTTTGTTTTCGGTTAATGACGTCTAATTCACCTGCTATGCGTACTTACTCAAAACTTTTAATCTTGTTATATTAAGAAATACTCGAGAGTTTTCTTTTTATTTTTAATATGCCGCCATATTAATTTTTCTATTCTTAATTTTATTTTTCATTTTCCTGTTTCACGACAAAACATTTCAATTGAAAATTGTTTAAAAGAAAATATTATTCCGGGGTTTGATTTTCTTGGCAACAATTAAAAAAATATTGGTAAATGTTATGGGAAAATGTTACGTTATTCTCTATGAAAATAATGAACTTTTGTATTTTTAAGCAAAATATTTCAATAAAATAAATGAAATATTGCCTATTTTTATTTCTGTGCTAAAATCCTTCTATATGCAAAGATACAAATGCATTAATTCATCTGTTTTGACGTTGGCATTACTCAAGCATTATACACGCAATTATACTAATATTATTAGGACCAAATGCGTTGCTAGGCAACAGAGAAAGAAAAGGAAAAAAATGAAATATGCATTATGTCAATTTGATAAACAAAATCCTTTATATTATTGGAAAACATGCATAAAATTCCCCCCAATATTATAAACCTAATTAAAAGAATCTCGCAAATATATTGACATAATTTATTGGAATAATTTAATAATGTTATTTAAAAATTTCAGCATCAAAAATTTACCGTTTAAATCCATTTTTCATATGAGCCATTTCTTTCAACAAATGAAAATCTGAAAATCGTCTGACTTGCCATTGAAAAGCATTATAGAGCAAAATAAAATGTTCCATATTTCCCGAACGAATGAACCAAATTTAACCAAAAACTATACAGCTAAGTCCGGGTACCTCATCAACATGCCCAATGAATTTCAAGCCGATCGGATGCTTTTTGCGGCAGTTATCGCGGAACAGACAGACAGACTAACAGACTAACAGACAGACAGACTAACAGAAACCAAAACTTTTCGTGTCTCCACAGTAAGCCTTCACTGACGTTTCGGCAATAATTATCAATTCATTCAGAAATTTAGAGCAATTTGGTTAAAAATGATTTGAATCTCAATCCGTAACTACTGTTTTATTCATTTACAGCACATCAGTATGTATATATATATATATATATATATTTTTTTTTTTAACAAAATATATTGAATATATATTGAATATACTGAATATATTTCGACTTCGCAGGCGTTTGCGGTTTACAAATATGATAAGTGAAGAAAAATGTTAATTTTCTCAAACCCGCTTTATCGATACGTTTTTTCTTTAAGTGTAGCACTTCGACTCAGTGCTTTTTTGGAGCAAATCTTCTAGTAAGATTGCATCAGATACTCTTAAATTTATTTTTTCTTCAGTTTTATTTTTTATTTTTTATTTTTTTTAAATCATAAACATAATTTCTTTCATCATAATTTTTCATCGTGATCATGATTAAAATGTTTCATTGTTGTTGTTTTGCAGCGATTTGGCATATTTTAGATATATAGTGCTTATTTGCTCATAATTAAAGCAATTTTTTTATTCCCAAGTAATTGTTCGATTTATAAAGAATATATGACCAGGCAATTGTATCACATTAATTGAAAAATGCCTTAAAATTTATGTATTAATTTATAATTAATTTGTAAAAAATATTTAAAAGTTGTACTGCATTGGAAAGACACCTTTGTGCAGAATTTGTATAATTCTAGGACATCAGTACATCAGTAGGTTAATCATCATAGGGACATCAGTAGGTTAAAAATAAATTGCAATGCAATCGATCTTTACATTCGAAAACCAGGCCGAGTTAAATAAATTAGGGTTAAAAAAATAGATGTTGAAAAAACTGCCGAGCGAGGCTCGATCTACCAGGTATAGACACGCTCCAAACATGCAGCAATTTATTATTCAAAATATTTTGATATAGTTACTTAAGCATTATACAACGGATTATTAATTCAGTGCAGCGCGGCGTATATATTATAGATTACTAACAACATTTGTGCCGTAAGTACGTAATTTTTACATTTGTGACCGACATAATTACAACAACAGTTAGACTTTTTTTTACATAACATTTAGTGCTTTTTATCCATCGTAATTAACAAATCTACGCGTAGTTTGGTATAAAATGAATAACATTTTCATATAAAAAATAAAGCTAAAACACAGATATGAAATTACTATTATTTACATATTTTTTAAGAAAAAAAAATGTTTAGATTATTTTTTTTATCCGTGAATATAATTAAACAATATTTTATATATATTTTTAGATAAATACTAGTATAATATTAATTTTGTTTATAAAATGAATGAATAGCAGCCCGTATCTATAATATAAAGGACAGACGAGTACGTAACCCTGACGTCATTTTGCTGTTGGCAACAAAATACGATAAAATTTCGCTATTACAGATTTTTTTTTAACTTTTAAACATCGCACCTTTTATAATTTTTACACCGTCGATTAGAAAATAATGCACTTGCAAATGCAATTTCTTTCAAACTGTACTGCAATTTGTTGGAAATCTGTTACGAAATTTACTCCTTTTTTGTAGTTTTTATTGTAATTAAAAAAAATAATAATAATCTAGTCTCTATAGCATATAGATGATTATGAAAGATAAGCCCATTTTCAGTTAATAGTTTTCAGAAAAAGGTAATATAAATAGTCTAGTATTTGTTTGCGGCTGATATTCCATAACCAATTTAGAGCTTCATCAATCAAACAAAATAATGAAAATAAAATCGGAATTTAACAGATATGTGACCGAACTACGCGTTTAAACAGCTGAAATGATTTTAATTAAAAAATACTGCCCCAAGTAACGAAATCTTTGGCGATTTCTTCAGCTACTAAGTAATACGAAACTATCGCTTTTACTAAATTTCAAAACGTTATTTGAATGCAAAATCCATAATGCTAACTCCATAAAAATTGCTTTCTGGTGTTGTTATCGGACAATCTAAAATATAAATTAATATCAGTGCTGCAACTGGCGACTATTTTTTAATTCTATCTCCCAGCACTTTTTAAAAACACTAAAAATTCACATACACATTGACAAAATCTACAAGAAAACTATGCTACAAAATTTATTTTCATAAAATAGTGGTGCGGTTAGAATATAAAAATAGACGCCCGTAGCAGCCCTGTAATGTATCAATATTAAAAAAATAATATATTTTCCTTTATATTCTGTAATCCTAGAGGTCCGGGTTGAATCCTTTAGTAATTCTAAAAGTCGTATTATTTTTATTTTGCCAGTTATTCAAATATTAAAGAAAAAACTAAGATTCAGTAATTCCAGTTTTTCTAAATTGTAACATTTTATTTGCATAAGAACTGCTTTTGCTGACTCGTGATTTGCATTCTTACAATCGCTGAAAAAGACGTTTTTGCGCTTCTGAAATGCTACATATACTGTCAAAAATTTGCAGGAAACTATCCAGTTTTTGGACAGTTTTTATAGAAACTAGTTATATAATTTTACACCATGATAATCATATTATTGCCCATATTATGATCGTTCGAATAAAAAATGGTTGAAAGACTGGGCACATAACTGCAATTTTTTAAAAGGGTAGAATTTAGACACAGAAGTAGATTAAATTAAATTAGTAGGGAAAAGTTCTTGAAGTTTCTTATACACGTCATCAAAAAAGAAGCCTTTTTCAGAGAAAAAAAAATCTTAGCTGATTTCCCTTCAGAAAATATGCTGGATCCAACAGTGCTGATGTACGTTTATAGTGCAATTGTCCAGTCTAACTTAAAATTGATTTTAAACATATATACATAGGTCCGTTCGAATAAACTTATTCTTACAAGACCAACGAGTAACGGTGTTATGCCTCAAATTCTGTTCACGTTTATTAGTTTACTATAGAAGTCATTTTTTAAACTAATATTCCATGTGTTTGGGATTTGTATTTTTACAAATGAGATGTCTGAATTTTATTCTAATTTTTGATTTTGGAATCTTTATGAGTATTTTTTTTTTTTTTTTTTTTTTTTTGCTCATACGCGTTTTTCATTCTTACAATAGATGAGAAAGACATTTTTGTGCATCTTAGTAGCTACATAGCATTTAGACACGAAGTAAAGTAATTTAAATTAGTTGAGAAAAGTCCTCAAAATTTCTTATACACTTTATCAAAAAAGAAGCCTTTTTTTAGAGAAAAAAACAAATCCTAGCTTTATTCCATTGAGAAAATTTGATGTACACAACAGTGCTGATATACTTTTATACTGCATCTGTCGAGACTGACTTAAAATTGATTTTAAACATATATAGGTATATCAGTGGCGTGGCGTCCGGTCATCGCTGGATGCGGCGATGACAAAGCAATATTTTAAAACTCTTAATAAGCTTTTAAAACTCTACGATCCAGTTTTAGCAGAACATTTGGAGTTCATGTATAAGTGAAGGTAAGATTTAAAGTTTCTTTTTTGAACATTCAACCATTGAATTTTAGAGTTAATAATTTTTCACCACAAACTTAAATAATTGCGATGACCACCGAAAATTTTCACGCCACGCCACTGAGGTATATTTATGATTTCTTCCTTTCGAATAAACTTATTTTTACAAGAACAACAAGTAAGGCTGTTTCAAATTCTGTTCACGGTTATTAGATAACTCTAAAAGTCATATTTTTTAAGAAATGTTCTCTGTGTCTGGATTTTTTTTTTTTTTTTTTTACAAATGAGGTGTCTGAGGTTTATTCTGATTTTTGATTTTTAGAATATTGAAGAATAAAATATGTAGAAAAAGTTTAGAGGTTATATTAGAAAAGCAAAATGATAATGAAAGCTTTAGTTATTTTATTAAATATACTTAAAATACATTTTTAGATAGCTTACTAACAGAAAAATCGGCTTTTTTTTTAATGTCGGTATTATAATTATATGTTAATTGATATACCATGCTATAAGGTATTATTATTATTGTGGAGAGCAACATCAGTACAGACACTACGTTATATATTATTCTTGGTTATTAAAAAGACACACTGTTTTTCTTAAAAAAGTCTTCTTTATTGTCTGTATAAATTTACATTGTAAACAATCATTAAAAATATATTTAGTTACTTAAAAAAAATAGTCTGACACTTAAGAGGAATATTATATGCTAATACTATACAACATATATTATCGGTTCTTATTTTGACACCCGTGATATGCATTTCACATCATTTTGAGCCTTTATCTTCTTAAGAATTCATATATTTTCTATTCTAGTTATATTGATGTATCTGCACCACCTGTTCCCACTTTAACAAACGCTTTCGCTACTATATTGAGGTTTCTTCAGTTCAAATGATACTAACGTCATTTTCTGTAATCTTGGCACGAGATCATTCAGATTTTCCCCCCTTTACTCCATTTTTTTTTACAATCTTTCCCTCTCTTCCAGCATTTTTCGCCAACGGCTGTCTATAGTTGAATGAGTGATATCGTTGCATATATTTTCTTTTTCTAAATTAATTTGAATAATTCTCTCATTAGTATTATTGTTAGGCTGTCATAATAAGCTATTTTGCTGTTGTAATCGAATCTGTTTCTAGATGGGATCTTATATTAAGTCTTGCAAGAGCTGTTGTTTGGCCGTTAAATTTCAAATCACGGATATGTTCTTTGAACCTTTCTCTGTTTTTTACCTTTCGTCCTACCTATATAAATTATTTCTTCAGTCTAGATATTTAAACCTTTAGATTTATAAACCCCCGCTTTTATTAACTCTTAGTATTTTGCTATATCATTTCTTATCATGTTAAACATATTAACATACATACATATTCCTAACATATAATTCTTACAATAATTTGTATATATTTGAAAAATATATAAATTGTAAGTTTAAGTTATTTATAATTACATATTTCTTTTTGTAATTGGTGTTTGATTAGATGTTTTCCATTGTCAGTTTATAATTCTGGAAATAAGAAAAAAATATTTATGCAAATCGCATTTATATCTACAATTAACTTTCTTTGGATACTTCTGATCAGTTTCTGACCAAAAACTACTCTTAGTGCAACGAACTACAACCACAACTACTTTATCGAAAATGTTGTTAACTACAGCTAGAACAACTTATTTTTAAAAGTAGCGACTACAAATTGCTTCAAAAGCAGTCACTAGTTCGCTAATGTCAGATTTTGTCAAAAGATTCAATTTAGACTCGAAATTGAAGACACGGATTGAATAATAAAGTGTCGGTTCGATATATCGTATCTGCCGAGGGGCGCATAACGAAGGGCTACTTTTATATATACCATATTTACTCAGAATCATTCACTGCATAAATTGTTTTACCAGTCTTACAGTAAATATTGCACCGGGACATCAAATTGCCATTGATACGCATTTACAGATAGATTTGTTTACTTAACCCGACAATACACTCTTACTAATGTTAATTGCACTGAGTTCCGTTAAGAGTTAATTATAGTGGGGTATCTAGAAAATTACAGAAAACAACTCTAAATGCAAACAATAAATAAATCTGAAAATAAAGCACTTCCAAATAATATAAAATGAGGCATTAAAACATGAAGAAGAAGTAATAAAAAGTGAATGAAGAAGTGTTTCCTTCAAGAAAATTAATTCCTTTGGTACTTTAGTACATGATTTTACCAGCAAGTGTCAATATTAAAAAGCTATGACTTCATACGATGCTCTACTATACACTGCAGCTGAGATTAGCAGATTTTGGAACAGAAAAAATTTTGCACAACAGAAGTGAATTACGATCAAGTGATTTGTAGAATTACATCCCACCCCCTGAAGTAGCATTAAGGGAAGAAGAGACCTTAAAATATTTTTTTTTTTTTTTTTTTTGTAAATTTCACCTTAAAGGGTAATTCAAGGGTACATTATATGCATTATAGCATGCATTTATCACAAAAAAAAAAAAAATTATTTTTCAGAAAAAAAATGGAATTTTACGCCGTCGTCTTAGAATTCTTCGAAATGCCCCCTGCGCATTCCATATCAATGAAAATCCCCAATATTTTTTATAAAAGCTTGTTTTATATATATAAATAAAATAGAGCATCGAATTTTATATATTTGAATTTAAAAGTAAAAAAAAAATGAAAATTTTTGAAATTTTTTCGAAAAAATTTCCAAGTTTTTCATTTTTTTTTTTTTTTTTTTTTTTGTAAATTTTATTTTAAATATTATTCAAGGGTACATTATAATGCATTATGACATGCATTTATCACAAAAAAATGTAAAAAAAATATTTTTCAGAAAAAAATGGAATTTTACGCGTCATCTTAGAAATCTTCGAAATGCCCCCTGCGCGTTCCATATCAATGAAAATCCCCAATATTTTTTATAAAATTTGATTTACACATATAAACAAAATAGAGCATCGAATTTTATATATTTGAATTTAAAGGTAAAAAAATAAAAACAAAAATTTTGAAATTTTTTCGAAAAAATTTCGAAACTTTTTTTTTTTTTTTTTTTTTTTTTTTTTTGTAAATTTTATCTTAAATATTACTCAAAGGAACATTATATGCAATACGGCATGCATTTATCACAAAAAAGTAAAAAAAAAAAATTATTTTTATGAAAAAAATGGAATTTTACACGTCGTCGTCTTTGAAATCTTCGAAATGCCCCCTGCATGCTCCATGTCAATGAAAATCAACAATATTTTTAATAAAAATTTGATTTATATATATATAAATAAAATAGAGCATCGAGTGCCAATCAAGAAATCGGAATTTAAAAAATGTAGCCCACTGGCAACATTGCCTGGGAAGACTAGTAAAAAAGCAGATAATATCCAGTTCTAGTGTTCATCCTTAGATACAATTCGACGAAATACAGTATGTTATGGGCAAAAGAAGGAAAAAGGCGTTGCCAATAGGACAGCTGTTCTTTCTTACATGTCTAAAAATAAATTTCGATTTTTAACATTATTTTGCCCATTAGTTTATTAATGCATTAAAACTAAATAAATTTATGCAAATATATATATATATATTAAAGTTTTGCATTTTTACATACAAATGCTACGCCATTATATGAGGACGGCTTCAAACATTTGGTTGCATTTAAAGTTTTTCAAATACTTTTAATTTATGCATTTCTACCCATATATAACAATTTTCAAGGAAAATTTTCAAAATTTGTTAATTTGGGCATTAACGGCTGAAATTTCAGCAGTGATAAATTAATAACTCTGTCCCTGTCACATTTCATTTTGTTAACAACATTTTGACAGTTCCATGATATAATAAACAAACGTCGCTATTGAAATCTGCATTACTTGAATTGGCAGAGTTTTATAGAAAGAATAGCAGGGATAATGTTTCAAAATGTACATAAATGTTTTCAGACTAATTTTGCTGGTTTCGTTTGAAATTTAAAAAATATATCTTTTTTCGCTGGTTTTTTTTTTTTAATTATTTCATTATGAACACTAAAATGTCATAGAAATCGACTGCAAAGATTGCTGTTTCGAAATGACAGCCGAAATGAATATTAGTCAAAATTTGGATCCCTCAATTATTAACGCTAATCAATTTACTAAGTCACATTGAACAAAATAATGTAATTTTTTAAAGGCGGCTGTTGCGCGCTGACAGAAAATTTAAAACGAAAGTATCTTAAAATAAGTGATAGTGAACGGTTGGGTGAAAAGTAAATGAACTTCATAAGACGACAAGAACAGACATCCTAAAAAAATATTCTTATGCCTTTTTCATTTTTTTTTCAATTCAATAACAAGATAAAAAGTTAAAAAGTACAGTATTGCATCTGTCATTAACATCATTGTTTTCATATTTGCAAAACTGTAAACACCATCAATATGAATCGCAAATATTTACTTTTCTAATACCTTTCTCTATGAGTAAAAATCTATAGTTAATGCTGTAGGATTAATAAAGTTTTAATACGTATACTCTTACATTCTAATTTAGTTCTTATATTGTTACTAAGTAGCTCATGTAAAATACCCTTAACTAGCCCCCGATATGATATTCCATTCGACCAGTAATTAAAATGTCCTCTCTAAAAAATAACTTTCCGTTACAGAAGCCAACCATAAAAATAAAGCAGATGAATCATTGTACTGTTAAATATAAATAATCTCTATTGCACTTTTTGAAACTTCTGAGCAACGCACATTATAAATTTTTATGCCGTCGTATAGGAGAAAATATTACTTTTAAATGAAATTTGTTTGAAAATTGCCTCTCAATCTGTTTTTGAGATATTAATTTTTTTTTTCTAATTTTTAACGCCAATTTTAAAATTTTGGCAATTGAAGTACTCCATTCTTGTAGAAAGTAAAGGAAAAATAGTTGGAAAATAGTAGATTTATTATATATTTTGGTTGCCATTTTCCCATAACGACTTAAAAAATTGTAATTAAAACACGTGCTATGTTGAAGGAAATATAAATTTATGAATTCTAATAAAATATGCAGCCGTTTTAAACTATATTTGATTTTATGTATCCATATTAATGTTACAAACATATGAATCATTAGATGCTTTTTTGTTTCTTGAATGACGACATCGCTTTTTTGCTGGATTTGTGTATTATTATGCGATAGTGACGTCATATGCATACTTTTCTGTAGATGTTCTTTAAGTCTCGATCGTAAATATGGAATTCTTTAGCGATGCGAATGACGTCATTTTATATAAAATAAAAGCGGGTGTTTTATGTCTTCATGCTGGATTATGCTTTGTACTATCTATATTTATTTTTTGTTTTCATCGGTGGCAACACTAAATTCTGAAAAAGCTAAATTCCTGTTTTCTAGTTTTAGTAATTTTATAGAACAGTAAAGTATGCGTTGAATAGAAACAGTGGCGAGAATTTTCTGAAACAATTATCAGGAAACAAAAAAGGAGACACGCCTATGTCTAAAATGCTACTATTATATTTTTATAACGAATAAATAAATTTGTCAAAAATTAAAGAATTGAAAAACAAAATTTCGATTGTAATTTTTCAAGGAAAAAAATAAAAGATAAGAAGTTAACAAATGCATTTTTTGTTTCGGACTTCGCATAATTGTTTTCATGTTTAAAAGACTGTAAACATTATCAACATGAATATCAAATATTGGACATTTCTAAAACTTTTCTCTGTGAGTAAAAAAAAAAACTTATATTTAATGCTGTAGGATTGAGAAGATTTATTTATATATACGCCTATATTAATATATTCCATATTAGTTCTTCTATTCTTATTAAACAGCTAGTGTAAACGACTGTTGTATTTAGCAATTTTTTAGAACTGTGATGTATGAGGTGAATAAAAACTCTGGTGAGCTAGTTTTAAAAAAATATACCAGGAAACAAAAAAGTAGTCCGGCATATGTCTACAATGTAACAATTATATTTTTACAAAGAAAAAAGAATGTCAAAAAATAAATGCACGAAAAAAAAAACTGCAATTGTAATTATTGAAAAAAAAATAATGATAAGAAGTTAACAAAAACAGTTTTGTATCTGTCATTGGCATCATTGTTTACGTATTTATAAGACTGTAAACACAATCAAGACGAATTTGACTTTTCTGAAACTTTTCTCTGTGAGTAAAAAATTCGTATACGCCTATGTGACTATATGCTATATTTTTTTCTTCTGTGTTTATTAAATAGCTCATGTAAACGCCTCTTTCTTTTAATAATTTTATAAAACTGTAATATTTAAACAATAAAAAAAAAACAATAAAATTCTCACCACAACAGTTGCTTTTCTTTTGCAAGATTTTCACGTGAAAAATTAAATAAAATAAATAGTTTGACGAATTGAAAATAAATTGAATATTACGTCATAAGTTTTCTAGAGCAAAATTTCCGCATGAAAACTCAAAATAAAATAAATAGTTTGACGAATTAAAAAAAAAAAAAAAAAAAAAAAAATATATATATATATATTGCGTCATATTGGAAATGTAATGGACCTCAGCAAGTGAATATGTAACGTCATGCGAGTTTGAAGATAACGTATTAAAACATGATAAAAAAACCCGATTATGGAAAGTTTAGTATATTTTAACCATTTGAGGTTATCTGAATTTGTTTCGCCATTAGGCCGAGCCGGAAGGGATTTTTTTTTAGTACAACATATTCGGTTTTTAAACAGACTGTTATATTTACTGAACATGAGATTGGGCCTTTTTTTATACATTTTATTGAAACTAAATTTTGATATATAAATTCCATCAATGATAAAGTCGTAATTCTGTTCCTGTCACGCCCATTCCGTTTTGGAGAAAAAATATTTTTACAATTCCATGGTTTAATAAACAGACGTCGGGATTGATATCTGCATTTCTCGAATTGAAGAAGGATCATATTATGCTGTTACAATAAATATGCGTGGAAAAAAATTATAAATATTTTTTGCTTAATTTTAGTGGTACCACTTGAAATTAATTTTTTTTTTTTTACTTTGCTATTCTCTCTTCAAATTTTGTAGAAATTGATTGCAAAATTTATTATTTCCAAATAATGACAGATAAAGAGGATCAGCGAAAGTTTAGATCGCTACTTTACTAAAGCTCGCCAATTCGCTAAGTCACACTCAACAAAAGAATGTTTTTTTTTTTTCTTTTTGAAAATGCAGCTGTTGCTCTTTAACAGAAAATTTAAAACATAAGTATTTTAAAACTATTGATAATGAAAGGTTGGGTGAAAAGAAAAGACGCTTTATAAAACGAAAAAAAAAATTCTAAAAAGATATGCTAATCGTTTTCCGATTTTTAGATAAGAATTTAATAAATACAATTTTGTGTCTGGCATTGGCATAATTTTTTTCATATTTATAAGACTGTAAACACCATCAACATGATTCACAAATATTTGATTCTTCTGAAACTCTTCTCTGTGAGTAAAAATCTATAGTTAACGTTGTAGCATTACTAATAGACCGGGAGCCGGCAGCACTAACACGTTGTTTGTATGGATACCGTTATTTCGCCAGGAAACTACCAGTATATTTTTATAGAAAAAGAAATCTAGGTTAAACGCGCAAAATTTCGCTTTATTTTAGCAAGAGATTTTCTATAAGATAATACAAGTGCTGAAAAATTTTCTTTTCTGCAAAATTCAAGGATGCATACGAACCATGAGACAACCGCCTTATCGAGTCGGAAGCTGAAATTCCTGAATTATCTAAAACTCGATTCTTATATTAAAACAAAATCGGTCTGACAAGTCATATCTTGGAGGAAAGCAACCCGATTTTAGCGGTTGATTCGTAGGTTTACCATTGTGTTTTCCAGCTCCCAGCCCGCCATGCTTTCATACATTTGGGTGCAGGAAAACGCAGTGGTAAACCTACGAGTCGAGCACTAAAATCGGGTTTTTAGGTGTTTTCCACTAAGATATGACTTGGCAGACCGATTGCGTTTTAATATGGGAATCGAGTTTTAGCTATTTCTGGAATTCCAGCCTCCAACTAGATGAGGTGGTTGTTTGTGCTGCCGGCTTCCGGTCTGTATGGTTTTGATACGCATACGCCTGTATAACGATGTTCTATATTAGTTTTTCTATTTTGGTTAAATAGCGCATAAAAACGACTCTTTCAGCTAGTAACTTTACAAAGCTGTAACGTATGAAGTAATTGGAAAAAATGGCGGGCTGTATCTGAAAATATTTCCAAGAAACAAAGAAGGAGATCCGCCTATGTCTAAAATGCTACTATTATATTTTTGGGACGAATAAATACATTTTACAATAAGTAAATGACTGAAAAACAAAATTGCTGAAGTTAAAAAAAAAAAATATTATAAAACAAACTTAGCATAGATTATTCCGCATTAGCATGCATTTTATTATTTCCTTTAAAAAAATTTACGATTTTACGTTTTAGACTACGTTGCATACCTTGCAAAACATGTAGATGTATAATGCTCACGGGGCTTGATAACGAGTTCAATAAATATATACATTTTCTGAAACACTTATCATAAGGGAGTGAGGTATCACCATGATAATCAGAAAATGAAAGAACCTCTGCTCATACTTTGCATAGTTCGGTGTTTTTTCTTAACACGCTTTGTATGAGATTTCACCACTTGGGGACGAGCGAATCGTATACGTGCCGTGTAAGCTGCTCAGAATCATTGATTATTCTGACCAGTAAATTTTTATTGAAAATTTTGCCTTATTTATCCAAGCATTTTCCCGATTCAATAATGCAAAAATTCTGTTTTTAAAAACCGGCGATAGAAGATTAAAAATTCTGTAAAAGACGCTCGTCCCGAAGGGTTAAGAAATTATTTTATTTGATGTTATATTTAGAGTAATTTATAAAACTTTTAGAACATTTGCATTTTTTATGCTGGTTAATAAAGGCTTTCACGATATTTATTTATCATGTTATTAATGCTCCTTGAGAGCCCGAATTCATAAAAAGTCTTTAAATTAGATAAAATAGTTACTGTTAATTGAAATAACTTAACATTAATTGCAATTTTAATGGATATATATATATTTTTTATTTTTGACATTTTATTTTACGGAGAAATTTTAATTTTATTTCGGTAGGCTTAAAGTTTTTTTTTTTTCAAACTAATTAAATGAAAATTAAGTGAATCTCTAAATAGAATTAATCTTGTAATTGCAAGAGTTTTCTTCGTGAAAAATGTACAGTAATTAAACGAATAAATATAATAAATTGCAGCCACTATACCTTTTATCTTATTTTTTGAATATATAAATATTTGAGTAAAACTGTTAAAGTTAAGTTAATCTTAATTTACACAATATCGGTCACATTGAAAACTTTATTTAATTTTAATTAATAAAATACAAATATATATTGAAATCTCAAAATAGTTTCTATATTTCTTATTTAGTTGTGATAAACAAAACAATCATAGATGTTCTAGTAAAAATATAAATTTTACGTTTATACGGAAACAATGGATTTGCAAACAAAAAATAAGAATATAAAAAAATGACACCAGAAAAATATATATAAGATTATGTAAAAAAATGAAAATGAAAAGAGATAATGGTAGCGTGTGTGTCACCACCAGCTCGATTGTTCCTCTGTGTGACTCCGATTTTGATGATGTCCCAGGGTCAAGTGTACTGGCCCTACTGCCTCCGGCGGTAATGGTGAGATTTGAGTCGCACATTATCTATCTTTTCTTTTTCTTCTACTTATAGAGTCTCTACTAACCCTGCCATTATGGCTAGAATATTAAGTGTTTATCAAGTTGAATTTAATGGCCCTAATGAAATTAATCTTAATGATATACCGTATGTACTGACTGTAAATGATAAAGTTGATATTATGAATATCTTAAAGGAACGCAAAGCCAATAACACGTTGGATGTAGTCCAACTTGCAATTAATTCTAAAATGACAGATGGTAGTGTAAAATTAATGGACGTGGATGAGGGCTTTACCACTGTTAAGAGTAATAAACGTAAAAATAAATCACAACATAAAGCTGCTGCTAAACAAAACCCTAATGGCAACGATAAGGATAGCATTGCTGATTCTGAGGATAGTGACGTAGCAATTAACGATAAAATACCTACGGAAGAGGTAACTAAGGAAAGACCAAAACCTATCATTGTTACTGAAATTTCTAACATAATCGAATTTCTAAATGGACTTTCTTCCAGTAACAAATTCAGTTATGCAGCTAAATTAGCCGGAGAATTCATCAGAATCTCACCTGCAACCTTCCGCTACAAAAATCGCTTCATGAACATTTCAAGCAAAATGCTATTCAGCATTACATTATTCCAGACCGTGATATACCGCTAAAAGTGGTAAATAGAGGTCTCCCTAGGACTCTCGATATGGAAGCAGTAAAAAAACTCTCTCATGTAGATGTTTCACAATACTCAAAATGACCCAATGAAAAGTCGTAGAGATGGGAAATATATACCTCCATCTATACCTAATGGATCTTCCTAAAAATGCTACGTCATACGAAATCTTCAAATTTAACCCCTTAGGGACGGGAGCCTTTCAGGAAATTTTTAATCTTTTGTCACCGTTTTTTAATTACAGAAATTTGTGTCTTCTTGAATCGAGAAAATGCGCTGATTAAAGAAGGCAAATTTTACGGTAAAATTTTACTGGTGAGGAAAAACAAGGGTTCAGAGCGCTTCACGCGGCACGTATACGTGTCGCTCGTCCCCAAGGGTTAATGATACCTACAGTCTGTGGATGGAAGTTGAAAATTTTCGCCCAGCAAAGAAAGCTGCGCAATGCTATCGTTGTCAGAATTTTTTTCACGTAAGTGCTAACTGCCATTCAAAACCTAAATGTGTGGGATGTGGTGGTCCATACCTGCCCCTAAATGTCAAGGAAAAATAGATGCCTTAACTGCGAAAGATACCTCTACTGAGGTCCCTAAACAACCTCTTAACCCCCTGACCGCCGAGCAAAAGGGCAAAATTGTAATGTTTTTTTCTCTGTAATTTATTAAAAATGGTTAAAAATATGTTTCTTGCAACACAATCTAATTTTTTTTATTACGTATATGCATATAAATGCTGAGAGTTTTAATCATAACTTAATTTTTCAAATCTGGCTTTTATCAGTAGAGTTATATTAATTTAAATAAAACTTCTGGTGCAGTGAAACCTACAGGTTAGTGAACGATATATCAGTTCGCGGCGGTGAGAAGGTTAAATGCGCTAACTGCTCTTTAGAACACCCTTCATCTTATAAGGGTTGTTCGCAATTTCCACTCAAACCGCAATTTAGAAAGTCTTATGCCAAACCCGCAGCTGCGACTAAAAATGTAAATTCTGCTAAAAAACCCAGAATACATCTAACCACAACGTCACCATACCACCCACCAATACGAATCCTTCTGTATCCAAGGCTCCGCCCCCTACTCAACAGCTCCATGAATTGCAGGAATTCTCAGGTTCTATCCCTTCGATAGCTCAGATCTTACTTAAAATAAAAGAAGAACTCGGTGTAAGTTCTTGTAATGAATTCCCCAGTAAACTCAACAGTGTCCTAGAACACATTCAATCTAAAAAATATCTTATTTCTAAATTCCTCGCCCTCAGTGAGGTGTTATCTGGTAACTTTAAACTTTCTCCTAGTAGGGAGTCAAAAGTTTGCTTATGATTAGCTACCTAAAACGTGTTCGGCGAATATTCCAAACAAAAATCTAGTGATCAGCCTAACATCAAGTGGTTAAAATCTCAAACTTTATTGAAAGCGTCAATGTATCACTTTTTACACCATCTCACTGCGTACGATTCAACTAAAATTTTTAGTTACTGGAAATTTACTTACTGTCATCAAAATTTTTTGGCGTTCAGTCATGATCTGTGCACTAATTTATTATAAAAAAAAAAAAAAAACAAATATGAAATTATTTTTAACTATGTTAATGTAAACATAATTTAGCTTTAATACAGCAAAATATGTCTTATACGGACTACGCATAAGACAGAAATCTGTCTAACTCGAAAAGACTTTAAGTGACGTAGATCCATTTTCAATACACTACTTTCTGTCTAAGGTGGAGTACCGTCTACGACGAAAAATTTTCTCGGAATCGATTCTGCCTTAGATGTAGTTTAATGTATTTATTTCATTTCTATTCGTAAGATTATTAACATTATTAAATTCCAAAAATATTACATATTTGTGGTGATAAAAACGATGATTTTTGCTCATTACCGTGATCATGTTTAAAGCAAAGGAGGTGGTTATCCGATTTTAACTTTCGTATGAGGTTGGATGTGGTACACGGCAAAAATAGTTTTTTTTTTTTTTTTTTTTTTTTTTTTTTTTTTTTTTTTTTGCAGACTGTGGTGTTTTTTAGATGCAGTTTAACCAATAGAATAGACTGATATAGAAAACTCGATATTTTAAATTTTGGATGAGTTGAGTTTTGAAATTCACATCTTCATATTATTTATATATCATAAATTTTAAGTTCAAAGTAAAATATGAAAACAATTTTAATTATATTAAACTTTTAAAAATAAGAAATATATTTCTTTTAGCTAAAAAGAATTAAAAAGCGTACTCAATATTAAAACACTTTGTAATCTATTTATTAAACACAAATAGAACCACTATCTCTAACGTTCTAAAAATATTAATATTTTTTTTTATTTTAGTTTTTTAATAAAACTAAAATGTAGCATCATTGTTGTTTGAATAAAATATTTAGCATTGTTACATAAATATAATAATATGAATACTCAATAAGTAGTCTTCTTAAATTATTTGCACTTATTTAATAGAGTCTGAGTTAATATTACAATGAAGAATATAGCACAACTATGTACAAGATCCAAAGTGCAACAATGAATGAAAATACAACGATTTACAAGATTGAACATCTTTGTGACAACACATGTGCCGTCTGATTACGGACACTGACCTACTTTAGTCAACTGCTCTAAAATACACCTTACCTCGCCAGTTTCCAATGCATTTATCTGACTTTTTGTGAGAAATTATTCATCATGCTCAGAATTAGTAATTTGTAAGTCTTGCACTTTGATATGGACTAGGCTTATACTTCACACAATAAAAATGCATTCTTTGCTTGTCTTGGCTGTGTGATGAGGAGTCCTCTGTTCCCTGGAGGAAATTATAACTACAAAAATTATTTTAAGAATAAAAAAACCACTTAAAATATGAAATAAATCTATCTTTTATGTAACAAAATTATGTAAACTTGACATGAATAAAGTCATATGATAAGACAGCATAATTTATATATACTTATTTTTTAACCTTCTTTAAAATTTCGAATTTTTTAGTTAAGAATTATTTTATTTGAATTTAATTTCAGAAATCTACTGAGCTCTTTCGAAAAAATAACATGAAGCTGAAAAAACAGTGATGAGTTTAAACAGTAAGGATGGCAAGAATTTCCTATTAGAAATGAAATATCTTCATTTTTTATCCTAATTCTTAGCGATCTTTTTATTAAAGTTAAGACATAGATATTTTTACCTTATTAAATTCTTAGGATAAAATCTATCATTTTTTTCTATTGATATTTTTTTCTGATTAACTTATTCATCAGCATTTTATCTTTTAATTTATTCAATGTTACATCAATTATAAGAAAATCGCTAAAAAAAAGACGGTTTAATATTCATGAGTGAAGTAAGTTAAACTGCTAATTAACCTAAAAACATGGTTTAAAGCAGATTATACAGAGGAAATTCCCTTCTTACGTGCATATTTTTAGACGGTATAGAGTGAATTAAATATTTATTATCGATAAACGAAATAATGATATAAATGTAAAACAAATAATAAAAATAACAAAAATAAACTTTGAGAATGTATGATCAGATATATTTTGTTTATTTCAGGTTAAAATCAAACCTTTTTAAAAATCATATTTGAAACCGTTTTTATATTAATACAGTATAGCAAAAATAACACATCACCTGAATAACTCGATCACTTTGGTATATCGACGTTCATTATTCACATGATTGTTACAATCTAAATTTGAAAACACAAAGAAACATGCCTAATACATTTCATCAGAAAACAACTTAAAGATTTTATGAGAAACTATACAACATTTGAACAACTCTATCACACCTAAAGTTTACTGCTTTTTAGTGTGCATCACTACTTTTCTAATAAAGCGCTGCAAGAGTGTTTTCGCTATCTTATCAGAAAAGCAAACTTTGAGAGTTCTTGATTTTTTTTTTTCAAGGTAAATTAAATTTTAATATTATTACTATAACATCTTGATCTAGAAATACATATAAGTATTTTTTACGTGCAATATTTAAATTTTATGATTTTTGAAATACAGTGCATTAATATTCACACATTTTTAACAGCGGAATTATATAAAACGTTGCTAAACCGATGACCTGTTATTTCCGCATTTTTTTAACACTGTCATATAAAGTTAAACTTGCTTATGAATTGGATTTGTCTCTCTATCTCCCTCCTCTAAATTTCATAAATATAATCGCATTGCCATATAATTTTCATATTTTTTGTGTAGTGTTGCGAAATCAATAGCATTTCTTCCGACTTGGAATACCCTCGCTATTGGAAAATCTTCGATTGCCTCAGAAACTGGCAACAACATAACCTACGGATACAGAGCTCAGAACGGAGGTAGAACTGGTGTAGTACTGAAAGAAGAAGGAAGGGGAGAAAACCAGAAAAACTTAATTAGAAGGATGTTCCGAACCAGGCATCCCAGATTCAATAAACTAGACATTTACTAGAATATAACTAAACTTTAGTAAGCTTTAGTAATAACTTTAGTAGTAAGACTAAACTTTAACTCTTTTTAAAAGTTAAACCTTTAAAATTAAGTATTTATGTAAATTGTAATGTAAATGTAATTGTAGTGTAAAAAGACTTACAATCAAGATAAATATAATTCTTGTTTTGTCAAGAACAACGTGGGTTACCCTATTTCCTGCTCTGTGTCAATTTTTTAGAAATGGATTACCTCGATGAGAAAGATGTTAGGGTGCCATCCGCATCTTTTGGAGTAAAGAATCAGGTAGAGAATTTTCAATATTTTATTTTGATGACTTCAATTGATAAAGATACAGAACATTAACATAACATCCCTGCCGGAATGTGGTCTAACTGGATGGACAAAAAAATCAATAGTATCAGAAGAAGTAATCAAAACTCAGTTTATCGGAAAAGAAAAATCTTATTTCATCAAATTATTTAACAAAGAAACTGAAGTATTTTAGTATTTTAGTAAAGTTTAGCTGACTGTATTTGTTGTTAACGAAAATGTGTGACAATTTAGAAATAGCGAAGACGGAGAAGGCGGTCCTTCGGGACAACATAAAGAAATTTATTTACTAAATCGAACCGATTTTGAAGGATGAGGATCCTGACTTCCTAGACTTGGAGAAGATACTAGAACTTTTAAATGCTTCAGATATAGAACTGAATCGAGCAGACGCGGAAGTGAAAAACTCAGTTCTAGAAGCCCAATTAGACATTGAATTACAAAGCGCCCATGAATACCATGACAAAATAAATTCTGGGTTGTTTAAAGCATATAGAAAGATAAAAGAATTTAGTAAAAGAAACGAGTTACGATTCAACTTCTAAACAAGAGATTTTAAGGGGAAATATGACCATTAAACTACGCAAACTGAATACCGCGAAATGAAATATTCCGGAGATATAGCTGAGTGGCTGACATTTTGGTTTGCTTTTGAAACAGCCATTCATAACAACGATACGCTAGATTCAGTCGACTAATTCAATTATCTATGATCTTTTTAGGCTTCTAGCTCATTAAAAAAGCATAGATGAATTTTCTGTCACTATAGATAACTGTTCAAAGGCCATAGATATTCTTAAACAGAGTTTTGGGAATACGAACTTGCTCATATCCGTACACTCAAATAAATGTCTAAGCGTCCCCCCCCCCCCTTAAGACACTCAAGTGATACAAACTCGTTTAGGCGAATTTATGATGTAATTCAAACAAACATTAGACGTTTAGAGTGCCATAATATTTCGTTAGAATCCTACGGAATATTATTGGCTCTGATATTATTTAAAGTATTACCAAGAGATCTTGTTTTAGAATTTAATAAAAACTTAATGACTCATTTAATGACGGACACATTTAATGTCGGACTCTTTTTAACATAAACAACTGATAACCCGAGAAAAATGTTTGCGTCATTGTCGAATGAAATGAATGATCGTACAGCGCAAAATAATTATGTTGCACAGTCATTTAGGAAAAACATTCCTTTCTCTTTCGCGCCGATAAATTTGTTTCTCAGGGTAAAACATTACCGTCAGCAAGTGATTTACTTGTTCAAAACAAAAATGAGATTACCTGTTTGGGTTTTGATCCGAGTAATAAATGTATTAGCATGCATAATTATCTTTGGAGAAAATATTTAAATTATTCAGAAAAAGAGGAATTTCCTTTATTTGTTTAGAAAAGATCATATCGCGAGACACTGTGTATTTAAAGGTTTATGCGCTAATTGAAGATCGAAACATGCCGAAATAGTGCGAAGTATAGAAATACATTTAAAAAGGTGTGTGTTGTTTCTGACGGCCAAATATCAACACGAGGGTATGGGTACAAAGGCGGGGGGTTGTCCTCAGTGGGAGGGTCTTTCGGGTCTTTCTAAGGGAACCAAACCCGTATTTACGCAAGGAAATGCAAAGTTTGAAGAAAACCACGGAAAACTCCGAAGGATTTGTCCGAGCATTTTGATTCAAACACAGCACCTCCAGTCTACCAGCTGTGATAGAAAAACTTCTCGGCCATTGTTTGGTAAAATTTAAAAAAGGAAAACTGATAATACGAAAGAAGATGGTATGTTTATATAGAAACATTGTTAGTTGCAGCCCCTAATAATAATCAATGAACTAAATTCGTTCGAGTAATTGAAGATACCAGAATCCATAACGGCTATATAACAAGATATACAACTAATAATTTGAAATTAAGAAAGATAAAATCCGTGACAATTAAACACGGGATATTCGGACGGGTAGAGATATCAAGTAAACATAATCGCTATGAATTTACTATCGATAGTTTAGATCAAAATTTTCGATGAAAATACAAGCCTTAGATGAAGAGAAAATTTATTCAGGAGTGAATTTATACTGCGACAATAAATTATTAAAAATCTTAGATGAGGGCGGGGTCTTTTTGTCTGACGTTCATACATTATGACATAGATTAGTCTGACGACAATAGATTATGTTTCCATAAGAAAAGTCTGAAAAAAAATTCGTATTTTAATCGGTGCTGACCTAGCTGCGAAGTTATCACAGGTAATATTATATACTTCCCTGATTTGGGTTTATCAGTCTTTAAAACAAAATTATGCTGAACAATTTTTGGAAAAACAGAGGCTTATCAAATTAGTTCAGAAAGTTCGTTATCAATTCGATCACTGTCTTTGCTTACGTCGAGCACCAATTTGTCAGATCTATGGCGTTTAGACACCTATGATATCACTAACGAAGATTATAAAACCAAAGAAAATTTTGCAGAAGAAACCGAAAAGCACTTTTTAAAAACAGCTAAACGCGATGAAAGTGGCCGTTACAAAATTGCTGAGAACTCGGTCTTAACAAGTAACCGCTCACTATCTGAAATACATCTGTACAAGACAGAGAATAGACATATCAAAACTAATAAAAGAATAGAATATGAAGAATTATTTTTTTTGTGTGAAGATAGTAAAATAATAGAAGTAGTGTCATATCAAAATGAAAATAGGGTTATATTTCTTATCTCACATACCGGTCATTCAGGAATGTACTAAAGCAACAAAGATCCGACCTGTCTTTAATTCATCTGCGAACACTAGAAACTCATCTTCTTTGAACGACTATCTAACCAAGGAACCTAATTTAATTGAAATAATCCCATGCATTTGACTAGATTTCGCAATTGCAATGTATGAATCTTTTCGAATATTGAAAAAGCTTTCCCGCAAATCAAAATCACAAAACAAAAAAAAAAAAAAAAAAAAAAAAAAGGCCGTGATTTCTCTGATACAATTCCGAACGAAATTTGCAAATTTATCGATATGGCCCCTTACTCTTCTGACTCACTTCAAGAACTTTTTTGTTAATGACGACATTAAAGCGAAGTCCTCGAACACTGGGAAGATATAGTTCAAATTTTAAAGGATTTATTTTACATCGCTAATTCCCTCGCAATATTGAATTTTATCTCAGACACGGAATAATTTATAACCGAATCTCAAGTCATTTTATGTTCAGCACACTTTAATTAGAGGTGTTGGCGATCAAATTTGCGCGAGACATTGATCGGCGAATCCGAAGACAAACCAAAATTTGCACCAGGTTTGGAGATGGTCTGGAACTTCGAGCAATACAATTTAATGTGCAAACTAGAAAAAACAATTAGAATAGTTGAACCACTCACCAAAAGACAAATTTTATTATTTACGCAGAATTTTTTTTCTCATCATTAGAATTCACCTCTTTGGCGGCATTTTTTCCCAGATTAATTCTCCAAGAAACGTGGAAACAAAAATTAAAATGGGATGAAGAAATCCCTAAAATATAAAGGGACAATTTGCCAGTTAGTTAAAAGGAATTCATTCTTTAAAACAGATTCAAGTACCGCGGTTAAATATACTGTTCAATAATATAGGTGCGGATTCCCGAAATTTTTAATGAGCTAGTGGCTCCTAAACCCCAAAAATCAAGTCGCCACTTTGGCTCCTAAAGAAAATCTAGTGCCCACATTTTGAAACAAAATCATAAAACTATAGCGTTTATATGGAACAAAAAAACTCAGGAATTCAAAATGAAACATAGTTTAGTTAATAAACACAGACTAATTACAATAAAATATTCGGTAAAAAAGCAGTAAATTACAGGGACAACGTTCATGACGGTAACTGAGATCGCAAAAATTCCCTGACTTTTTATCAAGTTCATACTCGGCCGGTCTAGATAGATCTCGACAGATCACCATAGATCTCCGCCAGTGATAAGAGCAGGAGCTTTTCTGTTTGCAAAAGAAAAAAAAAATCAAAATTCCGCGATGGGGATAGGGAACACACGAAATTGATCTCTGGCGACTAAGACACTGAAAGTTACTCGCCACACCAAAAACATTAATCGCCACGTGGCGACTGGCGATCATAAATCTGCACGTATACTGAATAATGAAAACAAAATTCCTCTGCACATTTTCCCACCCGCCACGTATATGATACCTGCATCTGTCTTAGATCCCAAACTGCTGAAGGAATAAGAATCGACTTAGTGAATGCTAGAAACACAGCATTTAGGATTTCTTAATCCCGCGACTTCTTCCGTCCTTCGACCGTTGCGTGAATTATCTAAATAGAGGTTTTGCTTCGCTGTATGGAAGTTATTTTCGACGTAATTATTTTTAAAAGTTCTAAGTGACGGATATAAATTCGCTAAATAGAGGAATTTGTTAAATAGAAGTTCATGAAAGAGAGGTTCTTCTGTATATATATCTATATATATATACTTAAATTAATAAAGAATAAAAAAAATATAATATCTATAAATTTATATATTTATGGTGCCCCAAAGATGAAGGGTGCATTTAAAAATTCATTAAATGAAAGATGAAAGCCATAGAAATAACTTGTAAATTATTACCCATACAGAACTTAAAATTTAGTTTCAAAGTTTGCCAATGATGGCACTGCTAAGTAGAAAAACTAAACAAACATTCTATGAACATATTGCTAAAAAATCATAAAAAATATATAACAATATTTTATATATATCCACACGTACAGCAACAAATAATGCAGTCTCAGTTTAATTATTAACAAAATTAGCAGAAGCCGGTGACAATGCTGCAGCTGGAATGCTCTCACGTACATCAGAGATGTGCTGTTCCAACTCGGCAATAGTTTGTGGATTTATATGGTATACCTGCTATTTCTAGTAACCCCATAGGAAAAGCCACAAGGAGTCAAATCTCGCGAATAGAGAGGCCAATCCATGCCGCTCCTGGAATTCTTTGTATAACCCAGGGCAATAACACGATTATAGAAATATTTCTAAAGGAAATTGAAGACTTTACCTGTTCAGTGCGGTCGGGCACTGTTTTGCATCATCCATCAGGTGTTCCTATGGTCATGTAAGGCATCTTGCACCGCCGGAAATTCACGGAGAATGTCCAGGCTCTGCAGTAATGTTTGCGTCGGAAAAATAGCGTAATAAGCCTTTTGAAGGATATTGTGACCGAAAATTGCGTTCATAGCGTTCGTTGAGGCATAGCGTTCGCGAATGCCTCACGTGCACAATTGATGGAAGCAACAGTAAGTGGTTGGCAGGTCTGAATCTTCTAAGGAAACAAGTGGAGGCTGTAACGCATTGTACGGTGTGCCGACAAGCGTCGTATTCCAGCCTAATCTGCAACACTGCGTTCTTGTGTCAATTGCTGAACGACTTCAACATTTGCTTCTTTAAATGTCGCACGTGGTTGTCCAATATTTTCAGCACGATCATGATTAACTTTCACAGTCCATTGAAATTTTTCATACAGAGCATTATCCCTTTTTGGTCCTTTTGTGACATAAAATTTTATCCGAAAATTGCGCTTTGTGTTAACAACACTCATTTACGAACAACAACATGTGTATCTGAACAGCTCATGCTAGCAGCTGGGTGACGTAGACAAAATGGAGATCTGACAGACTGCGTTTATCTAGAGCTTTTGTAGATCACTGGTGACGCCATCTGTTGCCGAACATCGATTAATTCTGTGTCACAAAAAAATTACTGGTTTTCCCAATAGAATGCAGTAAACTAGTAAATGTCTATCGCTTATAGTTTCCATTTAGTTAAATTTTTAACTGCACTCCTCATTTTTGGAACACCCTGTATACTTTTTTACTTGTTTTACAATATAACACTAAATTATGTACCTTTATATTGCATGGATTGTCAAAAAAAAAGGGGGGGAGGAGTGTTCATAGATCTATAATGTTACATTCGTTTATCGCATCTGCGTTAAATTACCAACATTATTTTTCGAAAAGTTTAGTAGTTAATGGTGTTTATTCTTTTTAATGAAAAAAATATGAAACTGATTAGATGCAAAACAATAAATTTATGAATGTTTATCTTTCACACTCTTTTTTAATAAAATACTTTTTACTTTAAAAATTTCGTATTTAAAAATAAGAAGGTTGAACAAACTTTCAGCACAATTATTAATCCTAACTTATAAATTTGAGACATCACAGAAGTAAATGTAATTATATATATTTTTTAAAAATGCCCTAACCTTTTTACAAAATGAAAAAAAAAAACAAAAACATTCAAGTCTACATAGTACAAAGTTCATAGTACTTCATAGTACAAAGTTTCATTTTATCTTTAAACAAATGTAGGAAGATATAACGCAAATTCGCATAGAATCATTTAACACTAGAAACGCCGTATCGGTCATTTTGACCGGTACAAAATAAAAAGACTTCGATTCGAACGAGAAATTTCTTTCTAAAATAAGTTAACTATCTACCACAGGGAAATAAGTTAAATAAATAAGTTAGATAGTTTTTTAATAAAAATTCTGGTGTAAAATATTTTTATAACACTGGAGTAAAATTTCCGGCCGTGCTAGTGTTACAACTATTATACAGGATGTTTTATTCCATTGACCAAACTGTAAGAGAAGGTAAAGTACACATAAAAAAGCAATTTTGGTATAGCACTGTGGAGTCGGAAATGAAAAGATTTGACGAAAAATAAGAAATGTGGAGGAAATGGAAACAAGCATTTTATTGATATAACAATTACAGAATTGCTCAAATGTGCCACCACCAACACTTATGCAGGCCTGACAGCGTCTGGCAAGTGATTTGCGTACCCTTTTGAAGATTCCAGGTGTTTCCGGAACGCATATTTCAGACATGTGTATCACGGAGACGATTACAGCCCCTAAGCCAATCAGCGATTGTTACCGATATCAACATGTTCATACAGTTACTCCGTCCAGTGTCAAATAAAAGTGTCTGTTTATTATGTTAGATTGTTTCTAAATTTAAAAGATACAAAATGGATGTTATTCTTGAAAATAACAATTTTTTCTTATACTATTCTTCTGAACATATTTAATTATTATTTTTGATAAAAGATTTAATGCTTTTAAACAAAACCTAGTTTAAAAAAAAAGAAATTGCGAAAAGCAAAAGAATTTTTCCTTAACAAAGATTAAAATTAGAATTTCATTATTATTGTATTAGTCTCATTCAAATATTTATAAGATTTATTTAAATAACTTATTAGAATAACATACAAATCTAGCATGAGATGTATAAAAATTTCTATAATGCTCTCTATTTAAATTTATTTATCCAGCAAATAAATTGTAAAGAAATTATTTAAAGCTTTCTGTCTACGATTTTTTTCCTTGGTAGCTTTAATCACACATAATATAATAAATAGGACTATATATCGGCTTAAATAAAATTTAAATACAAAGTCCTATATAAGTATAATTTCTAATTGAAGTAAATAAAATCCAAAGTAAAAAAAAAAAAAAAAAAAATCTTTCACTTTCATGGCGATTAATAAACACACGCGATCGATTGTCCACGTGTTCACTGTCAATCAAACTGTGTGGGATTGTATGTGACCGTGATGATAACGCTCGATGATTGGTTTATATGCTGTAATCGTCTCAGCAATATACATGTCTGAAATATGCTTCCGGGAACAGCTGTAACAATACTGAAAATCTTTCTATGAGATCCTCATCAGAGTCGAATTGTGTCTCATAGATGAGACACCGAGAATTGGTAAAAGGGCACGCCAATCACTTTCTAGACTTTGCAAGGCCTGTATCTATGTTGGTGGTGCTACATTTGAGCACTGACTCTAAATCAATGGTTCTCAGTGTGGAACACGTACGCCAAGGGGCAATTTGCCTTTTTCTGAAAGTTTTCAATTATAAGGCGAAACACTACCGTTACCGGTAAAATTACATGATTTTTTTTAACATTATTATATGCATTACTCTATGTGAGTGCTGCCAGATTGGGAATTTTGTCCCCGTTTTGGGGGATTTTGAACCTCTAGGGGAATCTTTTGGGGACAATTAGTTCGTGAGGAAATATTTAGGGACTATAATATGTTTGGGGAAAAACTTAGAGAATTTGTTTACTTTTTTACGTAAAGTTTACTTTTAGTCATCTGGCAAAACTGCATCTATCTCGAAGTCAATTTTAATTTGAAAAATGGAAATACAATTACAGAAATTTGAAATATCGATCAGTACTATCTTGGTTGTGGTCGTGCTTGTTTTTTACTACATTGCATTACTAATGTAAAGTTATTAGTTATATAAATAAGTATGACTAATACAGTATATAGTATAACTAATATAGTATAACATAAATAAATAAGTAATAAGCCAATATTATTCATTGACTATACTTTTAAAAACAAAAATAAAAGAACTTGTCGTTGCGAAATTGGGGAATTCTTTCAGAAAATGGCTTCATATGGGGAAAAGTTTTGAGCTTAAAGTAGTTAAATATTCTTTAAAGTTGTAAATTTTTAATTGAAAAATTAATTTTTTTAGTAAAAACCGAGTTGGGAACTTTTTCGGAAAAAAACATTGATTTGGGTAAATTTTCAGAAATATTGGGGAAACTGACTTTCAACTATCTGGCAACACTGCTGTATGTATTATACTGTATGTAGTATTACAGGCATTTATTGAAAGATACTTGCATTTCTATTGACAGCGCAATGTGTCACATGATGAAACTTTCACATAACTAAATTAAGTTAAAGGAATATGTAAAATTGAGTGTGTTGAACACATAGTCGTAGAGCCGATAGCACAAAAACCTATGTTATCAAGCACAAGGAAAAAAAACATTTTATGGAAGAGTAGAAGAAGTGGAGTCTGATGATCCATGTCTGCCAGAAGTGAAATGGTGCATAAGCCAAAATTTAATACAACCACTGGTTGATTCGTAGTTTTATCATTGTGTTTTTCCTACAAAGAAAAGGTATGAAAACATGAAGGATAGTTGTAGGAAAAAACACAATGATTAACCTATGAGTCAACCACTGGTGGTATTAATTTTTGGTTTATGCATTACTTCACTTCCGGCAGACATGGATCATTAGATTCCCCTACATATACTCCCCATTAAAATAAGTTTTTTTTCTTATGTTTGATAACATACATTTATGTGCTGTCGGCTCTTGGATTAACATTTAGCCTAAAAACATTTGAAATACTAAAGCAGATACTGCTTTTATTAAATTAAAAAATCCCCCAATGAGTACCGAAGAAGGAAATGGGTAAAAAGAAAAATTCTTATGGCTTTTGTGCAGACCACATATCTGAATATACATCATGAAAAAAAGTACTTTAAAATTTAAAATCGTATAATACATGGTAGCCAACTAATTATTTTGTAAAAAAGAAGACGTAATCAGAGAAATGCAGACTATATAACACTTTTGTGTCTGGGGTAATTTGCCAAAGTACAATAACATTATCTAAGTGTAAATGCGAAGATGCACGACATCATTGTATTCATAGATTTAGATTAAAAACATATTTGTAACAAAAAATTGATACTTTTAATAAGTAAATGAATATGAAATGACTTATCAAAGTTAATGCTTTTTTAGACTCCCTCCGTATGATTAAGAGCTAATTTTTATATAAAAAAAGTTGTGTGTTACAGAGGAGAGGAGAGGGAAGATTGGGATTTTTAAAATGCTTAGGTGGGACGCGGTCTAAAGAAGGTTGGGAATCGCTTCTCTAAATTTTATGTCAATAAAGTGGGTGTTTTCATTCCCTCCACATATCATAATTTTTGCCAACACTTTTTTATTTCCTACCCACATTACCATACCAAAATTGCTTCTTTATGTAAACTTTATATTCCCTTACATTTTGGCCCATAAGCTCAAGGACACACTGTATGTATATAGCGGGTGTCCTAAAAAGAACTGACTGCTTTTAAAATTCAATAACTTGCAAACGGTGACAGATATTTAAAAAACGCTTACAGGAGGTTTATGCATAAGGTCAAAAGTTTTTTTAGAGCGATTTTCAATTTTAGTTCGAATTATAAACAATAGATGGTGCTGTAAGCAATAGGCGCTAAATGCAGGCTCGATTTTTTGGCCGATTTCTTCTTCCATGCGGAAAAAAAGAGAGATTAAAATGTATTGAGTGGATCCCTAAGTACCAAAAATCAAGCCTGAATTTAGCGTCTACTGATCGCAGCGCCATCTGTTATTTGTAATTCGAACTAAAATCGAAAATCACTAAAAAATAAACTAGTATGTTGTGGCCATCACAAAATTTTCTTCTATCTCATACATATCAATACTTCAAAATTCACTATCTCAGTGCCAAATTAAATGGCAATATGTGTTCATCATGAGAATTCTAAAAATATTAAATTCCGTGCATTAGTTCTCGAGGTATGACTGTTGCTGAAATTGTGTAAATCCAGCAAAATGCAGGATAACAGCGCCACCTATTGGGTTATTTACACCAGAACCTAATTATCACCAACTTATGTCAACGTCTAACTGAATTTGAAGTTTGAGGAAAATTCGTGCATTAGTTCTTGAGATAGAGGTATTGCGCAAATCATGACAAATGCAGCATAGAAGCGCCACCTGTTGAGTGATTTGCAACAACACATAATTAGCAGCAATATTAATCCAGTTATACTTAAATCTGAAGTTTGATTAAAATTGGTACATTAGTTCCTGAGATAGAGCTATTTAGGAAATAGTTCAAAAGTGCAGCACAGCAGCGCAACCTATTGGGCGATTTACACCAACACGTAGTCAGCATCATTTCATATGAAGGACTAACTAAATCCGAAGTTTTATGAAAATGTGTGCATTAGTTCTTGCGATAGAGCTACTGCGAAAATAGTGTAAATCCTGCAAAATGCAGCATAGCAGCGCCACCTGTTGGGCGATTTACACCAAAACGTAAACAGCATCTATTCATGTCAAGGACTAACGGAATCTGACGTTTTTTAAAAATCCGTGTATTATTTCTTGAGATAGAGCTTTTGCGGAAATCCCGCAAAATGATACATAGCAGCGCCACCTGCAGGGCGATTTACACCAAAAACTAATCAGCATCAATCTATATCAGGGACTACCTGAATATAAATTTTTATTAAATGCCGTGCATTAGTTCTTGAGATAGAGCGCCCACAAAATTTGTGTCACATACAGACTGACAGACGGACAGACAGACAGACTCACAGACAGAAATTTTGTAAAAACATGTTTTTTGGAATCTCTGATCCATAAAACGTGTAAATCCGTCGAAAACTGGAATTAGAAAATTTCATGAAACCAATACTTTCTTCTTGTAAAGATGGAAAAAGTAAAAAAAAAAAAAAAAAAAATTGACCTCATGCACAACCCTTTTGTAAGAATTTTTTAAATATATGTCCCCGTTTGCATGTTATTGAATTTTAAAATCAGTCAGTCCTTTTTAGTACACCCGGTAGTATTATACAATATAGCAGTACAGTACAAAGTCTAAAGATCGGACATCAAAAGTTCGGAATTGTCCAGACTTCGGATTTTCCAGCGGCAGTTTTCAAGCAAGAAGTGAAAAAACATAATTCTTGAAACAAAAAAGGTCTACAGTAAAGAAGCTTTATTACTATGAACCTTAATTCATGTTAATATACAGAATAAAAGAAACACTTATTAGTGATATACCTAAGTTTATAAAGCAGCCCACATTAACTATAACGTTCAGTGGTTAAGAAAGTGCCAAATGCTCTGCTCAACAAGCGCAAAACGTTTTGACACATTTCAAATTCATTTTTTAGCAGAAAGATGTAAAATTGGAAGGCTTGACTATGGAAGCGATTTGGAATCGAACTGTGTTTTCCATTTTCTTAATAAATAAATTACCTATTGAGTTATAAGCGATTTTGATCACGTGACAAATGCATTTTTCACCATTTCTTGAATGGTTATTCTTCTTCCGCGCGGGAATTCGGTTCAAATCGCCCACTTTGACACTATTTTCTGAAAGATATATTGCGTTTGCAATAAAACGGAAAACGCAGTTCGATAATATAGTTACCTTAAATAAATGTTTTTCATTTACTTTTTATTTTGTTATGATTTATTTAAGGAAAATGATTGTTTAATTTAGTATTAATAGTTGTTATATTCAATTTTTAATATATGAACGTCATATTTTGTCTTTTTAACTAGTGAATTTCCTTTTTCTTTTTATTGGAAAAGCAATATTTTCGATAACCCAAAGTTCGGAAAAATCCGATGTTCGGACTTCGTAAATTCTAGAGGATTCCGGACTTTAGACTTTGTTCTGTAGTAGATAAAACAGATAGATAGTTATGAAAAATATTCATATGAAAAGGTTAAAAGATCTTTTCGGTTCTCAACACTTTCCGACATAGTTGAAAACTGTTTATGAATTCATTTATCATTAAAAAATTTATTAGATTAAATAAAATTGACCTAAAAAAGCTTTTTTGATTTTACATTCAAATATTTATCATGAGAAAATTTAAGGCTATAAAGGTAGACACTTTAAATTTATCGCCTAATCTAATAAAAGACGTATACGTAGTCGCTCTTTTATGGAGAGCTATTCCCAAAAGTCGAGGGAAAAGTATCTTTTATGTACGAATCTTATAATCTTGCTTTTCTTTAGAATATAGTTTTCACATACAAAAGTAATCTGGAACGAGGGAAAAAAATATTTTCTAAACAAATTAACTGGATTTTACTTTATGTAAAATATTAAAAATAAATAGCTCTGAGCAAAGGAGAGTGAAAACAACTCTCAATATGCAGATTCGTCTGCGTCTAAATAAAGACAATTAACCCTTTAATGCATCATTTTTTTTTTTTTGTTGTTGTTCAGAAAAAAATTATATTTGAGTCAATTTTTGTAAATTATTTACTAGGAAAATAGTGAAAATAATTGTTTCTGTTTCGCATTTGTCACTCCTCAGTTACATAACAAAATTTGCTCAAAAAAGGGTAATTTTAAAATTTATACTTTACTAGGGGGCTCTGCCCCCTGTAAGCTACGCTCGCCAACTCCCGTTCAGACACCGCAGAATCAAAAAACACGCTAATCTGATCGGTTTACAAAATATTATAGAAGATTGAATTATACTGAAAAAACCTATGCAGATCTCCCTGTAAACGGGTTTCCATTCAATTTCCTTTGATTTCAAAAATTTAAGACCGAATCAGTGGCTGTTAAGACATCCAATGGTTGTTTTCGTGTTTTATTAAAGAGGATCAGTTAAACGTTTGAAAAGAAGCTAAAAATAAAAGGAATTAAGTGTACAGAGTCTTTGTCTCCCGGTAAACAATTTCTATAACAATAGCCTAAGTCATGTGACTATCATCTAGAGTTCCGGGCGAACCACTTCGCTTTTTATATTCCTGGTGCCATTTTGGTACTTTAATATTAGCCAGGTACAGGTGATAAGTCGCCAAATATTATTCTATCGCCACCATTTCATCTATATTATAATAGTACAAGTCGTGTAACTGCCATAAATAAATACGCTCTGATCCCTTCGCTTTTCATATGAAAGTTTGGCCCAGATATCATGCACGGCCCCATATTGGCGCGATTTTTTTCCGACGCTAATTTGGGGAAAAAATCAACAGCATAAACAACAACATCCGGCTTATCAAATCAAGCAAAATAACGATACTATGGCGCCAGTTAAGTACCCGTTGCGTATATGACATTGGCGTCAGAAAAAAATAGCGCAATATGGGACCGTATGTGGCATCCGTGCCGAAAGTTTTCCATTTCGATTTTAAAAAAATCAATTCTTTTTTTCGAATAATACAACATAAAAGCATTGTCGCAAAGAATTCTTGGTACTGTAACGCTAGCCGGGTGCAAATCTCGCCAATAACTATTTTTCAACTCTCCAGTTAGCATTTCTTTTTATTTTTCGAGTGGTAAATTATAACATTGCTTTGAAGTTGGAATTAAATGTCATCGTTTGTTACATCATTTAATATTTGTTTCTGTTCCTGTTGGACATAATATTATACCACTCCCCAGTTACATAACAAAAATTCTTCCAAAAATGAAAATTTTAAATTATATACTTAATTTAAAGTGTTTAGAGTGCACAATAACAACTATTTTATGATATAATAATTTCGACATTTCTATTTTACGATATTATAATTTTGATAATGATTTTAATAATTTTAATAACTAATAATTATCATCTTATAAATATAGAGAAAAAACGCCAGTCAAGCACACTGAAAGCAGTATCGACAAAATATATTATTACCTCCTCATGATAACAAATCAGAACAAAAACAGACTTATCGACCTTAAATGCATATTATTACAAGTATGTTGTCACATAATACGAGTAGTTCACGAAAGACCAATAGAGAGCGCGAAATGCCAAATAAAGATAATGTAATTCCTGACTTACACAATGTATTTAAGGGATAATCAGTAAGATTGTAAACACATCTAACCTAATAAAAATCTTTTTAAGATTTTACAAACTCAAACATTTATCCTGATAAACGTTTAAGGCTATAAAGGTAAATATTTTAAATTTTTTGAATTAATCTAATAAATTACGTACATGTAATAACGCTTTTATGGAGAGTTATTCACAAAAGAAGAGAGAAGAGTATATTTTCGTATAAATCTAATAAACCTGATTTTCTTAGAATATACTTTTCACATACAGAAGTACTCTTGAACAAGGAATAAATATACTTTTCAGATACAGAAGTACACTTGAACAAGGGAAAAGTATTTTCTAAACAGAAAATTTGATTTTACATTATATGAAGCGTGTAAGAATAAAAATCTCTGAGCAAAGGACAGTAAAAACACCTCTCAATATGCAGATTCGTGTAAAGGAAGACAATTAATCATTTAAAGCATGGTTTTTTTATTTTGTTCGGAAGAAAATATATTTGAGTCAATTTTTGTTGTCTATTTACCAGAAAGAAAGTGAAAAAAAATATTTTTGTTTCTGTTGGGCATAATATCATAAGTCTTGAGTTACAGTCGTCGGAAAAAAAAGTAAACACCCCTTACTAATTCTGCAAAATAATATGGTAGAAGAAAGTTACTGGTACAACACGATTGGTAATAAAGTCTACTTTTAAATGATGTATCTAAAATTTGCTTAGGGGGCCATCTACATATTAAAACGAACCATAACCTTGTCTTTTGCAATAGCAGTACACAATTCTGACAGCATAAATGAAATCTGCACCCTTCAATTAGCCGAAAAACAAATTTTATGCAATTCGTACGATAAGTTTTCGAGAAATTAATTATTTTAAAACGAGCGTATATTAGAGGCTGTATCCAAATGGAAGTTCGGTACTCGATTTTTGACCAAGAGAGCCCACTTCTTGATCAAGGCATCTGAAGCAGTCATTGGATACTGCTAGATTACAGGATAGCATAAGAAATTTCAAAATATCTAGTCACTTCTATCATAGACGGCCCCTTAAACTACCATTTTGCCTTTTTTTAAGCATAACTTGTAAACTACTTGGTAGAAAATGTGAAATTTTGGATTTCCATAAAGCAGGACTTAATAAATCTAAATCCATCAAAAAATTGCAGGTTGCAATTCATAATTTTTTGCAATATTAATTTCATAATTCATAATTCCTATCATAAAATTATAAAAATTGCAAATTCAGCTTATTTATGTTTGGGTATATTAATATTATTGCTACAAAAAAAAAAAAAAAGTAGCACATTAGGAGCATAATTTCAAGAGATATAAGTAAAAATATGAAAATGTAATTTAACATTAGAAGGAATAAATTTTAAATGTTTGTAATTCAAAAACTTATCATTGGAATTACTTGAAATTTGATAAATAGGTATAGTTTGAAACGAAGATTTAAAATATCTTGCTAAAATTGGGTAATGCCATTGAAAAAAAATGAAGTTTGGGTTCGTTTTTAGATGTAGATATCCCTCTAAGCAAATTTTATATACAACATTTAAAAGTAGACTTTATTTCCAATCGTTCGGTACCAGTAACTTTTTTCTACGATAATTTGTTGAGGAGTTAGTTGGGGGTGTTTACTTTTTTTTTCCCACGACTGTACGTAACAAAAATTGTTCAAAAATGGCAATTTTAAAAATATATATACTTAATTTAAACTGTTTACAGTCCACAATAACAACTATTTAACGATACAATAATTTTATAACGTTTTTCATAAATTTCAAAATTAACAATTATTGCGTTATAAAGATAGAGAAAAAACGCCAGTCGAGCACACAGAAAGCAGTATCAACAAAATATATTATTATACGATCGTAATAATAAATCAGAACAAAAAACAGTCTTCTTGACCTTAAATGCATGTTATCACACATTCGTTCACGAAAGACCAACAGAAAGCGCGAAATAGCAAAAAAAGATAATGTAACTCCTGAGTTACGCTATCCATTTAAGGGATAATCAATAAGATTAAATACATCTAACCTAATAAAAAGCTTTTTAGGATTTTATACATTCAAATATTTATCATGAAAAACATTTAAATCTATAAAGGTAAATATTTTAAATTTATCGCTTAATGTAACAAAATACTTATATGTAGCATCTCTTTTATGGAGAGCAATTCACAAAAGTCGAGAGAAATGTATCTTTTATGTATGAATATTATAATCTTACTTTACTTTAGAATATGCTTTTCACAAACAAAAGTAATATTGAACGAGGAAAAAACTTTTTTCTAAATAGATTAATTCGATTTTACTTTATGTAACCTGTAAGAATAAAAACCTCTGAGGAAAGGAATGTGCTAACACCTTTTAATAGAGAGATTCAGCTCGGTCTAAATGAAGACAATTAATCTAACATTAGATTTTGTTTTGCGTTTCAAAAGAGTGAATAGACTGAATTTATATTCCATGCATTATTAAATTGGAATCTGAACCTTTATTTTTGTTACAATTTAAAATGCAAATTTCCCAAATGCATTTTATCATTAATTTATCTTTTTAAATAATTGGCAGATAACTGCATTTATTTTTACGCATTTAAGAAAAATAAATAAAAGGGAACACAGTAAATGCAGAGTAATTAATTTGGCAAAAGTTCAGTGGTCCATTAAAAGGACTTTCGCTCTTACTGTTTTCTTTAGAAGATAGATATTTCATACTAAAAATGACTTGCTTAGAAATAGAAAATATAGATTACATATTATGGGATATCATCATTTTGGGACACGAAATTTATGACTTTTGAGCTATTTTTCTTAAAAGAAATACAGTGCATAGTTGAAAATACATTTACAGTTATTTATTATGCATATATTAAAGTAGAAAACCGTATTTTACTTTAGTTGATATATTTACAAAGCCGAATTGATGTCAAAATGACTAAAATGCTTTGAACAAGAGAGTGTCAAAATGTGGACATGTAAATTCCAAGCAAAAATGACCTAAAACAAAGTAACAAAACAATTAGTTTTCTTTGTTCAAAAGACAGCGAAATGTGTTGCCGGTTTAGAAAATATACATTTTTAATGAAATAACATCAACCCAAAGTAATATGTAAGTTTCCAACCAGAAAAGTTACATAGAACAGTGACTAATAAATATAAAAAAAAAGTGGATAAGCGTGATCGAGGATCGCACAGGGGTTCCGTATAATATTCCTTTCAAAATAACTTGGCATGTCATTAATTTATAATTATTAAATTCTTAATCTGATTCAATAAGAACATAGATGGCAGCACCATTAAGTTTAATTGTAAAATTATTACAACTGGGAGATACCTTTTTAATCAAATAAAAAATATTCAAGAATTGTTTTTCAGAAAATTGTAATAGCTTATGTTTCCATATCTGAAAAACATATTTAATTACATGGCTTAATTTTAGCTAACAACCTCAAAACCCTTAAAATTGTACAACTAGGCGAATGTTCTTTTAATTAAAACCATCAGACAATGAAATGCAGTCAATTTAAAATCTCGCAATTTCTCGAAAAATAATTTTTGATCTAAAAAAAATATTGATAAAATATTTAAAACTTTTGTTCTTACAATGGCAAAAAATATTGTAAAATTTCGGAAAAATTAAATCTATTAGATAATGAATTATATTCTTTTGAAAACTTTTCAAACTATGACGCTGAGCATCGACCTTTTGATTAGCAGGCAGCCTTTGATTGGCAGTGCGCAGAGCTATCATAGAGCTAACCTTCGCGAAAAAAAGGACTGAAATTAAGGTTTTGTTTCATCGCTGAAGTTGTCGGATGCCATTGACTTAATTCCTTTAATTTAAATAATACAAAACTTATTGAAAAAAAAAAAATGTCGTATTTTTCTTTTCATATTTGTCGTATAATCGGAGGTATTCAGTTTTAAGTATGCTAATTTTCAAGGCCCTAACCTGTGATGTTTCTTATAAGGAACTTTTTGATGGAAACACGGACATAGGAGTGTGATCAATAGGGTTTCATCAACCCTAATAAAAAAACTAAATAAAAATATTATGTCTATTGCTAGAAAATTATATGACAATTAATTTAGAAAAAACATCAAATTCATCGATAGAAAATTGGAGTAGAATATCCAATATTTTCGATAATGCTGTTCCTAAAAATAAAAAAATCGTATTTCAAGTCACGAAGAACATCGAAACTTTGAACCAATCAAAGTCGCGTTGCCATTTAAATGCAAATAATGGTTAAACGTTTAAAAGAAACGCAAGAAAACTTTAACATACTTGATGTTTTTCCCCTCTAAATCAAGTAAAGCAAAATGTTGTTAGGGAAATTTCAATCTGTTGCTGAATGGAAGCTTAGAGCATGGGAAGTGCTGATATTGCCTGGATGGTTTGCTTAACACGTTCAAGCCGGCGCGGTGGGTCACACTGGACTGTCTCAGAGCTGCCAAGTCTCCGGCTTTTTGGATACCAGTATTTTAATACAGAAAATGTTGTTTTATTTTATTAGAACAATTGGGCAATTTAAAAGAACATCATTTTCTCTAAAATAACAGTTGTGTGCAATAAAACAATAATAGCAAATTGTTTTATTCAAAACGACTACCAAAATTTTCGAATAGTTCTTTTACTTACTTTAATAACCGACATAGAAAATTACGATAGAAAGAAGATTCCTGTATTAAATTACAGTGGTACCTTACTTTTTTAAACTTTATTGGGTTAGCCAAATTCAAATAATCAGAGGAAAGAAATTCTCGAAATTCGAATAATGGGATTGGAAAAAAAAACTATATGAATGAATGAAATTATTTTTAAAAAATATGAATGTCAAATTAAATATTTATATGTACAAAAAATTCAATTATTATTGCATATATCATGTTTAAAAAAAATACCATGCGAGTATCAATAATATTCTTTTTCGACAGAAATATTCAATTTATTTGATTTCGATCAAGAAATATTCTCATATGTTTACAATGCATTGCTCCTATTTAATCTTACTCTGATGATCGTGATTTAGGTTCAGAAAGTGGAACTTGTTCGCATTCATCATGAGGATTAAGAGAAGGACAATTTTTGAAAAATCTGAATAATAAATCTTCATAGATGGAAGCAAATTTGAATCTTGAAAGAGAGGAAAATTAAAGTTCTGAATAGAGAACAAATATTGATTAGACCTCGCTTGAAATGGTGCGCTTTAATCCGAAAATTCAATCAATATGTTTAATCATAAAGATCGTATACAGAGGGCTCATTGATCTACCTATTAAAATGAGCTTGAACTCATTTGTCTGAGTTTGTTGTCCTTCTTTAAGAAGTTTATTATCTCTATATAAAGGATCATATATATAAAACATAATATTCATAAAACACCAAGAAAATTCTTGAAAAGCTTCAAAAGTGATTGATAAAAGAAATTTGGAAATGTTTAACATAATAAAAGAATTAAAAAAAAAGAAGTTATACTGCATAATCTTAAATTATGTTTATATTTTTTTAAGTTTAAAATAAGATAAAAGAATGCAACATTAGCAGAGGAATCACAAATAAATATGGATATAAGGCGTGATACTGATTTAATGATTTAGATTTTGAATAATCCAGTTTTACTTGCATTTATTTCTATAACAAAACACCTTCGTTTTATCGATAGTTTTCATTTATTTCACAATACCTTTGATGACTTTCAAATATTTTTAACGCCTTCTGTCAGGCTTTTTTCTCATTTGTTTATATACTGAAACATATGAGAAAATGAAGATTTTGATTTTGAAGTATTGAAAACAAATGTAAAAAAACATAATTTTGGATAGAAGTTTATAGCCAGAATTAGTTATGAATTCGGTGAAAAATGTCTTGTTTATTTATCAGCTCATGAAGATTGAAGAATTATGTGACGAGGAAAAGTGCAAGCCGCCTTATTTAGATTCTGATTCTGCTACAGAATGTATTAAAATCTCAAGTGCTACTTAAGGGGAAGCAAATGTTGGATAAGATACAGGGAAAAATACTTAATGGGGGTTTTATATGGATGGAAATTTATGTAATGATTTTGGACAAACTGAAAAATCAATGTAATCGGCTACAATTAAGAAAAAGGCAAAGAAGTTATCATTTTCCTTTTGATTACAAGTAAGAAGGGGCGAGTGCCTTCATACTTAATCATACCACAATTTACAAAAACGTTCTTGGTGTATATGTTGAAAATATTCTATTATAAGTGCATGTCAGGAATTATTTTACAAGAAGTGATAAGGATAGCATAAAAAACTGTCTCTGGGAAGTACTTTATCCCAATCCCGTAATCAAAAACTTAACCTTGAATTTTAAAAGAGTATGTTTAATGTGCCAAAAAAAAAAAGAGTAATTAAATACTACAGGCATGTAATTTTTTTAAATTTAAAAAATAAATTTTATGCATTTTTAGGGGCGTTCGTATTTATATAAATCTGTAGCACCGATAGTCGTTGTGTGGTATGTCCGTCTGTCTGTCCGCATATAACAGCGTAAACTCTACCAAACCGAATGGTTTGAAATTTAATATATATAATCTTTGCAGGATTTTATAGTTTTATTTCAAATTTTATGAAAATCGATTTGATTATAAGCAAGAAGTGGCTGTCTTGATACTTAATCATACCACAATTTAAAAAAAAAATGTTGGTGGTAGATATCTGTTGAAAATATTCTAGTATAAGTGTATGGCAGGGGTTTTTTTGCAAGAAGTGGTACGGATCGTATAGAAAATGTCTCTGTGAAGTACTTAGTCCCAATCCCGTAATCACAAACTTAATCTTGAATTTTAAAAGAGTATGTTTAATGTGCCAAAAAAAAAAAAAATAATAATCAAATATTACTGGCATATAAATTTTTGAAATTTAAAAAATATTTTTTAATGCATTTTTAGGGGCGTTCGTATTTATATAAATCTGTAGAACCGATAGTTGTCGTATGTTCCGTTCGTCTGTCTGTCCGCAAATAACAGCGTAAAAACTACCCAACCGAATGGTTTGAAATTCAATATATACCACGTGTATCTGAAATGCTTCAGCAAACTTAGGGGGCTGATAGTACTCACCAAGATGAACAAAAATTCTAATGGAACATGGGGTCGCAAATGATGTTGAAAGGGTGAAAATTGCAAAACTATTAAAAATATAGAAATCTCGCATGTTGCTTTTCTACAGAAGTGACTAGTAGCACGCAGCTGCTTTTCCTTTCACGTTGTGCATATCCGGTCAGAAAGAGATAACAAAGACTTGGGAGAATTAGGAAAGTTTTTCATACTTTTATAGTTTATATCCGAGTAAATACTGCTGCATGATGCTTTATTCAAAAAATTATACCGTGTAAATAATATATGTATATATATATATATAAAATAAATTTGAAATCACAAATATATGAATAAATTGGTAAAGTTCTAAAGATGAATTAGAAATGAACTATATATAATATCAATATTTCACTAAACTTTGCTCACAGAGTAAATAATCTTTGTTCAAATAAATATCTATCCTATATATATAAAATCCTAATGAAACGAATTTATGAAACGGATATATGAAACGATTGAAATGAATTTATGTAACAATTCTTTGAAACGACTGATTAAACAACTCATTATGTTTTTACGGCGATTTCTCCTAAAATATGGAATACTTTGCGATGAAATTAACACAAAAAATCAGTATTGATCCGCAGATCTCAAAACTGGTATTAAAATTTTTTTTAATTCGAATTAGTTTTCGAAATATTAATTTTTTTTCTAATTTTAAATTCATTTTTCTAAGAATGGCAACTCAAATTTTAATCATAACAGATATTTTTTTTTTCATATTTCAGAAAAAGTTTATTATTTTAAACTAATTTGGCGACCAGTTTGGCCTCCCTTAAATGTATGCTAAGAAATGTATCATGCTACTTTTAACCATAATTCAATTTACTTGAACAATCTGAAAGATTCTGATAGAGAAATCAATTCTGACGGTATTTTTATGTTAGCGAGACGAAGGTGATAATTCGCCAAACATTTTCTCCGTCGCATTTTTTTTTTTGTATTTCATTAATTTCATTTAAAATATAACCCTTTCATTCATTTAGTTTAAAATACAAATTGACATAATTTTTATTTTAAGTATCGACAGAACAAATAAATTAGTATAACATTAATAAATATACAAATAAAACGTCGAAATAAAAATCACTTGATGACGTAAACACGGGTAACTTGCTTAAAGTCAATTGAATGCGACATTTACGATCAACCACTATTGGCATTTAATCTTATAGTTTGGCGATAGATTTTTGGTCGATGGGATAACTAAGTAATACCAAAAATACATATGTAACTGGTATTTGAAAACGATGTTTTCGCCAAATTTTCGTAAAAAAGAAAAAAAAAATCACGCCAAACGTGCATCTGGACATTCCGTATATGACATCTGGCCAAATATTACCACTCGAAAAAAAAAAAAAAAAATGCTAACTGGCGAGTTGAAAAAAAGCTATTGGCGAGATTTGCATTCGGCTAGCGTAACAGTACTAAGAATTATTTGCGACCATGGCCACTTTTATGTAGTTTTATTAGAAAAAAAAAAAAGAATTTGATTTTTTAATCAAAATGGAAAACGTACGGCCCCATATTGGCGCGATTTTTTTCTGACACCAATGTCATATACGGAACGGGTACTTAACTGGCCCCAAAGTATCGTTATTTTGCTTGATATGGTAAGCCGAATGTTGTTGTTTATGCTGCTGATGCTTTCCCCAAATTGGCGTCGGAAAAAAAATCGCGCCAAAATGACATATGTGCCAAACTTTCATATGAAAGGCGAAGGGATCAAACCGTATTTGTTTATGGCAGTTGATGACTTGAACTACAATATAGATGAAATGATGGCGATATAATAATTTTTGACGACTTATCACCTGTGCCTGGCTAACATTAAAGCACTAAAATGGCACCTAGAGTATAAAAAGCGAAGTGGTCCGCCCGGAATTGTTGATGATAGTCACATGACTTGGGCTATTGTTATAGAGATTGTTTCAAAATACCGGGAGACAAATACTCTTATACTTAATTTATTTTATTTTAGCTTCTTTTCAAATGTTTAACTGATCTTCTTTAATCAAAAACGAAAACAACCATTAGATGTCTTAACAACAACTGATTCGCCCTTAATTTTTTGCAATCAAAGGGAATTGAATGGAAACCCGTTTATAGGGGGATCTGTACAGCTTTTTTCAGTATAATTCAATCTTCTCTAATATTTTTAAAACCCACCAGATTAGCGTGATTTTAGATTCTGCGGTGTCTGAACGGGTGTTGGCGAGCGTAGCTTGCAGGGGGTACTAGTAAATTTATAAATTTAAAACTTGTTCATCAACATGCACTCAAATATGGGTATCCATCATTTCTGGTTAAATCTATCTTAAACATATAAAGTAACTGGAATGCGTATATGTAGATATGAATGGTACGATACATCTCGTTGTAAGTTCAATACCAAAAATGTTTTAGTTACTAATATATTTATTTTATATGTTTTTTGTATATTACTATTTATTATAATTATCAATGCTATATATTTATTTATATTCTCCATATAGATTTATTGGGTAGGTTAGCAGAATATATTGTGTGCATAACTATGCTACTAATATTTTAATAAATCGAAAATACATCTTATAGTTAAAATTTATTAAGGACATGTGCTTGTTTTGATGATACATCGCAACTTAAGATTAATAATATTTTTTCTGCCTAAAATTATTATTATTTTATTATGATTTCATTTTCTGATCAAGAGAATAAAAAAAGTCAAATAAACATTGATAAATTATAAAACAGGCAGTAGAAACTATGGTTTCCGAATAGTTGGCATACATGGATTTTGAAATATTTGGTGAGATAAAGCTGCAGCTCTAATTATCAGAGATTTTTTTTCTTGACATCCTCTCCCAATTAAACTACATATAATCTATGAATTGTGTAGGACTCGTGTCCAATCAAATTTGATTTTGGATAAAATAAATTGTCACAGGACAGAATAACACCGCCCCCCCTCCCCGATCCAACCATAAAATGGTATTGGTATGTAACTGAGACATTATATTTGAAATTGTTTTAACATTTTTCTTAGGAGAACAAACGGGAAGTAATTTGGTCTGGTAGTTTGGCAAGTAGGCAGTTCTAAAGTTTGCAACTGCAAATGTTAAATTTATTGGTAATCGTTGCAAAATATATTACTATGTGGGTAACTTTTTAAGCGTAACTCAAAAACTGCTTTTCGGAATGAACCGTGAATTTTAATTCTTATATTTGAAGCTTTTGGAATTCCATTTCTGTGTTATAGTTTTTAGCATAGGTTGCAATTCCTATTTTTTTCTAACTTTAATTTCCGATTTTTTTTAAAAATAAATTTCGAAATGATTTCTATAGTACGATATAGTTTAACAGAAATCAGTTTTAGAAAGATTCAAATACGCTATTCCAAAATAACACCTCATTCCTTCAAGGCAGAATTGGGCAAATTTGTAATAGCAATTATCTGCAATGAAATTACAATTTATTTGTATGCAATTAATTGCAGTTAAAATTACATGGCCTTAAAAATTCTTGCTGCACTGTAGCCGGAACCGCTCCTATCCCATTATTTGATAAAATTATTGCGTTTGAATTTGTTTAACTATAATCAATTACATGTAATTAACTTGTAATTAAATTGCGGATAATTGAGACAACAAATTTGCCAAATTCTGCTTCAAGCCAATTTCTGATTTATGTATAAAAAACTACCCGCATTGTAATCTTATTTTCTAACAATAAAAAAATTAATTAAACATTAGGAATCGGTATAAATTGGGAAAAAGACTTGGTATCCGAAGAATCGAAATGTAAACGTCGATCTTAATATAAGAATTTTTAAAGTTGGACAACTTCGTTGACTCCAATTTCTTTTAACTAAATAAGATGCACCTCATATTGATTGGGCATATATTTTGCAATTTTCTGTAATATTTTTTGTAAATAACACCTCATTCATACATGGCAGAGTTGGACAAATTTGTAATTGCAATTATCTGCAATGAAATTAAAATTTAATTGTATGTAATTAATTGTAGTTAAAATTACATGACGTTAAAAATTCTTGCTGCACTGTAGCCGAAACAGCTCCTATCCCATTATTTGACAAAATTACTGCGTTTGAATGTGTGTAACTATAATCAATTATATGCAATTAACTTGTAATTAAATTGCGGATAATTGAGATAACAAATTTGCCCAACTCTGCTTCAAGGCAGTTTCTGACTTATGTATAAAAAACTACCCTCATTGCAATCTTGTTTTCTAACAATAAAAAAAATTAATTAAACATTAGGAATTGGTAAAAACTTGGAAAAAGATTTGGTATCCGAAGAATCGAAATGTAAACGTCGATCTTAGTATAAGAATTCTTCAAGTTGGACCCCTCGGTGAATTCAATTTCTTTTAATTAAATAAGATGAACATCATATTGATTGGGTATATATTTTGCAATTTTTTGTAATATTTTTGCAAATAACACCTCATTCCTTCAAGGCATAATTGGGCAAATTTGTACTTTCAATTATCTGCAATGAAATTGAATTTAATTGTATGTAATTAGTTGTAGTTAAAATTACATGGGGTTAAAAATTCTTCCTGCACTGTAGCCGGAACCGCTCCTATCCCATTATTTGATAAAATTACTGCGTTTGAATGTGTGTAACTATAATCAATTACATGCAATTAACTTGTAATTAAATTGCGGTTAATTCAGATTACAAATTTGCCCAACTCTGCTTCAAGGCAGTTTCTGACTTATGTATAAAAAAAACCCGCATTACAATCTTGTTTTCTAACAATAAAAAAATTAATTAAACTTTAGGAATTGGTAAAAATTAGGCAAAAGAGTGGTTTGGTATCCGAAGAATCGAAATGTAAACGTCATAGAATAAGAATTCTTAAAGTTGGACCACCTCGGTGGCTCCAATTTCTTTTAACTAAATAAGACACACCTCATATTGATTGGGCACATATTTTACATTTTTCTGAAATTCAGCGCGTTTTCGTGTCAGAGAAGAACTGGTGGGACGCTTGGCGCACCAAGTATATGCATTTAATTACTTCCTAGGTATTGTGGTTTTAAATGTGATAAATTAAAGTTCATGTATAAATAGGGCGAAATTTATGTACTATTTCAACAAACCACGCAATACATAATTAGTTAATCACTATATTAGAAGCTTAAAACTTTTAATAACATATATAACCATGTATGTAATTCTACGCTGTTTAAGATCTTCTATTTAGCTGAATGCTTTTATCGAATAACTTGAAACTCTTGACACATGAGCTCTTTTATTATATATTTAATATAATTAAAGATAATTAATTTTGAATATTATTGTCATTAATAAAAACTAAAATATTCTCTTTTTTTTTTTTTTTTTTTTTTTTTTTTTTTTAGTTTCCAACTAGTGCTACTGTATATGTTTCTCCTTAAAAGTGTAAGTAAATAAGAATTTTATATAAGAAGAATAAGAATAGATTTAATAAGAATACAAGTTTATTATGCAATATAATTCAATGACATTACAGAAGTATTATATATATAATATAATGTTTTAATCTTAAAACGAAGTGATTTTATTCGGTAACTGTATGTATTATGTCCATTAATATATTGACTTAATAGAAGCACTGCTATTAATGAACAGGTAAAACTTATAACCCTATTGTCCTAAATTAGTTAGTACCTGAAAGATAATGGTTAGCTTTCCAAGTCAATAACTTAGATGTCTACATGTAATATTATATTAATTAAGCATGTAATAGGTCAAAGAAAAGAACATATTTATAACATGTTTAATTAAAAGCATTCAGAATTTATTTTTTAATGAATTATTTTATTATTATTTTCTTATTATTTAATCATGTCATATTCTTTAAAAGTTATATTTTATTCAAGTAATATCTGTTTATAAAAGAATATTTATTATTTATATAGGGTGTTTAAAAGTTATACAAATTTAAAACGAAATAAAACACATGAAAATAAATAGCCAAGATATTGGTTTTATTAAATTAATAATTTTATGCTATTAGTGTTTAAAAATGATTTCGGGCATATGTACGGCGCGGCTAGCTTTAATGATGCGCAGTCTGGAAGTCCACTTTATCGAGCCACTATGGCCGTATATGAGCAATAACACTGTGAATGTTGAATTCCAAGTGGTCCAACGTCTGTGGTTTATCGGCGTAGACCAGCGATTTCCGATATCCCCACAAAAAATAATTCATTGGTGTAACATCACATGATAGTGGAGACTAGATCAAAAGGTCCATTACGCAAAAATATGCGCTCATCGAATGTCTCCCGCAATAAAGTGATGGTGTTTTGCACTATTTGCAAGCGTTGTTCGAGCGTGAGTCTATTCATGGTGAAATGGCAAAACAAACTTAGCACAAATCCTCTGCTAACTGTCAAATTGACTGGGACTAGTAACAATGTTGACAATTTTAAAACTACACATCTAAAAAACACACTTTATATTATAAACCAATGTTTGAAAATGTTTTTCTGTCATTTTTTTTCTACATTCTACCCATAAAAGAATGAACAAGTTATAAATTTTAATAGTAACAATTATAAGCGTTATAGAGTATTGGTTCAATATCACCAATAAAGAGTAACCCAAGCAGTTTTGATAAGCGCATGCGCGAGCACTGCTTTGTTATTTACTCGTTCGCAGTGCCACATACGGAAAAGGGCGACTCCTAAGAGTAAAACATTTTATTTTCTGCAATTTGCTAAGAGTGAATCTGTAATTTCAGTTCTACCTGCGTTTCTTTGAAAATTTAATTAAGGTCCCTATTTGACAAAAACACACAGAATTGAAGATGTTACTGTTTCCATTACTGCGGACTTTTTATCCGAAGTGTTGGAAGATTTAGGCTTCAGGTTGGACTTGCGTCGTATAATTAAAGGTGCACATATTGGACACATGTAAGAAAAACTAGGTAAATATTCCTTCTATTTGGTGTATAATTTGTTGTAAATAGGCTAAATTAAACTGGTATAATATACCATTGAATGTAAACTTTCTTTCGTGGAAACCATGTAGTGTGATTAAATAGAAATACAAGAAAAGACAGCATTGATAAAGTGAAAAAAGTGCATAAAAACGGGTATGTTTCTTAAACCAGGAACATATCCCAATTATATTTCAAAGCTTTATCTTGACAAGTTACTGCGTTTGAAAAAAAAATGAAGGATGAATGGCTTAATTTTCCATTTTAAGCTTCAGTAATATATGATTTACAGAAGCTTTGTCTTCACATGCTAATATGTTTGAAGCAAATCTAGGATGAATGATTAACTTTTCATTTTAAGATTCAGTAATTTATAATTTACATTTTCAAGCTTTGTCTTGACAAGTGTATTTGAAAAGAAAGAAGAAAAAAAACCCGGATGAATGACTTAATTTTCCATTTCAAACTTCAGTGATTTTTTTATTTACATTTTCAAGCTTTGTCTTCCCAAGTTAGTGTATTTGAAAAAAATCTATGATGAATGACATAATTTTCATTTAGTCTCTCAGTAATTTATAATTTACATTTTCAAGCTTTGCCTTCGCAAGTTAGTGTATTTGAAAAAAAAAATCTAGTATGAATGACTTATTTTTCATTTTATGCTTTAGTAATTTATCATTTACATTTTCAAGCTTTGTCTTCACATGTTAAAGAATTGAATAAAATCTAGGATGAATGACTTAATTTTCCATCAGTAATTTATAATTTACATTTTCAAGCTTTATCTTCGCACGTTAGTGTATTTGAAAGAAATCTAGGATGAATGACTTAATTTTCCATTTTAAGCATAAGTAACTTATGATTTACAATTTCAAGCTTTGTCTTCACATGCTAATGAATCTGAAAAAAAATCTAGGATGAATGACTTATTTTTCCATTTTATGCTTCAGTAATTTATAATTTACATTTTCAAGATTTTTCTTCCCAAGTTAGTGTATTTGAAAAAAACTTAGATGAATGACATAATTTTTCATTTTGTGCCTCAGTAATTTATGATTTACATTTTCAAGCTTTGCCTTCACATGCTAATATATATATATATATTTTTAAACTAGGAAGAATCATATTATTTTTTTGTTTTAAGCTTCAGTAATTTATAATTTGCATTTTTATGCCTTGTCTTCGCAAGAAGGTGTATTTGAAAAAAAATCTAAGATGAATGACTTAATTTTCCATTTTAAGCCTCAGTAATTTATGATTTACATTTTCAAGCTTTGTCTTCACATGCTAATGAATTTGAAAAAAATATAGGATGAATGTCTTAATTTTCCATTTTAAGCCTCAGTAATTTATGATTTACATTTTCAAACTTTGTTCTTCACATGCTAATTAATTTTTAAAAAATCTAGGATGAATGACATTATTTTTCACTTTAACCTTTAAGCATTTTTAAGCTAATTTATAATTTATATTTTCAAGTTTTGTCTTCACACGTTAGAGTATTAGAAAAAAAAAATCTAGGATGAATGATCTAATTTTCCATTTTCAGCCTCAGTAATTTAGCGATTAACCTCAATGCATTAATCAATAATTTCAAATAATTTTACTTTACTTAAACAATAATCACTTCTGCTGCTGTTTTGAAAAAAAATTATATATATATCCTTACAAAAATATAAATAATAGGATTATTAAAAAGAAAATATAAAGTGACTTATTTTTCTCAAACAGCAACATATTTTTTATTTTTCTAGAAATTGAATGATTTTACGAAAACTCTCTAACCATGTTATCGTTACATAAGAATGTATATTTTATACTAAATATATCTTCTTATGTGACGAAATGAGTTGAAATGAGTTTCTACCTTAAATGGTTGATAATTTGGGAAACACGTGCTGTATGACTTTTTCAATAAAGGTAAAATTTTATTTAAAATAAAATAACTTTTAAAAGGTTTTAAACTTTGACACTAAGCATAAAATCACATTTATATTTAATCACAAACATCCCAGATTTTACGACATTGTTGCTTTGAAACTCTAGGAACATTATCATGTCATTTATTTCTTTCATTAGTGAAATTTTTTTACAGTAACTTCACCTTAAATGTAAATGAAATGTTATTATTGAATTTAACGTTGTTTAGAAAAATACTGCTGATAAGGGGTAAAATCCTTCACCGCTTCATTATTTCGAAATTTGTTCGTCGCTTGAAGTAAGATACATCAAGACACTTTTACACACATTTTCTTGATTTTTTTTTTTTTTTGCTTCAATTATTAAAAAGGTATTTCCATTTACACAACAAGTGGTCCTTTGTGTATTGTTTGGCATCATCAGATCAGCTAAGACATTGTAAAAGGACCATAATTACGCATTAAAACAATATATTTATACTACGAAAATTTTAGTTAAACAATAGGCATTAGGTTAATGAAATTAAACTTTAGGTATTTTAAGTTTCACAAAAATCATTATTGTCACTGATGCAGTTGACGCAGTCAAAGTATGATAAATTACCTCTAATGCACTCTGCATCAGACCAATTTCTATATTTAGTGCATTTTGCACAATCTTTTGTCGGTTTTGAGTTACTGCATTACTTAATTCGACAAAATTATGTTTAGAGGAAACAGGCTTGTTTTAATGAAAATTTCGAAAATTCTAATAATATATCGAAGAAAAGATCTTTATTCAGAACATAATACTCTTAAAGTTTAATTATAAATAACAAATACTGTAAGACATATTACGTAAGCATGGCATGATTTACCCAACTTCTGAACAATCACAACATTTCATCTTCTAACGAAAATAGCACTATTCTTTTTATGAAATTGACGTTAATAACGTAACCTTTGCCAGCTTCAGTAGTGATGCCATCAAACGGGTCGTTTGTGAAAGAAAACATGTATGTAAAAGTGCTCTGTCTACCACATTCTTTATACACAACTACCACAATGAAATTTTTAAGACTAGGGGCCTCTGTACCCCAGATCGCTACTCTCACCCACCTTCCGCGTTATCGCTTCGCGATTCCGTTCGGTATCGCCAAGCAGTCCCTATTTTCTAGCCAACCCCAGATGTAATTTTTTCGGCTTCCATTCTGGATCGTTTCTCGTTTCCATTCTGGATTGCTTCGCTATCCCTTTTTTTTATGCCTTCAATTTTTAGATTCCAAACGCAGATGATCCCCCCCCCCCTCCTTCCCGCCAAAAAAAAAAAGTCTATGGAAATAAAGAAAATTCTTTCCTTTGCCGGCCCATCTTATATAAATTCCCTACTTTCGTAGGTTTCGCCAAGCAGAATTCTCGCTAATAAAAGACAGAAATCTCTAACCAATCAGAAGCGTTTCACGGTATCTATGCAGATTTTCATTGGTCCATTTCCAAATCGTTACTTTTTTTTAATAGAGAGAAGGATAGAAATATATATTGAAAGTAAATGGGCAATTTTGTTGCTATAGGCGTAGATCGCGTCACAGCGAGTAAAACCTAAGGAATACTTAAAACGAGTTGTTTTCGGAACAGCATTGATAAATTTGATTGTAACCAACCTCTCCGCTAATTTTCAATCCATCCATTTAATGATTTTGAAGCTTAATTGACACATTTTGAATTATTGATATCTCGCTTAACTGCGTAACTTTATATAAATAAAATTTAGTTTGAAATTTTACATTTTACTTTCAATTGGTGCTATTTCATTAAAAATGGGTATGTTTCAACACGGCTACCTATTTTATTAAATTTGGAACTGAAAAATCATTTTTATTTTCGTGTCCGATAGTTCTAGGTTAAATGCACCATGAGTTATTGTGTTTATGTCTTGACCGTCAGATTTTTAATATATTGTTATTTAATATATGAACTAAAAGAAATTACAGTTTTCGATTTCATTTTCTGTTTAATAATTTAGCGTAACTATATATATATTTTTTTAATACTTCATAATCCTTTAAAATCACTTCCGAAAAATCCTTAAATTTCAGTGCGTCAAAATGGTGTTACCCTTAACTAACAAACGTTACAAATTCAGGGGTCGATCCAGGCAAAATTTGGGGCCTATTTAGGGCCTTTTCACAAAAATCTATGTAATAAAATGAGCTACTTCACAAAATTAATTTAATAAAATGGGCCCCGTCACCAAGATAAATTTAATAAAATGAGCCCTTTCACAAAAATGAACTTAGTAACAGGCCTCTTCTCAAAATTCTTTTAATAAAATAGGCCCCCTTCGTAACATTCTTTTTCATAAAAACTGTTTTAAAATGTGTTATTTGCAAATAGAACAAAGTCACGAAAAACAAAAACTTTAGCAAGGGGATTTAAAGAAGTTTTTCATAATAAATTCTTGGTTCGAATGAGTCACTGGATTTCAACTTTCATTACAGAATGTTATTTTTCACAAAAATAACTTTTACTTTTCACAAAATGGGCCCCAAGAATAAAAACCTGCATCGACTCCTGAAATGAACAAAAAAGAAATAAAATATATAATATATACTTTTGACTTTCATTAAAATTTAAGAGTGAATATTTTCGTCCAAATTTATTTGATCTAAAGTTTAAATCCGGTTAATGTATTTTTCTTATTAATTTAATTCCTTCAATATACACTTTTAAGTGCATAAAAAATCAATACCTGACTTTTCTCTTATTTACCAAATTAATTTATTTAGCTACTTAAGTCTTTTTCATTTGCTCTTTGGATAGAATGGAAATTAAGTAACATGTTGGGCAAAAGGGTTTTTTTCAGTGACTCGCAACAAGTAATCCATTTGAAAAGAAGGAAGTAATTGCTCTAATGGATTAAGCGAATAAGAAAGTTCTGTAATTTAAGTAAATAAATAGGTAGTAAGGGTATGCGTTTATTTGGAAACATTCTTACAAAAATTTTAGTATTACCTTTGATTATATAAAAGAAGATTATACTTTTTATTCAGAATTTCTGTAGGTTTATCCGTGTAATTTTTCTTTTCACGAATAATTATTTTTTTCTACTATTTCCATTTTTATGTAAAATTAATTCTACCATTGTCAACGATTGAATATAAAAAGAACTTAGAATTAAATGTATCCAATTTCCTTTGTAAAAAAGTCATAAAACGCAATTATTGTATATGTTTAGTAAATAATTTCGTTTATTCATATTTACTATGATGCAACAATTTTTATACAGTATTTTCTGAAGCAAAAAGTAAATAATTTACATGAAGTAGAAAGAAAAAAAAATATTAATCCTAAATGCAATTTTGCGCTATATTTCTCAGTAGACAATTCACTTAATGAAAGTAAAACAAGCTTACTTATTCATAACGCAATTAATAATAATATTTTAAATAAACTCTGATATAAGTTATCCTGGATTATGTTTAGAGTATTTTGAAAAGTGTATCCATTTAGGTGGGAGTATTAATTCTACCTGATACTGATTTAATTGCATTCATAAATATATATTTTATCGAAAATCTATGTTGCTCGCATATACTCTAGCCCATACTTTCGAGAAAAATATGATGAAAACCAGTATTTTCGTTTAATTATCTTTGTCTTATTTAATATCAGAATATTTTCTCAAATTTTGTAGTTATATAAGACTAAGATATATATTTTTTAAATACTGGTATACAGTCTCGTATTATTCCCGAATTTGGCGTCGGATTACACGCGAGTATGTACGGTAATTTAAGTAAATTTCTTAAACTGAAATTTTCTGAAGCAATTATTTAAACTTTTGTTAATTATTTGATTTTCATAATATTTATTTGTTTAATCATTTATTTTATTTTCAACGAGTAAAGTTCCAACAATTCATGTAGATACGATCGAATACCATTTGTGTTACATAAGTTGCGTGTTCTTCAAATCAAAATGCTTAATATTCTTCATACACTTGCTAAGAACACCAGTAAATACCTTATGGAAAATTTCTGTCAACTTTATAATTATTATTTGCCAAAAAGATTCTGTCCGCACGAGCTACCGGACCCGCTCCGATGGGACAGACCACGGAGCCAGTTTTTCCCCGGCGGTGTACGGTAGAAAGGCGAATTCCTGTCTCCCACTGCAGCGACTCGTCTGCCTTGCATCTCGGCCCAAAATTATCCCTTCTGCGGTAAATCTTAGCTTCTCGGCCATATCAATATAGCTCACTTACCCATGTTCAACTAACTTAGTGTTATAAACAAAGCTTTAATTTCCCTCAAAATTGCCCCCTTGTCAGCTAAGATGTTACCACTCATTAGGCGCAAAATTGTCCAGACCTATTTCATCTAGCACGGCAAATATGTGGTTTGCGGCGCCTTACAAAGATTAATAAAGAGCCCTTATTAAATTAGAAACATCGGTCTAGCTCAATCAGTCGACCAGTGTACTTGCTGGGGTCACCGCTGGTGGGCGACAGCCTGTGGCGATCTGGTGCATGTAACTCATTACATCGCCCTACTGCACCAGACAGAAAACCCGTTAACCTGGGATTCAATGGCCGAGAGTAGGGTCTGGTCAGCGGTCTCTGAGTCTCTATGATAGATTAAATAAAAAGTACTCACTTTGGAAATTCTACATTGTTTTAATATAACTAATTAATAATAAATGAAAATTGTAAAAATTACAGACAATCTGAAGTAAATTTGAAAGATTTTTCTTTGAATGAAAAAATACAGTCAACTGTGCCAGTGAAGTGCATCAGTAAGTGTGTCAGCCTGTCAGAGAACTTTACTAAAACAACCTGCTTCTTATGATTATTTTGTTAAACATAATTTAAGGCAAGAATCGCGAGCTTTTTACAAACAAGTAACATAAAAATTTTGTTTTTAAAATCAGTTCCTACTTAGGTCATCAAAGAAAAATTTAATATAATCCCTTAAGCTTATATTAGTTTTTGTTGCATTAAAATATCTCAATTTGTTGATTTTCTTTAAGTAAGTAGGTTTACATTGGAAGTCTATGTGAATTTGGCGAAATATTGAAGATATCGCCAAATGGGCGTCCCTTTTGGCGACTCATTTTGGTCACCAAATTTGGCGATATATCGCCAAGTTGACGACAAACTTGGCGGTATTTGGCGACAGAACAGGGTCCCCCCCCCCTATGGTAACCCCCCTTATAGATATGAAGATGCATTAAGTGCTTCAAAAACCAATGGCCGCCATTTTGTCTCCCATGTAAAACGAAAATTAATTAATTAAAATTTAATTAATGAACTAATACGTATTTGAAAAAAAAACTGTATTAACATCAATTGTCATCCAGTACAAGTTTTAAAAAATGTATTTGAACTTGACTGGATGAATAATAAGTATTTCATTAACGATTGAAAATTTGAACAAGATATATATATATATATATATATATAAATAAATATAGGGAGAGTGTGAACTAATAGTAGAAATTGAATGAGATATTGATACCTGTAATCCTCAGTAGTAAGTTCACTTTTAAAAAAGTAGATCTCTTAGTACTTCGTCTGCAATATGGTATCACTCAGAAATAATTGGGTGATATCTCCAACTGCTCTTTATCTGCTACGTTTTAAATCCATACAACTTTAATGGTAAAAGCGTCGGATGTTGCTGTTCAGAATGTTACACATCCATACATATATTTGTGCTTAATAGTGCCACAAAGATTGAAGCATAACTATTATTATGAAGAATTTCAAAATAAATGTCGAATTTTTAAAACAGTAATAGAGTTTAATCTTACATTCAAAAAATTTCTTTATTAGCTGATGGATCTGCAATTAAAATTAAATTGTTAATTCTCTTAAAATTAGCATAATGATGTTATACTTATTTTATGTATAATATAATGGACGCATTGAAGTGAACTTTGATGAACAACTTTACGTATTTTGAAGCCAAACCAATGAAATTTATCTACTTCCGTATTGTAACATAACCTATTCGCCACAGCGAAAACTTTGTCAGATATTGGCCCTTATAATAATTTATTTAATTCCTCTTTTTGAAAATCTTATCAGGTTACAAAATTGCAACCTTATGTTAAATAAATTCATCCACTACAATGAATAAAATAACGTTAATATTGATTTCATAATACAAACGATTTAAAGAAATAAATGAATAAGAGAATTTTGAATACATTTTTTTCTTAAGCCTTTAGTACACGTTTTACATCTTGTAAATTTCTATAGCATGGTAAAAGGTTGTTAAAACACCGAAAAAGTTGTCATTTGCTTAATTGTTGTACTCAAAAATCTCAGTAAGTGGAAATGTTTTGAAAATAAAATAATAACATCCATATTCTGGTTATTAATTTTTTTTTTATTTGATCTACATTTTGGTTAAAGTACTGATAAAATATTAAAATAAAAAAAGATTTTATATACTATATACATATATAAGAAGTTATTTTCTTTCATATATGTCAACTGTTAAACAGCTGACGCAAATCTAAGTAAAGCTTTTTTTTAAATTTAATTTGTAGTGTTTTAGGGATTCTGAATCACTACACACTTGTGGGAAAAAGTAAATATCGGATATGAACGTCAATCAAGTTCTTTTTTATGTTAAAACCTTATAATTGAAAGCTTTTAAAATTGTAAAATGGTGTGAGTGTAAATGAGTGTATCAAAGTGTAAAATAGTGGGGGTATTCTTACAAAGTGTAAAAGTAATATATATATATATATATATATATTAATTGCATGAAAGAAAAAAAAACACACTTAAAGTATCGCCATTAGGTTACTTAAATGTTTTTAAGAGAAATAAAACGTGTACAAGTTCATTTAACCCTTAACCACTCGCACTGGGATAAATTTCATCACAATAAATTTTTTTCCCACCAAAAAAGGATGAGTTTTTTTAGGACGCTTCTGATCTGCCTTATACCTTTCAGTGTCAAGGTTGATCGAGAAAGGGTGGATGAAGGAATGTCTTTTTTAGGGTTCCGTACTTAAAAAATGAAAACGGAGCCATCATACGATCACTCCTATGTCTGTCTGTTTGTCACAGCCATTTTACTCCTAAATCATGGAACGTGTAAAGTTCAAATTGGGGGAAGTAATAAAGAATATTGACCCACGTATTTACAGATTATTAAACGTTTGCAAACATTTACAAATAATTTTAGGCAAAATATAGAGAGTTTAAATTATTTGAAAAAATCTTAACTTTTTATATCGTGTGGGACATCGCATGAAAGCTTTTGTAATGTTGAACTCAAAAATATATTCCTTTTAATTTTAGGTATTATATTTTCAGAGATATCGTCGAAAAAGTAGTGCAAAAATATGTTCCCCCCAATTTCTTTCCGAATCTACTGAAACTAAAATTATGAAAAAATTAGAAATAGTAAACGTTAATTTAAACCTTACAGGAATATTATAGCGATTACCCTAGATCACCTAGTTATTGAGAAAAGCGCATTTTTTCGTTACACACAAATTTCGATTTGCGGGCATTCAGCAAAGGTGTTGAGGAGCGCTAGACGTACCTATCGTAGCAAAAGTATAAAATCATTGTTGATAATGAATTTTCAAAAAAAAAAAAAAAAATGTCGGTAATTAGCCGAGTTATTAACTCTTAAATATACGGACGGTTTGGACATGCATAATGACAGGGGCGGCGTACTCTATGTACCATCAGCTTTTAGAGACTACATAACAACTTTTAATGATACATTTGTATAATACAATGTCCAGTGGCAATATAAAAACAATTAACATCAAATTGTTAAAAATAGGCATTTAGTTGGAATTAATCGCACAAATACTATTGGATTCGCATTGAATAGATCTCTCAATATGCCTCCCTTGTCTTCAAAAGTTAAAACCTATCTCAAAAAACGGTGCACAGACCAAGGCTTTGAAACCACTTTGCGTTCTCATTTCGATGCGCGCTTAGTAAAATGCCAAGTTTAAACTTTGAACAAAGATTTTGTTTTAGTTACACTGTAAAATGAAAAGATTATTACGACACTGAATTTATTTTTTATCCAAATGAAGTTGAGATGTGCACTACTTTTATTGTCAGTGCCGAATTCAATTCATCTTAAACAGATTAGGATAAGATTTAAATATGAGTTATATAGAATTGCAATATTTCATATTATTTAGGTTTTATATCTCTTTGAAATTTTACTTTACACCCATTCATACTTTTCTAATATAGTATAAAACTACATCAAACATTTTTTTTATTTATTTATTTATTTATTTATTTTTTTTACAAAGTCCTATTTTTCTTTTAGTAAAGACTTTTTTTAATAACACAGTTAATAATTAAATTATTTATTGCACGGAACATTCTGAGCGCGAGTAATACTGGCACTTAACCATTTATTTTTCTCTAGGAGTGGATAAATATACCCCTTGGGATTAAATAATCGTGCGCGTGTACAAACTTTTCATTTCGATGCGTTCATTTCTTACAGGATAAAACACAATATGAAAAAGTGACATAAAGTGTAATTAATGTCAATGTTGTGAAATAATTCATGTTTTAATGTGTAAAACAAAGCTTTTGATATTTTCTAAAAAAAAAAAGTTATTTTTAAAGAAACTGCTTCAAAGTCTAAAAATGAATAGCAAAATCATGATTTTTCCCTAGAAAGTAGTAGTACTATTGCATTTTGCAATACAGAGCAGTATATTTGTTTTTAAAACATATGTCGACAAAAATTGAAGGGGGGGGGGGGGTGAGATTTACCAACATGTATGCTTACGTTACAAAAAGTAGGCGCGTATACGTACAGGTTAATATACTATTGTAATATTAATGGGGCAAAGTACCTACCTACAAAATTTTCGAATTTTTTTAATACATATTTTGATTCCGTAATCAATTCTGAACAATATGCAAAAAACCGCATTGAAAAATTCTCATCAGTTTACTAATTATGGCAGTTTTATTAAGACTACATAGGATCACTAAACTTTGCGTTGCGTTTATTCAAAATGATGAATTTTGATACTGGGCGCAGTGTTAATAAAAAACTATGCATGGCAATCAAAAGAAATTGTCAAAACATATTCATTTCTGCATTATCTACAACTTAAAACCAGAAAAAGGTAATATTTTTTTTCTGTTTTTTTACTTTAAAATTTTCACCTTTTAAAAAATATTTTCAAATTTTCTGTTAATTTTTTAATTTAGTCAATATTTTTTTGAAATATTCTGGTTTTAGTATAAAGGTAACACTTTTATGTATTTATTTTCACCAAAATTCCCTCTTTTTATGCATATTTTCAGATTTTATCATGCGCGTAAGATTTTTTTTTCTTAATATCATACATTTTTAAATTTATCATTTGAATATTTATTTATGAATGTACAAGTATATATATATTTTTTAAATATAAAATTAAATATGAGCTTTATATTTAAATAAAGTTTGATTTTTATTTTTGACTTATTAGACAAGTTTTGAAAGTTGGAACATAGTGATATTTTGTACTTTTTCGACGTGTTTAAAGGTATCCTACCCCCTTAATACATTTCCTATACAAAAAATGCAAGAAAACTCAACACATTTTGAAAAAAAACAAATGTTTTAAAAGTTGGAAACAAACCTTTTTTCTGTTTTCATTCTAATATTATCTAAATGCAAAGCTCCCATCATGAGCGAAATACACGTGATATTTGTATTATTACTGTTGATTTCCACTGTCATGGTAGAAAAAATAAAAATGCTCACTTTATCATCCAGAAATGAAAAATATTGATCCACTTAAAAACACATAACAATCATTTATACTGCATACTTCTTAAAGAAATTTCTCAAAATAATAAGAAATTTTAAAAATATATGTTTTTTTTAATATAGAATTCATTACAAGGTTTTATTAATTTTTTTCTAAAAACTCTTCAATATATAACTTCTACTTTTGCAATTCTAGAACATTTTGCGCACAGATGTAATGAATATAATATTAAATTTTTGATATATTTAATCGTTGAACTATTTTATTTCCCAAAAGAAATATGTATTGCCTGTTACTTTTATTTGCAAGAATATTTCCTCAGACGTTTTACTTTGTATGAAAATAAACTTAATTAATGTTTTAAATGTGTTTTCCATGGATAGTTTTATTTAAAAAAAAACAAACAACGGTCTATTTATTTTACTGTGTTTTCTTTAAAAAAAATGAATGCAACTTTAAAAGTATATCAGAAATTCCATAAAGTCTTAATAAATCAAATAATTAATTAAATTTTGAGTAAAATCTCTAGTGAATTATATTTACTTTAACATATTCAGACAAAACATATATACAAATAAAATACTTTAATACTCTGTGTATTATTTACGATTTACTCGCAAAAACTTAGGATTGGAATTAAATTTTTGATGGAAAATATTTAACGATAGACTCTGGTTAATATTAAAAGATATATAATTATTAAATTAAAAAGACATCTAAATCAGTAAATTTTTTGAAACTTGAAAATTGTTTATCATATTTAATCATTTTAGAAAACTCTAATTTATTAAATATTAAGTATAAAAGTCATGCTTAAAAAAATAGTATGCATTTTTACAGTACTGTGTAGTTTTAAAGATGATTAGAATAGATTTGTCTTTATTCAACTGAATTAAACAGAGAAAAAGGAACAGTACCTCTGATTTCTTGATGCAGACTCCAGTTGCGTTCGAAATGTGTCATTCAAGAATTATATTTCAAAACAGGCGAACTTGAAATGGATGAATTAAAATAAAAGAAATTGTTGATTTTACATGGATGAGGATAGAGCATACTTAACGAATAAAGATTTCACATAAAGAATTACGAATAACTTGTCTTTTCACATTTTAATCGAATCGAATTTGACTTTCACATCTTAGATTTTAGAAACACAACACTGGAATGTTCTATTACAGGTCCGCACATGACCATCAAAATACAGAATAAAATTTATCTAATAAAAGAAAATAAAACAAGATTAATATGCATATAATAAAGAAAAAGGATAATAGGAATTTTAAAATTAAAAAAGAGTTAAAATAATACGAATAAAAATTGAATAAAGTCTTCTATTTTTAAGGCAGAGAAAACCAGTCATTTTCAATTCTCGTAGTGCTGCCATCTATATTCAATTTATCATAATAAAGTCCTTTTTTACAATTGAACATCCTCCGCCCCCGGCAGGAGAGGGGACACCTTTGAAATGGGACGCTTGATATCACCGTCAGCTGTTTTTATCAAAACAACTCGTACAAGATTGTCCGGTCCAGGAAAAGTCTTTAAAATGCGGCCCAATTTCCATCTCATGGGCTGAAATCGATCATGAACAATCACCAAGTCTCCTTCTCGTAAATTAGCTCGTGGAGTAGTCCATTTTGGACGCTGTTGGAGATGTTGAAGATATTCACGCGACCATCTACACCAGAATTGATTCTTTGCCTTTTCTATCAAGCGCCACCGAGCATTTAATGTTAGAATTCCGGGATTTGAAGATTCTGGAATATCAAGGAGGGGTGCTCCTATTAAAAAATGACCTGGAGTTAATGCACGTGGATCTGATGGATCCGAAGACATAGGGGTTAAGGGTCTTGAATTTATGCAACCTTCAATCTGACAAAGCAAAGTAGTTAATTCTTCAAAATTCAATACACTAGCTTTACATGCTCTTAGAATGTGATTTTTAGTAAGCTTTACAGCTGCCTCCCATAGCCCACCAAAGTGTGGTGCATATGGAGGGATGAAATGCCAATTGATTTTCTGGCTCGAAAGAAATCCTTGAACTTCATTTTCCTTCAAATATTGAAATAGCTGCTTTAACTGATTAGCCAGACCTGTGAAGTTTTTACCGTTATCTGAATATACATCGGACGACAGACCTCTACGCGCGATAAATCGCTTCAAGGCTGCTAGCAGGGCTTGCACAGACAAGTCTGATACCAACTCAAGGTGTACCGCCTTAGTGCACATACAGACGAATACTGCTATATATGATTTAATTTTGATCTTACTTCTTGGCAAATTTGGTTTAGTTAGACAGGGTCCTGCAAAATCTAGACCCACCTTGGAAAATGGACGGATTGGGGTGATTCTGTCAACGGGAAGGTCTCCCATCATTTGTTGACAAGCTTGAGATTTAAGGCGTTTGCAAAGCACACATTTGTGGAGCTCTTGTCGTACAGTAGAACGACCATTCACAAACCAGTACTGTTGGCGTAATATAGAAAGTACTAGTTGTGTACCAGCATGTAGATGTTGTTCATGGACATGATTTATCAATAACTTAGTAATAATATGATTTTTCGGAAGTAGCATAGGATACTTTCTATCAAAACTTAATGTCTGATGTTGTGACAAACGACCACCAACTCGAATTATATCACTTGAATCTAAAAACACATTTAATGATAATAATTTACTATTGCTTGGTAAGGGTTTTCTTTCTTTTAATAATTTAAGTTCTGTACCGAATTCAGAATTTTGCACTAATTTTACAATACATTGAATAGAATCAGAGATTTCTTGTGCACTCAGATTTCCAGATTTTTTTGTAGCACTATGCCTAGCATTATAAATGAATCTAAAACACCACGCTGTGACTCTTGATAACTTAGAGAATTTGGAGAACTTAAGAATAAAGTCTGGAAGGGCAGTTACTTGAGTTACATTGCTGACAGATTGAATTACTGGATTTAACTCAGATATTGGAGGATTGTACAAAGGTATTGGGATTGGTTCATTTGATAGCAGCCATGGAGGCCCATGCCACCATAGCGAATGATGAAGAAGCTTTCGTGGAGAAATACCTCTAGAGGCTGAATCTGCAGGATTTAGAATACCTGGGATATGATTCCACTCACAGGATGGCATTAACGATTGGATTTGACAGACTCGATTTAGAACAAATTGATTTCCCTTTAAAGGAGGTGATTTTAACCAACTGAGAACGATTTGGGAATCTGACCACAGATAAATATTGTCAAAGTTTATTGGCAAAGTATCGATAATGACTGAGCATAACTTGGCTAATAAAAGAGAAGAACAAAGTTCAATACGTGGCAGTGTTTGAGGTTTTATAGGATTTACTTTAGTTTTAGCTGCAATCAAATTTACAAATACTTCGTCAGGAGTAACAACACGTAAATAAGTAACAGCAGCATAAGCTTTACCTGAGCCATCACAAAAACCATGTAACTGAATTTGGACATCATTTTGATTATAAGAATTAATATATCTGGGTATTTCAATTGACTTTAGCAAATGAATTTCTGATAAAAACTCATTCCAAACCTGTAGTATGGAGTCTGGGATTTCTTCATCCCACGAAATCTTATCTTTCCAAAGATCTTGCAGCATGATTTTTAATCTTATTGTAGTAGGAGCTAGGAAACCCAAGGGGTCAAATATTGTAGCCACTACTGATAACAAATCTCTTTTTGTTTTTACTTCTTTAAAATCATTGAAACGAATTTGTAAAACATCTTTGGAAGAATCCCAAAGTAGTCCGAGGACTTTAACGGTATCATCTTCCTGAATTACCTTTTGCGATGAAGCCTTCATTTCATCTGGTAAATGAGCAATTACTTCTGGATCATTACAAGTCCACTTACGTAGATTAAAACCTCCGCTTTTCATAACTTCGATTAACTCAGTTACCAATTTTTGGGCATTTTCCTTTGAATCCGAACCGGAAAGTAAATCATCTACGTACGTACTTTTCCGAATTGTCTGAGAGGCTTCTTTACGATTTTGCTCATTGTCATTTGCTAATTGGTGTAATGTCCTAATGGCCAAAAATGGAGCGCAAGAAGTTCCGTACGTAACGGTCAACAGCCTGTATGTTTTAATAATTTCATCTGAATTGAATCTCCAAAGAATGCGTTGATAATCTACATGATTTTGATTGACGAGAATTTGCCTAAACATTTTCTCGATGTCAGAACTAAAGGCGATTGGATGCATTCTGAACCTTAACAGTAGAGGAAATATTTCTGGTTGCAATTTTGGACCTATCTCTAGATAATCATTCAAGGAGCGGCCTTCTGAACCAACCGCAGATGCGTCAAATACAACTCTAAGCCGAGTTGTAGAACTATCTTCTTTTAACACCCCGTGATGTAGAAGATAAAAATGATCAGGATTTGAAATTTCTGAATCTGGAACAAGTTCCATGTGCCCTAAGTCGATATACTCGCGCATGAAGGATAAATACTGCTCTTTAAGCAAGGGGTTTTCTTGAAGTTTTTTCTCCAAGAAGTAGAAACGTTTTAAGGCTTGAGATTTAGAGTTTCCGAGAACAGGTTTAGATTTAAAAGGTAGATTTACAATATATCTTCCAGATTCTGAACGTGAAACTGTTTTCGCGTAGTTATCTTCAACTAGAGAAATTGGATCAGAAGTAGGAACCGATTCAAGTTCCCAAAATTTTTTGTAGTTGAGAACTTATCTGTGTAGTGGCATGGCAACTAATAAATGAATTTTGATTTGATTCATTTGAATAAATGATCCCCGAAAGAATCCAACCCAGTCTGGAATTAACAGCACTCGGTGATCCTTTAGGTCCCAGAATTGATTCCCCTATTATGATGTTAGCAAATAAATCTGCGCCTATAAGTATATCAATAGGACTGGACAAATGAAAATTAGGATCCGCAAGGTTCAATCCTTCAATGTGTGGCCAATATTTAGTTGTAATCAAAAAATTTGGTAAATTGGTTGTAATCTGATTAACAACTAATGCATCTAAGTGAAAAGTTTCATTATTGAAATGTGGAGAGAATGTCAAGGAAACTTCCTGAAGAGCCGTTTCTGCGACTAAATTATTTATTCCTGATATTCTATGATTCGTAGGCCTAGATGGAAGATCTAATTTTCTACAACAAGCTTTTGACAGTAAACTTTTTTGAGAAGCACTATCTATCATCGCTCTGCAAGGAATAAATTTTCCTGATTTAGATTTAACTTTTATAATGGCAGTAGCCAACAATGTTTGAGAATTTTCATTAATAGACTGAGAACTTAAACAGTTAGATTCATTAGAATTAACAACAGCATTTGGTGTTGTAACACGATCTTGTTGCCTGAAAGAATTCTGTGATGCAGGGATAGACTGATCACGATGAAGGAGTGTATGGTGTTTAGAATTGCAATGCCTACAAGTAGTCGTAATACGACAATCGACTACGAAATGATTTGATCTTAAACAGTTAGTGCAAAGCCTTTTTGATTTTATCAAATTCCAACGTTGATCAAGAGATAATTTTGAAAATTCTGGGCATTTATGAAGTGGGTGCGATTCTTTACACTGTGAACATGAAATATTTGTAGTTTTATTTACATTATCCATCACGACTGCATTGGCGACAGACTTTTTTGAAAAATGTTGAAACTTACTTTCAAATTTTAAATTAGATTTGGATTCACCTTTAAAAATTTCAGAGTTACAATTTTGCAAACTACGAGCCTGTTTTTCGAGAAATGTCATCAACATATCATAAGTTGGAAATGAATCATTATTTAAGGATAATTCCCATTGCTTTTTTAAGGATTCATCAAATTTATTTTGTACTATATACACTAAAATCAAATCAACAAATTCATTAAATTCGAATTTCAAAGATTTTAAGTTACGAATCACTTCATTGCATGTATCCAATAGCTCTAAAATAGTTTTCTGCGTGGGCGATTTCAATGGTTTGGCATTAAAAAATTTAGACAGCAATGAATATGCCAAATTCCTACGATTGTCATATCTATAAATAAGAGTTTCCCAAGCTTCTTTATAATTTTCCCCAGAAATTGAAAAACCTGAAATTAATTTTGAAGGATAATTCCTAACACTAGCTATAAGATACGAAAATTTTAACTGATCTGAAAGAGATTTATTATTATGAATTGAAGTCAAAAATATCTCTTTGAAGCTAATCCATTGAGTGACATCTCCATAAAAAATGGGTAATTCGAACTTAGGAAGCTTCAAAGCGTTATTACTAACTCCTATATTTGAGATATTATTAACTGCACTTTGATTTTCTTGTGATTTTACGCCTTGACTTTCTAAAAATTGTTCAATTTTGACTAAATCGTCAACAACAATATCTTTAGCTTCAGTAAAGGACTCGTATAACGAATTTACACTTTCTTCAGCTACGCCAAAATAAGATTTTTTTAAATCATTTTCTAAACTTATCAATTCAACCTTTAACTTTTCAATTAATTTTAATGTTTTATTTTCAATTGCCTCAGTAACCTGAGCGCTAAATCTTTTTATTTCTTTAACAGTAAAAAGAAATTTTGATTCTGCAGCAGTTTCTGCTTTTGTTTTCATTATAACAAATTAAATAAATACGATTATCACTAGTTATCTCCTAGGCTTCCGACGGACCAGAGATTTTTTTATGTGTAGTTTTAAAGATGATTAGAATAGATTTGTCTTTATTCAACTGAATTAAACAGAGAAAAAGGAACAGTACCTCTGATTTCTTGATGCAGACTCCAGTTGCGTTCGAAATGTGTCATTCAAGAATTATATTTCAAAACAGGCGAACTTGAAATGGATGAATTAAAATAAAAGAAATTGTTGATTTTACATGGATGAGGATAGAGCATACTTAACGAATAAAGATTTCACATAAAGAATTACGAATAACTTGTCTTTTCACATTTTAATCAAATCGAATTTGACTTTCACATCTTAGATTTTAGAAACACAACACTGGAATGTTCTATTACAGGTCCGCACATGACCATCAAAATACAGAATAAAATTTATCTAATAAAAGAAAATAAAACAAGATTAATATGCATATAATACAGAAAAAGGATAATAGGAATTTTAAAATTAAAAAAGAGTTAAAATAATACGAATAAAAATTGAATAAAGTCTTCTATTTTTAAGGCAGAGAAAACCAGTCATTTTCAATTCTCGTAGTGCTGCCATCTATATTCAATTTATCATAATAAAGTCCTTTTTTACAATTGAACAAGTACCAAACATTAAAACTTTATGTTGGAGTAATTGTTTGTTTTATTTTTGTTTAAACAAGAACAGACTTATTTTCTGTTATTTTGTATGCTGTATTGTATGTTGAGTTGTTTTAGTATGACTAATACTTCCCAACCAAAATTTGCGTTAAGAGGGCGTATATTAATAAATGTATTTTATTTAGCTACTTTTTATGCAATATCACATCATCTTGATAAACTTATTCCGCATTCTCGTGTATATAAAATCTGATTTTTTTAACATTTTCCGCGTTGACAAATTATCAATCATGAATTTGTAGTTATTTCAATCTGTCGAAGAAGGAGTACGTATTGTATGTAAAGATGGGTTTTATTTCTTTTTGCAATGTCGTCAAATTACTTAAAATACATATATTACAGAAATTTTTTACAGATTTCCCTTCAAGGCGTCTCAAGAGTCTTAGTTTTTTACCGAGTGTGCAATTTAGCATTATGCCACATTTAAGGAGGTAGGATACCTTTGAACACGTCGAAAACTCAAAAAATATCACTATCTTCCAAGCTTCAACACTTGTGTAAAAAGTCAAAAATAAAAATCAAACTTCATTTAAATATAAAGCTCATATTTAAATGTATATTTGCAAATATATATACACTTCTAAATTCATAAATAAATATTGAAATGATAAGTTAAAAAAAAATATGATAATAAGAGAAAAAAATTTTGTGAGTAGGATAAAATCTGAAAATATGCATATAAGGAAGAGATTTTGATGAAAATAAATACATAATAGAGTTACCTTTATACTAAAACCAGAGTATTTCTAAAAAATATTGACTAAATTAAAAAATAACCATAAATTAAAAATTTTCACTTTTTGAAAAGTATTTTCAAAGTACAAAAACAGAAAAAAAATAAAATTTTCCCTTATAAAAAATTCTTTTGATTGCCATGCATAGATTTTTAGTAACACTGCGTGCAGTATCAAAATTCATCGTTTTAAATAAACGCGACGCAAAGTTTAATTATACTAATGTAGTCTTAATACGAAGTCATAATAAAACTGTCATAATTAGTAAATGGGAATTTTATAATGCGGTTTTTCGCATATTGTTCAGAAATGCTTACGGAATCAAAATATGTATTAAAATTTTTTCGAAAATGTTGATGGTTCAAAGGTATCCTACCCCTTAATTTAATTTCTGATTTCCTATAAAACACAAATGCATACAGTTTTTTCCACTGACAGCGTAATATCGGTACTATGTTGCATAATTATTTCAATGTTCCATAATTGATAATTGGCTTTTTAATACTTAATTTTGATTTAAACAATTATTATTATTTTTTACTTACAACCTTAGCGCACAAACCTATAGAAAAACTATTGGTTCAAAAGTCACGAATAATATTGATGATGGAGTAACACTAATGTTACTTTATTTTTAACCCTCTCGCTGCGCAACCCGAGATATACTTGGGCATGCATTTTCCTATCTAATTAATAATATTTGGTTATTCCCACCAGTTTTTTTTTTTTTTTTTTTTTTTTTTTTTTTTTTTTTTTTTTTTAATCGAAAACTTTGTTTGATTTAATCAAGACCATTTTCCCTGATTACGATATTCAAAAATTTGTGCTTTAAAGAACCGGTGACAAAAGATTAAAAATTCTGTAAAAGACGCTCATCGCGAAGCATTACTTACGCAGCGAGAGGGTTAAGCACTTATAAGCTTGAACTTTTAGATTTAAATTTAAATTATAAAATTTTGGCCAAAAAACGTATTTTTTTTGAAGGAAAATACTAATTTCAATGAATCAATGCAATTGTAATATTATATTCGAAATATAATCTTCAAGGTACATTAATTTTAGTTGGCATTCTAGAAAAAACAGAATTGCTACAGTTGTGCGCAGCGCAATGGATTCAGCTCAAAAACAACTTGTAATTTTTTTAAACAAAAATAAACATTAAAAAGTAAATTATCAGTTGTAGAATCATACTATATTGAAATACTTATGCTAAATAAGATAGATATTATGCTTCTACATTATGCTATAAAAGTTTTATTCAAGTTTCAAGTTATCAAAGTTTTATTTTGTAGTTATGGGGAATCGAAATAAAATTCAATGTGACGTAATGCTAAACTGCCCCTATAACAACTATCCTGTTATATATGTTTTCGTTCTATCCCCCCCCACCCCCGCAGTTTCACTTAAAAATTCAGTTTAATACTTTATTTATTTTAGTGCACAACAGTCACCCAGTGCAGCCCCTAAATTAAATCTAAGATTTAAAAAATATATCACTTGCATTAATAGTTCCTCACATTTAAAGTAAATAATTTTAGTTACTCATTTCCTTTAACAAAATAAAACCAGTGATTCAGTCTTCCAATCCTACTTTGAGATATTTTCTCACATAAGATTTAACCTTGTAGAAAAATGTTGCTGCGATCAGTTTATACAAAACCATTTTAATTTCTCCTCTATCCTTATTTGGTCATGCATCTAGCACATCATTAAAAATCACTTAACATGTAATCTATTTATTAGATTTATTTTCTCACGGCATCTTAAAATTCAGACCATTATATTCAGTGTATTATAATGCGGCATATTTTTGTAACAGCTGCAGGCTGCATCTGTCTCAGCAACTGCATTTTCACATGTCCTTTCGCCTAACGATTCTGTGATTGCCTTCCCCCCTTTGTCTTTAGTCAGAAACATTTTTCCGTTTTACTTAACCGCATTATATTCCAAGTGCGATCTTCTTTTTTTTTCTTTTCCCAGACCACAGGAATCTGGTAATGTCAAAATATAGTACCCCTACGCAATTCAAATATGTAATAAGTTCACCGCTTGTGTTTGGCTTCTCCTTTGTCAGCCAATGTTTTTGTTTCCCTTGTGCATGGCGCAAAATACTTGTATATTGGCGATATTGTTTCACGCCAAGCACGGGAATTCTTGCTGCGTAGTCAGAACACTTTTCTCTCTGACGCTGCTCTTGGAATGCTGCTCTAAAAAGCGGCGTCTGTTCTTATCCCCTGCTTGTACCCCCCCCCCCCAGTGCTTTTTATGTTACAAAAAAGAACTCTTCGTATATCCTATTGGAGTTTTTTAACATCTTGCTATACCTGTATTATTACATGTTTTGCTTTTACGATCAGCCACGATCTTAAAGGACCACCACATCAGCATCATATCCCCTAAACTGAAAAATTAAGATTCCTGATACCCAATAAAAGAAACAATGATCCATTCTCTATTATATAATTATTATACGTTTTTATGATAAATATTGTAACAAAAATGTAATAAATCATCCAAAGTTTGAATCTGCTAAGAAGTGCATAGTTGTTTAAATTACGTATATATTATCACAACCTGAAATTATGATTTTAAATGGAATAGAAATGCATTGCGTTTCTATAATTCAAGGATTTTTCATAATTGTGTTAAAGTCCCAAAAAATTCTGAGTAAAGATTTCAGTTGATAACTTGAATTTTGATTGATATATTGAGACCTGCTTTCAGTTACAAGAGTTGTTTGAGTAAGCATTAGGTTGAGTAAGATTTTTAAAAACATGCAATATAGGTACATAAAGAACCTGTATTTTAGATTATTTTTTCATATCTTGTGTTATATACCCGAAAGATAAAACAATTACTATATAGTAAATTTAATATCTTTTTTTTTGTTTAATTCTCGATAAAATATAAAGTAATGATCAAATTTGCTAAATTCCGAAAGATGTTGGATATATTGTGTATTTTTTTTTCTTTCTTTTATTCCCTATAGTTAAAATAGTAGCTTACTTAAAGGCACCCACACAAAATAATTAAGACATTTTCAAACCATTTAGCGAACATTTAAATAGGTACTGGTTAAAAAAAAAATATCCCTTAGTAAATTACATTTTAAAAAAATGCAAATAAGAATGTTCCAATTTAAATTAGAAACAGGTTGAAATTAAAAGAGTTTTTTTTTTTTTTTAAATCCTCAAATGTTTTAGAAAAATTTAAACATTCGCTCTTTAAACGGATTGAAAAAACATTTCATTTTCACGTATTTTCTCATTAATTTAAGAGGTTTAATTTATTTTCAGTATTAAGGTTGAAAATCATAAGGAAAAATTATTGAAGAAGGTCATTCACTTTTGATTTATTTACCGTACTTAAAAGTACAGTTGAATAATGTTACTTATTGCTGTTCTTATATTTGTCTATAGAAGCTAATTTATTTCGTAAATAAACTTCGGTTAGTTTATAAAGTAAATATGTTAAAATGTTAATATTATCGTCTCCATTTCAAATCGCGTGCGCAAAATTTATATATATTTTACGTACGAAATCCGATTCATTACGGTATATGGCAGCAACTGTTTTATATGCTTTTCAATAATATAATACTGTTTAAAATACAATGGCAATATATATTTTATATTATAACAGTTGTAAATTTCCAATTGGGTGAAAGAATTTCGTGCCAGGATTCGAAACAGGGATGTCTTGGCTGAAGCCGCCATTGCTCTACCAACTGAGCCATCCCGGACGAATCTCGAGGACTGATTCACCCAACTAATATTAAAGGATCACAGCATCTAGTCTGATATCTGAATCAGCTCAACAGAATAAATCGAAGGTTTTTTTTTCTTTTTTTTTTTTAACTAGAGTAAACGTTGCATGCGTAATTCTATTAGATTAATTTTTAACACAATTATTCAACTGGTAAATAAATGATAACAGTTGTAAATTTCCAAGTGGTTGAAAAAAAGTTCGGGTCAGGATTCGAACCAGAGATATTTTGGCTGAAGCCGCCAATGCTCTACCAATTGAGCCATCCCGGACGAATCTGGAGCACTAATTCACCCATCTAATCTTAAGGGACCAGCTACCTTTCAAGCTGACAAATTGCATGAAAATCAGACAGTGATAGCGATTGCTATAACTCTACATCTTAACTTTACATCTTAACATCTACTTAACTTTCGAATATAAAATTTTAAACACACATTAAAAGAGTTACATGCTATAGTTAATGTTCTGAAAAAAAAAGTCTAAATGCTTAAGAAGTTTTTTAATTTCATTTGAAATTTAATGTTTTTTTTTTTTTTTTTTTAAAGAAAGGAATCCACCTTACATGGCTTTATTGCATGATTTCTCACATTTGAATTGTCACAGTAAGCCCATTTTTTTTATTGACTAGAGACATAACATGTCTTCAAACTGACCTTCACTGGAAAAAATATAATGGTTAGTTCTTGAGAAAACAAATGCAGTTGCACAAAAATCTCAAAATTCTGAATCTTTTATTTTTATAAAAAATATTAATTATTTATAAAATCCTTACTTTATGAACATAATAGAAGGTCATTTTGCGCAACTACAAAGTTTATACTTTCAGTAAAATTTTCATTCAATTCTATCCAGCCATTTCTTAGAAATCATGCTTGCAATGACCAAAATCAACGTTTTGAGAAAATTGACTTTAAAGATCGAACTACCTCTTGATCATATAAAGAAAGACCAAACATTTTTAGACATAACTTCCCTTCTAAAGCGAATTTTTTCATCGGGTTTCTTTTAAAAGGTTCGTTAAGAATGCAATTTTAATGTAAGCTATTAAATAAAAAAATGATTTTTTGACACTATAAAAGGTTCCTGACCTCTTAAATGATCACAGTTATACACACTTGGAAATATACAACTGTTATGATTTATTTACCAATTGAATTATACTGTTAAAAATTAATCTAATAGAATTACGCACCCAGTGTTTACTGTAGTTCCAAAAAATAACTTTCGATTTCTTCTGTTGAGCAGATTCAGATATCAGACCAGATGCTGTGACCCTTGAAGATTAGTTGGGTGAATTAGTCCTCCAGATTCGATCGGGATGGCTCAGTATGTAGAGCATTGGTGAGTTCAGCCAAGACATCCGTGTTTCGAATCCTGGCCGGGACATTTTACACCCATTTGGAAATTTATAACTGTTATGTTTTGTTTACTATTGAATAATTGTATTAAAAATGTTATATTGGTTTACTGCAGCATGTATGACATTGAAAATGTTTTGTGTGACATGTATGTCTGTTTTTTACATGGACAGTCAAATAAATTAGAATATAATATGGTTTACTGTTACTACATCTGTGAAGCGTAATTTATCGTTGTTTAATATATTGAAACAGAAGGAAATTCCTTCATACTATTAATGGCCTCTATACTATAGTAAACAGTGCATTTTATGTGTGAGAAACGGCCACATCAAAATACAATTTAATCATAAAGGGTGTTCCAAAGTTCGACCGACAAATTCAGAGAGTTGATAGCAGGCAATAAGAGGATGAAAAATTACCCTGGAACATGAGGTTGCAAACCACGTATTTAATCAAAAATACACGGTGTTTCATCCTATCTCAATTTGGGTTGACGATAATAACTTTTAGAAAACTGAAATATATTATAATAAAACATTTAACAGACATTTTCACCTTTGTGAAATTTGATAACACCAAAACAAAAGTTGTAGAAGCTTGCGCCAGCAGTACGCACTTGATGCCCCACATTTTGGACTGTGATTACCAGCTCATACGGTATCATCGATTGCTTAAGGAACATGTTTTTAAGATCTTTTCGTGATGTTATCACATTTCATGCAAAACAAGGTTGATATCGTTGCATTTTTGTTGCAATGTTTTTATTTTTCTCGAAAGTATTACGTCAACCGGAGTTGAGTTAGGATGAAACATCCTGCATTTGTGTCTAAATAAGTGGCTTGAGACACTTTGTTCTATGGCATTTTTTCATCCTCTTGATGCCTACTATCATCCCTCTGAATTTTTCGGCCAAATTTTGGAACACCCTGTATTAAAAAGTACTGGAACTAAACGTTCAATGATATTTTATTAATGCTTTACAATTTAAACTCATTAATACTGTTATGACTGTAAGCGATATTATTTCCATTTTTTATGCAAAGGGATTAAACATGTATAAATGTTTAAATTATTAAGTAAATCCATAAAAAATAAAAATGAAGACTATCCATGCAGCAAGTTATTTATTGGATTTTTTTTTCTACTGAAACTGTCTGAAAAGTTAATTTATTGTCCCTATCACAAGTACCCTTTCCGATTTTTGTCTGTAGGTGATTATTTGTTAATCTCTTCTTTTAGTATAATCTGTAATGATAATTTTGCATGTTTTATAATGCGCATGCAGCATAAACAGTTCTAATACAGAGTCATATTAAATAAATAAACTGCAGTAATATTAACTATTTGAGTGCCATGTCAGTCACAGGTGACTGACATTGAACATTCCGTTTAAGCCGTGTCAGTCGTCTTTGACTGACACTTATAGATTGTGTAACGGGAATCTTATTTCGTGGCCCAAACAGAAAGACAGACAAAATAGACTTGGCATTCAACGAGTTAATAAGTTAAATGCATTATTATGATATTACACCATTTATTTATTTATTTTTTAAATTGGAGTCAGAAATATGAAAAATTAAATTCCCTATTATACAATTACTACAGTTGCTATTATCGTTGTATTTCTGGAATCAGTTTATAAATAGTGCAATATTTTGGCAATCAACTTTGTAATCAACTTTGTAATCAACTTTGTAACTCTGTAATCAACTTTGATAAATATTTCGAAACAATGTTTCCGTTATGAAATCACTTATATAAAAATCACTTAAAATCATCCAAAACAAGCTAAAAATTGCTAATAGTAATATAAAAAAATACATTTAAAAAGCATATAAATATCTGTATTCATATCGACTCAAACCACTACATTCTTAAGATCTATGTTGATACAAATATTTTCGAAAAATAATTAAAAAAAAAAAAAAAAAAAAAAAAAAAAAACAAGTAATTGGTAAATAAAATCACACGAGACCACATGTATAATAAAAAAAAAAGTGCAAACATAAAATAAAATATAAATGGATATATGTGAATTAACGTCTGTTATTTTTTGTTATTCTGAAGAGAATACTCTTTGCACGTTTTAATGAATATATGTGAACATGAATTAACCTTTACTATTGTTTCTTATTCTGCAAAGCATCTCTGTCCAAATTTTAGTAAAATAGATACTAAAATTTGGAAAGAGATGCTTTGAAGAATAGAAAAGAACAGTTGAAGATAATTCACGTTCACAAATATCAATTTTTTATTTTATTTTATGTTTGCACTTGTTTTTCATTATACAGGTGGTCTCATGATTTCATTTACCATTTTTTTGTTTTTTTAATATTTTTGCGAAAATATTTGTAGCAACAAAGATTTTGAGAATGTCACCGTTTGAACGATGAAATATATGTCGATCTAAATAAAGGTATTTATATGCCTTTTATGTCTATTTCTGTATAACTTTTAGCAATTTTTAGCTTAGTTCCCGTAATGTTTAAGAGTGTTTCATAAAGTATGCTCGAAGTAATGATTTCTTAACACAGTAATAAAATTTGGAAAATGAAACTCAGTAAATAGCTTAGATCACTTAATGTTATAACTTAATTATGATAAAATATACAAATTGATAAGTTTGATATAGCTTAATAATCTGCATTCAGGAAGCACAAATTTGAAATCGTTCAAATCTGTCTCTGTCCGGTTTTAGGAGTAATTAAGCGCCCATTTGTTTAATAAATGAAATCACTGCCTTCGGTTTAAAATTAATAAATGATTTACTTTCTTCAAAATGTCAGTGCTCTGTTGTAAAAGAAAATTGCCACAAAGATTTTCGTAAAAAGTACGCTGGTACAGCAATTTACACAAACTATTTTTTTCTAACAATGACCAATTTAGAAAATTAGTTCTTGTCGCATGAATACATTGCTAAATATACGTAGTGGTTTTAAAATTTGGCAACATTTTACATTTCTTTTCTTACTTTCATTTTACATTACTTATTTTTTTTTATGTTTGTAGCAAAAGCAATACTACCGGAACTGTAGATCACCGCTATAAACAGCAAATTTTATACAAAAAGAAATGGTTTGGGATGGAAGGTTTTAAAAGAATAAAACGCATTAAGTATGAAATTGTTGCAAATGTCAAGTGTTAAAACCCATTTTAAACTATCATTAACTCTCATTTTAAAATAGCAGTAAGAGTTAGTTGGAATCATTTTCAAATGTGAAAGTTATTATAATTATTCACTGTACTGCGGTACATTTTGCTGCTACATATTTCTCGAATAAGAAAATAATGAAATTAAGCAGTGGAATAAAACTTCAAGTTAGTAACATGGAATTATTTTTTTACATTTATTTTATTTATTTATTTTAAAATTATTGAAATTAAATGCAATGTTTAAGTTTGGTTCTATGAGCCGATATGTTTCTGAGGATTCTCACATAATTTTGACTTTTAAGTCCCTGCATAATAATTTTTATTTTAGTACATATTCTTGTGTTTTTTTTTTTTTATTATTTCTAATACTGAAAACATCCCATTGCATGACTGTTTAATAATATTAACGAGATAAGTAAGTTTTGGACGACGTTAGGGATTCAAATATAGCACAAAAATCCCTATACTGTCTTGTGTCCCTGATGCTGATTTATAAGTTTGGAGCTGTCTGTATAAAATTGTTTCAAAAAAAGTAATTCGATATATTTTTTTCAGAAACTGGGACTAGTGATTTATATAAATATGTAGCAAAAAAATTAACCTGCACGCATTTTTACAGTTGTAATTGTTTTTTTAACTATGTTCCTGGATTTTAGATTAATTACCGCCCTCTTGATAAAATTATATAGAAAATCACTTCAGATGCAGCTACAGATTTTTTTTCTTTTTTTTTTTTTTTTTCTCATGCAGAAGTATGCTAGAGAAATAATGGCTAAAATTTTTTGACTTGAAATTTACTGCAGAATTTATATCAGAAATTAAATATCAATTTCAAGCATCGTGGCTTTACTGGTAGTTTTACTGTCCCTAAGATTTATTCCTGCACTTTTCGAGGTAATTTAATTTTTAATCCAATGTAAATAACTGGTTCTAAAAGTCAATGAACATTGTGACTATAACTTAGTATTAACATGATTTGCCCGAAAAATGATGGTAATTTTCCTTACCATCCCCTCCTTACAATCCCTTTTACCCTTATCGTCCTTTTTTTTTTTTTTTTTTTCGTTACCGTCCCTTCTTTAACATGCCTTTAAGACAATGCTATACGAAAATTTTGTACTAAAATTATTACATTATTAATATTTCTTATTTTAATGTTCTGTGGGTACAATGCAAATTCATTTTAAGTAAACATTTACAAGAAAATAAACAGTTAGAGGTAAAACGGTAAGGAAACTTAAATTCTCTTTAACTTAATGCTCAGTTAAATATCTAGAGAACAGGAACTGCTTTTTCAGAATTTATTGTCGCCCCCGGCATTTCCATTGCTTCATTTTCTTCTGATGGACTGGTGGTTTCTATTATTATGAAACAGCCATTATAAATGAAGCGTTAGGTGAAAATAAAAGAGCAGTCGTAAAAAGTTAGAACTCTGATTTTCTTGTCAGAATGGGAAGAGAAAAAATAGCCATAATTAAAAAAATAAAATAAAAAAAAAAATATGGCAATTTTTCTAAAGAATAACACAGTGTTATGTTAAGCCTAATTTACTGTGCAATCTTTATGCCTGGGATGAAAGCTCGATATTTCTGCATTATTTTAAACCTATTTACTTATATTTCCATGATATAATTTATCTAAAAAAAGCTTACAAAATATTTCTAAAAAACACAACTTTTAGGTTGAAAACGCATCACAATTGATTTTTTCCACAACTATTCCGATTATCTCTATGAAACGAGTACTGTTGTTTGAGCATTCCAGTAGCGTTGGTTGACACCTATTAATAAAACTCTGGAATTCTTTTAAATATGAAAATTCATGTATGGGTCAAGTCTCCCATAAGGTCAATCGTCCCTAGTCTCTACTACATATACACGTTTGGAAGTAAATAAAGCATTTTTGAATATGTTACAATTAATATATATATATATATATATAGGTATGAATTTTAATCTCTAAATTTTTAAACAGAAATCGATTTCTAGAAGCTTAAAATATGCGAATCTAAATTTACAGCTCATTACGCAAAATCGTGTTTGGGTTATGCTTAAAAAGCTAGCTGCATTCAAATTTAACAATGAATTTAATAGTACAAGTTCCAAAAATTAAACCTGCTTACTTTCTAAAGTAATAGAGCGAATTAATTTCCCATTTGGTGGCCGAAGGCAAAATTTACCGACGATTTAAAATAAGAAGTTAAAATAAGTTTTAACCCATTAAGGACCAGCCTGTTTTACAGGAATTTTCAGTTCACATCGCTTTTTGTAAAACATTTATTTTTACTTTATGAATCACTGAAATGTGTTAATTAAATAACATAAATTTTATTTTTCGCTTTTATTGGTATCATTTATTTTAAATCACAAATATAATGTTGCGGTCTTTAATGGGTTAAGCATTGCAAAAAATATATATATATATATTGTTATAATTTTTAAATGTAGACGACCACATTAGCAAAATCAAAGTACAGTAAACTTCCGATAATCCGTCATTCTATCAAACGCCTCCCCATGCGGCTATTTAAAAAAAAAAATTAGAAAGGTATATTAGCGTAAGATTTATAACAGCATACGATATGTGGAAGCCCCTAGGGATGATTTGGAAATATTCACTTTGGTACGTACCAATTAAAAAAAATATTTATGCTGATGAAATCACAGACTGGGTTGATTGTGTGAAGAATGATATTGGTTATCCCAAATAAACGGATCACTAAATTGTTCAAAATGTTTTGAATCCAGAAAAAAGTGAACGGATGAATATGATAAATCGGGGAATTATGATCCAAGAGTTAGTTATACGGAAGTGTAGAGATTGAATAAGTAGATATTAATTGGTTTAAGATGCAAGAAGAAGCCGTAGAACAAGTACTTTTATTACGTAGAACTTGTAATCTAGCTGCAGTAAATGTGGAATAAAAACTCAAACAAAAATGTATAATGAATTACTTTGGATGAAATCAGGTTACTACATATTTATTCTGTAAAATTCTAAATTAGTATCCTTGATTTTTTATGAGTGCGTCAATGCTTATTATTAAAGAAAATACACAATAGATAAAAAAAAGGTTTTAAATATTCTTTTTTTGTAAAATGACAACTAGAAATGTAATTTTTGTAACGGTGTTGTACTGTCTTTCGATCATCCGACATACAGTCTGTCCGATGAGTGACGAATATTCGAAAGTTTACTGCATAGTACTTATTAGTAAACATTATTACTAATGGAATATTACATTATATTTTCACAGGATGTCTTGCGGCATAGTTAGAGGGGGAATGGTACATATTTTCATTAATTTCTTTTAAAGTATATTTATTCATAATATCTGTATAATTCATTTAAATTTTTAAACTGCAAATATCGTCGATGAACCTTATGTTTAATAAATTATGTTAAACTAGTTAAATTATTTTTTTTAAACACAAATGAAATGAATTTAAAAAAACGTTGATTGTCGCTGAACTTTTACCTTTTTTCAAAAAACTTTTAATAGAAATAATACTTTTATTGTCATCGAACTTCAGTGACATTTATATTTAAATTACCTATAAAATTTTAAAAAGTAAAACTATAAATAAATGTATCACATAGCTTCTCAATCTCAACTCTTACTAAAATCTTTAATTTTATAGTAAAATAAGAAAAAATAATAACCGCCAGTTATGGTATTGATACCGAATTTATTTACAAACATAGTCCTTCAAAATAAAATATTATTCTGCCTGATTGATGGTTTGTTTTCTGAGCTTTGTACTATTTAGATAAATTATCTAAGTGAATTTGTTAGACAAATAGCACATTTTTTCCATTGGTTAAAGGTTCTGGGAAGATTAATATAAGTTTTCCGTAGTAAAGTAAATGATCTCTGACAATTCCTTTTGAGATCGTTATCAGAAATATACGAAGAAAAATATATAAAGGATTAAATAATTCCCTCTGTAGTATTTTCATCTTCTTAGATGGAAACAATACTCAATAAAATATTTTACATACATTTAATAACTATAGATTTGTGTCGAGTTAATTTTTTTAAAGATAATTACAATCATATACAAATACAAATTTTCCAAGCAGATATATTTTGTCACTTTTTTTTATATTACATGAATTATACCTCACACCTACAGAAATCAATATGTTTATCATGTTTAAAGAGTCACGATTCAAATATTCCCGAATCAGAACAACATATTTTGTAAAGTTCAAAATACTTCGAATCTATAAAAAATAAAACTACTTGAAAACCAGAACAAAAGTAAATATTTATATGAATATGATGGAAATTGTTTGCAAGTCAGTATAATGAATGGCAACACATTCTTGATTATTTCTGCAATGAATGAAATTTTGTATGTTAGAATCAGATTTTTAACGGTTTCCAATATAGTTAAAAAGTGTTTATGAAGTCTCTTTGCCTGCTTGTGTGCCTGACCGTTCTCCTACTCTCGTAATCATACTCGGATTGCCCTATAGTTTTTTATATATTACAGAATTTTTTAAGACTCTCGGTATTAAAAATTAAGTATATAGTATTTATAGTTCAAATACAGGGAAGCACAAAATAATTCCGTAACATTAGCGTCTATGGGGAAAAAATCTCTTCCGATGCATTTTATGGAATTTAAACAAAAAAATACCTCAAACAAAACTAACTTTATATGCATCACTGAAGGAAAAAAAACATGATTTCTCAGCAGTGTAGAATAAATAGCATTTACGCTTCGTTTACAGGGAGAAACAAAATAATCCCGTTTCATTATGATTTATGGCCAAAAATCGTTTGCTATGCTTCCAACTACTAATATAATATCTGTTAACAATGTTATGACAATAAAAAGAAGCAAAGATGTGCACAACAAAAAGTATACTACATTTTTTAAATACGTAGCATTTACGGTTATTTCACACAGACTCACAAAAGTATTCTGTCTCATTGCAGAATACGAACTTTTTTGTTCTATGAAAAAATAGAATTTCGTAATAAAATTATGTTAGTATTGAGATATAGTTCATAATCTCCTCCGGATGCATGACTTTTCGTTGTTATTCACCTTTCGTTTGTATTATTAAAAACTATCTTATTGCATATACAGTAGAATCTCTTTTATCCGAAACTCTCGATTAACAGAAATCCATTTTGAAAGCTTCTTCTTCTTTTTTTTTTTTTTTTAACTATCACATTCCTTGTGTATAAGATTCCTTGATAGATAAGATAGATAAGATTCCTTGTGTATATATATGAAAGCTTTTTTTTTTTTTTTTTTTTTTTTTTTTTTTAAACTTACCATTTTCCTTGTGTGCAAGTGGTCCTTTCCGAACTACGAGTACATATAAATATTTTCGATCCCCTTTCTTAGAGTTCCTTTGAATTTAACTTGAGCTCCCGTAAGCTGCGGGGTGGAAAGAAGAAAACGAACAAATTAGCAATTCTGAAGCTTTTGAATGTTTTGCAAAAGGTTTAACAGGGATGGAGCAGCAGAAAGAATATGTGATACTGGCGAACTAATAATAGTAAAAAACTACTTGATAGCGTTTCAAAGTAAAGGCAATCGAAACTGCGATAAACAAAACATTTTTTGAAACACTTGTGATATATGTAAAAGGTATTTAATTTCAAAATTAAAATTCGGGTAATTTATTCTTGTTTCTATTTTGCTACTGCTTTATTTTTATTAAGCACGTGTTACCATAATACGAAATATTGCGTCTATTTCTCCTTAATCTTAAAATTGAAACATTCTCGATTTTCCAAAAATTTTGATTTTCCGAAAGAGGATCAGTCCCAATTACTTCGGATAATCGACATTCTACTGTAATTTGAAAATATATTTAAAGAAAGCGACATGCGTTATGCAGAGGGTATTCCAACAAATTCACATAAAGAGTAAACGAGAAACTTTAACGAGTTCTCTAAAACATAACTAACAATTTTTAATTGCAATATGATGCCATGTATATCTGAAAAGTTGTTTATAATAAGCTCTATGCATGTTGAAATATAATGGCGAACGCCGTTGATAGGTTAAAAATTACGATCCAACAAGTCGAGTCGAGACTACTGTCATTTAATGATGTCATGCTCATAGATCGTGTCTAGTTTTCGAAACTACCATGTTTTGAAGCATTTTAAGGATAGTTCAAATGAATATTATTCGAAATTTAAGATCCAAGATGTTATATTCATATTCCCAATTAAGCATTTTTTTCTGTTATTTATTAGACGTCCCGTTTTCTTCATTTTCCGAAAACAACAGTGACACATACATGCATGCATTTTATTCAGTTTTTGTACTGTGAGAGAAATATATAGCTCTACAAGATCTCATTTATATATGTACATATTTAAAAAAAAAAAAAAAAAAAAACTCACGTATTTGTGTAATTTAATATTAGATATCTTGCATAATAATTATGTTCAATATTTCAGCAATATGCAAGACTACATTTAAATATTATTAAAATTAATCTAATATGCAATATTTCCTTAATGTACTAAAATACACAATCCTACTTATTTGAAATTCTATTTCCCCTGTTACATTTTTCGAAAGCTAAATATCCCGCAATTGATGTTTTCTTCATTTTATTAAAAATAGTATATATGCGCCGCGCATAGTATCAATGTTATACATGGTATTTTACCGCGAGTTTTATATATGAACTTTGACATTTAAATGCCAAGACAGAGAAAGAAGATGGTCGATTACATTTCGCATTTTTCTATTTAATAAATTTCACCTTAATTCATGACCTTTTCCAAAACAAATGCTCTAAGAATAATGAAAAAGTAAAAATGGGAACATGTCTTGTTAAAAGAAAAAAAAAAGATTTATATGTATTACATATTTTATTTCATTTTCATTTTGCACGGAATTAATATAAAAAATGTGAATGAATTTTCTTAAATAAGTCATGATCTTTAACTTTTTAAAATGATATTACAAAATTAACTGCTGTTAAACTTTCAGTGAGTTGCATTTCTGTTTCATAAGGAGTTTCAATATTTAAGTTTGCATGTTTTTACTAAATTGAATTTGATTTTTAACTTTTAAAAATTTATTTGAAAATTCTAAAATTAATTTTTTTTACGAACTAAATGATAAACAACAAATATGTTTGATACAAGATTAAATATATATATATATATATATATATATATATATGTATATATATATATATATATATATATATATATATATATATATATATATATATATATATATATATATATATATATATGTATATATATATATATATATATATATATATATATATATATATATATATTACCATTAATTAAACATAACCTGCCACCGTCAATTATTATGAATTAAAGCTGTAAGTATTAAAAAAAAAAAAAAAAAAAAAAAAAAAAAAATATATATATTATAAGAATTATTATGGAAGAAATAAGAAAAAAGTGGACACCGACAAAAATTGAAAAGCTTATACATTGAATTACGTTATCGAGGGCACAGGATTCAATGATATAAGCAAAATGGTTGTTTTCTGTGGGAGAAATAAGCTAAAGCTAAAATTAATTTTCCCCTGTGCCCGAACAACCACTAAAATCAAGTGAATTGATTAAAAATGAAAGCAGAATAGAAACAAATAATATGAAATGGAAGAATCAATAAAACGTATTTAAATATTTATAGGATATAAAATAGAAATAATAAACACCATACCGATTAATATTTCAGTATTTTACAAAAATCCATGTGCACATGTCTTCCAGTATATCAAAAAGATTAAGGTGAATAAAACAGTTAAGAAATCACAGTAAATGATACCAAAGGATGCAGTTAATACATTTTGAAATAATATTTGAAATACCTTGTAAAACAAATTTAATCTAATATAAAATATATAGAAATTAATTACATTATTTAAAATGCACTATTAAATTAATAGATAACAGTTTAACAATATCGTCAAAAATTAGCTAAAAATACACCCTGGTGTATAAAATATAACTAAAATGGAGCTAGAAAAATTAAAAATAAGAGCAATATGAAAGATACAATTTTAGTGCTGCCATCTATTAATAATTATATTAAACATCTATCGCAAGATAAAAATTTGCAAGCATTTGAATGTAAATAACTGTTTAAACAGCAAAACCAAACAAATCCTTATATATAGAGAATTATAAACCTAATATAAATCACACAAAGTATTTAAAACTATTGTTAATAAAATTTAAAAGCATACAATATGTTCTATTAGCTAAATTATTTAAACTAAACTAAGAGTTTAAATAATGTTAGAACCTTGATAATATATAGCATATATCTATATGCTATAAAACAAAATAAATTCAGTAATAATTAATATAAATAATTATTAAAAATTATCTAAAAATTATTTTTTAATGAATTATATATAAGATATTTATATAATGAACAGGAAATATCAAACATGTGGAAGTATATAGAAGGTTAAATAATACTTAAAATCCCATTACTTAAAACGCACAAATATAGAATGTGGATTATTTTCAGACATCCATAAAAATCCATAAAGTATGAATATGGGACATTCAAAAACATTAAACTAAGAGTGGCATACTATTAGTAATTAATATGATATTGTCCTTAGTAAATTAGAATTTAATAACAAATAATTGTAAATTAGATTAATGAATAATTAAGCTAATTATAATATTAATGAAAATCTCCAACTTACATATAAAATATCAAATCAACATCCGCATAAAATACATAACAAAAAAATAGTAATAATACAAGAGCCCCGCTTTTTTTTTTTTTTTTTTTTATAAAATAAATAATTAACCATTGCGTATTATCCAGACAACACCACCCTCCTCCGTACTCTAACATCTACCCACCCAACCAACCTATAATATTTTTTTTATATTATTTTACAATTTTTAATTTTTTATAGATATTTTTTTATTTTATAATTTTTTTTTTGTAATTTTGTTTACGCATGTGTTAATTTGTGTTTATAGATCATGTAAGAAAAGTACTAATTGTATATTAATGAATATATGAATTTTTTTGGAAAACCTTGATTTAATGCATCATAAATTAGTTTTTTAATATTATTGTTAATTAGAGGAGAAGAACATAAACATTTTATTCTATATAAATGATTAAGTATTATATTACGAAATACAGAATGATGTAGACAAGATTTAAAATTTGTAAATGTATTAACTGTGAATTTAAATTCTTTACGTTTGTCATACAAATCTGTGATTGTTTTATTGTCTTGTATTGTAATTTTAAGATCTAAGAAGTTAATTGTATTGTTAGATAAACGGTTTTCCGTTAATTCCAAATTAGTGGGATAATCAACTGGAAATCGTGTAATTGCAGATTGATCAGTTTCAATTAAAATGATGTCATCAATATAACGATATAAATGTAGATTATTATTAGTAAAATTGCGTTCATAATGAGATAAGTATAAGTCTGAGAGTAAACTGGAAGTACAACCGCCTTGTGGTATACCGACATGCTGTAAATATAAAGTATTATCTTGCAATATATAATTATTATAGATAATGAAGTTAGTTAAAGATTTAAAATATGCAATATCTATATAAGATGGTAATTCCAGTTTTTTATAATACTTTTTAAATAATGCATTTATAATTTTATGTAAATCTAATAGGTCTATATTATTAAAAAGATCTTTGAAGTCATATGTCGTTATATTACAAACAGAATGAAGATTTTTTAAAATCTTAACAAGTTGATAGCTATTTTTTATACAATGTGTATTATCATTGTTTGTAGTAAGTTCATATATTTGATTAAGAATTTTTAAGAGAAGTGTATTGGCTTTATTATTATATGTATTACAACCAATAGTAACAGTCCTAAATTTAATAGGAGTTTTATGAAATTTGGGAATAAGAACTAAATATGGATAATTAAAATTAGTAGATAAAATATTTAAAAGTTTATAATAACTTCGAATTTTACGATTATTTACAATAACATTTTCATTAGTTTTTTGAAAAGACTTATTAGAAGAAATAGAATTTGTAAGTAGTTGGTGATAATATGATTTACATATAATAGCATAATTGTTAGGAGATTTGTCTACATATGTAATAACGAAGTTTTTTTGTAATTTAGTAATTTGTTGGAAATAATGCTGTGTATTAATAGAAACCAAATCAGCAATATTATTTTTTAAAACCATAGTTAATTTTTCAATTACTAATATCTTCCATTGATTAAAATATTCAATAGGCTTATTATAAGAGATAGAAATTTTATAAATAAAAATATCAATATCATATGTAAACTGTTTGATAATAGATTTAACATTAAATTTAGATGGAAGTCTATATTTAGTACCATAACCCATTAGTTGTTTCAATTTAAAATCATGAACAATATCAAGATTTCCAGTGATTATATGTCCATGATCATTGTTTATGTATTTTTTTAGAGTGGGGTCTTTGCAGTTACACGGAAAAGTACTTGCAGCAGATGTATTTTTTGAAAATGTATTATAGTTAAAAATTTTTCTCCCAATTGTATTCGGATATTTAAAGGTTTTTGATATATGAAGATTATTGATAGGAAAAAAACAATTTTTATCATTAATTATAGAATTGATATTAATTTTATTAAAAATGTGATTTGAAAAAGTAATTATCATTTGAGTATTCATGTTCTGAATTTTGTGTTTTTTTTGTATATTAATATTTAAAAGATTAACCCTACTCATAATAAGGTCAAAGTAAATATCAGAGAAATGTTTAGAGAAAGATTTACTTAGAAAGACATTTAAATGTTGTACCAGCTGTTTCTTTTTAATAGCAAAGATGTTTTTACGAATTAACAACCAGTTATAATTCTCTAAGTAATTTCGTTGAAGATCATTAATTTGTTTTGTGATAGATTTTTTAGAAACTACAACTAATGATGAACCCTTTCCGCGTTTATTACGTGTTGTTTTAGCATTTAAATTATGATTAAGAGTAGGATAAATTGGAGAATAATCAATATTGTTATTTATAGATGTGAAGACTTTGACAGGTCTGTTAAATACTTCACTGTTAAGCCCATAAGGATATATTGTGTTATAATATTTCATATATGATGATTCCATATAAAGACGTTCTGATTTATTTTTTAGAATTTGAAGGATTTCAATTGTCGTATTTTTAAATAGATGTTTATGAAAATGTTGAATTTCAGCTGTAGATTGTATATTTTTTGCTTTGTTATTATTAGAGTCTGATCGATGATGATTGATTCGTTTATGAATTGGACCTGATGTTTCACCAATATATTTCATATTACATAAGTTGCACTTTATACTATAAATAACATTAAATGCTTTACAAAAACTTGAATAGTTAGGATCTGTGACAATTTGTGTCTGAGCAGCGTATGGACATGTCTTGCACCGAGAATCATAGCACTTACGAAAAAATAAAGGACGAGGGGGAGAGTATAAATGGTCGCTGGATGACGATCCAGGAACAACCCAATTATTATTCCTGTACCGGGCACTACACTGCATAGATGCTAAGTGTATCTTGCCAGTATCGAGATGTTTACTAAGAACTGCCATATAAAAATTATGTATGGAAAGTGCAATAATTGCCATAAAAATAAGAAATTTTAATAATAAAAATTAATAATTTAATTAAATTAGCCTTGATTAAATAATAAAACTTGAGTATGAAAAAATATATATATACAATATTTACAATCATAGAAGCAGAACGCAGAAACAATCTTCAAATTATCCAAAACCAAATTATGATAACAACCCAAATAACGTAGATGAATAATATCAAGCAACCACTAGACTATTTTATAACAAATAAGTCTAAAAAGATCCGCATAACATCCAAATCCTAGAACAACTATAACCATGCAAAGACAACCAAAACGCTTACCCAACTAACTACTCAGATCAAAGTAATATGAATTTAAACTAAAGCAAATTAACATTAAATCATTGAATAGAAATAATTATTGCTACCATATTAATGTATATATAAAATGATTATCTCTACAGAATTATGTAAAGCTATAGCACAAATAGAAAATATATAGGACAATATCATACACTAACTACAAGAAAATTCAGATAAAATCATAGCTAGAAAATTAAAAAAACATTAAATAAATCGTTGCAATGATAGGAATGAAAAAATTAATGGAATCCTAAAATAGGTATCAGATAACTACATGGTAGATATCTTATTGATAATACACATAGATTGTGCGTTAATTGCAGCAATGATCTAAGCGTATAATATTTAAAAGATTGCTAAATAATTTAGCGACCTGGGAATATATAAAAATATATATAAGATACCTTAAGGAAAAAATACATCAAAATGAATTGTTGACATTCAAAATGAAAAGATATTTAAAATATCGTAAAAATATCGTAAAAAGCATACATTCATAATAACTTGCGCAAATGCATCATAGTAATTTGAATGCTAATATATTACCATTAATTAAACATAACCTGCCACCGTCAATTATTATGAATTAAAGCTGTAAGTATTAAAAAAAATATTATAAGAATTATTATGGAAGAAAAAAGAAAAAAGTGGACACCGACAAAAATTGAATATATATATATATATATATATATATATATATATATATAATAAATTATTTCTTAATGTAATTTTTTTTCTAAAACGCATAAAATATGATAAATATTATAAAAATAAATTTTATCTCCTCTTTAAAATTTCACTCGGAAAGTGCATTATACGAAACTATTTACTATACTTTTAAATTAAGAGATTTTAAATAAGAAAAAAAAAATGTTTAAAAACCTTAGTAGCCGTGTGGTTTGTATAGTGTATTAATCAGTTTTGTGAAATCGGTATAAAGACTTTTCGGGTGTAATTATTTAATTTTTAACAAACATGTTTTAAAGACAAATATGATAAATTAACATCATTAACGTTAACACTAATATTATTTTGTTATTCTTGAATGTACGAACTCTATTACGCACCTGAAAATGTTTAATTGGGAATTTGAAAAATTGATAAAACGCTATAGAATCTATTCGGGAACGTTTCCAAAAAATCACTGGCACTAAAAGAAAGTTTGTTTTTATAAATGCTTCTTAAAATCTTAAAAATATATTAGGTTTGTAAAGTTTCTAAAGATAAAAAAAGCTTTTCATGGCTAGCTCGGAAAGATTTATTTTATATTTTGTTTTCATAGATTAAGCATCTTTTTTTTTTTTTTTTTTTTTTTTTTTTTTTTTTTTTTTTTTTTTTTTTTACAGTTTAAGACAAACGTGAGAATACAAATTATTATAAGATAGGAAAACAAAAAGTTTACCTTATAAAAAAAATGCTTTGCGTGGCATCTCATCTTTAGTCGACTGCATATCCACTATGTAAATAAATGTTTCTCCTTTTTTGTGAGCACACCAGCACGTCGATCAGCCAACTACAGAGTTTAATCGTGCTTTTAAATCTGGAATAGATTTTTGATGCCACGGACTATGTTTAAAAAACTGTACACTGGAGTAATATACCGGGTGTTTAAAAAGTTTAGAAAAAAAGTTTCAAAAGTTTCAAAAGTAAGCGAAATTAAAACGCGAAAAAAAAAAAAAAAAAAAAAAAAAAAGATCTAAAGGCCGAAGAGAAATACGATTTGCAGACAAATATTCAGCGGTGTACGGGATTTTGTAAGACACCAACAAAAAACAAATAGTTAAAATTCCGACAATAGAGGGCGCTACTGCGTATAACTCCATGAAATAATTTAATATTTCACACAAAACGCAAGATTTGGATACAAAACATTAGAAAATGCTGCACATACACCCAGGGGCGCGCCAGAAGTATCCAGCGCCTGTGTGCAGAACTTCAATTGGCGCCCCATATTCCTAACCCCCCCCCCCCTTCCCATAAAAAAAAAAAGGAAAACATATATATATTTTTTTCAATGAGTATAAATGCATAGCTGCCAAGCCAACCTTCCGATGGTTTTCTCCAGATCAAATAAAAGAATTTGAACCAGAAAATTTATTTATTGAAATGTGTCCTTTTTCTACAGGGTTCTTTTTTATTTTATTTATTAAATTAAATTTCTGGTTCAAATTCTTTTATTTCATCTGGAGAAAACCATCGGAAGGTTGGCAGCTATACAAATAACGGACATCCCTAAAAAGTAGGTGCTTCAGCTGTTTGCTCCCCCTCCCCACAAATGGCATACCTCCTACATAAATCAGCTTCTTTTACCTCCATTACTCCCGGAATTTTTAAGATCTGATCTTTATTTATATTTATACTTAAAACTTAAAACAGTTCAAATAAACTTTAATTTGGAAATATAGCTGTGTTGAATTAATCAATGGTAGCACTATGACACAAAGAAAGGCGTGCTCATAATACGGTAAATACACATAAAAGTAGAAAAATATTTTCTCAAATTAATGGTATCCGTATTACATGGGAACTTGTTATAGTACTTTTATTTCTTTTAAAATAATGTAACATCAATTAAGATGCGCCTTAAACAATTACCACACGTAGATTATAATCAGGGGTGCATTCGAAAATGTTCCAGTCCAGGAACATTTGATTTTATATTAGCAAATACAGAACCCCTATGCTGGCTATACAGGGTGTCCGGTCTCAACGGTGTCGAATGGCTGCTGCCTAAACCGTTAGTCATAGACATATAGCTCCAATTACAAAAATGTTTAAAATCAGGTAAAGAAATATTTTAAAAGCGATTTGGGTCAATAAAAACATTTCTTAAAAAATTACGAAATTTAAATTTTTATACCGTCCCCGGTCCTATAAGTTATATTTAGTAAAATTTTCCTTTTACACTGACAAGTAATACACAAAAAGTCCAGTTATTCTACGGTTAAAATTGACCGAGTAATAGCTGTTTAAAGTTGGAGCATATTTTTTGCTGCAAATTAATACCATTCACAAATTTAGTCGAAATATAATTTCGTCAGACATATTAAAAAATGGTTGAGAGTAAAATTAACATCGCAATATCAATTTGAAATCTTTAATCATTCTAACATATTAATGCAAAATATACAATTTGTAATAAACATTTAAGAAGAAAGGAAAACAGAATTTTTGTTAAATAAAATGATGCTAAATTAACAGCCTCAATTCTTTACAAAATGATACGTATTTTAAAATATTATTAAATTACACTAGCCTGCGAAAGTTGGGTTATGTCATGTTTTTTAGCTTTTGATAATTGATTCTTATGTATTCTGAACCGCTGAATCTGAAATTACCTCCATTTTTAACCATCACATCAGGATTTTTCGCAAATTTCAAAGTTAAAAAGTTCAAAGTTAAAATTGAATATCCTCCCTCATCTCATCGGACCACTCAGCTATTTAGCTGTAAGAATCCCAGGATAAGCAAAAATATCGAATAAATTATTGAATAAAATATAAAATAAAATAAAACAAAAAAGTTTTACATATGTTTTATAGTATGAGATTTTCGCTATATTTTAACTTACACATTTACGATTTGCAAAAAAATTCTAACGTGATGGTTAAAAATGAAGGTCATTTTCAGATTCAGTGCTAAAAAGTACGTAAAAATCAATTATCAAAAGTTAAAAAACACAACCATCTCCTCTACTTTATAGTATGCGATTTTTGTTATTCTTTAAATTTGACAATTTATGATTTCCGAAATATCCTGACATGATGGTTAAAAATTAAGGTAATTTTCGGATTCAATGCTAAAAAATACATAAAAGTAAAAAAAAAAAAAAAAAACAATCGCAGTCTTGTATTATCTATTCTAAAACTTTTTCTTAAACATCTTGGCGGTAATCTATCCGAAATTTTTTGTGTTACCTTGTAAAATAAGTATAAATGGTAACCACCGAAAATCATAATAATATTAGATTGTTATTGGATTTGCGTCAGTATGTAAAATGCAATCTCGATCGGATATTTAAAAGTGAGTTAAAGTTCGAGTACGAATTTTGAACTGGAAAAACATACATACGATCGCTGAAGTAACATAAAAACTTATAAAAATAACACAATTTTTGTTAAAAGAAATCATAAAAGAAACAGTCTCAAATCCTGACAAAATAAAACATATGTTATTTTAGCCAATCTGGAACTTAATAAATGTTAACTTAATCGTAATACTTGTACGATTTTTTTCAAAGCGCAGATACACATGAAATAAGATCTTCGAATACTTTAAGCACTTAGTATGTGATCCCTCAAAGCCAAGCCGAACTCATTTGTTTTTAGAGCAGAGACGTGGCATAAGTCATGCATTTTTAAAGTTTCATAACTCGCTCAATTTTAGTGTTATAGGAATGGGACTTTTTTTTTTGTCTTACTTGTCAGTGTGATAGGAAAATTTTACTAAATAAATTTTATAGGACCGGGGGACCTTATAAAAATTTAAATTTTGTAATTTTTTTAGAGATGTTTTTGTTGACCTAAATTGCTTTTTAAATATTTCTTTACCTGATTTAAAACATTTTTGTAATTGGAACTATATATCTATGACTAACGGTTTAGGAATTAGCCGTTGGACACCGTTGAGACCGGACAATCTGTATAACAATTGTTATGAAAAAAGCATATTCATTTTGATGTTTACATTGCTAAGAAGCTAAGCGTATCTTTACCTTGTCCTACTCTTAAACCTTCCTTCTCTGTCAGATTTTTTTATTTTTCGAATTCCCAATTTTCGTGCAATGAATCCAAGTTCTAAATTAAAACGAGGCTCAAAATTTTTGTGATGATAGTCGAAAGCCTGTCCTGGTGCACCCAGGGATGTAAAATAACCACGTTGGATACTTCTCTGGGTATTTATTTTTCAGTTAAATATAGCTGTGAAAAAATTTATAATGGATTGTGCTATATATGCGTGTGTGGCCGTGGATCGCCTTAGTGGGTGTCTGAAAATTAAAATGAATTGGCAACCAATGAAAATATTAAGAATTAAAGTTAAAAATTCAAAATAATTAATTTAGAAAATGTTGCCATAAAAATATTCGAAGCGGAGGCTGAAAAATAAAAATAAAAAAGACTCACCCATTTTGAAGGAAACAGTCAAAGATGAACAAACAACATTTTATTGTAGCACACAAACTAAATATCTTATTTTATACCTGGCCAGGAAACAATATCTAAAGGTGTTATGAAAAATTATTAAAATAAACTTTAAATGAAATGGATATTGACACATTATCTATTTGATTAGTAAAAACTTATGATCACTTCTTCAAATTGAAAAAATTTAAAGATAGTTGATGTAGCACTCAGAGTCATTTGAGTTCAATATTTTATAGGTTCTGTGTTATTTATGCTGCTTATAGTTATTCTTTCTATTTAAAGTTCTTTTCAGTCTATTAAGGGAAGTTAAAGTTTTATTTGGGTGCAAAGACTGGACTCCGTGAAATATTGAAGCACTCAGATCGTTGATGACATTAGAAATTATTAAGTACGGACTCCAAGTCGTACTTTCTCTTGATATTCAACAACTATTAAAGATTTACGAAAGTATATGGGAATAGGTAAATAACGGAACGTAGTCGGTGAAGCTCGGTATAGCTTATATTGTGAGCGGGAGAAGGACGTTTCCAGGAGCGACGTCAGGTTGCTGATATATCCGCTAGAAGCTCCAAAGTTTTCATTCTAGAGAGATCCTTGTTGAACTCTAGTACATAGCTAATTAAATTATCTTTCACTCAAAACTGAAGACGGGGCACTTGCAGATATTGTCAGGACGTTGAAAACTCTTCTCTGGAAAAGGGAAATCTGGCTTCTTAAAGAAGAGGGTACATCTTCCTCATGAAAAATTTTTCCGTCTGAGGCCTCAGCCTCAAACGTACGTGCGAACACAATGCTACATTTTTGACAAACTGAGAGAGATAAAATCCAGATGGCTCAAAAAGAACGTTGAAACTGACGCTCAACTTAAATTCGCCAATCAGCAACCGGAACGTGCACCTCTGAGTCATCACGATAGCGATTTTTATCGCAATTGAAATATCGATAACGATTTGTATCGTAATCGAAGTAGCATTCCCCCTGCATTCCTGAGTACCAGCGATGTCACGCCGTGATACCAAAATAAGATGGAGGATAGAGTGACGTCACGACGTTCTTTTCTGCGAGGAAGAAAGATAAAACATGTCTAACTGCGTCGGAAAAAAAAATGGATCGCGCGTCTTTTAAAACTGACAGAAGTGCTTAAATTTTGTAATGCGGATATCTCGCTAAATTACGGTTTAAAATTAATGAAATTTTGGCAATCGCTTAGAAATAAATAGTAGCATCCAATAAAAATAGTTTTGGAATAAAATAATTAATATTAAATAACTTTTTAAATTTATATTTTCGGAAGTTAGCGCTTGTAAGAAAAGCATTGTGAGTTACTTTAACGAACGATATGCCGTAATGTTTATATTTTAAAAGATCTGTACACTATTAGAATTATATATAATTGCATATTATAATATTTATTACTTTGAATAATTATTAATTATAGGAATATTAACGGAATATAAATTATTTAGAATGCTTTTTATTTATTTACTTAATACGTTTTTAAAGTTGTTTTTGAACTTAAATATTTAAATTTAAATAGAGAAATAATGCAGACGATAAATTAATAATCTGAAATATTGAAAATGTAACATTTACCTGCAGCCCATAGAAAAAAAAATTATGAAAAAAAAAGTTCGAGATATTGGGATCACAATAATGCATAACTGAATGCACAAAGAAACTAAACGTTCAAGTGACGCACTCAAACGATTGGAAAATCTTCAGAGATGCACTTCTCTGTAAGTCATCCAATAAAAAAAATCAAACAATTTCAGTACACTAAACAAATGCAAAACAAAATGAATATAGAAATAATACTGAATACAATACACTAAATATGTTGAAACAGATACACAACAATACATAGAATATACAAACACTTGAAACAGATACACAACAATACATAGAATATACAAACACTTCTCTGGGTGAGTGAAAGATTAATAAAATCCTACTACTTAATTGAAACGTAAATATCCATGTGAACACCATTACAATTCTTATTGCAATATAAACAAACGAATGATAGAGATATACTGTATACATAACTGAGTTGAAATTGCACATTGTAAAAAAAATATGAGTTATTGCACATGATTAAAATTGCTATACTTTATGTACAATGGAACTGAGCAAGAGTCAATGACATATAGCAGGACACTACTGAAGTAATGATGTGATTGTGAGACAAACATACATTTTAAAAATATAACAATATAAGTGTGTAAATATAATGCAATTGAAATTTAAGAGAAGACATCACTTAAGAATTGCACAAGTGTCGAAAAGAAAAGGAATAATTCTAACCTGTTGACAACCATACATGGAAGTCATCGACACAATTTCACACAAATTTTCAAAATTCTCCAAATTATACCAGAGACCATACCGTGAGGGAATGTCGGAAGGGCAGAATTTGTGCTAAATTTTACACCCCAAACTAAGCCGAGTTGACCCTCTGTGTGTAATGGTCCAGAATTTAAAGAAAATCGAAATTTTTTTTTTTTTTTAGAAAAGCTTAGAGCAGAAACTCCATCTTTTACATAGAATTTAAATCTCTTCTAGAACCATAAGGCATGCGCATTGTAGAGATTATCAAAATAACATTTATGAAATCAATTTAATTTCTTTCTTTCTATTTTTTTTTTTTTTTGTCTCAATATTTAATCAAACTTAATAGATTGATATTCTTTAAAGAAAATTAATAATTAGGATCCTAAATTAAAATTATAAAATAATGTCACATCAATTTACAAACAGCAGTAAAGTGTATAGGTTAAAAGCCAAAATAAAGTTCAATCCTTTATAAAAGAATACTGAAAGGTTAAATATGACTTGTGACAACTAAGTGAGATTTATATTGAAATAGGTAGTTATGGAAAAAAAGTTAAATTAAAGAATTATACTATAAATGAATTAAGTCGTAAAGAATATTAAAAGATACTTCTCAAAACATAACGAGTTAGCTAGACACATATGCATTGAGTAATTCAAAAGAAGCTACCTCATGAACCGTTTAGTATCAAATGGGTGAAACCGGATAAGCTGTCACACTATTGAGTTTAAAATTAAATTTAAAAATGAATAAATGAAAATTGAAATGAAGTTAGAATCATATACTATGATTTGGAATAATAATAATAAAAGTTAAAATTGTACATAAAGGATGAAACCATATTAGAAATGGCAGAAAAACCTTACTTTGTTTATCCAGTCGGAATCAATTTGCTAACATGTAATTTAGCACAATTTAGCGGTTCATTAACATGCTCAATTAGGTAATTATGACCCCTAAAGACTCCTGTAATTTTAAAAGGTCCTGTATTTTTTGGCATGAAAGTAGGAGTATGAATTAAATTCTTTAAATACACAACATCACCAAGCTTTAATACTGGAGGCGGACGACCTTTTAAATATTTTTCATTTTGAGCGAAATATTTTTCCTCATTCTGTTTAACCAATTCTCTAGTTTTTGAAATATGATCTTGTAATTTTTTGAAATATATACTTGGTTCTTCAACCTCTTTGGCCGGTTGAAAGGTATCGATTGGCAAATTTAAATCCCTACCTAAGAATAAATTGGCTGGCGTAAAATTTGTTACAGCATGTTTAGAGTTATTATAATGGAGAACGAAAAATTTAAGTCTGTCTGACCATTCAATGACTTGATCAGACAGAGAGGCAACTGACTCTTTAAGTGAACGATTAATTCGTTCAACAAGACCGTTAGATTTCGGGTAATAGATGGATGAATTTCTATGATTAATTTTTAATGATTTTAAGAATTGTTTAATTTCATTAGAGGTGAAATATTTAGCGTTATCAGATAACAAAACTTTTGGTATCCCATACCTCGAAAAATAATCATTAAGAGATTTAATAACAGAATGAGATGTCACATTAGCAAGTGGAATGGCCTCTAAAAATCGTGAATAATGATCAACTATAGTTAAAATAAAAAATTTTCCATCATGTGATCTAGGAAGTTTTCCCACAACATCAATAGCAATCATTTCTCCCGGTGCTAAATCAGATTTGGAAATAAAACTAGGTTTTGTATTTATTTGTTTACTTTTGTGAGGTAAGCACTGTTCACAAGTATTTACAAAATTCTGTATATCTTTAACCATACCATCCCAAAAATAAAGTTTTGAAATTGTATCTACAGTTTTATTTATCCCAAAATGCACTTGATGTCCCAGAGCAATACAGCTGTTAATTAAAGTTTTAGGAATATATATTTTCTTAGATTTATTAACTCTATTACGCGTTTTCCTGGCAATCATAATTAAATTGTTATCTGGATTTATAGAATAAGAGCAATTAGGCATTTTATTAGCAATTAATTTATCTCTTATATCTTTAAGTTTAGCATCTTTAAGTTGTTCTTTTAGGATATTCTCCGTCGTTAGGGAGTCATTAGTGGGAATAAAAATATTTAATGCGTTTACAATTAAGTTAGGGTTGTCAGGGGGGTCAACAACACGAGAAAGGAAATCTGCGGGGTTTACAAGACCTGGGATATGATCAATTTTGTAATTAAAGCCCTGTAGATACATTATCCATCTAATTATTATTTCAGATTGTTTTTCTAATTTCATATGATAGGTGAGTGCTTTGGCATCAGTTAAAATTTTAAATTGCCTACCATATAAGTATTCGTGAAAATGTTTAATGGAGGAATAAATTGCATAAAATTCTCTTTTAATGGATGGATAATTAGATTCGCCCTTGTTAAGTTTTTTGGAATAAAATTCTATGGGATAAAATTGATTGTCATGACGCTGTAACAAAATTCCACAGATAGCATTTTTTGACGCATCTGTTACCAAACATACCTCTTTATTTTCATCAAAGTTCTTAACTGTAGGATTATTGAGGAGAATATTTTGAATTTTCAGGAAGGAATCTTGACATTCTTTACTCCAAAAAAATTTAGCATTCTTTTTTGTTAAATTAACTATTGGTTGGACAATATCAGCAAAATTGAAAATTAAATGTCTAAAATAGTTGATCATTCCTAGAAAACTTTGTACTTCTTTTACATTAGTGGGTCTTGGAAATTTATTTATTTTATTTACATTATCTGGTGATGGGGAATGAACATTTTGATGCAAATTAAAACCAAGGTAAGTTATCTCTTGTTGACAAATTTGTAATTTTGCTGGGTCTAAAGTTAAATTAAATTCCTTAAGTCTGTCAAATACTTTTTGGAGCCATGACAACATTTCCTCTAGAGAATCAGCAGCCACAATAATATCGTCAAGAAAATATTGAACATTTTTGCCCCTTAATGGGTTCAAACAATCATTAATTAATGTGTGAAAATAAGAAGTACTATTAACGAGGCCAAAGGCTAATCTGGTAGGTTCAAAATTTCCATACTCAGTTGCAAACGCTAATTTTGCCCTGTCTTTTTCCTGCAGAAGAATTTGAAAAAATGCTGATTTTAAGTCTAATACCGTATACAGTTTTTTACCTGAAATGTTTTGAATTACTTCATTAATTCTAGGAAGACAGATTTTATAGGGTTCAGTAATTGCATTTAAAAGACGGTAATCAATAACCATACGGAATTTTAATTTACTTGGATCATCAGTAGGAAGAGATTTTTTATGTACAAAAAGAACTGGAAAGCAATAGTTAGAGGAAGAGTTTTGAATAATTCCTGCCTTTAAGAGATCAGAAATTTCTTTACGAGCAAAATCTTTGGCTATTTTAGGAATGGGATAGGGTTTTGTTTGCAGTGCAAAGTCATGGAGAAATTTAAATTCAGGAACTACTTTATCAGTGCAGCCAAGAGTGTCATAAGACGAAGAAAATACAGCGGAGTTATCCATTAATAGACTAAGAACACGTTTTTTCTCAGCATCAGGTAAGTGGGCAATATTAAATTTATCAGACGTAAGTTCTTTTTCTCTAAGTTCTAGCATTTCCTGAGTAATTAAAGAATTAACTTGATATGTTTGAGTATTGTCATGAGTTGAAATTTGGTCTTCTGAAATGGGCTTTATAAATCCTAATTTAGTTTTCTTTCTAATTATTATGTTTTTATCAGTATTGTTGTGGACATATAAAAGAATGGCATTGTTTGCATCAGGTTGATGCAGACTGAAATTTAATTTTAAAGATAATTTATTTGATGTTGGACAAAATAAATAGTTTAAGGAATTACTAATTTTATGAAGAGGTTTAAGTTTAATAATTTTGCCTTGATTGGGTCTTAGAGTTACTTGATTGGCTGGTTTAACAAAATTTTTTGACATTTCAGAATTATTTTGAGAAGAAATTAAATCATTAGAAAATACTGGATTATTTAGAGAAGAATTTAAGTCATTTGAAAGTACTGGGTTATTATGAACATTAGCATTAAACTCTGAAGGGGAAGGATTATTAACAGAATTAGAATTATCAAAATTATCATCAGGTGAAATGTTACTATTGTCATTATCATTTACAGGTTGCAAAGAATCAGGGTTTTTATTGGCAAAAGGAAAAGTAAGGTGACCCATAATAAGTTGCTGATTCGCTGAGTCCAAAAGAACTTTATTTCTATTGAGGAAATCGTAGCCCAAAATAATTTGATAATTGGAGTGCCAATTGTCATGAGTAATGAAAAATGTGTTAGTAAACCAAGTGTTCTGAATTCGAAATTTAAGTTGTACCGTTGAAAAAAAAGGAATAGAAGAATTGTTGATAGTTTTTATATTTACAGAGCGTGATAAGAAATTTAATTTATTTTGTTTTTTAAGAAGATTAATTGCATGTGGTTGTATTAGTGACAAATTCGCTCCACTGTCTAAAAGTCCATCAAAAGAGAGTTTTGCAAATTTAAGTTTAATTATTGGTAATTCTGAGTTATCTATATTGCAGCTCATCAAAATTTTATCAGTATTTACATTAGGACTTAATTTAATACCCTCATCATTATAAAAAAAAGAATCTAGGGCCCTGCAATCATGAGGGGGGGAATTATTTACATCAATTTCAGAACCCTTTACCCGTTTAAATGTCTTCTTGAACGGTTGTATGGTCTGTAATTGTTACGACCTCTTCCACGTTTATATCTTACACCATTTTCCTGAAAACCCCTTTGATTGTTATTATACCAATTGCTATTTTCATTAACAAAATAATTCGCCTCACTGTTATTCATGCCCCCTCTTGAAAAGTTTGTACCGTTTCTACCATTCGAGTTTTGAAACTCTAGGTAGTACCAGCAATCTTTGGCACTGTGTGCCTTGCGGCAAATCTGACATAACAGCTTTTCCTCTTTCATCTTCTGCACCGTTTCTGTCAGCTGAGCAATTTGTTTATTCTGATCTTCCTGGCATTTCAAAAGTTTTTCCAGCAAACTGTCTGGATTACTGGTGGATGGTGCAACTTGTAAAGTGTTAAGATCAAAAGTATTATGTTCCAGCGCTTTTTCAATATCTACGGCCTTAGCCACAATTTCATCAAAATTTTTTTTTCCGAATTTAAGAACTTCAACTTTAATGTCAGTTCGTAAGGCCTCTAAAAATTTGGAAGACATTAAATTAGCCTTAAATGAGTCTAATGCTGCATTATCCTCAGAACCTGGAGCCATATTGTTAACCGTCGCCCTGACTTCCTCCGCTAAATCAAGCACAGACAGTTTCGGCTGTTGAGTTATGCGCCCATACTGATACGACGCTTCCTGGAAATTTTGTTTGTATTCAAATTTTAATTTCATCAAATTTGCTACATTTCCAAAACTTTTTTCTTCGCTTACACGTTTGTCAGTTGACAAAAATTCTGAAGCCTTTTCCCTACACAGGAGTCTCAACAGAGTAATGCGGTTTACGTCTGTGATATTTTGAATGTTGCATACATCTTCTAAATTTTGTAAAAAGTTGTTAACATTTTCATTAGGGTGGCCATGAAAAGGCGGAATCGCCGACATCATCGACCGAAAAAGTGCGCGATTGTTTGCCATGATTTAGCAAAATAAAATAAAAATTTTAATAAGCAAAATATGAAAATACAACTAAAAAAGTAATATTTCTTTTTTTCAAAAGACTGAGAAAATTATATCTGCATAAATTAAATTTATCAATCAACAAATATAGGTAAATAATAATAAAATCTTTTCAAAATCTATTGTATAAAATATAAGAAATGAAACAAATAAAATATAAGAATATATATATAAAATATAAGAATATATATAAAATACACTTTATATCAAAATATTATTTTTTTTTGGTGCTCACAAGGACGCTTATCTTAGGAATTTCTTTTTATAATTAATCATTTGAATCAAGTTAAAATTTATCAGCAATAACAGAAAATATTAATGAAGTTAAAATAAAATAACCGTTAAAAAAATCGTTAAACGATCTTTGAAATATAATATTGCACATTATAATTACCAAAAGTTAAACATTTAAAGTTAAGATTTTCAGACATTGACCAGGTTCGAACACCTAAAAATTGGTCAAAGGCGCCAAATGCTATATATGTGTGTGTGGCCGTGGATCGCCTTAGTGGGTGTCTGAAAATTAAAATGAATTGGCAACCAATGAAAATATTAAGAATTAAAGTTAAAAATTCAAAATAATTAATTTAGAAAATGTTGCCATAAAAATATTCGAAGCGGAGGCTGAAAAATAAAAATAAAAAAGACTCACCCATTTTGAAGGAAACAGTCAAAGATGAACAAACAACATTTTATTGTAGCACACAAACTAAATATCTTATTTTATACCTGGCCAGGAAACAATATCTAAAGGTGTTATGAAAAATTATTAAAATAAACTTTAAATGAAATGGATATTGACACATTATCTATTTGATTAGTAAAAACTTATGATCACTTCTTCAAATTGAAAAAATTTAAAGATAGTTGATGTAGCACTCAGAGTCATTTGAGTTCAATATTTTATAGGTTCTGTGTTATTTATGCTGCTTATAGTTATTCTTTCTATTTAAAGTTCTTTTCAGTCTATTAAGGGAAGTTAAAGTTTTATTTGGGTGCAAAGACTGGACTCCGTGAAATATTGAAGCACTCAGATCGTTGATGACATTAGAAATTATTAAGTACGGACTCCAAGTCGTACTTTCTCTTGATATTCAACAACTATTAAAGATTTACGAAAGTATATGGGAATAGGTAAATAACGGAACGTAGTCGGTGAAGCTCGGTATAGCTTATATTGTGAGCGGGAGAAGGACGTTTCCAGGAACGACGTCAGGTTGCTGATATATCCGCTAGAAGCTCCAAAGTTTTCATTCTAGAGAAATCCTTGTTGAACTCTAGTACATAGCTAATTAAATTATCTTTCACTCAAAACTGAAGACGGTGCACTTGCAGATATTGTCAGGACGTTGAAAACTCTTCTCAGGAAAAGGGAAATCTGGCTTCTTAAAGAAGAGGGTACATCTTCCTCATGAAAAATTTTTCCGTCTGAGGCCTCAGCCTCAAACGTACGTGCGAACACAATGCTACATTTTTGACAAACTGAGAGAGATAAAATCCAGATGGCTCAAAAAGAACGTTGAAACTGACGCTCAACTTAAATTCGCCAATCAGCAACCGGAACGTGCACCTCTGAGTCATCACGATAGCGATTTTTATCGCAATTGAAATATCGATAACGATTTGTATCGTAATCGAAGTAGCATTCCCCCTGCATTCCTGAGTACCAGCGATGTCACGCCGTGATACCAAAATAAGATGGAGGATAGAGTGACGTCACGACGTTCTTTTCTGCGAGGAAGAAAGATAAAACATGTCTAACTGCGTCGGGGAAAAAAAATGGATCGCGCGTCTTTTAAAACTGACAGAAGTGCTTAAATTTTGTAATGCGGATATCTCGCTAAATTACGGTTTAAAATTAATGAAATTTTGGCAATCGCTTAGAAATAAATAGTAGCATCCAATAAAAATAGTTTTGGAATAAAATAATTAATATTAAATAACTTTTTAAATTTATATTTTCGGAAGTTAGCGCTTGTAAGAAAAGCATTGTGAGTTACTTTAACGAACGATATGCCGTAATGTTTATATTTTAAAAGATCTGTACACTATTAGAATTATATATAATTGCATATTATAATATTTATTACTTTGAATAATTATTAATTATAGGAATATTAACGGAATATAAATTATTTAGAATGCTTTTTATTTATTTACTTAATACGTTTTTAAAGTTGTTTTTGAACTTAAATATTTAAATTTAAATAGAGAAATAATGCAGACGATAAATTAATAATCTGAAATATTGAAAATGTAACAGATTGCTGAAAAATAATGAAAATTTAGAACTTTAAACTTCCTACAACGCTTAAATTTTAAAGAACCTCAACATTTTACATTGAAATATTGAATTTAAATGTCATTTTTTTTTATTATAATAAAGAGTGTAAAAAATAATGTATTAATTCAGAAGAATTTTATTAAAAAAACAATTTTAATTAAATTTGTGTAACAGGTGCACTTAATATATGTGCAATACTGATTCAGCTAATGTATATTAGTACTACATAGGTCACTTCAAGCACTACCACGGTAATACTATATTACGATGGTAATTCTCCATTAAAGGGGACGCATTCTCTAATTTTTCCTCAGAAAACTTTTCTTTCCCTGATACTCTTTTTCTCTGCAAATAACTACATCAGTCTAAGATGAGTGCTCTCTAATTTCATATGATGGCCAATTTCATGAATAAATATAATTTGTATCTGACGGTTTTAAGGTGCAGTCGGTCAAATGAAATAATGGCCCCATGCATTTTACTCACCAAAATTTTCCTGAAAACAATTAAATAAACATTCCATAGAAAATTATGTATTCTTTCAAGTTATATAAAAAAAATCTTAAGTCTCATCTTCATACTTCTAAAATTGTACCGAACTCTGAAATTTTCAATACAAACGCAATAATTTTTACATCATATTTGACTTGGTCATTAAATTTTACTTAAGATTACTTAATTTTACTTATTTTGTCAAGTAGTTTAGGAACTGTGGAGATTTAAAATTTGAATCTCCAAATGTTAAATTCATTTTTAATCATTGCAAAACAGATTGCGATTGCTAATGTTCTATAAGTCTTGATATTTCTAACTTTGACAACTACTGTGTGATAGACAAGAAGGACCATTTAGCGTTTTGTTGCGTATTGTATTTTTAAAATACGATAAAAATATAATGCAATTTGTTATTTCGAAGACTCGTGAAAGGGCGACTAAAGACAAAACAGACAGGCACGCATTTTTCTTTTGTGAAACTTTGATCTGCGTTTTTATAAAGGCTTTTAACGTGAAAAAATATTTCCCACATTCTTTTAAAAAATCGGATCAACCCGAATCCGACCCGCAAGAGTCAAAAAGCCAACCCGAACCCGAAACAATGAAAGCCAACCCAACCCGAACCCGAAACAATGAAAGCCAACCCAACCCGCAAACAAAAATAGTTAAACACAACCCGACCCGACTCGCAATGCGAGAATATAGTGCCGAGTGCGGGTCGGGTCGGGTTCGCGTAACCCGACCCGATGCAGGACTTTACCTCACACTATTAGGTGGTATTTCCCCTCGTGGGGGAGAAAATTAATTTTTTCATGTGACATATTGTTTTAAAGATTTTGGCCTGGATATTTCTAAGCACTCACTCCCCCCCCCCCCCTCTTAACTCATTATTTTTTTTATCAGTAGAGGTTATTTTAAAGTTTTAATTTGTTCATTACTACACCATACAGTTTTCCAAAAATTAAGAAAAACATTTACATAACAAATCTCAACAATTAGCAGCTTTTCCCCCATGAACGGGTACGTATTTAAGACAAAATGGGGGGGAGGGAGATCGTTCGAGAAACCTCGTAACGCAGAACTCAAAAATATATACAATAATAAATACAATTATGTTTTCAGAAATTCGTCGAAAATGTATGGCAAAATTATGTCTCCCCTACTTTTTCCAAATCTACTAAAAATAAAATTACGAAAAAATTAGAAGTAGTAGGAATTTATTTAAATCTTTCAGGAAAACTATAGAGATTATCCTAGGTCATACAATTTTTCCGAAAATCGCAGTTTTCCTTTATACATAAACTTTCTCTTGCTGGCGCTCAGCGGGGGAGTTGAGGAGAGTTCGAGGTACCTATCGACGCGAAATCCTCCAAGGACTGTCGATAATGATTTTCCAAAAGAATTGTGGGTGATTAGCTGAGATATTAATTAAAAACCTATCTAAAAAGACGTGGCACAGACCAAAGTGGCCATGCAACTTTGTAACATCCTTTCAAAGCGTACTTGGCACGACGGCAATATTAAACTTTGTACAAGGCCTTTGTTTTAAGTAAGGTGGATCACAATGATAAATAGTCAGCGTTTTTGATTCCAATTGAATTCAATTATTGAAGGCAATTATTGAAAAATATTTAATAAAATAATTCCGAGTTATTTGAAAAGTCTTAGTATTCGTTTAACAACTATATTTTGTAAGATTGTAGTTAGAAATTAATAAATTTATTGTATGAACTCTCTGTGCGCGAGTGAAACTAGCGCTTGATCTATTATAATTTGTTCGAAGCAAATCTATAAAATATCCAATTAAAATTTCAATAAAACGTAATTCATTTTGAGGTTGTTCTCAAAATGATGTTTCCCTACTGTAAATGACATGAAACTTCCTTACATGCTCATGGGCTCGTTTTTATGCGTAAAAGCATACAATGTTACGCATGGCTATTAAATTGGATTGAAATCGAATGGCGTTTTTCATTTCTTTTTTTTTAAATTAAAAAAATTTTGAGGTCCATCCTGTTTTATTTATTTATTGTTTTTGTTATAATGTAGACGATTGCTGTGATTGATTTGTGCTTTTTTCGGCAATTTAATTTTACATGGGAACCGTGCATAACTTGGGGGCTTATGCTGCTTTACCATTGTGCCATTTAATATGCTACTCGTTTTTATGTCGTCAGTATGTGTATCACCACCAATACTACAGTAAGATAGAAGTGTTATATATTTTCAATCATTTAAATAATGGAGCTTTCCATGTTTGCCCCCAACTGTAGTGCGCCCTGTTTTCTGAATAGATGGACAGGTCTGATCTAGAGCAGGGATGTCAAAAGGAGCATTCGCGGTCGCCCTTCCGATTTTTTTTATGCTTCTAGCACTTTTTTAAAATTTATTTTAGGCGCATGACGGTGCCCTTAAGCCTTCCGTGGCGCCTTACGACCGTGACCTTTCGACACCATGGCACCTTTCGGTTTGAGACTCCCCCCTACCCTAAAGCTACGCCGCTGACGAGCATCTGCAAATTTCATATATCTTAAAAATAAAAATGAACTCATAAATGTGTCATCAGAAATGACACACTTTCGATTTTAAATACCGCTTTAATAAATTTAAATTGGATAAAAGTTTTTCAAAATTTTCAGCTTCGTCTAAACTATTTGGCGCCTTTACTATTCTGGCGCCTGTGTGCGGTGCACACTTTGCACACTGGGTCGGCGCGCCCCTGCATACAACTTTCTTGTATCCAAATCTTGCGTTGCGTGAGCAATGTGTAATTATTACATGGAATTATCTGCAGTACCACCCTCTATTGTTGAGATATTGAACTATTTTTTTTTTTTTTTTTTTTTTTTTTTTTTTTTTTGGCGTCATACAAAATCCCGTACCACGCTGAATATTTATCTGTCTGTTCTCCGACCCATACATCACCGGTATATTATCAATTGGATCATTATCAATTGATAATGATTATGCTTGCCATGGATTAGAAATTCAGAACCAACGTAAACTATTTTTTCAGCATTATGGTTAGACGTTTATTGCCAAAATTATGATACAGTAGTCTTATAGTTCATGTCGTTATCTGTCACTAAATTGATTACATACAAATAATTTTTTGCGAATTTTTCTCATACAAAATTGCCCAGGGAATTTGTGTTTACTCTACAGCACAAATCTTTAATTGTTTAATTATAGTAATGAATAATTTTGACATCACTATTTTGCGTACGATAATTTATTATGATACTACTTAAGTGATGAAATATGACATAGCTTAATTCAGAGGAAATTTGTTATATGGTTTCTGTGAAAAAGCAAAATTACATTTTGGAAATAGGGGGGGGGGTCTAAAATTAGTCTAGCGGGCAAAACGATCCACACAGGTTTTCTTCCAGACATGTTGCGCTATCTACAGGGTAATACATAAACTAGTTGGGCCAAATGGAGAAGAAGCAATGGTGGTATTCAAGCGATCGCAGTTTTACGCGTCTGAATAGAATTCTTTGAAAATGTTTTTTATAACATTGGTTATAAGAAAAGCACTGACTTTCATATTTATTTATATATATAGTCTTTCATGTACGGAAATATAACTTAGTTTACTTAATAGAGTATGTTTATAGATGTGAATTGCACTTGCTAAGTGTGTTATGTTTCATGGCGTCATCCAGTTATATGACCTAAAATGAACGGCCATGCTGCTGGGTAAAATGTTCCATTATGTTGATCGTTTTACGACACTTTCATTGGCTGAAGAAAATCCGGTAATGCGTCCTAGCCATCATGGGAACCAAATATGTGACTGCCTCAAACCTTTTCTTTGAGTCCACATGTTATCCTCCCGTTTCCGGAAGAAAACGGAATCAAGCACTTCGAAAAAAAGAAAATCGATGGAAGGTGTCATTTGAACAAGTAGCATTATAAAAATCAACTGAGCTTGGAAACGAAAAAATAGAGAACAGAAAGATAAGATAAAACAGGCTGCAGCTAAGAAATTCAATTAAAAAATTCAATTAGCTAAATCTAAAAACGAAATAGCCAGAACAAGCAAAGAAAAGAGAATGAAGTCAAAGTAAAGACATATTCACATAACGAAGAAAAGGATACTTAAAAACCAATATTTGGAATATAGTGAAACAGATTCAGAAGATGAAATCAAGTATATTTATTGCGATGAACTATTTGTCTCCTCTGCAGCAGGTGAAGGTTCGATCCTGTGTCACAAGTGTTGTAAGTGTGCGCATGATGCATGCGCAGGGATAGATAAGGAATACGATTCAGGGCCGTAACCAGCGAGTCCAGTCAGATGGGGCTCTGAATTTTTTTGGTGGGGCTAACATATTTTAAAAATCCATATCTTAAGCAAACTAAATATAGTAAAAATGATAAAATGGACCTGTCTATAAAGGAACCTGTCTAAAGCGTAATCTCTCTATAACGGAACTTCCTATAATGATATTCTTAAACGGAAAATACTTCATGGTAATCGGAAAATGAATATAAAACAATTAGGGGTGATGTACCGCTTAAGAAATCCCAGGGCCGTGCGAAGAGAAAACTGCGCCCGGGGCAGCGTGTCAATTTGGCGCCCCCCCCCCCCCCCTCCTTCAAATTTGATAAAGAGCAGAAACAGAAATAAATTATATTGAAAAAATATTTTGTGTTTATTTTAGAACTTTAAAAGATTTAATTTTAATTCAGAAATTCCAAACAAACAAATAACAGAAAAGAAAATTGCACTTATTTGTAAATGAGATCATGATGCTTTGCGACAGATTTTTCTTAACCTTTCTCACATATTTTTCTTGCCATTTTTAGTTCTTGTTAGTCTTTAAGCTTCAGAAAATGGGTAAAAATAGCTAACAACCAGATTGGAAACAAGCGGTCCCTTCAACCAATAAGTACTAAAAAAGCAAAACAAACAAAAAACCTGCAGAACATAATGTAAATGATAAAAATAAATTATAATTTCAGTACATTAATTAAGAAAGATAACTGAAGCAATGTTTTAATTAATATAAAATATAATATCAGGCAAATACATTTACTTCCATTTTATTTTTCTTGCATTTAAGGTAACAAAATCGTTTATTATTTTATGTGTAAAGATTGTGAGACACTGAATTTTATAGAAAGTAAATTCAGGTTGCTTAATCTCTCGACTCATAGTAGATCTAAAGTAGTTTTTCACTATTTTATTTTTACTGGAATACTTATAAATTATGTACGCTGTCTCCATGTTTTTGTAATTCCTTGTTTTCCCAAAGTTAAAATTATGGAGCAACTAAAGGATTTCTAAATGATCAATTTTATAAAAGTTCTTATATAATGGTAGAAATAAGGTTTTCGCATTTAAAACCTCGCTTAACAATTCAAGTCAGCAATAAAGGACAAGGTCCAGGCAATATTAACAGATTTTCGATAACTGATTTTAGATTCGCACCAGCCAGAAACTCAAATTCTTGTTTTACATTTCTCAGTTTCTCAAACCTCCAGTTCAGTTGCGCGATTATAGTGTCTCTACGTAACACGAAATCCTTCACATTCATATAAATTTCCACTTTCATCAGAAGTTTCGTAGTCAAATTGTTCTGCGAATTTTACGTTTTCTGTTTTGCTCAAATAAGGACTCTACATTTACAGACATAACCAAATCTTCGCTTTCTTGTTCAAAAACTTTCTCTCTTATTGTCTGAAATGTGTTTTTTAGTGTTTCAATCAGTTTGCTGGCGATCAAAACATTGACAGTTTTTTTTTCTTCTTTTTTTTCGCGAGAATAATATTAACTTTTTCTATTTCATTTAAAATGCTGTGTCAAACTAGTAGGCCGTAAATAAAGGGGAATTCTTTATTTGCTTTATTAAGCTTTTTGCTCCTGAGTAAGTTTACTCATTTTATTTCATTTCTATAAGGTCTTCCAGAGCTTTTAAAATCTGTGGCAATTGTTTGTAAACTGCAGATATAACTTTATTTTTTAATGACCATAGAGTATCGCAATGTTTCTTTAAATAAACTGATAAGTGGGACATAAGTATATCCCATCTTTCAGTAGAAGAGAAGAAAAAACAAACACATTTTATGCCGTTCCGGAATTTTTTTGGACATACACCAGCAGCACGAACTCAAAGTTTAGAGAATGTGCAGAACATGGTAAAAAATAGACGAATTTATTTACTTCGACGATTCGAGCTTACACAACATTATATTGGGAAATCATATTTGCACCATATCACAACATTGAGCTCTGAAGAGTTGATATTGGTATTGCTTATGACGGCCGATTATCTACAAGTTGGATATAGTAGGCCGGAGTGGGATGAAAGTGTCCTCTGTAAGGTCTTTCTAATGGAACCTAACCCGTATTTACGCAAGGTTCGAAGAAAACTACGGACAATTCCGAACGATTAGGCTGACGTGCGCGATTGGGTCGAATTCAGCACCTCCCGTCTACCGTCTTTGAGAACAGAACCTCTCGTGCAGCTGTGAATGTCGAGATTGTCGGACATTAGCTTATCTTAAATTTCTTATGCTATTTTCTTTTTCTTTTCTTTCTTTTTTTTTTTTTTTTTTTTTTTTTTGACTTGATGTAGCCAAGAAACCTTTCCACGAATGAAAATTTTCTATTTTCGGTATCGCATAATTTGCGTCATTTGTTCTTTGTGAGGTGTACTGGATTCCTAAACTGGACTGTGTTTAAAATTCAGTAACTTGCAAATGGTTACAATTATTAAAAGAAATTCTTGCAGGAGAGTTATGTAAGATATTAGAAGTATTTTTACTGCGGTTCTCGGTTTTAGTTTCAAATAACAGAGATAGATGGCAAGCAATAAGCACTCAGTTGAGGTCTAAACTGAAATTCCCTAGCATCATACGAAGGAAGGAGGTTAAATATATAGAATATGCCCCTAAAAATAAGATTGTATTGGAGAATGAGACCCACTCCATACATTTAGCCTCCTCTTTTCGCATCAGTGTTGGGCGATTTCGGTTTTGGCCTTGATTGAGCACCTATGGCGCTAGATGTTTTCTTAACAGTGCTTGTGTGGTTATACATTGCTGGCATAATTGACGATTCAGTATAAACTTGATTGATTTACACGAATATGGTTTAATAAAGTATACTGCTGTAACTTGAATTGACTATAAACCTGTTTAATTCTTCAACAAATCATCGATATTTATGTTGTAATGTGAAATTGTAAAACTGCAGTTTAAGAATTGAAAAATTCATTTGTAACGCGAACAGCTAGTGGATTTGGTCTGCCCCTCGGGATTGCACAATCGCTCTAAAGTGTAAGCTGAGTCCCCGAGGTGGTCATCCCTGCTTGTAGCGCCATCTATAGTTGCTATTTGGAACTAAAGTCGGGAATCGAGGTAAAAAAAAATACTGACATTTTACATTACCTTCCCGCATTTTTTTTTTTTTTTTTTTTTAATAGCTGTCACCATTTACAGGTTATTGAATTTTAAAAACAGTCAGTCCATTTTAGGACACTCGGTATATGGAGTGCGATCGAACGAAATTGAAAAATACCTTTCTCTATTAATTTCTTCTACAATCGTTTTTTTTTTACTTCATTGGCAAGAAAGTTCATAATTTCATCCTGAATATATTTTGTCATTTATCTTTTTCACTTTCAATAATTTTCACTTTCGCTCTTTTCAAATTTGCTGTCGATTATATGATTTAATTTTAAACGTCTCTCAAGTTTCTTTTAGCGAATGCATGCATTCCTGTGTTCTAGAGCATTTTTATGCTCAGGAATTTTAGGATTTAATTTCTTCCACATGAAAAACCCACAATCTGGATTGGCTAACTTTGGAGGGCGATCATAATAATTGGTGAATAGTAAAAAGAGAAAACAAAATATAGTGATACCCTTAATTAAGTTATCCAATAAGCCGCAATCACCGTTAATAATTTCTCCACTAAGTATAATTTTCTTGAACGTTAGTTTGGAAAATTGTAGTCCTTATGCAATCGCAGATTTCATGTAATTAGCATTTTCACCCTGTGCTGGACCTTTTTTTAACAGCAAAGTAATGACCGAATGACTAAAAGAATGATTCCATAGTGGAATCAGAATAGGTTAGCAATTCATATTCACTGAGTGTGGCAGGTGGCAGAAACTTTCGTATACGATGTAAAGGACCCGCAGAGTTTCAAAAGCTTAAGAAACACTGCAATAAAATATCACAAAAGCACATTATAAAATCATCAGATCTAAAGAGCTCAATGAAAAGTAAATGTGAACAACGCAATAATTTTGAAATGAAAAATGTACATACTTCCATTGGGAAAAATATTCCCGAAATGTAAATAGTATATACATTTAGTTTTACAAAAATATAGAATATCGAAGAGTGAAAAAAAATTCCAATGAAAATGAACGACGACAATAATAATAATAAAAAAAAACGGAAATTGGTAGTACAAATTTGGCGCCCCTAAATTTCCGCGCCCGGGGCGACCGCCCCCTTCGCCCCCCCTTTTGCACGGTGCTGAGAAAACCTACCTAAAATAGAACTTTTCTCCATCCCGTGTGATTTAGTGTTAGGTCTTATTGTATTTAATGGGAAACAGATAGCATCTGACACCTCATAAAAAAAATGACTTTATTGAAATTTTAATAAGGAAAACTAATGGATTGTACACTGTATTCTATTCCCATTGCAATTTTTGCATTATTAAGCATATTGCTTCTTTTGTCCCTTTGTGTCTTCGGAAAAGGGACGCCCCCCCCGCCCCTCTCTCTCAGCTCACGTTTGTTCGTACAGTGTGTGAATATATACACGCAATAATTTCTATGTGTACTTCTATGTATAACTTTGTACCAATTTTGCGGAAAATAAAATTTTAAAAAAGTTAAAAAATTATTTCTAAACAGGCCATTTGTAATATGCTAAAATGAGCACCACTACAATTGCCAGTCCTAAGCCTGGAAAATGTGTGAAGGGAAGTTACCTGAACAACACTGCCATAGCCGTTTTTTAAAGTTGTCCAATTATCCGGATTTTTCATTAACCGGATCGGCATCGGCCCCGATTGGTCCGGATTATCAGCGCTCTACTCTATTGAACATTGATTATATATATACATATTTGAACCGCTGATTAATCAAATCAGTCTTTCTGTTGAATAAATTAGTATAATTTATCATGCTAGCATTCTGGCAGAAAAGTACATCTTTATTTACAAAAACACCGATTCATACAACAAACATAGAAATCTTCAACCGCCCAGCATGACAATTTTTTTAAAGATGCGTTTTGAAAAAAACTGAGAAAAGGGAATCTGTTGGTATAGAGGTCTGCACGGGCCGGAATTTCCAGGCGCGGGGCCGGCCCAAACGAAAGCTGTCTTGACCCGGCCAGTTCATATTTTCACAGTTCACGGCCTTACAAAAATCCGTGAAAAGAGACCCAGTCAAAGGAAAAATCAATTAAATCAGGCCCGATCCGACCGGACTCAATTTCTACCAAAAATTCAGATTTTTCTTAACATACAATTAAGATTCTTTTAAAGAATACTGCATACATATTTATGGGATAATTTTACAGCATATTTTAAATTTACGATGTGTTCGCAAGACAGAAAATACACAATAGCAACATTAATGATTTACTTAGAGTCTTAGACGTTTCAACATTCAAATAAGGATTCATTAAAAAATTATAACCGTTTCTCTAAGAATTTCAAACCATTTACGCATGTATTTTGTTTATATAATGCAAGGTTATTTTACCAATTAAAACTACTTGAAAAAAACTTGAAAAAATCCAGTATAAACTAAATTTTGGATTTTGGATATATACATTATGGTGGGCTGAATTTTTTTTTTTTTTTTTTTCGATTTTCAGTGATGGGTAGTGTGGAAAAGTTGCCACTGGTGGCACTAAATAAAAAAAAAAAGTAAGATATTTTCGAACAATTCCTTCATTTGCCGCAAATGACTTGAAGTTTTGCTCAAATGCTGATTTTTGAACTTTTTTAGCAAACATTTTTAAAATGTTAAATTTGAGTTAGTTTAGCTGAATTAACGTGAAATTTCATGTTTAGTTAACGTGAAATCTTTAAATAAACTTTGATTATGTATTATTTAATACTTATGTGCATTTTGAATTAGATTACTTTCATAGCTTTTTCGCGTATAAATGAACAAAATTACAGCAATTGTGACAACAGGAATTAAGGATCCCGTCATCGATAAAGACTTGGTCAGGAGGCAAAAAAAGAAACTAGGAAAGAAGATACAGGAGGAGGGAGATCTTGGAGGAAGAAAAATTACAAGCATCTTTTTTAGATAGTAGAAAAACAGGACATTAGCAGCACCGTTTACAGAAAGACGAAACAATATCACCATGTTGTCTGAACGTGGTTCGGAATATTTGGGTCACTTGATACCTCCTTCTGGCCACTGAGGAGAAACAGCAAAATCATTATATAAGTTTCAAAGACAGAATAAAGTATGCTTTGAAAAAAATCAAGAAGAGAACTGCAAAATTTAATAAGTATTCTTCATAGGAACGAGCTTCTACTCTGACAACGATATCAACTGTATAAACTAGATGGTAGAACCACTTGACCTAAAACCTTTACCAACTGAAACGGCGCTACATTATTAGAGTTCTCATATCTTCATTTTTTTCATTTTTGATGTCCATGACACAGGAATAGGCTCGTAGAAATGGGACATGTACATTTTCGCACGCTATTAGTGATTATGTGCTTCGTATTTCTCTCGATGGTGCCATTTGTTCCCTTTTTTCTATAAAGATCGAGTTACTATTACTACTATCAAAATATTTAGTTGTAATTTTTTATCCTCCAAGATATTCTCTCCTCTTGCATATCCTTTTCAAGTTTTTTTTCTGTCTCCTGACCAAGTCTTTATCGATGACGAGATCCTTATTCCTGCTTCCCACAATTCCTACATCCTGAAGCAGAGATGAAGCCCTTAACGCAATTTACCTATATGATATACCAGTTCTAAATCAGGCGAACACTGTGTGAGAAAGGGATATGCGTTTGGAAGTGTCTGCTTTTGAAGGCCCTGGTTCAAATTCTGATTCAGACGAACTGCTTGCTTCAAAGTTCCTACTTTTTAAATCTTCTGACAATAGCTGTATTTTAGAGCAGAAAAATAATTAACATCCCATCTATTTGCCCCCTCATCCTCATAATGACTGATTGCGTTTTCATTGGTTTCTACATCACATTCTGCTCTCCTTCCAGAATTGCTGTTAAGAAACGCTGTGGTCCGACATTCAAATATGTGACTCTGAAACCGAAAGACTGAATCGAAAAGCCAAAGGAAGAGCGAAGAACATAATAACGACAAAAGAGAAAAACCGACGAACGAACCAAACAATATTTAAGATGTTTGCTCAGTTATACGCGAAAGGGCTATAAAAATCGCCTAATTCAAAATACACATAACTAATAAAGAATAGATAATCAGAGCTTATTTAAACATTTCCTACACTAAACATCACATTTCAACTAAATTCAGCGAAAATAAATTTATTTTAACATTTTTAATTTTTTTTGTTAAAAAAGTTCAAAAATCAGCATTCGAGCGAAACTTCAAGCCATTTGCGGCAAATGAAGGAATTGTCCGAAAAATCTCAAATTTTTTGTGTAAACTTAGAGCCACCAGTCGCAACTTTTTTGCACTACCCGTCATCGAAAATCAGAAAAAAGTTTTTTCGTCACACCCTAACATACATATTCAATATTTGCAGAAATGTAATCATTTGTATGAAATAATGATTAACGGCGAATGTGTGAACGATAACAGTTTCTTTTTCCATATTTTAGTAGTCGACTATGCAGAAAAACACATATAAAAAATCTTGTAAAATGTCGTGAAAATTCAGAAAGCTATGGAGGATACAGTAAATTGAATTTCAGTTGTTTTCTAAAACAAGTTTGCTTGTCAAGAGATTTTCACAAAATTTTCTGATGCCAAAAAAAGCAAACAAAAGTAATCTTTTTAGCTGTGTTTCATATTTTATTGCAATTTTCATGTTTTCCAAATGCATTCATACTTCTTCCTTTTCCAATTAGATTCTGAGAACAACTTTCTTTTAAAAAGAATCACATTCTTAGTTTCATTTTTCACATACCAAACATATTCTCAACATAATTATTTATGAAAATAATCTCATTTTTTTCTGGCAAATGTTACGAACTTAACAGTTTGCGCTGAACTTTTCCCCCCAGTGTGCCATATTTTGTATCCTTTAATAGTTATTTTAATTTTTTCGGTCTTCTTTTCCTTATGGTCTGAACGTATATGCACATATATTTGATGATATATATGATATGGACACTGGATATGATATGGATATATATATGAACATATACTTCATATATTTGTCATTTTCACCACCACGATTTATTTATTTATTTATTTATTTATTTTTTGTACTGTAATTTGAGGAAATATATATTTATTCTATGTACCTAAATTCATGAATATGAAACGCAAAGTTTTATAAAAAATACATCTTCAGGTATATAAAAATGAAAATTTTTTACTAAATAAATACTACACTCCATAGCATCGGAATGAATTCCTTTTATTTGTTACTTATTAGAAAGTACATATTAAGATATTTAATATGAACCGTATTTTTACGGCTTCGAAATTTTGTGCTCTTATTATTTGAAATATGTACACAACAAAAGTTAAATTTGGAACCATAAAGCCAAATTCAAAGACACTTTCTCCAGCAAATCAATAAGTGGGAGTTTTTTGTTTCCGATTTCTTTGTTTGACTGAAAACTTCAGAACGCATTATTCTTTCAGCAAGAAAAATATTTTAGAACCTCTTTCGTCATGTTTCTTTTTTTACACTGAGTAGCATTATTTACAGATACATTGTTACTCTTTTATTTGGTTGCAGCAAAATTTTCTGTTCAAGAAGTAATGGACGATAAAAATATTTTTTGATAAAATATATAACCTATCGATGGGATGTACTATTTATAACATATTTAACAGTATTACATCGTTAATCTAATTCTGGTAATTGGTTTTCAATGTGTACATTTTAAATGTCCCAGTTATAAGTTTTAATAGTATCAACTATAAGCGATGTAGAGTGTTGGATCACAAATAAAGAATAACTCAAACAGCTTTAGATAAGCGCATGCGCGAGTACTGCTTTGTTATTTACAGGCCTGCAGTGCCACATACGTAGAATGGCGACTCGTGAGCGTAAAGCATTATTGTTTGTCTGAAGATTTAAAAGCCGTTAGAGCTATGCGGTTTTTTCCTACTGGACTTTATAAAAGATTGTGTCTTCATTCCATCTCTATCTAATGATTTACCAGAGCTGAGACATAGAATTGAAGAGTCTATTGCTTCCATTATACCGTACTAGTTATCCGAAGTGTGGGAAGAATTGATATTAATTTGGATGTGTGCCGTATAACTAAAGGTGAATATGAACATTTTAAAGACAAACTAAGTTAGTTTACCTTCAATTTGATGTATGATTTGTTGTAAATAATCCAAATTAAACTGTTAAAATATACCATTGTAAGTGTGACATTCTTTTATGGGTAAAAGAATGCCACACCCTATAACTAAAGGTGCAGATATGAACATTTTAAAGACAAACTAGGTTAGTTTACCTTCAATTTGATGTATGATTTGTTGTAAATAGTCCAAATTAAACTGTTAAAATATACCATTGAAAGTGTGACATTCTTTTGTGGGTAAAAGAATGTCACACCGTATAACTAAAGGTGCAGATATGAACATTTTAAAGACAAACTAGGTTAGTTTACCTTCAATTTGATGTATGATTTGTTGTAAATAGTCCAAATTAAACTGTTGAAATATACCATTGAAAAAGTGACATTATTTTATGGGTAAAAGAATGCCACACCGTATAACTAAAGCTGCAGATATGAACATTTTAAAGACAAACTAGGTTAGTTTACCTACAATTTGATGTATGATTTGTTGTAAATAATCCAAATTAAACTGTTAAAATATACCATTGAAAGTGTGACATTCTTTTATGGGTAAAAGAATGTCACACCGTATAACTAAAGGTGCAGATATGAACATTTTAAAGACAAACTAGGTTAGTTTACCTTCAATTTGATGTATGATTAGTTGTAAATAGTCCAAATTAAACTGTTAAAATATACCATTGAAAGTGTGACATTCTTTTATGGATAAAAGAATGTCACACCGTATAACTAAAGGTGCAGATATGAACATTTTAAAGACAAACTAGGTATGTGTTGGAAAGCTGGACAAAGTCTTGTCCCCCAAAATTTGTCGTCTGGTTTGTTCGGAAGTTATATCGTTCCGAACCAGTTTTTATTTTTCCATTTCGGTCGTAAAGGCACTCTCTTTTAACTGTAACTGTGTGCATATTTTTATTCCAGTTTTGATGTACTCAGTAAGTATATTTAGTGGGAAACAACTCCATGGAGTATGATGTGTAGTGATGGAAGTAATGTAATGGAAGGACCATGGAGATGGAGTTTAAGCTTACTCCTTGCTATAGGTATAATATGTCAATATGATTCCCAGCAAAAGCTGGAGGTGTATGTATATATCTTTATTATTTAAGTTTTTAAAATTCAAGTTGAATTTAATAAATGAACTGTTATTTTGAAATGAACTGATTCGTCGACTGTGATTTATACTTTAACGCCACACCAAATGACCTTAAAACCTGCGTATTTATAACTCTGCTTTAATTATAACATGGTTAAGGGGCCATGTCATGCTATTTAAAGGTCAAATAGATAACATATGGTGTGATTTAGATGAAATATATACTGCATAATGGCACAAGTTCCAGAGTTAACTTATTTCTTCCCGAAACTATCGGATTATAACTATCCTTCCTGGAAGCTCGACGTCAAATGTGTATTGATTGACCGAAATTGCTGGGAGTTTATTACAAAGCCAGATATCACATGTAAATCGGATGCCTCTGATCGTCAGAAAAGCGATTTTGAATGGCGTAAACGAAGAGCTTATACAACAATTTACCAATCCATCGAACGGGAATTCCAGATACTAATTGCTCAGACAGAAAGCGGCAAAGATGCCTGGGATATTTTAAAGTTAAACTTCGAACCAACTTCACGAGCACGCTTAGCAGGAATAGTCGATTAATTTTTCGAGATGAAGTTAAACTCGCAAGAAGAAACTATAGGTTTATTTTGTAAAAAAATTGAAGAAAAGAAAGTTCAGATTAAAGATGCTGAATTTGAGATGCCAGAACTGTTAGTATGTTTTCAACTAATCCGTCGATTGCCTGAGGAATATGATAATCTAGTTCAAGTGTTATATAGATTAGAAGATAAAGAATTTAAATTAGAAAATGTATCTAAGCAGTTAATAACTGAATATGGCAGAATTTGTTTAAAACGAAAAGATGAAAGTAAAGAGGTTATCGCTGTAGGTGATGCTTATGTAACTAAGTTTAATAACCCTACCGTTAAACCAACCATTCCAGCGGAGAATTTTGGAAGCAGTAAAAAGCCATGGGTTTCACGTAGTGGAAGCGACCTGGACACCACCAGACGATCGTATACTTCATCAGCTAATCGTATGGGGCCGAGTTTAATATGCAGTTACTGCAAGAAACCTGGTCACACAGATACAAGGTGTTTCAAAAAGAACTCTAGAGGGAAAAAGCAAGTTTTCTACAGTGAACCTACAAAGCAATCTGAATTCGCCCTAATATCTTCAAATGGTAGAAAGTTCGTGGAATTTCTTCTGGACTCAGCGGCTACTTCTCATTTTACGAATGACAGGAGTCTATTTGTAACATATAGGAACTTCCCCCCTCAACAAGTGCTGATAGGAGACAAAGACTGTTCGTCGGAAATACTGGGTATTGGTGATATTGACTTTACCATTCTAGATGTAACAGGCAATGTAGAAATAACTTTAAAAAATGTGTTATATGCTCCTAACATGAGAAGAAATTTAATTGGTGGGTCTAACATAGACATTGCAGGAAACCAAATTAAATGGGGAAATAATAAAATGATTGTGTATGATAAATTTAATAGATATTGTTTTACTGTACCTCGAGTTGATAAATTGTATATTGTTAAAGGTTATGCTTCAAAATGTGAAAATTTTGCTTATTCTATTAGTTTAAATTCAGAGATTGTACATCGTAGATTTTGTCATACAAACTTACCTTTACTTGAAAAAATGAGTAAAAATAATTGTGTTAAAGGTATTGAAAATATTAACTGTACAAACAAAAATAAGATGTGTGAAACGTGTGCAATTGCAAAATCTAACAGAAAATTGTTTAAAAGAAATTATTTGTATAAACGCATCTCTAATCAAATCCTCGATAGAGTGTATATGGATTTGTGGGGTCCTAGCCCTGTTAACTCTTTAGGAGGGGGGAAATACTTTTTGTCAGTAATTGACGATTATTCTAGAAGGACTGAGGTTTATATAATTAAGGATAAAACGGAAGTGTTTGAATGCTTTAAAAAGTTTTTAGTTAAAGCTGAGAGACAAACTAGTAAAAAGTTAAAATGTGTACGAACTGATAATGGGGTGGAATTTACCCATAAATTCTTTGAGAAATTGTTAACCGATTTAGGTATAAGAATCGAAAGATCCTCCATTTATACTCCAGAACAGGTGGGTGTTGCTGAAAATTTTAATAAAGTAGCAATGAATGCAGTTAGAGCAATGCTACACGATAGCAGGTTAAAACCGTCATTCTGGGGGGGGAGCTCTTTTGGCGTTCGTTCATACAAAAAATAGGACTGAACACAGTTTAACCCAAGGTCTTACACAGCAAGAATTATGGACGGGATTCAAACCTTCGGTAAGACATTTAAGAATTTTTGGTTCTTTAGCATTTGTTCATGTTCCTAAAGTTAAGCGAAATAAACTTCAACCGAAAGCTTTACTAGGTATCTTAGTTGGTTATGCCATGAAAACTAAAGGATATAGAATATACATTCCAAAAGAAAGGCGAATTGTAGAGATTATTCATGTGCGTATAGATGAATCCAAAAAGGGTGTAGAAACATTATTTGGGGGAGAAAACAAATATAAGGATTTGATATTGAATTTTAATGAATCTCAAATTAAAACAAACGGTTTAAGTAATGCAACTTTAGATCTTAATCATGAACTACCAGGAGATAGCTTAAACGAAGATGAAGAGAAAAAGGGGGGTAAGGTAACTGTAAGTTCTATAAATATTTCAGAGTGGAAAAGGATTGAAAGACCGAGAACGAAATGTAAGAGAATTGACGTATATTATTATACCCCAATAACAAATACGAGACTGAGATCTTTAAATGATGTTAAAAAATATTGTAAGGAAAATAAAATTCCGTTTGAGCCAGATAAGTTTGACTTTAAACCTAAAACCACTCTTCCTAATACTGAAACTTTAAGTGAACCCTCAACTAGTGATTCGGACGATCCATATTTAACTGAATTATTTCAACATGAATTTTACAATACCGAAATCCCTAAATCATTTGAGGATGCACAAATAAATCCAGAAAGGAGGAAATGGAATGCCGCGATGAGGGAAGAACTTGAGATGATGAGTAAGAGAAAAGTTTGGCGGTTGGTTGATCCACCGAAAAATTCCACAATAGTAGGAAGTAAATGGGTTTATAATATAAAAAACACGGAAAAAAATGGTAAAAAGTACAAGGCACGTCTCGTAGCTCAAGGATTTAAACAGAAACCAGGTATTGATTTTAATGATATATTTTCACCTGTTGTAAATTTTTCAATTATAAAACTAATGTTTATTTTATTAGTTTCTATGTTAAATTGGTATCATATTCAATTGGATGTAAAATCAGCATATTTATATGGTTCTTTAAAAGAAACCGTGTTTATGAAACAACCTCCGGGATTTGAAATGAAGGGTGCTGAAAATAAAGTTTGTTTGTTAAATAAATCAATTTATGGATTAAGGCAAAGTGGCCGCGAATGGAATTCTGATTTAGATAATATATTACATAATCTTGGATTTTGTAAATTAAAATGGTGTAACTGTGTGTATAAACTGAATAGTAATGCAATTTTAGTTGTCTATGTAGATGATTTAGTTTTGTTTGCTAAAGATGAAAATGTATTGCAATCTGTAACTAATATGTTAAAAAATAGCTTGGAAATTACTGAAATAGGATTAACAAAGTATTTGCTAGGTGTTAACTTTGAAAAGATTAAAGATTCATTATTCGTTCATCAAAGAACTTATATTGAGAGATTAGAATTAAAATATAAAGATTTACCTAAAAGTTATGTTAAATTACCTTTTAAAATTGGCTCTGTTTTACCAGATAAAGTTAACGAAAATGAAATTATCGAAAATGAATTAATGAAAAAATTTCCATACCGATCTTTAATCGGGTGTCTGTCATTTTTGTCAAATAGATCAAGACCCGATATTAGTTTTTCTGTAAATGTAATGTCACAGTTTTGTAATGGGTATACATATAAACACTGGTTAATAGTAGTAGATATTATGAATTAAGTTTTTGCTACTAAAAGTTTTAAAATAAATCTGTCTAATGTAAAATCACTAAGTTTGTGTGCATATTCTGATGCTAATTGGGGATGTCAACTTACTAAAAGACATTCAAGTAGTGGTTATATAATTTACTTCAGTAACGTTCCGTTTGTTTGGAAATCATCGAAGCAGAAATGTATTGCACTAAGTTCTATGGAATCTGAGTTTATCTCATTAACGGAAAGTGTAAAGGAACTAACTTGGTATTCAAGAGTTTTAAATGAACTTAATTTATACGATAGAATAAAACCAATTCAGTACTGTGATAATGAATCTGTCATTTATTTTTCTAAAAATAGCCAAGAGAATTTTAAAACGAAACACATTGACATAAGATGTCATTTTATTCGTCAGCTAATTAATGAAAATGTTTTTGAGTTAAAACATGTAATTTCTAAAGATAATAAGGCAGACTTTCTGACAAAACCTCTTCTGTATGTAAAGTTTCAAAGAGCTATTTGTAATATTTTTGATTTTGTTTATGAAAAGAAATAGGAGGTATTTACGACCGATGGGGCCGCATGTTGGAAAGCTGGACAAAGTCTTGTCCCCCAAAATTTGTCGTCTGGTTTGTTCGGAAGTTATATCGTTCCGAACCAGTTTTTATTTTTCCATTTCGGTCGTAAAGGCACTCTCTTTTAACTGTAACTGTATGCATATTTTTATTCTAGTTTTGATGTACTCAGTAAGTATATTTAGTGGGAAACAACTCCATGGAGTATGATGTGTAGTGATGGAAGTAATGTAATGGAAGGACCATGGAGATGGAGCTTAAGCTTACTCCTTGCTATAGCTATAATATGTCAATATGATTCCCAGCAAAAGCTGGAGATGTATGTATATATCTTTATTATTTAAGTTTTTAAAATTCAAGTTGAATTTAATAAATGAACTGTTATTTTGAAATGAACTGTTTCGTCGACTGTGATTTATACTTTAACGCCACACCAAATGACCTTAAAACCTGCGTATTTATAACTCTGCTTTAATTATAACAGTATGTTTACCTTCAATCTGATGTATGATTTGTTGTAAATAGTCCAAATTAAACTGTTAAAATATAACATTGAAAGTGTGACATTCTTTTATGGGTAAACGAATGTCATACCGTATAACTAAAGGTACAGATATGAACATTTTAAAGGCAAACTATGTTAGTTTACCTTCAATTTGATGTATGATTTGTTGTAAATAGTCCAAATTAAACTGTTAAAATATACCATTGAAAGTGTGACATTCGTTTATGGGTAAAAGAATGTCACATCGTACAACTAAAGGTGCAGATATGAACATTTTAAAGACAAACTAGGTTAGTTTACCTTCAATTTGATGTATGATTTGTTGTAAATAGTCCAAATTAAATGTTGAAATATACCATTGAAAGTATGACATTCTTTTTTGGGTAAAAGAATGTCACACCGTATAACTAAAGGTACAGATATGAACATTTTAAAGACAAACTAGGTTAGTTTACCATCAATTTGATGTATGATTTGTTGTAAATAGTCCAAATTAAACTGTTAAAATATACCATTGAAAGTGTGACATTCTTTTATTGGCACTCTGTATTATGTGTTATAAACGTAGACTACACGCTTCCGTTCAGCAATCCGCACACTCCATACTAGTGCGATTCTGAATTTCGTAACTTCAATCGCGCATAGCTTTTATTGCAATATAGTGACAATAAAATATAACATATTATCATGTACAAAATATAATAAGTAATATAACTGTGATATTTATTTTTATCAAATATTTCATGCTAGTATGAGAAATGCATATCAATCGAAGCATGTTTCAAAAAATGCTCCTAATTGAAATTTTTGTCAGTGGGAATTCAAATTCAAGCACGATTTCGAATGTCAAAAAAATTATCCTAATTACAAATGACATTAACTTATATATAAAAAATAATAGGAGAAAACGCTTTGAGCACAACGCGGGAACAATCTCAAACATGCGTACTTCAGAACTGTGCTGAGTGAATTTTTAGTCACACAGACTATATCCCGTAAGGCATGGTGACGTTGCGGCGACGTCGTTGTGAAGTCACACTGTGACTTTGTGACCGTCGATGTGACGTCACGTGACGTCGATGTGAAGTCACAGTGACTAGAATGTGAAGTCGTTATGGCCGTTTTAGAGCTCATTTGTGACGTCACATTGTGACCAATTTGTGAAGTCACGGTGTGACCAATTTGTGAAATATGTGTCATTTGTGACGAAATTGTCACTAACACTATGATGATTCTGTGACGACAGTGACGATTTTGTGAAGTCACATTGTGACAATTTTGTGAAAATTGTGTGATTTGTGACGATTTTGTCATTGACTTTTTGACGTACATGTGGTTACAATGACAATGTTGTGACAATGTTAAGATGCAAGACATTTAATGAAAAATGGAATCGTTATTTGAGTCCAATCAATGCACCTAGATAATGGAGGCAGGAGTGATTATGAGTAAAAGAAAATTCTGAAGTTCACAGAAAAATGTATTTTTCCCGATACTTTGTTGAAATTTGCGGGTTTTTTATTCACGATCCTTTGGCGAAATTCGTCTTATTTGCACGATTTATTGAAATTTCACGTTTCTTCGCTATCTTTTGATGAAATTCGCTTTTTTTTCGCGATCCTTTGATGAAATTCACGTTTTTTTTCTCCAATCTTTGGACGAAATTGCGATTCTTAAATGAAATTTACGTTTTTCCCAAGATCTTTTAAAGAAATTTAGATTTTTTTCGCGATCATTTGACAAAATTCTCCTTATTTGCGCGATTTATTGACAAAATTTCATCTTTTTTCCGGTCCAATGACGAAATTCGCGTTTTTTCTATAATTTTTTAACAACATTTGCTATTATTAGATGAAATTCGCTTTTTCCCACAATCTTTTGACGAAATTTGCATTTTTCGCGACCCTTTGATGAAATTCACCTTATTTGCGAGATTTATGGACAAAGTTTTGCGTTTTTCTCGGACCTTTGTCGAAATTCACGTTTTTCCTGCGATTCTTAGACGAAATTCGTCGTATTTGCACGATTTTATTGACACAATTTCACGTTTTTTTCGCTATCCTCTGACAAAATTCGCATGTTATTCGCGATCGTTTGACGAAATTCGCGTTTTTTTTAAATCTCTTGACAAAATTTGCGATTCTTAGATGAAATTCGCGTTTTTTCCCATGATCTCTTGACGAAATTCGCGTCTTTTGTGCGATTTATTCACAAAATTTTATGTTTTTCGCGATCCTATGACGAAATTCACTTTTTCACCGCGATTATTAAACGAAATTCTTGTTTTTGCGTGATTTTTGACGAAATTTAAGGGAGTTTTTTCCCACGATTCTTTATCGAAATTCACGTTTATTCCGCGATCTTTTGAAGAAATTCGCGTTTTTTTTTTCGAGATCTTCTGGCAAAATTAGCGATCCCTTGAAGAAATTAGTTTTTTTTTTTTTCTCGTGATCCTTAGACGAAATCAAAATGTTTTTTAGGATTCTTTGACGAAATTCGCTTTTTCCCTAGTGTGATCCTTAGTTTGAATTTGAGTTTTTTTCCCAATTCTTTGTGGAAATTAGTTTTCTTCATCGATCTTTTGACTAAATTCGCGTTTTTTTTCACGATCGTTTGACGAAATTCGTGTATTTTAGCGATCTTTTGACTAAATTGGCGTTTATTTCCCGATCGTTTGGACGAAATGCGCGTCTTTTTCGGTTACTATTTTCCGAAGTTCGTGATGTTTTTCGCTAAAATTTTGGCGATCTCGAAATACTTTGCGATTTACGGAGTTAACGAGCTAATATATATTTTTAGGAACAAAAAGAAAATTTTAGGAGATTTGGGGGAATTCTAGGGAGCAAAATAACAGTTAAGAAATTTATTTATTTGCAGTTTTTATTAATGCTACAATTACTTACTGTTTCCTCTAGGTAATTTTTTAAAGTTTCAGCACTCTGCTCTTTTTAAAATTGGCGAAATACACCCTTTAAAAACACTGAAATTCACCTTTAGTTGCAATCAGAGATTTCTTATAAAAAACTTCCCCATACCACAGTATTTGGTAAATCAGTGTGCCCAAGACCTTGCAAAAATTATAGAACTTTATTTCTTTAGGAGATACAAGATATTGTTAAATCATGTCGTTATTTAATTGTATTTTTCAATTTGTAATTCATAAAATCCTTAAAAATTAATGTCACTTTATTTATCATATTAACAAATTATATAATTTTTCCTTATAGCATTACTAAACACATTACTAATACATTTACTCATGAAGTAATGCTCTGTTTTTACTGAACTAGCACCTCTTTTTTCTATGAATATTAAATTATCATTTTAGGAATTAAAACATAAAAAATATTTTTTTTCCTAATTAGAGAGTTAATTGTTGGAAAAATAATTAATTTCAAACATTGTCAACAATTTGATATTAAGTGCAGAGATTAATAATTTTAATAACTTCAAATATCAATAGTATTTAATACAGTTCTAGATAATTATTACAAAATATCAATGTATGTAACATTATTGCATACTACTAATGAAAATGAATGGTGTTTTATAAACAGTCTAATTACACTAACTAATAATTATAATTAAAGCTTGAAACATAGATTATCTTATCGATTACAGGTGTAATTGTTTTAGAAACCTAAAAGTATTAAAAGCTAATCCGCGTTTTAATGCAGGGAAAAAAAATCATAAACATCCGATTTAAATTTTAAAAAAATCTGATTTAAATTAAAAAAATCCGATTTTTTTAATCATGATATTTTTTTACACTCTATGTATAACTCACCTTAACTTTGGGGTATGTTGCGAATATGCATAACGGTGAGGTGATACAAAAGGTTGCTACATTTTATATCAAAGTCTGCCTACAGTAAAACACATATTTAAAAACATCATTTGGTTATTCAAAAATAACTTTAAAAATTGATTGACAAAATTACATTTTTATTTATGAAATTATATAGTAACAGTAATAACAACTCTTACTGCCTATGATTTTTAGGAAACAACGATCATTAAATGTTTACGCACCGCAGCTACTCTATTCGGAGTCTAATGCGAAACTTTTTCTACAATTTGCCGATTATCTATCTGGCCGGATGTCTGTTGCCAAGGCCACTATATCTCTGATATTATTAAGAATAGTACAACTTCTCGGATTATAGAATACAAGAGAAAAACATTTTTTTAATTATTGAAATCTCCATTATATATTTACAATTAATACGTTTGACTAGTAACAACAAAAAGCACCTTTATATGAAAAATATCAATTATGTATTCAAATAAAATTTAGAAATTCAATAGCGATACTTTCATAATAGCAACATTCTAAGAGTTAATAGTCAAAGAAGTCGCCAAAGATTTTACTACCAACAGCAGTTTTTTTATTATTATTCTAATAGTTTTAGTAGTTTAAGCGAGCATTTCGATTACATGTTTATTAAATTTGTGTTTTATTTATGTACATTTTTGATGAAGTTTTTAATTTACTATAAAGGTTTTAGAATAACGTGCTGTGAAAATTTTATATATACAGTCTGTTACAAATGCAGGTAATCATACTTACTCTTAAATGACACAGTAAAAATAAAAAATAATTACAATAACATGAAATAGTTAGCCATTTTTATGTGAATAAAATTTAAAAATTCAAACCATAAGCACAAAATAGAAACACACATTGGTTCATTATTATTATTATTATATTATTTACAGGATTAGATGATAATTATAAATAACAAGCCCACTTTTATCAGTCTGTTTTCTAATAGAGTGTATAGTATAGATATTTTGAAGTTTATGAGTATAAAATCATTCAGGAAATAAATTATTAAAAGCATTCAGAATAAAAAAAAATAAATAATGAAATGCATTTTACATTTTAGCTTCATTCATTCAAGTACATGGATATGCTTTTTAATAATTAAAATCTTTCAATAAAACCGTATTTTAATTCTCACTGAGTCGCATAATTTCTATATTTGTCAACAAATTGAAACACCGGTTTACTTTGAAAACTTTTCTTTCTTAATGTTTAACAGAAAAGTTCTTACCAGCTAAGGATATCTCTTTATAAATTTTTATAACTTTTCTCACATCGAATAATACTTATTGACACTGATTTTTCCCCTTAATGCTACATATGCATGATATCCTTTAAATGGTACTTCTACATTATGTAAAAAAAATCTTATTTTTTCTAAATATATATTCTGAACAGATATTAATTTTGAAATAAAAATGTGCAACGCAAATTGTTTCAGACCATCAAAAAATTTTATTCTGTAAAAAGGCCTTTTTATTTAGTACGTTAAATACATTTAAATATTTGCTAATTATGTTATACTTCGATTATAAAAAATTTCTACGTCATTTTAACGTTTGAGAAAACATGTGATTTTAACATATAATATTTAAAAAGAAAACAAATCGGATTAAAATAAATTTATATAATTGATTTTAATCATTTGATTAAAATTGTTTATAGGCAGTTATTTATTTCAATAAATTAAATAATAAATCTACTAAACTTTATTAGGTTAATGAAATGTTTATAAGAAAATACTAAAATCTCTATAGTTAAAAGAAAAGCAAACTCTGGAATAAAATATTTTTTCATACCTTTTTTTCCCCCTTAACGTCGTTCTTTATATTCTGATGTAACCCATGTTTTAAAAAGAAAAATTTTTTGAAGTACAAAATATGTCCAACAATAAATACCATAGCAATGATGGGAATCATTTTAAACCACACCAAAGCTAGTGTAATTATCTCGGACAAATACTTTCGTCTAAAGTGATATTTTGGAATGATTATTTCTATGAATTTTTTGGGTTAAATATTTATATCTGACAGACTGCACGTTCACAACACTACCTATTGTCCAACAAAAAACTCTCTCAACCTGTTCCAAAGACTAAACGCAGTATGTTGTCTTTATTAATCTGTTTTTATCGTCTGCGGGTTTTTTCGCGCTCTTTTGTTTATCAAGGCACAGAACAGGAGCAGGTGTCTTTTCCGTTCTTATACATTTATATGACGTAATATTTTTATAAGCATGGTTCTAATTAAAATTTCTTGTTTCAAAAATTTTATGATGCATTTAACTTTTTTTCGATATGTTTCAAAATAGTTCAAGTTTTAAGTTTTGTAAAGCAACTTTTTTTTTTGTCAAATATGACAATAATTATACTAATACTGGGAGTATAACAAATTAAAAAATGCTTGAATTTTTAGAGTATTTAAAATTAATTTTAATATGCAATAATCCAAGATGTTTTGAAAATAAAAATGTCATGCTTATATTATACGTAGTAAATGTAAATATGTTCGTAAAAAAGAAATAAAATAACTGGCGAAATAATCTTCTTTGTGCGGGAGTGTGTGTGTGTGGGGGGGGGGGATCATGCAATTCTCTTTTTTTTTTCTATTTTAATTTCCTGTATAGTAAAACAGCTTGTAAAATAACAGCATTTTTCAAAATAAATTTCTAGAAATAATATATATATATATAATTATTCTTCAATTTCATTACGGCTTTGAAGGTTGGTGTATCTTTGTTTATATTTGTTGTTTGTTGTTTATTGGCATATTAAGCCTAAGTGCTTACAATTTTTTTTTTAATAAATATGTTACGATATATATCTAGATAAAAATATGAGATATTATAAATGAAAAGATAAACGGTGTAAAACTTGTATTGTTGCTCATGCGGACAGTCCACCTCAAGTAAATGATTATATTCCTTTTTGTAAATATAATAACGTAATTTATAAAATTAATTGTTTAACTTGACAGCAAAGTTATGTAGGGCAGACGGAAGGTGAATTATATGTTAGAATTAATCAGCATAGATCAGATGTATATAATGATAATAAGAAATGCCCCACATTTGAAATTTTACATTTTAGAATTCACAGTTTTAATAATATTAATATTCAAATTTTGGATCATGTTGAAGTTAAAAATAATAGATTTGATAAAAAAAATAATAATAATAGATTGGATAAAGAAAATGATTATATTTTGCAGTTCAAAACTATATATCCATTTGGATTAAATACATTGGTTAATAAAGTTAATTTATTGAAGGTTAAAAATGTATATGATTTATTTTATAATTTTAATGATAAAGTTGATATAAAAAGAGGAAAAAGGGGGTCTCGTAAATATAATAAAGTTACTAATCATATAATTCCTAATATATGGATTAAGGATATGGAATTTGTTTTTGATAAAAATTATAGTGTTAAAATGTTAAAATGGAGGTTTTTAAATTAAAGATAAATGTGCTTAAGAAAATTAAAAAATGTTTGGATGTTTTCAAATTTAAAAATTTACAGTTTAAAGATTTATTATATGATTTAATTAATTTTAAGTTAATGAATAGAGATAAAGTTAATAAAGAAGTTATTTATTTTAATATAAAATTTCAACAAAAATCTTTTGATAATTTGAATTTAAATGCAATATGCAAACAGATTTACGACCTTTTTCCTCTTAAAGAATGTATTATTTCAGTTGCATATAATTATCATAAACCATTAAGTAATAAGATTTTCAATTACAGACAAATAGCTTTTTCAAATGTTAATACAGTTTTAACTTGTTGTTGTAATAATATGGAATTTAAAGCTTTTATAGATAATTATCATGGACATATAATTACAGGTAATCTTGATATAATCAAGAATAAAAATGTAAAATATCTAATGAATTTTGGTACAAAATTTAGAATCAATAGTAAAATTAATAGCAATAAGGTACTAAAAATTTTTAAGGATAATGTCAATAATTTTATAATGAAAAATAGTTATAAATTTAGTATGCCTTTGGAGGCATTTTTTGAATGGAGGTCTCAAATTTTGGGGCATTTCAATAATTTTTTAAGAGATTATTTAAATTCTGATGAATATGAATATCAAAGTTTTAAAGATGAAGATATAAAATTTATTGAAAGTTTACAAAATAATTTTGTTATAGTCCCTGTGGACAAAGCAGCTAATAATTATGCAATAATATGAAAAAAGTTTTATATTGATAAAATAGAGAGTGAATTAGGTAATGAAAATTTTTATTCAAAAGTTAATATTGACAAAAATCCTGTCGTTAAAAAATTTTTTGCATATAAAAAGAAAGTTAAAGGTATGTTTTCTTATAATTTTGATGTTTCTAATCATCACTGTTTGCCATTTATTGTCTTAACGCCTAAATTTCATAAAGATCAGATTAAATTTAGATTTATTTGTAGTACTTCTAAAAGCATTAATAAAAATTTTAATATTGGTTTACAGAATTTATTAAAAAAGATATATGATTTTCTAAAGTAAAAATTTAAGAAGTATAGTTATTTCTGGTCAATTGATAATAGTGTTGAAATTCTGAACAAATTGCCTTTGACTCCTCTGAAAATGCAGGTATTCGATTTTGAAAATCTGTTCACCAATATACCTATTGATTCACTTTATGAAGTTTTAATGAGTATTTTTGATGTTTTTTGTATAAATGATGAATTAAATATAAATAGAGATTTATTTTCAAGCTTATGTCATTTCTGTTTTTATAATAATTATGTAACTTTTAACAATAATACCTTTAATCAGATATGTGATATAGGGATGGGAACAAACTATTCTAGTACAGCAGCAAATTTATTTTTATTTTATTATGAATTTAATATGAATTTTATACTATGAAATATAATAAGTCTTTAAAGGTCTTTAGGTATATTGATGATATTTTAATTTTGAATTTTGAATTTTCTAATGAATATGATATTATATATCCAAATTGTTTAAAATTGAATAGAGCAAACAGTGGTGATTATAATGCAGAATTTTTGGATATTTTATTCAAAATTATTGATAATAATTTGATTTTGGATTTGTACGATAAAAGAAATAGTTTTAATTTTTTTACTAGAAGCATGCCACATTGGTTTTCAAATTTGCATAAAAAAATTTACATAAATATAATCATTAATCAATTGATACTTTTCAATAAAATTTGTGGCAGAGACAATAATTTTTATAAACAGATCTTTAAGTTATTGGCTAATTTATTTTACAATAATAATTACCCCATTAAGTTTTTGAAATATTATTTAAAGACAGTTCTAAAAAGTGAATGGCAACGATGTGGACTGGCGGCATGAACATGTGATGGCAGCCTTCTGGATCTTTCTGTATGAAATGGGCATCCTAAAGTCTTGTTAATAGAACGGGTGTCTATTGATGATTTGAAACGAAAGAAAGTTGCAGACCTGGAATTTCTGGTTTTTGATAATGGCTTTGGAAGAAAAATTTATTTGTTTATAGTTGACGGGTGAGAAACATTATACAGGTATTCATGTTTTGAGAAATTTCATTTTGCGGGTTTGGGGGGGCGCATTTTTATTCTGCATTCACGCTTGTTTTCTTATATTTTTCTTTTGTTTTTAGTTTAATGATAATTTAAGCATTCCTCTAAAAGACCTTTTTATTAAAGATTTTTGGTTTTGTATGGTTAATATTATGTTTGTTAGTTTTTAATTTGAGTTGTTTTAGTTTTTTTATGGAATTTGATTAATAAAATGACAATAGTTTTTCAGTATTGAATGCGGGGTGAACATGTGTTCAGAAACCTGCAAATTTTAAAAGTGGGGGGTGGAGTTAGTTTTCTGTCTGTCCTCCCACTGATGAAGAACAGACTGTTTTTTTTTTTTTTTTTTTACCTGTCTTTCTTGTTTTTATAAATATTTTATAGTTAAAAAATTTCTGCAGATATACACCTTCCTTTTGAAGTTATGGTGTTTTAGCATTTTGAAATGATGTAATATATATATATATATATATATATATGAATAATTAATTACGCCATGCGTTTTGCATACATTTTGTATATTTTATTTGATATTCGGAAAAAGTTAAATTTATTTAAAAAGTGTGACACAAGTAGCGATTTTTTTTTTTTAATTGAACTACTTAAAATAATTAAACACTAGCCGAAACATTTATTACTGATAATATGCAAGTGTTTATATTTATTATAACAAAGCATTGCTTTATTACAAAACTCCGTCCCTCCCCATGCCCACACACAAACAAATCTTTGCTTTCTCCACCTGTATATTATTTTCTGCCATTTCCGCTGATAAGAATAATTTATAAATAACAAACTAACTTCCCGGATTATAGAATACAGGGGGAAAGCATTTTCTTATTTTTAAAATCTCTAATATATATTTACAGTTAATACATTTTTCTAGATTGACCTCGAATAACATCAAAAAACATTTTTATATGAAAAATATCAATTATGTATTCAAATAAAGTTTTAAAATTCAATATTGATACTTTCATAATAGCAACATTCCAAGAGTTAATAGTAAAAAAAATCGCCAAATATTTTACTACTTACAGCAGGTTTTTTTAATTAAAATAGTTTTAGTAGTCTTAGCGAGCAGTTCGATTACAGGTCTATTAAATTTGTGTTTTATTTATGTACATTTTTTGATGAAGTTTTTAATTTCGTTGTGAAATATTAGCCGGAAACAGACACTGAATTATTTTTATTGTATTTATATTGTATATTGAAGTGGAAACGTTTTAATCTTAACATATGTTTAGTCACACTGTGAGTTTACAATATGGTGAAGGGGGGGGGGGGGTTACACATAATGAGACGTACGTTACATGTAGTGACATAACAGGGACGTCACAAAAATTTTTTTTATTGCCAGAAAAATATTTTTTACAGTAAATAACATGTTTGGAAGAATTTTTGTAATTTTTTAAAGTTTTCTAAGAAGTTCACATATCAGTCACAGTGTGACATCGCTGAGTGGTGGCATTTTGGTCACAGTTGCAACGTGACCACAATGACGTCACTGTGACCATGCATGCTATGAGGGATCCAAGACGAAAGTCGGTTTCTCGCCAGACATTTTGAATGCATAGCGCATATCTCCTTGCGTATCTTTGCGTTAGTCTTTTTTGAATTTGATTAATAGAATTTCGATTAAAATTGAGGGAACTGCAAGCGCACATAGCGAATGCATTGACATCAGTGTCAAATTTAAATTTTTAGTATTCGACCGCTCTTTATACAGTATAAAATATGTATGTAATGTTACTTCATAAAATTAGTAACAGCGTTGCTGCTTCCATTCTATTGAGTAATTTAACCGATATAACTTGTGTTACACTACACTAATTTGCAATACTACACGAGTTATATAAGTTTAAATTGCACCATTATAAGTTATTTACTCTATAAAATTGGAAGCAGCACGTTGCCACAAATTTTATGGAGTAACGTTACATAAGTTTTCTACAGTTTAGTAAATATATACTTTATTATAGGTCTGGTGATATGTTAAAACATGCTGCAAGACACTTCCAATAAGATAACATATTTAGTAATGCATTCAATTTTCTAATTGAAGTAAATAGATTAAAAATAAATCTTGTTAGTATTAATAAAATTTATTTGTTTACACGAAATAAAATAATACACTAAAGACATTAAAATGTATATGCTATTGAATATTTATTTCTCGGATTATTATTCAATATTATTATTTTTAATGAATGATTTACAGATTGCTTTTTTTTTCAATGGCATTGTGTTGATCTTCTCTAATAAATAATACGTCAGCACAAAAGTGAACATTCAAAAAATAAAAACAAAGCAAAACAAATTGTCGATAGGAAATGGATAAATAGATAATGTTCTCTTAATTCCTGAACTTTTCTACGAATTAAATATTCAGAAAAAAGATAATTGAGGACGTGAGTTTCAAAACTCGCCTTACCCCAAATAAAAAAAAAAAAAAAAAAAAAAAAAACTAGTCGAATGTACCAATCCCAAAACTTTCTTCTATCTCATACATGTTAATACTTCAAAATTCGCTATCACACGGCCAAAATTACATGGCAATCTATGCATCTCATGAGGATTCTAAAGATATGAAATTCCGTGCATTAGTTCTTGAGATATGACTATCGCTGAAATCGTCTAAATACAGCAAAATGCTGCCTACTAGCGCCATCTATTGGGTGATTTATACCAAATCCTAATCAGCAACACTTTATGTCAACGTCTGACTGAATCTGAAGTTTGGAGAAAATCCGTGCATTAGTGTTTGAGATAGAGCTATAGCGAAAATCGTAAAAATTCCTGCATAGCAGCGCCACCTATTGGGTGATTAACACCAAAACCTAATTAACAACAACTTGTGTCAACATACAAGTAAATCGGAAGTTAGATGAAAATTCGTCCATTAGTTCTATAGATAGAGCTATTGAGGCAATCGTGAAAAAGGCAGCACAGAAGCGCCACCTGTTGGGCGATTTACACCAACACATAATCAGTAGCAAGTCATATCAAGGACTAAATGAATCTGAAGTTTGATGAAAATCCGTGCGTTAGTTCTTAAGATAGAGCTATTGCGGAAATCGTGTAAATCCTTCAAAATTCATCATAACAGCGCCACCTGTTGGGCGATTTACAACAAAACGTAATCAGCATCAATTCATATCAAGGACTAACTAAATCTGAAGTTTGATCAAAATCCGTGCATTCGTTCATGAGATAGAGCTATTGCAAAAATCGTAAAAAATGCAGCATAGAAGCGCCACCTGTTGAGCGATTTACACCAAAAACTAATCAACATCAATTTGTATTAGGGACTCACTGAATATAAATTTTTATTAAATTCCGTGCATTAGTTCTTGAGATAGAGCGCCCACAAAATCTGTGTCACATACACACAGACAGCTAGACAGACTCACAGAGTCACAAACAGACATTTTGTAAAAAAAAAAAAAAAAAAAAAAAAAACATGTTTTTTGGAATCTCTGACCCCTAAAACGTCTAAATCCGTCGAAAACCGGAATTCGAAAATTTTCATGAATCCAATACTTTCTTCTTGTAAAGATAGAAGAAAGTAAAAATGCGTTTACTGTATCAATCTGTTCCGTTGCACGGTGCGTAATTTTCCTATTCTAGCTGGCCAAAATTATTTTTAGTGTCAATATAATCGCATCGTCATGAAATTGAAAAATGTTATTGATATTCACTATTGAATGTTAGGTGTTAGGTGTAGCGTGTAGCAGTCATAATTTCATTACAGGGACATTCAAAAGAATTTCATTACATTACGGCCTATGGGTAAAAATCGTTTTGGGTGGTTTTTAATCATGTTTCATAATTTCAAACATTTTGAAATTTATATACATACCTGTGAAGTGCACTAGAAGATGATTGTTATAGGTTATGGTATGGATAGCATTTATCGATCATTTACATGGACAATAAAAATAATTATGTTACATTACGGTCTATGGAGAAAAATTGTTTGTTGTTTATTTTGTTCATGCTATACTATTACAAAAGTATTTAGATTTATATCTATCGTGGAGGTGCTCTATAAGATACTTTCTATTGAATATGAAGTGCATAGCATTCATCTTTCATATACAGGGGCACGCAAATATATCAGTTATATTTCTCTCTCTATGAACAATAATTGATGGAAGTGCGTTTTCAGTTGTGGAACACTTTTTTAAATTATAAAAATTGCATACTATTTAGTGTGTATAAATTCTATAAATAATATACAGGGCTGAACAAAACATCTGATGTATATTCCCGTTTATTGGCGGAAATTGCTGACGAGGAATTTTCAACTGTGCTATGTGTTCCCTAACTGTTCTAAATTTTAGCATATTGTGAATTATATGATAAATCTATAGTTCATATACAGGTATATATTACATTTTCAATTATTATTTCGACTTTGGTTGAAACTGCGTTTTCAAACGTGATATATGTTTTACAAATTATTGCTTATACATAGTGTTTCACGTTATTAAGCAATGAATTTTTATTACAGTAGTCCGAATGCATTAAAAAATGTTTCATAAACTGAATGACGCATGCTTTTACGTTCTTCTTGATAATTTTAATGATACTTTCTTAACGGTATGGGAGCTAATGTGATAAAAGTAGTTTTGTATTATTATGACAAATCCTAAAATTTCTTTTCTAAAATTTATGATACGGGGAAAACATTCGACACTTTTAATGAGAATTGCTGTGTTGTACATTCTTTTGTATATTAATATTTATAACCGCACAGAGGAACCTGACATAAAGAATGGGAATTATAAAGTATCAAGAGAAAATGTCTGTATTTTGTTTTGCATTGTATCAAATCTGAATTTGGATAATTTGTCTGGATCAATTTTCTAACCACTCGAAATTTGCAGCCATGTAATATATTTTTCATCATTTTCTCCTAAGATATCTAGATACAACTGACAACTTTTGTCCAAATTTGGTCATAAGTTTAATCATTTTGTGCTTATAAAGCTTCATGTACTCTTCATTATAATTTTCCTCTTTAACCCTTTAAGACCCAACCCGCACGATCGTGCGGTTTAGACATTCATGTAAATTTTTGCTTCTGAAATAGTCGTATGTGATAAAAAACCGAATCGGATGATTGTTCTGGTTTGCAAAAAGAATAAAGCATCATTTTCTGATGATGGTTGTAGTACGTATTTTACTTTTAGCCGGCATGACTAGCTTTGTTTACAAGTACAACGGATACAGCTCATCATTTTATCTGTCGTAAAAAAGGTAATTATCAGTAGATTTCTAATTGCTTAGATAAATATTTTTCTTTAATGTCTAAATAAGTATAATATAATAAAACACATTAATTATACACTATTTATGTTGCTCGTAGGACTCAATATTTCGTTACCCGCACGATCGTGCGACTTGGGCATTACGTTATTCAGTGCTACAGCAAAGGTATGAGGTTTCTCAATGTTCATCTTGATTTCTGTTTCAATAATGTTGCTGGCAGCCAGAATAAAAATGACGTATGCTATTATATAATTATAATGCCATATTATTTTCTTGGGTGTTGTCATGGATGAATTAATTTTTTCTTTTTTGTTTTTCAATTAATTTTTACTTTTTTTTTCTTTTCAATTAATAAAATTTTCTAATACATTCTATTATTTTTTATGGAATACTTTGTTAACTTTTAACAAAGCAAAATAAAATACTTTTTCAGATGTCTAAACCGAAAAGAATTCTCACACATGAAGAAATATTGCAATTGATGAATAAATCAGACTCTGAATTTAGTGATCTCTTGGATGATGACGAGGTTGCGGACAAAACATTTGAAACAGATTTATAAGAATGATATTCAAGTTCAGATGAGCTCGATGAAGAAAAATTTACAAATATTTCTAAAGAAATGAGATTTTTGGATCATTCTTCCTCATCAAAGTCTTTTGAACTCATTCTCCAAAGTTCTACATCCAAACCAAATAGAATGAAAAAATAAAAATAAAAAACAATACAAGTAGCATGTTAAGAAGTTAATTTCTGTACCTCATCCTAGATTTCACGCAATCGCAGGTATGCCTTTCATTTCTTAAATTTTAATTTTAAAAAGTTATAGACTTATAGAAAAAATAAAACCGATATTATAAAAAAGCTTTAAAAATATGGCAAACATTTTTAAATTAATTAAAATATGATTTTTTTGAAATCGATAAGTACACCTGGAATATTAACTTTTTTTCTTCTTTTTTAGGCTTTTAGAGCCAGCAAGGATTTCCATTGCAGTATTTCAGCCAACACTTCCCAAATCATCTTATAAGTAGTGCTTTCACAGGAAAAGCTCAACCTGTACGATCGTGCGGGTGTGGCTTTCTTAGAAAAAGCCCAATCCGCACGTTCGTACGGGTACTCTCCACGCTCCAGTGGGTGACGAAAAATTTTTTAGTTTTTTTTAAGTGTCATTAAGGTCAGTATAGAGTTAATAACCAGAAGAATGTAATATATAAATATGAAAATGTTCCGGGTCTTAAAGTGATAAACAAAACATTTTCAACCAAAATCACATTCTGGTTATATTTTAAATCTTGTTGTCGTTGCATAATATTGCAAAAGTTTATTTATGTGATTAAGTTAAATTTTGCTGTCTTTGATAAAAAGAAAATGGTACTTGAAATAAAATTTAAAAATATATATATATATTTAGATTTAAGAAACTATAAACAATTCTAAAAACTAGGCGTGCACCTAAGGGCAGACAAATTAAATTGGAACGAAAATGTAATCATCTAAAGTATTCAATCATATCGAAAAGTGAGTTAAATCATGCTTTATCATATAAAGTTTTCTATATTAAAACTGAAAAATTATTAAAAAAATACAGAGTATTTTGCGACATTAAACATGAAATACAGCTGATATGTGCAAAATTTATGGACATAAATCCGATAAATTAAAGTCCATATTTTGTTTGGAAGCGTCCATAACCGAGAAGTATATTTTATTCCGCTTCATGTAACAGATTAAAGAACTATAATCAAATTGATTGATGCATTCCTAACTAAGAAGCACCAAATTTGCACTAATCTATGGACCATACAATTATATTTATAACAAAACCAATAGCATGGTACAACGTCCTAACTATTGTGCTATAAGAGGCAAAAAATAAATTATTCTAGGATAAACTTTCAAAAATCGATTTTGGCCAGCTAGAATCGGCAAATCACCGACCATGCATTGGTGAACCTGCATCGAAAAAACACTACAATCTGTGGATAATTAGATTTTCGTGTATTTCTTGCATTGTAAAATCTTGCTTTGCAATAAAAACCAATGGATGCAGAAAACAGACGGTTTCACGCGATTCCCCATAATTTGATTTTTTGGATAATACGAGTCTTCAAAATCACGTCCTCAATTATACTCTATATTTTTACCTTTTTACTGTATAAAATAAGATAATTTAAAATTAATATTCTGTGTTAATTTCTCTGGTGATTTTTAAGAATTTTTAAGATTTTTATATTCACAAAGAAGATTTATGTTTTGTAACAAAGGCCAAAGCTATATACTATGCATAAAATGTAATACTATATTCAGAATTTTAACAATATTATTTTATCAATTGTATTGAGAATATTAACTTAAAATAGTGTATTAGGACATTTTCGAAGTATTCGTAACGTTCAGTTGTTCTTTTTCCACAAAATCTCCCAACATGTTTATCACAGGGTCTGGTAATATGTTAAAGCATGTTACGAAATATTCAGTTAGATACATTATTTAATTAAATGCATTACATTATTATGAAATATAAATTTAAGAATTTTTCAAATAAAATGTTTTCTAAAAGGAAGAAAAATATATGGCTAAAATAACACATAGTAGACTCTTAATCCACAAACGCTGCACACTGCTAGCTAGATTTATATAAAAGGCTGTGCATATATAACGTTATAACATCGGTGGGCGGGGAGTCTAGCACATAATATCGTAAGATATCCCTAGGGGGAGGGGGATTTGTCTTTTGATATCGCTCTCATGTTTGATAAAACCAAAATTTTCTCTGTTTATTTGTAGCCTATTCCTTACATCAAAATTGTCTGTTATTTTTTTTTTATTCTGTTGTCTATTTTTATGAAAATACTAAGTTATTATTAAAATCATTAAAGGCCATATTCCATATGACGTGTGGCACAGATTTTCTACATATTACTGCTTTTTTAACAATGCTACAGTATTCCTCAAATTAAAACAACTATGCTAATATGGAAATCTATGGCTTTTTGTTATTTTTAATGTATAGTTTATATTTTAACAATTTATAAGTTAATAGGTATAGGTATTTATGTGTCACGTGCAGGACATTTTGACCGTTTTTCATGGAAAATGATTATCCCAACAAAAAGTTTTCGGTAAAAAAAAAAAAAAAAAAAAAACGCCAAGTTTTGTAATGTTTCGGCCAGAAAAAGTAGTGATATCTGAAGTTCGCACAAGTTAAAAGCCAAACATCCCAAATCTTTCATTGAAAATGGCTTCCTGCGACTTGGCCGTTAATGCCTTCTACAGCATTTCAAAATTAATGATTGAGAAATTACACATTTATGAATTATTTAAATATTAAAAGTAATATGAGAATGCAAAGAGGCAAATTCATATAAAGACATTATAAGTAAATGATTTCTGATAACTACCATTCATTTTCAACAGACATTAGTTTTGATTACAGATCATTTAGTCCACTTGGGGTTTAATTGCCATTTTGTACGGTCTAAAGCTAAAGTCATTAACGTAAAACCCAAGAAATAAAACAAAATTTACTTACTTCAAATCTTACAATATGTTACATTATATTTTATTGTATAATGTTGAAATCTTGTGTATTGACGAAAGAGATTTATTTCGTTTGAACATTTAATACAGTTTGTTTGCATACATTAAGAGGTATTTGATTTATAAACTGATAAAAACTGATACTAATTATGTTTTAGCAATTAGGGCTCCTGAATACGAGTATTTTGTTATTTTTAATTTCTAAGCATTTAAATAGACTGAAGTTGTTTAAATGCTTTTTTCAAATGTGTATTTTATTTCTGTACTCTGTGCCACAAAATGCCTAAAATAATCAAAAAATGTAGTTGGCATGTAGCTCATTGGTACATATTTTAAAATTTGAAAAACTTTCTCGAAGGCATTAACGGCCAAGTTGCAGGAAACCATTTTCAATGAAAGATTTCGGATGTTTGGCTTTTAACTTGTGCAAACTTCAGATATCACTACTTTTTCTGGCCGAAACATTAAGGAGAACTTGGCGCTTTTTTTTTTTTTTCCCGAAAAGTTTTTGTTGGGATATCACTAGTTTTTGTATGTTTTTTTCAAATTTGTTATTCTAAACTATATTAATATGAAAAAACTTAAATTTCTTTACTTTTATGCTAGCCGAGAGCAAATCTCCTCATTAGCCTTTTGTTTTTTCGCCAATAGCAGTTTTCATTTTTCACATGTGTAAATTAGAAACAATGCTTTGATTTTCAAATAAAATATTTTGGTTTACGTTATTATTTCTTATTTATTTATTTATTTATTTTTATGTTAAATATTGCATTAAATAAAATGAGGGAAATGCATCTATTTTAAATGAGATGACTGAAAAGTATATATCTTTAAATGAAATGAATGCAATATGAACAATGGAGTTGGGAACATTATTTGGCGATTTGCCACTTACGCCCGGCTAACATAAAAATAACTACATTTATATTATTGAGCTATACAAATTTATACTTTATTTCTTTTTATATTAAAGTACTAGCCGCCTCTAGCAAGCAGTATTGACCGTATTAATTCCATGTTAAACATTGCATCATGTGTCTGTTATTCATAATTTAATTTACTTGCCCATTCTTTTGCCAAGTCGGAAGCTTTTGATAGAGAAATCAAGAACTCTTTACAATCATGGAAGCACATCATATATATTGTGTTGTTAGGTATTTCATCTTTCGTGACAAATATCGCTTAACTGACTTATGCATGTTTCCTTAGCAGTTACGATTTGTTCTCTAATGCGGAAATTTTTAATCCTATTAAGTAATCTTTTCTAATTGGGGTCACTGCCAATTGTTGTATTTTAACTGATACGACGGGGTACAAGTGAAATGGTTCTTATGAAATCCTTTGATAATATCTGCATTTGTATTAAACCATATTGATGCTAATATCTTTTTTTTCACGTTAACCTTTTCAATAGACTCGATTACGGAAGAATAGAAGGTCTACCGGCTCACTGCCATGATCCATTTGAAAATCTATCATTCTTCTCATCTGATCGTGTTGAGCAATTAGTCAATGTGCCATGGTTTTAAGATTTTAGCTAATTTTATTTGAAACCTGAAAACTAAAATGCGAGGAACCGGATTATAGAAGATTCATTCTAACGTACATATCGATTAATATGTTACATATTATAGAATTATAATAATCATAAGGACAACTGGCAGTTTCAATGCTTTAATAGTTTCCGTAAATTTTCTTTACATAATACAGAAGTTTTAGCGGTGTAAAGATTAACAATATAGTCATAGTAAGTATAATAACAGTACAATATAATAACAATAGCAGAGGCTTTGGGCAGTGACGAAACTATTAGCACTTTGGAAATATTAGTACGTTATATCATATAACTATTCAGATGATATGCGGAAAAATAAAAATAGATGGCTCGCATTAATAATTAACTCGTTTAAAAATAGCCACTAGCGTCAAATATTCGCCAAGTTTGGCGACATTTAGCAAAGTTTCGCAAAATTTGGTAATATATCATGTCAATTCTCAAATTTGGCGACAAAAAATGTTTTGTTTATTTTGACGTCATAATGATGCATATGTATTATGTATTATACACATACCTATAATATGTATGATGCAAATGTATTACGTATTATATGCATATGTATAATATGTATAATGCATATGCATAAGTTCATTAACATCATTAAAACGCACTTAAAGGAATAGTGTTCCATAAATAATAGGGATAATTGCCAGACTGACCAGAATGCTATTGAGATTAGAATTCCGACATTTATAATACCGGGAGGCGTCTGTACACGCCATAACCTCATCGAGTTTACAGCTGAAATTTTAGGATTAGTAAAAACTAGATTAGCATATTTAAATGCAACAGGTCTGTTAAGTCATATCTTGGTAGAAACCACTTGAAGACCTAATTTTAGTGGTTAACTGATAGGTTTACTATTGTATTTTCCTGCATCCAAAAGTTTGGAAACATGGAGGAATGGGTGCCGGAAAATACAATGGAAAATCCACCAATTAACCCGTAAAATCGTGTCTGTATGTGATTTCCACAAAGATATGACTTGGCAGACCAGTTACATTTAAATACGCTAATCAACATTTAACTAATCCTAAAATTTCAGCTGTCAACTCGATGAGGTGGTGATCTGTGCAGACATCTCCCGGTCTTTAATAAAATTTCTTTTAAGGAAGTAAAAGATAGAAAGATGGACAGATACATTGAAAGATTTGCCTTATTAAGATTTTTATAAAAGCATATGAAAATTCATTCAGCTTGAAATCATGTAACACCTTTATAACTCAGGCTAATTTTCTGTAATCGGGTTTTGGCGACTAACATATCTTATCTATAACTATAATCTTTCTTTTAAAGATTTAAAATTAACAATAAATTAACAGTAAGTAGGCTAATAATACAATATAATAACATTAGCAGCGGAATTCGGACGCCGCATCTGTCGCACATCGTTAAAGACAGTTTATTAGTTACACATTTCATTTAATTAAAAGGAGATTTTTAAACACTCATATGGAATTAGGATATTTTTCCACTATAGAGAGCTTGGCATTTTTTTTAAATCTTGGCGCAATTCGGACTTCAGAAACTGAGATATGTTGCCAAATGATATAAACAACTATGAAAACAAACCTGATGAACTTTTATGTTGTCCATATATGTATGTATATATATATACATTTTATTTATACATGTATAAAATATAGTTTTTTATGTACAAATTATTTCTGTCTGTATATAAAAATAAATAAACGGGTTCCTTACATCAAATAAATTGTATACATATGGAAAAAATTGCTTGTGTATATGAAACAGTAAATAGGTTGCCAGAAAATGCGTTATTACTAAATTTCTTTTCTCGTCAAGGCAATTTTTTCTATTTCGCCAAGGCTACTATATCGGAAAAGTACCGAACTGAGATTATATTTTGTTAAATGTGCTATTGTTTTAATATTGTGAATATATCATAACCTATACTGATTAAAATTTTTAGGTATATTCATTTTTTCTATTTAACAAACACCTTTGGAAAAGCATATATATAAAATGTTATTCTGATTGAAATCACGTGACCCCCTTCAAAACTCTGTAATCGAGTTTTGGCGACTAACATTGGCACAAGGAACTGTTTACGGCCAAATGAACACCCCCTGTTTGAAGGATTTAGAGGCGGAAATTCTGTGTTTTCAGATTTTTCTGGTTAATTGTGCTACAAACCCGACTTACTTGTGAAATTTCATGATGCTACGACTTTTAGAAGTACCTTAGTTATTTGATGATGCGAAGTGAGTCAGTGACAAAAAAGCGCTTTTTCGGAATTTAATATTTCGAAAACTACTAAATATAGAAACATGAAATCGTGGAATCTTAGTTCAGTTTGACCATACGAGCATGTATATAAAAGAAAAAAATTCTACATCTCTCCCTAAAACGACGTTATGATGGGGTGAAAAGTATGCCGAAATGGTTCAAGAAAAGGTAGCTTACGGCTTGTGCGAACTTGGCGGACGCACTGCCGTGCTCCCAGATAAAATTATTTAATTCCAAAATATGGAATACCCGAAAATTTGGCATTACTAGTCTTCTGTTATATATGCGTGCATAATATAATCCGCTGTTCTATAAACCAGGTGCGAAGTACATTTGAAATGATGTTAGCTGCAAATCACTAAAAATCAACGTTTAAACACACAATAAAATACATTAGGTAATGTGAATAAAACCAGACGTATACGTTTCGTGAGTTCCAGGAATCTCATCATCAGTGTATAAAATCTATGTAAAAACAATATCCCCCCCCCATTACATGCATGGAGAAAACCCAAATGAAAATACTTAACTGATGATGTGAGTCCTGGAACTCACGAAACTTACACGTCTGGTTTTATTCACAATACCTAATGTATTTTATTGTGTGTTTAAAGGTTGATTTTTAGTGATTGATACTAGCTGCGTTTACAAAAAAAGATAAGAGAAAGAATGTTGTGCACCTAATTCTGTTAATAAAAATTTCTCCTGCCACTCCTCCTTTCCTGTGTGGGAGCAAGTGCAAGAATACATTATTACTGTTGACGTTGAATGCAATATGTAACAAATATCTATTATTAAATACTTTTAAATAGTAACTATTTCTTTAAAATGTTATTTTATTTAAAATTATTTCATATATAGTAATGATATTTTATTGACTTACATACTTCATTTTAATCAATAAAGTATGCACATAATAAATGTATAATATATTTGTTCTTTCGCTGAAACAAAAGAAAAAATATTGCAAAAAGAATTTTAAGACATTCACAACGGTATCATTAGGGAGGGAAGGGGAGGGGTAGGTGTGATAACCCATGATATCATAAGTGAGAGTGCTCCAAAATTACCAAAAAGTTGATAACGTTATATATGTACATGTACAGCCCCAAATTAAATATAACAATAATCATTAGAAACGTTATTTAAAAAAATATATATTATTTTTCTAAATACTGGTATTAAGTATGGGAGGGTAGTACACGGTGAGGCGAAAATTATTATTACTTAACAAATGGCGACGATTTTTATTCTTTTGCATTTTTTTTTTTTTTTTTTTGCTACATCTTTAAGCTACTCAAATGCGCTACACATTAATATATAAATTGTTTTAAAAAAGTTATTTATAAAAGCACAGAAACAGCATAAGGGAGTATCGAAAATTGTCTCACTGTGTACCACAAGTAGTGCACACTGAGACAATGTATATATTTTCACAAATCATACATTTTTACACTCTATCAATAATTTTCTGCAGTTTATGATTTCTAATTAATATTTCTAAATTTTCAAAGCATTAAAAATATAAGCCTCGGGTGGACAATGGCAGACCTTGGGCTACCCTTCATGCAAATTTTCATCCTCTTACGTTTAGTAAATTTCCCTAGCCATCGCACGCCCACACACACACAGAGAAAGAGAGAGAGAGGAAAATTTTTTTTTTCAATAAATAACTTTTTTAATATCAGAACCACATAGAAGGTAAACAATAAGACACGTCTCACTGTGTACCACAACTGTGTGTCTCACTGTATACTTTCGTTACGCTGTATCAAAATGGATGCCACATCTGTTACATCAATTTCATCGCTTTAAAAAGTTTATGTCGTTTTGCGGAAATAGTCTATTATTAGATATAGATAGGTCTGGTTAGGTAAATATATGTTATATTGAAGGAAATAAACTCTAAAATAGACGTTAGTGTAACTTTAACCATTATAAAATAAGGATTTATTTACTATTTTGTCGGACGAGTAACTGAAGTGCCGAAACTACATCCACGTGTTGCATAAGATGAGGATGATATGTGTGTGTGCTAGCTTGAAGAAAAAGTTACAACTATATGTCAAAGTGGCTGCTGTCTCACTGTGTACCATGTCTCACTGTGTACTCCCCTACCCTATTCTTTTAAATTTAAATTATTTTTAAAGAAAGTTTGAATGCCTATAAACAGCAACGGAATGTGTAAATAAGAAGAAACAAACAATGTTATTTTCATCCATATTGCATAACATGTTTTACTAGTTTGACTCGGGGATAAATGGACTGAGTTTATTTAATGTTGTATGTTGTATCATTTTAAAAGAATATTTTTTTTTTTTTTTCAAAAGATGAGAAAATTTCTAAACTTCTAATCTTACAATGTATGTATTTATGAGAGCATAATACTTTATAAATAAATACATTGTAGTAAAACGTATTTAATGTAATGCTTTTGAAGACATAAAAATAATATAATACAACTTTTATATGAATTTATTTCATTGGATAATAATTACTGCGATTTTCGACTTACAGACATTCAACGTTTTAAAAGGCTTTGAGCTCATCTTTTTTTAATAATTTGAAACATGTGGCAGAACAAAAGTGAAAATTGAATCCATAAATGCAAAGTCGAAAACACTTTCTCCAATAAACCAATAAAGAGATTATTTTCTGTTATTTCCAGGTTCTTTGTGTAAGTAAAATTTTCAATATTCATCTTTCAGAAGAATACTTATTGTACCACTTTTGTTACGTTTCTTCTTTTACAAATAGTAGCAGGATTTAAGAATATGATCAATACTTTTCTGTTTATTTCGTTCTTAGGATTATTCTTGTTTAATTAATAAAGTGCGAAATAAAGCAAAGTTTTATACAAATTGTTTATTTCAAGTGAATTGTGAATGCTATGTGTTGACCATATTATTCTAGGTTACGTGATACATTTGTTTGTTGTTATTTTACGTATTAGTATTTCCACGTAATTAAAAAAATTTGGATTAAGTTTTTGTTGTATAAAATGTGTTTTTTAACTTGTTGAAAATATAACGCTGACAAAATTTATCCTCTTCAGACACCAGGGTTTATTATTATATTTTTTTTTAACTTCAGTTATGAATTTATACTAACAAATCGATAACTAAGAAAGATTGAAAATTGAAAAAAATTAAAATGTATTTTTGTTACATAAAATTCGATGATACATGGGGACCCAATAAGTATATATTTTGACAGTTTGTTAGGATTTTTTATTTTACTTTTTTTTGCGTTGCATTGAAAAAACAATGTAAAACGTGAAATGATTATACATTTAATAATTTTTATTTCTAATGGACTCTACAAATGGTATCTTAACGCACTGAAAAACCGTTTACGTTTTCGTTTTTGAATATTTCTTGCATTTTTGCTGCAAGCCATTTTGATATAACACGTATCTCGTTAAAAAAGCACTATAAGAAACAAATTGCTATTTTGTTTAGTTCTGCTATCTGTAAGGTTCCATACACACCAATTTCCTTTTTTTTTTAACATTATTTATATACGTGAAAAAAAAAATTGTAAAGATGTGTATCCTATAGGATACATCGGGTCTGAGGAGGTTATACAGCCGGCACTCCAATTAAATATTCAACAATACTCCATTTATTTATTTATTTATGTATTAGAATTTAGTTGAATAAGTATCTTGAAGAAATATTTATTATCTACAAAACTATACCTATTATTCCGTTTGTTAAAGATACTTCGTATTATTTTCACGACCAAAACTAAATTCAGTCATATAAACTTGAAAAAGTACAGACTGTAAGTTGCTGGAACATCTCTACTACGGAAGAGATTTTTTTTTCTGTTATTTGAAAATATTTCCGTGTTTCGTCAAGAGAATTTCATAAAATTATGAGCTTCCGTTGCTGATTTTTTCGTGAATTGAAAGGGAAAGCACATAAATAAAAAATCCGTTTCTGATACAAAAAAGGAACAGGCAGTACAGATGCCGGAACACTTATGAGATTTTATGAAAATGTAGCTTAAGACTGGGGGGGGGGGGTGTTTAGGAAACGTTAAATTATTGAATTTTATGTAATTAAGAAAAAAATAGACAAATCAATGCGAAAAAAAAGCAACGAAAGAAGATCCTTCAATTCGCAGAATTTTTGACGATGTAAAATACGCTACTTGATGGCAATTTTTCTTAACGGATTTATTTGTATCATGTGTTACACAGAACCACCTTCAGGAATTTTTGCAGCTATCCATTTCTGATTGCTAAAATACAGGTTCTGGAAACATTTCTGCAACCCTCTGAACGAGAAGGCATTAGCCTCTGCTGTAAAATTAGATGCAAAATTGAAATCGCGTCCTTTCGAAACGTTATCACAGAACACATTGCTCATTTACTGTATACCTGCTTCAATATATGTCATCTTTTTATACTAATTTCTCCTGCATGTGGTAGAATTCAGTATTTTCACATTGCTCTTCATATGCAATTCTTGCTTTGGACGAACGCGAAGGACTATAGTGTACTGACACGCTAGAAGAGCCGTGCAATGTAGCCGTATTTTTTTGTCAGGACATACCACGCAAAATGTTCCTTAACGCAACGGTGAATTTGTTCCCTTCACCTGCATTCCGAGTTAGAAGTATCTACACAGTCTCTGAAATTTTGATATAATGTTTAATTGTGCTTTTGAATATATATTTTACGAATTACTGGGTGCATGTATATGGAAAAATGGAAAATTATATATGATGGTTATATCAAAGATGAGTGTATGTAAGTAGGTAAGTAAACATACATGGACGTACAATGTATTTTATCAAGTATGAAGAAAAAAAGAACATTATGATATGGCGGCAATTATAACAATTTAAATTATTTTAAATTATGTCTACTCATAGATAATAACTGCCATTATGTATTTTAGGTAGATTTCGCATGAAATACTACCTATTACATTCTCCCCTATGTTGGAATTTCTGAAAATTTTTTGCAGATCTACACCGATCATGACACCTAGAACCCAAAACCAGCCTCAGTAAAAAATCTTTATATATCTATCTATCTATCTATCTATCTATCTATCTATCTATCTATGTATATATATATATATATATATATATATATATATATGTAACTTTCTTCTGGACACAATAACTTCCACAATTCTGCACAAATCTCTTCCAGATTGATGCATAAAATCAAGGGGCATAAAATCTCGGTCAAGTTCGTTAATGGAAAAAATCGGACCAAGGGGATGGAAATAGGGAGGCGTTTTGTAAAAACCGATAAAAAACATAACTTCTTAATTTTTGTACATATCAAATCAGTTTAAAGTTTTTATTACTTCTAAAAATACGACCAAAAATTTATGTATTCCAGATTTTTGATAAAAATAAAAATGGGCTCATGGGGCGCAAAAATAGAGTTTTTGGGAGAAAAAAAATCATAACTTTGTCAATTCTTCAGACATCAAAAATCCAATTAATTTTATTATAAATTCTTTTAATATTATCTACAACTTTTATATTCACAAGGTTTTGACAGGATCAATTCGTAACGAAAAAAATAAATAAAAAATAAAATAAAATAAAATAAAAACGAAAACAAAAAGGGGGTTGAAGAAAAAGAAATCATAACTCCGTTAATTCACAAGATATAAAATCCCCATGAATTTATTATATATCTTCTTAATATTGTCTACAACATTTATATAGACAAGGTTTTAATAGGACCAATTCTTACAGCAAAAAATAAATAAATATATAAATAAAATAAATAAAAATAAATAGCGGTTGAAGAAAAAAAATCATCTTCTTATGTGTATATTCAAATCCAAACTGCTTATTTTCTTACTCATTTTTAAATTCATTTTTGCTCTCAGACGAATCCAATTGGTAGATTCTCTTCTTCAAACTATATAATGTGCTGTAAAGATTTTTTGATGGAGGCAGAATATATTTCAAAAAATGATGTCAAAATGGGCATTTTGAACAGAATTTCCCGAAGCGATTGTGTTGGAAACGAAAAATATTGTCCTACTGAGAAAATAATTGTTTATAAATCAAGTTCCAATTAATTGAACGAAAAATAAAAACACAGGTCGCTTACAAATCTCTTTAAAAATCACGTCAGCAAGTTTTACATTTTTTTCTATTAAAAAAGAATCTGAAAATGTACCAGGAAATTTCAAATTGTTGAGCATGGAAAAGTATATATTTTTTTAATACCGAATTAACATGATTCTGATAAAACCAGCTATTATATAAAAATAAAAATAAAAAAAACTCTTCAAAAGCGACCAGATAAAATTGTAAAGTGGATTTATCTCTAATCATGTTTTAGTTTTTGTTGGTGAAATTTGTATACTTCACTTCGAAATCTACTTCCGCCTGTAGGTCGGGCCGGCAGGGATTTTTTTTTGTTTACTTGATTGAGTCATATACTTCTAATTAATATAATCTCAATTGCTATTTCTTTAAAAAAATTTAAAAAAATTTTGTGTATTACCAAATATTTTTAAATTAATATCCTCGATCGGAAATCTTGTTTAAGTTTCATCAATAGATACACTTGGTAAAAGATACACTTCTGTAAACTTCTGTAAGATCACCCTCTAAAACTATGGCATTTAAATTGCCCTGAGTTTGTCTTGTTTTGGAATACATATAGCATGTATTTTTTCTATGATTACTAATCACGCGTTTTATTAAATTTTATTTTTATTTTGACATATATGAGACAGCGGGGAATTTGTAACTTTCTAAATTCCCAAGTTATTCAATAACAATTTCAATTTTGGGATCTTTATATAATTGAGTATGAATTGCAGTATAGATTATATATATTTTAGTATTAGCACACTTTAAATTTAAAATAATTGTTGATATTAAATATGAGCTTATATTCGACAGATGATAATTGAAATTGTTATAAAAAATATATCCATACTTCAAATTTTAATAGTTAAATTATTAAAATATATTTATATATAGATTTACTGAATTGCATTAAAAAAAATGAAAGTTATAGTTCAAGCTTAATTTTAACTCTTATCAATTATGTATGACGTTCAAATAATAGAATGCAAATTTATGAAAATGATTCATTTTGAAGGTCATAGGTGTAATGTGTTATAATTAATATTATTTGCATACTGTAAATCTATACCATGGATAACTTTTATTTGTTCCATAATTCGGTCTCTTGCTTTGGTTATATACTAAATAGTTTACTGAATAATGCAATCAAAGCCAAATTTTGAAGATTTTGCAACTCACAACACAAAACTATTATTTTTAGAATTAAAATACCCTAAGATAGGAAAGATGTTCGTTCAATTTTTAAACAACATGCACAATTGTATAACTGGAAATAACTCAATTTGGGAATATATTAAATGATTAAAGGAAATAATTTTATGAAAACGATTTAATTATTATATTTTAGACTTCCTTAATAAGAAATCTGCAATTTAAGAAATATGTATAAAAAACAGTAATCCCTGTACATTTCCCCCCTAAAAATCACTATAGAAAAAACAATCGGTATCATTTTCTCGTGAATCTTAATTAATTTACATTTAAAACATTTTTACATTTACAGAAACAAATAGAATAGTTATCATGGAATTACCAATCGATATTTTAAATACTGGATTCAAATTATGCTTTTATAACAATTTTCAAGTTATTTCAATGTGTATTTGTTTATAGTTAAAAATAATGAAACCTATATTTTGTGTGTTAATTTGACCTTACATGTATTCTTTTCCATCTCCTATATCATAATCATAACATACATATTTTTCTACACTTACAAATAACCGAAACACAAATATATCGGGTTGAATTTACAGAATTTTTAAAATTTGAGACTTTTGAATTATTATTATTTTTAAAACATAATTTATAATTGATTAAACTTCTTCTTGGATGAAACTTTTACTTCCTGTCTGTAAATGATATTCTCTGTTTCAATGGTATGTTATAACAGTTTAATTTAGACTATTTATAACAAATCATACATCCAATTGAAGGTAAACTAACCTAGTTCAATATGTGCACATTAGGTACAGTCGTGGAAAAAAAAAAGTAAACACCCCCTACTAACTCCTCAACAAATTATCGTAGACGAAAGTTACTGGTACCGAAAGATTGGAAATATAGTCTACTTTTAAATGACGTATATCAAATTTACTTAGGTGTCATCTACATATTACAACGAATCCAAAATTCATTTTTTTTTCAATGGCAATACCCAATTTTAACGAGATATTTCAAATGTTTGGTTAAAACTATTCCTAGACACCCAATTTCAAATCATTTGAATGATAAGTTTTTGAATTATAAAGATTCAAAATTTAGTGCTTCTAATGTTAAATTACATTTTCATATTTTTATTTACAACTTCTGAAATTATGATCCTAATGTTTAATTTTTTTTTTTGTGTGTGTGTGTAGCAATATTACTAATATATCCAAACATAAATACGTTGAATTTGAAATTTTTATAATTTTCTGATATGTATTATGAATTATGAAATTAGTATTTAAAAAAATTATGAATTGCAACCTACAATTTTTTTGATGGATTCAGATTTACTAAGTCCTGCTTTATGGGAATCCAAATTTTCACATTTTTATTCCAAGTGGTTTTCAAAATATGCTTAAAAAACGGCAAAATGATAGTTTAAGGGGCAGTCTATGATAGAAGTGTGTAGATATTTTGAAATTTATTCTGCTATCCTGTAATCTAATAGGCTTAATTGACTGCTTAAAGTGCCTTGATCAAAAAGGGACCTCTCGAGTACCGAACTTCAATTTGGATACAGCCCTTAAAATACGCTTGTTTTAAAATAATTAATTTCTCGAAACTTATGGTACGAATTGGATAAAAATTTGTTTTTAGACTCATTTATTGGTGTAGAGTTCATTTATGCTGTCAGAATTGTGTACTGCTGTTGAAAAAAACAAAGTTATGGTTTGTTTTAATAGGTATATGTCCCCCTAAGCAAATTTTGTATACATACTTTAAAATTAGACTTTATTTCCAATCGTTCGGTACCAGTAACTTTCTTCTAAGATAATTTATCGAGGAGTTAGTAGGTGTGTTTACTTTTTTTTCCCACGACTGTACATACCACACATCCATCCTAAAGTCCAGTTTATCCCACAAGCGTGTACCAACTGTAACCGGTGTGGATGCATGTGTAAACGAGTTCTTAAAACTTCCAAACATTCTCCTTTGGCAAATGAAGTTCAAGACGACAGATTTCTTAGTACTAATCATGTGAGATGCATTGATCCGTGCTTTTCCCTATACTAACACGTTCGGTCGTTTTGAATTGCCTATAACATCACCGAATGTTTTTCAACTTCGGGATCACTATAACCTTTAAACGAAACTCACGTTGAGCTGAAATTACAGATTCACTCTTAGCAAATTGCAAAACACAAAACGATTTACTCTGAGTAGTCGCCATTTTGAGTATGTTGTACTGCAAGCGAGTAAATAGCAATTCAATACTCGTGCCTGTACTTATCAAAAAGTTTTCAGTTACTCTTTATTTTTGACCTTAAACCATCTCTCTACAAAGTTTACAGATCACACTATTAAGAGTTCACACAGTTTATACTCTTTTTTTTTTATACTCTAAGTTTATACTCTTATACTGTACATTCTTTTATGGGCACTCTGTCGTATAATGTTTTAAAAGTTATTTATATTTTAATTGAAAACATATCTCAGGATAATTAATCTTGGTATTGTAATGTATCATTTTACCATCAGCTAAATAAATAGTTACAAACGGACTAATTATAAAGTAATTTTCGTCAGATAATTAAAACTAGCCCTAGATTAAAATTCAACAACTATCGATAAATAGCAAAATAAATAGGTTTATAATCACTAATTGATTTTCACAAATTAATCGAAAACACACCTATTGTTCATATTGCCCTAAAGAATCATACTAAAACCTTTATTCAACTAGAAAGCTGTTTGAAAAATTATTAATGTTTAGTGCTACATTTATTCATTTGTATTGTGCCAGGAACTAATGAAAATACAAAAAATATTTCATGTATTTTAGAATTTTATCTGCACTGTAAAAAAAAAAAAAAAAAAAAAAAAAAAAAAAAACGGCATTTTTACAGTACAAAGTACTGTTCATCTCTCGCACAAACTCGATCGCAGTGAATGTGCTGTATCTTTCTTTGGTTTACTGACTATATTAACGTGGAAAATACAGAAATTGCGTAAAATTAACAGCACAATGTGCTGGCAATTTGGACCCCAGCAGTTTGTGCTGTAAAAAAATGCGTCCAAATTGCCAGCAGATTGTGCTGTTAATTTTATGCAACTACTGTATTTTCCATGTTAATATAGTCAGAAAACCAAAGAAAGATACAGCACATTCACTGTGATCAAGTTTGCTCTGGCAAATTTACAGTGGTTTTTTTACAAGGTGGCTTAATCAATTAAATTTTTCTATTTTACCGCAATTAGTTTTCTTGCTTTTTTTGAATAAGAAAAACAAGAAAGAAAAAGTAAGCGTTAAGCATAGATTGATTATGAAATTCTATCCAACACATTTAGAAGAATGTAACAAAAATTTCACCGTCTAATAAGTTGAAAGGAATGTCGAACTGAAACATTTGGAAACGCGCAACACATTTGAAAACCAAATTTTAGCAATTTTCATCTACGGTCGGAATATTATTGAAATTTTTTGATAAGCCCTGTATATCATACATATATTTGTATTTATTAACTACAAGCGTGCAGAAATTTAGTTCAGTTAGGAAATACACACCTCAGTTGAAAATTTCAATTCAGAAATTTACGTTAATAAGGAGAATGGTATATGAATACTTTTATGAAGATCGTATGCGAATCATCGAATTTATACTCATTGAATAACATGCAAACAGACTGATAAATTTAAATATGCATATCGATATTGAATACGCACTTTAATCAATTTTTGCTCAAAGACATTAATATAACCGATTTCTTTTGTGGGTCTCTGTAAATGAACGACAAATGCTATGAATGCCCTATTATATAGTAATCATATTGTAGTGAAACTCAGTTATTTATATCATTTTCAATACATTTAAAATAGCATAATGTCATTAAACATTTGTGCAAGCGAGTTTTCCCCATTTCATCATAATGTAAAGGAATTCTTTTGAGCATGCTTGTAAATGAACTATTAATCCTACACATTTCATATTCAATATCGAGCATGGCATGGTAAACATCATTAACATATATTACATTTGAAATGGCATAATGCCAATAAAATACTCTCCAAACCATTTTTTCTATTGTACCATAATGTAACCTCCTAAATTCTTTTGAGTGCCCCTGTAAATGAACGATTAACAATAGGGGAGACTAAGGAGGGTTGACCATACGGGAGGCTTGACCCACCCATTAGTTTTCATATTTAAAAGAATTTCAGAGTTTTATCATTAAGTGTCAACAAAAGCTACTGGAATGCTCAAACAACAGTCTTCGTTTCATAGAGATAATCGATATAGGTGTGAAAAAATCAATTGTGAGGCGTTTTCAACCTAAAAGCTGTGTTTTTTAGAAATATTTTGTAAGCTTTTTTCAGATAAAATATGTCATAGAAATTTAAGTAAGTAGGTTTTAAGTAATGCAGAAATATCAAGCTTTCATTCCAGGAAAAACGATTGTACGGTAAGTTAGGCTTAACATAATAATGTGATATTCTTTATTAAAGGGATATGTGGGGAGGCTGGACCCAGTCAAATTAAGGGAGGGTTGACCAGATGAAATCTTTTTATTATACACTATGCATAATGAAAGGTTAATGGTTATATATAAAAATGAATGTAAATTTTTTCTGTAAAGCCACGGTAAAATAGGGTGATGGAAAAGAAAATATTTAGATTAAAGAAAAATGTGAAAAACTGCTATAGTATTCACTGCAAGAAAAAATTTAATGAAATATAAATGGGTAAGTTGATAGGAACTTTTTCCATTTAAATATTACTAAAATAGGTAAATAGAAACTGTGTAAAAGACTAGAAAGTACTAGAAATTATGAAAGCAGCAGCCTTAACAATTTCAGGAGAAGTTTTATGGTTATGAAACCACTTAATTTTAATTCCCATACGCCACACTGGCAGCATAATTTTGCTAAAATCTTTTCCATTTAATATGTATGTGAAATATACTCTTTTTCTTCTTTCCAAATAAATTTGTTCGTAAATTCCAGTGCCAGTCATTTATTTCAGCATTTTAGAACTGAAAGTACTTTGCCACTGAAAGGGATAAAGAAGATAATGATCAGTTATGTGCACATGCGGCTTCAAAAGAACATAGCATTGATCGAAAAACTTTTGAATGTATGTAGACAAATTTCACCAGCATGAATACACTGAGATGAAGCCAAACTACGTGACAATTAGAGTTGTCATGTCGAGTGTCACAAAAAGTAGGAAAAGGTTTAAAAAAAGGGGGGTGAGAAGTGGCCATAAATTCCGTGCATAATAATGAAACCCTATGAAAACGGAACCTGTGTATAACGGAATACTGTCTTAAATGTTAAAATTTCATTTTCCCTGCTGTACAATTATACCTGCTCAGACAAAATTCTGTTTAAAACAAAATTTTTCTCCTCTGACTTGCGATTGCATCTAAACAGCTTTGTTTAAACATCATATTTTCAAAAATGTTTTTTATAATAATTAAAACATGTAGCATAAAGTTATATTGCCTTTTTTAAACAGATTTAATTTCTCTTCACAAATATTTCAGTATAAAACCAAGTGGGTCAAGCCTCCCATATAGTGGGTCAACCCTCCCATATGTGGGGAGCCTTGACCCATTATTTTCTCAAGGTTAAAATCGATCATTTTCCAAATTTCTTATATATTACACTTATGTAGCAATTTTATTTTGATAACTGATTATATAACGAATAAAATTATATATAAAACTTTATTCTACGGTCAAAATTTTTAAAATTAAAAATCATTTTGTAAAAAGTGGGTCAACCCTCCCTAGTCTCCCCTACATATTTCATATCCAGTACCAAACATTCCATAGTAAACATCATTAACATGTATTAGTTGCATAAAAATATGTGTATATTTACCTTAGTTAGAACGTAGACGGACAGACGGACAGACAAAGCAAATTCATAAACATTTTTCAACTTTGTTGGAAAATGTCAAAATGATATTCAATACTATTAGGAAATAAGATCCCGAACACGAAAATGGACAAAAGACATTATATCCTTTATATATTTTTTTCTTTTCTGCCTATAATAAATTCGTATCGAGTGGTAAATTTTCATGATACTGTCATTTGTTTTTTCATTCGTACGCGCGCAAAATGGAACGTTTTACACCATCTTTTCTTAAACTTTGGGATCTTGCGGACCCCCTTTGGTATGATATGCATTTTGGGGACCGCTACAATTTTTTTAATGTAAGATAAAAAAAAATATTTTAATGGTACACTGTAAAAAAAATACTGCCAGTTTTCCGGTAGGAATCGGAAAAATAGTTGCCCTTGTCGTACCGGAATAATTTCCGACCCAGCTCGGAATAAAATCCGTAAAAATAAGGAAATAGTCTGTAAAACGGTATTTAACGGATTTTATTCCGATTTTACGGAATTTATTCCGAGCAGGGTTGGATATTATTCCGGTACGATAAGGGCAACTATTTTTCCGATTCCTACCGGAAAACTGGCAGTATTTTTTACAGTGTATAGACCCTATTTATTTTTCATTACATATATTCCGTGTTTAGTGGTTCAAAAAACCAGTTGCATAATTAAGAAAAATAGCACACATTTTAAGATAGTTAAAATGTACATACTACTATTTCTCTTGAGAAGGATACTTCTGTGTTTTTTTCTAGGACATGTGAAATTTCTGATGAAACGTTCAAAGCATATATTCGCGAGTCTGGTTCGACATTCAGCGAATGTCTATATTTGTTTTTCATGTGAGCGAGGCTGAAGAAAGTCTTTTGATATAAATATATTGTACAGAAGGGAAGTAAAACCTTGATAGCTTTATCTGCTAGTTTTGCATACGTATATATCACGTACAACCAAAAGTTTGGAAGACTATGTTTTTTCTTGGAAAGCAATTTTCATGGAATCATCGCATGATAATTCCGCAGGTTGTTCCTGCTCTAAGAATGTTAAAGATTCCATTTCGTTAATGTCTTGGAAATGAAATGGATTCTTCATCTACTCAATGTCTGATTTTGAGGGAGGAAAATAATGTCGGAAAGCTTCGTTCAAGTTCTTCAGGTGCACAGAGAAATTTTTCAACAATATCATAAGAAACAATTTCGCCAAAGATTTGTAATAAATCAAATAATGTTGGGAATTATTCAAAATTATTCTTTTAAGTCGATTTGTACACAAATCAATTTTTTTTATTCCTGCTTATACGTTGTCCTGGACTTTGAAAATATACAACGATGTTCCTTGTAAGCTTAAGTTCAGCTAATTCAGAAAACTAAGAATATCTGCCAAATATGTCACTTTGCCAAGCCAGTAGAAATCACTGAAATATTCTTTCAAACGGAATCCAATAAAAATAGTCATACTTCATCACGCAGTGCAGAAGTGCGATTTAAAACTTTTCCTCTTGTCAGCCACCTAATTTCTTTGTGCAAAAGTGTAAGTTTGTGTTAAGTCCCAATTTCATCGCACAGAATTTTACAAAGTCTAGAATTAAATGGACGAGACTTGATATAATTTACTACTGAAACAACTTCTTTGAATGCAGATTTAAAATCTTCAGGAATTTTTTCGCGACCAGCGATAAGCGGTGAATACAACAGCACGTCCAAGCGGGATGTGATGTTTTATCTTTAATCAAGCTCATTAAACCATTAATAGGTCCACTCATAGCTCGAACCCATTCTGTACTTATTCCGATGCAATTTCACCAAATTATTTCTGATATGTGAAAAATTAGTTCTCATATATGAAAGTATGTGACTTCATTTAACTTATAATTAATCTATATTTGAAACTTAAATTAGAATATATTAACCTTAAGATGTTTATTTATTTTTTTTCTTTTACACTGAATTCAGAACTTTAAATTTTTTTTCCATGTATTTTATTTTTCATGAAAATATATTTCAAATGATAGTAAAAAATTTTGTTTTAGAAACAGCTTAATTTTCCTTGCTCCCCCTTTGTTTTACTGGCTCGTGTTCAACTGTTTGCTAGAATAATGAAAGTGATAATTTTTTTTCTGAAGTTTATGAGAAAATCTTTCTTCATGAAACTTAAAAAGTATATATATATCACAGTTACCCTTATCATTAAATTTCTAAAAGGCCAATGAATGCATAGTACTATAATTAAATATTTTGTCTTGTTCTGATTCAGATGTATTTCCTATGAATTTGTGTTCTGTTTATTTCGGCTATTAAAATCAACAGACATTGAAAAATAATACATTCTTTGTTTCTAGCGAGATCATAAAAATATATCCATGCAAAGTTATCGAAGCATAATTTGGAAATATTATTTTATTTTTTTTAATATTTTAAAACTAAATAAAAATAAGTAATCTATTTTACTGCTTTAAATATAAATCTCATAACGTATTCATATTTTTACTAAAACCCACACTTAAAATAATTAAGCTTACTTTAAAAGAAATAAAGAAAAAATACATGGCCTGTCTTTAAATAAACACGCGGGTTAAGTAATATTAGCCCCCTACTCTCTAGACAAGTTGGAAATTGCTCGTCAAACGTGGCAAATGTGGTGCGTTCGTACTATAACTAGTTTTATAATTATTTTTTGCACCCCATATTGTACTGAATGTATATTTTTTTGCGCTTCATAAGTGTATAGTCTGTAACATCATTAAAATGCACTTACAATAATTTTTTCCCCATTCCCCGTAATGTAACGGAAAACTTTTGACTGTCCCTGTAATTAAACTATACATTCGATTTTCATAAAATTTGAAATGGCTCGACAAAGTTTTGCAGCAATTATATATTTAAAATTTCAGACCATTCGGAAGGCTGTAAAATCATTAAAATGCATTTGCAATAATTTTTTCCCATTGGCCATAATGTAACGGAAAACTTTTGGGTGTCCCTGTAATTAAACTATACATCCGATTTTCATAAAATTGGAAATAGCTCAACAAAATTTTGCAGCAATTATATATTAAAAATTTCAGACAATTCGGAAGGCTGTAAAATCATTAAAATGCATTTGCTATATTTTTTTTCCCATTGGCCGTAATGTAACGGAAAAATTTTGTGTGTCCCTGTAATTAAACTATACATCCGATTTTCATAAAATTGGAAATGGCTCGACAAACTTTTGCAGCAATTATATATTAAAAATTTCAGACCATTCGGAAGTCTGTAACATCATTAAAATTCACTTGCAATAATTTTTCCCATTGGCCGTAATGTAAAGAAAAACTTTTGACTGTCCCTGTAATTAAACTATACATCCGATTTTCACAAAATTGGAATTGGCTCGACAAAATTTTGCAGCAATTATATATTAAAAATTTCAGATCATTCGGTCGGGTAGTTTTTGCTCTGTTATATGCGGACGGACAGACAGACGGACGGACAGACGGACAGACAGACGGACTGAACGACGACTATAGGTGCTACGTATTTATATAATTACGAACGCATCTAAAAATGACGAGCCATTGCATGCTTGCCTGAAACTGCCCTCAGTGGTTAACGGGCAAAGAAAACGCAACAGATTTCTCACCGCTGATTCGTAATCTGTCCAGCGATAGCTGCCGTAACTAGCGGCGCGTCACTTACGGTACATTATTGTTAGGCTATAGGTGGCCTTAACTTGCCTTGGCTGGGACGAATACGCCATTCGGCCACTAATCGTGTGTTTGTTGAGGTGCTTGCAAAAAAAAAAGCTTTGGCTCCTGCTTGAAACAATTGCACTCGCATTTCTTCATTTCATCGTGTGTTGTCCCCCATTGCTTTCTTGAACTCACCGAAAATGTGGAAATCTCATGGGGACGGTCTTGATGAGATCATCGACTTTCGCAACATGCTGTTTTGGGACACACTTCAATGCTCCATTCCACGCGCCATCCTCAAGTGCCATATAGTGCTCCCATAAATATTTTCCTTTCATCGATGAATATCATGACCTCCTACACATTCCACTGTCAAAAAATACACAACACCATATTGCACCTCTTTGGATGCTTCCATTAACCATCGCTTTTAGAAACAGAATGAATGCACTTGTCAGCTGCTTGGTTATCAACCTTTTATCACTCATTGCAAGACCCGTACCGCCACCTAGCGTATTAAATTCGTGTGAATCTTTTTCGTCACACCAGCAACTCTCAGAGTCCGTCTCAATTTTTTCTAAATATTATATTTTTGGTTTACTGGTCCCTGCCTCATTATTTATTGGCTGTACCTAATACACAGAAAAGAATATCAATTATTTGTGCTGATCTATATGCATTAACGTACGAATACGGGCAAGAGGGCTTTAACAGCAAATTCAGAAAATCAGTCTCTACCGGAGTAGCTGTTAAAAACTTTTTAAAAAAATTAGAAAACATCAAATGTTCTTTGTAAAGCGTACAGAAAGTGGTTAAGCATAAATGCCATCGACAGAAAAACACAACCAGGTTCCTACTTTTCTTATATCTAGCTTTTGGCAATTTCTGCGTTATTAAATTAACAAAGAAATCTACCACACCCAAACTGTGCATAAGCTTAAAGATGAAAGTTATGAATATTATGCAAATTGGCGAGCTCTGTGTTGCCATCTGCTGGTGAAATGGTCCCTTCAAATAGATAATTCTTTGAAATGTATGACAATGAAAACATTATATCCAAAATCAATTTGTTATTTATTTTGGAATACAGCATTAACTTAATGTTCAATTTTAATTTATGCTATTCAGTAACCATTAACCTTATAAACACACTTTGCAATATACATTTCTGAAAAGCTAGTAGTCTTTTTACTTAAAAAAATATTTTACTTTATTTTATATGAAAAACTTAATTATTAAGTGATAGTTCTTCTTTCTTTCGGGAATAAATTCAAGAAAAAGTCTATACTATGAAAAAAATAAATGAATTCCCCCTTCATAATCCATCGAAAATTATTATAATAAAAATATATTTGTAGAAATCTGTTATGAATAACATGTACATAGTGAATGAACTTTAACATTTATAGAACCAGACTCTTACACCGATAAAATATTTTAAATAGCGCTGTAATGCTGAATCAGTCGGTAAAGAAATATTTGAATAATTAGTGTTTATATTTCTCGTATTAGTTTAATTATATCTCCACAAGAAACATTTAATTAGTGATACTTACTATGGCATGTTCTGTATAGAAACTTAAGTGTGTAGCACTCATTGTTCCTTGAAATGGACATTCAAAAGTGTTCCGCTTCATTACGGCCTATAAGGAAAAATCGTTTGCGGTGTATGTTAGTCATGTTACACTATTTCAAACATATTGAAATTAATAAACATACTTCAGGTGCAGTGCAAGATTATTATTATAGAATATGGTGTGAATAACATTCATCGTTCATACACATGGATACACAAAATAATTCAGCTACAATACTATATATGGACAATAATTGCTGGAAGTGCGTTTCCGTTGGAGTATGTGTTTTTAAATTTAACATTTTTTATACTAATTAGCGTGTATAAATTATACAGGGTGTACAAAACATCTAATGAAGTTTTCCGTTTATGATGGAAATTAATGAAAGCGCATATTAAACCGTTCTATGCGTTTCCTAAATGACCTAAATTTTCGCATATACTGTGTATTACAGTGCGTTAAGAAATTATAAGACCATTAACTAATTGGTGTGCTTCTGAAGAAAACACAAGATACGAATTTTAGCGTGTGTATTTAAAACTGATCGTAGAACGTTTTCTGTTATAATTGCTTCATTAAAATTTGAGTTACATTTTGTTAAAATCTATTTTTTAAAACGTAAATAAGGTGACTGTTAAGAAATAATAAGACCACCTGAGGAAATTAGCATATTATACGTCATATCAGAATCATTATAAAACGTAAGCGTTTGTATATTATGAAAGTATTCCCGAGAAGCAAAGGTGCAGGTTTAGATGGCATTATTTGAAGATTCCATGGGGTAAAGATTTGTCTGCTACCAAAGTAAGGAAAATTTGGTTTTACAAGTGTTCTAAAAGCGTTCTAAAAGTGCCATTTGCAATGAAATAATTATAAAAATGGATTCAAGTAAAATTAAACCATCTGGAAGAAAAGGGACTTGACAGCACGGGATGACCGACAAATATTTCGATTATCATGTCGAAATGGTCTTTGAACTCGGGAAATTTCGATCCGTTTCAGCAGAAAAACCTAACACCAATCAGTTTGGAAGAGTCTGAAATCAAATAGTAATGCATAATGTACGAAACTGGTGAAAAAAACTAAGGTTAATGAGCATCATAAAGAAAAACGACTTAAATGGGCTAAAAATATCATGTCATGGGACGATACATGGAAACAAGTGATATTATCATATGAAAAAAAAATAATTTTGACGGTCCGATGGTTATAAACACCATTTGCATGATTTGAGGTAGGAACCGAAAAAATGCTTCAATCGAAAAATGGGAGGAGGATCAGTAATGGTGTGGGGAGCTTTTAGTCATGATGCATTATGCGATTTAACCTGAATTTAGGGGCGTATGAACTCAGCGCAGAATAAGACTATGTTGTATGATCATTTGATACCGTTTGGACCTTTTTTGGGTGGCGCTAACTGGATGTTTAAGCAAGACAATGCTTCTTGCCATGTGTCTAAATCTATCCAGCGATGGTTTAAAAAAGAAAAAAAATCATGTTTTGCCATGGCCATGTCGAAATCCAGACTTTAACCCAATGGAAAATCTTTGGGGCGTATTAAGTCGCTGAGTTTTTACTAATAATAAACAGTTTTTATCTACCAATAAACTAGAAGTAGACATTGTAAAATAATGAGACATAATTTCAGAATCTGCACTTAATCTTCTGATCACTTATATAAAAAACAGAGTGTTTGAGATTATAAAGAAAAATGGAGGATCAAAATCGTATTAATTTACATATTATTTTTATTTTTAGACAAGTGCTGTTACAATTTGTTAACATTGTATTTTCCAATCATTGCTTATATTTTTGTTAAATTACTTATTTTTTGAGTTATTCCAAATTATTGCAAACTAATTTTAATAAATATATTGTATTTTGTATATCTAATGTGTTTAAACTATAATTAGAATCTTTATTTACTTCATAAGTTTCAAAATAAAAATGGTCTTATAATGTCTTAACGCACTGTTATATGATAAATCTATAGATTATATACATGAGACCACAAAAAATTCAGATATTGTTCCGAATATTGATGTTTATTGCTGAAATTGTGCTTTCACATGTGTTATTTATTCTGCGATTTATTGTTGAACTGTGAAGCTTTATTATAGCATTTTGAATGTGTTGGAAAGTGATTCATTATCTATGCTTGACGCATGATTTTAAGTTCTTGTTTTATATTTAATTTAAACAAAATTCCGCGTTATAATTTGGAAACGTAGTGCTTATTTTCATAGCCATGTAGTTAAAAAATTACAAAAGTATTTGAGCGGAATATACTTGAATCCACTTGAGCCTATACTTGAGCCATAAATTCCCTATTAAATGTTAATTACTATTTAACTTCATCAATTTTCAGTAACTGTTCTTATAGCATATAAAGTTTATTTATTTTCATGATTTAGATTTAAGGAATATTAATAAACCAATAGGTACGTAGATGTTTAGTTTGCCACGAAGTATTAAATTATCATCTTGCATCGAGCTAGAAGTATCTTTCAATATCAGTCAAGCTATTTATTCAGCTGTGTTCTGGCAGAAATAATGAAAAAACAATATAGATATAAATTATTTTGAAACGTTGTTACGGTGAATTAATTCAAAATTGTCTCATGTAAATTCTCTTAAGTCTGTTACATTTTTTGAATTACATTACTGAATAATGGCCTTACAACTGTGCATTTTCATGTTTTCATAGCGTGACAAATTTAATATAAACAAACGATGAATATTACCACACTTCAGAAGTATTTACGTCTTTCTACGTTGAAATATTATAGACTCATTCAATATAAAATACTCTTCAATAATTAAGCAATGAATGAAAATTTGACGCAGCAGAGTTAATACAAACTGACTGAGAAACAGATTAACTATTATAAAGAAACTATGATTACCTGATTATTTGAGTTTATTTAAATTCAATATTCTATTAAAATAGGCAGTTTCTTTCAATTATATCACTATGAAAATATTATCAGTATGTAAATCTAAAGTTACGCTGATTTTTTTTTTCAGCAATAGTTCGGTATTTGAGAATGACGGGCAACATCCATTCGCATACATTTAAAGCTGTGACAAACATTTTATCCAAGTGATCATTGATAACCCTAGTAGGTTGGTTGGTTGGTTGATTTTTGACGGCCGATTATCAACACTAGGGATATAGGCCCGAGGGAGGAGTGCCCTCCGTAGGGGTCTTTCTAAGGGAACCTAACCCGTATTTACTCATAGAAATCCATGGCTCGTATAAAACCACGAAAACTCCGAACGATTAGGCCGACGGGCGCGATTGGGATCGAACCCAGCACCTCCCGTCTACAAGCTTCGAGAGCAGAACTCTAACCCTAGGGGGAGAGGACCGGTTTTATTATTGTATTGTATTTGAGTAATGGCAGTTTCACATGTAGTTTGCATGTGATATAAGGGGATGGGTACACGGCAATAAATACATCATACATTCTGGATAACACTAAGATCTGAGTCTTTCTTCGTCAGGCGCAAAGAAGACGTGCTTCTACTATGAAAGCTGCAAGACACAAATGTATGAAAAATGTGAAATGTATATTGCTGCTGCTTTCATAGTAGAAGCACGTCTTTTTTGCGCCTGACGAAGAAAGATTCAGATCTTTCGAAAGGCCTAGCGCATTTAAAATTTTTGATGGTGTTTTCAGAAGATTTTTTGTTCTTATTCATTCACACCAGTTTTAACTTATTTCCATTACTTTCAGATATTAAATTACAAACAATTTTAAATATGATTATATTTGATTTAATCAAACAACTAACAAACAACATAATTTTAATTTGTTTAAAATATATATATATATATATATATTTTTTTTTGCATTTAGCCACATTTTAAAAATCTTTCAAAAATTAATAGATTTTTTTTGGCAACAAATAACAATTAATTTCTCTAAAAGAACTTGCTGATTTATTGCAGCATTCTCATAAAAGTTATTCAAACATAAATACCCAAAAAGGTTATTAAAGAAGGCATTTTGGAACATCTGATTAATTATGATTATTTCTATTGTATCATAATTAAGTTTCTTGCAATGTATAGATAAACTAAAACTGGAAATGATGAAACATGTCTCTCAGGGTGCACCATTTTTATCTTCCTTTATTCGTTCGGAAGATAATTAACTCGTTTAATACAGATGCAACCATTTTTATTGAGTGAAATTAATTAAGATAACTGCATGATTATATATTTTTCTATTTCAGAGTAGAGTATGAATTAAATCTAAATCAATCGGAATGAAACAGGTTTTCGTGCAAATTTTATTTAAAAACGTATTATGCGTGTTAGTATTTACTTAGCAAAATGATATTGTGGCAGAAAAAATAACTCTAAGAAAATATCATTTAATGAATGTTTTCCTTTTTGATTATGTAATGTTTTCATAGCTCAATTTTTAAAAACTGTTAAAAAATTTAAAAAAAAGTTAAACATGATTACAAAAATCCCTTCTGGCTCGGCCTACAGGTGGAGGTAGATTTCTAAGATAAGTACTAATTTCACCAGCAAAAACTAAATCAATATTAGAGATAAAACTAGTTAGACAATTTTATCTGGCTTCTTTTAACGAGTTTTATTTTCCCTTTTCTGTAACAGTTGGTTCCATCAGAATCTTGTTAGGACGGTATTATAAAGAATATTTTTCCACGCTCAACAGCTCGAAATTTTCTCACATATTTTGAGGCTCATTTTTAAATCTAAAAATATGAAACTTGCTGTCGTGATTTTTTGAAGAGATTTATAAGCATTCCTGTGTTTTTATTTTTATGTCAATTAAATAGAAGTTGATTTATAAACAATTATTTTCTCAGTACGACCATTTTTTTTTTCGTTTTGAGCATAATCGCTTAGGAAATTAGGTTCAAAATGCTCACTTTGACAGCACTTTTCGAAACATATTCTGCCTTTATAAAGAAATCGACCAATAAGACACATTATATAGTTTCTGAAAAAGAGAATCTGCCAATTGGATGCGTTTGAGCGTTAAAATAAATTTAAAAATCAGTCAGAAAATAAACACTTTAGAATTCAGAACATCCATAATACGATAATATTTTAGATAACCCCTATTTTTCTTTAATTTATTTGTGCTATAAGAGTTGGTCCTATAAAAAACTTGTCAATATGAAAGTTGTAGAAAATATTAAAAAATGTATAATAATTTTAAGCGGATTGAATATCTCGTGAATTGGCAAAGTTACGAATTTTTTTCTCCTTCATCCCCCCCCCCGCAACCCCATTGTTTTTCGTTTTTAATTATTTTTTGCGTTAAGAGTTGGTAATTTCAAAAACTTGTCAATATAAATGTTGTAGATAGTATAAGAATATTTATAATAAGTTTAAGTGAATCTGATATCCTGAGAATTGACAGAGTTATGATTTTCTTTCCCCCTAAAAGCCTATTTTACCCGGCCCTTGAGCCCATTTTTAATTTTATCAATAATCTGTGATACATAATTTTTTGGCCCTTTTCCTTGAAGTAATAATAACTTTAAATTGATTTGATATGCATTATAATGAAGAGGTTATGGGGTTTTTTCGTTTTTCACCAAAATCCCTCCCTATTTCTACATCTTTGGTCCGATATTGCGCATTAACGAACTTGGCCGAGATTTTCTGCCCCTTGATTTTATGTGTGAATTCGGAAGAGATTTCAGCAGAATTTTGGAAGTTATCGTGTCCATAAAAAAGTAAAAAAGTTATATACACACACACATACACACACATATATATATATAAAGTTTTAGTGTGATTTTGGGTTCTAGGGGTCATGATTGACGTCGATCTGCAAAAATCTTTCAGAAATTCGAACAAAAGAGAGCATGTATGAGGAGCATTTCTTACGAAATCCACCTAAAAACTTCGAAAATGAATAAAGGTCATTTATCTCTGATTAAGTACGCGAATAATTCGTATTTTTAAACAAAAATTAGAATATTAACTTTACATCAGACACCAAAGGTATCATTTTCTATCTTAACAAATTACCGTATGGCTATCAACTACTATACGATAAAACAACTATTGAAAAATTAATATTTATAATTGTTGAGTAAGTATTTTCAGTTATTTAATAGATTTGAACACTTTATACAAATCAATAGCAAAATAAAAGAACTTCATTCTTTTTAAAAACAAAAACCAAGTCTTAAAGTTAAATTCCTAATTTTTCTAACACCAGTTTTTCATAATATGCAAAATGATTAATATTTTCCTGTAATCAAAAGCGTTTCACAAACGAAGTTCTTATTGAAGTTCTTTGGAAATATTTTCTAATTTACACAGTATTCCGATGAAAAATATTTAACCGTAAATGACTAATAAGTATAATACAAATTAAGTTTTAGTTGAAATCTTTAATCTCCGATTTGATATGATTATTTTCATTGGATCATAGTTAAGTTTCTAGAGTCGAATAGATAAATTAAAAGAATATTTTCGTATAGAAGCACCTCACGCACATCTTTTTTTTAATATTTATAACTATTAAATTTTACCTAAGCATCAAACCTGTGATTCATGACTATGCGTTGGAAATATAATTAAGTCGTTCTATTAAAAATGTATTAATTTTTGTTCATGAAAATTGGTTTAGGCAAATGCTTCTTTATATTTTTTAAATTTTAATGAAATGTATTTATTGTTTGGATCAAAACATAGTTTAGACAAATCATTTTTTTAATGTAATTATTTTGTTCGTTGATATTTATTTACTAGAATAAAATTTCGATAGGAAATAGAAATTAAAAAATACTTCGTCAAAATCTATTTAATGATGGTTTTATCCTTGAAATCAGAGTTGGGTAAATTTGTAATTTCAATTATTTCCAATTTAACTAAAATTTAATTGTAAGTAATTATTTATAGATAAAATTACATGCCGAAAAAAATTCTTGCAGCATTGTGGCCGGAACAGACCTTTTCCCATTATTCGACAAAATTTCTGCATTTGAATGTGTGTAACTATAATCAATTACATCCAATTGACTTGTAATTCCATAGCGGATTATTGAGAATACAAATTTGCCCAAGTCCTCTTCAAATAAACAATTCATATTTAAATCTCGCTAAGGAAAATGCTAAAAGCAATAACAAAATTGCAACAACAAAAAATCATGCGTTCACATAAATTATGTAATACATTCCAACACATTCAGTACACCGTAACAAAACTTCATAGATTGTTACGGTGAAATATGATGTCTAAATAAACCATTTGAAAACCCAATTCCTCCTATTACAATCAAGTAGCAAAAATATCAGCTTTTTTTATGTGCTGTATATAATCTATGGATTTGTATGTATACTACTCAGTATGCTAAAAGTTAGTTTAATAAAAGGAATAGCACAGTTTAAAATTAAAATTCAGCAATTTACGTGAATAAACGGATACGTACTTGAGAAAATTTCTGCAGTTCTCTATATGATCTATAGAATTTATCCACACCAAGTAATATTTAAAAAATATATTTAAATTTAAAAACGCTATCAACAACTGAAAATGCGCACCCATAAATTATTGTTTATAGGCCTCAATAGATAAATTCCTTCTGTAGCCCAATTCTTTTGTATGTCACTGTAAATGAACGATATATTCTATGCAGACCCTATTCTACTGTAAGCACCGTGCAGTATACCTCAGTAATATATATAAATTTCAGTATAATTAAAATTGTTTAATATCATTATTACATATCGCAAACAATTTTTTCCCATGGACCGTCGTTTAATGGAATTCTTTTGAGTGTCTCTGTAAATGAACCGTAAATGCTATACATTTATTTTTAATAGAAAACATGGTATAGTGATACCCATTAACATCCATGAATTTCATGACAATCGAACGATATTTACGCGAGTTAAAGAAAAGACGGACAGAGAGACAGACAACCTGAATTCATAAACACTTTTCAACTTTGTTGGAAAGTGCTAAAAGGGGGACAAAAAAAGACAGATAAATCTATCATGTCTAGATCTCGTGATATGAGTCTTTCACATTGAATATTTAAGTCTGAAACATATATGAGGCATTCACACAAAATTTTAACTTCCTGGAATAAAAATTTGGTGAAATTAAACTTAATAAAATAACATTTTAAACTTATTTACGGGTGCCTTAATAATTCAATATAAAGAAAAAATGGTCAGCAGAGACGATTTTTTTTTATTTAAATGAGGTTTAAGTTAAATTTGCGAGTTTAATTTTCCTTACAATTTTACCTCTCTAACTTTTTATTTTTTTTCTAAATTTTTTATTTATAATGAATTTGCATAGTACCCACAGAACAGTCAAATAAGAAATAATAACAATGGAGAATTTTTAGTACACAATTTTGGTATAAAATTGTCTTAAAGGGATGTTAAGGAAGGGACGGTAAGGAAAAAACTGGGACGGTAAGTTAAAAAAGTGGGCGTTATACATTTATTTAAAGTTTAATTAATTTTAGTTAAAATCATCACTCCGTATAATTTTGAAATATTAATTAAAGGTGGCCATCTCTCCTAGATTTCATGTGGCCATCTCTCCTAAAACTGAAGGACTAAGTGTCGCCCAATTTAAACCATCAATAGCCGTTATACGTCGTTGTTTTAGGCTTAGAAGTAAAGATTAGATTATATACGCGCCTTAAAAGCCCATGTAGTAAAAAATATATATAACGTACATACTGCAAAACATTCAGACAGATAAGTCAAAAAAAAAATATTCAATCGCTAAATTAAATAAACATTAAAATTACACTTACTTTTTATAATCGAAAAACACAACTGCGAGTCGCAATAAATAAACTCGTTGAACTATTTCATACGAATAAAATTTATGTTGCAATCTATGATAAAATTTTGGAAATATTTAGACTGGCCATCTATCCTAGAGTTACCCTAATATTAAATTATTTAAAAACATATCTTAAAATACATTTGAAAAAACCAGAACGTTATCAGCCATTTCAAGGCCGTCATCAGTAGGATTTGAATGTTGTTATTACTTTCTTTGCGCTCATTCGAGAATTGCCTAGAGGAAAATTACAGCAATTTAAAGGCTGCACGTCAGATGAGATGCCAGATAAAGTTATTCAGATTTTCAAAAAACGAGCTTTCATTTATTATGCAGAAAATCTCTCCATACTCCATGGATATCGTGTGATAGTGCATCGTTACAAATTGTATATTCATTAGAAATTATTTCAAATGATACACTTATAATGGCTTCTGGTAATTATTTGTATGAAAAATAATTTTCGATTTATTAAAATCTACTTTTATAGGTTAAGTTTGAGCTAATCTTGATAATGCGGTATGGGGTCTATTTAATCTGAAATCTGCTTTATGATCTTTAATTCTATCACGAAATTTTCTCATCGTCATACCAACATAAATAAAATATTTACTATCTTTTTGGAAGGTATACTGTATACTCCGGATTTATATTGATTGCTTGGATATGATAAATTTTAGTACTTAACATATCTTTTGTATTTTAAATAATTTTATATTATATGTATGCACATGAAAGTAATTTCTGAACATTTATGTGTGCTTTTTTTATATGAATTTTAATTAGTTTTCAACTATGTTGGCAAGTGTTAAAAAGCTTATTGTATGCTTTAGCGATTGTGACTGTTGATTGGGTTTGCTATGTTTGTTGTGCCATTACATTATTTTTACGATCGTATGACAGAAGAATCACTGTTGCTTGCTTTCGATATTCCATCACATTTTTCTCTATTTTATCTTTGTAATTTTCAGTTGAAGGTGGTAGATCACACAATGTATTATCTTTTCACTTATAAACAGACAGTGAAAACAATATATTGAATGTATGGAAATTTTGTTACAGACATGATAGTTTTTATAATAATTGTTATTAATAAAAATTTTATGTACGCTGTGTTTATATTATTCTTCAGTAAGAAAAAAAAATAATATAATGCTTTTCTTATAAACATTACATAAAATAAATCAATTTAATTGTAAAATACTCATGAATCTGGCCGTTTTATGAATTATAGGAATAAAATAAAAATACTCACTTAAAATTCGCTATGTTAGTCAAGGAATAGATTTGAATTGAATTTTTTACAAATAGAAAAAATAATACAAATTTTTGCAATCGATAAAATAATTATTCATCCTATAATAAAAATGTAATCGTTTTTATTTTCCATCATATTTTTCTTCCATTTATTTTAAATGGGAAAATATTTTTATGCTATGAGATGCTTTATATTGATTAAACAGTGAACTCCAAAAATACAATTAAATATATACGATACATTTCAAAATATCTCACTCCATTACAAATAATATAGAAAAGTAAATATATTTTGAGGAAATGAAGGCGTTTTTTAAATATATGTCCTGTAGAAAAGTACTACTATGAGTTAATATACGACGAAAATAATCTGAAATAAAAAGCAAGGAATTAAATATAAAGCAGAGTAAACATTCTCTGTTTTTGTTATTTTTATACATGTAAGTTTCATTTTGTTTCCTTTAATCAGTTCATAGGATCTTATAAAACTCTAATAAAAAAATAATCTTAACACTTCATCAGTTGTTATTATTTTTTGTTTAATAATAATAAAACTAAAATTCAATTACAAATTGTATTATCTTTATTTGAGAAAGTACATGCACAACACGAATGATGATATCCGCTATAGTTTAAAATATATCTCTCAATTAAGATTAATAAAAGCATAATGGACAATGTATTTTTGGGAAGTAAAAAATGTGGTTTAATGCATATCCTGTATTTAAATGATGGAACTAGTTTATGTAAAGAATATAAAATATAACAATTTATTAAATATTAGTCTTTAATTAAGAATGGTTGTTATAAAGAAATTTATTTTGAAAAAAGATTTTTAAATTTTTCTGATGTTTTAGTGGTGGCATTTCAGAATAAACAAGCAATATAAAAATTTTGTTTTTAAAGTCAATTCCTACTTAGGTCATCAATGGAAAATTTAATATAGGGGAGACCTGGGCTAGTTGGCTACAGGGGAAAGTAGGCGCAGTCCTCATAAATCGCCTGTTTGTGGATAGATTGTGCAACTAGTCACAGAGTACCTTTCTTCTTGCTTTTTACAATCCTTATTGTAGTTTTGCAGCGTTACCTACGTGCAGTAGACATTTATTACGATTTTTCTGTTTTTTGCACTCATAAGTAACTTTTTGTTGCTTCATTCTTTTTCTAATTTCTAATACTTATCTTAATAATTGCGATTTAATTCGTGCAGTTTTTCTTAGTGTATGATTAACTGTACCTACCCCATATGTGATTTACTTGGATTATTTATACTTAGATGGTTACGTGTCCCTTTTGTGAAGAGGGGCAAGTTGGCTCGGTGTCTGGTGTATGCTGTTAGCTTGAAAAATAGCAAACACCGAAAAAAGTGGTTGCAATGCAAGATTTTGGGCACACGAGGTTTGCCCAAACGGAGACACTCGATTTTTTATTTGTGACAACTGTAACGCTGATGATGATATCGAGTAGGATAGAAGTTCTCAGTGTTAATGTTTTATTCATTATTTTTATGTCTGTATAATTTAGAATTTACATTGTACGGCGATAACGCCTTTGTTTAAACTTAATGGTAATAATGAAATTGATTTTTCTTAATTGTGTGTCTCATTTGAGTTTCATTTAAATTTTTATAAAGCGTGTGCCAACTTACCCCATAGGTATAGGCAACTTGCCCCGTGACGGGGTAGGTTTGCGCGCAATTTTCTTTCTACTTTAGGCTTCCGCTAAACATAAACTACAAAAACTACAAACTCAAAACTCCGGGTATTTATAGCCCAATGCATGTTCTTTAAAAGTACAGTTAAAGTTTCATAAAAAACTTAAACAAAAAATTGATAAAAATCAATAACTGAAAACTGCGCCTACTATCCCCGGTCTCCCCTAATCCCTTAAGCTAATGTTAGTTTTTGTTGCATTAAAATATCTCAATTTGTTGATTTTCTATAAGCAAGTAAACCCTACTGGATTACAATGGAAGTCTATGGGAATTTGGCGAAATATTAGAGATATCGCCAAGTTGGTGTCACTTTTGGCGACTCATTTTGGTCGCCAAATTTAGCGATATATCGCCAAGTTGGCAACAGAACAGGGTCCCTCTTATGGTAACCCCCCTTATAGATATGAAGATGCATTAAATACTGTTCAATAAGCAATGGCCGGCATTTTGTCTCCCATATAAAACTAAAATTAATTAATTAAAATTTAATTAATGAATTAATATTTCAAAAAACAGTATTAATATTAATTGTCATCCAGTACAGGTTAAAAAAAAATATTTCAACTTGATAGGATGAATAATAAGTATTTTGTTAACGATTGAAAATTTGAACAATATATATAAATATAGGGAGAGTGAGAACTAATATTAGTAACTGAAAAAGGACGAAATTATAATCTATTCTTTCTCCTTATCTTTAAATTAGAATAAAAACCGGATATAAATGATTTAAAATGATTTAAATTGAATGATCGAAATAAATACTGGGTTTTTGATTTTTTATTCAGCTGTCTTGTTATACACAAGAAGACTCAAAAAAGAAACAAAAGAAGATACATAATGCAAAAAACAATTCGTTTTTTTCAATTCCTACTATTTGTAACAACATTTTGAAATATTAATATATACATGAGATTGAAGAAAGTTTTGGGATTGGCACATCCATCTAGTTTTTTACTATACATAAAGAGGATGTTCATAATTCGACCGACAAATTAAGAGGATTAATAGAAAGCATCAAGAATATGAACAATTACCACAGAATACATGATCACAAACACCATATTTAATCAAAATTACTGCTTCTTCTACCCTAACTCAATTTGGGTTGACTGTAATAACTTTTAGAAAACTGAAGTATATTATAATGAAACTTTTAATAGACATGCTTACTTTTGACATAAATAAGACAACACAAAAAAAGTGGTAGAAGTTTCCATTATACGCTTCAACAGTACGTACTTGATGCTCCACAATTTGGACTGTGATTATCAGTTCATACGGTATCATCGATTGCGTTAGCACTCTGATTTCTTAGTATTTTTCGTAATGTTATACCATTTCCCCCGAAACAAGTTACATATCGTTGCATTTTAATTGCTATGTTGTTATTTTTATCAAAATCGTTGCCGCCAACCCAAGTTCAGGTAGGATGAAACACTCTGTATTTGTGACTAAATGAGTGGTTTGCAACTCCATGTTCTACGGCAATTTCTCATCCTCTTGATGTTTCCTATCACCCGTCTTAATTTGGCGGTCGAATTTTGGAACACCCTGTATACATATTATAGTTAAACCGTGCAATCCCTTATTTCATACAAAACCTCGTTATTTCATAAAATAACCAACCAAATCGGTTATGGCGCGTAACATATTTCGTTTGTATGATTTAACTGCATAATTTTATAGAATAACTAGCAGGCTATGCCCGCTACGCTGGTCTGCTTATCCAAATGAACCTTGAATTAAACAAAATGTATCATTGAATTTGACATTGTGATTTAAAGCAATATGTAACCTTACCTGGAATGTCCTTTCGCACTGCTGAAAACGATAAGAACGCCAATGTGCTATTATATTTTCTAATGTGTAGACAAATTTTCAGCTATTAAGGTCTTAACCCTTTTAGTTGATCAATAACAGTAGGATTGGTAAAGAAAGATAGTACAATACGCAATACAATAAAACAAACCCTGAAAAATTATATAACTACTTGTAATAATGCAAACAAACAAACGGACAAAATCCATCCAGTAAAACATTTTTTAAAGGTTGATCTTTCATAAGGGGTCCATCTGATTATAGAACTTTCCCCCATAATTCTGTAACTAAGCAGCGTAGAATGATACGCAATAAACTAAAACCTCCGCAAACATTGTCTTATCAACAAAGAAAGTATTATCAATATCCGCCATCTAGAACTTTTTGAAAAGTCTAATCTTTCATAATCGGTTTCATATGATTATGGAACTTTCCGCCATTACTTTATGACTAAGCAACGTAGAACAATATGCAAAATACTAAAACCGTGTCTGAATAGATATCTAACTAAAATGAAATTCCTATCAAAATCCGTTCTGTAGAACTTTAAAAAATGTTAAACTTTCATAATCGGGTTCAACTGATTATAGAACTTTCCACCACACCTCTATTATTAAGCAATGCAGAAGGGTATAGTATATACTAAAACTCTGCCTGAAAAATTATTTAACTAACAGTGAAAATTCAATCGTAATCAATTCGGCTGAATCTTTTAAAAAGGTTAATCTTTCATGATCTTGTTCGTCAGATTATATAACTTTAAAACATAATTGTATGTATAAGCAACGTAGAACGATATTTTATATACTAAAATCTTCCCTGGAAAATTATCTAACTATCATTATGATCATAATCCATTCAGGTGAGCTCAAGTTATATGCAACCGGGACGAATTTCCCATTTCCATTTTACTCTAGTATATATAGTAGAAGCAGAAGTAGATAGATAGATAGATAAGAATATTGATTATTGAAATTTGTGAAACTGCAAGTTATTTCTCGTTGTCTCTGCTGAATAATTTTAAAGACTTTTCAATCGGCGAGTATTGAGATTTACTATTATGTCTACAACAAATGTATTTCATTTTGTACCAAAACATTGTCATTAAAATGAGCCAATTTGCTGTGGGTTCCGATATTATAAAATATTTTATTTTTTTCAAAATCGCCAACTACGCGCATGACATTTTAAGTGTCTCTTGGCACTGCAGTAAACATTTCCATGTTTTATTCAGCGAAAAATGAGTTATAACTTAATTTTACTTGATAATAAAAAATACTTCCACCTTCAAAAAATAGTAAATTAAATTTTTTTGCAGTGTTAAGAATAAATAATAATTAAAGCCAAAAGAAATTCGCGTTCAATAAATATCAAGCCCCAAAGTTTGGCATCGTTTGCAATAAAATTTGGTACTTTTCTTTTCCACTACAGGCGCCTTGGCGTTTTTTTTTAAGCTTGGCGCTATTCGGGCATCAGAAAGTGAGATTTATTGCCAATTGATATAAACAGTTAAGAAAACAAACTTGATGAAATTTTTTGTTTATTTATATATGTATATTATAAATGTTTTGTTATATACAAATTGCTTCTGTTTCTAATTAAAATTAGATAAATTGCATCTTTATGTTAAATAAATTGTATAAACAGAAAAAAATGCTTGTTTATATGAAATGAAACAGTGAATAGGTTGCCAGAAAATATGTTTCCAAATTTTCTCTCCGCCAAGGCTATTTTCTCTGTTTCGCCAAGATCCCTATACTGTAAATTACCAAAAAATTTTGCACATTTAGGATTGAAATAAATGGCGCAATAGCATACAATTTGGTATGGTGTTGGTATAACGTAAAAATGGGAAAAGGGCACCTAAAAGTTTTCTTTCAAATCACGCCAATTCTGTGTTAATTCGGTTATAGAATAGCTCCGCTTTAAAAACACAGAATCAGTTTAAACCTTTTCCTAAGTTAATTATGCGCCAAACCACGCCAGGTAACATACGCCAACTGTCAGTAGACTCAATTATGTAACTTATCGGTACCAAATATGCCAATTGTCTATGAATTCGATAACGTAATTTATGCATACTTTATAAACTACATCTACTTTCCAATTTTCCTGATTTTAAGATCAATGGTTACTGTTAGAAGTTAAAAAGCTTGGCGCAATTCGGGCTTAAGAAAGTGATATTTGTGGCCAAATGATATGAACAGCTATAAAAACAAATAAAATGAAATTTAAGCTTTTTAAAATATGTATCCATATATATATTCCTATATAAACTTTTATTTATGAATATTAATATTTTTGTTATTTATATTCAATTTACTTCTGTTTTTATATAAAAAAGAGATAAATGTATTATTTATAGTAAATAAATTATCTAATTACTGAACAGAAAATATGGATGAAAACTTTCCTTGTCTCGCCAAGCCCATTTTTTCCAACTCGCAGCTATATTGGAAAATTACAGAATTTAACCCATTGCTCTATGACTAAACAGTGTCGAACAATATATTATATACTAAAACTATCTCTGAAAAATTGTCAAACTAATAATGCAAATTCTATGAAAAACCGTTTATTTTAATTTTTAAAAAGGCTATTGTGATAATTGCGTACACCAGACTACAGAATTTTCCCAAAAACGGTATGGCTGAACAATATAGAAGGGCATGTTGTATACTGAAAACGCCCCTGGAAAATAATCTAATTAACAGTCCAAGTTCCATCGAAATACACTGGGCAGAATCATTTAAAGAGGCTAATTTTCCATTATCAGGTTCATCTCATTAAAAATCTTTAAACCATAATTTAATACCAAGAAACGTAGAACGACGTGTTATGTACTAAAAAATTCCCCGAAAAATTACCTATCTAACAGTGTACGTTCAGCAGAACTCGAGTTATAAGTAGCGGGAATGAAATTTCCATTTGAATTATATATATATATATATAAGTAGAATTGGGTATTTCCAGAAAATGCTGTCGTTTATTGAGAAATAACCAATATTGTGAACGTCGCTCAAACCGATGGCACGCTCATGCATTTTTGGCTTAAAATTAAATCGTTTGGCGATAAAATGAAATCGCAAAAAACATACAATATGTAACTCACAAGTATCGTCATTTTTATAATTACATCTGCTAGTTTCTTCTGTATGTCACATGATGGTCGAGTTAAATAAAAATAAAAAGTAAATTTAAAAGAAATCAAGAACAAAATTGTCACTCAGATGCATTTTATTTAACCGGACGCAACAGATAAATTGCCAAATATAGTTTAAAACTGCAATCTTTCATATTCAATAAATTTTTAAGCATTACGAACATTCTCTTTCATGTTTAAATTCGATATTTTCGTTTTCCAATATTACCACTCGTCATTTTTTTTTCATTTTCTCTCTTCTTTTCTTTTTTTTTCCTTTTAAATAAAATTATTAACAGTTTTTTTCCGCGATGTACAGCCATTTCAATTCATTTATCAATTCATCGCCAATAAAATAATGGTAACCCTTTCGCCCAAAATAACACAACTTTCCGTCATAATTCTATAACTAACCTACGTAGAACGATGTGTTATAGCTTAAAACCTTCCCTGAAACAATACCTATCTAACAGTATAAGTTCCGTCAAAATCTATGCAGTAGAATTCGAAATCTAGGCGTTCGGAACGAAATTTTTGTTTGGATTTTATATATATAATAGATAGAATAGATAGAATACATAGAATAGATAATAGACTATGTGTTATGAACTATCTCAAAGTTTAAAACAGATCGCATTGTTAGATTTCCTAATTTTAACAATATCGCGTTATGTTAGTTCCACATTCCACCACCAGGGAGCGCACTCTATTCTTAACGAAAGCGTATCTGAACGAAACTCCTTCATGCAACCTTTACGTAGATACATGAATCGGGAGGGTGGCGATCTTTACCAATAATTTAAGATAATTGCTGAAATTACTACGAAAAATATTTTAAAGGGGCCCTACGCGGGCCCCTAATAGAGTTAGAGGAAATCGGAAGACGGCAAAATAATCGCGGGAAAAAGTTTGCTTGGGTGCTTCGGAGCTACTTTTGGCGCGAGATCTAAGCTCTACGACCAATAGGAGTCCAGATATTTAAGGAAATATGAAGTAACAAAATCCAAAATAACAGAATTTTCCGTAATCATTCTATAACTAATCTAGGTAGAATGATGTGTTATAGCTTAAAACCTTCCCTGAAACGATACCTATCTAACGGTATAAGTTCCGTAAAAATCCATGCGGTAGAACTCGAAATCTCGGCGTTCGGAACGAAATTTCCGTTTGGATTATATATATATAACTAGCAGGCTATGCCCGCTGCGCTGGTCAATATTTCCAAATGAACCTTGGATTAAACTAAATGGTGAATTTGAACTTGTATTTTAAACAATATGGATCTTCAGCTTGACCTTGCACATTACTGAAAACGATGCGAACGCCATTGCGATATAATGTTACCTTAAGCGTTGGACAAAATTTAGCAATTAAGAAGTAATTGTTCACTTAATTTCTGAACTTTTACTGTTGCTCTTTAACTAAGTACCCTCGAACAATATGTATACACTAAAACCTTTCCAAAATTATTACCTAACTAATTGTGGTATATCCTACGAAAGTATTATAAACAATCGGAATGAAATACAAATTTCCGTTGTAAATATATAGTAGATGATGATGATGCGATTTTGTGTAATACAATTCATAGTAAAGTTTTCGGTTCAAACAAAAACGATGCTTTCAACATTAAAGCTAATACACCAGTATGTGAAGTATCCGATTACGGAAGGTCAACTTGAATTCTCATGAGCAACTACTCAAAGAAAAGTGAATGTGTGGCGCAGGTAATAAATCAATAAAGATTGTTTTCATAGCATATTCTTATTTTATTATTTTCATTTAAAACACAAACCTTTCACTCATTTAATTTAAAACGCATGCCTTATACTAATTTCATTTAAAAAACTGAAAAGATAAACAATAACAGGAAATAATGCCATAATTAAAAGCAAAAAAATATTTTTAATTTACATACGCAAAATGTAACTACTGCTACTGGGAATTTTAAAAATGCTATCAGCGAGATGTGCGCACGGTTGTTATAAATGTACCCATTTTTTCTTCTTATCGAGGAGCAATTTATAAATCGCACAATATTATTCCAATTCCAATTTCTTTCATTGAGGAACCTATAACTGGAAAAAATGGAAAAATACTCTTGTAGATTCTTCGGATGACGGCATCTGACGCCATAAACCGGGTTTATATATATGAAAATAATTTTTAAGTCGTTACAAACATTGCTTTCATACTTAAATATTTTCATTGGTACTACTTGTTATCCCGTCGACCAATTTCGCCAAATTATATAAATCGCCAAACCATTCGCCAAATTATATAAATTGACATAATCTTTATTTTAAATAACGAAATAACAAATAAATTAGTATAACATTAATAAAAATACAAATAAAACGTCGAAATTAAAATCACTTGATGACGTAAACATGTGTAGTTTGTTTAAATTCAAGTGAATTTGATATTTACGATCAACCATTTTTGGCATTTAATCTTATAGTTTGACGATAGATTTTTGGTCGACGGAATATCTAAGTAGTACCTTTTCCATTTTTGTTTTATAACGCTAAATTCTCAGTCATTTTTTCCCTTTTATTTTACATAAAATCACCATTTTTTTTAAAAATTAAGATGCTTGCATTTTTATTTCAAACTCATAGAGCCGTTTTTATTTTTTAGCCAAAAGGGTTGATTTGAATTTTTTCCGTTGCTAGAGTAACGGATGTAATGATAGATATTTTGAGGTTTAGATGCCAAAGACACCGCCAAATTAGAAAAATATGAAATGTGTCATGAACTGTTGGACTTATAAAAATTTATTTGGTAGCATTCCATTCAGCATACAAAACTACATTGAAATATGCTATCATTTGACGCATAATTTTGATATTCGATTTTTTTCCCCTCCCCGTGCAAAAACCATTAGGGGTGACACTTTAGAAAATCCTTTCTTAGCAGAAGTTTATGTCATAAGAAGTATTTTTACCACGATTTTCAAGATTTTAAGTTCAGTAGTTTGCGCTGTGCGTTAATTAGTCCCCTAATCCAGACTTTATTTTATATACTATATTAGATATGCGATTTTGCGGTGAATCGATGATCGAAAATTAGTCCAATATCATTTGAAATATTACATAACAGAGGAGAAAGTACGAAGAAAGACGAAGAAGAAATGACGAATTACAAAAGACTTGTAATTTTTTTTTCAAAATGTTGAATTTTTCCATAGTAATAACGTATTAAAACATAAATTTCCTTAAAAATTATCTTTATTTCCTAGATTTCGAATCTGTGAAATTTCCTATAAATGAAATTGGCGATATGACTTGAGAAAATAGATAATATTTGCTTAAATAAAATGGGTAATATTCGTTGATCTGAGTTCGAGTTTATAAATATCACATGCTTTCGGAATTACGGCGAAAAACATTTTAAAAAGTATGAAATTATTTTACAATATGTATGTGTGGCAGAAATTCACACTGAAATTTAAGTATTCGATTCCATTTTTTAAATATTAACTGATATCTATATAAGTTACAATTGAATATGAAAATGTACTCAAAAAATGATCTCTTTCACCTGAAAAAACACCATTTGTGAGAACATCCTCAAGCTAATGTCACGCTTATGCATTTTTGGCTTAAAATCACATTGTTTGGCGACAAAAGAAAAATAATAAATTGTAAAGAAACAAATAGTAATTACAAATGTGACTCACAATTACATCTGCTTGTTTCTTCTATAAGTCACGTGATGGGACAGTTAGATATAAAAAAAAAGAAAAGAACAGAACAGAGAGAAAATGTCGTTAAAATTTCATCTAATCAAATTTTCAGATTCGTTTCCATATCTAACGCAAGCGATAAAGAGCCAAATATTGCATATCAAGTGTAATATTTCTTTTTAAATTAATTTTTAAGCATTACAAATATTTCTTTCAGGTTTTGATTAAATGTTTCCGTTTTTCAATATTATCACTCATTAAAACGGATTTTCTTCTTCTTTTTTTCTTTTTTTTTTTCATTTAAATAAAATTAGTAACAGTTTTTCTTTTATTTTTCGAGGTTTAATAGCCGTTTCAATTTTTTTTTTTTATCAACGATGAATTTCGCCAAGAAATAAAATGGTAACCTTATCGCCCAAAATAACAGAATTTTCAGTCAAATTCTGAAACTAATATAGGTAGAATAATGTGTTATAGCTTAAAACCTTCCCTGAAACAATACCTATCTAACGGTATAGGTTCCGTAAAAATCCATGCAGTAGAACTCGAAATCTAGGCGTTCGGAACGAAATTTCCGTTTGGATTTTATATATATAATAGATAATAGAATAGATAATAGATTTTATATATATATATAATAGAATAGATAGTAGATTATGTGTTATGAACTATCTCAAAGTTTAAAACAGATCGCATTGTTAGATTTCCTAATTTTAACAATATCGCGTTATGTTAGTTCCACATTCCACCACCAGGGAGCGCACTCTATTCTCAACGAAAGCGTATCTGAACGAAACTCCTTCATTCAACCTTTCCGTAGATACATGAATCGGGAGGGTGGCGGTCTTAACCAATAATTTAAGATAATTGCTGAAATTACTACGAAAAATATTTTAAAGGGGCCCTACGCGGGCCCCTAATAGAGTTAGAGGAAATCGGAAGACGGCAAAATAATCGCGGGGAAAAGTTTGCTTGGGTGCTTCGGAGCTACTTTTGGCGCGAGATCTAAGCTCTACGACCAATAGGAGCCCAGATATTTAAGGAAATATGAAGTAACAAAGTCCAATGTAATAGAATTTTCCGTACCAATTCTATAACCAATCTAGGTAGAATGATGTGTTATAGCTTAAAACCTTCCCTGGAACGATACCTATCTAACGGTATAAGTTCCGTAAAAATCCATGCGGTAGAACTCGAAATCTCGGCGTTCGGAACGAAATTTCCGTTTGGATTATATATATATAATAGACTAGCAGGCTACACCCGCTTCGCTGGTCCATTTTCCAAATGATCATTGATCAAACAAAATTATGAATTCGACCTTGTATTTTAAATTAATATGGACCTTCACCGGGAAAATCTTTCCGCATTTGCTGAATACTATGCGAACGCTATTTAACTATTATAATATCTTATGGGTTAGGCAAAATTCGGACTACTCAGAAGAAATTCTTTTTACAGTATATATTTAAAGTAGAGGTTGGGAAGAAAATACGGCCGTTGTGATAATCAGATATGTTAAAATGTTCTCTAGTCACCACACTACTAAAAGGAGAGATAATTACAATGATTGCAGAGAGTGACCACTGAACATTACTTATGTTCGGATTATTCACTTTCGTTTGATAGTTCTTGAACTCCGGGCTTCTCAGCTTGGTGCTATGTGTGGTTCTGGTAGCTTAAATACAATTTCTCTCTACGTTGCATTATATTTTGTAATACACGTCTTCTAGCAGGTCTACTGCAGTTTTCTATCTTCGGATTACAGCAGAGTAAAGACGGTAAAAAAAATGTAATAAATTGTTTGCACACAAAAAGTCTTTAAGTTTCATTAAAAGAAATGTAAATCACATAAAAGTGGATTTTTAAAAATGAAGTGTTTGAATAAAATTAAAATAATGTCATTTTCATTACCATTTCCTTTTTATATATATATACCGCTTGCAATTATGTAACTGTTAACCTGAAAAAAAAAAAAAACTCGATAACTCATTATGATAGAAAAATAAACCTCTTGTTTTCATCCAATCAAAATCTTCCCAATCGTCCATAATCGGGTGCACAGCTAAGTTTTACGGCAAACATTAGAAGTGTTTGCAAACTATATGGTTACAAATTTACCAGAGTTAACACACGTAAAACATACGTAATTATGCGCCATCAAAGTAAATCATCCCATTAAATAAAGTCAAATTGCTGCTGGCTGAATTATAGATCTTTCGCCAAAAATACTCTTTGTAAATGACAAATAAAGTCAGTTATACAAAACTTAATAACCTAACACGTTATAATATAACGAAATAATCTTTTTGATGCACCGAAGACCTTTTTTTATTTCTCTAAAGAGTGCAATAACACGGAGAAATAAATACACTTTTTATTTTCAAAATTACGTTATTCTTCAGTCTGCTGCCTAAATAAACCTAAAATCGTTAATTTTTTCCTCAGTTTAGCAAATAGGATTGTGCGTCAGAAGAACTTGCTTTATAATGATTTCTATTTTCAATTTTATCTGCATTTCAGGTACTTTTTTTGTTATCTAGGCTAAAATGATAAATCAACAAATATTGTTCCACCAGCCACCATTGGAATTTCAAATTTTTTTCCCAAGTATTTATTTTTTAGTGACAGTAAAATAACTGGAAATAAAAATATATATAATACTAAATCTTCTGTTCTCCGTTTGCTTCATAATGAAAAAACATAAATTTACTAATAGCTAAGTACAAATTTCATGTAATCTTCTACAATCGCGATCACTGTCTGACATTCACTGTCTGATCACTGATCTGACTCTTTCAAATATAAAAGAAACATCTAAATAGTCCAGTAAATACACTAATTAGCAGGTAACCTGATTACGGAAGATTAATCCAATATCAAAAACCTTAAAAAAAACTGAAAATGTGATGACGAATTAAAAAGACAATCGAAAATGTATTTCAGTAAGCAATTTTTATTGCAAAATATTTTTTGTGGTATTAATAACGCAAAATTGCATAAATTTTCTTAAGAATAATCTTTAGTACTTAACATTTGAAACAGTAGACTTTTCTAAAAGAAAAATTGGCGATATATGTTAAAAAAAAAAAAAAAGAGGGACAATATTTGTTGATCTGAGTTCGAGGTTATAAAAGTTATAAGTTTGGGGAAAAACAAAATAGCATGTATCCGTAGTAAAGTACGCGAAAAATATTTTAAATATCTGAAATTAAATTATTTATAATATGTGTGTGTGGGGGAGAGGGAAACGTTTGCATTAAAATTTAAATATTTGACTCCACTTTTATAATATTAACTGCTATTTATGTAATATCATTATTTTTATAATTACATTTGCTAGTTTTTTCTGTAAGAGATACATAATAATAATAATAATAAAAAAAATTGTTACTCACAAGGAAGGTCTCCTTAAAACGCATACTCAAAATATTTTGAAAAAGGAAATGCTAATAAAATGACTCATGTATGTAAAAAAGATCGGTAAAAATATAGCGGTCGAATCGCAGTAGAAAATCTGTAAAAAAATATTTTTTCGAGTATTTGGCGCGAACAGACGAACGCTCGACGCTCTTTGGCGAACCAATAGGTTTCCTCGCCAAATGCAAGAGATTGAAATCCATTTATAAATTCCTTGTTAAATGAGTAATTAAATGTCTAACGCTCAATGAATTTAAACTTAAACTGTGGATTAGTTTACTATTTTTGCTGTAAGCTTATATAATATATGCAAATTGCGTGTTACTTGTATTGAGCTATTTAATTTTATACGGTGTCACCGGCTGGATAAGTTTTAAGGGTATTTTAATTAAGAATGCTATCATTAAACATTTCGATATTAAATTGTTGTTTCCATGGCAATAAAACTCTCTTGTTGTCTCTGACACTAACAATATCGAAGTCAAATTGCCAATGCTCAGAATCGGACCTTAATTTGAGTTTGAAACACTTTTAATCCATTTAAATTTCATTGTAAACGGCATAAATACGATCGTTAAATTTCATTGTTACATATATAAATGTATATGACGAAACTGCAGTTATAAATATGTATTTATTTAAGTTAAACTTACTTAAACTAACTTCGTATCGAGAGTTGAAAAAGTTTTTCTTAAAGAATATTTATAATAGTATTATTCAAAATGTTATCGTGTCGCCATCCAGCGCTAAATCGCAAAAAATGAAATTTTCATTATTTTTTTAGGAATGCTAAATAGAGATTCTGCCGATTTTTTTATGGATATATATATATTTATGAGAAGAATATTCTATAATTTTTTTCAAATAATGCTGAGCATGCGCTTATGGGGAACTTCCTTGATATCATTTTATCAATTTTCAGATGCATTTTTCTTAACCTGATGCAAAAGATAAATCGCCAAATATTATTTCAATTACAATATTTCAACTGAGTAATTCTTTAAGTATTACGAACATTCTTTCATGTTTAAATTAAATATATTCGTTTTTTAATATTATCACTCATTAAAATGGATTTCTTTTTTGTTCTTTTTTAAAGATTTTAAATAAAATTAGTAACAGTTTTTCTTTTATTTTTCGAGGTTTAATAGCCGTTTCAATTTTTTTTATCAACGATGAATTTCGCCAAGAAATAAAATGGTAACCTTATCGCCCAAAATAACAGAACTTCCCGTCATAATTCTATAACTAATCTCCGTAGAACGATGTGTTATAGCTTAAAACCTTCCCTGAAATAATACCTATCTAACGGTATAGGTTCCGTAAAAATCCATGCAGTAGAACTCGAAATCTAGGCGTTCGGAACGAAACTTCCGTTTGGATTTTATATATATAATAGATAATAGAACAGATAATAGATTTTATATATAAATAATAGAATGGATAATAGATTATGTGTTATGAACTATCTCAAAGTTTAAAACAGATCGCATTGTTAGATTTCCTAATTTTAACAATATCGCGTTATGTTAGTTCCACATTCCACCACCAGGGAGCGCACTCTATTCTTAACGAAAGCGTATCTGAACGAAACTCCTTCATGCAACCTTTCCGTAGATACATGAATCGGTAGGGTGGCGGTCTTAACCAATAATTTAAGATAATTGCTGAAATTACTACGAAAAATATTTTAAAGGGGCTCTACGCGGGCCCCTAATAGAGTTAGAGGAAATCGGAAGACGGCAAAATAATCGCGGGGAAAAGTTTGCTTGGGTGCTTCGGAGCTACTTTTGGCGCGAGATCTAAGCTCTACGACCAATAGGAGCCCAGATATTTAAGGAAATATGAAGTAACAAAGTCCAATAATAATTGAATTTTCCGTAATAATTCTAAAACTAATATAGGTAGAATGATGTGTTATAGCTTAAAACCTTCCCTGGAACGATACCTATCTAACGGTATAAGTTCCGTAAAAATCCATGCGGTAGAACTCGAAATCTCGGCGTTCGGAACGAAATTTCCGTTTGGATTTTATATATATAATAGACTAGCAGGCTATGCCCGCTGCGCTGGTCAATATTTCCAAATAAACCTTGGATTAAACTAAATGGCGAATTTGAACTTGTATTTTAAACAATATGGATCTTCAGCTTGACCTTGCACATTACTGAAAACTATGCGAACGCCATTGCGATATAATGTTATCTTAACCGTTGGACAAAATTTAGCAATTAAGAAGTAATTGTTTTAGTTGATTATGAACAGCGCACTTATGGTCGGGTAATGAGACCGTTATGACAACAGGAATTAATACCTCTGTAACTAATCAACATATAATGAAATCGTATATACTAACACCATTCCTAAAAGTCATGCAACAGGGCCACTTGTAACAAAATATGTTCTGTAGATTTTTTTAAAAAGGCTAAACTTTCATAATCAGGTTCACTTAATTTTTGAACTTTTACTGTTGCTCTATAACTAAGTACCCTTGAACAATATGTATACACTAAAACCTTTCCAAAATTATTACCTAACTAATTGTGGTATATCCTACGAAAGTATTATAAACAATCGGAATGAAATACAAATTTCCGTTGTAAATATATAGTAGATGATGATGATGCGATTTTGTGTAATAGAATTCATAGTAAAGTTTTCGCTTCAAACAAAAACGATGCTTTCAACATTAAAGCTAATACACCAATATGTGAAGTATCCGATTGCAAAAGGTTAACTTGAATTCTCATGAGCAACTACTCAAAGAAAAGTGAATATGTGGCTATGTGAAACATTTATGTCAGCCGGGCGCAGGTAATAAATCAATAAAGATTGTTTTCATAGCATATTCTTATTTTATTATTTTCATTTAAAACACAACCCTTTCACTCATTTCATTTAAAATGCATGCCTTATACTAATTTCATTTTAAAAACTGAAAAGATAAACAATAACAGGAAATAATGCCATAATTAAAAGCAAAAAATATTTTTAATTTACATACGCAAAATGTAAGTACTGTTACTGGGAATTTTAAAATGCTATCAGCGAGATGTGCGCACGGTTGTTATAAATGTACCCATTTTTTCTTCTTATCGAGGAGCAATTTATAAATCGCACAATATTATTCCAATTCCAATTTCTTTCATTGAGGAACCTATGACCGGAAAAAATGGAAAAAGACTCCTGTAGATTCTTTGGATGACGGCATCTGACGCCATAAACCGAGTTTATATATATGAAAATAATTTTTAAGTCGTTACAAACATTGTTTTCATACTTAAATATTTTCATTGGTACTACTTGTTATCCCGTCGACCAATTTCGCCAAATTATATAAATCGCCAAACCATTCGCCAAATTATATAAATTGACATAATCTTTATTTTAAATAACGAAATAACAAATAAATTAGTATAACATTAATAAAAATACAAATAAAACGTCGAAATTAAAATCACTTGATGACGTAAACACGTGTAGTTTGTTTAAATTCAAGTGAATTTGATATTTACGATCAACCATTATTGGCATTTAATCTTATAGTTTGACGATAGATTTTTGGTCGACGGAATATCTAAGTAGTACCTTTTCCATTTTTGTTTTATAACGCTAAATTCTCAGTAATTTTTTCCCTTTTATTTTACATAAAATCACTATTTTTTTAAAAAATTAAGATGCTTGCATTTTTATTTCAAACTCATAGAGCCGTTTTTATTTTTTAGCCAAAAGGGTTGATTTGAATTTTTTCCGTTGCTAGAGTAACGGATGTAATGATAGATATTTTGAGGTTTAGATGCCAAAGACACCGCCAAATTAGAAAAATATGAAATGTGTCATGAACTGTTGGACTTATAAAAATTTATTTGGTAGCATTCGATTCAGCATACAAAACTACATTAAAATATGCTATCATTTGACGCATATTTTTGATATTCGATTTTTTTCCCCTCCCCGTGCAAAAACCATTAGGGGTGACACTTTAGAAAATCCTTTCTTATCAGAAGTTTATGTCATAAGAAGTATTTTTACCACGATTTTCAAGATTTTAGGTTCAGTAGTTTGCGCTGTGCGTTAATTAGTCCCCTAATCCAGACTTTATTTTATATACTATATTAGATATGCGATTTTGCGGTGAATCGATGATCGAGAATTAGTCCAATATCATTTGAAATATTACATAACAGAGGAGAAAGTACGAAGAAAGACGAAGAAGAAATGACGAATTACAAAAGACTTGTAATTTTTTTTTTCAAAATGTTGAATTTTTCCATAGTAATAACGTATTAAAACATAAATTTCCTTAAAAATTATCTTTATTTCCTAGATTTCGAATCTGTGAATTTTCCTATAAATGAAATTGGCGATATGACTTGAGAAAATAGATAATATTTGCTTAAATAAAATGGGTAATATTCTTTGATCTGAGTTCGAGTTTATAAATATCACATGCTTTCGGAATTACGGCGAAAAACATTTTAAAAAGTATGAAATTATTTTACAATATGTATGTGTGGCAGAAGTTCACACTGAAATTTAAGTATTCGATTCCATTTTTAAAATATTAACTGATATCGATATAAGTTACAATTGAGTATGAAAATGTACTCAAAAAATGATCTCTTTCACCTAAAAAAACACCATTTGTGAGAACATCCTCAAGCTAATATCACGCTTATGCATTTTTGGCTTAAAATCACATTGTTTGGCGACAAAAGAAAAATAAAAAATTGTAAAGAAACAAATAGTAATTACACATGTGACTCATAATTACATCTGCTTGTTTCTCCTATAAGTCACGTGATGGGACAATTAGATATACAAAAAAAAAGAAAAGAACAGAACAGAAAGAAAATGTCGTTAAAATTTCATGTAATCAAATTTTCAGATTCGTTTCCATATCTAACGCAAGCGATAAAGAGCCAAATATTGCGTATCAAGTGTAATATTTCTTATTAAATTAATTTTTAAGCATTACAAATATTTCTTTCAGGTTTTGATTAAATGTTTCCGTTTTTTAATATTATCACTCATTAAAACGGATTTTCTTCTTCTTTTTTTCTTTTTTTTTTTTTTTTTCATTTAAATAAAATTAGTAACAGTTTTTCCTTTATTTTTCGAGGTTTAATAGCCGTTTCAATTTTTTTTTTTTTTTTATCAACGATGCATTTCGCCAAGAAATAAATTGGTAACCTTATCGCCCAAAATAACAGAATTTTCCGTCATAATTCTAAAACTAATATAGGTAGAATAATGTGTTATAGATTAAAACCTTCCCTGAAACAATACCTATCTAACGGTATAGGTTCCGTAAAAATCCATGCAGTAGAACTCGAAATCTAGGCGTTCGGAACGAAATTTCTGTTTGGATTTTATATATATAATAGATAATAGAATAGATAATAGATTTTATATATATATAATAGAATAGATAATAGATTATGTGTTATGAACTATCTCAAAGTTTAAAACAGATCGCATTGTTAGATTTCCTAATTTTAACAATATCGCGTTATGTTAGTTCCACATTCCACCACCAGGGAGCGCACTCTATTCTTAACGAAAGCGTATCTGAACGGAACTCCTTCATGCAACATTTCCGTAGATACATGAATCGGGAGGGTGGCGGTCTTAACCAATAATTTAAGATAATTGCTGAAATTAGTACGAAAAATATTTCAAAGGGGCTTCTACGCGGGCATCTAATAGAGTTAGAGGAAATCGGAAGACTTCAAAATAATCGCGGGGAAAAGTTTGCTTGGGTGCTTCGGAGCTACTTTTGGCGCGAGATCTAAGCTCTACGACCAATAGGAGCCCAGATATTTAAGGAAATATGAAGTAACAAAGTCCAAAATAATAGAATTTTCCGTAATAATTCTTAACTAATCTAGGTAGAATGATGTGTTATAGCTTAAAACCTTCCCTGGAACGATACCTATCTAACGGTATAAGTTCCGTAAAAATCCATGCGGTAGAACTCGAAATCTCGGCGTTCGGAACGAAATTTCCGTTTGAATTATCTATTTATATAAAATCCAAGTCTCTGTGTGTCCCTCACGATTCCGGTAGGACCGCCTCATTGAAATGAGTAATTGTTAAAAAATACTAATGCAGGGTTACCACAGTAGCGCCAAATGTTAGCCAACGTTGTGACAGCTGGCTAATTTGGCGAAATTCCCATTGAAAACCATTTATCTTTCATAAAGGAGGTCTCCGAAATTTAATTTAAACTCCGCTCTTTTAAGATATTTTTTCAAAATCTATGAGTGAGAATTTAAAGTACATCTTTACATCTTCCTCCCGATGCTACTAATAAAATAACCGCCAATAGACGACGCTGTACTGTGTGAGCTCCTAACTGTGCGATTTTAATGTGCTTTAGGTACTTTTCCAGTATAGGTGCCTTGGCGAAAAAGGAAATTTGGCAACATATTTTCCGGGAGCCTATCCACTGTTTCATTTTATATACACATGCATTTTTTTCGATATTTATGCGATTTATTTAACATAAAAAAGCCGTTTCTCTAATTTTATACAGAAACAGATGTAATTTGTACATAAAAACATCAATAATATACATATAAAATAAACATATAAAACAAACAAAAACGCTCATCAAGTTTGTTTTCATAGCTGTTTATATGATTTGACAACAAATCTCAATATTTTCCCGTTATACGGACACCATGCCAAAATGTATGCTAATGCGCCAATTATTTCAAAATGCTAAAAGATATTTGTAATTTTATGTTAGCAGTTTAATATGAGTTTTATTTTATTGCTTTATTTTATAACACTTATTTGTTCACTTATTTTAATTATATATTTGTGATTTAATGAAATAGTTCGTAAAAGTCTGGAATTTTCAAATGTTATATTTTTTAAATGCTCACTTTAGTATCGACATGTTTTTTCTTTTATTTTTCAAATGCTTCAATTCACGTGATTTTCATTTTGCGCCCACTATTACGCTTGGCGACAATGGTATCCGTATAACGGAATAGTACCCAAATCTCACTTTCTGATGCCCAAATTACACCAAGCTTTAAAAATAAAAAACGCCAAAGCCCCTACAGTGGAACAGAACCAAACTGTCTATTATTTTGCGCTAGCTGTGTTATAGTTTGTACTATATGCAAGGGGGTTAGAGCGAAGAGTTTAAACATTAAATATTAAAGTTTTGGCACAGATGTCATATACGCCCCATATTGGCGCGATTTTTTTCTGACGCCAATGCCATATACACAACGGGTACTTAACCGGCGCCAAAGTGTCATTATTTTGCTTGAAATGGTAACCCGGATGTTGTTGTTTATGCTGTTGATGTTTTCGCCAAATTGGCGTATATGACAAGTGTGCCAAAGTTTCTATAAAGCAGTATAAGACTAAAGAAGAAAGAAAAATCATGCGTTAAGCGTTAAGCATAGAATATGAAACACTTTCCAACACATCCTGAATGCTTTAACAAAACTTCGTTATTTGGGGAAATAAGGTAAATAAGATAACTAAGTAAACATTTTAGAAGACGCATAAAATTTTTTAAAAATTGATTTCAGCAGTTACCGTCAGCAGTTACCAGCCAATAGTACCGTTATTACATGCTACTATTTAGCTAAAATTTAATTTAAACTACTCTTAAAACTACTGAAATCACATTTCCAGATATTATCATCCATTGACGGGGTACAGATGTCATATTCGCCCCATATTGGCGCGATTTTTTTCCGTTGCCAATTTGGCGAAAACATCAACAGCATAAACAGCATAATCCGGGTTACCACATCAAGCAAAATAACGACACTTTGACGCAAGTTAAGTACCTGATGCCTATATGATATTGGCGACAGAAAAAAATCGCGCCAATATGGGGCGAATATGACATCTGTTCCATAGACGGTTATGTATCCAATTCTTTGCGTGACCATGTATATCATTTTATCTATATTCTACAAACATTTCTTAGTAAACTAAATGCATTTCAGCGTAAAAATGCATAACTCCTTTAAAAACCCCCTTTAAGCAATTTACTCTCATACTCAGTAACCCTTACGAATTCTTTAGTGTAGCCCTGCATATGAACTGTAGCATTTATACACACAGTATAGTATGCATAAATGCAGTGAAACATAAAAGCGCATATCATAATTAAAAATGCATTTCTAGCAATCATTGCTTATGTACAATACCTCGAAGAAAAGTTTCTTGGCGAGAAAGAAGTTTGCCAAGGTATTTTCTGACAACCTATTTACTGCTTCATACTCACAAGCAATGTTTTCCATATGTATGCAATTTATTTAATATAAAAAAAGCTATTTACCCATTTTTATAAAGAAACAGAAGTAATTTTTGCACAGATGTCATATACGCATCGGAGTTCGCATGTTTTTCTCTGACGCCAATTTGGCAGAAATCTCTCTTTCGAATACCAGTTACTATTTTTAAATTATTTGCTATCATTTTGAAAAGGAAATAACTATAAATAAATAAAAGTTTGAATAATAATTATAGAACAAAACAGTTTATATAATAAAAACAGAAAATAAAAGTAAATAAATAATTTATTAATAAGTAAAAAACAATAGCCGTGTTACCATAGCAGGGAAAATAACACCATATTGGCGCCAGTTAGGTATCCCGGTTCATATCTGAAATCTGTGCCGTAATTTGTATATAAAAAAATATTATATATATTTAGAAACGATTTTTTCTATGTATATAAGTGCATATATAAACAAAAATAAAAGTTCATTAGATTTGTTTTTATAGCTGTTTATATATTTTGGCAACATATCTCACTTTCTGATGCCCAAATTGCGTCAAGCTTTTTTTTTTAAATGCTCTATTATGGGAAAGTACCTAAATAAATAAGTAACAGAAATAACCAATTATACAAACTAAAACTTTTTATTTCGAGATCAAAGCATTGTTTTTAATTTCAATTAAAAATACATATATCCTTGGATAATTTCAGTTGAAATTAGGTTCACAGCTTAATATCTCATTCCATAAACCTAAACAAACACAAGTGATTCATTCATCGTGAAACGTCAAAAATATTAAATCATTGAGGTAATCATTCACAAAGTAAGTTCTCCAACAATCAATGGACAATCTTCTAATGACGTCATAGTAGGTAAAATGGTGGCGGTATCGTTTGTTTATGGTTTGAAATCACAAAGATTTAATTTTGCAATGTCTCTTAGTTACATTATTTTATTGTCATATTTATGAGCTCAGAACAAAAGCATATTTTTTTCATTATTTAGTTATTAAAGACGGAAAAAAATTATAAATGCATGATTTGAAAAATTTAAATAATTTTCGGTACTTCTTAGTTATCCCGTCGACCAAATTACTGTCGCCAAATTGCAAGATTAATTGCCAATAATGGCTGCTATTAATTAATTAATTGTAAGATTAAATGCCAATAATGGCCAATAAAACCATTAATTCGACGTTTTATTTGTATTTTTATTAATATTTTGCTAATTTATTTGTTCTTTCGTTATTTAAAATAAAAAATTATGTCAATGTGTATAATTTGGCGAGTGGTTTGGCGATTTACATAATTTGGCGAAATTGGTCAACGGGATAACTAAGAAGTACCTAATTTTCTTTCTTAATAGTAAAAAATAACATCGGGAAGTAACAGCGGGTTTAAGCTAAATAAGTTTAACTGTTTAATTCTGTTGTAATATTAAAAATAACTGTATTTATTAGATTTCAGTAAACAACATCAGAGCCCGATTAAACTTTGAAATTAGAGAATTACAACGTCATTTCAGGACCTTTCTTTTGGAGAGGCTTTTCTAAATTCCACATATACATGGAAACTCTTCCGTGTTAGAAATATTATTCTTAGTACTGACATAACATGAGAACGGCCTGCAATTTTACACAAGTTTTTGAAAACTACTTTATATCAGAAATTCTACTAAAAACTGGTTACTTTTTTGTTATAGCGGCCCACACTATTAGGATTATGACAAGTTTCAGCCAATTTCGCCAACGTCGTAACCAAGATCGTGAAGCACACACACATATAATATCATTTCATGAAATCGTATACGATAATTTAATAGTTTTTACCCTACTTAAAGTGTGTAATTTATTTATTTTTAAGGCTTAACAATCTAAATTGTCCAATATATGAATTTAAAAAAATGTAAACAAAGATTAAATTGACATGACTGCAAAAAGCCTCAAATCTGCATAACACTTGGAACCAAACTGTGCAGATTAGTGGTCTTCTACTGTACACAATTTTTCATAAATATGTTTCGTTCTTAAAATGTGTTATTTTCATCTATCACTGCGGAACAAGCGAGAAAACTCATATTCTTGCACATGAGTTGTATATATATTTATATCTAAATTTCCGTTATTTTTGACGGGCTACCTTTCTAGTATATATATAATAGACTAGCAGGCTATGCCCGCTACGCTGGTCTACTTATCCAAATGAACCTTGAATTAAACAAAATGTATCATTGAATTTGACATTGTGATTTAAAGCAATATGGAACCTTACCTGGAATGTCCTTTCGCGCTGCTGAAAACGATAAGAACGCCAATGTGCTATTATATTTTCTAATGTGTAGACAAATTTTCAGCTATTAAGGTCTTAACCCTTTTAGTTGATCAATAACAGTAGGATTGGTAAAGAAAGATAGTACAATACGCAATACAATAAAACGAACCCTGAAAAATTATATAACTACTTGTAATAATGCAAACAAACAAACGGACAAAATCCATCCAGTAAAACTTTTTTTAAAGGTTGATCTTTCATAAGGGGTCCATCTGATTATAGAACTTTCCCCCATAATTCTGTAACTAAGCAACATAGAATGATACGCAATAAACTAAAACATCCGCAAACATTGTCTTATCAACAAAGAAAGTATTATCAATATCCGCCATCTAGAACTTTTTGAAAAGTCTAATCTTTCATAATCGGTTTCATATGATTATGGAACTTTCCGCCATTACTTTATGACTAAGCAACGTAGAACGATATGCAAAATACTAAAACCATGTCTGAATAGATATCTAACTAAAATGAAATTCCTATCAAAATCCGTTCTGTAGAACTTTAAAAAATGTTAAACTTTCATAATCGGGTTCAACTGATTATAGAACTTTCCACCACACCTCTATTATTAAGCAATGCAGAAGGGTATAGTATATACTAAAACTCTGCCTGAAAAATTATTTAACTAACAGTGAAAATTCAATCGTAATCAATTCGTCTGAATCTTTTAAAAAGGTTAATCTTTCATGATCGGGTTCATCTGATTATATAACTTTAAAACATAATTATATGTATAAGCAACGTAGAACGATATTTTATGTACTAAAATCTTCCCTGGAAAATTATCTAACTATCATTATGATCAAAATCCATTCAGGTGAGCTCAAGTTATATGCAACCGGGACGAATTTCCCATTTCCATTTTACTCTAGTATATATAGTAGAAGCAGAAGCAGATAGATAGATAGGTAGATAAGAATATTGATTATTAAAATTTATGAAACTGCAAGTTATTTCTCGTTGTCTCTGCTGAATAATTTTAAAGGCTTTTCAATCGGCGAGTATTGAGATTTACTATTATGTCTACAACAAATGTATTTCATTTTGTACCAAAACATTGTCGTTAAAATGAGCCAATTTGCTGTGGGTTCTGATATTATAATTTTTTTTTTCAAAATCGCCAAATACGCGCATGACATTTTAAGTGTCTCTTGGCACTGCAGTAAACATTTCATGTTTTATTCAGCGAAAAATGAAGTTATAACTTAATTTTACTTGATAATAAAAAATACTTCCACCTTCAAAAAATAGTAAATTAAAATTTTTTGCAGTGTTACGAATAAATAATAATTAAAGCCAAAAGAAATTCGCGTTCAATAAATATCAAGCCCCAAAGTTTGGCATCGTTTGCAATAAAATTTGGTACTTTTCTTTTCCACTACAGGCACCTTGGCGTTTTTTTTTAAAGCTTGGCGCTATTCGGGCATCAGAAAGTGAGATTTATTGCCAATTGATATAAACAGTTAAGAAAACAATCTTGATGAAATTTTTTGTTTGTTTATATATGTATATTATAAATGTTTTTTATATACAAATTACTTCTGTTTCTAATTAAAATTAGATAAATTGCATCTTTATGTTAAATAAATTGTATAAACAGAAAAAAATGCTTGTTTATATGAAATGAAACAGTGAATAGGTTGCCAGAAAATATGTTTCCAAATTTTCTCTCCGCCAAGGCTATTTTCTCTGTTTCGCCAAGATCCCTATACTGTAAATTACCAAAAAGTTTTGCACGTTTAGGATTGAAATAAATGGCGCAATAGCATACAATTTTGTATGGTGTTCGTACAACGTAAAAATAGGAAAAGGTCGCCAAAAAGTTTTCTTTCAAATCATGCCAATTCTGTGTTAATTCGGTTATAGAATAGCTCCGCTTTAAAAACACAGAATCAGTTTAAACCTTTTTTTTCCCTAAGTTAATTATGCGCCAAACCACGCCAGGTAACATACGCCAATTGTCAGTAGACTCAATTATGTAACTTATCGGTACCAAATATGCCAATTGTCTATGGATTCGATAACGTAATTTATCTCCTTAATTTATGCATACTTTACAAACTACATCTACTTTCCAGTTTTCCTGATTTTAAGATCAATGGGTACTGATAGATGTTAAAAAGCTTGGCGCAATTCGGGCTTAAGAAAGTGAGATTTGTGGCCAAATGATATGAAAAGCTATAAAAACAAATAAAATGAACTTTAAGCTTTTTAAAATATGTATTCATATATATATCCCTATATAAATTTTTATTTATGAATATTAATATTTTTGTTATTTATATACAATTTACTTCTGTTTTTATATAAAAAAGAGATAAATGTATTCTTTATAGTAAATAAATTATCTAATTACTGAACAGAAAATATGGATGAAAACTTTCCTTGCCCATTTTTTCCAACTCGCAGCTATATTGGAAAATTACAGAATTTAACCCATTGCTCTATGACTAAACAGTGCCGAACAATATATTATATACTAAAACTATCTCTGAAAAATTGTCAAACTAATAACGCAAATTCTATCAAAATCCGTTTATTTTAATTTTTAAAAAGGCTATTGTGATAATTGAGTACACCAGACTACAGAATTTTCCCAAAAACGGTATGGCTGAACAATATAGAAGGGCATGTTGTATACTGGAAACGCCCCTGGAAAATTATCTAATTAACAATCCAAGTTCCATCGAAATACATTGGGCAGAATCATTTAAAGAGGCTAATTTTCCATTATCAGGTTCATCTCATTAAAGATCTTTAAACCATAATTCAATACCAAGAAACGTAGAACGACGTGTTATGTACTAAAAAATTTCCCGAAAAATTACCTATCTAACAGTGTACGTTCAGCAGAACTCGAGTTATAAGCAGCGGGAATGAAATTTCCATTTGAATTATATATATATATATATATATAAGTAGAATTGGGTATTTCCAGAAAATGCTGTCGTTTATTGAGAAATAACCAATATTGTGAACGTCGCTCAAACCGATGGCACGCTCATGCATTTTTGGCTTAAAATTAAATCGTTTGACGATAAAATGAAATCGCAAAAAACATACAATATGTAACTCACAAGTATCGTCATTTTTATAATTACATCTGCTAGTTTCTTCTGTATGTCACATGATGGTCGAGTTAAATAAAAATAAAAAGTAAATTTAAAAGAAATCAAAAACAAAAACAAAATTGTCACTCAGATATTATTTTATAAAATTTTCTGATGCATTTTATTTAACCGGACGCAAGAGATAAATTGCCAAATATAGTTTAAAACTGCAATCTTTCATATTGAATAAATCTTTAAGCATTACGAACATTCTCTTTCATGTTTAAATTCGATATTTTCATTTTCCAATATTACCACTCGTCAATATTTTTTTTTTCATTTTCTCTCTTCTTTTCTCTTTTTTCCTTTTAAATAAAATTAGTAACAGTTTTTTTCCGCGATGCACAGCCATTTCAATTCATTTATCAAAAAATTCATCGCCAATAAAATAATGGTAACCCTTTCGCCCAAAATAACAGAACTTTCCGTCATAATTCTATAACTAACCTACGTAGAACGATGTGTTATAGCTTAAAACCTTCCTTGAAACAATACCTATCTAACAGTATAAGTTTCGTCAAAATCCATGCAGTAGAATTCGAAATATAGGAGTTCGGAACGAAATTTTCGTTTGGATTTTATATATATAATAGATAGAATAGATAGAATAGATAATAGATTATGTGTTATGAACTATCTCAAAGTTTAAAACAGATCGCATTGTTAGATTTCCTAATTTTAACAATATCGCGTTATGTTAGTTCCACATTCCACCACCAGGGAGCGCACTCTATTCTTAACGAAAGCGTATCTGAACGAAACTCCTTCATGCAACCTTTCCGTAGATACATGAATCGGGAGGGTGGCGGTCTTAACCAATAATTTAAGATAATTGCTGAAATTACTACGAAAAATATTTTAAAGGGGCCCTACGCGGGCCCCTAATAGAGTTAGAGGAAATCGGAAGACGGCAAAATAATCGCGGGGAAAAGTTTGCTTGGGTGCTTCGGAGCTACTTTTGGCGCGAGATCTAAGCTCTACGACCAATAGGAGACCAGATATTTAAGGAAATATGAAGTAACAAAGTCCAAAATAACAAAATTTTCCGTAATCATTCTATAACTAATCTAGGTAGAATGATGTGTTATAGCTTAAAACCTTCCCTGAAACGATACCTATCTAACGGTATAAGTTCTGTCAAAATCCATGCGGTAGAACTCAAAATCTCGGCGTTCGGAACGAAATTTCCATTTGGATTATATATATATAATAGATAGACGATTGCCCAAACATCAAAATTTAAAAAACAGAACGAGAAAGTAGTTTGTTTGGTTCTAGCGGGTTTGCAATCAATGTGTATGCTACATTTCTGAGACCTCTTATTCGTTGGCAACTGTAATTCAGACTCCGTGTTTTATCGATATAAATTTTACATTAATTTTTGAATAAATTTTTAAACGGCGTATTTATGTTAGCGTTTTTCATTTGGGATTATTAAGCTATATTTACTCCAGAAAAATTATAAAAATTTTCAGCAGAAGTAAACAATGATAAAATAGCATATAAACAAGAAAAAATTAAATTAAAAAAAATAAAAAAACCGAAACTACTTAATTATTTCTCATCAATGTGAAACTATTTTTTTTTATATTACTTACCAATTATTTTATTTACGTGTATTGATGACTTTAAAATTGTGTTTAATTGTTAGTTCCTATCTATAAACATTGTTTTGTTTAGACCTATAGATGTCTATGAAGGTTAGAGTTACAATTAAGCTAGAGATCCTACCCATACAATTTTCAGGTAATGTAATATATAAACGGAGCTTTTGACTGTAAATTAGTCTATTAAACATCGTCTTCATTTTGAAAGACTTATTCAATGATATGCTACTCAATATGGTGCGTAATTTTTTTTTCGTCTCTACCGCCATTTTGAATATTTGAAAACAAAATCTAATCTATAATCATCGGACGGTTAAAATGAATCGGCAGAGACCTCATTTTATTAAAATCCATCCAGCCGTTGGGATGTTTAGAGGGTATAAAGAAATCCACATACCCATATACGCGTCAAACACATAAATCTTCTTCGTAGTCGGGTAAAAATACCAGATAACTATTGGTTACTCCAACATTATGATGGTTTTGAAGTTCAGTGAGAAGAAAACTTAATTGTGCCAGCAACAGATGTAAAACCTGATGTCATATTTTTATGCTCAAGTTATATGCCGTTCGATATTTTATTTGAAGCACATATATCAATTAGACTTAGTGGTAGATACCGTGTGGTAAAAGAACTGAATCGTTGATATAAAAAACGTTAATCAGAATGACACACAGATTTTTTTTAATAATTGTGAACTTTGGCAAGAAAAAAGGAATATGGGAAACAAAGGCAATGTGGTTAAACGACCTATGATGTCTTCGATTAGGCATTCGTTATGCTTTAAAATAAATAGTTAAATAGTACAATATAATTATTTTACACACAATAACCGACTTGGTTAGATCTGTCATGATATAACTGGGTATTTTGTGACATAACTGAATTATACGTTTTTAATGGTAACCAGTGTTGCCAGATAGTCGAAAGTCAATTCCCCCAAAATGTCTGAAATTTTTTTCAAATGAGTGATTTTTCTCGAAAAATTTCCCAACTCATTTTCTACTCAAAAATCTAAATTTTCAATTTTTAGTTTACGCTATAAAAAATATTAAATAATTCAAGTTTAAAAAATTTCCCCAAATCAAGGCGTTTTTGAAAGAATTCCGCATTTACAGAAAATAAACTTTTAAACTTTTTAAACACTTTTAAACTCTAATTTTGCGTTCATATTCGGCAGCTAAATGAAGTACGTAAGAGATACATTTTACAATGACATTTTACAAGTTCTTTTATTAAAAAGAGAGAAACAACGTTTACAAAACACAAATGTAATTTTAAAAAGCATATAGCTATTTCGAAGCCTCTAAGGTCTCAACATCAGTGCTTATAAATTAAAGATAAAATCTAAATAAAACTGTGGAATAAAAGAGGAGGGATACATAGACAGAGAGGCGTACCTCTCATCCCGACCATCAGCGGCGAAATGAAAATCACTGTTGACAAAAATTACTTACATTTGTGTTTTGTAAACGTTGTTTCTCTCTTTTTAATATATTGACACAAAGTACAACCCCTCCCCCCTTTTATGAGAAGTTCTTTTATGTTTGTTTTTAACATTGTTGACAAAGAATGATCATTAAATTAGCTCCATCTGCACTTGTGCCAATAGCTTTTTTCAAGCTTTACACCCTTAATCAGTTGGTGTTTCAAAGAATCCGAGATGATGTTGGTATCACCTACTTCTGTCTGAATTCAGACAAATATGCAAATGGAGTTATGGTCTAAGAACCTTTTATTATTAAAAATTTTTTAGCATGTCATTACGTTTGTTTCAGTTTGAATGATTTCAGATAAGTCTCTTATGTGACTGTAGTATGCAACAGGATGTCTTCAAAAAGCTCAACAGCAGTTCCTTGAAGCACACTTAGAAAAACACTTTTAAAATTGTTTCTATTTCTGTTATATCATTCTATACTAATAAAAGAAAGGAATATGTGTAAGTATACCTTGAAAAACTAGGAAAATCTGACGCGCGTTAAAGGTCTCGAAATTTGAGTGGGAATAATCGAGAACAGCTCCTGAATCACCTGTAATAGGGAATAGTAGCCATATTTGGACCACCGCTTTAAATGGACCGCTGCCATTCTGCCGTTAATTACAGAAAGAGACGCTATCTACCGCTGAAATTCTACTCATCAGAATGACGTCATTTATGATTAGAAAAAGCACCCGCCTACTCCGTTCTGTTTTCAGACAATTAAAAAAATCTAAAATTAGCTACTTTGATTTAATTTTTCCATACTAAACGTAAGTGAAAATTTTAAGACTAAGGTAAGTTGTTATGTTTTCATATTCATATATAATTCATCTGCTTATTGCGCATATGTTTCACACGGATTTGTTTGATTTCGTTTTTATTCTTAGTATTGAGATTATCTGTTTAAAAAATGGCGCAGTTGATTAAATTGGACCAGATATACGATCATAAATTTGAAAAGTAAGTAATGAACTTTGAGGGCTGTACGCTTTATACACTATTTTTTTATTCTTTTAATATTTTGTAATGGATTACTAAAAGGATAAAGGTTTTTTAAAGATATATTTACATATATATGAATCAATTTCTTTATACAGTTTAGACCTATATAAACACTAAAATATTTTTACATGTTTATGTTATAAATTTAGTTTGCAATTTGTTTTATCTTGTATGTATTTCTATTTTCTTTGAATTCTTTTTTCCTACGACATATTTGATTTACAGAGTCGAATTCTAACATTTTGGTCCTGGAGGATATTTACAGTTCCGTGAGGAGTGGGGCAGACTTTTCACAGTTCTCAAGGGTGGAATTACACCTTTTTGCTATTAAAATGCATAAAATCTCATACCTTCCGGGGGGATTGGTTATTTCAAGGCTCCGGGGGTGGGACCCTTGAATTCAATACTGTTTGAATATAATAATAATTTCCGTTTAATTAATCGTAGCGTATTTTTTTTTAATAGAGCATATTTTGTAAGCACTTTTTTAATATAATTGAAAAATGTAGAAAACGACACAAACAAACTGTCCGGAAGAAAAACACCCGTGACAGCAAAAGCTGTTAAATATATGGGAAACGAAAAAGAGAGCGTGAGTTATAAAGAAATTGACCAACAAGAAGGCTGCAGCTACAAATCCCCCCAAAAGCCAAAGAATCATTAGAAATGTTATCTGCCTTTCTAAATTCAGTTAAATCAAAGTACAGAGGGAGCCAAAAAACAGTTGTGTTCACATCTTCGTCATATAAAAAAAATCTTGAAATCAAGAAATAAACGACAAAATGGAAGCTCTCATAGCACAAATGCAATTGCAACATCAAGTTTTTTAAAATAGGTGTAACGTAATTGGAAAGAAAATGATTGAAGAGAAGAAATACAAACATAATGTAATGAAAACTTCTGTTACAAAAAGAAAAAAATCTGTAATGATTCAGAGAGAAATCTAGACTGCGATGATTGGATTTGCCTAATTTGAAAGAAAAATAAAATAGCAGAAATGTTTCAGTGTTCAGATTGCCAAATACGGTTCCATGTTGTGTGTGCTGGAATAAAAAAGGAATAAGTTAAATTCATGTGTAAACTTTGCATCACTTCTTACATGATATTAAAAAAACTGACAATTAGTTCCATAATTTCTATTTTTAATTACTGATAACTTTGATTTACATTTTGAATACATTTTAATTTAAAATAATTTCTCTTACTTTCAAGTATTTGATTTCATTAAATTTCATTGCTGTTATTTTGTTTGATTGTTTCATTAATCGCAAACTTTGCTTTTAATAAAATTAGTTATATTCCCTATTCATTAAACAAGCTGATACTTTCTGATCCAATTTAGGAGACAGGGGGGTACAACTGAGGTGACCAGTTTCTGAATTTCGACCACTTTTGACAAATTTTTCAAATTAAAATAAAACTTAAGATTTTGAAAAAGAAATTGATCTAAAGATTTATTTAGTTAGTAGATGAAACGATTGACCTCATGTAATGATGCTTTGCAGTTATTCCAAAAATTAAGTGAATTACACCTAAAATAAGTGAACAAATGGCCCAAATTCGGCTACTCTCCCCTACACGAAAAGAACGATTTTGTTAAAACAACAAAAAAATAGTTGTGCCAACCAAATTTTTCCCCCGCCAAATATTTTTTGTTGGACTGATAAAATACTTTCGTTAGTTCAATAAATTTTTATTGAACGAACAAAATCATTTGATCAGTCGATCCAACATTTGGTCAGTCCAACCAAACATTTTAGCCGGGCTATATTAACTAAATCTTTTTTCCCGTGTATGTGTAAACTGTATTGTTTTATATAATGAGCAATATCACGATAATAAGGATGCATACTTGCTACTTTTGTATTTTATATTAGTTTTTTCAAAGTAATCGAGTTTGAGACAAATTCAGTGTTACCAGATAACTAAAAATAATCTTTAAGTGAAATATTAAAAAATTCCTGAAGATTTTCACAAAAAATGTCTCAAAAGTCCCCTGGAAGGTCAAAATCCCCCAAAATGGGGACAAAATCTCCAACCTGGCAACACTGATGGTAACATATATGAAACAAGAATGAGAAAAGTTTGGGAAATTGTGAGGAACTCGAGTTCACTAATCTTTTATAAGTATTTACAGCTCTTCCAATTTAAATCCGAAATCACCGATTAAAATAAAAAACAAATTTCTACTAATTTTTTACTAATCTACAAAAAAGCGTTAAACTGGCAGCCAAGCAGTTACACATTTTATAATTCGAGCTATATCCTTTTTACACAAGTGATTATAATTGAAAGTCCATTTCTTTTTTTTTTTTTTATATTCATGCATTTATTTTATTTTCAGATTACAGATCAAAAAGCGTTTTAAAAAATAAATTATCCCATTAAAAATCATCTCTGTTTAAGATTTTTTTCAATTTGAATATGTTAAATACTAAATTAATATTTCTATCAAAATAAAAAAATTGTATAAAAATAATTATTATTTCGTTTTTAATTTTCACTGCAAATAAATAGCTCAGACAGCCTAAGATATATATAATAGGTTAAACTTAATTACTTAAATGCTCATTTTATTTCATAATAAATTGTTTTAATAAAAGAGCAGCGTTCTTTCACGCAATAAACTCGACTAAGCAACATCTTAAGAATTTTAGGTTAAGTAAATGCATATTCTTAAGGGAAAACCAAAAGTTTAATCTATTCTTTAAATATTTATGAATTTTATACAGTTTCAAGAAAACTAATCTTCCAAACCCAGAAGAAATTAATGATGCGTCTCAGACCAGGAATTAACTGCACGAATAGCCAACAAAGAAATAACAAATACGTTATTTTACGTTCGAAATTGAAAACTGACTTAAACCAATGATACTTCAAAGGTTTTGTTGTTTTTAAAAGGTGATTTAATAAAGTTGTTTAAAAATATGCAGTAAATTTTATTTTCATGTAATTTAAGATAATATAAAATTTTTGAATACGTGACTTCTTCAGGATTTGTATTTAATATTTACTCTCATAAAAGAAGGAGAATTTTATGTTGTTGGCTGAAAGGTAAAGTAAACTATTTTACAGGATATTTAACCCGAGATTGTCGCGACATTTTTTAGAACGTTAGTAGTCGCGTTCGGTCCATTTGCCGCCGTTACCAGCAGGCCGAAAACGAAGGGGAAACTTGCTGGTGTTATCAGATGATCGAAAACGGATAACGTAGGGTGAAAATATTGACTGAACGTTAAAAGATTACAGCAATTATTCATTTTACAACCTTTTACAGCAATTATTTATTTTGCTTAAGTATATATTCAGTTGGCATCTAGATATATGTTTTTAATATCTCTTTCTTCGTTTTGCATAAATACTTAAAAGTAAATAGTAAATGATTTCACTAAATTTCTGATGTTACTATGAATCAATAATTAGTAGGTAAACATTTACTAATATGAATCTAAATTCATGATAGGGGTATTTTTTTTTTTTTTTTTTTTTTTTTGGAAGGACAGAATCAGAGTCAGGTAGATTTTTTTGATATTCCGGCACTCTATATCCATTTAATAAAATAAAATTAATAAATTTAGCATCAATATATTACACTGACATTAAATTGAACAATTGAACTGAAAATAAAAATAGAACCTATGACATGCAACAGAAAATCAAATACAATACCACTAATTCACCAGCATGTTGCGGACGATTGATTCATTTAAAACATATGAAAAACCATCAAATTTGATGCCATAAACAATTAAAGACAATCTCAACGGTGTCCAATGGCTAATTCCTAAACCGTAAGTCATAGACATATAGTTCCAATTAGAAAAATGCTTTAAATCAGATAAAGAAATATTTTAAAAGCGATTTGGGTCAATAAAAAAATTTCTTTAAAAATTACGAAAATTTAATTTTTATACGGTCCCCCGGTCCTATAAGTTATATTTAGTAAAATTTTCCTATTACAAAGACAAGTAAGACAAAAAAAGTCGTATTCATATGACACTAAAATTGTGCGAGTTATGAAACTTTAAAAATGCATGACTTATGCCACTTTTCTGCTCTGAAAACAAATGAGTTCGGCTTGGCTTTGAGGGGTCATATTCCAAGTGCTTAAAGTATTCGAAGATCTCATTTCATGTGTATTTGCGCTTTGAAAAAAATCGTACAAGTATTACGATTAAGTTAACATTTATTAAGTTTCAGATTGGCTGAAATAACATACGTTTTATTTTGTCAGGATTTGAGACTGTTTCTTTTATGATTTCTTTTAATAAAATTATGTTATTTTTATAAGTTTTTATGTTACTTCAACGATCTTGTGTATGTTTTTCCAGTTCAAAATTTGTATTCGAACTTTAACACCACTTTCAAATATCCGAATCGGTTTACATTTTACATACTGGCTCAAATCCGATAACAATCTAATATTGTTATGATTTTCGGTGGTTACCATTTATACTTATTTTATAGGATAACACAAAAAATTTCGGATGGATTACCGCCAAGAAATTTATGAAAAAGTTTTAGATTAGATAATACAAGACGGAGATTGTTGGGTTTTTTAACTTTTATGTATTAGCACTGAATCCGAAAATTGCCTTAATTTTTAACCATCATGTCAGGATATTTCGCAAATCATAAATTGTCAAATTTAAAGAATAACAAAATTCGGATACTATAAAGTAGAGGAGATGGTTGTATTTTTTGACTTTTGATAATTGATTTTTACGTACTTTTTAGCACTAAATCTGAAAATGACTTTCATTTTTAACCATCACGTTAGGATTTTTTTGCAAACGTGTAATTTAAAATATAGCGAAAATCTCATACTATAAAACATATGTAAAACATTTTTAATTTTATTTGATTCAATAATGTATTCGATATTTTTGCTTATCTTGGGATTCTTACAGCTGGGTTGTGTGATGAGATGGGGGAGGAGATTAAATTTTAACTTTGAACTTTTTAACTTTGAAATTTACAATTTGCGAAAAGTCTTGATGTGATGGCTAAAAATGAAGGTCAATTCCGGATTCGGCGGTACAGAATACATAAGAATCAATTATCAAAAGCTAAAAAACATGAAATAACCCACCTTTTGCAGGCTAGTGTAATCTAATAACATTTTAAAATACGTACCATTTTGTAAAGAATTGAGGCTGTTAATTTAGCATCATTTTATTTAACAAAAATACTGTTTTTTTTTTTTTTTTTTTTTTTTTTTTTTTTTTTGTGCTTCTTCTTAAATTTGTATTACAAATTGTATATTTTGCATTAATATGTCAGAATGACTAAAGATTTCAAATTTATATTGCAATGTTAATTTTACTCTCAACCATTTTTTAATATATCTGACGAAATTATATTTCAACTAAATTTGTGAATGACCCCCAATTCGCAGCAAAAAATATGCTCCAACTTTAAACAGGTATTACTCGGCCAATTTTAATCGTAGAACAATGGGACTTTTTTTGTATTACTTGTCAGTGTAAAAGGAAAATTTTACTAAATATAACTTATAGGACCGGGGGACCGTATAAAAATTTAAATTTCGTAATTTTTTAAGAAATGTTTTTATTGACCCAAATCGCTTTTAAAATATTTCTTTACTTGATTTAAAACATTTTTGTAATTGGAACTATATGTCTATGACTAACGGTTTAGAAATTAGCCATTGGACACCGTTGAGACCGGACACCCTGTATATATAATAAAGAAAAAGGTAAAAAATACATAACTTCGAAATTATAAATGTAAAATGCTGTAACTACGTTTTATTTATTTATTTATTTATTTTGTGGGGTGTCTGTGTGTGTGTATGAGGGGAGAGAGGGGGGGGGGGGGCTCTCGAGAATTTGTGATTAAATCCATTTTTCAAATGAAAATGCACGATTTGTAGTTTTTCTACGTATTTCAGGGTGGGAGCAGCGCCCTTGAATAAAAACTCTGGATACGAACTTCGCTTATATAAAGTAAATAATAAATAAGTTATTGAAATTATATATTTAATTTAAATACATTTGCAATTGTAAATTTAAATCCTAAGATGGATAAATTATTTTAATTAATAGAATCACTGAAAGGTTCATCTTAATAGGGATGTATTTTACAAAAACTATTTAATTAAAATAAATATTCAATTGTACATTTCATAATAAGGTATTAATGTTATAATTTATTGTTTTATAATAACGTTCATTAAAATAATAAAAACAATAAGAAAATTTTCTCCGAAATTGTAAATATGCAGCAATAATTTAATTTAAATGAATTTTCTCTCATATTCTGGAAAACATTATTCTGAAAAATAGTTTCATCAATTGATGAAGGACAACAAATTTAAATTTGTTAGATACTGTCCCCAAGCCTCTATTGGATTTCAATAATAATAATAATAAAACATTTTCTGCGGCATTGTTAAAAAAAAAAAAAATGTGTTTTTACTTACAGTATGAAAATTTAAAAATAGATAAATTTTAGAAAAATACTTAAAATATTTTTTTAAATGATAGTATAAACATTCACTGAATTATCCAAAAGAGATTTTTATTTGCGTAATTTCTAACCCACATTATAAAATTCTGATTATTTTTCTTATTGTACAAATAAATTATATGTATGTTCTTCGCAAATATACACACTACATTTCTGAGAAAATTGTTTTATCTTTCGAATTTGTTTTATTGTACAAAAACGATACTTTTCAGATTTTGGAGATACGGCAATTTTTTTTACTGATTCCCACAAAATTCTCTTCTCTTTTTTTAAATGGTTTGGCAGTGTTATTGTCTGTTTTCTTTCATTTATATGTTCCGGTAATAAATGGAAAGCAAGTCCTTTCAAATAATGATGATGAATTTCCCTTTTTTCCATATTTAAATGATTATCAATTTGAGAATTTATTCCCGCAATATTTGACAAGGAAAAAAAATGTAAGTGACCATCCATCAGTTTTTTGTGCGAACTGACTTCACAACTAATATAATAAAACAATTTTAACTCACATTCTAAAAGTAAAAAAAGTATTCTATGAACGGGTAAAATAGCAGAAAGAAAGAAAGACGAAATAACAACAGACAGAGAGTCCGTACTTCGAAGAAACTTTCCCCCACAGATTTCGCGGAAATGGGAAAGGATGAACACGAGGGGGAAAAATTCAACTAACGTAAGTGGTCGCAACGCGGTCATTTAGACCGATTGAAACTTAAGAATGCGATAAAATGATAAGAAATAGCAGGGATGACTTGCAATTTTACTACACAAGAGTGTGAACACTCAAGGTCAGCTACACGGAATTTGGCTATCGTAACTTTCACGGGAAATGAGTTACAGGAAGATAACTAATTTCGGGCGGGGAAAAGACCAACGCGCGAGTATTAACGGGTTAAAATCAGTTTTTCTATTAACGGATTTTATCTGTTTCTGAATACCAACAATGTCATGTCTTAGACCCACGAAAGTACATGAAACAGTCTGAAAACAAAAATAGTTGCGTTTGTAAAAGTGAATTTTTTGTTAAGAAGAAGCAAGCCTATACTTCTTGCGGAAAACAGGAGCAGTTTTTAAGTGCATTCGTAATTACATACATACGTAGCACCCATATTCTTCGTCAAATCCGTCCGTCTGCCTATCCGTGTGTCCGCATATAACAGTGCAAAAACTACCCAACCGACGAGTTTGAAATTTAATATATATATAATTTTGTCGAGCCATTCCAAATTTTATGAAAATCGAATCAAAACTTAAAAAGCTATTAATAACAGTTTTCTTCATTCTATTAAATCCTATCATACGTAATTAATTCGATGATATCCCACGATAGATAATGATTCTAAGTTGCAATGGCGATCACGTCCTATCCCTCCGACTGTCTTGGAAAAAAGCAAAATTGTAATGTTGTTTTCTCTGCATTTTGTTTTAAATGCTAAAAAAAATGATTCTTTGAACATTTAAAAAAAAAAAAACAACTTAATAACGAATATGAATGCAATCCTTGGAAGTATTAATCATTGTTCAATGTATTAAAAATACACTAAATCAATAGAATTATATTACTTTAAATATTGTTTGTATTGCAGTGAAACCTGGAGCTTAGTGAACGTATTAACACGGGCTTGTCAGTGAGGGGGTTAAGATGGATTCATACTATTTCCGTATTACTGAATTTAATATGTATAAGCGTAATAAATTTTGTGCTCATAAATTTTTGCAATTTGTCGAACAATTGATCTAATTTGTGGAATTTGTAATTTGTCGAACATTGACTAAAGATAAGAAAACAAAAACTTTTCGTTTTTATATCTTTAGTCAATGTTCGACAAATTGTCTCTCGCTCAGAAAGCCTACATCTCTGAGGGTTTAGCCATTTAACCATCATATTTTTCTTGAAGACGGATGTAGAAAGAGCTCGAAACGTAGAATTTATCTTTTAGCTTATTAAAGTTCGTGTTTTGTGTACCATTAAGCAAGGTGGTGAGACTTTATTTATTATATTTTATGGTGCAATTGTCCAGTATATGTCTTTGAATAATATTCAAAGTATCAAAAATTACGCTATACCATAAAATACTCTTTACTATAAGAAACAAATTTAAGAAACTGGAGAAAAAATTAGACGTAACTATGGAAAAACATATTCCATTTCTTTTAAAGTGTTTAAAGTGTTCTGTAGTTTAATGGAAAACAATTAAAAAAAATAGCATGACTGGGCATTCTTTATGTTATCGCTTAAAATATTTATTTTAGCGCTATTTCTACCAATGTCAAATGACACCCTTTTAAAGTTTAGATTTATATTTATTTTGTTTGTAGTTGTTTAATGGAGATTGAATGAATTTTAAAAAAAAAGATTTAATGTATAAAAATTATTTTAAATTGCTTAAATTAATAATTACAAATATAAAACTTTAAACCTAAATCTTTTAAAAATGTCATTTGATACCAGTAGAAATAATGCTAAATTAAAATAGTTCTTGTTGATACTTTATTATGTTAATGCATAAATTCACCTCCTGGGAGCTAGTAATATCACAAAAGAACTCAAAAAAAAAAAATCTAAAGTCTCAGAATTATGCAAAAAGCTTTTCGAAGTTGTATTTTTTAAAATCAAGGAGTCATCAGGATTAATTAAACTTATACCTCTCTAACAGTTAATTCGATTACGGGATACAAATATCACCAAAAAAAAACCACAATAAAAGAAGGTATTAATAGGATAAACAGTTTAAATATATATATATCAACATCAAAAATAAATTTAAAGTTCCTACCAATATGAGAAGTTGCTTTGAAATACGTGATTATCGAAATAATCTTTATTAAAAGATTAAAACTAATTTCAACTTAATGCTTACTTGCTGTGACAAAAATTGTCTCATGCATACTGTGAGCGGTCTCTAAGACAGTTGACTGAAAGATGTAGCTTGATTAACTCATGAGATACTATTTCTGCACTAAACTTTATGTAAATGACTATTAAAATTAACCTATTCAATATTCTATAAAGACCAATCTACAGTACTATTGCTCTAAATGAAATAAATTTTCACTAATATATATATAGTTAAACTGAAAATTACAAGTTAAACTGTGAAAATGGAAAGAAACACACTGTCAGAAACAGTTTCTTCAATTAATATAAATATTCCAGGCAGCACTGCTTCCAGTATATATCCGGTAAGTGAAGAAATTTCTATTCTAGAACAGAAATTTTCCCTAACTTGAAAAAAAGGTTTTTTTTAAGAACTGGGGGGGGGGGCTCTGCCCCCTAAGAGCTACCCTCGCCAATCCCCGTTCAGACACCCTAAACTCTAAAAGTATGCTAATTTGATCGGTTTTTTAAAAAATTCGGATGACTGAATTATAATAAAAAAACCAGTCGCGATCTCCCTGTTAATGACCTGTTTTAGATCAGTGAAACTTTTGAAAATAAGCAAATATATAAATGTAATTAAGTAGACAGAGTCTTTGTCTCCCGGTATTTTTTAACAACGCTATAAAAAAGTTCTTTTAAATAAGACATTTTAAATGTATCGTTTTAAATCTGACGTAATTTTCACCAAAGCTTTTTTTCTCATTTTAACATTCACGTGAAAATACTTTTGTTGCTAGAAAAGAAATATTATTTACGCTATCGAATTCACAACAATAGACGATTATCTCTAAATATGAAATAAATGTCTCTTGCAAATACATTTTTAAATTTAAACTGTTTGGCAATATTGTTGTTTGGCCATTTTAAATATTACGTAATTTCCTCCATTTACGAATTTACCGGATATTAATAACTTTATCAATTTACAATTTTCTTTTTCTTTTAAAATTCACATGTAAATATAGTTTTTATGACGTAATGTTTAATATTTTCCTGCTTTTAATACGCAGTCATTTAATTCTCATTTGAAAGTTTTTTTCATTTATAATAATCAAGTGTAAATATTTTTTTTAATTTGAAAGAAATATTATTCTTTTTGCTGTTTTAAAAATTGACAATAATTTAAAATAATACCCTTTTCTTAAAAAAAAAAAAAAAAAAAAAAAAAAAAAATGCAAAAAATGTCTCGAAATGCTGAAACAATGGTTGTGTTTAACACTTATAAAATAATAGAGGATAAAATTTATTATATATTGACATATATTTATTAAGATACAATTTGATTGTTATATGTGAAATATGAATATTTTATTTTGAAATTAATTCGACAAGAAATGTTTGTTTTTTTAAATAAAATCGATTTTTTTACTTGCTTGAAATACTATATATTTTTTAAATGTGTTTGTTCATTTAGAATATATTTAATATGCTAATATATTTTTTTATACTCTAAAAAATAACTTGCAAATAAGTTTAAATGAATGAGAAAATTGCTTCTTCATTAAATTCGAAAGCATTATTTTTGTTTGTTTGCTTTAAAATAAATTAGAAAATTTCAGTTATAGAACTCTCGGTTTTTCGTTTTACTTTAGTATTAATGCAGCTAATATGCATGCGTGCAAGGAAGAGACGGAATTTTTATTCATTTTTCAGACTTCCGGGAAGAACTAACGGAAAAAGCACATTTTTTAGGATATTATTAAGATATTTGTTTAAAATGACGAATAATTTAGTGCATAATCCGACTTTTTGTAACAGTGCAGCGATCTGTGAGCAGTGACAACTGTTAAGGTTTAAACATAATGATAAAAATAATGATTTATTGATAAACAATTAATCTATTCTATGCCGGGAATCCTTAGCAGGAAACTGAATTTTCAAAATGCACCTAGACGGAATTTACGCTTGACTTATAAACTAGAAATCATCGAGAAAACCTCCCAATCATGTCTTACAGTGGACCATCAAAATAAACTTTTTCATTTACCAACGAAGTTTTTTGAAAATTAAAACAAATATTTAGATAGTGTTATTAGATAACGGTGTACAGAGATTTGATAAACTATCTTTAATGGCAGTTGAACTTCTAACAATTTAAACTTTTAAAGTTCTGAATAATTAGCATTCTTCGAATTGCTCGTTGGTAATTTCCTTTTAAAATACAGGTTAAAAAATCTTCCTCAATGATAATCTCTCTATTCTAAAAGAAAGTAACTTACGCTGTCACCATAGCCGCCGCCGCCGGTTTTGAATTTTTTGTGACCGGAGGTTTTTCTCCGTTAATATTAAGAAAAAATTGCATACAAAAATATGAAAATTGGCGGAATTATAGAGAAATTTTTGATAAACACGCTGATGAAGTCAGTTTCCAAATCGAAGAAATATTTTAAGAGATATTTAATGCTAAAGTCGTTCCATTAAAAAGGTTTTATAGGAGCAAAAACTACACATCGGAATTTAATAATTTTTAGATCATTTTATACGTTATAATTTCCAGGTGTGCAGAATGCATTTATTTTTTTAATTTGACTCATTTTTTGAGCTTTTATTTATATTTAAAATTCAAATTTTCAGCATTTCAAGAGATATTTTTTACTTATTTTAGAAAATTGTACTAACCTGTCGCCAACTGTATAAACAGCGCAAAGAATAATGTTTGCTTCAAATTAAAAAATTATTTACACGTGACTATTATAAACAGAGAAAAAAAAATCAAATTAGAATTAAATAATTACGTATAAAAAGCAGGAAATTATTGAAAATTACTTCATAAAAACTATATTTACACATGAATTTTCACAGAGAAAGGATATTGTAAAATAATAAATTCATTAACATGCGTTAGAAGTCTTAAATAGGAGAATTTACGTCACATTTACGTTTCACAAAATACAAACTTTTACGTATCATTTTAAACAGAATGTTAGAAACGTTAAAAGATATTTTATAGAGGCACACAATGTAAGTTAACAACACAGGTCATTTTAAAGGGAAAGTTAGGAAACATAAAATTTTCCAAAATTGTCCACAAAATTTAAATGGCCACCATTTTGAAACAAGGTGGCGGATGAAGCAGGCCAACGAACTCGGTCGAAACATTAGTAGTTACTATGCATATGAAAAATTTCATCCAAATCGGTTCAAAAATTCGAGAGCTACAGCATGACAAAATTCAGGTATAAATATATATATATGAGAACATTTCAACGGAGGGTGGTTTTGGTGTCTGGGGGGTCATGATCTGCGAAAATATAGCAAAATTTCCCAAAGTGTTTTCTTTCGGATGACTGCAATAGGCAGTTTTTTACTTTTTGTAATGAAAGCTACCTAAAATTGTACACAATTTTAGCCACCACTGTATTATGTGAAGATTTAGAATCCCTAATAAAAATGTTACAAATTTTTCACAAAATAAATAATTGTAAGCAAATTTCCCTTAATAAAATTAGTTATTATAAAATGTTTTAAAAACTTTTATATGATTTATTGATAAATACATTAACTTTAAAAAAAAACCTTTATTAATATTTCGCCTGATATTTATAATGGTTTTCTGTTTTTTAATATGCGGTTCTTATTGTTATCGTTATTCAATTTCATTATTTTCCCTTTTAAAATTCAATTATTCAGTTGAATACATTTCATTTAGTAACACTGAAAGTGTTTTCTATCATACGATCGGAAATTCAGCGTAAAATAAATGCCGAACAACTGTAAGTACCCCGACAAAAAAACATCACTAGGTGAGATGTAAACCCATAAGTTAAACACAGTAATAACTAGACAAGTCTTATAGCAGATTTTCTTTCAAAGATTAGAAAACTAAGTGATGTCATTTCTAAACATAACTTTATAATTCCTGAAGACAATCTTTAAAAGAAAACAAAATATTTTTTTTTCAATAATACAAAAATTGCCCTTTAAATATCATTGAATCTTGGAGTTATTTGGTAAAATTTTAATGAATTATATTTTTACTTGAATTGCAATTATAATGCTTATAATGCTACTAAACACTATATTATTCATAACATATATTATGAAGATTGTGGAATTTAATGCATTGAAATTCTAACTATAGCAAGTAAATGTCCCTGGGTTTACTGTGAGAAGGAAAATTGCTGGTTTTCTTCGCTCTGATTATGAATTTTACAGATGTACAATAAAGCTATATAAGTTGGATAAAATGCATTTAATTTGAAATGATAAATGTCTGTCTATATATACATGGTGTGTTCACAAAATTTCAAGACAGGTCTGATAATTCAAAATTTACTAAACATTTTTGTACCGCGAACTAAAATTCTTCGAAATATGACCCTTGGGCATCAACACACCGATGCCAGCGTTTTACCCATTGTTCAGGGGCCCTATAGAAATCTTCGCACGAAAGGCTGTTAAGGGACCTCATCGAAGCTGCCTGAATCGCTGGAATAGTGTCGAATCGCTTCCCTTTCAGGTCTTTCTTGACCCGGGGTAACAAAACAAAGTTGCTGGGGAAAAGGTCGGGGCTGTAAGGGACTTGCAGCAGTATTGCCACGTTAAATATAGCCATAACTGATGGAGCACTCATAGAAAAACTGACCTGACCCATCGCGTTCGGCCAGACATAAGAAACGATTAGATTGTTCCCCACGACAATGCACCCTCTCACAAGTCGCTCGCCGTCGCCGAAGGTTTGACTATTTTTAACGTGGCAATACTGCCGCAAACTACCTACAGGCCCGACCTAGTTCCCAGGATTTTTTTGTTCCGCTGGATCAAAAAAGACCTGAAAGGGAAGCGATTTGTTAGGATTCCAGCGATCTAGGAAGCTTCGACAAGGTTCCTTAACAGCCTTTCTTGCGAGGACATCTTTGGGGCCTATGAACAATGGTAAAAACGCTGGCAACCGTGTGTTGATGCCCAAGGGTCATATTTCGAAGAATTTTAGTTCGCGGTACAAAAATGTTTAAAAAATTTTGAATTATCAGACCAGTCTTGAAACTTTGTGAACACACCATGTATATCAGGAAGTATCTTCATTATCGTCTTATGTAAACATGAATAACTGAATCTGCTAATAGTACACGTAAAATCATTTTCGTGTGTTGCCTTAAGCTACATTAACATAAAATAAACATTCAATTACTCAGAATTATCATGTATGGTGGTAAATAAACAAGTTATGAAAATATGTTAGCGCCTAATAGATCAAAAGGTAGAGTAATTATAATGACGAATTGCTTTATAAATTGGATGTATTTCTTCTTCATCAATAACACTGAGGAACACATATTTTGTTGACTTAGATCTGGTACTTGTTTTTGGTTAATTATTGACATCTAAATCCAAAAATGACCCCAGTTTTTTTTCTATCACGTCAACTTTTTAAGCTACAGGATACCCCAAAAAGCATACTTAATGTGGATACAAAGGAAAGTAAAGAAAAAATTACCAAATATATTTTTTATACAACGGCAGTACACACTTACTGTAAGCTACACTAAGTTCATACAAGCAGTAAAATCTTTTTAGAGAACGAAGAAAGTATATATTAAGGCAAAAATGTTCACTTATAGCTTTTCCTGAAGTGTTCAATTGGTGGAAAATCTCGCTTGATGCTCAAACAATAGTAAGCCATATTATGTTCATCTCATCTTCCTGGATACCGTTCTTCCATGAGCTTCAAATCTTGGTGGAATCGCTCACCCTACTCATCACTGACTGCACCAAGATTTTCCGGGAAGTCATCAAATTGGCTATACAGAAAATGAAGTTTGACCCTCATGTTGCAACTAAGCATTTTGAAACTCTCTAAAAGTTGCTGGACAATTTCGGTGTAATTTTTCTACTCGCGTATTTCCAAGAAAATCTTTGACAAGATTTTTTGAATGCCAACCAAACCAAGAATGCTTTTGGAGTTCTGTCATTTTTTCGATGCAATGTTCATCTCTAATGATCTGCCGAATCTGTGAACCGTCGAATACACCTGCCTTTATCATTTCAAAAGACAGGTTTGGAAATTTCGAAATGAGATACTTGAAACAGTCTCCTTCAGTTGACAAAGCATTCACGAACTGCTTTATTAGACCCAGTTTTATATGCAGAGGTGAAATATGATGTTCTTTCTGTCAACAAGAGGCTGGCGCAAAATGTTTGCTGCATCACCAGGTTTCAGTTCAGAACTTGGAGGTCAATTCGACTGGAACCAATGCTGCTCACGAGTTCCCACATACACAAAAACAGGGGTACTTGGTATATCACGTTGCATTCATCCCTCCCCAATCGGAGAATGTTTACTTCAGCCATTAGTAGAAAACTAAAGCTTCCTATGACACGCCCAATTCAGGGAAGTGTGGTCACATTAATATAAGTTGTAGAGAAAAAACTTGGCGTGATATAAGAACAGCTCTAATCACAGTTTTGAAATCAGCACACTTTTTGACATAAAAACAGCTGAAAAATCACAGTCAACAGAAATTGCGTTAAAAATTGCTCCCTAGTGTAATTATACAGAGAGCAAAAATAAAAAATGTATGTCTTATGGAATTATTTGATGTATCGTAAATATACTAATTAATTATTTGTGTGAAAATTATTTTGGTACGTTAAATTGTGACATGAATGTCATAAAGGTTATCTATATCTATACTAATATTATAAAGAAGTAAAAATTGTTTGTCTGTTAGAGGTAATCTCTGGAACTACCGAACCGATTTCAAAAGTAATGGTATCAAAATGATGGTGTTGATCCAACTTAGAACATAGGCTATATTTTATGTCGGTGCCACTACACCAAAGGGGGTGTAGGAGCAAAAAACATTCTAAAAATGCGATTTTTGTGTTAGTGAAGGGCCTAGAACTATAAAATTTGGAATATTAGTTACTTATAATATATAAATGATGTATAAGAACACTTTATAAACAATTCGAAATTTAAAAGGGGTGAAAATGCGCGAAAAGCGTTCTAAAAAACGTTCTAAATGGTGGTTTCTACACAATCTCAGGAAATAACAAACTGATTTAAAAAATAATGGTGTCAAAATGATTGTGATAACCCTTGCTCTAACATAGGCTATGTTGTATGTCGGTGCCAATATTCCAATCGGGGTGCAGTAGCAAAAAACATTCTAAAAATTATTTTTGCGTTACTGAAGGGCTTAGAAATATGAAATTTCAAATATTAGTTACTTATTAGATATAATATTTGCATAGATAAAGGAGAAGAGTTCTTAAACAAGAACAGTTCTTAAAGAATTCGAAATTTAAAAAGGGTGATAATGCGCGAAGAGGGTTCTAAAAAACATTCTAAATGGCGATTTCAACTCAATTTTGGGAAGTATCAAATGGATTTCAAAAGTAATGGTTTTAAATTGATGGTGACAGACCTTGCTCTAACATAGGCTCTGACATAGTTTGTATCGCTTCCACCTGGAGGTTGCAAGAGAGACAAACGCTCTAAATTGCGGTTTTTGTGTTATGGAAAGGCCTAGAATTAAGAAATTTGGAATGGTAGTTACTTATCAATTAGATATCAATGATCTTTAAGAACATTTCCTAAAAAAATTTAAAAGGGATGAAAATGCGCGAAAAGCGTTGTAAAAAACGTTCTAAATTGCGATTTCAATGCAATCTCAGGAAGCACTGAATCGATTTCAAATATAATGGTGTAAAAATGATGGTGTCAGATCTTGCTCCAAGGCTATATTTTATGTCTGTTTTCACTATCCCAGAGGTGATGCATGAGCAAAACACTTTCTAAAAATGCGATTTTTGAGTTATGGAAGGACCTAGATACATAGAATTTTGCATGGTATACATTTATTGGACACAAATTATGTCTAAGATATTTTCTTTAAAAATTTGAAATTTTAAAAGGGGTGACATAGTTGTCTGAAAGTTGTCCGAATAGTTGTCTGAAAACGTTCTAAATTGCAATTTCTACTCAATCTCAGGAAATATCAAACTTATTTCAAAAGTAATGGTCGCAAATTGATGGTGATAGTCCCTGCTTCAACATAGGCTATATTTTATGTTGCTGTTACTACCATCTGGGGGTTGCAAGAGCAAAACATGTTCTAATCTGCGTTTTTTACACAACTGAGCGGTCTAACATTTTGAAATATGGCATGGTATTTACTTACAAGATGCAGCTGCTTTCTAAGAACAGTCGAAAGAAAATTCCAAATTTAAAAGCATGAAGAGACCGAAAGGCGTTCTAAAAACGTTCTAAATTACAATTTTTATACAATCTTATCAAATACCAAACCGACTTAGAAAATAATGGGGACAAATTGTTGATGATAGAACCTATGTTTTATATCTGTGCAATACCACCAGAGGGTTGCAGGATCAAAAAACTTTCTAAAAACTTTCAAAAAACTTTCTCTTTGCAATTTCTGTGATACTGAAGAGGCTAGAAAATTTCATATGGCATGGTAGTTACTTAAAAAATATAAATGCCCTCGAAGTACTTTCGAAAATACATTCGAATTAAAAAGGGGTGAAGCGAAGGGGAGATGCGAAAAACATTTTAAAAAAGTCCTAAATTACGATTTCTATTCAATTTCAGGGAATAAACTGATTATAAAAGTAATAGTTGCAAATCAATGGTAACAGTCTCTGATCCTGCACAGGCTATATTTTATGACGATGATTCTACCATCTGTGGTTCACAGAAACAACAAACGTTCTAAAAAAGGCCTTTAAAGGCTTTCTAAATTACGTTTCTGTGGAATATTAGGAAATAACAAACCGATTTTGAATTAATGTTGGCAAATTGATATTGACAGTTGCTATTTAATCATAACCCTTTAACCCTTTATGTTGAGATAGGTGGTAGGACTTGGAATTTGACATGATAAGATGTAAGAAGATGATTTCTAAAAAATTAAAAACTACAAATGAATACTGAAATGAGCGTATTAATTCAGCATAAAAGTTTCAAAATATTTTCTAAATTATCATTTATTTAGTTTCATTTCTCTTTATTAATTTAAGTCTCATTTCTGCCTAATGCAGTGTAATAATGAAGTTTAGTTAAACTGTGTTTTAAATGGTAATTTTAGAATTATTCCTAGAAGTAACATTTCTTTTGATAAAAATTAAACATATAAATATCACTTGGCATATTTCAAATATTACACGACAAAAGCCGCCGGGTTTACTAGTTTTATTATAAAATACGTAAACGAACACAAAACTTTACGTTAATCTAATTTCTTTTACCAGTAAATAAACTCCTTGATGTCGAATAATATAAGAAAAAATGCAAGTTCATACAATACAATTATTTAGATTTGTGTAAAGAATAAATGCATATATATATATATATATAATATATATATATATCTGTAATATGTTTCAAATTTTCAATAAGTAATTCAAACCCACAAAAAAGCGGGGATTACACGGCGTTAATATATGAAAAAAATAAGAAGGATTGTAAATTTTGTCATTATTTCTCTGCAAAATGACACTTAATTAAAGTAATTCAAAATAAGTAGTTCAAAATTAAAGTAGTTCAAAATTAAAGTAATTCGTTTAAAGATAATTGTAATGTAAAACAAAACCTGGAATGACTTCAATCATGTTTCTGTATGTGAACAGAAGTATAAAACAGAAACGTTGTATATAATTCTTTCGCAATGGAGTTGTCTGTATTCGAACCTAGGACCTGTCGCTTTGAAACTACCGAATTTATCTCAGCATACTAATGTTTCTTTACATCGTCACAATATGTATCAGTTATTTTTTGTCCCATTTCATTCGTGATATTTCGTATAAAATGGGCACAAAACCGTTTACAAATTATTTAAGAAATGATATAATACATAAACCTTCGGTTGATTTTTTGAGTTTTACGACAATTGTCTATGACAGATTCCCTAAATGTGGTCACAGTCGAAATTATCACATGAAACTTATGTGTTTACTGGCACACACATATATACAAATCAAGATTTCAATACTTCCGAACACTATGTGTTCAGAAAGTAAGAAAATCAAAGTTTTATTTTTTCTTTCGTTTAAAGTTTTAAGACATTTAACCAAACACAAAGTAATGAATTCTTAATTACACGGCCGATTCAAATCAAACAGTAGCAATATCTAACTTTAAATACTCCTTATTTCCTTTAATGAAGGTTACGTAGTAATTTCTGACTAGTTAATACTCGTATAATCCAACCAACCGAAATTAAGGACAGCAATACTATTACTTTTAAAGATTTAACACTTTTTCAACACTGCCAGAGAAAGTTCCACGCGAGTTACTTTTAAATTTTTCTTGGCCTTTATTTACACGTTCTTTTGTTAATATCTGAATATATTTTATTTTAACTATACAAATGCAAATCAATTATTCTTAAAAAAGAACTAAAGTAGCACGGATTCTAAAAAAAAGATATTTTCTTGTCTCTGCTTGAATCAGTTGAATTTCAAGCTTCAATCTCCTTGAAATCACACGCTTAGAAATGGAGTAAAAATGTCGCAATAAAAATAAAGAAAATTTGTAAAAATTATGGAAATCCGGAGTGAAGGGAGAAAGGGTATCATAAAAATAAAGTTAAGCAAATAACATTATTTAACATCCTTATTTGAATTTCTGAACAGAATATTCGAGAACTGTTTTATTGAATGCTTGGCTATTCAAATTGCCTGCAAACGTGTTTAAAAGTGCATTTTAGTATATTTTGTTTTTAAATGTGGTACAATTATCGAAATTAATTTTTGCGTAAATAAATGGATACAAATTTCATTATGATTGACGAAATAAAATATTTATATTGGTAGTAATATTTTTTAATTGATTTTTCAACTACTTTCCAGCAGTAGCTGCGATAGCAGTCTTACCGACTTATGTGAGTGAGAGATGCCAAGCTGGGTATGGTCCTCGTGGCTTAGTGGTAGAGCAGTGGAACGCTATTCCAGGAGCCCGGGTTCGATTCCCGGCTTGGAAATTTTTCACTCTGTTGGTTTACGCTTAGTTAGCAAAGTGATAATTCACATCTTTAACATTCATTAATAATTTTGTTTATATATCTACACTATAAAATATTATGTATTATCTATTAAAGGTATATTTCCGAAAAATCAATGGTGTACCAAAATATTTTTATAGAAACCTTTAATATAATGTAAACAATATAAAACTTGTTACAAATGTTTCTTAAAATTAGAATGACTGCAAACTTCACTCAAGTGTTATAAAAATAATTTACACCAGAATTTGTATTTGAAACTGTTTACTTATTTATTTAACTTATTTTTCCAAGATACATATTTATCTTATTTTAGAATGAAACTTATATTTCAGATTGAAATAACTTTATTTGGTAGCGGTCAAAGTGACCGCTATGGTCGTTCTAGTGTTTAAAAAATTAATCAGTGTAACAAAACTAAAACTAAAAATTAGTTATCCAAGTTGGGTATCTAGTAATGATTCAGCCTTACAAACCTCAGATGTCAAAACTAGATAAAAGTGTGAATTACATATAATGGCATTTATAGTTATTAACTACTTTTAAAGTTTATCTTTTTACGATTAGAGTACTGCGACGATTTATTTATCGGAGCATCTCATCGAATATGATGCCTGAGTTCCAACTTCTGCTGAACTGAAGATAGAAAAATTAATGCATTTCTATAAACTGTAAAAAAGGAAATGAACTATTACTAGATGATATTATACAATCTGCAAATTTTCCTTTTCCTTTTGCGACTACCAGTGTCTGAGAGGTTCTGCTCTTACATCTGGTGCACGGAAAGTGCTGAACTTGACCATTGTTTCACTCGTCGGCCAAGCCGTTCGGAGTTTTCGGTGGTTTTATTCGAATCTGTGTAAACGCCATTTGAATGCGGAAATGAGGAATACCAAAACGGAGGGCATTCCCCGGTGGGGTATGACACTCACGCAAATAATAGGCCGTAACAACACACACAAGTTACTTCTTGTGCTTGTAAATGTGACAAATGTGTGACAAATATGCAACCCAGATATATGGGGAAAATCAGTATTAGGGATATTAATTAAAAGCTTTTTGAAGAATACAGATTATAATTTAGTTCATAATCTGTGGAAAAAATTGTATTATTAATGCTGTTTTATTTTTTTTAATTTTAAAATATACTCGGTCAACTTTGAGGAAAAAAGATGGTAATTTAATTACATTATTAAACGTATCTAATTTTCTTCTTGCTTTCTTGTTACTTAGATTTGCTTACCCTTGTAAATGGGGCAAACTAATATGTAACACAGATAGAGAAAAGTAATCAATATTAGTCACTTGATTTACAGCTTTTTGGGGGAATACAGACAATTATTTAGTTCAGTGTGTAAGAAAAAAATTGTATTATCAATGCTGTTTTAATTTTTTATCTTAAAACATACTCAGTCAACTCTGAAGGAAAAAAAAATATGTTAATTTAATTCCCTGTCCTTTTTTTTTATTTTTAGATTCTATGTTTATGGTACATTTATCGCGCAGATAATCGTCCGTAATGTAACCGAATATGCAACGCAATACAGAAAGAAAAGAAATGCAATATTAATCCCTTTAAATTTGCAACAGGCTATTTTTTAGATCAGAATGTGATTACATTTGTACTATTATTCTTGTTTTTATTTTTTATCTTCCAATATACCTAATTAACTTTTGAGAAAAAAAATTCTAATATGGATACATGGATAAACTTAAAAATCGTATTTAAAATTTTCCACAACCTAGTCATACCTGTATATGTTTAGCTTAGAAAAGCTTCGTATATATTTCAATTTTGAAAAACACACGTGTTATGACACACAATAATTTATTAATATTTAATTCGAATTTTCCCGTTTTACTAATGTTCAGCATTGCTTTAACGAATCCACCCATGTTATCATGTTATATCACTTAGGTAAAAGAAACATAAATAAAACAAAATATATGTGGATACACACTTTCAATGTGTTTTGAACGTGTTGTTTACGTTTTGAATGTGTAACATTTCGTGTTCAAAGTGTTCCACAAAAAATAATTTCGTATTGTACTTATAATGAACGACTGCACATGAAATCTATAATAATTAAAATGTTATAATATGGGATCATATTTTTATTTATCGATAAAGTGTTAATGTTGGAGTGAATTTTTAACAATGTAATAAACAAATTCATATGTGGAATTTATTATATTTTAACTGATAAAATACGTATTTAAATTTTGCTTAAATAATTCGTATTTGGTTCTTTAAATTGATTAAAGTTTAATGACGTGGTACTGTAGAAATTTATCAGTTAAATTAATGAAAAAATTCAATACTTTATGTATGGATATCTATTTATATATGCATAATATTTTTTATTTCAAGTGTCCCAAAAAAGGAACAGTAGATTCATGTTCCTATTTTAGAGTGAATTTCTAAAAATGCAAATAAACGTATCATATGTGGAATTAGTATATTTTAAAAGATAAAATAGGTTTTTTTCATTTTTGTAAATAATTAGTATTTGACTCTTTAAAGATTTATGACGTGGTACTGTAAAAACATATCCGTTAAATTATTGACAAAAATCAATACTTTATGATCGTAATACAACAAAGTACCAAAAAAAAAAGGTATCCAAAAAAATCGGAATTTGCATTATTCAAAATTAATGCAGATATTTTATCTTAATGTTTTTAAAACATACAATGAACCCAAACAATCCTAAACCGTCTCTCGCATAAGTAGATTATTTTGCTATTGAGTATTCTGAGATATACGGATCAATTCTATTATCTTTTATCTATGCTCGATCCTATTTTAAATATTTCAAAACATGAATGCACAAAGAAGAATATAGAAACAATGACAAAAGTTTAAGGGATTATTTTAGAAAATATCTAATGACAATCAAATATTTCAATAAAAATATGACGTTTTGTAAAGTTTTCCAAAATTTAAAAACTCGTCTTACATCATGTTTGGTTAAATTACAGTGGCTGTACGAGATATATAATCTGATTCCCATAGATATTTCTAGATGCTTCGAAATTTTTCATCGTTATTATTCACAAAGAATTATCATTCCAGTCTAATAACTCATTTGAGTTCCATAGATATTTTCTAGGACAATTTTACCTATACAACTTTTAAAAAAATATTATTTTGAAAGATTATGCGACTGATTTTATTTTAAACCGAACGTATTCCAAACTCATAAAATCTTCTACGAACTTCAATAGAAACAGCTAATATACTATTTTAGTAAATAAAAAAATATATCATAGAAATATAAAAGACAATACATCAAAATTTGCAATGAATTAAAAAGTTAGAAATTCGTGAAGCAAATAAACAATTAAATTTAAAAAATCAAAAAACCCGACTGCGTAAAAAGCGAACTAATTAATTATTTCTCATCAATGTGAAACTATTTTTTTTTTCCAATTCCTACTATTAGCTCACACTCTCGCTATACATATCTTGTTCAAATTTTCAATCGTTAATAAAATACTTATTATTCATCCAATCAAGCTCAAATAATTTTTTTAACTTGTAGTGGATGACACTTGATGTTAATCCATTTTTTTTCAAATAGTAAATCATTAATTAAATTTAATTAATTAATTTTCAATAATCGAGAGAGCCCTCTTCTTGATCAAGGTATTTTAAGACCGAGAAAGCACTCTTCTTGATCAAGGCATTTTAAGCGCCACTCAAGAGGAAAGAAGAATGGGAGAAAAAGAAATTCTTGTATTGACCTAAGTAGGAATTGACTTAAAAAAAATATATATATTTATATTACTTGTTTATATTACTTACCTATTTTTTTTATTTCCTTGTATTGATGACTTTTAAGTTGTGTTTAATTGTTAGTTCCTATCTATAAACACTGTTTTAATGAGTTCTATAGATGTCGATTATGGTTAGAGTTGCAGTAAAGCTAGAATTCCTACATACAACACAACTTCCAGGTTGCGTAATATTTAAACGGGGCTTCTGATTGTAAAATAGTCAATGAAACATCGTCTTCATTTTGAAACACCTATGCACGGATATGCCACTCAATAGGGAGCGTAAAATTTTTTTTTCGTCTCTACCGCCACTTTTTATGTTACGGCCGCCATTTGTAATTTATAAAAACAATACTTAGCCTATAACCATTGGGCCGTTAAGACGAATCGATAGAGGCCTCAATCAATAAAATCCATACAGCCGTTGGAATTTTTCAAGGGTATAAAGAAATCCACTTACACAGATACGCGTGAAACACATAACGCTTCTTTTTAGTCGGGTAAAAAAATGAAGTAAGATGATTATGATTTCACAAAACAGAGCTAAATCCTAAACCCACTAAATTTACAAAGGAAATTTGCGTAAATATTGATTATTGCGTGTTATAAAATAATGATTAGAAGCACCCAGTATGCGCTTTCGAAAAAATCTTTGATCTAATATATAGCCACTGTCGCAGAAATGAATAGCGCATACATACATAATACTTTTAAGTACTGTGAATGGCCTAACACACCGCTCGCTATTTTTGTTGTTGTTGTTGTTGTTGTTTTTTACTATTATTTACTTTACAGAAAATCGAAAATAACCATTAGCCTCTTTCCTACCTTTATCAGTCAGTCATTCCTGTTTATATTTCGCTTGTCAATCAGGAATGTGCTATTATTTATTTATTGTTTTAATTCCGTTCTTACTTTTCTCAAGCAAACTGACAAAGCTCTCACATCCCACTTTAGTCTGTTTGTTACTTTAAATAATTATAATTTTCATCGTGTTGTTTTATTAGATTATTACTACAAAGTTATTCAGATGAAAACACTGTGCATTTTAAGGGGTCTTGTAAATTTTAAACGCGTCGAAAATTAACGAAAAATTTCAAAATTTGAATTAGTTTATCTTCAAAACCTTTTTATGTATAAACATGAAGTTTTGGATATTGATTAAACAGATTGTGCCTTGTAATATGCTATCATTAGAAATTTTTTAGCCTTTTACAGAATTTATGTATTGTTGAAATCAAAATAACTCTTTTTTTTATTCCAGTAGTCATTGCGCGCATGTTATCGTTAGAAAGTATGTATGGTTTGTCATGAAATTTTGTAAAGATACTGAACAAATATTTGTGTTTAAAATGAACTACTTTTAAGTATTTACAATGGTAATATTTTTAGTTATGACTATTTTCATTCATTAAAAATAGATTTTTTTTTTTTTTTTTTTTTTTTTTTTTTTTTTTTTTTTACAAAAATATTTTTTTACATAGTTAATGAAATAATTTTGGCCTAAGATTAGTTCATTTTAAACACACATATATGTTTAGTATCTTCAACAAATTTCATGGAAATCCATACATACTTTCTCAAGATATCATGTGCGCAATGACTTATCGAGTAAAAAAAGAGCTATTTTGATTTCAGCAATACACAAATTCTGTAAAAGGCTAATAAATTTCTAATGACAGCATATTACAAAGTGTAATATGTTTAATCAATATCCAAAATTTCATGTTTATACATAAAAAGGTTTTGAAGATAGAGTAATTCAAATTTTGTATTTTTTCGTTAAATTTCGTCGCATTTAAAAGGTACAAGACCCTTAAATAAAATTAAATCCGCAGACTCATTTGCAAAAAGGTTATTATTCAAAAGTAAAACTTCGCCAAAAATAAATGTGTTCTGCTTTGTGCGAATTTAGTTAGTGAGAATACTTTTCTTTTACTATCATTTCCTGTAATTAGAATTTTGAAATTTAAATTTGTTATTGTAGCAAATCTGAATATTGTTCAATATTTCATAGCCATCACAGGTATCATGATTTCTAGTTTTTGAAAAAATAAAGTTGCAGAGATTCGATAGATAAATGATGCATGAAATAAAGTAAAATTCCGCTAATGTTAACTGACTTTGAACTATACATATTCGTAATAAGAAATTCGAGGTTATCCGAAATTCCAATATAAATAGAGCACGATAATGAAGAAACTCAAATTAATAGCGAATTACTAATTAAAAGTGTTTCTTTCAATTCTTTTATTTTTTAAAGTTATACAACCATTTGCATGCTAAAATTTATTTAAAGTTTTTAAAACTATTTTTTTATCTACCAAAAACGGTGTAATTTAATTTTCTTATAATTTCAAATAAAAATTTGTCTGGATTAAACGTGCTTCAGACAACTTTGCTTGGGTTAACCGGGTTGTAGTGTTTTTAGTTTTTTCCTTAAAAAATTCACAATGCTATTTCACATTTTGAGATTCTTTGAGCAATAGTACTACTCCTTTTAAGTGTAAGAAATTTCAAAACTGCTTAAAATTAATAATAAAAAAATTAATAACTTAAGGAAAAAGTTTTATTCAAAATAAAAATTAAATTAAAATAATAAAAAACATACTAGCAATTCTTTTCAGTGTCTATTTTTAATGAATTTCATTCTTATGTATGATGGCAGAGTTAGGTTGATTTCGTAAGAAATTGTACCTATTGCAGTCTTTACCATTCTGCGACTTTTGAAAAATTCCTTCATAACGTTTATTATATGACCCCAGGTATACAAAACCTCCCCATCTAAAAAGTTTATCTAATATATATATAAAGCAGTGTAACGCATCCGGGGGCGTACCCATCGATCTTACCAGTCTCCGATAAGATGGAGCCACGTTAGGCTTAATTATGATTTGAGATGTGTAAGAGAAAGCTTATCTGCCTAAATACAAATCTTTTCTACCTGAATTTTTTTTCTTTTCAACATAATTTATTCAAAACTAACCAAATTTAAATGATTTGCGCAGTTGAAAAAAAATTTCAGAACTCTAGTTAAAAGCATACATTAGCGCAAAACGTCAAAAAGCGGTAGCGAGTCATTCACTTAATTCATTGAAAAAAAAATAAACCATGGAGGTATACTTCTCTCGGCGCAAACGACTTCTGTAAACAAATTAACTATGGTCTCCCGATCTGGCGAGAAGAACAGATTCACGCTTCCACTTGCACTAGAGAAACATGTTCTCAACAAGGTCGAAACGGTTGCAAAGCTTCGGTTATTTGGCGGTCGTTTTCAAAGTTCAAATGGCAAAAAGCTTCGTTGAAAGAAATGAAAAAGGATACTCATTGCTATTTTTATTCGAAGGTAAGTTTATGAATTCTTTTCACTGTTCCCTAAAAATCTTAATTTTTGAGATATTTATGTAGCTTTTAAGAGTTGTAATAGAAAGAAGAAAAAATTGTTAATGCCTGTTTTTAATTGTAGTGACTTTAATATATGTCTGTCTAAAGTTTAGCTCAATATTCCGAGAATTGCTCGTTATTTCTTTATTTACTAAAAAAAATTAGTTGTGTTATACTTAAGAATAATTGATAGTCAGTCAGAAGAGTGTAAACAAAAATAATAAGATGATCGACTTCGCTTTCTAAAATTTTCATTGATTTCTGATAGCAAAACAAACGAGGGGGACGGGGAAGGGTTACAATGTCAGAAGAATGTCTTACGTGTATTTAAAAATAATTTAATGTGTAAGCATGAAATTTAAATAAATAACCATGAATATTATTTTAACTATTTATTTTAGAATAAAAAATTATTTATTTATATATTGCATTTAGACTATTATTTATATTTATATTTTTCATTTAGACAATTATTTATATTTAAATGAAAAAGAAAATCTGATTGTGAAGACATCTATACATAATAAAATTATTAATTATAAAGCTAACATATGAGTTTACCATTCTCTAAAAATTTTATATTTTTTATGTGTTATTTGCAAATTATTATGTAAATACACATAATAGTCTATTTAAAGACATTTAGATAAATTCATTTAAATAAGTTGAAAAGGGAGCAGCTAATTTTAGTCTGATTTTTTTTAATGTAACATCTTTTTCGAGTAAAAAACATTTTGTACAGTTATTAAAAATAGGCATTAACCATTTTTGATTCTTTTTTGTATTACAAAAATTTAAAAACTACATAGATATATAAAAAAATTAAGGTTACGAAACACTAAAAGGCATTTATAAAACTTATCCTAGAATAAAAATAGCTCTCGTCTTTTGCTTACAAGTTTCATTGGCAGATTTAAAACTCACTGAGACTTTTATTTCTTTAATTTTTTTTTTTTCGAGAGACGGGGAGGGATGGGATAAAAATACAGTTTCAAAGTGTCATTAAAAAAAATATTAATTATTATTAGTATTTTTTCAATAGTTTCAGCACAGGAGACTTTTTTTAAAACTCACAGTTTTATTGCATATTTGTTAATTTTTTGTTTTATTAATGAATCTTAATTTTGTTATGGTATAATAGCCGGAAAGCTTGGTTTACACAGTAAATGCTAATAGTGCGTTTATTAGAACACAAACTAGCCGAACTTTACTCATTTAACGCTTCCATATTGTCAATTATTTTTATCATTTTTTTTTTCAAATTTTAAGTGAAAAACACAATTTTTACCCACCGTCCTAGGACGGGCATTTACACTAGTATGTATATATGTATGTATGTACTAAATTTTGTCCGCACGATAAAAGTCGCAATTATGCACGGATCGTCTTCAAACTCGCCAAAAACTTCGAGATGGCAAATATCTCGGCGGGTATTGCAAATGGGCAAAAACGGCGCGAGGGGATGGAAATTGGAAGGGTTCAAAATTTTGAATACCGCCTTAACATGATTCTGATAAAACCAGCTCTTTCACAAAAATGACATGAAATAAAAATATTTTTTATTATAGCAGTTGCCAACAATTAAAAAAATAAATAAAATTCTCATCACAACAATTACTTTTCTATTGCAAGATTTCCGCGTGAAAAATGAAAATGAAATAAATAGTTTGACGAATTAATATATATATATATTTCGTCATATTGGAAATATAATGGACGTCATCAGGTAAACATGTAACGCCATATGAGTTTGAAAAAATGTATTACAACATGAGAAAAACCCGATTATCGATTTATTAACACATTTAATATTTTGAGGTTCTCTGAATTTGTTTTCGCCATTTTTAAGCCAACTCCATATGTATGCGTGTGTGTGTATTCGTATATATTACAATTTTCACAGAAAGTTTAATTCTCTAGAGCTCATTCTTAGAGAAGGATCTATGTTTATCTCTAATCTTCATTTAGTTTTTGTGAAATGAACTTAGCACTTAACTTCGAAATCTACCACCGCCTGTAGGCCGAGCCGGCAGGGGTATTTTATAGTAAAGTTATACATTTTGTTCTGAAAAATATAATTTGCATAAACTAATGAAATTTAATGAAATCATAAATTTATTTATTATGTTTCACCATTCCTTAAAACTTTCCTATTAAACTATTGTTCCTCATTTAGATTTCAAAGTTTGAGAAATGAGACTGCTTCTTTATTAAAAAGGATAAACATATCCGTGACTGAAGTTTACATCATTTTGACGTTGGCAACAGTTGGCGATTAAATTTGGCTATTAATGCAAATTTTTAACTTATAAAAAGAGCACATTTTCAACTTTCACACAAGTAATTATAAAAACAAATGTTGGACCAGATGTCATAAGTTCCCACGGCCGCCATCTTGGAATTTTTCTTGGCGTGAAAACCCCTTTTCCTCCAAGTAGTAAATGTCGCCAAGCACCGGTTTATACGCATGTTTCGCTTAACGAAAATAAAATTTAAATAATAAACAAAATTCGCTAAAGTGGCAATCAGTAATCTTGCATGAGCGCTTCGAGCTCATTAACCGAAAAAAAAAACATCACTGCATTCAGCAGTTCTCTCGGTGTAGCATTCTCAAAATTCAGCAGTTCTCTCTTTCTAGCAATCTCAAAATGTAAAAAACTCTTAAAGCAGTAAAATATACATAAAATTATCAACATACCTTAACAGATATCTGCTTTCTTGAAAGCTCCAGCACGAAGTCGTTCTCATAACACCACCGTCATTTTCCAAAATAGGCTTATGAATACGCATTGAGACACAATAAACTAACCTACTTTCCTGCTCAAAATTTCCTCATATTTCTTAATTACTTCAAAAGCGTTTAAACGGATTACAGAAACCATAGTCAGTCAAATACATCCAATAAATTTAACATAAAAATAAAAAGACAAAAAGATACAACACGATATCAAAATCCATCCACAAAATTCACCACTTCTCAGGGGTTGCCAGAACACAACACGTCAGAATACACACGTCACACGGGGTTCCACATATCGAGGTTGCCATATCTATAAACACCGTCAACACGCCAACGAAAAATCGCCAAACAATTCAAAACAACGGCTGAGGGAACATAAGGCATCTAAGCCCAAATGTTATTTTAAATCTCATTTGTTTGAAAACTTTTTACGGATTTTTATATTTTTAAAACTAATTTTCAAGCATTGTTTTTTTATGGGGTGTGTGTGTGTGGAGGGGGGGGGGGGGGTTCCTTCATCTCATAAAACCCTTATAGGCCCGCTTCTCTGTTTGTCCGTCCGTCATAGGCTCGTATTCGGAAAGTCCTTCAACTCCTTCGAGACCGATGGCTCTTACACAAATTTTATTCGGTTAGCACCATTTTTTCAAAAAATATACCTTTTGTCAAATAATCACGAAAATACTCTAATTAAAGAAAGCAAATATTACTTTTATTTTTTACTGGTACCAAAAACCAACTTTTTGTGTACTTTTTGATGGTGCATATAAGCACCCATGTTCCCGAATGGGTTAAGTTGCAAACTTTTTACATACAGCTGAATACCACCTGACATTACCCAACTCATAACATTTCGAAAAACCCTTATATTATTGTAATTATACGAATTCTTTCTTCTTCGATTTCAAAAGATAATCTTAAATTCAGCAAATATCACCGACCGCCGATGGTGTCGTAGTAACGCAAATGTTTACCTTGCGGTAAATTGTGGGTTTGTGTCTCTCAGATGGAACTTTTAAATTTTGATCATTATTACATTTTTTTTTGGTGGATTTTATTGAAAGAAAATTCCTTTTTTTGGCCATTTTAAAGGCTTGTTTTTTTTGCGCAGGAATAATTCTTAAAATATCTTTATTTTCAGACACAGAAAATCTGGAATTTCCATCTAGAGCCAGTATTTTTGTTTACTGCTGCCATCTACTGGACATTTTTTGAAGTAATTGGGCAAATTTTGAAAGGTTCTTTTTCGTTTTCTTTCGAATTTTAATAAATGTGAACATAGTTTTTTGGCGACATCTAGTAAGTGTTTGGAAAGTCAAACAATTATGATGAATTTTTTCTGAAATATTTCAGCATTTAAAATATATTTTAAAGCATATTTTTGCTTATAAAAATTTTATATTTTATTTATACCTGCGCTAAATTTTTGAAATTGCTTATTATAAAAATATTCACATTTTTAAATTTTATTTAAATAATTTTTCTTGAATATTTTTAATTTTATTTAAGAATATTTCCCTGATTATTTTAAAATTAAATGTAACGGTGCTGCCATTTATGTGAGGATTTAATAATTATAAATTAGCACTTTTGATTTATTAACTTAAGGATGGTGTTTTAAAACAGATATTAAACGAAACCCTCTGTGCAATCTGCGATCACACTTACCCACTTGTTTTCTAATATCATCTCTAAAGATTGCAAATATTAACTCGTTTTCACTTAAAACAATAGGGTCCCACTAATTATCCCACATAAAATGAGCAAAACTTTTTTAAAAAGTCGTGCCCACATAGTTAACCGATTTTAATAACATTTTATATATAGGTTCCATACATATTAAAATAGAGCTATGAAAAATACCTTCATAAAAAATAAATTATTTCAGCAGTTTTTGACAGTTAAAAAACTTGTGATAAAGAATGACATGTGTGCAATCGTCCAAAGTTGCAAGTATGAAGTTCTGTATCTTAAAAACTATTTAACAGAAATGATTTTTTTGCAATATTGTAACCTCTGAATAAAACTCTTCCTACTTCTTGAGTAATACTAATCTGGTAACACCATGATTAATCTTTAATTGGTTGTAAAAATTGAAAATTTGTGAATTTTGAGAAAATTAGAAACGTTATAAAAATCAAAGGAATTCAAAAACGTCTGTGAAATTGATGTCTTATGTAGTATTACATATGAAGATCAAATTCCCCAAGTTTGAAAGTTGCCATTTATATCCTTCATTAAAAAAAAAAAAAAAAAAAAAAAAAAAAAAAAAAAAAAAAAAAAAAAACTTAGAAACCTTAAAGGAAATTACAAAATCATAATTTTTCCTCTTATGTATGAGTAAAAATATAAATAAAGGAAAGGTCCAACGTTAACAATATTGCACGGACGTAAAGATCAATAAGTCCATGATATGCTAAAAAAAATTCAAGATTGCCTTTTGATTCCTAACAAAGCACAAATGGGTTCTGAAAGGGAATATCTGTTACATTCCATGAGCTATTCATGATGAATTCGCGCTCGTTTATCAAAATATTGCCCGATTTCAAGGTGAAAAAATGAGGTGCTGCCATCTATTTTTTGTGTCTGGATTTAGGATTAATATGCAATATTTTGTCGAAACTGAATCATTTTTTTCTACTTAAAAATATTCTTGAGGTAAAAATAAACTGAAAACAAGAATAAAATTTTTTATATTTAAAATATACACTTTTATCTATAATATCAAATTATTTAAAAGATTTAAAAAGTTTACCTTGACTTTCAAAGAAGTGATAGAAATATTGCATTTTACCCTCAACATTTTTTACTATTTATTTTGTTTCTCATTAAGGAATAAAAAGGCAAGAATGAAATTTTGGATATTTAAAATATATACTTTTAGCTATAACGCAAAAAAAAACGTGTTAGAGCTGTCCTTCATGTGTAAAGGAGCAATAGAAATATTGCATTTTTCCCTCAAAATTTTTGAAAAATAATTTTTTTTCTCATTACGGAATAAAAATACGATTATTAACTTACGCCAATCTGTTACTTATTATTCATTCCTAATTATAAATAATTTTTAATATAGCCTTTCCATGCCCAAGGCTAATAATCAAAATTGAAATTTTAAGCATTTAGAAAAAACCGCGATTTTGCATCCACTTTTAATGTAAATTTTAATACTTAAATAAACAATCCTGAAATCTATTATTTTACATTTACTCATAAATAGATATGAACTACTTATATACAGATTTTCATTAAAATCTCTGTCATGTCTGCCACAGCTGATTTGGTCATTTTGCATGGAATGACACAATATGAAATAAACTACGTAATAAGAACTTTAAAAAGTTCACCGTTTACGTAAAAGGTGACAAATAATAACAATTCAGATCTTACAAGATTAAAAATATACATTTTATATAATTTCTAATTTATTTGATCAGAATTAAATTTTTAAACTTATAACATGTGTATTATCATTATTTATCTCGTTTAAGTAAACGGAGAACTTTTTAAAGTTCGTACGAGATAATGTTCGCCAAGATTTGACGGTAAATAACTTGAATGTTTCATTAGAAAAATTCTTGAATTTTTAATTAGTTGCTTTTAAATTAATTATTGAATGACGAATTACGTAACGAACTTCTATATTACACCAGTGATTCCCATTTCTTTGCGGCGATAGATGGTGCTGTCACTATTCAAGGAAATGAAAGAATTTTAAGTTTATAATTTACAACCAATTAAGCTTGCTTTTTATCAGAAATTCACCTGAAAATACCAGATATAGAATTAATATTTACTTACTACAGCCTCACTTTTTATAACAATATTTATTTTCATTTATTTATTTATTTTTTAAAACTACACGACCATTAAAAGCTGCCATGATTTTTATTTTTCTCATTCTCTAAAAACCTAAATTTGAAACTTGTTGCAGCTAACGATTTTTAATATATATATCTATATATAAATATTACTTGAATTTTATTGTACATTTTTTATACATTTTTTAAATATTAAACCTGGATATAAAGGTAATTTCTTTTATAACTCTTATACGAATAATTTTCTTTCTTTCCGTTTTATTTTTTACGCATATGGATGACAAACATTTCTTTTTGACACAAACACCCATATATATTCTAGATATTGATCAGAAAATATAACGAAAATTGTAGATCTGTTCAATTTATTTAATTAATAATTGATAAACTTTTAGCCGACAGCAGCTCAAAAAAGTCAAACATGTGGAAGCAGGACGTCCTCAATGTACCGTCTACCGGTCATGGACCTTTGGTCAAGCACAAAAAGATCCGTGCGGACATTGTACATGATGTCTGCCCACACCATGATACTTGAAGTCTCATATCGATCTCTTTCTAGAATATTTTCGCGACAGTAAGCACTACCAACCTCGTGCCATATCAGTTTACGACTACAATCAGACGACAGATTGAATCTACTCGCATCTGAGAAGAGCACGGTAGACCAGTCGCCATCAATCCAATTGCAATGCATACGGAACCACTGTAAAATGGCGTTACGTTGGTGTCTTGAGAATGGGGCACACACAACAGGTCTTCGGGCGCACGGTCCACCCTTTTTCAAACGTCTTGCAACAATTTCCCGCAATATTTTAGTTCCTGTTGCAGCACAAAGTTGGTTTGCTAATTGACCAGCTGTGCTGCGTCGTTTATCTTTTGCCAAAATAACAATATAGCGATCTTTTTGGGACGTCGTACTGCTAATACGATCTCCTCCTGAGCACCTAGTATATATTCCACTTTTTTGGAATGTCGCACATAGCCTAGAAACAATACTGTACGCGATGTTAAATTCACGGGGAACATCTCTTATTTTGCATCTGTGTTCCAACTTTACGATTATTATACCACAAGTATTATCATCTAAATGATGCCACGATGAATGTTCAAAATTTCAATGTTCAAAATTCACCCCATCTCATTCAATTTTTACTTCTAATGACATTTCAGAGCACCCGCCATTTGCCTAAAATCTCTTATCTCTGCTGTCACGTGATCGACAAAAGTGGAAGTACAAAATTTGCATTAGTTTCATAAAACAGTGTACATCCCCCACTCATGCAAATTTACATGTGTTGTTGCGGATTCTATTTCTAAATGTAATCGTTGAAAATAACAGTGGTCCTTAAGTTTTGTCCACTAGTGTACATTTCATTTAAAAAAAAAAGATTGGTGTAATTTGATTCAGTAGTTTTTTCTCATGAACTGTCGATAGAAAACGCTTAGCGTTTTAAATATATAGATTACGCAGTTGTCATTGGATTAAGTTTAAATATTGCATTTCATCTTATGATTTTATTTACAACACAACAGTTCACAATTTGTTTCCGGCTCATACTCCACAACGAAATGAAACCTTCATCAATAAATAAATAAAATACTATGAATAAAAAATAAATTTAACAGACGTTGAAATGAATTACGTGTTGAAACTACTTAAAATATCGGAATCAAAAAGACTGCTGTAAATAGCGGAATCTTCGGCTATTATTAATTTGTCGCATGATTGTAATACGAAAAGAGCACTTTTCATAAATTTCAAAAATTTATTGGAAAACATAACTGTTTTTTTTCATATAAAAGTTGTTTTTGGTGTTGTCATTAGGTAATGCATGAATATATTAAATGAAAAAAAAAAAGACTATTATGCATTAATTTAATAGGTAATGCATGAAGATATAAAATGAAAAAAAAACTATTAGTGGTTTTAATAAAAAGTTTTTTCCTACATTCTGCAATCAGGAAAAATCGGGTTAGATCGCCTAGTTTAGATAAAAAGGATTGAATTGTTGCTCTTTCTTCAGAAATGCAGATGGAAACTATGTACTTTATTTATGTAGATTTACGCTTGCTATTTTTTCATTCCTCATGATTATTTATTATGATAAAAAGCTGAAAAATTGCACTTTGCAGAATGCAAATATAATTCTTCAAAATAAAGAGCCACAATTTCTTTCTTTAGTTCCACATTTCCAAATTTAACATTCAATTGCAGAAAACTTTTAATTTACCTTCTGAAAAATTTTCATGATTAATGCGTAACGATTTTTATTACAGTTTTATTTTTATACAAAGTTTACTAATTCATAAAAATATGTATCATAATCACTTATAAACAGATTAAGTAAAATATTGCTATAAAAATTGATAAAATATCTTTATTAAGATTGAGGATCGTTTCGTCGCACAAACGGCGACATTTTCAAAATCATTCACGATAGAAAATATTTTCACATAATTTAAAAAAACAATAAACATAGTAAACAATGTCACGAGACATGATGCATAATGAAAAACGTTGCAAACATAAAATTAAATTAGTTATTTGCGAGCGTGGATTAATTTTCATATAATTTAACAAAATAATAACATGGTAAACATATGCCACGAGACAACATGCATAATGAAAAACATTGCATTTTTATTTTTTAATTTTATTTTAGTTTTAATTTAATTTAATTTAATTTAATTTAATTTAATTTTATGTTTTGCATAATTCATGTTTTCTCGTGACATTGTTTATCATGTTATTGTTTTGTTAAATTATATGAAAATTAATCCACGCAAATAGCTAATTTAATTTTAATAATTTAATTTTATGTTTGCAATGTTTTTCATTATAAATCATGCGTCGTGACATTGTTTATTATGTTTATTGTTTTTTAAATTATGTGAAAATATTTTCTATCCTGAATGATTTTGTAAATGTAGCCGTTTGTGCGACGAAACGATCGTCAATTTTAATAAAGATATTTTATCACTTTTTACAGCAATATTTTACTTAATTTACTAATTAATTTTATAGTCTAACAAAGAGAATTTTCTAATTCTTCCCAATTTCTATTCTTCGTGACACTTCGTCGAAAATTTGAGTGTTTATTTCCGTTTTCTGTAAATCTCTTTTTTAACACGTTTCATTCAAAAAAAAAAATAATAAATAAATAAATAAATAAATAAATAAATAAAATTAGAAATTCGTTTTATTTCGTGCAACTGCAACTGATTTTGAAGATGATTGATGTATATTTTACTCTTTAAAAATATAAGTTTTCACGTGTTAAAAGAAGAATCGGAAGAATGTTTAATCTCATTAAGACTTTTAGAAAGTTATGTTATTGACTTTGACATGTATCTACATTGTTATGAAAATGTACATAATCGTTACTAAATAAAATCGAACCTCAATTTAACGATGCAAAGGGTTCCTCAAAAATCATCATTAAATTGAGATTATCGTTAAATCGGGGGAACATATTCGATAATTTAAAACTTCAGTAAAGTTTGTTATTAGATTTTCAAAAATTTATTTATCTGTTCTATTTAATTTCATTTTCCTGTTGGCGTATTATGTGCACACTTTTTACTTTGAAAAAAAAAATAGTATGTATTCATTTCAAAATTTTCTTCTGTCTCGAACATTTTAATTCTTCAAAATATTCCCTATCATAGTGTCAAAATAAATGACAATCTATGTCCTTTATGATGATTATAAAGGTACTAGTGGAAACGCCCATCCAAGGACCGTGAGTAGAAGTTGTGGTTTTCCCTTAAAATTTTAAATAATTGATAAACATAGTTATGTACTATTATTGCGTAATCAAGCTTTGGTTTAAAAATCATAAAAAGTTAGTAAATGGAAATGCAGTTTTAAAAGAAACTGTATTTCAAATGAAAGTACACCCTCCCAATTCAACGGTTTAAAATTTAAAACTATGAAATGTTGAGAAGTAATTAAGTTTGCAAAGAAAAAAAAAAGAAAAATGAATTAATTATTCATCAAAAATTTTTTTCAAAATAAATTAAACAAACAAATACTATGTTAATTACATTAATACTCAGAAAATAGAATACTTTTATGTTAGTTTGGCGATGTGATAAATCTCCAAATATTGTTCCCATTGACATTATTCATATTGCCTTAATTTAACTTAAAATATAAACCTTTAATCCATTTCATTTAAAAAGTATAAATTTTATTTAAAGTACAAACATTCAAAATACATATATTGCATACAATTAAAATGCATGACTTTTATTAATTTCCTGTAAAATACATAACAATAATAATAAATACCACAGCATTTTATATCAACTTTAAAGCATTGTTTATATATCACACACAAGAAAAGATAACTACTCTTGGCGAAAAGACCCGTGTTATTGACAAGATTTGCCCCCGGATAACATAAAGTACTGAAAATTTACATCATTTTTGTAAGACTTCGCTTTTATTTTAAAAACTATTTTCATTGCGAAACATTGTTCATAGGTGAATGACGTCAAAGGCATGAATACTAAAGGAGTTAAAATATTCGATGCGCGAAAAAAATTTAAATTTTTATTATTGAATTTTCAAAAATGAATGATTTACTATACTATGTTTACATTTGTAAAATTAATCACAATTTCTGAAAGGTTCGTTCGTTTACATCGGTAATTTGTTGTCGGTAGAAAATATAATTTTTTACTTTACTAACGCAGCGCAGTTTGTCTAACAATGTTCTGATAAATACTTTTCGAGCTATTAATTTTTTCATTAACTTTCAAATGTTTCATTTTCCGAGATTAATCTTTGGCAACGATTAGCAAAAAAGCTAGACTTCAGCAACGCGAATTTTTTTTTTATTAAAGATGATATATTCGTTGAATTGTGCACACTTAAAAATGAGGTAGGTGCATAATGTTTTTCAAATTGAATTATTGAATTTCGGTGCCCTATATGTGTGCAACCAAAATTTCCAACCCAAAGAGCCTAAAAGCGATGCCTGTTGGGCAGTATACACCTACGATTAGTTAGGATTTATTTATGTGAAACTATAGTAGGATATGAAGTTTAATTCAATTCCGTGAATTTGCTTTTGATATATAACTATTGTAAAATCCGTGCATATCAACGCCACCTATTATCCGATTCAAATGGAATCCTAATCAGCACCAAATAATGTCAAAGTCTAACAGGATATGAAATTTGATGAAAATCCGTGCGTTAGTTCTTGAGATAATACTCGCTAAAATCGTGTAAATACTGAAAAATGCAGAATAGCAGCACAAGATTTTGGAAGATTTACACCAAACAATTGAATCAGCAACAACTGAATCTGAATTTTGATCAAAATCAGTGTATAGTTCTTAAGACAGAGCTACTGCGGAAATCATGAATAATGCAGCAAAGAAGCGCCAACTGTTGGGAAATTTACTCTGAAACCTAATCAGCAACAATTTTTCTAAACGTCTAACTGAATCTGAAGTTTGATGAAAATTCGTGCATTAGTTCTTGCGATAGAGATAATGCGAAAGTTGTGAAAATGCAGGATAGCAGCGCCTTTTAACTGCTGGGCGATTTACATCAAAACGTAATCAACACCAGATCATATCAAGGACTAACATAATGTGAAGTTTGATGGAAATCCAAGCATTAATTGTTGAGATAGAGCTTTTATGAATATTTTGGAAAGTGCAGCTTAGCAGCACCACCTGTTGTTTCATTTACAACAAAACCTAATCAGCACCAACTTATATCTGTAACTAACTGAATTTAAAATTTTATTAAATTCAGTGCATTCGTTCTTGAGATAGAGCTATTGCGGTAATCATAAAAATTGTAGCATAACAGAGTCAATTGCAGGATGATTTACAAGAAAAATTAACCAGCACAAATTTATGTAAAAGTCCAACAGATTCTAAAGTTTCATTAAACACAGTGCATTGGTTTTGATACAGCGTGCCCACAAAAGTTTTGCCACATACATACAGACAGACTCACACATAGATATTTACTAAAAATAGTAACATCGTGTTCAGAACCTTCTAAAACGTATAAATCCGTCGAAAGCCGAAGTCAAATTTGGCACGAATACAATACTTTCTACTTGTAAATTCAGGAGAAAGTAAAAAATATATGCTGTACCTTTTGTTAAATGTATACATGATTGTACAATTGTTCCAAAAACATTATAAATGTTCATCAGTATCAAAGCCCATTAAAAATATTTCTTATTTCTTGGAATGAAGTTGTTTTTGAGATATGGAGTAATTATCGACACTATGTTCTTTGACCGAATCTTAATCAGTTGGATTTCACTCGTTTTTGAGAGTCGCAATTTACAAAATCTCTAAATGATTTTAAATCTCTAAGATTCAGCCTAGGAATGTCACAGGAAACTGATGTTTGAAATACTTCTAAATTAAAGTTTTCGTTAACAAGACTCATTGGTGAATAAATTAGCAACAGACAGAAACAACTGACAGATATTGCATCGATAAAAGATTCTTCATCACAATTATCATTAAAGAGAGAAAAACAGTCGTTAAAAACTAAGATTATTTTACCTAGAAATTAATATTTGTGATTCCTTCCAAAAATCTTTAAATTGGGGAAAACGTTGGCACTGGATTATACTACATGTAATTATGGTACCTGCTGGTAACGGTATCATTCCAATAGGTTAAAAGACACTGATATCGTTTCAGCAGTTTAAAAGATATATTTTAGTGTATACAAAAATATATCTATATTCATATTTGATTAATTCAGAATTATTATTATTATTATTTATATGTTGTATAAACTGTATAATAAAATGTATTGTGGTTTTATATATATTTATGTAAGGAGGGCATCTTGTTTACGCAGATTGTTTTACAGATGTTTCATGCAGGTGGAGATTTATCTCAAAAGGGGATCTTTCATCCGTAGTCAGATAGTCTGGACTTCAACAAAACTTTTGACTTATAGTCAAAATTATATTTACAACCGGCCCCATGGTTATTTATAAGGCTCATAAAGTGGGCCACAAACGGACAGTGGCAGATGGCTATTTCTCCGACCGCCCTTTTACAAGGGCGGGGCGCGGTCCGTCTCCGCACGGTTCGAATACCGAATCAGAGTTGTGTTCGGGGTGTTTAACGAGGGGCGACAGTCATACTGTCCGCGGATGGAGCAAGGGGCTTCAAGCCCGTACCCCTATTGTTACAGCAGTGTCTTTTACGTAAGAATGGTAAAAGACATATTATATAGTACTACTTCAGTCTTCAAGTTATGTAGTTGAGAATTATTCAGTATTACTCAAAGTTTCGTTTGAGTAAGAAGTGTCTCCAGTTGAGAGGTTATGAGGTTAAGTTCAGCTTTGAGTGCTGCTTACATGCAGTGTCTACAATAAGTTTAGTAACATGTTGTTACTTAAATTCTTAACTGCTGTTTTCGGAATTCGTTTTCACCGGATCTCATTATCCGTTTTAGGGTGCAAGAACAAAACACCGGTCGTTATAAACCCGGTATATCGATCTACTAGTTCTATAGTATGATCTCTACGCCAGGCTCAATTGTAGAGCTGGAATTTTCTAAAGAGGACCTTAGTGAATTAGTGCTTTGTGTTATGTGCCTACCTGATGTGGATGTGCTCGCAATTTTAACTATATCTGATGTCATAAGGTATGAGCATTTATAATATTTTGTTCCCTACCTAAAATTGTGTATATTTAATAATTAGGGATTTTTTTTACTACCAATTGGTATCCAAGTATTTAAATATTTTGGTAATGAGCAATTTTAAATTAATTGTAAATTTAAAATGACGAGTTTTGTTTTGTTCTTTAGAACATGCGTGTCTTGTGACACACCTTTCTTAATTTGTATATATGTTTCATGAAAATAAAAATATGTTAATTGTTAATATTTGGAATATATCATTTCTCCACCATGAGTCTAGTAACTTATTTTAATATTAATTTTTATTTCAGGTTTGTTTCGAATTCTTTAATGTTTATTAAATGCGTAAATTTTATAGGTATTTCTTAGTTATTTATGGGGTCTAGAAGCTACATCTTCCACGACAAATTACACAACGCAATTGGGGCAGTTTTGGAGATAATGTCTCCCCCCGCCCCTTTTGAATAATTATGTATAAATTATCACGGAAGCTAGCCAGGACCGAAAGTTTCACGATCACAATGATTTTATTATGAATTTTGAATTATCACTATGGATTTTACAGGTTCAGTGATTAGGAGATGGTGGCTTAATTACTCTGGGATTTTGAGGATTTGGGAAATGTTGAGTCTCTCCCTCTCTTCCGGGTTTTACGTCTTATGTCTGTATTAGTAGTTCCCATGTTGTACCCGTTGATTTTAAACAATACTAATTTTCCCCCAATTAACCCCTTTATCTACAAAATTATCTATATGTGTGGGTAGCTAAGTTGGTTACCGTTATATGGGCCCAGTTCTGACCAACAGTACCTAATGCAGAATTAATTATTATGAAATCTCGAAATGTGTATAATGTAAATATTTGAAAATTAAATATTATATATAGACTATACACTAATGGTATTATTTCAATCTACTGCATTTACAAAATAACCGAATACACAATTTGAGTTGTTATCTTTTAACATGTAAAACATAGTTATTTATTTTTAAATTATAAAACAGATTAATAACTCAATATACAACTCAAATGTATAGTTTGACATACTAAATAAATTGTCCAGAAATATAAACGTCAATACTTTTCTTTTTCTAATGTTAATAAATGTTTATGACATGCACGTTTATTGTACTAACAAATATATATTTATTCCGAAAAGAGTTTCTTATAGAGAACGTAGCATGCATTCTAATTCGAAATTTTAATAATCATCATTTATGGATTAATATCGCCGAGAATTTATTGCCACTCAAGGGTAATTTGATGATATTTCACTTCTGTTAAAATATTAAGAGAAATTACCATAGCATAATAATTAGTATTCCCATCATAATGCGCGAATTAACACATCTGAGTTGTGTTTTATTCCATTCCAGAATTTTCTTTTCATATTATTTTAATGTGCTCGCTGTTTTGCCGATTTTGGTCCGTTATCGATGATCAACCTCTGGGAAAGTGGGTAATACATGTAAGGACATATTATTGTGGTGATTTGGCAGGTTTTGTGTAGATTGCCGCATGGTCGATTAAATAATCCTCCATTGCGATGCTGTCATCTGTAGAAAATAACACCATAAACCATGTTATAGTGACCATCCACGATCGCCAAAGAGCAATTATGCAGTCGATATTAGCTATATATATATATATTATATATAATTATGTATATATATGTATATATTACGAAACAATTTAATGGGTCAAGTCGAACAATCACGTCGTGCTTTTTATTACATATTACCGGATTCGTACCACCTTTTAATCAGCCGTTGGTGATGTTGTATAGCAATCATATAACTTAGCACAAGCATCGCTTGTGGAGGTGTCAACTCTGTGAAAATATAGCAGCTGTAGAGCGATGATAATATTGGTAGAGCCCAATCAAACTCTTATTTATTCATGATGAAGACAAGGCAGATTAGGCTGCGTGAGTGGTGAAAAAAGGCGTATGAAGAAATCTGGTGTTTTCCCAATTAAAAACATGGAAACGTAGTCATAGGAAACTGTTTATTCCATCAGAACATACCAACATTAAACAATTCCCACAGGATGAGAAATCAGAGCATTCCATTCGATCATGAACTAGTTACTCATACGAAATAGATGTTAATTCACAAAATGAATATTCTACATGGCTTAGGACACCAGGTAACAGGTTATGTAAACAATCAAACAGCACAAAAAATCTACTCCTGAGCTCATGCTCTAGCTATTTATTAGAATGCGCGGAGGAAAATCCGATTGAAATGAAAACTTCAGGCTAGCCAAACAAAATCCCGAACGAGACTCGAAATGAAACTGCGATCTGTCACTCAGCCAATGGAGAGCGACCGAGAAACGTCACAGAAAAGAATCCCGGCGCCGCTAATGGAAGGATTTCGATGGAAAAAGGCGGTCTCCCAGCTGGCGGGAAAATGAGATGAAATAAAATAAAAATGTAAAAATGTAAAAATGGCTTTGATAAACATTCGAAAAATAAGTAGCTGCGTTCAGATCTTTGGTAGACGATAAAAATTAATGAAGGGATTAAAAGTTTAGATTACGTTTTGGAAAAAGTCTACTATTAAGGTACGCGTTTTAAAATTATAGGAATTTAATTAGAAATAAATAATAGAGAAAAAAAAGAAATAATGAATATGCCGGCAATTTAGAATAATTTAAATGAATAGTAAAAGTAAAATTTTGTATATAACATATATATATATGTGTGTGTGTGTGTGTGTGTGTATCTATAGATTTAATATGCTTTCCCGTGACGTTATGAGCACGGAAAATTGAGACAAGGTCCCCGGTTCGAGTGTTATTACTGTTCTCCAATCTAACCGTATCACCCAAAATTTAATTAAAACTAAGATGGAAAAAGAAAATGGAGGGGAGTGTTAAAGCTTAAATAGAATTAATTAAATTAGACCAACAGAATTCAAGCAAGAACTAGATGAAGAGATTAAGACGATAACTTATAATTTCCTCTTTTTTCCCAAGGGTATATTTTAAAAAGTGGAAAATCTTTATACGTAAACAACACACACACCTATAAATAAACCACATCACTCACATGTAAAAGAAATTAATCCAAAAAGGGACAGAATTCATAAAAATTATAAACTCAAAGTCCATTTTAAACATTCGGTTTATTTTCAAAAGTTGTTCACAAATAATAGATACTATTCATTCATTATTTGAACAATATAAAAACCAAAAGAAATTTTCGTGTGGGCAAAGAGATGAGATTTTTTTTATTTTCTTTATTTTAGATTTAAACCAATACCAGAATATTTTGTTTTCAAGCTAGTTAAGCAAAAATGATTCAGTATTTATTTATTTATTCAATAATAAAAAAAGGTATTAAACTTAGAGTTTTAACAGCTGAAAATACACAAAAGACGAACAAAATAGGACTTCAAAAAATATTTATGAAACCAGCATTCGTAATACAGGGTGATTATAATTAAAGTTTCACTTTCAAAAGGCAGTAGAAAAAGATCCACTGGTCAGAATTACCTGATATTTCATATGAGTATACATGAAGCAATATAAATTTGTTTTGCGAAAGCAAAAAAAAAAAAAAAAAAAAGTACAAATGTTGACCGATAGATTGCACCATACCCGTCATAAGATGCTAATTAAATGACGTGACATGCGCACTGCACATTATACTTGTGATAAAAAGGAGGAGAACATGAAGTTCCTCCTATTCTGTGTCTGAGAAGGTAGTTATGACTCTATCATTGAAGGATCGGTCTTGTGAAGGATCGGTCTTGTGAAGGATCGGTGCTTGTGAAGCTTTTTTTACAAGAACGGTGGCTGTGCGGCAGTTGAATTGAAGGAATTCCAAACATTAAAGAGTTTAAGAAGTGGGTTTGGCCCGATGAGTGAAGAAATTGATGGATGTATTCGACGCGACAGGCTCATTTTCGTGTTTGCTATTTCCACGGCCTATGGACAATTAAAAACCGATTTTTTCCTATCGACTGTGGCCCCACCTTGTTGTTGTGGATATGCTTTGAACAAAGAGTATCACATCAGCATATCACGTCTTTTAATTAGCAACTTATGACGAGTACAGCGCCATCTACCGGTCAACTTTTTTACCTTCTATTCGCAAAACAAATTCTCATTGTTTTATGTATACTCGCATGAAATATCATGTCCCTCTGATCAGTGGTTCTTTTTTTACAGCCTTTTGAAAGTGAGACTTTAAATTATAATCACCCTGTACAATAAAATTTATTGGAATGAGGGGCTCAACCACATGTTTTTCTGGATCTCTTGCTTCTGGATAATCCATGTAGTAGAATGTACATTGATGCGTGCTAATATGCGTCTCTATGACATATACATACTATTCTCCTGTTTAGCACCGGAGAAAGTTTCTGCTTGGGAACACGACCACCAGCTCAGACATAACTCATATAACTGCTTCACTGGACAGGGAACGATATAATTACCTAACGTTCTGTTGCTAGGACTTCTAAAACTTTTAATTCGATGCCGTTATCTGACATTGCGCTATCCTCACTCGGTGATAAGAAAAACAACGAAATTTTTATTTTAATTAAGTAAAAGTAGGATTTAGTAAGATCATCCTTATCCGATTTTTAATGATGATATTGTTTAAAAATAAATGTGATGTGGTATTGAAATTTTCTGCAGTATTATTTTCAGTAATGAAATAAGAATACATTAATAAAATTTAAGAAAGTGTAATAAAAATGTTAGGGTGTATCAAAAGCGTTTTTTATGTTCATAATTTAAAGGCTATATATATGATTACAACGTTTTCCGGATACAAAATGTCATATAAACAGATCTATAATTCTGATTATTTCAGCTTTAAAGAAACTTTAATAACTTAAATGTCGAACTACATGCTTTTAAATTGTACATTAAACGTGCAAAACGTTTTTGAAAATGATCAAACATTTCAAAGAAATTTCATACAATCTCAATAAATAATTAATGCAACGCTGCTTTTTGCGTCTTTTAAACGAAACTTCATACGTATTCATCAGTATTTTATGAATCAAAATAATGCCAAAAAAAAAGAGGTTAAATAAAAATAATAAACCTGCAACCAAATTATAATCATTAATAACAATTTCCTTAATATGAAGAATAAGGGATAATGATGAAATATAATAAAATTAAATTAATATTTGCTGAAAATAATAAAAATACATTTAAAATGCAAAAAATACCATTATTTATTCAGATTTGACATGTTTCATGGTTTTGATGGCAACTTTATTAAGAACTAAAATGATACAAATATTTTCACAAAAAAATTTTTAATTGAAAATTTTCTAAACAAAAATGACGCTAACTAACTCGAACTTTTTTGTTTACCAGTTTTCAATTTAAAATTATTTTTCGAAAAATCATTTTATTTCTTGAGAATGTTGCCGTGAGAGTAATGAAACACGTCCAATCTGAATAAATAAAGGTGTTTTTTGCCTTTTAAATGTTTTTGTATCAAGTTAATTTGATGTTTTCAAGTGATTTGTATAAGTAGTTTTATAAAATATAATCATTAATAAAAATTTCCTTTTTATGCAGAATAAGGAATATTTATGATAAATATATCACAATGATGAATATTCAACTTAAATATCAAATTATTCACCATAAATAGCGTATCAAACATTCTAATTTGAAAATTTATACTTCCTCTTTTACAGTTTAATAATATTTTCAGATTAATTACTAACATTCTGGATTGATTTATTTCATTTCTATTCAACATTTTCAGATCAACTGAAATGGAGTTTTAATTAGTACACCCTTAATATTTTGAAAATTAAATCTTTTTAGAGTTAAAACTGCATTTATGCAAGAAATTGATTCGTTTACTATTTCGCCTTAATCGTCTAACGATGGAATATATATATATATATATATATATATTATCTATATTATGAAGGACAACCATGTTTGTGAGTAAGGCTGACCTAATTTTGACAATGACAACAGCAAACGATTAAATTTAACTTCTATTAGCTTTTGTTGCATATTTTTACACTTCTAAATATCGAAAATTTTTAATTTTTACACCGTCGAATAGAGAAAAAATGTACTTTCAAATGCAATTTATTTGAAAACTTTTTGAAAATTTGTTTGAGAACTGTATCGCAATGTACGTAGTTTTTATTTTTTTTTTAATAATTTTCAAGCATGGATGTTTATCAAATCTATCTCTATCGCTTTCAGACGATTCAAGATAAATCCGTTATAGTCCAGGCAATGGGGAATTTTACCTAGCAAAATTAATGGTAGTTCTGGAAATTGGTTTACTTTATGTTTTTTGGGTCGCTGAATCCGAATTTGTAACTTCCCACCAAAACTTCACCCGGCAGCCCCCCCAAATTTTGGTAAAAAAAAAAAAACCCAAAAAGGATTTTATTAAAAAAATCAATTTATTTATTGTTTTAGGAAAAAAGTATCTAGAAATTCAGAAAGTAGACAAAATTTGCAATGAATTAGATCTATGACATTATGACTTAGGATGAAGGGGATGAGGGGATCTGCCTCGGAACATGTGCCGCGGTGCTTCGTGGACTAAGTTGCGCAATTCCACTTAACCACTCACACGTTTATATTCGCCCTCCCATCTCCCCTCCGAACTTTCTCTATAAAGTTTACTTTAAATTTTTTGGGTAGCTGAATCCGAATTTTTCACTTACCCCCAAAATTTCCCCCCTTCCGAAAACCCCCCAAAATAGTTGTTTTTAACTTAAATTTCTTATTGTTTTAGGGGAAAAGCATTAAAAAATTCAGAAACTAGACAAAATTTCCAACAAATAGGATATATGACATTATGATGTAGGATAAAAGGGGAGAGAGGGGGCTGCCTCGAAACATTCCACGTACGCTTTTCTCAAAAACCAAATTTTTTTAAAAAATCAATTTTTTGTGGGATTGCCGGGTGGAATTTTGGTGGGAAGTGACAAACTCGGATTCAGCGACCCAAAAAACATAAAGTGATTTGAAATACAGAACTAGTATTAATTTTGACAGGTAAAATCCCCTATTGCCTGGACTTCATAACTTAGTGCACGTAGCGCCGCAGTGCATGTTCAGAGGCAGCCCTCCCCCTCCCCGTTCATCCTACGACATAATGTCATATATCCTATTTGTTGCAAATTTTGTACAGTATTTGAATTTCGTAATGCTTTCCCCCTAAAACAATAAGAAATTTAAGTTAAAAACAACTATTTGGGGGGGTTTTCGGAAGGAAAATTTTTCGTGGAAATTAAAAATTCGGATTCAGCGACCTAAAAAACTTAAAGTAAACCTTATAGAGAAAGTTCGGAGGGGAGATTGGAGGGCGAATGTAAACGTGTGAGTGGTTAAGTGGAATTGCGCAACTTAGCCCACGCACACCGCGACGCATGTTCCGAGGCAGATTCCCCTTTCCCTTCATCCTAAGTCATAATGCCATGTATCTAATTTGTTGCAAATTTTGTCTACTTTCTGAATTTCTAGATACTTTTCCTTAAAACAATAAAAAATGATTTTTTTAATAAAAACCTTTTTTGGGGGTATTTTACCAAAATTTGGGGGGTTGCCGGGGGAAATTTTGGTGGAAGTTAAAAATTCCGATTCAGCAACCCAAAAAACATATAGTAAGCCTTTTTCCAGAACTACCATGAATTTGCTAGGTAGAGACCCTATACTGTCTCTATTGCCTGGACTATTAGCACTTAAACTAATATAAATAGCTCATCAGTTGTTTCCAGCTTACTTTACATAATGAAATTAAAACATTCATAAAGCAATAAGTAAAACAATGAATTTAAAATAAAGTACAAATTTAAGACATGTAATCAAATTTCGCGCTTAAACCATTGAAATGACAAGAATCAAAAAGTCTGATTGTAAATAGCATGGCGATTTTGTCTCTGCTATTTCCTGAAGGAAAGGCAATATAAAAATATTGCTTTTAGTACGTTTCAAAACCTTCTTTGAACACATTATTGCTATTTTTCATATAAATATATATTTGGGGTATTGTTACTGCGCATTATAAAATATACATTATTAAATGTAAAAAAAAAAAAAAAAAAAAAAAAAAAAAATATTACAGGTGAATAAAAAAAGATTGACACATGCGAGGCTTTCTTGGCGTAATCTTTGCAGGGCTGCCATTGGTGACTATTTCTGTATTCTATTCGCACTACGATTTAAAAATAAATACATTTTGTACAGTACAAAGTCTAAAGTCCGGAATCCTCGGGACTTTGCAAATCCGAACTTTGGATTTTTCTGAACTTTGGGTCATCAAAAATACTCCCTTTCCAATAAGATGAACAATAATTTTCACTACTTAAAGAGGTAAAATAAGACGTTCATATTTTAAAGATTGTTTATAACAGCTATTAATACTAAATTAAATAATCCTTTTCATTAAATAAATCACAACAAAATAAAAAGTAAAACAAAACACTTATTTAGCGGAACATACAATTTAAGCACAAATTGTAACTTAAGTGATTACTGAACATTTCAGTTATTGTGCGCTCCTTTATTAACTTAGGTTTATCATTAAGAAGTTTTTCTTTTATTTTGTACATAGACATGAGTTAAGATTTTGTAATAAAGCTTCTTTGCTCTAGACATTTTTCTTCTTTGTTCGTTTCAACAATATTGTTTTTTCCGTCCTTTCTTGAATACCTACCGTCCCTGGAAAATCCGAACTTTGGACAATTCCAAAATTTGGGTGTCCAAACTTTAGACTTTGTACTGTAGTATATTTCTCTGACAAATATTGTCGAATTGTACGTCAAATATTTTTGTTTTGAGAAAGTGGTGCGAGGGAGAATTAAAGAATATTCGCTTGTGGCAGTCCTGTCTTTGAGATTAGTTGCTGATAAGTTTCTTTAATATTTTTTAATTAACTGCTACATTTTGTAATAAAAAAAAAACTTGTTTTAGTAATATATAACTATACTACGTCAAAAATCGCTTGCAGAACCATTCTAAAAATTCCCATACATCGCTGTGCCTTTAGTATGTGCTGAGAAAAGAGGATTTTAACATCATAAATAATATATGATTGTTTTCACCTACATTCTGTAACCATGGGAGCCCGGGTGTGTTCCCTTATCTAAAAAATACAAATGAGAGTGTCGTTCCGGCTGCCTATAACCAGAGTTTTGTGAATGGATTTTGACCGTATTTCACTGTTAGTCGCCGTTACAGAATTTTTCAGGGGGCATTTAATATAGGGTAATTCCGGGATTTATGCTGCACATTTTTTAAATTTGTGTGTAAAGTCCCATGGTGGACATAAAATTAAAAAAATCACGCTGTGCTATTTAATGTTAAATATACAACGCGTGTACTGCGACAAAAAAATTCAAAACAAATTATTAATATTTTTTAACAATTTTTTTTCTAAAACATTACACTGCGGCGCGTCACCCGTATATTCAGGCTGAGACGCCGCACTTGTGCGGTAGTTATGCCGCGTTTGTAATAAGAACAGAATGAAGTTATATATAAAAAAAAAAAAAAAAAAAAAAAAAAAAATCATATCTGTACTATAGTTATGGATGTAATAAGAAAATGAAACTAAATGAGTACAATGAAACGTATTAGTAGATTCAAATTAATAATTGTTGTCTATTTTCACTTTTAAAATTATCGACTTATTTTTCTTACATTAAATTTTAATTGTTATTTCAGCAACAACGTAACATCAATGTATTAGAAAGGGAAAAGATAAAAAGTAAAATTGTGTTTACAGAATTTATTTGTTAACCCTTTCGAGACCGGTGGCTTTTACATAATTTGTTTTCGGTTGGTACCACTTTTTTAAAAGAAGTTACATTTACTTAAATAATCATGAAAATTCTCTAGCTAAACAAAGCAAATATTACTTTTCTTTTTTACTGGTGCCAGAAACAAATTTTGTAAGCCCTTTATGAAGGTGCTTATATGCACCTATGGTCCCGAATGGGTTAAGAGATCGACTTCAATCTACAGAAAAAGTACATTCTTTATGTAACTACTTTTAAAGACATGATGCAACGAAGCCAATTACACTTCCTCTTTTTTGGAGTAGTTTGCAAAGACGTCTGCGTTACGCGTAATCCAATTTTTTAGTATTATCATCTTGACTTGCATCTTTCTTGCACTTATTAGTTTTAATTTTCCCCTTTTTCTCCTTTGGTTTTAGTAAATTTGATAACATGGCTAACATGGTTAGTCTGTGCAAAAAGAAAAGGAAAAGTTAATAACACTTAATCATCCCATACAAAAAAAAAAAAAAAAAAAAAAAAAAAAAAAACTGAGGCATGTATATCGGAATAGCAGTGCGGCATGTATCCCATTTTGCATGGTGTAGACGTCGGCCATCACAGTTACCTGTCATCACTAAGGAGAATCGCGTAATCATACACACAGTACACTATAGAAACACTACACTTAGTTTTTACTTCGAAATCATGCATGCATTTAGTAATTAGCGTATGAAAAGTATTTAAACATAACGTGTTTAAAAGTTTGGACAGTGAAATCATGCACTTACGTCAAATTAAGGATTATACTTCTACAAGTAAACATCGAAATGGGATTTGCGCGATACGCTAGTTAAAATAATCTCAATGCGCACCTATACTGTGAGTTTTACGACCATCTATCGATATTTACAAGAAATAGAAGGTGTGCGTCATCTATCCCGTATGCGGCGACTCTCCTGGAGTTACCCTATATCTTTTTGCGTTTCTTAGTTATAGAATGATGCGTAAAAGCTCTACAATCAGATGAAGCTTAATCGAAATATTGGCCATTGTATAAGAATATGCAGAATGGATTACGATGGAACTTGCAATGTTAGTTGAATCATTTTCCACGGACGATTACAGTATATCGTTCTGAGTTGCTTAAATCTAGAATTATAGTGGGAAGGTCATTAATAAGGTCAACCCGATTGTGAAACATTATTATTATTTTATTTTTTTTTTTAAGTTCTACTCAACGAATTTTGATAGAAGTTACACTATTAGATCAGTTATGAACTTACAATGTTTTTTTGGTTTTGTTTTAACCGGAAATTTAATATTTTTGTTTTACATTCACCGCTATCAAGAAGACAAAAAGAATTTCTTAATAAAAATATCAAGTATGTATTCAAATAGCATTTAAAAATTTACTAAAAGTGATGTTTTTGTATTATCAGCATTCCAGGAGTTAGCATCTGAAGAAATCACCAAAGATCGCTATTAAAACAGCCTTTACGATTATGATTTAATTTCTGTGGTTAAAGAGCTTAGTTCTATTATTTGTCTGCTAAAATTGCGGCTTATGGAAGCTGATGTACAACAAAATAAAAAAAAAATATTGATTTTAATATATATTATGATCGAGAAGATCTCGTTTTTACTCTAATTAGTAAAATGAAGTAGAAATTTAAGGTGAAAATTAAAGGTAGCATAGAATTGAAGTAATAACACTGAAGTATTGACAGGTGGGTTGTATATATATATATATTAACATGAATGAAACATAAGAAAGTTTTGGGATTCACACATCAGACTAGCTTTAAACATGGCAGGGTTTAACGAGTCTCATTTCTAAACATATCGAATTCAATTAATTTCTTTTTCTGGCTTTTCATCAACTTTGCAAGAATCGAAATCTGTCAAAGTATTCTAATATGTTAAAAACCTCCCACAAAATCTAAAAAAAAAGTATCATTTTTCTTAATAGTGCTTCGTATTAGATGTCAAAAAGACATTACTGATAAATGGAAATCAATTTTCTTTCTTTATTGTTAACCTTTAAATTTACATATAGAAATATTCCTACATGATAAATGCATTTGATTTCAATATATTTTGAATAATATTATCATTAATATCTGGAACTTAATTCTGTCAAAAAACATTGTTTTGGGAAATTCCTCTGATAGAATTCATTTATTAAAGATTATCAACGAATCTAATAGGATAAAAACATTTTACAAAATCCTAAAAAGTATATATTTTTTTCTTAATAATGCTTCATGTAACATGAAAAAAAGATTACTTGTAAATGGAAATCACTTTCCTTTCTTTATTTTTAATCTTTTAAAGGTTTATGATAAATGCATTGTCTTTCGTTTTGTTTTATATAATAATGTCATTAATATCTGGAACTTAATTCGGTCATAAAACATTGTGTTGCGGAATTTCTTTGGGATGATTCATTTATAAAGATTAATGCAAAAGTGTTGTGTTAAATACATAATAAATTAATAACATAAATTATAACGAATCCATGCCGTTTCATGAGGAATACATGCACACATTTATGTTAGAACAAAATTTACCTGTAACAAAAGTACTAAAACAAATAAAGGTGTAATGTTTCTTTTCCTTATGTAGTTTCTGAAGAAATGAATGCTTAATATTTTCCAGTAGACTTTGACTGCTATAGACAGAAGAACAAGTTATAATAGTATTACTGAAACATTGATCTTTACATACAGTATATTAAATACATATGATCTTTTAAATATTAAATAAAGGGGAGAAATTTATGCATTCTGTGAAAACCCTACAAAATACAGAAAATATTGTCTTTATATGGCTGGTGATTTTATCATTAAATTTGATATAAAATAATATTCTTTACAGTGCTTAAATAATAATTTCTAATAATATTTTATTTTGTACTTAAAAAGGAATAAATCGGAATTTCAAACGAAGCAGATTTCGCAATTTTACTGATTTAAATATATTCACATTTACAAGTTTCTAGGTATTCCAGTTACAAGTTTCCAATTACAACTTTTCATGTATACAAAAATACTTCGTTTTTCATTTTGTTTTTGCAGTAAGAGTTGTTCCTATCCAAAACGTGTAAATATAAAAGTTGTAGATAATATTAAGAAGATTTATAATAAGTTTAAGTGAATTTTATATCTTAAGAATTGGCGAACTTATGAATTCTTTTTCTTTTAAACCCTATTTTTTGCGCCCCTTGATCCCATTTTTAATTTTATCAAACACCATCGATACATAAATTTTTGGCCCTTTACCTAGACCTAATAATAACTTAATCTTGTTTGATATGTATAAAAATTAAGAAGTTATAGGATTGTTTCGGTTCCCAATTCCATCGCCTTGGTCCGATTTTGCCTATTAACGAACTTCACCGAGATTTTCTACCCCTTGATTTTATGTATCAGTTTGGAAGTGATTTGTGCAGAATTACGGAAGTTATCGTGTCCATAAAAAAGATATATATATATATATATATATATATATATATATATATATATATATACATATATAGATAAGTAGATAAATAAAGTTTTTTACTGAGGGTGATTTTGGGTTCTAGGAGTCATGATCGGTGTAGATCTGCAAAAATATTTCAGAAATTCCAACATATGGGAGATTGCAATGGGTAGTATTTCATACGAAACCTACTTAAAAACTATAATAAAAATCGATAAAGTACAATCGGACAGCAAGTAATATCAACCTCTATGCATAAAAAAGTATCCTATCCCTAGTATCCTATAAAAAAAAAATCATTTAAAAATATGAAAATGCGAGCGAGATATTTGTAAAGATTTCTCACTTAGGTTTAGTTTTAATGTTCGAGTTTCTCTGCGTAACTAGTGTAGGCTCTTAATGACGTTTAAATATGAGTGTAAAATTATCGTAACAAAGAATGAATTAATATCTCATTCAAACTTTAGTAGTCATTTAATATGTGAAATAAATAACGATATTCATAAAGATGTTCTTTTAAGCTGAAGAATGTACTTTAATTGAATATCGGTCATTGATAAACTAACAAATGCAAAATAAACGAGTACTGTTAATTTTTTTAGTAGCATCCCGACAGTAGACTTAATCATATTACTCAGCCATCTGTCAATAAAAATATCACAACATTATTTCAAATACAGTAATCAAAAATTAATTTTTTGCTTTGCCCAGGTCCCCTAACTGAACATCCGCACAGAATAGAGAAAAAATTCTTTACTCTAAATTATAGGAAAATAATTAATAATTAATCAATACATATTCAAATAAAAAATTGGCAATATAAATAAAATAAAAATTATTTTAAAATAACAAACAAAGTATATGTAGAACTGCCATTTGAAAGCGAAGCATATCTGGAAAAATAATGCAGAAGGGGTTCTTAATATCTATTTGATTATGAAAGTGTATGCACACCAGTCTACGTAATGTTAATAAAGCCATTAATAGTGTATATGAAAAATGGCAAATAAACTATATTTCTTGTATGCACTCTTGCGTTTAAACCAGCTATGTTAAGGTATTTTTAAAGACTCAATCGTATTGCATCATGTGATGCAAACTAAATTAAATTGAATAAACTAATGATGTATAATAAACATAACAACAAATGAAGAAAAAATTATACATAAGAAGCAAACAATATGTATGTATACATAAAACTCAATGTATGCTTTAAACAAGTTTGGATTAAATCGTTAAAAAAATACGAAATTGTGCGAAAAAAACCACAGTAAAAATAATTAGAAAAAAATACATTATTTATACAAATGATGCTTAAAATTGGCTTATGTCAACGTTAAAAAATAGTTTCCAAACAAATAAATGCAGCTTTTCTCATTTCTGATTGCTTAAAATTATTTTCTGTACATTTAACTTTCGTCAAGAAAAGAAAGTGAAGTACTATTTTAGCGTGTTGAGCTGTACACTGTGAAAAAAATGACATTTTTACAGTATAAAATATACTGTTCATCTCGCGCACAAACTCGATCACAGTGAATGTGCTGTATTTTTCTTTGGTTTCCTGACTATATTAACATGGAAAATACAGTAGTTGCGTAAAATTAACAGCACAATGTGCTGGCAATTTGGACGCCAACAGTTTGTGCTTTAAAAAATGCGTCCAAATTGCCAGCACATTGTGCTGTTCATTTATTTATTTGTTGTTAATTTATGGGTTGATTTATGGGTTATATACCTGTCTATTAATAGGTTAATTTAATATGAAAACCAATCCATGCTTGCTTCACGAAATTTGAGTTAATTCAAAGCACTTCGAAGCACTATTTACAGGCACGAATCTTTTGCGATTATCGCGCCACCTGTCAACAGCTTTTTCAAAACTTGTGTATGCAATTCTTACAGCTTTCACAATAAAATTACCGTTTGTAGCATTCTTCTGTAAATCTTTGTTTTCGAGATTTTACATTGTGAAATCTGGTACCCCTTTCGTGGACACCCTATAATAGTTTCTACATCCAAAAATATGTATGCCAGTTCTTATGCAAATTTAAATCTGATTTATTCACCTTTTTATGACTAGATTTTAACGTTTTAAGAAACTTTTCTAGAGATTGCAATTATGCAACAAAAAGAAACTAAATAAGTATTAATTTTATAAATCCCAACATATAAATCCCCATGTAATCCCCAATTAATCATATAAATCCCCATGATAGGTGGAGCATTGTGATTATACAAGGTGTCTTAAATGTCTCTGACACATTTTAAGGAGTCTTGTACCTTTTAAACGCGACGGAATTTAACGAAAAACTTCAAAGTTTGAATTAGTCTATCTTCAAAACCTTTTTATGTATAAACATGTAATTTTGGATATTGATTAAACAGATTGTGCTTTGCAATATACTACCGACAGAAATTTATTAACCCTTTACAGAATTTGTGTATTGTTGAAATCAAAACAGCTCTTTTTCTTTACCCCACAAGTCATTGCGCGCATGATATCTTGAGACAGTATGTATGGATTGTCATAAAATTTTGGTAAATATACTAAACAAATATGTGTGTTTAAAATGGTCTACTTTTAAGTATTTACAATGATAATATTTTTAGTTATGATTATTTTTATTCATTTAAAAATACTATTTTTTATTTTTTTTTACGAAATATTTTTTTATATAGTTAATGAAAAGATTTTAGCCTAAGAGTAGATCATTTTAAACACACATATATGTTTAGTATATTTACCAAATTTTATGCCAATCCATACATACTTTATCAAGATATCATGCGCGCAATGACTTATGGGGTAAAAGAAAGAGCTATTTTGATTTCAACAATACACAAATTCTGTAAAGGGTTAATAAATTTCTAATGGTAGCATATTACAAAGCACAATCTGTTTAATCAATATCCAAAATTTCATGTTTATACATTAAAAGGCTGTGAAGATAGACTAATTCAAACTTTGAAGTTTTTCGTTAATTTTCGACGCGTTTAAAAGGTACAAGACCCCTTTAAATCCTATATAAAATCAAGTAATTGTCTAACAGGAGAGCTGTTCGGAGTAAAATGCTTCTCACGATGGTAAGGTTCCTTCAAGCGAATAAAAAAAAATAATTACAAACTTCACCCATAGATGACGCTGTGCTTAAAACTATCAGAAATAAGCATAAAAAAATCAAGCGAATCTGTTACACATAATTTTATTTTGCCAAATGCGGTTACAGAGTAAAAATTTGTACAATCCATTAACGTAGCGCACCCTTTGTAGCCCGAGCCACATCCCATCGTTTTGTGTCAATCGCTGTATGTCACTGATAGCGACCACCCAACTTTTGTGACGTCATGATGAGGCATGAGCAAGTATCTAGTTTTGCCTTGGCAACATCCAAACGGAACTCCAGTTTAAAACACGTGTTCGCTAGCATTGCTTGCTTGAAATCACTGGGCACGAAAGTTCCTTTTAGTAGTAAAGATGAATTTGGTTTCGAAGTATCAACCTACGCAATTAGCCTTTTCGCTGAGAGTCATCATTTCTGCGTCACAGCGTCAAAATAAATCTGAAAATCCGTAAAAAAGGCATATATGAAAGCAAGCACACGGACAAGTGGCGCCATCGATGATCGAAGTTTGGAACTAATTATTTTCATTCGCTTGAAGAAAACATTTCATCGTGAGATGCATTATAGTCCAAACCGCACAACTATAATACAATTACTTTAAATAATAAAATCACTTTTTATAATACAATTACTTTTTAAATTGAATTTTAAAATATGTTAGGGGCTTTTCGGACGCCATGTATGATTAATTATTATATAAAGTGGTTAATGTATTTCATTTTGTATGAAGTTAATATTTTTCTAATCTCATATACTGATTTATTATTCTACTGTGTTTTAAGGTGTAAAAAATACAGCATCACCTCATAAAACTCGCATTTTTTTTTCAAGAATTTTTTTTTCAGCACAGAAAACACTGATGTCTTACAAAGACTTCGTTTGTTGAAACAGCAGAATTATAAATTTCATGTCTTACTTTTATCTGGCTTTTTAAAAAAAGACAGCTAAAATAAATGTCACATGCAACACCACATTTTCTTTTTCGAAAAATATCATTATCATAAGGGAAATAAGTTTTTTCATTGCATAAATATTTAAGTGTTTCTTAATATTTCTAGTACGTTATGATAAGAATTCGAATTTATTCACGTAGATGAAGAAATACAAATATTGTAATAGAATAGGAAATATTAATGAAGCGCATCAAAGGCTGATTGTTTTTAAATATTTATAAAAAATCACGGACTTTGATTAAGCTTAGAATTTTGTTTGATTCCATTAATAAAAAACAATATAAGTTTTATAGGGCATTTGAAGGGTTTTAAACTACAATTAAGTTACAATGTGTTACAAGTAAAAAAAATCAACATTACATACTTTATGAGAAGGAAATAAAATGATATTTTTTCTTTATTTGCTTTTATTTTAAATAACAATAATGCCGCTCCATACAAATAACACACAATGGATATGAAAACACGACTTCATATAAAAATAATTATCACTTTATTTTCTTTCATCTGTAGCGATCTCATCTCACATGATCAGTATAAAGCGAGTTAATAGCTTAGAGTAACTGGCTTGGCCTTTTGCCCGACGCTACCGTTCTCGCCTCCTGATCATGGGATCCGTGGTTCTTATCCGATAGGCACCACTCACTCTCCAAATTGGTGACCCGGACAAACATCAACCATCAGCAACAATCATCTCATCTCATAACCAATAGATGGCAGCACCAAATAAATCATCCCCTGCAACCAAAGACTGTGAACGCTCATAGCACAAAGCCTGTCCTCAAACGCATCACATATGCGTAAGACAGCATCATTCACGAGCGCATATCCCTCGTCAGACGTCAGCAGTTTGGTACGTCTTTCTCACTGGGAATGGAGTCTGTAGCGATCTCATCTCACATGATTAGTATAAAGCGATTTACTAGCTTAGAGTAACTGGTTTTGCCTTTTGCACGACGCTAACGTTCTCGCCTCCTGATCATGAGATCCGTAGTTTGTATCCTATCGGCGCCACTCACTCTCCAAACATCCATAGTTTACTGTCACTAAAATCTTTTAAATAATGTTACTAATGCTACTTCAACACTAATCAACTTCATTTTGATTTTTTTATACAAGGTCTTGTCTGACAATTGATGAGATTCACAAAGACTCAAATACCAGATTTAAGGAATAATACAATAGTTGGAAATAACGTTAACGATAAATCAATGTATAAATGAAGTCTATAATATAACAAACACTGTTTCGCTTGTGAGCTTAATCCTTTACTGTGGAGCAATCTTATTAAAAATTTGCTTCGACGAAAAGAACTCGTATCTTTATTATAACATATATAGGGGAGAGTAGGGTGGAATGGTACAGTAGGTTTTTCTCTTTACGTATCTTTCCAATCATTTCATCAATCGCACATTAGATGAAGCAATGGTACCTCAAGCTTCAGCTGAAAAAAGTAGCTGATCTGCATAAGTTTTCGATTGTATAAAGAGAAAGATTATTTCAAGAATCAAAAACTAAATTTCCTTCATTCACTTTTTATGTTTTTTTTTATTAATGACTTGTTTATGCGTAGATGTAATAGTTTCCCTATTTATGGAACCATATACTGTATATTATACCTAATTTAAACTATGCTTAAAAGCAGCATTTTCGTTTACAAAAGACGTTTAACATAAAAGGAGGGAGAGGGAGGAATGGGACATGCCAGCAAAGGAAGGAATGATACATGTCTTATTCCTTCTTTTTAATAAAATGAATGTAAAATGCTAATATGCAAATATTTTTCGAGGGAGGGATATTGATTATAGCATTATAAATATGTTCATTTACTTCGAAATGTAAATAAATTAAATTGATGACTTTTTAATGTCATCTCTGACTGACAATCCTGAATTTTCCTTCCAGTGATGAAGGTAATGGAATTTGATATTGTAGAAACGACTTTATCAACCTAAAAACTTTGTTAGACTGTATACAGAGTGTCCAGCGAATAAGACCCTGATTTCAAAATTAAATATCTCAAAAACAGAGATCAATAGAATTATGCGGTAAACGGTTTGTTTATTAGCTAAGCTGTAAAAATGTTGTACTGAAGTTTCAAAAATTAGTTGCAAAAACCGCTAACAGATGGCGCTGTAATCGCAATGCCTATAAATTGTGTTTTGAAGTCGAGAGCCTTAGCGTCCCAATCCTAGATGGCTTCCTATGGAAGAACGAAAATTGGGAAAGACCGCTTTTCCGTTGGGATGATGTGCAGAAGTGGAGGCATCTGGTCACAGAATTATTGCCTCAGCTTCAATTTTAGAGAATTTCAATTAATAGAATTTTCAATAAAAAGTTTAGCAATCATTATATAAGAACTTAAAAAAATATTTTAGTTGGGTAATGTGCAGAAGCAGAGCCATGTGTTGACAGAATTGAGATTTGTTTCAGATTTTGTTATAAGATACTTCGGTCCGGTTACCAATATCTCTGTGGTATGTCTTTTCTCTCCTAATTGGTAGATCGTGGATTCGAATCCAAATAGAGGAGGATTTGAAAAAAATGGAAATCTTTACTTTTTAATATTTATTTAAACTGCGAAAAAAGTTTGAATAAAGAAATCTAAAGTTTCTGGTTTTAAAATTTAATTGAGTGAAAAGAAACCCCTTTTTTAAAAATCATTGAGCATTTATAATAATGATTAATAAATCATTTTTTTTTTAATTGTACAGAATACTTTGAATGAAAAAATACAAAGTTTCTATTTTTTTAAATTTAATTATGTTAAAAAATAATTTTAATTTTAAAAACTCGTTTTCATTTTTTAGCTCACAGGCTATCAAAGCCAGAGAGCTAATGTGCCCGCCCGCTCTGTATGTATGTATGTATGTATGTACGTACGTATGTACGTAACTCGATAACTCTTGATAGAAACATCCGATTTGCTTCAAAATTTTTTACTAGGTTCATTGTGATAAGGCGCTTCCCTGATTAGTTTTGGGAGTTCATTGGTTAAGGATAAAGGGGGAAAAACGGGGTTAGTCCAACCCCTTAATTCAGATAAATGGGTTTTTCATGCAGAATGATTCGATTTTCTCCGAATTTGGTATACCGGTTTATTATGTTAAGGAACTTCCCTGATTAGTTTTGGAGGTTCATTGGTTAAGGATAAAGGGGAAAAAGGGGGTTTAGTCCACCCCCTTAATTCAGATAATTGGGTTTTTCATGCAGAATCATTCGATTTGCCCGAATTTGGTATACCGGTTTATTATGTTAAGGAACTTCCCTGATTAGTTTTGGGAGTTCATTGGTTAAGGATAATGGGGGAAAAACGGGGTTAGTCCACCCCCCTCAATTCAGATAAATGGGTTTTTCATGCAGAATCATTCGATTTGCTCCATATTTGGTATGCCGGTTTATTATGTTAAGGAACTTCCCTGATTAGTTTTTGGGGTTCATTGGTTAAGGATAAAGGGGGAAAAGGGGGGTTAGTCCACCCCTTTTTATTCAGATAAATGGGTTTTTCATGCAGAATGATTCGATTTGCTCCGTATTTGGTATACCGGTTAATTAGGTTAAGGAACTTCCCTGATTAGTTTTGGGGGTTCATTGGTTAAGAATAAAGGGGGGGAAAGGGGGCTAGTCCACCCCCTTAATTCAGATAAATGGGTTTTTCAATCAGAATGATTCGATTTGCTCCGAATTTGGTATACCGGTTTATTAGGTTAAGGAACTTCCCTGATTAGTTTTGGGGGTTCATTGGTTAAGGATAAAGGGGGAAAAGGTATGTTAGCCCGCCACTCTTAAATTAGATAAATGGGTTTTTCATGCAGAATGATTCGATTTGCTCCGAAGTTGGTATACCGGTTTATTATGTTAAGAAACTTCCCTGATTAGTTTTGTGGGTACATTGGTTAAGGATAAAGGGGGAAGGGTGGCTAGTCCCCCCCCCCCCATTAATTTATATAAACGGTTTTTTCATGCAGAATTATTGACTTTGCTCCACATTTGGTATACCTGTTTATTATGTTAAGGAGCTTCCCTGATTCGTTTTGGGGATTCATTGGTTAAGGATAAAGGGGGGGGGGTTGTCCACCCTCTTAATTTAGATAAATTGTTTTTTTTGCAGGATTATTCGATTTGCTCCAAATTTGATATACCGGTTTATTATGATAAGGAGCTTCCCTTATTACATTTGGAAGTTCACTGGTTAAGTATAAAGGGTGAAACGGGGGCTAATTCCCCTTCACTTATTTTTTTGAGAGGCATTATTCTTTAAAATAAGAGTATGGTATACAATTAGTGTGAATAGCCTGTGAGCTCAATGCCATCAGTTTAGCTGGGCATTTTTCTTTTTTTTATTTTTATCATTGAGCACAGAAATATGGTGCAGCTTCTAGCGATAGGATCCGAAGTGTTCGAAAGGAATGCAGCATCCAAAATACTTTTGCTTTGACGTTGATGATATGACTTATCATCAATTCCTTTTAAAAAATAAATAATTTAATGCATAATTTCTGTCTCTAAAACTTTGTTTACAAAGAAAAGAAATATATGTGTTGTGCTAAAACTAAAGTATTATGCCGTGATTTAAAAATAAATTAAAAGTCAAAAATTACTTTTTTATTTATAATAATTCAGGTATAGACAATAATACCAAAATATTATGTCGTGATTTAAAAATATAAAAAATAAAAAGTACAAAATTATTTTCTAAATATATGCATTTTGATTTAAATAATTATATGGCATTAAAGATTGAATTTAATAAAATATTTAAAAAATTCTTATAATGATTTCCAAACTTTTTATTGAAAATTCTATTAATTGAAATTTTCTAAAATTAAAGTTGATGCAATAATTCTGTGACCAGATGTCTCCACTTCTGCATATCACCCCAATGAAAAAATGGACTTTCCCAATATTCGTTTTTACGTAGGGAGCCATCTAGGAATGAGACCCCATTGCTCTGGACTTCCAAGCAGTTTACAAGTGTTGCGATTACAGCGCCATCTGTTAACGGTTTTTGCAACTAAATTTTGAAACTTCTGCATAACATTTTTACAGCTTAGCTAATAAACAAACCGTTTACCGTATAATTCTGTTGATCTTTGTTTTTGAGATATTTAATTTTGAAATCAGGGTCTTATTCGCTGGACACCCTGTATATAGCCAACACTAGACTATTTGTACCTTATCATACATTGTTTTATGGCTGTCCCATACCTCCCTGTTACTGGGGAGGTATGGGACACATTTTGAAATTTACAATTGCTTTATTTATGAAATTGTTTCTGCAAATTATGTTTCTATCATGTTCAAGGACATTAAAAAGTGTTTCATTTTGCATTCTATAAATCGAAATTTTCGTTTTTGTGTCAAACAAAGTTAAATTTCGTAGTTTTGTAAAACATGTCCCATTCCTCCCCACTCTCCTCTATTGATTTTCAAAAACTCGGCTCCTGTTTGTTTTAGAATCTTGATTTCTATAATTTCAAACAGAAGCAGCTAAGTAAGTGGATTTTCCTGTATTCTGGCGAACATATTACATTTCTTATTCCGATAAGTACAGTTAAGTTTTAATAGTAAATGTTCAGTAAAATGTACTTAAAAAAATTCCAATTCACATATCGAAATTTATGAACTTTCATTTGTATTTAAACCTGGAAATGAACCTTATATGCTACGCAGGCAAGTTTAAATAGAGATTATACAGTTGTTAAACTCAAAAACATACACTGGCCTCCAAAAGTTAAGGTACGGGGACTGGATGCTTTCGATTGCACACGTTTTGTCGAATATCTACAAAAATTATTGGCGAATTGTTCTTGAACTTCAGGGATGAAAAGAACATGTTTGATTTTATATTTATCGGTGAAGATTTAGTCGGGGGTACAATTAGGGGGCTAACAATAAATTTAATAATAAAATAATATTTTCGATCACCTATGTAACAGGGAAGGCTGGAAATGGTTTTGTCACTGTGGTAAATGACTAATTGGGTCCTGTCCAATGTTTGTATGCATTTGTGTAAGCATAGCACTCATATTCGTGAAGATGTTAACGTTTTTGTGAAAAATTCAAAAGGTTTTTTGTTTATAGCATACAGAGTTTTCAACCAAATTTAACGCAACTTTCCAAAAAACAGACAAAGTGTAGTAGAAACATTATACTGCAATTAAAACATGAATATATTGAATATTTAATGAGATATGGGCATTTTTATGAGATAATTTTTAACTGCGCATGCGTTGAAGATTTCAAAATTTTTATTTCGTAATTTGGTAGTAAGCTATTTAGGTCAACTTATATAAAAATCCAGTCAAATATCGCGAAAATTCACAAAGATAGGGTCGATAAAGTGAGTTGCTTCCTAAAAATAGCTTTATTACAAGGGATTTTTTTCCACAAGTTTTCAATCAGCTCGCTATATCTGTCTAAGTTTTCACAATATTTAATTGAACTTTTTTTTGAAGTTGCCCCAAAATACTGACTACCAAATTATGAAATAAAAATTTTGAAATCTTCAGCGCATGCGCAGTTAAAAAGTATCTCATAAAAATGCCCATCTCTCATCAAATATTCAATATATTCATGTTTTAATTGCAGTATAATGTTTCTACCACTCTTTGTCAGGTTTTTGGAAAGTTGTGTTAAATTTGGTTGAAAACTCTGTATGCTATAAACAAAAATCTTTTGAATTTTTCACAAAAACGTTAACAACTTCACAAATATCAGTACTGTGCTTACACAAATGCATACAAACGTTGAACAGGACCCAAATAGTCATTTACCACAGTGACAAATCATTTCCAGCCTTTTTTGTTACATAGGTGATCGCAAATATTATTTTAATATTAATTACTATTTTATTATTAAATTAATTATTAGCCCCTTAATTGCCCGATAAATCTTCACCGAGAAATATAAAATTAAACATGTTCTTTACATCCTAGAAGTTCAAGAACAATTCGCCAATAATGTTGGTAGATACTCGACAAACCGTGTGCAATCGAAAGCATCCAGTCCCTGTACCTTACCTTTTGGAGGCCAGTGTATACTGTATGGCAGAAAGATGATTAGCAACATACAATGTTTAGAAAAAAAAACTAACAATAATGTTTTATTAATTATGATTACGCAAATATAATAAAGTTTTCATATGTGTATAAATTAGCCAAAAATATTTTAAACTGCATTATGTTTTCCATTTATTTCCTCATATAACATGGATTTCTTATAGAATTTTTCGGTTTTATTTGCAGCAAGACAGGATTTAGAAATGCATGTATTAATAACCACAGTTTATATAGAATTTTAATCTCACATACATATAACACTATAAAATATAAAGAAATGAAAATGGAAATAAGTTGTTAAAACAATTTTGTATACAAAAATATATCTGTCAAAAATATATAAAAGTCCGCTGGAACATAGTGAAAAACAAATGTATCATTCCTCGCTTTCTTTTGCCAAGGAGAAACATTACATGAATGGGATATTTTGTTTATAACAGTAACAGACAAACGATTTTCCGGAATAAAAAGTTTTGTTTACATTATTATATATCATATTCTGTCATCATTCTTCGACAGGAAATTTATTAGAGTAAGGCATTTTATTCGATGCATTTCATGTATGAAATACGTTAATTAAAGACATTAAAATAAATTTAAAGGGGGAAAAGGCTTGAATTCTGTTTTATATCTTTTTAACCAATGTGTCGCTAGAACAACAACAAAAAAATTGCTTAATCATAAATATACGCAAGTTTTAGATCTTCAAAGGAATTTCATAATATTTACTATTAAAATATTTTTTTCTGAGATACAAACATTGGTTTCAGATAAATTTATATTTCTTTGCTGTACGCTGTTACATAGACAATTTCTTATTGTACTTAATTGTTGAACTCGCATGTATAAAATCGAAAGCATTCAGAGATTCAAACTTCAGTGCACTATCCTGAGATGGTTCTGTTTTTTAACTTTTGATAACCGATTTTTATGTTTTGTGCACTTAATACGAAAATGACATTCATTTTTACCCATCACGTCAAGATTTTCTGCAAATTGTAAATTTCAAAGTTAAAAAGTCCTAAAATAGATAAAATCTGTCCAGACTTACCAAAAGAAGCGAAATGTTTTAAATATATCTGCAACAAATTTCCAACCTTATCAATCAACAAAATAAAAGAGGACACAAAGATGAACCCCATAGAAAATATAAAAGGAAAAGCGTGAGGAAGAGCATGAGTTGTTCAAAGAAACTTCCACAGATGGAATAAAATTGTAAGGACTTTAAATACAAAATATTTTACATGTTTAGCTGTAAAAATGCGTACTATAAGCCAAAAAATGAATAAATTATTATAAAAACAAGTTTTACGTCTAGTTTATAGTATCCATTGTTCGCAATATTTCGACTTTTTAAAAATTTAAAAATTTGCGATTTGAGAAAAATACTGATATGATAGTAAAAAATGAAGGTCGGTTTCAAAGCTACAAAATACATTAGTTTTTTTTTTTTTTTTTTTTTTTACTTTTTAACTTTGTGATTTACAATTTCTGAAAGAACTTGACGTGTTGGTTTAAAAATAGGGTCATTTTCGGATTCAGCACTAAAAAATACATAACAATAATTATCAAACGCTAAAAAACATAACACAGCTGAAATTTTGTTGACTAGTGTTATCAGTGATATTGCTCTTAAAAGGACACTTACTGACGATTCTTTTCAAAATTTATGAAGCATGCTATCCCCTGCAAAATATCACGGAATTGTGATTTGCATAAAGCATAATCAAATGTCTTATGTGTTCTACATTATTATGTAATTATTCTATATTATGTAATTATGTAAAGATTTAAATCTTTCGGCATTTTTTTAAAAACACATCTTACAATTATGTAATAAACATGTATAAAAAATCGAAACTACTAATCAGCCCAATGCCAAGATTCTGTCATTTAAGGAATTTTATGAGAGTTATTTTTCATAAGTGTAGAAATGCATTTTCGATTTTGACAAAAATAGGAAGAAGGGAAAAAAATTCATTTTCATCGTTATACTGGTCCAAAAATGTTTTTAGATGTAGGTCCCTTCGTCTTTCGAAGTTTGTTATTGAGGAATATAGGATATAAGTTAATGTTCGCATAATTTTCTTTTTAACCGGGAAATGATATCTGGTGAGGCTCTTCCAAAACATATCTAGCTGATTCGGAAACGAACACGAAATCGATCGCCATCATTTGCTTTTCTTTTTGAAACAGCAAATATTAATGTTTTTGGAGACAAAATATTCATGTTTGAATTGCAGTATACTGTTGCTACTATTCTTTGACAAGTTTTCGGAAAGTTGTGTTAAATTTGGTTGAAAACTCTGTATGCTATAAACAAAAAAATTTTGAATTTTTCACATAAATGTTAACATCTTCACGAATATGAGTTCTATGCTTACACAAATGCATACAAACGTTGAACAGGACCCAAATAATCATTTACCACAGTGACAAACCATTTCGAACCTTTCCTGTTACATAGGGGATCGCAAATATTATTTTATTATTAAATTTATTATTAGCCCCCTAAGTGTACCCCCGACTAAATCTTCACCGGGAAATATAAAATCAAACATGTTCTTTTCATACCAGAATTTCAAGGACAATTCGCCAATAATTTTTGTAGATATTCAACAAAACGTGTGCAACCGAAAGCATCCAGTCCCTGTACCTTAACTTTTGGAGGCCAGTGTACATAAATTTTGCGCCAATCCTAGCATTATTTACGAAATTTACAGAGCGAGCATCCATACTAACAAACTATGTTCATGTTAGCTTCAAATCCTTTATAAAATAAGAACAGATTATATATTATAAAATAAGAACAAAAAATAATACAACTAACAAAATGGATACCATTGAAATAAACTATACTTTAAGATATGACCGAAAATTGCTATCTTATCAAGTTTTATTAAATTCTTTGCATTAGTCGGCCATGCAATTTGTGTCACACAAAAACAAACAGTCGGACAAACAGATACACTGGGAGACTGAAAGACATAGACAAACCGTTTTAAGGACATTCCAAAAAAGTAAATACCTATTAAAAAAAACAGAATTAAAACCATTTTACTGTTCCAATACTTTCTTAATACATATATAGAAAAACGTAAAAATTTGAACAAATTGCAAAACTATCTTTTATTTTCTTCCTTTCTTTTACTTAATAAATTCCCAATTTACAAGTACGGCTCAGATTCCATTACAAATTGTCTGGAACTGCAAGTTGCTGTACTTGAAGTGTGAACAAACTTTATAAAAACTAAGATCCTAATAATAAGAAAATATGCAAACGAATTACATACTTTAAAAAAGAAAGGAAAAAAAGTGAAACACAACTTTTCGCATAAATTCAAATGTTATTTTTTTTTCAAATGCATAAAATATAAGAAAGTATAACCATTTTAAAAACGAAAGGAATATAAAAAATATTATTGCCATGATAATGTAATAGAATGAATTTGACATTTCTCTTTTAAAAAATAAGCAAACATAAACACAATACTAAAGATGAAGTGTGAAACTTTCGCTCATTTTAAATACAAATTAGATTTCTCAGACGTCTTAGTGTGATCATTTATCAAATAGATTATTCTTTTCCATCAATAATCCCCCATCCAACCCCAAAAAATCCTAATCTCTCAATGTTTCTCAGATTGATCATTCAAGACTTTTTTTATTTTCTGTATTTTCATTACAACTCCACGAAACATATAAATCTACATTAAAAACATAAAAAACAAAAAAATCCATAGGCAGATACATTTTTCAAACCTTTGTTTTGCAAGAACTTATTCAAGTAATGATGAATTGAATTATATTTGATCTCGTTTTATTTGGCAAAGTAAATTTTTATATTGATGCATTTGACTGCAAATTGCAGTTCCTGAAGTATAAATAAGCTTTATAAAAAATAAAATTCTATTAATATGAAAATTCAAACGATTTCCACAGCGTTTTCTTTTTTAAATGAAAATAATTTTTTTCAGACGAATTATAATTTTATTTTTTCAAATGCATAAAATGTAAGAAAATATAATAGTTTTAAATACGCAAAGAATTTAAAAAAAAAAAAAAAAAAAAAAAAAAAAAAATATTACCATAATAATGTAATAGAAGGAATTTCACATTCTTAATTAAAAAAGCAAACATATAACACAATACTAAAGAATAAGTATAATATTTTCGCTCATATTAAATAAAAATAAGTTTTCTCAGAAGTCTTAGTGTAATCATTTATCAAATAAATTATTCTTTTAAATCAATAATCCTCCACCCCCTCCCGACCCCCAAAAATCCTGGTACTGTTGAGTGATAAACACCAAACCAGGCAGCAATACTTCTTGTTCTGAAACTCGGTTGTTCTTCGACAGGCGATGATATTGCTGCCTCGATTGGAACTGTTCGTGTCGATCATTTTACTGAATATCACATATTACTGAAGATTAGAATATTCCACAAAGTATATTTTTCCACAACCAAAGTTTTTCTGTTTGAGCTTGCTTTAAGTCAATTAATAGATAATCTTAAAGTTTTATATGTTTTTGCATACTAAAAGGATGTAATCTCTTGTTATATTTATTGATATAAGTGACAAAAAAATTACAATATTTTTAAAAGCTAATCTTTGAAAAAATTTTATTAAACTAGTGATCTCAAATTTTTCTTTAATAGAATTTTTAAATTTTAATAGATAAATGCATAACATTAGTTAGTGAAATAATCTGTTGTCATTTTTATTGTAGCTATTTTATAAGGTAAAAGTATTTTTTACATAAAAGATATATATTTTTTGAGTTCCCTCTTTTATATGGAACTACAATACAATGTATGCTATCTTTAAAACAGTAAAACGTATGTTATCAATAACTGGTAAATAAAATATACCATTGTAGTGTGGAATAAAATGTTTTTCGCAAATTTTCATACATATCACATTGATACCTGGGAAAATACGTATGCGTTATAAAAAATATAAAATTATTAAAATTGTTAAAATTAAACAAGAATTCTTTCTGAATTGAAACTATCGTGCCATTAAGTTACTAAATATCGAAGTATTCTTTTAAACAATGCTTTAAAGTTAACATTGCATACACTTAAAGTTACTAAGTATGAAAATTGTCTCATTCATCTACACTCTGCCCTACTTTTAAAATTATATAAATTTATTGAATATAAAATGTTTGTTGAGATGAAAATAAAGACGTGAGTATGCAAATAATAGATAATTTACTGCTACCAATTTTTAGAAGTCAACATACACGATTAAATCCGCGGGGAATATTTGAATAATCTGGGCGAAACTACGTTTTCACGGTTTTTAAGAAAGTTTAAAAAATTGTCTTATTTTTGAAATGGAGTACTGCGCTTGCCATTAAATGTTTTAAAAAGCTGTAAGAAAGTATGAAAGTTGAAGAGAATTTTGTCCTCTTTAATATTGTAATTGACAAATAATATCCTGCAACAACAAGATATTTTTAAAAAATAAAAAAAGGTCCGAAAATTTTCTTGATTTTTGGCCACAGAAAATTTAGCCTTAAAAAATGTTGTTAGAAAACTTGGTTTTTCCATGTTGGCATCATTATAAACGAGTAAGAAAAAAAATCTTCTACCCGACCTTTTGCAAGGTAAAATGTACATTTCCCCTGGACTAACAGTCTCCCTCTCCCACAAGGAGAGAAGAGGTGAGTTTGCGCTCTGAGTTTGGATGTTCGGAAGGGATCTGCTCTGAGTTTAGATGATTCGGAAGGGATCTCTGGAGTTAAAAGTTGGAACTGATAGCTCCGGGAGCTTTGAGCGCACTTTTCAAAGAGTGTCGCTCATATATCGAGAAAAGAATGAAGACCAATCCCTGGTCCAACTACAGTAATACTTCGAAAAACAAGTTCGAGTGACTACACGCTATCCAACATCTATACGTTACACAATCGAAACTTTACATCTCCAATAAAGTTTTTTCAATCTTCACGGAAACTCATTAGGAGACTTAGTTATGCTTCAACCCGGGAGGACTTGCGCCGGGCCTAATTGACCCAGAGTGCGTATAGTTTTTACAACTGTCATCACTATTTTCTTTTTATATTGAAATGGATTATCGCAGAACTTGTAACAATTTTCTTCGGCAAAATACGGTGACGATTATTACTTGCACTAGATTAATTTTAACATAATTATTCTAATTGTTAAACAAATCATATTAGATGTAAATTTCCAACCAGCGATTTCTGGAGTTCCATTACATGAGATTTATTCTGTTGAGCTGAACCAGGTTTCAGACCAGATGCTGTAATCATCAAGGTTAGCTGGGTGAAAGAAGTTCGACCAGAATCGTCGGGATAGCTCAGATGGCAGAGCACTGGCGGCCTCAGCCAGGAGGTCCCGGGTTCGAATCCTGGTCCGGACATTTTTCGCCCAGTTGGAAATTTACATCTAATATGATTATTACTTGTATTTATTGGTGACAAAATAAAAACCATTCATACCCTGGGTATGTGTGCATTCCCCCGGGTTAACTTAAAATTGTATCCGAATTGATGTTTATTGAAATCACCTTGAATTATCAGTTACTTCACGTAATAAACTAGAATATTTTGGCAGTAATTAACCCCTCCCCTTCCCCACATAAAAATTGTTTCTTGACTAATAACACAGACTTAATTTATTCGTTTGTTGCTTCAGATGTTTCTCTGCCAAATGAATGCCGGGTTTTTTATGGCGAGATTCTAATAGTGTGGTCCACGTGATTTTGCGTATTTAAGGATTTCGGTCATTTTTTAAAAATCTTATTAGTTCATACTGACTTTGGCGTCATTTTCTGGCTTCCAATTTCCTTTGCTATCATTTGTTTATCTTTTGACCGTGCGAACAATCAAAATTTCCGATCGTTTTGAAAAAATGCACGGCCTTCCGATAGATTTTACAGTACTATATGTAGTTGGATTTTCTAAGAAATTGCCAATGTCAATCTTTTAAGTTTTAAATATATCACCAATTTCATAAAGTGAAATACTATGTTCTTATGAGATAGAATTTTCATCTTTCGAATTTGTAAACATTTTTCCTCCCATCATCATCAAAAATATTGAGAATCAAACGAGTAAGCTCAGATTACCACCTAAATGTTTTCTTAAATAACATGCCAAAACATCCAGCAATCAAGCGCCAAGGTTTTGAAATAGGTACTACGTTCTTATCATTTTGTTCAAGTGTAAATTTAACTAAATACACTCTTTTAAAAATATTTAAAAAAATAAATACAATTTTTATCAAGGATTGCTTTAATATTAATTTGAATATCGCGTATTTAATTTTAACATAAAGATTTGTACATTTCACAGCGAAACGGGAACTGATTTGATTTCTGTCGCTAGTATAATTCTGAAACCTGCTGTATAACAGAAAATAAATACCAGAAAAAGTGTATAGAAATGTTTTTTAAATTAATTTTAATATAATTTATGTAGTTCATCATGGGAAGCTTTTTTCATCCACTTCTTGTAAGAGATGTCTTCTATGACAGCCTTATAAAAAGAAAAAGGGAAAAATCTATAATGAACCCTTTGCGGTCAAGTGTCTGCAAATAACCGCCTAAGGTTTATGTACATAATTCTATTTTCATATTCTATTCGCACTACTGTATTTTAAAAGGAGTATTCGACCGAAAAGGTTAATTGCGCTAAACCTGCATGCTCTGAAAGAGATTTGCTAGATTTGGCAAATGCGTTTTACCCATTTTTTTAACCCTCCGACTGTCTTGGAAAAGGGCAAAATTGTAATGTTGTTTTCTCTATTTTGTTTTAAATGCTAAAAAAAATGATTCTTTGAACATTTTATAAAAAAACTTAATAACGAATATGAATGCAATCCTTGGAAGTATTAATCATTGTTCAATGTATTAAAAATACATTAAATCAATAATATTATATTACTTTAAATACTGCTTGTATTGCAGTGAAACCTGGAGCTTAGTGAACGTATTAACATGGGCTTGTTAGTGAGGGGGTTAAATGGAAAAATTATATTTATTTTTAAGAACAATGCAGTTACATCGCATACACATTTACTATATTCATTCCAACGATGCTAAATTAAAATAAGAAGACAGTTTATGTATATTGATTGCTAAAACATTCAATCAGAAATAATTATTATTAAAAATGCTACCTGTAACTTTAGTTCAAATTGGTGTGAGACTATTAGCACATACAGTTTATTTTCTTGAAAAGTTCTTTATTTTCGCTGAGTGCATAAGTAAAAATACGAACTGTGACTATCACTTCAGTTCGAAAAAAGGAAAAAAAAACAATTACAATTACAATTAATTCTAATAAAGTTTTAATTGGTTGTATTTCAATATGGCATCTACATATTGAAATTCAACCTGATTTTGATCAATGTAATAGCAATAACATAATGCCATTGCTTATTTAACATTCTTGTGCCAAAAAATGTAAATAAGGAAATTCGCCTTAATTTTGAATGATAAGTTTGTCAGTTAGCAATTAATAAAAACAGGGCAAGTGCAAAGAGGACAAGCGCACTGAGAGTTCCGTACCGTTATGTGATGTTTTTCTAAATATTAGTAAATGCCTACTTTCTTTAAAAAAGTAATTACTAATTACCTAATTACTTTATACATGAATACGAACTCTGCCTACTTGTTCCTCTATGCTTATTGTAATTGTTGAATAGTAAATCTGTTATTTATTTCATTATACATTAAGTATTAAACAGATTCATTTGTGCTGCCTTCTCTCATGGGTGCCCGAAAGTTCCGCCTTTCTATACAATCTATAATAAACTTTAAAGCTATAAGACATTCTTTCGGGCCAAATTTCAAGAGTGTAGTTTAACAGGAAATGCGTCATAGGTACTGAGAGTGAGTTTGTATATATAAATTTGAATCGTATAAAAACAGTAATATTTTATTTTATTGAGATAGAAGTTGAGTTAGAAATTGAGTCTGAAGTTTTACAAAACAATGGGGTAAGGCATCTTATTACTTGATATTAATTTTAACTTTATACTCTTATGCGTTCTCCAAAGAATAAAAAGCACTGACAGATGAAGGCTGATATGCGTTTGTCAGGTAATAAATCGATCTAGAATGATAAATTAATGACTTTCAAATTTTCCCATTTACAACATGTGCTTTTAGGCCATTTTTCATACCAAATCTCAATATTCTAGGTCAATAAAAAGTGCCATGTAGGTTTTGAGACCTAATTTGTATAAAAGTTTCTTTTACGGTAGTTAACCTTTTAGCGCCTTGAATTAGAAGCACGAATATTTTTACAAAACAGTCGGAGACGTAGGCCAAATTATTTGATATTAATTTGATATTTAGTTGATACTTGCATCCATTCCTGAAAACGAACGCCCCTGACATATACCTGAACAACAAAGAGGTCGAAGTGTTTTTTTTTTCTTTTCGGGTACTGTGTCAGCGGTTTTAGAAATCTCGCAATTAACATACACTGACGTGCAAAAATTAAGGAAAAGTCTCAAAATGCTAATTTTCAAATACGAGAACACTCAAAAAGAAATAATATAATTCGAGTAATTACTATCTCTACAACACAGCTAGTCCATATAACATATCATTCATGTCACACATGGTCACAAGTGTCACAGTCACTACGGTGAAGCAAAAAAAAAGGAAATTCCATACATCTCATTATGAGTCTCAAATGATCCCTATATGTGACTCCACTGAGACGTCACTGTGAAAGCTGCTTCGTGATGAGTCACCATGTGACTTTACAATATAGTTACATTGTGACTGTCATGTGACTGTCATCTGTAGACTCAATTTCAAAGTCATCGTGAACGCTGCATTGTGATAAGTTACCACATAATGTCACATTAAAGTCACATGATGACTTTCAGGCGACAGAGAGACAACTGTGAAGTCACCATTGTGCTCTTTCGGGAAAAGTCTCCATGTGACTATAATGTGATGTTACTTTATGACTTATCATAATGCAACGTTCATGACGACTTTGAAATTGAGTCTAAAAATGACAGTCACATGAGAGTCACAATTTAACTACATTGTAAAGTCACCTGGTGGCTCGTCACAAAGCAGAAGTCACATTGACGTCTCAGTGGAGTGACATATAGTGATCATTTGAGACTCATAATGAGATGTATGGAATTTCCTATTTTTTTGCTTCACCGTAGTGACTGTGACATTTGTGACCATGTGTGACATGAATGATATGCTATATGGGCTAGCTGTGTTGAAGAGATAGTAATTACTCGAATTATATTATTTCCTTTTGAGTGTTCGCGTATTTGAAAATTACATTTTGTGACTTTTCCTTAATTTTTACACACCAGTGTACATTCGTATTATTTTGCACGGTACTGTATAAATAACTATAAATGCTGTATACACCCTGTCGTAGTTAAGCCATTCTGTAGATGACTCTAACAACATACTAAATTATATTACCTCAGAGTACTACAAATTTCGTAATTTAGATATATTTGTTCTATTCGTTTAATCAGTCGGTTTATAAAATTGTTTCATAAATTTGTGTCATTAAATCATTTCATTAGGATTTTATATGTACTAGTTGGGTAGCAACCCGCTGTGTTGCATTTGTACTGTATATGACCTTTCAATTTTTCGGGGGGAAAGAGAAATATAATTGTATTTTACATTCTAAAACATTTATAATATTAACTATATACATATATGTTATTTTTTTGAAGTAAGGAGTTATATTTACAATTCAGGTTAACTGACAATTGAAGAGCTAAGTGGAAGAGCATATTAAGTTACAAAAATTACATTTGAAGAAATTTAATGTGAAAGTTTTTGTTGCCAATTTTAATGATTTATTTTCTGTTCGATACCATGTGTTTAAAATATTAACAAGTGTGGTACTAAACTCTATCAAAAAAAAAGTTATTCATAAAAAATTTTAAATATTAAAAAATATTAATATTATTTGGATTATTAAATATTAAAATATTAAATATTAATGAATAATGTTTTAAATCTTCAAGGCTAAATAGAACTTTGGTATTTTAGCTTTGCCATGTTATAGAATAGCTGATAACACCTTCGTCCAAAAGATAAAATCATTTTTAAGAAAATGTAGCATAACATGTTCTTCCACTTAGCTCTTCAATGATAAAATATTACTCTAAGTAAATTATGTTATTTTGATAAAATTATCCTAGAATGCCTTATAACAGAATAGCAACACAAAATGATTGGTTGGGAAAATGTTGGACAAAAATTTACGTCTGCATTGTTTTGAAACTGATAAGTCTGAGATTATCACCAAGCTCATCTTTGTTTGCTTGCCTAACTCATCGAGGCGAATTTATCCAGGCGAAAACCACTAATGTGAATTCCTATGTTTTGGATAAAGGCTTCGGATCAGAGCATGCTCGCTGTATATCACTGTTCCTCTATAAAGACACTCTATTTTTTTGTAAAACTTTGCATATTATTAGCGCGTGATTTCAATTACGTTGTTTACAAAAATTCTCTTATGAAGAATTTCAAAGCTGCTGAAGTAAAATTGTCGCATTTCTACAAAACATATTTTAGTTTTAAGAATTAAAATACAAGCTTTCTTTTATAAAACGACGTCATTTGCATTCGCTAAAGCATTCCACTTTTGAGATCTTTGAGGATAGTCTTAAATAACATTTATATAAAAGTATGCATATGGCGTCATAATAGAGCAATAATACACAAGCCCCGAAAAAAGCAATGTTCTTATTCGTGAAAATCGGCAAAACAAATATGGTTTGTAATAATTCATATGCCATTAATATGGATATATGTCATACATCATTAATATGGATACTGAAAATGAAATATACATTATAAAAGCTCTATGTTCTATGAGAAATCATTCAGATAATTATTTTTTTCAAAATTCGGATAATGATTACACACGGATTAATAAAATTGCACTCTATCTGCTTTTTGGTACTGATTAATGAATGTAGAAAAATAAGTCGTACACATATTCTTTAAAACTAATAAATCATTAATATGGATACTGAAAATTAAATATGGATTATAAAAGCTCTATGTTCTATCAGAAATCATTCATATATTTTTTTTTCAAAATTCGGATAATGATATTACACACGGATTAATAAAATTGCACTCTATCAGCTTTTTGGTACTGATTAATGAATGTGTAAAAATAAGTCGCACACATATTTTTAAAATTGTTTTTTGTAAAGAGACAGTAAAACTAAAATTCATTGAATCCATTAATACAATAAATTATAGTTAAAGGTAATTATTCACCGGGTTTTATAGCAGATAATATTCTTGGCATAGCACATGTTTTATTCAAGAAATATTTTCTTTTTTTTGCAGGTGTTATGACAAAATGGCAAAAATATGATGTAGTAATCTACTATTTTTATTTTATTTTCTGCCACGGACGTAAGAGACAGATGGAGGGAAAGTATGGTTTGCTGGGCATGATGTTGAAAATGCAACCCTGAAACCGGTTACAACTGGTCAAAATTAAGTCCAAATACTTGTAGTCTGTGCGCGGCTGCGCCGAACGATGGCATTTATATTTGAGCGATAACCGTCTTCATATTGCAAACCGTTTTTATGGCATACTGCATGCTTGCATACTGATACCTGCATACTGATTTTTATAGCTTTCAAAGCTAAAACAAGTTTTAAAATACATTTAATAGATCATAGATGGTCACTATATGGCTATTAATGCCCGGACACTTTCAGTTTTGGACTTTTTGTTGAATATTTAAAGATATATTTATTAGATTTTTCTGGGACTTCAGGATTATGAAGAATATGTTCTACTTCATATTTATCAAAGGCGGATTGATCAGAAGGACAATTAGGGGGCAACAAAAAATCAAAGAAAAAGAATCACGTTTGGGATTAACCTGTAAAATAAAATACACGAAATGATCTATCGCTGTAGCTTATGAATATATAGATATTGAACAATATATGTATTCATTTGTGGAAGAATAGAGGTATATCGTAAAGTCAAACATGGAGATATATCGATTTGTTTTAAGTTAAGAAATATTTTGCATGTTTTTTGTTTATAAAATGCAGGTTTTTTTACCAAATTTAACAGCAGTTTCAGAAAAGTTGAGAAAGACGTAGAAATATTATGGTGTAATTGGAGTGTAAATATATTTAATACTTGATGAAATACGATCAGTTGAAATAAATATTTTTCATCTGTGCATGCGCGCACGATATTTTTTTTTTTTTTTTTTTTTTTTTAATGATTTGATAGACATAGATTCTGTGCAGCAACTCATAAGAAAAGCTAAGCAAATATCATGAAAATTCAGAAAGATATCAGCAATGCGCTGGGCTGATATTTAGTTGTTCTCTAAAAACAGCTAAATGATAAAGGGTTTTCCATAAATTGTCCTTTGAATTTTTACTTTTTTACTTTTTTATGGAAGCTTTAGATTTTCTTAGAAAATCACCAGAACGAGCCTAATCCAAGAGAAAGAGAATTATTAAAATTTAAGCATTTCTCCTACATCTACTAGTTGACATTCATTAAGTAGAAACTCCGTTACCAGATAATAACAAGTTGGAAATTGCTCGTCAAACGTGGCATATGAGGTACGTTCGTACTATAACTAGTTTCATTATAATTGTTTGCACCGCATATTGTACTGAATATATATTTTAGTGCACTTCATAAGTGCATATCAATTTCATTCTGTTCGAAAGGCTATAACATCATTAAAATGCACTTGAAATAATTTTTTTTTTCATTGGCCTTAATGTAACGGAAAATTTTGACTGTCCCTGTAATTAAACTATACATCAGGTTTTCACAAAATTTCAAATGAGTTGATAAAATGTTGCAATAATTATATATTTAAAATTTCAGATCATTCGGAAGGCTGTAACATTATTAAAATGCACTGGAAATAATTTTTTCCATTAGCCGTAGCGTAAAGGAGAAATTTTGACTGCCCCTGCAATTAAACTATATATCCGATTTTCGTAAAATTTGAAATGAGTCGACAAAATGTTGCAACAAATATATATTTAAAATTTCAGACCATTGGAACATTAAAATGCACTTGCAATAATTTTTTCCCATTCTCCGGGAAAATTTGACTGTCCCTGTAATTAAACTATACATCCGATTTTCATGAAATTTGAAAAGACTCGACAAAGTTTTGAAACAATTATATATTTAAAATTTCAGACCATTAGGTCGAATAGTTTTTGCTTTGTTATATGCGGACGGTCAGACCAACAGACAGACGGACGACTGAACGACGACTATAGGTGCTATGTATTTATATAATTACGAACGCACCTAAAAAATGTTTGTCATTCATTAGCTTTTAGAGAGCAACTAAAAATTTGCTCACTATATTGCCGATATATTTCTGAATTTTCACGATATTTGGCTGGCATTTTTATGAGTTGCTCCATAGAGTTGAATATCAAAACATGAAAAAAGATATTATTTATTGTGTACGCATGCACAGATTAAAAATATTTCATTGAACTGCTCATATTTCATCAAATATTTAACATATTTACATTCCAATTACACACCATATCATTTCTACTATATTATATCGAAATTTCTGAAGCGTTAAATTTGCTAAAAAACTCTGCATGATATAAACAAAAAACATGCAAAATTGGTTTGCACTTCAATCAATCGCCAGGAATATACGTTATATTCTTTCACAAATGAATACATATATTATACAATAACCATATATTCGTAAGCTATAGCAATAAACCATTTCGTGTATTTAATTTTACAGGGTGATCCCAAATATTATTATTTTTCTTTGATTTTTTGTTGGTCCCCTCATTGTCCTTCTGATGAAATCGTCCTTTATAAATATGGTGTCGAACATATTATTTATTATCCTGAAGTCCCCCCAAAAAAATCCGACGAATATATCTTTAAATATTCGACAAAATGTCTATAATTGAAAGTGCCTGATCATTAATGGCCATATAGATTAGATGAATTATGAAATCCCATTACATCACTTACATATTTTTCTACTTTCTTTTTCCATTTCGAATCAAATTTTGTGAGTAAAAGAGCACATCTTTTTTCTTTCTTTTGACAAATTATACTTCCAAACTGAAAATGGTGCTAAAAATTAAGTAAAAAGAATACACGTATAAATGTGGTCATTCAAATGATAGAAAAAGATAAAGAATTTGCTTTTGTATTTTTCCACTGATAAGGTAATAGGTATATATATATATATATATATATATATATATATATATATATAAAATATATATATATATTGTTGCTCTAGTAAACTTTGATGCAGTTTTCAAACAAATTATATTTCAAAGTACATTTTTTTTTTTTTTTTTTTCGAATTCGACTTTGTAGAAATTGAAATTGTTCGATTGCATATATATTAAATTTATGTTTTTAACATATTATATACTTTTATTTATTTATTGATGAAGCTTTAAATTCGTTATGAAAAATTTGCCGGAGACAAATGTTGAACTATATTTAAATTGTTTTAAATATAAATCTGTTATTCCTTAATGGAGCCTGCCATGGAGATAAAAAAAAAAAAATCATACTTGAAAATTATTTAAATAGCCATAATGCATCAGTCAATTAAAATACAGTTTTCAAACAAATTGCATTTGAAAGTAGATTTGTTTTCCTATATGATGGTGTAAAAACCGAAAATGTGCGATGTTTAGAAAATATAAAATTTGCAGTAGCAAAAAATGGAAAATTGACATTTCATCATTAATTGTTGCCATCCGCAAAATGACGTCAGCGTTAAGCAGAGATTCATTTCCCCTTTATAATATAGATAGGGTAGATAAGGTAATTTATAATAATAAACATTGAAATTCACTCTATTTATAGATGCATCTCATAAGATTTCAGATTCTTTTTTCAATTACTGGAAGCATTTTTTAAAAAATGTCTAATATAAACAGATATAAAACAACAGAAGTAAAATGAATTTATAGTTTAGCTGCTTTTGTAATATATATATGTATGTATATTATTGATACTAGAATTTCATAGTTTGGTTTAATAAATGCGACTAATTTTTTATTTTGAAGTTCGAACAAGTTATTGTCAGTGGATACGTATTTTCAATTTATCTCTACCATCAAAGAAGGAAATGTCCTCACTATTATGCTGAAATTTTAATTTTAAGCAAAAGCTTAAATTTATGGGAAATCATTTTTCACCTACTTTTTTCCTTTATATTTTTGCGCAAAATATAGTCTATAACTCTTTTTGCGTTTCTAAATTTTCTATTGGGTAAAAATGTATTTTTTATCGATTCACTATCATTACCTTTTTCCTTACAAAAGAAGAAGGTATGGAATTTATTTTTGGATATTTCAGAGAAAGAATGATAAGCGTTCTGAAAATGAGATGATTACTTTTCTGCTTGACGAAAGCTTTGAATTTCATATTAAATATCTACGATTTGGATAATATATACGAATAAAAGTAGATTCCGATAAGAAATATATATCTCATTATTAGATAATAGGATTTTTCTTGTTCGACATGATTTTAAAAATAGTATGAGCGTACTATTCTAAAATATGTAGCACATATAATAGTACAGATAATGTACGTGGGTGGTTCAATAATTATTTTCTCTATAGTATATGAAATATTTGTACTGCAATGGTTGTTGTGGAATATCGAGGCCTAATGTCTTAGATACTTATATACTCAATTTCAGAACCGGAACTGCTATATTCTCATAGTTTTGGAAGAAGGAGTGAAAGGGGGTCAGTGGGGGTGAAAGGCTAGATTTTTAGCTTAAGGGGCAAGATTTATGAGTGTGGATGAGACTTAACAACTGTTGTTTGGACTCGGGATCAGAGAGAGGTTCCGCGTCATATCCACTATCACAAATGTAGCATCATAAGCTCTAAACTAGCATGTCACCCTCCCCCACCCCCCTTAAAAACACCCTCAACTACAAGTCTTTAAAACTTCACTCCTCCCTCCAAAACTATGTTAATATAGCAGCTACAGTTCTGAAATTGAGCATATAGGCATTTAAGACATTAAGTTTCGTTATTCCACATCAAGCATCGGAGTACAAATATTTTATATACACTAGGGAAAATAATTATTGAACTACTCACGCATTATTATTTATGATATGCTATAAAAAAATAAGTTTTAAAATCAAATAATAAAAAAAAAAAAATTATAATGTGTCGAGTTAGACAAGGAATGCAATGAAAAAGAACTGTACGTTAGCTTTCCTGCTAATGCTGAATAATTATAAATAATCATATTAGTATTTGTCTCAATTTATGCTTAATTTTTAAGTATATTTTTCGCATTTGTGAAAGTTACTGTATAACGTCTATATATCTACTACATAATTTCGCTTTTAGAAATGTGTCGATCAGAAATTGCTATGCCACAAGAAACGCAAGCGAAATAGGACACAAATAATCACATATAGATTCGATAAATATACAATAAATTATAGTTAACTATGTTTAAATTAAGCAATTTCACACTTTAAGTTATACTAATAAACAGTTCCAAACAGTAAATGCGCATTTATTAAACAGTTTCTCTAGATATCTTTAATGTTTGAAATGGATTAAAATTGGACTTGGAATTGGATAATGGAAATTATATTTATGTTTATCGGCAGAATTATGTTTAAGTAGGTGCGGTTACTTGTACTATTTTAGCAAGGCCTGTTCTCATTTCTTTTACATTTCATTGGCATACAAAATATTGTTTTTAAACCAACATTAATGTTTGTTCAAGTGACTTTTATTGTTTTCCTTTATAGTAGATGCTAAATACTTATGTAACAAACATTTTGACATTCATATGTTCGATGTATTTTGAATACCCATTCCATAAATAACACTGGACAACAATGGTTCTTTCACATAACTGATTTTTTATTAATTCTAGATAAGTTCCTTGCGCTGATTCCTAATATGCTTTCTGCTTTGCTCTACGTGGGTGGTTCAATAATTATTGCCCCTAATGTATATAAAATATTTCTACTGCGATGGTTGATGTGGAATATCGATGTCTAATCTCTTAAATGCATAAATGCTCCAATTTCAGAACTGTAGCTGCTACATTAACATAGTTTTGGAGGGAGGGGTGAAGTTTTAAAGACCTACTTTTGGGACAGTTTTTAAGGAAGGGGGGGGGTGGTGAGGGTGAAACGCTGGTTTGGAGCTTATGAGGCTACATTTGTGGCGATGAATGAGATGTGGCTACATCTCTAAGATCCCGTGTCCAAACGACAGCAGTTACGTCTCATCCACTGTCACAAATCAAGCCCCATAAGTTAAAAATGAGCCATTCACCCCCCACCTCCAAATCTAAATGAATATAGCAGCTACGGGTCTGAAATTGAGCATATCGGAATCTAAGACATCGGGCTTCAATATTATACAACAACCATTGCAGTATAAATATTTTATATACTCTAGGGACAATAATTATTGAACGACCCTCCCAGGTGGACCTGTTTTTGAGAAATTTGCATAATTTTATGCAAATTTGAGAGGTGCAATAAATGTCAGATTGAATTAAATTTTCTTTATAATGACTACTGGACTATTTGCTTCAGATAAATGTCGCAATGCATATATTCTTAACATTCATCAGTCAGTTATGAAGTCCAATGTGCATATTTTTCAATGGCTTAATGTTTACATTACTTTCAACTTTAAAACAGTTGCCATAGAATAGACGTATCGTTTGCCAGACTAGATGTTTATGCTGATTTCAAATCTGCAACCCTCTTCCGTATATCACGTCTAGTGTTTGAGTAAAATGAATTTATACTTTTGTATGATATTGACACAAACTTGATATAAAATATTTTTAGTGGTGTGTACCTCATCGTCAAAATAGTGAACATTGTCAGAATCCTATCAGGAACATAATAAACAATGAGTATAGTAAAAAAAATATAAAATAAAATAAAAATAAATAGATAAAAACAATTGAAAAATGTAGTAGAATACATCCTAGCAGAAGTACAGTCGTGGAAAAAAAATAAACACCCCCTACTAACTCCTCAACAAATTATCGTAGAAGAAAGCTACTGGTACCGAACAATTGGAAATAAAGTCTACTTTTAAATTATATAGATAAAATTTGCTTAGGGGGGCATCTATATATTAAAACGAACCATAACTTTGTTTTTTTTCAATAGCAGTACACAATTCTGACAGCATAAATGAACTCTACACCCTTCAATTAGCCTAAAAGCAAATTTTTATGCAATTCGTACAATAAGCTTCTGAGAAATTAATTATTATAAAACGAGCGTATTGTAAGGGCTGTATCCAAATTGAAGTTCGGAACTCGTTTGTTAACCGAGAGAGCCCCATCTTGATCAAGGCACCTTAAAAAGTCAATGAAGCCTGCTAGATTACAGAACAGCAGAAGAAATTTCAAAATATCTAGTCACTTTTATTATAGACGGCCCCTTAAACCATCATTTTGCCGTTTTTTAAGCATAATTTGAAATCTACTTGGAAGAAAAATGTGAAATTTTGGATTTACATAAAGCAGGACTTAATAAATCCAAATCCATCAAAAAAATTGTAGGTTGCAATTCATAATTTTTTTCGAATATTAATTTCATAATTCATAATTTATATCATAAAATTACAAAAATTGCAAATTCAGCATATTTATGTTTGGGTATATTAGTATTATTGCTACACAAAAAATTAGCTCATTAGGAGCATAATTTCTGGAGATATTAATAAAAATATGAAAATGTAATTTAACATTAGAAGCACTAAATTTTGAATGTTTATAATTCAAAAACTTATCATTCTAATGACTTGAAATTCGGTGTCTAGGGATAATTTGAACCGAAAATTTGAAATATCTTGTTGAAAATTTGAAATATCTTGTCATTGAAAAAAATTAAGTTTGAAATCGTTTTAATATGTAGATGGCCCCCTAAGCAAATTTTATATACATCATTTAAAAGTAGACTTTATTACCAATCGCTCGGTACCAGTAACGTTCTTCTACGATAATTTGTTGAGAAGTTAGTAAGGGGTGTTTACTTTTTTTTTCCAGTACTGTACATCACAAAGACTCAAAAAAAGCATTTTCTGGCCTTTTTTGTCGAAAGATAAAATTTCACTTTCATCAAGAACTACACGTGTTAGAAGAAAACTTATACCAGATTTGAAATCACCGCTAAAAGTTAGTTTAGAAACATGTTACAAAAATATTTGGATATCAAGAAATGGTATAAGAAAAATATTAAAAATATGCAAATTAGGCACAATATAATTCAAGGTCACATGTTACTATAATTTCAGAAACAACATTTTTGTAAAGTAAACTAGACAGTAATAATAAAATAAAACAAAAAAGCCATTCTAAAAACTGCTTTATGCTTTAAATTTGCATATAATTCTATGAAAATTCCAAAATTGGCATAAATTGAAATATGTAAATATCTCAAATATTAGAGCTGATGGAGAAAATTTAAAACCAGATTCATAATCAGTACAAAAAATTGAATAAGACACAACTAATTTCAGTCTTGTGAAAGAGAAAATGTTCAATTTTGTTGACTCGTGTAATGAATTATTACTAAAATGTTTTTCAAAGAATCCATTTTATTGCTGCTATATTGTGCAGGTAATAGGGCAATAGCATGCAGACAGTCACACACGTAATGCTGGATTTATTTTTCATTTATTCAACAATTTATTAAATTTTAATTTTAATTGTGATTTTAGGTGGTATAGTAAATAAGTTATTACCATATTTTTCAATTTAAATGTGTGGAAATAAAACTCGCAGAAATGTATCATTCAATTTCATTACTCAAAACTTGCTTTTTTTCTAAGTCACACGCGTACCGATTTTAAAAAGCTATTTAAAAAATAACTATTATATCAAAATGGCAGGTTTTTGCATAAATGAATACGATAAAGTGTATATTTTTTTAAAAACTTTTGTTTCGATTTTTAAATAAGAAATATATTGAAAAATGCTTTATTTATTAGAATTTTTTTTTGTTGAAAATGTCACACACGTAACATGGAATAGCACAATAATGCTTTTCTCAAAACGTTTACATAGGATGAGAAAATGGTTTGTATTTAAAAGCAAGTATGTAAATCTACAAAGATTAACTTATGAATATCTTGTATCGACCAAATTCATACGAAAGTTCATTTCAAAATCACTACATTTTTACACATGAAATATGCTTATTTTAATAATATTTTCAGACGTCCCCGTTCAGGTTCCAAATAATTGAAAATTTATTTCCTTTACGTATAAAGATAAAACATTATTTAAAAAGTACTGTCGGAGTAAATTTTTTAAGTAAGATTTCTCAAATTAATAAGAATTAAATTTAAAAAATAAAAAAACCCGACTGCGTAAAAAGCGATCTAATTATTTCTCATCAATGTGAAACTATTTTTTTATATTACTTACCAATTTTTTTTATTTGCTTGTATTGATAATTTTTAAGTTGTGTTTTATTGTTAGTTCCTATCTATAAATACTGTTTTGATGAGACCTATAGATGTCTATGAAGGTTAGAGTTGCAGTACAGCTAGAGACCCTACCTACACAACTTCAAGATTGTGTAAAATTTAAACGCAGCTTCAGACTGTAAAATAGTCAATGAAACATCGTCTTCAATTTAAAAGACCTATCCAATGGTATGCCACTCAATATGGTGGGTAAAAAAAAAAAAAAAAAAAAAAATCGTCTCTACCGCCATTTTGTATTTTATGACCGCCATTTTGAATTTATAAGAACAAAACCCAGCCTATAACCATTGAAGGATTAATACAAATCGATAGAGACCTCATTCATTAAAATCCATCCAGCCCTTGGCATTTTTCGAGGGTATAAAGAAATCCACATACCCAAATACGCGTGAAACACATAAACCTTCTTGGCAGTCGGGTAAAAATTTGTAAAATGAAGACATCATTCAGCATCTATTTGTAAAAAAAAAGAATTAATGACAATTGTCTAAAAACACTGTTTAACTGTCTGAAATCTGAAAAAATGAATATCTGAAAATTTCAAGCATGAAAATAATTTTGCGTCTGTGTCAAGAATATTATTCAAATATAGGTTGTGCCGACATTATGTCGGTGTCGTATGCAATTTAAAAGTTAAACAGGTAAAGAAAGCTTGAAATTCCACAAAAATTTTAATATGAGAAAAAATAAGAACTCAGTCGTATACAATATTTTTAATAAGATGGAATCGATTAAACAAAATTATGATTTTGGTCTACAGATCATTTTGCGAGGAGGTCCCAGAATTTGGCCGCTAAACATTTTAGCTACTGCACAGCAATTTTATACAGGATGTTCGGATACCGACGGACAAACTAGACAGAACAAGAACGCTCGTTCGGTGTACATGAAAGAGTCTAAGAACCAAACATGTAAAACGCATACTTTTCGAGATAACTGCAAAATAAATAACTTCACACTCCAAGAACCGAAAAAAGTTTCAATTATCTTCATGAAATTGAAAAAGAAATAAGAAATAAAGATTTTTAAAAAAGGAAAAGATTTTGAACGATTAAAATTGTACGTCATAGGCTTTCGAATAAGGAATAATTTGAATAGAAATGAACGGCACCTGTGTCTAACATGCAAACGTACAGCCGTCCTTCGATTAACTTTAATCTTTTGAGCGCTGGTGGGTAAATTTCTTCAAAATTCCAAATGTCACATTGGCACCAGTATTTTTCAAAGAAAAATTCGGTTTACGATATACATACATTACGATAGACAAAATGCATTAAACCTTTTTCAAATAAATTTGTTAGAATATTCCGGTGTCACTGTGACATTTCGGAATTAAAATTAAGTGGTAGAAAATTCAACCATCAGATCTGAAGGGATTTTAAAAGGCGGCGCACAGTGGAGTATTTGAAGCAAAATCCTGGCCAGAGTAATCTTTCATATGTTTTACAGTTAAAATGATTACTGTTGACTTATTTTTAGTAAATACACTTATATAAAGTTATATAAACATAAAAGTATGCATTTACTTAAAAAATATATATAGAACTCAAAATTGATATAACTTTTTACCGTTTATAAGAGGGAAGTAATACTTGATAGAAATGTTTTACTAACAAGAAATGTTTAATTTAATGTGGCTAATTATACAATGTGTAATCTTTTAATTAGATATAATAAACAAATGTATTAATATGTATAATATTTACATTTAGTATTTAGCAAAGTTGAACCTCTAAAGATGAGTTGTAGTATAGAGAGTCTGGTTTTGTGTGTTATTTATAGATTGCAAAACAATTTATATTTAAAAATAGCAACTGTATGCGTAAGATATTTTTAAATTGGTCTACAAAATTATACGAAGAGCAATTCGACTATACTTCAAAAATGACCCGGTAAACAAAGCCGCATCTTTATAAGCTGTATATTTAAATCAATATACCTAAATTAGAGCTAAAAATGCTTAAAAGAACACATTTTTAATTTTATTTTTTTACATTAAAACTAAAGCTCATATTCAAAATATTAGAACAATTGAGAATAAGTAACAAGAAAAAATTATTTTTCATTTCTTTATTTTTGATACTAAGTAAATGCAATTAAATTTCTTATAAATTAGATCTGAAATGTTTAGATAATATTTTAACATTTACAAAATATAAAATACAGTATAATATATTAGGTATACAGCTTTCTGAAACGCATCAAAATATTATAATAAAATTTAGATTGGTTCAAAATATTAAACTAATTTATTTTACTTAACAATATTATCGTATGAATATGAAGTAAAAGGTAGTTAATATTTTGTGGCATATTTGTAATATGTTTGTAATATTTTAGCTTCCATAACAGCGTACAATCGATCTTGCATACTATATACAATGTGTTTACAAACATTTCTCTCAATATTAGCCAAAATAGACTTTACACGTGCCACTAACTCAGTTTTACTTGAAGGAGGATTTTCTTGGAGTTTTTTTTTTTCACTATACACCGTAAGTTTTCGATGGGATTAAGGTCGGGTGAGTTTGGTGGCCAAAGAAGTACCTTAATGTTGCGTTGGCGGAACCAATTCTTTGTTGACACCGAGGTATGCAGTAACGCTAAATCTTCTTGAAAGATGAAATCATCTTCAAATAAATTTTCTGATGATGGAATCATGTAATATTCCAAAATGTCTTGATATATCTGAGAGTTAATCTTTTCGTAGACGATGCATAACTTTCCAGGTCCTTCTGCACTCATGCATCCGCAAACCATGACACTAGCAGCAGAATTTTCCGAATGTTTAAGGCATTTTTTTGTCAAATGCTTCTTGCTTCTTACTCCAAACTCGAATACCTTGATTACCATATGAAAAAAAAAACATACTTTCATCACTAAATAATATATTTTTCCAATCTTCTTCGCTCCAAACATGTCTTGATTTACACAAATTCAATCTTATACGCTTTTGTTTTGCAGTCATGAAAGGTTTGTTTTTGATTCACGAGATTCAAACTTAAATTTATGGAGACGTCTTAATGTTCTCGATGTAGAAACTTCAACCCCTTCTTCTTTCCATTTTCGGTGCAAGAATTGCACACTTTTAAAATGATTTTTCTTAACTATAAACTTCAGTTTCCTCTCATCTCTAGCAAATGTTTTTCATTTTCGGCCGCCATTTCGGCTATTATTTTGAAATTTTCCATTTTTTTTTAAAATATTGTGTTAGCATTTTACCAACGCTTGATTGCGAGCAATGTATATAATTTGCTATATAACATTGATTTTTACCATGCCGACACAAATCAACCATACAACGTTTAATAGATTTAGGAATATCACTCACACAGCCCATTTGAAGACGAAAAAGCAAACAAACTGCAAAAAAGAATACTGTTTTTAAATAAAATCGCCTGAATTTAGTCAATGATGCCACCAGTTATGAATGGGTGGTGATTAAAGGAGAATTAATGTGAAATATTCTAATATTCTGAACCACTTGAATAAATATTCTAAAAATTGATCTTTGAAAATATTTTTTTCAATTAATCTTTTCAAAAATGATATTAATTTTAAGATAATAATATGTTTAATCACCAAAAGTTCTTAATAAAAATATCGTCTGCATATTTGCATTAAAAGACATTAAATTACCAAACGATATTTTCAGTTTGTAAAAAAAGTAATTATTCTAATATTTTGAACATGAGCTGTAAAGCTTTTGAGTTCAACAATTCATGAAGCCACAAAAATATAAATTTAAACATAATTGCATAACATAAATTTAAACATTATAAATTTAAACATTTAAACATTTATTTAATAACAAAGTTGATACGTAGCAATAAAGCAGATCTTCTGGCAAAGAAACCTCCTTTTCATGTGAGTTTAGGAGTCGCCGAGTATGACTCATGCTTCTGATATAGACTTAGAATGATGCACTAGTTAGTCAGCCATTATATAATACGGGTTTTACAGTTTTTGAGCAAATTTCAATTTTTGCATTTTTGGACAGGTTTTAGCGTCAAATATTCCACTGTGCGGCAGATTGAAATTATCCTCAATCTTCGTATACTTATAATGTATTCAGTTTGTGAGTATTGCAATATGTACTTTATATTCGGTCAGTGTAATGGAATTGCATTAAAAACTACTAAGATGTATGTGACGTCGTAAATTTTCTTTTGCTTTTTTCGGGAAGACCACGCGTCGTTGAGGTAGGGTTCTTTGGATAACTTTTATGTTCTAACAGCAAAGTTTCTAGTTCTGCACAGTTTTTGCGGTGGTATCCGAACAACATGTACATAAGCAAGATCTCTACGACGTAAAACAAGATTATTTTGCATTTATGAGTACAAAACAGTTTGCTATTACCGACATTTTTGAAAGAAGTAGTTAAATCGAATACTATTTACATCATCCATATAAACTTCATTGTAATAGAATAAGTCAATGTAATGCAACATTCATCCCCAATGCTCATACTCACAAAAGCGACAAAATAGTAATATTTTTATTTTGTCACATTGTAAAAGTCAGGTGACCATCCCATTATGGCTGTATAGTGAAGTAAAGCATTGAACAAAGACTACAAATCGACGTAATTTGCTACCCGTTACAAAACAGGACATATTAACATTTCATTATTATGGATTCAACTTATTTGGCACATATATTGACGGCCATGTAGATATTTGCCTTTGAAATAAGAAAAGCATTTTAAACACAGTACATTTTCATTTTAGTCACATTAAGACCAATATGCTATTAGAGATAGATAATCAGGAAAACCATACGAAATGGAATACATCATTTCGAATCACTGTGTTTTTTACCTTAAAAATGAAAAATATCCATTATAAATATCTTAAAATATCTTAATAAATTATTATTTTATACGTACAAAAATTAATTTTGGAAATCTGTGTTCTTGAAAACGGTGTTTATTTCTCTACATAAAATCGCATTTTAAGACGTCTGTCACCATAATTGTAATTAGTGAACAAAGTGTATGGCTTCATTCAGTGAGGCCTTTTCTCTTTTTACTACAGATACCTCTTTCAAATAATTTACTTAACTCTCATTTGAAATATAATTACCTTATTTATAAACCTTTAAGTAAAATCTATCTAAAAAACATTTTTTTTTCATTTGGTTTTTTTTTTTCGATTTTATTACTTTGGTTTATAAAATAGATCGATTATTAGCGATCGCTCTATCATGAATACATACTTTTTATTCTTATACAGAACAAAATTTTAAAGATTGAAAGGAATGAAAAGATTTAAAGTTCAATCAGTTAGTATAGGGTAGACTGGGGCTTCTTGGCCAATTTTTCTGCAATACTTTTTTCTTTATAATTTTATTAAAAATTGTAATCTTCATTTTAGTTTGAACATTCAGCATTACTTTCTCTTAAAGCATAAACACGTATGCGAAAATTTGAAAAAATATTAATTAATAGTTTCTGTATGAAGCTCAAAATAACATAATATCATTAGACCATCCTGTCACATCAAACAGGATAGGTGGCCCTCTTAATCGATTTAATTTTCAAATTACTAGCTGAAATGAAAACGCACATAAAAATCAAATATAACTTTATTTATATAAAAGATACAAATCATAAGACAAGATATTTCGCTCAACTTTTGAAATCAGTTTGACGTTGGACACGTGATTCTGATACAGATTACAGGACATTAGATGTAGGGACGATTGTTGGGATATCTGGTTGTACAAATGATTAGAGTTTCTGATTGAACTGAAGTTTTTTTATTGCACTGAAGTTTCCTTTTCATTTCCTGTATCAGAATCGGCTAAGGGACTAAACAGGGCAAAAGAGGTGGGCCAACATGCCTGGATTAAAAAGAACAAACTTGCCCCATATCGGCTTTGTGATAATATTATCAAAATATTCCGTTAATATTTTAAAAGAGCAGTAGGTAAAAAATAAGCTTTGAGCAATGGCCTTTTAGATAGATACTCACCAATGTGGATCTTCAATTTAGAAAGGAATCAGAAACTACTACTTATAAGTGCATAAAAAATTACCGGAGTAAAAATTTAATATATATATATATATATATATATATATATGGGGGTGAGACTCCATACAAAACTCACAACTCACTTTTAGGACGAGCACTGACATTTATTGGGACGAACACACAAATAAAAAATACAGATATAAACACTCTTCTCGTTCTTTAATTAGCTTAAAGTCTATAATTTAGGACGTCGTTGAATATATTTCTGAGGTTTTCTTACGTCGTGTAAATATTCAATCTTATTTCATCGAAATATGTTCTGTTCTTTAATAAAAAAAACCTTCCGTCGTCGAACTCATTTCGTTCTCTTTACTTCTTCTGCATTTTTACTTCACACAGCTTCGCTAAGGCTCATTTCCTTTTTAATCTCGAAGCGGAAAATACGGAGACACTCAGTCTAATGCAGGTGTTGCTTGCGAAATCTCCACAAGCGGCCGTCCTGACATCTGGAGCTGCCGCAGCGACATGTGGTAAAATAGAATCTGAAAAACAAAAAACAAAAACCAGTAACTGTTCTTAGGGGAAAAGAAAAAAAAATTAATCTGCACATCATAGTTGAAGTAGCGTAACATCGTTTTTTTCTTTTTTTTTCTTTTTTTTTTTAAGTTTCAGTTTTCGTCAGGTCAAGGTTTCATGTATTCAGCACAGGAGCTAGTATTTATCGGTCCTTCAGTTGATGAGATTTTCGTTACGTCGTAGGTGTCATTAGACTTCACTTTGATTACTTTATACGGACCTAAGAATTTAGATTTCAACTTTAAACCTGGTCCTTGTTGGGTTCTCTTAATTGCTACAAGGTCACCAAGCTTGTTCTTACGTCGTAAATTATAGTGCTTGCGATTTTCTTGTTGAATTTCCAGAATATTCTTCTTGGCTTCTTTACGGAGCTCTTCTCTGTCTTTCATAAATTGTTCTTCGACTGCACTGTTTAAGAGGTCAATAATTTGTACATCTTCTTTCTGTTTCATTTTTGTACCAAATAATATTTCAAACGGTGTTCTCTTAATGCTTCTTTGGTAAGTTGAATTAATGACTTGTTGAACTTTAGGAACATGTTTAAACCATTTGGTCGGTTCGTCTTTGGACATTTTAGAGATTACAGAAAATATGGTGGAATTAAGTCGCTCTACTTGACCATTGGCACGGGGGAGGCCAGTTGTAACTGTCTCGTGCTTTATATTTTCATCTTGACAATAATCAGCAAATTCTTTGCTTGTAAATGCAGGACCTTTATCGCTAATGATAATGGAAGGATTGCCAAAAGTATGACTTTGTTGTCGTAGTTTTGATATAACTTCGGTAGCAGAAGTACTTTTACATGGATACAACCAGACGAATTTAGTAAATGCGTCTATTAAAGACAAAATATGTTTATAATTTTTGTTGGTTGTTTCAAGAGGGCCTAAATGATCAATGTGGTAGGTTTGGAGAGGAGTCTCTTCTTTAGGTAAGGGATGTAATTCACCTTCTTGTTTGCCACGTTTGCGATTATACAAAAGGCACGTTACACAATTTGCTATAATTTTATCAATTTTATTTGACATATTAGGGATGAGAAATTCTTCGTTAAGGAGTTCTTCACAGCGTTTACGGCCAAAATGTCCTTTGTCATGAACGTGTTTAATGACATTTAGCTGCATTTCATCCGGCACAACTATCAGATCGATACCTTTATGATTTTTATAGAGAACGTTATTTTTAAGGAAATAGTTGTCATATGGCTTTGTTTTCAAAATTTCTTTGATGGCCTGTATATGTTCGTCAGTGTTCTGTGATTGTATGATTTTGGTAGTAAAACTATCTTGAATGACCATACATATTGGATTTCTACTTAAAGCGTCGACATGGCGCATGCGTGTACCTTGTCTGTGTTCGACTGTATAGTTATAGTCAGCTAACATTAAAGCCCATCGAGCAATCTTGGTGCAAAGATCTTTTTTATTCATAGTAAGGGCGAATGCGTTGCAATCTGTGACTATCTTGAAAGGAATACCTAGAATGTAAACGCGAAATTTTTTAAGGGCTTCTATGACAGCTAAAACTTCTAATTCATAACTCGAATATTTACGTTCGGCATCTGTGGTTTTTTTGCTCATAAAATAGACGGGGTGAAATTGATTGTCAATAGAAGACTTTTGAAGGAGGACTGCTCCGTAACCGTCAATAGATGCATCACAGTGAACTTCTGTTTCGTTACTAGGGTTATAAATGCTTAAAACAGGACCTGAAGAAAGGATGTGTTTCAGCTGATTAAATGCATTTCGTTGCTGGTCGCCAAAGTGAAATTTAGTGTTCTTTCTAAGAAGATCTGTTAAAGGCTTAGCTATTAAAGAGTAATCTTGAATGAATTTACGAAAATATGAAGTTAATCCGACAAATGAGTGTACATCTTTTATACTTTTAGGTTCTGGGAAATTAAGGACAGCTTTAGTTTTTAAGGGGGATGGGTGCAGTTGACCATTTTTAATGTGGTAACCCAAAAAAATCAATTTCTCGTTGTAGAAAGTGGCATTTTTTGAGATTCAATTCTAAACCATGTTCGGATACAGTTGTAATTGACGCGTTGTAATTTCTGGAGTCCTTCGACTTCGTTTTCAGCTGGTATAATGAAGTCATCCATATAGACAATAAGTACTTTTTCATTAATGAGGTCTCGAAAAACGTTATAAATATATCTTTGAAACACTAACGGTGCATCGCTAAGGCCATAATTCATATATAAGAATTCAAATTGACCAGAATGTGTTACGAAAGAAGTATATTTTCTACTATTTTCTTCTACTTCGACATGAAAAAAAGCATTTTTAAGGTCAAGAGTAGTAAATACTTTTGCAGAATGCAACTGATCAATAATGTCATCAATTACTGGGAGGGGAAAACGTTGTTTATGTGTTTTAGAATTTAACTTCCTATAGTCAACACACAGTCTATATGAACCATCTTTCTTTTTTACTAGGACAATAGGTGATGAAAAATTACTAGTGCTTTTACGAATAATTCCTTTTTCGAGCCACTCAGAAATTTGTTTTTCGACGAAGTTTTTCTCTATTTGCGCCAAGCGCCTGGGAGGACAAGTAACAGGTTCTTCGTTTTCCAGATGAATTGATAATTTAACATCAGTTGTCTTTATTTTTTTAGGAGAATAATTTTGAATAAGTTCTGAAATTTTTGAACGTATTGTTTCATCGGTAATATGAGATAAATCAAGATTAAGATCGTCTAACACATGAGCAATATTAATCAAAAAATTATTGGACGTATCGTCATTTTTCTCGATTTTTTGCATCGAAATATTATTTCCAGAAATTGTTAAAATACTTTGTTGAATGATATCTGTACCAATAATAAGATCAAAAGATATGGAATAATCTGGGACTACATAAACATTAGTTGTATAATTAAAATCATCTATCATAATGTTCGTAGAGAAAAAACCTAGGGGTTTGATTATAGTATTTCCTAATCCAGTTAATGTGATAGTTGAATGTTCAAGGTTCGAAATTGTAGGGAGTTTGCGATAAATACTTTCCTTTAGTAAACTTCTTTCACTACCTGTGTCTACCAATGATGTAACGTTTACAGACGAAATAATGACTTGTTTGGTCATGAAAGTGTTCGACGTGACATTGGAAACATTGGAGGGTTCTGACTTAACTCTAGGCCTCCTTGGTTGATCACATTGAGCCGATTTATGGCCAAAATTCGAACAATTAAAACAACGAGGGCCTTTATCTTTATGTCTGCATTGGCTACTTTTATGATTCGACAAACCACAATTAAAGCAAAAAAGATCAGATTTTGGTCGAAAGGATTTCTCTTTCATTGGCATTTCAGGTTTGACTTTACGAAATTTAGTGTTCTCAAAGTCATGTCGAATTTTGTCATAAATTTTGAGCTTTTGCTTAAATTCTACAATGGATTGGCATCCATATAACATTGATTTTCTGAAAACGGGGTCGGGTATGCCGTTTATGATGTATTGCATTAATGCGGAATCCTCGATTTTACCACGCGAGCATATTTGTTTCATGATAAGAAAATATTCTTCTATTGATTCATTTTCTTGCAATTTTCGTTTATTTAATATATCATGTAACTCGGCAGAATTATAAGTGGTGCTAAATTCTGATATTAAGAGTTGTTTAAGTTTATCATATGAATTGATATGAAATTCTGTTTGTGCTAATAACTGGGCTTTTCCTCGTAATGATCTTTTACAAAATATGAATTTATGAAAGTCAGATAAATTAAACATATTAGTAACATCCTCAAAATTATTAAACCATACGTTAATATCACTAAAAGAACTACCATCGAAAGGAGGTATTACACTTTCAATATCAGTAAAATTAATAGACGATTGCATAAAACTTTGAACTGGAAATTGCTGTTGTTTGTCAAAATTTGATAATTGAGTGTTATTACTTGAAGTCATATTGTTTGAAGGCAGTTCGGGTTCCGAGTCGGTGTCACTTTCATTTTGTATAATATTATTTTGTAGTAAGGTCAAGTCTGAAAGGTATGTCACTAATCGGGTTGCGAGATCGTTTAAAGATCCCTCATTATCAATACAAAGTAGATTGCACACTGTAATCAGATCATTTAATGAAAAATCAGTTTGAACTTTAGTTATTTTATTTTTGAATTCGGTGCTGTCGGTTTGAAAACCGAAACCAGTAAAATCACGTATTCTCTTTCTATTAGAGCGATCACCGTCAGCATCAAATAGGAATTTATGCAGCAATTTAATTTTATGCGTTCGTTCGTTTTTAAACGCAACTTCCAGTTCTGGTATTTCAACTAACTTCATAATAAAATAATAGCAATGAACTCACCGTTAGAAGAATATCCGGCTTGAATATGTAGGATGAATAACTCTAATTAATCATATTGGTGGGTTAACTGTCACTTCTGACGCCAATTTATGGGGGTGAGACTCCATACAAAACTCACAACTCACTTTTAGGACGAGCACTGACATTTATTGGGACGAACACACAAATAAAAAATACAGATATAAACACTCTTCTCGTTCTTTAATTAGCTTAAAGTCTATAATTTAGGACGCCGTTGAATATATTTCTGAGGTTTTCTTACGTCGTGTAAATATTCAATCTTATTTCATCGAAATATGTTCTGTTCTTTAATAAAAAAAACCTTCCGTCGTCGAACTCATTTCGTTCTCTTTACTTCTTCTGCATTTTTACTTCACACAGCTTCGCTAAGGCTCGTTTCCTTTTTAATCTCGAAGCGGAAAATACGGAGACACTCAGTCTAATGCAGGTGTTGCTTGCGAAATCTCCACATATATGACTTTCGTTAGGCTTCTGAAGGTGTTACGATGAAAAAAGACATATTATGGCACACATCGTTTTGATAGTAATGCCATCTACGGATAGTTTGAAAAATATCTCAGATGGGCCCACGATCCTCTATGGCAAATACGCCCCGATCTACCCTGAATAATATTAAAATCAGTTAATGTGATTGTGATATCATGCCATATTTTAAATTTCTAACAAAATTCAGAATATTGAAATAAATGTATATCATTGATAACATATTTATTATTGAAACTGATTAATTAATTATTTTTATAAAAATATGGTTATGTGATTGTTTTTCTTTCTTTTTTTACTAAATTATATTGCCTGAAATATATTTTCTCATACTTATGAATTGCTTTATTTAAAAGGAAAAAATATCACGATTCTTAAGTTTACGTACTTTCATTTATTAAACAAATACGATAGTATTACACTGACAAAATTTCTTTTCGTTCGTATAAAGAATATCGATACACTAAAAATAATTAATTTTCAAAAAATAAAATAAATTTTAATGCATTTTTTTTCGTTGGATACAAAGTATATGGTTTAGAAATTTTATTAACTGTTTTTCAATACATGTATTTCATTAAAATAGATTGCATGAAATAAAACTGAATAAATGTAATAAAAAAAGGAAAATTACTTACGAATAAAATATAACTTTATTTATACAAATGTGATGAAATTTAATTTAACACTCCCTCCCCTTTTGATACAAAATTCCGTTAATGCTATATTTTTCTATTTATTTCAAACAAAAATGAATTAATATATATATCTATACTCAAGGAATAACTTTATCCATTACTTAAAAATTTTAAGCTGTGTTAATTTATATATATTTTTTTAAATATGTCATAGCTAAAATGGTTCACAATATTTTAAATTAATTAAAAGGTCATCGGTTATAGTGATTCTTTTCTTTTTTCATTTAGAATTCTTCCTTTGAAATATTTATATGAAGTGAGAATTTCAAAAAATTACAATGCAAAATATAGAATCACTCTGGCTTTATCAACATTAATTTTCGTTATTTTGCTTTGAAAATACATTTTAAAGTCTTTTTATCTATAGTAATAAAGAAATGTTTCGGTCTATGTGTGGGTGTGTGTCTCTGTGCGTGTCTGTCTGCGATGGTTAGCGAAGTCTACCTCACATAGAAGTCCGAAATTTTACGTGAGGATAGCCCACGCTGTGTTTCTGATTCACCTGAGGGTCAGATTTATATTTTTTAAAAAGCCGGGCACCCCAAGCTCCTTTAAGTTTTTTGCTCTAAATAGTTAATAACTTAACCTCTTTTATCCGATTTTCTTAATTCTTGGGGACCTTTTTTCATTTAGTAATTTCCTCATTTCTACATTCCAGTTAAGACCCTGGCAACTTGAGGCCCAGTAAAGAGGCACTTGAAGTTTTTATGTCCTACATTTTTAATTAATTCTCCCGTTTAACACTAAAACTACGGAAATTATACTCAAGTTTCTTTAAAAATATTTTGCATCAGAATTTTTTAATTTTTCTTCCTTCTATTTTTTAAACTTATTGTATAAAGAAAATCCTGGTACGAGCCGAAATATTTCCAATTCACGGTACGTTTAATGTTAATCCGATCTCCATTTTTCTGTTCATTTTTCCATTTAGTTACACTCTCCCGTTTTTGAATTCCAACTTAGTGCCCTTCACCCCCTAATTGTGTCCCCCTTTTAATGCGTAATATTAAATTTGATTTTTGAACATTTTTTAGACTTTTTCAGGAAATAAAGGCAATTTAATTAAACAGTTTCAAAGGGCATAGAAATCTTTCAAAAATTACATTAAACGTTTCAGACTTGTTTAACGTAAAGTCATTTTCGTCAATAATGTGAATAAAAATGATTTTACGAGAGATAAATAAATTCAACTTGCGGCTGAAAGCATGTACATCAAATTAAACACGGAGGTGTGTGTTTGAATCAGATTAATAGGGCACATTCATCTGCAACAGAAAGAACATCACTGAGTGGAGATTTCGCAGATTTAGTTAACCATGTCTCCAGAAAAATTATCATGAAATAGAATATTAATTTTTATCCCTTATTTTATATTTGCTAATTCTTTTAAAATATTTTTGATAAAATTATTATTTTAATAAATGTTAATCTTCAGTATATTTTTAAAGATCTCTCTCTTTTTTTAGACAATTTTTAGCAAGATAAAAAGATATCACATTGATTTAGTAAAAAAATAACAACTTAAGTAGATGGTGGATATTGAAAATCAGGAAAACAAAAATAAATAAATAAAATTAAAATATAATAAATATTAATGTTAAATTCAAATTTTCCTTCAAAAAATAATCTCACTTAAATCAATCGCTACCTTTAGGCAGTTTTATAATCTCATCTAAATGGTTAAAGTTATTTATGCCAATTGAATTTCCTCCACTTTCTTTTGGGTTAGTGGTTTTATTTTTCAAACACCTTTGCATCCGTTTGCAAGAGAGATTAGAAGGCACCAGATCGAGACTGACACGGGGTAGATCTCAATTTCAAAATCAGGCTTAGGGCTCGAACTCATTCTTTCTGAAACTAAAAAAACTACTTATTCTTTGTATTCACGTATAGAAATAAGGAAAAATAATTTGTATGTTATTCTTTCTAGGAAATTACTTAAGGGCAAGGGTCACTCAGCTTCAGGATTCTCCTCCGTAATGTTAAGCCTAAGGAGTTTTGATGCATTCGTGTATTTAAAATATCTTCTCGGGAAATTCATATTTTTTACATCTTTTTAGGGTTTCGTTCATTTCTGTGTACTCTTGTTAAATGATGTCTTATTTTTTCTTAGTTTTCAAAATATTACTAAAATCTATGCTGAATTTAATATTTTGTGTGTTAAAAGCGGGCGAACTGTTAGTAAGATTTTAGCACTTCATATAAAATTAAGTCGATAGTTTAGAAATATCTTAAGAACCCGAAAAAGAGACATCTTTCAGGAAGTGTACAGCCGTGGGAAAAAAGTAAACACTCCCTACTAACTCCTCAACAAATTATTGTAGGCGAATGTTATTGGTACCGAACGATTTGAAATAAAGTCTACTTTTAAATGATGTATATAGAATTTGCTTAGGGGGCCATCTACATATTAAAACTAATATAAAATTCATTTTTTTTCAATGACAATACCCAATTTTAACGAGATATTTCAAATTTTTAAATCAAACTATGCCTAGACACCAAATTTTAAGTCATTTCAATAATAAGTTTTTGAATTATAATAACTCAAAATATAATGCTTCTAATGTTAAATTACATTTTCATATTTTTATTTATACATCCTTAAATTTATGCTCCTAATGTGCTAATTTTTTGTGTAGCAATAATACTAATATACCCAAACATAAATACGCCGAATTTGCAATTTTTATAATTTTATGATATAAATTATAAATTATGAAATTAATATTCGAAAATATTATGAATTGCAACCTATAATTTTTTGTTGTTTTTAGATTTATTAAGTCCTGCTGTATGAAAATCTAAAATTTCACATTTTTCTTCCAAGTAGTTTTTAAATTATGCTTAAAAAAACTACAAAATGATAGTTTAAGGGGCCATCTATGATAGAAGAGACTAGATATTTTGAAATCTCTTATGCTATTCTGTAACCTAGCAGGCTTCATTGACCGCGTGAGTGGCGCTGAAGGTGCCTTGATCAAGAAGAGGGCTCTCTTGGTTAACAATGGAGTACTGAACTTCAATTTGGATAGAACCCTTAAAATACGCTCGTTTTAAAATAATTAATTTCTCGAAAACGTATCGTACGAATTTCATAAAACATTTGTTTTTAGGCTAATTGAAGGGTGTAGAGTTCATTATGCTATCAGAAATGTATACTGCTATTGAAAAAAAACCAAGTTATGGCTCGTTTTAATAAGTAGATGACCCCCTAAACAAGTTTTATATACATCATTTAAAAGTACACTTTATTTCCAATCTTTCGGTAGCAGTAACTTTATTCTGCGATAATTTGTTGAGGAGTTTGTAGGAGGTGTTTATTTTTTTTTCCACGACTGTACATAAAAAATAGAAATCAAAAATAATAATCTACCGAGAAGATATTTTGAGTATACGAATGCATCAAATGCCCATAGACTTTACATTAGTGAGGGAAAATCGGACGCTGAGTGACCAGCCAACTTAAGGGGTCTCAGTACTCTTAAAACTTCAAAATTTTTTAGATGTTAAACTCCTATCTTTTCCTATTTTTGATACAATTCTTTCCTTGAAATTCCCATTAGAACAGAAGTTATGGCTTTTAGAATTATACCAACTCAATAGCGGAATTGGCGTTTCCGAAACTTTGAAGTCATTTTTCTCCAAATGACGTTTCTGGGCGTTATGCCCAGAAACGTTATTTGCGCACGATATCTCAAAAATTTCGGAATATTTTTTCATAAATTTTTAAAACATATGATTCATGTTAGTCTGTATTAACTATACCTAAAATTTTCTTTTTTATTGTTCAAAAAATATTTTTTAGGTGTTTATACTGTTGAAATTTTCTAAATTTTGTTACATACAACTTTGTATTAAAACTATAAAAATACTTTAAGTGCAAATTTATTTAGGTTTAGAGTAATAATTACAATCAGAAGTATAAGTAGGCACTAAATTTTTTTTTCTAGTTTCAAAATTTATTTTGTAACCCTGAACAAAAGCTGTTATAAAATTTTCTACTCATCAAATGTGTGACAGTTTGAAGTTCCCTGTAAAGGCTAATTCTGCATCTTGCAATTTTTAAATACATGAAATGAAAGAACGTACTTATATCTTTCATTCCAATATAAATTGTGTTTTAAAATTATGATATTAAATGTTCAAAATAGTCTTTAAAAAATACTTTTAAGAGTCCTCAGACCCCTTAATCTATTTCATGTCATTTTAACGCTATTTTGATCTTAATGAAAGAAAAAGGAAATCGACTTTTACTATTCCAGTAGTAGAATTAAAAAAACTACATAAAAAATGAATTTGTGTTATTTCCATATTTATCTCTGAAATTGACGCTGACGATCAGCTCGCGTGGCGCCAACTGGAAGAGGCGCTAACAGTTTGTTTTTATTTAAAATATTAAAAAAAATCGATTCTTTGTTATAGCAAAATAAATTTTTCCAAATTTCATCTATATATTTATAAAACACACTTCGTCTGTAAGACTACTGTATTTGGTTTTTGAAAGAGAAATCAATTGAGAATCCTTCTAAATGTGAAATAGAGTTTTATTTCATACAAAAGTTCTTTTTTGATTACTTACACAATTTTCCACCACAAACTACCGTTTTTAAAAGAACGTTGATACTGCAATTTTAATTTTTATTTCTTTCAAAAATATTATTGTGCAGTTTAGTCACTGTCAAAACTACTAAAGAAATATACTGAAATCAGACCAGTAGTTTCTGAGAAAAGATATACATAAATAACAGCTTTTTACATAAAATTTCACAAATGTTGTTCACAGCTAATTTACTTTTCTGTAAATATTTGAATTTTTCATCATCTAAAATATTTAGTTTTATCTTTAAGAGTATCTTATACTGTAGCTATTTAAACTTCTGCTTTAACACTAGAACGGCCGTAAATTTTACTGAAGTGTTATAAAAATATTTTACGCCGGAAATTTTAATTGAAACTACTTAACTTATTTATTTAACTTATTTCTCTGTGGTAAACTTTAAACTTATTTTGGAAAGAAACTTCTGGTGATAATCAAAATATTTTTATTTGGTAGCGGTCAAAATGACCGCTACGGCGGTTCTAGTGTTAAAAAAAAAAAAAGACTTATGGTTGCATTTGATAAATCGCAATAGTGTCATTACATGCAAAACGAACAAATCAGCTGTGGCAGACATGTCAGAGATTTTAATGAAAATCAGTATATAAGTAGATCATATCTATTTATTAGTAAATGTTAAATAATAGATTTCAGGATTGTTTATTTAAGTACAAAAATTTACATGAAAAGTGGATGCAAATCGAGAGTTTGTCTAAATGCTTAAAATTTCATTTTTTATTATTAGCTTTAGGAATGGAAAGACTATATTAAAAATTATTTATAATTAGGAATGAATAATAAGTAAGAGATTGGAGTAAGTTAGTAATTGTATTTTTATTCCGTAATGAGAAAAAAAATATTTTTCAAAACTTTTGAGGGAAAAATGCAATATTTCTATTGCTCCTTTACACATGAAGAACAGCTCTGACAAGGTTGTTTTTTTTTTTTTACGTTATAGCTAAAGGTATATATTTTAAATACCGAAAATTTCATTCCTTTTTATTACTTAATGAGAAAAAAACAATAAATAGTGAAAAATGTTGAGGGTGAAATTCAATATTTCTGTCCTTTCTTTGAAAGTCAAGGGAAGTTTTTTAAATCTTTTAAATTATTTCATATTATGGATAAAAGTGTATATTTTAAATATAGAAACTTTTATTCTTGCTATCAGTTTATTTTTACCTCAAGAATATATTTAATTAAAGTAGAAAAAAAAATTATTCAGTTTTGACAAAAAATTACATATTAACCCTAAGTCCAAATACACAAAACAGATGGCAGCACCTCATTTTTTTCACCTTAAAATCGTGCAATATTTTAAGAAATGAGCGCGGATTCAAGTATGTAATGTAAGTAATGTAACAAATATTACCTTTTTCAACCCATTTTTGCTATGTTAGGAATCAAAAGGCAATCGTGAATTTTTTTCAGCATATCATGGACTTATTGATCTTTATGTCTGTGCAATATTGTTAATGCCGAACCTTTCCTTTATTTATATTTTTACTCATATATAAGAGGAAAAATTAAGTTTCTAAGTTTTTTTTTTTTTTTTTAAGATGAAGGAAATAAATGGCAACTTTCAAACTTGGAGAATTTGAACTTCATCTGTAATACTACATCAGACATCAATTTAACAGATGTTTTTGAATTCCTTTGATTTTTATGACGTTTCTAATTTTCTCAAAATTTACAAATTTTCAATTTTTACAACCCAATAAGATTAATCATGGAGTTGCCAGATTATTATTACTGAATAAATAGCAAGATAATTTTTCAGAGGTTAAAATATTGCAAAAAAAAAAATTCATTTCTGTTAAACAGTTTTTAAGATACCGAACTTCAAACTTGCAACTTTGGACGATTGCACACATATAATTCTTTATCACAAGTTTTTTAAATGTCCAAAACTGCTAAAATAATTTATTTTTTGTGAAGATATTTTGCATAGCTCTATTTTAATATGAATTGAACCTGTATATAAAATTTTATTAAAATTGGTTACTATGTGGCAACGACTTTTTTTTAAATTTCTGCTCATTTTACGTGAAATGATCCAATAGCAAATTATACTCGAGTGTAAATTATAATCAAAATCAAATGTGCGTGTTTTTGAGGCATTGAATTGCTACAGTTAACAAAAAAGTTAGAAAGCTTGAGAAAAATGTAAAAATAGATAATAGTACTCATAATGTTTTTAATAAAAAAACCAGTGCTCTTTAATACGCATCACACATTGACTTTTGGGCTGTATATTTCCATTTTCTCTACTGCATGGGAATTTTCAGAGCTCCAAATTCTGCAATGTGCTTATTAACAATGTTGGAGACAGGAAATCTTGTCTCATCAGAAAAAAATACCCGCTTGAGGAAATCATGTTCATTTTCGATGTGATATAACATCTCACAGTTAATGCCACTCGGAAAGAGATTTCAGTGGTGTCGCCATGTTTCCCTTGGTCTGTTTGCAACAACAACAGTTGCGTGATAGCATCAACAACAAAAAAAAAGAAATGTCACCAAACGTATACTTTTGGCTGCCATATTCTGTAAATAACGCAATCCTACGTCAGAAATTTATTTTATGGAACTTGTAAATAGGGACATTTGTTTCAAACATCTTGTAGTATAATTATCTGTACACATACAAAAATTAGCATCGTAAAGTGTCTTAAACTAATACTTATTTTTACATGTATTCCAGCAAAACCACAAATCCGCAAGTATCATAAGATGTTGTAATTCCGTCATTTTTATACTGCCATTAGATTTTATTGACGATAAGAAATGTTAATTTTTTTTTTTTCCACGTACTAATGATAAACTTTAATAAATTGGTTATAACAAATCTAAAGAAAAAGGCTATAACGTTTTTGAAAGGACTTTTAGATTTCAATAAATCGAAAGTTCAAAATTTAATATCAGATACGTTAAACTTTTTTGTTACAGATAATAAAAGTGCACTCTAAAAGTTATGTAAAGTTCCTGTATCCGGAAGACTTTCAATAGAGAGTTATAAAATATGGAGATTTCATTTAACTCCGAAATAGATTTCTGCAACTTTCTTCAAAAAAGCGATCTAAAAAAGTTTCTTCTTAAAAATAAAATGACGATACAGCTGAAAAGAATTTATACAGTGTGATTTTAAAAGGGTACTACGAAATAAACGATAGATGATAATTTTATTTTTTTTCAATATATATATATATACATATATACATACATACATACTACATATATATATATACAGTGGAGGTCAAAAGTTTCCGGCCAGTTAGTTTCTTTGATTCGTTTGACAGAATGTTTTAGTGAAGAAGAAGCACAATTGCACCAAAAGTTAGGAATAAGTAAAGTACCACGTGATCATTTTGATTGGATGCTTAAGATACTGGATGCAAAGGGGAGGAATTCGAAATTCGCGCGTGGAAAAGTTTCCGGCCATTCGTCATCCATTAGTTTTTGCTATCAGTAATGTGTTGTTTTTTTTTTGTTTTTTTGTCAAGTTTGTTAATTAATCAACGGGAATAAAGTATTTGAAATTCAAAAATGAACATTTTAACAATTTATTGTTCCTAAACGAGTGATTTGTTTGTCGCTAAAGAGACAATCCTCTCGGGAGTTTGCGGCAAAGTTGTCGATCGGAAAATTTGCTGTAAACGATATTTAAAAAAAATATATAAAGATGGTCATGGCCTTCGGAACTTGCCACGGTCCGGGGGACTCTGGAAAACGACTATTCTTGTAGATAGAATTACCAGAAGAAAAGCAGTTGATGACACGTGTAAAAGTGCCGCTGCAATTCCAAGCGATTTATGGTGTTAAAATATTGCTGAAATAAGACTGTCTACAGTACCAAGTCGCTTATGTGACGTAGAACTTTATGGAATAGTCGGTGTTAAAAAACCTTTCATAAATAAAAAAAATTCAGAGGGCCCGACCGACGTTTACCAAGGAATACAAAGACTGGTCAAGTGAAAACTGGAAAAAAGGTAGTATTTTCCGATGAATCGACATTCAATCTTTTTGGTAGTGATAAAAAACATTATAACCGACGACGTAAAAACAATAGATAAGATACGAGATATATTATTCCTACAATAAAGCTCGGCGGAGGACACGTTATGCTGTGGGGAGCATTTTCCGGAAAATGCGCCTGCCCGTTATTTGAAATCTGCGACAAGATGAATAGTGAAATGAATAAGGATATCTTGCAAGATCATTTGCTGCCTTATTGAAGGAAAAATTGTGGTCGCAACTATTTGTTTCATCATGATAACGACCAAAAGCATACATGCAAGCTCGTCAAGCAGTGGCTTTCGCACAAAAAAAAATCCTCTTTTGAAATGGACAGCCCAATCATCCGATTTGAACACAATAGAAAATCTTTGAAACTAACTTGAAAACGAGTGTGGAATGATAAATATTCAAATTCAGCAGCATTTTCACAAAAATTGTAAGAACCGTGGACAAAACGTAACATTGATGATCTAGAACCGTTCATTGAATCGATGCCATGTTGCTGCGCCGCAGTACTTTTTGCTAAATGTATGAATACAAAATACTAATTGTAAATGTTGTTGATCACTGTTATTTTCTGTTATAACACCATTTTTTTCCAAACTTGCAAAGGTGGCCGGAAACTTTTGAGAACATGCGTTTTCTTTAGCAATTAATTTTGTCAGTTAAATTTATTAATATTTAATTTTTATTCCATAAATAAGTTCTTAACTGTTATGTCAATAAAGTGTATAAGTATCACTTTGAGATTCCTTTTCATAGGGATATACTTACAAATTAACCAAAAATTTTTTGCTGGCCGGAAACTTTTGACCGCCACTGTATATGTAGATATTTGAATAAATAATCTTTAAAAAAATATATATGAAACTTATTTCAAATGTGGCGCTAAAGTAGCTCTCAAACAATGCAATATAGTATATACATAAACAAAAAATATATGATATTAAGTAGTGTTAAATTATAAAAGCAGGTGTATATAATTGTAAAAATTTCGAATTTTTTTTTTAAATAACAAATAAATAACAAATCAATGTCACAAGTTAAATTTTATGCATTTACTCTTCAGCAGACTGAACGGTGTTTTAGACTGCACCCTTTATTCTAAATTCAATGAAAAATACTATCGACACGTTTCATAAGATGAAACATCTTTACATTAAACACAGAGTAATGAGAAATAATAATGTTTTAACTATAAGTAAATGCCAAAATACTGTTATAAAACAAATAAAAGAATAACGAAATGAATGTTTAAATAAATTGCAGAATTATACAAAAATTAAAGTAAAATGCATGCCAGTGTCTCACCTCTATCCGGATCTATCATTATAGTACAAAGATAGCATTTACTTTTTACTGCATGAGTCTTAGCATCACAAAACCTACTCGTGACTTGACAAGAACACGAAAATTTCATTTGACTTCCGTTAATCATAAAAACAGTCCAATTCGTTTCGGAATCTTTAGCTTCCTTCATCTTGTTCTGTCATTAGCCATGAACCGAATACATAGATTTTGAGATAATTACATTATACCAAATGTTTCAGCAGAGCGGTTACTAACAAGGAAGGCCTCCATACAGGGCATACTCAGAATATGTTGAAAAAAATGGTAGTGAAACTACTCATGTATGTAATAAGGGATCAGTCAAATTTAACGGCGGAACTTCAGTAGAAAGTCTGTAAAAAAATAAAATACTTTCGAATATTTGGCGCGAAAATACGAAAGTGACACGCGATTTGGCGAGCAGGATTTTTCCTAGCCAAAAGCTAACGATTTTAATGCATCTGAAAATTTATTAATTGTTTTTTAGAATGCACGGTTTTTAATGAATTCAAACTTAATCAATTAAAGAGTTATTATATTATTTTTATATTACATATATATGTTGCTTATTGCTGTAGTTATTTAATTTCATCTCTGTAAAAATATTTTCTATGCTTTGCAAGTTGAAAATATCTATTTTAAGTTATAGTCAGCTGACATTTGATTTAACATTTCCATATCGAAGACGAAGTCGTTTCCATAGCAACAAAATCAAGCCGACAGTGTTCAATCTGCTTTATTTTTGAGCTTGAAATAATTTAAATCAATTTAAATTTTGTTTTAAATCGTAAAATATGATATTTAAATTTTATTATAAATATATATCACTAACAACAGTTAAAACAAACTAAAAATGACAAAACTATTGTTAAAACAAATTAAAAATGACAAAACTAAAGTTATTTAAATTAAACTTGTATAAACAACTTCAACATAAAAAGTTTTTCCTACATAAAACCGTATTTTTTTTCCAACCGGTGCCAACCGGTGATAAATCGCCAAATAAACGAAAATTTCGTTATTTTTTTAAGGACGCTGTATCGTGGTTCCGCCAATTTTTTTTTATAAATATATATATCCATATGAGAAGAACATTCTGTAATTTTTTTCAGATTTTTCTTAGTATGCCCGTATGGAGACCCTCCTTGTAAGTTTCAGGAGAGATAAAGTACATCTAGACGAGGGGAAATCGCATAGCAATGCATGGTCGGAAACGCTTTCCTGGTGCGGTAGTTGCGACACAAAGCACAAGAAAGGAAGGACACGAACAGGGCTAGAAAACATACTTAATATTCTTAATACAACAAAAAACTACGAAATAAGAACAAAAAACAGAGACAATGATCGTCATCATAGATGATGTTCGAAATTACGACCATCGGTCGTGATGATGACCTAACATCTCCGGCACATGGAAGACCTGATGGGCGTGTCCCAGACTTCCCGAGCAGCTGCCACAATACGTGCAACAAGTTCGTCAGTCCTGTCCAGCACTGTCCCAGCATTCTGGCCGTACGAATAACAATAAACATGTTTCCTCACGCTGTTCGTTTCCTTCCTTTCTTGTGTTTTCTGTTGTCACTACCGCACTATGAAAGGATTTCCGTGATGCTGGCCTCATATCTCCAGCTAAGGAAATATTTCAGAATTTCTTCTTTAACTTTGAATATATAAAGAGGATGCATTTCAGAGAAGCTTTGATCAAGATGATAAGAATGGGGTCAACCACATGTTGAAGGAAAAAAAAATACTTGGGATCACCATGTAAAATAAAAAACTAATGCAATCTATAGCTGCAGCCTGCAAATATATGCTTTATTTGCGTTCATTTATAAAATAAGACCACATATATACATGGAGTTATAATGGTTCCTTAAAATACTGAAGAAATTTCCGTATGCCTTTTATTAATAGCCTGCAGTGAATTCAAGCAAATTTCAAATCACATGGAATATCGAAAGACATAAATAAGAATAAAAAAATAATAAACAGTAAAAAGAATAAGAAGAATAAATAAGCAACCACCTGTATCATTCTAATGAGAAATCCACCTGAAGTTCATTACTTTTACTTTAACATTTGCAACTGTCCGAGAAAAAGAATAAATAAAAAGTGGGAAGGATTGTACTTTGTGCCAATATATAAAGAAAGAGAAACAACTAAGAAAGACACAAATAGAAATATGTATAAAATGTATACAGCTGTTTTGAAACCTCTAAGGTTTCATCATAAGTGCTTAAAATTAAAACAGTGGATTAAAGTGGGGTGTGAGCTAGAGTGCCAGAAAGGCGTACCTTCCAGTTCGACTGTCAACGACGAAAAACAGTTGACAATGTTTAGCCGTTGACAGTCGAGCTGGAAGGTACCTCTTGAGGCTCTTTTTTCCAAGCCCCCTTTAATCCAAAGTTTTAATTTTATCTTTCATTTCAAGCACTGGTGACGAAACCTTAGAGGTTTTGAAACAACTGTATGCGTCTTATACATATGTATATTTGTCCCTTCCTAGGTTGTTTCTCTTTCTTAAAACATGATAAAGCCGGACAGACATATATCCGAACACTCGTGTAAAGATTATTTTTTTAAAAAGCAGCATGACATAATTTTATAGTATGTCCTTAGGAGTTGCCGTATTAAAAGTTGTTATTATATAGAATATACACAATTTTTTTCACTTCAATAGTTTAATACGATATTTACAACGTATAATACTTTTTTAAAATTTTCCTTAATAAGTATTTTAATTTTTCCACAATAACAACAGTAAATAACTGACACAAGTATAAGACATTTGATTTTTGCAACCAACAATTCTAGAAGGTTAAACTTCATTTACAGCAATGGTAATATCTTATTAAATTTTATTTACATCAGAAATTGTTAAGATAATCTGCAACACAAAGAAATGTTTCTAGCAATTCCATTCAAAGCAAAATCTTTTAACATTACTTAATAAATTTATAATATGACATGATAATATATCAACAATAATATTTAAGCAGAAATCAGCAAACCTTTTTTATACACAAAGGTCTAAATCAGTGCACTTTTCCCTTAAAAATTATCAATGTCGTTTATTAGGTACGTGTACATAATTTTGATTCATAAAAAAATACAATATAGTTTATGTTATGAAAAAATAACAATGGTATTAAAAATGAATAAAAAATAAGGGCAAATCTTCAGTAATAAGCTATATACTATAAATATAAATTATGATAAAACGGTAAGTGTTTTACTAATGTTGTCAATTCAACACAGATATAGCAGAACTGCTAATTTCTGCTAGTACATTGTAAATCTATGCAATATGAAAAAAAAAAATAATAATTCCTTACTTAGTGGACTTGTTTTACTTTCAAAAACAAAGACTTTGAAATATCGTGGATCAAATAAATTACTAGTAACAAATTTATGCTGATATTAAAAGAAATTTATTGTTTTATAAAAAGCATACATTTTATGTTATTTTCTAATAAGATTTAATTTTAACTATTTGTTTTTGGTAATGGAACTGCCCAACTTTTAAAACCAACAGCTTAAGTGAAAAATCCCTGCCGGCCCGGCCTACAGGCAGAGGTAGATTTCGAAGTCAAATATACTAATTTCACAAACAAAAACTAAATCATGATTATAGATAAATCCACTTTAACAATTTTATCTGGCCGCTCTTGACGAGTTTTTATTTCATTTTCATATAATAGCTGGTTTTATCAGAATCATGTTAGGGCGGTATTCAAAAAAATACTTTTCCATGCTCAACAACTCGAAATTTTCTGGCAGAATTCCAGATTCATTTTTAATTAAAAAAAATATGAAACTTGCTGACGTGATTTTTGAAGAGATTTATAAGCGACCTGTGTTTTTATTTTTTGTTCAATTAATTAAAACTTGATATATAAACAATTATTTTCTCAGAAGGACAATATTTTTCGTTTCTAACACAATCGCTTCGGGAAATTCCGTTCAAAATGCCCACTTTGACATCATTTTTTAAAATATATTCTGCTTCTATCTAAAAATCGATTATTACGGTACATTATATAGTTTCTGAATAAGCGAATCTACCAATTAAATGCGTTTGAGAGCAAAAATGAATTTAAAAACCAGTCAGAAAATAAGTAGTTTGGATTTAAGAGCATCCTTAATACAATGCTTTTTCCAACACAATCCGCTTCGGTAAATTCGGTTCAAAATGCCCTTTTTAACAGCATTTAAAAAAATATATTCTGCCCCTATCAGAAAATCGACCATTACGGTACATTATATAGTTTCTGAGTAAGTAAACGTACCAATTGGAAGCCTTTGAGAGCAAAAATGAATTGTAAAATGAGTAAGAAAATAAGCAGTTTGTATTTGAATACACCCTTACTAAGATCATTTTTTACTTCAACCGGTATGTATTTTTAATTTGTTTTTGCTCTAAGAATTGGTCCTATCCAAAACTTGTCTATATAGATGTTGTAGACAATATTAAGAAGATATATGATAAATTCATGGGGATTTTATATCTTTTGAATTGACGGAGTTATGGATTTTTTTCTTCTTCAAACCCCTTTTTTGTTTTGTTTTTAATTTTTTTTGCGGTACGAATTGGTCCTATCAAAAACTTGTGAATATAAAAGTTGTAGATAATGTTAAGGAAATTCATGATAAAATTAATTGGATTTGATATCTTGAGAATTGACGAAGTTATGGATTTTTTTCTTCTTCAAACGCCCTTTTTGTTTTCGTTTTTAATTTTTTTTTTGCGGTACGAATTGCTCCTATCAAAAACTTGTGAATATAAAAGTTTTAGATAATGTTAAGGAGATTTATAATAAAATTAATTGAATTTGATATCTTGAGAATTGACGAAGTTATGATTTTTTTTTCTCCCAAAAACCCTATTTTTTGCGCCCCTTGAGCCCATTTTTAACTTTATCAAAAATCTGTGATACATACATTTTTGGCCCTATTTTTAGAAGTAATAAAAACTTTAAACTGATTTGATATGTACAAAAATTAAGAAGTTATGGGGGGTTTTCTGTTTTCACAAAACCCCTCCCTATTTCCCTCCCCTTGGTCCGATTTTGCCCATTAACGAACTTGACCGAGATTTTATGCCCATTGATTTTATGTATCAGTTTGAAAGAGATTGGTGCAGAATTACGAAAGTTATCGTGTCCAGAAGAAAGTGATATATATATATATATATATAGATAGATAGATAGATAGATAGATAGATATATAAAGTTTTTTACTGAGGGTGGTTTTGGGTTCTAGGGGTCATGATCGGTGTAGATCTGCAAAAATTTTTCAGAAATTCCAACATAGGAACGATCCCAATAGGTAGTATTTCATACGAAATCTACCTAAAACAGTAAAATGTGTGCTTTTCAACATCCAAAATGCATTATCCTCTTACATTGTTTTAGAAATATAAATTAAGTAGATAGAAAATAGAAATCTGATTTGAATAAGACAACGAAACAATATCTGTAAACTTTGCATCCTATAGGGTAAACTGCCTGAAGATGGCGTAGTTTTTGTCTTTATTGTTTTAAAAATCGCATGTTGTTTTTATTTATTATCCATTGATTTCTTGTTAAAGTTTGCACCCTTATTATTTGCACCCATTTAAATCCTTATTTTATTTTACAGATATTATATAAAGCAACAAAAATTTTATTTTTGTAAACACTTGCATTTCGGCATCTTACCCATACCTATGGGTAAGATGGCGAACTATCTAGAGGTACTACAAAGATACATTGTGGAGTTTCAATATAAACAATAATTTTTGTGAAGTAGTTTAAAACATAATGGGACGAATAAAAGTAACTTTAATATTTTAGACATACTAAAGTTGTTAACTTACTTAATATTACAAAATATTAAATTACAAATATACCAATGTAACAAACGTTGGCACTTTAATAAAAGGACAAACTAAAATAATAATTTAAAAAAAGTTATGTTCTACTTAACATTTAAAAGAATTATGGCTCGTAAGTATGCCTATTTTTAAACATTATAATAAGTTTAAATACGATAAAGCGACTGTAGTAAAGTACTTTAGAGTACAGCTTTTTTGTTGGTGTTTTTCATATACCCCTTTGTTCTTTTCAGCTATAACTCAGATCTGCCACAGGCTGCACATTTGTTTAGGAACTTTAGGCAACTTTTATGTAACCAACAGTTCCACTGAATGCATTGGATCCAATCACATTTTTCAGAGGTTTTATTGCTCTATGCTAATTTCTCTGAACACTGATTCTCATTCACTTAAAAAAAATCCTCATCTTCTGAAACTTGGTGGCAAATTTAATCCGTTATCATTTCAAAGCATATCAAATTAGCGTGTTTTTTAGAGTCTGCCATGTCTTAGTGGCGGTAGGAAAGCGTAGCTCTTTGGGAGCAGTAGACCCTAGTTATCTAAAACTATATTATATACTACCGTTATTTACATTTTTTAAAATTATTTATAACTGCATTTAACATAAATTTTTAACATTGATTAAAATTAATATTTATTAACCATTTATTTATAAGTCCAATAAAATTTATTTATAGGACACAATATATATAGAAACCTTTCAAATTATGTTCATCTTAGTTTTAAATAATTCTGTATGTCATTTTATACATTTAGGAAATTTATGATTTTAATCAATGATTTTATTTTAATCGGTTGATTAAAATCACGGTTTAATCACTGATTTAAATTATCTGATTAAAATCCCTGACACCTTAGTTAATAGCTAAGAGTAATTGAAACAATGAAGAAACAACGAAGTATTTCACCGCAACGGAAAATAACCGGCACCTTACCTCTAAAAATTTTCGTCGACTTACCCCTAAGTATTGGACAAGACGCCGGTAACCCCACCGACGTGAAGAAGTGGGAACCGACAGCCATTTATGATTTGAAGAAAGCCCAGGAACCAATACTCTCTAAAAACATCAGCTTTATTTCTCTGGTGTTTAAACTAAGACTTATATAGGCAAATAAAGAAGTCACGTAAAATATTTTTGACACTTACCAGAAGTGTTAAGACGAAATAGCAATAAAAAAGTACCACTTAAAATTTTTTTCAAACATCGGAAACGGAAATTAAAGTATCACCAGGGAACCCTCTTCCTTACAAATGAGTAGGGTTTCTGTACAGCGCGTGCGCATATGAAAACTACGTGATTCGGCATGTTGTAGAACATAGAATCTCACCTCAAGTTACCCTATGTATCAACCTTTTGAAAAGCTTTCTGAATTTGTTTTATATTGCACAGTTTACATTTGTTAGTCCCCGATATGCTGTTTCTTTCGAGCGACAATAAAAGTGTCGTCCCTAAAAAATAAAATTCCGTTACATAAGCCAGGCGTAAAACAATTCAGATGGAACATTATAGGGTTAAATACTGATAATATCTACTGTAAATTTTTAATCTACTAAACATCGCACATTTTCAATTTTTATACCATCGTAGAGTGAAAAAAGTACTATTAAATGCAGTTTGTTTGAAAACTGCATCTCATTTTATTTTTGAGATTCTAATAATTTTGTATTTTTTAAAACCATTTTTGTGACATTGGAAACTGAAATATCCCATTTCTGTAGAAAGTAAAGGGAAAATAGTAGATTATTGTATATTTTTGTTGCAATTTTCTTATAAAAACAGAATAAAATGTAGTTAAAATAAGTGTTATACCAAGAATATCGTCTCCTTTAAAATGTGTATTTTAAACGTGTATTTTATATGCATATATATGCGGCTTCCTCCGCATTTACTTAATACCTATCAAAAAGCTGAAAGAATGCAATTTTATTAATCCGTGTGTAATAGCTTTTCCAAATTTTGAAAAATTATAAATGAATGATTTCTTATAAAATATGGACTAACTAGTAAACTATATTTATTTTCAGTATTCATATTAATGTTACAAACACATGAAGGATCATGAATCATTAGATACCCTATATTTTTGTTGAGATTCTTGAATGACGACATAGCTCTTCGCTGGGTTTCTGTATTATTCCGCGATAGTGACGTTATATGCATACTTTTCAATAAATGTTGTTTAAGTCTTGATCGTCAATGTGGAATTCGTTAGTGGATGCAAATGACGTCATTTTATGTGAAATAAAAGCATGTATTTTAAGTCTTAAAACTGAAATATGCTTTGCATTATCTATATTTATATACATTTTTTTTCATCGGAGGCGACACTAAAATCTGAAAAAGCAGAACTCCTGTTTTCTAGTTTGATATTCTGCTCTAATTTGACAAGTAATTTCTATTGTACAAGCTACAAATAGATGAATTTAATTTTGTGAAAACATTAAGAGATACAAATGAAACACATACTTTTTACTATGTGTAGATACCACATTGTAAATTATAACCATATACAATAGGGTGTATCGATTTTTAACTTTTTTTTTTGTTTCCAAATTCCAAGTTGATAAAAAGTTGCTACTAGACAACACAACTTACCACAAAAAAATTTGGATTTTTAAAAAATTGTTTAGGTCTCCCGCACAAGGCCTAAAGTTTAGAAATTTTAGTTAAAAAGTAAATTTTTACAAAAATTTAAAAAAAACCTAAAACACTTTTTTTCTAAATTGCAAGTTAAAATTCCACTAACAATAAGGACAAAAAACGATAGAAAATGTATTTCAAAAACCTAGCACAACATTTAGGTCTCCCGCACAAGGCCTAAAAGTCGTAAATTTCAGCCAATTTTTGAACATTTTTCAGTGTTTTGATATTTGTGTTGTTGCTGGTTTAAAAATTAAATGTAACTAAAGCCTCATTAGGCTTGATTGGAATTGTTGAAATAAGTGAAATAATAAATCACATTTCAATACGTCAAGCGTCAACTTGAAGCGATGGGGTGGGGGAAGGCCAGACTGTCGCGCCGCGGTGACGCGTCACCTATGAATCACCACGACAGTCGTCTGCGCGCTCACTCGCGGGCAGACATGCCCGCGAGCGAGCATTACGGTTGTGTTTTAGCGCGATAGTCTTGTTGTAAGAATCAATTGAGTGAGTGTTGTTGTTGTTCATTATGAGTAAAAAACCGCATCTAACTAGACAAACTACCGACAGGCCGGTTATCGGGCAACCTATTGATGTGAGTGAGTTTAAGGTTCTGCCAACCAAGATGGATGTTTTGAAGTATTTTGAGTGGGTACGCATTGAAATGAAACAAGAGGGAATACATCAGCCTGCAAAGAAGGTAATTGCGTTAAGAGTTGCTTTAAAACTTGAAGAAATATGGAAAAGAGCTTCAATTCCTGTTTGTGGCATCAAAAACACAATATTTATGGTTTTAAAACTGCATGAGTAGCTTGAGAAAATCAAAAAGTGTTCAGGGCCTAAAAGGAAGTATCCTAACTCCTACAAAGATGCAGTAACTAGCTTTTAGTCAAAAACTGAAACTGCATTGTTTGATATTTGTACTTGCAAATGTGACCTCAGCAACTGTATTTGCTCTATTGACAAAAAAGTCCCGGCACTAGAACACGAGTTTTTCCTCGACCAACGTGGTCCTAGATTGATGTCAATTGCAGAGTGTGACAAAAACGAGACTAAAAAGCTTAAAAAGCGATTAGAAAGAAAATCTAGGTCATAAGCTTTAATGCAGGTAGTTGTAAAAAAGACTGAGGATGAAAACTTAAAATCTGTTGATAACATTAATTCTGGTGATAGTACAGATGATTCAATGTCTCACACATCATGTCAAGATAGTGATTTTGAAATAAATGTACTTGATACAAGTCAAAAAAGTGTTTCAAGTGTAGAAGTAAAACAAGAACTGCCACAACGCTTGTCTTTGTTTTCACGAGCTTGTGACCGCAGGGGCATTTCTAGTAGAGCTGGAGCTCAGTTAGCTACTGCACTTTTGCGAGACTTAAATGTCGTTACTGCGGAGAATCAAGAAGCAGTAATCGACAAATCAAAAGTAGCACGTGAAAGACTTAAGTCTCGTAAAGAAGTAAGCTCAACTCGAACCTCCGATCTGTTGGCCATTTACTTTGATGGTCGTAAAGATGAAACCATAACAAAAGAAATTGTAGCTGGTAAAAGTGTCCGAAAATCTTCAATAGAAGAACACATATCTATTGTTGAAGAACCTGGATACAAGTATTTCGGTCATGTAACTCCCATAAATGGAACAGGAAGGAAATAGTTACATCACATGTAAAGTATTGTGAAGAAAAAACTGTCGATCTTAAAAAACTAAAAGCTATTGGTTGTGATGGTACGGCAGCAAACACAGGCACTTCAAATGGAGTTATCACCTTATTTGAAAATTAAATACAACAGCCATTGCAGGCAGTTGTGTGTCTACTACATTTGAAGGAATTACCATTTAGAAAAATTATGGTTGCTCTTGATGGGCCAACTTCTGGACCAAACACATTTAACGGGCCTATTGGTAAACAACTTCTAAGCTTCCAAAATCTGGATGTTGTCAATTTTGTTGCAATTGAAAGCGATACACCAGAAGTTGATCTTAATGAGTTGAGTACAGACCAAAAGTATCTGTACGAAATATCCAAAGCCGTATCAACAGGTACATGTACAGAAGAGTTGGCCAGACGAAACCCCGGAAACATCTCGCACGCCAGGTGGCTTACCCTGGCAAATCGAATCCTTCGTTTGTATGTAGCCGTGGATGATCCGACCCCTGAGCTGAGAAAGCTTGCAGAGTTCATAATGAAAGTCTACATACCATCTTGGTTCTCAATTAAGTGCAATCCCAAAATCCCGCAGGGTTCCATTAATTTTTTTTAAATGATTCATTTCAGCAATTACTTGGAAGACGAGCTAAAACATGTCGTCCCTGCAACGTTACAGAGAAACGCATTCATGGCTCACCCAGAGCATGTTTTAATAGCTATGTTGTTTGATGAACGAAAACATATTAGAGTCTTGGCTTATAAGAGAATCCAGAAAGCTCGTCAAACAGAAAAGAAAGGTCCGCGTTATAATATTTTATACATTTGTAATAAACAATAGTAATCACAAATAACGATAGAGTTTATTTCAACACCTTTCTCAAACAATTTACATCGTTAAACTATCTTTTTTAACGTATACAACATTTATATATTATTTATGTAGTATGTATATATATATATATATATATATATATATATATATATATATTCTGTCATTTTATGCCTCCTGTAACAAGAATACACTTAAGTCTGGTGTTTTTAACGAAAAAAAAAATGGTTCATTTACACTAAAAATTATGAAAGTTTCGTCAAAATTAACAAACTTTAGGTCTCGTGCGGGAGACCTAAATGTCGTGCTAAGTTTTTGAAATACATTTTCTATCGTTTTTCATGCTTATTGTTAGAGGAATTTTAACTTGCAATTAAAAAAAAAGTGTTTTAGGTTTTTTTAAAAATTTTGTAAAAATTTACTTTTTAACTGAAATTTCTAAACTTTAGGCCTTGTGCGGGAGACCTAAACATTTTTTAAAAAATCCAAATTTTTTTGTGGTAAGTTGTGGTGTCTAGTAGCAACTTTTTATCAACTTGGAATTTGGAAACAAAAAAAAAAGTTAAAAATCGATACACCCTAATATACAATATCCACATAAACCGAGTTAAATGAAGTCTTACTATTGAAAAATAAATACATAATCTACCTATAAATGACATTTTTTTCTATTTAACATCCGGATACTCCTAGACACTTGATACTGATAGGAATCTCGACTAGATAACCGCCGGATAAGGCTGGCCACTGGATGATAGTACTAGACACTGAATACTGCTATGACTCTCGAGTAATTTTCAGTCTAATATTTACTTACTATATATTCATTTAGTAATATTATTAAAACTGTTATCCCTGACGATTAAAACTAATCTGCAATAGTATCTTACGAATTCAGGCTAGTTACTGATATGAAAATGAATGTGGCATTTGTTACGATAAAACAATGCTCATCCAGAATACGGCTTTGTACAAATAAAATTGGCAGTCACAATCTATTTCATATGAATTCGACTAAATAGCCATTAATTGAATTTTTTTCTTTGTTCAGCATTTCGATTTAGAATTGCAGAATCAAAAATTCAAATGGAAAAAAAATATTTCTGAATTTATCTTAAGCAATCAAAAGAATGTTTACGCACTCCAAAATGAGTAAAATTACTAAATAAGTATTCTGTTACTTATAGAAAAATTATATATATTTGAGAGAGTTAATAAATCATAATCTTTAAGAAACGGTGAAAGTATGGACTAACAAAAATTATCTATATTATAAATAAATATTTCCTATTAACTATAAGCAATTTTGGACTATTACACCATAGGTTATTCAAATATAAATAAGTGAAATGTAAATAAACTACAAATCAATTGCTAAAATGACGTATACACATTTAATATATATTAAAACATTGAAATCACTAAAATAACTATTCTACGGTTTCAGCGCACCTCCGTGGCCTTCTTCAGGAATTTCTTGAGGATTCCCGAAGAAGGCCACGAAGGTGCGCTGAAACCGTAGAATAGTTATTTTAGTGATTTTAATGTTTTAATATATATTAAATGTGTATACGCCATTTTAGCAATTGATTTGTAGTTTATTTACATTTCACTTTTTTATATTTGGATTTCCTATTAAGTAGGGGAGGTAGGGGATGTTTGATACATAGGGAGGGTTGATACATTGACAATTTTTCTCAACAAATGGCATTAAGAGCCATTCTAACACATGTGAAGGCTTCTTTTATTTGCTGAAGCCATCATTAGCTGGACTAATCAGTGAAGAACTGACAACTTTTCTTTCCTTTTAATTTTGAAAGTTTTTGGAATGTCTAGGTAAATTTTTTCATTGATTGATTTTCTTTCATTACTCTTATTATTGTGAAGATAATATCATGTATTTTTTTTTATTTATAAAGCACATTGTTAGGATTAGTTTTACTAGAAAGTACATTATCATTTCGTAACTGCATTTGTACAAACTGATTGAAAATCCAATGAGGCATAATAGGGAGAAATGATACACTTGTACATTTGAAATTTAATAGTTTTTTTAAGTTTGTAAACTAATATAGGACTGTAATATTCATTATTGTTTTACAGCAAGAGCTACTGAAATTGGTAAGGAAGAACAGAGAGACTATTCATAGACATTATGTACGGTACATAGAAAAGCAGTGCGATGATAGATGGTTAGTTCGCTTTGCTCGTCATGTAGAAGGGATAAAGTTTAAATGGCCTGAAAGGGAAAATGTTTCTACAATTTACGAAGGGCAAATTAAAAAAAACGTTACATCTACCCGATTTTACTAATCAAAAGGATAGAGTTATAAGCTTTTCTTTTAACCATTTCAGGGGTGGTGGTATGTTTATGAAATCACTTAATTTTAATTCCCAAACGCCACATTGGAACCAGCATTTTGGTAAAATATTTTCCTTTTAGCATGAAAGTGAAATATATCCCTTTTCTTATTTCTAATTAAATTTGTTGGTAAATTCCGGTGCCACTCATTTATTCAACACTTTAGCATTGAAAATGCTTTGCCCCTGAGAGGGTAAAAGGAATTTTAAATGTGCTAAATTTATGTTAAATTAGTTGTAAATCAGCAATGTTCACTTCATTTTTCTTTGCAGCTAGATCTCTAGGGGTTTTTTGCATTATTTATTTTCTAAAATGTGTGTTAATAGGATTGTTTAAATAATAGCAATAGTTTAAATATTTTTGTAAAAAATATTTGTGAAAAAAAAATATGTCAATGTCATTTCGTTTCAAATTTTACTTAAATATTTCAAGATTTATCATAAAAAAATTGCATACGCATAAATTGAATTGTCTGCATTTTTTTTCAATTTACATAACACTGTATCAAACCTCCCTTGCTAATGTATCAATCCTCCCTAGTAATGGGGATATTTAATACAGTAGTAGACATTCAAAATAATTGGGATATATTTTTTGAATGACTATTGTTTAAATTCACAATATTTTTAATAAATGAATAAAAGGTCACTTTATAAGAAAAGACGAAGAAATAGTTTAAAAATAGCTTTCTAAGGGTTGTAAAAAATTAGTAAAAAAAAAGTGTATCATACCTCCCCTACCTCCCTACATTATTAAGAGACATTATTTTGAAATTCAGAGAAGAAAGTGATATTTTGATAGTTGTATTTTTTAATTGGCTTGATTTTATTTGTGTTGAAGTATATCATATTTAATTGATATTGTGCAATCTTGAAGCCCTGAAAAAATTTCATGTTTCCTGTAGAAAATGTCATTGTTAGAGATCATGAATTCCTTTTTTCATGAAAATGGAAATGCCAGTATGTTTGGATTGCTATATCTCTGGAAAGCAACAGCCTCCGAAAATTAGTTTGTAATAAACTCTTAGTATAACACTACATGCTTAGTAAAATTTACTTGGTTCTATGGGGCATTGTTCATTTTCATTGTTGTGTTGCCACAAAATGCAATCAAAATGACGTTTTTGTCCGTTCTCTGCACTTATTATATTATTTAAAAATAGTACTCCATTTTTTTTTCTTATAGAATATAAAAGTTTACTATTAGGACAAGGTAAGTAATATAGAACTTTACCGGGATATCGATGCTGTTAGCAGATATAATCTGTTAAATATTCAAAAGTTTCAAAATCTGCAACTTTTGAATTAGTTCTATATCAAAACAGCATCACAGTTGAATAAAATAAAATGTATCAGATAGTAGTTAAACATATGTACTAAAACATGGAAGCGAAAAATAAGTGGGGTCTCATGCTATTTTCAGAAAAAAATGGCAAACGTTACAAAAAGGCAGTGTCAATATCAGGCTTTTTCCCTATTAGAAAATGATTTATCCCGTTACTCTTTCCCTTTCCTATGTTTTCCCCGACGAGGAAATGGAACATCCCTTTTCTCTTTCTCCTTCCAGGGGGAAAACCTGTCTTTTGTAATTTTTTTTTCTCCTGAAAATAGCACGAGACCCTACTTATTTTTCGTGTCCATGTTTTTGTACATATGTTCAACTACAACCTGATATATTCTGTTTTATTCAACTGTGATGCAGTTTTGAGATAGTTCCAGATTTTGAAACTTTTGAATATTTAACAGATTATATCTGCCAACAGCATCGATATCCCGGTAAAGTTCTATATTACTTAACTTGTCCAAATAATAAACTGTCATATTCTATAAGAAAACGTTTGGGGTATTATTCCTTAACTAAGATAATAAGTGAAAAAAACGGACAAAAACGTCATCTTGATTGTATTTTTAAGGCAACATAACAATGAAAATTTACAACGCCCCATGGAACCAAGTAAATTTTACTAAGCATGTAGTGTTATACTAACGGTTTATGACAAAATAATTTTGGGATGTTGTTGCTTTCCAGAGATATATCAATCGAAACATACTGGCATTTCAATTTTCAAGAAAAATTGGATTCATGGTCTTGAACTTTGACATTTTCTACAGGATACGAGAAAATTTTTTTCCGTGCTTCAAAAGTGTACATTATTCATTAAATATGGTCTTCTTCAACATTAAAATAATCAAGCATAACAAAAATACAACTATCACACTTTGTCTGATTTTCAAAATAATGGCTCTTAATGCATATTTGAGTAATAGATGTACTCCTATTGAAAACATAGAAATATTTATAGGATACTTAAATATTTATTTGTATAAAATAATATACCATTTAACATTTCTCAAAACATGCAGTTTAAGGGTAATATAGTAATACATGTCAAAGTATAAAAAAATACTATGTCTTTTCCTTGGAGAAACTTTTAGGGTTCAGTCAAATAAAACAAAAAAAGTATTCTGGAAAATACTCATTTTTTTCCAAAAAATTAAAAATAAATATTCTTTTTAAAGTTATATAATATTTTGCGCCCGGAAGCATTTACATTCACGTCAGAGGTCATGGCATTTGTACTCGTAAATGCTATTCAAATTTAAAACGGTTTTCAAGATCTTTCTTTTAAAAAGTTCTTTGCAGTTTTTTTTTTAAAGAAAAAAATGACAGTAAAGTTATTTAAATTTAGTTTAGTAGTATAGTTTTTTTTAATATGCAGAAAAATATGTAACATATAACATATCTGTTTTCTTATTTAGGTTTAAAAAAGGCTATAGAAAACATAATATAATCATATGGTATATAATATTATGTAATAAACAACCTATGATATAATCGTGCACCATAATTCAATAATAATTATACCGTTATATACACTGTAAAAAAAAAATTGTAAAGTTACTAAAATTTTTCTAGGAAACTGGGATTCCAGGAACTTTTTATGTAACGGCAACAAGAAAAATTCCTGTAACAGATGCTGTTACAGAAATTTTTGCTGTTGCAGTTACATAAAACGTTCCTGGAATCCCTGTTTCCTAGAAAAATTTTAGTAACTTTACAGATTTTTTTTTACAGTGTAGTAAAACGAAAATAAAAAGAATGATAAAATAAAACCATATTCTAGTTTCATATAATAATGTATTTATTTAAGGAAGCTCTGACTCAAGACTTAAAAATCAGCGCCTAATGGGGACTGTTTAGTAAAAAACTGTAGTAAATTTTAAGAAAAAATATTCCAAATTTGACTCTTTGTACTTATAAAGCCAAGGGCTTTTTTAGGCAAATTCCAATTTTCTTTTACATTTTGTGCCTCCCTAAGTGTGTACAATATAATCTTATGCGATGTCGAATTATACAAGAGTTTGTCAATGTCACGGATCTTTTGGCGAAATCGAGCTTTAATGATCATGCAATATAGATATTGTTTTTGTTTCACGCGTTATTTTAAAGGCCATTTTTTAAAAAATTAATACGTGGTACAGCATAGCTTTAATCCTTTATTGCCAGTCGGTACTTTAAATTATACTTTACAATAGTAAATACTTCCCTTGGTCATCACTAGATAGCAATAAAAGCTCTAGTAAGCTGAAAATTGTTCACGAAGCTATTTTTACGCGTGTGAGTGTCAATTTTGCGTTCATTTTCTTGTCTGACGTGGTATCCATCACATTTGCTTGTAAACATCTTAACTTTTAAAGATAAGGCTATCACAATTTTTTTTTCTTGTTAAAAACAGATCACTTGATAGTACCTTATGCTAAAATATTAATTTTATGTTTGGTTACTTTAAGACTCACTTTTCAAAGCGGTTCTTTTGAGTACCGTCGGGAATTCGTTGAACATGACTTTTACTTAGATTTTTATCGTTTGACTATATATGGTGCTTATAAACGTATAAATTTACTAGGGATATGTGTGTGCTAGACAAGAGGATTTTGATAAAAGGTAGGGGAAGATATTGCATAATTTATGTATGACCTTGATGAATAATAAAGCAAAAATTAGGTTATTTTATCTTTAGAAACAATATTGTATTTTTATATAAAAAATTGGTAAAACATTACAAAATCGAATAAAATATAAAAATATATAATTTAGTATTTTTATGAATGCTTTTTCATTTTCTACATGTAAAACTTTCGAAATTTCTTTCAGGTATGCTTTTCATCGGAATATCGTACTATACAACTCAATAATATTCTTCTGATGGCAAAATGTTCGCTGCTGATGCACGAACAGCATCGTCATCTAGTCATATATACGTGATAGTTATATATACACTAAATATATGCGTGATAAGTCACATTAAAATAATAAGATAAAAATAGATATAGTTTTTTTTTAATTTTTTTTAAAAATTGAGTCTTCATTTTTGTCCAAGCCTCACGATCCAACGCTACTTTGAAGAACCATTTCAAGTAATTAGCCGTAATTAACAAACGAAAATTAAATCTTTTATTTATTTTTTTATATATTTTTTGCATTAATATTTTAATGTATCTAAGTAATGCAAGGAAACAAAGTTTCTACGGGATACTTTTTTTAATTTATCGGGAGATAACTCTGTCACCAAACATTTGTGTTAAAAACGTTTCACAGAAGACACCAAATGTGTGGAGCGTCATCTTCCTTTCACACAACATCAGGTAGAGCATTTCGCTGTTGAAAATTTGGAATTACGTAATTATCCAACATTTTTGAAAAGGGAGCACTCCTTTGTAGGCATGCGCCAGTAATCTCTTCACAAATGTGTGGGCCGATAATGAAGGTATTTGTTATCGCGCCACACAGTCACTTTTTCTTCGTGTAACGGAAGGGCACATTATGATGATTATTGTCTGCCCAATGCACGCAGTTCTAAGAAATAACGTTATCAGTAAACGTGAAATGGGGCTCATCCGTCCTCAGTTTATGTAAATTCTAGCTGTCATCCTCATAATAACGGATTAGGAATTTATTCACAAAATCTAGTCGTTGTTACTTATTACCCGCTTGGAACATCTGGACACGCTGGAACCGATACGGAAACATGTGGAAAACAGAGCGCAAAACCTCTCGGATCTTAAAATTCGGAAACTGCAGAACTCGTGAAACACCGCGTGCATTTGAAAGAAGAATTTAACTTATCGTCTTATAGAATTCTACAACGACCGAACGGAAGATCAACCAGGACGAGATCGATCGCATGTGCAAGATATTTCTTCAAACTTGCGTATGAAGAACCGTACAGCTTTTACAGTACACGTGCGTCGGCGTAGCCTATGGTTTCTTTGGTAGACACGCATTGCCTTTACAGCATCTTGTTTGTTCAGGTAAGAAATCTTTAGAATGTCCTCAAGTTCTTTCTCTGTAAGTGACATGTTGTTCAGAATGTAAGAAAGCAAGATATGCGGCACGCATTTCTCAGTATCTTTTCTTTCAGTTAGTGTGAAGACGTCAGTCATGACGTTGCCTTCCATCAAACCGAGAAATCTGCGTATCTTAGTGTGTTCTTCTTGTTTCGACGTAGATCCAGTATGCTGGGATGAGAGCCGAGCACACAATGTGAAATATGAGGTCATTAGAAAAGAAATTCATGATCTGGTGATCACCACAGTTGTTTTCTCTTGTCTTCTTAGTCTTTTTAGCGACGACGATTTTCATGCTACAGGTGTCGCTCCAACTCCTTTTATGGTTTTCACTATGGCGATCACACCACAATAAAAGAAAGTAGTTGTTGTCATTTGACAATTTCAAACTTTTATCACTTTAACCGTAACTGTTAGTATTTAAATTTTGATTTTCATAGGATTCTTGAGCGCATACCCCAAAATAGTTTAAAACAAAATTTCATTTAATTTATGTGAACGGTATGAAAGCTAAGGGCTTGTTTATCGGAATAGCTTTTTTTAATATCAACTTGTACATCAATGAAAGAGTATATTGAAATTACGGACCGAATACTTAGTCTTATATGTAAATGGGAGTTTAAGGTTTTCGAAATTGTCCATTAATTGCAACGTAAAACTCGTAGTGTTAGATAAAGATAAGTGTAAATAAATGAAATTTTGATTTTTCTTAAGTCCTTCAGGACAGAAAATTCCAAGCATTTCAACGTAATGAAAAATACTTTGAATAGTATATTGATAAATATTGAGAACTTTTTTCGTTTAAAAATATATGTGTATCAATTATTAATATGAAATATGTGTGAATTACGTTTATGATAGTTGTGTGAATATTTGCATGAATTATTATAAACAGCTAAGATTCTCATATGAAAAATTTTCAAACGTATAGACTTACAGAAATAACGTATAGACATTTTAATGAATTAAAGCAATAAATGATTTTAAAAAACGTTTAAAATTACTAAAATGTACTAATTTGCTTTTAATTCTTCAAGAGAACTTTGCAGATAATATAATAGTGTAAGAAGATCTGTCTGTTGATTTAGAAGAGATAAAATACCTTCTACCAAAGAAGGGAAATCACATTGCTTAAGTCACATCGCATAACCAATCGCAAAGCATTATTTGTGAGCGTGAGGTTTCAGACGCGTTTCAGAGGGTTTTAAACGAAAACTTTATAACTAGTAAATCTGCAGATCAGGAGCCTCAACGTCAGCTCTACAATTCATTGTGTTTAGCACCCTTTGAGTAATATTAATCTTTCTACAAAAAACGAAATTTAAAGTTTTGAAATTACATAAACATTTATAAAACGAAAAAATATTTCGAAGGTTTCTGACATTAGAAGCGTTAGATTAAACCCCTTGTTATGTAATGGTATTCTGAAAATCTCATGAGCTACTTATTCTGGTAATTTTTAGATAATAAAGTAGATTTCTTCAGGGGGCTCTGCCCCCCTGAACCCCTTCGTAGTGTAATTTAATTTACATTTGTAATTATCAATTAATTGTGTTAATGTCCTTTAGTAAATTCTACCAATAGGCGGAAACGTACATGAATTCTTTTCTACAGCCCTGTATATTACGTGAAGATTTTTACGCGTCGTCTATAACATTTAAATTTAATGCAGACAAAAAACCCTCTTAAAACTGCTCATATCACATTTCCGGAGATTAGTATGCATAGTGTGCACCATATATCCAGTTTCTGCGGAGTCCTGTATACGGTTCTATTTAAATTCTGCAAACATTTGTTAGTATACTAAATGTTATTGGGCTGGGAAATACATAACTCAAAAAAAAAAATAAATAAATAAAAAATAAAATAAAAACACTGAAGCAATTCGCGCTCATTTTCATTTATACTTACGAATTCATTTGTGTATCCCTGTACATGGTCTATACAATATTTAAGCACTACTTATTAAGCACAAATTTACTTAACGTTAAAACGCACACCATAATCGAAAATGCTCTTCAGCAATCATCCCTAATAGACCAGAACTGTATCCGAAATTTTTTATGTGACCCTATAAATGAACGATAAATACGATACAAATCATATTCAAGCTTCTTGTAGTCAACCACAGTAATGTAATTTAATTTCATAATGTTTGAATTAGTGCAACACAATTAACACACTGATGACAGGCAATTTAATTAAATCTGGGTTTAAAAACAGTGGAAGCTCCTCCCTCTTCTGAAAGTGCCTCGGAAATTGGTTTCTGAGATATGTTTTTCATGTTTATGCAGCAGTAAATATCTTTCAATGTACGGATGTAATATATAATATCTTACAATCTATAAAAAATATGGACAACACAATATAAATGTCTTTTCTGTAAGGTAGAAGTCACTCCCTTAGCCAATGATGTATTCTGAATAAAAACGAGAATTCTCGTTTCCCGTCGCTAATGTGTTAAAATAAGCTGTGAAGAGTTTTTTTTTTTCCCGTAGACCACATTTTAATCGACCACATTTGTGTGACCCTGAAAAAACATATGCTTTGTACCCCATATACTACAAAAATGTTTCAAAAATACATATCAATTTTATTATTTTGTAACAGAGTAACATCATTAAAAAACGCCACAAAAGGATTTTCTTCAAAGATTGTAATATTATGAATACTTTTGAGTTCCCTGTACGCATGCTGTAAGTGCTACACATAACATATTTTATAGTAATCAGGTTCTAGTGTACCTTAATAAAGTATATAAATTTCATTACGTTTAAAATTGTGTAACATTATTAAAATACACCGCAGACGATTTTTCTCAAAGACTATAATGTAACGGAATAGTTTTGAGTGCCCCTCTAATTAAGCTATGAATACTACACTCTTCATTTTTAATACCAAACATACTTTGGCAAACCTCAATAACGTATGTCAATTACATGTAATCCCGACTATATTTACGCGAGTTAGAGCACGTAGAGAAACACGGCAGGCGACAGATAGAAAAACTGAAGACATAAATACTTTTCATCCATGTTGGAAAGTGTTAAAAAGGATTTACATGCCTTTAACTGTACTTTTTTTTCACTTATAGCATGGTTAAACATTAGTTTAAACATCCTAATCCATGCGATAGCAATAACATATTAAAAGCCCCCCAAAATATGCATATCTGGAGATCTATAAATCTACTGGAAAATAATTTATTATCATGCCCACTGTTAATTGCATAAATTGCATCGATTTGGCGCGATAAAATATTTTTTGTGATAGCCTTTTAATAGTACCTGCAACAAAATTAACGTAATTTACTAACGTCATTCATATTTGACGCAATGATAGGCTACGAATAACAGTCGCTAGGCAACGCAGAAAAGGAAAAAAAAAGAAATATGTATCATGTAAAACAAGAAAATTAATTTAAAAATTCTTTATATTATTGGAATACATGTATAAATGTCCTCAAAACATTATGCACGTAAATAAAAAAAATCTGATAGATATATTGATAAAACTTCAATATAATAGGAATAATTTAAAACCCTTATTTGGAATTTTAGTATCCATAATTTGACATTTAAATCCATTAATCAAACGTGCCATTTTCTTTCAACTAATCGAAATTTGAAAATCGTCTGACTTGCCGTAGAAAAGCATTATAAAGAAAAATAAAATCTTCCATATTTTCCGAACGAATGGACCAAATTTAACCAAAAACTATACAGCTACGTCCGGGTATCTCACGAATATGCCCAATTAATTTCAAGCTGATCGGGTGCTTTTTGCGGCAGTTATCGCGGAACAGACAGACAGACAAACGGAAATCAAAACTTTTCGTGTCTCCACAGTAAGCCTTCACTGACGTTTCGGCAATTATTCTCCTTGTTGCCGAAACGTCAGTGAAGGCTTACTGTGGAGACACGAAAAGTTTTGGTTTCCGTTAGTCTGTCTGTCTGTTAGTCTGTCTGTCTGTTCCGCGATAACTGCCGCAAAAAGCATCCGATCGGCTTGAAATTCCCTGGGCATGTTGATGAGCTCCCCGGATTTAGCTGTATAGTTTTGGGTTAAATTTGGTTCATTCGTTCGGAATATACAGAACATTTTATTTTGTGATATAATGCTTTTCTATGGGATGTCAGACGATTTTCAAATTTTCATTTGTTGAAAGAAATCGCTCATATGAATAATAGATTTAAATGGTAAATTTTGGATGCTGAAATTTTTAAATAAGAGTATTAAATTATTCTTATTAGTTTGCAAATTTGTCAAAACATTTGTCATAGCTTTTAAATTAGGTGTATAACTTATCATAGAATTTTATACATGTGTTCGAATAATATAAAACATTTTATTTTATGAATTTACTTATATTTCATTTTTTCTTTTAACCGTTGCGTAGCAACAGCATCTCATCTAAAAATATCATAAATGTGAAAGTATGTATGGTTTTTCGAAGTCAAATCAAAGCAAAAGGAATGAATTAATGAATGCCTTTGTATAGATATTTGCATATAGATTTATTTAAACGCAGAAATGAAAATAGTATTTATATACTATATAGAATAATATTTTCATTTATTTATTCAACTATTTGATTATAAATGAAAAAGTTCATTATTTTCATACAGAATAAACTGACATTATTCTGTTAAATTTTATAAACTTTATTGTTGCCAAAAAAAAAAAAAAAATGAATAACAATTTCTCCCAAAGAGTTAATTTTAATTTGTAAGATTTTCACGTGCAAAAGAAAAATGGAATAAGCAAATAAAAAATAAAAAAAAGGATATATAGGACAGGAATGAATACATATAAACATTTCACACCAAATACCACCTAAAATAGTTTTTGTAGCAGTATTTTCCCAGCACTACGAAGAAAGATTCCTCGATTTACACGATTTTACTTGGCCTTCCTTTTCTCATTCTTTGCGATTTCATTTTCGCAATTGCGTGCATTAATTGGCACAAAATTTTACATTTTTATGACTGAGATATATGTAAGGCCATACAAATCAGAAATTCCGTATTGTCTCCTATAAAATGTGATAAAGTGTTGGTTAATCATATATGTTTTTATTAAGAGGAGCAGAGCTGCCAAGCCTCCGGCGTTCTGGATACCAGTATTTTAATACAGAAAATGTTACTTTATTTAATTGAAACATTTGCGCGATTTAAAAGAACATTTTCTCTAAGATAATAGTGATGTGCAAAAAGCTTGAGACTTGGTATGCCTGGTGGGGAGTGAAATGTTTTACTTAATGCATTTATCTCTATTTTAATGCTACGTGAACAACGTCCGTGTAACAGCTTGTAGAGTGTAAAATAAATTAAATTATTAAAATAATCCTTATTACGAAAAATGAAACAGAAAGTCCGGCTAAGGGAAAGGAAATGTTAGTTAACCTTTCGTAATTTGACCTGAACATAGGTTTGCGTCAAATTTCAACGGTATTTGTAACATCACGATTTTAAATTAAATGTAGATACTATTAAAAGAAAATCACAAAAAATACTTAAAGGCGCCAAATCATGTTTATCTATTTAACGAGGATGAATTATTAACTGTTAGGTTTAGAAGCCCCCTACTTTAGGGTGATTTTAGTAAGTTAATGCTATCGAGTACATTTTTTGATATTTAGATTAGATCTTAGATATAAATATTGCAGAATGGTAATCAAAATTATTTTTTTATAAACAAAATTTATAAAGGTATTAGATTTCTAAATTAGATGTTTCAGTTTACATTTCCAAAAGTTCTTTATCCATTAGATACAGGTATTTGTGGTTAGCAGGCAAGTAAATACTGCTGTATGGATATTAGGATAACGTAAAATGCTTGACCGAATTATTGCTTACACTGTAAATGAAAATGTCTGAAATTCAAACATTTAAGTGTCTGAAACGGTGTGTTCAATTTTCAGACATTTTAAAATGTCTGAATTTTTTCAGACACTTTTTGCGTCCGAATTTCAGACACTTCATACGTCTGAATCGCAGTCATTTTTTTTTGTAAACCTTAAACGTAGCCATGTTTGACCACGTTGAATGCTGGAAAAAATATGGTCATGGTCCTGCCCCCCCGCGCATACACACTCACGGCCTAGTTTTAGGGGCACCAAAATTTTGTATGCAATTTTTATAAAGCTGATGATTGAAATCTTTTTGGACCTTGTACTGATTATAATCAATATTTTGAATTTCTAGAATAGAATAAGATTAAAAACAAAAAATATTTTGTCTTGATACACAGTAAAATCTTTCAATAGCGGGCACCTCGGAATCGTGGAATTTGTCCGCCATTAGGAGGTGTCTGATTTTCTGAGGTAAAAGTATATAAAAAATATGCATGTTGTGAATAAAAAATATGCGTTTCTTAAATAGTGGTGTCCTCGATTTAGGAGTGTCCGTTATGGAGATTTTACTACAAAATCTTCATGCGGACAACTTTGTTTTCTGAACACTTTCCTATTCAACATAAATATATATAATTACCTCAGAAAAGTGAACACCTTCGAATAGCAGACAAATTTAGTATTTCCGAGGTGCCCGCGATTGAGAAGTTTCACTGTATTTAGATTATTTTTTTAGTTAGTTTTTAATGTTGTTCTACTTTAAAAGATCCAAATATTGTTTATAATCATACAATGTCAAAACAGATTTAAAGTAAAATCCTTACAACAATTGCTTACGTAATTTGGGGCCCCCAAAATCATAGGGAAAGGTAGGGGACACTTCCCAATTTGCCCATGCTTTAATAAATTCCTTCTGCAAAGTATTTAAACCTATATTCTGGTTCGCTAAATAGAGGTGTCCAGTATTCGGGAATGTCAGTTATGGAGGAACTTTTTTTAATGCACAACGCACGCATTTGGTAAAAAATTGTTGGAAAATAAATAATGTATGCAAAAGTTGTATAAGTTAATTTGTGTTTATCTGTGAATCTCAGTCGTTAAATTCACTAAGAGAAAATAGCTTTCTTTGTAAAGGAAAAAAAGTAACTGATAAACATTTGAACGTAAATTTCTTTTGATTAGGCTGGCATTTTCTGCTCTGCTAGAAATAGGTCAAAGGACATGTGTTATCAAATCATTAGTCATTTATCTTGATCACTTGCAATTCATCTGTTTAGAAATAAAGAATCGTAAAAGAAATGCATAAATCGCTCATATTGTATTATATTTATTTAATGCCGTTACTGCCTATGCCTACATATTTGTTTATTTTTTATGAAAAATATATAAAGTTATACAAACATCAATTTTAAGTGCAAAATCTAGTTATGAAATAAACATATAAAATTCTAGCTTTTTACTGATATCCATTTTTAAGTGCGTTCGTAATTATATAAATGCGTATCACCTATAGTCATCGTTCGGTCGTCCGTCTGTCCGCATATAGCAGAGCAAAAGCTACGCAACCGAATGGTCTGAAATTTTAAATATATAATTGTTGCAAAATTTTGTCGAGTCACTTCAAATTTTATGAAAATTGGATGTGTAGTTTAAATACAGGGACAGTCAAAAGTTTTCCGTTACATTACGGCAAAGGAAAAAAATTATTTCAAGCACATTTTTATGATGTTGCAGCCTTTCGAACTGAAATAAATTGATATTCACTTATGAAGTGCACTAAAATATACATTCAGTAAAACATGCGGTGCAAAAAATATTTATAAAATTAGTTATAGTACGAACGCACCTCATTTGCCACGTTTGGCGTGCAATTTCCAACTTGTTATTTTCAAATAACTTTTTTACTAAAATTAACCAAAAATCAATATTATAATCATTTACTTCAAATTAAATATATATGAATCTAAAATAGAACATTTAAACAAAAACTTACTTGAAATGCTTCGCAGATGGTAAGGAAAATTTCTGGATTTGAAATTTTAAAAATTCACAGAGGGCGAGAACGACTTGCATATTTTTAAAAGGAAATCGTTTCATACATCCGGCTAGTTATACAAAGAGAATGTTTTTCACCCTCAAAGTATAACCCGCCAGACAAAAGTTTTTTTTTAACCAGCTTTACAAGACGAAGACGAATAAAACAGAATTATTGATATAAACTAATACAAATAGCACTAAATCCGTAGCATGCTGTGTTTGTGGAGTTCCCGGATGTAATCTTCAAGCGTTGTTACTTCCTTGTGTCTATCCCGCCTTTATATCGACGACGGCTTATTAGCGACATTTGACATGAAGCACATAAGTCCATGTATGTAATAAATACATAAACTAAGTAGATGCGTATTGTAATCACAGAAGTTTACATTCCACAAAAAATGAATAAAGTCAAAATTAATTAATTAAAATCTACGCGTACATAAAATCAAACAACCGTTTGAATTACAAACGACTATCACTTTAGAAAAACAAATGTAAAACGCATGCGCAACTGAGTGCCCTCTGGTGCCTAATACGAACAGCAGTAAGAAAACGTCTTAAAATAAGATGCCTGGAGATATTTTAGACACGTATTTTAGTTCGTTTACACCATTATCGTAGTAAGACACTTATATGTTTTAAATTAAGACATCTATCATGTCTTAATTTTCTGATTCAGTCACTTAAGTGTCTGAAATTCTTTTTCAGTCACATATGTGTCTAAATTTAAGACTCCTCTATTTGCAGTGTACCCTTATAAATCGCAGTGTAAAAAGAAATCTAAGATATAGGGTAATCATTAACTCAATCAGTAGAAAATTACAAATGCAAAATAAATTACACAACGGGGGGTTCAGGGGGGCAGAGCCCCCCTGAAGAAATTTGCTTTATTATATAGAAATTACTAGAATAAGTAGCTCGTGAGAATTTCAGAATATCCTTACATAACAACGTGTTTAATTTAACGCTTTTAATGTCTGAAACCATCGAAATATTTTTTTTCCTTTTATAAATGTTTGTGTAATTTAAATAGTTTAAATTTTGTTTTTGTAGAAAGATTAATATTATGCAAAGTTTGATAGAAACAATGAGTTGCAGAGATGACGTTGAGGCTCTTGATCTGCAGATTTACTAGTTTTATTTTTAATAAGATTGTCTATGAGAGATTTTAAATTCCTGAAAAATTTCAATTGAAAAATTTATACTTGATTCTATTCATCCGATAATTTGCTCGAACAAGACTTTGTGCACGCGATATTTTGGATGGGATAATTTCTTGCGAAATTTTAGTTTTGATTTTTCGGCCCATTATCACTTTTTCATACTTATTCAAAGAAATCTACTCGGCGCTCTAACTCTTACGTAAAAACACACACACCCACACATACATTTTTAATAGTATATATATATAAGAACAAATTGAAAACAAAAGATTTTCCTTAACCCTTCAATTCAGGATTTTTCCTGTTTTTATGAAAAAAATTATTTAAAATTTATATATCGATCTAATAATAGGAATAATAGTAAAAAAAAAATATTTCATATTTTCAGCTAAAATTTGATATTTTATGGTCCGTGCCAAATGCACACAATTAGGGTTTTAAAATAATGTAATGCTATATTTTGCGATTAAATGAGCTTAAATTAATTAATTTTATCTGCTTAACACTGTGCATTTTTTATATTAATATTTTTTTATGTATTCAGTAAAAATAATGAAAGTAAATCTTACCTTAATAGCTTGATCGAATTTTTTTTTTTTGTTTGTTTGTTTCTTAAGAGCAAATTCTATTTTTTTTTGTCAAATACAGACATGGACAAAATATGTTTATTCCATTTTTTGGACCATTCTTGATCAGAGACAGAGATCATATTGGCCAAATTCATGGCACATAATGAGAATGATAATGTTTTAAGGTGTGTACCAGATATCGCACGTGGTGCAGTGAAGGGTTAAACAGCTTTTACAATTAACCCATTTATACCTAGCGTTCCATTTTTGGGACGCTTCGAATTAAAAAAAAAATTGTATCATTTTCTTCTTCTTTATAACATGAAAATTACATTAAATGATTATCTATAAATGTCTTTATAGGTTTCCGAAAAATACTAGCATAAGATGGATATTTATTAGCTTAAAATGAAGCTTTTTTTCAGGGTTCTAGATTTTCCATTTTCAAGATGGCGAATTGTAAAAAGTGAGTTTATATTTGTTTTTCTACCAACGATCCAAATATATAAGTCATAATCGTAACTCGTACATTTCTTTAAAATACGTTTTTTTTTTTTTTTTTTTGGTTTTTTTTTTTTTTTTTTTTTTTTGTGAAATTATGTGCTCAAGTCTATTTTTATGCATTTTTATAACGTACAAAATATAGAGCGTTAGTCACGAATGGGTGCATATTTTTATTAGCCATTTAGGGCACAGTTATTTATGTAAAGTTCTTTTCACGATGATTATGAAATAAATTGTTTTTAAGACTCAAATACGATTATCCCTAGTTTATTACTAATATTGCTTATAATGTTACTCGTCTCTGTAAAGAGACAAGTATATTTTTTCGTAGTTCATCAAAATACTAATTTTAGTATATAATATACAATTTAAAAGCTTATTTTATATAAATTTTGACAAAACATATAATTATGCATATTATATTATTATAAATACTATGCATATTTCTATATTTAGTACGTTTACATTTTATCAAATAAACACAAACATTTTTCAGCGTAATTTTTTAGGTAGATTTCGTATGAAATAGTACCTATTACATTCTCCCCTATGTTGGAATTTCTGAAAAAATTTTGCAGATCTATACCGATCTTGACCCCTAGAACCCAAAACCACATTTAGTAAATAACTTTATTTATCTATCTATCTATCTATCTATGTATACAGGGTATCCCAGAAGTAATGGGACAAACTTTAAGGGGAGGTATGGGACATAACAAGGATTCAGATTTGCATAGCAACCCAGGGTCGGAAACGCTTTCCTGTCGCTGTAGTGGCCACACAAAACACAAGAAAGAAAGGACACGAACAGGGAGAGAAAACATGTTTGCTATTCTTAGTACTGCAAAAATGCCGGGACAATGCTAGAAAGTGTTGAGGAACTTGTTGCACGCATCGTGGCAGCTGCTGGGGAAGTCCAGGGCACTCCCAGTATTTACGAGAACATTCGATCTTCCATACCGGAGATGCGCTTCCATGCATCGCGGCCCGGGGTCGTAATTAGTTTTTTGATGTACTAAGGATAGTAAACATGTTTTCTCCTCTTATACGTATACTGACTTTCTTGTGCTTTGTGTCGTCACTATCGCGCCAGGAAAGCGATTCCGACCCTGGGTTGCTATGCAAATCAGAATCTTGTGATGTCCCCTACCTCCCCTTAAAGTTTGTCCCATTACTTCTGGGACACCCTGTGTATATATATGTATATATATATATATATATATATATATATATATATATATATATATATATATATCAACTAATTCTGGACGCGATAACCTTCACAATTCTGCACAAATGTCTTTCAAACTTATATAAAAAATCAAGAGGCATAAAATCTCGGTCAAGTTCGTTAATGGGCAAAATCGGACCAAGGGGGTGGAAATTGGGAGGGGTTTTGTGAAAACCGAAAAAACACCGTAATTTCTTAATTTTTGTACAGATCAAATCAGTTTAAAGTTATTATTACTTCTAAAAATAGGGCCAAAAATTTATCCATCACATATTTTTGATAAAATTAAAAATGGGCTCAAGGGGAGCAAAAAATAAGGTTTTTGGGAAACAAAAATTCCTAACTTCGTCAATTCTCCAGATATCAAATTCAATTAATTTTATTATAAATCTCCTTAATATTATCTACAACTTTTATATTCACAAGTTTTTGATAGGACCAATTCGTACCGCAAAAAATAATTAAAAACGAAAACAAATAGGGGGATTGAAGAAGAACAAAATTCACAGCTCCGTCATTTCACAAGATATAAAATCCCCATGAAGTTATCATATATCTTCTTAATATTGTCTACAACATTTATATAGACAAGTTTTTGATGGGACCAATTTTTACAGCATAAACAAATTAAATATACATAGCAGTTGAAGTAAAAAATCATCTTATTAAGGGTGTATTCAAATCCAAACTGCTTATTTTCTTACTCATTTTTAAATTCATTTTTGCTCTCAAACGCACCCAATTGATCTCTTATTCAGAAACTGTATAATGTACCGTAATGATCGATTTTTTGATAGAGGAAGAATATATTTCCAAAAATGGTGTCAAAGTGAGCATTTTGAACAGAATTTCCCGAAGCGATTGTGTTAGAAACGAAAAATATTGTCAAACTAAGAAAATAATTGTTTATAAATCAAGTTTCAATTAATTGAACGAAAAATAAAAGCACAGGTCGCTTATAAATCTCTTCAAATATCACGTCAGCAGGTTTCATATTTTTTCTATTAAAAATGAATCTGAAAATGTGCCAGAATGTTGAGCATGGAAAAGTATTTTTTTTTTTTTTAATACCGCCTTAGCATGATTCTGATAAAACCAGAAATGATATAAAAATCAAATAAAAACTCGTCAAAAGTGACCAAATAAAATTGTTAAAGTGTGCTTATCTCTAATCATGATTTAGTTTTTGTTGGCGAAATTAGTACACTCAACTTCGAAATCTACCTCCGAATCTAGGCCGGGCCAGCAGGGATTTTTTTTTTTTTTTTTTTTTTTGGTATTTTTCAATTCATTTTTCAACATTTTAAAGTGATTTGAAAAACAAATTTGAGAAAATTAAAATTCAGGTACAAATAGGTTAAAGTAATGTCCGCTAGAATTAAAACATCATCTGCATATACACATCAGAAATTTCTTGCGCCTTATATCATCGATTTATTTTTTCCATCTATAAAAACAGTAAAGCTTTTTTTTTTTTTTGCAAGTTAAGAATTTTATTTTCCTGATTTTGTAATAATGAATATTTTTAAGAAAAAACGATACTCATACGCTATATGTTTTAATTCACTTATAATACGATTTTGTTTTTTTTATTGATGGATATTTGCATTAAGATAGATTACTTTTTTTATTGATGAATAATTGTGCAGAAAGTATAAAATTTAAAGCAAAATAATTTTTCTTATCAGACAGAGGATTACTGTTTATAAAGCAGAAACTTTTTTATTTTATTTCATTACAGACTCCAAGCTTAGTTAAAAATTATTTGTTAAAAAGTCATTTTAGGTAGATGAGAAGAGTATTTAAATCATAATAAATTATTTAACAACTTTTAATTAAAATAATTCTAAAAATATATTTCCTTGATAGAAATAATGATTATGCATTACATATATTTTCTGCTTTAATTGAATTTAAAAAGACTTTATTACTATTATTTAGAAAACTGTAGTTTCCATGAATATTTAGAAAAATAATTCTACATTTCGCGCAAAGGAATGTGTATGGAGAATATGTAGATCACTAATCTAATGCTAAAAATTCTCAATTATTCCAGCCAGAATGCATTTAATAATACAAAAAAAAAATGATAATAAAAAAATCGATTATACTTTGTAATTAAAATTAGAACAAGATACAAAATATTCATAAATATTCAAAGTGAGATTATAAATTGTTCTAAGTTGATCAGACATAGTAAAATTTCTTTTCTTTTATCCCTTTCAGGTCTAAGCCGGAGTCTCTTTCGTGGTGCCCATTTTCGGGGAAGCGAACTAAGCCAGAGAGTCTCTCGGGATCAACTTTAAACTCTTTGAGCTAGAAAGGTACCTACTAAATACGGTCGCTGTCTTTTCAGATATTATCTACGAACCTTTTAATTTGGAAAAAAAAAATGTATAGTTGGCTGCACTAAAGAGTAGAGAGTATATCAGAACAAGAGGCGGCATCACAGACAATCACATCATCGAGACCAAGGCTTAAATTCCAGAATTCAAAACTAGATTCGCATATTACCACTCTTGCTGCGTAATTATTTTACCAAAATAGCTTCAAAAATTGCGTACTTAATTCCTTCGTGATGAGCATCTTTTAAGAATTTTTATTCTTTTGCCACTGGTTTTTCAAAACAAAAATTTTCGTCTGATTTAAACGGGAAAATGCTCCGATTAGATAAGGCAAAATTTACAATAAAAAGTAACTGGTGGGAATCATCAAGGCGGGTTAATTAGACAGAGAAAATGCATCCCCGATGAAATCTCGGGTTGCGTAAATTTTGCTACTTTTACGTTGCCCAAGAAACTCTCGGGCTGCGCAGCGAGGGGGTTAAAACGCTGCAAAGTCACAATTTTAGCGGTTGACTCGTAGGTTTAATATTATGTTTTTCTGCCCCCAGTCCACCATGTTTTTATACCTTTGGGTGCTGGAAAACATAACGGTAAACTTACGAGTCAACAGCTAAAATCGGATTTTCGGATGTTTTCCACCAAGATATGATTTGGCAGACCGATTGCGTTTTAATATGCGATACGAGTTTTAACTAATTTTGGAATTTTAGCCGTGAACTCGATGAGGTGATTGTCTGTGGTGCCGCTTCTCGGCCTATATGAAAATATCTAGAATCAGAGCTTAATTCAAACTCATTGTGAAGCTTGTGGTGTTACGCTTTGTGCTTTCAAATATACCACACAAAAGCAAATTTTAATAAAAAATGTTTATATAAAAAACCTATTTTCAGATATTTGTACAACATTTGTGTAAGTTTTTATTCAAGTTTATGTAAAACTGTCTGTTAAAAAATAATCTTTTCTTATGCGGAACTTTAAAAAAAATATATTAAACATGCTTTTTTCAATAACTTTTCATTAAATATCAATTTTTATTACATTTAAACAGTTCCTTGATTATGAATAAGAAGGGTTTTAAGTTTATAATAAAAAATATTCAAATACATACCTTCCAAGAAATTTTAAAAAATCATGAAAAGTACCAATTACCCTCAGTCCAGAGAGAGTTATCCTCTTGAGGGGCAAGCAATTGCGTTTGTGTAATTCGGAATTCCCACCGGAAATTTAGAAGAATTTCCTTTCAAAATAAGGAAAAATAATTTTATGACTTTTTCCCACCAAAGTTAGAGCAGTAACATTTCATAAAATTTTTCTGGAGCGAATCTTCATTAATCGTACACCGCCCATTAAGGGGTTATGTGGCTGAAATAGTTTCAGACCTCAAAGCCTTAAGAAACTGTCGCATCAATATTTCAATTTACAATTAAGGCTGTTCTTAACTGCTCTGCTCAACAAGCGCAAAAAGTTTGGACACATTTACATTTTCATTTTTAACGGAAAGGTATAAAATTGGAAAGCCTGGCCATGGAAGAGATTTGGAATTAAACTGTTTTTTCGGTTTTTGATAAATCAATTGTCTATTGAGTTTTAAGGAATTTTGATCATATGACAAACACGTTTTTCGCCCACTCTTGAGTCTCTTTCTTCCTTCGCGCGGAAATTCGGTTCAAAACGCCCAATTTGACATTATTTTCTGAAAGATCTATTGCGTTTGCAAAAAAAAAATGGAAAAAGCAGCGCAGTTACATAGTTTATGAACAGCAACACCAGCTAGTTTCATGCATTTTCGAACAAAAATGAATTAAAACTTATGTCAGAAAGTACCCTTTTGAATTTGAGAACACCCTTAAGTAAAATTGACGCAATGTAAGAAAGCGCATTGGCTCATCGTATATACCCGCCAGAATGGTTAACTTTAAGAGAAAAAATATGAATCTGTGTTTGAAAAGATACATTGTGATCCTTTAGTTAAGGTAAACAAAAAAATAAAATCCTCTTTATTGAGGCGTGCACAGATTGAAATTATTTTGGTTCTGGAAGAGTCAAAAGTAACATATTTGTGCCTCAAAATGAATTCCAAAACATCTGATAAGCATTGAAGTAAAAATATATATATTTTTAATTCAGTTGCAAATCTTTCTACCTATTGAAAATAGTGAAACGCATATTAAATTTATAATTTGTTTTAAGTTTAGATTTAATTTCTTAGCACTTCATTAGGTTCGATCTTTTGTTATGCGGAGCTATTAAAAAATATTAAACATGCTTTTTTCAATAACTTCCATTAAATATTAAATTTTAGTACATTTAAATTGTTCCCTGATTATGAATAAGAGAAGTTTCAAGTTTATAATTAAAAAAAATATATTAAAATACCTACCTTCAAAGAAATGTTTAACGATCATGAAAAGTATCAAATATCATAAGTTCAGAGGGAGATAAGTGATTGAAATGCTTAGACCTCAAAGTGTTAAGAAAGTGTCGCATAAATATTTCAAATTACGTATAAGTAAAATCGACGCAATATAAGAAAACGCATATGCTAATCATATTTTCCCGCCAGAATGGTTAACATAAAGAGAAAAAGTACGAATCTTTATTTGAAAAGATGCATTATAATCCTTCAGTTAAGGTAAAAAATTAAATAAAATAAATCCTTTTTAGTGAGGCGTGCACATTTTGAAAATATTTTGGTTCTAAAAGAGTCAAAAGGTAACATATTTGTGCCTCAAAATGAATCTCAAAACATCTGACAATCATTCATGTAAAAATATTTTTAAAATTCAGTTACAAAACACTTTCTACCTGAGGAAAACAGTAAAAAGCATAAAAAAATTATAATTCCTTTTAAGTTTAATTTTAATTTCTAAGCACTTCATTGAGTTTTTAATTGAGCATAAAATTTTATACTGGTTTGTTAAATTGAAAAAATTTCCAAACCTCTCTTTTCCATCGAATGTAAAAAATAAAAATAATAATTTTAAAAAACGACAAGAAGAAAAACAACAAAAACAAACAAAATATTTCCTTAAAATAAACGAAGCGTGAATTCTAAATTTTTTTTTAAAGGAAGCGTTTTTTTTTTAAAAAAAAGATAGAGCTTCTAGTATTTTTTCATATCTTCTCTATGTTCTTGCAACTTAAAATGTGTATAAAGAACCGAAACTCAATGAGAATGAAAATTAAAATGTCTTTAGAAAGCAAAATAACGTAATATTTTTCTTAAACATTTTTACACTCTATTTGTGAGAATTAAACTTTTCTTTGTGGTTCTTAATTCGATTTTTATTTTTTTTATTTCTTACCATTGTAATCGCATGTTTCGTTATTTATTTATTTATTTAGATTTTTATTTCATTTTTTTCTGTTGCACCATTGTAATTTTTATAGTTAATTGTCATAAAAATGTATATAGGTTTAGAGTTTGGCGTTTTCTTAAATACTATAGTTTTAAATTTAGTAATGTTGAAAATGAAAATTTAAACCGAAATTGGTATACTTATATAAGTGAATTTCATATTAGCATTTAACTTTTAACCAGAGCAATTTACAATCTTTGATTTAAAAAAAAAATAAATAAAAGATTTTAAATTAGGGAAGTTTTATTTCAATTCCCATACATACATATACGCGTGTATATGTGTGTGTGTGTGTTTTATACTGAAATCCTGATAATCCGAATCTCCATGATTCGAAGGTTCGAATTACACACACACACACACACACACACATATATATATATATATATAATATAATTAAAAAAATGAATCTTGATAACGAAGTGGAAAATAGTAAAGAAAAAAAATAGCATCTATATAATTGTATTATTTTGAAAGAAAAATGGAAAGACACATTATTAACGCATTGAACCTTTTAAATACTGATTCATATGTGGTCCTGAAGGTAGATATTTAGGGGTCTCAAGACTCTTAAAGCTTCAAAATTTTCCAAATTTTATGTTTTTTAAATGTTAAACGCCTGACCTTTTCTGAACATTTTGATATAATTGTTTCCTTGAAATTCCCATTAGAACTGCAGTTATGCCTTGTAGCATTATACCCGCTCAATAGCTGAAGTAGCGTACCAAAAAATAATAGTTCGTCTATTTTTAAAATGCATAATGATGGTGACCACGGTGCTATGGATTTCACTTTTATTCATTTTACATCAGTTTTAAAAATTAAATAATTTTTAGATCATCGAATAGAAAAAAAGCTATTATTGAAAAAAAATTGTTTGAAATTTGTTGCTGAATTGAGTAGCTTTTGTCGCTTTTTAAATAGTTTTCAAGCTGGAATTTCTTTAAACCTATCGTCATCGATTTATTACATTAAGGAAATGTGGCTAGTGACTGGTGAGTAACTGAAACTGATTGCCAGATCTAAATAAAAATTGTTCTCTTTCCTCGTTTTTTTACATTAATATTTTTTAATTGTGCCTACTTTTAAGTTCCTATCGAGTTCGTTGGCATTGACTGGATTACACCAATTTTTTCAAAATGTCGTCCAATTTAAGATTTTAAACTCAAAAATGTATACAAAAAATTTAGAAATCGAAAATTAAATTTTAGCCTTAAAATCTAGACCTTTATAGAGGAATTTCAGGAAACGTTCCTGTCATGTCTCTATTCTAAAAAAATTCTGTGTTACTGCAGTTTTAAGTTCTTTTATAGGTGTCATTTTAATACTAGATAGTAGTTTAAAAATGTGAATCTTCCATATTTCGGTTTAAGTTACGGGATTTATTCAAGGTTGTTTTCTCAAATTTACTTTTAATGTGAAGTTATTGTTTCCATTACTTCTACTCACACTCTTGCAAAAGAATTTTCTGCATGCATCATAATGTAAATAAAATGTATCACCCATTAAAATTGAAATTGGAGGAGGTTCAATTTTAACTTTGAACTTTTTAACTTTGAAATTTGAAATTTGCGAAAAATCCTGATTTGATGGTTACAAATAAAGATCATTTTCGGATTCAGCGGTAAAAAATACATAAAAATCAATCATTAAAAGTTAAAAACAAAACAATCAAATCTATTTTACAGTATCAAATTTTTGCAAATTTTCTTTTTTTAACTTTAAAATTTACGTAAAAATCTTTATATGATGATAAAAAATTAAGGTCAATTTCCGATTCAGCGGTACAGAATACATAAGAATCAATTATCAAAAGCTAAACATGACATAATCCAACTTTTCCAGGTAGTGTAATCTATTAATATTTTTAAATACGTATCCTTTTCTAAAGAATTGAGGCTGTTAGTTTAGTATAATTTTATTTAACAAAAATTCTGTTTTTTCTTTCTTCTTAAATGTTTATTACAAATTGTATATTTTGCATTAATATATCAGAAAGATTAAAGATTTCAAATTTATATTGCAATGTTAATTTTACCCTCAACCGTTTTTTTAATATATCTGACGAAATTATATTTCGACTAAATTTGTGAATGACCCCCAATTTGCAGCAAAAAATATGCTCCAACTTTAAACAGATATTACTCGGTCAATTTTAATCGTTGAATAACGGGAATTTTTTTGTATTACTTGTCAGTGTAAAAAGAAAATTTTACTAAATATAACTTATCGGACCGTATAAAAATTTAAATTTCGTATTTTTTTTTTAAATGTTTTTATTGACCCAAATCGCTTTAAAAATATTTCTTTACCTCATTTAATACATTTTTGTAATTGGAACTATATGCCTATAACTAACGGTTTAAGAATTGGCCGTTGGACACCGTTGAGAATGGACACCCTTTATATTGGAAATCATGTGTAATTTTAGTTTAATATGAGTACAAATTAAAAAATATATACATCTTACGTATTCATAATATTTTTTCACACACACACTTTGTGTAAGTTTTTTCATTACAAATACCTTCCACATAAACTTCTGCAAAAGTTAAGCGATCCCCTTAAAATAATCTATAGATTTCCATTGCATCTCATCCATGCCAATGCACTTAGTGTAGTTTTCTGTAATCTAATAGTATTAGTTTAAAGGTTTGAAAGAAAATGTGAGATTTCCTTAAAATTTTCTTCACTAAGTCCAAAATTCCATTATCATTCATTACTTCTTATTTTTATCACAAATATAAAGTGTTTTTGTCTTCATTATCCCCTGACAAACCAGCAAAAAGGCAAAATTGTAATGTTGTTTTCTCTCTACATTTTTATACATGTTGAAAATAGATTATTTTTCCGATATCATATAAAAAACTTTATTACGTATATGAATATAACCCTTGATAGTAATAATCATTTCTTAATGTTTTTAATCTGCATTATATAACTAGAATTATATTAATTTAAATAATGCTTCTACTGAAGTGAAACCTGCAAATTAGTGAACGATATATCAATTCACGGCGGTGAGAAGGTTCTAAATATCTTTTGTAAAACTTTTTAAATGTTTCACTTTCCTTCAATGTATTTTTAAGGTATTCCTTGAGTCGACTTTTAATTTAAATATTAGACAAAGTAAACCTTAATATCGAAAGGTGAATATTAAAAAGAAAAACTCATAAGAAACTCTATTTTTTAAACCCATTTCAATTTATAAATAAGACAAAAGTAAGATTGTAAATATGTAAGGTGTAAAGTTGTAAAATAAGGTCTTAAATTTAAGTGTTTTCAAAACTTGGTCTTTTCATTTTACATATTAGTAATGGTGAGAAGAAGGCATCTACTTTCTTTTAAATACTGGAACTTATCAAACAGAAACTTCATATACAGTGGTGGCCAAAATTGTGGACATTTTTTGAAATATTCATGTTTTATAACTTTGTGTGCTTGAAGAATATAATAAATTTCACTTAAATACAAATTTTTATATATCAAATTCAAGAAAATTTAATGCAAAATTTAATTAAAAAAACATAATTAAAATATCCGCATTCCAAGAAAAGTTACGCTTACAAAAAATAAGATCTATCTTAGATTTCATTGTATTTTAAAGTTACACTTACACACATAATCAATTATATGTAGGATAACCCTTGCTTTTTATTACAGCTTCACAGCGTCTTTCCATCGAGAGAACTAGTGTTTTGAGTTCATCCTTTTTTAATCACATGATTCCAAGAATCAATTATAGCTTCAATAAGTTGCGTTTTATTAGATAGACGCTTTTTTGTACAAGGATTTTAAAACTTTGCCACAAATTTTCTATAGGCTTCAGATCATAGCTGTTTCCTAGCCAGGGTAATAATTGTATGCTTTTATTTTTAAACCACGCTTTGCATAATTTTGCCGTTGTGGCATGGAGCTGAATCCTGATGAAAGATAAATGGTGCTTTATTGGGAAAGATATCTCTGGTGGAAGGTATCAATTTTGGTTCCAAGACAGTTTCTATGTTTTTTTTTTGTTTTTGTTTTTGTTTTTTTGTTTTTTTGTTTGTTTTTTTTTCCATTTAGAATGCTATCAATCACTTGAATGCTGCCCACACAATCTGTCGACATACAGACCCAAATCATTACATTTGTTGGGGTCCATGTAGTTGCTTCAATGCAATCAGGATGTAGCTCTTCCCCTAGTTTACGTCTCACATATTTTCAACCGTCTGTACCTAAGAGCGATATTTTACTCTCATCGCTCCAGATTATTTGCTTCCACTCGTTTTCTGACCAATTAATGTGTTCTTTCCCCAACTGAACTCGTGTCTTACGTTACTGAAGATTAAAATTTGCTGAAGAAAAAGTTTCTGAAGAATAAAATAGAAATATTTTTTTTCCTCGGAATTCTACCTTTCAGTCCAAATCCTGCTAATCTTCTCCTTATTGTTCTTGAAATAACTGAAATAACCATTGCATTCATTTGACATCTAACAGCATCTGATGAAATTCTTCTATCTTTGAGGTATATCCTTTTTATCTTTCTATCGTCAGAAGCACTTGTGCATTTTTTTTTTCGGCCTCATCTTGCCTTATTTATTACTGTTTTAGTTTCTTCATAACGTAAGCACAGCTTTCGTACGTCAGATAAAGTGACTGATCCAACAACCTGTCTTACAATTTCAGCATAAGAGAGACCTTTTTCTCTCAATATGACAATTCTGCTTCTTTTAGTAGGTGCCCAATCGGAGCTTGTTGTTGATGACATTGTTTTATATTATTTTCATTAAGAAAAAATAGAAATATATACAAAACAAATATTCTATGTAGTTATACTAGTATTCACCCTTCTACAAAATTCATTCCAGCAAAATATCGCTTTTAAAATTCGAAACATAGTACAGTTTAGTTACAGATATTTGATTGGTTCTCAGAACAGTCATGATTATTGGCTATGAAGCTTTTGTTACAGAACACTTCAGTCTTCATGAATAATTGTGTTTTTATTTTACAATAAAGTAAGCGTAACTTGTTTTTGTAATGCAAATATTTTAATTCTGTATTTTTTAGTAAATGCTACATTAAATTTCCTTGAATTTGTGATATAAACATTTGTATTTAAGTGGAAATTAATATATTTTATAAGCACACAAAGTTATAAAGCACGAAAATTTCGAAAACTGTCTACAATTTTGGTCATCACTGTATATATATTCTTAAGTATTATACAGAGTGTTTCAGCACAGCAGTTACAAGTTTCAGGAGATATATAATACACCTAGACAATTTGAATTCGCATAGCAATGCGTGGTAGGAAATGCTTTCCTTGCTCGGTAGTCATGTCGCAAAACACAATAAAGGACGGACACGAACAGGGTGAGAAAAAAAATCTTTATTATTCTTCGTACAGCAAAAAACTATGAAATAAGAACAAAAAGATACAACGATCGTTATCAAAGAAGGTTTTCAAAATTACGACCCCGGACGTTGATGCAAGCTTCACATCTCCGGAGCACGGACGATCTAATGCTCTCGAAAATACCGGGTATTTCCTGGATTTCCCCATTAACTTCCACGATGCTTGCAAGAAGTTAATCAGCACTGTTAACGGAGGTTTTGTACACTAGTGTCTTGAGGTGACCCTAGACGAAGTAGTCAAGTTAAGGGAGTTTCTGGTGATCGAGCGTGTCAATGCACCTGACCACGCCGCCCGATCCACTATTCGCCATGCGTTGCATTCAGGTGGAGTCACACATCAGTGCTGTAATGGGCGAGGGCCCATCTTGCTGAAACCATATGGAAGAACACATCGCAGTGGATATGTGTGCCTACATGTTTTCTCATCCTGTTCTTGTTAGATGTCTGCATGGGCCGGAATTCCCAGACCCGGTTCCGGCTCGACCCGAACGAAAGCTATCTTTGCACGGCCCGGTGTAAAAATTGAAAGTTCCGCCCTAACCCGGCCCCTACAAAATCAGTGAAAACAGTCCCGACGCGTCTCAATTTCTACAAAAAAATCCTTTTTTTCTCCACATACAATTAAGATTCTTTTAATGAATACTACATACATATTTATGGGAACATTTTACAGTATATTTTAAATTACTATATGTTCGCAAAATAGAAAATGCACAATAGTAAACAGTGTGTTAGCCAAGGGTTAGAAACATGATAAATTTTGAATCTGTATAATAAGAAGTAGATTTGTGGAAATATTTCTCTAATTTTTAAGGCTTTTCTCAAATCCAAAGGACACTTCGACACATTTATGAATTTATTTCACCTCGGAAACGCGTAAGATTGGCAGGTATTCTTATTCAGAAACTATGAAAATGCCATTTTTTCTTAGATAAAAGCAATATATTTTTTAGAAAATATTCTCCAAAGTTAGCGTTTTGAATCGAATTTCCGGAAGCGATAGCATAGGAAAAGAGAAAAAACGTACAGTCACGTGACAAGAATCTATGTTATCTCTGTAAGTAGTTTATCAAAAATGGAAAATGTTATTCGATTCCAAATGCCTTCAATAGTCAGGCCTGTCAATTTTAGGCCTTTATATTTAAAAGTGAGTCAGAAAATGTGTCTTAAAGTTTCGCATTGTTGAGCCGTGAATATGAAAATCACCTTAAGGTATATTATTTCCAAACATACTGTTAAGAAAAGTTCATTATCGCTGTTTATACTTTTACAAAACATAATGCCTGTCCTACACATCCTGAGAATGATTAAGACCAGTTCCGTCCCGGCACGAGTCAAAAAATTAAATCCTGGATCAGACATCATGGAACTGTACGACGCCGATCTCTACAATGGACACTACGATTACATATCTGTATTGATGTTGTTAAATTCGCATCGGCTCGTGACGAACATTTATACTTCTCGAGAATGTCATATTCATTGAAAATGCACGGTATGTTCTCTACTCCTCTTAAATTCTTATATCGGGCCTATCGGACCGATTATTTTTTTTTATCGGCCCGGTCCTGCAGACTCGTTCAATATTTTTGTCGGACCGGCCCGTTGGAAAAATTGACCAATTCTGCCTGTCCGGCCTGTTTGAAAATTTGCCTTCATTCCGGCAGGAAGGCCCACGGGCCTCGGGCCAAGTATGCTAAAAACAAAACAACAAAAAAAAAATTCACAAAAACGTTAACATCTTCACGAATATCAGTGCTATGCTTACACAAATGCATACAAACGTTTAACAGGACCCAAATAGTCATTTACAACAGTGACAAATCATTTTCAGCCTTTTCTGTTACATAGGTGATCGCAAAAGTTATTTTATTATTAAATTTATTATGAGCCCCCTAATTGTACCCACTTATAAATCTTCACCTAGAAATGTAAAATCAAACATGTTCTTTACATCCCAGAAGTTCAAGAACAATTCGCCAATAATGTTGGTAGATATTCGACAAAACGTGTGCAATCGAAAGCATCCAGTCCCTGTACCTTAACTTTTGGAGATCAGTGTAAAAAAAAAAGCTGTACGAATCAAAATTGCTTTAAAACTCAAAAATAAAAAATATATATTTCTGAGATTTTGCATAATGTATATTTAATATAAGTTACGGAAGATTTGTCATTACCAAATTCCTTTCACCTAAGAAGGTATTTCTATAAAAGCGAAGAAATCCCCATAAGAATAAACCATCGATTTCAAACGTAGATCAACTTCAGTAATGCATTTAGTAGTTATCTCTCTAATCTCATATTATACGGTTGGTGGTTTGAATAACAAAAAGGGATTTTTTAAAGATTTTTTTTATTGAGTCCAAACTTCGATGAAGATTTCTTTTACATTCAGATATCGTATAAAAATCTTTTTTATTTTATTATCATTTGCAGAATCATTTGAAATGTCTCACTCTACTTCAAACTATTATTTTCGGAAGTAGTCCTTGTCTCTTGAGGATGATTTCCTTTTCAAGACAAATAAGTGCGTGTTTGTTGTGTAAGGGGTTAAAATGAATTCACTTAAAGAGATATTTCTGAGAAAAGGGAGACATTATCATAAGAATAAACCATCGATTTCAAACGTAGTTCAAGTTCAGTAATACATTTAGTAGTTATCTCTCTAATCTCCTATTATGCGGTTTATGGTTTGAATAAGAAAATGGGATTTCTTAAGATTATCTTTATTGAGTCCAAAATTCCATTAAGATTTCTTTTACCACAGATGTCGTATAAAAATATTTTTTATTTCAGTACCATTTGCAGAATCCTTTGAAATGTCTTACTCTATTTCAAACCATTATTTTTGGAAGTAGTCGGGATTTCTTGAGGATTATTTCAATTTCAAGACTAATATGCGCGTGTGTATTGTGTAAGGTGTTGAAATGAGTTAACTTAAAGAGATGCTTCTACAAAAAAGGAGAAATTATCATAAGAATAAACCATCCATTTCAAACTTAATTCAACTTCAGTAATATATTTAGTAGTTATCTCTCTAATCTCATATTATGTGGTTTAATGTATGAGTTAGAAAAAGAGATTTCTTAAGATTTTCTTTATTAAGCCCAAATTTCCATTAAGATTTCTTTTGCCATAGATATAAAATAAATTCTTTTTATTTCAGTACCATTTGCGGAATCCTTTGAAATGCTTAACTCTACTTCAAATCATTGTTTTGGGATGTAGTCGGTGTTTCTTAAGGGGTCTCAGGACTCTTAAAGCTTTAAAAGTTTCGAAATTTTAATTTCTTTAGATGTTAAACTCCTATCTTTTCTGAACATTTTGACATAATTGTTTCCTTGAAATTTCTATTAGAAGTGAAGTTATGCCTTTTACATTTATACACGTTCCATAGCTGAAACGCCGTTTCGGAAACTTTGAAGCCGTTTTCTCCAAATGACGTTTTTGGGTATAACGCGCACGATATCTCAAAACCTTATGAATATTTTTCCATAAAATTTTCAAAACATATGTTTCATGTTAGTCTGTATAAACTGAACCTAAAATTTCCTTTTTATTTTTCAAAACTATATTTTTTTAGGTGATTATACTGTTGAAAGTTTCTTAATTTTGCATTAGCTAAATACAACTTTGTATTAAAATTATAAAAAAGCTTTAAATACTAATTTGTTTAGGTTCAGGGTAATTATTACAGTATGAAGTATAAGTAGACACCAAAATTTTCATTCTAGTTGCAATATTTATTTTGTAATCGTGTGCGTAAGGTGTTATGCCGATTTTTTGCTCGTTAAATGTGTAACAGTTTGGAGCCTCCTGTAAATGTTAATTCTGCATCTTATAATTTTTTCAATACATGAAATGGAAGAACATACTTATATATTTTATTCCAATTAAAATTGTGTTTTAAAATCAAATACATTTTAAGATATTAGATGTTGAAAATGTTTTTTTTTTTTTCCGGGAGTCCTGAGACCCCTTAAGGATGATTTCATTTTCAAAAGTAATGTGAACGTGTTTAATGTATAAGAGTTTAAAATGGCTTCACCTAAAGAGATGCTGCTGTAAAATAGAAGAAACTCTCATATAGAATAAACCATTGATTTCTACCGATGTTCGTCGTTAATTTTACATTTAGATATTTTCTCCCTAATGTGATCATATTCGTTTAAGGATTTCAATAAGAAAGATATATCTTCTTGAGATTCACCTGACAAATTCCAAACTTCAGTTGAAGATCTTAGCGGAAGAACATGTTATGATACATTTTCTTAAAAAAAAATGTATTTTATGAATGAAAGAGTTATGAGGTATTACATCATATGGTAAAACTCAAATACTAATTTTCTATTTAGTATTGAAGATATGAGCTAGTATCTTTTAATGTTTAATAATTTTAAATTTAATAATATAAATGGCGAAAATAGTTTCTAATATTTAATAATTGAATGTTATTATTCTTTTCTAGGGGAGTTTAGTATTACGTATTAACATTCAAACATATGCTACTAAGACAGAATTAAATAACTAAATTACAACCAAAACTTTGACTTCATGTTTCTCGATTTCTAGTTTTTGTTACATAACATCTTCTTCTACTTACAACAAAGGTCTCCTTACTGAGCATACTCAGAATATTTTGAAAAAAAAATACTAATTAAACTACTTATGTATGTAATAAAGGATAAGTCAAATTTAGCGGCGGAAGTACAGTAGAAAATCTGTAAAAAACAAAATACTTTCGAGTATTTGGCGAGAAAAGACGAAAGCATCACACGATTTGGCGAGCAGTACTTTTCCTCGCCAAAAGCAAACGATTTTAATGCACCTGAAAATTGCTTGTTAATTTATTTTTAGAATGCGTGTAAAAAGTATTTAATGAATTTAAACATAAACAATGAGAGAGTTTAATAAATACATTTTTTACATTACATGCATTTTTTTACATTACATGCATACATACATTACATGCATATTTATGTTGCTTGTTATTTAATTTTATTACTTTAAAAAATTTTCACACATAGAACATACTTTCATATATTTTTTGCGTATTCCAAAATAAAGGCAAAATTCACTTACCAGATTTTCATTTCCATTTCAATATCAAAGAATTCGTCGTTTCCATAGCAACAAAAGTGAATCGACAGTGCTCCATTGGACTTAATTTTGAGATATTGAAACAATTCTAATTTATTTTAATTTTGTTTTAATTCCTAAAATTTAATATTTAACTTTCATTATAAATATATATAGATATATATATATATGAGAAAACTATAGTTAAATTAAACTAAAACTGCCAAACTAAAGTTATTTACATTATATTTATTTAAACAAGTTCAATATGAAGCATTTTTATCTTAAAGAGTATTCGACATAAAAAAGTAATTTTCGAAATTTCATTTCATCGCCAACCGATGATAAATCGCTAAATAAAAGAAATTTTTATTATTTTTTTACGAACGTTCTATCAAGGTACCGCCAAAATTTTTTTTAATAAACATATATATCCACATGAGAAGAACACTCTGTAATTTTTTCAGATTTTTCTGCATTTGCCCGTATGGAGACCTTACTTGTTAGTTTTTTAATTAATTACTTCTAATGTTGTTCTTTATCATAGATAAATTAATTTTTCTTAAACAATTTTATAAAAGCGTTTTAAATCTATCATGTTTCTACAAAACATTATTTTCTGAAAAAATCAGTATCCTTCAAGACTGCGGTCTGTATAAAAATAAGTTTAGTCCGTGCGGTCACATTAATCAAAAATTTAAATATTACATTTGCAAGAGCTATGATTCGGTTATACATTGATGCACAAATCTCGTATGAGGGATGCATTTCTATTTAGTTAAGAAATCCTTACCATTGAAAAAACTCCTTTTGTTTGGGATTTGGGAACAAATCAGATTGTCTGAAATTTGAAAATCTTCAAATTTTCGCTTTCATATATTTTAAGAAAATCATGTTTTTACAGATTTATGGCTAAAAAATTCGTTTAAATTAATGAAATGGTAAAGAATGCTTTGAAAAAATAATGAATTTATTAAAAAAAGGAATGTTCCAAAATGCAATGCATTTTTGCAACAAGTTTTAACGATAACATTTAGTGAGTAACACCGGAAATTTTAAACAAAAATAATTTTGTAAATAATCCTTATTTATCTTATTGTAGGGAGCATGAAAAATAACTTAACAGATACATCTGATTTCCAAAACATGCTATAGGATTAATGTCCCAGAATAGAAACTTTTTCTGGGGAGATCAAAGAAGGTTTACTAATGTAACTCAGATCATTACAATTAGTTTAGTTGCAATAAATAAAAAAAGTCCTTCCGGCCAGTGCCGGGAGGAAGAGGTAGCTTTCATAATCCTTATTTAAAAAAAACCAACTTATATCATGCAAACACACGAAGCTCAATTTAGTGGAAACCGAATATAGGAGATTCAATACTAATTTTTATCAATATAATGAATGAGAATTTCGCGAAATTAGTCAGCTTTATCCAAGCTGCTTTTCTTTAAAGTAACTTATATTTGGCTGCCAAATTCGGAAATTTCTTAAAGTGCCTGTCATTTTAAGACAACATGGTGGATGAGGCTAAGCAGTGAACTTGGTCGAGACCTTAGTAATTGCTGTGCACATGCTCACTCACATCGGAATCGGTTAATATATAGGAGTGCTGTCGCATGCAAAAAATCAGATTTTTCAAAATGTCACCCACAATAGAAATTGAAACTGCTATATCTGAGCCATTTTTTAAGGTAAAGACAAACAAAAAATGCTCCTGAATCCTTATATCAAGATCAAATACTTAAGAAAGAAACCTTTTTCAATTTCTAATTTTTTTGCACGTCACTTTAAATATATATATATAATTTTTAATTTAATGGCCGCCATTTTGAAACAAGATGGCTGATGAATCTGGCCAGCGAACTTGGTCGAGGTGTTGATGTATACTATCCACATGCCTTCTTACATCGAAATAGGCGAATACGTGTGTTATCGCGTGACAAATACAAGATCGTTTCAAAATGTTAGCCATGCTAGAAATTCAAAGTGCTATAAATCAACCATTTTTTAAGATATCAACAAAAGAACAAATTTTTAGAAACAAAAACTGCTCCGGAATCTTCGTATCAAGGCCAAACACATAAAAAAAATCTTTTTCATTTTCCAATTTTTTAATACCTCATTTTGAATTTTAAATTTAATTTTTTTTAAATGGCAACCCTTTTGAAACAAGATGGCGAATGAAGCTGGCCAACGAACTCGGTCGAGACATTGGTATGTACTATGTACAGACCAAGTTACATCCAAATAGGTTCATAAATACGTCTGTTATCGCGTGACAAATATCAGGTCGTTTTAAAATGTCAGCCACAAGAGAAATTCAAAATGCTATTACTCAGCCATTTTTTTTAGATATAGACAAAAGAAAAACTGTTACGGAATCTTTGTATTAAGGTCAAACACATACAAAAAAAATCTTTTTCATTTTCCAATTTTTTGGTATCTCATTTAAATTTTTTAATTTTTTAATTTTTTTAAATGGCCGCCATTATGAAACAAGATGGCGGATGAAGCTGGCCAACGATCTCGGTCGAGATATTGGTATGTACTATGTACACACCAAGGTACATCCAAGTCGGTTCATAAATACGCCTGTTATTACGTGAAAAAAATCAGGACGTTTCTATATGTCAGCCACGCTAGAAATTCAAAATGCTATAACTCAGCCATTTCTTAAGATATAGACGAAACAAAAACTGCTCCCGAATCTTTTTATCAAGGTCAAACACATAAGAAGATAATATTTTTTCAATTTTCAATTTTTGGTACCACATTTCAAATTTAAATTTTTCTTAAAAATTTAAATGCCCACCATTTTTAAACAAGATGGCGGGTGAAGCTGGCCAACGAACCCGGTCGAGAGATTGGTATGTACTATGTATAAACGAAGTTACATCCAAATCGGTTCATAAATACGCCTTTTATCGCGTGACAAAATTCAGGACGTTTCAAAATGTCAGCCACGCTAGAAATTCAAAATGCTATAACTCAGCCATTTTTTAAGATATAGACGAAACAAAAACTGCTTCGAAATCTTTGTATAAAGGTCAAATACATAAGAAAAAAATATTTTTCCATTTTCAATTTTTTGGTACCACATTTCAAATTTTAAATTTTTAAAACATTTTTAAATGGCCGCCATTTTGAAACAAAATGGCGGATGAAGCTGGCCAACAAACTCGGTCGAGAGATTGGTATGTACTATGTACACACCGAATTACATCCAAATCGGCTCATAAATACGCCTTTTATCGCGTGACAAATTTCAGGACGTTTCAAAATGTCAGCCACGCTAGAAATTGAAAATGCTATAACTCAGCCATTTTTTAAGATATAGACGAAACAAAAACTGCTCCGGAATCTTTGTATAAAGGTCAAATACATAAGAAAAAAATATTTTTCCATTTTTAATTTTTTGGTACCACATTTCAAGTTTTAAATTTTTTTTTAAAATTTTAAATGGCCGCCATTTTGAAACAAAACGGCGGATGAAGCTGGCCACGAACTCGGTCGAGACATTGGTATGTACTATGTACACACCGAATTACATCGAAATCGGTTCATAATTACGGGAGTTACAGTGTGACATATGTCAGATATATATATATATATATATATCAATTTTGAACGGAGGGTGGTTTCGGGGTCTGGGGGTCATGATCGATGAAAATATACCAAAATTTTTTGAAATCGCTTTCCTCCGAACGGCTGCAATAGGTAGCTTTTTTGTAAAGAAAGCTACCTAAAATATCTGCTATGAAAATACAAGTGTTCAACCCTTAATAAATGTCATATTATTTGAATATTGAGTAATAAATAATGTAATAATGTTTTTTTTTTTTTTTTTTTTTTTTTTTTTTTTTTGTTTATTAAGTAAAGCTATACATCTTATAAAGTAATCCAACTACCATTTTCAGCTACATTTTGACCCATGTATATGTATTTATTTATATAAACGGCAAATTGTACCAAACTTGTCTTCATGTATACCTTTCGTAATTGTTCTTTATAATTTAAGATTTGCACGCAATGCATCAAAGTAGATATCATGCTAAAATATTAAGCATCACTCGATATTATTAGAAACAAAATGATGCTCGACATTAGAAAATTTATTATTTTATTGTGGAATTATATAGATCATTCACTCCGAAACGATCAGTGCTAAATTTGTTGTGTTTTTTTTTAAATTATAGGTTGAAAAAAAATTGTATTGATTTAAACTCTTTATGTTAAAATTACTAGCAATAATCAGGAATGGGGCTAAGAAACAAAAATAATTATAAATTTATCGAGCAAAAATTTTTCTATTAGGCACATACACACACACACATATATATACATGGCTCGTCTGGATACCGTTATTTCTCCAGGAAAATTACCAGTATCTTTTTATAGAAAAAGAAATCTAAGTTAAACACACAAATTTCGCCTTCTTTTAAGAAGAGATTTTCTGAAAGAAAATACTGGTGCTGAAACATTTTCTGGTCTGCAAAATTCAAGGAGGTGTACAAACCATGATATATACTGCACGATACTACCTAAAAAGCACATGTATTTAAAAGGTACACTATTTTCTAAACAAGTCGGAAATTGTACGTCAAACGTGGTAAAAGAGGTGCATTCGTACTATAACTAGTTTTATAAATATTCAGATTTTGGTGTTGCAATGTTATGCAAAAATGCATGAATACAAAATCTATTACGGTTATATATATACTAGCCGCCCTCGGCGACCAGTTTGGTCTCCCTTAAATGCAATGCATTTTATGATGTTACTTTTATTCATAATTTAATTTATTTGTTCAATTCTTCACTAAATCGGAAGATTCTGATAGAGAAATCAAAAATTCGGTATATTTATGGTAACCGGAAGCAGGGGATAAATCGCCAAACATTTTTCCCTTTGCATTTTTTCGTATGTCATTAATTTCATTTAAAATATAATCCTTTCACTCATTTTATTTCAAATACACAACTTCAATTTAAAACTGAAACATTTAAAATTCACGATTTTTACTTATTTCCTAAAAAAAAAAAAAAAAAAAAAAAAAAAAAAAAAAAAAAAATAACAAATAATACCATAAACCATGACATTTAATTTCAACATCAAAGGTTTATTTTAATTTAGCACGCGAAAAATGCTTACTGGCGAGTTAAAAAATGCTATGGGTAAGATTTTGACCCGGTTAACATAAAAGTATCAAGAATTCTTGCGACCATGTCAACTTTTATGTAGTTTTATCCAAAAAAATTATTTTGATTGAAAATGGTCTGTTATGCTTGTATATGAAATGCGGGATTTTTTATGACAGTCACATGACTCGAGCTATTTGAATATAGATGAAATGATGGCGATGGAACAATATTTGGCTAGTTATCACCTGCGCCAAGTATCAAAATAGCCACCTGGCATATAAAAATCGAAGCGGTCCTCCCGGAACTGTTGATGACAGTCACATGACTTAGGCTATTATTGTAGTAATTAAATTTAATAATTTGAAAATAATAGAACTTCATCTTAATAGGACATAATCAACATGACAACCTAGAATCAGTACCTATCTCGGGATATCATCGAATTAATTATGTATTATAGGATTTAATGTAATGAAGAAACCTTTTATTAATATCGTTTTAAATTTTGATTCGATTTTCATAAAATAGAAATGACTCGACAAAATTCTGCATCGATTAAACATATTAAATTTCAAACCTTTCGGTTGGATAGTTTTTGCACTGTTACATGTGGAATCACGGACGGACCAGACCACGTCTATAGGTGCTACGTATTTATATAATTATGACGTTTCCATATAGACGATAATGGAATGGAATTCTTTTGAGTATAATTGTAAAAAAAAATATGAACGCTACATACTTTATTATAGTAAACCTTAATAAGATATATCAATTACACAGCAATCCAACTATATTATCGCAAGTTAGAGTTCGGACAGACTGACAAATACTTTTTTTGAATAATAATTTGAAATTTCACTTTCCGCAATTTATACCAATAGACGGAAGCATACTTGAATATTTTGTATAGCCCTATATTTTACCTACTATCTTTATATAGACGCCACTAGAAGCGACTATCTAGTTAAAATTTAATTATGACTGAAACACGTAAAAAACTACTGAAATCGCACTTTCAGAGGTTATCATCCATACACAGTCTAGTATTCAATTATTTATATGGCCCTGTATATCATATTATTCGTATTCCACAAACAAACCTTAGTATACTAAATTCAGTTCAGCGTAAAAATGCATAAACCAGAATTAAGCTATTTTCGTTCAAACTCAGTAACCCTTACGAATTCTTTTGTATAGTCCTGTATATGATCTACAGCATTTATAAATACAACATAATATGCAAAAAATTTAGTTCAACTTAAAAACTTCTATCACAACTAGAACTGCACTTCCAGCAATCATTCCTATATACAGTATATCCGATACACAAGAGGATCCAAACTTTTTCGTATGTCCTTGTAAATACTCTGCATTTTCCCTTATACAGGAAGTAATATGTAGTAAACCTCAGCAACGTATATCAATTTCATTATATGTGATATGTTTAACATAATTAAAATACACCGCAAACAATGTTTCCCCCTATACCATTATGTAACGGAATTTTTTGTGTGGCCTTGTAAATGAATAATACACATTCTTTGCACTGCATATTCTACATAATATTTACTTTAGTGCACTTCATAAATGCATATCAATTTCATTATGTTTGTAAAAGTGCAACATCATTAAAATATACTTTAAACTATTTTTTTTCCATTAGCAAGATTCCCACTGGCCCGTTTTTAGGTAGATTTCGTATGAAATACTACCTATTGGGATCGTTCCTATGTTGGAATTTCTGAAATTTTTTTGCAGATCTACACCGATCATGACTCTTAGCACCCAAAACCACCCCCAGTAAAAAACTTTATCTATCTATCTATCTATATATATATATATATATCACTTTCTTCTGGACACGATAACTTTCGTAATTCTGCACCAATCTCTTCCAAACTGATACATAAAATCAAAGGGCATAACATCTCGGTCAAGTTCGTTAATGGGCAAAATCGGACCAAGGGGATGGAAATAGGGAGGGGTTTTGTGAAAACCGAAAACCCTCCATAACTTCTTAATTTTTGTACATATCAAATCAGTTTAAAGTTTTTATTACTTCTAAAAATAGGTCCAAAAATTTATGTATCATAGATTTTTGATAAAGTTAAAAATGGGCTCAAGGGGCGCAAAAAATAGGGTTTTGGGGAGAAAAAAATTCATAACTTCGTCAGTTCTCAAGATATCAATTCCAATTAATTTTATTATAAATCTCCTTAATATTATGTATAACTTTTATATTCACATGTTTTTGATAGGACCAATTCGTACCGCAAAAAAAAATTAAAAACGAAAACAAAAAGGGGGTTTGAAGAAGTAAAAAATCCATAACTCCTTCAATTCAAAAGATATAAAATCTCAATGAATTTATCATATATCTTCTTAATATTGTCTACAACATCTATATAGACAAGTTTTGGATAGGACCAATTCTTACAGCAAAAACAAATTAAAAATACATAGCGGTTGAAGAAAAAAATCATCTAAGTAAGGGTGTATTCAAATCCAAACTGCGTATTTTCTGACTCATTTTACAATTCATTTTTGCTCTCAAAGGCTTCCAATTGGTACGTTTTCTTACTCAGACACTATATAATGTACCGTAATGGCCGATATTTTGATAAAGGCAGAATATATTTTAAAAAATGCTGTTAAAGTGGGCATTTTGAACCGAATTTCCCGAAGCGGATTGTGTTGGAAAAATCATTGCATTAAGGATGCACTCAAATCCAAACTGCTTATTTTCTGACTCATTTTTAAATTCATTTTTGCTCTCAAACGCATTTAATTGGTAAAGTCGCTTATTCAGAAACTATATAATGTACCGCAATGATGGATTTTTTGATAGAGGCAGAATATATTTCAAAAAAATATGTCAAAGTGGGCATTTTGAACGGAATTTCCCGAAGCAATTGTGTTATCACTTTCTTCTGGACACGATAACTTCCGCAATTCTGCACAAATCTCTTCCAAACTGATACATAAAATCAAGGGGCATAAAATCTCGGTCAAGTTCGTTAATGGGCAAAATCGGACCGAGGGGATGGAAATAGGCAGGGGTTTTGTGAAAACCGAAAATCCCCCATAACATCTTAATTTTTGTACATATCAAATCAGTTTAAATTTTTTATTACTTCTAAAAATAGGGCCAAAATTTTATGTATCACAGATTTTTGATAAAGTTAAAAATGGGCTCAAGGGGCGCAAAAAATAGGGTTTTTAGGAGAAAAAAATTCATAACTTCGTCAATTCTCCAGATATCAATTCCAATTAATTTTATTATAAATCTCCTTAATATTATCTACAATTTTTATACTCACAAGTTTTTGATAGGACCAATTCGTACCGCCAAAAAAAATTAAAAACGAAAACAAAAAAGGGGTTTGAAGAAGTAAAAAATCCATAACTCCGTCAATTCAAAAGATTTCCCCATGAATTTGTCATATATCTTCTTAATATTGTCTACAACATCTATATAGACAAGTTTTGTATAGGACCAATTCTTACAGCAAAAGCAAATAAAAAATACATAGCGGTTGAAGAAAAAAATCATCTAAGTAAGGGTGTATTCAAATCCAAACTGCGTATTTTTTGACTCATTTTACAATTCATTTTTGCTCTCAAAGGCTTCCAATTGGTACGTTTTCTTACTCAGAAACTATATAATGTACTGTAATGGTCGATTTTTTGATAGAGACAGAATATATTTTAAAAAATCCCTGCCGGCCCGGCCTACAGGCAGAGGTAGATTTCGAAGTTAAGTATACTAATTTCACAAACAAAATCATTATTAGATATAAATCCACTTTCACAGTTTTATCTGTCTGCTTTTGACGAGTTTTTATTTCCTTTTTATAAAATAGCTGGTTTTATCAGAATCATGTTAAGGCGATATTAAAAAAAATATTTTTCCATACTCAACAACTCGAAATTTTCTGGCACATTTTCAGATTCATTTTTAATTTAAAAAAAAAAATATATGAAACATGCTGACGTGATTTTTGAAAAGATTTATAAGCGACCTGTGTTTTTATTTTTCTTTCAATTAATTAAAACTTGATTAATAAACAATTATTTTCTCAGTAGGGCAATATTTTTCGTTTCTAACAATCGCTTCGGGAAATTCTGTTCAAAATGCCCACTTTGACATCCTTTTTTGAAATATATTCTGCCTCTATCAAAAAATCGATGATTACTGTACATTATATAGTTTCTGAATAAGAGAATCTAGCAATTGGATGCGTTTGAGAGCAAAAATGAATTTAAAAATGAGTAAGAAAATAGACAGTTTTGATTCGAATGCACCCTTAATAAGATGATTTTTTTCTTCAATCGCTATGTATTTTTAATTTCTTTTTGCTGTAAGAATTGGCCCTATCAAAAACTTCTCTATATAAATATTGAAGACAATATTAAGAAGATATATGATAAATTCATGGAGATTTTATATCTTGTGAATTGACGGAGTTATTAAAATTTTTCTTCTTCAACCACCCTTTTTTGTTTTCGTTTTTAATTTTTTTTTCGGTACGAATTGGCCCTATTAAAAACTTGTGAATATGAAAGTTTTAGATAATATTAAGGAGATGTATAATAAAATTATTGGATTTGATATCTTGAGAATTGACGAAGTAAGGATTTTTTTTCTCCCAAAAACCCTATTTTTGCGCTCCTTGAGCCTATTTTAAATTTTATCAAAAATCTGTGATGCATGAATTTTTGGCGCTATTTTTAGAAGTAATAAAAACTTTAAACTGATTTGATATGTACAAAAATTAAGAAGTTATGGGGATTTTTCGGTTTTCACAAAACCCCTCCCTATTTCCATCCCGTTTGTTCGCTTTTGCCCATTAACGAACTTGACCGAGATTTTATGTCCCTTGATTTTATGTATCAGTTTGAAAGAGATTTGTGCAGAATTGCGGAAGTTATCGTGTCCAGAAGAAAGTGGTAACTCAATTGCTTCAGGAAATTCCGTTCAAAATGTCAATTTTGACATTATTTTTTGAAATATATTCTGCCTCTATCAAAAAATGGATCATTACTTTACATTATATAGTTTCTGAATAAGAGAATCTAGCAATTGGATTCGTTTGAGAGCAAAAATGAATTATAAAATTAGTAACAAAATAGGCAGTTTTGATTTGAGTGCATCCTTATTGCAATGATTTTTCCAACACAATCCGCTTCGGGAAATTCGGTTCAAAATGCCCACTTTAACAGCATTTTTTAAAAATAATATTCTGCCTCTATCAAAAAATCGACCATGTCGGTCCATTATATTGTTTCTGAGTAAGAAAACGTAACAATTGGAAGCCGTTGAGAGCAAAAATGAATTGTAAAATGAGTCAGAAAATAAGCAGTTTGGATTTGAATACACCCTTACTTAGATGATTTTTTTCTTTAACCGCTATGTATTTTTAATTATTTTTTTTGCTGTAAGAATTGGTCCTATCCAAAAGTTGCCTATACAGATGTTGTAGACAATATTAAGAAGATATATGATAAATTCATGGGGATTTTATACCTTTTGAATTGACGGAGTTATGGATTTTTTACTTCTTCAAACCCCCTTTTTGTTTTCGTTTTTAATTTTTTTTGCGGTACGAATGGGTCCTATCAAAAACTTGTGACTATAAAAGTTGTAGATAATATTAAGGAGATTTATAATAAAATTAATTGGAATTGATATCTTAAGAATTGACAAAGTTATGAATTTTTTTCTCCCAAAAACCCTATTTTTTGCGCCCCTTGAGCCCATTTTTAACTTTATCAAAAATCTGTGATACATAAAATTTTGGCCCTATTTTTACAAGTAATAAAAACTTTAAACTGATTTGATATGTATAAAAATTAAGATGTTATGGGGGGTTTTCGGTTTTCGCAAAACCCCTCCCTATTTCCATCCCCTTGGTCCGATTTTGCCCATTAACGAACTTGACCGAGATTTTATGCCCATTGATTTTATGTATCAGTTTGGAAGAGATTGGTGCAGAATTACGAAAGTTATCGTGTCCAGAAGAAAGTGATATATATATATATATAGATAGATAGATAGATAGATAGATAGATAGATAGATAGATAGATGAAGTTTTTTATTAAGGGCGGTTTTGGGTTCTAGGGGTCATGATCGGTGTAGATCTGCAAAAATTTTTCAGAAATTCCAACATGGGAACGATCCCAATAGGTAGTATTTCATACGAAATCTACCTAAAAATGCTGTTAAAGTGGGCATTTTGAACCGAATTTCCCGAAGCGGATTGTGTTGGAAAAATCATTGCATTAAGGATGCACTCAAATCCAAACTGCTTATTTTCTGACTCATTTTTAAATTCATTTTTGCTCTCAAACGCATTTAATTGGTAGATTCGCTTATTCAGAAACTATATAATGTACCGCAATGATCGATTTTTTGATAGAGGCAGAATATATTTCAAGAAATTATGTCAAATTTCAAACGGAATTCAATACGGCATTTTAAACGGAATTTCCCGAAGCAATTATGTTATCACTTTCTTCTGGACACGATAACTTCCGCAATTCTGCACAAATCTATTCCAAACTGATACATAAAATCAAGGGACATAAAATCTCGGTCAAGTTCGTTAATGGGCAAAAGCAGACAAAGGGGATGGAAATAGGGAGGGGTTTTGTGAAAACCGAAAAACCCCCATAACTTCTTAATTTTTGTACATATCAAATCAGTTTAAAGTTTTTATTACTTCTAAAAATAGCGCCAAAAATTCATGCATCACAGATTTTTGATAAAATTTAAAATAGGCTCAAGGGGTGCAAAAAATAGGGTTTTTGGGAGAAAAAAATTCCTTACTTCGTCAATTCTCAAAATGTCAAATCCAATAATTTTATTATACATCTCCTTAATATTATCTACAACTTTTATATTCACAAGTTTTTGATAGGACCAATTCGTACCGCAAAAAAATTAAAAACGAAAACAAAAAAGGTTGGTTGAAGTAGAAAAATTTTCATAACTGCGTCAATTCACAAGATATAAAATCTCCATGAATTTATCATATATCTTCTTAATATTGTCTTCAAGATTTCTGTAGACAAGTTTTTGATAGGGCCAATTCTTAAAGCAAAAACAAATTAAAAATACATAGCGGTTTAAGAAAAAAATCATCTTATTATGGGTGCATTCAAATTCAAACTGTCTATTTTCTTACTCATTTTTAAGTTCATTTTTGCTCTCAAACGCATCCAATTGCTAGATTCTCTTATTCAGAAACTATATAATGTACAGTAATGATCGATTTTTTGATAGAGGCAGAATATATTTCAAGAAATGATGTCAAAGTGGGCATTTTGAACAGAATTTTCCGAAACGATTGTATTAGAAACGAAAAATATTGCCCTACTGGGAAAATAATTGTTTATTAATCAAGTTTTAATTAATTGAAAGAAAAATAAAAACACAGGTCGCTTATAAATCTTTTCAAAAATCATGTCAGGCATGTTTCATATTTTTTTTATTAAAAATTAATCTGAAAATGTGCCAGAAAATTTCGAGTTGTTGAGTGTGGAAAAATATTTTTTTAATATCGCCTTAACATGATTCTGATAAAACCAGCTATTTTATAAAAAGGAAATAAAAACTCGTCAAAAGCAGACAGATAAAACTGTTAAAGTGGATTTATATCTAATAATGATTTAGTTTTTGTTGGTGAAATTAGTATACTTAACTTCGAAATCTACCTCTGCCTGTAGGCCGGGCCAGCAGGGATTTTTTTTTTTTTTTTTCTTTAGAAATCCGTGGTAGGTTCCTGTAACAATAGTATAAAAAACGCTATTCCCGGTATGTTTCTAGGAAATTTATAAGGAAGATTTTTCTTTAAATAAATGTGTTCAAAAAACGGACCGAGTGGGATCCCTGCATTGACTGCAATGCAAAGGAAAACTTTTGACTGCTCCTGTAATTGAACTATACATCCGAGTTTCATAAAATTTGAAATGACTCAACAAAATTCTACTACGATTATACGTAATAAATTTCAAATCATTCGATTGAGTAGTTTTGCCCTCTTATATGCGTATTGACGGATAGAGAGACAGATGGACGAAGCAGATGACGACTATAGGAACTACGTATTTAAATAATTACGTAGCCTGAATAGTTGTAGTTAATTATCTTTAAATGAAAAACAAAATTCCGTTTTTTGAATGTTTGAGTACACATATTTAAAGAAAATCTGAATATAAAAAAATAACAACAAAAATTTTTGTTAAGAAGAGATTTAAACTGAAAAATTTGTTTATCTGTGTCCTATTATGTTGTTATTTCATTGTTACTCGTTATTCTGTATTTCGAAATATACAACGTCGCGTCGGTACATCATTTGCAGTAAAATTCCGATTTGTGAAACTGCAATCTATTTGCCGTGCTTTTAAGCTTGATGTATAACAAAGATACATTTAATGTATATCTTTATAATTACTTTGGTATCTTTGTGATTGTTCATATCTATAGGGTAACTTGAGGTGAGATGCCGTGTTGTACAAGATGCCGTATCACTTAGTTTTCATATCCGCAGGCGATGTAGGGAAACGCTGCTCAGTTGTAAGGAAGAGGGTTCCTTAGTGATACTTTAATTTCTATTTGCGTTCTTTTTAGAAAATTTTAAGTGGCACTTTTTTGTTGCTATTTCGCCTTAACACTTCTGGTAAGTGTCCAAAATCTTTTACGTGACTTCTTTATTTGCCTATATAAGTCTTAGTTTAAACATCCGAGGAATAAATCTGATGTTTTTAGAGAGTGCTGGATGCTGGCCTTTCTACCAAGCATAAATGGTGGCCGGTTCCCGCTTCTTCACGTCAGTGGGAGGCCCCGGCGTCTTGCCCAATACATTGGGGTGAGTCGACGAAAATTTTTGGGGGTAAGATGCCGGTTGTTTTCCCTTTGTGTAAGATGTCGGTTATTTTCCGTTGTGATCAAATCCCTGGTTGTTTCTTCATTGTTTAAATTACTATTGGCTATTAACTAACTTGTCATCAATTTTAATCAGATAATTTAAATCAGTGATTATATCGTGATTTTAATCAACTGATTAAAAAAATCATTGATTAAAATTATAAATTTTCTAAATGTTTACAATGACATAAAGGAATATTAAAATCTAAGGTGAACATAATTTGAAAGGTTTCTATGTGTATTCTGCCTTATAAATAAACTTTATTGGCCTTATAAATAATTGTTTAATACTTATTAATTTTAATCATTGTTAAAAATTTTATGTTAAATGCAGTTCTAATTAATTTTAATAAATGCAAATATCGGTAGTGCATAATATAGTTTTAGATACCTAGGTGTTTCTGCCCCCTACGAGCTACGCTCGCAAATTTCCATCCAGATACCACAGACTCGAAAAACACGCTAATTTGATCTGCTTGAAACGATTACGGAAGATTAAATAGTAATTAAACGACTAGTGCGATCTCTTGTAATCAGGTTTCCATTCACTTCCCTATGGCTTAGGGATTTTAAGACAGAATCAATTGCTGTCGAGACAACTAACTGCTACTTTCGTGATTGACTAACCCCTTAATTCTCGCTCCCGTGATATTCACGGGCTGTGTCTTTTATTCAGATTGTTTGATACGCACCAGTATTATAAAACAGTGTAATTGGCTTTATTATGGTATCATTTTACCTGTCATTAAATAAGGTGAATATTACTTTTTCAAAAAACTGGCGCCAGTAAGCAATTTGAATTTTTAAACCGTAATTTAATGCGACCGTTAAGGGATTAAATAAGATCAACCCAACAATTTAAAAATAGTTTTATAAAATGGCTAAGTAAACAATTTTATAAAAACCCCATAAAATTTTTATTTTAAATTAGACATGTACCGTTTTAAATATGACGTAATTTTCATTAAAGTTTTTTTTTTTCTCATTTTAATATTCAAATGAAAATAATTTTAAAAGCCTATAAAAGCCAAAAGTCAAATCGGTGTGACAATAGCAACTGCGAATTTGCAGGTGTCTCAAGCCTTTCTAAAAAGGAATTAGATAAGAAGACAAATGGTAAAAAGACAGGATCTTCAACAGACGATAATATGGATGATGATTAAATTCCCTCCCGCGATTCAGAAGACAAGGATTTTTTTTTTTTTTTTAAGTGAATGAGAGTGATTGTCAGAGCGTCTAGCAGAGTGCACTAAAACCTCGGGAAATTGTCATGGCAGCAAGTGCATTCATTGAGACTATTGGTTATATAAAAGCTGCTCAAAGTTCCTAAACAAATGTGCAGTTTGTGGCAGACCTGAGATATTGCTAAAAATAAGGGGGGGCATATGAAAAACATTAACAAAAAAGCTTGACTCTAAAGCACTTTATCACATTGGGTTTACCGTAGTTAAACTTGTTATAATGCTTAAAAATAGGTTGCAATTCTTTGAAATATTAAGTAGAACATAATATAATAAATAAATATTATACAATCAAATACATTAACATAACATGAATAATTATATAACAAATAAATATTAGTTTGTTCTTTTATTATATTGCCAAGGTTTGTTACAATCATATTTTTGTATTTTCCTTATATTACATATAATTATAACTTACTTAAGTAAGTTATAAACTTACTAAGTTATAAGTAGGGGAGCTGGGGGATGAATGGGACAAGGGATGGATGGAACATTCTCAATATTTCAAGCACTGAACGTTTTTTTTTAGTTGATTTCTATTCCCATATATGGCCCTACCTTAGTGTGCTTTAGAACCAAAAGCAAAACCACAAGGCTCTTTTCATTATTTTGCAAAGTTGCATTTTTGAAACTCTGCTTAAAAGAAACTTTTTTTTTAAATTTGAAGTAGTCAAACATTTTCTACAATATTAAAAAAAAAGATATGTTGTAGTTATTTATTTGAAGGTTAAATGTTGGTAATTAAAATAAGTGTATATCAACCAATGTGACAAAATGCTTTCTGAGGCAAAATAGCGGGCAATTGAATCTATGTATCATAGGGATGGTTGTCAAAATTTAAATGGGGATGAATGGGGCAGTCTTTTTCATCCCTAGAGATGTTAATACATTTATTTATTAACTAAAAAAAGTATATAGGTTTATAAATTAATGATTTATGTTAATTATTAGTATTAAACTGTACTCGTATTATATAGGTTGTTTATTATTGAAAATTATATTGAATCTTAATTATTGTATCGCAATAAACGTTAAATAGTTTTTTTTAATTGCTATTGAATATTATCAAAACAGATAAAATTATTAAAAGTAGTATATGTTTAGTGATCAGATGGGGTAAATTATATTGAATTTGAAACCTGTGCTTAAATAAATTCCCACTCGTACCCCTCCCTCCCCCCCCCCCCCCAACATAACTTCGTTTGCAGTGGTCGTACGCTTAAGGGATTTTTTCAGGGCAAATATCACTATTTGTTTATAGAAAAATAAATCTATGTTAAACGCGCGAAATTTCGCCTTATTTAAGAAGAGATTTTTCCATAAGAAAGTACTGGTACCGAAGAATTTCCCGGTCGTGAAATTTCAAGACAAGTACGACCCCTGCATTTGGGCATGATATCTAAGATACATTGAATTAATATTTATTAATAAGTTGTGAATGAAAAATATTGGCTATGCTGTATTTCAAAGGCATTTTTCAGTTTCATTTCATATCTAAAATGTCTCGTAAGTGGGAAAGGGGAACAGATAGAGAATCGAAGTTTGCATTACAAGTTAAAACTGCAGTAAAAGAAGTGATTAGCAACGCTGAGATATAATAGCCATATTATAAGATCATATATTACAAATATAAATACATATAAGTTTATAATTATACATTTTAAACTCGTAAACTTGAATACAGGGAGAAAAATATTGGTGTCCCATCCATCCCTGTTAGTGCCCCTTTCATCTCTGCTATAGGGATGATTGAGACAGAGAGTAACGTTTTTTTTTATTTTATAATATTTTACTGTATAACAATAATTTATACTAAATATGGCGCATAGAAGTAGTCAAATACCTAATGCATGAAATGTGATATATAATATTGATAATAACCTTAAAAAACTATTAAAAATAAACATTTTTGTAAAAATGTCCCATTTATCCCCCACCTCCCCTATACTTTAGTATTTCTAAAATACTAAAGTTACTTTTATTCATCTCATTATGTTTTATACTGCTTCACAAAAAAATGTTGTTTACATTGAAACTCCATAAGGCATCTTACCCCTAGATAATTGGTCATCTTATCCATACATATGGTTAAGATGTCGAAATGTAAGTGTTTACAAAAACAAAATTTTTGATGATTTCTATAGCATCTGTAAAATGAAATAAGTTTTTAAATCATACATAAAAGTCTAAATTTAAACAAGAAATCAATGATTAACAAATATAAATAACAGGTGATTTTTAAAACAATTAAGTTAAAAACTACGGCATCTTCACCAAATCTACCCTAATTATTTCGATATTTAAATTTCACAACTCTCTCGGTGGAAAATGGGATTTTAGTTCTGTTCATATTTGATTTTCAGAAACATTATATACTGTAGTGATAACATTGCCTAATAAAATTACACAAAACTCATTTTTCTAAATCTATTTCATATTTCACGAATTGAATTGTAATTTTTAAAGTTAGCCTTCACACTTTTATACATTTAATATAATCCAATAAAACTTATTTTTACAGTTTGTCTGATAAGTCCGTTCACGTTTTGAAAATTCGAATAGCCTGATAATATTTATAGTACAAACTGCACTTTGTATAGACATTTTTTATGAAATTTAGAGTAACTTTCTGACCGCGCTGTATTATAAAGTGATTTGTACTCATTTACAAATAAAAACAAAACTAACAATAATAAAACTGAATTATTTTACTCTCCTTGTATATTAATATAATTATGAAAACATGAGTTGTTTAACACTGATTTTCTAATAAAGATTAAAATATTATTTGGTCTATCACTAGGTATTTGTTAACTTACAAGAACTAAAAGAGTGATTAATAATTAACTAATAGTTTGTAGTTAATAGTTAGTTAAAAGTAACTAAATGTTACTTTCTTTTGAAAAAGTAACAAAATATTTTCGAAAGTTAACTAAGTTTAACATTGTAATTATATTAATTATTAAAATTTTAAAAATAAAATGATAGACATCTTGATTAAAATTGAAAAATTAGAAGATGTTCATCCATCTGAAAAGTTTAGAAAATCCAAAATCTCTCTTGTTTGTATTGTTTTGACTGTCTTTTCTCAAACATAGTGTAACTTCTAATTTAACTTTCGATTTTCTCAAAACCTGTGTGATCTAGGGTAATCGCTATAGTTTTCCTGCAAATTTTAAATTGACTTCTATGACGCCTATTTTTTTCATAATTTTAGTTTAAGAATATTCAGAAATAGAGTGGGTGAAACATATTTTTGCTGTACATTTTTGACGATATCTCTGAAAATATAATAAACCTAAAATTAAAAGAAATGTAATTCTGAGTTCGGCGTCACGAAAGCATTTTCGCGATACCCCACACGATGAACAAAGAAAATATCTTTCTTTTTTCAAGCAACATGATTAGCACCGCTACATTTTTCTAAATATATTTCTGAATGGTTAATAATCTAGAAATATGTAGGGCAATAGCCTTTATTTACTTCAGCCAATTTGAACTTTCCACGTTCCATAGTTTACGAGTAAAATGTCTCTGACAGACGGACAGACAGACACTGAAGTAATCTTATAATGGTTCCGTTTTTACTTTTCAAGTACTGAACCCTAAAAAAGTAATAAAATAAACTTGGAAACACAGGAGCTACACAGATGTCAGTATGGAGATACCGTGACCGCTTCTCCTTCTTAACCTTTTCACGGAGGCTCGGGCAGCATCTGTTCGGCTAATCGTGTATTATTTGACAGATACTGCCTGACTCCCTAATATAATGTTTACAGGTATTTGATACATTTCCCTCTTTAGATCTTTATCAAGGTAAGTCAAAATTCAGATATACTACTTTTTGACACGAATTTACAATTGTAGCTTACTTTCGCATGCATCATAAAAAAATCATTGAGGTTGTTTAAAATTAATTTTTTTCAGCCTTTTGTCCAGCCTAATTGTTAAATATGTTTTAATATTGCACCATTAGCATATATCATCGGCTCTAGAGGTGACTCTGGATACGTCATAGGATGTTGCGATTTATTTTGAATTTGTATTTCCATCAAGTTTGGTAACATGCTGTAAGTGAATTAATTATCTGATAAATAAACGACAAATAAAATTAGTCATATATGTTTACTATTCAAATAATAATAAAAGAAAATCGTTTAGTTAATGTTTAGCGTTAATGTTAGTATTATATTATGCGCTTACATTTATACCAATTTTTATCAAGCATTGCTTGTACTAAAAAATGGGATATCTTTCATATCCGTATTATACAGCTGTCATCGAAATACTCAAGCATCTGGCTGATTTTTTATTGGGGGATTCCAAATTCTCACCAGTAACTTTGAATAGTTATTATTGTTTTACAAGATGACAGATATTCCACAAATAAAATAAAATAAAATTGCTATTCAAAATTTTCCGGTGTGAATTCCAACACTTGTGAGAAGTCGATTGATTAGTGATGACATCACACTCGTGTCCTCTGTCCTTAAGTTTTTCGATGGCCGCGGCTATACTCGTTAAACAGTCATAATATAGTCACTTAGAAACGTTTTAATTCCACATTCAATAATATAAGTGTATTTTTAAAAATTGAACTAAAATGTTGAACTAAATGTTGAACCAAAATTGAACTAAAAATAACTATATTATGACTGTTTAAAGACTATAACACAGACATGCATGATACGCATTTTTTGGTACAAGTAATGCCTGATGGAAATCAGTATAAATGTAAACGTATATGTGTTTAACAGTATGTAATACACGTCCAAGTTCATCTATTTTTCAACAATATTTAATAATTAGAGGGAACAAACAGTTTTTTCAATATATTTGCTTGTAATAGAATAACATAACCTTCAACTTTAATGTGAGGAATAGAATTTTTAGCTTTATTTCGTAAACAAAATTATAATGATATTTGTGCGATTTTGTACAGTCGTGGAAAAAAAAGTAAACACCCTTACTAACTCCTCAACAAATTATCGTAGAAGAAAGTTACTGATACCGAACGATTGGAAATAAGTCTACTTTTAAATAATGTATATAAAATTTGCTTAGGGGGCCATCTACATATTAAAACGAACCATAACTTTGTTTTTTTTTCAATAGCAGTACACAATTCTGACAGCATGAATGAACTCTACACCCTTCAATTAGCCCAAAAACAAATTTTTATGCAATTCGTACAATAAGTTTCCGAGAAATTAATTATTTTAAAACGAGCGTATTTTAAGGGCTGTATACAAATTGAAGTTCGGTACTCGATTGTTAACCAAGAGAGCCACCTACTTGATCAAATCACCTTAAGCACCACTCAAGCAGTCAATGAAGCCTGTTAGATAACAGGACAGCAGGATATCTACTCACTTCTATCACAGACGGCCCTTAAACCATCATTTTACCGTTTTTTAAGCATAATTTGAAAACTATTCGGAATAAAAATGTGAAATTTTGGATTTTCATAAAGCAGGACTTAATAAATTTAAATCCATCAAAAAATTGTAGGTCGCAATACATAATTCTTTCGAATATTAATTTCATAATTCATAATTCATATCATAAAGTTGTAAAAATTGCAAATTCAGCGTATTTATGTTTGGGCACATTAGTATTATTGCTACACAAAAAAAATAGCACGTTAGGAGCATAATTTCAGGAGATATGAATAAAAATATGAAAATTTAATTTAACATTAGAAGCACTAAATTTTGAATATTTATAATTCAAAGACTTATCATTCATATGAATTGAAATTTGGTGTCTAGGGATAGTTTGAACTGAAGATTCGAAATACACTGCTCAAAACAATTAAAGGATATTTGAAGTTTTATATAAAATAAAGATATAAACGAAATTTTTTTTGCCGAAAATAGAAGAAGAGAATCACAAATGCAAATTTTTCTGGTTTTCAAACTGTGGAGTATGCAAATTTTGAGTTCGACGTCAAAAACGTCGCTTCAGCGGCAGCGAATGAAATTTGACTTTCAACTGGATAAAAGAGAATGAAGACAAGGATGATCGGCATTCAGTGATTGCTTTGTTTCGATGAGTACGATGTCTCAGCGAATTCATTTGACAGATTCAGAAGCTTTGAGAGTTGTTGGTAGGTTAGAAGGGGGCCAAACTCAAGCCGAAGTAGCGCAAGCCATTGGAGTGTCACAAAGTGTCATTTCCAGGATCTGGAACCGTTTTTTGGAGAGTGGATGTGCAGGCCGAAGACCAGGGCAAGGTCGTAGACGAGCAACAACGCCCAATGAAGATCGGTATTTAGAGTTAACAGCTCGGAGACACCGAACCATGAACGCTTCTCTTCTCCAACAACACCTTGGCTCGGCTAGAGGCACCACGATTTCAACTCAGATTGTCCGAAACCGGCTCCATGCTGTAGGTCTGTATGCTCGCCGTTCGATGGTATGTGTTAGATTAACATCAAGGCATCGTCGCGACCGCAGGGAGTGGGCAACCGAGCATGTCAACTGGAGGCGAAATGAATGGAGCAATATTCTGTTTTCTGACGAGTCCCGTTTGTCTGTGCATCCGGATAATAGGCGTATTTTCATCTGGAGGGACCGTGGCAATATGAATAATCCTGCGTTCGTGCACGAAAGTGTCAGATTTGGCGGTGGAGGAGTGTTAGTGTATGGTGGCATCTCCATTGACGGGCGCACTGACCTCTACATCATTCGAGATGGAGCTCTGACTGGTCGCCGATATAGGGATGAGATCCTCAGACCTATTGTAGTCCCTTACGCTGCAGCAATCGGAGATAACTTCATTTTAATGGACGATAACTGCAGGCCACATCGTGCAAACCTGGTGGAGGATTTCCTTTTCGAGGAAGGAATCGTTCGAATGGAATGGCCAGCGTGTTCTCCAGACATGAATCCAATCGATCACGTTTGGGACGCTCTAGGAAGACGAGTTTCTGGCCGCCAACAAGCCCCACAAACTCTCCAAGAACTGGAAAGAGCTCTTCTGGAAGAGTGGGGCAGAATACCCCAACTCGTCATTAATAGCCTCATTGAGTCCATGCCTCAAAGGTGTTCAACGTTGCTGGCCGCCCGTGGAAACCATACCCTCTACTGAAAATGATTTTCTTTGAAGAAAACAACTTTTCTTATTCTTTTTTTCTCATATGCACAAATTGTGTTTTTTTCCTTTAGTACACAAATGCGCAATAAAATGCATTTTTTTTCTGCCAAAAATGTGTAATTTATTCTCATATAAACTACTATGTCTGTCGACCATGTATCAATCAGCTAAACAGTTTACCAGATACAAAATCCACCTAAAACTGCAATATCCTTTAATTGTTTTGAGCAGTGTATCTCGTTAAAACTGCATATTGTCATTGAAAAAAATGAGTTTTCGGTTCGTTTTAATATGTAGATGCCCCCTACGCAAATTTTATATGCATCATTCAAAAGTAAACTTTATTTCCAATCGTTTGACACCAGTAACTTCCGTCTACGATAATTTCTTGAAGAGTTAGTAGGGAGCGATTACTTTTTACTTTCCACGACTGTACATTGGTTTATTCGAAAAAGAATCGTTTCTCTAACTTTCATTTTAAACATTTTCTAAGGAATAAATTAGAGTTCTCTGGCATTTTAATGTCTCTTGCAGCATTTCCTACACTATAAAGTATCATGCTAAAGCTATAGAAAATATATTTATTATATTTTACTTAATTTATACATAAAATGAATATCTGAAAGTAATTTACGATGTAAGTCAGAATAAATCTGAATAAAATACTAGCCAGGGGATGTTTATGGGTTAGAATATTGCATAAAAAATCACTTTGCCTAAAGTCATTTTCTAATAATAGGAATTCAAAAAAAACTTTGTCATCCAAGATTAAACGCTTTGAATATCGAATGTAATCAAAGAAATCCATAAACTACTGTAGACAAAGCATAATAACATGTTTTAGGATTTCTATTTGTCTTTCATTATCTTTCAAAACAATATATTCTATAGATTAAAATTTTGTTTTTAAAGATTTTGAAAAATAAAGGAAAATGGGTAAGGTTCTTTTTGAATGTTTTTCAGGGAAGATAAAAAAGAAATAATGTAATACATTTTTTTATCATGGAAAGTTTACTTTGAACTCAACATGATATCATTAAGCATGTTTAAATGAAAAAATTACCTGCAAGAATACGCAAATTATCTGGCATTTATGGTTCTTACCATCGTCGAAATGTTAATAACGGTAAAATAATATCTTTATATTTTAACATATGTTTTTGCCAAATTTTCAATACTTCACAACATTTTTGTAGCGTTTTTTCAGTAAAAACAGTGATTTTTTCGTCGCTTTTTGCGCAAATAACACGATTTTTTTTTTAAATTTCTATGATTACTACTCCAAAATTTTCAAAACTGCATGCTTGCTATGAGTCACGTGGTCTTGAGAGAGCCTATCACAGTTATATTTGTTGTGATTGCACACGCATCCAGTTGAAATTCATCTTAAGATGCCACAAGGTTTACGCTGTTTTTGTATCGTAAGTCTGTAAATGGATCTTCAGCGAGGCACTGCAAGTCCAGCTTTACTGGAACTCGCGTTTAATATTCTATGTTGTCTGGCAAGTAGAAAGTGCCAACAAAAGTGTCTGCCATTTTCAAAATATTTCTTCTAAGCATAAATATAGTCTCAATCTCAATTCTGTCTCAATCTCAGCGTGCCTCAAATACCTTTTTTGGATAGTCAAAAAATGGCACTTGTCACGTGTCTGGCACAGTTTTTGGGCCGACTAAAGTGTCTGCCATTTTCAAAATATTTTTTTCTAAGCATAAATATTATTCTGTCTCAATCTCAGCGAGCTTCAAATACATTTTTGTGGTAGTAAAAAATGTCACTTGACACGTGTCTGGCGCAATTTTTGGGCTGACTAAAGTGTCTGTCATTTTCAAAATATTTTTTCTAAGCATAAATATTATTCTGTCTCAATCTCAGCGTGCCTCAAATACCTTTTTGGGGTAGTCAAAAATGGCACTTGACACGTGTCTGGCACATTTTTTGTGCCGTCTAAAGTGTCTGGCTTTTATATTTTTTATTTCATTAAATACTAAATTTGAAGGCATTAAAATTTCAAAATGCCTCAAGGATATTTTTTTGCAACGAAAATTTTGGAAATTTAAAAATTAACGGGTGGGCTAAGTGCCACTATCCTTCAGCCAGATATTCGATTTTGTATTCAGGCATTACAAAAGAAGTGTTGGACAAATTTTCAGGGTACTTCAAATACCTTCCCTAAAATGTTTAACAGCTCTTGGACTATAACTATGCAAATTGCCGGCTACCTGACAAATCAAGTTAAGTGATCAGGCATTCTACATTAAGTAATTTCTTTGCCATTGGAATTTCGCTTAGAGGTTTTAAAAAATAAATTTAATTTATGCATTCTTAAATTATCATTATTTTAGGAACATCATTTTGTCGAAAGATTCAGATGTGGTAACTCTAATATATATAGTCTTCTGTGAATTTTATTTTCGTTTTTGTGCGTTACTAAAGGACATAGAAATATGACATTCGGAGTATTAGTTACCTGTTAGATATACATGATCTCTAAGAACATTTCCTAAACAATTCGAAATTTAAAAGGGGAGAAAATGTGCAAAAAGCATTCTAAAAAACGTTCTAAATAGTGGTTTCTACGCAATATCAGAAAATATCAAACCGATTTAAAAAAAATAGTGGAGTTGAAATGATGGTGACAACCCTTTCTCAAAGATAGGCTATATTTTTTATCTGTTTCCACTCCATCAAAAGGGATGCCAGAGCGTAAAACGTTCTGAAAATGTGATATTTGTGTTACTGAAGGGCCTAGAACTATGAAATTCTGAATAGTAGTTACTTATTAGATATAAAGAATTTCTAAGAACACTTCTTAAACAAGTAAAAATTAAATTTAAAAAATCAAAAAATTCGACTGGGTAAAAAGCGAGCTAATTAATTATTTCACGTCAATCTAAAACTATTTTTTATATTACTTGCCTATTTTTTCATTTACATTTTATTTTTTCATTTAGGCATTGTTTATATATATATATATATATATGTAAAAGTGCCGAGGTTTCTTTTAGTTACTAAAATTACAACAAAAGTTACTGAAACCATACAAAATGTAGACCTTAGGCATAATTATTTTTAAAAGTAATTGCAAAAGGCTTTATTTTCTGTTACTATTATTTAAAGATAATCTAAAAAATATATTTAAATGATACTCTGAGATAAACACTTAGCTGTGGCTACAACAAAACAATAGTTTGGCAGTATTGTTTTGACATGTTCCCCTTCCATATCTCAGCTTGTAGTCAAATCTCCATCCTGAAATTTCTTGTGCATAACGCTACCGTACAATATTCTTATAAAAAAAAAAATCAGATTTTTATCTCGTCCCCCACCAGAGATATCAAAGCCTGAAAAGTGCAATTTTTGTCCTTTTTGAAAAATTTGGGATTTTTTTAGCGAAGAGAAAGCAAGGCCCAGATCTGGAACTCGGCGTGTGAGTACAAGTACTTTCGGCCTATTTGTAAAATAAATTATGTCATGTTGACAGTTTTCCTTGCTAGAAAAATTTCCTCTTGTAAACGGACAAATTTTGAAAAAAAACTGAAACTTTAAGCTTAAATTTTACCAATAAGCAGTTAGTTTCGGAAACTACTCCATTACCAGATTTTTAGCCCAATGTATTCTGTATAAATTGCTTTAATCCGAACTTGAATTGGATAAATAAACGATGAATTATTTACAATTCCGTAAACCCTTCTTGTCAGAAAATTGCTGCAAACAATGAAACAAAGATGGTCGCCATGCACAAACAAAAATTAATAAAATTAAAATAATATTCATTTTTAACTTCCATCGATCTTTAAGAACAGTTTCGAAAAAAAAATGGAAATTTAAAAAGTGTGAAAATGCGCGAAAAGCGTTCTAAAAACTTTCTAAATTGCGATTTCTACACAATCTCAAGAAATATCACACCGAATTCAAAAGTAATGTTTGCAAATTGATGGCAACAGTCCCTGATCCAACATAGGTTAAATTTTATGTTGCTGTCACTACCATCTGATGGTTGCAAGAGCAATATATGTTCTAATTTGCGTTTTTTGCAGAACTGAGTTGCAGACATTTTGAAATCTGGCACGATAATTACTTACAAGATGAAAATGCTTTCTAAGAACCATTGAAAGAAAATTCCGAATTTAAAAGGATGAAGCGAGCGAAAAGCGTTCTAAAAATGTATTAAATTACAATTTTTATAGTCTTATCAAATACTAAACCGATTTAAAAAATAATGGAGACAAATTTTTGGTGATAGAACTTGCAAAAACATATGCTATATTTTATGTCTGTGTTACTACCACCAGAGGGTTGCAGGAGCAAAAAAACATTCTAAATTGCAATTTCTGTGATACTGAAGAGGCTAGAAACTTTAAATATGGCATGGTAGTTACTTATAGAATATAAATGCCCTCGAAGGACTGTCGAAAATAAATTCGAATTAAAAAGGGGTGAAGTGAATGGAAGGAGCGAAAAGCGTTAAAAAAAAGTCCTAATTTACGATTTTTATGTAATCTCAGGAAATATAAACTGATTATTCAAGTAATAGTTGCGAATCAATGGTGACAGTCTCTGATACTATACAGGCTATATTTCATGCCGGCGACTCTACCACCTGTGGTTGGCAGGAATAACCAGCGTTATAAAAAAGGCCTTTAATACACTCTAAATTACGTTTCTGTGGAATATTACGAAATTCCAAACCGATTTCAAAATTAATGTCGGCAAATTATTGGTGACAGTCCTTATTTCAATATAGAACGTTAGATATAACGGTTGGAATTTCACATGATGGTTAAATTTCAGTTGTAAGAAGATGGTTTCTAAAAAAATTCAAAACTTCAAATGAATACTGAAATGAGGGTAATTGTGCATAAAAGTTTCCAAAATATTTTCTAAATTATCATTTATTTAGTTTCAGTTATTTTTAATTTAAGTCTTATTTCTGCCTAATGCAGTGTAATAATGAAGTTTAGTCAAACTGTGTTTTAAATAGTAATATTTGAATTATTCCTAAAAGTATAATTTATTTTAATAAAAATTAGACATATAGGGGAGAATAGCCGAATTTGGACCACTTCACATATTTTCACGTGTAGCTCACTTCATTTTTGTAATATATCTAAAATATCACTACACTTGGACAATCTACTCATCTACTAACTAAATAAATCTTTAGAATATTTTCTCTTTTAAAATCTTGAATTTTATCTTGAATTTGAAACAAATGTCAAAAGTGTTCCAAATTCAGCAGCTGGTCGCCTAAGTTGGACCCCCGGTCTCCTAAATTGCACCAAACAATATTTGGCTGTTTTATTGAGCAGGGAATATAACTAAGTTAAAAGCAAAGTTTGCAATTAATGAAACAATCAAACAAAACAACAGCAATGAAATACGATGATGTCAATGAAATCAAATGTCTGAAAGTAAGAGTAACTGTTTTAAATCAAAATGTATTTAAAATATAAACCAAACTTATAAGTAATTAAGAACAGATATGATAGAACTAATCGACAGTTACTTGAATATAATGTAAGAAGTGTTGCAAGGGTTACACAGGAATTTATTTTGGTAATTTTTTATTCTAGCACACACAACATGAAACCATATTTGGAGTCATTTCTGCTATTTTGTTTTTGTTGAATTACGCCTATTTTTTTTTTTTTTTTAACTTGATGTTCCAATTGGTTTTGCTCTTTGAGAGCTTCTTTTTGTCGTCTTTTTGTTTTTTCATTTTAAGGTTTACTTTATATTGCGAAGATGTTAACACAGTTTTTTGGTTCCTTCTGTTATTTGACTTAACTGATTTTGACAAGGGAGGTAACATTTCTAACAATTTTTTTATGATTTTTTAAGCTGCATCCTTCTTGCGGGTCAATATCTTCACAACTTACTCTTTGTCAAGAAAATGGAATTCCCCCCAGAACTGTAAAAGTCCCCTCCCCCCACCACGGAACCGCAAATACCCTCCCAGAAGAAAATGTCTGATTTAAACACTGTAAATCAAATATTCCGTAGGAATAAAGAATTCAAAGAAAAAAATACATACCAAAAAAATCCCTGCCGGTCCGGCCTACAGGCAGAGGTAGATTTCGAAGTTAAGTATACTAATTTCACCAACAAAAACTAAATCATTATTAGATATAAATCAACTTTAACAGTTTTATCTGTATGCTTTTGACGAGTTTTTATTTCCTTTTTATAAAATAGCTGGTTTTATCAGAATCATGTTAAAGCGATATTAAATAAATATTTTTCCATATTCAAGAACTCGAAATTTTCTGGCACATTTTCAGATTCATTTTTAATTAAAAAAAAAAAAAAAAAAATGAAACATGCTGACGTGATTTTTGAAAAGATGTATAAGCGACCTGTGTTTTTATTTTTCTTTCAATTAATTAAAACTTGATTAATAAACAATTATTTTCTCAGAAGGGCAATATTTTTCGTTTCTAACACAATCGCTTCGGGAAATTCTGTTCAAAATGCCCACTTTCACATCATTTTTTGAAATATATTCTGCCTCTATCAAAAAAACGATCATTACTGTACATTATATAGTTTCTGAATAAGAGAATCAAGCAATTGGATGCGTTTGAGAGCAAAAATGAATTTAAAAATGAGTAAGAAAATATACAGTTTGGTTTTGAATGCACCCTTAATAAGGTGATTTTTTTCTTCAACCGCTATGTATTTTTAATTTGTTTTTGCTGTAAGAATTGGCCCTATCAAAAATTTGTCTATACAAATGTTGAAGACAATATTAAGAAGATATATGATAAATTCATGGAGATTTTATATCTTGTGAATTGACGGAGTTATAAATTTTTTTCTTCTTCAACCCCCCCCCCCTTTTTTGTTTTCGTTTTTAATTTTTTTTTCAGTACGAATTGGTCCTATCAAAAACTTGTGAATATAAAAGTTGTAGATAATATTAAGGAGATGTATAATAAAATTATTGGATTTGATATCTTGAGAGTTGACGAAGTAAAGAATTTTTTTCTCCGAAAAACCGTATTCTTGCGCCTCTTGAGACTATTTCAAATTTTATCAAAAATCTGTGATGCATGAATTTTTGGTCCTATTTTTAGAAGTAATAAAAACTTTAAACTGATTTGATATGTACAAAAATTAAGAAGTTATGGGGTTTTTTCGGTTTTCACAAAACCCCTCCCTATTTTCATCCCCTTTGTTCGCTTTTGCCCATTAACGAACTTGACCGAGATTTTATGTCGCTTGATTTTATGTATCAGTTTGGAAGAGATTTGTGCAGAATTGCGGAAGTTATCGTGTCCAGAAGAAAGTGATAACACAATTGCTTCGGGAAATTCCATTCAAAATGCCCACTTTGACATCATTTTTTGAAATATATTCTGCCTCTATCAAAAAATCGATCATTACGGTACATTATATAGTTTCTGAATAAGCGAATCTACCAATTAAATGCGTTTGAGAGCAAAAATGAATTTAAAAATGAGTCAGAAAATAAGCAGTTTGGATTTGAGTGCATCCTTAATGCAATGATTTTTCCAATACAATCCGCTTCGGGAAATTCGGTTCAAAATGCCCACTTTAACAGCATTTTTTTAAAATATAGTCTGCCTCTATCAAAAAGTTGACCATTACGGTACATTATATAGTTTCTGAGTAAGAAAACGTACCAATTGGAAGCCTTTGAGAGCAAAAATGAATTGTAAAATGAGTCAGAAAGTACACAGTTTGGATTTGAATACACCCTTACTTAGATGATTTTTTTCTTCAACCGCTATGTATTTTTAATTTGTTTTTGCTGTAAGAATCGGTCCTATCCAAAACTTGTCTATATAGATGTTGTAGACAATATTAAGAAGATATATGATAAATTCATGGGGATTTTATATCTTGTGAAATGACGGAGCTATGAATTTTATTCTTCTTCAATCCCCCTATTTGTTTTCGTTTTTAATTATTTTTTGCGATACGAATTGGTCCTATCAAAAACTTGTGAATATAAAAGTTGTAGATAGTATTAAGAAAATTTATAATAAAATTAATTGCAATTGATATCTTGAGAATTGTCGAAGTTATGAATTTTTCTCTCCCAAAAACTCTATTTTTTGCACCCCTTGAGCCCATTTTTAACTTTATCAAAAATCTGTGATACATAAAATTTTGGCCCTGTTTTTAGAAGTAATAAAAACTTTAAACTGATTTGATATGTACAAAAATTAAGACGTTATGGGGGGTTTTCGGTTTTCACAAAACCCCTCCTTATTTCCATCCCCTTTGTCCGATTTTGCCCATTAACATACTTGACCGAGATTTTATGCCCTTTGATTTTATGTATCAGTTTGGAAGAGATTGGTGCAGAATTACGAAAGTTATCGTGTCCAGAAGAAAGCGATATATATATATACATAGATAGATAGATAGATAGATAAAGTTTTTTACTGAGGGTGGTTTTGGGTTCTAGGGGTCATGATCTGTGTAGATCTGCAAAATTTTTTCAGAAATTCCAACATAGGAACGATCCCAATATGTAGTATTTCATAGGAAATCTACCTAAAAGAAGAAATTACAAACAAAGTTTATTGCATAAACATGTAAAAAACATTTTCCCAGCTGCATCCTTCTTGCCGGTCAATATCTTCACAACTTACTCTTTGGCAAGAAAATGGAATTCCCCCCAGAACTGTAAAAAGTCCCCTCCCCTCACCACGGAACCGCAAATACCCTCCCGGGGAAAATGTCTGATTTAAACACTGTAAATCAAATACTCCGTAGGAATAAAGAATTCAAAGAAAAAAATACATACAAAAAAAGAAAAAATTGCAAACAAAATTTATTGCATAAACATGTAAAAAATATTTTTTTGTTTTTATAGGCCTGAACCGTTTAAAGAAACGGATCCAGATATACAAAAAAATTAAACTGAAATTTTCATGGAGATAGTAATCCTTTATAAAATAATAATAATAAAAAAAATAGTGCCCAAAGCATACAGCCCACGAAATTTATTACGTACTTTCAGATTTATGATCGTATATCTGGTCCAATTTAAGCAACCTAATTTGTTTCAATTAAGACAACTGCGCCATTTTTTTAATGCAATTATCTCAAGACTAAGAACAAAAACGAAAGCAAACAAATCCGCGTGAAAAATATGCGCAATAAACACATGGATTTAGATATATATAAGAAAACATAAAAACTACCTCAGTTTTAATGTATTTTCTTACGTTCAGTAAGGAAAAGTTAAATCAAAACAGCTAACTTTAGATTTTTTTAAATTGTCTGCAAACAGCTCGTGGGAGGCGAGTGCTTCTACTAATCATAAATGACGCCATTCTGATAACTAGGATATCAACGGTAGATGACGTCTCTTTCTGTACTTAACGGCAGAATTGCAGTGGTCAAAATAAGGCCACTCTCCCCACGGTATCTAGAACTAGTTCTAGATACCGTGACTCTCCCCTAGATATAACTTGGCATAGTTCAACTATTACGCGAGCAAAGCCGAGGGGTTTGCTAGTGTACAGTATTTAGTATTTTTATGAATTACTAAAAAATATATTTATTCCTTTACTGAGACTAATAACACTATATGTATTAGTAATAATAAACTAAGAATAAGCGTATTTGAGGCTTAAAAACAATTTATTTTATAATCGTCTTGGAAGGAATTTACATAAATAACTGTCTCCTAAATGGCTAATAAAAATATGTACCAATTCGGTCCTAGCACTCTATATTTTGTACGTTATAACAATGTATAAGAAATAGTCTTGAACATATAATTTCATAATTTAAAAAAATACCAATTTCAAAGAAGTCCATAATCTAAGATTACGATATATTTATTTAGATAATTTGTAAAAAGAACATAAGTAAACCTACTTTTTACATTTCGCCATCGTGAAAATGAAAAATCTATAAACTCCAAAATAAACCGAGAGGTTCTGCTCTCGAAGCTGGTAGACGGGAGGTGCTGGGTTCGAAACCAATCGCGCCCGTCGGCCTAATCGTTCGGAGTTTTCGTTGTTTTCTTCGAACCTTGGTTCTCCAAGCGTTAATACGGGTTAGGTTCCCTTAGAAAGGCCTCCACGGAAGGCACTCCCCCCCTTAGGGCCTATATCTCACGTGCAGATAATTGGCCGACATAAATACAACCCAACCCAACCCGAAAAAAACCTTCATGTTAAGAAAATAAATATCCATCTTAATCTCAGCTTTCAGTAACAGATAAAGACATTTATGGATTATTATTTCATACAATTTGATTTTATGAAGAAGAAGAAAATCATACAAATTTACTAAAATTCGAAGCGTCCCAAAATTGGTACGCAGGGAATAAATGAGTTAAAGTTTTAATAACCAAACGTCGTTACTTTGTGGATCACCCCCGTACATGTGTCCGTAAGTTTTCATATTTATTTATGACTTTATAGGCATTGTTTTATTATAAAAAATGTATATTAGTCGTCAGGAAATTTTAATATCGTGATCAGGTAGACATCACTGTTTGACATTTTATAAAAAGACATCGTACCATGTAAAGTTCCTTATAAGACCCCAAAATTTTGAATATACCACCCTCTACCTATTGTGTGTCCAAATAAGCGATATTGGCGATAATGATATTTAAAATGAATGTAGATTATAGTTTTGTATAAGAGATATTAATATATATATATATCTCTCTCTCCCTCTCTCTCTCTCTCTCTCTCTCTCTCTCTCTATATATATATATATATATATATATATATATATATATATATATATTGCTATACGCGCGAATGTAGAGACAAAAAAAGAAATGCCGAAGGGTATTTTTTCAATGCAAGAACTCATGTGTCATCTAAGAAGACATATGCATAGAATAGAACAAACAAACATAAATAAGAAAAGCTAAAATAACATGAACATATTTTCGTAGCATCAAAATCCAATCTTGTTTCAATAAAACATAACCTTAGAGAACACATTATCAGATTTCTTGATTCATTTCCATATCTTCGGGTGATAAGAAATACTGGAAATAATAGGAAAAAACGTATAAATATAATATTATTCATGTACAAAATAACAAATTAATCACATCTTTATCTTCTGGGATATACGTTTACGGTTAAACAAATTTTGTTCACGACCAATACAAAAATCTGCAAATTCTTTAAATGTATTCGATTTTATTATGTATACTTAAGACAAAAAGTAAAACATAAAATACCAGTCGAATGTATTAAAAATAATAAAAATATTTAATAGTATATACATCTGAGCAATGAAAATACACTTTTACATTTGTTTTATGAAATAATTGTTAAAAAAAAAAAAGAAAAGAAATATATTCTTCCTTTTGCTATAAACGACGTTCAAGCAGACTCGGTTAAACAGAGAACTTTTCTGGAGCTTTAAATTATTATAATGAAAGAAAAATCATGCATCAAGTATATATTATGAAGTACTTTCGAACACACACTGTAAAAAAAAATTCCGCAACGTTCCTGGGAAAAAATGGGCAGCTGAGTTGCCCATTATTTCCAAGAAACATTTCTTGAAAATGACTGGAACTTTACTGTATATGTTAAAAACTTTCTACAGAAATGCCAGTAAGTTTCCTGCGAAATACCAGGAATATTTCTGTTGACAGCAAAACATTACTGACATTTCACAGCATGCGGGATACGCAGACGATTTTTACATTTCCAGTTGACAATTTTCGCTTTATTATCATTATTTGTTAGAACGAAAAAATATTTTGAAATTGACATCAAAATTATTATTTATAATTTACACGAAAAAATAAATTTTCAGTTAAAATTCAATAAAGTAAATATATATATGATATATTGTTTCTGAACTTTGCTTAAAATATAAAAATATACAAATGTAAATAATAATTAGAAAAAAAATATAGACATAAAATATTTTGGATTTTCGTCAGTAATTATGTTAGTTTACAAGTTAGATAAAATACATATAAATTTTCATGGAAAAAAAAAAAAAAAAAAAAGAAAAAAAAAAAACTAAACGTAATTGTATATTTTTTCCGAAAATAAAAAAAAATTCAAATTTGCACATATTCAAAGTGTCAAATATATATTAAATTTAAATCAAATTGTAATAAAGTGTTAAAATATAAAATTAATTAAAAAAGAAAAAAAAAGTCAAGAGGTAGCATCGAACTCGGGCCGTACGGGTGGCGTGCGAGCCTTCTGCGTCCACACCACGAAAGACACATTGAGAGCTGCAAACTAATGGGTATTTGAAACGTAAGCTAAACCACGGCATCTAATTTCTGAAAATCTAAGGCCCATTTGAAGAAATCCTTTCACAAGAATAATTAGAGATAAGAACTCTAAAACATAAATTAAATTAATCAAAATCGGTGATAATCATGTTTGATGGTCCCCTGGTTAATGGAGATCCAAATAATAGGTGTATTTTTTTTACATGGTCTGCTCGTTAAACATTCCACAGACAAGTACGAGAGATAATCTCTTAGCGATGTCACAGAGGTATTGTATTTTCATCTGAATTGTCTTGACAATAGAGACGTAAAGGATTATGTCGTCTATTGATTTATTTGCATTCCATATTGATGTTTTTACATTCATTTAAGGAATTCGTTTTCGACACTCGCGCGCGAGCAACGGATTATAGCAAAAAAATAATAAATGGCGCCCGCAGCGTTTTGCTGTTTCCAACTTTTGTTCAGGAACGTTTCAGATAAGAAAACCAGAATTTCACAGGAAAGAGCTAAATTATTCTGAAAACCTGAGAAAAGACGAAACGTTCCTGGATTTTACATGGAACGTTACCATTTTTTTTACAGTGCATTTAGAATACAGCAGGGAAACTTCATCGGAAGATGAAAGTAGATCATCTCAGTAAACTATTTAGACAACCCATGACACATTTAAAAACAAGATTAAGAAATTACCACCCATCGTTGGAAAAGGACTCGAATTTCTTTTTTTCAGTCTTGTGTATGATTTATAGATTCGTATATACAGGGTGTTGCAAAAATATAACGACAAACTTATCTCCTTTCCAATTTTCTACCTCTGCTACCACTTTCCCTTGACGTTTCTGGATACGGGTTGCTATGCAATTCTAAATCCTTATGATGTACCCTATCTAACATAAAAGTTTTCGCTACATTTTTGGACACCCACTACACTACATAGTGTGCAAAAAATTAGTTTAATTTTGGAATGCATAATACAGCATAACATTCACTTTCAGCAGATATCGCTAATAGATGGTAAAGTACTCGAGTTCTTTGACGCATCCCCCTGTATTCACTACATATTTTTATACATGCCGCACATATAAAGCAAAAAAAATCACACTCTCGTTATTATTCTTGAACTCATTTTAACCTTATCTCTTTCACCCCTTAACGGTCGCATTAAATTACGGTTTAAAAATTCAAATCGCTTATTTGCACCACTTTAAAAAAAAAGGGAAAAGAAATATTCACCTAATGTAATGACAAGTAAAATGATACCATAATAAAGATAATTGAATTATTTTACAAAACTGGTGGGAATTAAACAATCTTAATAAAAGACACAGACCGTAAATATCACGGGAGCGAGGATTAAGGGGTTAGAAACAGAACTCATCGTCAAACTTGAAAATGAATTCTTATAATACTTTCAAGTTTTATTACATTTAACGTTTCAACACGCATATATACATATATTTACATTAAGTCATTTAATTTCAACACGCATATAATGAAAGAAAAACGTTGGAAGTAATTTTTTTCGAATTACAGAATATTAATTTTGAATTCGTTCTGTCGCTTTAAAGATAAAGCTATTTTTTCCTCATTAAACATTGCCTTTTTTAGAGCCTGCTAATTGTAGTAAATCAAATTGATGTAATCAAAGGTTTCTCATAACAAGTGCAATCATATAATTCCCTGTTCTCCCAAGGCGGAAGTGCTAAGAGTTTCGCAATAATTATCTTTGTCTTGAATACCAATAATTATTCATTATATTGCATAGAAATTCCTTTTACTAAAGATAAATACGTTTACAATGCAAGAACTATAACAAATAGATCATATTAAAAAAATTAAGAAATGTATTAAAAAATAAAATATTTTTGCCGTATTGTTGAATTTTTGATATTGTATGTTTTACATGGATTATGTACAATGGCAAGAGAAAATATCGACCAAAAATAGATTTTTGTATGTGCGTTATTAAGTTTTTAAAATTTAAATCAATGTATATATTGTTTTACACTTAACAGAAAATGTGATATCGTTCATCTTGAATGTAATTAAAATAACAAAAGAGTGTTTTTCCAAATGTATTTTCTTTAAAAGTACACTTCTGTAAAATTCTCAGTATGTCTAATTAACAATCTTGATACACATCGTAAGAAATGCGTTTTAGAATGTTCGTTTAATTAAGTCTTAAAATAAGTAACAAACTATTTTAAAATGTGATGCATTATTAAATCTTCTGTTTTGTACAAATTGTTTTCTCTAAATAAGTATCTTTCGGATTTAAAAACTGAATGCACAATTTATTTAATAAAGTTCATTTTAATTAATATGAAACAAAATGAAAATTTGAGAAAGGTTTTTCACAACGTATTGAACATTTCAAAAGTTTAAAATTGCAACAATTAATAGCTCTAACTTGAAAGACTTCTACTAAACTGAATATATTCTTTAAATATTTATTCCGAAAGTATGTCCTAAGAATGTTTGTTCAAAATACAGAACACGCTTTAATAATTTACTTGTTGGAAAAACAAAAATAAAGGAAAATAAATCTAAAGGTCACAGACCACTTAGAAGCTTCGTGATGAGTGTTGCGCACACGTGACGCGTAAGGTGCTCAGGATAGTTGATTGTGCCAACAATATTTTTTTAATATTGTATTAATCTCAATCTTATAACAAAAGACATATCTGCGATTAAATTAGACTTCAAAGACTGTGTGAAAGAACCGGTGAGAAAAGATTAAAAATTGTGTAAAGGGGGCGGATTAGGAAATATTTTGCTTGTAGAAGAACAGAAAACAAGTTTGTTAACCAGTGGATACAGTTTTCCATGTCCTTGTTTTCTTCTGCTTAAACAAACATATTCAAGATTTTTAGAATACAATATCCATAACTTCTTGTCATATTATATATATATATATATATATATATATATATATATATATATATAAAATAGTTTAATTGAGGCTATTTGAATAGGTCGTCACTTTTTTATGGTCACGATAACTTCCATAATTTTGAACAAATCTTTTCCAAACTGATACGTAAAATCAAGAGGGATAAAATCTCGGTTAAGATCGTTAATGGACAAAATCGGGCCAAGGGTGTGAAAATAGGGAGGGTTTTTGTGAAAAACGAATAAACCTATTACTTCATAATTATAATACATATCGACTCAGTTTAAAGTTATTATTACTTCTAAAAATAGGGTCAAAAACTTATGTATGAAAGATTTTTGATAAAATTAAAAATGGGCTCAAGGGGCAAAAAAATAGGGTTTTCGGGAGAAAAAAAAATATAACTTCGTCAATTCTCAAGATATCAAATCTAATTAAATTTATTACACATTTTCTTAATATTATCTACAACTTTTATATTGGCAAGTTTTTGATAGGACTAATTGTTAGCAAAAAAAAAAAAAAAAAAAATCGAAAAAAAGGGGGGGCGGGGGGTTGAAGAAGAAACTAATACATAATTTCGTAAATTCACAAGATATCAAATCCGCATAAATTTATTATATATCTTCTTAATATAAGCTACAACTTTTATATTGACAAGTTTTTGATAGGACCAATTATTACAGCAAAAAGAAATTAAAAATACATAGATGTTGAAGAAGAAAATATCGTATTAAAGATGTACTCAAATCCAAACTGATTATTTTCTGACTCATTTTTAAATTCAATTTTGCTCTCAAACGCATCCAATTGGTAGGTTTTCTTATTCAGAAAGTATATAATGTGCCCTTAATGGTCGATTTTTTTTAATAGAGGCAGAACATATTTCAAAAATGGATGTCAAAGTGGGCATTTTGAACCTAATTTCTCAAACGATTGTTGTTGGAAACGAAAAATACTGCCCTACTGAGAAAATAATTATTTATAAATCTAGTTCTAATTAATTGGACGAAAAAAAAATAGCTCGCTTATAAATCTCTTAAAAAATCATATCAGAAAGTTTCATGTTTTTCCTTTTAAAAATGAATCTGAAAATGTGTCAGAAAATTTCAAGTTGCTGAGCATGAAAAAATATTTTCTGAATACTGACTTAACAGGATTCTGATAAAACCAGCTTTTATATAAAAATGAAATTAAAAACTCGTCAAAAGCGGCCAGATGAAATTGTTAAAGTGGGTTTATCTCTAATCATGATTTAGTTTTTGTTGGTGAAATTAGTACTTAACTGCGCCTGTAGGCCGAGTTAATAGGATTTTAATTTCAATATCTGTTTAAAATTTTCAAAGAAAACAAACATGGAGTGAGAGGAAGAATTGCGATGACACTAAATTACCTTAACTAAAAATTATTCTTTATTTTAATTTCTACACATGTTGGAGTACAAATAAACCCATTTATACATGTTACACATTTTATAGTTGCAAGCTTTTAAAATTTTTTATTACATGCATAAATATACTCTAGGAAAGGGAAATGCAATGCTCAAGAGGGATTATCAATGAACAGTGTCTGTTCACAAAGTTTCAAGACTGGTCTGAGAATACAAAAGTTAATAAAACTTTTTGTACAGCGAAATAAAATTCTTCGAAATATGAACCTTGAGCATCAACACACCACTGTCAGCGTTTTGTCCATTGTTCAAAGGCTCCCTGGAAGTCTTCGCGCAAGGCTGTTAAGGGACCTCGTCTAAGCTGCCTGGATCGCTGGAATCATGTCGAATCGCTTCCCTTTCAGACCTTTCCTAAAACGGAGGAACAAAAAATTCGGTAGGAGCAAGGTCTGGGCTGTAGGGGTGCTTACGGCAGTATTGTCATGTTAAACTTAGCCAAAACTTCAGCTCTGGTGAGCGACGTGTGAGAGGGCGCATTGTCGTGATGAACAATCCAATCGTTTCTGTTGTTTGGGCGGGTGCGCCGGACTCTATTCTTTAAATGTTGGTGCATTCCAGCGTAAAACCGATCTGAACCTTCCACCCAGACACCAGAGACGATAGGATTGTTCATCACGACAATGCGCCCTCTCACAAGTCGCTCGTAGCCGCCATAGTTTTGGCTAAAGTTCTGCTAAGTTTAACGTGGCAATAATGCACAAGCTTCCCTACAGCTTCGAAATAGCTCCCAGCGACTTTTTTTATTCCTCCGGATCAAGAAAGACCTGAAAGGTGAGCGATTCAACACGATTCCAGCTTCGATGAGGTCCCTTAACAGCTTTGTGCGTGAAGACTTCCAGGGAGCCTGTGAACAATGAAAATAAAAACGATGGCAGCTGTGTGTTGATACCCAAGGGTCATATTTCGTAGAATTTTAGTTCGCTGTACAAAAATGTTTAATAACTTTTGTATTCTAGGACCAGTATTGAAACTTTTTTAACACTCCATGTATTCTAAGCTTCATTTATTTATTTTAATTTAAAGATTTGAGTGCCATATTATTTTTTTTAGGATTTTGAAACATTTTGATTCTGTGTATAGCCAGTTTTTATACAAAATAATAAAAAGCACCTGATATATGTATATACATTGCTTAGCATGCTGAAACATGATTGATCGAAATGATGAAAACTACTAAATTTCCATGCGCAGTTTCTAATTATCATTTCGTCTGCGAAATTTCGATATATATTTTAGATTTACGTGCATACATTTCAAAAGATTTTTATATTTTCGATGTGAAATAATATTGTGAGATTAACTATAAAAAATTAGTTTTAAATGACTGCAATTTTGTTTAAGAAATCACAAAAATTGAAATGAAGTTATAAAAAATTTATATATTTATTTCGAAAGCGTAAACACATGGTACGCTTTAAGAAAATTAAGAATGTTTCCCGGAATCGACAAATATATTACATTTATAACTGTAACCGCATAATCAGTCTTATATTTTCTTTATACATGAGGTTTATTTTAAGTAGAATTCATGTACCAGGCATTTCACATATAAATTTTGAGATCAATAACTTCCAAAAAGTTTTTGAAATAACATTTCTTATCGGAAAAAAATAAGAAAAACAAACTGAAGAATACAACTGAAAAAAATTGTTTTCTTTTGTATTTCTTAAAATTCGCTTTCCGTTCTTTTGTTATTAAAAACAGCTTTATTCTGGCTATAAAATATCAAGTAAGATTTTTTTAAATTGATTTTTTTAATAAAATATACCAAACCTTAAAAAGACATAGTTTTAAGGTTTCTGTTCTGATTTTAAGTAAAATCTTTTGAATATGTTTTCAGTACATTATTTTAGATAATAATATGAATCTAAGTCTTAGATGTCTTATGAATATAAGTCGCGGTACTCTATACAAACACTAGAATTAGTTTTGACCTCGAAATCATGCATGCATTTTGTAATTAGCGTATGAAAAGTGCTTTAGCATAAAGTGTTTAAAAGTTTGGACTCTGAAATCATGCACTTACGTGAAAATAAAGATTGGACATCTACAAGTAAACATCGAAGTGGTATTCACGCTATACACTGGTTAAAATAATCTTATTGCACACGTATACTGCGCGTTTGAAGACCATCTGTGGATAATCACAAGAAATACCGGGGATGCGGCATCCATCCCGGATGCGGCAACTCTCCCGGAGTTACTCTATATTATGTAACACGTTCAAACACATTCAGAATACAATAACAAAACGCCGCAATTTATTAAGGGGAAAGATGTAATCTAAATAAACTATTTGGAAAACGCATAACTGAATTCAAAACCCAATTTCAGATATTACCATCAATATTCTGAAACATATCCGATTTGTTTTTTGTGCAGCCCTGTATATGGTCTATATACTTCTATATGCACTACATGGTATCCTAAAAGTTAGTTCAGTTAAAAGAATAGCACATTTAAAAATTTCTATTCAGCAATTTCTGTGAATAAACGGAAAGTGACAGAACATTTGTTTAGCCCTGTATATGAGCAATAAAATTGTTTGCAGACACTAACAGCTGGTCCTAAAAGTGAAACTACTCTCAAATAAAAAGAAACCTTAACCAATATCGAAAAAGTACGAGCTCGTAGCATTAGATAGAAGTGACCTCAGGTATCTCATGCAAAAATAAATGGTCAAATGCGAGCATTACTCGCGCACAGAGGGTTCCGTAGAATAAGTATATAAATTTGTAATTGTATTATAAAAAAAAAAAAAAAAAAAAAAAAAAAAAAAAAAAAAAAAAAAAAAAAAGTTGCTAAAAGAATACTATGACTTTGTAAAAAAAAATATACTACGTACGGTTGGGTATATCTGTATATATTAGAAAACTGTAAATGGGTATACCATGAAAATTCAAAGAGATATGGAACCTAAATAATATCAAATATAGCTATTCGTATAACTATTTTTTTAATATTATCCTAAATTCTTAATGATGAACTTTATTCGGTACTGACAATAAAAGCAGTGCATAGTTAAACTTCATTTGGCATTTCATGAAACTAAATTCAGCGTAGTAATAACCTTTATTTCTACTGTGTAGCTAAAACAAAACCTTTGTTCAAAGTTTAAACTTGGCATTGTGCTAAGCACGCTTCGAATTGAGGTCTCAAAGTTGCAACGCCGCCTTGGCCAGTGCCGCGTTTTTCCAGATAGGTGTTTAATTAACTTTTAAAGTCACTCGAGGCGTATTGAGAGATACAATCAATGCAAACTATCGCGAATCCCACAGTATTTACGCAATTCATTGTAATTAAATCTTTCGAGGGCGATGCGCTTAAAAACGGACACATAATTTTAATTCCAAGACAGAGAAACGGCACCAAGAATATTTAATTAAAATTTTCCTTTTATCATGTACGTGAAAATAAGCAAGTCTCATTTCCTAATAAATTCGTTTATAAATTCTGGTGTCAGTTAATTTTTTCATAAGTTTATAAATAGCATTACTCCGTGCCGGAAAGGATTAAGTGGTCGCATGACTCTTAAAGCTTCAAAATTTAAGAAATTTTAATTTTTTTTTTAGATGTTAAACTCCTATCTTTTCTGAATATTTTGATATAATTGTTTCCTTGAAATTCCCATTAGAACAGAAGTTTTGGCTTTTAGGATTATACCCGCTCAATAGCTGAAGCGGCGTTTCAGAAACTTTAAAGTCATTAGTTTCCAAATGGCGTTTTTTGGGCATAACGCGCAGGATACCTCAAAAACTTCTGAATATTTTTTCATGAAATTTTCAAAACATATATTTCATGTTATTCTGTATAAACTGAACCTAAAATTTCATTTTTATTGATAAAAAAAAAAATATTTTTTAGGTGATTTTACTGTTGAAATTTCAAAAAATTTGTATTAGCTAAATGCAACATTGCATTAAAAATATAAAAATGCTTTAAATACAAATTTATTTAAGTTCAGGGAAATTATTACAATCTGAAGTATAAGTAAGAAGCAAAATTTTCACTCTAGTTGCAATATTTATTTTGTAATCCTGCGCGTAAACTGTTATGCCAATTTTTTGTTCGACAAATGTCTAACAGTTTCGGACCCCCTATATATACTAATTCTGTATCTTGCAATTTTTTAAATACATGAAACGAAAAAACATACTTCTATTTTTTATCCCAGTTAAAATTGTGTTTTAAAATCATATACATTTTAAGACATTAAATGTTGAAAATGGTCTTTTTCTCATTTTTTCCACTTTTTAGAGTCCCGAGACCCCTTAAATTAGTATGTTTTTAACAATTTGACGTTTATTGCTTTTATATACTATTGCTGGACATTACATTACACATATATATCATTAAATGTTGTTAACTAGGCATAGAGTACGCCGCCCCTGTCCTTGTGTATGTCCAAACTGACCGTACATTTAAGGGTTAATATCTCGTCTAATTGCCGATGATTTTTTTTCTAAAATCATTATCAACGATGCTTTTATTCTTCTGCAACGATAGGTATATTCAGTGCTGCTCTACAATTTTTCTGAATGCCCATAAATCGAAATTTGTGTATAACAGAAAAATGCTAATTACTCAAAAACTATGTGAGCTAGGGTAATAGAGATAATTTTTCGGCAAGGTTTATATTAAGGTCTACTACCTCTAATTTTTTCATAATTTTAGTTTCAGTAGATTCGGAATTAGGTCGGGGGAGGGGGGACATATTTTTGCTCTACATTTTCAAAAATATCTTTGAAAATATAATACATAAAATTAAAGGGAATGTATTTTTGAGTTCAGCGTTACAAAAGCTTTCACAGGATACCCCCACATGATATACAAAGAAAAGATTTTTTTTTTCAAGTATCATAATTAGCTTTTCTACTTTTTTTTACTAAATATATTTATGAATGTTTATTAATCTGAAAATATGTGGGTCAGTGGACTTTATTACTTCCCCAAATTTGAACTTTCCACGTTCCATAGTTTGCGAGTAAAATGGCTGTGACAGACAGACAGACAGGCAGACGGACAGACACAGGAGTGATCTTATAATGGTTCCGTTTTTACTTTTTAAGTACGGAACAATAAAAATCATTTTAAAATATTCAGATGCAAGCGAAATATCTGTCAAGATTTTTCCCACAGTTATAACATTAGCGTTGTCGTTTGTTCGCTGGACTGTAGGCTCTTAAACGCCTAATGTAGATGAATTATGAATGAGGTGGACATTAATATTTAAAAAGTCATGATATTCTTGCTCAATAAAGGGAATGAATAAAACTATATTTACTTATGTAGTTTATATACTTGCTTTATATTTCTGCACGGAAATTTCTTACTTAGTTTTATAAAGTGAAAACGATATCATTTTCATTTACATATTCAAAATATTATGAGGAACTATATTTTATATCCAAAAAAATTCTTCTTTTTTCTTTATGATATTTCTTAAGCTGTATTTAAATACAATAATACGCTATCTAACCATAAGAATCTAAATTCTAAAGAAATTCTTCGTGAATATTTGTAACAAATTAAAATAGTTTTAAATGCAAAATTTTGAGTTTATAGACATTTTTATAATTAAAGAAAATTAATCCACTTACTATTAAGTAGTATTTTTGGTACATCAAGTATTGATCTAAAGTGATTTGAAAAAATCACTAATACTGAAATTTGATTTTTTTTTTTTCAAACAGAATAAAATATAAAATAAACAACATTCCGCTTAAAGTGCGCATTTATTTCTTTTTTATCCATACATCATATACAATTTTAAAATTACATTTCATTTATTTTACACAAACATTAACAATTATACTAGATTAAAAGTCCTTCCGGCCAGTGCCGGGAGGAAGAGGTAGCTTTCATAATCCTTATTTTAAAAAAGCCAAATTATATCATTCAAACACACGAAGCTCAATTTAGTGGAAACCGAATATAGGAGATTCAATACTAATTTTTATAAATATAATGAATGAGAATTTCGCGAAATTAGTCAGCTTTATCCAAGCTGCTTTTCTTTAAAGTAACATATATTTGGCTGCCAAATTTGGCAATTTCTTAAAGTGCCTGTCATTTTAAGACAACATGGTGGATGAGACTAAGCAGTGAACTTGGTCGAGACCTTAGTAATTGCTGTGCACATGCTCACTCACATCGGAATCGGTTAATATATAGGAGTGCTGTCGCATGCAAAAAATCAGATTTTTCAAAATGTCACCCACAATAGAAATTGAAACTGCTATATTTGAGCCATTTTGTAAGGTAAAGACAAACAAAAAATGCTCCTGAATCCTTATATCAAGGTCAAATACTTAAGAAAGAAACCTTTTTCAATTTCTAATTTTTTTGCACCTCACTTTAAATATATATATATATTTTAATTTAATGGTCGCCATTTTGAAACAAGATGGCTGATGTATCTGGCCAGCGAACTTGGTCGAGGTGTTGATGTATAATATCCACATGCCTTCTTACATCGAAATAGGCGAATACGTGTGTTATCGCGTGACAAATACAAGATCGTTTCAAAATGTTAGCCATGCTAGAAATTCAAAGTGCTACAAATCAACCATTTTTTAAGATATAAACAAAAGAACAAATTTTCAGAAACAAAAACAGCTCCGGAATCTTTGTATCAAGGCCAAACACATAAAAAAATCTTTTTCATTTTCCAATTGTTTAATACCTCATTTTGAATTTTAAATTTAATTTTTTTTAAATGGCAACCCTTTTGAAACAAGATGGCGAATGAAGCTGGCCAACGAACTCGGTCGAGACATTGGTATGTACTATGTACAGACCAAGTTACATCCAAATAGGTTCATAATTGCGCCTGTTATCGCGTGACAAATATCAGGTCGTTTTAAAATGTCAGCCACAAGAGAAATTCAAAATGCTATTACTCAGCCATTTTTTTTGATATAGACGAAAGAAAAACTGTTCCGGAATCTTTGTATTAAGGTCAAACACATACAAAAAAAAAATCTTTTTCACTTTCCAATTTTTTGGTATCTCATTTAATTTTTTTTATTTTTTAATTTTTTTAAATGGCCGCCATTTTAAAACAAGATGGCGGATGAAGCCGGCCAACGAACTCGGTCGAGATATTTGTATGTACTATGTACACACCAAGGTACATCAAAGTTGGTTCTTAAATACGCCTGTTATTACGTGAGAAAAATCAGGACGTTTCAAAATGTCAGCCACGCTAGCAATTCAAAATGCTATAACTCAGCCATTTCTTAAGATATAGACAAAACAAAAACTGCTCCCGAATCTTTTTATCAAGGTCAAACACATAAGAAGAAAATATGTTTTCAATTTTTAATTTTTTGGTACCACATTTCAAGTTTTAATATTTTTAAAAAATTTTAAATGGCCGCCATTTTTAAACAAAACGGCGGATGAAGCTGGCCAACGAACTCGGTCGAGAGATTGGTATGTACTATGTACACACTGAATTACATCCAAATCGGTTCTTAAATACGCCTTTTATCGTGTGACAAAATTCAGGACGTTTCAAAATATCAGCCACGCTAGAAATTCAAAATGCTATAACTCAGCCATTTTTTAAGATATAGACGAAACAAAAACTGCTCCGAAATCTTTGTATAAAGGTCAAATACATAAGAAAAAATATTTTTCCATTTTCAATTTTTTGGTACCACATTTAAAATTTTAAATTTTTAAAAAAATTTTAAATGGCCGCCATTTTGAAACAAAATGGCGGATGAAGCTGGCCAACGAACTCGGTCGAGAGATTGGTATGTACTATGTACACACTGAATTACATCCAAATCGGTTCATAAATACGCCTTTTATCGCGTGACAAAATTCAGGACGTTTCAAAATGTCAGCCACGCTAGAAATTCAAAATGCTATAACTCAGCCATTTTTTAAGATATAGACGAAACAAAAACTGCTCCGGAATCTTTGTATAAAGGTCAAATACATACGAAAAAAACATTTTTCCATTTTTAATTTTTTGGTAACACATTTCAAGTTTTAATATTTTTTAAAAATTTTAAATGGCCGCCATTTTGAAACAAAACGGCGGATGAAGCTGGCCAACGAACTCGGTTGAGAGATTGTTATATACTATGTACACACTGAATTACATCCAAATCTGTTCATAAATACGCCTTTTATCGCGTGACAAAATTCAGGACGTTTCAAAATGTCAGCCACGCTAGAAATTCAAAATGCTATAACTCAGCCATTTTTTAAGGTATAGACGAAACAAAAACTGCTCCTGAATCTTTGTATAAAGGTCAAATACATAAGAAAAAAATATTTTTCCATTTTTAATTTTTTGGTACCACATTTCAAGTTTTAAATTTTTTTAAAAATTTTAAATGGCCGCCATTTTGAAACAAAACGGCGGATGAAGCTGGCCAACGAACTCGGTCGAGACATTGGTATGTACTATGTACACACCGAATTACATCGAAATCGGTTCATAATTACGGGAGTTACAGTGTGACATAGGTCATATATATATATATATATATATATATATATATATATCAATTTTGAACGGAGGGTGGTTTCGGGGTCTGGGGGTCATGATCGATGAAAATATACCAAAATTTTTTGAAATCGCTTTCCTCCGAACGGCTGCAATAGGTAGCTTTTTTGTATAGAAAGCTACCTAATATTAGCACAATTATTCTAATTGGTAAACAAATCATATTAGATGTAAATTTCCAACTGGCCGAAAAATGGGTAATCATCAAGGTTAGCTGGGTGAAAAAGTTCGACCAGAATTGTCCGGGATAGCTCAGATGGCAGAGCACTGGCGGCTTCAGCCAGGAGATCCCGGGTTCGTATCCTGGTCCGGACATTTTTCGGCCAGTTGGAAATTTACATCTAATATTAACAATTATATTATTTTTTTAAGAAAATTTTAAAGTCGAATCACATTTTATTTAAAGAAAAATATTTTTAAAAAATACGTAAACCACACAACATGAAACAATTAATTTTAATGCAATTGACAATTACTACAATTAATTATTAACTTTATAATTAATTATTTTATGTTGTGTGGTTTACGTATTATTTTTTGAAAATATTTTTCTTTAAATAAAATGTGACTTTTTATGTGTTCCAAAAATATTATATATATATATATATATATATTAATGTTTGTGTAAAATAAATGAAATGTAATTTTAAAATTGTATATGATGTATGACGCATTTTTACATACGAACTGCGTGGCATGCAAGAAATATAAATGATGAAAAATATATATTTTCTAAAAAAGACGTTAAAGAATAAAAATATTTAAAATAATAATTAACACGAAGTTACATTTCATATAGATGTTCTTTTCATAATCTTTGAGCAACATTTTTCGAAATTCTTACTTTTTAATAACATATAGGAAATTACTTTTTTCTTTTTAGGTCATTTTTTGTACTGAATGTTTTATCCAGTTTCTTAACAGTAGAAACAATAACGTTTTAAAGAGATATTTTGTGATTTAAACATATGTAGAAAATTGTAAAGTAAGTTCAGCATCTCAAATTTCATGACTTCTAGAGTTCTGTTGATCGAATTATTTTCTAACAATATTTCCATGCACAAACCTTCGAGGTACGTTACTAAGACAAATGAAAAAGAGAACTTTACCAAAAAGTAGACAGTTACAACATTTACAAGTGGTATGCGCCACGACATACATTTATACAACATTTGATAGAGAAATCAAAAACAAAGATTTTTGGTTGTAAATAGTGACACCATAAATAGAAATTACACCTTCCCATTATATTTGCAATATAAGACCGTGTTTTGAAGTAGAATTCCCTTTTAAATAAACAAATTAATATATACTGTGAAATACTGAATACATAACTTTTAAAGAAAAAGGACAGAGCATTGACATCAGCAGTTTTATTGCATTTTTTCGCATCAAGCAAATGACATAAATCAAATATGAACGGGTTGCTCTTACAAAGAAAAAAATGATATCCTTCCTTAGAAGATTTTTGTTTGGGAATATTGACATCCAAAATATTAATTACGCCTACCCATTAAAATTTCAATACAGGGCAGTGTTTTGAAGCAAAAATCCCTTTTAAATAAACATTTTAAAATATGCTGGGAAATAATGAATACATAAACACGACGCTTAAAGAAAAAGGAAAACGCAATAACATCAGCAGTTTTAATGCATTTTTTCGCATCAAGCACTTGTCATACATAAAATATGAATGAGTTGCTCCTACAAATAAAAGACTAGTCGTTGGGGGCCACCGTAATACTTACCCATCATGGATATACATAATATAAAATATGAAAATACAACATGTGATATTTGCTAAGCATTGTACCATGTTACTTTTAAACATAATTTAATTTATTTGGACTCCCTTAAATATAATTAATATAACCCCTTAAACTAATATTACTTTTTGTTACATTAAAATATCTCAATTTGTTGATTTTCTGTAAGCAAGTAATCCCGATAGGTTTACAGTGGAAGTCTATGTGAATTTGGCGAAATATTAGAGATATCGCCAAGTTGGCGTCACTTTTGACGACTTATTTTTTCCGCCAAATTTTGCGATATACCGCCAAGTTGGCGACAAACTTGGCGGTATTTGGCGACAGAACTGTGTCCCCCCTACGGTAACTCCCTTCTAGGTATGGAGAGGCATTAAATGCTTGACATTTATGATAAGACATTATTGGCATTTAATCTTATAGTTTGGCGATAGTTTTTTGGTCGGCGGGATAATCGAGTAGTACCGAATTGCGTAAAAGAAACATTATTATAACTCGAAAAATTATAATCCTATTAACTAACAGTTTACTGCGTCGGATTAAGCGTCTCATTTCCAATTAAAATATATCTTTGAATTGAAATTTGAATGAAATACAGGGTCATGAAAAATCGAACAGTGTGAAAAATAGAATTACAAATATCTCGGCAACTAATTATCCGATCGAGTTCATTCATGATGCAAAATTTATGTTTTTTTTATTGTCTTTCATATTCATTCCTTCAAATAAACAATTTCGAAAATTTTTGTATACCTTTTATCAGAACGAATATTTCAGGAGTCCGAAAAAAATAGTTCCAGTTAATCGAGGTTACTGATATTCAATAGGCTTCTTCCCATTATTACTCCCTAAGTACACACCGAATTTCAAGTCACTATCTCAATTTGTTCGGGAGATAGAGTGATTACAGACACACAGACATACAGACGGACGGACAATTGTTTTTTCTAAAAATATGTAAAAATAAGTGTCTGAAACGTGTAAATCCGTCAAAATTTTTTTTCGATTTTTAAAACGATTACAAGACTTACCCTATACTACGTATGATGGGTAAGTAATAATATCCTCCCTCAGAAGATTTTTGTTTCGAAATATTGACATCCAAAATATTTATCACGCCTACCCATTTAAATTTTAATACAATACCGTGTTTTGAAGTAAAATTCCCTTTTAAATGAGCATTCTAAAATATACTGTGAAATACAGAATACATAACCACGACGCTTAAAGAAGAAGGACAACGCAATTGCATCACCAGCTTTATTGCATTTTTCCATACCAAAAACATGGCATACATGAAATATAAATGAGTTTCTCCTACAAAGAAAAGATAATATCCTTCCTTAGAAGAGGTCAAGTAATAGAACTATTTATAATAAAAATTCCGTCCGGAAATATATTCAATATTCTTTTATTATTCTTGAATATCATTTTTGGAAATTCATTCGTTTTAATAAAATATATGAGGTACTTTTTTTCGTTTTGGGTCATATTTTTATGCGGAATCCTTTATCCAATTTTACGAAGAGGAAACGATATTTCCTTTTGTTCAATTATTATGATACTCACTTCACAGATAAGATACATTACTGAATAATATTTGCTTTTTCTTTTCTTATTTTTATAAATTTTATAACGGATATTACTTGTGTAGACATCAGAGCTTAGGAATGGCATTTGTTTTTTGTTTTTATTATTATTTCAAATGAGTTAAAAAAATGTTCTTCAAGGTTGTGGTTTTTGCACTCTAAAAACGATTTTTGGATCATTTCAGGGCCTTTATTCCTCGATATTAATGGCTATTTCTGTCCTTTTTTAGGGGATGAATACGGCTCGAAGCCCTGAATCGGGTAAAGAAGATGTCAGTTTTATCTAGAGGAAACGATATTTCTTTTTTGTTCAATTATTATGTTACTTACTTCACAGATAAGATACATTATTTTATAATATTTGCTTTTTCTTTTCTTCTTTTTATAAATTTTGTAATGGATATTACGTCTCTAGACATCAGGGCTTAGGAACGGGATTTGTTTTTTGCTTTTATTATTATTTCAAATAAGTAAAAAAAGTTCTTTAAAGTTGTGGTTTTTGCACTCTAAAAACGATTTTTAGATCATTTCAGGACCTTTATTCCTCGATATTAATGGCTATTTCTGTCCTTTTTTAGGCGATGAATACGGTTCGAAGCCCTGAATTGGGTAAAGCAGATGTCAATTTTATGTAGAGGAAACGAAATTTCCATTTTGTTCAATTATTATGTTACGTACTTCACAGATAACATACATTATTCAATAATATTTGCTTTTTCTTTTCTTCTTTTTACCCGACTGCCAAGAAGGGTTATGTGTTTCACGCGTATCTGGGTATGTGGATTTCTTTATACCCTCAAAACATCTCAACGGCTGGATGGATTTTCATGAATGAGGTCTCTATCGATTCGCCTTAACCGTCCAATGGCTATATGCTAGGTTTTCTTTTTATAAATTATAAATGGCGGCCGTAAAATACAAAATGGTGGTAGAGACGAACAAAAAAATTTACGCACCCTATTGAGTGGCATACCATTAGATATTCTTTCAAAATGAAGACGATGTTTCATTGACTATTTTACAGTCAGAAGCTCCGTTTAAATATTATACAACCTGGAAGTTGAGTAGGTAGGATCTTTAGCGTTACTGCAACTCTAACCTTCATAGACATCTATAGGCCTCATCTAAACAGTGTTTATAGATAGGAACTAACAATTAAACACAACTTAAAAGTCATAAATATAAGTAAATAAAAATATATAGGTAACTAATATAAAAAACAGTTTCACATTGATGAGAAATAATTAATTAGTTCACTTTTAACGCAGTCGGGTTTTTTGATTTTTTAAATTTAATATATTATTTATAAATTTTGTAATGGATATTTCTTGTCTAAACATCAGGGCTTCGAAGCGGGATTTTCTATGCTTTTGATATCCTTCCATATATAAAAAAAAAAGTTTTGATTTGGAAATGGACCAATGAAAATCTGCGTAGATATTCCAGGTAGATCGGAATCCAATTTGAATGCTTAAGCATGGCATTTCATCGTTAATATTAAAAAAAACTGTTGCATACAAAAATATGAAAATCGGTGATATTATAGAGAAATGTTTGATAAACACGCTGATGCAGACAGTTTTCAAATCGAAAAATTATTTTAAGATATATTTAATGCTAAATTTGGACAAAATCGTTCCAGTAAAAAAGTTTTATTGGAGCAAAAACTATACATGAGAATTTAATCATTTTTAGGTCATTTTTAGATCATTTTATACGTTATGAGTTCCCGGTATGCAGATTGCATTTATTTTTCTTATTTGACTCATGTTTTGAGGTTTTATTTCTATTTTAAATTCAAATTTTCAGCATTTCGAGAGATACTTTTTACAAATTTTAGAAAATGTTATTAATTTAAACTGTTGCCAATGATATAAACAGCGCAAACAATAATGTTTACTTCAAATTAAAAATTTATTTACACGTGAATATTACAAACAGAAAAAAAACTTCAAAATTAAAATTAAATAATTAGATGTTAAAAACAGGAAAATTACGTCATAAGAACCATATTTACATACTGGAATTTTGAAAGAGAAACAAAATGTTAAAAAAAAAATCATTATTATGCGTTAAAACTTGTAAATGGAGAAAGTTACGTCATATTTAAAATGCCCAAAAAATATGGCAAAACAGTTTAAATTAAAAAAATAAATTTGCTCGATACATTTGATATTTTGAGATAATGGTTCAGCTATTATCGTGAATTCGAAGACAGTGCAAATAATATTTTCTTCTAACAACAAAAGTATTTTCACGTGAATATTAATAAGAGAAATAAAACTTTGGAGTAAATTACGTCAGATTTAAAATGATACATTTAAAATGAATTATTTAAAAGAACTATCTTATAGCGCTGTTAAAAAATACCAGAAGACAACGACACTGTTTATTTAATTCATTTTACATTAGCTTATTTTCAAATGTTTAACAATTTTTTTAATTAAATAGGAAAGCAGCCATTGTATCTCTTAACAGCAGCAGATTTGGTCTTAAAATCCCCAATCCAAGTCAAACGAATATAAACCCGTTTATAGAGAGATCGCTACTGTTTATTTTTTTATTTTAATTTTAATTCAATATTTTTAAATCTGATTAAAATAGCGTGCTTTTTGGACTTTGGTGTGCCTGAACGGGGGTTGGCGATCGTAGCTCGTAGGCGGCAGAGCCCCCTAGTTAATTTTAAAAAATCTTGGCTGTTTTGTTTTTGGCATTCTAAAAAACGATTTTTATATGAATTCATGTTCTTTATTCATCGAAAATAATACTTATTTCTGGACTTTCATTAGGGTAGATTGGGTAAAGCAGATGTCACTGTTTGTTACTATAGTTTAGTCAATAAATATTTATGTAAATGAAATTATTGTTGTTTTAAGTACAAAAAAAAAGTATCTTATTTAACTTTTCTAAAACTTACACAATAGAGTTCAGAAGTAAGTGACGTAAATAACTTTATAAATTTGATTAAATTTTAAATAATTTAATTTTTATAAAATAATATATTCCCCACCTATTTTTATGGCAGTTTTTTTTAAGTGCGTTCGTAATTATATAAATACGTAGCACCTATAGTCGTCGTTCGGTCCGTCTGTCTGTCCGCATATAACAGAGCAAAACTACCCAACCGAATGGTCTGAAATTTTAAATATATAATTGTTGCAAAATTTTGTCGAGTCATTTCAAATTTTATGGAAATCGGATGTATAGTTTAATTACAGAGACCGTCAAAAGATTTCCGTTACATTACGGCTAGTGGGAAAAATTATTGCAAGTGCATTTTAATGATGTTACAGCCTTCCGAATGGTCTGAAATTTTAAGTATGTAATTGCTGCAAAATTTTGTCGAGTCATTTCAAATTTTATGGAAATCGGATGTATAGTTTAATTACAGAGACCGTCAAAAGTTTTCCTCTACATCACGGCCAATGGGGAAAAAAATTAAATCAAGTGGATTGTAATGACGTTACAGCCTTTTGAACAGAAAGCAATGGATATGCACTTATTGAAGTGCACTAACACATTCAGTACAATATGTGGTGCAAAAAATATTTATAAAAATAGTTATAGTACGAACTTGTTATAGTACGCCATTTGCCACGTTTGGCGAGCAATTTCCAATTTGTTTTTATTAGGTGCGTTCCTAATTATATAAATACGTAGCACCTATAGTCGTCGTTCAGTCCGTTCATCCGTCTGTCCTTCCGTCCATCTGTTTGTCCGTCCGCATATAACAGAGCAAAAACTACCCAACCGAATGGTCTGAAATTTTAAATGTATGATTGTTGCAAAATTTTATCGAGCCATTTCAAAATTTAGGGAAATCGGATGTATAGTTTAATTACAGGGACAGTCAAACGTTTTTCTTTACATTACGGCCAATGGGAAAAATTATTGCAAGTGCATTTTTATGATGTTACAGCCTTCCCAATGGTCTGAAATTTTAAAGATATAATTGTTGCAAAATTTTGTCGAGCCATTTCAAATTTTAGGAAAATCGGATGTATAGTTTAATTACAGTGACAGTCAAAAGTGTTCCGTTACATTACGGGGAATGGGAAAAAAATTATTGAAAGCGCATTTTAATGTTGTTACAGACTATGCACTTTATGAAGTGCAAAAAATTATTCATTCCGTACAATATGGTGTGCAAAAAATTATTATAAAACTAGTTATAGTACGAACGCGCCTCATTTGCCTCGTTTGACGAGCAATTTCCAACTTGTTAAGATTAGAGCGCTTCACGGGATGAGTTATTCTGACCTAAATCTGAAAATTGTCTTTAAAATTAATCCGAATTATGACACGAGATCCGAAATGAAATAAATTTAATCCATATGTTACAGCAATTCTGAAAAATGCTCAATAGCTGTATTCTCATTTCAATTACTTTTCAAGCAAAAAAATGAGCAGACGTATTCTCATTTACGTCATTTATCTTTATCGGGTCTCAGGACTTTTAAAACTTCAAAATTTTCGAAATTTTAATTTTTTTATATGTTAAACTACTATGTTTTCTAAACATTATGACACAATTGTTTCCTTGAAATGACCATTAGAACAGAAGCTATGGCTTTTAGATTATACCCGCTCAATAACTGAAGCGGCGTTTCCGAATCTTTTAAACCACTTTTCTCTAAATGGCGTTTTTCGGGATAACGCACAAGATATGTCCAAAACTTCTGAATATTTTTTGAAAAAAATTTCAAATTATTTGTTTCATGTTATTCTGTATAAACGGAACCTAAAATTTCATTTTTATTATTCAAAAAAGTATTTTTTTAGGTGATTATACTGTTGAAATTTTCAAAATTTTACATTAGATAAATATAACTTTTTATTAAAACTATAAAAATGTTTTAAATACAAATTTATTTAGGTTCAGGGTAATTATCACAATCTAAAGTATAAGTAGGTACAAATAGTTTCATTCTAGTTGTAAAATTTATTTTGTAATCCTGCGTGTAAGCTGGTATACCAATTTTCTGCTCATCAAATGTGTGACAATTTGGAGCCATTTTTTCAAAAAAATGTTACGCTATATAAAAACGTTCTGAAATTGACGTGAAGTGTGCTGCAGACTTTTAGAATATGGACTGCACAGCATTTACTTGCAATTTTTTTTACTTCACATTCACACTGAAAAAAAAAAAGAAAAAGAGAAAAGAATTCGGTTACAGTAAGTTTATGAGTGATTATTTTGGTCAGTTCCACTTTCGGTCTCAATTTTTACACATAAAAACATAATACTTACAGGCATACTGATTGAAGTGAATTGGAGTCGCACAGTTTTTTTAATACTTTCCGATATTTGAAGTTCCTCTTAAGTTAAAATCAATTGTTGTCTCATGACGACAGTTGTTTCCTTTCCTTTGCTATCATATTTGGAAACCTCGTTCAAAACGTCAACTTTAACAGCATTTTTCTAAGAATCATTTTTCTTTAACGAAAAACGAAAAAAAATTGCTTTCGATTACATACTTTCTAAATATGTGTACCTACTTGATAAATTTGGAAGCAAAAACTATATACCTGCAGCCAATAATCCTATAAACCATAATCCAATACAATCAACTATAATCCAATACAGCTATAATCCAATATAACTAAATAATATATCTAAACTAAACAATATATCTAAACTATAATACAATACAACTATAATCCAAACAATAATCCAATAAACTATATATCAGCAGCCAATAATTCTGAAATTGACGTGAAGTGTGCTGCAACTTTATCAGCACTTTTCTAAGAATCATTTTCTTTAACGAAAAACGAAAAAAAAATTGCGTTCGATTACATACTTTCTAAATAAGTGTACGTACTTATATGATAAATTTGGAAGCAAAAACTACTGCATTCAGGCCTACTATAGGATATTCGCTATTTAATATAATATCCTTTTTTTACAGAGATAGCTAAATTATTTGAAATTGACATGAATTATTTCAATGTTTTCTTCCTATGAAATATGGAATCTATAGCATTTATTTGTTCGTTTTTATGGAGAGAGGGAGGGGGGGGGACGGGATGACACACACACAAAAATAAAAAAATCTGTTATTATTATGAAGTAAAAGCAGAATGCGCTCCTCTTTTCAAATCTATTGATGCTCTATTGTCGTGTCGAAAGAAGCTTTGGCCAAATACAGGCTTTTCTCCCTCGAGGAATTGCCAACTGTAAAAACTGACCCCTCCGTCTAATGTGGGTGGGAAATTTTCACGCGGAGGATAGAAACTGACAGCTGAGTAATCGCATTTCCTTCAAAAAGGGGGTCGAATGCCTTGGTAAGTAGCTTTACTAGCGCCGTACTGAAGGGATATTTCTCTCTCGGTAAGATGTCTTACCGTGCCGTACCTAGGAGGTTAAGCACTTGTAACCATAATAAGAAATATTTATTTCTCCTTAATCTTAAAATTGAAGCATTCTCCATTATCCAAAAATTTCGATTTTCCGAGAGAGGGTCGGTCCCAATTACTTCGGATAATCGAGGTTCTACTGTACATATAGAATATGTATTAGTGGCAATGGGTTTCGGCCAGAGAAGAAAACCAAATGTTAAACACACGATGCCTACAAATCACATGTTCCTCTACTGGACACTACGCCATAATATTAAATGAATGGCTCGCTTGCAACATAACAAAAAACGCAAAATTGTGTTCGTTGAAAAAACACACTCCACCAACTCGGCCACGTTGCCACATTCAAAAATAAAAAACAGAATAAACGAGGCAAAATACATCTTACAAACAACCAATCCAAATCCATTCTAGGTCTGTTGCCAATAAAAGCAGCAAATCATTATAAAACCTTCCTTAAAATATCTTTAGGCAGTATGAGTCATTCACTAATGTCGAAAAGCAAACGGTAGTTAATGTAGAAAGTGTTCAAAATCTGAATATTTTTTTAAAAGAAAATTAAGCGGAATATAGTTTTTTGTAATATAGATTACTTTTAAAATAAAATAATTCCTTTTTCAAAAGGTGTTTACCTGTTCAAATTTAAAAAAAAAAAAAAACGATATATTTGACTGATAATGATTATAATGTACATACGTTTATGAATGTAAGATTATCAGTGAACAAGCTGATTAACATTAACTGGAAAAACTATTACGTTTATCGTAAATTGAAATATGTATAAAAAACCAGAAAAACCAACGTTTAGCAATGCACGAATAATACATGAAAAGCAGCAAACAGCTGTTTCGAAACTACTAGCGAGATTCATGTCCAGTGCAAGATAGGGCAAGGCACAGCATGCTAGAAAAAGCAAGGCTGAGCAAAATGACAGAGACTTATACACAGGGCTTATATACCCGATGTGGATAACGAATGCTCCAAAAACAAGTAATGAGAGAGAAGCAGATAAAATGACTGAATGGACAAGTGGCGACATCTACCGGACGATGAGAGAAAAAGAAACCGTTAAAGGGGAAATTATATTAATGCTTTCCAAATACTTGGAAAATCAGGAGTACTATAGACAAGTCGTTGACTAAAGAGTGCGAATTTTTAATGATGTGGTAAACCAAGATCAAGGTAAGAAGAACATTTTTGGATAGTGATGGCTGAGAAAAAATTGAACCTATGATGAAAATACCAACAATCTTGAGCAATAGGAGTACGTTTAAGATCCTGATTTTTAACATAACCTTCATGCTCTTTTAAACGAAATCTAAGAGTCTCGATAATATAAGAAAGACCACACTGGCAGGAGATTTGGTAAATATTCCAGTTATCTAGGAGATCAACGGGGTGTTTGAGGTTTCAAAAACGGATTTTATTAACAGGAGAAAAAATAACATTAAAATCAAACCTTCTTAAGATTTTAGGAAAAAATGGCAACACCACAAAAGTGTCAGATTTGGAATTTGAATTCTTTTCAGAGTGGACGGGTTTCGTCCTTTACTTATAAGTAGAATCTATAATATTAGAGGAATAACCACGATCAACAGCAATAGCTTTTAGGTTATTAAGTTTAGCACTAAGTAACTGGTGAGTGGAACAAATATTGGTAGCTTGAAAAAAAGTATTGAATGCAGCGAATTTCTGGTTATGGTGACGAGAAGAATACCTGTGAGGTGGGAGACTGACAGCAAAAGGTTTTCGAAAGACGGTAGTCTGAAAGGCATTTTCACAACGAATAATAAGAACATCCAGGAAAGAAAGACAATTCTGGTCTCAATTTTAGAGGTAAATTGAATGCAAGTATCAATGGAATTCATAATAGAGATAATATGATTAATATCCGAACTTATTTTAGCCAGAACATAAACATCATCAACATAACGAACATGGAACGGAATTTTTAAAATTCCTTATACGTAGATTTGTCGAGAAGAACAATCTGACCACCTTTGTCAGCCTTGGTAATGAATAATCGACAAATCTATGTATTTGAAAAAATCACATAGATTAATTGATGGTCCTTATCTGGATATCTGCATCGATCCTTCTACTAGTAAAATTAACTCTATAAGGTATGTCATCAAGTCTTGTTCCATTACTTCTGCTAACTTTAAGAAGTCTCTTATTCCTTCTGTTGCGCATTGTGCCACGTTTTACGCTTTACCTAAGGTCCATAAACCTGACATTACTTATAGACCTATTATCTCTAGTATCATTACAGCTTCTTATAAACTTCCCAAATATTTAGTTTTTGTTTTTTCCCCACTTTTGAGCAGTAACTATTTCGCTGTTAAGAATTCTTTTGATTTTGTTAAAAAACATCATAATTTTCAGCCGCAGGGCCACATGATAGTTTCTTTTCATGTTAAATCATAATTTACTACCATTCCGGTTGAGGTGGCTTTAGATTGCCTCAAGAAAAGTCTTTATGAATTCCATTTCTCTTATTTTGAAATCGAGGAGCTTATCCTTCTCACTCCCGCTAGGCTATTCACAAATACATTTGTTTTTAATGTAAATTTCTTCAGTATGATTAACGGTTTGTCTATGGGTAATCCTCTGAGTCCAATTTTATGCGATATTTATATGCACTATTTTGAGGTCAAACCTTTTGAAATTTTAAAATTTCTGTTCTATGTTATTTATGTTGATGATGTTTATGTCCTGGCTAAAATAAATTCAGATATTAATCATATTCTCTCTATTATGAATTCCATTGATCCTTGCATTCAATTACCTCTGAATTTGAGACCAATAACTGTATTTGTTTCCTGGATGTCCTTGTTATTCGTTGTGAAAATGGCTTTCAGACTGCCCCACAGTGGAGTATTTGACCCGAAATCCTGGCCAAAAATATTTTTCGCTGAAATATAGTCCGATTAACTTGAAATTCTTATATGTGTTTGGGTATCACTATGGCATGTTTGGTATTGTAAATGAAGTCTATAGCCTTTACGGTTCATTTACAGCGATACAAAAGGAAGGATGTTCTTACATTATGGTCTATGGGGAAAAATTGTTTGCTCTGTATTTTAATGATGTCACAGTTTTAAACGAGTTGAAATTTATATTCATCACTAAGGTGTACTAAGGCACTTATTGTAGAATATGGTGTGCATAGAATATATCTTTCATTTACAGAGACACACAAAAGAATATGGCTGAAGAATAAATTTATCTATTGAAGTCTATGACCAATAATTGCTGGAAGTGCGTTTGTAGTTGTGATAGGCGTTCTAAAATAGAACAATTTTTTTAAATATTACTTGGTGTGGATGCATTCTATAAATCATATACAGGGTTGCACAAAGTTCTCAAATACATTTCCGTTTATTCACGGAAATGGCTGAATGGACATTTTTAACTGTGCTATACGTTTCACTGAACTAACTTTTAGCATACTATGAAGTACACATACAAATCTTAAAAGCTCTTACACTTCGTCAGCTTTTAAGACTTTTAGCTTGTAAGTAAGATTTTAGCATTCACATAGTAATAAATAATCATTTTATAAATATTTTGATAATTAAGGGAAAAAAAAGAGTCATCATTTAAGAAGAGCACAAGAAAACAGAAGTTAAAATATTAATTTGCTAAGTACATATTTTAAAAAAGACGATAAAATCACACGTTCATTGACTTAACATTACCGAAGGGAGTTTGGAAGTTGAGTGACTTGTAACCTTAACTATTTACTGTTATTAAGAGGAAAGTAATTTTTGATAGGTTTGTCTTATTCACTATTAATGTTTAATTAAATGTATTTAATTTTACTATATATAAAACTTATTATTTACATTTAATAATGCTTATTACATTCAAATTACATGTAATAATAATTATTGTATTTAATTTATGTTTAATAGTGTTATATTTAATAGTAGGTTCAAAGTGGAGTCTATATAGTATAGATTGCTAGTTTTTGAATGAATTTAATATATTAACAGTTTCAAAATGATTCTTCAGAACTCTTCTTTATCTTCTTCATCACGATCTTCTTGGCTTTTATCGGGACTACCACCAGACCTTGCTAGAAGAAGAAGTTGTATGGTCTCGCAACTGTATGGCTTGCTCTTTTTAGTTGATAAACGGAGTTATCAGAAAATATGTACATTACATTATAAATCACTCACATTATAAATGGAAAAATTTAATTAAATTTTCTTGGTACCGTTTGTCAGTTTTGGAATTAAAATTAGGTGTCCCTTTTTAAGGACACCACCCACGAAAGGGTTAATGACCTTCTTTCTCTCCTTGTGTTACACACATGAGCCCCAAGAACTAATCAGAGAATCCTTTTTCAATAAATAAGTATATACAATTGGAAGGCGATCGGATATTTCTATCAAAAAATATTGAGTTGCGTGTGTATGAACGTAACTACATACGTACATATGTACTGTACGTACGTACATACAGACAGACAGAATATGTAAGTGCAGAAACTCTTCAGTAATATCCTGTGAGCTAAAAACCTGCAATACGATAATAAATATATAGTTCTTATCTCTTCAATTCGGTGGTCGCAAAACAGAGCATTTAAACAATCATCCAGAACAAAATTTTTATTAAAAAATGGCAACGATATGCGGAAGATTGTTTTGCAGAAATTGACACTCAAGACTATAACTAATACCATTATAATTCAAACATGGCTGGGCAAAGCGCGGCACATATTTAAAAAACTTTCGATATTTATAAATTAGAGCCAAAAACGCTTTAAAAATAACTCTTTAAACATTTAATGCTTTTTTATTACATTAAAAACGAAACTATTTAAATTAACACATAGTTTAGCACTAAGCTCTGACCTTTGTTAAACACGTAAGTCCTGTTTTGTTTCAATTCAACAATTCATTGAGCCACAAAAAATATATCTAAACATAACAACAATGCCAAAAAACAACAAGAAACCACGTCTTGTCACAAAGAAACTTCCTCTTCAGCTGATGCCAGGAGCTACCGGATATAACTCAGGTTCTTAAAATAGACATAGATCGATGCACCAATTATTTAGCTATTAAAAAATATCGTTTTTACAATTGTTGAAGAAATTTTAATTTTTGCATTTTTGGCCAGGTTTTTGGGTCAAATACTCCACTGTGTGTCGCCTTTCGAAAACCTTTTACTGTCAGTCTCCCACCTCACAGGTATTTTTCTCATCCACCTCTGTCAGTCTCCCACCTCACAGGTATTCTTCTCATCCACCTAACCAGAAATTCGCTGCTTTCAAAACTTTTGTTTTTCGGCTACCAATATTTGTCCCAATCCCTTTTTACTTAGCGCTGAATTTAATTACCTCAAAGCTATTGCTGTTGATCGTGGTTATTCCTCTAATTTTATAGATTCTATTTATAAGAAAATGATGAAACCAGCCCATTCTGAAAGGCATTCTAATTCCAAATCTAATACTTCAGTTGTGTTGCCATTTTTTCCTGAAAACAGTCAGCATGTTGCTACAACCTTGAGAAGGTTTCATTTAATGTTATTTTTCCCCTGTTAATAATATCCCTTTTTCAAATCCCAAACATCACGTTGATCGCCTAGATAACTGGTCTACTTACCAAATCTCTTGACAGTATGGTTTTTCTTATATTGGTCAGACTAAACGTGCTCTTAGATTTCGTTTTGAAGTGCATGGAGGTTATGTTAAAAATCAGGAGCTTAAACGTTCTTATATTGCTCAATATTGTAGGTCTGTTCAACATAGGTTCAATTTTTCTTCAGCCATCGCTATCCAAAAACTTTCGTCTTACCTTGATCTTGATTTTTGGTAAGATTACCACATCATTAAAAATTCTCACTCTTTAGCCAACGACTTATCCAGTACTCCTGATTTTCCAAGTATTTGGAAAGCATTAATTTTATTTCCCCCTTTTTTGGTTTCTTTTTCTCTCATCATCCTCCGGTAGATGTCGCCACTTGTCCATTCAGTCGTTCATCTGCTTCTCTCTCATTGCTTGTATGTGGAGCATTCGCTATCCACGTCGGGTATATAAGCCTTGTATACAAGTCTCTGTTATTTTGCTCCACCTTGCTGTTTCTAGCAAGCTGTGCCTTGCCCAATCTTGCACTGAAAAAATATATCGCTAGTAGGTTCGAAACAGCTGTTTGCTGCTTTTCATGTATTATTTGTGTATTTTTAAACTTGTTTTTTCTGCTTTTTAATATTCTTGGACAGATGCTTTATTTACTATTTTAATTTTGAAATATGTACTTTGTTACCTATTAAAATGTTTAAATCATAGAATCAGCCACCAATCTACTGTCATTTGTTTTCTTTAATATCAGGGAATCGGGATATATTTAATGAAAAATTTCATTAAAGTCACCATTGAAGTTTAAAACAATCAAATCATCAATGTATCTATTAGCAAGGAAGCGAATATCAGCTGTATTAATACCGTACTGAAACGCATGAAAAAAAACAACAAGTTATCAGCTGTAGATAAATAACTATTACCCATTCCAATACCACTGATTTGCAAACATCAGGTTGTAACGAAAGTTTCCTGCCACAGTTAATATGGTCTGTGCAAACAGTCCGCGTTGACGTGTTTTATCGCATTTTGTCAAACAATTTTTGGCATTTGAAAGAAAGAGGCTTGCTTTAGAGCCCTGTGTTGAGAAATTTGTAAAAAAAATATCGTTATCATTCAGCACAGGGTGTCTGAAACGGAACTATCACGCTACCAGATTAGAACCATTATTGACTTCCAGTTCTGTTCCAAAAACTCAGCTACAGCATGTCACCGAATCATGTGTACAGCTTTAGGCACTACTGTTGTATCATATCACACTGTGAAGGTTTGCTGGGATGGTGGTTATATATAAAATTACAGTTAATTATATATATTATAATTAGTATTATGTAATGGTGATTTGGCGGAAAACTTTCGTTACAACCTAATATATTTTAGGTCCAACATAAACATATTTATTGTAAATTCAAAAACGGCATAATTTATATATCAAGTTAGAGTTTAAATCCGTAACATCCAAAACTAATGCTGATGTTTTTAAGAGTCCCTCCTTTAAACTATTAATAGGAATAGTAGTAAATAAATTTTCAAAATCTTAAGTTCGAATAAAGTTAATGCTATTTCTTTTTAATTTTTGAGCAATCTCAAAACTATTGGAAATAATCCAGGAAGAATTACTGTCTTTACAGTTATATTTTAACATATTCAAAACTTTTTTATGTAAGTCTTCAAACTTCCTATTAAAATTATTGTCTATACCAGGTGTTCTCAACCTTTATTGGTACGTGAACCACCTTTACGTTAAAAGAAATTCGCGACTCACTTAATATAAGGGTGTATATCAGTATCAGGGTGGCCACAGACGATTCTTTTTAATTATATCTGGTACCACGTTTTAAAAACAAATTCTTTTCAGATATTCTTCGACAACATCTGCAAGAGAAATATACTAAAAAATTCATGTTCTCAAAATAGTGGTGCGAGTAGATGATAAATATAGTCACCTGTCGCAGCCCTGCAGTATGGAAATTGTTGTATGATCTGTATAATCTATCGGCAATCCTACACTGTAAAAAAAATAATGCCATTTTTCAGGTAGGAATTGTTAAAATAGTTCCCCTTATCGTACCGGAATAACTTCCAACCCAGCCCGCAATAAAATCCGTAAAATCGGAATAAAATCCATAAAATACCGTTTTGCTGACTATTTCCTTATTTTTACGGATTTTATTCCGAGCTGGGTCGGAAATTGCTCCGGTACGATAAGGGCAACTATTTTTCTGATTCCTACCGGAAAACTGGCAGTATTTTTTTTACATTGTATCCTAAGAAAAAGGCAAACTTTCGTATGCAGGATACACTATCAACAAAAAGAAGAATTGGTAATCCTAACATGTGTAAGTAGTATAATAATTAGAATAACTCACAAACTACAAAAAAAAATTATAAATACGGATAATTATTAACAAAACATAACTTTATTATACAATGAAATTTCTGGTACTGGTATTTACCAATGAGTCCATCTATATCAGGGTTAAAACTGTTACTTTTAAGCTTTTTTATACACGAAGTTTTTTTTTTTTTCAAAAACAGCAAAGTAGAAAAAGCATGTTCACACTAGTATGTCGTGCAGAACCCATCCAGGAATTCAAAGCTGGTTTTGGATATTTCTGGTAATTCTGCTCGAATATTCAGAAGGAAATTATATATATTTAAATAATTATTACATTCTGAATATTATAATAATAATTATAATATTAAAAGAAATCTCCTTTGCGACGGCGTCTTTTACAGAATTTTTGATATTTTATTACCGGTTTTTCAAAACCTAAATTTTTCCATTATTGAATCCGGAAAACGCGCCTATTGAATAAGGCAAAATTTACAAAAATAAATAAATAAATAAATAAATAAATAAATAACTGGTGGAAATAATCACGGAATCTACGGCACGTATACTGTCGCTCGTCGCCAAGGGGTTAAAGATTTTTACTTAAAATATTGTTTGCTGTTGAATTTGTTATATTTTTTAAACAAATTAACCCCTTGACTGCCCAGCAAAAGGACAAATTTGTTATGTTTTCTTATATGCAATTTTTCAAAAATGCTAAGAACAAATTATTTTTCCATCATGACATAAAAAGTTGATTACGTATACGAATATAATCTTTCAGAGTAGGGGAGACCGGGGCTAGTAGGCGCAGTTTTTAATTATTGATTTTTATTAATTTTTTGTTTAAGTTTTTTTATGAAACTTTAACTGTACTTTTAAAGAACAGGCATTAGGCTATAAATACCCGGAGTTTTGAGTTTGTAGCTTTTGTAGTTTTTGTTTAGAGGAAGCCTAAATTAAAAGGAAAATTGCGCGCCTACCTACCCCGTCACGGGACAAGTTGCCTATACTTATGGGGTAAGTTGGCACACGCTTTATAAAAATTTAAATGAAGCTCAAATAAGACACACAGTTGAGCGAAATCAATTTCATTATTACCAGTAAGTTTAAACAAAAGCGTTATAGCCGTACGATGTAAATTCTAAATTATACAGACAGAAAAATAATGAATAAAACATTAACATTGGGTAACTTCTATCCTACTCTATATCACCATCAGAGTTACAGCTGTCACAAATAAAAAATCGAGTGTATCCGTTTGGGCAAGCCTCGTGTGCCCAAAATCTTTCATTGCTACAACTTTTTTCGTTGTTTGCTGTTTTTCAAGCTACAACCACACAGCAAACACCGAGCCAACTTGCCCCGTGTCCAATGCGCCTACTAGCCCCATAATACATTTCTTCACAAAAGGACACGTAATCCTCTAAGCATAAATAATCCAAGTAAATAAGATAAGGGTTAGGTACATTTAATCATGCACTAAGAAAAACTGCGCAAGTTAAATCGCAATTATTAAGATAAGTATTTGAAATTAGAAAAGAATGAAGCAACAAAAAATTACATATGAGTGCAAAAAACAGAAAAAATTGTAATAAATGTCCACAGCACGCAGGTAACGTTGCAAAACTACAATAAGGATTGTATTGTAAAAAACAATAAGAAAGGTACTCTGTGACTGGTTGCACAATCTTTCCACAAGCAGGCGATTTATGAGGATTGCACCAACTTACCTCTGTAGCCAACTAGCCCCGGTCTCCCCTACTAGTGATTACTCAATATTTCAAAACTGCATTATATATGAAAAATTATATTAATTTAAATAAGGATTGTACTGAAATGAAACCTAAACCTTAGTGAACGGATATACCAATTCGTGGCGGTGAGAAGATTAAATAAAAGATAAATTTTGTGACAAACGTTGATTATTTCGAGATCCGCCAGTGGGTTGCGTCCCATAAGTTGAGCACCGCTGGCCTATACTATTGACATTACTGCACACAAACGTATATTTCGTATGTTCTTTATGAAATTTGAGAGTAATAATTAGAAATGGAAATGGTAGATTTCTGTTGCGTGGAAAGGAATTTTTGTTTGCTTAGAAAAGGCAAAATGTTTATTAAGTGTTCGTACAGGTTGGTTGGTTTTGTTTATTACGGCCAATTATCAACACGAGAGATAGAGGCCCTAAGGAGGGGTGCCCTCCGTGGGGGTATTTCTAAGGGAACCTAACCCGTATTTACACAGGGAAATCCACGGTTCGAAGAAAGCCACAAAAACTCCGAACGATTAGGCCGACGGCCGCGATTGGAATCGAACCCAGCACCACCCGTCTACCAGCTTTAAGAGCAGAACCTCTCGGCCACTGGTGGGGCAGTGTTTGTACAGAAGATTTACACACGCTGTAAGTTACGCTATTCTTTAACTCTGCATTGAGAATTTCAGCATACATTTGTTTTTCAGATGACTCAAAATTACCAGCAGTTTTATCTACCTGCAAAAAAAAAAAAAAAATGTAACTTGATGATTTCATTTCTGACATCTGTTCTGAATTTATGATAAGTATAAGGATAATTTTTAAGGAAACTACGCCGAAAAGATTTAAAATCACTTAAAATATGTATTGGGTGAGTGCAAAAGTTCTACCCGTTTTGAATATATGTAAATGTCAAGTGGAGTACGGTCGTTACAGCTCACGTTTTGAGGACACGAAAGTGGCCAATAACGCGCGTGGAGCAGTAGAGTATGTATAGTCACAACGTTTCTCAGAAGAACTCATGCCGAATGGGAAACAACATGGCAAGCAAGAAAGAGCACATCAGACATTGTTTACTGTACGAGTATGATAAAGCCTTTACAGCAGCCGTAGCTTGCCGCAGCATTTTTCAAGTGTAGGGGGAAGATTCTGTGGGCGGTAGCACCTGCTGCCGTTGGTTTAGGAAATTCCTGTACGGAGACAGGATCTGTAAAGATCATACCCATTCTGGACACCCATCAGTGGTTTCTGAGAATGATCTCGGCACAGCCATAACAAATTCCCCACATCGAACGATCAAAAAATTAGCGGAATCGTTCTCGGTAAACAGAGCAACAGTCGAAAGACGGATGCATGCGCTTGGCTGCATCACCAAGCTCGATCAGTGGATACCACACTAGCTTACAGTAAGGCAACGAGAGGAGAGGGCCAGCACCTGTGTTTCTTTCCTTTTCTGTAACAGTAGGGAACCATTTTCGAACCGAATTGTGACGGGTGATGAGAAGTGGATACTGTACAGTAATGTGGAGCGTCGAAGGAGCATGTGCCGATGTTGCATAGGGTACGCCATCGACCTAAACAGCAGGATTCCTTTCAAAAATTGTTGCTCAGTGTATGGTAGGATGCCAAGGGAATCACCAACTAGGAGGTCCTCGCACCGAACCCAATGATCGATGCAGGCCTCTACGGACAACAATTGGACAGAGTGCGAGAAAAACTCGCGTCTAAGCACTCATCAATCGCAGAGGTGTTCTCATTCATCACGATAAAGCCAGGCTTCATCTTGATTTAAGGATTCGGCAAAAAATACTGGATCTTGTTTGGGAAGTTTTACCTCAGCTGGCGTATAGCCCCAAACTTGCACCTTCGATTTATCAACTTTTTTATAGTTACACAACGCCTCCAGTCACCGAACCTTCAGTGATGTAGATACTGCAAAAACGGCGTTACAACAGTATTTTTCGTCCAAAACAGAGTGGGTTTATCGGTTTTTAATTAATTTACTGCCAAACAGATGCAAAGAGATCATACATACTGATGGTGCTTGCGTGAATTCATAGGTGCTTAACTTTTTGTGTTCTCCGCGTTTCTGTTTTCACTAAAAAACGGGTAGAACTTTTGCACTCCCCCAATAGCTTTCAATCTGTAAAGAGGGGGGTTGGTTTATTGTATCTGTAACTCAAATTCAAAATAGAAGCATTTAAATCAGCTTTAAAAATATTAAATGTTTTTATTGGATTCAACTTTTTGTTAATGCGGAACTTCGTTCCAAAATTAAACAGATGTCGTTGATTATCGTTTTCGATAATGTTCAGATCTCCTGTTACGATATGTTGTTCGATATCATTTAAAAACGTTCAATTTTTATAATCTTCACATTCACATTCCAAATCCATACATCATGCAAGTTCTTGAGAAACACCTCTGTAATTAAATAGAATATTGCCCAGAGTGTTAGTACATTTATGTGTCGATAAAACTGCAATATCTTCATTTCAAAATAGGCTATTGCAGCGTGAAATTATCGAGCTTCAATGTAAATGGTCAAAACTCTTTTGCTGAATAGTGCATACAAAATAAACCTTTTCCATGTCAGGAGGCCTGCATTTAACAATTTTATGTAGAAAAGTATCATTAACGAAATCGTTTATTCGAAGTAACTTCATTTGAAATAGAGTAACTACAATTTTTTTTATTGATATGTTTAAAGAAATCTCCGTCACAGTTTAATTTGCGGGTGCACAACATTTTTCAGAGAAATGCCACTTACACAAATTTCTGCGTTGTCGAGGGCCACATCAGTAACACGGATGAATTTTTTTTCGTGGAGGTGACCTTTGGCCTATAATCACATAAAATATGGTTTCAGAAAGGGGGGGGGGAGTTTTGTCCCTCTAGGTTCCCCTAGCCAGTCATCATATACAATTCTGTTGGCAAGGATATATCAGCCGTTTACTTTGTATATATACCAGAGATATAGCAAGGATTATTGAGAAAGAGTTATAATATTACTTGACTTTATTCGGCGGAATAAATTTTGTTTTAAAAGTGCTAAAAAACAAACATAGGCATGAAAGTGACTAATGTCGAAAAAAAAATGCGAACTTTATGAACGACGGGAGATGGAGGAGACAAGCAACGAAATTTGCATATTTTCCGCGCCTGATCGGAAAAATTCGCTATTTTCCCGTGCCCGATCGACGAAATTTGCGATTTTTCGCCCCTGTTCTTCGAAATTCGCGATTTTTCTGCGTCCGATCAACGAAATTTGTGATTCTTAGCTGACTGAGGAAATTTGCATTTTTTTCCCGCGGCAAATTGAAGAAATTCGCGATTTTTTCTCGCGATAAACAGGTGAAACTCGCGATTTTTTCGTAGCCGATCAGCGAAATTTTCAATTTTTCTGCGCAACATCGAGAAAATTCACGATTTTCCCGTACCTGATTAACGAAATTTGCGATTTTTCCGCGCCTGATCGACAAAATTCGCGATTTTTTCGTGCCCGACCAACGAAATTTGCGATTTTTCCTCGCCCGATCTGCGAAATTCGCGCTTCTAAACTGACTCTCACAAAATTTGCAATTTTTTCCTCGGTAAATTTACGAAGTTCGAGATAAACAGATGAAACACGGCATTTTTCTCCAGCCACTCAACGACATTTCAGATTTTTCCGCTCCTAATCTACAAAATTTGCGATTTTTCCGTACCCGATCGGCGAAATTCTTGATTTTTAACTGACTGACGGAATTTTCAATTTTTTAAAAGCGGCAAATTATAGAAATTCGCGATTTTTTTTGTCGCGACTGACGAAACTCATGATTTTTTCGCACATCATCAACAAAATTGACATTTCTCGTGTCCGATCAACGAAATTTGCGGTTTTTCGCGCCTGATCAACGAGACTTGTGATTTTTAGGTGCCCGACCAACGAAATTCACGATTTTTCTGAGCTCAATCACGAACGATTTTCCGTGACCGATAGATGATGTTAGCAATTTTTTCTGTTCCTCATCTTACAAAATTCGCGATTTTTCCGTGCTTGATCAACGAAATTTGCGATTTTTCCGTACCTGATGGACAAAATTCACGATTTTTTGTGTCCAATCAACCAAATTCGCAAATTTTTCCGAGCCTCTTCGGTAAAATTCGCCTTTTTCAGCACCCGACGAACGAAATTCGCGATTCTTAACTGTTTGACGAAATTTTCAATTTTCCCAAACAAACTGACGAAATTTCCGATTTTTTCCTGCGACCTATGGACAAAAATTGCAATTTTTTCCAGTTATAAATTGACGAGATTCGCGGTCCACACGTTAACCCATCGCGGGTCACTTTTGGCCCGCGGGCCACAGGTTGTATATCCCTAGTTTAATCTGTATATTACGAAATAAATCCTGGGAAAATACATGAAGATTAATAAAATTAAATAAGATACAACATTGCGTCCAAACATTTTGACAACTTTTTCGATGTTGCTGTTAACTAGAATGGTATTAAAATTTAGATCTTCCATAAAATATTCATCCATTGAATAAAAAGAAGCTACAGATATTACTTTAATACATTTTTTTCTTTCATAAAAACAACAAGTTTACATTTTCAAAAATAACATGACATATTTCTGAAAAATTCAAATAATGAATCTAACTTATACTCAGTAAATGAAACTTTTATTTTATTTTAAGTGACAGAATTTCTTAATTAATTTTAAGTGACACGCCTATATCTCATTCCGGAACCATTAACATAATGTGTCTTTCAGTATTGCATTTGTCAAGATTAATGTATTTTACTGGTTTAAAAAAGCACCATTACCAGTTTGAGCAAATTTCGAAACTTAGAATGTTATTTTTCATCATTTTGTCATTAGCAGGTGGAGTCAAAATTTATCATGTATATCTCGAAAGCAGTAATTAAGGTGGCGGTAACAATTAAAATTGTGAAAAAAAAAACAAGATCATATTAAACTACTGTAATGGATGTTTTACTCTAATTTTATTAATTTGGAATACTTTTATCTGTGATGTGATGCGCTATATTTGTATATGTTGTGCATTTTTCATAATGGTATTTAATTACTGATAATAAAATATCTCTCACCAATAAAGTTACTATTAGATTTAATATTTTATTATGTCTATCCAACCCATAGATAGTGTTTTATCGCGTTGTACCTTCGCACCGAAATTTTGAAACACCCGGGATATTGCAGTTTTAAAACACAGAGTTACAATTAATACCGATGTTGAAAAAATCATCTTTTTTAAGCATTTTTAAGAAATTAAAGAGAAAACAACCTTACAATTTTGCCTTTTTGCTCGTCTGTCAGGGGGTTAAGTTTTTTTACAACTGCTCCATTTATGGTTGTATTTCTATAAAAGTTTATGTTTTTAAAATTGCAAGAAATTATTTTGTCGCAAAATATTAGAATGTTACTGTAGCATATTTAAAATTTAAGTTAAAATACAAATATTGAATCTAAAAGCTCAAAATTTAGTAATATTAAAAAGAAACCGCATTTCTACGTCTAATAACATATTGCGATTGCTTTTTTCACAAAACATAAGTAAATATCTTGCAAGCATATTTTTTTATGCATGCAGATACGTATTATATGTTTAAAGCGTATAAGACAAAAATATTTAAAAACTAAACAGAAATATATATATAATATATATAAAAAAATTTTCTTTTTTGGAAATATACTGAATGCATAGCACAAAATAAATGCATTTTAACTATAAATTTTAGCTTATATTTATTTGGTATGGATGTAGGAATGAAACAATATATTGTGGGTGAATGTTCCTGTTCAACATCCGCCACACAATCTTACTTATGTTTATTGATTATCCGAGTAAAAAAAATTTAATTTATTTTGGAAAACATGTATAGCTTATGAGTAAATAAAATCATGCATATATTAAAACTAGCTAAGCCTTTTTGACGCCAGTGAATTTTTTAATTCTTTGTCTTGTGTTTACGCAAATTAATAGAAAAGAAAATTCTTCTGAATCAAAAATGAAAAAATGCACAAGGACATTAAAAAGTCTCCCTTTTTTGGTTATGCATATAAAACTGCATTTTACTATTCGTTCCAAAAAATAGTATTTCAAAAATTTCTTAGGAACAAACCATTAATGGGAATGGCAGAATTGTGAGAAATTTACTGTATCGGAATGAACATTATATATATACTAGGGGGCTCTGTCCCCTGGAAGCTACGCTCCCCAACCCCCGTTCAGACCCCCGTCAGAATCTAAAAACACGCTAATCTGATGGGGTGTTAAAATATTAGAGAAGATTGAATTATATTGAAAAAAGCTGTGCAGACCTCCCTGTAAACGGGTTTCCATTCAATTCCATTTGATTGCAAAAATTTAAGGGCGAATCAGTTGCTGTTAAGACATCCAATGGTTGTTTTCGTTTTTGAAAAAGAGGATCAGTTAGACATTTGAAAAGAAGCCAAAATAAAATGAATTAAGTATACAGAGTCTTTGTCTCCCGGTATTTTAAAACAATCTCTATAACAATAGCCTAAGTCATGTGACTATCATCAACAGTTCCGTGCGGACCACTTCGCTTTTTATACTCTAGGTGCCATTTTGGCACTTTAATGTTAGCCAGGCACTGATGATAAGTCGCCAAATATTATTCTATCGCCATCATTTCATCTATATTATAATAGTTCAAGTCATCAACTGCCATAAACAAATAAGGTCTGATCCCTTCGCCCTTCATATGAAAGTTTGGCGCAGATGTCATATACGTATATTGACGCGATTTTTTAACGACGCCAATTTGGGGGACGCATCCATAGCATTAACGACAACATCCGGCTTACCATATCAAGCACAATAATTATACTTTGGCGACAAGTTATGTGACCGTTCAGTATATGACATTGGCGTCAGAAAAATAATCGCGCCAATATGGGACCATAAGTTTTCCATTTTGATTAAAAAATCAAAATTTTTTTATCGAATAAAACTACATGAAATTTGCCATAGTTGCAAAAAATTCTTGGTACTGTTACGCTAGCCGGATGCAAATCTCCCCAATAGCTCTTTTTCAACTCACCAGTTAGCATTTTTTTTTTCCGAGTGGTAATATTTGGCTAGGTGTCACATACGCACAACAGTTTTGGCGTGATTTTTCTTTTTTTTTTCGTTTTTACGAAAATTTGACGAAAACCTCGTTTTCAAATACCAGTTACATGTGCATTTTTTGTATTACTTAGTTATCCCGTCGACAAAAAATCTATCGCCAAACTATAAGATTAAATGCCAATAATGGGTGATCGTAAATGTCACATTCACTTGACTTTAAGCAAGTTACACGTGTTTACGTCATCAAGTGATTTCTATTTCGACTTTTTATTTGTATATTTATTAATGTTATACTAATTTATTTGTTCTTTCGTTATTTAAAATAAAAATTCTGTCAATCTGTATAATTTGGCGAGTGTTTTGGCGATTTATATAATTTGGCGAAATTAGTCGACGGAATAACCAAGTAGTACCATATATTTTAATTATTTTCTTAATTTATAAAAAGAAATAAAAGTAAATAAACATTTATTATCAAATAAACAACTATAGCCGGGTTACCATGTCAACCTTTTCTGAAATATGAAAAAAAATATCTGTTTGATTAAAATTTGAGTTTCCATCATTAGAAAAATGTGTATAAAATTTAAAAAAAAAATTTAATATTCTCATATTCAAAATATTAGTATAATTGAGAAAAACTAATAAGAAAAAATTATTTTTCTTTGTTTATTTTTGATAATAAGGGAATGCAATTAAATTTCTTATAAATTAAATCTGCAATGTTTTGATAAGATTTTAATATTTACAAAAAAATACAATACAGTACAATAAATTAGGTAAACAGCTTTCTGAAACAAATCAAAATATTATAATTAAATTTAGATTGGTACAAATTATTAGAATATTTTATTTTACGAAACAATATTAATTTTTGAATATGAAGTAAATGTAGCATACGCTTTAGCTTTCATAACAGCGTAGAATCGATCTTGCATACTATATTCAATGTGTTTACACACATTTCTATCAATATCAGCCCAAATAGACTTTATACGTGTCTCTAACTCAATTTTACTTGAACGAGGATTTTCTTGGAGTTTTTTCTTCATTATACACTATGAGTTTTCGATGGGATTAAGGTCTGATGAATTTAGTGGCCAAGGAAGTACCTTAATGTTGCATTGGCGGAACTAATTGTTAGTGTACACCGAGGTGACGCTAAATCTTGTTGAAAAATGAATTCATCTTCAAATGAATCTTCTGATGATGGAAAAATGTAATATTCCAAAATTTCTTGATATATCTGCGAGTTAACCTTTTCTTAAACGATGCATAACATTCCAGGTCCTTCTGCACTCATGCAACACCAAACAACCACACTAGCAGCAAATTTTGCGGAACGTTTAAGGCATTCTTCATCAAATGCTTCTTGCTTCTTGCTTCTTTCTCCAAACTCGAATACCTTGATTGCCATATGAAATTCAAAACATACTTTCATCACTAAATAATATATTTTTCCAATCTTCTTCGCTCCATAAACGTCTTGATTTACACCAATTCAATGTTATACGCTTTTGTTTTCAGTCATGAAAGGTTTCGTTTTTGGTACACGAGATTCGATCTTAAATTTATTGAGACGTCTTAATGTTGTCGATGTAGAAGCTTCAACTCCTTCTTCTTTCAGTTATTGGTTCAAGAATCTCACACTTTTAAAACGGTTTTTCTTAACTATATGCTTCAGTTTCCTGTCATTTCTAGCAGATGTTTTTGGTCTTCGGCCGCCATTTCGGCGATTGAAAATTTCCATTTTTTTTTTTTAATATTGTACTAACGCTTGATTGCGAACAATGTCAGCAATTCACTATATAACATTGATTTTTAACGCGCCGATACAAATCAACCATATCAAGTTTAATAGATTCAGGAATATCACTCACACGACTCATTTTAAGACGGAAAAGCAATCAAACTGCAAAAAGAATACTGATTTTAAATTAAATCGCCTGAATTTAATCAATGATGCCACCAGTTATGAATTGGTTTTAATTAAAGGAGAATTAATATGAAATATTCTAATATTTTGAACCACTTGAATAAATATTCTAATATTTTCACTTTTCAAAACTTTTTTTTTTCGAATAATCTTTTCAAAATGATATCAATTTTAAAATAATAAATAAGTTTAATCAACAATAAGTTCTTAATAAAATATCGTTTGCATATTTGCATTAAAAGACATTAATTTACCAAACGATATTTTCAGTTTGGAAATAAAGTAATTATTCTAATATTTTGAATATGAGCTGTATATATATGTATATATATATATATATATGCTAACAAGCATGATTTTTCTAAAGACTAAATGAATGAAACTAAAAATATTAAAGACAACTGAATTTATTAAAATAAAAAAATATATAAGGTTATAAAATATTCGTAAAAATGTAACATTTCAATAATTTAAAATATCAAAACTTGTTTTAAAGAATACTATAGATGCTATTGTCTCATATGACATGTTTCTGTTAAATTTGTGTGATTATGAAACTCTAAAAAAGTTATTTAAAAAATATATTTATATATTTTTTTCGGAGAAATTTCTACTTTCAAAAAATAATGTTTAAATTCATTAAATTACATTTAGTTTTAAATTAATCTCATATAAAACTGAAATTTATTTTAATTATTTCAGTAAAGACCAAGCGTCTAGCAAAAAATGATTGTAGGTTTAGACGTAGTGGTTCCCACAAGAAATATATTTGACTTACTAAGGAGGCAATTCCAAATTTTTATTAACCCATTCGTTGTCAGTCCTTTTCGTGTGTTTTTTTTCTTGCGCACTGAAAACAAAAGTAATACATACAAATTTTTAAAATAAGTCTCATTTTAAATTTACAGAAGTCCTCAACCAAAAACTCAAAATCTAGTTGAAACCCTAAATATTTAATAATTTTTTTATGCCTTTTTATTTTTTAATGAAAGAAGATGACGTTCGTTTTGCTAATGCATTTTACAATTCTTCGCAACTCCTTCAACTAATTAATAAATTACTCTCGTTTTAGTATTTTTTCTAATATATGTCGCATAAAAAAAGTTTAAACGATTTAGGGAATATCTAAATCTGACTTTCTTCGGCATAGCCCACGAAATAAATATGCACTATGACATTGTATAGATTGTTTAAAATCAGATAGTACACCGCAGTCAAATGACGGTAATGTGGAAGGTAAAGACAGCTAACAGAGAAATGCGTAATGATGGGGGAAAATGAATACTTAAAAGTTGAAAAACTGAAATACTTGTTGGGTATTGTTTTAACAACACACAAAAAATTAATGTTCAAAACTTTTCCACCAGCTCTTAGCGTGCTATAAAAATTAATTATAAAATGTGTGAATGCTATCAATTTGAATGCCAAATATTTCAATCAATATAAATCAGTTATAATGCCAAAGTCTTTTCAAGTTATTTTGTGACGATAAAAATAAAGAACATACCCGTAAGTTGGCAATAAAAAACGTATTCACCTGTTTGATAATAATTAAAAATGTGAAATGACTTACTGTTAAGGCAGTTTTAAGCTTCATTCATGCGAATAGAGATAATTTTATGTGCGTTTGAAATGATATAAATACGTAGAACTATAAGCGTCGTCTTGTCCGTACGTCCGTATGTCCGCATATAACAGCACAGAAACTACCCAAACGAACGGTTTGAAATGTAATATACATAACTGTTTCAGAATTGTATCGAGTCATTTCAAATTTTATGAAAAGCGAATCAAAACAAAAAAAGACATTAATAAAAGTTTTCGTTGTGCATTAAAACCTATGTAATTGATTCAGTGATATCCCATGATAAGTAATGATTCTATGTTACCATAAAGAGTGCGTCATATTTAAGATGGAGTCGTATTATGTCCGTATACCTGAATTTAATTTATATAATCGTAATAAATTTTGCGTTCATGCATTTTTGCATATGAGTGCGACAGCTATTGCACCAAGATAGGAATATTTATGAAACTAGTTATTGTACAAACATACCTCATTTGCCACTTTCGATGTACAATTTCAGACGTTTAAATTATAAGATATATATGATATAATGTGCGTGTAAGGGGGTGGGGCATTGTGATTTTCCAGATGCTTTTGTGGGGCTGTGGGCAATAACAGGTAGGGAACCACTGTTACAGAGATAGTACATAACAGCGTGATTTTTACTTCATTGTGTATGCGCATTTTAAAGAAAATAATGGATTCAGTTTGCAGATCAATATTTAACGTGGTACGGATTTTTTTGTGACACCAACAAAAAATTAGTTCGAAATCTCGACGGCGCATCTGCAGATAATTCCATATTGCTCACACAAGGCAAGATTTGTATACAGAAACGTTATAGAATACTGCATGTACACATTTTTGTATCGAAATCTTACGTTGTGTGAGCAATATGGAGTTATTTCATGAAATTATCTGCAGTAGTGCCCTCTATTGTCCAGATTTTTAACTAATTTTTTTGTTGTTGGTGTCATAAAAAATCCCGTACCCCGCTGAATATTTATCTGCAAATCGCATGTGTCTACGACCCATACATCGTTTTTTATCGCGTTTTACTTTCGCACCGAAATTTTGAAAGACAAGATACTGGGTGTCCTAAAAAGGACTGACTGATTTTAAAATTCAATAACTTGTAAACGGTGACAGATATTTAAAAAACGCTTGCAGGAGGGTTATGCATAAGGTCAAAAGTTTTTTTACGGTGGTTTTCAATTTTAGTTCGAATTACAAAAAATAGATGGCGCTGCGATCAATAGACGCTAAATTTAGACTCGATTTTTGGTACTTCGTGGCCCGTATAATACATTTCCATCTTCCTTTTTCCGCATGGAACAGGAGAAAGGACCAAAAATCGAGCCTGTATTTAGCGACTATTGCTTACAGCGCCATCTATTGTTTGTAATTCGAACCAAAATCGAAAATAACTGTAATAAAACTTTTGACTTTATGCATAAACCTCCTGCAAGGAATTTTTAAATATCTGCCACCGTTTGCAAGTTATTGAATTTTAAAATCAGTCAATCCTTTTTAGGACACCCGGTATATGTAGAATTATATTAATCTAAATAATGCTTCTATTGCAGTGAAACCTTGAGCTTAGTGAACTTATATATCAGCTGAGAAGGTCAACCTTTTCAGGGATAAAGCATTTCTGCTCCAAAACTATTCAAATAATTAATTCACACCGCAATTTAAGAACAAATTTATTTCAAAATAATCAAAAGAACTTTTTCACGAGCAACTTTTTTGATAAGCAAAAAGCATTTTTTTGTTTATGAGATAAAAAATGTAGTAAAAATTTACTGGTGCCGTTTGGCATTTTGGGCAGTAAAATTAACCGTTTGCAGACTGCAAACGGCGCTGTTGAAAGGGCCAAGGGTCTCTTTATAATAAAAACAATAATAAAATGAGTGCATTTAGTAATCCACTTTGCATTGTTATCCTCTTTTAAACAATATATGTTACTATGGTACATTAATTTCAACGATATTTTCAAACGATCGAAATTTTTTATATTTGTTGTTATAAAACTAAAAGTGGAGATTTATTTAAATCACAATAAAAAAAATCTTAGCTGTGTTTTGGTGCAACCTTTTATAAAAAACAACAAACAATTGGTGTAAATAATAAAATTAATTGGTTTCATAGTTCAAGATATGAACCTATAAATTCCTCATAAGTTTAGCATTAATGGCATATTGAAATACTGTATATACAAATTGCAACAGAGACACCCCATCAAAAAAAAGAGAGGTCAATTTCAAAATTATTATAAAGAAAGACCTCTAAAATTACACAACCTATGCGATTGACGATGCAAAATTCGTCACTGATAAAATTATTATTTTTTTTTTTTATTAGGATCACACAAAGAACTCCTACTAATTGATCTCGAATGCGAAAAAAAGGCATCCCATACAAACACTCGTTTTTACATCTGGCAAAAATTATACGTAACAACTTAACGTTGTTTGCAGTGAGGCTACGATTCGAAAATTGTGATGAAAAAAACTCACAGAAGTTTGATGCCATGCGCTCAAATGACTGCATGTGTCAAATGACTTGTCGCCGGTAGGTACTCCAACTAGCATATACTTATCAATTAAGTAGTCGGATGTGGAAATCCCAAAACTTTCTTCTATCTCATAGATGCCAATACTTGTTAATACTGTTAAAAATGCAGCATATAAGCACCACCGGTTCGATGACATACACCAAAATCTAATTATCAACAACTTTGGAAACTTATAACTAAAGTTTGATGAAAATCCGTGCATTAGTTTTTTAGATAGAGATTTTGCGGAAATTGTAATAATTATGCATAGCAGCGCAACCTGTTGGGCGATTTACATCAAAAACTAATTAGGACCAATTTGTAGCAGGGAGTAGCTAAATCAGAAGCTTGATGAAAATTCATGCATTAGTTCTTGGGATACAGCTGTTGCAGAAATCGTGGAAAATGCAGCACAGCAGTGCCACCTTTTGGGCGATTTACACCAAAAATTATACAGCATTAATTTCCATCAGGGACTAACTGAATCTGAAGTTTGATGAAAATAAATACATTTTTTTCTTAAGTTAGAGCTTAGCGATAATCATGAATAATGCAGCATAGCAGCGCCACCTTTTGGGCAATTTTCACCAAAACGTAATCAGCTCCAAACTATATCCCCGACTAACTGAATCTGAAGTTTTATGCAAATCCGTTCAGTAGCTCTTAAAATATAGTTATTACAGAAATCGTGAAAAAAGCCCCATAGCAGCCGCCACCTGTTGGTTTATTTTCGTCAAAAACTAATCAGGACCAGTTTATATCAAGATCTAACTGGATCGAAAATTTTGTGAAATTCCGTGCATTAGTTCTTGAGATAGAGCGCCCTCAAAAATTTTGTCACATACAGACTCACAGAATGACAAAGTGGCAGAGTAACGGACAGAGTGACTGACAGAATGTCAGACAGACATTTTCTAAAAATCATTAAATCGTGTTCAGGGCATTCTGAAACGTATAAATCCATCGAAAATTTTCACGAATCCAATACTTCCTTCTTGTAAAGATAGAAGAAAGTAAAAAATAACTGATGACTTGGGTAGCTGTGATTTAAAGAACATCTTAATATGACGAAATATTGAGATAACTTATGCATAAGAAACCATATTACATTTTTGTTACATATATTTTTAACGTTATATGTTTTTAAGCCATTCTTGAAAATACATAGTAAAAATGGTTGTTGTTTTAAAATTGACATGTTACCAGGTGCACATTTTTTAATATCCCACATTTTTTAATATCCAATTTACTAAATTATTATGACTGTATGTATGGAAACGATGTTATTTCTAACAAAGTACATTATGCAGTTTATTTAAAATTAAAATCGATGCTTTTTGGCATTTATCACGTGTATCTAGAATAACGTTTTGACTATACTAAATAGATTGTGTGAATGTACTGGATATTATTTTACTTATCAAACCCAATGTCTTCACCTGCGTCTCACATTTAATAATAGAAGAAAGATTCAGTTTCTAGAGGAAAAGTTATCAACGCTTTTAAACAGTGTTGCCAGATTGGGGACTTTTTTAATTCAAGTTATTTGACTCTCACCACTTTTTTAAAATAGTATAATTCGCTTATTTTTCAGAATTTTTAATCTATTTTAAAATAGGGCGAATATTTCTATTTCAAAAAAGTGGTGACAATCAACAGTATGGGGACAAAAAAGTCCCCACTTTGGCAACACTGCTTATAAATCTCAACTATCTTACCTCTACGTTTTCCACCAATTGATGCCAATTAACGCTAATAATATTACAGGCCAGTAAGATAATGCATACAAATAATATATATGATTATTAGAAGAACAGATCTTTGCAAATATATTTTTGCATACTAAATTTGATACTAAAATAGAAAATATATGTTTGAGCATTTTCAATTATGATAAAATTTGAGTATATATATATATATTGGGAGTACAAATTAGTTCGGATCCTTTTTTGTGTTCACATATGCATTTATTAGAAAACAAAATGAATGATCAGATTACACAAACTATTGTCCTTCCCTGGCTACTACTTTTTGCCACCTATCAGGAATTTTTTTAATTAAATCTCAAAAAAAAAAAAAAAAAAAAAAAAAAAAAAAAAAAAAAAACTCGTCTTTTGAGGAGATGCAAATTTGGAGCCAATTTTCGATTTCTGTGAAAGAAGTGAACCGGTGGTCTGCGAAATCATGCTGCATCCCATCGGTTCAACCAGTAATCAGAAGGAGCAATGTTCGGAGAATATGGCAGGTGCGTTAAAACATCCCACTTGAGCGTTTCCAAATATTTTTTTTTTTTTTACGAATTTTGCTAAAAATCGCCTTTCAACGTCTGTGGGTTTCAGTTCATAGGAACTGAATTTCCCTGCTTTTAAATCATTCCTATGGATTTCAATCGTACGAAAACGGCTTGTTAACTCAAAACCCAACGATTCTTCAGGATCCTCTTGTATTTGACTTGGATCTTTATCTAGTAATGCCTTTAAATCTTTGTCTTCGATTTTTTTTGGCTGTCTCGGCAGCGACGTTCAGGCAATGGCTTGGAAAACCTAAACCAAGCACTCCCGCCTTTTGATGTCTTTTATTTAATCAATATTCCCTTTAAATTTGTCTGGTTTTAATTTTCGTATTTTTTTTCCTGCCAGGCTTCTGTTAGAGAGTCTCGGGAAAAGGGACATGGGCAGGGACCTTTGACGCTGAGTCGAACGCTGCTCCTCTTGCGCTTGACTTGGATTTTCATACAGTAATGCCTCTCAATCTATTATCTTTGAATTTCTGTGACTCTCCAGAGCGAGGCCTGTCTTCAACGCTGAAATTGCCATTCTTGTAACATCGAAATCATTCCCTATATAATTTATCACTTGGAGTAGAGTCTGTGTAAACTTCCACAAGCATTCGCTGCGCTTCAGTTGCACTTTTCACTTTTCTTCCAATTAAGAGGCACAGGACTTTCGAGATTGTCGAAACAATAAAAAATATCGTCTTTTTCAAAGTACCAAAGCAGAAAAAATATGCAATTAACATCTTTTTTTTACTTTCCTAGCTAAATTTTATATTTTTAAGAATATTATCCAGAAAAATAAATGTATCACATTTAAATTTTAAATTTAAAAGTTCATCTCACTAATATGTGCGAATTAAAATCATTAAGTACTGCGCGCATAATAAAACTCTAAATTATGTATACAAATAACAATTTTTGAAAAAATAGAATCATAACGCACCTACTTCTAAATTAAAAATATATATATATGCAAAATATATGCAAATATTTCGTTAAAATTTAATTTTAACGAAAAAAAAATTCGAAAATCAAAATATTTTTCCAGTTTTTCAAGCAAATAATAAAAAAAAGTAATTTTTTTTTGGTTTTAGCATGAAGACTTTAAAGAAAGTCATGTTTACCTAATTTGTTTAAACCGTAGCTTATAGCCGTAGCTTATATAGTTTGAAAGTAACAATGCGCGCAAACTCAAAATTTACTGATCTTAGGAAACACGTTTTGAAGTTTCAATATCAAGGGACTTTCAGTTCTACTCACCGTCTATAAATGATTATAACTGACGAAAAAAAGCAGATTTTTGAATGAGGTTTTTTGGATATTGTTGGTAAATTTTTAACAATTTTGAATAAAATAAAATCCGCAAACTGATTTTTTGAAAGTTTAACCTTCTCACCGCCGCGAACTGATATATCCGTTCACTAAGCTGCAGGTTTCACTGCAATAGAAGCATTATTTAAATTAATAAAATTCTACAGATATAATCCAGTTTAAAAAAATTAAGTTATGATTAATACTCTAAAAGCTCATATGCCTATAGGTTATAGCAATTTTCATATCACTTTTGAATAAACATCTTTTTTTTTTTAGCACTTTTAAAAAATTACAGAGAAAACAACATTACATTTTTGCCCTTTTGCTCGGCGGTCATGGGGTTAAAGGTCCTTTTCGCCCTTAAAGCAGAAAAGTAAAAGATTCCACAAATGCTGCTCAGTTAACATACAATTTTACATATTCAACATAGTAAACAAGTGGATAAGTGTGATCACAGATCTTACGGAGGGTTTCGTTTAATATTCCTTTCAAAACACTTTATCCTTTTTTGCAAAATCTGTTAGTTTCACATTTCGCAACCAGGGCGCACTGTATTCTACACAAATCTCTGTCCAAGCAAAACTACGTTTTATAGCCTATCCGTAGATATATTAGTTGAGGGGATCGGGCCCATAGCACCTGAGATAGGTAGGCGCTCATGGCGGTAAAAAGTGGAACTGAAAGATGTAAGGCTATGTGCATAATATGAATGAGTAGTCAAAGGGGTGTCGGCAAAAGTTAGAAAAGTACCTACCGGGTGTATTGGTGGGAGGTTAGAAAAATTGTTTAAAATACACAAGTTAGAGCCCGGAAGGGTAAATATAAGACTTTTTCAAAATTTTATGATTTGTCGTTTGATGTGAGGTGCTCAGCTATAAAGCATGCAAAATTTCAAGTTTTCAACTTAATTATGGGCTCAGTTAGAAAAAAAAGGCAGGCTTAAAATACACAAGTTAGAGCCCAGACGGTTAAATATAAGACTTTTTCAAAATTTTATGATTTGTTGTTTGATATGAGGTATTCAGCTATGAGTATACAAAATTTCAAGTCCTAAACATAATTAGGGGTTCAGTTAGAACAAAAAGATTAAAATAGACAAGTAACCAGACGGGTAAATATAAGACTTTTTCACAATTTTATGATTTGTCGTTTGATGTGATGTGTTCAGCTATAAGTATGCAAAATTTCAAGTCCTAAACTTAATTAGGGGCTCAGTTAGAACAAAAAGATTAAAATACACAAGTTTGAGCCCAGACGTGTAAATATAAGACTTTTTCAAAATTTTATGATTTGTTGTTTGATGTGACGTGTTCAGCTATATGTATGCAAAATTTCAAGTCTCCAACATATATAGTTTCTGACAACGGGCTCTGCGACGGACACACAGACAGACAGGCAGACAGAGGAGCGAGACGAATAGGGTTTCGCCAGATGAACGAAACCCTAAAAACAAGGTTTTTGAATAAAACTTAAAGCGATATAAACTGAATATTATTTACAGATATCTAACTTCTCTTAAACCACCGAAATCAGCGGTCATTACAAAACATTCAGTACAGCCGATGTCATTTGGAAACGGACCGAAATAATTTGTAAACCTAATATATTATGCGAGAAGACGTAATGACTTTTAAGAGAAAGTTGAAGCAAACAAAAACTACATTTAAAGAGGCACAAAGAAATAGCTTAATAACGAAAAGAAATTTTAAAGACTTCTGTAAAAGGTTTTTCAGAAGTTCTTAAAGACTTTATATATATGAATACACAAATCATTGAATTTATCTTTTTCCCTTGGATTACAATTTAAGAAATCGGAGGAGAATTTAAAATGAAATAATAGAAAAGGTCTTTTAAAAATATCTTTGCAAATAAAAGAGATTAAATGAAGAAAGAATTTAAATGCATGATTGATTTCTTTAAACTTCCGCAATGATTTCCTTTCCTCTCTCTGTCCTCTTTTATACTTTTTTTAATTATTTTTAAAATACAGTTTAAATGAACTAAGTTAATCGAACAGAGGAATTCTTTTGTAATATTTTATTTATAAATAAGTTTGCGACTGTACAGTTTATTTAAAGTTTAAATCGATTTCAAACGATGCTTTTATGCACTCCTTTTCCTCTAAATCTCTAAATGCTGTATTTTTAAAAATTTGATTTAAATTTAAACTTCCATTAAAATTATAATCTGTGGTTTTTATCCACTCTCTAAAATGAAATCAGGTGTTTTTGAAAGGAAACATAACATCTTTAACTTCTGCAAAACGCTAGCCTCGTCTCACAGGTAGTGAAATTTCAAGGGAAGTGTTTCGATTGGACAGTTTTGTGCTAGCTTTGAATCGAGGTGCAAATCTAGTCAGTGTGTGGTTTTGAGGGGAAAAGATATATATTTTTAATTGGGCCGTTTGGTGGCTTTTTCATGAAAGTGAGTTACGATCGTTAATTAATAACTCAAATAATTACAAGAATTTTAAAATTCTGAGGCTCAGGTACAATAGGAGAGGCTTTGGACTATCTTCAAAAATATTTTGAGCCTCGTACGTGTCATAGATTTTGCTAGCCATCACACACACACACATACAAACACACAGAGCGATTTGTTCTTTTATTAGTATAGATATACTTGTCATAGTAAAAAACAGACAATGAACGGCTCTTAGAATACTTTTGAGCAGACGTTAATTAAAGTTTGAAGCAAATATATTGTAACTGTGATTAAAAGTTCTGGAAAAAATAGCTGCAACTGGTGCAATCGCTTAGTAATAACGTCTACTAATTAAAGCTATATTTAAATTTTGCTTAGAAGCCGAATACTTATAGAAATTCTACTAACCGTGAATTTTTTCAAAACAAACAATTTTGACATTATATTTAGATTTTTCGGTATACTATATCTTTGGATGCGAAATAGGAAATCATCCGATCAAGTAGTTTAGAAATTATGTAGGTTTTCAATTTATACTGTTAACGTTAAATTCGCATTTAATCATTTGAAAACAGATTGAAATGCGTGTAATATGCTTAATATAACTCAAAAACTACTTGGCATATTGAGCTATAATATTGGATTCGACTATTTAAAACATTGAGAAATCGACTTCTGCTAAAATAATTAATAGATTGAAGTTCACATATTTTATAAATTATTTTTGAAAATAAGTATATTTTTGGCAAGAAACTGGATGTCATTAAATTCCAACTTCCCTTAACAAAGAAAATTTCATGGTTCCTTGTAGATGGTTCATTTCGATCCAATAGCTTCATAATAAAAATGTACTATCGTGGGAAAAAAAAAGAAACACTTCCTACAAATTCTATAAGAATTTATTGTAAAAGAAAGTTACTGGTACCGAACGCTTGGAAATAAAGTGTACTGTTAAATGATGTGTATAAAATTTGCTTAGGGGGTTATCTACAAATAAAACAAATACAAACTTTATTATTTTTTCCATTAGCAATACCCAACTTTGACACCATAGATAAATTCACGAAATTCGTATGAGAGTTTCACGAAATTCGTACGATTAATTTCAGAGAAATTAGTTATTTTAAAATTAGCATATTGTAGGGGTTGTATCCAATTTGAAGTTCGGCTTTCGATTATTGAAATGTTACAGAAAGACTATGTCACTTCTACTAACGTATTATTTCTTGCCAATATGACCATTACACTCGATTAATATATTTCCGCTATTGCCAACCCAAATGTTTCCATAAAATTAGTGTAAAATACATTTTTTTTTCAAGGTATGCTTTATTGCACATCATGGACTGCATTTAAACCATCATTTTGACGTTTTAAAAGCATAATTCGAAAACGACTTGTGAAAAATATTTGAAATTGAGAAGTTCCATAAAGCAGAACATAATAAATATAAATCTATCAAAAAAAATTGTAGGTTCCAATTAATATTTTTTCGAATATTAATTTCATAATTCATAATTCATATTATAAAATTTTTAAAATAATACATATTCAAAGTATTTATGTTTGAGTTTTTTAGTATTATAATCACAGAAAAATTATCATTTTGGGATTATAATTTTTATTATGCCAATTAATAAAACACAATAGAATTAATATGAATTTGTATTTAGCATCTAAATTTTGAATGTTTACAGTTCAAAAACTTATCATCCTAACGACTTGAAATTTCTTTTTGGGCATCGTTTGAATCGAAGATTTAAAATATATTGTCAAAATTAGATGTTGCCATTGAAAAAAACCAAGTTTGGTCTGGTGTCTTTTTTTAGATGGCCCACTAAGCAAATTTTATGTACATCATTTAAAAGTAGACTTTATTTCCAATCGTTTGGTACTCGTAACTTTCTTCTACGAGTATTATAATTAGTTGCAGAGTTAATAGGTGGTGCTTACTTATTGTTTTCGACGACTGTACCAGTATTGCTGCTGATATTTGTTTAACAAATCATTAAGCGGTTTAGGTTCAATCTAGTAGTAAATTATTTATAAATATACACGCACTGAAAGATATGATTAAAAAATGTTTAGAATTTCAATGAAGCTTTTATGAAATCTGTGAAAATGTATGTATCAATCTAACATTTTCAAAAAGATAAGATATTCTTATCCAATTAAAATTAATTTATTTGTTTTTTTTTTAATTCACACAAATGGTTGCATTTCATTTAATATGAAAAAGCGTATTATGATAAAATGATCAGCTTTAATTGGTTTCAAATAATTAAAATAGAAATTAAAACTGCACATGTAATGTGTTTTGTTGAAGTAGTAGGTTTAATGAAAAAGTTAAAAAGAAAGGGGTAAAGCTTCATAACGCAATAATGTTTTATCTTAAATTATTTTCCCAAGGAAAAAAAAAAAAAAAAAAAAAAAAAAAAAAAAAAAAAAAAAAAACATTCTCGTTTACAACAGTTTTCAAACTTTAGTTCAACATTAATAGCTTAAGGTTACGTCGGATAACTGAGCACTGATTTTACAATGCGACAATGGAGATTCTGGCAATTCAGCTTGAAAACGAATTGAATTAATTCATTAGTTCAGACTTTAATTCATTTGAATTAAAGTCTGAACTTTTGTAAATGTGTTCAGTTAGTTTCCCTCTATCAGATAGAAATGCGCAAAATTACATTTTAATACTTAAAAAAAATATATATATATGCATATTTCATCTTTCTTTCCTCGTAGGTCCAGTTGCCCCATAAAAATGGGGCAAGTGGATCAGGAGGGTCTATGTTCCATAAGCGTTTATTTTATTTTATTTTTTTTTTTTTGCATATGGTATATTAGGTCCTGTTTGAAAAAGTGTAAACAAAAACTTTAAAAAAATTTTAAACAAGGCAGATCGCGTAAATTATATATGGCTAGTTCCTTGGCTAGTTTCTCTATGGCGTATCTTTTTTCAGAACGTTATTAGTCGCGCTCGGTCTTTTGGCCGCCGGCCCCCTGCTTACGGAATATGTAAAATAAGGAACATTATTCACTTAATATTCGAATATTACTTTTCGATGAAGTTTACTTAAATTATAAATTTTATTAATGAGATTTGGAATAATGGGATAAAAAAAAAATGAACTGACATAAGGGATAGTTTCGTAGACCTTTCCAACTATTTCAACTTTGCTTGTAAAAATGTACAGTCGTAGGGAAAAAAAAAGTAAACACCTCTTAACAAGTCTACAAAAAAATATTGTAGAAGAAAGTTACTGGTACCACACGATTGGTAATAAAGTCTACTTTTAAATTATTTATATAAAATTTGCATAGGGGGCCATATACATATTAAAAAAAACCATAACTTTTTTTTTTTTTTTTTTTTTTTTTTTTTTTTTTTTTTTTTACAATAGCAGTACACAATTCTGACAACATAAATGAACACTACACCCTTCAATTATCCTAAAAACAAATTTTTATGCAATTCGTACTATAAGTTTCCGAGAAATTAATTATTTTAAAACGAGTACTTTAGGGGCTGTATCCAAATTCAAGTTCGGTTCTAGATTATTAACCAATAGAGCCCTCTTCCTGATCAAAGCTACTCAAACGTCACTGAAGCAATCATTGAAGACTAGCTAGATTACAGGATAGCATAAGAAATTTCAAAATATCGAGTCACTTCTATCATAGACGGCCCTTTAAACCATCATTTTGCCGTTTTTAAGCATAATTTGAAAACTACTTGGAAGAAAAATGTGAAATTTTGGATTTACATAAAGCAGGACTTAATAAATCTAAATCCATCGATAAAATTGTAGGTTGTAATTCATAATTTTTTCAGAGATTAATTTCATAATTCATATCATAAAATTATAATTAAAAAATAATTGCACGTTAGGAGTCCAATTTCAGGAGATTTTAATGAAAATGTGAAAATGTAATTTAACATTTGAAGCACTAAATTTTGAATGTTTATAATTCAAAAACTTATCATTTCAATGACTTGACATTTGGTGACTTGTCATATTTTGAACTGAATATTTGAAATATCTGGTTAAAATTGGGTATTGCCTACGAAAAAAATGAAGCTTGGGTTCGTTTTAATATGTAGATGGCCCCCTAAGCAAATTTTATATACATCGTTTAAAAGTAAACTTTATTTCCAATCGTTTGGTATCAGTAACTTTCTTCTACAATAATCTGTTAAGGAGTTAGTAGCGGGTGTTTACTTTTTTTTCCGCGACTGTACCTGAAGGGAAAACTGAGATGTCTTGTTACTACACTATGGTGGTGAAGAAACATTTAATGTCAGCTACATGGTAGTTCTCGATTTTATCTGTAAGGGCATATGAGTTAGAAGAAGATAATGTATATGGGCAGCAGAAAGACCGACACGCGACTACTGTCGGGTTTTAATATAGTATTAATTAAAATAACTATGTTATGCATGTATAGAGAGACTTCTTCAAAATTCTAAAAAAATTAAGTAACATTAATTTTTATTTATGTAAATTCTATTAAAGATAATTTATTGCTATTCATTTCACGTGGGTTATTTATTTTACTTTTCCATTTAATCCTTCAAAATTTTTGCTGCGATAATATCTCAGAAAGCAAGCATTTCATCGCATGTATCACAATTCCACGGTTTAATTCTATCATTAAAGTAGAATTTTTAGAATTTCATCATTTACGCTAAAAACAATTCTTGTTACTTTTGAATATTCTGAAGAAAATAGTACATTTTCCCACACTACGTTTCAAGGATTTCTCTTCTGAAATCTTTTTTAACTCATAATTTAAGTTATGTACTTTATGTTTTAAGTTATATACTATGTTACTAAAAAAAAATTACTTTACATCTTAAAAAGAGACATAATTTTTTTTCACAAAATGTTGGAGAGTCATTTTTTCAGTTGAACAAAACCTATATGTTTCAAGATTTTCTTAAGTGAATGCTTCCGGGAAGGGTTTTACAAAACAAGTTCCATTTTCCTTTTCTGTGACTAAAAATAGACACTTTCATATACAAAATTTTTTTATTCTATGATACCTAAAATTCTCTCGTAAAAAGCGTTCAGCAATATATTTTTAACTTTTTCGTTTTTAATGTTTTTTGAAATTATTTTTGATAAAATTTCTTGACTGTCTTTTTTGCAATTGATTTTATGTTTTAGCAGATAATATTTTTCTAGCATTTTTTAAAATTGATTTTTTAAAATTAATTCCTCTTTTATAAATATTTATTTATATTTTTAAGATAGTGGATATTTTTTATTCGCATTTTTTTCATATGAATGCGTAGTGTGCAGCAATTAGTGTTAGTTTGCATTGACACAAAAATATTTTAGATATAATTTATACGAATCGTTGTAAATCTTTAATAATAAGAAAAGTTTTTTGAATCGTAACAAAACTGATATGCTTTTTTAAAAATAAAACATACTGAGACTTGTTCTCTGTGGGCGATTCTCAAAAGGTGGGCACTGGACACACGTCATAACTTTAAGCCTTTCAAACATAACTTTAATTATCATTGACTTTATTTTTTTTAAACTGAGTTTTTAATTCTATTCACATACAGAAAATGACATAATTTATTGTAAAAGCATTGCATAAATATCTTAAAATTTTATTATTTTATGGTAAAGAGGGCAATTTCGGACATTCATAACGTTAACTGTTCCAATGTACCACCAAGAAAAAGAGTTTAAACTTTTTTCAGGTGGTTCTAATGGTAAACAACGAATGCATAAAGGAAACCGATAACTTTTCGATAATTTCGTTAAGAGATGGCAGGCTGATTTATTGCTTTTTTGAAGATAGAAGGACTTTTCTATAAAGAATTTTTGTATTTTGTTATGTCTGAAAGAAAAGTACATAACAAAGCATTTGATTTTATTATTATTATTACTGGATAACAAAAAGTTAATTATACATATATATATGTATACAGACACATTTACTACATTCTTAGTCTTAAATTTTTTTTAAATACTAAGAGCAACGTCCAAAATCTGTAACGTACGTGCGAAAAAATGTCCAAAATTTGTAACGTACACTACTGCTAATTACATGCTTTAATCATTAATTTTCCAGAATAGTTGCTGTCTTTTAATGTTTGTGTATAATTTTGTAGACATACTATTGAAAATATTTATATATTATATTTATAGACAAAATACTATACTATTAAAAAAATTGGCCTTAAATTTGAAAATTTTAAAAATTACATATAGTTAACGTTTAATGATCTCACCTTTTGAGAATGTCCCCTGTATAAAAGGATTTTCGTAATATTAATAATTTTAATGTGACACAAAATATTTGGATTCATTGCAAACGGTTGGTGGTATATATTTGAAATACATTTTTATAACATTATCTAACGTAAAATACTTTTTGGATGTTGTACTGTAATGTGTTACATAATACTTCAGTAGAAAATCGTATAGTTATAGGGTAGACCGGGGCTAGTTGGCCCGCTTTTTCTTCTAATAATTAAAAAAAAAATTACAATTCATCATTTTAAATTTCTTTTTAGTTACCACTATCGGTGCACTTTCAGGAAGAAGTAGCAATAGTAAAGTTTAAAAATATTAACTATAAGTTTATATTAACTCAAACTATTATGTTAAATATTAACTCAAGTTTAGAAGCTCAAATTAACACCAAGTCGCTTGGGCCAACCTGCCCCGATTGCGGGGTAAGTTGGCCCACGTCACTTTTTAATGTTCTGGTAGTGTAAAAGTTTAAGAAATGATCAAAATTTTACCAAATCTTAATTTTTATTTCTTTCGAACGAAAACACAATATAGCCTCCTAAATTAAAATAAAAAATTTCGTCAAATCACAAGACATCAAATTCACTTAAGTTTATCATAAATCCTCTTAATATTATCCACAATTTTTGTATTGACAAGCTTTAGATAGGAGCAATTCTTACAGCAAAAAGAAATTAAAAACAAAAAATGTGTATATGTGGGGGGCAGGGAGGTTGTATAAGGAAAAAAAAAACACATTTCTCTTAATCCGTTGCGGGCCAACATGCCCCGTGCCAAATGGGCCAACTAACCCCGTATCGCCATTTTTTTTTTTCATGACTGTAACGAAATATTCTGAAAATATTTCAATAAAAAAACATGCCCTACAATAACTACTAAGAATTATTTTTTCTGAATTATTATATATCAAAATCTAAAATGTAATTTACAAACAAATAAAAAACGATTATTTATAATTGAGGAAATTTACTCACTTTTGCACAATTTTGAAAATTCTCAATAATTCTTTAACGGATGCTCCGACTTCAATGGTGCTTATGTTGGGGGAGGAAAGCGAAGAAACGCATACAACGTTTAAAAAATATTGCGACTGGGCCAACATGCCCCTATGGCCAACTAGCCACGGTCTACTCTACATATCATGTCCGTTTACAGTCACAAACGGCCGAATTTGTGGATTTCGAAAATATTAATATAAAAAGCATCTGAAGCGCTTATAACCACTATGGTTCTCTTTCCATCACAAAGAACTTAATAATAAGTTTTGAGAATATCTATGATGTGTGAAATATTTTTTATAGGACATATGATATCAATTATCATATATTAATTATTTTTCATTCCTTTAATCTTAATTCTCAATCTTCATGTATTTTGTTTCCTTTTAAATCACAACCCCCATTCAACGTAATATTTTTTTACGCTGCACTTTTAGAAAAATGAATCACAAGTATTGCATTCATACATTTAATTTCTTTTCTGTTTAAATCAATAAATTATCAGTAGTTTCCGGTGAAATAAATAGCAATAACAACAAAATATATTTACGTTTCGAACGGATACGAATGTAAGCTCTAAAACTTTTTATTTAAAAGTCATTAAAAATTTATTATTTTGTTATCGTATTTCCCGACAATAAATAACTCGTAATATTCACTTTCATCTATACAAATATTAAATAATCATCTAATGTCCTAACGGACAATTAATTACAGAAATACAGAATATGTATAAAACATTATATTGAAATACTTTCATTAATGTTCTTTAAAAATATATTTTTCTATCTATAATTCTTAAAATAAAATTATCTCTCAAAACTGATTAAGTTTAAACAGTCCGTAATTTGGTTCGAATGAAAATGACGCCATTCATATCATAAATATGTCTACATGACATATTTTTTTTTTTAATTACGCCCTTACTTTTGGCAATAATCTTTTAACAGTAGGTGCACCAATATGGTTTTAACAATCAATGACTTTTATGTTATGATGCTCCTTTCAAATAAATATGACAAATGATTTAATCGTTGTCGGTTTACTAAACTTTTGGTGAGTTCACTCTCTGACTTTCATCTGCTTGAACAAGGGGCATCATAACATAAAAAAAAAACATTGATTGTTAAAATCATATTGACGCGCTTATTATTAAAAGATTAATGGTAAAAATAAGGACGTAATTAAAAAAATTAATGATGTCATATAGACATATTCATGATATGAATGGCGTCATTTTCTTTCGAACCAAATTATGGACTGTTTAAATTTAATGAGTTTTGAGACATAATCTTATTTTAAGAATTATGGATAGAAGAATATATTTTTAAAGAACATTAATGAAAGTGTTTTGATATCATGTTTTATAAATATTCTGTATTTTGGTAATACATTTTCCATTAGGATATTAGATGATTATTTAATATTTGTGTAGATGAGAGTGACTATTATGAGTTATTTATTGCCGGTTTATTGCTTTGTTTCCCATCTCGGTGTTTGAGTGCGTTAACTTTCAAATATCGGCATATGCCCGATAAGTAAATTTGAATTATTTTACTATATTATTGCAATATAGAAAATGAACCTGAATTAAATTAACCTGATGTGAAATCCTGTGTTGTTGTTTCTAATTATACGGAATATAATGGCCTTCACTTTCATGTCCACTACTATTATTTTTAACAAAATCATACTAATTGGTAATCATACGAATTGAATTTTACTAACGGAGTGAAAAAATGCCCAAGCCAGGACACGAACGTAGACCCTTGGCTTGCATTGCCAATGCTGTACCATTTAAGTTAGCTGGGCTGACAACCGGTGAGCATATTTCACTCAGATAACATTATTGGTAAATAATTTCTTGTCTGCCGTATAGACAGCTCCACAGAATAAACCGCAGATAAAGGAACTCCATATAAATGATGGATACGTTGATATACGATTATTTTTGACACAATTATACTGATTGGTGAAATAATCATACGAACTGAATTTTTTCAACTGAGCGAAAAATGCCCAAGGCGGCATCGAACCCAGATCCTTGGCTTGCATTTTCAATGCTCTACCGTTTAAGATACCTGGGCAGAAAACTCTGCGAGGATATTTCGCTCAGGTAATATTATTTGTAAATAACATCTTGTCTATCATATAGACAGCTCTACAGAATAAACCGCAGGCAAAGGAACTCCATATAAACGATGGATACATAGATATATTTTTATTTTTAACATAATCATACTGATTGGTAAAGTAATCATACGAATTGAATTTCTCCAACTGAGCGAAAAAATGCCCAAGGCGGCATCGAACCGAGATCCTTGGCTTGCATTTTCAATGCTCTACCGTTTAAGATACCTGGGCAGAAAACTCTGCGAGGATATTTCGCTCAGGTAATATTATTTGTAAATAACATCTTGTCTGTCATATACACAGCTCAACAGAATAAACCGTAGGCAAAGGAACTCCATATAAACGATGGATACATAGATATATTGTTATTTTTAACATAATCATACTGATTGGTAAAGTAATCATACGAATTGAATTTCTCCAACTGAGCGAAAAAATGCCCAAGGCGGCATCGAACCGAGATCCTTGGCTTGCATTTTCAATGCTCTACCGTTTAAGATACCTGGGCAGAAAACTCTGCGAGGATATTTCGCTCAGGTAATATTATTTGTAAATAACATCTTGTCTGTCATATAGACAGCTCAACAGAATAAACCGTAGGCAAAGGAACTCCATATAAACGATGGATACATAGATATATTGTTATTTTTAACATAATCATACTGATTGGCAAAGTAATCATACGAATTGAATTTTTCTAACTGATCGAAAAAATGCCCAAAGGCGGCATCGAACCCAGATCCTTGGCTTGCATTTTCAATGCTCTACCGTTTAAGATACCTGGGCAGAAAACTCTGCGAGGATATTTCGCTCAGGTAATATTATTTGTAAATAACATCTTGTCTGTCATATAGACAGCTCAACAGAATAAACCGTAGGCAAAGGAATTCCATATAAACGATGGATACATAGATATATTGCTATTTTTAACATAATCATACTGATTGGTAAAGTAATCATACGAATTGAATTTTTCTAACTGAGCGAAAAGAAAAAGGCCGAGCCGGGACTCGAAAGCAGATTCTTGGCTTACAATGCCAATGCTCTACTTTTTAAGCAACCTGGGCTGACAAACGGCGAGCATATTTCGCTCAGATAAGATTACTGGTAAATAATTTCTGGTCTGCCGTATAGACAGCTCAACAGAATAAACCAGATAAAGGAACTCCATATAAACGATGGATAAGTTGATATACGATTATTTTTGACACAATTATACTGATTGGTGAAATAATCATACGAAATAATTTTTTCCAACTGAACGAAAATAAGCCCAAGCCGGGACTCGAACCCAGATCCTTGACTTCCATTGCCAATGCTCTACCGATTAAGCTACCTGGGCTGACAACTGGCGAGCATATTTCGTTCAGATGACCTTATCGCTTAATAACCTTATTGGTAAATTTAAATTACATCTCTAACATACGCTGAAATGCAAGTCTACATTAATAACTAGGCCTAATTTTTATTAATGGCCATACCAATAATATAGACTTCCTTTACACAACATACTATAAATATATAGACGGAGCAGTTAAACAAAATACATTAAAAATAAAAATAAAAGAAAATTCTTACTTTATTTCTACTCTTCTTGATTTATTTCATAATTGGCCTGATAATGGATGACGTTCGCAATCAAAATCTAAACAAACTCCTTACCTACTCTTTCTAGTGAGGTAGATTGGTAGGTTATTGTTTCGTGTAAAAGGAAGAAAGCCAATGAGGTAGTCGAATTGCGCATGCGCATCCGATGAGAAGATTCGTTCACCAGTATTCTCCTGGTATTCACTGGATAGTATTATAGAATACGACAGCTAATGTATAGGTAAGATTATTCTAGAATGTCCAAAGTACCATAATGGCTGTCTGAGATTCGCCCCCCCCCTTTTTTTACATACATGAAATAAAGTTTCAATAAAATTAGACAATGGTTGGTTCTCAAACTGTGAGTCCAGGTCCTTAGTCAGAAATTTGTGATTGGTGCGGATTAGAGGAAGATGCAATAACTTTCAAACAAAAAATGTACGTATTTCCCATTAAAAAAAAATTCCTAATATGTATATATATATGAGGACGTGAGTTTCAAAACTCGCCTTATCCAGAAAATCAAATTTTGGGTAATCGCAAAAAACGTGTAACTACTTCCACCGGTGTTCGTTGTAAACGAAGATATTACAGTGGCAAAAATAAAAGATTAAACTAGTTTCTTTTGCAGATTGTAGTGTTTTTTTCGGTGCAGGTTTACCAATAGAATACATTGTTGAGGAAAACCCGATTTTTTAAATTTTCAATAAGGCGGGTTTTGAAACATCGAAAGCGAAAAAAGAGGACGCTGGTAGTATAAATTTGGCGGGCCCTCAATTTATCCGCACGCAGGAATGTCCCATTTGCCCCCACTTCGCACCGTGCTGGCACCTACTCTCGGCATGCCTTGCTTGTCAAACGACGCCACATGCATTGCTATTGTTGCAGTGTGCTGTTAAATTTGCCCTGTTAACAGTGTCAGTTCAAAATTTTTAAAACAATTTATCATCCCGCGGACTGAGAAATACTGTCAGTGATTCGGTTTTTGATTGCAAGGAAAGTTTCAACAGCAGGCATTCATCTGCAGATAAGCGAATCGGCCTTATGACGTCTGGAGTTTTGTTTCTGCATGACAATGCTAGACCCCATTCTGCCATTCACACCCAAAATGTGATCAGTTATTTTGGATGGGAATAGTTTGGCCATCCACTGTACAGTACAGTCCAGACTTGACGCCGAGAGATTTTCACTTGCTTCGTTACGTAAAGGTTTTGCTCCAAGGAAGCGCTTCGCAACAGATGACGATGTGAAAAACGCAGTTAAAAACTGGTTATCCTAACAGGTGTATGCGTCTATCACTGGCTTACAAAAGTTTCTAGAACATTATGACAAATATTTAAACAAATATGGAAACTATGTAGAAATATAACATGTAAGAAATTAAATAAAAATGTTTTTTGGAAAAATCTGTGACGGTTTATGTTTTATAAGAAATCCGATCTTAGTTTCGAATAACCCTCGTATAATAACTAAAATGTTTCAATAAAGGAGTTGTTACAATTTATTTTGTGTTTTGTTTTGCAATAAAAAAAAATCTAGAATTAACTGCTTGAAACTATCAGAAGTTTACAGCATAAACAAAATATTACAGTAATTATTTTTAATTTTTTTACGTAATACAGACAAATAAATTCCACATACCATTAAATAAAAAATTTTATGCCATTGAACGGAACAATTATTTTTAAATATGGTATCTTTAAAAAAAATAATATATATTTTTTAATGTTACAGACACATTTTTTAATGAATGAATGCTATACATTTAATTACCTTTATGTTTAAAGAGAAATTTTCAGCGTACATTAACTGTTTGTAACTACGCAAACATTTGTAACTATTATTTGTTCACATAATCCTCGATATTTTCAGTTCGAGAAGATAATTATCTATTTCAAAAAGTAGAAGCATTAGCATAGTAAACATTGAATAAACCGTGAGCCTTAACTTAAACCGTGAAACCGTTCGCTGTTTATTTTGAAAATGCTTTTTTAATTGGTTTTTAAGAGTTATTTGCTATAAATGGTGCATTCTGTAATTTTTTTTCTACCATTTTTTTTTTTTTTTTTACTTAATTCTGACTGATAAATAGAATCTGTGTTTAAAGATGCATTTACTAAAACGCTGATCTAAATACAGTAATTTGATTTTTTCGATTTAGAAAATATGGTTAAAATATATCATCAATGAATCTGCATGTCCAGGAATAAAAGTCTAACACGTTTTGGCATCAGAAACAGATTTACTTTCTAACTAAGGTTAATAAATTATAAAACATATATCACTTTTTGTATGGGGAATAGAGTGACAATTGTACAAAATAAAAACTGTGATTTATTGTCATACTGCTTTTCTGCATGAAGCAATTTATCAAAAAGATTTACCTAATGTTTTTTGTTACGACTCGTTTTGCATTGCATTTTAAAACAGAGATTTTGATGCAGGGGATTTTTTTCCTTCAAACGAAACATAAATTAGAAAGGAATTTTAGAAAACATTTATTTGTGAGTTTATTTGATCGTTATATATAATTTTCATTACAAATACATTGTATTTATTCACAATAGATACTCTTTATACCCGTTTTATGTTTCTAAATTAATTTTTTTTTTTTTTTTTTTTTTTGCTTAAATTTTAAAACTACTTCCAATATGTAATTTTGTTATTATTTAATTGAGAAATAGTTATTCAATAATATATAGTTTTTCATATACATGGCAGCATCGTCCACGAAAATTGACGAAATTGTGCACGTTTTAGTAATTAATTTGAAATTACAGTCTCGATTAATCAATTACACAGTACAAAACTATTGTAATTTCGATACAAAAATACACTATTTTTGCAATACACTATGGCATAAAATTTGCGAGGCAAAAAAAACAAAAACAAACATCTAATACACGAACCAGTATTAATTTACCTCAATTAAATATCATCATAAAATGCCACATCATTTTTGTTTTTGTAAATTATAATATTATTTTTAATTGTATTTATAACTTGGAACGTTAAGGACAGAGCACAAAAGGAACAAAATTAAAGAAGCAGTTAAAGTTTAATACTATTTGTACGCGAAATTACTCTTTATATTATATCACAAAATATTTTATATGAAAATGATATTTTTCTTTTTCAAAAAAGTGGTGTATGAAAGGTATTTACTAATATATTAAATAAATGATTGAAACGTAATAAATAAGTTATGTTTCTGAGCCTTTATGCAGTTTTATGTGGAATTTAAGGTAGAAAATTTTGTTACTGTTTAAAGTTTGAAAGATAAAATTTTACAAACAGTTTATAAAAAAATGGTACATTAAGTATTTTCCTATAAAATACTTTAAATTAGTGTAATATATACTTATAATCGAAATTTTAATTTCAGTTATACATACTTCGATTGAATAGTTTGCTGTTATAAACGAATTAGTTCATGTATTATATGATGGGCTCACAACTATAGTAAACCAAATCCATTTAGAAAAAAAAAATATATGTGGTCTATTTAGAAGGGGCATAAAATTTGTTTTATTCAATTCCACGGTGAACCAAGTCAATAAACAGATGACATATATGAGGAAGTATGCGAAGTGAGATTTGGTTCACTGTGAGTGTCGATAAAATGGATTTTATGCACATTCTAAATGGACTATAATCTAAAAGGACCATTTTTTTCTATGGTTGTGAACCCGTTATGTATTCAAGAACTTTGCATTTAAAGTAGTAACGAATCTATTTCAGTATATTGTATTTTAAAAACATTTTATTACATTCCACGTATTCAAATTATTTTAAAATTTTAATTATCTAAGATTTAAATTTTTTAAACTGCTGCAATTATAATTAAACTTTAAATGTTAAATACAGAAAATATAAAGTTATACCTCGCCTAAAGAATATTTCAGATGTCAAAAAAGGTTTTCGCTGATGTTTCTCACTCGGAAGATGGATATAGATTCGACTAGCGACTGTACAAGTACATATATAATGTTATAAACTTTTTGGAAATTTTGAATCACATTCACCCCTTACGATATCATACATTATAATTCCTCAACCCCTCCAAGCTCTATTGGGGGGGGGGGCAATAATGATATCATAAAAAAAAACATTTTTTACGATATCACTATCGATGTCTAATATTTTTCTGTTTACATTTTTTTCTCTTTTTATATGTTTGCGGTGATGTACAGATATTGTTATACATTTATTAATTGCAAACGTTACTGATTCAAATGCAGAGAAGAAATTAATAAAATATGGCATTTATACATGACATTTGGTTCAAAAGGCGATTACATGCGCATATGGCAGACCTTAGGATTACCGAACGTTCCATTTTTACTTTCTTCTATCTTCAATAGAAGAAAGTATTGTAATCGAAATTTTTTTCGACTTCCGGTTTTCGACGGATTTGTATGTTTTAGGGGTCAGAGATTCCAAAAAACATGTTTATAGGAAATGTCTGTCTGTCTGTGTGTCCGTCTGTCCGTCCGTCCGTCTGTCCGTCCGTCCGTCTGTCGCCATTGTACCATCAAAAAGTGTATGAAATTATGCATAGAATTAAACCAAAATTTTATTATAAGTTTTTGGCTATGGCAAGCAGGTCCTCCCGGAATTTGGAAAAAATTCGCCTGTAGGGGGCGCTGATATAACAATTTTTGTGCGATTTTGAATATTGTACCATCCAAAAGTGTATGGAGTTATGCATAGAATTGAACCAAACTTTTAGTTTAAGTTTTTGGATATGACAAGCAGGTCCTCCCTGAATTTGGAAAAAATTCGCCGGTAGGGGGCGCTGTAATAGCGATTTTTGTGCGATTTTGAATATTGTACCGTCCGAAAGTGTATGAAGTTATGCATAGAATTAAACCAAATTTTTATTTTAAGTTTTTGGATATGGCAAGCAGGTCCTCCATGAATTTGCAAAAAAATTCGCCGTTAGGGGGCGCTGTAATAGGGATTTTCGTGCGATTTTGAATATTGCACCATCGAAAAGTGTATGAAGTTATGCATAGAATTGAACCAAATTTTTATTTTAAGTTTTTGGCTATGGCAAGCAGGTCCTCCCTGAATTTGGAAAAAATTCGCCGGTAGGGGGCACTGTAATAGCGATTTTTGTGCGATTTTGAATATTGCACCATCGAAAAGTGTATGAAGTTATGCATAGAATTGAAACAAAAAAAAAAAAATTAAGTTCTTGGCTATGGCAAGGAGGTCCTCCCTTAATTTGTAAAAAAATCGCTCGTAGAGGGCGCTGTAATAGCGATTTTTGTACAATTTTTGTGCCATTTTGAATATTGTACCGCCGAAAAGTGTATGAAGTTATGCATAGAATTGAACCAAATTTTACGTGTTTATTTTTGGTCATATCACGAAGGTCCTCCCTGAATTTGGAAAAATTCTGCCGGAAGGGGGCACTATAATTGCGATGTCTGTACCATTTTCATTATTGTACCATCGAAAAGTGTATGAAGTTATCCATATAATTGAACCAAATTTTTTGTGCATGTTTCTGGCTATGGCAAACAAGTCCTCCCTGAACTTCAAAAAATTCCGAAAGAAGGGGGCGCTATAATTCCGATATCTGCGCCATTTTCATTATTGTACCATCGAACAGCGTATAAAATTATGCATACAATTGAACCAAAATGTTTGTGCTTATTTTTGGCTTTGGCCAACAGGTTCTCCTTGAATTTGGAAATATTGCGCGGTAAAGGGGCTCCGTGCTAGCGATTTTTGTATACTTTTCTTGATTTTTCGTAGTTCTATTGTGCGTCGGCGGCTCATGCAGCGGTGAGAACTCGCTTCCTGCTATGCCGGCTATTCGCAAACAGCTGATAACGACAGAATAAGGAAAAATTAATAATTTTAACAAATATCATGATATAGATTAACTCGTTTTTGGTCCGTTTAATTGACTTGAGAAGAAATTTAAGATGAAAATCAAAGTTGGTATAGTATTGAACTAATAATATTGAAGTATTAACATGTGCAACTAGGTTTTGAAATATTAAGATGTATAAGATAGAAGAAAGTTTTGGGATTGGCACATCCAACTAGTTTGAAATGAAATGATGTTATAATAATTTTCTGGCTTTAATTTCAACTTTGCGTTTTCTTATAAATAAGATAACAGAATTAAAAAAAAAAAAAAAGGCAATAGGTTACTTTGATAGAATGAAAAAAAAAAAAAAAAGATTTTTTTTTTTTTTGACTAGATAAACGATGTTAACTTCAAAAGGCAACCCACCTCCCTCCTAGGGGATATCTTACGGTAGCAATCGCAAGACACCCCCTTCCTTATAAAGTGATAATGTTATATATTACACCAACAAGAAAAATGACGCAACTCGCGAAAACTCCGTTTGTGTTTTTTTTTATCACTAATCAGTCTGTCAAATGCACGTGTTGCTGCAGGAACAGTTTAATAAGTTTAGTTATCCGAAAAATCGCTTTATTACGCTGTATGTCTATTCTTGACCAGAGAAAGTTAAAGAGTTTGCGGTTTAAAGAGCGTTTTTGCTGCTACATGCAGTTATACATACTATAATTTCTTGTTACAGTAAAAACATGCGAATCATCTTTTGCCTCTTCTGTGAAATTTATTTCTCTCGAGATATGTCGCTTTTCGTGAGGGTGAGCGATATTCACATCTTCAAGAATAATCCAATATATCAAAATCAAAACTTGTCTGTGTCTGTAAATCTATACAAATCCACAGTTTGGAAGCCAGAATTGTGATATGTTACTTACATGTGTATTAAAACACGGCCGAGGTAATTAAAATAATCCGGAATCGAAATAATTTAAAGCTATTTCTACCAATAAAAAAACCACCAATTTAACAGAAATGTCCTACTAAATTTAAACATTTTTCGTTATAGCAGATGCCAACAGACCAGAATAAAATTCTTACTACAACAATTACTTTTCTATTGCAAGATTTATATGTGAAGAATGAAAATGAAATAAGTAGTTTGAGGAATGTAAAAAAAAAAAAAAAAGTGAATTTTACGCCATATTGGAAATATAATGGACGTCAGAAGATGAACATATAATGTCATATGAGTTTGAAAAAACGTATTGAAATATGTTAAAAACCCGATTATGGAAATATTGGCATATTTTAACATTTCGAGGTTCTCTGAATTTGTTTTCGCTATTTTTAAATCTAATCCATATATATGCGTGTATATTAGAATTTCCACAAAAGGTTTAGGACCCTATAGCTCATGCTTAGTGAAGAACTTAAATAGAGATTTCAGATTTTTTAAAAATAGAATTCATAGAATTTTTGTACTTGCCATTTTATTAAATCATGAAAGATTTATTTAAATAACAAAATACTAGGAAACAAGTTTTCGTCAAAATGTTTTAATCTCGGTCTCAATCCAGATCACAGATTATATTTGCTAAATAAGCAGGTAATCTGTCGTCCGAAATAAATGAAAATAAACGGTCAAGTGCGAGTATTACTCGCGCAGTTCCGCGAGTATTACTCGCGCAGTGGGTTCCGTACAATAATATATGAATTAGTAAATATATTATTAAAAAAATACCGTTGCTAAAAGAATACTAAGACTTTGAAAAAATTATACAACGTAGGGTTGGGTATAGCTGTATATTATACAGGGTGCAAAGGAAAGTCCCTTTAACCTGAAAATACTTGCAAACGGAGAAAGCTACAGCTATACAAGTGTGGTAACGGTACAGTAAAGCGACTACTCCCGACCTAATTCAAACGACAGCAGCATCCCCTAATGGCGAAATTAGGAAGATAGCTATTGCAAATCGAAAACGAAAACAGGTAGAGGAAATTTTCCAATTAGAAAGTTTTAGAGCATCAATTAATTAGTACGAAACGACATTTGGTTCATACGGATAAGATAAATTGTCTCCTGCATTCCCAAAAATGTCCGAAATCAATGAGCGACGATTCTACTTTGCCTATTTGCATTCCGGAAATGTAGCAGTGCACAATTGCAGATTGTGACGTTGTACTGTACTCTAATGTCTGTAAAGATTTAATTTCCAATGCATTTAAAATTTTAGAATAATCCTTTCAGGGCCAGAAGAATTCTGTTCGTAAACGGATGAAATAATTGACTGACACCAGAATATTCAAACGAATTTCTCAGAAAACAAAAACCCGCTAATTTCCAATTTCATTTAAAACTCAAAATTTTATTAAAATATTCTTGGTGCCATTTGTCAGTTTTGGAATTAAAATTAGGTGGCTAGACCGCCTAACCACCGCCCTTGAAAGGGTTAAGTCTATGTCGTCGTATCGAAGAGGCTTGCAATAGACGTTCCATGCTGAGAAATGTGCATGTAGAATTACTCTCACTAATACAAATGTGTATCGTGAGCAATGGCGAACTCTTCGTACATACTGAATATTAACTTTTATCACTGTGAGACAGTTTTTTTTTTTTTGGATCATGTTGTCAAGCATTGAGATAAGTAAGTATTTATAGCATACATTTTGCGTATTTCTTCATACTTCTGACTATTCCATTCAAACGTTTACACAAAATGGAGTGCATCGATTTCGGACATTTTTGGGTAAACAGGCGAAGATTTATCTTATCCATGTAAACCAAACGTCGTATTATATTAATTAATTGATGCTCTAAAACTTTCTAACTGGAAATTTTGCTCTATCTCTTTTCGTTTTCGATTTGCAGTGGCTATCTTCCAAATTTCGCCACTAGGGGGCGCTACTGTCGTTTTCATTAAATCGTACGTAGTCGCTTTACTATACCCTTACATCACTTGCATAGCTGTATCTCTCTCCGTTCACAAGTATTTTCAGGTTAAAAGGAGTTTCCTTTGCACCCTGTATACTAGAAAACTATATATGGATATACCATGAAAGTTCAAAGATATATGGAACGTAAATAATAGCAAATATAGCTATTCTGTATATTTGTTATTCCATATAGGTTTTTAGTTAACCTTTAAAGACATAGTAGGTGTATTAAGAGAGCCACTCAATGGAAAGTTGTCGCGAATCCCATAGTATGTGTGTGATTAATTCTCATTAAATTAGTCTGTTTTTAACAATTTGACGTTTATTTCTTTTATACTGCTACTGGGCATTGTATTACATAAATATATACTTAAAATTTGTTATCTAGCCTTTAAAAGCCAATGGAGCATACAAGTACGCCGTCCCTGTTATTATGTATGTCCAAACCGTCCGTGTCTTTAAGGGTTAATATCTCGGCTAATTACCGACGATTTTTTCCGAAAATTCATGATCAACAATGATTTTATACTTCTGCTACGATAGGTACCTCCAGCTCTGCTCAACATTTTTGCTGAAGCACGTAAATCGAAATTTGAGTGTAACGGAAAAATGCGATTTTCTCAAAAAATATGTGACCTAGGGTAATCGCTATAATTTTCCTGCAGCATTTAAATTACTGTCTACTACCTCTAATTTTTTCATAATTTTAGTTTTAATAGATTCGGAATTAGATGGGGGGGGGGCAACATATTTTTGCACTACATTTTCCACCATAACTTTGAAAATATAATACCTAAAATTAAATGAAACATATTTTTGATTTCAGCGTTACGAAAGCTTTCTCACGATACCCCACACGATATACAAAGAAAAGATTTTTTTTCAAGTAACTTAATTAGCCTCTCTACATTTTCCTAAATATATTTATGAATATTTATTAATCTGTAAATATGTGGGTCAATAGTCTTTATTACTTCCCCCCATTTGAACTTTCCACGTTGCATAGTTTACGAGTAAAAGGGCTGTGACAGACAGACAGACACAGGAGTGATCTTATAATGGTTCAGTTTTTACTTTTTAAGTACGGAACACTAAAAAGAGTGAAATTTACATAAATTAACACGCAATCGTTGATTTTTCGAAAGAAAATTTCTTAAAATTCCGGATAACGCCGAGTGCTTTAGCTAGTATTTTTATATTCGTATTTTAACATTAAGCAGCCTAATATCATTTTAATTAGACAAACTGTCGTGTTTCGGTTCACGAATGTTTGCCTTATGAATGTGGTTCTGGAACCATCCACATTCGCCGAGTTTTCTCAGTATTTGAATCTGCAAGGCAGCAAATTATAGATAGGATAAATTCGACTTAGATGCCCCATCGGCTTAGTTTCCCCAGTCACTGTATTTCAGCTAATGGACATGTGACAGAGCTAGTGACGTTCTTGTACGCTAAAAATCGTTTTTAAAAAACATATAGCAAACATATTTACAGCGATTTATTTCTTCAAATAAAATTTATATTCGTCAAAAATGTAAGTTTGGCTTTTGAAGTATATTCTCGTAAGATATAGTAGCAGATGATATATGATGCATTTATTACAGATTTTCCGTGAAATATTTAGTGAACGTTGTTGAAACAGGTATCGAATAATGTGTTAGTTTATAGGTTGGAGCCATATTTCTTGTTACTTCCAAAGCTACTGACTGGAGCATGTATTCCGATGGAGTGGGGCGTGTAACCGTGAGTTCCGAGATAGATGGCCAAAATCACTGATTAAATCTTTTGATAAAAATCCCATTTTATCTAGTATTTATGTTACTACATATAATACGGTTCTACATAAAAGTTCTATAAAAAATTCTACATAAAATATGGAGCAAATAGGTTAAATATAGACTACAAAAATTATTACTACAAAATAGAAAAAATACGACCCAAATGACAACTTTCTACAACTAAATATTTATGCTATTTCTCGCCTTATTTAATGACAGAATTTCTAAGATTTAATAAAGTAAAAAATACCATTAAAATTTAGTGGTGAAAATCAACCATTTGGGTCGGAGCGCTGTCTAAATTCTGTGAAAGGGGGGGATTTGAGTAGTTTTTAAATCATGTTTGTTTTCTACATTTAGAATTTTTATAAATTGTTCTTCTTTTTTTTTTTTTTTTTTTTTTTTTTTTTTTTTTTTTTTTTTTTTAAATCTTATATTCAAATGCTGTGTTCAAAGAAAATAAATTCTCTACAACTTATATTTCTTAAATAAAATTCAGGATGGTTATACATTATTTTTCTTCAAAAATGTAACTCATCTTTCATTGATGATGATTCTCTTTAAGTAAGGTTCAAATTTATTTCTAATACGTATTAATTTCGCAAAAAAATATGTATTTTATATCCTATAGCTTTTATTTAAGTGAAATATTTAGTTAAAAGTTTTAATTGTTTAATATTCTTATATTCTTATAAATGTAATATGTTTATAAAATAAAAGTAATGTATTCTACATATTTTTCAAGTTATTGCTGTATGGTACGTTTTCAAAGGCGAAAACTCTGCAAATTTCTTAATTTTAAGTTGCTGTTAAGACGTTTTTTCCTTTAAATGGTTCCTATGTTTTATTTTCCGTTTCGTTTGTATACTGTAGCTGCGTTTATAGTTAAGTGGTTTAAACGATTTATATAATGTAGGAAATGGAAATACATATATTTTTTAGAGTCAGCTATAATTCTTTTCAAACAAAACTTTAAGACACACCTAAGAAGTCACACCTAAATGTCTAGAAAATGACTAATGGCGAAAATGACGTCATTTCAACGTAATAATTATATATTCTTTTTTTTATGAATGGAGACGTAAGTTTCTAATTAAAAATAATCCCATACTAAATAGAAATTCACTAAATGATACGCCATTTGGTTGAAATTTTTGCATTATATATTTTCCATATTGCGACGGTAATAATATATATTTCTGTTACATGCGTCAAAGAAAATCTACATTCTTATTTATAAAGCTAAGGCATCTTACTATGATTGCCGGAAAGCAACGTCATTTTTTTTCTATTTGTACTTTAACGATTTAAAGGCGCGAAAAAAGTGAGATTCGCCGAATTATTGCATTTTTATCTATTTAAATCGCCAAACCACCAAATTTAACACAAGAAATGCCGAGTACTTCTTCTAGTTATCTATCAAAAAGGTTAAATGAATAGAAAGATTGTCGCAATTTTTTACACTGCGATAAATATGTGTGTAGGTGAATTTAACTATGATTTATTTATTTTACAAAATTACTTCTTAAAAATATGTAACAATTTTCTAAGTAAAGATAATTTCAAATTAAGCATTTTTTATTATTTGTACAGATTTGTGTAAAAACACAGACATATTTGTTTTACTTGTAAAGTATTTTCTTTAAAAGTAAAATAAGGAAGTACAAAAATGTTATATAAATCATAGGACTAAAGGTAGCAAAACTTTGGTTTATAAGTTTTCACGATGAATGGAAATCAAAAACTAGTGAGAATAAAAAAAAAATTAAAGATAAAAAATGTACACTTTGCAGCGTTTCTTTCAAACCATCCACTCAAAACTTAAAGAAACACGTCATGATGCTCCGAGACTTACAATCCTCAATGTTTGAGAAATTTACACCTTCATCGTTGAAGGCAGCTGAAACTGGACTAATCTCTTCGTGCGTTTCGAAAAGTCTTAAATCGAATTGCTATTTAATTACACTTCCTAGAATAAGCCCTTAGGGACATATATTTAATTTTTTTTAATTAAGTAATTTATCTGTAATAAACCGTACAATTATAGTGACATATGTCTCAACCATGGTATAAATGTATTCAGGACGTTGGTGGCCGTACCTAATCCCTCCTTTGTTTTCCATATTCGGTCGCGTCCTATACTGGAGACTGCTGATTTCACTGCTGTAGGTCAAAGTCAGATTTGAAGGACTTGGAAGAGGAAGCGAGAACTCATTTGCAGGCGTCAAAACTTTACACAGGGGATACTGATATAGATATTCCTCTATTTTCTATCCTATTAGATATTAACCCTTTCGATTCGCAAACCGAGATATTCTCGTGCATGCATTTTTCCGTCTAATTAATACTATTTGGTTATTCCCACTAGTTATTTTTTTAGTTAAAACATTGTCTGATTTAATCAGGACATTTTCCCCGATTACGATAGTCAAAAATTTCCGCTTTAAAGAACCGGTGATAAAAGATTAAAAATTCTGTAAAAGACGCTCATCGCGAAGAATTACTTACGCAGCGAGACGGTTAACCAAGCAGTTGTTGCGAGTCGATATTTTTGCGCACATATGAATTATCTTTCCCTAACCAATCTCCCCTTCCAAATAGAATGGGGAAATTCCATGTAGCTGACTTTAAATATTTATTGAATACCATAGTCAAGTAACAACACGTCTCTGTCTTTGTTATGTACATTTTTACATTCGAAATTGAAATCCACGGAAAAGTCACAGAAAAGATCACTATACTGTCAATTTATTTTTCCATTTTCCTAATATTCTAGGGTTGCTGAGAAAAATGTGTAATTTAAGTAAACTGCAAATTTAGGGTAAATTGTCCATATTTCATCCCTTCTCCTAATTTCATCCACGTTAACTTCTCCGCTTCTGAGCAACTTATGACGCAAGGCACAGGGGACGGGAGGTATAATGGGTCAGTATTGAAAGTTTCGTTCGCCAAGACGCATACATAAATCAAAGATGGCGAATTTCCTATTTTTAGAAGACCCGAGCTCTTATTACGTCGCTTGTAGAACGTTATTTACTGTACTGTAACATTTTTTTTCTTATTCATTGCATGAATTTTACGTTGGTCAGATGCTGACAGTAGCATAAAGTGAGTTTCAGGACTCTCAGTTCATCTTACGGGAACTGAACATCCGTCATATTTGGAAGTAGCGTGGTCCCACTTTCGTTCCCCTTACAGTTCTTATTTTCGTCCCGGGGACGAAATTAGGAATGCTTTTTCATGACTTTTTTTTTTCATTTTTTCCTCGTGTTTGGATGGCTAATGTTTCGTTATGTTATTCTTCCACTGACAATTAGTAAAATTCTTTGAGCCTTACTTTAATATAAATTAAATTACTTATTCATTTAGAAATAAATTTTGATTTAGTTATAAGTTAAGCCTCGGCGTATTGGATTTTTTTTTGTGGGGGGGGGGGGGGAGAATTTGGGACCATTTTTTTTCTTTTGCCTTTTTTAGATACTTTTGAAAAAGCAATTTTTCGCATTGTTGAAAATTTTTTGTACTATATTTGCCTATGTGCGTGGGTAGTTAGTCTATGTAAAATCCAAATTTGGTAGATTTTTACTGAAAATTACAACTTTCAAAGGCCTAAAAGTGACTGGGGGACGGTAATAGGGCACCTTACCTTATAACTTATTAAGAAGTAATATTCTAATTTTATGTTAAATATGCTTCCTGAATTTCGTTTTCTGTATGCGGAAACGTCGACAACAAGACTGAAAGCGATCAATAGCGTTCTGAAAAACACGAGACTACTCGCTGGTCAAAATGTGAAATTATTTCTCATCTAAAATTACTCTTCTGATTTAAAGTTCACACGAACTTATACAATTGTAGAATTATTAATTAATTAAATTGTTATTAATCAGAACACTTTATCATGGTCTTGCGGCTGGCGATCGTACCTCGGTAAGGTGTTGAGACTGCGAGTCTAATGAAATAGAATCTACAACGTATCCATTTCAGGTAGGGGTCTCTAGTAAAAACAACAATATAACATTATTCGCTTTAAATAAGTATTAATTTGCATTTAAATATGATCAAATTCCTGATATTAAATAGGATTAAACATCCGCCTGTATTTCAATTGAATGTATTCATGCATGTGTCATTTAGCTCATTTCAGACAACAGTTTGCATCATTGCTCATCGATTCGGAAGTAAAAGAATATGCTTGTTGGTAAAATGATGGTAAGTAAATAAACAAGAAAATCATTTAATTGTTAAAAAACACTTAGAACTACAGATGGGTGAGAAAATAATACAAATACCCATAAAATAGGCATGGTCCATTTGAAAGAAGCAGAACGCGCATGTCACTTTGCACTCAATTCTGCCACCTAGTGGTTATGAAATGTAAGGTATCAGTCTCTCAACATCAGTCATAGGTGTTGAATGCGCTTACCATACGCTATGGAAAATTCAATAATGGTTGACCTCTCAGAGTTCGAAAAAGGAATGATTGTTCGAATGCGATGCACTGACGTAAGCAGTCAATCATATGGGGCGTGAAAAGAATACTGTGTCAGCCATTATGACAGCGTACACGAAATGCGGTAAAGAGTCCTCTACGAAGTACAACAGTGGACGGAAAAGAAAGCTTTCTGAGAAGGATAAAAGAGAGTTGACCTGCATAGCGGTCCGAAAGCGCAGGCATTCTTTATCCCAGATAATGTCAGATATACGAGTAAATAGTCATCTCCAGAATCCCATTTACGCAAAAACTGTCTAAAGGGAACTTCATGCTTCGAATATTTAAGGAAGAGTTGCAATTCGTAAGCCATTGGTGTCATAGGTGTTCGTATTATTTTGTCACCCATCTCTATCATAAAATCATGCAATATAATTGTTTACTTTTAGTAAAAAACTAATATTTTGCATTATGTAATGAAATCTAAACAATGTAATGTTAAATTAATGACATAATACGGGATTGGTTTTTCTCTAAGAAATGACGCGTTCTGTTTAATGCAGAAAACAAGAAATAGATATATTAAAAACACTACACTCACCCTTTTAAGTGAAAAAGAAATTCTGCTAGAAAATTTTAGATTTTGTGCAACAAATGTAAGGGGCAGTATAAAAAATACTAGTTCAACTAAATAAAAAACGAAAAGAAACTTTAAAAGCTATTTTAAATTTTTGTACCCGGAAGCATTCACTTTCGAAAGAAAAGGTCGTCATATATGTAGATTTCTTCCAACTCAACAAAAGTTTCCTGCTACTTTATTTTTCAGAATAGCATTCCTTTTTTGTAAGTTTAAATTGGTTACATATTCGAAAAGCATTCACGAAGAATATTTCTGGGCTTAAAGAATGGCAAGATGAGTAGACTATTCTATTTTTATCTTCTGAATTGCCAAATAATATAAGAAAAATCTTAAACTATATTACTTGTAGTATATAAAAAAAAGAAAAATGTTTAGTGCATTCGTTAAACAGCATTCTTTAATTTTATTGGAGATAGTTGTAGTGCGTACTTTCACACATTATATTATGAATATTATTAGTGATCAGAATAATAATAAAAATAAATAAAAAATGCCTTATTCACCGATTATACTTAAACGTTAGAAAGTCTAAATAAACAGTTAAAAATACCTTCACGCAAAAAAACAGAACTAAATTTGGCATAGACCTTGTAACTTGAAACAAATGAGAAATGATATAAACAATATAATTGTACACTGTGTTACATAACCACTCGAAGAAACTATTAATTAGCAATATGTATAGTCGTGGAAAAAAGTAAACACCCCCTACTAACTCCTCAACAAATTATTGTAGACGAAAGTTGTTGATACCGGACGATTGGAAATAAAGTCTACTTTTAAATGATGTATATAAAATTTGCTTAGGGGGCATTAACATTTTAAAACGAATCCAAACTTCCGTTTTTTCAATGGCAATACACAAATTTAACGAGATATTTCAAATCTTCGGTTCAAATTATGCTTAGAAACGAAATTTCAAGTCATTTGAATGATAAGTTTTTGAATTATAGACTTGAATTATAGTTTTTGAATTTAGTGCTTCTAATGTTAAATTACATTTTCATATTTTTATTTATATTTCTTGAAATTATGCTCCTAATACGCTAATTTTTTGTGTAGCAATAATAATAATATACCCAAATATAAATACGTTGAATTTGCAATTTTTATAATTTTATACTATGAAATTAATATTCGAAAAAATTATGAATTGCAACCTACAATTTTTGGAGGGATTTAGATTTATTAAATCCTGCTTTATGGAAATCCAAAATTTCACATTTTTCTTCCAAGTAGTTTTCAAATTATGCTTAAAAAACGGCAAAATGTTGGTTTAAGGGCCCGTCTATGACAGAAGTGACTAGATATTTTGAAATTTATTATGCTGTCCTGAGCTTCAATGACTGCTTGAGTGTCGCTTAAGGTGCCTTGATCAAGAAAGGGCTCTCTCTATTAACAATCGAGTATCTAACTTCAGTTTGGATACAGCCCTTAAAATACGCTCGTTTTAAAATAATTAATTTCTCGGAAACGTATAGTACGATATCCATGAAAATTTGTTCTTAGGCTAATTGAAGGGTGTAGAGTTCATTTATGCTGTCAGAATGGTGTACTGCTATTGAAAAAATCAAAGTTGTGGTTCGTTTTAATATATAGATGGCCCCAAGGCAATTTTTATATGCATCATTTAAAAGTAGACTTAATTTCCCATCGTTCGGTACCAGTAACTTTCTTCTACGATAATTTGTTGAGGTGTTAGTAGGGGGTGATTACTTTTTTTTTCACGAATGCTCATACACTGTATGGTCAAAGGTGACCGGCCACTTGCGATTTTAGACGTTTTGTTAAATATCTAGAAAAATACATAAGGAATTAACCTGAAACTGCAGGTTTGTAAACAATATAGTATAGGTCATATAGTTCCGCGAAGATTTTTTCCCAAAACCCCATAGGGTACCGTCAACAAATTGAAAAAGAACGAATATCTTTTGGATAACCCTGTAAAAACTAATGTAGCAAAAGCTTTCAAACACGAGATTATTAACAAGTGTCTTATTGTAATATACTGTGTTCATTTTTATGAGGATAGCATGTGTACTCGTAGAGAAATTGAGGTTTTTATAAAAACAGCCCCAAATTTCGCCAAGTTTTTTTGCTTATAATTTGCAGAGTTCTTAATATAAAATAAGTTCTTTTCAGAAAATATGACAAACAATATTGACCACAACACTTTGTAATCAGAATTAAAAAATAATAAAAATTGGACGAAAAATGAGCAGGTTTACTAAAAAATGTTTCTCTGCGCATGCGGGAATGCAACCAATATATAATGTACATAATGTATAAGCTAAGTATATAGAGCAACATTTGTGAGAGTCTCAAATTCATAGCTTGAAAATTCTGAAAATTATCGTCGATAGAATAAACTCGAATTCCGTTGTTCCCCAAAACAAGCAAAAAGATCAGGGGTTGTATCAAATTTCTGTTGATCAGTGCCAAGATAGCGTACACAATATTGCACGTACTACTATATTTGGATACAACCCCGATCTTTTTGCTTGTTTTTGGGAACAACGGGTTTCGAGCTTATTCTATCGACGATTTTTTTAAGAATTTTCAAGCTATGATTTTGAGACTTTCACAAAAGTTGCTCTATATACTTAGCTAATACATTATGCACATTATATTTTGATTGCATTCGCGCATGCGCAGTGAAACATTTTTTTAGTAAACCTGCTCATTTTTCATCCAATTTTTATTATTTTTTAATTCTGATTACAAAGTGTTGTGGTCAATATTGTTTGTCATATTTTCTGAAAGTAACTTTTTTATATATTAAGAACTCTACAAATTATAAGCAAAAAACTTAGCGAAATTTGGGGCTGTTTTTATAAAAACCTCAATTTCTCTACGAGTATACATGCTATCCTCATAAAAATGAACACAACATATTACAATAAGACACTTATTAATAATCTCGTGTTTGAACGCTTTTGCTACATTAGTTTTTACAGGGTTATCCAAAAGATATTCGTTCTTTTTCAATTTGTTGACGGTACCCTATGGGGTTTCGGGAAAAAATCTTCGCGGAACTATATGACCTATACTATATTGTTTACAAACCTCAGGTTAATTCTTCATGTATTTTTCTAGATATTTAACAAAACATCTAAAATCGTAAGTGACCGGTCACCTTTGGCCACATAGTGTATTATCGAATATTGTAAAGTTTTTTTCAGGAATATAAATACATATATTATTATAGTTTTGAATCAAAAAATTTTCAAATAATATAATAAGAAGAAACGCAATTTTTCACCTTGATTCAACATAAAATATATAATGTGAACATTAAAAAGGTCCACAACCTTACTTAACCCTTACCGGCGCGGAGTAATTCTGTTTATAAACTGATGAAATAATGGACAGACACCGCAATTTATAAACAAATTTATTAGAAAATACGAACTTGCTTATTTTCATGTACATTATAATAGGAAAATTTTAGCTAAATATTCTTGGTGCCGTTTGTCAGCTCTGGAATTAAAATTAGGTGTCCTTTTTTAAGGACACCTAAAATCACCAAGATGTTACTAGTTTAAAATATACATTTTATTTAAAACTTCTTAGTACTTTCAAGCCTTCCAAGCTCATCATCAGAGAATATCTTAATAACTAAATGTTGTTTATTTATACAAATGCGTCACTTTGTTTTGAAAATGAGGTAGACAATAATTACTAGAGTTAAAAGTAGAAGTAGCAGTAGCAGTTTCTTTGATTGAATTTAATTGGAGGAAATATATATTATTATTATTAATTGAAGTTCCATTTTTTTCATTTTTATTTTTTTATCTGAGCAAAATGACGCATTAAAATTAAAAATACAGAAGTTAAATATTTTCTTCTACCCATGGAAATTGACGTATGAGAACCCTATCGTACAATATCCCCAGTTTGTGGTTCAATATTCAGAAAATAAATCCTGAAAACCTGAGCAAAGTGACGCATTAAAATTTAATGTACAGAAGTTAAATATTTTCTTCTACCCATGCAAAGTGACGTATGAGAAACAGAGTGGTGTCTTAAAATCAATGGCCTTTTAAACGACTTATAATTTCAGCAATTTCGATTACTAAACTAAAAACGTGTGAAATTTTTAATAAAAATTTACAAAAAATATGTATATATCTTTATTCAATTTAATTGCTGCAGAATTCTTTTTCGCTTCGTGTTAACCGTGGAGTTAATGGCTCACGGAATACCGAATCATCTTGTGCAGATTTTGAAGACTTTGCCAAATATAAGAGTGAGAACTGCTAGAACTTGGTCTCACAAAGGTAGCTCGATGGGGAAGCATTGCTGCGTAATGTCCACAACCCTGGTTCGATCCTAGGCTTGGAGACTTTTTCACTCTGTTGGCTGTACATCTTATAAAAAAGTTTATAAATATTAAATTTAAAAAATCAAAAGACCCGTCTGCGTAAAAATCGAACTAATTAATTATTTCTCATCAATGAGAAATTTTTTTTATATTACTTACATATTTTTTTTTATTTACTTGTATTGACGGCTTTTAAGTTGTGTTTATTCGTTAGTTCCTATCCTTAAATACTGTTTTGATGAGGGCTATAGATATCGATGAAAGTCTGAGCTAAAATAAAGCTAGAGACCCTACCTACACAGCTTTCAGGCTGTGTAATATTTAAATGGAGCTTCTGACTGTAAAATAGTCAATGAAACATCGCCTTCATTTTGAAAGACCTATCCAATGATATGTCACTCAATAGGGTGCGTAAAAAGTTTTTTCGTCTTTACCGCCATTTTGTATTTTACGGCCGCCATTTTGAATTTATAAAAACGAAACCTTGCTCATAACCATCGGGCGATTAAGACGAATCGATAGAGACCCGCATTCATTAAAATCCTTCCAGCCGTTGGGATGTTTCGAGGGTATAAAGAAATCCACATACCCAGATGCGCGTGAAACACATAACCTTTCTTGACAGTCGGGTAAAAAAGCATTTGAAATCTGTTCGCAATAACGACTATAACATTGATTCAAAAAATTCTGTTAATTCTATCAAATGATTCATTAAAATGAATATATTAAACAAAGGATGATTTTACCGTAGCCTCTAATTATTTTTTTTCGTAGACTTTTCTCTTTTTACACTGAGTTACAAATACAATAAATAGAATCTAATTATGCTTCACGCATTTTACGTAAATATTCAAATTTAGCAAAAAAAATTTTTTTTCAACGATTCTGCACAAAAATTAATACAAGTTCATAGTTTAACACTTCCTGAATAACATTTCTAGTATGCTATATTCTAATATAGGTTTTATATCAATTAATCGACAATTTTTACATTGTTGTTATTTACTAAGATCAAATGTTTGCCTTCACTGTTTATAGTAATAATGTTGCTATATATTTCTAACTAAAAAATAATCAGTAATAAATAGAAAACTTGTAATATCACCATGTGAACCTTCTCTATCATTTTTATTTTCCCCTTAATAACTGAAATTTTTAAACACGAGTAAAGGTACACAAAAAGGAAATTGTTTAATGATGTAGATAATGATAAGATATTTCTAATAAAAAGCATAAAAGAGAAATTTTGTTTCTGAAACACTTTATATAAATATTATGTTTTCATTTCCATTTCGTATACAGGAAAATAAACTATCTTAAAGCGTATTAAACTTTTACATTAGCAAAGCAACTGCTAATGAGGAGTTGCAAAAAAAAAAAAAAAAAATCAATGAATCAAAATAAAACATAAGGTAACCTTATTTATTTAATTATTTTAAGAAAAAAAAAATAGATATAAAACTTCAACAGTTTATATATTGCAACCAAGAAGTTTTATTTCTGGCTATACTTAATAACCAATTTTGTTTCTTCTGAAAGATACAAAAGAAACAAGTAAAAATTGAATTTAAATATAAAAAAACCCGACTGCGTAAAAAAGTGAACTAATTAATTATTTCTCATCAATGTGAAACTATTTTTTATATTACTTACCTATTTTTTAATTTACTTGTATTAATGACTTTTAAGTTGTGTTTAATTGTTAGTTCCTATCTATAAACACTGTTTTGATGAGGCCTATAGACGTCTATGACGGTTAGAGTTGTAGTAAAGCTAGAGATCCTACCTACACAACTTCCAGGTTGTATAACATTTTAACGGAGCTACTGACTGTAAAACAGTCAATTAAACATCGTCTTCATTTTGAAAGATCTATCCAATGATATCCACTTAATATGGTGCGTAATTTTTTTTTCGTCACTGCCGCCATTTTAAATTTATAAAAACAAAACCAAGCCTATAATCATCGGACTGTTAAGGAGAATCGATAGGGACCCCATTCATTAAAATCCATCCAGCCGTTGGGATGTTTCGAGGTTATAAAGAAATTCACTTACCCAAATACGCGTGAAACACATAACTCTTCTTGGCAGTCTGGTAAAAAGTTATATACATTTTAAATGATTGATTTAAAAGTAAGTGTATTTGTCATCATTTTGTATTAATTAATTTATTGTGTTTTCTTGTAATCTAATATATTTTTTAATGCAGGTAAACAAATCTGGCAGTTTTATTGAGGTACATAAACGATTGACTTAAAAAAATACTCTTTTCAATAACAAATGCTTAAAATCGTTGTTTGATGCAATATACTTTGTAAAAGAGGAAATTGTGAGTTACAGAATAATAGCTATTTAATATGAATTTAATATTAAAATAAAATTTAAAAAATAATATAAATATTGAATAAATAAGCTGGACAAAATTAAATTAAAATACTTAAAATCGACGTTTCGGTGAACTTCAGTGACCATCATCAGGAAAATGATATTACATTACTTTTAAAGTTTAAATGAAAGCATTTAAAATTAATATTTAGCATTTAAACATTAAAAGTAATGTAACATCAGTTTCCTGATAAAGAGCATAGTAGATGATCGAAGCGTCGATTTTAAGCATTTTAATTTATTTTTAATGTTTGTTTAGCTTTTATCTATTGAGTATTGTGCATACACATTTTAGTAACATTGCATAGTTGCCAACTCTTACGCTTTTTTGTACCAGAAAAATTTAATAGGGAATTTTACTTCTTATATCGTCGTAATCTCCCAAATTAAGGGGGTCCGGGACACATTTTAAAATCAATTTTATTTATTGCGTTAAATTTTTGAAATGTTTGTGATGCTTAACCATATTAATTGTAAACAAAACCACATATTAAAACTTCTCATAATTTTTTGTTTATTTAAAATTTATTAAAAAATGGGGTCATTTAAAATCGTTATAACTCGAAATATTATTTGTAGAATTTCAATTTGTTTTCATTTAAATAAACAGAAATATATAAGTTTTAATTTTGTTTCAGCATTTTAAAAAATATTAATTTAAATTAAAATTAAAAATATTTAAAATAAAAATATAAAAAATGATGTAACTTTTAAATAAAAATCATATTTTCAAAAGTAAATATTTTTTTTCAAGTTTGTTGAATCAAAATTAAAGTAAACTAATTGAAAAATGCATGTTTCAAGTTTGAACCTCTTATCTTTAACGGTTCTGCACTTATAACAATTTAAATTCGGGATATGCTGAAAAAGCCCATCATGAAGAAAAACGCGTTTTCACAAGAAGTCGTTTTCACGACAACCATTCCTTGAAAGCTAGATTTTGAAAACACACCAAAACGAAAAATTTAATATTTCCTATTCTAATTAAGATAGAAACATGATTTATGCGGTATTTTAAGCAGAAAAAAACAAAACAAAACAAAAAAAAATTGTGTCCCAGACCCCCTTAATAAGGAAATAATTTCCATTAAAATTTTATGGTACAAAAAAGCGTAAGATGTTGGCAGATATGACATTATGAGTCGTTTGATTTTCCCAATAAAATTAAATAATAATAATAATAATAAAGCCGTCATTTTTGGCATTCTTAGAAGTTTAAGTGATGTAATGTGACAAGAGAGTCTATCTCAAACAATTGCTTTGAAACTATTTTCAGTTGGGGAATAGAAGAAATATTCAAAAGTCTCGATGTAATGTTTTCTATTTATAGATCTTACGAAAGCATATGATAAGGTTCCAATCGCAAAATTATGGAAGGTATTAAATGAAATGGCTGTAAATCCAAGTATTTTTAGAGCAATTCAAGAACTTTACAGACAATCAAAAACAAAGATTAAAATAGGCCAAAGATTATCAAAAGGTTTTATAACAGATAAAGGACTCAGACAGGGATGTTGCATCTCCCCAACACTTTTTAAATTTTATGTTTAAGAAGCATTGAAAATGTGGAAGAAGAAATGCAGAGGAATGGGACTTAATATGAATGGGACGACAATTTTTACTCTACAATTCGCAGATGACCAAGTTATAATTGCAAAAAGTAAAAATGATTTAGAGAAAATGACGGTGAAAATTAAGGAATAATATGAGAAATGTAGACTTCACATGAACGTCAGCAAGACCAAATACCTATGTATAGGAGGAAATGAGACAGACCTAAATCTAACTAATCACATAAAAATAGAAAGCTGCGACCATTATAGATTTTAGGTGCAGACATCAATAGAGAAGGAAGAGACTCACAGGAAAATAAATACAGAATTTGTCAGGGGAGAAAGGCTGTAAAACTATTAAATTCTATTTGGTGGAGTAAGGATATCTCTAGGAAAAGAAAGTATAATATATACAACTCTAATGTAAAGAGCCTATTGTTATATGGAGCAGAAGGATGGAGAATTATTGAGACAGAACGAAGGAAATTAGCTGCAGTAGAAATGGACGCCCTAATAAGATCATGCAGGATATCAAGAATAGAAAAAATAAGAAATGACAGAATCAAGGAAATGATGAAAATAAAGGGAACCATATTAGATGACATATAAAAATAGCAATTAATCTTGTATGGTCATGCAAAAGAATGAATGAGGGAAAACTACCCAAAATAACATTCAATTATGAAACAAACAAAAAAAGGAAACGGGGAAGACCACGAAAGAACTGGATGGATGATATTTCAAAGGTAATGAGGGATAGAAGTCTGGAAGAGGAATGGACCCTTGACCGGAAGAGATGGAAAAAGACTCTTGTAGATACTTCGCATGGCGGCATCTGACGCCATAAACCGATTTATATATATATAACTTTAAATTACACGAAAATACGTGAAAATTCAAAGAAAAATGTTGATAAGCTCTGAAAATGCAATACCGAAAAAAAAAATATATATGATTATATTATGCCATACATAGGATTTACTAAAATGTAAAAGTTTGGGCTTTTAGTACTTTTCTAAATCTGCCGACTATTTGTTTATATAATCACAAAATTTAAAAGATGTTCATTTATAAAATATTCTGATGCTAATAGTTCAAAGACAAAACTCATAATTTTGCTAGTTTAAAAACAAGAAGTTGAAAAAAAGTAATATCTTCAGAGAGTAGCAGTTGGTAACAATATTTGTTTTGTTAGGTGTATAAATATGACTCCGCTCTTTTTCTCATATAATAAATATGTAATGCAATAAATTCGACGCAGTAAGGATTTGCTTGTAAATTCGCATCGAATTTATTTTGGACAACACGCAGAAAACAAAGATTTAAATTTAGTTATACTCGTATACATTTCAGACCAATAATTCACAGATTTAAAACACCTAAGACAGAGGTATTACATTTTTACCAGTTGACGTATGCGGTCTATGAAACTAAATCATAATACACTACGTAGATGATAAAAGATTATCCGTGCGAGAAAACAGCGTTCATAGAGCCTTCTTGAAAAATCGCATAAGGCGGCAAAATACTTTTCTTTTTTGTCAAAATAATAGGAAATTATATTCACAGTATCTAATTCACAGTATTTTCCATCAAAAACAGATTCGACATTCGTTTTTTTTTTAGGCCAGAAACGAATCACACAGTTCAATAATTTTGAAGCAATGAATGCAGCAAGCCAATTTTTGATTTCTGCATAACAACTAATCGCTCTTCAAAAATAGATTCTGAATGGAGCTAAACAAGTTGTATTTTCATCAATCAACGTATCGTGAAAAAAGGAGGAATGAACATAGCCAATGAAAGCACTTTTAGAATTTAATTAACTAATATAAAATTGTTTAGGCTTTTAAAAAAGTATCACATTGTGTTTTCTTTTTCTAAACGCTTTTCTACATTCTTTATTTAAATTTATATTTATTTTCTAACATTTGCCATTAATTGTCTGATGCAGTACACAAACTTCATATCGATTACGACCTTTTTCCTACCAGATACATTACGTAAACGTAGTGCCCTAAATGTTCTGACGGACCTTGTTTACTTGATTGCACACATGCCTACAGTCTTTTGGGATTACTCTAATGAATTTATTATTGAGCGTCCAAAGGAATTTAATACGGAAAATCTTGTCTCTTTTCAAAGTATATTTCACACACAGTTTTTCAACGTACCACGATATTCCACATTCATATAAGATGATATTTTCTCGCTTTTCCAATATGCCCACTTCAAGAAGACTATTAAAAGAACACAACAACTTATAAACAAGTAATATATGGCATTTGTTAAAGATGAACCAATTCCGGATGTGTTTGCAAGGATACAGATCAGAGTTATTGCTATACAGTTAAAATGTTTTGAAGATATGCGCAAAACAGTCATGAGTTTAGAAATTGTTACAGACGATGAAATTTCCGGATCTCGAAAGCTGAATAAATTACAATAAAACACGACATGGTATGCAACAATTGGTCTAAATAGAACGCTATAAATTGATAAAGTGAATTTTATATTTAATAGCAATTTTAATTCCAACTGTTTCCCACTGTATCCTAGTAATCAATTATATGCATATTTTGTGTTGTCAAAGAAACTGTGGCATACAAAATAAATATTGATTTTTTTTTTCAGCGCAATGTTTAATTATTAAAACATTATAATTTAATATATTTTTTTCTGAAATTTCATCAAATGTATATATTATTTTGTTTAAATTTTATGTTCTAAATCTTGATATTTATCATTGTGTCATTTCTGAGATGTGAGTCTTTTCTTTACAACAGTGAGTTGTTTACAAACAGGCAGGATTCTGTAAGCATTTTGGCGAACTTTCATTTAAAATAAACAGTGACAGAATATAGATTATATATTATACTTGTTTAAACAAATAAAGTTCATGCTTACTTTTCTCAGTAGCGCAGGTCTGCTTGTAGAAAAATAAATACGAATGACCACCAAATAAATAATGCAGCAACACCTTTCACATATTATATATACATTTATAAAGACAAAACGGCAGACATCACTGTTACAAAGCACACTCAACACTCAACTACAAAGAACATCATAGAACATCTTAGAATGTCTATATACTAACAAAGCCTATTTCCATGGAAACACGATACGCCTTCTAGCGGCAGAAAGGAAAAGATATATACGAATCGTTAGATTACATAAGTAAAATAAAAGGAGCATTTTACAACAGATTGCTCCTTTCATTTTTTTCATACAAGGGAAAATAGATTAAAACGTGTACTAAGTTTCTCTTTAATTAAAATATTTGAATATTACATAAATTCTAAGTTAGCATTGAAATCAAATTTTTAATAAAAGATACAAATATGTATTTCTGTTTCCAAAGAAAGAATTTGCAGTTATTAAAAAGAAACATGTATCAAACAAAGCAAAACATAAATATCTTTCTCAACTTTTAAGAATATACGTAATTGTTTCACTTATACAGTAGAACCTCTTTTATCGGAAACACTTTTAACCGAAACTTTCAGTTAACCGAAATCCATTTTTAAAGGCTTTTTTCCCCTTACTATCACATTCCGTGTGTGCAAATCCATTGTGAAAGTTTTTTTTTTCTTTTAACTATCATATTCCTTGTCTGCAAGCGGTCCTTTCCGAACTCTGAGTACGTATAGATATTTTCGATCACCTTTCTTATAGTTCCTTTGAATTTAACTTGGGCTCCCGTAAGCTGCGGAGTGGAATGATGGAAACGAAAAAATTAGGAATTCTGAAGCTTTTGAATGTTTTGCAAAAGGTATGACATGGCTGCAGTAGCAGAAAGACTGTGAAAGTGGTGAACTAATAATATTAAAAAACTCCGTGATAGCGTTTCAAAGCAAAGACAATCGAAACTGCGACAAACAAAACATTTTTTTCAAACCATTGTGATATATGTAAGGTACTTAATTTCAAAATTAAGGCAATTTATTCTTGTTTCTATTTTGGTATTGCTTTATTTTTATGAAGCACTTGTTACCATAATAAGAAATATTGCATGCATCACTCCTTAATCTTAAGATTGAAGCATTCTCGATTATCCGAAATTTCAAATTTCCGAAAGAGGATCGGCCCCAATTATTTCGGTTAATCGAGGGTCTACTGTACTGATGAAAGTATCAATGCAAATAAAACTTAAAATAATTCTTTACGAGCAAAATCATTTCTAATAATTTTTAAAAAGTTATATCCTTAAATATGAATGGATTTTTGTCAAATATTCTATATTTATCTTTTTGAAATTAATTATCGAAAATTAATGTGAATTTATAAGTGTTTTACTGGAAACTATTTCTACAAATTTAAAAAATGCAAATGCAAAATTACAACTAATTATGCTAAGCAGCTTTTGAATATGCTTCAAACCCCAGGTAGCACTTGACGTTGTTATAGCGTTGAAAATAAGTCGGAACTGTTGAAAATTGGTTTCGTTATTTTATGTCTGTTGAAAAAAAGTACTTTATTTCGCAACTATGGGGCTCGGCCCCCTACGAGCTACGCTCGCCAACCCCCGTCCAGACACCGCAGGCTCTAAATGCAAGCTAATTTGATCGGCTTTAAAAAGATTTCGAAAGATTGAATTATAATTTAAAAAACAGTGGCGATCTCCCTATAAACGAATTTCTATTCATTTCTCTTTGATTGGGGAATTTTAACGCCAAATCCGCTGCGGTACTACTTGATTATCCCGTCGACCAATTTCGCCAAATTATATAAATCGCCAAACCACTCGCCAAATTATACAAATTGACATAATTTTTATTATAAATAACGAAAGAACAAATAAATTCGTACAACATTAATAAAAATACAAATAAAACGTCGAAATAAAAATAACTTGATGACGTAGACACGTGTAACAACATTTCAAAATAAGCTAATATAAAAGGAATTAAGTAAACAGAGTCTTTGTCTCCTGGTATTTTTTAACAAAGCGAAAAGAAAGTTCTTTTAAATGAGACATTTTAAATTAATCGTTTTTAATCTGACGTAATTTTTACCAAGCTATTCTTTCTCTTTTAAATAATCGCGTGAAAGTACTTTTGTTAGCAATGAAATATTATTTGCGCTTTCCTAACAAAAATAGTTGAAAATATCCTCTCAAAATATTAAATAAATGTCTAGCGCAATTTCTAAATTTAAACTTTTTTGCAATATTATTTTGTGTTCATTTTATGTAATAACTATAATGTGACGTAAATATGACGTAATTTCTCCTAAGACTTCTAACGCATGTTAATGAATTTATTATTTTACAATATCCTTTCTCTTTTAAAATTCACGTGTGTACTTTTTATGACGTAATTTTTAATAAGTTCCTGCTTTTTATACATAATTATTTAATTCTAATTTGAAAGTTTTTTTCCTGTTTATAATAGTCACGTGTAAATAAATTTTTAATTTGAAGCAAACATTATTGCTTGCGCTTTTTATACAGTTGGCAACAGTTTAAATTAGTACAATTTTCTGAAATCTGTAAAAAATATCTCTAGAAATGCTGAAAATTTGAATTTAAAATAGAAATAAAACCTGAAAAAATGAGTCAAAATAAAAAAAAATAATGCAATCTGCACTCCGGCAAATTCTAACGCATAAAATGATCTAAAAATTATTACACTGCCATGTATAGTTTTTGCTGCTATAAAACTTTTTTAGTGGAATGATTTTGTCCAACTTTAGCATTAAATATCTCTTAAAATAATTCTTCGATTTGAAAACTATCTGCATCAGCGTGTTTATCAAACATTTCTGTATAAAACCACTGATTTTCATATTTTTGTATGCATTATTTTTCTCAATATTAACGAAGAAAGACCTCCGGTCACAAAAAATTCAAAACCGGCGGCGGCGGTGACAGCGGGAGTTACTTTTTTTTAGAATAGAGAGATATTTTAGACTAAAGAATTTTGAAATTTATTCCGTGATAGAAGACACTTTTAAAAGACGTTGTTTTATAGTTAAGATATTTCGGATATATCTTCGTCGTTTTAAAATAGGTTTTTTAACCGTTTTTTATTTCCCTGTAGTTCAGTGAAAATTTTCAATTTTCCAACGATTTACTAGGTATTTTTCCAAAGGGAAAAATCCGTTCAAACAACGTCGGATCTCCTCAACTCATTTCAGAATACGCTGCGCGACCTGAATATCTTTCGATTCGCCAACCTCCCAACCAATCCACCTTCTCAGAAGCAAAACAAGACGAAGACGAAATTTATCCGCCATTGCTTAAACCTAATACACGCACGCTGTTTTTAGCTGTGTTTGGATAAGCCAAAAGCCATTGGATTGGTGATTTGGATGAATCACCTTTATCTCTAGAAAAAGTAAGTTAAGACAGATCATTTTATAATATTTTTTAAATGTTTCTATCATTAAGTTTTTTTTTTGTCTCATTTTATTATGTTATCATTTACGGAAGGTAGGTAAAATGATTTGGTGTTTTTAATAAATAAGATACATCGTTTTAATGATATGTTCTATACAATTCAGAACTTTGAATGTTTTTAAAAAGCAGCATTATTTTAAAAGTTCTGAAGATATAAAAAGTAAACAAATTAAAAATAATTATAACCGTTTCTTCAATCCTATTATCACTGCTTGTGATATCAAATTTGTTTATGTTTAAAATGATTGCAGCTTTCTATAATAATTCTTATATTAACAGTACAAAGTTGTTTAATGTGAATTAAATTATATTTTGTAATTTTACTGCTAAATAGCGTGAGTGCACTAGTAATGCTGGGTTCGATCTATGTAATATTTCGGTCCTATTCAAGGCCCTTTCACAAAAATCCATTTAAAACAGGCTCCTTCACCATATTCCTGTTAATAAAACAAGCCCTTTCACAAAATTCCATTTCATAAAAATATACTTTTCATTGATTATTTTTATTAAAATGTTTAATATTTAAACAAAATATGCTCACCAGAAACTCACTTTAGCAGAAGGATTTACAAAAGTTATTATGAATAAACAAAACATTCACAAATTGAAAAAAGTAACGAAAAGATAAAAAAGCAGGATGAGCATATCCTTGAGCATATAATAAAACTATCTGCCCTAGCTTTTTGTTTCAAGTCTTTTTCCAGAATTATTAGAAAACAGAATTCATATCTTTTTTTCATAGATGTACAATGCTGTTTTATTATTATTATAAACTTAAAAAAAAAAAGTATTGTTACTTAATTTTGGTACTTTTCGGTTAGCCGGGCTCCAGTGTTATATATACACACTAGTACATACAGGGGTCTGTCCAGATTTTTCTCTCAGGGTCCTGTTTTTTGTGAAATTGTGAAGAACTTTTTAACATTTGTGAAAAATCTAGTCCTAGTTTTGTGAATTTAAAATTATCGTGATATTCAGGTTCTCTTTTATATGTTTTTAAGAAGATATATGTATGTAAAATACCTATATTTTCTTTATATATGTAAAAGTGACAGGCCAGATTTTAGTTTTAAGCTGAAAATTTTTGTAAAAGGTCTATTTTTAAGAACTTTTTTTTGTGAAGGGTCCTTTTTTAAGGTGAAAAGTTTTGTGAAGGGTCCTGTTTTGATATGAAAATTTTTTTGAAGGGTCCTGTTTTGAAATGAAAAATTTTGTGAAGGGTCCTTTAAGGACCCAATTTCTTCTTAAACAGGTCCCTGACATATGTATATATATATATATATATATGTATATACAATATTTATACACATATATGTGTATACCTATATATATGTATATGTCTAATCTATATGTGTGTGTTATAGGTCAAAATTAACATTTTTACCTGCTGGTCACTGGCCAGTACACCGATTTTTTTCTCTGGCCAGTAACAAAGTTATTCACGCTCCATACAAAATTGTGTTTTTTCTAACTATCAACATTGTAATTTACTTATATATAGTTACTTACATTTCGATATGATTACACTCACTTGAAAAATTTTATTTTTACTGTTAATTGCAATGAAATAAATTCACAGGAAATTTTCAGAAAGGTTACAGTTTTGAGGGGGACACCCCCCCCCCCTCGTCACTAATTAATATGCATTCTTCTGCGACCATTTAACGAATTTCGCAATCTTTTGACGAAATTCACGTTTCTCGTGACCTTTTGCAAAATCTTTTCACGAAATTTGCACTTTTACGGATATATATATATATGTATTAATTGCTACCATTAGGACGTTTTCTGCCGAAATTCGGTTTCAGTTTCGGTCAATCCTTAGTTATGTTATACACAGAGAGATTAATGTAACTGCAACTGAAATAATTCAAGAGCTTTGTAAAAAAAAAAAATATATATTTTATAGTAAAGGCAGGGGCCCTTTCCAAGACTAGAGGCAGTGCCTTTACAAGAATTAACTGTGATGCCAGAAAGAGATTAATTTTTCTTTTAGTTTATGAATTCACATAAAATTCTGACTGATGAGTAAAATTTAAATGAACTAACCCAAAAATTTGCATAAAATTAATTATTGAATCGGTTATTTCAAAAAACACATAAGTCAAGTTTTTTTCCAAACATGAACCGGGAAATTTTTTATGTTAATCATCTTTTTATTATTCATAAATTATATTCAATATCTATAAAGTCGAAATGCTATAATCAGCCCAAAAAAATCCATAAAAATTTTAATTTGTTTACTTGTGAATAATACAGGTTTTTTTTTTTTTTTTTTTCTCTCTGAAAAGCTCTGATTCAGTGACTCATGTGGTTTTTGAAATGACCAATTCAATTCATCTCGTCTAGGCTATTTTGGATATTTTCTTTAAACTACAACATTTCTGACAGTCAGATAGATATAAATAGGAAATTCTGTAAATGTTTTTAGGATCTGGTTAAGTATTTAATTTCTATATATTCAAAATTAATTTTTTTAAATTATTAATTTAATTAAAATATTAATTTAATTACATTTTAAATATAATAATTTTTATTAAAATAAATAACTAATTATTAAATACTGAATTAATTACAGTAATTTGATCATTACTTAGGGTGTCCTTGTAATTTCGTACTGTAATCATAATTAGAGAAATTTTGCCCCTATTAGTTTTATTTTGTTTCGCCACCAATGCTCCCCCACCCCCCCCTCAAGATAAAATCCTGTCTGTGCCACTGTTTGAGGCTTAGTACATACAGGCAAATAATGCAATTATGTTTGCATTATGCAAACATAATAATATCAAGTAGATAAAAAAAAACAAATACTGAAAATATAATCCTTTCTGAATTCAAATTTGATAAAAATTGAATATACAGAAGCATTACATTTTGATTTTTGTTCTTGGTTATTTAATGTGTAAAAGAGGCTGATTTGAATTTGATCCACACATGCTGTAATAACTGTTTAATTAAATGTTTTGCATGTTGCAGTGTTGTTAAATGTTGTTTGTGGATTTTGATACACACATTCAAAAATAAGGTTCACCATCCGTGATCTTAAAACTCACTCGTCTGTTCAAAAAATGCACTTGCTGCTGTCAAGTAATTTTATGCAGTTCCCAATTCTTACCTATGTTCTGTGTTCATAATTTTATAATTCATCACAATCACTTTTCTTTTCAGATGCTGTTGCGGCTAAATTAGAAGAATCCTTTGATGAAAAGATAGTAGAACACTGCATTAATTATTCTTAAAATATGACCTATTAAAAAATATATATTCTGAAACCGAAATCTATTTTCTTGTAACTTCTTTCTTTATTTTTTAAATAAATGTTGATAGAAACTATGTTGTCTTTTTGTACGTACAGCCGAATAAAATTCTTTAATATTTTTTTAAGTGTAAAATTTTTAATATCATTGAAATATGTAAGTATATTTTCAAATTTCATTTAATTAGCTTTAAAAATATTCATTAGTGCTTTCATTAACACATTCTACTGTGGTATGTTTTTAATTGATATTGAACAAACAACATTGCAATGCAGAAATAATATTCTAAAAAATAAAATTTAATAAATTTGTTGTTTTTTTTAAGATTTTTTTTTTAATTACCTTATAATCATAAAGCTCTTTATATTAATCCTTCCTTGTTAGCTTGAATCTCAAGAGTAATTAATTCATATTAAAAAAAAAACTATAAAATTTTGGTTTGAGAATTAAAATTACATATTTCAATGATTCAGATAATTCAAAGATCTTTAGTTGCAACGTTTCATTTGTTTATTTGTGCACATACTAAAATAATGTAAATGTACATAATTATAGGTAAGTACACAAAGGTTTTATAAGAGAAAATACATGTTCATGATTTACTTTTTACTCTTTGTAGCTGCTAAAATGGAGATTTTTGTGATTTTTTTTTTTTTAATACATTAATAATCAGAAGAGAAAAAAAAATAATTAAACGAATATTCAGGTCTTTTCAACAATTTCTACAAAACAATATTTCGTTTTATTGAATAATTTCCAAGTTTCGAGTTTATTGCACTGGATAAAGACGAAACAGTATTGTTTTCGAATGCTAATGCTTTTGAATATAGTGCTTGGATCCAAAATGAGTGTATGTTATGTAAATTATTTATATTTTAAGTATTGTGAGTGACCTCAATACACGAGTTTTCTAAAGTTAAAGTTTTAAAACTTCTTTTTTTTAGATAATATTTTTGGAATTTTGGTTTGCAATAGCCTTACTCTAAGTAAATTTACATGCAAGTCTATAAAAATTTTATTATTCTTTTTAGCTCTGCAATAAAACCAAAAAAGGAGAGGTGTTATTTTTTAATGGAATATGATTCAGTTGTTAATAATGTAAATAAAAAAATGTATGTAATTTATTTTTTTAAAGTTGCTAATTTTGGTAAATTATCAATGTAATTTTTATTTTATTTTTTTAATTGCATATTACATTTAAAAATAATCAGATTAAGTGGAATACTACAGTTTTAATTCTTGAAAATTTATAAGATAAAACACTTATCAATTAAATGCTGACATTTAATACAATGGGTCCAGACAGCTCAACATTGGAAGTGTTAAGAAATGTAATTGAGCTTTAATTGAACAACATAACATGAATTTTCTAGTTTTTTTCCTGGTCCTAAGATGTGTCGTCAGAAAGTAATCAGTGTTGTAAAGAGTGCAGTTTTTTTTTTACTAAAATTCTGCACACATGCTTATTTTAGAAGCCTTTTTTTCTCCCTCCTCTTATTTTAAGATATTTTTTATTTGAATTGAGATAGAAAAGCAGTAATTTCTAAAATAATAAGTTTTTGCTACCAACTTACCTAAAATTTGAAACTCATAATTTTTATCATTGCTTTTTTGCCCCTCTTTTCGTGAAAGAGATATGAGAACATAAAGATGGCTGGTAAACATGCATGTCACTTATTTGGCCAACACTCTTTCCAAATAGTAATCTTTTACAACATTTGAAATTAATTTTACAATGACGATTGTTTTTTGGACTTATTGGTTGCTTAAATGGGAATAATCTGATCTCTAAGATTGATTTCAGGTATTTCAAGTACAAATGTACCTCTAATAAATCTGAATATATGTGAAGAAAAAAAAATCATTTTATATAATATCAAAATATTGATACCCATCAAAATTTTTAACCTTTCTTAAAAACTGACACATAAAAACAATCCTAAACAAAGCTGCTATTTTCATGTTGAAAGTGAAGAATATGAAATTTTATTAATTGATTGTTTAAAATGACAGATGTAGAAGAAAAAAAGATCATTAACTAATTAGCATGGTTTATAACAAATTTGTGTTGTTTGGAAAAATAAAACTGGTAATAAGTTCTTTATATTAGTTTTGACACGGGATGTTTTGTTAATGCAGGTCTGCTTATTGCAGAAGATATTTTTCAGATTTAATGCTAAATTTATTTTGTTTAGAGTATTAATTAATCATTCATATTTTTTTATTCAAACTGCAATAAAGGCTAATAATAAATACAATTAGCAATTAATAAAAACATGGAAGAAAAATTTGAAAAAAAAACTATTACTTATGCTACTGAGACTATTACTTATACAGTACTATAATTTTTTTATAAAGTACAATATTACATCTATAATTAAATGTTATGTCTAGAAAAGAAGAGTGAAACACATATTTAAAAAATGTTTTAAAATCAAGAACTCTACTGAAAAAATGGATATAAAAGAAGTTCTAGAGATATTTTTGACAGCTTTTTCTTTTATACTTAATAATTCAAAAGTTTAAAAAAAAAGTGTTATTTTTTTATTTATTTATTTATTTTTTTACATTTATTTACTAAAAAGAAAAAAATATATTCTTAAAAAAATAAATCAGGTTTAGTTAAAAGAAAAAATAGTATGGGAAAAAACAAGCTTAATAAAAATAAATTAATCTGTCTTTCTATGGAGCAGAAAATTGTTAAAAACTTTTTACAACAGGTTCGAAAAAAATAATTTTGCTGTTTATAATTATATATATAAGAAAGTTTACCGAAAAAGGTAATTTTATATTAAGGCTGTTTGTCAATTTCCGAATTCCCTTCGCTAACGTTAAGTCTGGGCGTGTGATACATTTTATATTTAAAATATCTCCTCAGGAAATTAATATTTTAAACCTCTTTTCTGTGTACTCTTCTTAAAGGATGTCTCCCTTTTCCTTAGTAGTCAAAGTATATCAAAAAATATATACTTAATTTTATGTCAAGTGTTAAAACTTTACTCGTAGTTCGTCATCTTTTAACACATAAAATATTAAATTAAGCGTAGATTTTAGAAAAATTTTAAGAACTGAGAAAAAAAATAAAACATCTTTTGAGAAGAGTACAAAAAAGAAATAGAAATATTAATTTCTTGAGGAGATATTTTAATATACGAGTGCATTACACGGCCATAGACTTAACATTAGCCAGGAGAATTCGGAAATTGATTAATAGGCTTAATGTTTCTGATTTTCCCTTATATTAAAACGTTTTTTCTGGCATTAAAATGCCGTTGTAAAAAGTGCTATTAACAATACAATATTGCGGACTTATTCCTATTTTTAAACGTTTTCTGCGGCATTAAAATGCCGTTGAAAAAATGGTAAAACTAACGACGGTATTGCAACTTTCATTGACGTTTTAAAAACGGTTGTTATTGCGTTGAAAATGCAGGTACTTTTACCGTTGGAAAATAATCGAATCAACGAGACATATTTTCGAATTTATAACGTTAAAGAATAACGTTTTTCCAACGATGTGTGTTGTCGTTTTTTCAACGATTTAAAAACGAAACTGTGCTACTTGGGAACACTACCCGCATCGCAATGTGTTTCACAACTATTAAAAAATGATTTTAACATTAGACATTTAGAACTTTATATCTGCAAAATTCCTAAATTAAATCGCTGAATGACTGTCCATCCGGTATTCAGCAAAATTTTCAATGAAAGACAAATATTATAGTAAAGTGAGGACAGACGCCGCGGTGGGACAGATGCCGCAGAGATTGTATTGGCGACACTAGCGCTCCCTAGGCCAAATTAAGAATTTCGTTGTGTGCCTAAGTGCTGTCTGCTGTGTTGTATGCGTTTTCACCGCTTACCCAAGTAGCACAGTTTCGTTTTTAAATCGATGAAAAAACGACATTTTAAACAATCAATTAATAAAATTTCATATTCTTCACTTTCAACATGAAAATAGCAGCTTTGTTTAGGATTGTTTTTATGTGTCAGTTTTTAAGAAAGGTTAAAAATTTTGATGGGTATCAATATTTTGATATTATATAAAATGATTTTTTTTTCTTCACATACATTCAGATTTATTAGAGGTACATTTGTACTTGAAATACCTGAAATCAATCTTAGAGATCAGATTATTCCCATTTAAGCAACCAATAAGTCCAAAAAACAATCGTCATTGTAAAATTAATTTCAAATGTTGTAAAAGATTACTATTTGGAAAGAGTGTTGGCCAAATAAGTGACATGCATGTTTACCAGCCATCTTTATGTTCTCATATCTCTTTCACGAAAAGAGGGGCAAAAAAGCAATGATAAAAATTATGAGTTTCAAATTTTAGGTAAGTTGGTAGCAAAAACTTATTATTTTAGAAATTACTGCTTTTCTATCTCAATTCAAATAAAAAATATCTTAAAATAAGAGGAGGGAGAAAAAAAGGCTTCTAAAATAAGCATGTGTGCAGAATTTTAGTAAAAAAAAAAAAACTGCACTCTTTACAACACTGATTACTTTCTGACGACACATCTTAGGACCAGGAAAAAAACTAGAAAATTCATGTTATGTTGTTCAATTAAAGCTCAATTACATTTCTTAACACTTCCAATGTTGAGCTGTCTGGACCCATTGTATTAAATGTCAGCATTTAATTGATAAGTGTTTTATCTTATAAATTTTCAAGAATTAAAACTGTAGTATTCCACTTAATCTGATTATTTTTAAATGTAATATGCAATTAAAAAAATAAAATAAAAATTTCATTGATAATTTACCAAAATTAGCAACTTTAAAAAAATAAATTACATACATTTTTTTATTTACATTATTAACAACTGAATCATATTCCATTAAAAAATAACACCTCTCCTTTTTTGGTTTTATTGCAGAGCTAAAAAGAATAATAAAATTTTTATAGACTTGCATGTAAATTTACTTAGAGTAAGGCTATTGCAAACCAAAATTCCAAAAATATTATCTAAAAAAAAGAAGTTTTAAAACTTTAACTTTAGAAAACTCGTGTATTGAGGTCACTCACAATACTTAAAATATAAATAATTTACATAACATACACTCATTTTGGATCCAAGCACTATATTCAAAAGCATTAGCATTCGAAAACAATACTGTTTCGTCTTTATCCAGTGCAATAAACTCGAAACTTGGAAATTATTCAATAAAACGAAATATTGTTTTGTAGAAATCGTTGAAAAGACCTGAATATTCGTTTAATTATTTTTTTTTTCTCTTCTGATTATTAATGTATTAAAAAAAAAAAAAAAAATCACAAAAATCTACATTTTAGCAGCTACAAAGAGTAAAAAGTAAATCATGAACATGTATTTTCTCTTATAAAACCTTTGTGTACTTACCTATAATTATGTACATTTACATTATTTTAGTATGTGCACAAATAAACAAATGAAACGTTGCAACTAAAGATCTTTGAATTATCTGAATCATTGAAATATGTAATTTTAATTCTCAAACCAAAATTTTATAGGTTTTTTTTTTTTAATATGAATTAATTACTCTTGAGATTCAAGCTAACAAGGAAGGATTAATATAAAGAGCTTTATGATTATAAGGTAATTAAAAAAAATTCTTAAAAAAAACAACAAATTTATTAAATTTTATTTTTTAGAATATTATTTCTGCATTGCAATGTTGTTTGTTCAATATCAATTAAAAACATACCACAGTAGAATGTGTTAATGAAAGCACTAATGAATATTTTTAAAGCTAATTAAATGAAATTTGAAAATATACTTACATATTTCAATGATATTAAAAATTTTACACTTAAAAAAATATTAAAGAATTTTATTCGGCTGTACGTACAAAAAGACAACATAGTTTCTATCAACATTTATTTAAAAAATAAAGAAAAAAGTTACAAGAAAATAGATTTCAGTTTCCGAATATATATTTTTTAATAGGTCATATTTTAAGAATAATTAATGTAGTGTTCTACTATCTTTTCATCAAAGGATTCTTCTAATTTAGCCCCAACAGCATCTGAAAAGAAAAGTGATTGTGATGAATTATAAAATTATGAACACAGAACATAGGTAAGAATTGGGAACTGCATAAAATTACTTGACAGCAGCAAGTGCATTTTTTGAACAGACGAGTGAGTTTTAAGATCACGGATGGTGAAACTTATTTTTGAATGTGTGTATCAAAATCCACAAACAACATTTAACAACACTGCAACATGCAAAACATTTAATTAAACAGTTATTACAGCATGTGTGGATCAAATTCAAATCAGCCTCTTTTACACATTAAATAACCAAGAACAAAAATCAAAATGTAATGCTTCTGTATATTCAATTTTTATCAAATTTGAATTCAGAAAGGATTATATTTTCAGTATTTGTTTTTTTTATCTACTTGATATTATTATGTTTGCATAATGCAAACATAATTGCATTATTTGCCTGTATGTACTAAGCCTCAAACAGTGGCACACCCAGGATTTTATCTTGAGGGGGGGGGGGGAGCATTGGTGGCGAAACAAAATAAAATTAATAGGGGCAAAATTTCTCTAATTATGATTACAGTACGAAATTACAAGGACACCCTAAGTAATGATCAAATTACTGTAATTAATTCAGTATTTAATAATTAGTTATTTATTTTAATAAAAATTATTATATTTAAAATTTAATTTAATTAATAATTTAATTAAATTAATAATTTAAAAAAATTAATTTTGAATATATAGAAATTAAATACTTAACCAGATCCTAAAAACATTTACAGAATTTCCTATTTATATCTATCTGACTGTCAGAAATGTTGTAGTTTAAAGAAAAATATCCAAAATAGCCTAGACGAGATGAATTGAATTGGTCATTTCAAAAACTACATGAGTCACTGAATCAGAGCTTTTCAGAGAGAAAAAAAAAAAAAAAAAACCTGTATTATTCACAAGTAAACAAATTAAAATTTTTATGGATTTTTTTGGGCTGATTATAGCATTTCGACTTTATAGATATTGAATATAATTTATGAATAATAAAAAGATGATTAACATAAAAATTTTCCCGGTTCATGTTTGGAAAAAAACTTGACTTATGTGTTTTTTGAAATAACCGATTCAATAATTAATTTTATGCAAATTTTTGGGTTAGTTCATTTAAATTTTACTCATCAGTCAGAATTTTATGTGAATTCATAAACTAAAAGAAAAATTAATCTCTTTCTGGCATCACAGTTAATTCTTGTAAAGGCACTACCTCTAGTCTTGGAAAGGGCCCCTGCCTTTACTATAAAATATATTTTTTTTTTTTTTTTACAAAGCTCTTGAATTATTTCAGTTGCAGTTACATTAATCTCTCTGTGTATAACATAACTAAGGATTGACCGAAACTGAAACCGAATTTCGGCAGAAAACGTCCTAATGGTAGTAATTAATACATATATATATATATATACGTAAAAGTGCAAATTTCGTGAAAAGATTTTGCAAAAGGTCACGAGAAACGTGAATTTCGTCAAAAGATTGTGAAATTCGTTAAATGGTTGCAGAAGAATGCATATTAATTAGTGACGAGGGGGGGGGGGTGTCCCCCTCAAAACTGTAACCTTTCTGAAAATTTCCTGTGAATTTATTTCATTGCAATTAACAGTAAAAATAAAATTTTTCAAGTGAGTGTAATCATATCGAAATGTAAGTAACTATATATAAGTAAATTACAATGTTGATAGTTAGAAAAAACACAATTTTGTATGGAGCGTGCATAACTTTGTTACTGGCCAGAGAAAAAAATCGGTGTACTGGCCAGTGGCCAGCAGGTAAAAATGTTAATTTTGACCTATAACATACACATATAGATTAGACTTATACATATATATAGGTATACACATATATGTGTATAAATATTGTATATACATATATATATATATACATATGTCAGGGACCTGTTTAAGAAGAAATTGGGTCCTTAAAGGACCCTTCACAAAATTTTTCATTTCAAAACAGGACTCTTCAAAAAAATTTTCATATCAAAACAGGACCCTTCACAAAACTTTTCACCTTAAAAAAGGACCCTTCACAAAAAAAGTTCTTAAAAATAGACCTTTTACAAAAATTTTCAGCTTAAAATTAAAATCTGGCCTGTCACTTTTACATATATAAAGAAAATATAGGTATTTTACATACATATATCTTCTTAAAAACATATAAAAGAGAACCTGAATATCACGATAATTTTAAATTCACAAAACTAGGACTAGATTTTTCACAAATGTTAAAAAGTTCTTCACAATTTCACAAAAAACAGGACCCTGAGAGAAAAATCTGGACAGACCCCTGTATGTACTAGTGTGTATATATAACACTGGAGCCCGGCTAACCGAAAAGTACCAAAATTAAGTAACAATACTTTATTTTTTTTAAGTTTATAATAATAATAAAACAGCATTGTACATCTATGAAAAAAAGATATGAATTCCGTTTTCTATTAATTCTGGAAAAAGACTTGAAACAAAAAGCTGGGGCAGATATTTTTATTATATGCTCAAGGATATGCTCATCCTGCTTTTTTATCTTTTCGTTACTTTTTTCAATTTGTGAATGTTTTGTTTATTCATAATAACTTTTGTAAATCCTTCTGCTAAAGTGGGTTTCTGGTGAGCATATTTTGTTTAAATATTAAACATTTTAATAAAAATAATCAATGAAAAGTATATTTTTATGAAATGGAATTTTGTGAAAGGGCTTGTTTTATTAACAGGAATATGGTGAAGGAGCCTGTTTTAAATGGATTTTTGTGAAAGGGCCTTGAATAGGCCCGAAATATTACATAGATCGAACCCAGCATTACTAGTGCACTCACGCTATTTAGCAGTAAAATTACAAAATATAATTTAATTCACATTAAACAACTTTATACTGTTAATATAAGAATTATTATAGAAAGCTGCAATCATTTTAAACATAAACAAATTTGATATCACAAGCAGTGATAAAAGGATTGAAGAAACGGTTATAATTATTTTTAATTTGTTTACTTTTTATATCTTCAGAACTTTTAAAATAATGCTGCTTTTTAAAAACATTCAAAGTTCTGAATTGTATAGAACATATCATTAAAACGATGTATCTTATTTATTAAAAACACCAAATCATTTTACCTACCTTCCGTAAATGATAACATAATAAAATGAGACAAAAAAAAACTTAATGATAGAAACATTTAAAAAATATTATAAAATGATCTGTCTTAACTTACTTTTTCTAGAGATAAAGGTGATTTATCCAAATCACCAAACCAATGGCTTTTGGCTTATCCAAACACAGCTAAAAACAGCGTGCGTGTATTAGGTTTAAGCAATGGCGGATAAATTTCGTCTTCGTCTTGTTTTGCTTCTGAGAAGGTGGATTGGTTGGGAGGTTGGCGAATCGAAAGATATTCAGGTCGCGCAGCGTATTCTGAAATGAGTTGAGGAGATCCGACGTTGTTTCAACGGATTTTTCCCTTTGGAAAAATACCTAGTAAATCGTTGGAAAATTGAAAATTTTCACTGAACTACAGGGAAATAGAAAACGGTTAAAAAACCTATTTTAAAACGACGAAGATATAACCGAAATATCTTAACTATAAAACAACGTCTTTTAAAAGTGTCTTCTATCACGGAATAAATTTCCAAATTCTTTAGTCTAAAATATTGCGAAATAAAGTACTTTTTTTCAACAGACATAAAATAACGAAACCAATTTTCAACAGTTCCGACTTATTTTCAACGCTATAACAACGTCAAGTGCTACCTGGGTAATTGTCAGTATTTACATATTTATGTTGTTTTTTATGGTTCGAAACTGCATGGTAAGTTGTTAAAATTATTCTAATAAAGTTTTATAACATATTTTAAGCAAAACAGACAGAGATTTCATCCCAAAACCGATTGCAACTAGAGACTAGATCCTCGTAGAATACAGACATGTGCTTGTCTTTCTCTCGCATCGCTCACATGACACAAAATGGCGACGCGGCATCTTACCCGCCACTTTGGGACAGAAGCCGCACCGAGGTTGAGGGACAGATGCCTCAAAATATATTTTTGTTTTTCGGTTCAATAAATTCGTCGCTGCGATTTAAGTAGAACTTAGAATCAAATGAATGTATATTAGCGCATTCTGCTACTTATCAAAATATTCTCAGCAACAGTGGTGGTTCACCAAGTATGAATAAGGAAAACGTAGGCCGTTTACAATTCTCACCATCTAAACTATTAAACAAAATGTCTCCTACCCCAATGGTCAAAAGACCTATACAGCCAAGTAAGAGAAAGCAAAAGGCTGCAAATATTACAAGCACAGATTTTATAAACAAGAAAAAAGAAGAAAGAAATAAAAAGCAAAAGAAGCAAGAAAGAGTCAAAAAACGACAACTTGGCGGAAGTAAAATGTGTAAAAAAAAAGGAAGGGAAAGATCAACTTGAAAACACCTCACTTGAGGAAGAAACTGAAATGCGAGTCATCTTCCGACAGTGACAAAAGTACTCCTCTTATGGATTCTGAAGGCAGTATTGGATTGGAATTTTATTACTCTTAATGTCCTGAGTGTCTGGAGTCGTATCAAGAAACAAAGTCTAAAGCGGGCTGGATTCAGTGAATAACATGCAATCGGTGGCTGCATGAAGCATGCTTACTTTACTCTTGCAACGGAAAGAGTGGTGATTGTGGTCGAATAGATATATGAAACAAAAAAAATTAGAAGGAAAGCCAAACATAAAAAGACTACGGCCTAAAATGAATGGAACTAGTACTTAAAAGCAAACTATAATGTTCGCCTGGATATAAACAAGTGGTTTATATCTTTTTTTGTAATTATGCTGTCTATTGTTTCCAGCCAAAAGTTTTTTTTCTTTTTTTGCCTTAATTTTTATTTTTTGAGCTTGCACTTTTGTAATTTCGTTAAACTTTTCACAATTTAGTGATAGGTATAATTTATGTAAGTTTACTGTTATTTATTTTCATTTTAAGTAGTTTGAGGAAATAAAAATGTGATTTACTTGAAAAAAAAAAATAAACAGCATAACTTTTTTCTCCATGCGGAATCTGTACCACATCCCATGCGGCATCTTACCCAGCGCATAAAAAATGATGTTAAAAAAGGACGTTTGGGAAAATAATTATGCCTGCTTTATTAAGAGAGCTTTAACTTGTTTAACATAGCAATTTTATTCTAAAGGGATTTCTGGTACTTAGTTTGTTGTTTTTTGCTTTATTGTATATTTTAAAAGAAGAAAAGTAAAACTGCGGCATCTGTCCTCACTTTACTAAATACCAAAATTAAGCATCAGTCTGTTTGTATGAAAATTTTCAAAGTTTAATACAGTTTCACTATGTACTGTACCCCTAAGCTTATTTTTTTCACAAAAATCTAAAAAGTACATAAATCCCTATTATACAGTTTTTTTCTGTCTATTTACACGGTAAAATAGATGGGGGAGGAGGTGGTTGTGTTTTTTTTTTGTCAGAATGTACTTCAAACACATTCAAATATTTCAAAATTTTAATAAGAAACAAACATTAAACAAATATGCAATCACGGTCACCAAAATACCTCTTTAGTAAATGCAAACTAAGAACCAAAGCTTAATCTTATTTCAAAAATTTTAAAAGCAGAATTCATATATTTATTAGAGTACACTTGAAGTGTACTTATTTAGGGTAAATATTAAATTTTTATTTGAAATTACATGAAAATATGAACTCTGTTAACAAACATCCCATTACTTTTCCGAAGTTCAATTTTAATGATGTAAAAATACATTATTATAAACTGCAATATAGCTTGAACTTTAATCCTAGAAAATAATTTTAATGTGTCAAAATTGTGAAATTGACACAAATGTTTTAATAATGCATTTCTGGCTTGAAGATCACTGAATTAGAATTATTTTTCAGTACATGTAACAGAACACAACCTTTATAACTTTTAAAACTTTCTAAAATGGCCTTTCTTTATTTTTTATTTATTTTTTTTTTTCAGAATCTTAAAAGCTAGATGATTGCAAGAAACACCAACGTGAATTCAACTTGAAACAAATAGCCAAGAAATTATTTAATTGCACGGGCTTGTTTTGTAAATATTTGTGAATCTGATTTACTCTGAATTTGAAAACGAGCATTTTTGTAAAAATACAAAATTAATAAATTAAAAATTCGACTGAATTGTTAGATTCATTTAATTTTTACAAATGTATTTTAATTATATTATGGACATTGATATGAAAGTCATGAAAGTATGATTGTCACAGAACTAATAGTTTTATAATTCTTGTCTGGCCAGTTAAATTGTGGATTCTTTTATCTGTATTTTTCAATATATAATAAATATTTAGCAGTAAACTTTATAAGAAAATAGTAATAATGTAAATATATTAAATCTAAAATAATTGCTGTTCTAGATTTTTTTCCGAAAACAATATTTTCGTCAATGATATTTAAATAGCTATAGAACTTTATGTTTGAGTATTTTTAGACACATGTAATAATGAGTAACACATGATAAATTTCATGAAATGTTTCTAAAGCGCAATTTTTTTTATTGTAGAACATAATTATTCATTTAATGAAGTTCATTTAGTTTTTTGCGTTATTTACTGTTGCAACCATATTGTTTTCACATTGATTTAAATACCTAATAATACGAAATCATGTTGAAAATTTCCCATTTTCTTTTGTAACTCTAGATCAGTGGTTCCCAATCCAGTGGCCCCACCTAAGCATCTGTAAAATCATGATGTCCCCCCTTTCTTTCTCTGTCATATAAATCTTAATTCTATATATATATAAAATAAACTTCTATTTTCCCACAAGAATCTGAAAATGGTATTAACTCTGATAAGTGATTTCAAATTCTTTAATTTAACAAAATCACATTTTCTTATCACAAGTATGTTTTTTTATAACTCTATGAATCAATGAGATCATGGATCCTCGTCTTTACATCTACAAAAGTTTTATTTATTTTGGCAACTTACCTCAAATTTAAAAGTCTTAAATAGTCTACATTTTAATCTTCGTAAAATTTCTTGAAACCTCTCTCATATTTTGCATTACATCTGATAGAATTGATGCATTTTATAACAGATTATAGTACTTCATTAAGAACAAGTGATATTTGTTTATCACCGAGACTGTCTGGGTAACATAATTCACAAATAATATTTCCGGATTCGCACCTTTATCCATTTTAAGTAACTATTTTCCTTTCCTCTCATAACATGCTTCTTTGATAGCGGGCTTTCTTTTCCCTTTTATTATTAATTGGCCACCATGTTTTCTCCGATTTTAAATTTTAAAATGGATATGTCACGAAGTATGTTTATATATTCTGTATGTGGTCTGCAGATGAACCATAAGAAGTTTACTTTCTATCCATTTCCTTCCATGATGCACACGGGGATTTATTAATTTCATAAAAGTAATACCTCATTTAGATAATTCAAAACATTTTTTAGTTTAAACATGTCCAAATAGTCAATTTTAAATATATTTTACAAAATTTCATAAGTAAAAGTTCCTTCATTGGGTATATTGTACTATTAATGTAAAAGTTAAAAAAAAAAAGTATAAAAAAGAGGTGTGTTTTACTAAAATAATATTGCAACCAGAAACATTGAAGTGATTTTTTTTAATATATATAAAGTGTCAATATTTAAAAGAAAATCACATAATTATTCCGGTGTCCAGTGTATTTTGAAGTTTGGAAAATTAATTTTTATTCAGTTACTTTTAAATTTTTTCACCTATAATTTCTATTTTTAGACTACGACATTACTTTCATTAGAAAAAAAAATGACAGAAATTTTAATAAGAAATCTGAAATTGCCCCCCTGTAGGGCGTACGCCCCACGTTGGGAACCACTGCTCTAGATTATGAAATACACTTTGTATGTAATTTTTGATGAAAAAACTTAATGCTAGAGAAACGAATATGGTCATTTTTTTTTTGTAAATTCTAAAATGCAGACAGAGAAGAAATTTTAATATCTAAATATTTCATTTTACTTTTGTGACAAAATATGTATATTTTTAAAAAATGTGACTCCACTTTTCTAAATAATATAATAATAAGAAAGCAATAATAGATAAATACCAAACTCTTAATTTTTCGTTTGTAGAATTATAAGATTTTTTTTCCTCCTGAAAAATTTAAGTATTTTTTTTTTCCATGAACAAGTGCTGAATTTCAGTAATTTAACTCAAATATTAAAGAATTATCGATTGTTTTATTTTTGCAGAAAGTACATAATATGTTTGCCGATAAATGTAAAATATCGCTTTTTATTTATCGCTTTTTATTATCGCTTTTTTTTTTTTTTTTTTTTTTTTTTTTTTTTTTTATAATATAACATTCTGTACGATCTTTTATTCTTATTTTATTTGCATGATATTTCGTATCATATACCGTGTGAGCAAAAAGTTCGTTAAAACTTTAAAAATTTATAAAAACGGAAGAAATTATGATAAATGAGTGCGGTTTGCAAGTAAGGGCTCCCAAGGAAGTCGGATTTTTTTAGAGGCCAAGGCAAAAATTAGTTAATAAATTACATGTAGAGGGCGTTGGCGATCGGAAACATTACGAACAGGTGGTACAACAAAACCTGGTTGTGTCGTAGAATATTCTGCAGGTCATGTTGAACATTTTTTGTTTGAAGAACAAATGAATGGAGTCTATTATTGTCCTGTTCATTGTCTTTCGGATCGTCAGCGCCCTCTACATGTGATTTTCAAACTATTTTTTTCTTTTTTTGGCTGAAAAAATTCGACTACCTTTTAAGCTCTTTCTTGCAAACCGCACTCCTTTATCATAATTTCTTCCTTTTTTATGAGTTTTTTAAAGTTTTAACGAACTTTTGCCTTACCCAGTCCATCCATCGCACGACGACGTCTGCAATAAAAATAAAAAAAACATATATTGACGCCCAATATTTTATTCTTTTACAGATTTAAGTAAATAATAGTAATTCAATGTAAAAGAAATAGGAATCAATTGTTTTTATAAATGAAAAATTTTCAAAGTTATTTTTGTTGAAACAAGTAAAAAAATATTTTCGTAAAATGAAAATACTTTTAATTAATCTATGTTTGTAACTATTTTTCACTGAATATATTCTGCTTAACACATAAGTAACTTTTCATTATGTGATTTTCGTACATTATTATGTAGAATTGTTTCTGTTATGAAAAAATAAAAAAAATAAAAATGAAGTTTTATTGTATTATTATAGTAATGGTATTCGGGGTCATAATTATATTTACCGGGTGTCCCGAAAACTGGCGGGTAAATTTAAAAAATAGAAAGCGATATAAGTGCATCGTTTGCTACAATGTACTTGGGAAAACAGCTAATTTGGAGAAAAGAAAGACATTTAAGTGATATGAATTTAACATAAATATAATAAAAATGAAATGATATAATATAAATATTTTCATATAAACGTCATATTTTTGGGACACATTGTATACATATATATATGTTTGTGTGTGCGTGTGTGTATAATATACCAGAGAAATCAGAAAACACTAATGTAACTGAGAGACAAAATTAAATTACGACAACCAACACATCGTTCGCCCACAAGAAAAGTAACCCAACACAAAAGTGCTATATTTCACAGGACAGGCAAAACAAGATTAACATGTTTTTATTGTAACGTACAATTACACTTCTTAGCTCAGCATGCATCTGTAAGAACTTGCATTAAAAGCGGAAAAATCCTTTAGAATGAAGACTTAGAAGATGTTTAGAGGACTGAAAATTATTATCCTCCCTCACAATTTGCCCCTTTTCTATGGTGGCAAATGAACATATAGCGTAATATAGAGGTTTTCCGATAACTAAACTTCAGGCATTTTACTTGTAACAAGCTACACCTAAGTCAGACCTACTAGTGTAATAATACTCAAAATGGATTTTTAGGTAGATTTCTTATGAAATACTACCTATTGGGATCGTTCCTATGTTGGAATTTCTGAAAAATCTTTGCAGATCTACATCGATCCCAAAACCACCATTTGGGTTCCTAGAACCTAAAACCACCATTAGTAAAAAACTTTATATATATATATACATATCACTTTCTTCTGGACACGATAACTTTCGTAATTCTGCACCAATCATTTCCAAACTGATACATAAAATCAATGGGCATAAAATCTCGGTCAAGTTCGTTAATGGGCAAAATCGGACCAAGCGGATGGAAATAGGGAGGGGTTTTGTGAAAACAGAAAACCCCCCATAACTTCTTAATTTTTGCACATATCAAATCAGTTTAAAGTTTTTGTTACTTCTAAAAATAGGGTCAAAAATGTATGTATCACAGATTTTAGATAAAGTTAAAAATGGGCTCAAGGGGCACAAAAATAGGGTTTTTGGGAGAAAAAAATTCATAACATCGTCAATTCTCAAGATATCAAATCCAATTAATTTTATTATAAAACTCGTTCACCTTATCTATAACTTTTACATTCACAAGTTTTTGATAGGACCAATTCGTACCGCAAAAAAAATTAAAAACGAAAAACAAAAGGGGGTTTGAAGAAGAAAAAAATCCATAACTCCGTCATTTGAAAATATATAAAATCCCCATGAATTTATCATATATCTTATTAATATTGTCTACAACATCTACATAGACAAGTTTTGGATAGGACCAATTCTTACAGAAAAAAAATAAAAAATAAAATACATAGCGGTTGAAGAATAAAATCATCTTAGTAAGGGTGTATTCAAATCCAAACTGCTTATTTTCTGGCTCATTTTACAATTCATTTTTGCTCTCAAAGGCTTCCAAATGGTACGTTTTCTTACTCAGAAACTATATAATGTACCGTAATGGTTGATTTTTTAATAGAGCCAGAATATATTTTTAAAAATGCTGTTAAAAAGGGCATTTTGAACCGAATTTACCGAAGCGGATTGTGTTGGAAAAATCATTGTATTAAGGATGCACTCAAATCCAAACTGCTTATTTTCTGACTCATTTTTAAATTCATTTTTGCTCTCAAACGCATTTAATTGGTAGATTCGCTTATTCAGAAACTATATAATGTGCCGTAATGATCGATTTTTTGATAGAAGCAGAATATATTTCAAAAAATGATAGCAAAGTAGGCCTTTTGAACGGAATTTCCCGAAGCGATTGTGTTGTCCTTCTGAAACTATTGTCCTTCTGAGAAAATAATTGTTTATATATCATGTTTTAATTAATTGAACAAAAAATAAAAACACAGGTCGCTTATAAATCTCTTCAAAAATCACGTCAGCAAGTTACATATTTTTTTTAATTAAAAATGAATTTGGAATTATGCCAGAAAATTTCGAGTTGTTGAGCATGGAAAAGTATTTTTTTGAATACCGCCCTAACATGATTCTGATAAAACCAGCTATTATATAAAAATGAAATAAAAACTCGTCAAAAGCGGCCAGATAAAATTGTTAAAGTGGATTTATCTCTAATCATGATTTAATTTTTGTTTGTGAAATTAGTATATTTGACTTCGAAATCTACCTCTGCCTGTAGGGAGGGCCGGCAGGGAATTTTTTGAGTTGCGACAGTTTTCTTGCTACTAGTGAGCTACTTTACAAACAAAATCTTGATTACGGAATGGTCATGTAACGAACAGATATAATGCACTTAAATTAATTTAAAATAAAAACAATAAATCAAGGTATATAAATGATTGAAATTACGACATACATTCTTTAACAAATTTCCGCATTGAAATGAAGATAAATGTTAACTTTACACAGGAGAGCAAATCTTCCGAAATAACTAAGGTAAAAGACAAAATAAAATAAACAAAATAAGACTGGCTTGAATACAATTTTACTAAAAACATTAAAAAACACATTCAGTAAACGTTTCGCCAAGCAAGCTCAAATTTCTGATGTTTTTAGTAAAACTATAGTCAAGTTTGTCTTATTTTATTTAGCCTTTACAAAGTTTCATGTTCAGACTTTAATAGTATGTTGTATATTGCTAACTAAAATAAGTTTAAATGCCTTTTATGCTTTCACACTCTTTTAAAACTGCATGTAAACCTACATCTAAAAATGAAAAAAAAAAATAAAGTATGGAATTTATTTATAATAATACAAGTTACTTAAGGTAATATCTGAGAAATGAAAGTAAATATATTATAATTTATAAAAATGAAAAATATTACTTATTTATAACACATTAAAACTTCATACATGAAAAAATAAGAAATTATGATATAAAAAATTAACCAAACAAAATGATAATTTAATTCTCATTACACTTAATTTATTTGGTAAACAAATCACGCGAATTGTAATTTTTCAGATGGTGGAAAATTTATCCAGGTTATGATTCGAACCAGGGAACTTTTTTCTGAAGCAGCCAATGCTCTGCCAACTGAGCTGTACCGGAAAAATCTGACAGACGCACGTTTCACTTGAAACTTTATTGATTATGATATCTGATCTGATATCTGAAACATTTCAACAAAATAAATTGCAACAAATGGATAGAACTGCAAGAAACGTTGAATACATAATTAGACTTGTAATTATGTAACTTAACAGTAATTCTGTTAAAATTAATCAAGTGTAATTACGCCCTTTTTCTTCTAAAAACTTCTGAAACCAGAAAAATTTAACTAGCATTTCCGTGTGATGTCTCTGATTATTAGTGGTTGGGTTTGGTTTCTGGCGCTGATTGCGATGTTGGACTTTGTATTGCATGTTTCGAAATATATCACACTCAAAAAAATTATTAATAATCAAAATTTAATGTATATAGTATTATTCCAAATATTATTTGTAAAAATTTGTTTGATGCTGATAAAAAAATATCTAAGATGTGAAAAATAAAGGTCTTATTCGCATTAATTTGTATGGTGTAAAAATACAGAATTCTCGCATGATGGTGTTTCCACAAATGTGAATTTGTTGTATAACATCTTTTTTTTCAATTAAAAAAAAACTAACGGCATATTTTATATAGAAACCTTATAATTATTCAATTTCTGTAATAAAAAATAAGTACTTTTTTATGAGTTTTCGAAATATTAAGCGACCGTTAAGGAGTTAGGACAATGTTTTACCAAATTTTTGTACTAAAAATAGTACATTGCGATTATTTCTTATTTGAACATCCTGTGGGTACTATGCAAATTCATTTTAAGTAAAAATTTAGAAGAAAATAAAAAGTTAGAGAGGTAAAACCATTAGGAAAATTAAACTCGCAAGTTTAACTTAAACCTCAGTTAAATAAAAAAAATCTTCACTGCTGACCATTTTTTCTTTATTTTGAATCATTAAGGCATTCGTCTATAAGTTTAATTTCACCAGATTTTTATTCCTGAAAGTTATAATTTTGTGAGAATCCCTCGTATATTCTATATGTCGCGGAGATTATTAATCCCACACTTTTCGCCATTGGTAGTATTTTATATTATATTCCATTAAAATTAACTCTTAATTTTAATTGATAAGTTATGGAGATTGAATTGTGTATTAAACTGCTTGCCTCTATTTATTTATAAAGTAAGAAGTAAAAATAATTATAAAATATGAAAAATATATAATTTCAATAATAATAAGTAATACAGAATTTCAAAGTAAACATGTATATTTTGAGTAATATAATGTAATCCAATAGAGTTAAATATTCGTGCACTGTCTGAATAGAGTAGTAAATTCATTTAAAATATCTACATTCTGAGAACAAATTGTAATATATGTGTATAAAATTTGTAAATATGGTACAAAAATGTTTAATTTCAAATAACAGTTATGTTTGACATTAACAAAAATAAAACATAGCAGTTACGTATGTACAAAAGTCTGTACAAAAAACGTTTTCATTTTCGTTTTGGAAATATATGTACTTAAGAAACACGAGATTTAGTAAATATACATCAAATAAAATTGGGATAAATTTGTTTCGCTAACACTGAATAATCTCCTTTAGCTACTTTTAATCCAAAAGTTGTGTTATATGTCAGGGATGTGGATTATGTTGGTTTCAAAAACATTTATTTACTCCGAGTTAAACATTACCTATTAATTTCAATAAGATTAAACGGATGTTAGTTTTTATCCTACTTTTTGTTCATGTATAATAATCCAGTAAATATAAAAAATCTATCTTTAAATTTTTTTAATAGTGAACATAATTTACATGTACCAAAATCGCAGCTCTTAAATGTACATCTAACGAAAAATAATTAAATAAAAAATGGAATATAAGACAGAAATTATTACATTTTCAACTTAAAATTAACTCACACATATTACGTCACGTTAGATAATAGTTCATAAGCAAGAAAAAAAGAAATGGCAATTAAAAGAAAATTAATTTTGTAACACTGTTAGTCATTCCATGCCTATTAATTAATTAAAGATTTCTGAAATAACACAATTAACATTTAAGTATTTTTATCATAAAGTTTCCAAATATTGTGGTTGATTTATTTCTAAAGCAGGTAAAGACAAGAAATTGAAGTTAATTCACTCTCATGCTAAAAGTATTTCTAAAGTGATAGCTGATTATAAACAAAAGTACATTCTACAAAATTGAAAACATACAAAGTTATTTAGTTGCTTAGAAAAACAATTTCATTTTTCTATATTCTTAAGATTGTTTCAAATTTATGTAACGAGTTCGAAGAAAAATGTATCATATTATTTATTGTTCTCATTAATGGCAATAATTATTTAAATATTATTAAAAATATCTAATATCATGGATTGTTGTGATTGTATACAATCAGTCATCATTCGTTATCAGTAGTTGTCGTCTTATTTATTTTCTCCTTCTTCAAACTTAAAATCTCATAAAAACATTAACGAAGGATTTGAAAAATGAATAACTCACAAGGAGTATTTCAATTTGCTGCATAATTCATGCACATTTTCACAATTTCTATCCAAACAATACCATTATCAGACATGAAGATATGTTTAAAGAAGAATTTTATAATACTTTGAAACATTTTACGAATCGAAATAAAATATATGTCCAGTTATATATTAAAGTTATTAAGCATTATTAAGTATTCTACTACATCCTAATTTTGTTTTCTACTCAGAAAGAAGCAACATGCATATCTCACCATAATGCCCCCAAAATATGTCATAATAGACATACCTGTTACCGGATACTAATTTCCGTGAATTTGAATGACATTTATAGTTTAAAAATGTAATTATATCGAGCGCCTTAAGCAGTTACACGTTAAATTTGTCCACAACATTTTGGTGAATTGTTTTCTTTAAATCTAAAAAATACATAGCTAGCGAGATGTTAAAACATACAATCGAGCCTACTATTGTTCAAGTATTTTTTGTCAAGAGGTATTTGTATTTCCATAGCCGTAAATTTTACTATAAACATTTTGAATGCACATATTTGGTAATTACATTATATATTAAATCATAAAACACACGTTCCGCGTAAAATCATGATAATTTTATGTAATATTTTTTTCATTATTATTTTATATATCCTTTTATTTTATGCAATAAAATATCGTTTCGGTTCTAATTTTTTTTTAATTATTTCAATAAGAAATGAAATAAATAATTTAATTTTTATACATGAATGTTGATAATTTTGGATTTTCTCTTTGAATTTAAAAACTTTACTCTTAAACCTCATTTAAATTAAACATATAAACACCCGAGCAAATGAATTTATTTCAGTTAAACCGGGAATGCGGAAGACGATAGTAGTATAGTATTCATTCAAAATGCAAATTTTCCCGTTATTTGAGAGAACATATTGTGTGCATTTGTTAAAATAGTTTTCATTTAAGAAAGTTTTCTCAAGAAGTGTAGCGTAAAAGCATATTCATTTGTAAAGCATTTTTCGATCGAGCTGAGACATTTTAATTCAATTTTTCATATTCGTTAAAATAACTCCCGCATTTGTAAGTTATTTGCATTTCACAAAAGTTAAGTAAATATTTGCTCCACATATGATCGCTATATTTATTTTCTGCTAATTCAATACTTTATCTTAAGTGAGCAGTGGGTGAATATGGTAGAAAATTATTTTTTTCTAGTTTACTTAAAGTAAATGTTTTGTTCTAGAATTTTGAATTTTATTTTTTTTTATAGAGCCAATTTTTAAAGTTTAGGACTTTGACAATGTAAAATTCCTATAAAAATTTCCAATATTAAATTTTTTTAAAAATTCCAATAATTTACGGAGTAATAGCTATCTTAGTGACGCGGCAACTAGGCCTGTCACGCCGGAACAAGTCGGGTAATAGAAGGTTGAAAATGTCCGACTACCCAACCATTTTTAACACTTTCCAACAAAGTTGAAAAGTGTTTATGCATTCGGTTTGACATTCCGTCTGTCCACGCTCTAACTCCCGTATACTCGGATTTTCATGCAAGTGATAAACATTATTTAGAGTTACCAAGACATGCTTGGTATTGTATATGGAGTATGTGGGATTAATAGTTCATTCACAGGGTCTCTCAAAAGAATTCAAATACATTATGGTATAATGGGAAAATCGTTTTCAAGGTATTTTAATGAGATGACGCTATTTAAAATGTATTGAAACTGATATAAATCACCGTATTTCACTACAAGATGATTACGATAGAGTAGGGCATTCATAGCATTTGTCGTTCATTTAGAGGGACACACAAAAGAAATCTGTTACAGTGCTGTATTTAAGTAATGATTGCTGAATTTAAGTTATAAAATTCGATATGCGCTTCTAAATTTAACTAATTTCGCATGTTACTCGTTGTATAAAGTTCTATACTCATATACAGTGTTGCACAAAAGAATTCACGTACCATTCTCCTTATTAGCGGAAATTGATGAAGGGGAAATTTCAATTGATGTATATGAATTTCTTAACTGAACTAAATTTTGGCATGCATGTAGTTAATAGATACAAACCTATGTATCATACACAGGGATTCTCAAAGAGTTCGGATAATTTTCTGATTGTAGATGAGAACAGCTGAAATTGGGTTTTGAAATGTGTTTTGCGTTTCCATATGGTTGAATTAGACATCCTATTGTAACTTAATAAAGGGTGCAGTTTTGTTACATTATTCTGAATGTGTTGGAAAGTGTTTAGTAATCTATGCTTGACGCATGTTTTTTTCTTTTTTGTTTGTATTGTAACGACTTGTCTCGTCACAAATGAAACCATGTGCACATAATTTAAATCAGCACTATGCTTGACATTTCTACATCTGCACATTTATTTTTCTCAGAACACTACATTACAGCGTTTTTCTCAGCACTACTTTTTTCAACATGTTTGACATGATATCCCTGTTCTTTTTAACCAATTTACTTCATATTTTATACCAACCTTTATAACTTTCTATCGTATCTAAAATTCTTGTATCAAAATTATTTGTTTTACTATTTTAAGAAATTAAAAATTATATATAAAAAAAAGAGTCGAAAAATGCCTCTTTTTTCAGGCAGACACCATTTTGCGAAAAACAAATTCTGTTTTCTCTTAGGTAGGGGTTATAATGATATTCTTACATATTAAGAATCTTTTTTTGTTGGTTAAGGTGACCAGAAGTGTTATAATCGTGTCAATCAGCACAGCCTTTTTTTTTACCCCCAACTTTACCTGCTTATAATTTATTTAATTTTAATTATTTTTGTACAATTTGAAAATATTAATAAATATGCTGTAAAAAATGAAAGGTAAATATATGTATGTATCTATCATGTTGTAACGAAAGTTTCCCGCCACAGCTAATACGGTCTGTTCAATCAGTTCGCGTTGACGTGTTTGCTCATATTTTGTCAAACAATTTTTGGCATTTGAAAGAAAGAGACTTGCTTTATGAAGCTGTGTTGTGAAATTTGTAAAAAAATATCGTTATCATTAAGTACAAGGTGTCTGGAATGGAACTATCATGAAACGAGATTAGAACCATCATTTACTTCCAGTTCTGTTGCAAAAAGTCTGCTACAGAATGTCACCGAATAAAGTGTACAGCTTTAGGTACTAGTGTTGTATCATATGACACTGTGAAGGTTTGGCGGAATGGTGTTTATAGATAAAATTACAGTTAATTATATATATTATAATTAGCATTATGTAATAGTGATTTGGCGGAAAACTTTCGTTACAACCCAATATATTAAATTAATTGGTCATTTTTTGAATTTCTGAAAACATCGATACAAGCAACTTTTATTCACTAATGGGTGTTCTAGTCTAGACGGATAAATTGGGAGCGTTTTGTAGATCTCGATAATATATACATACACATATATATATATATATATATATATATATATATATATATATAATGTTGCTTTATACCGATATTTTCAGAAATTCAAAAACTGACCAATTAGTTTAAAATGCTTATTTAAAAAATTATTATATAAATAAACATAAAGTAAAATGTTATTGATAATAAAACTTATTTTTAACTTTTGAAAGTTTTACATTTCTTTGTTATATTAAAGATATTATTTTAATTAACTCCCTCTCCCCTCCGCACACACACATACACACCTTATCGAACATAAAAAAATCTTAAAAAAAGAAAAAATTATTCACTTATTTTAATAAAAGGAAATATTACAATTTTTAATCTTATGCGCGTTTTTTGATATTAAATAACATTTTATACACACTATAAGAAACAGAAAATTTAAGATATCTACTCATATAGCAATTATAGTTTGCAGAAAATTTGCAGCAGTCTTTCTTATCAAACTACAAAGTTGCAGCAAGTTCAGCATGCCAAGACTGCAGGGAGATAACTCAAACGCCGAAATCGCTACACTTTGAACTTGCAGCTAGCTTGTCGTGCAAGCTAAATTCTTGCTGTATCAAATTTGTTTCAAATTAATGGCAAACAAGTAAAAAAAATATTTCTATCATGACTAAAGTTCTGCAAATTCTTTGAAAGATAGTAGAAAATTTAGTTTTGTCTGGTCAAAAATACTGCAAAATTATTGCAAAGTAGTAATCGTGTCATGGGACACTACCTGTTTACAACTATTACACGATAGTGTATCAGACCTGAAGGGGTTAAACTTATGTATAAGTTTAACCCCTTCAGATCTATGGATGCATACAATACACACTGATGTATACGCACAGTCAGAAGTTGCATGCATCGTTTTTATCACCATTAACAAATAAAGGTAATATTTGCACTATTAAATAAGAGTCTTCTCTGGTATTTGATAAGTGTAGCGTTAAAAAAAAAAGCGGCGCAAACCGAATAAAAATTGTGTAAGGAATGCAGTTCCGAAAGGGTTAAAAATCATAGACCCGAATGGAGTTAAAAGCAAAAATAAATAAATAATTATTAATTAATACTAAATTTTAGAAAAATCCAATAAAAATCAGAAGAATTTCATATAAAAATTAAAATTTTCAATGTCAATTTAAAATGGCCGAAGACGTAAACATAACTTAGTAAATGAACATAACTCTTTAATTTGTAAGAATTAAATAAGTTGTAGATTATGGAAAATATATTACTTTACAAAAAATAACTACATTTGGAGAGTTAAAATAATATATACCTTTTTCTGGGTTCCATAACTTAATCAATCAATGAAAATGAGATCCCATAACAACAACAATGATGTGTGTGTTTTGCCTTTGAGTAGCACCGAATTTCGCGCATGTACTGATTGTCTATTCTCTCAACAGAGGGATATTTTGCTTTCGTCACTATCGTAAATTAAAGACATGAGTTTCACATCAAACTACGCATGCAAGTAGGCGATGGTATATCTTGCGGGAGATTTGCTGCGAATTTGTCCAGTCAACTTTGTCACGGCAAGATAATATCATAAAATATCAAACTTGCTGCTAATGTGCATGCTATCTGGTACTGGATTTATATTATACTTAAAATATATGCATTCCAGTTGTCCTATAAATTTACCCTTTTTTTATTAGTTTTGATTTATATTCCCAGTAGTAATAATAATGCTTTTAAAGATGGCACAGTTGTGTGGCTGCCAAGTACGACGATTGAAACTACTACAAATGTTTAATGTAAGTATTCGCCTTTTTTAATGGAATATATTTGCTGTAATATAAAGCGAATACTTTCCTTTGCAATTAGCGGGGGAGAAACTTGTAAATGTCGCAGCGATGCACTTGCCAATTATATCTAAAAAGTGTTGTATATATTCACCAGCAGACAGTATCATAATGAACATAACCTAAATTTGATGAATCGTAGACTTTATATATACTTCATTACAGCTTATATTTTTGTTGTGTTACCAAAAGTTCACTCATCGAAATATTGTAACTGAAAAAAAAAATCGGAATGTTAATCATAATTTTCGTATATCACTTAATATAATATGTGTAATAATTTTGAAAATATAAATTTTTAGAATCCATTCACTCATTTATACTAACTCTGCATAACAAAAAGAGTTTTTGTGTTAAAACAAAAAAGAAAAGAAAAAAGAACTATAAGCAAATATGTCGAGTGTCCCTGCAATGTTTTCTGAGAATTCGATTTCAATATTTTTATTTTCTGCAGGACAGCAATTCAAAAACGTATACATAAAATGAATTTTCAATTCATTAAAACAAAACGAGAATACTGTTTGATAACATATTACAATAACACTCACTGCCAGAAAAACTCGTCAATATACACTAAATTATTCCTCATTTTTTACAAATAATTTCCGTATTCCAAGAAAACATGTTTTATCCATGTATCCTCCCCGAACGTCTAAAAAATGGGAGAAATTCCGTTCATTCCTAGAACGTATGATGATTGAGTCTATTAATAATAAATCCGAATTTATTTTTAAAATGAAAAACCAAAAATTCTATAAATTAAGATTTCTAATTTAATTAAAAAAGACAAAAGAGTTTCCGAATTTCAAAATAAATAACAATTACTTTTCTCATTCATTCAAAAGTACTCATAATTTATTTTTTAAAGCTGAATAAAATTAAATAAATTTGAATTTATAAAGTTGTTTATAAATAAATATTCGTATTTAAAATATACTTTAAATGAGCACATTTAACGATATTTTAATTAAGAGAATTAAATGGAAAAAATCGATATTACTCCAAAAAAATCTTATTGTATAAAAATATAATATTCTTATTTTACCTGTAGCAATCTACCTAAAACTATTTAAAATTCATATTTTTATACTATATTAATACTAAAGTATAAAAACCTCAGCTACAATCTCATTAAAGACGAAATCTTCCCGAAATGAACTTCAAAATTAAACTGTGCTGCTCTACAACTATATCTCAATGCTGGTGAGTTCGTTGAGATGGCGTTGGGATAACGCTGAGATGGCTGATTCGAATCCAACGTCGCGTCGGTCGTTCGCTTTTGCTTTTTCTCAACTTTCTTGAATTGACGGATATTTTACCTCCTGTAACGGAGGTAAAAAATAAACGGATATTCGTAAATTCCCGGAAATATGCCGGCAGCACTACTGCTAGTAGAATTTCCATGAATTGAAGAAAGATTTTTTAAGTGCTTAACATTAGAAGTAAATTAAAGTAATTTCTTTTTGTTTAATTTTTGTTTACAAATTGCACCTCTAGATGCATTGTATTATTTCATAAAACGATGGTTTTCTTCCAGCTTTAAATAATTTTAAAAAAGCGCCTTTACTTATTTAAAAAACAAATTCTAGACATGTATTTCACGAATTTTCAGTTTTTTAATACAAACAGAAGTTGATGCAATGCTAAAAAAATTATAAATAATTAAACTTTTAAGTAATTGTTACTTTATAATGTTTAAGTATGTAATTTATTTTTATCTATAACCAGTCTAAATGTGTCTAAAGTCAGGATGAAAATAAATAAATCAAAAATTGCATAGACGAGAGCTGCAATCCACAAAAATCCGAAAACCGCAAAACCATTGGTAATCAGATGTACATCTTCTGCCGTATCACAAAAGAAAGATTACATTTAATGTACTTTAAAATAGCTATATAACGAAAATCAGATATATATGTACATACAAATATGTGCATACATAGCAGTGTTTTCTGAAAATTGACTGATTGAATACTTCAAATAAATGAGAAGTTTACCTGAACATAGAATAACCCTGTGAAAGTTTCATGGTGGAAGTGATTTGTTAATATTAAAAATGAAAATAAATATAAAATTAACTTGGCAGAAATCTATTAAAAAATTTCATTCTTAATTAAGTTGCATAAAACACAATGAATTACTACTAAATAAACTTCGTAAAAGAATACATTCATCAAAATTAGTAAATCTCTATAAACAAGCGATGTTTTTACCATATTAAAGCAGGTATTTTTTTATTATATATTAGTTGATAATAGAAATTAATCCTTACTATTAAATGTGGGTATGAGCCAGAATGAACTAACATGCGTAATGCATGGATTATGAAACACTTTCGAACACCAAAAGGATATTATTTGAGAAACTTCATTATTTTATACAATTGAATTAAATATTTAAATAAGCATTTTATAAAACACGGTTAAAATCCATTTTCAACAATATAAGTTCATGCCCAGTAATGTATACGAGTTTTTTCGCAGAGTCCTTATAAAAGCTGTAGAACTTTTACAACAGCATACTGCACTAGAAATTAGATCAGTTTAAACCTACATACAGCAGTGAACAAAGCACTTCCAGCAATTCTCGATCATAGCCAGCATTCCATAACCTTTTGAACACATGCTGGACTAAACTTTGGTGATACTTTTCATTTCATTACATTTGAAGTATCATAACAAGATTAAAATGCCCTACAAACAATTTTCTCAATATACCATAATGCAACCCAGGTTTTGTGTCTCCCATAAACAAACTATAATGTCTACACACCTAATACCGAACATTATATAATAATCTTCGAAAGCATAAACAAATTACGCAGCAATCCGAATATATTTACTCTAGTTAGAGCACGGATAGACGGCAGACAGACAAACCGAATTCATAAACACTTTTCAACTATATTGGTAAGTGCTAAAAATGAGCATTATATTTGAATACAACGAAATCATAAACTTAACATAAACTAATTTCGTATTTTTTAACACTAAAAAGATTTTACAGTTCAAAACCAGAATATCTTTTCTAATTTACACACACAAAAAAGCTACTTTTTTCCTACTTTTCTTAGAACTGTGGGTCATGTACCGAATTTTCATTAAAAAAAGCGTATTGGAATCCTGCTAAAATAATCCTGCTTTAGTAGCTCAATTATTACGTGGAACATAACGAGAAATGCTTGCAATGTCCATGATAGCGACTGAAAAAATATTTGGTTATTGATCACCTGCTACCAATTTCCTAAAAATGTACTATAGATATTTTTTGCTAATACTGATAGCAGTATGAAAGACTGATATTTACAAGCTTTACCTGTTTTCACCTGACAAAGGAGTACATAGAGTCATACAATCATACATACATATATAGAGTCATACGTACATAAAGTCAATGAAATGAACAAATATGTTTTAACATGACAAAGAAACACCCCAACAACATTGTTCGTAATTTAATGAATTCTGTTTATATGAGTGGTATCGTAAAGTTTCAATTACAAGCGACTAATTTTATATTTTATTCGCACCAGTTTTGTTCGCACCTAGTTTTTGTTTCATAAAAAAAAGATAGTTCCTGATTTAACATAATTTATTTTCATTCTACACGGTCTGAACATCTAAACACGTGCAATAATAATAATAAAATAAATGTGTAATGCTTATGAAATTTTCTTACGTACAATATCTACCCTATTAAAATCCGTGCGCTTATCTATGTAACCTCAAAATCTCGGAAACCACAGGGCGCAGGGCTACGAAATTTGGCACTCGGGTTGCTGGTAGGGGGCCTATGAACGATTGGGACAAAATATTCGAAAACTATAAGTATATATATATAAACGTATCAATCAACATCGTTCAGACTCTAATAAAAACAAAGCAAAAAATCTACAGTCTACACCTGAAATTGCACATTTTCATAAACATCAATTTAAAAAAAATACGACAATTTAAATCCTTCAAATTCTAAAAAATAAATCAGAACAACTTTATATGGAGTCATCATACATGAATATTACAACACAATATATCCTTATGGACTTAATTCTGAAATATTTAATCGACCTGTCAAAGTCTTCACATCTATAAATAATACTATCGATTATTCTCCAATTTATCTTACTCTCAATCATAATTTAAATTGTAAATAAAACACGAAACAAACGTGGAAAGGGTTCATCTTCAGGTGTAGTTTCTAAAAAATATATCACTAAACAAATTAATGATCTTCAAAGTAAATATTTAAAGCATTATAATTGGTTATTAATTCGAAAATACATATTTGCTATTAAAAAGAAACAGATTATACAACATTTAAATGTATTTCTAAGTAAAACTTTCTCTAAACATTTTTCTGATATTTATTTTGATCTCATTATGGCTAGGGTTAATCTATTAAATATTAATTTACAAAAAAAAAAAAAAAAAAAAAAAAACATAAATTCATAATACGAATACTCAAATGATAATAACTTTTTCAAATCATATATTTAATAAAATTAATATCAATTCTATAATTAACGATAAAAAAATGTTATTTTCCTATTAATAATCTTCATATAACAAAAACATTTAATTATCCGAATACAATTGGTAGAAAGATTTTTAACTACAATACATTTTCAAAAAATACATCTGCTCCAAGTAATTTTACGTGTAATTGCAATGACCCCAATCTAAAAAAATATATAAACAATGATCATGGACATATAATCACTGGAAATCTTAATATTGTTAATGATTTTAAATTGAAAAAACTAATGGGTTTTGGTACTAAATATAGACTTCCATCTAAATTTACTGTTAAATCTATAATCAAACAGTTTACATATGATATCGATATTTTTATATATAAAATTTCAATCTATTACAATAAACCTATTGCATATTTTAATCAATCGAAAATATTAGTAATTGAAAAATTAACTATGGCTTTAAAAAATAATACTTCTGATTTGGTTTCTATTAACACAAAGCATTTTTTCCAACAAATAACTAAATTACAAAAAAAAAAACTACGTTATTACATATGTAAATGCACATTTATGTACATATGCAGTCATATTTAAATCTTATTATCACCAACTTCTTACTACTTGTATTTCTTCTAATAAATCTTTTCAAAAAACTAATGAAAATGTAATTGTAAATAATCGTAAAATTCAAAGTTATTATAAACTATTAAATATTCTATCTACTAATTTTAAATATCCTTATTTAGTTCTAATTCCCAAATTTCATAAAACTCCAATTAAATTTAGGACTGTAACTATTTGTTCCAATACATATAATAATAAAGCCAATAAACTTCTATTAAAAATTCTTAATCAATTATATATACTTACTACAAACAATGATAATACACATTGTATAAAAAATAGCTATCAACTGGTCACTATTTTAAAAAATCTTAACTGTGTATATAATATAACGACATATGACTTCAAAGATCTTTTTAGTAACATAAACTTATTAGATTTACATAGTATAATAAATGCATTATTTAAAAAGTATTATAAAAAAAACTGGAATTACCATCTAATATTGATATCGCTTATTTTAAATCATTAACAAACTTTATTATCTATAATAATTATATATTGCAAGATAATACATTATATTTACAGCACGTCGATATACCACAAGGTGGTTGTACATCCAGTTTATTATCAGACTTATACTTATATCACTATGAACGTACTTTTACTAATAATAATCTCCATTTATATCGTTATATTGATGACATAATTTTAATTGCCACTGATCAATCTAAAATTTCTCAATTTCCAGTTGATTATCCCACTAATTTGTAATTAACGGAAAGCCTCTTATCTAACAATACTATTAACTTCTTAGACCTTACAATTACAATAAAAGACAACAAAACAATAACTGATTTATATGATAAACGTAAAGAATTTAAATTCAAAGTTAATACGTTTACAAATTTTAAATCTTGTCTTCATCATTCTGTATATCGAATTATACTACTTAATCATTTATATAGAATAAAATGTTTATGTTCTTCTCATCTAATTAACAATAATATTAAAAAACTAATTTATGATGCATTAAATGATGGTTTTTCAAAAAACTTCATATATTCATTAATATACAATTAGTACTTACATGTTCTATATATATATATATATATAATAACACATGCGTAAACAAAATTACATAAAAATTATGAAATAAAAAATATTAATAAAAAATTAAAAATTGTAAAATAAAAATAAACAATTACTATAGGATGGTTGAGTGGGTAGATGTTAGAGTACGGAGGAGGGTGGTGTTCTCTGGATAATACGCAATGGTTAATTTATATATATATATATATATATATATATATATATATATAGGGCTTTTGTATTATAACTACATTTCTAATACGTATTTTATATGGATGTTGATTTGATGTTTTATATGTAATTGGTGACTTTTTTTTTTTTTAATTTTATATTAAATTTAACTTATTTAATCAAATTCAATATTAACTTATTTTTAATTTAGTCTACTCAGGACAATGTCATATTAATTAATAATAGTATACCAACTTTTTAGTGATTATTATACATATTGGTTTATTTGATTAACTAGTGTTATACTGTATGTATTAAAATTGGGTAAATACTTTTTATTATTATTATTCCTCTATACTATTTAATATTGATTTATTTTCAACATTGTACTCCATGATTAATTATCGGTTTATATGTTTGATTGGCATAATCATATTTTTTTAGCTTTTTTATGACTAATATAAGGATAATTCACACATTATATATGTGATATTTAGGCTATTTTGAATTTTAGTATCTGACAATCTTATATAAACATCCATTTTTATTTATTTATTTTATAATTTATTTAATTAATTAATTATTTTTTTTTCTTTCCTGTTCATTTTTTATATGTAAAGCTAAATATTAAGACTTATATTTTTATAATATATAATTTATTTTATTTTATAGCATATAGCCTATATTCTATATATTATCAAGTTAAAAAAGATTTTAATTTCTCAGTGTAGATTTAATGGTATGGTAATAGAATACATTGTATTAACATTTAATTTATTTAAAAAACTTTCTGAATAATGAAATACAGTATGGTATTGTTTATATTAGGATGTGTGTAGGAATGCAGTTGATACATTTTAATTCATTAGCATGTATTAGGTTCTACTTACTGTGACATTTGTATAATCATAATAGTTTTTAAAATAAAATAATAGATGGCAGCACCATAAATTTTGTATTTTTAAATAGCCTCTATTAATAGTCATAATTTTAATTTTTTCACAAGGAGGTAATTAACGATGAATATTGGCAATATTGTAAATTTGTTATTACACAATTTAAAATTGTTTTTATGTATTATAAATAATGTAATTATTTTTCATTTATATTATATTAATTATATTTATCACAATATTTCAATATGAATTAACTGACTCCAAAGCTTTTAATTTCTGTGTTAACTTAACTGTTATATTCACCTTAATCTTATCATGCTTTTTGGATTCCGTGTGCGGGAATTTATTTTGAAAATCTACTGGGAATTAATAAGGTATGTTTTGTAAGTTTTCTATTGCTATAAATTAAATATTTAATAGGTTGTAGTTTTTTTCCATTTCATGTCATTTGATAATGTTCTGTATTCATCTTGAAACTATTATTTTGATTATATTGGTTGTTTGAGTACAGGGAATTTTTTTTTTCAGCTTATAGCTTTTTTCCCAGAGAAAACAACCGATCTGCTTATATCATTGAATTCTGTATTCTTGAAAACGTTATTCAATATATAAGTTTTTCAATTTTTTCGGAATCCATATTCTTCTTTTTTTTTTCTTCCATGTTAATTCTTGTAATTAGGTATACGATACTTTATTTTACACATACAGTTCTGTATTGTTGGTTTATGGCGTGTAGTCAATCATTCACAATATTGCAGTTTTTGATGATGGTCGGTAATGTTTAATTAATGGTTATATATATATATATATATATATATATATACTTTTTTGACGGATTTTTGCGTTTTTGTATGTTTAACCCGTAATCACGCGAGTTCTAACCAGTTCTAAATGTTTACTGCAATGCGAGATATACATATTGCGTACGTCACAGTGCAATACTAAGACGCTGTTACGATAATTCTTTTACCTCGCATGCAATTTTTTAGAGATTATTTAATTGCGCTCAGTTATTAACTTTTTTTTTTAATAAAGAAAAATATTTTATCTCAAAAATCAACGAAACGTTTTATTCTATTTATTATTTTATTCCAAAGATATCGTTTTATCGTCTGCTGTCATAGCAACATGATAAATTAAATTCCATTAAACAAAAAGCACAGTAGTAGTAAAATGTGTTTCTAAATCAAATAGTTATTGAAATTAAACTCCCGTGCCTAACAGCTAGTATATAAATTAATAACTGAAAAGAGAGCATTTTCATAAGAATATTTTATTCCATACAGGCTTCAGCAAAGCTTTATTACTTCTTCACGTTATTCTTTTGAAAGAAAATAAAATTACTCTAAAAAGCTTTGCAAATATAATTCAATAAAGAAACAGCTAATGGCATCCCACATAATGACATTCTACACCGCAATGTATCATAAATTTTAAATCCCAAAATTTGTATCATTTCTCACAAAATAGAGACATTTCATTGTGAGTATCAGTTTTTCTAAATGTAGATAATTAAAAAAAAAAAAGCTATTTTTTTTCTAAGAAAAAGTACACCCGTTCATAACAGGAGAATGAAAAATGAATTTTATGAAATACAAATGAAAACCCTTAGTTTCAATGACATTCTACACCACGGTGTTCTACTTTTCTTTGATAAGTAATGTAATTTCAGATGCTACTTTAATATTATCGATTTCGAAATTCTATACAGTAAGTATTCAGTACAGTAAATTCTGTAAGTTCTTTGAAAAGCGTTTTATGTAAGAATCCAAATAAACAACTTTGCAGAAATAGACAATAGACATCCAAAAGAAATTATTATATGGTTTTAGTTATAAGAATATTGCATTATTAGGTTAAATTTCTTCCTTTTAAAAAATGAAAAATATCGCATTTAGAAGTATTATTTCATGATTTGCAGCATCGTTGCATCGCTATTTCTATAAATAAATTTTTCTATAAAATAAAATATCGTTTTATGTAAGAATCGAAATAAAAACCCTTCGAGGGATAAACTTCCTTGGAAATTTTATCGCTTAAAAAAAAATAAATAAGCAAAATCTTTCTTAGAATTGTTATTCTACTTTTTGCAGCATAACATCTGAAAATAAAATATTCCTGTAATATTTGTTATATGTTTTATTGGTAACTCACACTTTCTACAAAGTTAATAATTTTTTCCTGTAATGAGATTTATCACACGACTCATGTTTTTTTTATACTTTTGTGTTATATTTTCATTAATCTAAGCTCTCGGATTTCTATTAATTTTAGATAGACTTAAAATCTGTAACATTAATATTTTTATATACAACTAATATGTATTGACCGATTGCTGTTAACATGTATTGACCTATTGTTGTTAAACGAAACTAATATATATTTCACAAACTATACGGTTAGTGTCACACTTAATTAAAATAAGTCACCTATTGAAAAAAAAATATTTAAAAATTATTTAAAACTAGCTGAAATTAAACAAATATGGATTTTTACATACTGGCATTGTAAAAAACGATTATATGACTTTTTTCGGAAAATGGTTTGAGACTGTAAAATATTAAATTTTAGTTTACAGAATTTACTATATAAAATTAATATTATGAATGGTTAGAGATTGACAGTATAAATTGTAAGCATACTGTATGTTTGTAATAAAACTTTATTATTTCTACAAATTATTTCTTTTGAGATAAAATAAAATCTCTCTAAAAAGCGTTGCAAATATAATTAAATGTACGGACAGCAAAGGGCATTCCACGCCACAATGGATCATAAATCTTTAAACCCCAAATTTGTACCATTTCTCGCAAAAAAATAGAGAAATTTTATAGTGAGTACAGTTTTTCAAAATCTAGATAATTTATAAAAACATTTTTTTTTCGAAGAAAAGTAGATCCTTTCATAACAGAAGAAAGAAAATGAATTTTATAAAATACAAAAGAAAACATTTAGATTCAATGATATTCTACATAACTGTGTTTCGATAAGTAATGTAATTTCAGATGCTACTTTGATATTATTAATTTCGAAATTCTATACATTAAGCTCTTTGGAAAGTGTTTTATGTAAGAATCGTCATAAAAGCCTTTTCAGACATAAACTACCAAAAAAAAGTGATTGCGTGGTTGCAGTTATAAGAATATTGAATTCCTAGGAAAATTTCTTGTTTTTTTTTTGTTTTTGTTTTTTTTTTTTTTTTATTAAGAAAAATCTTTTTTAGAAGTATTTTTCCACTTTTTGCCTCATAATATCTGCAAATATAATATTTATTATATGTTTTATTGGTAACTCACACTTTCTACAAAGTTAAAAATTTTCCTGTGATGAGATTCATCACACAAATCATATTTTCATACTTTTGTGTTATATTTTCATTAATCTAAGCTCTCGGATGTCTGTAAATTTTAGATAAACTTAAAAGCTGTAAGATAAATATTTTTTATACAAATAATATATATAACATTTATTGACCGATTCTTGTGAAACGAAGCCACGCTGTTAAAAATACTTACGTGCAGAGGCCGGCAGCAAATATTCCAGTCATACCCTTAAAAAAAAAAAAAAAAAAAAAAACGTGCCCATCATTTTGTGTCAATGTCTACACACTAGCGGAGTAAAATGTATGGGGTCGTACCGTATTCGATGGTTTTTGATTTTAACAGATGGGCTAGAACTGAAAGAATATGTGGATTGCCCTTAATTTTCTAAGTATCTAAAAATATCACTGTAAAACGGCAGAGGCCAGCAGCAGAGATTCCAGTCATATCCCGTAAAAACAAATCCATGCCCATCATTTTGTGCATCCCGTAATTTTACCGGGCAAAGATATAATGCATTTCAAAACACAATAACACTTTACTTACTGTTCCGTAGCACATAGCACGTTAGATAAACATCATATAATCACTTTTTTGGCTGGTTAAAAATATGTTACTGTCGCGGTTAATTGACATTATTTTTCGAAACACGATTAAAACGATGGGTTATACCCTAGGAAAATGTATGGGGTCGTATCGTATTTTTTTAGTGGATCAGTCTCTTTTCATCAAATAAGGCTGTTGCCCGAGAAAATTGAACAGCAAAGGCTCATAAATTTACAGTTTTTTCTGAAAGTGTGGGATATATTTCACAAACTATACATTTAATGTCACCATTAATTGAAATGGCTCACCTTTTGAAAAAAAAAATATTTAAAATATGTTTAAACCTAGCTGAAATAAAATGTATGGATTTTTACTCACTGCCTTTGTCGAAAACGATTATATGACATTTTTCGGAAAATGGTTTGAAACCGTAAAATATTAAATTTTACTTTACAGAATTTACTATGTAAAATTAATCTTATGAATGGTTAGAGATTGTCAGTGTAAATTAGAAGTATACTATATGTTCGTAATAAAATGTTATTACTTCTACAAATTATTTCTTTTGAGATAAAATAAAATCTCTCTAAAAAGCTTTGCAAATATAATTCAATAAAGGGACAGCAAATGGCATTCCGCACCACAACGTATCATAAATCTTTAAATCTCAAATTTATATCATATATCGCAAAAAAATAGAAAAATTTCATAGTGAGTATCAGTTTTTTCAAATGTAGATAATTTATAAAAACATATTTTTTCGAAGAAAAAGTACATCCTTTCATAACAGAAGAAAGAAAAATGAATTTTATAAAATAGAATAGAAAACTTTTAGTTTCAATGACATTGTATATCACTTTGTTCTACTTTTTTTCGATAAGTAATGTAATTTTATATGCTACTTTGATATTGACAATTTCGAAATTCTATACATTAAGTTATTTGAAAGCGTTTTATGTAAGAATCCAAACTAAAACCTTTGCAGAAATAGACATCCAAAAGAAATTCTTATATGGTTTTAGTTATAAGAATATTGCAATACTAGGTTAAATTTCTTGCTCTTTGAAAAATGGAAAAAAATCGCAATAAGAAGAATTATTTGCAGTATTGTTATTTCTGTAGATAAAATTTTCTTTAATAATTTGTTATAGGTTTTATTGGTAACTCACATTTTCTGAAAAGTTTTTCAGCGATGAGATTTACTATACAAAGTCATATTTTTATACTTCTGCGTTCTGTTTTCATTAATTTTAGCCTACAGATATAAATGACTTTTAGATAAACTTAAAAGTTGTAAGAGGATTAATTATCGTACCAATAATATATTTAACTTTTATTGGAACGGTACTTGTGAAACTAAGCCAGTATACTGACTTCATGAAAAAATATTTAAAAAGTATTTAAATATGGCTAAATTAAAAATTATAGTTTTTTACATAAGGACAGTGTAAAAAAAGAATTAGATGACGTTTTGCGGAAAATTGATTGAAACTGTAAAATATTAAATAGTAGATTACTGAATTTACTATATAATATGAAACTCGTAAATACTTCTATTCTCTCACTATAAAATAGATGTTCTGTTTCTAAACTTTCTGTTTCTAATAATCTGTTTTGCTTTGTAATGCTAACAAGTTTATAATTTAAAGCACTAAACATTAGACAATACGTACGAATGTTCAATTATATTCGTTTTTAACGTCAAGATACAAATAAACCCGGGTGAGGAACGTTTAAGAATCATAGCTGAAATCAATATTACATCAATATTATTATATTATCGGTATCTAAAAGCACATATTGCTATATTTTATTGTGTGAATAGGATATGTTAGCATGGTACATTTTTAATCAAAAGTACGTCCCAAAAGGCATGCATACAAAGTACCATGTATGGTCAAAATATAAAAGTAAAATGAAAAAATGATAAAGGCTTCGTCTCTCCAATTCTGTTTAGCTGGTGCTCACATTCATAGAAACACGAAATCTTCAATGTTCAGGAATACGCATTCATGCGTAAAAAGTTTCCTACGTCAATTTCTTGAAGATTTTTCTTTTTAAATTCTCAGCTGCTTCAAATCTTGAAATTGCACATATATGCGTTTTCATACTATAATCATCTATCTTTTAATACTATTACATTAGGTATGACGAGATAAGATACAGACTACAACTATAGAATTTTTAATGAAACAATAACCACAAAGTATTGTTTTTACATAAAATTCTGAAACTTTTTAGCAACACTATCCTTACAAATCTCTTTTACTAATACTCAGAAACAAAAATATGCGGTATACTATTCTATATAAGTACAAAAATTCTGTGAAAGGTAAAATATAAATATAAAAGATTTATCAATAAAAACATTATTTGACAATGTTTAACACTTTATCTACTAAGGGTACTTATAAGTACTATTAAAATAACTTGTTGTTATTGTATACATCGATTAGCAGTAATACAGTTTAGAATGAGCTAAGATGCATTACTTTATCTTGTTCCAAAAGCACTATTGGTTACACACACAAAAAAATCCATTTTTTTATAGGATTATTTGCCTTTGCATCTTTTCAGCTTTCTTGGCCTTGGAAGGGTGGGGGGATTTATCAATTCGGAAATATTTCTATATTTCTATTGTAAGCACATTGTATTTATACATTTCGTAATTCTAGAAAATACTAAGAAAAATATTTAAAAAGAAAATCGAGTGTAGTTATAAATATTGCACAAAATACCTATAAATTCAAATTTAATTAATGTTGGCAAGAATGCCGCCTCTATTTACGCGATAGGCCACGCGCGCTAATATTTAGATATATCATAGTAAATAAGAATTCTGTCTTATCTTACAATTTCAATCAATAAAATATTATAGGTAAGTTTCTTACCTGTAAATCTCCGCTGCAGCAATTCCTCTTATAGATGTATGGCCGTTGTATCCGTGTTGGTTACCTGCTGACGTAATGCTTTTATTTTATTTCTCTTCTAAATTCTGAGAGAAAGATTTGTGTTTAATAAATTACACATTATGAATCTTAATTAATGAGGCTAATTTCAGTACTGATTAAACTATATTTAAACATTGTAATAATTGTGTTTTGTTTAATACAAATTACGCTGCATCCTTCGGCAACGATTTAAATCTTACATTTTGCAGCTTATATCATCATAATAAAAAAGTCATAAAGTTTTTTTTCAGCCCTTTACATTAATCACGTGATTCTCTTGCATCATGCGAGGGAGAAATAAACAGGTTTGATATATGATTATTATAGGATAAATACAATTTAGATATTTCAACAACTCGATGATTATTTAATGATTTAAAGTTTAATTTATTTGGATAGGAATTTACAAATGTTATTGTGCTTGAAAATTAATGCTTCAATTTCCTGTTTTCGTGATTTATTTTTGTATCTGAGGATGGTTATATTTTCATCACCCATCCTTAACCACCTCAAATGGATAATGTAGTAGTTGCATGGATTCTCTATGTTTCACTAATTGATGTTTTGGACATGGTTCCGTTAAAGAATGGGCTATCATGTCTTGAGTCGGACAGTAACGAAGATCCAATATACAATCTTCCTTCATTTGTTTTATTGCATGAAAACTCAAATCTATATGCTTGGTACGTTTTGAGAACTTTTCGTTCTTCACCATTTTTATGCAGCTTTGATTGTCATCATAGAGAACTATCGGTAATTTTTGATCAGCGAATTCATTTCCGCTTGTGCGGCCTTAAGCCAGTTTTCTTTTTCTGTGGGATTATTAATTTCTTGTATATCATTCCGACTAGTAGGTACTACCATATGATTATTTTTTATATAACAGACGTATCTGTCTGGTGGTATCCCCTGTTTGATCTTTTAGATCTTCTGGATCCCTTGGTCGATTGTTTGGACGCGGTTGGTTTTTATTTATCCCTCCATCGGATGTTTTTGTAATAAATGTAGCTTCTCCAGTACCTTGCGAGTTTAATGTTTTTCCGTTGACAAATGTAACGGCTGTTTTTTCTGTGTCATTTAATTTAGTAAACTCATCTTTATTGTTTAGGATATGTGAGGATGGACCAGAATCGATGACCCAGGTTTTTTTTCCGTTCTTTGATCTGTCTTATCTATTGATTCGCGGTCAGTGTTTCCTATCTGGTTATCCGATTGTTGATAACGCAACGGTGATGACTAATGTTTATTTTTGTATGTTTGTTGTGGTTTTTGTGTATTTGTGTGAGTGTTTCGATTTTTGAGATGCCAACCTTCCCTATACGTGTGATTCTTCATTTTACAGTACGTGCGTTGTTTTTTCGTTTTGAAATTGCCATTTGAAAATCTTATATGCGTTTTAAACGCTATTGTGGAATTTCCACCCTGGTCCGCGATTTCAATCGTTCTGTTGTTACTAACAGACTAAAAAGTACTGTTAACGTACTTTTAATAAATTGTTGTGTAAGCTCGGTCTCATTATGCGATTCAAGGACAGTAATTAAAGTATTATAACTCGGGGGTAGTGAACACAATAATAAAGCTGATCGGTGCGAGTTGCTAATTGTTTCCCCAGTTGCAGACAATTTATCGCTTAATTCCAAAATGTACGTTTTGTGTTTAATAAAATTACCGGTTTCTGGTTCTTGTCACCGTAAAGTTTTCTTAACAACTATAAATTATTAGATAAGTCGGATCTTTCATGTATCGTTTTAATCGCAATCCAAGTTTTTCAGGCTGTGTTAAGCACTGTAACATGAACAATTTGAGAGTCGTCAATTGCCAAATTAATTATCGCTCTAGCCTTTCTGTCTTTCTTCTGCCAATCGGTTGCGACCGGCATGTGCATATCATCGATAACTACTTCGAATAATTCTTCTTTAATTAATAACATTTCAGTTTTGACTTTCCATGTACTATAGTCTCTTGTATTAAGTTTTTCTACCAACTGGATTTCTCTTGATGCGGCCATATTTACTAGTAATTTATGTTAGTACATTAAAGAGGAATTGCTTTTATTTTATGTCATGTAAAAACTTGTTTATTTTTCATTCAGTTCTCGACATTTCATATATACCATCAAAAATACACATTATTTATTTCATTACAATATTTCAATGCACTAACTTACTATATGTTCAACAATTATCTTTTTACTGTACACACTTGTTCGGCCAGTAGTTTTCTCTACTAATATTAAATATCAGACCTTCCCAATCTTCATGATCATTATATGTTGGCAAAAATGCCGCCTCTATTTACGCTATAGGCCACGCGCGCTAATATTTAGATATATCATAGTAAATAAGAATTCTGGCTTTTCTTAATATGTCAATCAATAAAATATTGTAGGTAAGTTTCTTACCGGCATATCTCCGCTGCAGAAATTCCTCTTATACATGTATGGCTGTTGTATTCGTGTTGGTTATCTGCTGACCTAATGATTTTGTTTTATTTCCTTTCTAAATTCTGAGAGAAAGATTTGTGTTTAATTAATTACACATTATGAATATTAATTAATGAGGCTAATTCCTGTACTGATTAAACTATATTTAAACATTGTAATAAATTGTGTTTTATTTAGTACAAATTACGCTGTATCCTTCGGCAACGATTTAAACCTTACATTTTACAGCTTATATCATCATAATAAAAAAGTCTTAAAGTTTTTTTTTCAGCCCTTTACATTAATCACGTGATTCTCTTGCATCATGCGTGGGAGAAATAAACAGGTTTGATATATGATTATTATAGGATAAATACAATTTAGATATTTCAACAACTCGATGATTATTTAATGATTTAAAGTTTAATTTATTTGGATAGGAATTTACAAATGTTTTTGTTCTTGAAAATTAATGTTTCAATTTCCTCTTTTCGTGATTTATTTTTGTATCTGAGGATGGTTATATTTTCATCAATTAATCCTTTCTAAATCCTTCAATCCTTCTAAAATCCTTCTAAAATTTATTAAATGATTATGTAAATCTTCTAATTTAGTTTAAAAAATTAAAAGAAAATGCTTTAGATAAAGTTTTCATGAATTTATAATTCAGTACATAAAGGGTTAATGATATAAACACACAATTACAGTTTAATTTTTAATTTGTTGGAGAGAGAAATAGAAAGGTATATTAACAATATTCTAAATTATTTATTTTTTAATATTAAATTAAATTTTACTGAGTTTCATATTAAATATTAAATTATCATTTTTTCTTAAACTTTATAATATCTGAAAATCAGCTGGTTTTGTAATAAGTATGAGTAGAAGGAAATAAAAATAAGTTTGCCGCATATACAAATTCATTGATAGTTAATTATCCATGCAAAGCCTTATTAAGTCTGCTAATCCAAGATAATATGCATACAAACATAAACATTTTTAATTGTTCTTCTTTTCATTAATAAAAAATGTAACCGATAAGAGGAGAGAAGCGTTTTAGTTTCTTTTATTTTTGGCATTGATAACTAAATTATATAAAAGATTTTTATCGCAAAAGAGATTTCTTTCCTTTTATTAAAATTTTTATTTGTTAATCGTCCTTTTTCCCCATTTATTCAATTGGATTCATATTAGGATTTTTATATTTGTCAAAATGTTTAATATATAAATTTTCGCTTTCTGTGAGTTTATGTAACCTTAATTTGAAATGTATTTATCCACGAATAATAATTTCTTTTCTTTTTATCACACAAAAATGTTTTTAAATCGGACGTATTAAGCTCGAAAAGAAAACATTATTTTTCAACATTATTTATCTAAAAAGAATATTTGCAATTTCATAACCGATATTTAATTTTTTAAATGGAGTTTTTCTTAAAAAATCTCTTTGGAAAAACAAAACAATGGTATTTTTAATATTTTGTAAATATATAAAATTGAAAGAAAAAACAATCCAATAATTCAACATGTTTATTTCTATCATCCCTAACTCACCTTAAATAATGTTTTGTACTGTATGTAAAACATACTGTCTTATACTCTAAAAAAAAAACTGCAATTCTACACATGTAAATTTACCAATATTTACATATATTTTCATTGCTTACTAAAATTTTATCTGTACACTGCACAAAAGAAATACGAAAATCTACAAAACTGGTTTTTGTAAAGTTACAGAATTCTGTAGCTTTACAAAAGAATCTACTAAAATTACAGTTAACATACTAAAATTTTATCTGTAGCACGGGTTGCAATTATGTAAGCAGTTCTAGGCATCCCAGTTTCTAAAAACTTCTTGGTAACGTTACAGATTTTTTTATTTATGGTGCAAAATGGATTTGTTACATGAATTTTCTTTGTTGCCGTTGCAATAAAAGTTCTAGGAATCGCAAATTTCCTAGAAAAAAATTAATAACTTCACAGATTTTTTCACAGTAGCAACATCATTTATCTTTCAATCATCATTTATCAACATCATTTAACTTTCCAGTATCACGTAATTCATACGTAATTTGGAATTTAAATGCAAGTTAGGAGAAAATAACTTCCATGCTAATGTACACTGTTAAAACTTTTGCAGCATTCTGGCAGGTCATTCGACCGTTTTTTGAAAAAACGGTTTCATAACCATAATTTAACGATATTCTGACCATAAAATGGCCAATAATATGGTCAGAATAGTGTTAAAATTACGCTTGTGTAACCGTTTTCGGAAAAAACGGTCAAGGTATGACAATAATAAATAGAAAAATTAAGTAGATATAGAAAAGAAATGCTATTTAATGATTTTACAAAAACTGTCATTTAACAATTTTATAAAGACAGATTTTTTTAAAACAAAAGCCGTCTTCATTGTCTGAATAACAATGAACGGAAACAAAAACAAAAACAACAACAACAAAAAAAAAAAAAACCTGCCGGCTCGGCCTAAAGGCGTATGTAGATTTCAAATTTAAGTACTAGATTCAAAAAAAAAAAAAAAAAAATCATGATTACAGTTAAACCCAACGTTAACAATTTTATCCAGCCGCTTTTGACGAGTTTTTAAATTCATTTTTATATAAGAGCTGGTTTTATCAGAATCATGTTAAGGCGGTATTAAAAAAATACATTACCATGCTCAACAACTCGAAATTTTCGGACACATTTTCAGATTAATTCTTAAAAGAAAAAAAACATGAAACCTTCTGACCTGATTTTTGAAGCGATTTATAAGCGACCAGTCTTTTTTTTTATGGTTCAATTAATTAAAACCACATGTATAAACAATTATTTTCTCAGCAGGAGAATCTTTTTCGTTTCCAACCCAATCGCTTCGGAAAATTCGGTTCAAAATGCCCACTTTGACATCATTTTTTGAACTATATTCTGCCTCTATCTAAAAATTGACCATTACGGTACACTGTAAAAAAAAAAAAAAAAAAAAAAAAAAATCGGGCCAGTTTTTTTTGTAAGAATCGGAAAAATAGTTGCAGTTATCGTATCGGAAAATTTTCCGACCCAGCTCGGAATAAAATCCTTAAAAACAAAAAAAGGAAATAGATAATAAAATGGTATTCTACGGATTTTATTTCGATTTTACGGATTTTATTCCGAGCTGGGTCGGAAAATTTTCCGTATGATAAGGGCAACTATTTTTCCGATTCCTACAGGAAAACTGGTCGTACTTTTTTTTTACAGTGTACATTTTATAGCTTTTGAATAAGAAAAACTACCAATTGAATGCGTTTGAGAGCAAAAATGAATATAAAAATGAGTCAGAAAATTAGTAGTTTCGATTTGAGTACACCTTTAATACGATGAATTTTCTTCAACCGCTGAGTATTTTTAATTTGTTTTTGGTGTAAGAATAGATTCTATCAAAAACTTTTCAGTATAAAAGTTGTACATAACATTAAGAAGATATTTAATAAATTCACGTTGATTTTATATCTTGTAAATTGACGGTATTACGGATTTTTTTTTCTTCAAACCCCTTTTATTTTCGTTTTTAATTTTTTCTGCGTACAAATTGGTCGTATGAAAATCCTGTCAGTATAAAAGTTACAGATAATATTAAGAGATTTATTATAAATTTAATTGAATTTGATATCTTGAGAACTGACGAAGTTATGAAATTTTTTCTCCCCCAAAACCTATTTTTTTCCCTTGAGCCCATTTATTATTTTACCAAAAATCTGTCATACATTAATTTTTGGCCCTTTTTTTAGAAGTAATAATAACTTTAAAGTGGTTCAATATGTATTATAATTAAGAAGTTATGAGTTTTTTTCAGTTTTCACTAACCCCCACCCGCACTATTTCCACCCCCTTCGTCCGATTTTGCCCGTTAACGAACTTGACCGAGATTTTATGCCACTTGATTTTATGTATCAGTTTGGAAGAGATTTGTGCAGAATTATGGAAGTTATTGTGTCCATAAAAAAGTGATATATATATATATATATATATATATATACATAAAGAGAGATAGATAGATAGGTAGATATTTTTTTCACTGATGGTGGTTTTGGGTTCTAGTGGTTTTGATCTGCGTAGATCTGCTAAAATGTTCTAAAATTCCGACTTAGGGGAGATTACAATACGTAATATTTCATACGAAATCTACCTATAAGAAACATCTTCTCTGGTGAAGTCTTCATGCGCCCATTTCTTGTATCGCACCCACTTTTCATTTGCCTTTGATTCGGAGTAAATTTCAAAGCAATAAATGCAAAGACAGTCTTCATCTTCTTCATAACTTGAATGTAATCTTTTTATACCTTTTTTAGATTTTTATGTTTTAATACTTTTTTACATTTAAAGATGAAGTCCCAAACTCCACACAGATTCCTGGCCAGAATTGGATTTCGTTTTCTCTCGCCCCTTTTATCTAATTCCTTTTGCAGTATCCTTTTTTTAGATCAGATAAGATTAGATTTTTTAGATTAGCAGTTTCATTTTTTTCTTTCCTTTTTTCTTTCATTTTCCGTTGATTTTTAACGGGAGATTCAGTCAGTATAGACGACTTCATTTTTTTTCTTTCCACGGATTGTTTTTCTTCTATGTGAAGTCTTCTCAAAAAGCCTACCTCCTTCTGGTGTAGGGAAAGTTTGTTTGGATGTGGAAGAAACGACTCCTTCATAAACAACAAGGATCTTTTGAGTGGAACTTGAAGGAACAGCTTCTTCAGAAGTGCTAGACTGGGTTGGTGTAGAAGTATTTGATACTTTCGGTAGTTTTGAATTAAGGCTATGAACAGTCGATGTTTCTGTCAATTTCGAAGTGCGTTCAGGATTGTTGGGGTTTTCAAGATTTGCTACAGCATAAGTTGGCCTTTCAGAAAAGTATGATGGCATAAAATACGAGTCTAAGTATTTCAGGATTCAGTGAGAAACTCCCGAAAATTAAAAAACCAACATAATATTGACTGGTGTTAATGCCACTGGAGTAGCTCTAACCAAAGTGGACGGGATGTCATAAATTGTCTTAGGCCTTTTTTTTAATATACCGGAGCATAAAAAACAGTATTAATTTGCTTTTTGAGGGGTTCATACACACAGCGATCTATAGTTTGTAGCTTATGACTGCATTTAGTTGGAATGACAATAAAGGCATAATTAACATAGAATGGATTCATGAAATTAACCCATTTTAGAAAATAGTTAGCATTTATATATTTGTATTTACCTTCGTTTTTTATTCTAGTAGTTTTACTTAAAGGACTAAATTATCAAAAGGGTTCGTTTCATATACAGATATTTGGTCGATTTTATTGCTCAATAAATGCATTTTTCGTACAATAAGACTAACTGATTTAGGACGGGGTACGTTTTCCAACGATATACATGTTGAAATATATGCCCCGTATGCTGTATGAAAACCTGTCCCGCCGCCATATTGCAAATTTTACACTACCTCGATGAATAGTGGTGAAACTTAGTTGCAAAACAAACCCATAGTTACGTGAAGAAAGAATCCCTATTTTAGTACATGCAATGTCAAAACAATAACATTAACGCAAAATACGTTTATTTTACGTTTTAATAAAAACCTGAAATTTTACTCAAAAATGAAAAAAAAAAACAGTTCTCTGACGAAGTGACAGAAGCTACTAAATTATAACTTTTGTAAATGGTGTGTGAAGTGTTGCCATTTCAACTAGTTCAGCCGCTGTCGTCAGCTAGCGGTTCTTTAAAAATTAAAGAGAGTTGGAAAACTTCCCCTATGGAAAATGTTCCTCAGTCTCCCCTAATTTTACCAACTGGAAAAATGATTGAGTGCAAACAACGAATCACCCGCATCACAAACGCAAATCCCATATTGGACGCTTTGTGGTAAGCTCGAAGTCATCGTCGCTGTCTGGCATGGGATTCCAACTTAAGGCCTTCTCATAGAGCCAATGAGAACAGCCGTGCTCACAACAGCCCTACAGTAACTTCCAAAAGCTTGGAATGTTTCTTCTTGTAACCTTCATTTTATTATATTAAAACAGTCAGCGCTGATAGAGCACATGTATTATTTAACGCTCACTAGATCATAGGTATGTCTGAAAAATCGTAAGGACATTCTCAGATGCATTTTGTAACTGAAGAAACCTTTAAAAAAATAATGTTTTTCATACTTAAAGTAAATACAAAAAATTAAAATAATAATTGTTATCTTACACGAAATTATGTAAATGAAAATAAAGCAATTTTAAGGCGATATTTATATCACGATGTACTTATTATGGTGATATACTCATTATGCTCATCACTTATTATATTCCTATAACCATTTTAATGAAATATTCATTATGGTGACATAACCATTATCGTGATAGGGGAGAACAGCCATATTTGGACCGTCGCTTTAAATGGACCGTTGCCATTCTGTCGTTAATTACAGAAAGAGATGATTAGACTCATTAGAATGACGTCGTTTATGATTAGAAGAAACACCCATCTACCACGTGATGTTTTCAGACAATTTAAAAAAACCTAAATTTAGCTGTTTTGATCTGTTTTTTCCTACTAAACGTAAGTGAATACTTTAAAACTAAGCTAAGTTGTTATGTTTACATATACATATATGAATTCATGTGTTTATTGCGCATATTTTTCACGCGGATTTGTTTGATTTCGTTTTTGTTCTTAGTCTTGAGATTATCTGTTTTAAAAAATGCCTAAATTGGTCCAATTTAAGTTGCTTAAATTGGACAAGATATACGATCGTAAATTTGAAAAGCAAGTAAAGAATTTCGAGGGCAGTACGCTTTGTACGCTATATTTTTATTTTTAAATATATTATAATGGATTACTATCTCCATGCAAGTTTTCGATTTTCTTTTGTATATCTGGATCAAGTTCTTTGTACAGATTCGGCCTATATAAGAACACAAATATTTTGACATGTTTATGCAATAAATTTTGTTTGCAATTTGTTTTATCTTTTATGTATTTGTATTTATTTTCATTGAATTCTTTATTTCAACGGCGTATTTGCTTTACATAGTTGAATTCAAACATTTTTCTCTTGCATTATATTTGCGGCTACGTGAGAGAGGGGGGGAATCAGACTTTTTACAGTTCTGGAGGGTGAAATTACACTTTTTTGCCATTAAATCGCATAAAATCTTAAACCTTTCGGGGGGAGTGTTTATTTCAAGGCTCCGGGGAAATGAGGGGGGTGAAGTATCCTCTGAATTCAGCATCGCTTCAAAATACAATGTTTTGTGTTCGATAAATAGTAGCGTATTTTTGTCAATTGAGCATATTTTTTAAACACCTTTTAAATATAATTGAAAATTGTTAAAAACGACACAGACAAACTGTCTGGACAGAAAAATACCCGTGACAGCAAAGGCTGTTAAATGTATATGGAACAAAAAGGAGTGAGTAAGTTGTGAAGAAGTTGACCTGCAAGAAGGCCGCAGCTACAAATCCCCCAAAAAGGCCAAAGAATAATTAGAAATGTTATCTCCTTTGCTAAATTTAGTTAAATGAAAGCACAGAGGGAGCCAGAAAAACAGTTGTGTTAACATCTTCACCATATAATGTAAACCTTGAAATGAAAAAAAAATGACAAAAGGAAGCTCTCGCAGCAGAAAGCAATTGGAACATCAAGTTTTAAAAAATAGGCGTAATGCAATTGGAAAGAAAATTATGGAAGGGAAGAAATACAAACAGAATGTAAAGAAAACTTCTCTTGCAAAAAAAAAAAAAAAATGTTTAATGATTCAGAATCTAAAAAAGAAAAATCTAGACAGTGATGATTGGTTTTTGACTAATTAGTAAGAAAAATAAAATAGCAGAGATGATTCAGTGTTCAGATTGCCAAATGCGGTTCCATGTTGTGTGCGCTGAAATAAAAAATGAACAAACGAAATTCCTGGGTAAGCCTTGTATCACTTCTTACATGATATTTAAGTAACTTGCGATTTGTTGCATAATTTCTATTCTTATTACCGATAACTTTGATTTATATTTTGAATACATTCTATTTAAAGCAAGTACTCTTATTTTCAGATATTTTATTTCCTTATATTTCGCTGTTATTTTGTTTGATTGGTTCATTAATTGCAAACTTTGCTTTTAATAAAATAGTTATATTCCTTAGTCATTAAATCAACCTGATATTGTTTGGTCCAATTTAGGAGACTGAGAGTCTAACTTAGGCTACCAGTTGCTGAATTTGGGTCACTTTTGACAAATTTTTCAAATTAAAATAAAACTTATAATTATTAAAAAGAAATTGATCTAAAGATTTATTTAGTTAGTAGATGAATAGATTGACCCGTGTAGTGATGTTCTGTAGATATTCCAAAAATTAAGTGAGTTACACCTGAAAATAAGTGAAGTGGTCCAAACTCGGCTGCTCTGCCCTATTTGTATCCATTTAACTTCTATGGAAAAGTAATTTTAATTTTCTTATTATTCTTTATTCTAGAATCCGCTAAAAGTTATTCGCCTAATTCTCTACACGAGTTATCACCTAAACCTTTAGAATCGCAAAAAAGCAAATACTTTTCATACACATTCAACAATGTGTATAAAGTTTCGCAAAGACTACAATCTTGATGACAAAAACTGTTATGGTAAAGGAACTTGATTTATAAAACAATATATATTTCATTGAGAATTTCTTTATTAATCAAATGTTATAATTTACTTTTCTTTTCGAAATTTTGAGTTTATTTGTACAAACATATGCTAATTTCAAGATAAATATAAATAGATATATAAATAGTTTAAAATCTCTATCATTAATGATCATATGCAGTTCGTTATTAACAGGTTAGTGTTTTGCGTGAAAGGATATTCAATTTCAGTATTTTATGCTCAAGTTCTGTAAATTTATCAGAATTGCCGTTTATCAATCACAACATAATTCCAGATAGAAAACATGTGAATTGAAAATGCTAGCACATATTATTCTTTGCTATTTAAATTTGCACTTTAAACCATACATGAAACAGAAAAGGAAGGGGGTTTTACAGTTAAATATTTTAATAACTGTATTATAAAGATAAGGAATGCAAATGACATTCTACACTTTCTATGAAATTCTCTCTCTTAGAATTTGAATAAAATAAGTCAGCATTCTTTGTAAATGTAAACTCTCTCGTCTTAAATAATTTACGCTACAATCTGCAATTTACAAAGTTGGAAAGTTTGTGAGTGTCGTTTTAAGTGTTAAATTTGCTAGTTATTTAACAAAAGCATTCAAGAATAGAAGTTTAGAGAGATTCTGAAATATCATTTTGGGGTATAGTAAAGTAGGATTTATCTGCAACCTAATTTGTCCCATATAAAAACTAGTCGTTCGGGGCCAACGTAATACATAAACATTATGGATATGCATAATATAAAATATGAAAATAAAACATGTGTAAAGTATTTATAACATGCATTTCATTTCCAAAATAAAATTTAAACGTATATTTAAATATTTTAAATACATAGTAATGCTCTATTGCTGAATAGTAGGTACTACTTGATTATCCCGTAGGCCAATTTCGACGAATTATATAAACCGACAAATTACTCGCAAAATTATACAAATTGGCAGAATTTTTATTTTAAATAACTAAAGAACAAACTAATTAGCAAAATTAGATGTAAATTTCCTACTGGGCGAAAAATGTCCGGACCAGGATTCGAACCCCGGGCATCCTGGCAGAAGCCGTCAGTGCTCTGCCATCTGAGCTATCCCGGACGACTCTGGTCGAACTTTTTCACCCAGCTAACCTTGAGGATTACAGCTAAACTTGAGGATTTTTTCGCCCATTTGGAAATTTACATCTAATATGATTTGTTTACCAATTAGAATAATTGTGTTAAAATTAATCTAGTGTAATTTCGCATCCAGCGATTTCTGGAGTTCCATTACCTGAGATTTATTCTGTTTAGCTGAACCAGGTTTCAGACAAGATGCTGTAATCCTCAAGGTTAGCTGGGTGAAAAAGTTCGACCAGAGTCGTCCGGGATAGCTCAGATGGCAGAGCACTGACGGCTTAAGCCAGGAGGTCCCGTGTTCGAATCCTGGTCCGGACATTTTTCTCCCAGTTAGAAATTTACATCTAATATGATTTGTTTACCAATTAGAATAATTGTGTTAAAATTAATCTAGTGTAATTAGCAAAATATTAATAAATTACAAATGAAACGTCGAATTAAAAATCTCTTGATGACGTAACAAACACGTGTAACGTGTTTAATGTCAAGTGAATGTGACATTTACGATGAGACATTATTGACATTTAATCTTATAATATGGCGATAATTATTTGGTCTATGGGATAACCAAGTAGTATCGAATTGCAAAAAATAATTATACCTATAACTCAAAAAATGATAATCATATTAACTAACAATTTATTGCGTCGGACTGAGTGTCTCGTTTCCAATTAAAGTAGACCTTTGAATTGAAATTTGAATAAAATACAGGGTCGTGAGAAATCGAAGAGTATGAAACATATGATTATAAATATCTCTGCAACTAATTATCCGATCGACTTCATTCTTTATGCAAAATGTATGTCTTTTTAAGGGGGTCTTGTACCTTTTAAACGCGGCGAAAATTAACGAAAAACTTCAAAGTTTGAATTAGTCTATCTTCAAAACCTTTTTAGGTGCGTTCGTAATTATATAAATACGTAGCACCTATAGTCGTCGTTCAGTCCGTCCGTCTGTCCGTCCGTCTGTCTGTCCGTCCGTCCACATATAATAGAGCAAAAACTACCCAACCGAATGGTCTGAAATTTTAAATATATGATTTTTGTAAAATTTTGTCGAGCCATTTCAAATTTTATGAAAATCGGATGTATAGTTAAATTACAGAGACAGTCAAAAGTTTTTCTTTACATTACGGCCAATGGGAAAAATTATTGCACGTGCATTTTAATGATGTTAAAGCTTTCCGAATGGTCTCAAATTTTAAACATATAATTATTGCGACATTTTGTCGAACCATTTCAAACTTTATGAAAATCGGATGTATAGTTTAATTACAGGGACAGTCAAAATTTTTTCTTTACATTAAAGCCAATAGGAAAAATTATTGCAAGTGCATTTTAATGATGTTACAGCTTTCCGAATGGTCTGAAATTTTAAATATTTAATTGCTGCAAAATTTTGTCGAGCCATTGCAAATTTCATGAAAATCGGATGTATAGCTTAATTACAGGGACAGACAAAAGTTTTCCGTTACATTAAGGGGAATGGGAAAAAATTATTGCAAGTGCATTTTAATGATGTTACAGACTATGCACTTATGAATTGCAAATAAATACACATTCAGTACAATATGGGGTGCAAAAAATAATTATAAAACTAGTTATAGTACGAACGCACCTCATTTGCCACGTTTGACGAGCAATTTCCCACTTGTTATGTATAAACATGAAATTTTGGATATTGATTAAACAGATTGTGCTTTGTAATATGCTACCAACAGAAATTTATTAACCCTTTACAGAATTTGTGTATTGTTGAAATCAAAATAGCTCATTTCTTTACACCATAAGTCATTGCGCGCATGATATCTTGAGAAAGTATGTATGGATTGTCATGAAATTTGGTAAAGATACTAATCATATATGTGTGTTTAAAATGATCTACTCTTAGGCTAAAATTATTTCATTAACTAAAGAAAAAAATATTTTCGTAAAAAAAAAAATAAAATTTTGTATTTTTAATGAATAAAAATAGCCATAACTAAAAATATTACCATTGTAAATACTTAAAAGTATATCACTTTAAACACACATATTTGTTTAGTATATTTACCAAATTTCATGACAATCCATACATACTTTCTCAAGATATCATACGCGCAATGACTTATGGGGCCAAAAAAGAGCTATTTTGATTTTAAAAATACGCAAATTCTCTAAACGGTTAATAAATTTCTGTTGGTAGCATATTACAAAGCATAATCTGTTTAATCAATATCCAAAATTTCATGTTTATCTATAAAAAGGTTTTGAAGATAGACTAATTCTAACTTTGAAGTTTTTGCGTTGATTTTCGACGCGTTTAAAAGGTACAAGACCCCTTAAATTGTTTTTTTATTGCTCCTTAAATTAAACATTTTCGAAATTTTTTTATACCTTTTACCTGTACGGATATTTCGAGAGTCCGAAAAAATAGTTCCCGATAATCGAAGTTACTGATATTCAATAGAGTTCTTTCCATTATACATACTAAGTACACATCAAATTTCAAGTCTCTATATCAATTTGGCTGGAGATAGAGCGTTTACAGACACATAGATACACAGACAGCAGGACGGCAATTTATTTTCCTAAAAATATGTTTTTCGGAATCTCCAGTGTCTGAAACGAGTACATTTTTTTTTTAGATTTTTAAAACGATTACAAGATTTACCTTATACTACGTATGATGGGTAACTGATAAAATATGAAGGAAGAAAGAAACTGCAAAATATTTTGAATTAATACGGTGATTCTAAAAAAACGAATTTTTGAAAAAAAATTAAAAAACTTATATTGGTAATATTAAATGTATTTAAAATCTGTAGAATACATACATAAGTCAAACTAGCTAAATGCAATGATCATCTCGATTAAGATGAGTATCGGATTCGCAGAGTGGCAGGCGAGCATTTTAAAATCGAATCATGATTTCTTAAATGGGGAAATACATTTAAAAAACAAACAATCCCCAGAGTCAGGTGAAAGATCGTTCCTGTTGGAAAATACAGTAGAAATTCATACAAAAAACCTACGTAAAAAATTGACATTTTTGGCCAATAAAAAAAGGTGTGATATCAAATTTCCAAGATTATATTACCTTACTTATTTAACATGTTCCATTAAAAAAATTACAATTTGTAAGTCAAGTGTCTACGTATAATGTTGATGGAAGTCTTTTTCTGCTGTACTAAATACACCATAGAGTGTTTCTGAAAATTTGCATTTTTTATTTTTATTTTATTTTTATTTTTATTTTTATTTTTATTTTTATTTTATTTTTATTTTTATTTTTATTTTTATTTTTATTTTTATTTTTATTTTTATTTTTATTTTTATTTTATTTTTATTTTTTTTTAATACGTGGCGTGCTTGGCAGCCATCTTTCCATATTTTACACAAATTTTTAAGCACACAATTTCGTAAAGGAAAAGCGTCAAGTCTAAATTGAAAAAATATTTTAGTTTGAGAAATGAAATTGATTTTCAGTTCTTTTAAATGTTAATTACTTTAAAAAAGAATCATAAGGTGAATCCTGAAAATATGTTACCATTACTTAACCCTTTGTATCACCACGTTGCATATCTGCAACATACCTAAAAATCAAAGTTACTTTGACAGCGGGCTTTAAAAGGCGACTACATTTATTTCTCATTGCTCCCAACACAGCAATTAATACAAATTGTTTATAGAGATCTCGATATAAAGCGATACTGACTTAATTTTTCATGATAAAATTTAATTGATCATTTGAGCAGTTTTGCATCGATATTGTCAAAATGAACCTGGTAAATTTTGTCAAATTAAAAAGGCTAGAGACATCCAAAAATAGATTTTTTACAAAGAAAATTTCGTATGCTTTAAAATTTTGTTTTAGAAAATTGACACTATTTATGAGAATTACGTAATTTCTGTTTATTGCAGCCATGCAAAAAGTACATTTTAGTCAATATATATATATATATATATATATATATATATATATATTATGTTCAAAATTTTCTAACATCTGAGTAAATATTTAAAAAAAAACGGAGTTTTTGAGTCACAAAGGGTTAAGATATAAATTTCTAAGCACACAAGTCCGTAAAGAAAAAGCAAGAAACGATTTCTTTAGTAACAAGTTTGAACTTTAGATTTTAAATACAAATAGATATATTGAAAAGACTGATATTTTGCAAAAAGAGAATGACATTCGTTGTTTTAAAATGATTAATTGCTGTAACAAATAACTCATAAGATGAATCTTTAAGATAGGTCACCATTATTTAGGATATAAATTTCTTCGAGTAGAAATCCTTAGAGGAAAAGATTAAAAGACTGCTTAATTAACAATTTCGAATATATTTTAACTACGGATATGGTCGATAAGAAATTTGTGTAAAATATAGAAAGATAGTTGCCAAGTCCATAATGCATAACTTTTAAAAAATGAATTTTCAGAAACAAGTTATGATGTATTTAGTACAGCAGAAAATGATTCATACCACCATATGTGTAGACAGTCAACTTAGAAATGGTAATTTTTTTAATGGAACATGTTAAATAAGTACGATATTATAAGTTTGGAAATTTGATATCACACCATTTTTAAGCACAATTTTCATTTTTCCTTTGGCTTTTTTTCACTTTTGAAAAGTTTGTTTTTTTTGTAGATCATAAATACCGTGCACTTATTAAATAGAAACGATGATTTTATTTTATTGCATTATTGTGTTTTTAATTCTGACTCACTTTAGCAAGACAAATTGGCAACTTTTCTGAGTAATATTATGTTTTATGACTGTAATTTTGTATGTTTCTTATACGCAGACTGGTGCTTTTACGAGAATCTTCAAAAATTAAAAATAATGATATTTTTTAAAGCCTTTTCTGCTATACAATTTAATCAAAGAGATACAAAATCTTTCTAAAACACCATAAAATATCAATATTCGATTTTGGTAACAGAACTTCCGAATTTGATTTCAGTTAATCACAATATGAATGCATAGTTTATAAAAAAAGGTGCATAAATTTTGAAATTTTATTTAATGTAAATGAGAACGAAAAGATAATATATAGGAAAGAAATGTTTTCTTTTAGAATAATGTTTAATTATATACATACTTAAATTTCACCGCTTTGAAAATGTATAAACACTGAAATAATGACTTTTATTGAAACATAATATTTATAAAAAATATTTATATTAACTTTGACATATTATCCAACCACGTAAATTAGACATCTTATCCAGATATATTTAATTTACTAAAATTGTACGATTCTATGTGGTTTTGGTCTAATTAGACTTGAAGTAATACATGATTTCCAATATATCCTGGTTAGATAACTTTTTGGGAGGAACTTCTATTTCCTAATAAAATTGGACTATATTAGTAGGTATTTACACACATAATTTAGCGCTGCTGCACGTTTCATCTATATAGTATTTTTTATACGGTAAGCAAATGAAAATATCTACTGTTCAAGCGTAATTTTTAATTTAAGAATTCAAATGATAACTAATATAAAATAAAATTCAATCATATACACTAGAACTACCAATATGTTAAGGGGGCACATGACCTTTGAGTTTGTTGAAAACAATCAAAACATCGCCTTTTTCAAAGTACCAAAATTTGGTTTTTTTTTTAGCCAACAGTATATATCTTTGACTACATTATCCAGAAAAATAAATATTTTATGTACAAAATTAATGTTTAAATTTTAAATTTTAAGATTCATCTAACTAATGCGGAATTAAGTGCTGCGCGGATGATAAAACTCTAACTTATGCATATAGAAAAGAATTTTTGAACGGTATAGAACTACTTCTACTTAAACCTACTTCTAACTTAAAACCAAAATATATGCAAAAAGTTTTGTTTAAAATTTAATTTTAGCACAAAATTAAAAAAAGTTCAAGATTTTCAATTTTTTTTCCCATTTTTTCAAGTGCAAAAAAATAAATAACCAAAATATGTTAATTTTTTTGGTTTTAGCATGTAGACTATAAAGAAATGCATATTTGGTTAATTTTTTGTAAGCTGTAGCTTACAAATATTAAATGTAACTGAGCGCCCAAACTTCAAATTTACTAATCTGAGAAAACGTTTTTTAAAGTTTCAATATCTACGGACATTCGGACATTGAATTATACTCACAGTCTATAAATGATTATAACTCAAGAAATAACGCAGATTTCTCATTGGGTTTTTTTGCATATTGTAGAGAAATTTTAAAACTTTCAGAATAAACCAAAAACCGAAAACTGATTTTTCGAAAGTTTAAAGGTCATGTGCCCCCTTAAAAAACAAAATTAAATATCGAAGTTTAGTTACAAGTAATAAAGCTTGCATAAATACGTGATTTATGCTATTAATTTAAGAGAAACCAAAATGGATATGTTATAAATTATAAATGGCTTCAACACTGATATTAATAACTCTTAAGAAATTTATTTTATCTTACCAGATAAGATACTTTCTTCTCTTAATGTCATATTTTACGATTCAATAAATTAAATCGCGTTAATGGTTCATGACTTGCAAACTACTACAAGAAGCTGCAAAGTTTCAGAAAATGGACATTTTTATAGCATTTTACGCAATAAAATTTAATTAAAATGTTATAACATTTTTTCGATATCGCCATAAGTTATTGATAAATGCTCCATTTTGTTAAAAGAACGTCCGAAATATATTTCTGTTAATCACCTAACGAAATCGTTGTTTATTATAAAAAAAAAACTATGTATTTCTTTAAAAAATATAAATTGTAACATCAAAGAAACGATTCCTTCTAGAAACATGCTTAATATAAGTATATTCAATTTTCATTGCGCTGAAAATTTATAGCTGCTTCAACAAAGACTTCTATTGAAATATTAAGTTAAACAATTAATTATCTTAGCTTAGACATCTTTAATAGTTAAAAAATTACAGAATTTTGAATAGTTTTGTTTTGATTTGATTTGATTTGATTTTAATAAATATATTATTTCCAATAAATCTCAGTCAGATAATTTATTTTCTGTATCTTCTACTCTATAATAAAGTTGGGCAAACATTAGTTAGTATTTACCACAACATAATTTTGTAAATTCTGTCTGTTCTTTTTCGTACAGGAAGAAAACTCAAATGTCTGTTGTTATTCAAGAATAAATTTGAAAGTTAAGAAAAAAAAATGGGAGTAATAGAAAATCAAATTAAATCATACACACAGCAACTATCAGAATGTTACATAAACTTTTTATTTTTTACCGAAGTTTGAATCTGAGATTCAATTAATATACTAAAGTACACTCATGTCCAAAAATTAAGTTCAAAAACATAAAATCTGTGAAAAATGATGAACTCTTTGCTGCGTCGCCACGAGATTTGGCACAGAGATATATTACAATGGAATACAGAATATAGTAACATAATAACATAGGAAAGATTTTGTTGTGAATTAAGGAACACGGTATATCAAAAAGTATTATATCATGAATCAGAGATAAAGTTTTTATCTCGGGAAATGTCTGTACAATATGGAGTGTGACCACCTTGCTCTACCATACAAACCTCACAACAAACTCTCATACCGTTTGTGTGCGTGTCAATAAATGTTTGTGGCAACAAAGTCCATTCTTCCAAAAGTGCGGCTTTAACACTTAGCAGGTCCTCGGAAAATTGTTACGTTGTGAAATGGCCCTTCCTATAGCATCCCAAACATGTTCAATAGGATTGAGGTCCGGAGACCTCGAGGGCCAATTCATACGGTGAATATCCCTTCTTCAAGAAAATCATCAACAATGTAAGCTCTATGTGGCTTCGCGGTATCGTCCATAAACAGGAAGACCGGGCCTACAGCAGCCCAAAACAATCTCACGTAGGCTTTAAGGACATCATCCCTAACGCCCGGCGCCTAATCGTGTATGTCCCCTTCACTGCGTCCAACAGGAGATCCGGAACTGTTGTGGAATGAGTCTTGGACATAACTAAAATGGGGGGGCTGCTCTTTTCAGTGATAAGTGGAGATTCACCACGAAGAGTGATTCTCGTCGAATCTTCACATGGCGAGGACGTGGAACTCGCTACCATCCCTTCTACAAAAAGAAATCGACAGATTTGGTGGCAAAGGAATCCTTGTATGGGGCACCATAATGTTGGTCAGGCGTACGCTACTGCACGTCTTCAATGCGGGTACTGTCAACATACATCGCTATACGAGTGAGGTCCTTAAAGCCTATGTGATGTTGTACCGGTGTGAAGTAGGCTCGGACTTCATGTTTATGAACGATACTGGGAAGCCACACAGAGCTTACATTGTTGATGATTTTTTTTTAAGAAGATGGTATTTGTCGTATGAATTGGCCCTCGAGATGTCCTCAATTCTATTGAACATGTTTGGTATGGTATAGGAAGAACTACTGCACAGCGTAATACCCCTACCAGGATCCGCCAAGCGTTAAAAGCCGCACATTTAGAAGAATGGTCTTTGTTGCCACAAATATTTAGTGACACCTACATAAACAGTATGAGCTCGTTGTGAGGCTTGTACACTGTAAAAATAATCTGTAAAGTTACTAAAGTTTTTCTAGGAAACTGGGATTCCTAGAACTTTTTATGTAACGGCAACAAGATAAATTCCTGTAACAGACGCTGTTACAGGAATTTTTGTTTTTGTCGTTACATAAAAATTTCTGGGAATCCCAGTTTCCTAGAAAAACTTTAGTAACTTTACTGATTTATTTTTTTTTACAGTGTATAGCACTGCACGGTAGTCAAACTCCATATTAGACAGACATTTTCCGAGATAAATGGTTTAACTCTCATTCAGGATTTAACATTTTTTTATATACCCTGTTTCTTAATTCACAATTAAAATCTAATCCATAATGTTTTATTGATATATTCTTTCTCCCATTGGAATATACACCTGTGCCAAATTTCGTGGCAACACAGTGAATAGCTCATCATTTTCCAAACATTTTACGCTTGTGACCTTAATTTTGCACATGAGTGTATGTATAACTACTCCATGTGATACATGCTGTTAATTTAAAGAAAAAAAAAGTAAAGCATGTATATCTACCCCGCGTGTTATGTGCTATAAAAATAAGGAAAAATAAAATTGATTTAATGTAATTTCTGAATACTTTTTACAAATATATTAACGACCATTAAGTACCGATTTTTTTTTTTCATGAAATGTAATTTATCTTACCCGATAGTAGGATATTCTATTATATTAATGTCACGAAATTATTATATGAGTTATTTTAATTTCACGATTTAATACATTAAATATACCTTTTCGGTTTATGTCTTGAAAATTACTACAAGAAGTTCCGAAATTTAAGAAAGTAGTCTTTTTATTGTTTTTTGCAATAAAATTTAATTAGAATTATACAATAAATTGTCTATATTGCCGCAAGTTATCGAGAAATGTACCATTTTGTTGGCTAAACGTCCGAAATTGCTTTCAGTTAATCGCTTTAATAAAAAATATTTTTTTTTTAATGAAAATACTACACTTTTCTAAAACATAAAGTATGATAACAAAAAGTGCATGGGAAAGAAACGATTCTTTATAGAAACGTGTTTGAATCGTACTTAATTTCCATTGCTCTAAAAATATATAGCTGCTGCAATAAAGACTTTCAATGAAAGAGGAAATTTAAAAAGATAATTATCTTAACTCATCAATTTTATTAATTTCAAAACTGTACAGTTTTAGTGGGTTTTGGATGGATTATATATATATATATATATATATATATATATATATAATTTCGAATATGTTTTTATTAGACAATTTATTTCAGAAACTTCTAGATAACAAGTACTCTATCGCTTTCATGTCAAATGTATGATTCAACAAATTAACTATTTTTTTTAGATTTTTGACATCCAGATGCGAAATATATGAAGCTGCAAATTTTAAGAAAATGGACATTTTTATTGAATTTTCTACAAAAATATATTTAAAGTTTTGCGATAATTTCATATTTTCGGAATATATTACCACTAAATACTGAATGTTTTACTAGAACAATGTCAGAACTTACTTTCTCTTTCTTCTTTTACTACAGTGGTGTACAAATGTATTCCATACTTCAATAAATTTTTGTCTTCTCTAAAAGTTTTTGTTGGAAAACGTCGAATATGTATAAGGAAACGGTTGCAAACTACAGTTAATTATGGTTTTTTTTTAATCACTCAAATTAGCCGTTTCAGTGGATTGGATGACAAAAGTATAAATAATATAGTAGTTGGATTATGAGAGTAGACGACCCTGTAAGAAAATGGAAGAGACAGGAAAAAGCAAGGGCCTGGAAGGGGCAAGAAAAAGGAAAAGGCAAGGGGTTAACCCTTGCTGTGACACCCGAACTTAGTTACGGTAACTCAAATGCGCCAATTTTGGAATGTCCGACCTGAGTTAGGGCAAAAGAAAAATCGGTGTTTCAATTTCGTGAAGCCCGAACACAGTTCGTCAAATGCATAATATATAATTTACCATTTTTTCAATAGGTGGAGATATTTCCCCTCGAAAAATTCGGCAGCTTCTCGCTATTTGTCGAATTTTTGTAATTTTGCAATTCTTCCCAAATTTCATTCAAATCACAATACCATACTATAAAGAATATCGAAATTCAAAGGGATCTGAGGGACATGGAAATTATGACATTTGATACAAGCAATAATATTGTTAAATATATGTATAAATAGTATACAGACTTACATACAATAAATACAATAAGCCCAACGGGAGTGAAAAATTAGCCAGAACCAGGAATCGAGCCCGGGACCACAGTATACAAGACTGCTGCTCTAACCACTGAGCTACTCCGGCCGATATCTGGGTCTGCAATTTCTCACTAATAAACCATGTTGGGGAAGTCACCAGCCATCTATACGACAGCCTTGGATGACATAATATAATTGAAATAATATTGTTGTATTAGTTTATTATATTTATCTTCAAATTTATGTCATTTGATTTATCTTGCTACAAATTGAGCAAAAATTACTGTAATCTATTAACTTTTTCCATATATGTGAAAAAATTGAATATAGTAGCTATTTCGTTTATTTTCTTTTAATAATTTATTTCTAAAATTTTGATGATAATAAAGAACAAAATTAAAGAGAAATTTTTCTTTTCCATTTTTAGCACGTTTTTCTCAAATATATTCCACAGGCAACGGGTTAATTTGTTATCATTCCTAGTGATGATGTCAATCATGTTTGTTGATGATAAGTTAATTGCGTACATAATGGATGAATTTATGCGGGATCATATTATCGGTATAATACAGTCTGGTTGGTGTCAATCTACGGTTCGAGATTTTTTCTTAGACCAATTTACGGATTCCAGACAGTGGTAATGTTATATTTCTACGGGTAATGCTAGTAAATCCTGTAGAAGGTCTTCTGTGTACAATAACACCATCAGGTGACCGATTTCTGGCATTAACGGCCTGCCCCAGCCGAACAATTCCAGTAAGAGTGATAGCAGAAAAGATAAATACCGCTGATGGGCCGCTAGTTTCGTGACAAACTGTATAAAGGCGACTTAGTCCACATGGTCTTTATAACAGACAGCCAAAATATGTGTCTCACTTAAAAAAAACTGTAAGATTCTCAATGTGCCTGGCTCAAAACATGAAGATTTTTAATAATTACAAAATATTAGTAACAAAAACACTACTTGTAATAACTATAATATCAATAATAATAATAATAATAATGATAATGATAATGCTAATAGTAATAATAATAATGGTAATAATAATAAATAATATATACATAGGAAAACTATTTACAATGGAAACAAAGAAGATGACAAAAATTATCTTAAATCATCGTCTGAAGGTGTGTCTGATAGTTATGGATAATTATTTCTAATAATGACTTCATTTTTCTCTATAAATCTCATTAGTGCTGATATTCTATTCATGAGAACATGACTTTCACTAATACAGTTAATCCAATCCGGAATCGCCATACTTCTGCGTTTTTTAACGTGGTAATATGTTGTTAGAGGACAGTCCAGTACGTAGTGAAGTGAGGTGCTGGGGAGTCACGTTTAGCTATGTCATCAAGATATTTCTGGAAAGGGCTTGTGAAGAAAAGAAAAAGCTAACGATTATTTACGGTAAATTGAATGGGAGCACTTGGTAATAAGTTATGTGTGTAGCGGCCTGTGTCTTCATTGTCCCATCTTTGCTGCCATTATTTTTTTTTCTGTTTTAATTTATATTTTAACTGAGAAGCCGGACGTGGAAGGAAGTATGATGTGACAGTAGTGTCACATCATACCCGGCTAGCGTTGCATAGTATTTTAATACTGAGATGTGAGAATTCAAAATGGCGAGTGTACAAAAGAAGGCTAGTGGGTATTGTAGTTCTTGAAGATATCTAATTTTATGTTCAGAATTCAGTAATAACTTTTGATAAATTTTGTAAAATTGTAATATCAATTATTATTTCAATATAATCGTTACTCGATTGAAAACGTTTTGAGTAAACGTTTTGAGTGCAAACTTAAGGATACGTAAGTTTGTTCCTGTTATTATTAAAACGGTACTTTTCCATAGGCGGTAGTCAAAAATGACTTTTCCGTCAGCGCAGTGCCAATTGTAAGCAAGTATAAGAATATTAAACAAAATAAGAATACGTATTATATAGAAATTTTATTAAGACAGAAAATAAAAAACAACTAAACAAAATTTTAATATATGCTATCGGCATAAAATTACAAATGTCTTACACAATTTCTGAAAATAACTTAGTTTTGCGATGTAGGTTACCTGTGGGTTCTATGTTCTATGTCGAAGCCCTCATATATTTGTTACTGACCACGGCTTTAAGAATTTTCGTATATTTTAGAGATTGAGGCACATAGACTTTGCTACATACAGTGATTTTTTTGTTTCATTTTGCGTTCATGTGTGCGTAGCTATCACACATGCATTCTAGACCGCTATTTTAAAGAGTTTCATGCATTTTAGAGATTGCTGCACAGAAACTTTTGTGCATTCAGTGATACTTTTTTTTTTTTTGTTTCCATGTTTGTCTAGAGCTTATACATGCTTTTTGATTGTGGCTTTAACGCGTTTGGTGTATTTTAGAGATTGCTACGGAGCACGTTTCCTACATACAGTAATAATTTTTTTTTTTTTTTTTGTATTTTAAGAATATGTAATAATACATTTTATCAAATTTTTTAATCAAAATTTGAAAAGTAAGGGACTTCAACAACGATTTGTTCTAACAATGTATATTGATACTTTTACCTTTAATATACATAATCTGATAGTGCGCTATATACCTCATATAATATGAAAAGACCAAATAAAATATTGCATATGCTATTGCTTACAACGCGATTCTAAAAACTTCATTCTGATTGATATCATTAAGCTTTCCTTTCGAAAAGGAATACTGGTGGCGGAGAGGAACATATGATCCGTCACCGTACAACACAACTTCTTCGTTAAATACTGAAATATAACGAAAGTGTTCAGAGTAAACATAACTCGATTTCCTTTACATTAACCCTTTATTTACTGACGGTACTTATAAATACCATTAAAATAACTTGTTATAATATTCATTTAATACATCGATTAGCTGTAATACAGTTTAGGATGAGTTATACATATATCACGTTCCAAATGTATTATTGGTTATACAAAACAAAAATATTTTAAAATTATGATTTCTTTTGCTTTTGCAAATTTTCAGCTTTCTTGGCGTTGATGGGGAGGGAATTTTTCAATTCGGAAATATTTCTCTATATCTATTGTAAGAACATTGTATTTGTACATTTCCTAATTCTACAAAATACTAAGAAAAATGTTTAAAATAAATGATTTGAGTTGGGTTATAAATTTTGCACAAAATCCCTGTGAATTCAAATTTAATTTATTCTTCTAAATCCGTCAATCCTTCGAAAATCCTTTTAAAATTTATTAAATGATTGTGTGAATCTTCTAGTGTAATTCAAACAATTCACAAAAAAGGCTTTAGACGGTAAAATTTTCATGAATTCATAATTCAGCACATAAAGGGTTTATTCTTTTTTTTTTTCAATCTTTATAAGTTTATGTAGTGTATGAATTGCACAAAAATACAATAAACTTTATAATAATTGCAAATTAATGAAGATTTCCTTGTAACTTTTGTTTTCTGCTGAATAGGATTTATTGAACATTTCTTCTCTTCGAAAATCCGTGACTAGCACATTAATAACTCAATAGTTAATTTTTGAGAAACGTATCGCTCATTATATATTTCCATTACTAGAATATTCATAATTTGTTTTTAGTAATTGGCCACAAATATCAGAATTTTCATTTAAAAGTTGTATTTAAAGTTTTTTTTCATTATAAATTATAGGTGTTTTTTTAACTGACGCTATTTGCAGACATCTGTAGCTCTTTCTAATAAGCTGAATGGTACTAAACTTTGTAAGGGAACTAATGACGCCGTGGAAAAAAATATTCCGCGAAGAAAAAAAAAATAGTTCAAAATCCTGCCGATACAGGGAAATATGGTGCAATTGCAGCCTACTGAGTCGATAATGAGCATAAAATGCTGGTAACAAATGGAAATACAAATTTTAAGTACTTATATATATGAGAACAGCGCGATTAGTTTGAGCTATACACGGTTAAGTGAGACTCTTATTCAACCTCAGTTGATATACTGTTTCTAGGAGCTTTTCGCATGCGTTTAATGACCAAATTATTCTCACTGTTGTCATATACGAAAGCAAGTCAGTAAGTAGGTCACAAAATACAATAATAAAAAGAGAAACCAAGATACAAACTTAACAGGAATGTTTATTTCTCTATATAATCGTCATTTACATTGATACATTTTCCCCATCTCTTTATGAGTTTTCAAATACTTGCTGCATAAATGTCTTCGGACTGCACTCTCAGCCATCTGTGTACCTCACATATAACGTCTTTATCAGTCGACCGTAAGCTAAACCATGTTAACACCCTGTTGCAGTTCCTAATGCTGTCTATTGTTATTCGCCTGTCAGCTCTAACCATTTCCCCAATCTTCTGCAACGTTTCTTCTGTCACGATCTCAACAGGACGACCACTTCCTTCTTCGTCAACATTTGAAAGCCCATGCTCATCTTGTACAACTGTTGTCTCTTAAATTCGAAATTGATAAAATTGACATATTTGAAAACAATTTACTACTAATTTTTGACCTTTCATACCGGTTTGTGACCTATTTACTGATTTTCCTTCGTAGGTAGGTATAATTTTGCATTTCCATTTGTTACCCAGCGTTTTATGCTCATTCTCGGCAGCGTAGCCTACAGCAACACCATATTTATCCCTATCGGCGGCGTACTGAACTATGTTTCTAATTTTCGCGGTACATTTTTTTCCATGGTGTTATTAGTCCCCTTACCAAGTTTATTACCAATCCTGTTATTAAAACGAACTACAGATATTACTGAATAGCGTCAGTTAAAAAAAGTACCCCGTATATTTTTATAATGCATAATTTCACTTTAAAACTAAGCAAAAATGGAAACTGGAGTTAGTCCGCATAAATAACTCATTTCTATTTTCAATCTGCATAAAGCCATCGTTAAATTAATTTTAGTAAAAAATAGAAGAAAAAATATTGCAAATTTCCTTAATAAAATTTAAAACATAAAAAAATATATAAATTTACCTATCGATATATTAAAAGTTCTATCGTTACTATTTTTTTCCATTTTTTACCTTTATTTTTCTTTTAATTATTTGGGATGTTAAAATAGTGTTATGTTATTTTTACATGCACGTACGCACACAGGCGCATACACAATATATATATATATATATATATATATATATATATATATATATTCGTATAAATTGGGATTGTTTGAGCATAATTCCTTTTATTGCATGTAACAATTTTATTCTCAGAAGTTTATTAATACATTAAACAAGAAAGAAAAAACCATGCGCCAAGCATAGAGTATGAAACACATTCCAACACATTCAGAATAATGTAACAAAACTGCACCGTTTAATAAGCTGAAATATGATGTTTTATTCAACCATATGGAATCGCATAAGACATTTGAAAAGTCAATTTAGGCAATTCCAATCTGCAATCGAAAATTACTCGAATTTTTTGAGAAATTCTGTCTATGATATATAAATTTTTATCTACTAACTACATTCATGGAAGTATTTAGTTCAGTTAGGAAATACATACCTCAGTTTAAAATTTTGTTTTAGTTATTGCCGCTAATAAGGAGAATGGTTGGTAAATTATTTTCTGCAGTCCTGTATACGAGGTATGGAATCTATATGCTACGAGTAACATGCAAAAAAAGTTAAATTTTAAAACGAATACTGAAATTGAGAAGGCATTTCCAGAAATTATTGCTCAAACACAATACTGTTAGGCTATTTCCACGGTTTTTTGTTGTGTAAGTCACACAGCTGAAAATCGCTATACTTGTGGCCCACCGTTATTTTCGAAAAGTTTGCTTCGCCTTATTCAATTAATGCGATATCTCTGATAAAATAAGACATATTTCCGTTCTAAAATACTGGTAGCTAAAAATCGTACAATGTGAATTACACTACAAGTACTCGTGGAAATAGCCAGTAGCAGATTTCTTTTGTGCATTCCTATAAATTAACGACAAATGCTATGAATGCACTATTCTGTCGTAATAACCTTGTTTTAAAATCCAGTGGTTTATATCAATTTCAATACATAAGAATGAGCGTAATGTCATTAAAATACTCTGTAAACGATTTTTCCCATTTACCATTATGTAACGGAAATCGTTTCAGTGTACCTGTATATGAACTATCAATACTGCACACTTCATATATGCAATATCCAAATATGCAATGGTAAGCATCATTAACATATATCTATTGCATGGAAATCCGAGTGTATTTATGTGAGTTAGAGCGGGACAGACAGACAGACGAATTCATAAACTTTTTCAACTTTCTTAGAAATTCTTAAAAGTCTTATATGGATCATATATTTAGAAAATAATTAAAATTGACATTTTAAGTATCACTTTAAGTCAACAAGAAAGTAGAAACGATTAGTTTAAAAAATAAATATTGCTCCCACGAGTAATAAAAAACTCTATAACTTCATATTAAGAAACAAAATTTCTCACTCGCCCCATAAAAAAGAAATCAAAAGAAAATAAAACAAAAGTTTTAAAAACTTAATCGCATATAAAAAAAAAAAACCCGTAAAGTTTAATTTAGACTACCTAGTTGTCTATTCGGATCCATAAAACTTCACTATTTTTTTCCACGTAATTAAATGTCGCTTTTACTTCAGACCATAAAATTCCAAATACATGATCTTTTAAATTAAATGAGTGGTTTTAATGTATAAAATGAAAAATAAAACTCTTTTTGTATGGAATTTATCGTAGAAACTTTCATAAAACAAAAAACTATAAAACATATATTAAACCGCTTATTACATGTTTGTAGTACCATAGACATTACATTTCGAAATTGTGTAAATTGTCATAATTGTAAATGATTTAAATTATTCCCTTTAAAGTAAAAAAATAAAATTGAGATACCGTTATTAAATAGAAGTATCACATTAGAGTTAAATAAATATATTTCCATATTTTTTCTGTATTTACAAAATTTAATTTCCCGTTGAAATAAACTCAATTCTAAGGATTATAAGGTTATTAGTTTATCTTAGTTTTATTCGTCAATTGCCATAACAATATTGAAAAGTACATGATGTCTGTAAAGAAATGTTGTAGCTTGAATAGTATATTATAACAGTTTAATTTAGACTATTTAAACAAATCATACATTAACTTGAAGGTAAACTAACCTATTTTTCTTAAAACTGTTCAATATCTGCACCTTCAGTTATACAGCCCACACCCAACTAATTCCTCCCACAAACAAGTACCAACTGTAACCGTTATGGATGCCTCACAGTAGGACGTTTTGACGATCTAGGTGGTACGTTGAAGTTTAATTAGTGTTTGCAGCTTTTTTTAATTCATCACTATATTTGATTATTTAACATCGATGTCTTAAAATAAAAATACAGTGTACCCACTAAAGTCCGTTACCACCCTCTTAACTGCCGAACGACTGCACCTATATTAATAAAAGTGGTGTATAGGCATAGTAAAGAGGCTATGCGCTACTAGAATGACGACACCTTGTGAACATGAATTCTAAATTAATCTCGTTCTGAATATGAATCTTGTTTTCGAGATAGGAATACTAACTCAGCTGTTTAGCATTACGTGGCGCTGGAAACGGTCTCATCTGGTAGCGCAGAGCCACTTGACTATACCTAGACACCACTTTTATGTCTATAGCTGCAACCGTTCGGCAATTAAGAGCGTGGGAAGGACTTTAGCAAGCACTCTGTATAAGGCATTACAAATAAAGTGTTAAACATACTTATTTTATAATTAAGTAAAAAACAATGTAATGCACACATGCAACTTAACATCCATTTCTTTTTTTGTATTTTTGTCTACTCAGAATTGCTTGAGAAATTTGTGTAGTCATCCTGAAAATTATTTTTTTAAAAATAAAATCATATTAAAAAAAAAAAAAAAAAAAAAAAAAAAAAAAAAAAAAAAACCTTTGATGTTTTGTGGTACCCTAAAACATATAAATGCTACCAAAATTATTTTCGGTTGAAAAAATGCTGCTGTGTGAATAAACAACCTAACTAAATTTTATTGAATTTGAAATAAAATTTCTGCATATAGACGGTAATGTATCCGGAATTTTTATGTCTCCCTGTAAAAGAAATTCAACTCTTACACCCTTTGTTTTCAGTTTAAAAAATACTGTTGTGTATCTCAATAACCTATAGTAATTTTGTTGAAATTTAATTAACATATCTGCTTTTTAGCTTCAATATTTTCTGGATCTTTTGTGTGCCCCTGTAACAAATTCATAATTTCTACGTTCGTCAAATTATAATTTATTAGAATTGCCATCGAAAAAACACTTGTAATAGGCAAAGTTTCAGCTCAATCAGATAATTGAATGTTGTTTAAAATTGTCTTACAGGATTTGAACAAAGTTAATGTTATTTGGCTCTTTCAGCATTATTAACAATTCAAAATTTTATTGTGTCCATATTAAAAGTTAGATACGGTTTATTTCGGGGGTATCATATTGTTTAAGTCATATTATACACAGAATATGCTGGTGATCCGTCTTATGAAATGCCAGTAGATAAATACGAAGATAGGGAAACTAGCATGTTAAGGTTGTAGCTGCTCCTTTGAAAAATAAGGTATAATAAATATTAAAACGCGCAACTGTAAGATCAGAATTGAAATTCGAGACAATTGCGTATACGTCAACTGTTTTTTGAACCTCTTCAGTTTATAAGGAAGTAAAACGATTTCTTGCTAGCGTAGCGGATTAAAGCAGAAGTTCAAAGCTGTGAATTTTTGTAGAGGACGCAGGTTCGAGCCCAATCTTGGCAAAATGTGAAATATTTTTGTAGATAATTCATTTCAATAATGACATATTTTATTAGGAAGAGAAGTTATAGGATTTTTATTTTTATTTTAATATTACTATTATTATTTGAATGCTTTATCATTAAATAAAATTTAACATTCAATAATATTTTTTAAAATCAATGATTTTATATTTAAAATATTTAAGATAAAATATTTTGAATGTAACTATCAATTAAATAAATTGAGCTGATCTACAATTTTTGTTACATTTTCTGACTTCTATCAAGAACATATATGTGTGTATGTCAGAAAGAAAAGTTTGTGATTCATTTGCGTAAAAAATAAAACGGAAAGAAAGAAAAATATTCGTATAAGAGCTATAAAAGAAATTACCGTGATATCCATGTTTAATATTTAAAAAATGGATGAAAATGTAAAATAAAATTAAAGGAGTAAAAATATGTATTGTAAATTGTTAGCTGCATCAAGTTTCAAATTTAGGTTTTTAGAGAATGAGACAGATAAAAATATAATTTATAGCAGCTTTTAATGGTCGTGCAGTAAAAAATAAATAAATAAATAATAATAATAAAAGTAAATAAAAAAAATTTGTTATTTTTTTTATTTAAAAAAATGATCTGTAGTAAGTTCAAATAGACTCTCTACCCAGTATTTTTAGGTAAATTTCTGATAAAAAGCAAGCATAGTTGGTTGTAAATTATAAACTTAAAATTCTTTCACTTCATTGAATAGGTTAGACTCACAGCACCATCTATCGCCTTAAAGAAATATGAATCACTTATGCAATATAGAAATGCGTCACGTAATTCGTCATTCAATAATTAATTTAAAAGCAAATAAATAAAAATTCAAGAATTTTTCTAATGAAACATTCAAGTTATTTACCGTCAAATCTTGACGAGCACTATCTAGTATTTATAAAATCTCCAAATATATTGTAGTACATGGATTCCTAGATTAGGATATTTACAGTGCCTCTAAGAGAAAGAGACTTCGAATACAATATTGGAATAGTAATCCTCTTCATGCTATTATTACTTACTTTTTACATATTTTTCTTTTTGCTTGATTAACTTTTTAAAAATCATGTATGTAACATTGATTTCTTGTAGATTAATGCTCTACTTAGGTTAAAATAAATAAATAAATGTATGGCAATGAAATTGTCCTTATTTGAGACGTAGATATCTTTAATATTTTATATCTTAATTCCAGGATGATTTCGGCTATGGCGGTATATTTTCTTGCACAATTTAAAATTTTACTTATTTTGTAAAATCGGAACCATTATAAGAACATCCTGTGTCTCTCTGTCCGTTCGTCACAGACATTTTGCTCGTAAACTATAAAACATAATAATGGCTATTGACCTACAAATTTATAGATTAATACTCATTTACAAATATATTGAGTAAAAACGTAGAGGGCCTAATTAATATACTTGCAAAAAAAATAACTTTTTTTTTATATCATGGAGTACTGTGTGAATTCATTCAAAACGTCGGACACGAAAATGCATTTCTTTTCATTTTAGATATATTTTCAAAAATATCATTGAAAATTTAATGCAATCCCCCACCCTTCTGTTTCCTGATCTACTGGAACTAAAATTGTGAAAAAATTAGGGTAGGAGAAGTTAATTTCAAACTAGCAGGAAAACTATAGCGATTACACTAGATCTACTAGATTACTATATTTTTTGAGAAAATCGCATTTTCCTGTTGCACAGGAATTTCAATTTACGGGTGTTAAGCAAAGAATTTGAAGGCGCTGGAGGTTCCTATCGTCGCAGAAATACAAAAGAATTGTTGATAATGATGTCTGAAAAATATTGTCGGTAATTAGGGAGATGACGCGAACTGTTTCGACATACGTAAAGTTACGGGCGGTGTACTCTATAGGGCATCGGCTTTTAAAGCCTAGTTAAAAACTTTTAATTATATACCTGTGTAATGCAATGCCTAGTTACTAATTCATATATTTACTGTACGGAACACATTGTGCGCGAGTAGTACTCACATTTGACGGTTATTTTAAATTGTATAGTTCAAATCTTAATCTAGTCTCCTATGTCCAATATATTCAGAGTTATCCTCTACTATCGGAGCTCCGCCTACCTATTTTCGGACTTCGAGTTTGCACAGCAAAGTCCATATAATTCTAAGTTTCCTATTCGCCTATTCATTTCGTCATCTGTCTCAGTTCGCTGAAAACTTTTCCTCACCTTTTGATCCTTATTTGTATTTTTTTATTGTAGCGCATATATTGTACTAAAGATGCCCTCAAAGATGCATTTTCTGATAATGATTAACTCCATCATATTGAAATCTAGAATCAAGGAAAAAATGTCTGTAAAAAGTACACCAACAGTTCACAAACCGTAAAGTAGCCGGAGAATGATACTTTCAGAAAACTTGTGTGTAAAAAAAAGTATTTCATTCAAATAATAGAAAAAAAAAATATTTTTTTTCTTCAAAAAAATGGACAGACAGTAAATGAATTTTAAGTATACTAATAAAAGAACTAAATAAAAAGATTTATGCTTGAGTTATATTTGTCAAAAACATTGTTTTAGAAACAATTCTTTTACGAATGCACTTGCTGAACGATAAAAAATATTTTAAAACTGCAAGAAATTTTCAAGCTATTTTGTGTTTTTAGTTTTTGATAAAAAATATCGCTCCAAAAAGATTTACTTACAAGACTTTATAATTTTATCCTTCTGAGCGTGAAAGGTATTGAACTATATTTTAAATATTACTTTAAATGTATTTTTTTTTTTCAAAATCAAAAGATTTTATTTTTCCCGTAGAAGTAAATTTCCAAATAAAAGCTTGTTACTTCCTTTTGTTTCAATTATTTTTCTTGTTTAAGGTTGAAGAAAGTGCTATTTTTTGACAACACATACTATCATAATAAGAGGGGTTCACAACCATTGTAGACCAAGTCCATTTTGAAAAAAAAAATGTGAGATAGTCCATTTAAAAGTTGCATAAAATCTGTTTTATCCACTTACACAGTGAACCAAGTCTGTTTTACATACTTTATCATACATGTAACTGTGTACAGACTTGGTTTAGTGTGGGAGTGAATAAAACAGATAATATACTTTCAAAATGGACTATCGAATTGTTTTCCAAAATGGTCTACAATGGTTGTGAGCTTCTCATATAATGTAATGGGTGATAATGTGTAATGTCGTAGGTTCATTTTTTTTATGGAGTTTTCAAGGAATTTTTTACTCACAATTTAAAGTTTTTATTTTTTGCGCGTTATGTTTTAAGAGAGCCAAATATCTAAGATTCTGCAAAGCTTTCTAAAATTAAAATATTAGTGTGTAGTTTTTTTAGATTCGGAGAAAATATTAATTAAAGCAGTATACTTACATAAATAGAAGTCAACCTAAATCTGTCGTGCCGTAAGACAGGATTATATGAAAATAACAATGCTCATCAAAAATAATAATGTTAATCAATATCATTCTAGATTTTAAAATATTTTTATTATATTATAGAAGTACCCCTCATATATTGTAATAGGTAATAATGTGTAATGTCGTAGGTTCAATTTTTTTATGGAGTTTTCAACGAGTTTTTTACTCATAATTTAAAGTTCTTATTTTTTGCGCATTATGTTTTAAGAGAGCCAAATGTCTAAGTTTCTGCAACGCTTTCTAAAATTAAAATGTTAGTGTATAGTTTTTTTAGATTCGGAGAAAATATTAATTAAAGCAGTATGCTTACATAAACAGATGTCAACCTAATTCTGTCGTGCCGTAAGACAGGATTATATGAAAATAACAATGCTCATCAAAAATAAAAATGTTACTCAATATCATTCCAGATTTTAAAATATTTTTTTATTATATTATAGAAGTACATATTTTCTATAATTTGAACTCCGGCTATTCGACATATAGAAGGAATGTGATGTCTAATAAAATCTTTGCACGCGCCATCTTTTATCTTCATCTTTGCATTCTTAAAACATTTAAACAATTTCAGAAATTCTATAAAAAATATTTTTTTAATTATATTCTGATCTTAAAAGATATCATTGTAAAACTGCTCCGATAATTTTATTACGAGCATACGCAAACGTAAATTACATACAATTAATATTCATTTTAATGTTTTATAATAACACTAGCCTGCAAAATTTGGGTTCTTTCGTGTTTTTTTTTTAGATTTTGATAATTGATACTTATGAATTTTGCAGTACTAAATTCCAAAATGACCTTCTTTTTTACCATCGCATAAGGATTTTTTTACAAATCGTAAATTTCAAAGTTAAAAATAAAACAAAATAGCGGAAATCTGATAGAATAAAATATATGTGATGGTTTTGTTTTTTAAATTTCGATAATTGATTTTTATGTCTCTTTTAGCGCTGCACCCAAAAATGACCTTCATTTTTAAGCATTACGCAGGATTTTTCGTAAATCGTAAATTTCACGTTGAAAAAAAAAAAAAATAGCGGAAATCTGCTACTATAAATTAGCTGTAAAACTATTTTTTATTATAATTTATTCAAGTTTTTGTCTTATACTGAGATTATCACAGTTAACCAGATCAGGAGCCTATGAGCGTAAGGCGTAAAGTGACGTATGTTCCATTTCACTTGCGTCACGCTCTATGTGTTCTCTCTCACGCACTTGCTACGAGTGACGCATGCGAAATGTTTTCTATTAAAGGTAAATATTTTTTTTTAAATAAAATCTGATGGAGCCATTTACCTCATGGATTTACCTCTACAATCTCGTAAATGCCACTTAAGTCCAAGTTAGTTCCCCAATCATCTCTAAAGTATCATACTATATACCTCCACAGGACAAATAAGCCCCATCCCTTACCGCCCCCGTGAAAGGACCCCTGACAATTTAACTGCAGGTATCCCCGACAGCAAAATTTGACATAAGCCAGGTATAGGTCAAAAATTGTATTTTAATAAAAAACTGAATAAATTATTATGAAAAAAAATTACATCAAGTTTAAAGTTTCTGTTTTTGGTTATTTTTTGAGTTTTTAACTATGTAATTTACGATTTGCAAAACTCCTGACATGACGGTTAAAAATGAAGGATTTTCGGATTCAGCAATAAAGTATACATAAAGACCAATTATCAAAAATTAAAAAACACAACCACTACATTTGTCTTTAATTATCTGATTTTCGCTATTTTTTTACTTTTTAATTTGGAAATTTACTATTTGCGAAAAATTAGGACGTGATGGTTAAAAGTGAAGGTCCTTTTCCAATTCATTAAAAAAAAAAACATAAAAATCAATTATCAAAAGTTAAAAACACAAAACATTGCAGGCTTGCGTAATCATTTTATTCAATTAAAACAGCATCGATGATAATGAACGAAAATTGTTATTTTAAATGTATATGCTGATAACTAATTTGTAAATTTTATAGAATTTAATTTAAAATAACGAGCCATCTAATTAGAATGACTAAAATAATTTAATAGATATGTCAACAAGATACACGGATAGAACGGATTTTTTTTAATATAAATTTATTAGTTTCTTACTCTTTCCGGTATAAAATACTTTAGGATAAAAATAATACATTTTACACAAATTATGAGGCTTTATACAAAGACCCACTTACAGATGTTAATCTATTTGTTAAATAAAAAGTATTTTAATTTATTTTCTTAAATACCTTGCGTATTACGAATAATATTACGCAGTGATTGAAGCCCACGTTTTTTCCCCCCTCTAAATTTATGCCTCTCTTTTAAAGTATCCTTACAACTTGTATAATCGTTCGTACATTATTCATAGCTCTAACATATATGAAAAACATAGCGTCATTTTAGAAAATTAATCTAATTCCTAACCAAACCATAAAAATTTGAACATTCCTTTACGTATTTTAAAACGAAATTTTCCTGTGACAAGGGTATTATAATGTTTATATTTACCGAACAATATTTAAATAATGGGCTTTTAAAGCCATGAATTGGTTATAAATTTACGTTACGTATACAGTTTCTTAACATGTATATTACGAGACAAAATAACTGTGTATAACTGTGAACATAATGAACGAAAAATGATATTTTAAATGAATAGACTGATAACTAATTTGCAAATTTTATAGAATTTAATTTAAAATAACGAGCCATCTAATTAAAATGATTAAAATAATTATTATAATTTTTCTCGCAAGATAAGATGTATATTGCGAGAAAAATGAACTGCGACTTAATATTTAAAATTCTAGAATTATCTGAATATACATGATGCTCCAAATTTATCTTTTCAATTTTGATCCTCCGTAAAACAGTAGGTGCAGAGTCGTATGCATCGTCTTTGTCGGTGTAACCCCAACTGTCTGAAATCCGCATGATTGGACTTCATTGAACAGCTTTTGAAACTTATAGTCCGGAAGCCAGTGACATCGAAAGCCCCGTCATCGCGGAAGTGGAAAAAATGTTATGTAAATCCATAGTAAAATGTCATACGAACAACGAGTCATTAGCTAGTTGCCGAAACGTCAGTGAAGGCTTACTGTGGAGACACGAAAAGTTTTGGTTTCCGTTAGTCTGTCTGTCTGTTCCGCGATAACTGCCGTAAAAAGCATCCGATTATCTTAAAATTAAGGATGCATGTTGGTGAAATCCCCGGATTTAGCTGTATAGTTTTTGGTTAAATTTGGTTCATTCGTTCGGAATATATAGAACATTTTATTTTGCGACTTAATGCTTTCCTATAGCAATTCAGACGATTTTTCCATTTTTATTTGTTGAAAAGAAATGGCTCATATGATTAACGGATTTAAATGCTAAATTAAGGATGATGAAATTTCCTAATTAGAACCATACATTATTCATATTAGTTTGAAATTTTGTGTATACATTTGTCAGAGTTTTTAAATTCGGTGTATAACTTTTATGGAGGGATTTTATATATGTGTTTCAATAATATAAAATATTTTTTTTAATATAAATTTTCTTTTTAAGCACATATTTAATTGTTTTTATTATCTTTTAACTGTTACCTAGCAGCGAACTACACCTAAAAATATCGTAAATGTGAAAGTATGTGTAATTGTTTGAAGTTAAATCAAAGTCAAAAGGGACGAATTAATGCCTTTGTGTCTTTACATATAGATGGAATTTATCACAGAAATAAAGAAAGACTATGTTCTATTTATTTTGTTCAAATATTCTTCTTTTAAATTAAAAAGTTCATTATTTTCATAAGGAATAAATCGACATTTTGCTATGAAATATAAAAATCTTTTTTTTTTTTTTTTTTGCCGTTGCCACAAAAATTTAATCCCTGAATAAAAATTTATCCTAAACAGTTAATTTTGATTTGAAAGATTTTTATGTGCGAGAGAAAAATGAAATAAAAAATAGACTTGAATACGCCTTCATATTAGAAATAAAGTGAAAATACGAAAAGAAGGTGAATTTGATCTCATATATCAAAAATAAAACGAATACGCTTTGAGGTTGAAATAAAAGGGGCTTGTGTTATGATATTAATTCTTATTATTAAAAAAAAAAAATGTTACTAATATCTCATGGTTTATCGTCTGCGCACAGCTAACAGAAATGTTAATTCTTATTCGAAAATTCCAATGAGGAAAAAAAAAAAAACTTTTGAAGAGCAAATATATAGTAAATATCAAAATTATGCACCGCAAAATTATCGTTGTTAAAAATGACGTCATTGTATCGGGAAATAAATATTTTCATCCTTAAAAACCAAGCATTAACTAGATTGCCTGAAAAAATGTTTTTTGACGGGTGTTACTTCTTAATGCCGCCTCATTTCAGAAAATATGAATGAAATTTTTTTTATCTTTAAAAGAAAATTACATTTTCGTTCGTAAAACCTAAAATTTTAATATAATTGCGTCAATGTAAATCATTTTCTGCCCACCAGTATTGAAGAATAAGGCTCGGAAGTGTAAAAAGATTTACCATAATCATTTAGCGCAATCAATAAAACGTTACATATGTAAATTAGTGAGATCACGGGGGGGTTCAGGGGGGCGGAGCCCCCCTGAATGCTTTATTATTTACAAAAAATACCAGAATTAGTAGCTCATGAAAATTCAAAATATCCTTCCATAACAACGTTTTTAATTTAACGCTTCTAATGTCTGAAAACTTCGTATTTTTTATTCTTATAAATAATTACGTAATTTGAAAGCTTTAAATTGCGGTTTGCAGGAAATTGAATATTACTAGAGTGTGTCTAAAAACAATCAGTTGCAGATCTGACGTTGAAGCTCCTGATCTGTAGATTTACTAGTTGTGACTAGGTTTGACAGGCCGAAAATATGTTTAATTAAATTAATAATTATTAAAAAGCTATTATGTTTTACCGTCATCGCGGCTATTATTCACTCTTAGAACATGGGAAAAGTCTGTTATACCTACTTTTAGGAAATGGTCGGTCACAAAATTTAATACTTATTCTGGACGCTAGCCAAGTGACGGCTTTCAACAAAAACGGTAAATCATTAAAGCTTTTTAATAATAATTAATATAATTGAACTTATTTTCGGCCTGTCAACTCTATTCATACATATCGCATTTAAATTCCTGGATGACGGTGCTTTCGATGTCAACAATGCGGCTACTTTATTTCGCATCTGGACGCTGGCCAAGTGCCACACTGTAAATAAATAAATAAATAAATAAATAAATAAAGACATTTTTACAGTACAAAGTACTGTTCATCTCGCGCACAAACTCGATCACAGTTGAATGTACTGCATCTTTCTTTGGTTTCCTGACTATTTAAACATGGAAAATACAGTAGTTGCGTAAAATTAACAGCATAATGTACTGGCAATTTGGACACCAGTAGCTTGTGCTGCGGTCCAAATGCATCCAAAATTGCCAGTACATTGTACTGTAAATTTTACGCAACTACTGTAATTTTCATGTTTAAATAGTCAGGAAACAAAAGAAAGATACAGTACATTCAACTGTGAATTTCTAGATACTTTTTCCCTAAAACAATAAAAAAAATTATTTTTTTTTATAAAAATCTTTTTTTTTTGGGGGGGGGGGGGGGGGGCATTTTACCAAAATTTGGGGAAGTTGCCTGGGGAAATTTTGCTGGGAAAATTTTGGTGGGAAGTCACAAATTCGGATTCAGTGACCCAAAAAACATAAAGTAAGCCGATTTCCAGAACTACCATTAATTTTGCCAGGCAAAATCCCCTATTGCCTGGACTATTATGAAACAAAACCCATTTTTTTTATCGATTGCAAACTATTTATATAAAATTGGATTTTTTTAATTATATACTGGTGCTTATGCATTAATTGAATGGTATTTCTTTTCATGTAGGGTAAGCTGTGGAAACTGGACCCACGAGGTAATTGGAAAATAGTGTGTTTTATAAAAAACCGTTGATGTCTTTTAAATTTTAGTTTTCGTCAACGTTGCAGCCCCATTTCTACTGCTTAAAACAACGTGCGTCAAATCAATCGTGACTCTGTCTTTACTGTGATAGGTTGCCGAAAATTTAGGTTACTTTTTTAATAAAATAATGTCGATTTGGTTGAACTTCCTCGGATTTTTATTAAAATACGGTAAATACTTTTACTAAACAATCATTTTTTTTTTAAAGATTAGGCACATAAATATATTAATATTATTAGATATTTATACATATTTACTTCATGTTACAAATGTAATGCCGGTGTTCCAGTTACCCCATAATTTTTTTAAGAATAGGGTAACTGGTACATGTATCAGGGGTAACTAGACCATGTGGGATCCAATAACCTCAACAGTTATATATATATATATATATATATATATTTTATTTATTTATTTATTTATTTATTTATTTATTTTTTTTTTGAGTTTCTCTTACAACGGGAAATTAATTTCTTCATTTTTTTTCCCTTGGAGTAAAGAACATTGCATAATACCTCATCCAAATTACATAATAAAATTTAAAAAAAGCATGTTTAGGGTATGAAACCAAATTTCTTAAGTGTGACAGTTATAGATCGAAATTTTACGAAACAGATGACGAGGCGTACATAAGGCAAAGTGAGATTATTAAAAAAATATCAAAACGAATAGAAAATAACTCTGTTCGATATAAAATAATATGGCTAAATTCTCCACAGGTCAATTGGACATATCGAAATTTCACTGTGGTAAATGAAAAAGAGAATGAGATAATTAAATACTTACGTAGCCGTTTGTTCACAGATTTACCTTGTTATTTTTTCTTTAAAATACCCATATAAGTTTTATACTTACTACCTATACTAAAGTACTTCAGTACGTACTTAATTTTTATGTTTTTTGTATAAATAAGTCTAATATTTTCACTTTTAGTGTTTTTTTAGACACATTCACAGCAAAGGTTTCCCCTACAATGCTCTTTAGTTGATATGTAATTTACATGATCTGTCTGTTTTACATTTTTTAAAGTTGGTTACACTTTTTCAAACAGGACCTGATACCTTAGATTAAAAAAAATACCCTGTGCAACACAGACCCTCCTGGTCCACTTGCCCCATTTTTATGGGGCAACTGGACCCATGAGACAAGAAAGAGAAAATATATATATGTTATTTTAAATGTTAAAATGTAATTTTGAACATATCTGTCTCACAGAGGGAACCTAACTGAACACATTTACGAAAGTTCAGACTTTAATTCAAATGAAAAATAGTTTTTTGAAGCTGAATTGCCAGAATCTCCGGAGTCACACATAGTAAAGTCATGATCCAGCTGTGCCACGTAACCCTATATGCACTTATATGAGAAAAGATCTAAGAAAAAAAAACAGTTTTATTATTTTTTAAAGGCATAAAAATGTGTTCATTCGGTTAAATACTACAGTTTTATTTACTTTTCATTACTAAAAAATCATTATTATTTAAAAGTATGCTAATTCTGCAAAGGATGGGGAATTTTTAATCTGAACATTAATAACTTACCAACTGTACTAAATACATGCTTCATCACTTATAATTGGATATACATAAAGCTGGTGTATTTCACATAAAATAATATATAATCTTCCATCTGGCAAATTCAGTTTTAACATATTTATTTGTGTTCCTTATATAACAAAGAAAAGAAATGTTTCTTTCAAACAAGCGAACAAAGGAAACACTTTGCAAAATACAAAAAGGGAGATTTAGCTTCGAGGTGTTTTTCATATTTTTTGAGAAAAACGTAATTTTAGAGTTTTTCTATAAGTTATTGATTTGAGAATTCTATACTTCCAGGTTTTCTTTTTCTCTCTGGCGATGTTTTGCACAACCTAATCGAAATAAATAGTTACGCAAGAAGAAAATGACGTACGAAAAGGAACGTAAATTGAGATACTACTTTATGATTTTTACACTCAGTTCTTTTATTTCAAAAGTTATAATAACAGAAATGCATTCTTTTTTCTTTGTTAAGTTTTATTTTATTTATTTGTAACGTATTTTTCTGTATTGTTTTGAAATAGTGCAATTTTTAAAGGTTTTTTATTCCGTTTTGTTCACCGAGTTTTCAATGCAAGTATTATACACTCATAAACATAAATTTACGCTGAAATGATGAATAAATCCCTGAAAATTTATTAAATATATAGAAAACTATATGCAAGAGAACGACAAATTCACCTTAATACTTTAAATTAAAACATGAATACATTAAATGATTCTCAGTTTTTATTACTAAAATAGGTGCTAAAAAACAATTAAAAGGCTTTAAACATTAAAACCAACACCTAGATGTTAAAACTTCCCGAGCGCTTTCGACCAAGCCTTGGTCATCATCAATGGGGTGGAAAATGAGAAGAACACCTGCAGAATGCATGCCGGTTTAAATAACGCAGGGCTATTCCAAAACTGGAAAAAGAGGGGGAGGGGGAAGGAAGTTGGATGACTCCATACAGCGACATTGATCATTCCAATCCAAATACTCCATTGACTCCAAAGTAGACTAAACCAAATGCTCGATATATGACATGATAATGTATCATTACAAGTGTTCCTACCTCTGTCTAAAATTTCTATAGCTTCTCTCAAAATACATGTGTTAAATTGATTTGTTTGTGCGATGATCCTTGCTTTACTTAAAAGGATGTCAGTATCAGCTTCTAAATTTAACCGAGCTAAAGCTGTAGATTGTTCCCCCTTTCCTATATCAGCCATATGTTCTTTCAACCTTTCCTGTAGTCTTCTTGTTGTCATTCCAACGCATGCAAAAGTTCTATTATTATTTTTATATCTGAATGGGATTATATAAATTACTACTTTGTCATGTGAATTTACTGGATCAACTTTTCTGTGAACTAGATTTTGTAATTTATCTGGAGGTTTAGCTATCAGTGCTATATCATATTTTCTTAACGCATATCTAATTCTCTCATACTAAAAAACAATTAAAAGGTTTTAAACATTAAAACCAACACCCAGTTGTTAAAACTTCCCGAGCGCTTTCGACCAAGCCTTGGTCATCATCAATGGGATGAAAAATTCGAAGAAGACCTGCAGAATGCATACTGGTTTAAATAACGCAGGGCGATTCCAAAACTGGAAAACTAAAAAACAATTAAAAACCCTGTAATTATGTTTTATATTTAAAAAATAATAATTCGTTTTGATTAATGAAATAATATATGTAATATGTGTATCGCTTTTTCTCAATATTTTATTGTATGTACAACTATAGATATCCACATAAATCCCAAACTTAAAATAAAAAAATGCAATCTTGTTTCATCTTATTGGATTGACATTGAGCGAAGCAGAGACTCGGGTATATTAATAGTTAGAATATTGAATTACGCATGGAGGAATTTTGGAAACTGGAATATTAGGGAACATAGTTCCAGAGTATTTAATACAATCTAAAGAATTCTGGGATTTCGGGATTACTTTGACTCGAGAACTCGGATCTGGTCACAAGATTCACGGAAAGAGAATTTATTATTAAATATATAAAGTATATACAAAGTTCAGTAGAGTACACTAGTAACATACAAAGAATTTATTACAAGAAATTTACCATACGAAAATATTATCATATTTTACTGTTATAATGAAGTATTTTAATACATTAAAACACAGTTGAATTTCCGAATTTATATTTATCTCCACATAATTCTCTCTATTTTATTGTATTCTACATAGAAAAAAAACATAATTTTTAATACGTAAAATACGTGAAAAATAACAGCTGTTTGACGTTAAAGAACTATGATTTTGAGATAAATTGATAATTAAAATACGTATTTAATCTGCCTTGCTTAATAATTCTAATTTTTATCAATCCGAATTTCCAAATATCTTCATTTCATTTGCTTTTATTCTAAAGATATTAATAATTTTTAGCGCATTACGTGTTACCAGTTTTTTAATTGTCTCCAGGGGACAATGCAAAAACAGTTTTAAATACAGATGACATTATTTAATTTATAAAATGTACTCTGCAAAAGAAAAATCGAATATGTTAATGACGATTCGTATAGCCTTTTAATTTATCCCGTAGAGTAACAGTGGTTAATCACTTTAAATTTGATTTTTTACAATGTATTTTTAAAGCAATTTCCCACAAGAGGCGCTATTAGCGTATAAAAACGTATCATGTTAAATCTTTTATCAAAAAATGAATTTAACAGTAGGAAAAGATTATTCCGGAGATTTAATAAAAACATATAAAATCGTTTTTACTTCAATTTAGTAAAGCAGTTTAATAACTGGAATGCTACAAAAAAATAACATTTTGTGAACTCTATCCCACTTATGTTTAACTTGAGCTCGGCTTCACACAGTAAACAAAAAAAAATTATATTTAAAATTAGACTATTAACTTAAATTCAACTGTCATGGTGTGGAATATAAAAAAATAAAAATTTATTTCAATTTTCTTGACCTACTTCTCTTTATGGTGACTTATCGGACAAAAAGATAATTAATTTGAATCTGTCCTATCTAATTTTAACTTGAAGTACTGTTGTCATATGAGAAATCATTAAATAAATCCATCTTACAATTTCGGGTTATAAAATTTCCCGTACGAGGCGATACGGGAATAAAGACCATCATGTGAAAAATTTATGAAAATATAAATTTGATCGTGGCAGGCGCTTATTCTGAAGATTTTATTGTAACAAAGTCAACTTTATTTAAATTTAGTTACAACATTTTACGCAAATTTTCTCTCTAAACAACGAAATATTGTGGTAAATATGTGTGTCTATTTTTTAAATACGACTTTCCACATTAAATCATACAGAATCAATTTTATTTAAATTTGATTACTCTATTTCTTTATAGCGGGTTTTATTGGAAGGGAAAGCACTCAATTAAATCAGTCGTATCTAATTATAACTTGGAATATGGTTGCCATATGACAAAACATAAAAATCCATTTACAATTTTCATGAAGTTATTTCCAAAAAAATCACTATACGCGCAAAAATAAAATCTATCGTGTAAGAAGTTTTATTAAAACGTAGTTATTAACACAGCGGGCGTCCGAAACGTTTCATGAAGACAAAGTTTTGTATAGTGATATATGAAGCATCATACATTAAAAAAAGTTATGGAAAAAAGCGTAAAAAAGTATAATGTGTCGAAATTCTTTTGCACGCTACTACAAAAATACTATAAAAGATACTCCATAGTTTAAAATTTAAATTAAACAAATGACGTAGTAAGTAACACAGACAAACATCATAGATTTTTAAGTAATTTACCGCGCGAGCATTCTACGAACACTGCAATTAAGCATTTGAAAAAAGGATCATAGATTTACTTCAAAAGATCGTTTCATAAAATCACTTCATAAGATTGGTACATTTTGATTTTATATACACAAGGGGAGAAACCCGCGCTTCTCGGGTTACAGAATATAGGCAAAAACAATTATTGTTCAATTGAAAACTTTAATAGATTTAATAAAGTTAATGTATTTTATTAGAAAGCCCACTAGCAGTACCAAAGATCATTTTTATAGGAATGATTGCAATTATGCATTCAAAAAACTTTGGAAGATTTCAAAAAGCCATATGCCATAAAGCCATATGCAAAAGCCTCGCACGAAGCCAACACATGCGTGTTGGCTTCGTGCGATGAGTTAACTGCCAATGAAAAAGAAATCGCCAAAGAACGTTTTGTACAGCGTTTGTCTTTTATATTTTAAATTTCAGTGGTTTAAGTGCTGAGTTCGATTACAGGATTTGAATTTGTGCTTTTTTTATATTGTACTTTATTTATTTATTTGTAAACTTTTAATTTCGTTATAGAATATAAGTCGATAAAAAATGCTGAACTATTTATATTAATTCAAGTGAAAATGGATTTATCTTTCGCAATTGTTTGCACGCGATAGATATAATAAAAATGCATGATTGAAAATTACTTTGCAAACCATAAAAAGTGAGTAAAGTGTGATACAGTTTTCAAACAAATTGTATTTTAAAGTACAGTCGTGGAAAAAAAAAAGTAAACACCCCCTACTAACTCCTCAACAAATCGTCGTAGATGAAAGTTACTGGTTACCGAACGATTGGAAATAAAGTCTACTTTTAAATGATGTATATAAAATTTGCATAGGGGGTCATCTACATATTAAAACGAATCCTAACTTCATTTTTTTCAATGGCAATACCCAATTTTAACGAGATATTTCAAATCTTTGGTTCAAACTATGCCTAGACACCAAATTTCAAGTCATTTGAATGATAAGTTTTTGAATTATAAACATTCAAATTTAGGGCTTCTAATGTTAAATTATATTTTCATATTTTTATTTATATCTCCCGAAATTATGCTCTTAATGTGCTAATTTTTTTTTGTGGTAATAATACTAATATACCCAAACATAAATAAGCTGAATTTGCAATTTTTATAATTTTATGATATGAATTATGAATTATGAAATTAATATTCGAAAAAATTATGAATTGCAACCTACAATTTTTTTGATGGATTTAGATTTATTAAGTCCTGCTTTATGGAAATTCAAAAATTTCACATTTTTCTTCCAAGTAGTTTTCAAATTATGCTTAAAAAACGGCAAAATGACGGTTTAAGGGGCCGTCTATGATGGAAGTGAGTAGACATTTTGAAATTTATTCTGCAGTACTGTAATCTAACACTCTTCATTGACTCCTTGAGTGGCGCTTAAGGTGCCTCCATCAAGGAAGCGGCTCTCTCGGTTAACAATCCAGTACGGAACTTCAATTTGGATACAGCCCTTAAAATACGCTCGTTTTAAAATAATTAATTTCTCGGAAACGTATGGTACGAATTGAATAAAAATTCGTTTTTAGGCTAATTGAAGAATGTAGAGTTCATTTATGCTGTCAGAATTGGGTACTGCTATTGAAAAAAAACAAAGTTATGGTTCGTTTTAATATGTAGGTTGCCCCCTAAGCAAATTTTATATACATCATTTAAAAGTAAACTTTATTTCCAATCGTTCGGTACCAGTAACTTTCTTCTACAATAATTTGTTGAGGAGTTAATATGGGTTTTTACTTTTTTTTTTCCACGACTGTACATTTTTTCTCTACTCGACCATGTACAAATTCTAAATGTGCGTTGTTTAAGTGTTTAAAAAATTGCAGTAAAAGCTAAATTTAATAATCTGCTGTTCCGTTTGTCAAACTGATGTTTGCGTTACGCAAGGAGCTTTATATTATAGATAACTGAGATTAAATACTTCATATCAGCATTTAATAAATATTACTTTTTTTACCCATTCTGAATTCTTTTATACTTTTGACTAGCATAACATAACGAGCTCTAATCTTCATTTTCCTTTATAAACATTTTTGTAGTTGATGTTTTACGAGATATGTAGCTATTATGTTCTACTAAAACAAATTTAACCCTTAAATGCCGGATGTTGCTTTTCGGCAACATACCCAATTTAGGCTCTAAAATACTATCAGAATAATATTGGAGCTATAATGTCTAATGTTGCCAATAAAATATATTCTGAAAATATTATTAAATGGATTTTCAACATGTAGATGGCAACAGTTGTGCAGTTTAAGAATAAAGATAGATTTATTTTTTTCAATTCTTTTTGTTTTGTTTGGAAGCTTTCGAAATACCCCTTTTGTTCTGCAGTGAGCAAGAAAAATTTATTTCTTATTATAATTCCTAAAATTCTTGTGTGTTTAATATTATAGAATTTTATCAAGGGAAATTATTTTTTCAATTAAAGACCAGTATTGTCGATTAGTAACAAATGGTTTTTTAGCCTTAAACCATACTTAAAACAAAATATGATTTTTTAAAAGTATTTTTCCAATGATTTATTTAAAAAATGAAAGCTAAAAACATTATTACAATGAGTTTTGAAAAATCCGGCATTTAAGGGTTAAATCGTGTTTAATATATATATATTTCTGCGTGATTTAAATATTGTTTTAAAGTGTATGAGAGAAAATATACGTCGGTGGCAATTTTTTCATATAATATTAAAACATCAACGCATTAAAAATATCCTACATGTAACAGAAATAGCAAAAACACTTATCCATTTAATAGGGCGTGCTATTTAGTTAAAAATTCATTTTTACTGAAATCTAAAAGAAAAAGAAATATTTTACAACGTAATTCAATTTATCTACTGCAGCGTAAGAAAAAATCTGCAGATTTATTTTCCATTTATAAGATCTCATCTATTTGAAGATCAGAATAGATTTATGATGACACTTTCAGAGCTGACAAAAGAAATAAATTTCACACTAAAATTTATGACTTTAAAGAACCTAAAGTTTAATAGCGATTTACAGGACTCCTTCAAAAGATCAATGAAACTGAATACTAAATATATAACCGAGGGCACAGAAAGATTTTCTTTCATCGAGAATTATTCAAAGACCGAGAACATCATAAATTTTGTAAAATTTGCTAAAACATAATGAATATGTTAAGGGGTCTCAGGACTCTTAAAGCTTCAAAACTGTCAAAATTTAATTTTTTTTAGATATTATACTCCCATCTTGTCAGAACATTTTGATATAATTGTTTCCTGGAAATTCCCATTAGAACAGAAGTTATTGCTTTTAGAAATATACACGCTCAATAGCTGAAGTGGTGTTAATGAAACTCTGAAGTCATTTTTTTTTCTCCAAATGACGTTATTGGGCATAGCTCTCAGGATATCTATAAACTTCTGAATATTTTTTCACGAAATTTTCAAAACATATGTTTCATGTTAGTCTGAATAAACTAAAGCTAAAATTTCCTTTTTATTGTTCAAAAAATATTTTTTGGGCGGTGATTATACTGTTGAAAATTTAAAAATTTTTTATTAGCTAAATACAACTTTGTATTATAAAAATACTTTAAAAACAAATTTATTTAGGTTCAGGGTAATTCTTACAATCTGAAGTATAAGCAAAATGTTCATTCTAGTTGCAATGTTTATCTTGTAATACTGCGCGTAAGCTGTTATACCAATTTTCTGCTCATCAAATATCTGACAGTTTGGAGGCCTCTATAAAAGCTAAATCTGCATCTTGCTATTTTTTAAATACATGAAATTAAAGAACATACTTATATCTGTCATCCCAATAAAAATTGTGTTTTAAAATCCTATACATCTTAAGATATTTAATGTTGAAAATGGTCCTTTTTTTCATTTTTTCAAATTTTAAGAGCCTTGAGACCGCTTAAAGCACAACGAAGATTTTTACATTAACCTGATAAAATGTTACGCTTAACTAAGAGAAAATTAAATATTTTATGAAAAGAAAATCCTAGTTTTAAATAATTCCATTTTAATGAAGAAAGATTTCAACTTAGATAAAATATCAAAAGAGGAATATATCTAGCGTTATTGATAATTATTTCATAGTTATATATAAACCCGTCAAATATGACAGGTGAAATAAATATTTAAAAAGACGTTGTTAAATCACTGTATCAGATTTGCTCTATCTCACAGATAAATATCTGTAAAATTTCTTTCTTATTATAAAAGGAGGATTCTTATGATCTTCACCACCCTATACCTGTCATTCCAGTTATATCCCTTCCTATTTTTGTATATTTGTATCTGTGGGATACAACGCATCCGACAACGTTTTCTTCAATTCCTATTCCATTTTCGTACAACTTGAATTTATATATATAGTATATATATAAATATATATTTAAAGAAGGAATTGAAAATATTTTTTTGGATTTAAATAACTAAAACTATTAGCAATCTATCTAAACAATTATATTTAGTAATGGAAATGAAAGTGTAGATGAAACTAATTTTGAAGCAAGGGACGAGGATATAAATTATATGGAACTGAATTCTGATAATCGTGGTGAAAGTAATGGCTGTGAGGCTGAAAATACTGTATGCTTAGAAGATGGCAATATTTATAAAGCTATATTGTTAGTATTAGTGTTTTATATTCTTTTAATGTGCGTATTATTGTTTAATATGCAGTTAGTTTATGTTTTTGAAAGGCTGGCAAATGTTATGAGAGCATAATGACTGAAGAAATCATCCCGATGTCCGTGGCCGGTTTCATAGTTTCTATTGAAAAAAAATGTAGGGGCACATGTCTAATGATTATTATCATTACGCGTACGACTAGAATCCAATCAAAAAGTCGATATTTAGTATTAAAAAAGTAATCTTCTTAAATAAAAATGCTTCTAATTCATATTCCAATGAAACATCACAGAATCTCTAATAAAGGGAACATTAAACAATTAATCTAGATCTGCTTTTCTTCGCATTATTTAAGGTAGAATTTTTTTTTCTGAAATCCACAAACCTTAGTTTCCTGTTATTATTGCAATTTCAAAAAAAAAAAAAAAAAAAAAAAAAAAAAAAAAAAAAAAAAAAAAGAATAAATTGATAAAATTAAAAATTATATATATGTTTCAAAAATACGTATTAGAAAAGGTGCAGTAGGAACTGAAGCAGATTTTTATTGCTGTTGAATATAACTCGTGGATATCTTTGAAACTCATAATTTTCAAATTTTAAGAAGAAAAGATTATGATTGGTATAGCTCTTGCCTAAGATTATATACGATTAAAAATTCCTTTACATTAACAATATCAAGAGAGGAGACCGACTTTGAATGGTACATAAAAAGCAAGAGTTATAACAATAATAATCTTTTCTTTTTAAAGTTTGAAAATTATGAGTTTCAAAGGTACCCACGAGCTATATTCAACAGCAATAAAACTCATGTTCAGATCCCACTGCACCTTTTCTAATACGTATTTTTGAAACATATATATAATTTTTAATTTTATCCATTTACTCTTAAATTCACTTTACTCAAAGTCCTTGTTTTCCCTTTTGAGAATTGGATATTTTCATTTGAATATCTGAAGTATGTTGATTAGTTTTAACTCAATATAATAACTCCAGGTCTTCATAATTAATATTAAGTATCATTAATAAATAAATACATAGGACATTGCCATTAAAAAATTAATGTGTCACTTTGTCTCACAATTGAATCTAAGTAACAACTGCATACTGATATGAAGATAAACTAGACAACAGGAATTCTGCTTTTTCAGAATTTAGTGTCGCTCCCGACATTTCCATTACTTCATTTTCTTCTGATGGACTGGTGGTTTCTATTATTATGAAACAGTCAGTATAACTGATGCGTTAGGGGAAGATGAAAGAGCAGCCGTAAAAAGTTAGAACTCTGATTTTCTGCTCAGAATGGGGGAAAAAATGGCCATGATTTTTTTTTTTTTTTTTTGATAAAAAAAACGGCCATTTTTTTCCCTCATTCTAACCAGAAAATCAGAGTTCTAACTGTTTACGACTGCTCTTTTATCTTCACCGAAACACTTCATTTATAATGGCTGTTTCATAATAATAGAAGCCACCAGCCCATCAGAAGAAAATAACTCGGTTAAGCGGGACTCGGATAATCAGGACTCTACCGTAGTGCAAAACATATTTCAATTTTAAGACTTAAAGCACACGCTTTTATTTTATGCAAAATGGCGTCATTTGCATTAATGTAGATACTTCAAATTAAATAAAGTTTATAATAGCTCCATGTTTTATCACAAATCATTCATTTATATTTTTCTCAAAATAGCACGTATTTTCATTACATTTTTTTCAGTTTTTATGGGAAACTGGGCAACAAAAAGATATTATTGCTATTTTTCAACTATATTTTTGCTATTTTTCAACTATTTTTTCTTTACTTTCTACAGAAATGGAGTACTTGAGTTGCCAAAATGAAACAAATCTCGTTAAAAACTACAAAAAATTATTATTTCAAAAATAAATGGAGATGCGGTTTTCAAACAAATTGCATTAAAAAGTACTTTTTTTCCCCAATATGGCGGTATAAACATTGAAAATCTGCGATGCTTAGAAGTTTTAAAAAATGCTGTAGAGTATTTAATCGCGCAATTAAACATCGGCTTTTGTTTTACGGCTGGCTTATACAAGGTAACGTTATTTTTTGAAGACGGCACAAAATTAGCTGGGAGAAAGAAATAGCATACCATACCGGGGGCTAAAAATTGGCATGAAAAATTAACTCAGTATCGCCTTCTGTCGAGAATTCTATGATTAACATTAACTGGTAATTTACATTAACTGTTGTTTATTAACTGTCATTGCATTAACTGTCGGTAATTTATATTAACGGCTGGTTTATACAAGGTAACGTTATTTATTGGAGACAAAATAAGCTGGGAGAAAGAAATAGCATACCGGGAGCTAAGATTCTTGTATTATTATTATTTAGATAGGTGAAAATAATTTAAAAAAAAATGTTAATCGGTTTATCAGCTTCTATACATGAACAATAATGTATGGCTATTACTAAACTTAAGTGAATTATTGTTCAGTATTATTAATACATATTAAATTTGGGCATATTATTACGGCGAATACAACTGTGTGTATATGTATGAAATAAATTTCAGAAAAAAAACATCTAAAAAACAAATTAGAATGTATATTATTCATGAAGAAATAAATTATTTCACCTTTCCACAAAAGAAAAAAAATGTCAAATATTATAACCTAACATAAACGTCGCATTGCTTTTACTTATTATACTCAACCGATGATGGAAAGTAAGCAGACAGAGTTTGATACAGTTTATGTCATAAAGCAAAAACATGTCCGTGAGTAAAGCTGACATATTACTGGACATCATTCCGTAAGAAAATTTCGAAACCAAATTAAAACTTCACCAACAATTAAATAAATATATAGTTTATCAGATTGTCAGATATGTAATCGAACTGCCCGCTTGAAGATTATAAATCAAATGCACAGAAATTTCTGTATAGATAGTGAAATGTTTCGCAACATTACTAAAAATGCTTTTTGGTGTAGTTGGAGTGCATTCTTAGAAAATGTATTAAATACTGAAAATATTTTACGCTCGGATTCACCACCTTCCTCAATGCTGGTAAAGGGCCTACTTCAGCAAGACGAAGAAGCGAGAACGCTCATGTGCATCCTATTGGGGGAGGGGAGGATGTTTTCGAATTTCGCGTTTGATTTTTAATATTTTTGAATGGTTGTTTTTGCATAGGATAACTAAGGACGATCTACAACTGGAAAAACAACAGGATCCCCCCCCCCCCCACACACACACACCACAAAAAATACTTTCACTTTCGAAACCACTTCGAACCGGTTCTGAAATTGAAACTATCCTAGTGTAAAGAAACTTTATCCAATATTGAAAAAGTAAATACTAGCCGGGTTAAAGTTGATCGTCCTCAGCTATCCTATAAAGAAAAAAAAAAAAAAAAAAAAAAAAAAAAAAAAAAAAAAAAGTACTTCAAAAATATTAAAATCAAAGCGAGAAATTTTAAACTAACTCTCCCATAAACTTAACAGTAGCGTTTTCCTTTCTTCCCGTGATTGAAGTAGCCTTTTAAGGTCCTACCCTAATACGCAAAAATACTCAGAACATAAAGTAAATCCCGTGGGCAAGTTATTTTAAAATTTCTCTCTTGGATTTTAATACTTTTGAATGAATTATTTAGCATAGATTATCTGAGGACGAGGTTAGTTTTCTTCTTTTTCGATTTTTGTTTCGGATTTAAACAAGTTGGAAATTGCACGTCAATCGTGGCAAATGAGGTGCATTCATACTATAACTAGTTTTATTAATATATTTTACACCGCATATTGTACTGAATGTATATTTTAGTGCACTTCGTAAGTGCACATCAATTTCATTCTGTGCGAAATTATATAAGATCATTAAAACGCACTTAAAATAATTTTTTGCCATTAGCCGTAATGTAACGGAAAACTTTTGACTGTCCCTGTAATTAAACTATACATCCGAATTTCATAAAATTAGAAATGACTCGACAAAATTTTTCTACACCTATATGTTTAAAATTCCAGTGTTATATGCGGACGGACGGACCGAACGACGACTATAGGTGCTACGTATTTATATAATTACAAACGCACCTAAAAAGAAAAAAAATACTTTCACTTTTCTAACAGATTGTAACCAGTTTTGAAATTGAAACTACCCTAATATAAAAAAAAAACTGTAACCAAAATCGAAAAAGTAAAATCTACACTGATTGGAGAAAGACCTCAGCTATCCTATTCAAAAAAAGTTATTTAAAAATATTAAAATGCAAGCAAGATATTAAAAAAAAAACAAAAAAACATTCGCATAGACTTAACATTAGCTTTCCTGTTTCTTCCCGTGAGTAGTGTAGGCTTTTAAGGCTGATAGTCAGTCAGCTTCAGAATTCCCCTCAGTAATGTTAACTATATGTTCGTTTGATTCATTCGTACATTTAAAATATCTCCACGGGAATTTAAACCTTAAATGCCTGATTTTTCAAAAATCATTGTAATAATTTTTTTCGGCTTTCATTTTTTTAAATAAATCGTGGGAAAAATACTTTAAAAAATAATATTTTGTTTTAAGTATGGTTTACGGCTAAAAAATAGTTTGTTACTAATCGGCAATACTGGTGTTTAATTGAAAAAATAATTTTCCTTGATAAAATTCTATAATATTAAACACACAAGAATTTTAGGAACTATAATAAGAAATAAATTTTACTTGCTCACTGCAGAACAAAATATGGTATTTAGCAAGTTTCCAAACAAAACAAAAAGAACAAATAGCAACAATTGAAAAATAAACATATCTTTATTCTTAAACAGTACAAGTGTTGCCATCTACATGCTGAAAATCGATTTAATAATATTTTCAGAATGTATTTTATTGGCAACATTAGGCATTATAGCTTAAAAATTATTCTAATAGTAATTTAGAGCCTAGATTGGGTATGTTGCCAAAAAGCAACACCCGGCATTTAAGGGTTAATACTTTTAACTTCTTTTTGCTATGTGCTCTTCTTAAACAATGTCTCTTTTTAGGTGCGTTCGTAATTATATAAATACGTAGCACCTATAGTCGTCGTTCAGTCCGTCTGTCTGGCCGTCCGCATATAACAGAGCAAAAACTACCCGACCGAATGATCTGAAGTTTTTAATATATAATTGCTGCAAAATTTTGTCGAGCCATTTCCAATTTTATGAAAATCGGATGTATAGTTTAATTACAGGGACAGTCAAATTTTTTCTTTACATTACGGCCAATGGGAAAAATTATTGCAAGTGAATTTTAATGATGTTACAGACTTCCGAATGGTCTGAAATTTTTAATACATAATTGCTGCAAAATTTTGTCGAGCCATTTCCAATTTTATGAAAATCGGATGTATAGTTTAATTACAGGGACACCCAAAAGTTTTCCGTTACATTACGGCCAAAGGGAAAAAATTATAGCAAATGCATTTTAATGATTTTACAGCCTTCCGAATGGTCTGAAATTTTTAATATATAATTGCTGCAAAATTTTGTTGAGCCATTTCCAATTTTATGAAAATCGGATGTATAGTTTAATTACAGGGACACCCAAAAGTTTTCCGTTACATTATGGCCAATGGGAAAAAATTATTGCAAATGCATTTTAATGATTTTACAGCCTTCCGAATGGTCTGAAATTTTAAATATATAATTGCTGCAAACTTTTGTCGAGCCATTTCAAATTTTATGAAAATCGAATGTATAGTTTAATCACAGGGACAGTCAAAAGTTTTCCGTTACATTACAGGGAATGGGGAAAATATTATTGTAAGTGCATTTTAATGATGTTACAGACTATGCACTTATGAAGCGCAAAAAAATATACATTCAGTACAATATGGGGTGCAAAAAATAATTATAAAACTAGTTATAGTACGAACGCACCTCATTTGCCACGTTTGACGAGCAATTTCCAACTTGTTTCTTTAGTTCTCAAAATATTTCTAAAATATATACTTAATTTTATATGACGTGTTAAACTCTTACTCGCAATTCGTCAGCTTTCATCGCATAAAATATTAAATTAAGCATAGATTTCAGAAATATTTTGAGAACTAGCGACATCTTTTAATACACTTCAACGAATATTTTGTATAAATTTTTACATTTATTTGAAAAACAAAATAAAAATTTTATGTAATTTAAGTAACTTGTAACCTTATATATATTTTAAAACAATTACTGGTAAAACGTTAAGAACGTCTATAGAATTTACGAAAATATATATTTCATCTAACATTAAAAAAAAAATAATTGATAAAATCTTCACAAAATTTCTACATATAATTTAATATAAAAAATCTATACAGGCCTTTCAAGAACTTATAATACCAATAAAAAAGTATTTGTGAACAATAATGTTTCTCTCTAGGGTTTATATTCTATAAGTTGTATAAATATTTACTGAATATTTTTACTATCTTAAGGAGAAAAAGAAAATTCTCAACTGCGCGTTTTCTCAATATTTCAAAAGAATTTAGTTTTTAGAAATATATCAAATTGTTTTCATTTTTCCATTGAAGTTTCCGAAAAAGAAATTTATCGAGTAGCATTGAATGTTTGGATAACTCGAACTCGATAAAACTGATATCTTCAAGTATAAATGTAAGGCTGAAATTTATCTTTGAGAAATTCGTCATTTTATTTAGAGCAGAAGAAGGATTTTTACTAATAATTTTTATATCAGAGTTCACGGCATTCCCAAAATTTATTCTTTTTCTATCATTATTATAATATAATAATATTTATTTTACTATATAATAATACTTTTATAATACTTACTTTTTATAATATAATAATATTTATTTATAATATAATAATATTTCTATTGCAAATGTTAAAGTTTTCTACCATAAAGATTTTTAGATTGAAATATTAGTAACTAAGTTCTGTTTCACTTTCTTTAAAGGAACACTGCGAGCCCTGTTTTATATTCTAAAGATTCCTAAAAATATAATTTATATTTGAAAGGTTTTAAATGCATTTATTTAATAAATGAACATCTCCAATTTTGGTATTTTGTTTTCTAATATTTTTTGATATTTTTATAACCTTAATTCATACATTGTTACCTTTTAATAATTTTTTTTTCTTTTTGTTATTTGCATATGATGAAAAAAAATTAAACACTGTGCAGCTAAAATATTTAACAAAATATTTATGAAAGCAAAATTTTGTGTTATTGAATGCTTTTATAGGTATTTGCTATCTAGATATGCATTCCTAAAGTTCCATCCTTGAGGGAAATCAACACTGCTTTCATTGTAAATATTTCAAGTCTAATGACAATTACTCTTAATCTATAGTTTTCTTTTCGTACTACTTGCTTTGAAATGCAAATATTTCAGAAATAGATTTTTATTTTTTGTTGACTAAATTGTTTGTTTAATTTTTGAGCAATAATGCGAAATTAAATTAGTAAATTATTTTACGCTCATATTGAGGCAAGGCACAATATTGTACAATGATAAATCCAATAATATTCTTATGCTAGAACGCTATAAAAAGCAAACGTATTTCACAATAAGGAATTCTTTATAATAATGTATCGCAAACTTCCTTATTTTGTGTGGACAGATAAATAATTAATTATGTACCTTAAAACTACTGATTTTGTGCGATGCTCGTGTGGCTGTAAATGTATGCTATATCTAGCTTTTAATCGTATGATTTGGTTGCAAAATGCACAAAAACACAGAAAACGAAAATTCAAATGAGAGTAAAATTAATAAAATGGCTAATATTAAATTATTTAAATTTTGTTGAAGTAAGTAATTAATCTTTTTTCAAATGATTAATTTAATTAGTTCAAAAGTTGGGCGAAATTTAAATCGAAACAGGTTTCCGTTGATATATAAATAAAATGTACTTGTTTATCTCTTCTTTAATGAAAAGCTTCTTTACTTCAGTTCGTGAGTTTCAAGACTCCTTTAGTGGATGATCTCGATGACAATTATTTCTTTGAGAGAAAATTCCATAGTATACGAAACAAAACATTTGATAAACGAAAACGAACGCTAAATATTTACATAAATGGTTTTCCACACAGCATTTGTTATAATGTCATATACAGTCGGACCTCGTTATCCCGACACTCGGTTTTCACGTCACTCCGATTATCACGTCAGTTTTTCAAAGTCACGATTTTCCGTATATTATTTTAATGTAAATAAACTCCGGATTTTACGTCGTTGTATAATGTTCAACTCCGGATATCCCGACGGTTTAGAAAAATTGTCCATTTTTCATAATCCATCTTATAAGCACGGAAATTAAGCGGTAATAAATATCTTAACCAATCTTTTTACAAACGTTTCTAAAATACCCATTGAGACAAATCAGAAATTTTACTTCCATCCTGTATCTGAATAAATGAACCCAAACTCTATCAATGGCCCACTTAAGCTCCAAAAAGAGGTATAAGTCTACTCGCGGTCTTTTTGTTCTCTTTTGTCAGGTGGCGTTTTCTATTAGTTACAAGGCATCTTTCATGTGACTAAAACCGAAGAATTGCATTGCATTGAAACGATCAGAAATTATCTAACATCCATTTCTGAAACAACGAATATTGATTGCAATTCATTGCATAATATTGAAAAAAGAATTGTAGAACGCACATCTAGGGATAAGCAAACCTTAATTCATTAATATTCCATGTAAGAATAAAAAAACAAGTCGCCATAAATATGATTTTTATTCTTTTCAATTTTGTTTTTGTGTTTATTTTGTTTCATAATAATGTTTTATTGCTTAAAACTGCAAGACTAGTTGTGAATTTCAAATGGTCTTAAATTACTTAAAAATACAGCTTTTTATAAGCATTTTTCTCCAACTCCGGTTACCGCGACACCCCGCTTATGACGACACTTTGTTCTGGTCCTTAGAGTGTCGGCATAACGAGGTTCGACTGTATATCGTTCACAAAACAAAACATAGAACAAAGTGTCCAAAACTAAACAATTTTAAGTTCAACTCATATATTTAACCCCGTGCAAGGAGTCTGGAAGTACAGTCAGAAACCGCAAGATTGGGCTAACAGATGATCGCAGCAGATTAGGGCAGGTTTTAGGAAACAATGGCTTATTAATTAAAAAATTGCGAAACATGTGCCTTCTTATTTTCCATGGAGAATCTAAATCAATCATCATACATTAAAATCACTAATTTCTAAATGAAAATTTCTGTCATCTAACTTGACAAAAATTATTGTTAAGGGCATTTTAATTGTAAATGGATGTTTCAGTGAGGCAAGGGAATTTTCATTAAAAAAAGCTGTAACGTGTCTCCTTATTTTCTGTGGAGAATCCAAATTCATCATCAAAATTCAACAACACAAATGTCTGATTGACCACAAAGTTAATTGTAATAATTAGGGACATTTACTTAAATTAGATGCTCTGTTTATTAATGTCTTTAAGTTAATATTTGATGCATTAAAAACTAAAAAAAAATGTATAAGGCGTGTTCAAATGAAAGTGATTCGAAGCGTCGCATGCAAACAGTTTTCTATTTTTATGAAACAAACCCGATAATGAAGGTGTATTTACCACACGTGCGCAAGTGTAAGCAAATTTGTGATAACTTCATTCGTAAGGACGTGGCATTCAGTTAAAAATGGTTGCTGTGAGTGCAACTGTGTCTAAAACGGATCAGCAAGCTTTATTTAAGTTTTTAACACTGGAAGAGTGTAAGACGGTGGATATTCATCGCAGAATGCTGGCTGTGTACGGTGTCAAACACATGGTGACGAGTTGGGCGAGAATGTTTAGCAACGGTCGACAGAAGACAACGGATTTGCCGCGGCCAGGTCAGCCGCACAAGGTTGTGACAGAGAAACTGATTACGGACATTGATACTCCAATCAAGGGAAATCGGCGTCGAAGCATTCGTAACGTCGCAACTGAGTTCAACGTTTCCATCGCTACTGTTCACAGCATTGCCGCCAACATTCTGAACTGCTTCCATGATCAACTGACATCGTTCTTAGCGGACGGAATTCGTAACCTTCCTAAGCAATAGGACGCCTTCCTAAACGCCATTGGTGATTTTTTAACAAACTTTTTATGATTTCGCTCATTAAATATTGTTGTTTCTATCTGTGTATTTGTCTCATTTCTGACCTACGCATCTCATGGATACATAACTCAAAACACTTTCATTTAAACATTCCTCGTATGAAGAATACCCAAACATACATTGTTTTCACAATGCTTATTTTAATGTCGAAATTTCATGTTAATGGGCATCGTAAATGTAAAAAGCTTGGTTTATAATATAATAAGAAATTACTACTCTTTTACTAGTATTCTTAATCATTTGAAAAAAAGAATGTGGTTTCGCAAGTTATATTTTACAATGTTTTGTCTATCTAATATTTAGTAAACAAATTTGATTTTGTATGAATGTATGACTTTTTATGTTTTTTGAGAATAAAATTGAATAAAGTAAAAAGAATCTTGGAAAGAAAAAACCCAAAAGAAACAGCTGGAAATATATTCGTTTCGGCTAATTTTTATGGCGATAATTATGTTTTTGCATAACTAGAGAGAAATCAAAAATAACTAAATAAAAAATAGATTAAGGCTTGGAATATTTTGCACATGTAGTTTATAAGTCATTGTCAGTTAGTAATATAACTCAATGTCATTAATTATTTTATTTTATTTTACGGTAGAACCCCGCTAATCCGAAATTTCGCTTGATTCCGAACAGATTTTATTTCCGAAAATTATACTTGAACAGATTAACTGAAAAGATTGAAATATAGTACTAAACAAAAAAAGTACTTTTTACTATGAAATTTTCCGGATTAAAGGATGAATGTCGGCAAAAACGTAAAAAAAGTTAGAATTAAACAAAAAATGGCAGTAAAGCCTGTTTTTTGTTATTTAAACAGCTTGAATAGAATAACAAAATAATCAATAATGTAAATACAACATATGTGCACAAATATAAAATTAAAACGTGCACTGTAGTCCTCCTCGTAGAAGCCTTCAAAAAAATCTCGAATATCAGTTTGTTTGCCAATCACTATAAAATTCTTTTGTAAAATAAAAACAGTATTTAATTCATATGATAAAAATTTATTTTTCCCTTCAACGATTTGATTTCACAAATTATCTACGGAAATGTCTTTTTATTCCCCTCGCATCGACGTGGTGACTGAGCTATTTATAGTTTCGTGATTTTTAACCGTTTGTAATGTATCGTTACGTAGTTCCTTATTCTGGATTTCCATTAAACTATTATAAACATCAGGAGTGATTAAACAAGGAATACTACTTTTTTCCGAAAGTCATACCGTATCCAGCAAGCCGGACCTTAGGACGCCGGAGTAGAGGATGTTTACCGGACTACTGAGTACGTATAGCTTACCTTTTTTAGCACATATATTTTTATTTTCTACTTTTATCGGAATTCGGTTAATACGAAGAGGCACCGGTCCCAATTAGTTCGGATTAGCGGGGTTCTACTGCATTTTTATTTTTTGCTTTTCCTAAGCCGATATGTTCTACGGAAAGTAAATTATACCTCTTTTATTTTTATAAATATGTTTTCTTTTCAATGCTTTTATTCAAATATCTTGTTAACATTTTTACGCATGAATAAAATACAATCAATTACTGAGATATATCCTGACTCTGCTTTGAAAATTCATTGTGAATTATTAAAGAAATTGTTATGTTTTCTTTATCGGCACTTATCTTTCAAATTAGTCACAGTTGAAAACTTAAAAATTTTTATGTTATTTTTAAAGCTTTCGATAAAAGTAACTTCCCTCAGAGTGACGTGATTTTATTTTACTCATAAATATTATTCATTCTATTCATAATTTTATTTTCAGTTTATAACATTACTTTCAATAACTATCACATTGACCTTACATAAGTCAAGTTGAAAGACTTCCCAAGTCCCACAAAATATTCTTCTCTACTGTGGCTCTATACAATAATTTTTAAATGTTTTATTATTATACAGGGTGAATCAAAATGAATATAGCAATTACAAACGGTTATGACAATTTAATCAAAAAGAATTTATTTTTACGAATTATAAAGAAAGTAAATGGAAATTCAAAATTTTATTTGCATATTTTACAAATGTTCTACGTGGCTCCACTTCGTCATACAGACAGCAGCATCTAACAGTTAGTTCATTTCACAGCTTAGATTCTGAAACCTGACGAAAAGTACTGAAAGTGCACTGAAATTTGCAATGAAATCTTCCCTGAAACTGAATTTTCTGAAGAAATCTTCTGTGCACTGTGATGAAAGAATGACAATTGTGAAATCCTAACACACAGAATGTCTTCTGTACAGGATCCGCCATTTCCACTTATGATACGACCACAATGAACCGAATTTCTGACCGTTGCGTAGTTTGAACTCGGACATGCGCGAGCTTCCAATTCATTGCTCTTGAGCCAGAACTAACGGAATTTCCAGCATCCTGCTACATTCTGTGTAAATTCTATCGATAAATCTTTATCAGTTAGAGAGTTATAGCCATTTGTAATCGTTATTTTTTATTTTAAATCACACTGTATGTGCTTCCTATTCAGGCCATCGTTTTCAGTTCCAAAATGCTAAAATACCTTTAATACTATTACAGTTTTTGATTTAGATTTTTTGAAATATTTAGGTGTCTATCTGAATCCTTATGCTTATGAAAAATTGGATTAAATTTTGCTCGCTGTAGATTTATAAATCTTACACAGATTAACAAAATAGCATCTTCTTTTAAATTTCAACATTTTATTTCATCCCCATTTTTCTTTCTTCTTTTATAAATTTGGTTTTAGTATCTGACTGTCCTTGCCTTGTGTTTATTCATAACTTTTAATTTACAAGTTTGTATCAAATATAATCAGCAATTTTGTTCCGATACTTACTGGACGTTTGACTTCAGTATCAAACGTGTAGTAGGGGCGTCACGTCACAACAAACTTTGTAAAACACTTTAGAAAACTATGGCAGTATCTATCTAATCGCTCATCAAAGTAGTCTTTTTCTTGTTTTGATAAAGTTTTCCGGCATTTAACACTTGTGCGTGAAAATGTAAACTATTTGCTCCCTATCTGAATTTCGCAAGTCTGATTGCGCATCACTGAAGCTGAGTTTCAGGGTTCTTTTTAGGTGCGTTCGTAATTACATAAATACGTAGCACCTTTAGTCGTCCATTGGTCCGTCCATCTGTCTCTTTTTTGTCTGTTCTCATATAACAGCGCAAAAATTACCGAAACTAATGGTTTTAAATTTATCATATATAATCGATGCAGAATTGTGTCAAGCCATTTCAAATTTTATAAAAATCGAATCAAAACTTAAAAAGATATTAACAATCGTTTTCTTCCTTCTATTAAATTCTGTCATAGGTACATAATTCAAAGATATTCCATGATAAGTAATGATTCTAGGTTACCATTGGAATTACTTCATATTTAAGTTGTAGTCATGCTATTTCCGTATTACTGAATTTAATATATATAATCCTAATAAATTTAAAATTCATGCATTTTTGTAAGAATGCAACAACTATTGCACCAAGATCTGAATGTTTGTAAAACTAGTTATAGTACAACCGCAAATCATTTGCCACGTTTAACGTACATTTTTCGACTTCTTTAATGTAGTTTTTGGCTTAAAAAGTAGTTAAACCGTTTTCAAAGAGAAATTTATCTTGTTAAATATATTATATAAAGGATTTTGAAATTATTTTGTAAACACACTAATTTTCTTTAAAAATGTATAATTTCATAAAAGTAATAATATCAAAGCGAAACGAATTCTTATTAGTTTAGATGTAGTTAATAATAATAAATATGAAAATCTTTAAAATTATACAACTCATAAATTTTGTACACATACATTACAAATGTACAATATAAAATAATCCTTTGGAAAATTGAAAAAAAAATTACATGTATCTCTTTTTTCATTTACTTTAATTGTTTGTATTTATATTTATTATTAAGCGTTAAACACATATATATGAAGCATTAAGCATTCTAAATTAAGTATTTTATAATAAGTGCTATGTGTTATTAGATTTGCTCACTGACTAGAAATGCTATATACACAAAAAAAAAAAAATTTCGAATTAAGAAATATGTTAAAAAAAAAAGAATGAAAATCACTAGAAAAGTTTTTGTGAAATCATATCGTTTATCTTTTTTGAAGATTCTCCAAACAAACGAAACATAAAGGAAACATTTTGAACGCCGTCTTATCATACAATGGTAATTTTAGCACAATGTTTTTTTTCTTTTTGGTGTGAAGTCTAAAATCTAGAAACTCTAGATAATACCGCCAAACATACCACTGAATACCACTGCCCACATTGGAAACCAAAATGAATTGTTTAAGAAAATGCAATATATCAAGTTAAATGTTTTTTTCACCAAAAAATTCTTTTCAAGATAGCAGTGAACCATAAAAATAATACGATTGAAAAGTTTGCTATTTTTCGCTATAATGAGTTTTGTATTTTAAATTATTTTCACCAATTTAATTTATGTTAAAATGTTTCAGCGTATTATCTTTATTACTTTATGGTAATGGTAATACTTTTTACATTGAAATTATTTTTTAAATGATATAATAATTCATATAATGTATACGTGTTAAATAATTTTAAAAAGTTATTTATTGATACCAAAGTTAACCCCTCCCACCTCCCAACCCTACATCTTCGGGGGGGGGGGGGGGTCATAGGGCTCCAACTTTCCAATCTTCAATGGGAACCACTATTTTTTATTGTAGATTTGGATTCTACGAAAAAAAAAATGCGTATATTTTATATTTAAAAAAAACAAAATCGGACGTTAACACGTATTTTTCCTTTTTTCAATCCGTTCTGTATTTCTCTAGTTATTCGACCGTTTCCAGACTTTTCGAACTCCTTATATATGAATGTTTTAGTGCACTGAAAGTTAAAGCTTCGTAAAACGTTAATACATCTAAATTGGAAAAGAAATGGTTTGGAAACAGTTATAAATAAGTGTTGTGTTATACGTATTCAGTAATTGGACTTCTGGTGTTAGTGCTGTTTATAAAAGCCAATTAGATACACGAACGATATATGCCGGGGGATATCCTCTCCCTGAGAGCTTTTCTAATGGGCCTGTTCTGGATTTAGACAAGGTTACCCGGGTTTGAAGAAACATGCATAAAACTCAAAACTATTTGGCTGACGAGCAGGATTCTGTTCAAATACAACATTTCCCGTTTACCCGCATATCCGCAGAACATATCAGCCAGTAATGGGGTATTCGGATATCTGAAATGAATATAGATATTAGTTCCAAATAAAAAATTGAGAAAATACAGATAGTAAAAAATGAAAGAAATTATTGGGTCACCATATTAGTAAAAATCCAATTATCCAAAGAGTAAATGACTGGGAATATCACGAAATATAAAAATATTAAAGATTATAAAGAAATTATTAAGGAAAAAAAACGATAAGAAGTGATTGGTAAATAAAACATATTATGTAATTTCTTAACCTGTTTTCTGTACCTGGCAGCATGTAAGCAATTTACAATTAAGTTCCACGTGCTCAATTAAGTACTGAAAAATAAGTAAATCGATCTACTCATATAGAAGAGAGTATATTTGATTCAAAAATGAAAGTATGCTTTCTCAAATTTGAAATATCATATGTTTTTAAACCTAAACGAAATGTAAATTTTGTACTTTGTAACTGTTTAGTACATTTGTGGTGGCATTAAAGTAAATATTATAGATTATGCACAATATTTTTAAATAATTTAAAAGTGTTTGAAAACAGCGCTCTTGATATAAAAAATATTTGATTTGTGTACCTTGATAATAATTTTGCTATTTTTCCTTAATAAATAATCAATTAAATGTTTCTGGTTAATAATTTTCAGCGGGAAATAGATGTCAGCACATTTTTACATTAATCTGTAGTAAATTTCTGTAGTAATTCTGTAGTAAAAATCTGTAGAAAATCTGTAGATTTTTACAGCCTTTTCGCGTATAATTGAGCAAAAATTTTAAGAATTGTTCGGGTCGTTCGTCGGTTTCTTTTGTTTGTCTTTATTATGTTCCTCGATCTTCCTTCGGTTTTTCGATGCGTTCAAAGTCACATATTACAATGCCGGATCACAGCATGTCTTGACAGTAATTCTGCAAGGAGAGGGGAATGTGAAGTAGAAACCAATGAAAATGCAATCAGTCATCATGAGGATTAGGAAGGAAATAGGAGATGAGAGTAACTGCGAGATGGGATGTTAATTATCTGCTCTAAAATGCAGCTATTGTCAGAAGATTTAAAAGTGGGAGCTTTGAAGCAGGCAGTTCGTCTGAATCAGAATTTGAAGCAGGGCCTTCAAAGGCAGACACTCCCGAACGCATATTCCTTTCTCACACAGCGTTCAACGGATTTAGAACTGGTATATCATATTGGTAAATTGCGCTAAGAGCAGGTGCTTTAGGAAGCAGGAATTGTGACAACCAGGAATAAGGATCTCGTCATCGATAAAGACTTGGTCAGGAGACAGAAAAAGAAACTTGGAAAGAAGATACAGGAGGAGGAATATCTTAGAGGATGAAAAATTACAACCATATTTCCTAATACTAAGCATAGATCACTAATGGTATGCGAAAATGTACGTGTTCATTTCTACGAGCGTATTCCTGTTTCATGGACATAAGAAATGCAAAAGGCTGAAGATTTGAGTACTCTATTAATCTAGCTCCGTTTCAGTTGGTAAAGGTCATGGGTCAAGTGGTTCTACCATCTAGTTTAGACAGTTGATGTCGGTGTCAGAGTAGAAGCTCGTTCGCGCGAAGAATACATATCAAATGCTGCAGGTATCTTCTTTATTTTTCCAAAGCAGATTTTATTCTGGCTTAGAAAAACACATAATGATTTTGCTATTTCTCTGCAGTGAACAGAAGGAGGTGTCAAGTGACCCAAATATTCCGAACCATGTTCAGACAGCATGGTGTTATTTGTTTTGTCTTTCTATCAACGGTGCTGCTTCTGCCCTTTTTTCTATGAAGATCGTTTTACTTTTTCCACTATATAAAAAGATGCTTGCAATTTTATTTCCTCCAAGATCTTCCTCCTCCAGTATCTCCTTTCCAAGTTTCTTTTTCTGCCTCCTGACCAAGTCTTTAACGATGATGAGATCCTTATCCCCTGTTGCCACAATTCCTGCAATTTTTGCTCCCTTATACGCGAAAAAACTATAAAAATCACCAAATTCAAAAGGCACATAACTATTAACACTAGAACGCCCGGAAATTTTACTCAACTTTCATAAAAATATTTAATACCAGAATTTTTATTTAAATTTCTTTGACTGATTTATTTAACGTAAATCTGCGTTTTTAAAATGTAACTTACTTTGTGAATGAATTTCTGGTTCCAATTGACATTTAAGGATATGGTCGGAGTCGAATCGACTCCTTCCGGGCGTTCTAGTGTTAAATAATAGATAAATAAGAGCGTATTTAAACATTTCGTACACTAAACATGACATTTCAAGTAAATTCCGCTAAAATAACTTAAATTTAACATTTTTAAAATTCTTGCTAAACAAGTTCAAAAATCTGCATTTGAGCAAAACTTCAAACCATTTGTGGCAAATGAAGGAATTGTCCGAAAAATCGCAAATTTTTTGTGTGAAATTAGTGCCACCAGTGGCAACTTTTCAGCACTACCCTTCATCGAAAATCGAAAAATAGTTTTTTTCGGCCCACCCTAGTACAGATTTTTTTTATTAGTTTGGTTTTTTCAATAGAAAAAAAACAATTTTATTATCTCTTTAGATGCGTTCATTATTATATAAATACGTAAAACCTATAGTCGTCGTATGTCCGTCTGTCTGTCCGCTCGTCCATTCGCATATAACGGAACAAGAACTACCCAACCGAATTGTCTGAAATTTTAAATATATAATTGTGCAAAATTTTGTCGAGTCATTTCAAATTTTATGAAAATCGGATGTATAGTTTAAAAGATTTTAAAAGAGTTTAAAAGATTTTTTAAAAGATTTTATTCGTTTTCTTTTCTACTCAATCTAAACATTCATTCCAAATGAAAACTAGCATCTAGGTGGTTCAGTGTAACTTATTTCTACGAATAATCAACATTCTTTAAGGCACAAAACAAACATTCAATTACAAAATGGAACATAAAAATATATGAAGTTACGCTCGACACATCACATCTAAAGAATTCTAACATCAACAAAAAGATTAATTCGTTTCAGTTCAAAAGTAGACAGTTCAAAGAGAGCACGCGCTGGCTAATTAGGTGTTTTGAGAATTAGCCGGAACATCCCGCCCGGCGTTGGACGGTTGTTCAACATCATCATAAAATGGCAAAGGTACTACTTTGGTGATATTTCGACGTAACATACCTGTAGAGGTCTTGAGATCAATTACACGGACATGTCCATCATCACTTTTATAAGTTTTCACAATCCTAGCTAGTTTCCAGTCGATAAACTTATCATTTCCTTCCTTCAATAACACAAGCTGTCCAACTTTAACATTTTGCGAGGACTTTTTACATTTACTGCGGACTTGCAGCTCATTTAAGTATTCTCGGCTCCAGCGGCTCCAGAATTGCATTTTTAATCTTTGAACTAGTGTCCACCTAGAAGAAAAATGTAAAAAGTCAAAAATGGCATTATTTTCAGGAACATTCAAAAGAGGACCTCCAATGAGGAAATGACCAGGTGTTAGTGGTTGTAGATCAGTAACATCTGCAGACAAGGGGATCAACGGACGTGAATTCAAAACTGCTTCAATTTGCGTCACAAGTGTTGACAGCTCTTCAAAATTTAAGATAGAGGATTTAGTTTTCTTCAAGAGGATTCGCTTCATGGTTTTTATATTCGAATCCCATAATACGCCGAAATTTGGGCATGCAGGGTATGAAGACGTTCTCGCTAGAAAAGAGATGGCCGTTTTTGTTGACAACGTAGTTAAATTTTTAACACCAGGTCCTATTAAAAAAAACCTCCAATTTGTTAAACGAACTGTTTCTTTATTTTCATGATGAAAGGCGAAGGGAGAGGTACAAGGGGAAGCGATCAGAGCTTCCTGTTAAAGTGACATCACGAGGCAAGACACAGCGCAGGAGTGTCTTGAATATACAGTTACAACTTTCTTGCTTGGCGGACTACAATATCGCCAATCTACAAATATTTTGCGCCATGCACAGGAGTGGAGAAAAACATTAGCTGATATGGATTCGCCAAATACATACAGTAGGCTTCTACCATATTAATTGTGTAGGTGGGGCAGATTGTGGGCTGCAAACATTCTTGAATCATGATAGGCGCAGTCCAATCTGTACATTGATACAGCTGCGGTTAAAAAAAAAATAAAAATTGTTTCTGGATAAGGCATAGTAACAGACCGAATTCGTTAGGCTAAAAAGCATGAGAATGTATTTTTCTAGACCAGATGTTAGATAAAAGATAAACCGCTTTACCACAAAAATGCAGAATTGACATACATATGAACAAAAGGGTGTGAATGTTAAAGTGTATTGGGAAGAAAACTCTAATGAATAGATTGCCTGTTAAGTGATTAAAAATGATGAGTTATATTCATGCCCAAATAAGGAAATGCCCGAAGTTAAAATGCTTTTGTTTTTAACAGACAACAGTAACGTTTTTCTACAAGGTTAAATCGTATGTGTGAGAGACTCACAAAGTGAAAATGGAGAGTGATTTACTGATTTTATTTTATTAAAGAGATGAGTAAATAGAATAATTTAATTTAAATGTGCGGGGCCATTAATACAATCGCTTTAGTTTTTAAATGTTGCATTTAAATTAGGCGCTGCACTGTTTGACTATAGTGCACTAAAATAAATAAGTTATTAAACAGAATTTTAATAGAAACTGCTGGGGGGGGGGATGGAATGCAACATATATAACGAGATAGTCGTTATATATATCACCTGGGACACCACAAAAAAAAAAAAAACTTTTGTTGACCCGTTTTGTTCAGTGCTGAAAGTTTCATTTGAAATTTCCAATAAAGGATCTGGATTTGTTTGTTTACCAGATACATGATAGTTTACATATTTCTTAGTGGTACTTGAACATGAATTATTACTGTCTGGTGTTTCATAGTCAATAATAGGTAATGGTTGAGGGTCATGGATAAGTTCAGGGTTAGTATCCAGAGTTTGTTGATTGTTTTCAAAAGTACAGCGAGATAAATAGTCAGCAAGAACATTTTTCTGACCAGGGATATGTTTAAAAGTGTATGAGTACTCTGAAAGCTCCATGAGCCAACGAGAGATAATATCAGCTGGATTAGTAGTCTTGTTATATTTTTCTAAGGGCTTACTGTCAGAAAGGATTACAAATTGGCTGTTATATAAATAATATTTGAAAGCGGTAACAGATTTATAAATTGCCATGAGTTCTAATTTAAGTGCAGGGTATTTTTTTCTGATGGCTTAAGAGATTTAGAAAAATATGCTACTGGTAAAAGTTGTTGATCATGCTCTTGTAATAAAACACCAGAAATAGCAACATTTGACGCATCTGTATTTAAATAAAATGTCTTGTTCCAATCAGGTAATCTAACCATGGGAGAATTAAAGAAAATTTTCTGTATTGTGTCCATGATTTCTTGATGTTTAACTGTCCATTTAAATTTAATTTTTGGAGTAGTTAGGTTTATCAGTGGCTGTACTAACTCAGAAAAGGATGGAATTAGAGACTTATAAAATGTAATAACACCAATGAGTCTTTTTAGTTGACGTTTAGATGTGGGTGTGGGAAAAGATGTTATTTTTATGATATTTGACTGAATTGGGGAAACAGACTGATTTTCTACATGAAATCCCAAATAGTCAATACTAGATTTATGAAAAGTACACTTGCTAGGAGACAGGGTCAAGTTATATTTGGTTAAGATAGAGAGAATTTTTTTTAATTTACTACACATTTCATCAAAAGAGTTTGCACCTACAATGAAATCATCCTGATATGTATGTACACCATCTAATTGTAATTCATCAAGCAAAGAGTCCATTAAAGCTTGAAAAATAGAAGCGCTGTTTTTTAATCCGAACACTAATCTCTTGTATCTAAAAGAACCAAACATAGTAGTAAATGTCAACTGATTTTGGAATTTTGTTGGCAAATCAATTTGATGATATGCCTGATGAAAGTCAAGAAAAGAAAAATAGCGGTACTCAGAAAGATTTGAAATGATGGTTCGAATTTTAGGTAGAGGGTAAGACGAGCCTTAAATTACAGTATTAATCATTCTGCGATCTAACGCGAGACGAAATTTTTGTTTACCAGTTCCGTCTGGTTTCTTTTTGACTAAAAGCATGGGGCAAGCCCATTCTGAACAGTGGCGTTCAATAATTTTGGCATCAAGCAGATCTTTAATTTGTTCTAAAGCACCTTTTTGCAAAGACTGAGGAAGGGGGAATGGAAGTGTTTTTATAGGGTAGTCATTAATAAATTTCAAATCAGGTACAATCTTATCAGTATATCCAAGTGTATTTAATGATTTTGAAAAGGCAGGGTAATAATTAAGTAATAATTTACTCATTATATTTGCATCATTAGAACTTAAATGTGTAAGATCGAAATCGGTAGCTGCCAAATCCTCTTTCCTCTTTTTTAATGTTTCATTAGATGCCTGGATAAAATTTAGGAAGTGTTCTGAGTTATGATGCTTGTCCAAATTATCAGAGGGGTACTCAAGAATTTCCTCAACTTCAGATAAATGTCCAATTTTTGTGTGTTTAGGGAGATGAATGGTAGTGTCAGAATTATTTTTAAGTGAAATAGAAAAGAAATGATTTAATTGTACAGGCTTCTTTTTGCGTTTAGATTTCTTATCCATTTGAATAATGACATCATGACCTATTACTTCTTTTTTATCTGCAAAATATTCAAATAGATAGTTTATGTCATGTTTGATATTATTGTTTGTGTAAACTGAGCACCATGTTTGCTCTTGGGGTTCTAGAATGATTTTACGGGTTAAGAAAACTTTTGATTTGTCACCACATCACATAAGGTGTTACATTGATTACTTTCTCTGACTTTTGACTTAGTGTGTGATGTTTCTAGTGGAATAGTCAAGCTGTTGTTAATGTGAATGCATTTATTGAAAGTATCAATGATAATGTTAAATTTACTAATGAAATCAAAACCAAGAATGCCTTCAAAACTGGAGGAATCAGGAATATCCACTATATAGAAGTGGTGCAAGAAGGATTTTTTTTCTAACTTAATGGATGCTCTTATACATGAAGAAAAAGAAACATCCGAATTGACGGTTTTAATATTTATGGCTGTTGATAGTCTCTTATATTTTAGTACAGGTTTAAGTTTATTAAATAAATTTTGTGAAAGTAACGAAATGCTACTTCCAGAATCAGCCAATAGGGTGATTTTATGGTTTGCAATAGTGGCCTTTACAAGAGGGAGTGATGGAGAATGCGTATTAACACTACAAATGATGTGGACATTGTTATCGCCTTCATTTTCTGTTTGCGTAGTGATATTTCTTGCGATTTTAATGTGATTTGAAGTTTGTGACGCGGTTGAATTAACTAACCTTTCTTTAGAGATTTTTGGTACTGTAGGGTCAATAGTAAATGTTGCTGATGTTAAGTCACATGGTTGAGAAACAAAATCATCAGCATAAAAATTGTGTCTCTGTTCTAGTTTTCCTGAATTTGGTAATTGTTGCGTCTGTTAAAATTTTCCCTTCTCTGTGTATTGACTCTTTTCCATTTAAAACACTGATGGGCCTGGTAGCCATTGCGGAAACAGAGTTGGCATGTCACAACTTTTCTTTGTGGAAATTTGTGAGGGGAAAAATGTTTTGGGAAATTTCGCGTTTTGAAATTTTTCCTATAGCGCATCGCATTTGCGTTATACTTTGGGCTACCTTGCATGTCGTTTGATTTAGTTTCTGTTTTGGGTCCAGGCGGTGCGAGTGTTAACGCATTTATTTTTTCCGAGAGTTCCTTCAATTGTTCTTCAACGTTATTTTGAGATTTACTGACAGAGGGTAAGGAAAGTAGAATCTTTTCGTTATGCAGAATTTCGTGTAACGTCTGTGCTCTTTCAACAGCAGCACGATATTCTGTGATACCTTCTTCTTGTAACTTTATTCGTATGTTAGCTGGCACAGCCTCCATGAATTTCATAAGTTTAATTGTGTTACGGGCATTTTCGTCGTTAATATCAGCATACACGGTTGCGGCTAACACGTTTAACCGGTGAGCCAAATTTTTAATTGACTCCGCTGGCAGAAGAGATAAACTCGAAAGTTCAAAGCCAGCCACGCACTTGCTCGGAGGTGAGAAAAATGCCGCAAATACTTTTTCAAGCGTATCTAGATCGTTGATTTTTTGAATTTCCGGATTCTGTGCATAAAATTTTTGCGCGGGACCAACTAACTTCCCTACAAGTACAGCAATGGTAGTCTGAGGGCTGTATTTGTTAATTTCAGCAACCGACCTAATTTGGTTAAAAAAGAATTTAAGCAAATCCGGATCTCCATCAAATTGGTTAATGTTGATTTGAACTTGTTTAGCGGACATGGTCAACGATTTACCTAACACAAATTCTCTAATCAAAAATTGTTACTGAAATTCTGCATACATATATAGATATAACACACATATAACAGATAAAAATGTAAATGAAATAAAGTAATGGAATAAAATAGTATAATAATCACATTAAAAAAAACACATAACTTAAAAAAAATAAACAAATTGTCTTTTTCAAAAAATGTAAATGAAATAAAGTAATGGAATAAAATAGTATAATAATCGCATTAAAAAAACACATAACTTAAAAAAAATAAACAAATTGTCTTTTTCAAACCTTTTATAGAAAAATTAGAGAGAAAAAATAATTATCCAGGGACAAAAATTGTGTTTCTCAAAGTAAAAATAATATCGTTGCTTATTTTAAGTAAAAGAAACAGAAACAAAAAAAAAATTCGCAATAGCTCCTATATATTTTTTTAATGGATGGAACATGTACGTTTTACAAAACAAAGCTACTAGGAGCTAGCAACTGAAATAAATACTTATTTTATCCTTTTTCAACAGAGAAAAAATTGCTATCTGTCCTTGTTTCTCTAAAAGGACAGAAATTAAAAAATCTCTCAAATTAAAATATTTTCAAGCCGAAAGACAAACTAGAAAAATCTTATTTTAACCTTCGTAGATAATAAAAAAATATATGGGACAAAGTATAATCCTCGTTAACTCTTTTTGAGAGATAAAAAAATTTAACATATTTTAATATGCATTAAGAGTTAAGCAGAGGTGAATGTATTTCATAATAACTAAGAATATTGGAACATTCAATGCAATGGGGAAAAAACTAATTATATTATATTTATAAATATTATAATAAACAGCACAAAATAACTTCACAAAATATTAAAAATAGCAATATCACTGTGTTTTCGTATCCTGTACAAAAACACAATAATATTAATAAAATCAATTCTCAAGTACTTGTGAGTACTTATGGAGTAGGAAAGCATAAAAATGGAATGAAATAACTTTAAAAAAAATTTTAAAACAACGTTTCCAGAATTAACTGAAAAGAAAATTAGTCGAAAGGAAAGCAAACAAATGGGGGGAATAAAAACATGCTTTCGTACTCTAAAATGTGCTATTTTAAGTGAATCGAGCACTATTGAAACCTTTTTTCTTTTTTTTTTTTTAGGAGAAAAAAAAACTGGTCAGGTGACCAATGTATATGAAGACGTTTTCGCTAGAAAAGAGATGGCCGTTTTTGTTGACAACGTAGTGAAATTTTTAACACCAGGTCCTATAAAAAAAACTCCAATTTGTTAAACAAACTGTTTCTTTATTTTCATGATGAAAGGCGAAGGGACAGGTACAAGGGGAAGCGATCAGTGCTTCCTGTTAAAGTGACATCATGAGGCAAGAGACAGCGCAGGAGTGTCTTGAATATACAGTTACAACTTTCTTGCTTGGCGGACTACAATATCGCCAATCTACAAATATTTTGCGCCATGCACAGGAGTGGAGAAAAACATTAGCTGATATGGATTCGCCAAATACATACAGTAGGCTTCTACCATATTAATTGTGTAGGGGGGGCAGATTGTGGGCTGCAAACATTCTTGAATCATGATATGCGCAGTCCAATCTGTACATTGATACAGCTGCGGTTAAAAAAAATAAAAATTGTTTCTGGATAAGGCATAGTAACAGACCGAATTCGTTAGGCTAAAAAGCATGAGAATGTATTTTTCTAGACCAGATGTTAGATCAAAGATAAACCGCTTTACCACAAAAATGCAGAATTGACATACATATGAACAAAAGGGTGTGAATGTTAAAGTGTATTGGGAAGAAAACTCTAATGAATAGATTGCCTGTTAAGTGATTAAAATGATGAGTTATATTCATGCCCAAATAAGGAAATGCCCGAAGTTAAAATGCTTTTGTTTTTAACAGACAACAGTAACGTTTTTCTACAAGGTTAAATCGTATGTGTGAGAGACTCACAAAGTGAAAATGGTTAGTGATTCACTGATTTTATTTTATTAAAGAGATGAGTAACTAGAATAATTTAATTTAAATGTGCGGGGCCATTAATACAATCGCTTTAGTTTTTGAATGTTGCATTTAAATTAGGGGCTGCACTGTTTGACTATAGTGCACTAAAATAAATAAGTTATTAAACAGAATTTTAATTGAAAGTGCTGGGGGGAGAGAATGGAATGCAACATATATAACGAGATAGTCGTTATACAGGGGGTATGAAATTCCATTGAATTCGTTCTTCAGCACTAAATTGCTGAATTTCTTCCGAAGAACACATTTGATAGAACGATTTCAAAAGAGCACAAGTACTCTTAAAATTTGTGGCATTATGACTCCATATGACACAGGGTTTAGATCTTCGAGCAATGAATCTTCTCAACAGGCTAAAAATGCTTCTGTGGTCAAGTTCGAAACAACTTCTAGATGAACGGCTTTGGTAGAAAAACAAATGAATATAACGATATATGATTTTAGGGTTATCTTTGAACGTTTTAAATTAGGTTTTGTCATAATAGGACCTGCTAGATCAACGCCTGTTTTCTCAAACGGTCTAGATGGCACAATTCTATCACGGGGCAAGTCACCCATCAATTGCTGAAGAGTTTGGTGTTTTGTTCGAAGACAAGTCACACACATATTTATAATTTTCTTTACTTGAGATTGACCTGATGGTATCCAATAAAATTGTCTCAATAAAGATAGAATTGTCTGAGTACCTGAATGTAGGAATTTTTTATGGTAATAATAAATTAAAAGTTCAGTAAAATAGTGAGACTTTGGTAAAAGTATTTGATGTTTCTGCGATTCTGATAAATTAGAAAAATTCAGTCTTCCACCGACTCTTAACAGTCCATCTGCATCTAGAAATACATTTAAGTTCAAAATGTTACTGTTATTTGGGAGTGAACGTTTTTCCTTTAAACATCGAATTTCAGTTTGGAATGCGTAATTTTGAACAATCTTTATCAGCTTCTTGGTCGCATTCTGTAACTCAGAAGTATCTAAATAATCATATTTTCTAATTCCTGAGTTCAATTTCCAGTTTTTCAGAAATCTTAAACACCATGCAGCAATTCTTATTAACTTCATAAAAGAAGAATATCGATTAATCAAATCAATGTTTAACTGATTTTCATTTACAATAGTTGATTTTAAAACAGTGTTTTTCTTTAGTTCTAACTGATCTTTAACTTCAGAAATATCTAATTTATCGAATTTGCTATCCAAATTTGGCCAAAGAGATCTGTCTTGCTTTAACCACTGGGGATCTTCCCACCAAAGATGGTTATTTTTCAACTCTGAAACTTTCAAACCTCTAGTAACTAGATCGGCAGGATTATCTTCTCCAGGAACGTGGAACCAGATTAATGGATCACTAAGATTTCTGATTTCCTTTATCCGGTTTCTGACAAACATTTTAAATCTTTCTAGCTCACCTCTAATCCAAAAGAAAGTAATAGTATAGTCAGTCCAAAAGTAGCAAGTTGCAGGAAAAGCTAATTCTTTAGCAATATTATTACAAAGTCTAGCAGACAAAAGGGCTCCTAAAAGTTCCAGACGAGGTATAGAGACAGTTTTTAAAGGAGCGACACGACTTTTTGCTGCCACAAAACTAGTAACAATGTTCTTATTCTTTAACACTGCTCTAAGGTACACTACCGCACCATGTGCCTTCTTTGAAGCATCTGAAAAACTATGTAACTCAAAATAATCAACTTCATCAAGGGCAATATCAGCCAAATACTGTCTGGCAATGCTAATAGAATTTAGTTCTTTTATTTCTTCAAACCATTCATACCATAAATTGTCTAGATTTTTGGGTAGGTTTTCATCCCAATCAAGTCCTAAACACCAAATATCTTGAATTAAACATTTAATTCTAATAGTATAAGTGCTTATAAATCCAATTGGGTCAAAAATTCGGCCAACAGTTTGCAATAAATAACGTTTAGTACTAAGTTTACTCGAAAGGAATTTTTCTAGATTTGTTGTCGTAAATGTAAACATGTCACTATTTGAGTCCCAAGCAACCCCTAAAATATTGGAAGGTATCAAATTCTGATTAGTGAGATTTAAGTTATCAGAAATTTCATCAATATGTAAACCATATTCTTTCCATTTCTCACACAGTTCGTGCGAGTTGGTTTTCCATTTTCTAAAAATCATACTGGCTTCTTGAAATATTTCATAGGCTTCCTTACTAATTTTAAATGCGTAATCAAGATTCGGTTGACTTGTTATAAAATCATCAACATTTAACGATGAATTTAAAATTTCAAAAGATTCAGGAAATGTTTCTACATACCTTTGTAGATTATGCTTGATGGTAGCAGCCAGAAGAAAGGGACTCGATTTCACACCGAAAAGCACTCTCTTTAGTCTGAATATTTTAAATTCCTTACCTGGATCATCAATCCATGGTTCATCGTCCCAAAAAAATCTGGTGAAGTCCCTATCTGATTCATCAATCTCGATCTGCAAAAAAGCTGCTTTAATGTCCGCAGTAATCGCTATGGGGGAGTTTCTGAATTTGATTAAAAGGCAGAACAATTCGGGAATGAGATTTAATCCCGTATGTAAACAATCATTTATTGACAGTTCACCCTTAGCATGGGCACTTCCGTCAAAGACGATGCGAACTTTAGTGGTGGACATATTTTCACGAATTACTACTCTTTGTGGTAAGTAAAATGAGTTTACATCTGATGTATTGTCAACAGTTTCGATAATATTGTCTGCTAAATAACTATCTAAAATAGCCTTATATTCTGAGAATAACAAAGGGTCATTTCTAAAGGTTTTTCTCAATTTCAAAAATCTTCTGTATGCGACTTCGCGATTGTTATTAAGAGACATTTTCAAATGTGCCTTCCATGGAAATTTTACTTTACACCGGTTATCCTTAAAAACAATATTAGACTGAAAAGCAGCCATAATGTCATTAGCCACATTACTCTACATTTTGAGTTTCGGATTCAATTCCTAGACTTTCCAATTGTCAAAAATTACTGATTTGATCGGATATATCCTTTTCTTCAACGATAATTTTCATACTGAACAATTCATTGCCCTCATAGCATGCATGGTCACGGTGACGTCGTTGTGACGTCACTGTGAGTCACTGTGGTCACGTCACATCTGTGACCAAAATGCCACCACTCAGTGATGTCACATTGTGACTGAGATGTGAACTTCTTAGAAAACTTTGAAAAATTACAAAAAATATTCAAAACATGTTATTTATGTAAAATTATATTTTCTGGCAAAAAAAAAATTGTGACGTCACTGTTATGACACTGCATGTAATGTACGTCACGTCACATTTGTGACGAAAAAAATCACCATATTGTAAGTCACAGTGTGACAAAAATATGAACATCAAAAATCTTTGAAAATGAAAAGAAATATTAAATGCCCGAGTTACAGCGACATAAGGAATGAAAATATATTAGTGGATAGGAAATAGTAAATTCGGACACGAAAAGAGAGGGGGGGCAGAAAAAAAATGCACGGTAGAAGTATCAACAAACTAGATTTTCATGCTATATTTTATCAATTTCTTATTTAAGACAGTGAAAGTATACTTTTTTATGATTTCAATTTTATCTACCATTGCAATTTAATCCTTCACTGATTGTTATTATTATAAAAATGTTTCTCGGGAAAATGGTACGTATTGGAGCAATTTGGATAACATATTTAGAATTAGGAATATTACATTTGTACACTTTACATATTTAGTTTTCAGGGAGGAAGTTGTTTTATTTATTATTTTATTTTATTTTATTTTATTTTATTTTTTGTCGACCAGTGGTATTCTAAACCCTTCTGTGGTTTCAAACTAAAATTTTCTATTACAGTTAAGTCTGTAGCTTTTAATGAGCACGTAGAAAGAATACTCAGAGTTTAGTCATATATGCATTTCTTACTTTAGAATTTGCATTCGAGTCATATTTTTTCCTGTTAGTGTTTAACTATTTTAAATAACTATTTTTTTTTTTAATTCTACTTCTTTCAGACTTTTTAAATAAAATTAGTATTTTCCGAAAAAATATGTATACAAATTTTATACAAAACCCATGATATAATTATTCGTATTTCAAATTCGTGTTTTAGAGATATGACTTTAAAAAAAATTATTTTAAAATTGTTTTATTCTACAGAAAATGAATATGAAAAAAATGACAGATTGACAAAGAAAATTTTTTTATGCTGTATACTCTCTTTTCATTTATTAAGAAGATACGTATTTATTTATTAGGTGTAAAACAAACTGTACTTTAAAAAAAAAGAAAGAAAAAAGGCAGGTGTTTCATTCAAATAGAAAATTTTCATTACAGATACTCTCATAAAGGTAACTTTATGCGCATTTAAACTCTGTTGTGTACAAAATATATATATATATATATATATATATATATATATATATATATAATACAGTAGGAGCACCTGCTTGGTCAAATATCGTCTGCGCTCGATGAAAACCGCAGAATAAAATAAGGATCAGAGAACTTCTGACACGGAGAGTTAGTTTTTTAAGCCAACAGAAATATGCCTGACAATTTAGGATAAAATACGGATATTATTAAAATATTTATGGAACTTAAAAGGTATGTCTTATTTAATTTAAATTTTTTGTTCCTTTTTGACAGATTATTACATGAGTTAAATAGTTGTATGTCATATGCAATGAGACTGGTCTGGTATTCCTTTCTAAAGCAATATGGCGATGGAAAGATTTTTGAGAAATTGTTAAATGCATTTAATTCATCTATTATAGTTTGTTGTTGTTTAATAGTACAATTATAAATACTAATTATTTAGTGTTTTTCAAATTGCTATATTTTTTTTTAATTGTATTTAAGCGTTTTTTTTACTGTTTGTGATTTTAATCAAACATATAATTGTAGACATTCAGAGTCAGTCATTAAATTTTCTTTGATTGTAAACTCATTTTCTACATTTTTGATACATTTATTTTATTGGCATTAAAAAATAAAATATAATATTTAAGAATTGAAAGAAAGTGTTTTTCATGCCCGATAAAGTTGAAAAGTGTTTATGACTTCGTTTGTCTGGCCGTCTGTCCGCGTTCTAACTCGCGTAAATATACTCGGATTGACCTAAAATTTTTGGATGTTATTGACGTTTACCATAGCAAGACCCCTATTTGTAATGAAGTTTGTAGCATGTTTAGTTCATTTACAGGGACAGTCAATTGTATTCCATTACATTACGGCCTGTGGGAAAAAAATCGTTTCAAATGATTTTTAATGATTTTACACGCTTTCAAACAGAATAAAATTGATATGCATTTATGAAGCGCACTAAAATGTGCATTCCATAGAATATGCGATGCAAAGAATAGTTATTGTTCATTTACAGGGCTAAAAAAGGAATTCCAATACATAATGATATAGGGGTGGAGGGAATTGTTTGCGGCGTACTTTATTTATGTTAATCTATTTGATATGTAATGAAATTGATATACGTCGTTGAGGTTTACATACTGTGAATTATTTCATGTATAATACGAAGTGTATATAGCATTTACAGGGACACACAAAATATTTCAGATACTATATTGTATCCGAAGTACTGTTCATTAGTGATGATTGCTGGAAATACATTTTTAATTATGATATGCACTTTTATGATTCACTACATTTATGCATAGTATATGGTGTATATATATATGCCATAATTCATATACGGGACTATACAAAAGTATTCATAAGGGTTACTGGGTATTGCTTAAAGGTGGTATTTAAATAAGTTATGCATTTTAACGCTGCACTGTATTTAATTTACTAAGAAATGTTTGTAGTAGATAGATAAAATGATATACAGGGTCACGCAAAGAATTGGATACGTTGCCGTCTATGAATTATAATTTCTGGAAATGTGATTTCAGCAGTTTTAAGAGTGTTTTAGCTTGAACTAAATTTTAACTAAATAGTGGCGTGTAATAAAGGTTCTAGGTAAACTACAGGGTTGTACAAAATTATTTAAGTATGTTTCCATATATTAGTATAAATTGCTGAAAGAGAATTTCAACCTGTTATGCGTTTCCTTGATAAACTAAATTTTTCCATTATATAGTATATATATATCAATCTACAGATCAAATACAGGACTGTTTAAAAGAATTAGAAAACATATTTGGCTGTGGATGGTAGGGTGTCAACGATTTTAATCGGTTGATTTAAATCAGCGATTAAATCATGATTTTAATCAACCGATTTTTAAAAAAAATCATTGATTAAAATCTAAAATTTTCTAAATGTGTAAAATGTAAAAAAAAGTATTAAAATCTAACATGAACATAATTTGAAAGTTTCTACAGGTATTTTGACTTATGAATAAACAAAAAAAGAGCTTTAAATAATTGTTTCTAAGCTTAATTCATTAGTATTGTAAAAAAATTAAAAACAGTTGAGTTTGTAAAAAGCATTGTTTTTAAGTTTTTATCCAAATTAAAACAGTTTCATTTAAAAATGATATTTAAATCTAACATAATTTGCAATGTCATAATTCCCTTTAGGTAATCAATTTATGCATTATTTTATATAAAATACACATAGCAAGTATAATTACATTTCTACAAGTAAAAGAATAAATAGTAATTAATAGCAATCTCAAGTTAAAGAAGAATGAAAGAATGACATCTGCTCAGCAGCTAAATTGTAAATGAATGCATAAGAGAAAAAGAAATAATTGGTATAAAAATGCTAAGCACAGCAAGAGCTTCTTTGGTATAGGTTAAATAAATGTTTATTATTATTATTATTATTATTATTATTATTATTATTATTATTGTAACTCATATATATTAAAAAATTGAACCATTGAAAGCTAATAGAGGTAATAATGCTGTTAGTTAAATATTTTGAGGATTTCAGATATTAGTGGCTAACTTATATTTATTCTATATGAATGGGTTTAACTCATTTTCTTTTTTTTTCTTTTCTTTTTTTTTTTTTTTTTTTTGTTTAGCATACACGTACACGTGTGTAAGTATAGATTTTGGTGGTTTACAGAAATTTTCCTAAATACAAATGCAAAATGAGCAACAAATAATATTTGTTAGTTTTGTTATTTGTGCTACTAACTAATGAAATTACTTATTTGCAGTTTTTATTAATTCTGTAATTACTTATACTGCTTCTTCTAGGCCATTTTTTTAATGGTGCCACACCATGCCCCTTTTGAAATTGGCAAAATGCACCCTGCCTTAAAAAAAGAAAAAAAAATGTTGAAATTTACCTGTAGTTGTAGCCAGAGATTTCTTGTAAAAAACTTCCCCATTCAACAGTATTCTAAATTCATGTGGAAAAAATCTTGCAAAAATATGGAACTTTATTTCTTTAGAGAAAACAGGATATTATTAAAATATGTTATTTAATTGTATTTTTCAATTTATTATTCATAAAATTATTAAAAATTAAGTACACTTTACTTATAATGCTAAAAAATATTCTTTTTTTTTTCCTTACATCATTACTAAACATATTACTAATATATTTCCTCATGAAATAGTGCCCGTTTTTTGAACTAGCATCCTGTCCCTTTTTCTTTCTAAAATGAATTATTATCATTTTAATAATTAAGGCTTAAAAATGTATAATATGTTCCTAATTAGAGAGTTGATTGTTTAATAATTAATTTGAAGTAATGTTAGCTATTTAATATAAAATGCAGTTAATAATTTTCATAAATGTTAAGTATCACTAGTATTTATAAAGTTTTACATAATTATTACAATATTAATGTATATAACATTATTGTATAATACTACCTAATGAAACTAATTATTTGCAGTTTTTATTTCTGTAATTACTAACTAACAATTATAATTTTATTAATTAAAGTGTAAAAACATAGATTATGTTAGCAATTAGTGGTGTAATTGTTTTGGAAACCTAAAACTCATGATAGCTATTCAGTATTTGAACGCTGGGAAAAAAAAATCATAAAAATCTGATTTAAATCAAAAAAATCTGATTTAAATAAAAAAAATCCGATCTTTTTTTATGTTTTTAAAAAAAAATTATGATTTTTTACACCTTAGTGGATGGTAACTGCGTAAATCAGTTTTTCAAATGTTTTACGCGTTTACACTGCAAATAGAAGCGTCTTAAATTTAGACACATATGTGACTGAAAAAGAATTTTAGACACTTAAGTGTCTTAATCTGAAAATTAAGACACTATAGATGTCTTAATTTAAGATACATAAGCGTCTTACTATGACCATGGTGTAAACGAACTGAGAATAATGTCTAAAATATCCGCAAACGTCTTATTTTAAGACACTTCATTGCTTTAAACGTGTCTTAATTTAAGACGTTTTGATTCTTCCGACGCAATAACCACCAGGGGGCACTAGCACTCCCAGTTGCGCATGCGTTTTAGATGTCTTCGTTCGAAGTGGTATACGTTGTAATTCAAACAAAGTTTGTTTTTATGTACGCGTGTATTTTAATTCGTTTTTTGCGAAATGCGAAGTACTGTGATTTTAATTCGTATTAACTTGGAGTATTTATTTATTGAATACATACATCTGACGTGTGTGCTCGACATCAAATGTCTCTTAGAAGCTGTCGTCGATACAAGGGCGGGATAGACACAGAACAGAAGTAGACGACGGTTGAAGATTACACCCGGAAATTCTACAAAGCGTGTGCAATGGGCTTAGTGTTAACTCGTATCAATTTATATCAATAATATTGTGTTATTCATCTTCGTCCTGTCGAAGCTGGCAAAAAAAAAGAAACTTTTGTCTGGCGGGTCCTGTTTTTAGGATGAAACATCTCATTTTTTAAATATGGCTAGTCGGATGTATTATGGGATTACCTTTTAAACTGATGAAAGTCTTTCTCCCTCACTGTGGTTGTGGTAGTTTTTAAAATTTCAAATCGAGGAATATTTCTTACCTCTTGCAGCAACTCAAGTAAGTTTCTTTATAGTAGTAAAATTAGTGTATTTTATGATTTTATTTATTGTACTAAACAAAATCCTGCATGAAATTTAATTAGTTTTGAAACTGTTCGCAAAAAACCCCACTAATTCTAGAAGTATATATTTTTAAACTTATGACGTTCTTTTTTATTACGAATTATATATTCAATGTCAGTTCTTAGTTTCAATGGATAAATTTTATCTCGCAGTAAATAACGGCCACAAGGAAGTAAAGAAAAAAAAAACTTTGAAAGATGACCTAATGCTTTCTTACTTCCTGGCATAAAACCGCAGATTAAAAAAAGATAAATAACGTAAATGAGACTGGTCTATTATATGAAGCTGCCTGTAAAAATATACATATGTATTTGATTTGCAATCAACTCTAATACTGATTTTTTTATTATTTTTAATAAAAAAGTAATTTGAAATTTATAATGGGAAAAAGTAAAAACCTCTAACTAGATTTCGTATTTGAAATTGTGGTAACTTTATTTATATGCACTTATACGAAAAATACAAAAATGACAGATGTTACTGTATATATTTAACCCTAGAACTACCGGAAATTTTACTCAAGTTTTATAAAAACATTCTACACCAGAATTTTTACTTAAAACTATTTAATTTGTTTATTTAACTTATTATTGTCTGATTTATACATTTAGTTTGTTTTGAAGAAATTTCTGGTTTGAATAAATATTTTGAATGTACATGTCGGGTCCAATGGACCCGTCTGGTAGACGGAAGGTTAAGACGAAAGAAGTTTGGAAATCATAAGTTATTTTTTCCTCATGTTTTTAATATAGAATATGTACTTATTTGTTTTTATTGATAGTTGAATAGCTTTTGTGAGTACCCTCTGATCTACATAAAAACTTGCCCATGTGGAAATATAAATTTTTTAAAAACATAATTTTTAAATAAGTATTTTCATTTTTTTTTTTGGAGGGGGGGGGGGGGGATTTTGCATGAATTTTTGTAAAGCTGATATCTTAAATCTTGCACTGATTATAATGAAAGTTTTGAACTTTTAGAGTAGGACAAGTTTAAAAACGCAAATATATTTAACAAAATACCAAAGTCATTTTTTCCCCAATGTTATTAAAGTAGAATATTTATTTATTTATTTTCATTATTCATAGTTAAATGGCTGTTGTGATTATCAAGTGATGTATATGTAAAATTGCCTATGTGGCAATATATTTTTTTATATTTTCATTTTTTTTTGGGGGGGGGGATTTTTTAATAAATATTTTGAACTTTTAGAGTAGGACAAGATTATAAAATATATATATATATTTATCTATGTACCTTAAAAGCCCTTAATAGCGAACACTTCGGGACCGCGGAATTTGTCCGATAATTGGAGATGTCTACTTTTTTGAGGTAAAAATATACAAATATGTATGTCTGCTGATTAAAAAAGTATTCGTTAAATAGAGGTGTTCGCTATTCGAGAATGTCCATTAACCTCCACAACGGATACTCCCGAATACCGGACATCTCAATTTAGACAACTATAATGCAGGGTTGCGTTTTTTGCAAAAGTACTTCTTGATTAAAGGAAGGGCAAACTGGGAAGTGCCCCGTCCCCCTACGACTGTAGTGCCCCCAAATTTGATGTGCAATATTTGTAAAGCTTATATTTTAAATCTGTTTCGAAATTGTACTGATTATAATCAATATTTTGAACTTTTAAAGTAAAATAAGGTTAAAAACAAAATAAATTTAAAAAAATCTAATATTTAGATAAATATTTTTTGTTTTTTAATCTTGTTCTACTCCTGAAGTTCAAGATATTGATTATAATCAGTACAATGTCGTAAAAGATTTAAATTATCAACGTAACGAAAATTGTATACCAAAACTGAGAGCACCAAAAAAATCAGGCTGTATTGGGGGGGGGGGAGGGGCAGGACCACAGCCAAATATTTTTCCAGGATTCAACGTGGTCAAACATGGCTACGTATGATGCTTACAAAAAAATGGATGCGATTCAGACGTTTGAAGTGTCTGAAATTCAGACGCAAAAAGTGTCTGAAAAAATTCAGACATTTTAAAATGTCTGAAAATTGAACACTCCATTTCAGACACTTAAGTGTCTGAATTTCAGCCATTTTAATTTAGAGTGTACATGTTTACTTAGTTATCTTATTTACGTTATTTCCCCAGATGTCTTGTTAAAACATTTAGAAAGAGTTGGAAAGTGTTTTATAATCTATGCCTAACGCATGATATATCTTACTTGTTGTTTCTATTTCCCAGATCAGTCTTTTCATATAAAACCTACCAAATCTAATTAGCTCATATTCACAAAATACAATATATATGGGAATAAAAAATTTAAATAAATAGGGCTTATCATGTAGTTCTATAAGTAACAGTTGTATTAATGTCCGTTAGACTCCATGTTCGTATTTAATAAAGCAGTGACAAATCATAACACATTAAAAAAAGCTTACACATTCTTAATATTAAGCTTGAATTCAAGATCAAGCTTAGAACTTGATAAAAAACGATGTCAGTTAATAAGCATTGTTTTTTAAATGGAAAATTAAAAATATTTTAGAAGAATAGGACTCCAAAATAGTGATATCTTGCTAAAAAGTACGGTAAAAAGATAAAATTTTATATTTCAAACAAAACTTTACTTTAAAATTATCGTAGTTTTTATGACAAGAATCATCACAGTATTAATACTTGGACATTTTTCCAGAGAGAAACATTCGCCTTGCATATAGTATTTCAAATGAAATTCAAATTTCAAATAAATTGCTTAAAAGGCTCAAAGGCCAACATAGTGAAAAATATCCACGCCGGGACTCAATCCCGGGTCATCAGTATAGCGCACTCACATTCTACCGACTAAACCACATGGAACGATACCCAGCCTGGAAATTTTCTCCCTATTACATGTTGGCAAGGCTACAAACGTAGCACAAGATGGAATATTTATCGTGAGCCACCGTCATGGGGCAAACGCGAAACTTAATTAAATCCAGCATCGATTGAAACTATATTAATACTTGGAAAATTTTCCAGAGAGAGAAACATTTGCCTTGCATACAGTATTTCAAATGAAAATCAAATTTCAAATTAAAATTGCCTTTTACACTATTAATTTGAAATTTGATTTTCATTTGAAATATTGTATGCAAGGCGTATGGTTCTCTCTGAAAAAAATTTCCAAGTATTAATATAGTTTCAATCAGTGCTGGATTTAATTAAGTTTCATGTTTGCGCCATGTCGGTGGCTGACGATAAATATTGCATCTTGTGCTGCGTTTGTAGCCTTGCCAACATGTAATAGTGAGATATTTTCCAAGCTGGGTATCGTTCCATGTGGTTTAGTTGGTAGAATGTCAGTGCGCTATACTGATGGCCCGGGTTCGAGTTCCAGCAAGGCATCTTTTTCACTAGTTCACCTTTGCGCCTTTTAAGCAATTAATTTGAAATTTGATTTTCATTTGAAATCATCACGGAGTTTATGACAAGTTCGTCACAAATGACACATATTTCACAAATTGGTCACAGTGTGACTTCAAAGCATTATCACTTTCGTCACAGGTTCGTCACAAAGTTAATGCCAAAATAGTCACAAATGACACACTTTTCACAAATTAGTCACACCGTGACTTCACAGAGTGGTCACAATGTGACGTCACAAACGACCTCTAAAACGGCCATAACGACCTCGCATTCTAGTCACTGTGACGTCACACCCACGTCACGTGACGTCACATCGACGGTCACAAAATCACAGTGTGACTTCACAACGACGTCGCCGTGACGTCACCATGCCTTACGGGTGGCTGACCCCGTATAACCCTGTAAGCACCAGCCAAAACGGCTTTCGGTAGCTACGAGATTATTCTTTAGTCTTTTGATTCTGCCAGTTACAATATTATAATTATTATCAGTGCCGATTAAAACTGCAATTTGTTTACTAGTACATTCATAACTATCAGCAAGTTGTAAACCTTTTAATTTATTACACGTTTTCCTAATGTATTTATCAGGAGTGGGTAAGCAAGCAGCGGAAATTTGATCTGTTTCCAGAGATTCAACTTCAATGTGTAAAGAGGGATTTTCTCTATTTACAAGTTTTACCTTTACTACATTATAAGTTTTCTCAGTTGCCTTTTCAGCTCCAAAAGTACAAACAGATAAATTTTCTTTTCTAATAACCGGCAATTGTAATTTTTGTGAAATGTCGCGAACTATAAATGTTCTCATGCTACCATTATCTAATAAGACACAAACTGGTTCATTATTACCATTTTTAGGATCTTTTATTATAACAGAACAAGTCTGCAAAAATATGTTGCAATGCGTGTTTTCATTCTGTACATTACTAGTGGAATTGTTACCACAATGGGAAATAGATACTGCACTTTTATCAACGTTTATTTTGGAATCATTTTCAAATTGAAAACAAATAGCCCTATTATGTTTCTTACCGCAAATATCGCACATTTTGGTATTTTCACAGTCTTTAATTCTGTGTTTGCTCTGTAAACATAAAAAGCATCTTCCCTGCTTTTTTAGTATTTCTTTCTTCTGATCAATGGTTAAAGACTTACACATTTCACTATTATGATCAACACTATTGCAAAACAAACACGAATTCTTATTTACTGAAGCCATTAATCCAGCAGCTGGAACACTATTTTGTTTATATCCTTTAGTATTAAATTTATATAGCGGCTTACATTTCAATTGTTTATTTGTAAATTTTGGTCTATATTCAAATTTATTATCATTAGAAAATGATTTCTTACCATCTAAGTCATAGATAGTTGATACCTGCTCTCTACTTTCAACTTCATTTTTAAGAAAACTCATAAGTTTATCTATATCCCACATTTCTCCGTCTTTTAGATTTCTATTAAATTCCAAGGTCAAATCTGGGGGTATTAACTTCAATAAAATTGGGCAAAGTAGCCCACTGTATGTATCAGGTTTTACACTTAACGACTCTAAGTTTCGAATTTACACTAGACATTTATTGTATAAATTTCTTAATCCACCAGTGTCAGAAGAACTTTTCAAACCTTTTATATTTAATAAATTGTTTAAGTGAGCATGTACGAGCATGTCATGTCTACCATACCTTTGCTTCAAAAGCGATATGGCCGCGGCATAATTATTTTCAGTTAATCCAAAACCATTAATCGTGTTTGCAGCTGCTCCTGCAAGCAAACTTTTCAAATACGTAAATTTTTCGATTTCTGTTAGATTTGGGTTTTTATCTATCGCTAACTCAAACTGGTTCCAAAATTCTAAAAATTTGTCTTGTTCACCAAAAAATCAGTTTATTTGTAGCTGTGGTAATTTTACCCTTTTTAGTTCAGTAGCAGCATGACATGTTCGCACTGAATCAATGTTATTACTATGTGTAATATCTGCATTAGAAGATAAACGTTTAATTTTAAAGTTTAATTTATTTCTCTAACTTATTATTTTCTCGTCATATTCATCCATATTCAATATTTTATTTTCGACATTTTTCGCATTTATTAGGCTTAAAATGTTATCATGATCCTTAATAGTCTTACATTTAACGTTTAACTTATCGACTAATTCTTCTAAATGTTCTAACGAATATTCATTACTAGCTAAATACTGCTCAATTTTTTCAAATAGTTTATTTAACAGCGTTCGATGCGTATCACGCATCTTTCGTTCTTTATTTTCGTTCATTTTCAAAAAATAAAATATAATAACAAAAATCAGCACTCAACAGTTCCAAATCGAAACAAAATAAAAATATTACGCAGTAATATTTTCACTTCTAGACTTGACGGCGCGATGCAACACAAATATTAGTTTTCTTTTCTCCTCAATCTAAACATTCATTTCAAATGAAAACTAGCATCTAGGTGGTTAAGTGTAACTTATTTCTACGAATAATCAACATTCTTTAAGGCACAAAACAAACATTCAGTTACAAAACGGAACATAAAAATATATGAAGTTACATTCGACACATCACATCTAAAGAATTCTAACATCAAAAAAAAGATTAATTCGTTTCAGTTCAAAAGTAGACAGTTCAAAGAGAGCATGCGCTGGCTAATTAGCTGTTTTGAGAATTAGCCGGAACAGATTTAATTAAAGACGGTGAAAGTAGCTATTTCTGTTTTATTATTGATGAAACTACAGTGATTGACACAAAGAAGGTGTTTTGGTTTACGATTAGGTACTTCAGTAGGGATGGCAAAAAATTTAAAGTTAAGGCAGATAGATGCAGATGATAACAGCACCACGTCAGATTCATTCAAATCTCAACTGATTAGAGATGGTCTAAACCATGAAAAAGTTATTGGTATGAAGGTAAATACAGATAATGTAATGATAGACCCGTTTCATCGATTGGCAACAATTTTTAAAAACCAGTGTAAGCGAACTTCTTGTTGTATAAAATGTATTACTCATTCTTTTCGGTTAGATGCGAATATGCATGCGAAATTCTACCGAGATTAAGAGTTTATTTTTGTGAATGGGTAATTTTTTCAAAAAAAAAAAAATGCTTGATTTTGGGAAAAAAATGAGTTTAAATTAGTTAAACAATTTTTATATTAGAAAATTGAAAATTTACTTATTCGAGTAGAAACTCCGTCGGGGCCTTTTCCGGAAAAAAAATCTGATTTCGGGAAAATTTCAGAAATTTTGTGGAAATTGACTTTTGACTATCTGGAAACACTGATAGAAAGTACATGAAAAATCAAAACTTATTTTATCGTCTATAATTTCCTAGATGCATACTCCCGCTTACAAAAATGTTTTAAATAAGGTAAAAATTGTTTTTAAAGCGATTTAGTTAAAGAAAAACGTTTATTAAAAAATTACGAAATTTAAATTTTTATACGGTTCCCAGTCCCTATAACTGTTTAGCAAAAATTTACTGTGACACTGACAAGTAAGGCAAAAAAAAAATCCCGTCTAACATTAAAATTGACCGAGTTATGAAACTTGCATGAAAATGCATGACTTATACCACTTTTTTCTATCTCAAAACAGATAATTTCGACCATTCTTTCAGGGGTCGTATATCAAGTACTTAAACTTATTTCAAGGTATCTGCGCTTTGAAAGAAATCATACGACTATAACGATTGAGTTAACTTTTATTAGTTCAGTTTCAGATTAGTTAAATTAAGTGTATTTTAACTCATATTTTATTTTGTAAGGATTTGAGCCTATCCTTTCTTTTAACAAAAATGATATCATTTACGTAAGGTTTTATTTAACTTGCAACGATCATTTTTCCAGTTTAAAATTTGTACTCGAAATTTAATTCACCCCCCCCCCCATATGTCTGATCGAAGTTACATACATACTGATTTTACATACTGACTTTAATCCGATAACAGTTTAATATTACTATGATTTTCGAGCCCTTACCGTCTTATACATACTTATATTAGAGGATAACACAAAAAAATTCGGATAGATGCGTCAACAAGTTTAAGAAAGTTTTAGATTAGATAACATAAACCTGCCATGGTTGTGTTTTTTAACTTTTATAATTACGTTTTATGTATTTTTTAACTAAAGCTGAATAAAAAAAAAATACTTCACTTTTAACCACCATGACAGGATTTTTCACAAATCGTAAATTTGAAGGTTAAAAAATAGCGAAAAATCTGATACTATAAAATAGATGTAAGAGTTTTTTATTCAGTTTAATTTAATTCAATAATTTATTCAATTTTTCAGCTTATAATGGGTTTCTTACAGTTAAACAGCTGATGGGTCTGATGCGATTTGGAGGGGAGGGGGGTATCAATTTTAACATTGAGCTTTTTAACTTGAAATTTGCGATTGGAGAAAAATTCTGACGTGATGGTTTAAAATGGAGTTCATTATCGGATTCAGTGCTAAAAAATATATAAAAATCAATTTTCAAACGCTGAAAACACAACCATCACATCTATTTTATAGTATCGAATTTTCGCTTTTTTTTTTTTTTACGATTTGCAAAATATCTTTACGTGATCGTAAAACATAAAGGTCAGTTTCGGATTCAGTGGTACAGAATACATAAGAATCAATTATCAAAAGCTAAACACATGATATAACCCAACCTTTGCAGGCTTGTGTAATTTAATAACATTTAAAAATATGCATAATTTTGTAAAGGCTTGAGGCTATTAATTTTTATCATATTGTTTAATGAAAATTCTCGTTTTTTTTTCTTCTTATATGTTCATTACAAATTGTATATTTTGCATAATTTTGTCAGCATGATTAAAGACTTCAAATTTATATTGCAATGTTGATTTTACTCAGAACCATTTTTAATATATCTGCCGAAATTACATTTCTACTAAATTTGTGAATGAACCCTAATTTGCAGTGAAAAATACGCTCCAAATTTAAACAGCTATTACTCGGTCAATTTTAATCGTAGAATAACGGAATTTTTTTTTGTCTTAAATGTAACTAACAAAACCTTAAACAACTTTTTTAACCTTCAAATAACCTTCATGTAACATGAAAATTTTACTGAATATAACTTATAGGAACGGGGGACCGCATAAAAATTTAAATTTCCTAATTTTTTAAGAAATGTATTTCTTGACCCAGATCGCTTTAAAAATATTTCTTTACGTAATTTAAACCATTTTTGTAATCAGAGGTATGCATCTAGAACCAACCGTTGCGAAAATGAAGGTCGGTCAGGTTATACGTGGGCACCCTGTATATGTGTGTATGTATCTATATTTATATATATAGTTATATTTTGTACCTTTTATTTTCTTAAATTTTTGGAGAAATTTACATATTTTTTTTTTTTTCAAAACGTCTATGGTACGCAAAACTAAGTATTATACACAGAGAAAAAATACAGTTTTTAATCAAATAAATAATTTATTTTTGTGTTTTTTAAAAGTAAGTTTTAGTAATAGTTCAGATGAATCCTAAATCATTAAGCAATATAATTTATTAATTATATAATTTATAATTCATTAAACAGCATACAGATGTAACTTTATAAAATAGTTTTTTTTTCTACTTAAAATATATGAAATAAATACATTATATTTTTAATAAAATGTTATTTTAGTATCCTTACTGTCATTTTTCTTATTTTAAAGATTATCATAGATCAAAGAAATATATATTTGCCTGTATATATATATATTTGACAAAAACTTTTGCAAATAATATAATTATTACATATATACAACACATTTCATTCTTAAGAAAGAAGATATTAAGAGAAAAAAAAAAGAAAAAAAATCAATTCAAATAATTATTACAAAATTGTAAACATTTTTTATTTCATCATAAATTTATACTTCAAAATTTTCTTAAAGAAAATTAATATACTGTACACAGCCCTTAATTTAAAGCACCATAATTTCTGAAGAGTAATATTTACCTTAATTGATGGCAAAAAAATCCGGAATTTGAAGAAGTGCTGTGTTTAACCCTTTAAGGCCCAACCCGCACGATCGTGCTGGTTAGACATTCATTTAAATTTTTGTTTCTGAGTCATATGTAATACAAACTCGAATCGAACGATGGTTCTGGCTTGCAGATAGAGCAAATCATCTTATTTTATCAACAGGCAGCGGTTGCAGTCTATGTTTTACTTTCTACTTGAATGACTAACTTTGTTTACAAATACATCGGACCTTAAATAGTTAAGTAAGACAAATGGAATAAGTTAAAAGGAATCTCTGGATATTTGGAATGATTCATTTGGAATATGTTACAGTCAAAAGCAATGAGAATTTACATACGCGCCCTCATTAATATACATATTATTTTTTATTTAACATCTAAAATTAAATGATACATATTTTAGCTTAATTCAATTGATGTTCTAGCATGATAAAACTCTGCGCATTTCATGAATTGATAAGATCAATACGTACAGTATTTCAAAGCCTTTTTATTGGTTTAACTCTAAAAGAAAATTTCTGGAGTATGTTTTTCAATACTTCTATCAAATAAAATGTTGGTAGTTTTATATTATTTATTTTCTTTTTGTATTTTCGAATCTTTCATAATGCAATATGCTCAATTTCAGAAAATATTTTCAAAACATATACTTAATATAATATATAATATATTCAAAATATTTACTCAATATAAAAAAATATAAGTTCCATATATTTCAAAATATAAGTTCCATATTCATGATATCTACCACAAATTTTATTCTCAATATTGTAGGATAGGGATTGTATTTATATTACGAAATCGTTTTAATTTTCATGGAGTATACAATACAGGTTCTATTAGGTAGCTTTCATTACAAAAAGCTACCTATTGCAGCCGTTCAGAGGAAAGCGATTTCGAAAAAATTTTGTATATTTTCACCGATCATGACCACCCCCAGACCCCGAAACCACCCTCTGTTCAAATGTTGATATATATATATATATATATATATATATATATATATATATATATATATATATATATATATATGAACCGGGTGTCCCAAAAATGACTGATGGATTTTAAAATTCAATAACTTGGAAACGGTGACAGATATTAAAACAATTCTTCCAGGAGTGTTATGTAAGATGGCAGGAGTTTTTATACTGCGATTCTCACTTTTAGTTAAAAATAGCATCAACAGATGGCACTGAAAGATATAACCGCTAAATTCAGGCTCGATTTTTCGGCCTCTCTGTTCTTCCATGCGAAAAAAAGGAGATTAAAATGTATTGAATGGATCCCGAAGTATCAAAAATCGGGACTGAACTGATCACCTATTGCTCTCAGTGCCATCTATTGCTTAAAATTCGAACTAAAATCGAGAATCACAGTAAAAAAACTCCTGACATCATACATAACCTTACTGCAAGAATTTTTTTAATATCTGTCACCGTTTGCAAGTTATTGAGTTTTAAAATCCATCAGTCATTTTGGGACACCCGGTATATATATCCATATATATATATGTATGGATATCTGATCTTTGTCACACTGTAGTTCTCGTATTTATGAATCAATTGGGATGTAACTTTATGTGTGCATACTACATAGCAATGAGTTCGTTGGCCAGTTTCATCCGCCATCACTTTTAAAAATAGCGGTCATTCAAAAAAATTTTGAAAATTTAAAATTTAAAATTAGGTACAAAAAATTTAGAAACTCAAAAGATTTTTTCCTTATGTGTTTGGCCTTAATACAAAGATTCTGGAGCATTTTTTATTTCGTCTATATCTTAAAAAATGGCTGAGGTATAGCACTTTGAATTTCTAGTGTGACTGACATTTTGAAACGATCTAATTTTTGTCACCCGATAACACGCATATTTGTTAAGCGATTTGGATGTGACAAGACATGTGCATAGCACATACTAATGTCTAAACCGAGTTCGTTGGCCAACTTCTTCCGCCATCTTGTTTCAAAATGGCGGCCATTTAAAAATTTAAAGAAAACAAAGTTTAAAATAAAGTACAAAAAAATTAGACAGTTTTTATTTTTATTTTTATTTTTATTTATTTATTTTTTTTATGTGCTTGACCATGATACAAAGAAATCGGAGCATCTTTTGTTTCGTCTACACTATATGGCCAAAGGTGACCGGCACTTGTGATTTTAGACGTTTTCTTAAATATCTGGAAAAATACATGAGGAATTACCTTGGAACTGCAGGAGTGTAAACAAAATGTTACAGGTCATATATTTCCGTGAAGATTTTTTCCAGAAACCACATAGGGCACCGTCAGCAAATTCAAAAATAACGAATATCTTTTGGATAACCGTGTAAAAACTAACGTAGCAAAAGCGTTCAACACAGTAGATTATGATTAAATGCCTTATTGCAATAAACTGTGTTAATTTTTATGAGAATAGCTTATATCTTCGTAGAGAAATTAAAGTTTTCATAAAAACAGTCCCAAATTTTGTCAAGTGTTTTGTTTTAATTTGTAGAGTTCTCGATATATATAAAAAAAGTCCTTTTCAGAAAATATGACAAACAACATTGTACAAAACACCCTCAATCAGAATTAAAAAATAATAAAAATTGGATGAAAAATGAGCAGGTTTACTAATAAATGTTTCACTGCGCATGCGCGAATGCAATCAAAATATAATGTGCATAATGTATTACCTAATTGTATAGTGCAACTTTTGTGAAAGACTAAAGCGATGAAGCAAAAAGATGAGGGGCTGTATCCAAATGCAGTGGTACGTGCAATATTGTGCATGCTATATTGGCACTAATTGATGGATATATGGATACAACCCCTCATATTTTTGCTTCATTTTGGGAACAACAGATTTCGAGCTTATTCTATCAACTATAATTTTCAGAATTTTCAAGCTATGTTTTTGAAACTTTCACAAAAGTTGCTCTATACACTTTGCTAATACATTAGGCACATTATATTTTGATTGCATTCGCACATGCGCTGTGAAACATTTTTTAGTAAACCTGCTCATTTTTCATCCAATTTTTATTATTTTTTAAATTCTGATTGCAGGGTATTGTGAACAATATTATTTGTCATATTTTCTGAAAAGTACTTTTTTTTATATTAAGTACTTTACAAATTATAAGCAAAATACCTGCCAAAATTTGGGACCCTTTTTATAAATACTTTATTTTCTCTACGAATATACATGCTATTCTCATAAAAATCAACACGGTTTATTTCAATAAGATGCTTAATCATAATGTACTGTGTTTAACGCTTTTGGTACGCTAATTTTTACAGCGTGACCCAAAAGATATTCGTTATTTTTCAATTTGTTGAAGGTCCCCTGTGGGGTTTCTGGAAAAAATTCATCACGGAAATATGTGACCTGTACTATTCTGTTTATACACCTGGAGTTTTAAGATCCTCATGTATTTTTCTAGATATTTCAGAAAACGTCTAAAATCGGAAATGATCGGCCACCTTTGGCCATATAGTGTATATCTTAAAAAATGTCTGTGTTATGGCTCTTTGAATTTCTGGCATGGCTGATATTTTGAAACGATCCGATTTTTGCCACGCGATACCAGGTTTATTTATTAACCGATTTGGATGTGACATGGCTTCTGCATAGCAGATAGCAGTGTCTAAGGCCAAGTTTGTTGGCCAGTTTCATCCGCCATCTTGTTTCAAAATGGCGGCCATTAATTTTTTTTAATTAAAATTTAAAAACGAGGTACAAAAAAATTAGAAATTGAAAAAGGTTTCTTTGTTTAGTTTTTGACCCTGATAAAAGGATTCAGGAGCATTTTTGTTTTTGTGTTTATCTTAAAGAATGGCAGACATACGTTTGAATTTCTGTTTGAATGTCTGAAAACTGTTTGAATTTCTAATGTGGGTGACATTTTGAAAAATGTGATTTTTTTTCCTGCGACAGTACTCGTATATATCAACCGATTCCGATGTGAGTGAGCATGTGAACAGCAATTACTAAGGTCTCGACCAAGTTAACTGGTTAGCCTCATCCACCATGTTGTCTTAAAATGTCAGGCACTTTAAGAAATTGCCGAATTTGGCAGCCAAATATATGTTACATTAAATAAAATCAGCTTGGATAAAGCTGACTAATTTCGCGAAATTCTCATTCATAATGATTTAGTATTGATAAAAATTAGTATTGAATCTCCTATATTCGGTTTCCACTAATCTGAGCTTCATGTGTTTGATTAATATAAGCTGGCTTTTTGAAAATAAGGAATATGAAATCTACCTCCTCCTCCAGGCACTGACCGGAAGGACTTATTTATTTATTTATTTATATAAATGTTTCTAGACATACATTTTAAAAGTATATTCTATTATACAGGGTGTAATATGTTATTTATCGTCGACCTTTAATTTCTCAACCGTTGGTCGTAGACATATAATTCCGATTACAAAAACGTTTGAAATGAGGTCAGTAATGGTCAATGGGGCATAAAATCAATTTTATAAAAATTACTAAATCTAACTTTTTATACGGTCTCCCAGTCCCTATAGTTATATTTAGTCAAAGTTTACATATATCATAACAGATATAACACAAAAAGTTTGACATCTAGACTACAAAAATTGACACAGTTATTAAATTTCAAAGTTTGAGATTTTTGCACATCACTTTGTCTTTCATTGAGGGATCAGTTAAAAGATGAATTAAAGTAATTTGATATCAAAATCAGGGTGCAATGTCCTTTTTAGGGCGAAGCCACGTTTAGCCAGTATCGCCAAATCAGAGTATCATCAAAGAGCGTTATTTCATCTAAAAATGTGAGTTAATTTTTATGGGTCGAACAGCGTTCAAACGTCAATATAGGTAGAATCGACAACCGACAAATCAAACATACTCAATAAGGACTAGATAAATGACAGCGGAATGCAAACGACCAGCGGAGCTATAGCGAGCATGAAAATTGGGATTACGCAAATTAAAATAATACCGCAGCGCCACACGTTCGGGATAAAGCACGAGCCATTTAGCAGTGGTCATGCTAGTCAAAGCTGAGATCGTGATGGCAAACTACGAATACATGCAATATGCCGAAATGATATTTATGGTCAATGTCAAAGGAATGCTTGAGAGGCTGAGAGTGTTTATTCAGAACATTTCCCAAAGGATCTACAACTAACGCATGAAATTATAAGAGATGGATTGCACCATCTTAGAGAGATAGACTCTGTTTCACTACGACCCAGAACAAGTGGGCGGACAAGGTGTAATTTTCGAGTGACAGCTTAGCAGATACTGGCATTCGCCTTTTTAATTTTATAACTGAGCACGCCGGAAATAAGCGAGGCATGTCTAGTATTTGTTACATGCACATGACGTGCATTCATACCTTCTAACAGTGGTGCAAGCATTGATGCTGAGTGACCACGCACCACGTTTTGATTATTATAATTCCATGCTCAATACTTTAGAGGAAAATCCGTCGTTTCTTTGTGACATTCTGTGGACAGATGAGTCGATGTTTACATGGGGATGAATTGTGAACTTGCACAATATGCATTACTTGTGACTGGAAAACTTCCACATTGCCCACACAGTACGATACGTGTGGTGCGGTATATGGGGAACACAGATTGTTGGACCCATCTTCTACGATATCACCTTAACGGGCGATCCTTACCTGCATCTACTACTAAACACGGTACGTGACTGGTATGAAGTTCTGCCTCTCCGACATGCATGTCGGGTGTGATTTCAACATGATGGGGCCGAAATGATCAAACGTCCTGGCGTATCTGGCCACCGAATTCGGTCAACAGATCTTTGGATATGGTGGTCCGGTAGAGTGGCCACCGCGTTCGCCGGACATGACTCTCATTGACTTCTACCTCTCGGGTTACATCAAAGCATAGGTCTATGTGACCGAGACCACTTCTCTGGTTTACCTGAAGCAGCGCATCACCCTTGATTGTCGCACATTTTGCACACCTGCTATGCTCTATGTGTCCCGGGCTCAGTACCGTCACGCATTCAATTGTGCATTGCCACCAATGGAGAACACTTTGAGCAGTATCTCAAGTAGATTCTGGCGTTTCATGTATTTATTTTTATAGTACGCCGTTTTCTGATATTATAATAAATTTATATTTATTTTTCTGTTGAATTTCAATATTTCATTCTACGCTTTGTATAAGACACCTAAAAGTTAGCTGAAATTTTAAGATGAAATAACCCTCTTTGATGATACCACGATTTGGTGATACCGGCTAAAGGTGGTTTCGCCGGAAAAAAGGACATTGTTCACTGATTTTGATCTCGAATTACTTTAATTCATCTTTTAACTGATCCCTCAAGGAAAGACAAAATCATGTCAAAAAATCCTGAAACTTTGAATTTTAATAACTGTGTCAATTTTTGTAGAACACATGTCAAACTTTCTGTGTTATATATGTTATAATATGCGTAAACTTTTACTAAATATAACTATAGGAACTGGGGGACCGTATAGAAATTAGATTTCATAATTTTTATAAAATTGATTTTTTACTTTAAATAATGTCACAACATGAATATTTACCTCATTTGAAACGCTTTTATAATTGGAATTATATGTCTACGACCAACGGTTGAGAAATTAAAGGTCGGCGATAGATAACATATCGCACCCTGTATATATATTCTGCTATTACTTTTTTAAATAAACATCAAGAGTTATGAAAAAATGTTATGATAAAAGTTTCTGCTAATTGGGCTGTGCACCATATTTTTGTTTCTTGCTTAGTTAATTCTTAAAGAAAACAATTTTCGGACGGTGTGGATCACTGGTTTCTTGGAAAGGTAACCATCAATAATAATAAAGCATTATATTTCCGTAGAAAATGGTGTAAGATATTTTCGTTCGAATTGAAAGAAAATATTTGTTTTAATTATTTGCAGGTACATTTGTTTAATCGCTTATGTCAATTTTAATTTGTTTCATTTTTCTTTTCAAACATGTTTTTGTACAAAAATCATTTTTCGTTTCATTAAAATGAATTATACTTTTTCTATAGAAATTGACAATGTTTGTTTACACGACATTAGGCAAGATAAAATTGTATTAAATAAATTTGCATCGGTGGGATTTACTTCACCTGTTTCCGTTTCAATTTTTAATGTACACTTATATACATGTAATTCTTTGAAACATAATGAAGTCTATTTCTTCTCTTAGATATATTTGTGGACCTCTTCAGTGAAGTTTGATATTGCGTATTAAATGTCTTAGTTTTTAAAACACAAAAGGATAAACTCAAAATGTATTATTGTGTAATGCAACCTTTATCCTAAAATATACATTGCGGGTATTTTACACAAAACAATCTATGCGATTTTTAACTATTTAAAAATTAATAGGAAATCATGTACATTGTTCTTCATTACCTTTACTTGGTCAGCATAAAATATGTTAAATTATCCATTTCCATAACGCATAGTCATAATTTAGGAATCAATTTAATAACATGTTTGTAAAATTTCGTTTTCATTAGTTACAGAAATCACTGAACTATGCATTATTATATGTTCATTTAATGCATCCGTAGAATAACATTTCTAAAGATGTGTTACTTTTGTAGAGCACATTTCTTGACTCTTGTTTAAACTTTATTCGCCGGTGGTACTTAAATTACCTTTAAAACAACTTGTTATAAAATTCATATAATACATCGATTAGTAGCAATACATTTTAGAATTAGTTATAGATACTATACTTTATCTTATTCCAAAAGCATTATTGATTGAACAAAATAAAAATATTTTTTAAACGGTGATATCTTTTTCATTTGCATCTCTTCAGCTTTCTTGAAGTTGAAAGATTGTGTGGGGGGGGGGGGGGGAGTTGAAGTTTAATTTCGAAATAATTCCTATATTTCTATTCTAAGAACATTATATTTGTACATTTCCTAATTCAATAAAATGCTCATTGCTGTATTTTAAATAAAAGATTTGAGTAAAGTTATATCTATTGCAAGAAATTCCTATAAATACAAATTTAATTAATTAATTTTATTTGGCAAAATCCTTCTAAAATCTATTAATTGATTATGTAAATCTTCAAATGTAGTTTCTAATATTCACGAAAAATGCTTTAGAAGATGAAAATTTCAAAAATTCATAATTGGGATTCAAAGGGTTAAACACTAAATTCAACACCTCTGTTTGGGTAAAACATAGTCAAAATTTCTTAACTTGGCAAATAAGGGATATAAATAAACTTTTGGTACATGTAAACCTGCATCAACATCCATATAAACTTACTAGAAAAATTTTAAACAAATCGACTCATACAAATTTTCTTTTCGGATTAAACATTAGCTTTAACAAAACTATACTATAAAATTTCTTGAATAAATTTAACACAATTATTCTAGTTTTAAAATATATCATATAAGTTTTAATTTTCCAACTAAATGAAAAAGTGTCCATGGCAGGATTTGATCTTTGGTTTAATCTGCCAATGATCTGCCAACTGAGGTATCCTGGACAAATCTGACTAGCACAATTTACTCATATAATATTTTTTGTAAAGAGGCCAAGTCTTTTATCTGAAACATCTCAACTAATTAAAAAGCAGCTTATGGAACTCCAAGTAAACGCTGGACACGTAATTACACTTTATTAATTTTAACACCATTATTCTAAATGGAAATATGTAATATGAAATGTATTTTTCCAACTCGGTGAGAAAATGGCCAGGCCAGGATTTGAACAAGTGATATTTAGCTTAAGCTGCCAAATCCCTTCCAATTAAACAATAATATTGACTTGGTTGACATAAGTTGAGTAAAAAATTGTATAATACTATATAATCTAAACACAGTGGAATGAAGGGAAATAGTCTCAGGCACTGAACAGCAGATGTGGTCAGAGATATTTTATTTGTTGAAAAAATATACAGTAAACTCTGTCTAAGGCGGAATCGATCGGGACCGTGAAAAATTCCTGTGGTAGCAAAATTCCGCCTTAGACAAATTTTACTCTATGTCTATGGATTCGTAGGGAATTGAAAATCTTTCCGAGTTAGACAGATTTCCGTCTTATACAGAGTCCGCCTTACACAGAGTTTACTGTATTTAAATAAAGCTTACAAAGATAATATCTTTAAATTTTCAACACCGGACAAATGCCGGGAATTAGTAAATTCACTTTACATTAAGAATGAAATGCAGAGACACCGAGATGAGCTATACAGTTAGCAGATGTTAAAGCAGACGCCACACTGTAAAAAAAAAAGAAAAAAAAAACGGGCTAATAAAAACGGGCTAATTGCAGAAAAACGGAAAAATTTCTGTAATTTGAGGGGGGAGGCGAAATTGCCTTTAAAATACGCAAATCGTACTAGCGTCTAGATTGCCAGTACAATTTCCGTATTTTAGTCCATTTTTTTACAGTGCAAATAGACAGTGAAATCACAGTTGCGCGTTGTCTCAAATTTCAAAAAAATGTAGTAAATTGCCAAAGGGTACATTATTTGACGAATTCTATTGAAAAGAGCATCACAAATCTTTCAACATTCTATGTGCGTTAAAAATCATGCGTGTATTAGTTTTTTTCTAAAGTGAGGGCGTAGTTTAAAAAGATCAATGTTGTCTTGTAGATATATATAATTTCTACGACTGGCGTCAGATTTATTTTCAAGTGAAACAACGGGCAGATTAAGTATATAATTTCATGATTTGTTACCAGATAATTAATACTGACATATAATTTTGTTACATGATTTTGGGGCAAAAATTTATTTTAAAGAAAAGAAGTACTGAAGGTATTTCATAATATGTTTACATATTTATTCCCATTGTTTCATAAATGTATTGAAAGTTAGATTATTATAGGAAATATTTAATGTTAGTATAAAGAAGAGTGTTTACATTTTAATGCGTTATTTATGGCCGGAAAATTCGATAATAAATCGTCCCCGATGGTTTCTAATAGCTTTTAAACAAGAACGTTTTCCATGTATTATTTCTTGATAGTTGGGAAATGTAATTTATTTTTCTTTCTTTCAGATAAATCTCTCTTTAAACGGAAAATGTTCAATGATAGCTATTGCATTTTAAGTGAAAAAGAAATACAATACTGATGTTTTTTGAAAGGGAACTTATAAAAACAAAATTTGTTAAATATATAGTTTAAAAGGAAATTATTATTTTTAGAAAATATTTTAAGAATTAAAAATGTAGGAAAGGAGAATAAACTGATACCATATAAACGATCCTAGAGTTCCTTTATCTGCGATTTATTCAGTTGAGCTGTTTCAGATAACATACCAAGTGACCTTTTCAAAATGTTATTGAGTGCATTGTGCCGGAGAGTTGTATACAGGATAGATCAGTTGGCAGAGCACTAGCAGCATATGCCATAGGTCCATGGTTCAAGTCATGTTCTGGAAACTTTATCACTTATTTGGAAAATTACAACTTGTATGACGTATACAATTTCTTGTTTGATATCGTACCCTCCAGATGAAGTTAGATTCATCCTCTACGAAACCTAAGATTTTGTGATGTAACTTCTTCGATTTTTCTTAAAATATACAATTTTCGGTCATGAGAACTGAAACAAGCAATAACTTTTTATATTTTAAAAGATGACAATTTTTGCATATTATAGGTAAAATTTACGCTTTTGGAACATTTTTTTGGACACTTTTACACTTAGATTACTTATTTTTACTTTTTTTGTGAGGTTTCTAACCAGTATCATTTTATGCACATGCATTATGCATTACACTCTAACCACTCAAAAACGTTTTCGACATTTTAGTCTTTAAATAAAATTTAATTCAAGTGCTAAACAATTCAATATTTTTAAGAAATCAATGCTTCAATTAGATTATTCCGTCACAGACAAAATTTCTCACTTGACTTTTTTAGAACTGCTTAAGCTCTAGAACTATCTTTATTCGCATGCGGAAATATAACACTTTTCAATCAGGTCATTTTAAGATACAAGACGTTTTCAAATTCACTTCTTAAGAGGACTGGGAAAGCAAAATTAAACTACAAAATCGATTTTTACTTTTTTATATCACAAAATAGTTTGAACTTTTATCTTTCCAAAGATGTGTTACACATGTTTACATATAAAAAAAAATAATTGTTGAAATTAATTATTCTTTCGAAGACTACTTCACAGCTTAATGGCCATTTAAATCTTTAATTGACTTTTTCTGAAAACTTTGATTTTTCATGTTTATGTTCCTTTTTTCAATATCTATTAAACTTAAGAACTCAGATTTTTATTTAATACTTATATAATGATATATTGCATACTTTAACACAGGGATTGAACGTTTTGTTGAGAATTATTTATTTTAGGCAGTGAAATCTTAGCAAAAATGTTAATTTAAAAATTACTTTCAATAAATAATTAATAATTAATTTTGAAAATCACTTAGAGAGAAAATGGTCTGTTAAAGAACGTAAATCATGTTATTTTAACTACTCTAAAAAATCTAGACCTCTATCTTTCACCATTTCTGAGCAAAAGGTACATAAAGTTGGTGAATTTAGCATAGCGGAGATAGGGCTTTCCCGGTCCCCTTAAACTACTAAACCATATATTTTAAAATAATATTCAACCAACCTAACTCTACGTTACACACATTGATTTCTTTTTCTGTAACATGTATTTTTCAATCTAATTTACTGGTATCCAGAAACATGCATAGATATAACTTAAAGAAACTTACAATTAAATGTACTCAACGAATTCGGAGAAATGGGTATCAAAATGTCATCGAATTTGAAAAGAAAAATGTCATTGCTTGTATTTATCAAATGTTTCTGTCAAGGATACAATAAAGCCCATAATAACCAACGCTAATTTATATTGTTTAATGATTTTATTTTTGGAATAAAAGATTTGCATCAGAGCTTGACAAAAGAGACGAATAGCCCTAGAACTTTTGTTAACCTCGCACATTATATATTTTTTTCTTTTATTACTATTACTATTATTATTATTTATTATTTTTACTTTTAGTAGTATTTACCATATTATTACCATTACTTCTAATATATATTATCATTATTTATTATACATTTTATCACAAGTACGAAGTTCGAATTGAAATAATACTCTTAATTACGTTTCACAATGATAAGAAAATCCGGAGGAACAGGTAACTTAATACATGACAGAGTCAAAAACAACTAAAGAAACATTTGCAGTTCCGCTTCCACGTATTTGGAGTAAAAACCTGTCGCCACCACCCCACCTACAGTTTCTCGAGATATTTATTAAAAAGATGTTACTTTCGAAATATTCTATCCAAACTTGTTAATTCTCGTAATTTTTTAGAGGAACCAATAATACACGAAACTTTTCTCGTATGTTCAGATAATTTTGTAAAATAATACGGACTATTTAAGCCACATTTCAGCATTACACTTAATCTGGCCATACAATTTGGGAGTTTATTGTTTGAGTTACTGCGAATAAATAACAATAATAATAATGAAAATAATAGAACCAACAAATTATTTTATTTTCACGCACAATTTAGAATTTTAAATAACCTACAATTTTTGACAGCAAACAATTATTTATTTATTATAACATTTCTTACTCTTCAAAGAAGCTTATTGATAACTGCAATGTCGGAAAATTCGTCTACCCACAATCCCATACTTTTGAATTTTGAATGTATAGCAGCAAGCAAATTACAAATTACATTATAAATATTTTTGGTACTTTTCGGTTAAGCGGGCGCCAGTGTTATATATACATATATATATATATATATATATATATATATGTGTGTGTGTGTGTGTGTGTAAATATATATGTATATATACATACATGTGTATATACATATATATGAATATATAACACTGGTGCCCGGCTAACTGAAAAGTACCATATTTTTTTAATGTTTTGAACCCATTAATTGTTACTAAATAGATTAAAAAGATGATGTGCTCTATGAAATATTGATATTAAATTAATTATGATTGTTTAAATTAATATTCCTAATTTTTCAGGTTTTCTTATTTTTATTAGATTAGTGTTATTCCTTTGTTTGAATATATTTAATTTTTTTGTTATGAAAAGATATAATCATCAAAATCTTTTTATAATAGTATTATCGTTCATATTATGTAGGAAAAACGTTTATACTTGTTACTTTTAATCTATTCATTGATAAGTTTTGATAAGTTTTATCAATTAACGAAATAAATGATTAATTACCTTCATGAGCATATCTGACTTTTAAATATAAACTTTACAAATTAGATTTAATGGACGAAGCATGTAAAAAAACATCGTATATTAATTAATCATATTTTAGGTTTATCACTTATTAAGAAATAAAGTCAGAGTTAAGCCATTTAGCTATTAATAAATTATAATCAATATGCGTGAATTTAATAATTGGGTTGTATATTTCAATCTATAAATATATTGTACAACAGCTTAAAAATAATTTTGTAGTGCATAAACAATAGATAAAGGGCAAAATTATCTATTATATTCATAGGGTGTCGGATGCATAATGATTGAGTTATATAATGAAATGAGAAATGCATTTGACAGTTATTTTTATTATATCGATTAAAATAAATATTCGTTATTACTTTTTATTTTATTATGAAAATTGTAATGTTTATCTCAATGTAAAATTTTGTGAGAATAAAAAGCATTCATCAGGTTAATATATTTATTAATTTTTATTACATTCCTTTATATTGTGGGTTTTACTTGTCTCCGCATATGTCCTTTATAATGAGAAAGTACTCCCTTTTATAAAAATAAAATGAGATACTGCTATCGCATAACATCGTATATAGTTTTAAAAATTTTCTCAGAAATGATTTTTAATACATTATTTGAAGGTTTCATCGGGGTACAGTATATTAGAATTTTCGTATGTGTTTAATTAAAATAATTAGCTTTTATATAAAATTTCCGATAATAATCATTGTTCAACCAGAAAGACATCACTGCGTTTTATACAATTCTTTTTCAATGATTTATAACATATCATTTTAATTTTTTTGTTTTCTAAAAAAAAATATATATATATATTCTATGCTCTTTATCAAAAAAATATGCATAGTTACATTTCCAGTGCTGTTTCCAATTTTAAATGCAACGCAATGTGGCAGAAGTAGGTTTAAGTTTTCCTGCTGTGTTGTCGAAAAATATTCATTCATTCAAATTTTGTACCCATGTGATGTTTTGGTGCAATACTGGCAAGAAATATTTGGTAATTCTATTACGAATATTTTCAATTTTAAAACTATCTTCTTGTAACAATTAGGAATAAAATTTTTATTTTTATATTAGGTTAAATATTAAAAAAAATAGCTTTTACATTTGTCAACATATTTAAATATATATTAATATGTATAAATCGTGTTGATAATAATTAAAACATTCTTTTCTTAAAAAAATTGGTATTTGAACTATATTTGATTTTAGAACACACATACTATTTATTTTTATTTATGCAATGTAAATCTAAATTTTTCTGAGAAATCAAGTTAAATTTAGTTTTCTTTACATAATGTGTACTATATGTACCTTTCTCACCTACAACTCAGAAAACAAAAATGGAAAAGTACAAAACCACATGCTACGACCCATTTTCTACTCAAAAAATGAATTTTTAGTTTGTTTTGTATGGAACTGTGGTTAACATGCAGTAACAATTGTTACGGTAAAATGTCGTTTTAAAATAAGATTTTATCTGACATAAAAATAATGATAAATTTAAGAGATTTTGAAACTTCAGTTTCAGTTTCAGGCTAGACGGAGAGGCCTACCAATATGGCTTTAGCTCAACAAGCCCCGCCCAGCAGAATAAGTGGCATCATCACGGGCGCAAGTGCCTGTCGGAGGCAGGGCTCGGTAAAACCATCTTTGAATGAGACCCCTTTATATTAAAACTTATAAAGTTATACAAAAATGTTACAAGTGGCAGCCCAGTGTTATCCCAGGGGTGCTGGACTTATCATTATACAATTTTATGCACATTACAAATTTGGAACGGGGTGGGGGATCATAATACAGTATCATGCATTGCTGGACTAGTAAAATGTGAGCCAAATGTGAAAAATTCACTAAATAGAACTTACAGACACAACAAAAACAAAGGGAGTTAAAAGAAGTTTCCCCCTGTTTTTTTCCTTTTTTTCATATAAGACACAGTGCTAAATAACAGTTTAACACATGATAAAAAAAAAAAAAATCGGTATTGACACTGGACACTATTTACAGAATAATACAATGCTAGAAAACAAATAACACTATTCAAACATATAGTTTGTTTTAATGATAAAGCTGTTTTTGAATGAAGAATTCAGAAAATACTTTTAAAACGGTCTTCTCCAAATGCATAGATGATTAGATGTTACCAAAAAAAAAAAAAAAAAAAAAAAAAAAAAAATGCGAGAATGTTTTGGCTTGTTTGACATCTAGAGCTGATATTCAAAATATTAGAATAATTGAGAAAAGTAATAAGAAAAAATTATTTATCATTTATTTATTTTTGATAATAACTATATGCAATTAAATTTCTTATAAATTAAATCCGGAAAGTTTAGATAATATTTTAATATATATAAATTATAAAATACAGTACAATAAATTAGGTATGCAGCTTTCTGAAACACATCAAAATATTAGAATAAAATTTAGGCTGGTTCAAAATATTAGAATATTTTATTTTACGCAACAATATTGCCCTATGAATATGAAGTAAATTGTAGTTAACATTTTGTTGCATCCCATTTAGCTTTCATAACAGCGTACAATCGATCTTGCATATTATATACAAGGTGTTTACATTTCTATCAATATTAGCCCAACTAGACTTTATACGTGCCACTAATCAGCTTTACTTGAAAGAGGATTTTCTTTGAGTTTTTTCTTCGTTATACACCATACGTTTTCGATGGGATTAAGGTCTGGGGAGTTTGGTGACCAAGGAAGTACCTTAATGTTGCGTTGACTGAACCAATTATTAGGTGACACCGATGTATGTGGTGACGGTAAATCTTGTTGAAAAGTGAAATCATCTTCAAATAAATCTTCTGATGATGGAATCATGTAATATTCCAAAATTTCTTGATATATCTGAAAGTTAACCTTTTCGCAGACGATGCATAACTTTCCAGGTCCTCCTGCACTCATGCAGCACCAAACCATGACGCTAGCAGCAAATTTTACGGAACGTTTAAGGCATTCTTTATCAAATGCTTCTCGCTTCATTCTCCAAACTCGAATAAATTGATTACCATATGAAACACAAAAGATATTTTCATCACTAAATAATATATTTTTTCCAATCTGTTTCGTTCCATAAATGCCTTGATTTACACCAATTCGATTTTATACGCTTTTGTTTTTCAGTCATGAGAGGTTTTGTTTACAGTACACGAGATTCAAACTTAAATTTATAGAGACGTCTTAATGTTGTCGATGGAGAAACTTCAAATCTTTCTTCATTCCATTTTCGGTGCAAGAATCGAACACGTTTAAAACGGTGTTTCTCATAATTTTGAAAATTTCCATTTTTTGTATATTGTGTTAGTATTTTATTAACGCCTGATTGCGTGCAATGTAAATAATTCACTACATAACATTGATTTTTGCCGTGCCGACACAAATCAACCATAAGAAGTTTAATAGATTCAGGAATATCACTCCCACGATCTATTTTAACCCTCTAGTGCGTACTGTTGCCAACAGGCAACAAATTAATTAAATTTTTCTCTCTTATCGTTTATTTATCGTTGCCTCTTGATAACCTTATGCTTTATGTATTCATTTTAATCCTATACTTAGGTTTAGTACATTAAAAATACCATAGCTGATAATAGTTGTTTATCAGTTACAAATAAAAAAAAAAAAAACATTTGAAACCTCCCATTTTCCTAGCCATTGATTGATTTCTAACACAAATAAAAAATATTTAAAATGCAATATTTCATTTGAAAAAAAATATTTTTGAAAAAATATATATTATAGAATATGCTTTTAAAAATGCTTTTAAATAATTTTCAGAATGGTGTTTTTGCAACAAATATTCTTTGCATGCGAATATATGTTTGTTGCCATTTGACAACACCATGAATTGAGTTCCGCTTTTATTTACATTTTTAGTATTCTGTTCAATGAATTTGTTGATTGTTTCGTCTTAATTTTTGTCTATTTTTTTTCTCAACAAATTTGTTCTGATAGAGCCTCATCATGTTCAACGTATATTTTAAAGCAAAGATACTAAAAAAGATATTAGCAGAAGATATTTGGGTTGGATTGTTTAGTGAAAACGACATTTCTTACAATGACAGGGATGACGATCCACCTTTTGACCCAAACCCTCCTCTGTTCAAAAACGGTTCAGACACTTATGATGAGACTGACTGTGATTCACAAGCAGATAAATCAGCTAATGAAATTGATTAGAATTTTGATGCAAACGTTGGAATAGTGGATATTCCATCTACATCAAAACAAAAGCAGCCAGGTAAACATAAACAGAAAAAAGTGAAAGCATCAAACTCTTCAGCCAGATCCTTTTGGGATAAAGATTATTGGAGATGTTTCTCTGCTTGAAAGTGTTTTATCATTAAAAATATCAGATAAATAATTTTTGTATTTTTCCACCCAGTACGTTTCGAGCATATTTCTCAACAAGCAAGCCTGTATAGTGTTTTAAAACATGTTCAAAAGCCACTCAACATATGCTCGAAGCATATAAAAAATTATCTAAGGATTTGCATCTTGAGTAGCTCGACAAACTTTAAAGTCATAAGATTGTTTGGGAACCCCGTCATTGGTGTATCACCAGGTAGTCGCACTATGATCTAGAATACATTCGAAAATATACGATATACGACAATTTTTTCATCTGAATGATAATACGTTGTCTAATGGGAAAGATAAGTTATTCAAGTTGAGATCAATAGTTGGTACCCTGAATGGAAATTCTTATCCATTCCCACCAAAAATCTGTCTGTGTTTATGAGCAAATAAGTGCACTAAAGGCTCGTCACCATATGAACCAGTATTGCCCCCCCCCCCCCCCCCAAAAAAAAAAAAGAATTCTCATAAATGTGGTTTTAAATTATTAATTTTAGCAGGAATATCAAGATCTGCGTGCAATTTTAATATTTATTGCGAAAAAAATACAACCAGTCTGCCAGATTGACATGACTGAGGAATTTTTCTTACCTCTTGCAAACAGCGATTGAAGTAAATGTTATAATTTCTTTATAGTACTAAAATTAGTGTCTTTTATGATTTTATTTATTGTATTAAACAAAATCTTGCATGAAATTTAATTAGTTTTGAATCTTTTTGCACAACAAAACGCTAATTCTAGAAGTATATATTTTTAAACTTATGACGTTGTCTTTTATTACAAATTATTTATTATTTATTCTCATCTTTTTTCTCAAATTTAAAGTAATAACATCACTAAAAAACAGACAAATTTTAAGTTAAGTCCATTCTCTTGTTTTGTTTTGTTTTCAATAAGGCAGTTCTTAGTTTCAATGGCTAATGCTTATCTCATACTAAACGACCACAAGGAAATAGAAAAAAAAATTGAAAGATCTCCTAAAGCTTTCTTACTTCCTAGCTAGGGATTACAATCCCGGGATCCCGCTTTAATTTTAATCCCGAAAATCCCGGGATTTTCGGGATTGCCCTTTTTTTTTCAATTGAACAATATTCAGCTGAAATTAAAAAAATATATTTATAGACTTTCGCTTTTGGAAAAAAAATAAATTGATTTTTATGAAATTTATATATAATTGAAAAAGAATTTTTATCTCAAGTATCTGTTAGATATATTTCTAAAGCTGTGGAAAATTAATGTGGAATTAATGTTTAATGTGGAAAACTTTTGACTTGGAAACATAGATGTAACCCAGTCAGAAAAAAGGAAATCATTTGTTTATTTCGTTTTCGCTTCGTGTGTAGAAAATATATTTCACTTCGAAGGTCATTTTCCAAATAGACTTTACTGATAAGCATCGCAAGTGTGTATCATAGTGATATCATATGCTAACTTCTTTTTTTTGCGGCTTTATTTTGCTTTAAAGATGTCTTGTTTAGTAGCTCATAGGAATGATAACAATAAGCCCATGTGTCAATATAAATTTTTAAAAAATCTAAGTTTTAAATGATAAGGATTTTCATTGTTTTGCGGGGAGGGGGGGGGGATTTTGTATGAAATTTTCGTAAAGCTGATACCTTAAATCTTGCACTGATTATAATGAAAGTTTTGAACTTTTAGAGTAGGACAAGAGGAAAAACCAAAATTTAAATAAACAAAGTATCGAAGTATTTTTTCTCAATATTAACCATTTGCACTCGAGGGCTCCGGAGCGGAGTCTTTTAAAATTTGTCTTCAAACTCGAGGGAGGTCTCCGCTACGGAGACAATGCAAATAATTTTGTGATACCATGTAATCTTGGCTTTTCTAGACAGGTATCACAAAATTATTTGCATTGTCTCCGTAGCGGAGCCCTCGAGTTTGAAGACAAATTTCAAATGGCTCCGCTCCGGAGTCCTCGAGTGCAAAGGGATAAATTAGAATATTTATTTATTTATTCATAGTTAAATAGCTGTTGCGATTATCATCTGATATATATGTAAAATTGCCTATGTGGCAATATAAATTTTAAAAAAATCTATTTTTAAATTATATGGAGTAGAGTAGGACAAGATTATAAGAAATATATATATTTATCCCTGTACTTTAAAAGCCCTCATTAGTCCTTGCCGTTGAATTTGTCCGATAATCGGAGATGTCTTCTTTTGTGGGGTAAAAATATACAAATATGTATGCTATGCGGAGTAAAAAAAGTATTCGCTAAATAGATGTTTCAGCTATTCGGGAATGTCCATTAACCTCCACAACGGATACTCCCGAATACCGGACATCTCAATTTAAATAATAATAATGCAGGGTTGTATTTTTTTCAAAAGAACTTCTTGATTGAAGAATGGGCATACTGGGCCGTGCCCCACCCCCCTACGATTTTAGTGCTCACAAATTTGATGTGCAATATTTTTAGAGCTTATATTTTAAATCTGTTTCGAAATTGTACTGATTATAATCAATATTTTGAACTTTTAAAGTAAAATAAGATTAAACATAAAACAAATTTTAAAAATCTAATATTTAGATAAATATTTTATGTTTTAATCTTGTTCTACTCCTGAAGTTCAAAATATTGATTATAATCAGTAAAATGCCGTAAAAGATTTAAATTATCAGCTTAACAAGAATTGCGTACCAAAATTGGGAGCACCAAAATAATCAGGTTGTAGGGGGGGGGGGGTGTTCAGGACCCCAGCCAAATATTTTTCCAGGATTCAACGTGGTCAAACATGCCTACGTATGATGCTTACAAAAACAATTGATGCTATTAAGACGTTTGAAGTGTCTGAAATTCAGACACAAAAAGTGTCTGAAAAAATTCAGACATTTTAAAATGTCTGAAAATTGAGCACTCCGTTTCAGACACTTAAGTGTCTGAATTTCAGACATTTTAATTTACATTGTAAATAAGTTTAAAACAATAAGTTCTTAATAAAAATATCATTTGCATATTTGCATTTAAAAACATTAACTTACCAAACGATATTTTCAATTTGTAAAAAAAAAAGTAATTATTCTATTATTTTGAATATGAGCTGTATTTATATATATATATATATATATATGGGCCAAATTTTATCTATTATATCCGTTATTTTATAAAGTACATATAGCGAAAATATTTTTGAGGATATACAATATTATAAAAAATTAAATAAATCACTTGTTCACTGTGTAATATTGTAATAAATAAATATTGGTTTTGAAATCTTTGATGAAGTAATCAGCAAGTATATATACAGAGTGTTTCTACGATCACGGAACAGAATTTAAGGGGAGGTAAAGTACACAAAAAGAAGCAATTTTGGTATAACAATGTGGGGTGGGAAATGAAATGTTATGGCGAAAAACAAGAAATGCGGGCGAAATGTAAAGGAGCTTTTTATTGATATAACAATTACAGTAAGTACTCAAACGTGCCACTAGCAGCCTCTAGTAAGTGATTGGGGTGCCTTTTCGTGGATTCCGAGTGTTTCACGGACATTTACAGCAAGGACTGAAAGTTTTGCAATCACGTTCTCATCAGACTCAACCTATGTCTCATAGATGAGGCATCTTGAACCTTCGAAAGGGTACACCGATCACTTGCAAAATGCTTCTATGTATGTATCGATGTTGGTGGTGGCACATTTGAGCACTTACTGCAATTGTTATGTCGATGAAATGCTTGTTTTCACCTCCTCCGCATTTCTTGTTTTTCGTGAAAACTTTTAATTTCCGTCCCCACTTTGCTATACCAAAATTGCTTCTTTATGTGTACGTTACCTTCCCTTAAAGTTTTCCCATGATCGTAGAAACAACATGTATATATATTTATACAATATGGGCAAAATTGACCGGTCACTTGCGATTTTAGACGTTTTGTTAAATATCTAGAACAATACATGACGAATTAACCTGAAACTGCAGGTGTGGAAACATAATAGTATAGGTCATATAGTTCCGCGAAGATGTTTTTCCCAAAACCCCATAGGAGACCGTCAACAAATTGAAAAAGAAGGAATATCTTTTGGATAACCCTGTAAAAACTAATGGAGCAAAAGCATTCAAACTCAAGATTATTAATAATTGAGCTATTGTAATATACTGTGTTCATTTTTATGAGGATAGCGTGTATACTCATAGACAAACTAAGGTTTTATAAAAACAGTCCCAACAGTCCTGAGCGATCTGAAACAATTTACCAAATTGAAAAATTATTTAAAGCTGCATTTTTGAGAGCAGCAGTTATAAACATTGCATTTAGAGGGTTTCAGAGAACAGGCCTTTCCCCCTACAACAACGATGTTTTTCCAGACCATGATTTTGCTCTTTCCGAAATGACAGAGAAACCCATGAAATTCGGGATAACACGCCAAGGTCTAGAATAAATATTTCAGAAGCATCACAGGATAATGGAGCTTAACCTTCCAAACCTAAAAGCTTTGACATCACACTCCATCTGTTGACATCATACAGCATCTTGTACGTCAAACTTCTACCACATGCAGCAGTTGACATCGCAATCACAGTTGTCCACAGTTTTTCAAAATGTTACTTCTACAGAATACATTAGTAAACGAATCCCATTGACAACTTCAGACTAAGTAGCCCAGCAATTTTTATTTCCAATTTCGCCTAAAATGTTATTACCCCCTCCCCAGGAAGGCTTCAGAATTGAGAAAAGATTTTACAAAAGAAGGAGCAAAGCCATTAGTTTGACTCCCTTTAAATTAGAGATAGAAATAGATATTAAAGAGAAATAAGCCAAAAAAACTGCAAGACTAAACAAGAAGATTCTTAAAAAGAAAATAAATAAATTAAGAATCAAAAGAAAAAAGAAAACCAAAAAGGGTTGAGAAGACACCTCAGAAAAAGAAGAAGATAATGAAGCCTGTATGTTTTGCAATGAAATTTGCTCAAATTCTAAATCCAAAGAAGGTTCGATACAGTGTTTGAAATGCCATGGATGGGCACACGAAGCATGTAGTAATACAGAAGAATATGACATTCATTTGTGATTTTTGCAGCTAAAAGAACTTCTAAGACTTTCAGTGTAAAGTAAGTAGGCCAATGCAATGTAGAAAATGTGCCAAAGGTTTATTTTTGACACGTGAAAGAAGACGTGCAATTTCATTTTTTTAAATAACAAAAATGCATTTTTATACTAATTAAACAAGACTTTTTGTGACTAAAATGAGTTTTCCTGGAGTTTTAAATGGATACCCGGTTTTACCCTACCAGTGGGGAAAAACCGGATTTTTGCTTATGTCTGAAAAAAGCTATTTATTCATATAATCAATTAAATTTTTATTGAAAGGAATATATTTTGTTATAGCCAAAGGTAATTTTATAATAAAAACAGTGTTCAGAATTTGTTTTCTCATTTCACTGCATTTGAGAACAAGAAACATTTATGGTACCCAGTTTTGCCACACCATCCCCTACGTGCAATATTGTGTACTTTATCTTGGCACTAATCAACAGATATTTGAAACAACCCCTCATATTTTGCTTCTTTTTGGGAACAACGGATTTCGAGCTTATTCTATCGACGATAATTTTCAGAATTTCCAAGCTATGATTTTGAAATTTTCAGCTGAAGTTGCTCTATATACTGAGCTAATACATTACGCATATTATATTTTGATTGCATTCGCGCACGCGCAGTGAAACATTTTATAGTAAATCTGCTCATTTTTCATCAAATTTTTATTTTTTTTTTATTCTGATTGCAGAGTATTGTGTACAATGATGTTTGTCATACATTCTGAAAATAACTTTTTTTTACATTTAGAACTCTGCAAATTATAAGCAAAAAATCTGGCGAAATTTGGCACTGTTTGTATAAAAAACTTAATTTTTCTATGGGTATACATACTATCCTCATAAAAATAAACACAGTATAGTACAATAAGTCTTTTATTAATAATCTCTAGTTTGAACGCTTTTGCTACATTAGTTTTTACAGGTTATTCCAAAAGATACTCGTTCTTTTTTAATTTGTTGACGGTACCCTATGGGGTTTCGGGAAAAAAAATCTTCGCGGAAATATATGACATAAATACACTATATTGCCATTAATGACCGGCAACTTTCAATTTTAGACATTTTGTCGAATATTTAGAAATATACTTAACAGATTCTTCTGGAATTTCAGGATTGAAAAGCACAGGTATGACCTCATATTTAGCAATGTCGATTTGATAAGGGGGGCAATTAGGAGGCCAACAAAAAATCGAAGAAAAAAATAATACTTGGGATCACCCTGTAAAATAAAATTCACGAAATGATCTATCGCTACCGAATGTAAATAAACTGACATTGTGCAATAAGTGCATTCTTTTGTGTAAGAATAGCATGTATATTAATTGAGATATAGCGATTTATTTAAAAAAATTAAAAAATTCTTGCATGTTTCTTGCTTATAACATGCAGTGTTTTCAACCAAATTTAACTCCGGTTTCAGAAAAAATTGACAAAATATAGTAGAAACAATATAGTGCAATTGGAATATAAATATATTAAATATTTTAGGAAATATGAGCAGTTGTATGAAATAATTTTTATCTGCGCATGCGCGAACGATAACAAGGATCATTTTACATAATTTAATAGTCAACTCAATGGAGCAACTTATTAAAAAAAATCTAGTCAAATATCGTAAAAATTGAGAAAGAAATCGGCGTTAGAGTGAGCAAATTTTTAGTAGTTCTCTAAAAGCAGCTGAATGATAAGGGATTTTCCACAAAGTGTCATTCTTAATTTTTAATTTTTTTTTATTTTAATTTTTTATTGATGTATTAGTTCTTCTTGGATAACCACCAGAACGAACCTATACCATGATCAAAAGAAGTATCAAAATTGATGCATTTTTTCCAAATCTACTCGTTGATAGTCACTAAATACTAACTTTTTTCTCAAAGTCAGTTAATAAAAAATGACAATTTGTGCAAAATCCCTTATCATTCAGCTGCTTTTAGAGAAAAACTGAAAATTTGCTCACTTTAAAGCCGATATCTTTCTGAAATTTTACGATATTTGACTAGAATTTTTCTAATAAGTTGCTCCATAGTGTTGACTATTAAATTATGTAAAATGATACCTGTTATCGTTCGCGCATGCGCAGATAAAAATTATTTCATACAACTGCTCATATTTCCTAAAATATTTAATATATTTATATTCCAGATACACTATATTGTTTCTACTATATTTTATCGATTTTTCTGAAACTAGCGTTAAATTTGATTGAAAACCCTGCATGTTATAAGCAAAAAATATGCAAGAATTTTTCAAATTTTTTTAAATAAATCGCTATATCTCTATTAATATACGTGCTGTTCTTACACAAATGAATACGCGTATTGCACAATGTCTGTTTATTTATATTCGGTAGTGGTAGATCATTTCGTGCATTTTATTTTACAGGATGATCACAAGTATTATTTTTTTCTTTGATTTTTTGTTGGCCCCCTAATTGCCCCCTTATCCATTGCAAAATATGAGGTCACATATGGCATTGCAAAATATGAGGTCATACCTGTTCTTTTCAATCCTGAAATTCCAAAAGAATCTGTCAAGTATATTTCTAAATATTCCACAAAATGTCTAAAATTGAATGTTGCCTGTCATTAATGGCAATATAGTGTATACAATACTGTTTAAACACCTTCAGTTTCATGTTAATTCCTCATGTATTTTTCTAGATATTTAACAAAACGTCTAAAATCGCAAGTGACCGGTCATCTTTGGCCATATAGTGTATATATATATAATTACAGTCTATGTTTTCTTTTCTTTTATTAATTAAAAATTGATAGGATCAAGTAACCGATATTACGGCTTGAGAAAACTGATTAATAGGGTAGATCGGTGCACATTTTCGTGGATTTTGTTCAATGAATTTTCTAATTTTTATGTTTTAATTTAGGAAATTTTAGACATTGTGGTTTTATAAAGTAGTTAATAAAGTCAAAATTTGTGTATTCAGTTGTTGCCCTACTTGTGTTTTTAACCGTAAAAGAAAAAAAAAAAAAAAAAAAAAAAAGTTTTTAGGTCCAAGTCTTTTGCGTAAACTTGCCCCGTTACGCATCAAGTGGGGCACGTTTACACTTATTATAAGTGATACCAAGGGGTAAGTAAAATAAAAAAATTAATCAAATTGAAATGTTTTATTTATAATTTAAAACACTGTTTTAAAAAATTAAAGAGAATTAATTAAATAACATTTTATAGGCTAAACTGAAAACATAGGGTTTATTGGTAATTAAAAACAGAAACTATTTAGTCATTTTCATCATCTCTGTTACAGATTTACAAACAAAAAATAAAGTATTACCTTGTACACACTTTTCATGGGACGACCTTTTGCACACTTGTCATGGAACCACCTTTTGCATCTAAGACATTGAACCCAGTCTTGACTTTTTTTGGATTGGATGTATGATTTAAAATAATAAATACGTACACAGTTTTCATCTTCGTCATCAGATTCATTCACTACTTTTTTTACACCAAAGTGTACTAACGTTTTCCCTTTTGCAGTTTTTCGTTTCATACTTTTTCCTTTGCTGTCTTCTTGTTCTGCTTCCATAGAAAGTTGTAAACTTTTACGTAATTTCTTCTTTTTGAGCGGGCGTAAAGGTGCCCCAATGTGAAAACGTGTCCCCTCTCCATGTTTGGATTTATTTTTAATGTGCAACGAAAATTTATAACATTTCTGTTCATACAAGTACAGTTCTAAAAAAAAAAAGGATAAAATCCTGCTATTGTTCATATATTTTTTATCCTTAACTAAGTATTGTTAGTTCACAATAAGTTTCAATAAGTTCAACACAAAATTTACTCGCCTTGACAGAAAACAGGTTATTCTTTCCTCATGCTAGACCGAAGCTCGACTGACGCTCAAAAACGTATGAGAATACCCACTAGGGAGCAGCTTGAATCACTCATGACTGGTGGCGCGCCAGTTATAGGTCGTTTCGGGAAAAGTGCACTGCATAAACGTGCGACATGCGTAAACATGCCCCGGTCTACCCTACACCATAAACACTACTCGAAAATATTTGCTAAAATAAGTGGCTGTACAAAAAAAAAAAACCTAGTTTTTATAAATGGTTCTTTAAATCCCGAAAATTCACCAAAAGTTAAAGAACAGTGACCGGATGCTTTCGGTTTTCCAGGTTTTGTCGAATGTCTACTAAAGTTGTTGACAAAAGGTACTTGAATTTCGAGGGTCTAAAGAACATGTTTTCGCAATTCCATTCGGCACCCATGTATGCATGCATCACAGCTAATGGGGCACATTTTGAGTACTTTTTATAAGTTGTAACATTTTTCATTTATATTTTGTACTTAGATTGTGTTTTTCGTAAAATAAGGGTCATTTAAAACCATTTGTTATCTTTTCTCTGAATCACGGTTCGATACAATTGCACCGTCACGATCGCGTTTCCAACCCCCAGTTCCTACGTAATTCTTACTCCTTATGACCTGACACATCCATCCATACGTGCCGTTTGGACAGGATTTTTTGAACCACCCTGTAGATATTTAATAAATATTCTAGGCAAGTAATATAATTAATATAGTAGAATAAATATTTTGGTTTACATATTAATTGTTTAGTTTACTAATGATTTCCAAACATATCTCATACATAAGTATATTCTCTAACAGCAATACAATATGTTTTTGTGCAATTTCTAGGTAGATATATTTTACTCAATATATGAGGGTTTTTTTTTTTTTTTTTTTTAATTTGGTGGGTAAATATTTTCCTGCAGACTGCTTTTTTCACTAGAATGCATTTGGAATCCAGCTCTCCAGTATAATTTGATTCGGAATATAAATTCAACAAATTTCCGCGCTATCTAAAATGGATTCTGCTTAAAAATACGTTTATCTTATTTTCATAAATACTTCGGTTATTCAAAATCGAATTTTTGATCTTTTTAAGCTTGTCTCAATGTAATTTATTTTTTGAATATTTGTTAAATGTACATCCTGCTTTGATGCTAGCTAGAAAAATATAAAAGTTAAAATAAATTAAAATAATTTAGTATTTTCGCGAGATTTTAACCGACTATTTCGTTATCCTGAGTTATCTGCTGTATAAATAGTCAAAATAATTTATTTGCTTTAACTCATACCATTAGATTGTACGGAGTTTTAATTCTTTATTCAGGTATTTTTATTCTCTTTACTATTATATGCTTTGATTTTTAGGGTTCAATATTTAAAAGTAAAAACGGAACCGTTATAAGATCACTCGTGTGTATGTCTGTCGGCAACAGCCATTTTACTCGTGAACTATGGAACGTGGAAAGTTGAAATTCGGGGAAATAATAAAGACTATTGACCAGCATATTTACAAATTATTTAACATTCACAAATATACTTAGGAAAAATGTAGATGGGCAAATTATGTTACCTGAAAAAAAAAATTGTTTATATCGTGTGAAAGCTTTCGTAAAGCTGAACTCAAACATACATTTTTTTTAATTTTAGGTATTATATGTTCAGAGATATCGTTGAAAATGTAATGCAAAAATATGTCCCCCCCTCCACTTCTATTTCCGAAACTACTGAAATTAAAATTTTGAAAAAAATAGAGGTAGTAGATGTTAATTTAAACCTTGGCGGAAAACTATAGCGGTTATGCTAGGTCACATACTTTTTGAGAAAAGCTCATTTTTCCGTTACATTCAAAATTCAATTTGCGGGTATTCTTCAAACGTGTTGAGCGTACTGGAGGTACCTATCGTCGCAGAAGTATAAAAGCATTGTTGATAATGATTTTTGAAGAAAAAAAATCGTCTGTAATTAGACGAGATATTAACCCTTAAAGACACGGGACGGCGTACTCTATGTACCATTGACTTTTAAAGCTTAGACAACAAATTTTAACGACATTATTGTGGGGAATTTCGTAAGTAACACTTACATAAGACTGAATGTCCCCGACTCTGTATTCCGCTTCGAGGTTAAAAAGGTAACGAAGCTGCGTGAAGTGGAAATGCAGAAAAAAATAAATAGAACGAGAAATAATCGGACGACGGTGGTTTTGTTAAAAGAAACAGAATATTTTCGACAATATAAGATATAAGATTTAAATGATGTATGAAAATCTTAGAAATATTCGACGATAAGTATATGAAGCCAAATTTGTTGCTTTTAAGCTAAATATAGATTCAGAAGAGTGCTTTTAACTGTATTTTTGTTTTGTCTTCGCCTTAATAAATGTCAGTGTTCGTCTTAAAAGTGGGTTATGATTTATAAACATAGTCTATGTAATATAGTAGCCGAGTAGCAGTATAAAAACAATAAACGTCAAATTGTTATAAATAGACTAACTTAATTCGAATTAATCACATAAATATCATGGGATTCGCGACTAATTTGCATTGAGTGTCTCCCTTAATACGTCTCCTGTGTCTTTAAGAGTTAAATAAAAATCTATCTGGAAAAACGTGGCAAGAACCAAGGCGGTGTTGCAACTTTGCGACCATCTTTCGAAGCGGCTTTGCGCAATATCAAGTTTAAACTTTGAACAAGTGTTTTGTTTTAGCTATACTATAAAAAGAAAAGATTATTACTAAACTGAATTTAGTTTTATAAAATGCCAAATGAAGTTTAAATATGCTCTGCTTTTATTGTCAGTACCGAATTAATTTCATCTTTAGCAGATTATGATAAGATTAAAAAACGAATTATCCAGATTAGAATTATTTGATAGTATTTAAGCTTCATATCTCCTTGGACGTTTATTGTATACTCATTCACACTTTTCTAGTATATACAGCTTCACCCAACCCTATGTTGTACAGCTTTTTACTAAGTCTTATTATTCTTCTAGCAGCGATTTTTTTAATAAAACACTTAATAATTCGTATATTTATTGTACAGAACCCTCTGAGCGCTAGTAATACTCACACGTGACTATTTATTTCCTTAATACTCTGAAATACTTGTTGTCTAAAAAATAAATAAATAAGTAAATAAATAAAAAATAGCCTCACAATGCATTATTATATAAATAATTCAAAAATCTAACATAATTTCAGTAGTAGCAGTATGATGAACTTAACTGATTATTTAGCAAGCATTTTTATTTAAAAAATTAAATACAAAAGTTTTAGAATAATTTTAATAAAATCTGTGTAATTTTTTGCGATTTTAAAAACACTAAAAATAGATAATTTTGAATGGGAACTTTAAAAAAGAATTATATTCCCTGTTAACTAGCTTCAAGTTTATTTCCTGTATCTGAATCACTAATATTTTTGGTATTTGTCGATTATCTTCTCGACCACTTTCTGTAAAATATACCTGCCGCCAAAATCTAAGGTTTAACACCAAAGCTGCATAAATGATAACCCACATTCGTTACACGATTTTCGGTCAATTACCGCGGCCAAATTGCTTGTCCATGTTTACCAAATACAGAAGATTACCGAGAACGTATCACGCAGAAAATTTAAAACTGTTACGATTGAAGAATATATTTGTTGAAACTATTTGAAACTTAGTAGTCCGTCCGATTTTTCGGAACAGCTTTCTTGAGAGTTAGCCGTACAAACGTTTTGGAGATAAGCATTCCAATCAATTTCCATACTTTTACTTAAATCCAAATGAGGATGATGATAAGAAATAAATCTTATGATGATTATATACTGGCCTCCAAAAGTTAAGGTACAAGGACTGGATACTTTCGATTGTACACGGTTTGTGGAATATCTACCAACATTATTGCGTATTCTTCTTGAACTTCTGGGATGTAAAGAGCATGTTTGATTTCATATTTTTCGGTGAAGAATTAGTCGGGGAAGGCCAATATGAGGGCTAATAATAAATTTAATAATGAAATAACATTTTCAATCACCTATGTAACAAAAAATACTGAAAATGGTTTGTCACTGTATTAAATGACTATTTGGGTCTTGTTCAACGTTTGTGTGCATTTGTGTAAGCATATAACTCATATTGGTGAATATGTTATTGTGTCTGTGGAAAATTCAAAAGTTTTTTGTTTATAGCATACAGACTTTTCAGCCAAATTTAACACAACTTTTCGAAAAACTGACAAAGAACAGTAGCAACAGTATACTTCAATTAAAACATGAATATGTTGAATATTTGATGAGATAGTGACACTTGTATAGAATAATTTTTAACTGCGCATGCTTGGATGATTTCAAATTTTTTATTTCCTAATTTGACAGTCAGTTACTTTGGGCAACTTCTATAGAAAGTCCAGTCAAATATTGTGAAACTCAGAAAGATATAGTTGTGGAAAATCCCTTATAATAAAGCTATTTTTAGAAAGCAACTCACTATATCGCCTCTATCTTTGTGAAATTTCGCGATATGTAGCTGGGCTGTTTGTATCCAAATATAGAAGTACGTGCAATATTGTGTACGCTATCTTGGAACTAATCATCAGATATTTGATACAACCCCTCATCTTTTTGCTTCTTTTTGGGAACAATGGATTTCGAGCTTATTCTATCGACGATAATTTTCAGAATTTCAAGTTATGATTTTGAGACTTTCACAAAAGTTGCTGTATATACCTAGCTAATACATTATGTATATTATATTTTGATTGCATTTTCGCATGCACAATGAAACATGTTTTAGTAAACCTGCCCATTTTTCGTGCAATTTTTAATATTTTGTAATTCCGATTGCAGAGTATTGTGTACAATTTTGTTTGTCATATTTTCTGATTTTTTTTTATTAAGAACTCTGCAAATTATAAGCAAAAAACTTGGCGAAACTTGAGACTGTTCTTATAAAAACCTTAATTTCCCTTCGAGTATACATGCTATCCTCATACAAAATGAACACAGTATATTACAATAAGCCACTTATTAATAATCTCGAGTTTGAACGCGTTTGCTACATTAATTTTTACAGCGTTTTCCAAAAGATATTCGCTTATTTTTTCAATTTGTTGACGGTCTCTTATGGGATTTCGGGAAAAAATCTCCGCGGAAATATATGACCTATGCTATACTGTTTAAACACCTGCAGGTTCAGGTAATTCCTCATGTATTTTTCTAGATATTTAACAAAACGTCTAAAGTCAGTGACCGATCATCTTTGGCCATATAGTGTATAAATATATTTACAGTCTATGTTTTCTTTACTTTTTTAATTAAAAATTGATAGCATAAATAGTGTAGATAGTGTAATATGATCTTTCTGATTCTACATTCTTAACACAGCACTGAAACTATAATTATGCCACAACACAAGAAAAAACATGCAGTGCAAGCAGAAAAGAGATAATTTACATATCTGGATCATTCAAACTCACCTTGCACCTTGCCCTCACCAAACAACATTGCAAACAATCGAAAAATTATTAGACGAAACCGCGCTTTTTTTGTGAAACCGCAGAACTTTGCGGGTGCACCCAATATCTTTTCTATATTTTTGAAAATGCAAAACTATTTAAAAAATTAGATTTTTTTAGTAGAATATAATTATACTATTAATAAAGATTTTACTTACAATTTCTTTGTATACAGTGATTCAATATGTATAATTTATTGAAAATATGTGTATAATGTCAAATTTACGGAGAACTCTTTAACCCTCTAGCGCATAGTGTTGCCAATTGGCAACATATTAAAATTTGCCTTCTTATTGCTTATTTACTGTTGTCTCTTGACAACTGTATGCTTTACGTATTCATGTTGGTCCTATATTTAGGTTTAGCTCATAAAAAGTATCTTAGTTGGCAATAGCTGTTTATAAATTACAAATAAAAAGCAACTTTTGATACCTTCCATTTTGTTAGCCATATTTGGATTTCTAACTCATATAAAAAATATTTAACATGCAAAATTTCATTTGAAAAAAATATTTCTGAAAATAATATACTTTTAAAAGTTATTTTAAATAACTTTCAGTAATGTTTATTGGAACAAAAATTGCATGCACATGAATATATATTTGTTGCCATTTGGCAACATCACGAATTGAGTTCTGCTTTTCTAAACATTTGAGCATTGTTTTTTTTTTCACAATTGGTTCGCATGATATTTATTTTTTTTTTTCACTTTTATCACCATATGTCACCCTAACTCGATAAACGACTCTTATTAAACACAAAATCTACTCCGTTTACTGTAAAACCAGAGCCTGACTAATGCAGGGAGATGCGGGCAACTGCCCCGGGACTCCCGATTTGAGGGTCCGCCCTAATGGTAGATATAAGCCTTTTGCTAAACGGGAGCCAAATGATAAAAAATGGCCAAAATACTTCTTTTTCAGATATAAAGGGGTTCTATTCTCCTTCCCTTGTGCTTCCGTGTCCACGCCCTCTGAAGGTACCAGTTACATCATCAAAAAAACCAATGATTAAAATTTTATAGTAAGAACTTAGTAGTCCATGTTTTGCAGCTTTATGAAACTTCTAAAGATGTCAGGAAAGATAAAATTGATCACTGGCCACAACATTAAGATTAAAAATAATGGTGTAGAGTTCTGGGCTGTATAGGTTACACTATGGTAAAATGCATTAAATGTTTGGTACCTCTATGTTTAAACAAAAACAATAAATGTTCTATTGGTTACCATTCATAACTTTGATAAATATTATTGATATAAAATTCTATAGTATTCTGCTGCATTGCCCGTATATTTATGGAGCATATTTTATTAGCCTATAATTTTTTCATTGTATTTTGCATGTGATTTTGCACTTTATAAGTCCATTTTGGTTTTTAAATTTTAAATGATTTCAATTGGTTTAAAATACAGGATAAATATGGCTGCTTTTCCGCATTTTATTATGTATTTAATTATATTTTTTACAATACTTCTATTGTGTTATGTATTAGTACAGCATATCTTCTTATTTCGTTATAAATTAAAAATGATTCTATTGTTGCATCTAACTTCATATGTTCATTTAATATCTTAGAACTATAATTTGTACCATTATTATTATGTTGATAGATAATAATTAATGTATAATATTATTACATGCCGTCTTTATTTAGAATTTTGGTTAATATTGTTACATGACTTGTAAGTTAAATTTTGATTTAAAATTATTATATATATATAGTATATGTATGTATATATATATATATATATATATATATATATATATATATGTGTGTGTGTGTGTGTGTAATATAAAAAATTTTACTTTTACTATTCATTTAAATTAGTCTAAATTGCCAGCCTATTCATTATTTCCTTTTTATTTATTTCTAATTAAATTCCTATAATTTTAAAATGCGTATCTTAATATTAGATTTATTCCAAAACGTAAATTAAACTTTCAATCCCTTCATTAATTTTTATCGTCTGCCAAACTGTAAAGTTCTGAACGCAGTTACTTATTTTTCGAATGTTTATCAAAGCCATTTTTACATTTTTATTCTATTTCATCTCATTTCCCCCCCCCCCCGCTAGGAGACAGCCTTTTCACATCAAAACGCTTCCATCAGCGGCGTCGGGATTCTTTCCTGTGACGTTTCTTGATCGCTCTCCATTGGCTGAGTGGTGGATCCCAGTTTCACTTCGAGCTTGAACTTCGAGTTTCATTTGTGTTTTTGGTTGGGTTAGCCTGAAGTTTTCATTTCAATCGGAATTCCTCCGCGCATTCTAATAAATAGTTCGAGCATGAGCTCAGAACTAGTGATTTTTGTGCTGTTTGATTGTTTACATAACCTGTTACCCGGTGTCCTAAGCCATGTAGAATAATCATTTCGTGAATTAACATCTATTTCGCATGAGTAACTATTTTATGCTCGAGTGGAATGCTCTGATTTCTCATCTTGTGGGAATTGTTTGGTGTTGGTATGTTCTGATGGAATAAACAGTTTTCCTATGACTACGTTTCCATGTGTTTAATTGGGAAAACCCCCGATTTCTTCATACGCCTTTTTTCACCACTCACGCGGCCTAACCTGCCTTGTCTTCAACATGAAATAATAAGTGTTTGATTGGACTATACAAATATTAACATCGCTCTACAGAAGCTAAATCTTCACAGAGTTGACACCTCCACTAGCAATGCTTGTGCTAAGTGGTAGGATTGCTATACAACATCACAAACGGCTGATTAAAATGTGGTACGAATCCAGTAATATGAAATAAAAAGCACTACCTGATATTTCGACGTAACCTATTAAATTTTTTCGTAATATATATATATATATATATATATATATAACCATTAATTAAACATTACCGACCATCATCAAAAACCGCATTATTGTGAATGAATTGACAATAAAATAAAAATGGATGATATATATATATAGGGTCAATCCATTTCAAGTGGTCCAGCACTGGTTGCTCGACCATTTTTAAAAAATCTGAATTTTTTTGTACAACAACCCTAACATAATGGAAGTTCAAAATGACTATTATTTTAATTTTATTAATTTTTGTTTGTGCATGGCGGCCATCTTTGTTTCATCGTCTGCAGCAATTTTCTCACAAGAAGGATTTACGGAAGAATTGTAAATAATTCATCGTTTATTTATCCAATTCAACTGCGGATTAAAGCAATTTGTACAGAATACATTGGGCTAAAAATCTGGTAATGGAGTAGTTTTCACGACTAACTGCTTATTGGTAAAATTTAAGCATAATGTTTCCATCTTTTTTCCAAAATTTGTCCGTTTACAAGAGGAAATTTTCCTAGCAAGGAATACTGTCAACATGACATAATTTTTTTTACAAATAGGCTGAAAGTACTTGTACTCACACGCCGAGTTCCAGATCTGGGACTTGCTTTCTCTTCGCTAAAACAAAATCCAAAAAATTTTAAAAAATGACAAAAATCGCACTTTTCAGGCTTTGATTTCTTTGGTGGGGCACGAGATAAAAATCTGATTTTTTTTTTTATAAGAGTATTGTATGGTAGTGTTATGCACAAGAAATTTCCAGAGGGAGATTTGACTACAAGCAGATATATGGCAAGGGCAACATGTCAAAACAATACTGCCAAACTATTGTTTTGTTGTAGTCACAGCTAAGTATTTATCTCAGAGTGTCATTTCAATTTATGTTTTTTATTATCTTTAAATAATAGTAACAGAAAATAAAGCCCTTTGCAAAGCTTAGCAATTAATAAAAAAAATAATTATGCCTAAGCCCATACATTTTGTATGGTTTCAGTAATTTTTGTTGTAAGTAATTTTAGTGACTAAAAGAAACCTCAGCACTTTTACATAAAGAAAAAAAAATATTTTTATACAAGACCTGAGACAAAAATAACATACGGAAAAAGGAAAGCTGTTAATGTTGTCATACTTGTTGAGACATGATCAAGCGTGTCAAAACACATTCTTGCTTGTTGGTTCAAAAACCACAATTTTGATCTTTCTCAAAATTTTATTTGTAGGAACTAAGTCTTGTCATCACTTGATAACTTGATTGAAGATTTTGGCCCTGCTGGCTCATAGAAATATACTTTGAAATCACTATGTGTAAGTCTCAATTCATTAATAATTCCTAGCTTACTTCTTATGAAAAAATATGATTTTTCTGCAGTACAAATTTTGAAAAGGCTTTGGGTATCTTTACTTTCTGAAAATTACTTGAGGCTGATGCATGGTAATATCGCATAATGTTTCATTTACAGGAACATACATATAGTAGGAACAAGTTTCAGGGACTGACAAGCAGCATTAAAATTGTGGTTTTTAAACCAACAAGCAGGAATGTGTTTTGACACGTTTGATCATGTCTCAACAAGTATGCCAACATTAACAGCTTTTCTCTTTCCCTATTCTGTTTTTGTCTCAGGTCTTGTATATATATATATATATGTGTGTGTGTGTGTGTGTAAAAGTGCTGAGGTTTCTTTTAGTTACTAAAATTACAACAAAAATTACTGATACCATACAAAATGTAAGCCTTAGGCATAATTATTTTCTAAATTAATTGCAAAAGATTTATTTTCTGTTAATATTATTTAAAGATAATCTAAAAAATAAATTTAAATGATACTTTGAGATAAATACTTAGCTGTGACTACAACAAAACAATAGTTTGGCAGTATTGTTTTGACATGTTGCCCTTTCCATATCTCAGCTTGTAGTCAAATCTCCATCCTGAAATTTCTTGTGCATAACACTACCATACAATACTCTTACAAAAAAAAAAAATCAGATTTTTATCTTGTGCCCCACCAGAGATATCAAATCCTGAAAAGTGCGATTTTTGTCATTTTTGAAAAATTTGGGATTTTTTTAGCGAAGAGAAAGCAAGTCCCAGATCTGGAACTCGGCGTGTGAGTAGAAGTGCTTTCGTCCTATTTGTAAAAAAAAATTATGTCATGTTGACAGTTTTCCTTGCTAGGAAAATTTCCTCTTGTAAATGGACAAATTTTAGAAAAAAAACTGAAACTTTATGCTTAAATTTTACCAATAAGCAGTTAGATTCGGAAACTACTCCTTTATCAAGCTTTTAGCCCAATGTATTCTGTACAAATTGCTTGAATCCGCACTTGAATTGGATAAATAAACGATGAATTATTTACAATTTCGTAAACCCTTCTTGTGAGAAAATTACTGCAGACGATGAAACAAAGATGGCCGCCATGCACAAACAAAAATTAATAAAATTAAAATAATAGTCATTTTGAACATCCATCATGTTAGGGTTGTTGTACAAAAAATTTCAGATTTTTTTAAAAATGGTCGAGCAACGAATATGACATTTTCTGGACCACTTGAAATGGATTGACCCTATATATATATATATATATATATATATATATATATATATATATATATATATATATTGTAAAAGGTACTGGCAAGATACGGAATTGTTATAAATTTCGTAGTGCTCGGTCGGCTCCTGAAACCATGGTGGGGAGCGGATCGTCAAAAAGTTACCATGGGCCAAATTTATTTTAAAAAGTGGATGTATTGGAGAGTAAAGATTATGGTTGTGATTATAGTGAGATTAGTGAGAAGAGGGGGAAAGGTCGTGTACGCAACTTTTATAGCATGCAGAGTTATATAGATGATAGTATAGTAATGAAGAAAAATTGTGAATCGTTTTATAAGTTACATGAGGAAAAGGGTGTTTACAGTGATACTGAGGTTGTAAGATATAGGGCAAGATATGTTTATAATACAAATTTATTGAATAAATATAAGAAAAACACAGATTGTATCGATATACTAAAAAGGTATAAAACAAGATGGTTTTATAATAGGGATATAAAATATGGACAAGATATTAATGGAATAAACTTAATAAAATACAGTGACAAAAGATGTAGAGTATGCATTTGTACCGATATAGATAATGGTGACAAAGCGATTGAAGAAAAATCTTTAAAATTTTGTAAGGTATATAATTGTGTGTATTGTTTAAAATGTAACGTGTGCAATCAAATGTATATAGGAGAGACCTCTACTCCTTTAAATGAGAGATTCAACAATCACAAATCAGACATTAGAAATCTTAATTATAAAAAAGAGGATCAAGAAATAGAAATTTCACCTTTTTCAGAACATGGCATAGATAACATAAGGATTTCTATATTGTGTATTATACCTAATAAAATGGAAAGAAAGATTCGTGAAAAGGAAATGGTGATAAAGTTTGGTACGGTATATCTATATGGACTTAATGTTATGTTTAACCACAGTAATATAATTAAAAACTTCAAAACTAAAAATTTAGATGATACAATTTACAATAAAATTAATCATGACTCTGGAAATGTGTTGATTAGAAATAGTAATCACTGTACTAAGATGAATCATTCGAAAAAATTAAATACTTGTACAGACATAGTAAATGCAATAATTAATTATAAAGGTGAGCGAAAAGTTAATGCTATTAAAGGCTAGATTTTCAACATTAAAAAGAAATTAATTCCCGTAACTCTAAGAACTTTACAGTCTAGGGTAGAAAATGGGAATGTTGACTTAGTTTTGGATTTATTGAGATATAGAATCAAGACACAAAAATTACAAATGTATTGTTACATTGATTATGGCCAAGTACGTGCAGTAAATAAAATCTATTTTATAATGGATTATTTGGGTGATAGTCTTAGGGGAGTAAACTACAATAAAATGTTGAACAAATACAATGAATTACTACCTGTCGGAAAACTAAAAATTCCTTCCGGCCAGTGCCGGGAGGAAGAGGTAGCTTTCATAATCCTTATTTAAAAAAAGCCAACTTATATCATGCAAACACACGAAGCTCAATTTAGTGGAAACCGAATATAGGAGATTCAATACTAATTTTTATCAATATAATGAATGAGAATTTCGCGAAATTAGTCAGCTTTATCCAAGCTGCTTTTATTTAAAGTAACTTATATTTGGCTGCCATATTCGGCAATTTCTTAAAGTGTCTGTCATTTTAAGACAACATGGTGGATGAGGCTAAGCAGTGAACTTGGTCGAGACCTTAGTAATTGCTGTGCACATGCTCACTCACATCGGAATCGGTTAATATATAGGAGTGCTGTCGCATGCAAAAAATCAGATTTTTCAAAATGTCACCCACAATAGAAATTAAAACTGCTATATCTGAGCCATTTTTTAAGGTAAAGACAAACAAAAAATGCTCCTGAATCCTTATATCAAGATCAAATACTTAAGAAAGAAACCTTTTTCAATTTCTAATTTTTTTGCACCTCACTTTAAATATATATATATATTTTAATTTAATGGCCGCCATTTTGAAACAAGATGGCTGATGAATCTGGCCAACGAACTTGGTCGAGGTGTTGATGTATACTATTCACAGGCCTTCTTACATCGAAATAGGCGAATACGTGTGTTATCGCGTGACAAATACAAGATCGTTTCAAAATGTTAGCCATGCTAGAAATTCAAAATGCTATAAATCAACCATTTTTTAAGATATCAACAAAAGAACAAATTTTCAGAAACAAAAACTGCTCCGGAATCTTTGTGTCAAGGCCAAACACATAAAAAAAATCTTTTTCATTTTGCAATTTTTTAATACCTCATTTTGAATTTTAAATTTAATTTTTTTTAAATGGCAACCCTTTTGAAACAAGATGGCGAATGAAGCTGGTCGAGACATTGGTATGTACTATGTACAGACCAAGTTACATCCAAATAGGTTCATAAATACGCCTGTTATCGCGTGACAAAAATCAGGTCGTTTTAAAATGTCAGCCACAAGAGAAATTCAAAATGCTATTACTCAGCCATTTTTTTTTAGATATAGACGAAAGAAAAACTGTTCCGGAATCTTTGTGTTAAGGTCAAACACATACAAAAAAATCTTTTTCATTTTCCAATTTTTTGGTATCTCATTTAAATTTTTTTATTTTTTAATTTTTTTAAATGGCCGCCATTTTGAAACAAGATGGCGGATGAAGCTGGCCAACGAACTCGGTCGAGATATTTGTATGTACTATGTACACACCAAGGTACATCAAAGTCGGTTCATAAATACGCCTGTTATTACGTGAGAAAAATCAGGACGTTTCAAAATATCAGCCACGCTAGAAATTCAAAATGCTATAACTCAGCCATTTCTTAAGATATAGACGAAACAAAAACTGCTCCCGAATCTTTTTATCAAGGTCAAACACATAAAACGAAAATATTTTTTCAATTTTCAATTTTTGGTACCACATTTTAAATTTAAATTTTTCTTAAAAATTTAAATGGCCGCCATTTTTAAACAAGATGGCAGATGAAGCTGGCCAACGAACCCGGCCGAGACATTGGTATGTACTATGTATAAACGAAGTTACATACAAATCGGTTCATAATTACGCCTTTTATCGCGTGACAAAATTCAGGACGTTTCAAAATGTCAGCCACACTAGATATTCAAAATGCTATAACTCAGCCATTTTTTAAGATATAGACGAAACAAAAACTGCTCTGAAATCTTTGTATAAAGGTCAAATACATAAGAAAAAAATATTTTTCCATTTTCAATTTTTTGGTACCACATTTCAAATTTTAAATTAAAAAAAAAATTTAAATGGCCGCCATTTTGAAACAAAATGGCGGATGAAGCTGGCCAACGAACTCGGTCGAGAGATTGGTATGTACTATGTACACACCGAATTACATCCAAATCGGTTCATAAATACGCCTTTTATCGCGTGACAAATTTCAGGACGTTTCAAAATGTCAGCCACGCTAGAAATTCAAAATGCTATAACTCAGCCATTTTTTAAGATATAGACGAAACAAAAACTGCTCCGGAATCTTTTTATAAAGGTCAAATACATAAGAAAAAAATATTTTTCCATTTTCAATTTTTTGGTACCACATTTCCAATTTTAAATTTTTAAAAAAATTTTAAATGGCCGCCATTTTGAAACAAAATGGCGGATGAAGCTGGCCAACGAACTCGGTCGAGAGATTGGTATGTACTATGTACACACCGAATTACATCCAAATCGGTTCATAATTACGGGAGTTACAGTGTGACATAGGTCAGATATATATATATATATATATATATATATCAATTTTGAACGGAGGGTGGTTTCGGGGTCTGGGGGTCATGATCGATGAAAATATACCAAAATTTTTTGAAATCGCTTTCCTCCGAACGGCTGCAATAGGTAGCTTTTTTGTAAAGAAAGCTACCTAAAATAGTTAAGGCTTTTAAATATGATAAGCCTTTGGGGAGAACTATTTTTAATTATAATGCTTTTGCTAAAGATCTTAAGAGAAGTATGCAATGTTTCTGAATTTGTTAATTATATAGACAAGTATCATGGACATGTTATTACTGGAGATCTAAAGATAGTAAAGGATGAGGAGTTGAGGATGTTAATGGGTTACGTTACAAAATATCGTGTGAAACGTATTGTAACTAAAAGTGCTGCAATTAAACGTTTTACAATTAACATAGATATATTTATAAATAAACTAATGTATAGATATAATTTGCCTTCCAGTGTTTTTGACGAGTGGAAGTACTATATATTAAGAGATTTTAAACGAGAATTTTTCAGATATCTTGACGGAGTTAATAGTGAGAAATACAACAAACTTACACTTTCAATTAAAGAAATTCAGGAAAATATTATAATCACCTACGTGGATAAAGCAAATACAAGTTACGCTCTGATATGTAAGGTACTTTATGGTAAACTTTTGAGTGATTGCTACAATAATAAAAATAACTATTTACCTTTAAATTCGAAAGCTGCAGTAATAGAAAATAGGATTAAATCCTTCTACAAAAAAGTTAAGCTGAAACAAATGAATCAAAGTTTCCCTTATCTAATATTAGTGCCTAAATTCCATAAAACCCTATCAAATTCAGAAGTGTGACTTGTGGTTTTGGATCGTATATTGGGGTTGCTAGCAAGGCATTGCTGGGGGTATTGGAGGGAGTGTTTGACGGAGTGATGGGGGGAGAGACGCCTTTTATTATCAAAAATAGCTATACACTATTAGATAATCTGAATAAATTAAAAAATATTACTAGTTTATACGCTTATGATGTTACAGACCTCTATAACACAATTGATTTGACAGATTTAAAAGAAAAAATAGTGGATTTTTATAATACAAATAGTACTTTGGATGTTCATAGTGATTTTTTCATGAATTTATTTCAGTTGGTAGTACAAGAAAACTACCTCTACGAAGGTAATACAATATTTAAACAGATTCGGGGTATTCCAATAAGGGGGGGGGGAGTGACAGCTCCATTTTGGCAGACATCTATTTACATATATATGAAAGGAATAATAATTTAAACAGTAATACATTAGCCTCTAGATAGATAGATGATGTTTTGATAGTCAAATTAAATAATGATATTGAAAAAATTGATTTTACATATTATCCTACGTCTCTGAGTCTGGAACCCTCGTCCCAGATTTGTAAAAATGTTAATTTTCTAGATGTGAACTTAAACATAGAAAGTGAAAATTTGATATCTAAGCTATTTGACAAGAGAAATGATTTTGATTTTTATACCTTAAAGTTGATATATTTTGATTCAAATGTTCATGTATCGGTTAAAAGAATTGTCCTAAGAAACGGCTTAAGGGTGTATTCGAAAAAATATTTTTCCACCCTCAACAGCTCGAAATTTTCTGAGAGATTTTCAGACTCATTTTTAAAAGTAAAAACATGAAACTTGCTGGGGTGATTTTTGAAGAGTTGTATAAGGTGCCGTGTGATTTCATTTTTCGCTCAATTAATTAGAATTTTATTTTTAAGCAATTATTTTCTCAGTATGACCATCTTTTTCATCCCCAGATCTCCCGCTTCCGAAAATTTCGGTTCAAAACGCCGATTTTGACAGCATTTTTTATAATATTTTCTGCATTTATCAAAAAATCGAGAAGCACGGCACATTATGTAGTTTCTAAATAAGAGAATTTCTTAGTTTGATGCGTTTGAGAGTAAAAATGAATTTAAAAATGAATCAGAAAATAAGCAGTTTGGATCGGAATACACCCAATAAGAATCCAAAGACTGAGTACTAGAGTTAAGGATATGATTAATGGCATTTAGGATTGGGGTCGTCAAGGATTCAAACAGGGTTATCCTGCAATTTCATCAGGAGAATAACTAGTGAATTGATTAAGAGTAGCAGTTACGGAACTGAACTGAATTCAGTGATGGATGAGAATGGTGGTTTTGATGCGTTGATTGATCTAATGAGATAGAAAGATATTTTGTTGGATTTGGTAGATCAGTTTAGTTTTTCATGTTTTTTCATTTTTGGTCTCGGCGAGTGAGGGGGGACGTAGCATGCGTAAAGCTTGACTTAATCCTGCAGAGCATGTCGTCAGCCTTTTCTAATAATAATATTATGCCGCTCGCCTTCTGGATTGTTTTTCTGTTTTGCTGTTATAAATATTTTCCTTAGTTTATTTTTAAAGTTTGTTTTTAAGTATTAATGTTTACGTTGGTTGTTTTAATATTTTTGATGTAGAGTTTCAGTTTAAATATGGTGAGTGATGAAGTTTGACATTTGTTTGTGGTTTTAAATATATATATATATATGTATATGCATACATATATATATATATATATATATATAATTTTTATTTTTCTAAGTGTATGTAAAGTATTATATGCATTTAAAATCTTATAATTTACAAAAATAAAATTGCAATAAAACAGCACAATGTTGCTAGTTGGCAAAGTTAAAAAAAAATTTGGTGTGTTAATGCATGGTGTTGCCATTTGGCAACAATTTAAAAAACTTCAAAATACTAAAAAATATAAGAGTGAAATTTTTTTCAATATTTTTCCTGTAATTTATGGCCGTCAAGAAGCAAATATATTTTTTTAAAGAGAAAAAAAAATCGTGCATTAGAGGGTTAAGACCTGAACGTGACATTTTTTCTGTTGTGATTTTTGCGCATGAGTTTGAAGAAAAAAAAAACACAATTTAATAGAACTTGGGATGCCCAAATGAGCGACTGATACTACTGAATTTTAATAACATTTCTCGCCGTCTCTCGTTAACAGAATTTCTGGGATTACTTAAGCACAAAATACCATTAACATTTAGTGGTAAAAATCCGCTATTTGGGTCGGAGCGCTCTCATCCCTGCAGAACGGATAAATTTTAACTGCATACTTGTATTTAACTTTCTTATGATTTTTGTTTACGTTACTTTAAAATGTTAATAATTTATTTTTTATTGCTTTAAGTGAAGATGGAACATTTCTTTTAAAATGCAGATATAATGATATTTTATTACGATATTTTATCAAAAAGTGATACTAAATCTATACTAAACAGTCTCCATATGATGTTTTTAAAATCAACACCTTACGTATTTAATAACTTAAAATAAATTAAAACTGTGATATGAATTTTTTTTAAGGGCATAATAATATTATTTTTCTATTATTATTTTCCACTAATATTATTTTTCTTATTTAACGACACCTTTTAAGAAATTTAATGCTATATAGCAATTTTTTCCAAAGCATTCAAATTGTAGGTGTAAGTTCGTGTATCATGATGTTTTTAAAATCAACACCTTACGTATTTAATAACTTAAAATAAATTAAAACTGTGATATGAATTTTTTTTAAGGGCATAATAATATTATTTTTCTATTATTATTTTCCACTAATATTATTTTTCTTATTTAACGACACCTTTTAAGAAATTTAATGGTATATAGCAATTTTTTCCAAAGCATTCATATTGTAGGTGTAAGTTCGTGCATCATATATCATATGCAAATTACAGTGTTTTATACAAAAATAATTTAAAAAATTCTTGCTTTTCCAGGGCATTGTCTAAATAAATGGGAATATTTATAATGAGGACGCTTATTTAAGTTATCAAAGCACACGCTTTCAGTTTAGAACTTTACAAATATTAGAAGAAAAGCCTTTCGAAAACTTTCCTTTTCTTTTCTAAAAATAACAAAACATAAAATTATCATACTCGTTATACGCTAATGAAGATGTGTAGAAAAGATATTATTTCAGCAGAAGTATTTATAATAACAAATATCAGAGCTTTTTATTAATGGACAAAGGTAGACTGCCCTGAAACTAAAAGAAATTGCACTTTTGTAAAAAATTGGAAAAGTTCATGAAACAGAAATTAATACTTCTTAGCGTTAAAGTTATCTGAATTTCTAAGAAATAACTCAAAAGAATACGGTAGCTTTCTCAGTAATTTTCTTTCAGGTAGAATAAAATCTTTTAGACAATTATGTATTGTAGAAGGGGTATAATTTTGTTTATAATTCATAAAAGTATCTTAGATTCTAAAGCTCTTCAACAAACTTATAAATGAAAAAAAGTTATATCAAATTATAATGAAAGTTTTCAATACTTGCACAAAACATTTATGCACATTTAATACTTTTGCTTTAGAGTTAGCTTATGAAGATGATCTAAGCTTATAAAGATAACGTAATTTGGCTATAAAAATCAAAAATTGCATTACTGTCATTCGGAATTACTGTGTTATGTAACTTTGTACACAAATTTATAATCTTTCAGATACAAATATTCAAGGATACACACCAGCAAGTTCGTTTCCGTACTTTGCTATAATATAAATTACAAAAGAAACCTCTTAATAAAGCTTTTATGATTATCGATTTATATGTACTTCATAATATTTTAGATTATCAAATTAATGTAATTCAACTGTGTGGGGAAAAATGAGTACAATATATACGAGAGTAATGGCGTGCTAATGATGCGGGGTGTACGAACGTATAAGGATTCCGCTCTTCCTGTTCGACGTATATTTTCACTTGGCTTTAAACGAACGACAATATCTTTTCACACATCATTCTATCCTCTTCTTTTAGTAATGCAATACGTGTCCTTTTTTACTGCCTACCCTCAAAACGAACAATTATCTTGATATTCTACTCTTACAGCTCATTTAGTAAGCACTTACAAGCAGTTTATATATGAAAAGATCTTTCATTGCTCTCTATATGTTTGCATATCCATTAGAAGAAGATTCAGCTACAAAATGTTACGCGTGATTTGTGGATTGAGTTCCGAAATTGTCTACATGCAAAAACTGCCTAATCGCTACATGTGTTTACTTCACCGAAGCCTTGTTCAAGACAAATAAGAAATTTCTACACTTGCACAATCTTTAATGCAATTATTTGAAACACAAATGTTCATGTTATTCATGTTGACTTTCAGATTACTCATTTTTTTTCTTATCATGTTCATTTCCATAGTTGTAGCCATAGAGTAACTCAACCCGTAATTTTGGCGACTTAAACGTTGCTGTATTTTTACATATTAAATCTGTATGTGTTACAATCTGAGTGGTATCTTTGATACTATATGGACAATATAGATGGATATATCAATGATATTTACCTGGATGATTTCTTCTTGATATAAATTTGTCAGTGCTGTAATTTCTCTATATCAGATATGTGTTTTTTTCAACATAAATTTACCGGTATTCATGCCAATTTTTTCAGGAATATATGAAATCCCATTTAGAAAAACCAACCAATAAAAGAAATATTTCATTGAAATCACTAGCAGGAAATTTCATTGAAGTAAGAGATTATTTAAAGCATAATAGAAAAAATTCAATACTTGCAAGATTATATAAAGTAGTAGCCATGCAAGTAAATTTCAATGAAAGCTAAATGTGTTTAGCCTCTAGTCTATACTATTCTCCCATTATAAGAGAAACCATTCAGATTCTAACGCGTAAAATTTAATATATAACAATACAGCATAATTTAACTTGCCAAAATCATACTGTGAGTTACTCCGTGAATATGGATATGGAAATATGCATGAAAGTAAAAATAAAATAAATTAAGTACTCTGATATTGAACTTTAATAACGTGTAAGATGGCGTTTCAAATCATTGCGTTTTAGATGTGCAACTAGAGAAAATTCTCATTTGTCTTCGGTGATACCGAAATATGTACGCAGCTTTTACATAATTATTTTACAGTTTATATTTTACCTGTTAATGATGTATATTATCTGCATGTGTTTTGACATGATAGCTATTTATTTATGCATCATTAAAAGGCAGTAAAACGGTACGTTATATTTGAGAAGATATATTTATTCTAAATGACATTAAATAGAATATTTCAATAATTTTTTATTTCAATGATTTTTGTTATCAATTTGAATAAGACGGTGAATGTTCGTCATTCTTAAACATTCAGGTGCAGCATGGGCGCATTACATAGGAGCTTAAGGATTTTATTAAATCCATTCGCATATATAATCGAAAAATTCCAGTTAACTGTGTATTAATTTTAATAAAATGATCAAAGGCTTCTTCGTAATCTGAAACTTAGTTACACTTTTCTAAAGTGTAATTTAAAATTCATGTTAATACAACTCCTCAACATTTTCGTCACAAAATTGTTAATCCAGATGGCTTTCTTTTCATATCACAATATATATTTCAAACGGAAAAGTCAAAACATGTATTTGCTTAAAAGACGACTAAAAACACATTAAAAGTATATTAAAAACCTATGTTGACATGTTTTCATCTCCTTCACTAGGTCGTCATCAGAATGTATAAAAGAAATTACAAATGCAATGCATATGAAAACTAGAAAAAAAAATCATCGAATACAAACAAGTAAACATATAATTTTCGATAGCGCACGTGTTCCTTCTCTGTCGCGATTCCGCAAGTTGTTCAATCACTCAATCCATATATTCTGAATGCGAAAATGTAACGTATCGTTACAAACCCCTGAATCTCTTAAATAAATTTCAATGGACTCTGTTTTTAATAATTGTAAATAAAAATTACACGTGTAGATTAACCTACTCTCGTTAAAAAGAATTTAAAGCTGTCTATTTGATTCAGCCGGGATAAAGCAGTATTACCTCTCTCATATTTTATGTCCGCCTTTTTTTCGTTTCGACATACGCACAGCGATTACTGGAGTATAATACGAAAGGTTTTTAAGCAGATTTTAACATAGACAGACACTCATATTTCGTTAAAACAAGTTATTTAATTAAAATGATAACAGCTTCGAATGTTGGCTTTCTTTTCTGAAACATATAAATTATTTCATTATTGGTACTCTGCCTTTAACTTTTAAATTTTATTAACGTTCATTTTCAATCCTTCAATCTCATGAGACTTTTGGCAACCCACCTGTAGAATTTTAGCTTTGTTGTTTTCGGTACTCCACAATTCTCCGCTTATCATTTGAAGTTAAAGAATTCATTTTTTGTCCTTTTGACACCCCACATTGAGTTATAATTAACGGAAAAAGAACAATGTAACCAAAGGCCCCTTTCTCCAGCGGTAGGCGGCATTTGCTTTGCCTAGGGTTCGCCTTGCGATTACAGCGAAGATTCTGGTGTTCTAGTGTGCCCAGGTCGAGATTCATGCTAGTACCAGTAACAAAAATAGGCTAGTTATTGCTATGTATTGCTTTGTCTGCTAGATTTTCATGCTATTGCATGCTTTATAATGCTAAACAGCATCAAATGCTATATAGCTTACACAACAATACCATGACAAGCTACATACAAGCATTTTTTGCTTAAATGAGTCAATACATACCATGACTTGCTTGCAATTCTGGTGGAATCAGCATGGGATACATCAAATAATTCTAGTCTAGCAAACAAATACACAGCATGAATTTTGACTTGGGTACTAAAAAAATAACATTCCAGAACACGGCTGGTCTTTTATCTGACCTACAGATTAACTCTTCCTTCTATCACTGTTTGCCATCATTTCGAACGTCAACATCTGTTCAGGAAACTTAAAACATCGTTGTATGTATGATGGTACTTAACGAAAAAGTATAACGAAAATTGAGTATTAAATGTCAGATGGGGGCAAAAGCTCCTATCCCATGATATCTAATACATCGTTGTACGTTACATATTAGTTGGGAAAAAGAGAAGTTTATAACAGAAACAATATATATGAGTTTCATGCGTCCCAACAATGGAAAAGTATAATTTCTACAAGAATTCATCATATAATTTGTTTCTGAAATTATATGAAGAAATGAAATTAAAAAAAGCAGGATTTAAAATATATACCATAAACAATAAGCATCATTTATTACGTTGTCTAAATTTAAGTGAATTATTTTATTAAATTATTTAATAATATTTTTAAAATTTGTATTTTTAAAATATTAAAATCATAAAAAATATGAATTAGTTTTCTTTATTATTTAGAATTAGAATTCCTTTTTCATATCAAAAAATGTTACATGAGCTATTTGCTATCAGTTCTTACTCATTTGTTTACTTTTATTTCGTCAGACTAACACACTTCATATATTATTCAAGGAAATTGTCCGAGAAATTTTTAATTTGTCTCTTCTTGCAGACCGGTAATGCATAATTCAGTTTCAGTAACAGCTAATGCGTCAAAGTTTATGCTACAGAAGTTTTCTTTTTGTTCTTTTTTTTTTTTTTTTTTTTTTTAACACAAAGAAAAAGTATTTTCAGACATCGATATTTAAATAAATATTTATTGACAAATATAATTATTCTGTGCAATATTTATGAATTAAAAAATCTGTATAATTGAAAATACTAGATGAGCATATGGATTATTTTTTTAAATATATAGATTTGTCTACTAGAATAGCATAATTTCTACATAAAAAGCCTATATTTTTCAAATAGATATTTCTTATAATAAATTGATAAAAATTTGTCTCCTAGATTAATGAAATTGCAGATTACAAAGCCTAGTTAAAAATAATAATAACATTTGACTGTACGTATATATTTTACATTATTTCAATTTTAATTTATTTGCAAAGCTGTTATTTATGAAATACAAGGGACTTAAAGATTTAAAAATGGAAAGTTTTAAAATAGACTGATGAATGCTCTAAGAAGGAGTTACCGTGTGTCTCAAAAATGACTGACTGATTTTGAAATTCAATAACTTGCAAAAGGTGACAGATATTTTTAAAAAAATTGCAGGTGGGTTATGCATGATGTCATGATTTTTTTTTACCTGTGATTCTCGATTTTAGTTCGAATTGAAAACAATAGACGGCGCTGAGAGCAATTGGCATTCAGTTGAGGCCGAAGCTGAGGTCTCTCATTATTGATGCGAAGGAAAAAGAGTAAAACTATGGAATGGTCAAATATTATATAACTTAGAATAATTTGTAATAGTGCATAATATTAATTATTGTTCGCATATTCTACCTTAATACTAAATTTTTAGTGTAGATTTAAAAATAATTTTTGCATCATGTATCTTACATAATATCTCAAACATAGTATCATTGTATTGTAAATTTGTAGGCAATTATTATCTACAATTACTTATACTTTCATAATAGTGCATAATATTAATTATTTTTCGCATCTTGTACCTTATTACTTATTTTTAGTATAGAGTTAAAAAAAATTTTCAATCATACATCTTGAAAATAGCTTTAAGTGTCGCAAATATCACATGTGTACATGGTTTAAATTGATGTTATTATTGTGAATCCTGAAAATAACATAAAAGTGTTGCAAATATGTAGGTAAGTGTGTTAAAAAAAGTTTAATATCAAATTCTAAAAGCTATGCATATTTATATGTTATAATAATGAATATTTCTCTCAAATGTAATTATAGGGGTCATCTGTAAATATTTATTGCAAACACTGTCAATAATTGTCATATATCTCTCATTGTTATTTCTCCTAAACTGTAAAAAAAAAAAAAAAAAAAAAAAAAAAAAAAATCATTCAAGGAGTATCGCAGGTAGTAAAACTTTTCCCTGCCCTGGGCTTGGGGGTTACACCTAACCATAAGCCAAAAGCGGGTTCCCAGGATGGGTGCTTACTTACTTACTTACTCATTCAGCAATAGAATCTTGCTCATATGACCCGATTCTAAACTCAGTCGATACGGTTTCGATTTTGTTGGCGTCAGAGCAACAATAGCAAAGAATATTGTTTCCATGGAAACGGCTTCTTCGAAATCAAAATGCCTAACAACCACGTTCAAAATACTGCCTTTTATAATGCTATGCAATTTATGTATGTTATTGGGGTTTACGATGGCATGTTCGACGTTGAAAATGAAGTGCGTAGCACTTCTTTCTCATTTACAGGGCCACTCAAAATAATTCCCTTGCATTACGGTAGGTGCGGAAAGTGAGTTTTCAATTATGGTATGTTTTTTTTAATCTTAGGTAATTTTTTGCGTATTACTTGAGTCGTAGAAATTCTATAATAGATGATACAAATGCTAGAACACATTTCTTTTGATTTTATTATGCTTTTATCCAAGACGCAGTAATCCAACGCTATAGATCTTCTTTATTCAAAAGTGTAAACCATTTCTACAATTTTTTCACTAAATCTCTTCACCTAGTTTTAAAATGCGGTGCATTAAATGTTCTTTAAATCAGACAATAAAAAGTAAGTTAATCCTTTAAAATAAAGCTTTCTAAATGTAAAATACTTTGAAAACTCGAATAGTGCTTGCCAAATTCATGCCCAACTACGCACGCTGTCGTTATGTCGAAGAATTTTTTTATTTCCATGGCAATAACTCCTTTCATTAAAATCATACCGACAGAGTTCAGAAATTGTGATCTGACAGCAAGGTTTTATTGGCGAATGAAAACCACTCCACAGCTTTAATCATTTCTTCTCCGCATTAATGCTGAGTGACGTCAGTTTGACTGAACACCTACTGCTCATAGCGCCATCTATTGTTTGTAATTCGAAATAAAATCGGGAATCACTGTAAAAAAGACTCTTGACATCATCCAGAACACTCCTGCAATATTATTTTAAATATATGTCACCGTTTACAGGTTATTGAATTTTAAAATCAGCCACTCATTTTTGGGACACCCGGTAAGAAACTGTTAAATATAAGTTACTTATTACGTCTGACAACGATCTGTTAACATAACTTTCAGTCTGTTATCATATAGAGGGTTATAATTAAATATCTGCAAAAACTTATGGAGCACAATGACAACAAGCAATAACACATTGAAACTAATATTCGGTGTGTTTTTTCTTACATAAAAAATTGATACGAAAACATTAATGCCACCTTGCAAATTGTCCATTGGCAACCAAACCCCGCCATTTTGTTACCTCTGATGAAAGAGCTCTTGGAAATATTTTGCAATAATGTCTTTCAAATAAATGTGTCCCTTCTAAAAATTTCTTTAATTTTTTTCCTTTCTAATTATATTTGTGAACTGTTTAACTCAATGTCACGAAAACACCGGGATTGGCTGACACTAGATCAAGTTTGTTAAACTCTTCATAAAATAATCTGTGCGAGTTTAAAAACATAAACTAAACTTCACAAATTACATAAACATTACATAAAACCACATACGGCCGTTTGAAAGAAGTCAAGTACCTGACATGAAACCAATGAAAACAGGCATCACTTCATATGATCTCTCGACACAGAAGAGAGAAAAGGGGTACTATTCATGTCATTGACCAGGGAATTTGTATATTAATGTATATTATAAGGTTCATAGAAATCCATATCAAAAACGGAATTACATTTTTTGATAATTTTATCCTCGGAAAGTTAAACTGATAGTTGGTACACCAGTAATGCTTAGCTATTTTAAATTTATCCAATTCCTGGTTTCTGACATAATTTTTATGTTGCTTCGATCTAAATCTAAGCGCCCGTTTCGTCTGTACAATGTTTGAAAGTCCATATTACAATAAATTCTATAAACTCCAACTATTTCTCCAACTATTACGGCTGTCAGTCGGATCCTTGATATAGGAGAAAGCTATTGTTTTGACCGGTGATATAACATTTAGTTTCACGATGGTTTTTCATTGAATAACGAAGAGCCCGTTTAATTTTTTATTATTTTAATTTTTAATTTTAATTATTGATTTTTATTGTTTATTTTTATTTTCACAATGATGAAGGGGCAACAGATTATCTTTGAAAGTTAGAGATTTTAGCTTATGCTTTTAAAGTTTCGTCTTTGGTTATTATAATTAATAACTTTCGTCTTCGGTGCAAAGAGAATAAGGAATATTTTGTGAATAATTATACACTTGAATATTTTTTCGTATAATGAGTTAAAGTATATTTTAGTCCGAAATAGATTTTTGGTCTAAATGGTTATTTTTTGCCATAATTGGTAATTTTTTAATAAAGTGGAGTGAAGTATCTTTAAGTCATTGTTTATGATATGCTTTTATTTGATTAATAGGTGAGAAAATATGTTTGAAATAAGTTTATCTTGTCACAGAGAACTAAAAGTAGCATCACTATTCTATGAATTTCTATTTGTCTCATATTTTATTTAAGGAATAATATTTTATTAGTCTATAGAACAATATATATCTTTCCCAAACTTTTGGTATCATAAAAGTAGAAAGTAACTTTCCTTATTTACCCCGAATGACAGTTGCTTAAATTTTCTAATCATCATAGAGCAAATAGATTGGATTTTCAACATGCTGTTTCAGGAGATAATGCTTTTCCCTTATTAAAATGCTTAATGCCAATCAATGTATATTATTTTGGAAACATTTAATTTATTATATTGTGGTTAACTTAAGAGCGGCTGCATTTTATTTCATGTTATCCGTGTCCTGGGAAAGTTTGTTTAATTTCATTTTAAAAGTTTTGGTCATAAGTGTTTCTGTTTTCAAACTGAGCGATATTCTTTCAATTGCTACATATTTTAGAATACATGAAAAGTTTTACATTAACAAACAAAATACGTCACTGTTAAGAAAAATATTTTTATCTAAAAAAATTTAGTGTTTAAAAAGGTATAAAGTGAAGTGAAGCCAAACCAAGATCTGATGATTCCATATCGGCAGATAAAGCCAAAAATGAAGCCCAGTCAGATCACGCCCGCACGAGCGGAGAGCATGTCGGATCCCGTAGCAACCCCCGAGAGTCACCTGGGCCAAAGTATCCGTGTGCTCACGATAACTTCGTGCGCAGGGCCAAAGCCAGTAGACGCCAGAGGACTTTAAAAAACGACACGAATTATCGTTACACGCAAGGAGAAAAACCATGCACGGTCGCCCGTCCGAAACGCGTTTATACTACGGCATCAGACTCCTCCAAAATAGTGTTGTGTTAAAAAATGGTTTAGTGGTTAAGAAATAGAAGCCGTATAAATTGTTATGTAATTAATGAATTAATAATTGCAATTATTAATCGAGATATTGGGGTTGATAACTATTAATAATAAAAATTGTAACAATAATTAAGTAAATAGTTATAATTAAGGAATGGATCGTATAGAATTTGGAATAAGAACATCTAGATGAATATTAAAAACAAATGATTAAACTATAAAGCATTCTACCTGGTTGAATTTATTAAAAAATTTTTCAGTGTTTATCTTTATATTTATGGAGAAATAAGCGCATTGGGACTCTTAAAATAATATCTAAAGTGATGAATGTTAAGTACTTAATAGTTAGAAGAATGCAAAAAATAAAAACAAGTGTAAATTTCTTTAGAGATAAAAATTTAGAGATCTGTTGTGTTTTCTGGTGAAAAAGAAACACAACACATCTCCACTCCGCCCAGCAATGAGCTCTGGCTTAACACGAATGGCGTCGCAAACGGCAATGGCTTGGAGTCAGTAGAATGCACGCTACAGGGAGCCTGGCTCGGAGCTGTCCTTGAAGTAATCGATTTCTAACAGTTCGTTGTGTCACTGTGGTATCAACTGCAGCTCGAATTTCTGCCGCAGACGCAGTACGATGCGCCACAGTCGTACGCCGAATACGGAGATCGTCCCTCTCAGGAGTGCCACGTGGCCACCTGGAACCTGGTTTTCTTGATGTAGTACCATCCCTTGATCACTGCTTCCAACAATCATGCACAGTGGATAAATTCCATTCAAGTCTTTCTGCAATATCGCGGAAAGAAAATACACCTTCTCGTAGCCCGAATATGCGACCTCGTTCCAACTCGGTGAGCTGTTGACAGTGGCTTCTTCGTCTTGTCAAAGGCATTCTTGGCTAACATCCACTCAATACGTCACATTTAGAAGCTAAATAACGCCTACGAACTTTACAGCACGCATTTAAAGTAAACCTGATCTGCAAGTTCTGAGTGGCGTTACTAGCACCACACTTATGCGCGAAGCCAGAAATTTCAATCGATGTAATCTTTCAGATGTATAAACACGCCGACCAAATTTCATTTATCTAACACAAGTCTTTCTTGGTGTTGGGATTTTTTTTCCGTCAGTGTATATAATGGAATATTATTGGATTGTGTATCAACATTATTTCAGAATGAATTAGTAAATGATGATAATGTTATATATACAGGATGACCTTAAACTCATGGTACATACGTTAGGGTGTGATGGAACACAACTAGACAAGAACAAATTACCATACAATCCATGGTCGGCGCGCAAGCCGTAAAGTTCTAGAGGGCACCTCCCAGCGACCGCAATAAAAAGGCTGTTCACCACAGCTGTCTTCATTTGTTCTGGGGATCATAGATGAGATGGATGCTTACTCAAATCAGGATAAGGCCGAGTGCATGGCATGTACGGAGCGGCAAACGGCAATGCAAGGGAAGTCCAAAGGTTGTGCTAATCAACTGGTCGGCCCGCTCACCCGATTTTTTCATGTCTGGACATTTTCTTCTGGAGTCACATGAAGGGCTTCATCTACGATGATGGTCCCGTAGATTCCGTTGACGACTTCGTTGCACGGATATCCGTAGCTGTTGACATGATGGTGTAAAGCCTGCGTCACTGTTGGCGGACGCAATTTTGAGCAGTTGCTGTGATGGGCGCCGTACGTGTTGTGCGAGAAAATCTCTAAAATAGCTGCAAAAGCGCTTAAATACATATTTAATTATATTTGAGTAGATCTATTAAGCTAGATGTCACGCTCCTATTTAAAACTGCTGCTGAAATACGGCAAAACGACCCAAAACATTCGACCTTTGATTTAACACTCCTATAGTGGTTTAATTTTTAAAATGGCTAAAATACGCTCTTAAATATATTATTTTAGAAAATTTCATGTGCTGAATTTTACGCTTCTACCTAAAACCAATGCTAAGATATGGGGAAATGAGCATTCAACCCCCCCCCCACCATTTAACCCTCTTACGAGATGAATTTTCAAATGTCCTTTCTTATTAGATGCCCGCATTATATAAGGAATATGTCGTCCAAATTTCATTTTCCTAGTAGCAACAGTTGAGGCTTGGCGTTAATTATGAGTCAGACATGAAACATTTTTTCATATAAGTATATATCTATATATATATATAATTATATATATATATATATATATATATTTATATATATATATAATTATATATATATATATATATAATTATATATATATATATATATATATATATATATATAGGGAGCTTAAATAAAATTGCATTATAACTATACCGTTCAAAGAAACGAGATGCCATTTGAGATGTGACTTTTTATGGCTTGAGTTCACGAATAAAATAAGGAGCAATAATCAAGATTTCCCAGTTACGGATACAGGGACCCGATTTAGAAATTTTCAAATGATAACACCAAAATTGTTTTCGTGCAAAATTAGCTCCCTAGTTAAACACCATAAATTGCGTTAAAAAACTAATTTTAAGAGCAGAAGGACTACATGAAACGGAAGCAAAATAGACCGTTTTTTGCTCCACGTGTGCTGTAAGAACAAATACGGGCTTTCTGAATGCCGTTGTCTCCAGAATCATCCACACAATCTTAGTTGATTTTGTCCTTTTCGGGTATTTAAAATTCTAGATTTAGAAGTCAAATCCGCTATATGAGCCAAACAGAAAAAAAAACAACATCAAATGTGAGATTCACCATCGTCTTAATGCTGTGATTTATTGCTGCCCATACTCTCCCGTATTCGATATGTCATTGTCTGACAACGTGAACATTTAAAAATTTTGTAAAGCGAATAAAACTATTTTTTTTTCGCTTGGGTGGGCGCAATTGAACTTTTGGCTGCCCTTCTTTTGTTTATTTTATGTCGGCAATTCCACAGATAAAGACAGTGTTTTATATCATTTGTGTTGTTTTCCACAGTGATCATCATTTATGAATGAAATAGATTAAATGCTGCTTTTTGAAATTTTTGAAATTTTGACATTACTATCATAACCGTGAGATCTCGATTATTTTTCTTTATCTCGTTCTAGAGCCCATGTAATAAATCATACCACCTCCTAAAGGGCCTCTTGTTTTCTTGAACGGTATGTTTAAATGTACGAGTATACATGGTGTGTTCACAAAGTTTCAAGACTGGTGTTAGTATACAAAAGTTATTAAACACTTTTGTGCAGCGAACTAAAATTCTTCGAAATATGACCTTTGGGCATCAACACACCGCTGCCAGTATTTTTTTCATTATTCACAGGCTCCCTGGGGGTCTTCGCGCGCAACGCTGTTAAGTGACCTCGTCGAAGAGGGAATCAGGGATCGCTGGAATCGTGTCAAATTGCTTCCCTTTCAGGTCTTTCTTGATCCGGAGGACAAAAAATTCGCTGGGAGCGAGGTCTGGGCTGTATGGAGGCTTGTGGCAGTATTGTCACGTTAAACTTAGCCAAAACTTTGACGGCTGCGAGCGGTGTGTGAGAGGGCGCATTGTCGTGGTGAACAATCCAGTCTTCTCTGGTGTATGGCCGGAAGTGCCGGGTCAGGTCATTTTTACGCTGGAATGCCCACTATTTGAATGATAAATTCCGGCGCGTCCGCTCAGACATCAGGTACGAGTGGATTGTTCACCCCGACAATACCCCCTCTCAGACACTGCTCGCCGCTGCCGATGTTTTGGCTCAATTTAACGTGGCAACATTGCCGCAAGCCCTCTACAGACCCGACCTTGCTCCCAGCGACATTTTTGTTTCCCCGGATGAAGAAAGACCTGAATGGGGAGCGATTCAACCCGATTTCAGCGATCTAAGCAGCTTCAACGAGGTCCCTTAACAACCTTGCGCACAAAGACCCCCGGGGAGCCTGTGAATAATGGAAAAAACGCGGGCAGCGTGTGTTGATGCCCAAGGGTCATATTTCGAAGAATTCTAGTTCGCTGTACAAAAATGTTTAATAACTTTTGTATTCCAGGACCAGTCTTGAAACTTTATGAACACACCATGTATATATCATAATTTCATTCTAGTAATATCAAAATATTAGAGCAAAAAGATTAAAATAGACACAATGCAGTTTTTGAATTATCAGTCGGGCCAATAAAGATGAAAATCAATAGACTTTCGCAATAAAGAGGCTGGTTTGATAGGAAATAATTTATTAGTAGTCGAAAATATCATGCAAAGATATTTGCAGGGGTAACAGATGTTAGCATGCTACGGCAAAACAGGTTGGCTTGGCTTTAGCAGACTAAAATAAATTTGACACAGCGCAAAGCTATTTATTAGTTACAGCATAGGAATAAAAAAATGTGCAGTAGGTAAGTTTTTAGCCAATAGCAGACACCAATTTGGGGGATGGAGAAAGAAGCAAAAAGTCTTCAAAGCGCGCTAAATAAAAATCCTGGAACATTCTGAGGAACAAAAAGAATATTCTGAAATCGAATGATTTCAGTGTGGAAAAAAAAATCTTGGCGTGCGTCCAAGACAAATATTGAATAGAAAAATGTAAAAGAATGAAAAACCTATATATATGTGTGTGTGTGTGTGTGTGTGTATCCAGAAAAAATTCATTATTTTTTTCACGAAATTTACAGAAATAGTGCTGTGAAAAAAATTCATTATTTTTTTCACGAAATTTACCGGAAAAAAATTCCGTTAAAATACGGAAATAGTGCTGGCATCTCGATTGCCAGGACAATTTCCGTATTTATCGGATTTGTTTTTCACAGTGTTGTTTTCAACACATTAAATATATTTAGAATGAAACGTTTTTTAAATATTTTTTGTAGTTTAAAACGATTTTTATTAGTTTTTATTATTATTATTATTATTATTATTATTATTATTATTATTATTATTATTATTATTATTATTCATCGATACTCTTATCAACGATTCTCATTTCTAATATTAAAACGTTTTTCATGCTTCTAAAACTTTTTAAAGTGCTTTTTGATGATATTTTAAATGTAATATATAGGTTACAACCAGTTAAATTAAAACATGGTTCATTTAGTTCATTTAGCAGTATTAGCACATTCCGCATAGTTCTACATTTACATGTGTACACTTAACTAGTTCAATTAAATTTGAACAGCGAAACAGGTAATAGCTCTGATAGGATACCCAGTGGTAGTGCTACTCTACTTTTGGATATAAGAAATTCAATTACTTATTTTTTTACTTTATGTTTAAATAAACTGGTGTTTAAATACATAAATGATTTTAAAAATTGTATACAAGATTCACGAATTGAGCGGCAGACGAGAGGGGGATGGAATTAAGATATATTCTTGAGTTATGGTTTGACCACTAAAGGATTCGGCGAGCGGATTTTTAAAACAAATATTTGCATCACAACCCAAAGTTATGGAATTTATCTTTCACACGAATTTTACATATAACGATAAGATAGCTCGTAAGACATAGATCCGCTCGTAACAAACTACGTCAGACTTTGAGCGTCGGATTACCCACCCCCACCCAGGGCTTAATTTCTAACAAAAAAGTACCACAGCTCTAATTGTTTTCAGTAATAACAAACGTAGTGCATTCTCTCGTCCCTTTCCATCCGTCCCTTTTCCATTCATTTATATTGCATATGTTAGTTGCAAAATTTAAAGCGATTTCGTATTCACAAAATAATAATAATAATAATATATTTTGATTATATCTATATGCATTTATATATAATAAGATCTCACATGTGAACATAGCGAAAACAGGATTTAATGGAGTTAATTTTTAGAAAATCCTATTCTCCAAAGATTTCTTTAAATCAAATAGCAAAACACAACACACAGCGCTGTTTCAATGCGCAATATTTATTAGCGCCATTGCGTTCCGACTAATATTTAAATATTTACTAAAAATAAAGAAATACTGAGCTGCGCCCCTGTGAGCTTTTTTTCAAACTAAGCATTGCATAATATAAAGTTGATCTGCAAGAATATAATAGCAACATGAGAGAAAAGACGCGAGTAAACATAACAAGACCACGAGCAAAAATGGCAGATATAGTTGTGGTTAATTCTGGAATTCATCATCACCATTCGGAAATTATTGATAGAAAATCCTTAAGCCAGCACTAGATAGAAGTATGCTCCTTCACGTGTGACACGCTAAGTCACTCCTGTAAACTATGTAAGCTCATTGATAAGAAAGAACGCAAATAATCGGAATTGTGAGGAATAGGTAAAATATAACTTTGACCTCGATTTTTTGGAAGCGCTGTTCTGTTCGGCGCCGGAGCGTGGTATTAGTGAGCTTCGGTCAGCTCCAGCGCAAATTAAGCACTAATCCCACCACTAGTGAAGCAAAAGGCTGAATTGAAAAATTCCGTGTCCTAAAATTATATTTCGAAACTTATCGTCCTATAAACTTTTGCCTGTTTCATCCTTCGCCCCTGGGAAGATCAGGTGGTAGATTTTCGTAAACAACCACAAACGAAAACAAAGTTTCGAAAACAACGTTTAAGATATTTAATGTCACTGCGATGTTCCTTAAGGCGTTCTGGGAATTTTCTCTTTCAGAAAATTCGTGCAACGATTATATCGTTCACCTGCAAGAAAAGTGACATACCTCGCAAAAATTCATTTTGTATTTTATTACACTAATAAGTTTCTCATATGTGTGTCTTACTACACAGACAGTTTGATAAGTGTAGTTATACAGAAAATACCTTTATTACGCTGTATGTCCATTTGTGACAACAGACAAGGGTAGGATTGGGTTGGGAGGTAAAATTACCCAACACTCCAAACCTCATCTTGCGAGTTCATTCTTAAGGGTAATATGCTTTTATGCACGTGCATGAAGAACTAAGCTGCAATTTCATCTTATAGTAAAATTAAGCACATTTTCTTTTGCCTCTCTTTCGAAATTTACTTTTGTCGAGACGTGTCATCGTTCTTGTGGGTGAGTAATATGTCATATAACATTTTTGTAATTTACTTGAATTCATTGAAATAAAAGCTTTTACTAATAAATGGGGTTTGCTGTTCGTTCTCTTTTCAATTAACATGGTGCTAATTTGTCACTAGGGTGGGTCGAAAAAAATATTTTTTTTTCGGATCGCTTTAGTGCGGAAAAGTTGCCTATTGTAATAAAAGGATAAACGACATAAAAAATATCTATTAACATCGATATTTAAAGTTAATGAAAAATTGCAAAAATCGCGAATTTTTTATGAATTTTTTAAGTTAATTAAAACAAAAAACTAAAACGCTTTAGTTTTCTATGCTTGTTTAATCGTTTAAATAACTTAAATAAATTTAATTCTGATGATGAATATAATTTTTTTCGTTCGCGCAACATCTTAGAAAAGCCCCAGCAATGTTTTTCGCAATTTTCACCGTGCAAGTCTGTTGGAAAGAACTAGGTCCATATAACGGTAACCAGTTTTTAAGAACCCAACATACAGATGTGGTGAAGGGGGGGGGGGTAATTGGGATTATTAATTGGGGGAAATAATTAGTATTCTTTAAAAGATACAGGTACAAAAATTAAACTAATAATACAAACATAAGAAGAGTGGGGGAGACTCAACACTTACCCAATTCCCAAAACCCCGGAGTAATTAGGCTATCACCCCTTAATTACTCAACCTGATGAAGTCCATAGTGTTAATTGAAAAAATTCAAACTAAAAATTTGTGATCGTTTAAAACGGTCCTGGCTAGCTTATGGGATAATTGATACATAATTATCCAAAGAAAGGGGAGAGAACATATCTCCAAAAACATCCCGAATTGCGTTGTGTACTTTTTCTTGAAATAAGTAGCGTTTAGACACAGTATTTAACCCAATTACATTTATAAAATTCACGCATCTAATGAACATTAAGTTTTCGAATTAAACCTGAAAGAAAAGCTAATATTAAATTGAATTAACAGACTCATGGTGTATGAAATATATAAACCAAAGCTTACCAATTAACAGTATTTTTATTTACACAAAAATATTTACAAGTTAAGATTATTGTGTCAGATTTAGATAATAAAACAAAACCCATCATATTAATTTTCCTTTAATTTAAACTTATTCATTATTTAAATACTTAAATCCTTGCTTACCAATTGATAAAATATATTCCCTCATCATAAAAATTCACAATAAAAATATGGGAACAAATATAATAATAACTCATGCCTCTTTCATCAAAAATCGCTGACGTCACTCTAGAAGTCACAGATGAATACATCAGGATGTACGAAACACATAAATCCTTTGGTCTTATCTACAAGTCTTTAAGATTGACGTTGAATTAAGTACCCTAACACGGGTAAAGGAAATCCGGCGAAAACCAGATTACGATAAACCTATGGGAGCATAATATGAGCTGTCAGTAAGCAGCTCTCCAATTCATACTTCAGTCCTTAAAGACTTAGAGAGAGGTATAAATATTTTATGCTACTAGGAGAACTGAACTCCATGAAAGCGAGTCGCTTTGCTCCTGCCGAAAACTTAAGAAGAGGTGATCATTATGAAAACTTAAGGAGGACTCATCATCTCGAGAGCTTAAGAAGAAGTAGTGATGCTCGCGAGAGCTCTAGGAGAAGTCATTATTACATGAGAGCTCAAGAATGAATGATGCTTACATTACGAACTCTAGAAACAAAATGTCGCCCCATGAAAACTAAAGAAGGAATATGATACAATATATTTTTCTCTCTTACGTAAGAGACACAGTTGTCACAATGGGGGGCCGGACCTGAAGCTTCTCGTTCAATCCGTGGACAGCAGCATCCCCATGTACAGCCTGATTCGTACTTGGACCATATGGGATGGGACGTGCCCCGCCCTTAGCCAGGGGCGCGCGGAGAGGAAGAACTCCCTACCTCATACCCTGGGTGGCCAATTTTATAACCCCTCATAAAATATCCATGAGACTGTTGTAAATATCATTTTGAATGTAGTGTCATAGACATTCTGGCGCTAGGTAAAAGATCCCCTCTTGAGATAACTTCATCTGTCTGTACCTTCTTCGTAAACACTATATCTTGCTTATATGAATATATATATGAAATCACATATTTTTTTATTATACAGATTCAAACACATATAAACAATAATAATAATAATAATAATAAATAAATTCAGTATAAATATAGTTATAATTTATGCACTAAAAATATTTTTTTTTAATCTGCTGAAACGATAATTGGGTTAAGATGATATCGTTGCCAGCAAACTCTTAGCTCGTTTTGCTAGAAAAAAAAACGACCCAGACAGAACTCACTACGTAGATGTGCTTACACGATGAGTTCCGCCCACACCCTAATAAGCCTATTATCCTATTCTTGGGTATGCTAATTACAATACAAATATTTGCAAATATTTTCCATTGAGTAGCGTTCTTTGGCTTACTGTATTTTTTTACATTTTACTTTTTTATGTCTAATACGCATTTAAAGGTTTTTTTTTTTTTTTTTTTTTTTTTTTTTTTAGAAATGAGACATAACCGATCTACACTTCAGTGTTGTTTAGATATACCCATCGCCATCTCTAGCTTCATGTCGTGTTACCTTTTGCGTGTTGGTGGAAGATTGAGACATGCTAATGTCTCAGAAGATCAGAAACACCCAATACTATTGCTTACGACACATCATAAAACTGCATTAATTACCAAACATTATCATATAACTTATTTACTTGCTAGTACACAGTTTCTTTTAGCTGTTCTTCGAAACAATTTCTGGATTATAAGTGGTCGAGATGCCGTAAGAAAAATAGTGAGGAGTTGATTAAAGTGTTTTCATGCTTCACCATCTGTTGGCACACAAATAATGGGAGATATTCCAGCCATACGTGTTAGGCCAAGTCGTCCATTCTTAAAGACTGGAATTGATTATGCCGGCCCATTTATGTGTAAAGAGAGAAATCGTAGAAATATAAAGTCGTTTAAGAGTTATATTGCTATTTTATTTGTTTTTTTTTTCAACTCGTGCTATTCATCTTGAATTGGTTTCGGAATTGACAGCTTCCACATTTTTGGCTGCTCTGAAAGAATATGTTGCCAGTAGTGGTAAACCGGCTTAGTTGGCCAGTGATTGTGCAAGAAATTTCAAGGGTGCAAGTAGGGAACTGCATGAGTTATACAATTCAGTATCATCTATTATTAAGGATCAAACATTACAGAATTATGTGGCTAATGAAGGTATCATCTGGAACTTTAATCCCCCTCTGCTCCACATTTTAGTGGGCTATGGGAGGCTAACATAAAATCTGTGAAATATCATCTACGTAGAACAATGGGGAATTCGCTATTTACAATTGAAGAATTCTCCCTACATTATTGTCACAAATTGAAGCCTGTTTGAACTCGAGACCTTTATAACCACTGTCAAATTATGCAAGTGATCTACAAGTCCTGACATCAGGTCATTTTTTGACTGATGCTGCCTTGACAGCTGTTCCGGAATTCGACGTTTCTGAAATCCCACCTAATAGACTTTGCCATTGGCAATTAAAGCGATGGAGCGGAGAGTATTTGTCTCAACTCTAGGAACGTCCCAAGTGGCTGCGTTCGACAGCAAATTTAAATGTCGTGATTCAGTGCTGATTAAGAATGAACCTCTTCCTCCTCTTCAGTGGAAGCTGGGACGAATTGTTCAAACATTTCCAGACAATGATGGTCACGTGAGAGTCGCCATGGTAAGAACTGCTACCGTAAATTTTTAATAAGCGATTCATAAACTCTGTCTTCTGCCATTTCATTAACAGTAAGTCATATATAACTCATTTATTTGTACCCCTTGAAGGTTTCAAGGCTGGGGGAAATGTTAGAAATTAATTTTATCGTCTCAGTGCGAGCATTTTTTATGTAAGTTTATTTTCTGAAAATGGCAACGTTCTGTTTTTGTTGATATGCTTTTATTCCGTTCCAAACTGTGTGAAACCAAGATGGTTTGTAATTAAATGCGTGATACAGTTCTCCCTGTTTTTTATTATATGTTGTGATTTATTGGTGAGTCCGTGTTTTACTTAATTACAACTAGCGTGCTATCACAAGTAGTTAGCGATAATTATTTGTACAGGCATTTATTTTGTATTTTATTGAAGAAATTCGTTATTGATAAGTATCTTGACCAACAGAAATTATTATAACTATTCCATTATTCCAAGTATATTTCGTTATTCATAGACACATTTTCATATAAATAAAAGCAAAAATTATTTAGAAACAAAAAAACTTAAACTGAAGTATTAAGACCTATTATTGAATTAAATATGATCGAAATAAAATGTTTTGCCAGCATCATAAAGCTTTTTATTAGTTCATCTTCTTAGGCATAAAACTTTGCAAAACAAAAAAGTTAACATTTCCTTTTAACTATGTTTTTCAAAATCAATGTTTTTTGTGTGTATAATTTTAAAGTGTCTTCTTTTTCGTTGGAGCCTGTACATATTTGCGATTGAATTTCATTGTCATTGTCCATTATGATTCGAAACACCTATGACGAAATTTCAATATTTTTTTAATTATTTCAAATCACTAAAAGTTTTTATAAAACGTTTCACATTAAACTGCTAAACGTTCAGAACTTGGGAAACATTCCAATATTTAAATCGCTTCTTTAAAACAAATGATAGCAATGAATTGTAATGTTTCAATCATCCAAAAATAAGAAAATTTAAGTAATGTGTCCGAAAAAAAACTTGTTTGGCTGATTTTATTATTATTGTTGTTGTATTGTTAACTGCAGATTCTGTAAAAGATTACGTATACTGAAAAAAAGCAAAAAGGGACATTTAAAAGGCAAATTAAAATACTTTTTTGGAATCTAGGAAGGATGTTTCTTCAGCACCAAAAACATTTCTTTAACGAATTGCTTGATTTGCTTGATTTGTTTGGCAAGGAAAAAAGTGTGAAAGAAAAAAATACAGCAATGCCTTTTTGCATTTTCAATAAATTTTTGGAAACGGAAAAGTTTTTCAGTAAGCAATTTTAAAAAAAGTTATTTTCTGTTGTTGGCTGACTAGTTTTCTCACATTTCTAAGATTAAAAATCGCTTTTACTCTTCCTTCTATATTTTATAGGAAAAAAACTTTAACGTAAAATTGTAATGTTAAATTGCAAATATATACATTGAAATAAATATGAATTTAAAATAAATTGGAAGCAACTTTATATTTTTATTAATTTTCATGAAAACGACATATTTCATTTACAAAAAAATTCAAAATAAGTTTTTTACAAAATAAAATTTCATTTACAATTACGTTTTGTAATTTTATAGTTTAGTAGTTTTTTCCTCTTTAATCTTTAAGGTATAATAACAAATTATTCGAACCAGAAACTTTTTATGATTTCTTATTTTAAGTATCTTTTTCCTCATGTCGCAAACGTAACACACATGATTATCTAAATGCATTTGCCCATAAATGTTTAATGAATTACATCAATGTGTCAAAGGCGTTCTTAAAAAATTAAAAAAGTTTTGGTTAAAAGATATGCACTGCACTTTTATTTCAAGGCATTTAACTTATTTTTTGCATATTACGTTATTTATAATTTAGTTCCCTTTAGAGTACACTAACCCCGTAACGGTCGCATTAAACTACGGTTAAAAAATTCAAATTGCACATTGTTACCACTTTTTTGAAAATGAAATATTCACCTTATTTAACCCATTAAGGACTAGCGTTACCATATGGTCACAGTATAGCTGTAACCCTTTTTCTGTTTGAATACCAGTAATTTAGTACAAAAATTTACACTTTCTTTAATGACAGAAACTCTGCTATAAAATAAGATAAATATTACTTTTCTGAAAAAGTGGTACGAAAGGTATTTTTTGTATTTGAAAAAGAAAAAAAAATTCCGTGTTTTATGAGTTAATGACAGGTAGAATGATACCATAATAATTCCATTAATGAATCAAATAATCAGAGTAAAAGACACAGTCCGTGAATATCACGGCAATAAGAATTAAGGGGTTAAATATAGGTATTTCTTTTTTTAAACTTGAGCACCGTTTTCACACGATATAATCTATGCAAAGTGCACTGCCGAATTACTTAACGCATTACAGCTCCCCCTTGAACTGAATAAAAATATATATATATATTGTTATATAACTTTTAATAAACAATGTTTATTTATTTTACAAATGCCTTTTGTGCTATGCTAAATAATCATTTATAGAAAATACAAAATATGCAAAATGCGTATATACACTGCTCAAAACAATTAAAGGATATTGCAGTTTTAGGTGGATTTTGTATCTGGTAAACTGTTTAGCTGACTGATACATGGTCGACAGACATAGTAGGTTATATGAGAATAAATTACACATGTCTGGCAGAAAAAAATGCATTTTATTGCGCATTTGTGTACTTAAGAAAAAAAAAACACAATTTGTGCATATGAGAAAAAAAGAAAAAGAAAAGGTGTTTTCTTCAAAGAAAATCATTTTCAGTAGGGGGTATGGTTTCCACGGGCGGCCAGCAACGTTGAACACCTTTGAGGCATGGACTCAATGAGGCTATTAATGACGAGTTGGGGTATTCTGCCCCACTCTTCCAGAAGAGCTCTTTCCAGTTCTTGGAGAGTTTGTGGGGGTTGTTGGCGGCCAGAAACTCGTCTTCCTAGAGAGTCCCAAACGTGCTCGATTGGATTCATGTCTGGAGAACGCGCTGGCCATTCCATTCGAACGATTCCTTCCTCGAAAAGGAAATCCTCCACTAGGTTTGCACGATGTGGCCTGCAGTTATCGTCCATTAAAATGAAGTTATCTCCGATTGCTGCAGCGTAAGGGACTACAATAGGTCTGAGGATCTCATTCCTATATCGGCGACCAGTCAGAGCTCCATCTCGAATGATGTAGAGGTCAGTGCGCCCGTCAATGGAGATGCACCATACACCAACACTCCTCCACCGCCAAATCTGACACTTTCGTGCACGAACGTAGGATTATTCCTACTGCCACGGTCCCTCCAGATGAAAATACGCCTATTATCCGGATGCACAGAAAAACGGGACTCGTCAGAACGCAGAATATTGCTCCATTCATTTCTCCTCCAGTTAACATGCTCGGTTGCCCACTCCCTGCGGTCGCGACCATGCCTTGATGTTAATCTAAGACTTACCATCGGTCGGCGAGCATACAGGCCTACAGCATGGAGCTGGTTTCGGACAGTCTGAGTTGAAATCGTGGTGCCTGTAGCCGAGCGAAGGTGTTGTTGGAGAAGAGTAGCGTTCATGGTTCGGTGTCTCCGAGCTGTTAACGCTAAATACCGATCTTCATTGGGCGTTGTTGCCCGTCTACGACCTTGCCCTGGTCTTCGGCCTGCACATCCACTCTCCAAAAAACGGTTCCAGATCCTGGAAATGACACTTTGTGACACTCCAATGACTTACGCTACTTCGGCTTGAGTTTGGCCCCCTTCTAACCTACCAACAATTCTCAAAGCTTCTGAATATGTCAAATGACTTCGCTGAGACATCGTACTCATCGAAACAAAGCAATCACTGAATGCCCATCATCCTTGTCTTCATTCTCTTTTATCCAGTTGAAAGTCAAATTTCATTCGCTGCCGCTGAAGCGACATTTTTGACGTCGAACTCAAAATTTGCATACTCCACAGTTTAAAAACCAGAAAAAATTTGCATTTGTGATTCTCTTCTTCTATTTTCGGCAAAAAAAAATTTCGTTTATATCTTTATTTTATATAAAACTTCAAATATCCTTTAATTGTTTTGAGCAGTGTATTTTTCGAAGTAAGATAAGGTAGATAAAATAAGCAACTATTAAGGTATTTATATTTCATCTATTAAAATGAATATTAATTTGATATATTTATACAAAACCATTTAGCCTTCGATTATAATTTTTCATTTTCAATATAGTACTATATAGGTGTGCAAGTATTCTCTGTAGTATTAACGCTTCAACGCTTTTTGACAGAAATGAGATATTAATATAGGTCTAATCATTCCTCCACAAATAACATATTAAAACAATACGTAATATGAGGACCACATAAGTCAAAGGGTATAAGTGACAAAATTGAAAACACTGAGCTAAGTGCACAGGCACTCTGAAAGTAAGGCAATTTGTTTGGAGGAAATGAAATACAAATGATTTTCAAATTATGTGCTGTGTTCTTGAGTTCAACTGCTTAAGCTCTTTCATCTACTTAACTACCTAACAACTTTAATATCTACTTAAAAATTAAAAAATATTGTAATCCATGTTTCTTTCACAGTTATTGAAAAAAGAGTTTAATAAAACTATGAAATGAGCAACAGACTCAATTTTAATTCAGTCAGTTACTATTGAGGTTCAGCTTTGAACTCAATTTACTTCAAATCTAAATTTTATCACTTGTATCCCTTGGCTTCTGGGATCCTCATACATAAAAACCCTATATATCTATATAATAAAAGGCAGTGCAACGCATCCGGGGCGAACCCATCACTCTTACCAGTCTCCGATAAGATGGAGCCATGTTAAGCTTAATTTTGATTTGAGATGCATATGGCAAAATTTATCGGCCTAAATACAAATCTTTTCTACCTGAAATCCCTTCTGTTCAAAATAATTTTCTATAAAAGATTCAAAACTAACAAAATTTCAATGATTTACGCAACCATTTCAGGAACGCAACCATTTCGTGCGTAAAACGTAAGTAAGAAGTTGTGGTAGAGAGTCATTCATTTGTGATTCATTAAAAAAAATTTTAAATCATGGAGCTATGAAAATTAAAGGAGACGACATAAATGACATCACTTGAAGCTGTCCCACCCCTGCTGCGTGACGTCAGCCGAGTGTAAGCAGAAGAAAAACATTAATAAGCGTGAAGAACATTTTAACACTGTTCCCCCTTCGTCCAGTAAACAGTCTTTTTCGGAGGGTTATATAGGCGTGAAGAACACTTTAACAATGCTGCCCCTTCGTTCTTTCGATGAAGTTCAACCGGAGATACCTATTTATTAATCAATATACATATAAAAAAATTTGGAGAGGGGGATGATGGGGGGGGGGGGGGTAAACGATAAAAATACAATTTCAAAGTATTTTTTTTAATAGTATTATTTCAATAGTTGCAGCAGACTGTTTTAATTACGCATTTTTATTGCATATTTGTTATATTTCTGTTTTATTAAGAAATCTTAATTTTGTTATAGTATATTAGCCGGAAAGCCTGATTTACCCAGAAATATTGTAAATGCAATTTGTGTGTCTATTAGAACATAAACTAGCCGAACTTTGCTCATCTAAACGCTTCCATATTGTCAATTATTTTTTATCAGTTTTTCAAATTTTAAATGTAAAACACAATTTTTACTCACCGCCCTAGGACGGGCATTTACATTAGTCACATACTAATACCCAAATTCATGGCCCAAATAGAAGTAAATATTATTCTATGTTTGTGTAACTTTGTTTATTAAAGTTATATAATACTTAACAAGCATTAACCCTTTAGTGCGCAGCTTTGGATATATGCAAACAACACTGTTTTGAATTTAATAGGTTTTTTTTTTATTCGCATATACCTAATTCACACCAGAAAATTAAATTAGCAATATTTGCTTTAATTAAAAAAACAGACATGCTGTATTTAAATAAAGCAAAATTAACCATTGAAATTTTCTGGTATTAGGTCAGATTCTCTGAAATTCGTAGTTTCTAGAACGTATTCTAACATGGGAATTGAAGAGTTAAATGTTAAGTTTTATAAAATAAATAATTATATAAATTAAGGTATTTGGAGACATACTTATTAAAGTATTTACTAATTTGCATTATTTTAGCGTAAAATAGCCACAGGGCAGGAGTTTTGACTTGTATTGCAGATATGCAACAGAAGAAAAGATTGACGTATTATATGAAAAATACATGTCTGTCGATTATTTTCAATATATTTCCTGTGTAATAAACATTTCACAGAATCTAATATATATTTTTTTCGAAACAAAATAAAAAATTGCGTATTTAAGGGTTAAGAGTTTGATAGGCATTGAGTAAAATCAGTTATTTGTTGATGAGATTTGAATACATGCAGTGTGTATTCAAATCTATTGTTTATTTTAAAAGCGAAAATAAAATGTGACATACTTTTAAAATTATTCCTGTTTGATCACCGAGAACTCAGAATAGAGTTGTAATAAAAAATAAATAAAAAATACTTAGTATTAGGCAGATTTCGTAAGAAATACTACCTATTTCAGTCGTTACCATGGTACAACTTTGAAAAATTCCTTGATATGTTTTCATTATATGACCCCAGGAACCCAAAACCACAAAAACCAAGGGCTGGAAAAGGGGAGTGTTTAAATTTTGGAAAACCGCGTTAAATTCTGATAAATCTAGCTCTTACAGAAAAAAAAAAAATAAAAAAAAATCGTTATAGCAGTTGCCAACAATTAAAAAAAAACAATAAAATGCTCACCACAATAATTCATTTTCTATTGCAAGTTTTCCCCGTGAAAACTGAAAATGAAATAAATAGTTTGTCGAATTGATAAAAAAAATTGAATATTACATCATAGTTTTCTAGAGCAAGATTTCCACGTGAAAATTGAAAATGAAATAAATAGTTTAACGAATAATAAAAAAAAAATATTCGTCATATTTGAAATATAATAGACGTCGGCCGGTAAATGTGTAACGTCATGCGGGTTTAAAAGACATATTAAAACATGATAAAAACCCGACTATGGAAATATTAACATATTTTAACATTTTTAAGTTCTCTGAATTTGTTTTCGCCAATTTTAACCCGATTCCATGTATATGCGTGCGTGTATTCGTGTATATTACAATTTTCACAAAAGGTTTAGATCCCCAGAGCTCATTCATAGTGAAGAAACTGGGTTTATCTTTAATCTTGTTTTGGGTTTGGGGAGGAATTCTTTAATGTATTCTTCTATTGTATAATTTCCCCCTAATTACTAATATTACAAAGAAGTAAAGTTTATTTGTTTGTTTGTACGGGGTAATCTCTGGAACTACCGAACCGATTTCAAAAGTAATAGTATCAAAAGGATGGTGTTCGTCCCTGTTCCAACATAGGCTATATCTTTTATCCACGCCACTACCCCAAAGGGGGTGCAGGAACAAAAAACCTTCTAAAAATGAGATTTTTGTGTTACTGAAGGTCCTAAAAATATGATATTTGGAATGGTAGTAACATATAAGATACAAATGACCTCTAAGAACATTTCTTAAAGCATTCGAAATGTAAAAGGTGTGAAAATACGCAAAAAGTGTTCTAAAAAACGTTCTAAATGGAGATTTCTACGCCGGAAGTACTGTCTCAGGATGAAACGAACCGATCTAAAAAATAATGGTGTCAAAATGATGGGGAAAGCTCTTGATCCAACACGGGATATAATTTATGTCGGTGCCACTAACCCAAAGGGGGGAGGGGCACAAAAATTCCAAAAATACGATTTTTTGTGTTACTGAAGGATCTATATATGGAATTTGGCATGGTACTTTCTTATTAAATATAAATGATCTCTATGCATTTCTCACAAAATTCGAAATTTAAAAGGGATGATAATGTGCACAAAACGTTCAAAATGCCAATTTCTCAGCAATTTTAGGAAGTATCAAATCGATTTTTAAAGTAATGGTTGTAAATTGATGGAGTCAGCCCTTGCTATATTTTGTGTCGGCGCTTCTATATGTGTCGGTGCTACTACCCTTGCTCTAACATAGGTTATGTTTTATGTCGATGAAACTAACACCTGAGGGTTGTAAAAGTACGAAAGACGTTTCTTGCTTTAAAAAAAAAACCGCACGTAAAAAAAAAAAAAAACCGTGCGGGGTCTTTTTTACGGAAGGGCCTAGAAATATGAAATTTGGCATAATAGTTACTTATAAGATATAAATGATCTCTAAGAACATTTCCTAAAAAAAATCTAAATTTAAAAGGAGGGAAAATGCACTAAAAGCGTTGTAAAAAACGCTCTAAATTGCGATTTCTACGCAATCTCAGGAAATACCGAACCGATTTCAAATCCGTCATTTCCATAGTCTGAAAATGATGGTAACAGCACTTGCTTCAAGATATGCTATATTTTATGTCGTTTGTTTGCTTGTTTATTTGTAGGTGGTAATCTCTGGAACTACCGAACCGATTTCAAAAGTAATGGCATCAAAAGAAGTTTTCATAGTCTCTGTTCTTGTGGCGATGTCACTCCTCCAAAGACGGTGCGAGAGCAAAAACGTTCTAGAAATGCAATTTTGTGTTATTGAAAAGCCTAGATTCATAATATTTGGCATGGTAGTTACTTATCTATACTAATATTATACAGAATTAAAGACTGTTTGTTTGTTTGCTCGAGTTAATCTCTGGAACTACCGAACAGATTTTAAAACTAATGGAATAAAAATGATTGTGTTAGTTCACGTTTTAACATAGGCTAAATCGTATGTCCATATGTATGAAGGGCCTAGAGACAGAAAATTGGGCATGAGAGTTACATTTATAAAATTTGAAATTAAAGGGGTTATAATGCGTGAAAAGAATTTTATAAAACGTTCTAAATGGCGATTTCTACGCAAATCTCAGGAACTATCAAACCGATTTCAAATGTAATGATTTGGAATTAATGGTCACAACCCTTTCTCTAACATAGGCTCTATTTCATGTCACTACCACCTTTTGGTTGCAGGAGCAAAAAAGTTCTAAATTGCGTTTTTTATGATACTGAAGAACCTAGATACATTAAATTTCCCATGGTAGTTACTTATTAGATAAAAATTATATCTACCAACATTTCCTAAAAGTTCGAAATTTAAAAGATGTGAAATGCACAAAAAAGTTCTAAAAACCTTCTAAAGCTCGATTTCTGCGCAATCTCCGATTACTAAACCGATTTAAAAAGTAATGAAAGGAAATTGATGGTAATAACAATTGCTCTAACATACGCTCTATTGTATGTCGGTGTCGTAACTACCTGGGGGTTACAGGATCAAAAAACGTTCTAAATTGCGATTTCTGTGACACTTTCAGTGGCTAGCAAAATGAAATTAGGCATGGCATTTATTTATAAGATGTAAATGGCTTTTAAGAACAGTTTCTAAAGAATTCAATATTTATTTCAAAATGCGTGAAAAACGTTCTAAAGTATGATTTCTACGCAATCTCTGGCAATATCAAATAGATTTCAAAAGTAATGGCTGCAGATTGATGGTGAAAGTACTTACAGCAACATTGACTATATTTTATGTTTTTGTCACTACCACCTTGGGGGTTGCAGGAGCAAAAAAATAACTAACTAACGGAGTTCTAAACTTCAATTTTGTGATACTAAGGATCTAACATTTTGAAATCTGGAATAGTAATTACTTAAAAGATACAAATCCATTCTAAGAATTGTCGGAAGAAAATTCTAAATTTAAAAGGATGAAGTGAGCGAAAAGCGTTCTAAAAACGTTCAAAAGTATGATTTGTATACAATCTTATGAAATACCAAACCCATTTCAAAAATAATTGTTGCAAATTATTGGTGATAGAACTTGCTCAAACATAAGCTATATTTTATTTAGGTGACACTACCATCAGAGGCTTGCAGGACGATTTTTGTGATACTGAAGAGGCTAGATACTTTAAATATGGTGTGGTGATTACTTATAAAATATAAATGCCATCTAAGAACCGTCGAAAATAAATTCGAAATGTAAAAGGTGTGAAGCGAAGAGAAGGAGCGAAAAGTGTTCTAAAGTTGTCCTAAATTACGATTTGAATGCAATCTCGGTGAAACAAAAAACCGATTACAAAAGTAATGGTTGCGAATCAACGGTGTCAGCCTTTGAGCTTACACGGGCTGTATTTTAGGCAGTGCCACTACCACCTGGAGGTTCGTAAGAACAACAAACGTTCTAAAAAAACCCTTAAAAACTTTCTAAATTTCGTTTTCTGTGGAATATTAGGAAATACCAAACCGATTTCAAAATTAATTTTGGAAAATTAATGATGACAGACTTCTTTTCAACATAGACATTTTATGTTAGTGCCATTACAACCAGAGAGGTGGCACACAGTTAGACAAGAAGCTTCGAATTTGAAATGGTGGTTAATTTTAAGGTGTAAATGCGTACTAAGAAGGCTTTCAAAAAAATTGAAAACTTCAAATGAATACTGAAATAAGCGAATGAAATGAGCATAAAAGCTTCACATTACTTCCTAAATTATCATTTATTTAGAATTAGTTTTAGTTCATTTTATTAATTTAAGGCTTTTTTCTGCCTAATGCAGTGTAATAATAAAGTTTACTCAAACTGTATCTTAATTAGTAATTTTTAATTATTCCTAAACGTATAATATCTTCTAATTACAACTAGACATACAAATATCACGCAGCATATTTTAACTATTACGCGAGCAATGCCGCGGGTTTTTGCTAGTCTATTATATTTTGCAATAGCCTGATTCAGGATAAAATTTAATTTTTAATCATTTAAATTGAAATATTCGAAATAATTAACACCGGAAATTTTACCAGAAAATGATTTAAATTATAAAAATGTATTTAAAACATGTGCTCTTTACTAATTTGGTTAAGGTATTCGAGAAAGCAGGTTTTACCGAAAGTTGCAATAATTAAATCTCAAGACAGTGAAGAAAACTCTTTCCAACGTCTTTTCAATTGTAAGTCGGAGACAGACTGGCTAAAAATTAATATATAGCACGACTTAATTCATACGTTATCCTAACAAAGATGCTTGAATATAATATAGTTTAAAACAGTATATTTAGTAACAGAAAGTAAATCTGATTCCAACAGTATGCTAGAAGAAATAATTTTTTCTTTCACTTAGTAATTTTAGTAAAAGAGCAAGTTAAGAACAATTTTTTAATACAAAAGAATGAATTATTTATGGCAAAAATATAATACAAAGAAATTACAGGGCTCCTAAACGTCTGTGAAAAACCACTATTGTCTTAGAGAAAAACCCACCTTTTTCAAACGCGCGATTATGTTAATCAAGCTCTTCAATATAAAATTCCGGTATTGGAGCTAAAATTGTAGAAACCCTGAATTATCTTTCTTACATAAAGGAATTGTATTTAAAGTAATTAGGGTGTCGTACCCGGGCTTCCCGGGTCACAGAATATAGGTGAAAACCATTTTTTTAATTGAAAACTAATAATTTTTTACATGCAATATAATTTTTTATTACCCACTAACAATAAAAAAGCTTTTTACATATGTAAAATATGAATTATACAATCAAAAGCGATACTTTAGTATTAGTGGCATGCCAAGAGTTATTAGCCCAAGAATTGTGTGCTTACAGCATCCTTTTATATTCTGATAATTTCAGAACTTTAAGCGCGTAGTTCAATTACATGTCCGTTAAATTTGTGTTTTATTTATTTATTCATAGAGGAAGTTTTAATTTTTTATGGAATATTAGCCTTGAGTGATGGTGAATTCTTATGTTGTTTTAAGAACTAACGGATTAATCTTTCTTAATCGAGCTCCACGCGATAGAGATAAATTTAAAAATATCTCATATTTGAAAATTATTTTTAAAACCACAGACAATCAGTAAACTGCGCTGCAAAAACATTACTAATATTATACGTACTAATATTATAAGGAAGAAAAGATTGTTTGTTTGTTCTAGGTAATCTCTGGAACTACCGCACCGATTTCAAAACTAATGATATCAGAATGATTGTCTTAGTCTGCGTTCGAACATAGGCTATATCTCATGTCCATGCCACTAACCCAACGGGGATGCCGGATAAAAAACGTTCTAAAAATGCAATTTTTGTGTTATTGAAGAGCCTAGAAACATGGAATTTGGCATGGTAGTTACTTATAAGAAATAAATGATATCTAAAAGCATTTCTTAAAAGATTTGAAATTTAAAACGGGTGAAAATGCGCGAAAAGCGTTCTAAAAAACGTTCTAAGTGGCGATTTTTACGCAATCTCAGGAAGTACCGAACCGATTAAAAAATAATGGCGTCAAAATGATGGTGACAGCCCTTGCTACAACATGGGCTATATTTTGTATCGGTGCTACTGCTCCAAAGGGGGTGCATGAGCAAAAAACATTCTAAACATGCAATTTGTTACTGAAAAGCCTAGAGACAAGGAATTTGGCATGGTAGTTACTTATTACATATAAATGATATCAAGGAACATATCTTAAAAAAATCGAAATTTAAAAAGGGGTTATAATGGGCGAAAAGCTTTCTAAAAAACGTTCTAAATGGCGATTTCTACGCAATCTCAGGAAGTACCAAACCGATTTCAAGATTAATAATTGAAAATTGGTGGTTACAGCCATTGCTCTAACATATGCTCTATTATATGTCGGTGTCGCTAGAACCTTGGGTTTACAGGATCAAAAAACATGCTAAATTTCGATTTTTGATATACTGCCAGTTATCTAAGAACAGTTTCTAAAGAATTCAATATTTAAAAGGTATGAAAATGAACGAAAAACGTTCTAAATTGCGATTTATACGCAATCTCAGGCAATATCAACTCAATTTCAAAAGTAATGGTTGCAAATAGATGGTGAAAGTACCTGCTACAACATTGGCTATATTTTATGTTGTTGTCACTACCAACTGGGGGTTGCCGGTGCAAAAAATGTTTTAGATTGTGTTTTTGTGATACTAAGGGATCTAGCATTTTGAAATTTTAGTCAAACTGTGGATTAAATATAATTTTTTTCTTTATTCCTAAAAGTATAATTTCTTCTAATAAAAATTAGATATACAAATATCACTTGGCATATTTCCACTATTACGCGAGCAAAGCCGCGGGTTTCCTAGTAAGATATAACTAGATAGTATCCGTGATATTACGGTTATTTATTTGACCTTAAATAACTTGAATTTTTAATTAGTTGCTTTCAAATTAATTACTGAAATCCTGACAAATTTCTATATTACATAAGTGATCCCTATTTCTTTAAGGCTGATTGTGCTGTCAGCCAAACCTATCCAATAACGACAAATAATTATAATTTTATAATTCACAACCAGTTATGCTTGCTTTTTATCAGAAATTTAGCTATGAATATTGGGAAGAGAATTTATATTTACTTACCACGGTCTCACTAAAAAAAAAAAAAAAAATAAAAAATAAATAACAATATTTATTTTTTTTGTACCACACGAGCCTGAATTTTATTTTTATCAGTGTCATTCTCTAAAAGCCTAAATTTGAAACTAGATGAAGCTAACAATTTATAATATATATTTTTTATTACTTGTATTTTATATTACATTTTTATATATTTCTTAAGTACACTCTAAAAACGACATTTTCAATACTGGGCAAAAAATACTCAAATCTGAGTATGTCGCATAGTCAAAGTAGCTCCAAATCAAAATTACTCAAATTTGAAAATCGTATATACTCATTTCTGAAAACACGGACATACTCATTTATGAGCACATGGTGTTTTAGTCTTGAGTATGTGCATGTTTTCAGAAATGTGTATATGCCTGTTTCAAACTTGAGTAATTTTGATTCGGAGCCATTTTGACATGCGACATACTCATATTTGAGTATTTTTTCTTCAGTTTTAAGAACGCCATTTTTAGAGTGTAGGGGAGGTAGGGGAGGTATGATACACTTTTTTTTACTAATTTTTTACAACCCTTAGAAAGCTATTTTTAAACAAATTTTTCGTGTTTTCTTATAAAGTGACCTTTTATTCATTTATTAAAAATATTGTGTTTTTAAAAAATAGTCATTCAAAAAATATATCCCAATTATTTTGAATGGCTACTACTGTATCAAATCTCCCCATTACTGGGGAGGATTGACACACTAGCAAGGGAGGTTTGATACAGTGTTATGTTAATTGAAAAAAAAATGCACACAATTAAATTTATGCATCATACAATTTTTTATGATAAATCTTGAAATATTTAAGTAAAATTTGAAACGAAATGACATTGACATATTTTTGTTTCAGAAATGTTTTTTACGAAAATATTTAAACAATTGCTATTATTTAAACAATCCTATTAACACACTTTTTAGAAAATAAATAATGAAAAAAACGCCTAGAGATATAGCTGCAAGGAAAATTGAAGTGAACATTGCTGATTTGCAAACTATTTAACATAAATTTAGCACATTTAAGATTCTTTTAACCCTTTCAGGGAAAAGCATTTTCAATGCTAATGTGTTGAATAAATGAATGGCACCGGAATTTACCAACAAATTTAATTAGAAATAAGAAAAGGGATATATATCACTTTCATATTAAAAGGAAAATATTTTACCAAAATGCTGGTTCCAATGTGGCATTTGGGAATTAAAATTAAGTGGTTTCATAAACATACCAATACTCCTGAAATGGTTAAAAGAAAAACTTATAACTCTATCATTTTGATAAGTAAAATCGGGTAGATTAAACGTTTTTTCAATTTGCCCTTCGTAAATTATATAAACATTCAATTATTATATTTCAGGCCATTTAAACTTTTTCCCTTCTACATGACGAGCAAAGCGAACTAACCATCTATCATCGCACTGCTTTTCTATGTAACCTATGTATGTCTATGAATAGTCTCTCTGTTCTTCCTTACCAATTTCAGTAGCTCTTGCTGTAAAACAATAATGAATATTACAGCCCTATATTAGTTTGAAAACTTAAAAAACTATTAAATTTCGAATGTACAAGTATATCATTTCTCCCCAGTACTAATGTATCATTTCTCCCTATTATGCCATAATGGATTTTCAATCACTTTGTACAAATGCAGTTGCAAAATGGTAATCTACTTTCTAGTAAAACTAATCCTAACAATGTGCTTTATAAATAAAAAAAATTACAAGATACTATCTTCACAATAATAAGAGTTATGAAAGAAAATCAATCAATGAAAAAATTTACATTGACATTCCAAAAACCTTCAAAATTAAAAGAAAAGAAAAGTTGTCAGTTCTTCACTGATTAGTCCAGCTAATGATGGCTTCAGCAAATAAAAGATGACTTCACATGTGTTAGAATGGCTCTTAATGCCATTTGTCGAGAAAACTTGTCAATGTATCAACCCTCTCTATGTATCAAACCTCCCCTACCTCCCCTACGCAACATGGTGCATAACTAACCTTAATTTTAAAATAACTTAAAGAAATTAAGTGTGAATACTATAAAAATGGGGATAAATATTTCGAAACAACAAAATTAATGAAATTAGGTTCAAAATTTTTAATGAAAAAATTGTAAATTCTACTGCGAAGTTTTTCTTTTAGGAATTCATCCATTCTTGAATTTTGGAAGTGAAGAACAAACTCTTCGTTTCAGAGGTCATATTACGAAGGTTTTTTAATATTCTTCCCCGATTATGATAAAAAAGCAGTTTGCCCCATTTCATGTTATAAAATATTATTGAAAGGATCGTTTCGTTCGAAATCATAACAAATGAAATAATATAAATTGAACTAACCTGGTGAAATTCAGTACATTTAACGAATAAAAAGTAATTTTGTTTGAAACTGAGTATTTCTGGTATTTCAGAATTGAAAGCATGTGGTCGTCATATTTGAAGCAAGACGTTTCATAACAAAATGAAAACATCGATTTGTTTAGAATTTTAAGTGTCATTTTTTTCAGTATATTAAATCTATTTATATTATAAATAAATTTCTATTATAGTTCTTATATGAATATTTTTCTTTCTTTGCAATTTATTTTTTTATTTTTTTTGGAAAAGAAAGGCATAGTTTTCTTTCTGACATACTCATATATATTCTTCATAGTGGCCAGAACATATAAGAAAAACTTTAGAACAGCTCAATTTATTTAATTGATAATTACATGCAAAACATTATAGCTTAAATATTTTACATATAAAATTATTTTCTTTTTTAAGCGTTGTTCAATGTCAAATTTTATTTAATTATAAGCATTCAAATAATAATAATAATAATTATTATTATTATTATTATTATTATTATTATTATTATAACCATAAAAATTATATAACGTCTTCTAATAATAAAATATGTCATTGGAAAAAGTTACTGCCAAAAATATTACAGAGATTATTTTGCTGCGTGTTGGGCTATAATAAAGTAAGAGATCCATTATAAGACACATATACCCCCTTTGTTATTTAATGATAATAATTAATATATATGCTAGATAATGTATACATTGATACATCGTAAATAGTTTGCCTAGCTAAACCACGTGCCGATAATGTTAAACAATAAAATGTTTAATATATATATATTTTTATAAACTTCCTTGGTTAGTTATTTATGAAAGTCGAGAATCAGCTGAGAGAATATACCCAAGGACTTGAAAAAATAAATGTTGCCTACTCTCCCTTCTGCGCAACTATGGGGTTGCCAGGTATAAACAAATAAGTAAGCGTTCTTAATATACCCTCATGTGTTATTTAATCGAATTACACATCAAATGAAAGCTTATTTTATTCCCAATTCAACCGTATTAGGTTGCCTTATCAAAACGTTTGTTGAATCCATGGTTGCCTTGATTTAAGACGTTCAAATTTCTGAACAAGCGTTGAGAGTGACAGAGAAACGTTGCGGCGCAATTTCATTTGACAGACAAAGATGCAGAGATCTTTTAAAAGATCTTTTAAAAGATCTCTCCGATAGTGTAAATATTAACAACGATATCATTTTTTTCATTCACACATTCGTTTATTAGCGACAATACATAATTATGAAATAATAAGTTTTTCCTTTCAAAATGAGCGCGTCTTTCAAAAGGAGAATTTTTCCATCGTTGTACCGCGGATTAAATACTGGTAAAAGTTAAATAAAATTTCACATCATGATATAAATATTTTCGTATTAACCCTCCGACTGTCTTGGAAAAGGGCAAAATTGTAAAGTTGTTTTCTCTGCATTTTCTTTTAAATGCTAAAAAAATGATTATTTGAACATTTTATAAAAAAACTTAATAACAAATACGAATGTAATCCTTGAAAGTATTAATCATTGTTCAATGTATTTAAAATACATTAAATCAATAGAATTATATTACTTTAAATATTGCTTGTATTGCAGTGAAACCTGGAGCTTAGTGAACGTATTAACACGGGCTTGTCAGTAAGGGGGTTAATACATAAATTTATCAACAGCAAAATACAAAATTTTTATATAAGACACTTATTCAGATTCAGAATCGTCAGATGTGCCCATGTCACAATCTAATTCTAATTCTTCATCGTTTTTTCTGTTTCTCGATTCATTTAACTCATTTATCCCTGAATTTTTGTTTTATCAAATTTGTTGGTAAAATATCTTTAAAATGTTGCAAAATAAACTGGAAAAATACTAAAATAAATTACGCGAAAATATTTTTGTATTTCTTTGATAAAATGTCAACGTACTAAATGTGGGAACATCCATATATGGAAAACTGCATAATTATATTTTTTGACTAAATTTATAAAAATTAAGCTTTTAAATTGCATATTATATGCTATAATTAGTACTTTTATGAACTATTAAAAAATATATTTATTTTTTACAGAGACTAATAACATTATAAGGCTTAACATTAATAACTTAAATGGCTAATGGAAATATATGCCCATTTGCACTTAACACCTTACCTTTTCCACGTTACAAACATGCATAAAAAATATGTTTGAACATATAATTTCGCAATTAAAAAAATATGTATTTCAAAGAAGTCTACAAGCTAAGATTATGACTTATTTATTTGGATCCTTAATACAAAAAATACAAATAAACTTACTTTTTACGTTTAGCTATCTTGCAAAAGGAAAAACTTATAAACAGAGAAAAAAGACCTGGTTAAATGCAGGTAGCAAATAAATATCAATCTTATGCTGTCATCTCTCGGTAATAGATAAAGCATTTATAGACAATTACTTCATACACTATTGATAATGTATAGAAGAAGAAAATTATTAAAAGAATATTAAAATACGAAACGTCCCAAAAATGGGACGCTAGGCTTAAATGGGTTAATACGCCGTTAACTTGTAAGGGTGTTGGGTCCCCTTTAAACCACGTAGGCTTCAAATAGCGATCCAAAAAACAACCACAATCTTCAGGATCTTCAGGACCTCACGTAGCATGCACCGCAAACATAGAATTAACATATATTGTGCGCAAAATTTTCTGTTTCATTGAGATCCTGCATGGTGGAAACATACTGGAGTCGATGCCTTTAATCTTCGCCATGAAATATCCTTGTCTATGTTCGTTGAATATGTTTTTGGAACAGCTGATATCTAGCGTCATTGATATTATAGCATTGATGGATCCCATAAAGCACTGCAGTAAACTCCTGAACAGGTTGCATTTTATCTTCTAGGAGTACACCTACTCAGTGTTCTCGCTGACTTTTAACCAACATTAGCGATTTGGCGAATAAGAAATAAAAAACAGTAGCCAAATGAAAATAAATGTTAGCAAAATGGATTCGGTGTGAAAATCTGAAAAATCGATCTTTAACCCATTATTGTATCCATTTTTTGAATATGTTCTAAAATAACCTAATTTTTTGTAATTACTCAAACAAGAGAAATTCAACTATCGGCTACAGAAACTATTAAAAATAAATGCCTCCTAAATGTGTAAATGTTTCAGACGTTCCTATAGCAGTCTGAATAAAAGTTAAAAACGGCTATCTTTGATGTACCGTTGTGAAAACATACACTAAAAATTGCTATGAGATTTCGACTGATAGAAAAAATTGACAGGCCAATGACACTTTACGTACAACTAATAAATAGTATGGTTATTTTCAACAACACATGCCAACAAAACTTTTCATTATTTGGCACTTGTTGCGATGCTTATAACAGAGCGACGTCGGCGCATAGACAGTGATTGACTGACAAAAACCTATCATATAATCCCTTTTGTGTCTTTAGCTGTTGCTAAACTGAATTGATACTGAGTCTGTATCTCTACAAATAGAGCTATGTAAATGGCACGGTGCGATTGAACATGTAAAGCTACATCAATCGTTCAGAAAAGCGGATAAGTCTCGAATGTATTGGCACACACACAGACAGAGCAGAAATTGGGACCTCACAATTTGGCGAGTCTGATTGTTAGTTTACTCGCCAAATGAAACATTTTGTCGCGATTTGGCGCAATGGCGAGCGGCAGCGAGAACCCTGCATCTACTGGATCCGTCAATGATGCGAATATTTCCTGGAAATCCGTTCACTTTGAAAATATTTTAAAAGGCTTTACCTTCCCTTTATTATAAAAATCCTCTGTGTAATAACAGCCCGTAAATGCGTGGAAAGCTGCCAGACCCAGGCATAAAGTAGGACCCAATTTCATAGCATGTTCAGTACAGTTAATGCAATCAAGATTCAATGCTTAGATGACATATGATACATCGAACTGAAGCAGACTTTGACTTTCACAGTCTTTGATAGAGGGTATAACGTGTCTATCAAAAATTATGTGTGTTTCAGAGGCGTTACTTGAGCACAATTTCATTAAGATCGATTCAGCAACATTATCAAATGTCTGTGGCATAGACGATCCGATAATATATAGGTAATAAAAACCGTCTGTTATTTCAATATAGATACCAATAAGGCTCAACTGTTTCGAAGTTAGACTTTAATATTTGGTCTAGTTTAGAATTGTCAGTTTTTAGCAAGCCACCAGCACACAAGAAAAGAGCAGGCGGCACAGGCGCTAATGGAAACGTTAAGCTGTACTCTATGTTGAGGTCTTCTCTATACTAATTGGCCAAAGATGTCTCGTTCCATTTTATGAATGGCCTTTTGAATTTTATCTTTGCTGGTTTGAACTTTGACGGCAGACTGTTAAGTGAAATTCTGGATTTTGTTACGCTTTATCGGTTTTTCAAACCTTCCGGGAGTAAAAGTGCATTCTGAAATAAACGTCAATTTTTGTTGATTTCTAACCGACTTAACGTTGATTAGAAAATCACAAACTTCAGCAGATGCTGCCTTACCAGTTGAAATACTAAACAGATCATTTCTATCGATACTTTCAATGAACTGATTCAGCGTATTTCTTATACATACCGGGAACCGGGAGCACAGAAAATAACCTCATCGAGTTCACGGATGAAATTCTAGGATTAGTTAAATCCCGATCCACATATTAAAACGCAATCGGTCTGCCAACTCGTATCCTTGGTAGAAAATCCCCAAAAACCGATTTTAGCGACACACTCGTAGGTTTACCATTGTCTTTTCCTGCACCGAAAGGTATGAAAACATGGAGGGCTGGGAGCAGAAAAACACAATGGTAAACCTACGAGTCAGTCGCTAAAATCGGGTTTTCAAGTGTTTTCCACCTAGACATGACTTGGCTGACCGATTGCGTTTTAGTATGCGAATCAAGATTTAACTAATCCTATAATTTCATCTGTGAACTTGATGAGGTGATTGTCTGTGTTGCCGGCTCCCGGTCTAATAGTCTTAATGACACTCTGAAGTCTTTCGTTATCCTTTATGATTCGACTCTTCTGAAAGGCATGACATGTATCATCTTATTGCGATAGACCGAAATGCTCTTTAACGGTGGATACAATTTTGGTCCTTATGCTGTGACTAAATGGCCATCTTTGTCGCGCTGCTATAGATTCTGCTGAAAGATTATACATTGATTGATTTGAGGCATTAGCACTCATTGTCTGTTCTAACGTCAAGTCAAAGGGTGATCGGCAGAAACCAGATTTGGTACGTCGGATACCAAATTCTCCTCGTCTAAATTCAGATATCATACGCAAATTGCTGTTCTGCGCCTTCATAAGATTGTTTACGTATATAATGGACCACCTGGCATAATTTGGCTGATTCGATTAAAAGAACAAATAGGACATGTTGTAAATAGAGTCTATATACAGCTTAAAATCACTATATAAGATGCTTCTTGAAAACCGAAGAAACAAATTAATGAAACAAACATTATTATTAATGAATTAAGCGCATATGCCTCGCTACATCTTTGTCTATTAAATGGAATTGCGCGAGCAACGCTTCTATGTCACTCTCAACGAATATTGAACATTTTAAATCTAGACAACCATGGATTCAACAAACTTTTTGACAAAGCAACCTCATACGGTTGGATTGGGAATAAAATAAGCTTTCATTTGATATTTCGATTAAATAACTTATGAGGGTATATTAATAACGCTTACTTTCCAGTTTATACCTGCCAACCCCATAGTTGCCAGAGATGAGAGTAGGCAACATTTATTTTTTTTCAAGTCCTTGAGGTATATTCTCTCATCTGATTATCGACTTTCATAAATAACTAATCGAGGAAGTTGATTAACAAAAAATAATTAAACATTTTATTGCTTAACATTATCGGCACGTGATTTAGCTAGGCAACCTATTTGCAATCTATCAATGTATACATTATCTAGCATATATTCTTTATTATCATTAAATAATAAATGAGGATATACATTTCTTAGGCCGCCGGATCTTAGACTATTAGAACCTGCGTCCCATACAAAAATTCAGAGCATTAAATTTCTGCTTTAGAACGCTCCACCAGCAGCAACTCTTTCTAATTTTCTCAAAATGCAATAGGTTAGAAAAGAGTTGACGCATGCGCAGATGTCCGATATCGGGTTACATAAATTTTTACATTGCGTTTTAATATATATGACGATAAACATAATAAATTCCAATATTGATGATGTGAAAATAAATGTTTTTGCGGAATTTAAAAGAAGTTGATAAAAAAAATACATATGAAGGAGAATTTAAGATACAATATTTGACTGTAAGACAAACCAAAATTCAAGTCGTATATTTTTTAAGTTTTTCTAAGAGGTTTTTTAATAAATTATGCCGTATGCGTACAAAGTACTATGGATATATTAGTTGAATTTAAAAAGATACATACATATACGCTAACATTCAAATACTTTTCTTAATATCAAGTGATTATCATATTTTAGTTAAATAAATAAATATTGTATTTTATGTTTAAATTAAATATGCAGTAGTAAAAAAAAAGGGCGTTATATATTTATAAGGAGAAAAACATGTCATATTTTAATAAAACAGACTGTTATTATAAAAATCCATTTAAATAAATAAATATTTTCCGCTTGAAATTTTTGTCTGTTTCAATGCATTCAAGCCATACGAAAAGTAAGAAAAATAAATTTCTTTAAGAAATGAGATTCTTGAAAGGGAATTAGTTTTTTTACCAGTTAAAATACCAAAGTGCACAATATTACTTAAAAATACATTTGCATAAAAGTTTAATTTGTTCGTCGAACGAAGTTAATGTTACTGTAAAAAAAAAAAAAAAAAAAAAAAAAAAAAAAAAAAAAATTGTCGTTTACGCAAATAAATTTTTAATTTCGCACTAAACATTTTAGAAAGAAAAAAGTCCTTCCGGCCAGTGCCGGGAGGAAGAGGTAGCTTTCATAATCCTTATTTAAAAAAAGCCTAATTATATCATTCAAACACACGAAGCTCAATTTAGTGGAAACCGAATATAGGAGATTCAATACTAATTTTTATCAATATAATGAATGAGAATTTCGCGAAATTAGTCAGCTTTATCCAAGCTGCTTTTTTTTAAAGTAACATATATTTGTCTGCCAAATTCGGCAATTTCTTAAAGTGCCTGTCATTTTAAGACAACATGGTGGATGAGGCTAAGCAGTGAACTTGGTCGAGACCTTAGTAATTGCTGTGCACATGCTCACTCACATCGGAATCGGTTAATATATAGGAGTGCTGCCGCATGCAAAAAATCAGATTTTTCAAAATGTCACCCACAATAGAAATTGAAACTGCTATATCTGAGCTATTTTTTAAGGTAAAGACAAACAAAAAATGCTCCTGAATCCTTATATCAAGGTCAAATACTTAAGAAAGAAACCTTTTTCAATTTCTAATTTTTTGCACCTCACTTTAAATATATATATATTTTTCAATTTAATGGTCGCCATTTTGAAAAAAGATGGCTGATGAATCTGGCCAGCGAACTTGGTCCAGGTGTTGATGTATACTATCCACATGCCTTCTTACATCGAAATAGGCGAATACGTGTGTTATCGCGTGACAAATACAAGATCGTTTCAAAATGTTAGCCATGCTAGAAATTCAAAGTGCTATAAATCAACCATTTTTTAAGATATAAACAAAAGAACAAACTTTCAGAAACAAAAACTGCTCCGGAATCTTTGTATCAAGGCCAAACGCATAAAAAAATCTTTTTCATTTTCCAATTGTTTAATACCTCATTTTGTATTTTAAATTTAATTTTTTTTTAATGGCAACCCTTTTGAAACAAGATGGCGAATGAAGCTGGCCAACGAACTCGGTCGAGACATTGGTATGTACTATGTACAGACCAAGTTAAATCCAAATAGGTTCATAATTACGCCTGTTATCGCGTGACAAAAATCAGGTCGTTTTAAAATGTCAGCCACAAGAGAAATTCAAAATGCTATTACTCAGCCATTTTTTTTAGATATAGACGAAAGAAAAACTGTTCCGGAATATTTGTATTAAGGTCAAACACATACAAAAAAAAATCTTTTTCACTTTCCAATTTTTTGGTATCTCATTAATTTTTTTTATTTTTTTATTTTTTTAAATGGCCGCCATTTTGAAACAAGATGGCGGATGAAGCCGACCAACGAACTCGGTCGAGATATTTGTATGTACTATGTACACACCAAGGTACATCCAAGTCGGTTCATAAATACGCCTGTTATTACGTGAGAAAAATCAGGACGTTTCAAAATGTCAGCCACGCTAGAAATTCAAAATGCTATAACTCAGCCATTTCTTAAGATATAGACGAAACAAAAACTGCTCCCGAATCTTTTTGTCAAGGTCAAACACATAAGAAGAAAATATTTTTTCAATTTTTAATTTTTTGGTACCACATTTCAAATTTAAATTTTTCTTAAAAATTTAAATGGCCACCATTTTTAAACAAGATGGCGGATGAAGCTGACCAACGAACCCGGTCGAGACATTGGTATGTACTATGTATAAACGAAGTTACATCTAAATCGGTTCATAAATACGCCTTTTATCGCGTGACAAAATTCAGGACGTTTCAAAATGTCAGCCACGCTAGAAATTCAAAATGCTATAACTCAGCCATTTTTTAAGATATAGACGAAACAAAAACTGCTGCGAAATCTTTGTATAAAGGTCAAATACATAAGAAAAAATATTTTTCCATTTTCAATTTTTTGGTACCACATTTCAAATTTTAAATTTTTAAAAAAATTTTAAATAGCCGCCATTTTGAAACAAAATGGCGGATGAAGCTGGCCAACGAACTCGGTCGAGAGATTGGTATGTACTATGTACACACCGAATTACATCCAAATCGGTTCATAAATACGCCTTTTATCGCGTGACAAAATTCAGGACGTTTCAAAATGTCAGCCACGCTAGAAATTCAAAATGCTATAACTCAGCCATTTTTTAAGATATAGACGAAACAAAAACTGCTCCGGAATCTTTGTATAAAGGTCAAATACATAAGAAAAAAATATTTTTCCATTTTTAATTTTTTGGTACCACATTTCAAGTTTTAAAAGTTTTTACAAATTTTAAATGGCCGCCATTTTGAAACAAAACGGCGGATGAAGCTGGCCAACGAACTCGGTCGAGAAATTGGTATGTACTATGTACACACTGAATTACATCCAAATCGGTTCATAAATACGCCTTTTATCGCGTGACAAAATTAAGGACGTTTCAAAATGTCAGCCATGCTAGAAATTCAAAATGCTATAACTCAGCCATTTTTTAAGATATAGACGAAACAAAAACTGCTCCGGAATCTTTGTATAAAGGTCAAATACATAAGAAAAAAATATTTTTCCATTTTTAATTTTTTGGTACCACATTTCAAGTTTTAAAATTTTTTAAAAATTTTAAATGGCCGCCATTTTGAAACAAAACGGCGGATGAAGCTGGCCAACGAACTCGGTTGAGACATTGGTATGTACTATGTACACACCGAATTACATTGAAATCGGTTCATAATTACGGGAGTTACAGTGTGACATATGTCAGATATATATATATATATATAAATTTTGAACGGAGGGTGGTTTCGGGGTCTGGGGGTCATGATCGATGAAAATATACCAAATTTTTTTGAAATCGCTTTCCTCCGAACGGCTGCAATAGGTAGCTTTTTTGTAAAGAAAGCTACCTAAAATCAGTATATATGCTTATGTTTGTTAACCCGAAAGACATAATTTAAAATGTTTATTTTAATCTTTCGCACAAAAGCAGTAATATTACTTAGAAATTTTTTTATTTTAATCAATTTTTTATTAATTTTTTATTTAATTGATTCATTTAATTATTTTTTCCGGCGACAAATTCCGTGATCGGTTGTGCCGCTACCTTTCCTGTCACGTGTCGTGAAGAGCAAAGAGACAACCGACAGACATTCGGCTACCTTTTCTGAGAAGTAGTGACCTATACATTTTGTATTAAAACCTAAACTTTTCATACCGCGCTAGAATACATTAAGGAGCCTGCATTACAGTTCCCAGTCCAGGTGGTCCAGACCTGTAAACCTAATGTGTGACCTTTAGTGTTTAGTGAACAAGTTAGTTTTCGGACTCATTTTATCTACCCCGACGAGATGAAAAGTGGAGTGAACATTTCCCAGTTGAGTAAACCAGTCCGGAATCTAACTGAGGACCCGTAGCCTGGTAACCCAAGGCAATGGTCACTAAGTTACTGCACTTCCTCATTTGTATTATATTGTTCTTTGATTTCCTTTTTCTTTTGCCAAGGTAACGTTTCCTTCCTACCCCTTTTTTTTAAATGAAAAGAATCCAGATTTTTTTTTTTTTTTTTTCAAATATGTCACAGTTTGCACAATAGGATACGCTAAATCTTATAATCTCAACATCTCTGTGTAACTAATTTCATAAAAATTTTGTTAACGAATCTTCAAGTATGTCAGTATCTAACAAATGTAAGAATTAATTCTTGTTTTTTTTTTTTCTAGTATAGCATTTTTTTTTCTTTTGTGCATATTCAACCTCAATTAAAATTTTCATGAAGTTCTTGAGTTTCTTACTAAAAGAAGAGAATATATTTACCCATATATATTAATATATTATATATTGTATACTTTAGAGTATATATTTTACCTTATATATATACATATGTGTATGTGTGTGTGTGTGACAACATAGAAATGTCGATAATAGATTTTGTTTGAGAAAATGTTTTAAAATACATATTATATAAATTTAATTTTCACCATTTACATTTCAATTCTATAACATATTTATTCGTTCATTTTCACTTATATTAAATTGCTGTTCATTATATCAAAATAAAAGGTTTTGTTTACAAAAATAAAGTAATTGAAGCATCTTTCAATATAATGTGTTTGTAAAAATATATATTTGGAGATAAAAAAAGCTCTTAAGATACAAGAATGTTTCTAAGAATGTTATAAATAAAGTATAAATGCATTTTATTTTCTTTTATAGTTAAAATACGTAAGTTCGCTTGATTTTATGCCTTTAACTCTTCAGTTATGTTTAAAATGATTCTTTTAATAGAAAAAGCATTAGGAAAAATAGTTTTATGCATTTCTTAAAATAACTAAAGTAGTTTTATTTATTTAAATAAATATTTTTTTTAAGATACTCTCTTTTAAAAATTTTGTTTTCTATTTTGACGATATAAAAATATAATAAGATGTATTTTTAGATATATTATAAAATTGTAAATGTATATCTCATTCAGAAATTCAGAAACTTTCTCAATATTATATTTTACGAAATATTTAAAAAAAACTATCAGTTTCCAATACTGAATTAAACTGAGATAAACCAGGATACAACAGAAAATAAGCCTGCGTTTGTAATTTTAGAAACTAGCTGTCTGAATTACTAATATATTCAAATGTTAAGCAAGACCTATTGAAACACATCTGATTAATAAATTTGAGTAATGCATTGAATTTAAAATTTGGTATGCTGATATCGCATTTACCTTGGAGGAAATTTAACTCTAGAATACTCTGATAGTATATGTTTTACTAAATCATTTTGAGAATTATCATCTTTTAATAAATATTTTATTAACGCTCACTTTGAAGGTCCCTATATTAGTACTTATTCATTATATAGCAATCCTAAATACATGATGTATAACATTCACTTCTAAACACTTAATCCACGATGACAATAATGCATCAGAAAATAAAATCATTCTAAAGGGGTGCAGGTATGAAGACGCAGTCAGATGTGATAATCATGCACGTTTGAGAAAATGCAATTGTTGTGGAGAGTTTTTAGCTCAAATTTACTTAGAATAATTAATGCTTCTTCATTGAAACTAGCCATTGTAAATTGTTAACCCCTGCTATGATCCATAATTTTCAACTATCTCTATTAAAGAAACTTAGTTACACTAATGTTTGGTTAACAATGAAAAAGCATGATTTTAAGATTTTTACAACTTTTATAAAATATAAATGTCATTGTGACAAACGTGCACTGTAAAAAAATTAGTGTAATTTTACTCATTGCTGCCTCACGTTTATGAAGTTATTTAACTGATGCATCTGATGTTACGTTAGACCATAATAATGTGAATTCTGATATTTTTGCATTAGTATGGTGTAATATTGCCCCAATTATATCAATTGAATTTACACCAATTACATTACTCTATAAAATTGTATGGTGTAACGTTACACTATTTTTTTACAGTTTGCATAAAAGTCGCACAAAAGTAGTTTTTACAGTTTGCATAAATTTTAATGTTGCAATCAAACATAAAGGACAATAAGACAAAAATTATACATTTTAATACATCATTACAGTAACAAACTGTTGAACTCTCTGATCTTATAAACATCGATTGCTCTTTAAAAATTATTACAACATATTACAAAATGAATAACAAAAACGGAACCGTTTCATAATGGTTTTGTTTCTAATTTGTGTTAAATTTTCGTTTACTTTCCCTTGTTCATCTATTTCGAAATTCTCTAACGTTCGAAAAAATCAGTAAAATATGTACATATTTTTTTTCAACAAAAACTATGATGGAAATTAGCTTAAAAATAAATCAGTTATACTATTTTTAAAGTGTCTTCTAATAATGAACAATGCTTATATCTGGCAGTAATAAATTGGATACAATAGTACCACATTAAAATACGTTGAGCTATTTACAATTATTATTGAAATTTTGGTAGGATTCTGTGATTAAATAGGTTACACAATCTCTTTTTAATAGCTAAGACCTATAACAAGAACATTGGATAATGTATTAGCGTTATATTGCAATATGAATTGAAGAGGGAGTTCTAAAAATTAATAATGTACGATGCTTGTTTCTGTTATATTAAACCTTTTGATAGTGTATAAACTGCTGAATTACAATATAATAGAATTCCTTAAATAACTAAATAATTATATTTAGCAAAATAATATATATATTATATGTAACCTCTTCAGGCCCAAAGGTAAAATAACACTGCGAAATACACTCGCATTGATTTTGCCCAAAGAAAATGACACCATAGATAACAGAAGGAGCCCTTTTCTAAAAACGATATTATAGGGGGCTGCTAATTTTGGTTCACAAATACGGATCTAAAATTACTAACACCCTTTAAATGTCTATTTAATTACTGATAACCTAAATTACGCAGTAACAAATTCAAGGCTGTTTAATTAATTGAATGATCACAAATCCTATTTTTTTTTATTGTAAAGCGTTTAAGTTAATTAATTATGAAAAGTTCTTACTTTCTTGGGCACACCACTTGGAATGTATTTTGCAAACTCTGATGATAATAAAACTTAATTTATGAGGAAATAAGCATCAGTGCTGCCATTTATATGTTTGGATCCAAAACCAAAAACATTTAGCTATATAAAAGTAAAATAAAAATGTAACAAAATCATATAGTTTAGTTTATGTCCTCCTCGTTCCGAAAGTGTCACATCTGATACTTCAGAACCGAGGAGGATAAATAGAAATCTAGATAGACGTAGTTACAATTTATTTACTGTCTCTAACAAAAGTTTAAGACCATACCATGTTTAGAACAACATTTAAGAACTCTTGCTATTCGTGTTGTAAATCCAAATTCATTGTTTATACGCATAGATATGGTCAGCAGGCTTACACTTCTTCCTGGCTGAAGCAAAAGTGCATTCGATTACCCCTATGCGAACGCACATCTATTAGCAGTTGGTTATACTTCTTTCAAGATGTTATTGCTGTTGGTCGACCTGATCTTTCCTGTACATGATGACAACATGAAGCATGAAACACATAAGATATTTAGTTGAAAAGCCTGATGTGTGTATGTATTGAATGAATAAAATTAAAAATGAGTATGAATACGTTATTTGCATTTAACGTTGAATTAATGCTCTTTTACATATTTCTTTGTAAAACAAAATTATACATAGAGATATTTATGCAGATTAGGTGAATAATTAGATAGATAGACAAATTTGGTTGTTTTATGGGCAGTACGGTATCCGACAAAAGTGACCGAAAGTATAGGCGTACAAGCATTTCTTGATAATTACGAAAATATGGATTCGTGCATCAATGTATATTTAAGTTATTAAAGACTATAGGTTACAACTCCAAAAATAATCACAAATAATTTTGTTTTTCAAATAGGAAATAAATTATCATATTCTTTGATCGTGTATGTAAATATTAATTCTGGTTTAAAAAGGTAACTGAACTTACGTAAAGAATATAAATTTCTTAACTAATGAGCTAATTTTATGATATGTTTAGTGTTGTATTAGATAATATAGAATTTGAATGAAATAACAGATATTCAAGTTAAAAGTAGTCTATGTCACTATGAGTACTTTTAAACGGCAGTTTCCTGAAAGTATTTTGAAAGTGTTGGAATGTGTTTCATAATGAATGTTTGGCGCATGAATTTTCTTGTTTATATTTTGGTGTGGGTTGAAGTCTATATCAGTTTTTGGAAATTTATTGATACCATTTAATACAACTCTAAATTCTTTATCCCGTAAAAGCAATTTAATTAACATTTGAGTAACCATATCTAAAAATTTAATCTTGAAACAGTTTTCGTTTAGTATGGAAATCGCTCCACACCCTAAAAAGCGACATTTCTCTATGTGCAAACGAGAAAAAAATACAGAATACCTAAGGGTCATACTTTCGAAATTTGGTGCTAAACATAAATATGCATTGTCCCTTTATGCCATTTTGCAGTTCTTGCTCTTTTTATTATTTTTACAACAATCACTCTAAAAATGGCTCTCTATCCTACAGAAATTAGGATTTCAAAAAAGCTTTACGAAAATTTACAGCACAAGAACAATAGCTTGTAAATTTTACATCAGTTGTGTTGGCAGCTGGTGTGTCAGTATTTTTTGCTGTAAAATACTGATATATATATGTATATATATATATATATATATATATATATATATTTGCAGTGTATTTTTATGCTTATCATCTAAGAAATAATATTATAACACTTTGCATAAATATGCACATAAAATTGTTAAAATCCAAAATGAAAGAGGGGGAGGGGTACTTTATTTGTTTGAAAGACTATTTCCTTTTTGCTATGCATGACTACAAAGATTTTATTGGAAGTTTTCTTCAATGTATTGCAATTTCCAATTGTCCACCGAATTACTATTTCTTCTTTAAAGTTCTTCCCACGACCATTCTGTTTGTCTCTCTGCTTGTGCTCTAATTCTCGTAAATATACCTCAGTGTCTTTGCTATGGAAATATGTTATTAAAAATTACCATTACATTTTCCCTATTTTAAACGAAGTATTTATAGGTCGTTTACAGATATACGCAAAAGACTATCGTTTATATTATGGTCAATGTGAATGGTGAATTTTCTACAGTGTTGTGCGTTTTCTAGATGGTCTGAATTATGTAGTATACAGGGTGATTAAAAAGACTTTTACAAAATGACATAGCAAATCAGGCATACAACAAGGATAAAAGATCACATAGTAACATAGGGTCACAAACAACTTATTTAGTCAGAAAAAAGAGTTTTCCATTCACACTGAACCCGGATTGATGGTAATAATTTCGAGAAAAGTAAAAACATTGTAATGAAAACTCAATGGTATGTACCTTGTTGTTTGTGAAATGTGATAACATAGTGAAAAGATCTGGAATAACACGTTGCTCAAGCAGTCGATGATGCCGTATAAATTTATAATCACAGTCCAAAATGTGGGGCGTCAAGTGCATACTCCTGGCGTGTATAATGCAAATTTCTACCACTTTTGTTTAGTGTTATCACATTTACAACGAAGGTGAAAATGTCTGTTAAATATTTTATTATAATATATTTCAGTTTTCTGAATGTTATTACCGTCAACCCAAATTGAGTTCAACACCTTGTATCTGTGAGTAAATATGTGGTCTACCCTATGTTCCTAAGTGATATTTTATCCTTGTTGTATTCCTTATTTGCCATGTCATTTTGTAAACTGTTTTTGAATCACCCTGTATATACAAATCTTTTGATCCTAAAAGGATTTTTGGTAATTTCTCAATCACAGGCGGGAACTCTTGAAATCGTAATTTCACATGTGTTATGCGATTTCTAAATTGTTTTTTAGATGTTTTCTGTCGCCTAATTAAATATTGAAGTCTCTTACATTATTCTGAAAATAATGGAAAGTGCTTCAAAATGCATGACTGACGAATGTTACTTTTTTATCATGTATATATATGACGCAACATGTCTCTGTGGGGACCTTGACCTATTTAGCTCGATACGTTCGTCAATTATTTGTTATTATTTATGATACTAGGGAACCCCCGTTCAGACACCGCAGACTCTAACAGCATGCTAATTTGATCGGCTTTAAAAAGATTTCTTAAGATTGAATTATAATTTGAATCTGAAAATTATAATCTGGCGTAATTTGCACCAAACTTTTCTTTTTCTTTTTAATATTCACGTAAAAATACTTTTGTTAGAAATCAAATATTATGATCATCTTAAAATATCAAATTAATACAATTTTCTAAAATATGTAAAAAATATTTCTCGAAATGCTGAAAATTTAAATTTAAAATAGAAATAAAATCTCAAAAAATGAGTCAAATTAAAAAACTAAATGCAGTCTGCACACCGGGAAATTCTGACGCATAAAATGATATAAAATGATTAAATTTTTATGTACAGTTTTTGCTCCTGTAAAACTTTTTTAATGGAACGATTTTGTCCAACTTTGGTATTAAATATCTCTTAAAATAATTCATCGATTTGAAAACTGTCTGCATCAGCGTGTTTATCAAACAATTCTCTATAATACTACCGATTTTCATATTTTTGTATGAAGCATTTTTTTTTTTTAAATATTAACAAAGAAAGGTCATGATTAAGCATTCAAATTGGATGCCGATCTGCCGGGAATATCTACGCAGATTTTCATTGGTCCATTTCCAAATCAAAACATTTTTATATATTAAAGGAAAAAGTAAGATTTTATACCTCTTCGCTTCCTGGTCCCCAAAATGGGGACCTCCGTTTTGTCCGATTTTATTAATGGTACCCGAACCTAATTACAATTTCGATATTAGAATGATAAGTTTCGAAGTCTAAGATTCGAACTAATGCAAATAAAATAAAAATCTTGCTCTGAAGTCAAATGGGAGAAGACATAATTCAGTAATAGTTAATACTCGTTAAGCGGTTAAACAATGAGTAGCTTTAAAGTATTATGTACAGGTAAAATGTGGTGAAAATGTGTTATTTTACATATTCTATACAGATATAATATTTCTGCGATAATATGTAGGGTTAATTGGGTGAATATGCCGTATTTTTTGACTTAATGGTTTTAAAATTTTTCTGTTGCGTTTATTTGTTATTCAATGATTTCGTGTTAAAGTTTGCACTCTTGTATATGATTTAAAAACTTATTTAATTTTCAGATATTATAATATTATAGGAAGCATCAAAATTTTATTTTTCTTAACACTTGAACTTCCGCAACTTCAACTAAGGTGTGGGTAAGATCACCAACTATCTAGGGGTAAGATGCTTTTTGGAATTTCAATGTAAACAATAATTTTTGTGAATCATTATGAAACATAATGGGACGAATAAAAGTAACTTTAATATTTTAGACATACGAAAGACATTTTTAGACATACAAAATACAACTTTAATATTTTAGACATAACAAAACACACTAGAATTTAAAAAAAAATTGTTTTACTTAACACATAAAATAATTGTGGCTCTCAAGTATGCCTATTAACATTATAACTAGTATCCGCCAGGCCGAAATGTCGGAGCATGGAGGCGCATAAACTTAAAAGATATTATTTTAAAAAACGTTTTATTTTCTAGATTGCTGTTTAATAGTATAAAAGCAAGTTTAAAATAACAATCGTCGATTGTTGTTTAATAGTATAAAAGTAAGTTTGAAATAACAATCGTCGATACCTCATTTTAAAGTGTTTAACTCAGTTGTCAGTTGCCTCGGGTAATTACAAATTCTAATCTGTCAGCAAGTGCTCCCATACTTCTAATTTGGGTAAAGCCTTTCCTTAGCGAAAATTGCTTCCGTTAGAACTTTCTCTAAATGACAAAATATAGTAAAAATGACATAAGTTGTTTTATGTGACAACACCTTTAGATGGATATCCACAGCAGTTTTTGACAATGTTAAACTCGAGGATCTATCTATGGTGACAAGGTATGCAACAGTTAAAGGTACTAACTACGTGTGAATGAGGCTTTTTCTTCTTTTCAATATTTACAAATAGGTTTGATAAAAAAAAATATATATATACAGTTAGAAATGGCTCATGATACACAACAAAATGAAATATTATGGCCTGTGGCAAACCTCGAGGTTGAAAACGTGGGCCATAGGCAATATCTTTTATCATGCTTACGTTTACCAATTCTCACTCCGTTCAGATATTGGTATGTAGCTTAATGCATAACCCTGCATCCAGCTGCTGAGGAAAGTCTAGACTGAAGTCCAGACGCGTGATCATCTTCACTCCATCTTGCTATTTAATCATTGTGATCTGCTAAAGTTTTTGTTTATTGGTCCTCGCTTTGATTTAAGAAGTACTTCTTGATTATATTCTATAGCTTGCTTGATTTTGAGAAAAAGACATATGACACCTTCAAATCATTCAAGTTAGCCGAAAGCAGAATATCTTTGCGTCGTTGCATAAGGGGTGAGAGGTAGTCAAAAACTTGACTCACGCAAAGTGAGTACAGAATCTTTTGGAACTGTATCTGCTGATCGTCGTTTATCGCAATGAGTTTGTTAATGTCAAAAGCTCTAAGCATTTTTTCTCCGCAAAGAATCAAAATGACTTTTAAAGAATGTTTTTTTATATAGAGGAATGTCTTTTACGCGATGTAAGTACCTAATACGTCCAAGGATTTAAACAAATAAGCCTCTAAAAGGCTAAATGCTATCTATTTTATCTTCGCGATATCTTTGTTCAAGGTCAGCCATAAGACGACATCCTATCATTGAAAATTCGTCAATAATGAGAAATAACACTGTATCCATTCTGGGGTGTAGATGTATTGCTGACTTTTTAAATTAGCGAACTATTTAAAACACGTTGGTTCTTTAAGCACTGAGTGAGTTATCTTGTCTTTGACATTAAATGCAGCAGTACCTGTTAGTGCCAAAAGAATGATAGCTTCTGATCCCAACTGCTCTATGATTGTTTTATTAATTTCTTTGATTTTTGTACATTTTACATCTGTTCCTTTTCCAACAATAAAAGTTGATTTAGGGAAATTTGTAACCTTTGTTTGCAAAGACAAAAGCTGTTCAGTGCATAACTGAAGGCAGCATAAATTGTTGTTCTTTATAATAATTCAGAAATGTTAAAAGTAAAGAGAAACCATTGGATAAGAGAATGTACGGTAAAGATAAAGAATTACACCCGGATGTATTTGAGAGATTTCGATTTTTTTAATTTAGCTCCGATCTTTGAGAACTTGATCCATCGAGTTAGCGGCAGAAAACTTCAAAGCTCCTTCAAAGACTTGCTCGTCTGGCACAGTCCACTCTTATTTAATATGGCAAGTAACACACACTCATAGATAGTCTGCTATACTCCTCTATCAAACTTGATACCTTTATTCATCTGAGTTGTTATATCGTTATTAGGAAAATATTAGGAAGCATCTGGGTATTTTTATGCGACTTTTCCCCATATAATTAAGCTGAATAACTCTATACATTTTAATTTCTTTCCTTTAACCGTCATTTTCGAAACTTCTGTCTATAACGTTACACATATAAAATATGTATATTTCTTAAAATGTCCACTAAATCTAGGCAGTAGATTAAAAAAAAATCAGGGATTAATTTACGCCTTTTAGTGAACATGATTTCTCACGAATTATCTTTCATTGTTGTATCTATTTCTCCGATCATAAACATAAGCAATCATAGTCATATACATTAACGTCGCATTTATCGCTAAGCTTCGCGACATTTGGACGAAATATAGCCAAATTTGGCGACCAAAAATATGTCGTCAAAAATTAAGCCAATTTGGCTGCATTCGACTAATTTGGCGAAATTTCCATTCAAATTCAGTGCTGATGATTCTTCTCTAACAGGGTTCTTCGCATTCTAACTTCGTGTTCTCCAGTAAAATTAGCCAAAATCTTAAAATCAAGAAACAGGGAAGCTACCTTTTCCAACCCGTACAGGAATTTTTTATTTTGTAATCTACATATTTTTGTTTTCTAGTGTACATCTTGACAAAAGAAAAAAATGCTTTTCACATTTACTTCAGAATGTTCACTTGCATTTCAGTTGAAATATATTCACTTACGATGAATTTAAAATAAAATGAGTAACCGTCGGTAATTGGGACAGCTACCAAATTGTTAAATTTGTGCATCAAACAATGATCAGTATATTATGAATTTGTCTACAAACCCGATTACGAAAATTTCCCAATAGAAACATACATTCGTCTGAATACAAACATACGTACATAAGAATACATACATATAAGTAATGCATACATTCTCGATTTCTTTGAATATCACTCGTAACCATTCGACTAATGCCCAAAATCGTATTTTCCGTATTCGATTTTCTTTTCTTTTTTCTTAATTTAAAATTCAAAATGAATTGCATCGATTTAGAAGCTTACAAAGAATGAAAAGTTGGAAAAAAAAAGTGGTTGTTACATACGTAGAACGTAAAACTTCTGAAAGGGGGGGGGGGGGGTAATCTATATCTCAGGTCACCAATGTATGAACATCGACTTCAACATTCGACTCCATAATGATCCGTATGAGGTTAAAATGCATAATTTACAGCAATGGACTTAATGTTTTAATTAATAACCGGATGAATCTCGTCGAATTTCGATGAAAGAAATTGTTTAAAAGCGAACTCATACATGGGTTACTACTTAGTCTCTTAAAACAAATATTATTTTTAACTTAAAGTTACCAAAATACTAATTCCATACACTTCGACTGTTCAAAATATTAAAACATTAAACTGCATTATTTATTATACCTAATCAAGATATGTAATTTTGATGAAATTACCGATTGAGGCTGTTATGTTTAAAAGGCACAGATGTCATATACGCCCCATATTGGCGCGATTTTTTTTACCACGCCAATTCAGGGAAAATTTCAGCAGCACAAACAATAATATTCGGGTTACCATATAAAGCAAAATAACGACACTTTGGCGCCAGTTAAGTACCCGTTGCGTATATGACATTGACGTCAGAAAAAAAACGTGCCAATATGGTGCGTATATGACATCTGTGCCGTTTAAAATTGCCGATTGGAAATTTTAAAAAATGATTTCACCTTAAGTTAACCATGGAATTATTTTTCGCGTAAAATCTAAACTTAATTTAAGTATTGCGCGGCAGCGCAATAGTACTTATTTATTTCCAGTGTCACTTCTCAATATTAATTTAACATGGAAAAGCCTATGGAGATCATAACTTTTTCATTTTTTCTTCCCACCTTTTTGTCCCTGATGCCACTCATTTTTTATTCTTTACTAATTCTAATGATATTATAAGTTTAAAGTGTAAAAATGTTTGCCTGACGTCAGGGTCAAAACGAATGGTAAAATGGCTTTGCATATGGATGAATTATAACCCAGAGACAGACATGGGCCATTTTTTTTTTTTTACTTTATTCAAATATTTTTCTTAATAATTCTAATTTTCGCTTTTTTCATTGAAAATCAACGGACATTTTTCGTAGAAAATGTAACATTTTTACTTCATTGTTGCAAAAATTTCAAAAGCCGTAATAATAATTTATTTATTTTTAGTTGAAAGATTTTTACGTGAAATATTAAATTGAGCTAGTTTTTTTTTTTAATTATTATTATTATTATTATTATTATTATTATTAAAAAGGTGAATATGGCGTCATAGTGGAAATAAAAAGGATATTTTCAGAATAAGTTTTTGCTTTGATCAAGTTTATATTTTAGTAAAAAGTTTCTAATGGATAGCTATTTTTACGCAGGTAGCCAACTTAGTGGGGAACTACATAACTTAAATTTTAAAAGGTATTTTTTTCCGAGATGAGAACTATTTATACCCCAAGTTAAACTTAGGTAATAATTTTCTGATGTGTTTACATCACCCCTTGGGAGAGAATAAAGTTTAAAAATTTAAGTAAAAGTTTTATTTTTTATTTTTTATTGTATCACAGATATAATATTGTTAAATATTAGCAGTAAGGATTCAACACAATTTACATTTACATTCCTAGCATTCCTGAGTGGGAAATAGGGTATCTAAATTTAAGTGAAGTTAATTTTTTATGTTTTGATTATAGATTTTTTACGTTCAGATTGGAAGTTTTTGTCCAAACTACCGCAACCTGCCTTACTACAGTGGTGAAACATTTTCAATTACACATTGGTAAACTGCATCCCACATTGTGATGCAATACCGCATACATCAAAGCCTGATGATGATGCTCTCTATTAATTTTGAAATGCGTTGGTCTTAGTGCAGTAGTTAAAAAAAAAACTTGACATATTAAACAAAAAGATACTATGAAGAACAAATTAAAAAAACAAAATTTATTTCCTACATTGTTTAAGCCCGAGAAGGGACATATATTATGTTATTTCATTCCATTAGTTCTACATTTAACGTTAAATTTTTTAACAAATTAGTTAAGCCAATTGAAGATTAAAAAATAAAAATAAAATTCATACAATATGATACTTAAAACACCCTAAAAAATAAATTAGATTCCGTTCAAATGAAATCGAAATAAATCTTAGACTTTTTTTATAAGTATTGTATTTTGCATGCATCTTATCATTTTATGCACAATTGTCATAAACACAATACACAATCTGCAATACAAATATTTTCAATTAAAAATGAAAGAAGTCTAAGATTTATTTCGATTTCATTTGAACGGAATCTAATTTTTTAGGGTGTTTTAAGTATCAATATTGTATGAATTTTATTTTTATTTTTTAATCTTCAATTGGCTTAACTAATTTGTTACAAAAATTTAACATTAAATGTAGAACTAATGGAATGAAATAACATATGTCCCTTCTCGGGCTTAAACAATGTAGGAAATAAATTTTGTTTTTTTTAATTTGTTCTTCAAATTATGTTTTTGTTTAATGTTATTTTCACCGTCTCATAATTTGCATACGCATCTCTTATATTTACATTCACCATTTCAAAAATATTACAATGCGCAATATGTGATTAATACATATATTTCTAAACTTGAAATCAAGTTTATCAACTACGACTTTGCATGCGAACATTCGCACTCCTGACTTGTGATTCTAATCTCTATATCGGCGAGTAAAATTCCAGAAATTTATATCTTTTAGAGGCGTTCGTAGTAAAATATTTGCTTTTATCAGAGAAAATGATCGTTTTCATTTAAATATGATGTAATTTTGCCTCATTGAAGCATTTCACCAAAAGTCTCAAACTCAATGAATGAAAAAGAATTGAATTATAACAGCTTTTTGCGGAAAACATGAGTATTTTATTAAAGCATGACGTCATTTTCTGTTCAATTTTTTCAGAAAGTATATTTTGAATTTTATGAGAAAATGGCTTCAATAAAGATAAGCAAACGTTATTATTTTTCCTTTCTTTATAACAATGGAAGTAATCCAATTGCTACCATTTTGAAATAAATTCATAGAATTTTTTTTAATTTTAAATTTAAATATGAAAATGGGAATATTTAAAAAAATAGCTACTGCGGGCAAATCTACAAAGAAACAGCTTTCATTAAAAAAAAAAAAAAAAAAAAAAAAAAATGTTAAAATTGGTGAAAAAAAAAAAAAAGACTTAAGGTACATGACTAAAAAAGGAAAGCCTTATCTTTCAAATATATAGAATTAAACTCGCAATGTTATCTCTATGGGAAAATTTTGATCCGACATTTCAGGCTGTTAGGGTTGACGAATATTTATGATTTTCAATACGCACCGAGATTTTGGCCCTACCAACGTCCAGCTCATTTTTTGTGTCGATGCGTCAAATATTTTGGACGCTATCGTGTTAACAATAAGTGTAATTTTTGCAGGGAAGCCGGAGCTGTGCTCCGACAACAAGTTTAAATACGGTAAATCCACTGTGATAAAGTGCTTTAGAGTCGAGTTTTTTTGTTGATGTTTTTCATATGTCCCTTTGCTCTTTTCAGCAATATCTCAGATCTGCCACAAACTGCACTTTGTTTAGGTGCTTTGAGCAACTTTTACATTATGAACAGTTTCACAGAATGAACTTGACTCAATCACATATTTCCGATGTTTTGTTGTACTCTGCTAGATACGCTGAACACTGATTCTAATTCACTTTTAAAAAATCCTCATGTTCTGAATCCTGGTAAGGAATATACTAATCATCATCCATACCATCGTCTGTTGGAGATTCTCTCTTTCTATCATTTGACTGCTTCTTATCTAATTCATTTTCAAAAGGATCGCGAAACCCGGAAGTTCGCTGTTGCTACTGTCACACCGATTTAGTTTGGCTTTTATAGGACTTTAAAATTATTTTTATGTGAATATTAAAATGAGAAACAAATTAAAACATGAATACATTAAAATGACTCACAGCTTTTTGACGTTCTCTTGCATATAATTTTCTATATATATTTAATGGGAAACAAAGCTTGGTGAAAATAACGTCATATTTTAAAGGATACATTTAAAACATCTAATTTAAAATAAATTTCTTATAGTGTCTTTATGAAATTGTTAGCTTAGCTATTTTATACAAGCTAATTTAGAATTTTTGGGTTGATTTTATTTAATTAATCATGAACATATCCGTTAGCTGCCACGACAGGAATTGATGCGGCCTTAAAATCCCTCAGCCAAAGCGAAATAAACGGAAACCTTATTATAGAATATCGCCAGTAGTCGTTTAATTATGATTTAATCTTTCGTACTGTTTTCAAATCAGATCAAATTAGCGTTTTTTTAGAGTGTGCGGTGTCTCGATGGAAGTTGGACAGCATAGCATGTAGGGTGCAGAAACCCCTAGTTATCTAAAACTATATTATATGCTACCGATATTTACATTTATTAGAATTATTTATAACTGCATTTAGCATCAATTTTTTAACAATGATTCAAATTAATATTATTAAACAATTATTTATAAGGCTAATAAAGATTATTTATAAGGCAGAATACATATAGAAACCTTTGAAATTATGTTCACCTTAAATTTTACTATTTCTTTATGTCATTTTAAACATTTAGCAAATTTATGATTTTAATCAATGAATTTTTTTATTCAGTTGATTAAATCATGACTTAATCACTGATTTAAATTAACTGATTGAAATGTTTGACAAGTTAGTTAATAGCCAAGAGTAATTTAAAGAATGAAGAAAGCACCAGGCATTTGACCGCAACGGAAAATAACCGACATTTTACCTCAAGGGAAAACAATCGGCATCTTACCTCCCAAAATTTTCGTTGACTCACCCCAAATTATTGGGTAAGACGCCGGTTCCCTTACTGACGTGAAGAAGCAGGAACCGACCGCCATTTATGGTTTCCAGAAAGGCCAGTACTCTCTAAAAATATCAGATTTATTTCTCGTGTTTAAACTAAGACTTATATAGTCAAATAAAGAAGTCACGTAAATGATTCTGGATACTTACCAGACGTGTTAAGACGAAATAGTAATAAAAAAGCATCACTGATTTTTGTTTAAAAAAACAACAAAAATCGAAATTAAAGTATCAGTAGGGAACCCTCTTCCTTACAACTGAGTGGCCTTTCCCAACAGCGTCTGCGTATATGAAACCTATGGGATACGGCATCTCACCTCAAGTTACCCTATTAGTAAGCGATTCTTATATAATAATAACTATATAATAATAGTTTGTTGCCGAATTGTAACCGTCAAGTTCAGAGCGGTGATAGTATAGACATCAAGAGGATGAAAAATTACCATGTAACATGGGGCGGTAAACCACGCCTTCAATCAAAAATACAGGGTTTTCTAATCGAACTTAATTTGGGTTAACGGAAATAACTTTCAGAAAACTGAAGTAAATTATAATAAACCTTTTAATAGCCATTTTACCTTTGTTGTAAATGTGAAAATATAAAAAAAAAATGTCGTAGAAATTTCGCGCTAGCAGTATGCAGTTGACACTACAAATTTTGGACTGTGATTACCAGTTCATACCGCATCACCGATTTCTTGATAAACCTGTTTTTCCAAACATTTTCGTGATGTTACCGCATTTAACACAAATCAAGGAACATATGTTTGAATTTTCTTTCAAATGTCTATATTTTTCTCAAATTTATTGAAGTCAAACTAAGTTCAGTTAAGATGAAACGCCCTGTATTTGTGAATAAATAAAGTGGTTTCTGACCCCATGTTCTATGGCATTTTTCATCCTCTTGATGCCTACAATTACCCCTCTAAATTTGTTGGTTGAATTCAGCAACACAGTGTAATAATGTAAACACAGTAGATATTGCGTCTAATAAAAGATTCTCTATGCAGTAATACGTGAAGCAAGTTTTTGTTTCCTTTCGAGATAAGTTTCTTTGTTGATGGTGTTGGTGTTGATGTAGTTTATGACGGTAAATTATCTACACGAGGGATATTGGCCCGAGGGGGGGTGATTGCCCTCCTTGGTGACCTTTCTAGGGGAATCTATACCGTATTTACGCAAGGAAATCCAAGATTCTAAGAAAACCATGGAAAACTCCGAAAGATTAGGCCGACGGAGGCGATTGGGTTCGAAACTAGCTCCTCGGCTTTTAGAGCAGAACCTCTCGGTCACTTATGAGGCACTAATCACATGATATTGAAAGCTTATGGTTGCTCTCAAAACTACAGCTGAGTTCTTTTATCTTTATATTATGGAAAAAAGGAAGATATATTTATCCATATTTTTCATCCCCGGTTAATGTTTCATCTATAAACAAATATTCTGTTTTGAAGAAAGGAATGTAAAGTTTCTGGATGAATAAATTCATCTTTTCTCTCACATTGGCAAATCAATGTCATAATTAGCAATATTTATCAAAATTTGATTCAGCATTGTACATATTTATCTTTCCTTGAAAAAATATTTTCTACAACAAATTACAAGAGATGCTGTAAAGTTCTAAGACTAAAAGATGTCCGTCTTCGTAGTTATGACCCCCTTTCATGTTTAAAGTTGTCCGGGACACAAAAATCTTCAAATTTTCAATTTTTTTATTAGATTAAAATTTCTCTGCCTTTTTTTGCTTAAAATGACGTTTAAATTATGTCTCTATCTTAATTAGAACAGGTAATATTAATTTTTTCGTTTTGGTTTGTTTTCAAAATCTACCTTTCAAGCTGTGGTTGTCAAGGAAACGACTTCTTGTGAAACTGCGTTTTTCTTAATGATGTGTTTTTTCGCCATTACTCATATTTAAATTGTTATAAATCAAAAAATGTTGCAGATAAATGGTTCAAACTTGGAACATGTCTTTTTCAATAGCTTTACTTTAATTTTGATTCAGCAAATTAAAAAGAAAAAATTACTTTTGAAAATATGATTTTTTTATTTAAATTTACATAATTGTTTTACTAATTTTTGTTTTAAATATTTTAAAAATTTTTTAAATGGGTCAATCCATTTTAAGTGGTCTAGCACTGGTTGCTCGACCATTTTTAAAAAATCTGAAATTTTTTGTACAACAACCCTAACATAATGGAAGTTCAAAATGACTATTATTTTAATTTTATTAATTTTTGTTTGTGCATGGCGGCCATCTTTGTTTCATCGTCTGCAGCAATTTTCTCACAAGAAGGGTTTACGGAATTGTAAATAATTCATCGTTTATTTATCCAATTCAAGTGCGGATTCAAGATATTTGTACAGAATACATTGGGCTAAAAGTTTTGTAATGGAAACTAACTGCTTATTGGTAAAATTTAAGCATAAAGTTTGTTTTTTTTCCAAAATTTGTCCGTTTACAAGAGGAAATTTTTCTAGCAAGGAATACTGTCAACATGACATAATTTTTTTTACAAATAGGACGAAAGTACTTGTATTCACAAGCCGAGTTCCAGATCTGGGACTTGCTTTCTCTTCGCTAAAAAAAATCCCAAATTTTCCAAAAATGACAAAAATCGCACTTTTCAGGCTTTGATATCTCAGGTGGGGTACGAGATAAAAATCTGATTTTTTTTTATAAGAGTATTGTATGGTAGTGTTATGCACAAGAAATTTCAGGATGGAGATTTGACTACAAGCTGAGATATGGCAAGGGCAATATGTCAAAACAATACTGCCAAAGTATTGTTTTGCTGTAGTCACAGCTAAGTATTTATCTCAGAGTGTCATATCAATTTATGTTTTTTTATTATCTTTAAATAATAGTAACAGAAAATAAAGCCCTTTGCAAAGCTTAGAAAATAATTAAAAAAATAATTATGCCTATGACCATACATTTTGTATGGTTTCAGTAATTTTTGTTGTAAGTAATTTTAGTAACTAAAAGAAACCTCAGCACTTTTACATAAAGAAAAAAAAATATTTATATACAAGAACTAAGACAAAAACAACATAGAGAAAAAGAAAAGCTGTTAATGTTGTCATACTTGTTGAGACATGATCAAACGTGTCAAAACACATTCTTGCTTGTTGGTTCAAAAACAATTTTGATCTTTCTCAAAATTTTATTTGTAGGAGCCAAGTCATGTCATCTCTTGATAACTTAATTGAAGATTTTGGCCCTGCTGGATCATAGAAATATACTTTGAAATCACAATGTGCAAGTCTCAATTCATTAATAATTCCTAGCTTACTTCTTATGAAAAAATGTGATTTTTCTGCAGTATAAATTTTGAAAAGGCTTTGGGTATCTTTACTTTCTGAAAATTACTTGAGGCTGATGCATGGTAACATCGCGTAATGTTTCATTTACAGGAACATACTTATGGTAGGACCAAGTTTCAAGGACTGGCAAGCAGCATTAAAATTGTGGTTTTTAAACCAACAAGCAGGAATGTGTTTTGACACGTTTGATCATGTCTCAACAAGTATGCCAACATTAACAGCTTTTCTCTTTCCCAATTCTGTTTTTGTCTCAGGTCTTGTATATATATATATATATATATATGTAAAAATGCTGGGGTTTCTTTTAGTTATTAAAATTACAACAAAAATTACTGAAACCATATAAAATGCAGATCTTAGGCATAATTATTTTTTAAATTAATTGCAAAAGGCTTTATTTTCTGTTACTATTATTTAAAGATAATCTAAAAAAATAAATTAAAATAATACTCTGAAATAAATACTTAGCTGTGACTACAACAAAACAATAGTTTGGCAGTATTGTTTTGACATATTGCCCTTGCCATATCTCAGCTTGCAGTCAAATCTCCATCTTTAAATTTCTTGTGCATAACACTACCATACAATACTCTTATACATATATATATATATATATAAATCAGATTTTTATCTCGTGCCCCAACAGAGATATCAAAGCGTGAATAGTGCGATTTTTGTCATTTTTGGAAAATTTGCGATTTTTTTAGCGAAGAGAAAGCACGTCTTACATCTGGAACTCGGCTTGTGAATACAAGTACTTTCGGCCTGTTTGTAAAAAGAAAAAAAAATATATATATATATATATATATGTCATGTTGACAGTATTCCTTGCTAGAAAAATTTCCCCTTGTAAACGGGCACATTTTGGAAAAAAACTTAACATTTATGCTTAAATTTTACCAATAAGCAGTTAGTTTCGGAAACTACTCCATTACCAGATTTTTAGCACAATGTATTCTGTACAAATTGCTTTAATCCGCAGTTGAATTGGATAAATAAACGATGAATTATTTACTATCCCGTAAACCCTTCTTGTGAGAAAATTCCTGCAGACGATGAAACAAAGATGGCCGCCATGCACAAACAAAAATAAATAAAATTAAAATAATAGTCATTTTGAACTTCCATCATGTTATAGTTGTTGCACAAAAAAATTCAATTTTTTTAAAAATGGTCGAGCAACGAATATCTGATTTTCTGGACCACTTGAAATGGATTGACCCAATTAATATTTTTTTAAATGCTGAATCTGAATTAAAACTTATATATTTTTGTTTATTTAAATGAAAAAAAAATTAAAATCTATAAATAATATTTAGAGTTATAACGATTTTAAAATACCCCACTTTTTTAACAAAATATAAATTAAAAAAAAAAAAATATGAGAAGTTTTATCATGCGATTTTGTTTACAAATGATATTGTTGAACCATCACAAAAAATTTCAAAATTTTAACTCAATAAATAGAAATTTTTTGAAAATGTGTCCCCGACCCCTTAATAGACTAAGGCAGAATATTTATGACGAAATGACAATAAACACACTATTTCGTACCTAAAGGAAATATGATTGTTTTAATATTCAATAACATTTTTGCATCAGTAAAAAAGAAAAAAAAAGAAAGAAAAACATTACTCTGCATGTCCGGAGTGCTAAATTATATTTGCCCTTTTATTTACATGTTGGATATTTCATAAATAAGCTGCTAGTGTCAGGGATCTCAATTAGAGATAATTTTATCTTGTCCACAGATAATTATTTTATTTTACTCTTTTTTATTATATAATGATACTGTTTGCATACTGAATAAGGAATCCATTATTTATTATAATTTAAAAGTGCATATCTAAGCGCGTTATAACTCATGGGCATGGGAGGATTTTTTCTGTAAAGAACACAAATCATGCAACATCTTTCCGCGACTGCCCTAAATTTCCAAAAATAAACAGACCCTTTTTTAATTCAACCCCCATCAACCACAATTTTTTATATGGATCCGCTTTAAAACCAAAATCAGCAACCACGCAGACCTCAACCCAAGGCACCCATCCCCAACCCCCATCTGATGGTAGTTTCAACGTTACCGACCTAAAAATTATTATGGATGATATAGCAAAAGAATTTCAAGTTGAAAACTTTCAACAACTTATAGTTAAATATCAAAAAGTCCTGTACCAGATAAAAAACGCCAAGGACCCCATGACTAAAATGAAAATTCTTATGGCAGCCTTCGAACAACGCAAAATCTGGCCCGAGAATGAGTTCCAGAGGAGATTTGGATATTTTTTCGTGGAATTGCGATGGCATAAAAGGGAAAATTCCTGAGCTCAGGGTATTTGTAAAGGAGTATAACCCCGATATTATTTTAATTCAAGAAACAAAACTTCGACCGGGCATCTCATTCAAAATTCCAAATTATCACATATTTCGTAATGATTTGGAACAGATGTCATAAGTTCCCACGGCCGCCATCTTAGAATTTTTCTTGGCGTGAAAACCCCTTTTCCGCAAGTAGTAAATGTCGCCAAGCACCGATTTATACGCATGTTTCGCGTAACGAAAATAAAATGTAAATAATAAACAAAATTTGCTAAAGTGGCAATCAGTAATCTTGTATGAGCGCTTTGCACACATTAACCGAAAAAAAATCACTGCATTTAGCAGTTCTCCCGGTGTAGCATTCTCAAAATTCAGCAGTTCTCGCTTTCTAGCAATCTCAAAATGTAAAAAACTCTTAAAGCAGCAAAATATACATAAATCGCTAAAGTGGCAATCAGTAATCTTGTATAAGCGCTTCGCACACATTAACAGAAAAAAAAATCACTGCATTCAGCAGTTCTCCCGGTGTAGCATTCTTAAAATTCAGCAGTTCTCGCTTTCTAGCAATCTCAAAATGTAAAAAACTCTTAAAGCAGCAAAATATACATAAAATTATCAACATACCTTAACAGATATCTTCTTTCTTGAAAGCTCCAGTACGAAATCTCTCTCATAACACCACCGTCATTTTCCAAAATAGGCTCATGAATATGCATTGAGACACAATAAACAAACCTACTTTTCTTCTCAAAATTTCCTCATATTTCTTAATTACTTCAGCAAAAGCGTTTAAACGGATTACAGAAACCATAGTCAGTCAAATACATCCAATAAATTTAACACAAAAATAAAAAGACACACAATATCAAAATACATCTATAAAATCCACTACTTCTCAGGGGTTGTCAGAACACAACACATCAGAATACATACGTCACACGGGGTTCCACATATCGAGGTTGCCATATCTATAAACACCGCCAACACGCCAACAAAAAATCGCCAAACAATTCAAAACAACGGCTGAGGGAACATAAGACATCTAATCCGCAACAGCTCGCGACCCATTAGGGGCACGGCTGTGTGCATTAAACATAGTCTAAATTTTTACCCCGCCACCCCCGTCCGGCTTACATACATTGTCGACGCTACAGGTGTTACGATAAATATTTCTGCCACCACGGCTCTCTGCCTCACCGGCTTTTTTTCTCAGTTTATTGCCCCGTGAATGAAAGCGCGAGTGACGTCTTGAATGATCTTAGCCACCTCCGTCGCCATGACGTGAATACATTCCTGATCGGTGACTTTAACGCATATCACCCTTCCTGGAACTGCAACTACAGCAACGCATAAGCCAGTAAAATCTACAATTTTCTTCAAAATGCTACTGCGTACATTATTTTTCCGGCTTCCCCCACCTGATTCTCTAACAACAGTAGTAGCACAATTGATTTTTTACTATTTAACGGTTTTAACTATGTAAAAAATATGCAGTCCCTAACGGAACTGAGTTCAGATCATAACCCGATAAATCTCAAAATTTCACCCCCCCCCTCTCCTAAAATCATCGACAGAATAAATTGGATTCAGTTCAAAATATCATTAACAAAGTTCCCCCCCCCTCCCCGAAATCAACATCACTAATGACACTGAAAACCTTTCTGAAACCATCACAACTGAAATCAATGACGCTGTTGATCGTGCAACAATCCAGATTTATGACAACTTATTTTACAGATTAGATCCCCCCCTGTGTCCGCAGGTTAACAACTAATAAAAACCGTGCTAGGAAAATTTGGCAACGTACGCGCAGGATTTCGGGCAAAATAATAATGAGCAGAGCTCAACAAGAACTTAAAAAATCCTTCATCGGATGCGTCAAGACCGCTGGAGTCTATACCTACAATCACCAGCACCAGAGGACGCCAGCATATGGAAGGCAGCCAAAAAGTTTAAAAGCTCTGTTACTAAATCGCCCCCTAATAATATTCTAAATTCTAATGACTGCGCGTACACTTATGAAGAAAAAGCAGACGCTATTGCCAGCAGTCTGGAATTGCAGTTCACAGGAAACTCAATTGTTAATTATGAAACTGGGAGAGAAGTAAATGAGACCGTTAGAGATTTCTTAAGCAACCCCCTCCCTCGCCCACTTTTTCGATCACCCATGCTGACGTCATCAAAAAAATCAGTAAACTTAAAAATAAAAAATCCCCAGGTGTCAGCAAGATTTCTAACGAAATGCTTAAGAAACTCCCTTATTCCAATATTCCAAAAGTCGCCCTACTAATTAACAGCTTATTTAAATTCTCTTTTTCCCACTCTACTGGAAGACTGCATTAAATGCTCCTATTCTTAAAATTTCCAAACCGCCCGATAAGCCTACAAGCTACCGCCCCATTTCCCTTCTCAACTCTCTAAATAAACATTCCGAAGCCTTCATAACCCAACAACTCAACAGCCATATCAAAAATAATAATTTAATGTCACCAGTGCAATTCAGCTTCAGAGAGGAACTACCTGCTCCACATTAGGTTTATAGACAGGTGGAACATATTACAACTGCCAAAATCTCTAAAAGTTATGCAGCCACAGTCTTCCTAGATATTGAAAAAGCGTTTGACAAAGTATGGATTCTGGACATTATTTTAAAATTAATTAGCTACAACTTTCCCCCTTATTTAATTAAAATTATTTACCACTACCTCCTCGACAGAAATTTTTATGTTCGTGTAAATAGTAAACTCTCTAGGAACCTTTTCAGCTCCCCTTTGTTATTCCCCAAGGTTCCTGTATTTCGGGAATCCTTTTGAACCTTTTTATTAACGATATGCCCCACCACCCATTTACTCAATTGGTAAAATATGCGGATGACACTTGTGATTTTGCTATACATCGTAATCGTACATTTGGTATTCTTTCTATCTGTCGCCACCTAAAAATTCTCTCTAAATTGTTTCAAAAATTGCGAATTAAAATTAACGTTAATAATGTTATGCAGCCGAAGTCTTCCTAGATATTGAAAAAGCGTTTGATAAACTATGGATTCCAGGCCTTATTTTAAAATTAATCAGCTACAACTTTCCACCTATTTCATTAAATTTATTTACCACTACCTGCTCGACAGAAATTTTTATATTTCTGTAAATTGTAAACTCTCTAGGAACCTTTTCGCCCCCTTTGGAATTCCCCAAGGTTCCCGTACTTCGGGAATCCTTTTTAACCTTTTTATTAACGATATGCCCCACCACCCCAGTTACTCAATTGGTAAAATATGCGGATGACAATTGTGTTTTTGCTATACATCATAATCGTAAATTTGATATTCTTTCTATCTGTCGCCACCTAAATTTTCTCTCTAAATCGTTTCAAAAATGGCGAATTAAAATTAACGTTAATAATGTTATGCAGCCGAAGTCTTTCTAGATATTGAAAAAGCGTTTGATAAAGTATGGATTCTAGGCCTTATTTTTAAATTCATTAGCTACAACTTTCCCCCCTACTTAATTAAATTTTTTTACCACTACCTCCTCGACATAAATTTTTATGTTCGTGTAAATTGTAAACTCTCTGGAACCTTTTCGCCCCCTTTAGAATTCCCCAAGGTTCCCGTATTTCGGGTATCCTTTTGAACCTTTTTATTAACGATATGCCTCACCACCCCTTTACTCAATTGGTAAAATATGCGGATGACGCTTGTGTTTTTGCTATACATCGTAATCGTAAATTTACTATTTTTACTACCTGTCACCCCCTAAAAATTCTCTCTAAATGGTTCCAAAAATGGCGAATTAAAATTATCGTTAATAAAACACAAGCCATTCTCTTCTGTAACTTACTAGAAAATCACCTTTACAAATATAAAATTAACCTTAATAACATTGGTTTGCCATGGTCAAACACATGTAAATATTTGGGAATTATTCTTGACCAAAGACTCACTTTCAGACAACACATCCACTACGCGCGTAGTAAATTTCGAGCTGCTAAAAATTTAATCTATCCCTTATTAGCTCTAAACAATGATATGTCTACTAAAAATAAATTGCTCCTTTTCAACCCCTTTTTAAGACCTATTTTATCTTATGGATGCCAAATTTGGAGCTACGATGCTTTCTGCCACATCAAACTATCAACAGAATCCCAAAATTCTACTAATAGACTTATTTTTGATGTGCCGTATTATGTCCGAAATTATCACCTCTATAAACAAATTGTTTATAGCAGATGAAATACTTACATTCAAGATTTAAATATTAACTTTCATCTCTCTTTGGGAAACTCTGAAAAAAGTGCTCTAAACTCACTTCTAGTGTATCATATATATTTGACATGCATAATAGAAAAAGACAAAAATTAGGTATGATTTTAGATGCATTGCATATTTTTTAAATTTTATTAATTATCTTTATTTTTAATTGCATTTATGTACTTTAAACTTTGCTTTTTCCCTGTAACTGCTCAACAAACTCCAAAAGACCGTACCATTAACTTCTCTAAGCCAATAAAATTTCAGATGTACATCCCAATTTCCGCCTCTTTCTCCCAGCTTCCATATTAACCCCAAGTTTTTGCCGAGCGAAGCCATTCGTCCCTCAGTTGTCGTTGTGAGCAACTCTGCTAATCCAGGGTGAATCCGAGGTATACAAAGGACCTTTTTCAAGGTCATGGTCCGCGTATATCAGGTTAAGCCACGGTAGCTTGGTTCTTCGCTGGTTGCGTTATGTACCACGTTGGTCTTGGCGTAGGAGATGCAGCCCAACGGCAAGTTGTTTACCATTTAATTAAAAAAAAATAACTTCTTAATTTGTCTTTTTTTATATTTTTAAATTACTAAATCTTTTTATTTATGTTTTCATTTGTTTTTTGCGCCCCCCCCCCCCCCAGTACTTTTAAGTATTCTTCCCAGTGCTGCCATGTCTCAATTTCATGCTAGTATTTCCATAGTATTATTGTCGGGGATGTGGAGCAGTTGTCCCCAGGCTCCTCGATAAACAGTCAGAAGTCTCTTTAAAGAATAAATTTATATCTATACTAATAAAAGAATAGATCACTCTGTGTGTGTATCTGTCTGTCTGTCGGCGATGGCTAACGAAATCTACGGCACATACGAGGCTGAAAATTTTTGTGAGAATAGCCCAATGTTTCTCCTGATGTACCTCGTTTTCAGAATTTTAAAATTCTAATTAATAGCTGAGTTATTAATTAACAAACGTAATTAACTCTTATTAAAAAGCCACCTCGGTCCTTGGGTGATGGGGAAATCTCTAAAGCATGCACTGAAGGTGCTGATACGCAAATGAAGAACGAAAAAAAAAACATATTTCTGGGGTATTTTGTCATTCTTTATTAACTAACATCGTCCAAACCGATTAGTAAAGTTTTAAACGGAAGACATGTTCTAAAAGATTGTACTCTTACGTCTCAAATGCCGTGATCAATTAAAGAATGTAAAGAAAATTTACATTTTGGTTAAACGTTTACCCTCTAAAATATGCAAATTTTTTTATGAAATTTTAGAAAGGGCTTGGTTTTAGTTATATTTACGATCCATTAAAATTTCAGAGAATTCGGACAATAATAATCTATTCTGTTATGCTAATGAAACCGACGTGACGCGGAAAAAAGAAAGGCATAAACCATTTACACTCCGATACGGAACCTTAATTTACGAAATTTTTCGTAGCAGTTCTGGAGTAGTAGCTTAACGCCTTAGTTTTCTGTGCGAACAGACCCAGATTTGAAACTTCATAGGACTAAGTGGAAATTTGAATTAGTAGATTTTTGCTATTTTAAGGATTTCACTTTCCTTTGAAGGTTATCTAAAGTGAAAAAATGTTCCGACGATTCCCAATTCCGTTATAAACAGCCTTTACTCTATTAGAAAATAAATTTGCCGGATAATATCTTTTTTTTAAAAATCTATACAGTAGTATTTGCTTGCAGTTTTATTATTTATTTTTCAATATTACAGTTTCGGCTGCATTTGTAATTAGTTTTTCATCTAAAGATTTAAAATACAAATTTAAAATATTGAAAACACAATTAAATTTTAATTGAGTTAATTTTGAATAAAAGATTTTAAAGTGTGAGATAAATAAAAATTCAGAACCTTAACCACTGACTTTACACAACTTTCCAAGTGAACATGAGTCGAGCCCTGGTAATTTGCAAAGTCTCTACCTTCTCCCCCCCCCCCCCTCTGTACCGACCTGCGATACAAATTTCAGGTTTATTTAAGAATATTATTACGGGCCCGGGCAACGCCGGGCGGGGTAGCCAATATGAATATAAAATGAGCTCAATCTTATGACCCAAACTCCTCCAAAAATTACTCTCAGTCCCTTATATGCGTGATAAAATACAATATAAAAAATTAACAGAATTAATAACATAAAGGCTTAATATTTATCACAAAAATTTTAGTTTATAAGCGTATTACAATTTCCTTATGAAAGTAACCACAACCGAATTACATTTACTACATTTCAAATGCATATAGGTATATATATATATATGTGTGTGTTATGTACAGTCGAGATTTTTTAAAGTTAATTTTTTGTGGAACAAAAAATAAGAAAAAAGTCGGCCGTTATTTAAGTCGGCCGTCTGCTTTTATACAAATAAACAAAATATTTGTATTTTTGTTATATAATATCATAACAGATCTTATGTTCTTTTTTAACAAAACATACGCTGCTATCAAACTAAATTAATATTTACATTAATATTTACAAAGAGAAAATACTTTTAACAAGGCAAAAAATTACTTTATTTATTTAGGTAATTTTTTGCCTTGTTAAAAGTATTGTAAATATTAATTTAGTTTGATGTATTCAAGTGATTTTCATATAGTTTTATAACATATTCTGCTATTCAAAAGAATTTTTGACATGTGATGTTGCAGAATTGTGTTATTTATTACACGCTTTATATAAAATTTGCGATACTATCCGAATTATAGGCGTAAACGCCTTCTATATAAAACGTTTAATTTTTATTAGCCCCCGGTACGGTATGATATTTCTTTCTCCCTGCTTATTTTGTGTCGTCCAAAAAATAACGTTACCTTACAGAAGCCAGTCGTAAAACAAAGCATTACGATTAAATACTCTATAGTAATTTTTAAAACTTCTAACCATCGCACATTTTCAATTTTTATACCGTCGTATTGGAAAAAAAGTACTTTTAAATGCAATTTGTTTGAAAACTAAATCTGCATTTATTTTTGAAATATTATATTTTTGTAGTTTTTAGAGCCATTTGCTTAATATTGGCCACGGAAGTACTCCATTTCTGTAGAAAGTAAAGGAAAAATAGTCGTAAAATATTAATTATATATTTGTTGTCATCTTTTCATAACAACCGAAATAAAATGTAATTAAAATACGTGCTATTTTGAAAAAATATAAACGAATGATTTCTCTTAACACATGGAGCTATTATAAACTATATTCAATTTTGTGTATATATATTAATGTTACAAACAAATGAAGGCCTATGAATCATTAGAGAGCCGTTTTTTTCGGTGGAGTTTCTTGAATGACGGCATCTTTTTGTTGCATTTGTCTATTATTTCGCGATAGTGACGTCCTATGCCTACTTTACTGTAGATGTTAAATAGTGGATCGTAAATGGGGAATTCTTAAGCGGGTATTTTTGTCATTTTGCATAAAATAAAAGCGTGTGCTATAAGTCTTAAAATTGAAATGTGTTTTGTACTATTTATCTATACATGTATTTTTTTTTCATCGGGGGCGATACTAAATTCTGAAAAGGCAGAATTCCTGTTTTCTAGTTTATGTAATAATTTGTGTTCCAATTTTTTTCTAACTCATTAATTTAAATAATTAATGTCATTAGTTGAATGGAAGTTATGGAAGTCAAAAATGATGTTTTACTGTCGATCAAACTTACATGGCATGGGCATGTTCCAAGAATGAAAAAGTGACACTTAACATAAATTCTTATGGACTGGGGCACGAATGGAAGGCGAAGGAAGGGCAGACAAAAGATGAATTTGAAGAATATGTTTGAAGAGTCATAGGAGTATTGCAAATTAAATGATGGTATTGCTCTGGGCAGGTAAAAATAGAAACGAGCCCTTGAAATGTTTTTATATGTCGAGGAAACCCACTGCTTACACTGTTAAAATGTGTACCCTGTAAAATGATGGGCAGAAGCCGGCAGCAGAGATTTCAGTCATGCCCCGTAACAAAAAAACCGAGCGCATCATTTTCTGCAGTCCGTAATTTTAAGGGGAAAAGTAATACAATTCCTTAAAACAAAATATAATGCACTATAAAACACAATAACATTTTACTTACTGACCCGTAGCACGTTAGAAAATCATCACAGAATCGCTTTTTTGGCGGGTTAAATAATATGTTACGGTCGCGATTAAGTGACATTATTTATCGAAACATGACTAAAATGAATGGTTACAACCCTAGCCGAGGAAAATGTATGGGGCCGTACCGTATTTTTACTAACAGATGGGCTAGAAGTGTGTTAGTAGGAGAGCTGTTGAACACTTTTAGTAGGTATTTGAGGCACCCTGAAAATTTGTGTAACACTTATTTTGTAATGCCTGAATACAAAATCGAATGTCTGGCTGAAGGATCGTGGCCCAAAACCTGTGCCAGACACGTGTCAAGTGCCATTTTTTGACACTACCCCAAAAAAGTATTTGAGGCACACTGAGATTGAAACAGAATAATATTTATACTTAGAAAAAAATATTTTGAAAATGACAGACACTTTAGTCGGCCCAAAAACTGTGCCAGACACCTGTCAAGTGCCATTTTTTGTCTGGCACAGATTTTGGGCCACGATCCTTCAGCCAGACATTCGATTTTGTATTCAGGCATTACAAAAGAAGTGTTACACAATTTTTCAGGGTGCCTCAAATACCTTCCCTAAAATGTTTAACAGCTCTTGGACTATGTGGATTTCCCTAATTTTCTACGTATTTAAGCGATAAGGCCGCTTATTTAAAGCATCAGGCCGTTTTGCCTCAAATAAGGCTGTTGCCCGTGAAATTTGAAGGGCAAACGTTCATAAATTTACAATTTTTTCTGAGAGTGTATTAGAAATTCCAGAGAAAGAAGGAGAGTTGAATTTTTATCTAAAATGTTATTCATATACGATTATATCAATAGTACATAAATAACAAGTTTGTGTTTTTTTCTGACTGTTTTCTCTTTAACCCCTTCGCGACGGGAGTCCTTTACGAAATTTTTAATTTTTTGTCACCGTTTTTTAAAAACAGAAATTTGTGTCTTCTTGAATCGAGAATTTGCGCCGATAAAATACGGCAAATTTTACGGTAAAATTTTGCTGGTGCGAAAAAGCAAGGATTTTGAGCGCTTCATTCGGCACGTATACGGATTGCTCGTCCCCAAGGGGTTAAATATTTTCTTAGCCTTCCGGTAAGTTACAATTTGCTCATTTTTCTGAGAAATCGCTTTCATCTACCCTACTGAAATAATTTTAACAACTTCGTCGATGGCTTTGTTTAAATAACTTTACTCATTAAATTTGTCTTTAAATTAGGTCGGATGTCTCTGGCATTCTTCTGTTATTGGAATTCTCTTAAAACGCGGGGTATTAAATTCCTGAAAATGATCTTTTAAATTATTTTTAATACCATTCAGAGTAAAATGTTTACATATTTCGATATTGTTTGTTATGTGTGTGCATGCATAAGTTTTGAATTGAGGCAACTATTTAAATATTTATTAATTTGTATGAACGGGATCTGTATCTGTGGGATTTCTTTTAGAATTTTTTTAGGTACCGAAAGTAAAATATTTCTCGAAATGTCTGCTTGAACACATAACAGAGCTCTGATTTAATTTTAATTTCAATGCAGCTAGGGAGACTGTTTTGTGTGGCGAAATGCTTTTTTTAAAACTATTTGCAAATTCTTTTAATTACTCTTAAAAATTCTAAATAGTACAGGAATTTACAAAGTCACAATTGCAAGTTTACTTTACAGTGGGTGATGTAAAATGAGGGGTTACTACTGATACGAAAAACGGACAGAGGCTTAGTTAATGACAGAATACGAAATGTCATAAATTCAAACACAAAATGTTTTTGTATTGAATGAATTTTAATTCCGTCATAGACGCAGGGCTACATTTTTCTAAGTTTGAGTCTTAGAAAAACCAATAAATAAACCAATAAATAAAGTGACCAATAAATAAATCATTTTAGTATATCCTTCTTAGACGCAGAGAAAGTTTTCTAAATATGAGTTTCAAAATATATAGTTTCTAAAAATATGAGATAGGAAATGAGGGACATAAAATTTAATTCGTGTACTTAAATACATATAAAGATCCTTAAAAGCAAAGCCCCACCAGTGGCCGAGAGGTTCTGCTCTCGAAGCTGGTAGACTGGAGGTGCTGGGTTCGATCCCAATCGCGCCCGTCGGCCTAATCGTTCGGAGTTTTCGTGGTTTTCTTCGAACCTTGGTTCTCCAAGCGTTAATACGGGTTAGGTTCCCTTAGAAAGACCTCCACGGAAGGCACTCCCCCTTAGGGCTCATATCCTACGTGCAGATAATTGGCCGACATAAATACAACCAACCAACCAACCAACCTTAAAAGCAAATGCCTCATGAAAAATCTGTAATTGAATTGAAGGCGCTTTGTAATTGAAAGCATATACCTATCATCCCCGATTTAAGCGGTAACATTGAAATTTTCTAAATTTCAAACACTTAATGCTCGTGTCTTAAATAAATGAGATTTTTTTTAACCTTCATAGACGCATGGCAACATTTTTCTAAATTTGGGTCATAGGAAAAGAGAGACTCATAAAAATTTAATTTGTATATTTAAATATATATAAAACAAGCTCCTGGTAAATGCCTCAGCAAAAATCCATAGTTGACATGATTGACATACACTTTGTAATTTGAGGTATGTGTCTATCGTCCGCGATATAAGGGATAACCACAAAAATCTGTAAAAACACATATGTATCGGGTGTTTCTATTGAAAAGCATACGCGATAAAGAAAAAATTATAAATCAAAGGGAGAAATATCTACATGATTGTACAGTTCGTATGGAAATTCGTCAGAAAAATCGTAATAATTTAATTTGAAATTTCAACGTTAGAGGTCGATACTATGAGGAGCAACACGAATATCTATTATTCACATCATTTACAGAATAGAAAATTAGGATTACACGAAAACACTCAGAGTTATTCTGGTTGTTTGGCTGTCTAAATTGCAGGTCAAATTAATACACAGCTTTTACATAATATAAAATTAGATTTACACAAAACTACACCAAGTGATTCTGGTTGTTGGATGTCTTATTTGGTTAATTATTACAATTTCCCAAATTTAGAGCATTAACAGTAAGAAATATTTAGCTTTGTTTACTTCCAATATTTTCAATGTATAAATAATACTTTTGCTTTATTGCCACTAGAAGAATGAGATATCTCTAAGCTTGTACTATCATAAGTTCAACTTCCCGTAATGCTATCGTTTAGTTTCTCATAAATACCTATGCTTTTATAAATTTTATTTTACATTATTATGACAAACATATGCTTAACTTAACATCAAGAATGGATTGATTAAAAAAAATTACACAAATATACAAATTTATGTAAAATATGTATACAAAATGTGCAAATTAAATTATCATTTTCAATTTAAATTTCATTTTAAAGTAATATTTTGTTCTATTTGAGGATATAAAAATTAAAAATATGCGATACTTAGAACCGCAGATATAAGACATAAAAAAGAAAGTCGTAAATTAGTTATTAAGAAAAATAGTATTTTGCTTTATAATAGGTATTGCATTGCACATATTTACAAGATAAAGACAATTTTTTGATAAAAGTGGTAATTCATTTAAGATATTCCGGACATCAAAAATTTATAAATGAGTATACAAGTCTAAAATTTTTCACTAACAATAATTATTAAAATATGCTTAGAGTAGAAAAGAGTAAATCATTTTTTTGAAGAAACTTATAATTAATAAACATTGCACAGTTGACTAATATTAATAAAGAAATAGCACAAAAATATCAGGATATATTAAATTATTCATAAAGCTTTTGATGAAATTCTTTGATCAGAAAAACTGCATAATCTCTTTTAAATAATGAAACCATACTTTTAAAACTTTTGCATAATGTATGAAGCATAGCTTAAGTTAGTACACTAAAGCATTTTTGATGGAATTTAATGTGTGGAACTTTTTAGGAATATGTTAAAGCTTTTTTTTATCATATTACATGTTGAACTAAAACTACAATAAATATCTACTGTATATTCTTCAATAATATATAGTAAAAGGAAATTCAAAGATTATTACATATTATTATTTCCTACATATATCTATATATGTAGGATTTATTATTTTACCTACCTAAATATTATATTAGCTTATAGATATTAGTGAACTCACTAATCCGTATTTCAAGTGTAAACGGAATTTATTATTTATACGAACAAATGTAGATTCTGAAAATTCAATAACATTATAAATAAAGTTTACGAATTACATAAAGGTAAATATAAATAGAAAAAATCACCTAGACTTCTTATTTAAGTCATCTTCTCGGATATAGACAGCTTTTCCACTTTTTCTTGATATACAAACTGCGGAACTTCCACAACATCTCTCCTGATATTAATTACTTTTCAATCCAGCCGTTGCCGCATATCTTACTTTTCATGCTTTTTTCATGCTTATCGTGTCATTCATTTATTTTCTATAATATTGCGTATTAATTAAATAAGCCCTTGAGTCTGTCAAGTTTCATTGTTGAGAATATTTATAATCCTACATTTACGAGGGCTGTTCAATAAAGATTTATCATATTCTTTTTTTTTTTATTAGAATACATTTTTGCACACAAATTTAGTTTTATGTTTCACTATTAGCTTAATATGTAATTAATTCGTGGTAATTTGTTTTCATTTATTTCCAGTAGTACATTTAGTATCGCCTACAGAAAGGATAGGATAACACTCAATGAACAGTATGCTCTTGCCTGATGGACATTTTTCTTTCACCTGAAGAAATCGTTAGTCGAAGCGTATGCTATAGAAAACTTATGGAGAATCTCTTCTTTCCTCTAGCACAGTTAGAAGATAGTGTGAGATGTTTAAGAAAGAGAAAAGCAATCATTTTTAAGGGGCCTTAAGACTCTTAAAATTGAAAAAATGAAAAAAAAAAGGACCATATTCAACATTTAATATCTTAAAATATATATAATTTTAAAACACAATTTTTACTGGGAATGAAATATATAAGTATGTTCTTTAATTTCATGTATTTAAAAAAAAGCAAGATATAGAATTAGCATAGGGTGCTCCAAAGTGTCAGACATTTGGCAAGAAGAAAACTGATATAACAAATTACGCGTACGATTAAAAAATAAATTTTGAAAGCAGAATGCAAATGTTCTTGCCTAGTTATACTTCAGACTATAATAATTACCCTGAAGCTAAATAAATTTGCATTTAAAGCATTTTTATATTTTTAATACAAAGTTGTATTTACCTAATACAAAATTTTGTAAATTTTAACAGTATAATCGCCTAAAACAAATGTTGTTTTGAATAATTAAAAGGAAATCTTAGGTTCAGTTTATACAGACTAACATGATACATTTCTTTTGAAAATTGCATGAAAAAATATTCAGAAGTTTTTGAGATATCGTGCGTGTTATGACCAAAAACGTCATTTGAAGAAAAATTACTTCAAAGTTTCGGATACGCCGTTGCAGCTATTGAGCGGGTATGATTCTAAAAGCCACAACTTCTGTTATAATGGGAATTTGAAGGAAACAATTACATCAAAATGTTAAGAAAGGATTGGAGTTTAACATCTAAAAATAATTAGAATTTCGTAAATTTTGAAGCTTTAAGCGTCCTGAAACCGCTTAAAGGAAAATGGACTCGGTGCTCCTGTACCTGCGCTTACAGAAGTCAACATGAACACTGTCGCTATTATTAACATAGAATATCGTTAGATATGAGAACTGTTAAAAATATTGCAGCTACAACTGTATGCAATCCACAAGTTGGTAACGGAAAAGTTTAAACATGAGACGTGTTTATAAGCGGTGAGTTTCGTGACTCAACCGGACGTTCGCGTGGTGTTACGTTACAGGATGATGAGATGAATTCTCTAATGTGAAGAAACATCTTCGTGGAAAATCATTTTTAACATTAGAAGCATTGTTGAAGACGACTGACGCGATTTTGATGGACTTATTTAAAAAAATGTTATTTCCAGCAAGTCATTGAAATGTGAAAAAATATAGGACAACACAGCATTGAATAGGGACTATTTGAAAAGCAGCATTAACATTTAGACGATCAGCGATTATATGTTGATATAAAAAACTAATGATCATTCTGTATTGTACAGTCTTCGTATTCTCATCATAGATATAGAAGATTACAAAAATATATATTGAGTTTTAGAAATAATTCTATGGTACATTATATGCGCTAATCAGACAGTCAGTTTGTTTAATATTTTCCTTAAGCCTTTAAAACAGATCGTTATATATATATATATATATATACAGGGTGATTCATAAATGATGGGCAGAACTTTAAGGGGTTATAGTACACTTAAATACAAATAATATTAAATAGGAGACTAAGGGTCCCAGACGTATTCCCAAGGAGATAGGGAGCATTAAAGTTTAGGGTCCGAAATTTCAAATGATTATAAAACATGGAAAAATTGGTCGATTCGTTTGCGGTTTTTGCAAAAAATTTTGTTTATGCCAGTATTTTCTTGAAATAAAATTTTAAAGTTCAATTTCAAAAAATGCCGATAGGGGGCGCTTTAGACTTTGGAGTAAAAAACAACTATTTTTTAACGTTATTTTTTGTATTTCTTTAAATGATTTCGAAAGCTTAGACTTAAACTTAAATTTTGATCTAAAAATCTGAGTCCTAACGAGTAGTTAAGTAGCGTAAACTGAAATTTGAAATTTGAAACCCTTCTCCCCCCAGAACAAAAATCAGTTATTCCCGATCTTTGTGTCGTAGATTAGGCTCTAACTACTGCCGCGTTTTGCTAAAATTATTCTTTATGTCAGTATTTTCTTAAAAATAAATTTTAAAGAAAATTTTCAAAAAATTCCGATAGAGGGCGCTTTAGACTTTGGAGTAACGAACAACTATTTTATACCGTTATTTTTTGTGTCTCATTAAATGCTTTCTAAAGCTTAGACTTAAATTTTCAGCCCAAAATCTGAATCGTTAGACGTGGTTAAGTTTCTGGGGAGAGGGGTTTGAAATTTCTACTCCTGAGAACAGTTCAGTTTACCATGTCCACACATTGTGTGCTGTGATACGAGGTAAAAAGACACAAATTAGGATTATGTTACCAAAGCATATTTATTAACATGTAATTACAATAAATGTTCAAAATTGTGACCACCAGAGGTTATGCACGCAGAACAACGGCGAAGAATGGAACGGCGAACATTCGCGAAAACATCAGGCTTTTCGAGCACTTCCCCTACAGCGGCGGAAAGTCTGGCGACCAGTTCCTCGGGGGATTCAATGGGTGTCTTATACATAAGAGCCTTCAATCGTCCCCAAAAAAAGAAATCGAGGGGTGAAAGATCTGGCGAGCGAGCAGGCCAAGCAACAGGACCACCTCGACCAATCCATCTGTTCGGAAATGTGATGTCCAGATAGTAGCGGACGTCTCGTACGTAATGGGCTGGCGCTCCATCGTGCTGGAACCACATGACCCGCCGGATCCGTGGAGGAACAACGTTTAACAGGTCTGGCAGCACATGTTGCAGAAATGTGAGGTATGTTTTACCGTTGAGGCGTTCAGGAAGAAGGTACGGTCCGATTAGGTGGTCTCCGAGGATTCCTGCCCAAACATTGATGGAAAAGCGTCTCTGATGAGCATGTGGATACGTAGCATGTGGATTGACATCCGCCCATACATGTGCATTGTGTGTGTTAAATGTACCTTCACGTGTGAAGGTACATTCATCGGTGAAAAGCACAGTTCGTCCAAAATGTGGATTTAGCGCGTTCTGCTTCAGAAACCAGCGGGCGAATTCAATACGATTTGGATAATCCCCTGGAGACAGTTTCTGGGCTCGTTGCACATGAAACGGGAGCAAATGTTCATCCTTCAGTACCCTCCAAGTCATGGACTGTGAGGTATCCACCTGCCTAGCCACTGTTCGTGTACTTGTACTTGGCTGCGCCGCTACTACATCCAGAATGGCTTCTGCAACAACTACTGATTCGTCCTTTTTTGCACGACCTGCATTCGACCGGGAAGCGAGAAATGATCCCGTCTCACACAACTGTCTGTGCAAGCGCTCGAAAGTTTTGCGGTTAGGCAACCGCCTGTTGGAAAATCACTCTCCGTACATTCGTTGTGCCTCTGCACCATTTCCATCTGCCGCTCCGTAAATTAAATGCATCTCAGCCTTTTCCTTATTCGTGAAGGGCACCATCTTCCGATTCATTACTACAGCGACTCACCGTTCAGTGGTTTTTATGCCTGAATCGTGTCGAAATTTTGCATACGTGTTCTTCTTCTTCCCCATTTGACATTTGCATACTTTCTGTTTCCTTCTTCACCCGGTGACTAGCGTCAGGAATGGAGCTTTAACGTTTGCATGAGCGACGTTTCCAACTGTGCCAGTGCCTTTATGAGTGAATTCCGACTATGCAGTCCTTGACGAAAGTTGTATTTTTGCCTCGTATCACAGCACAGAATCGTTGGGCATGGTTAAGTAGTGCAAACTGAACTATGTTCAGAAGTTGAAATTTGAACCCCCTCCCCTCGCTACTGAACCACGCTCAGCGATTCAGATTTTGAGCTGAAAATTTAAGTTTAAGTCTAAGCTTTAGAAAGCATTTAATGAGACACAAAAAATAACGGTATAAAATAGTTGTTCGTTACTCCAAAGCCTAAAGCGCCCTCTATCGGAATTTTTTGAAAATTTTCTTTAAAATTTATTTTCAAGAAAATACTGACATAAAGAATAATTTTAGCAAAACGCGGCAGTAGTTAGAGCCTAATCTACGACACAAAGATCGGGAATAACTGATTTTTGTTCTGGGGGGAGAAGGGTTTCAAATTTCAAATTTCAGTTTATGCTACTTAACTACTCGTTAGGACTCAGATTTTTAGATCAAAATTTAAGTTTAAGTCTAAGCTTTCGAAATCATTTAAAGAAATACAAAAAATAACGTTAAAAAATAGTTGTTTGTTACTCCAAAGTCTAAAGCGCCCCCTATCGGCATTTTTTGAAATTGAACTTTAAAATTTTATTTCAAGAAAATACTGGCATAAAGAAAATTTTTTGCAAAAACCGCAAACGAATCGACCAATTTTTCCATGTTTTATAATCATTTGAAATTTCGGACCCTAAACTTTAATGCCCCCTATCTCCTTGGGAATACGTCTGGGACCCTTAGTCTCCTATTTAATATTATTTGTCTTTAAGTGTACTATAACCCCTTAAAGTTCTGCCCATCTTTTATGAATCACCCTGTATATATATATATATATATATATATATATATATATATATATATATATATATATATATATATATATATTGTGTGTTTAAAAAATTAATACGCTGAATCAGAGAAAGTAAGTAAAATGTAAGATGAATTATTCCAAACTTTTCATATGGAATAATAAGAATAACAGTGTAAAGATATTCCAAACTTTAATTACTCATTGAAAAATTATTTCTTGTTAAAACGCTTTGACCTAACTATTTCATTTTTTAATAAAAACTTCATGTGGATTTAAATGTTAATAATATCCTTGAAATAAAAGTAAATTTTAAATTCTTATATTTCAGTGTTTAAATAAACAAAATAAAATAAAAAAACATAGTAAATAAACTATTATGAAGTTATCACGTCAGTAATAAAATTTTTGTATAAAATAATTGCGAATATAAATGAGAAACACCTTAGTATTCTAAGAAAGTAACAGCTTTAAATTAAATTTTCATTTACTTGTGAGAAACCACAATCTTCCGATTAATTAGCTTTTCGATGAAGTCAGCTTCTAAGTAGATCATATTCATGAATTTTTTATTCATTAAAATATAATTAAGCTGCTAGGATCAAAATCTGCAATTTATTTTAAGATCAAAGACACCTTGAATGCTACACAAACCGGTACATTACAATGTATTTTAACTCGCGAATATAGGTTTATACTCGGATAATGTGTGCGCTAATACATTTGACACGTAATTAAAAAAAATTCTAAACGGGATGCAAAAACATTTGCATTATTTCCAATATTTTGCTTGTTACTAGGTTTCCCAAAGAAAATCTTAAATTCATTATGTATTTTATTATTATTTCCATATAGTGGGTTATAATACTTTATAAATGAATAAAAGTGTCAAACACAGTACACTAAAAATAATGATTAAAACTTACTTAGAATACAAAAGAGAATACATTATTTTCTTATGTAACTTACAATTAATAAACATTCCACAATTGACTAATATAAATAAAAATATAGCATAAAAATATCACCAGATATTCAATTATTCATGAAGCGTTTGGTGAAATTATTTGATCAGAAAAGCTGCATAATCTCTTTTTGATAACGAAACCATACTTCTTAAACTTTTGTATAATGAGTGAAGCTTAGCTTAAGGTACTAATTTGAGGCCTTTATCAAGGAATTTAATGTGTGGAGCATGTTAAGGCTTTTAATATCATATTGAACGTCGAACTAAAAATACTACTATATTTATTTTAAGATCAAAAACAACTTGAATCTTACACAATTCCGGACATTGCAATGTGTTTTAGTTTGAGAATACAGCTTATAGTCGCGTAATGTGCGCGCATAACCCTTCTTCACGTTATTTAAAACATTCTAAACCGGATGCAAAAATATTTCCATTACACCCAATTTTTTATCTTGCTAATGGGTTTCCGACAGAAAGTCTTAAATTCAATTACTATTTTATTATTCTTTATATATAGTGGTTTATTATAGTACTTTCTAATTGAGTACAAAAATCAAACATTGTACACTAAAAATAATAATTAAAATTTAATTAGTTAGAAAAGAGCGTAATTCATTTTTTGAAGAATAACTTAACATTAATAAACATTGCACAATTGACTAATAAAAATAAAAAAGTAGCATAGAAGTTTCGCGATATATTCAATTATTCATGAAGGTTTTGGTGAAATTATTTGACCAGAAAGGCTGCATAATCTCTTAACGAATCCGTAATTTTTAAACTTTTGTATAATGTGTGAAGCTTAGCTTAAGGTACTATAGTGAAACCTTTCTGAAGGAATTCAGTGTCTGGAACTTGTTAGGAATATATTAAGGCTTTTAATATAATATTAAATGTTGAACTAAAAATACTACTAAATGTAATTTAAGATCAAAGATACCTAAATCGTACAGAAATGTACATCTCGATGAGTTTTTGTTCTAGTACTTATTTTATTCTCGCGTAATGTATGCGCATAAACACGGCTGCCACAGGTGACTATTATTTAATTCTATTTCGCACCACGTTTTCACAACAAATATCTTACACATAAGCTTTGACAACATTTGGAAAATAACTTTACTAACAAAATGTATTCTTTAAAAATAGTGGTGCTAACAGAATATAAAAATAGTCGTCTGTGGCAGCCCTGATAAACGTCATTCTACTTATTCTTCAAAACATTCCATACGGGATGAAAAAAAAATATTTTGATACCTTAGTTCTTCTGTCAACTGCTGGCATGAAACGATACGTCCCAATTTTTTGAGTCACTGTTTCAAGATGCGAAATCTCTTATCTCAGGTTGTAGGCATTTTCATTGTTATGCACCATATCATATATAAAGAAAACTGCATGTATCATAAAGCAATGTTTTCTTTTTTTTTAAATTAAAGTTACATGGTTAAGCATGTATTAACTAAAAGTAACACATACTCGTACTTCTAGTTCAGGGATGAGCGCTCCGACCGAAATGACTGATTGCTACCATTAAATTTTAATGGTATTTCTCGCTTTATTTTATGACAATATTTCTAAGATTTAATAAAGCAAATGATACTATTAAAATTTAGTGGTGAAAATCAACCATTTGGGTCGGAGCGCTCTCATCCTGTAGTTTCAGCAGCCTTTTAGATCACAAACTTACGTCGTATAAAGAGAATAAGAGCTGTTACAATATATCTCTAGAACAAATCACTAATAAAAACACTTAATTAGACAATACTTACACAATCCTCGTTACAAAACAAAATTTATAGTTGCATTTACAGTCTACAAGTCCTTACAGTAAACATTTACAGTCGAATAAGTCATTGAGTTAATTAAATTGCAATTTTGTAATTGCATTGAAAACTCACGTAAACAGTTTCAAATATCAAAACTATTTTCGTAGATTAAAATTCGAATGTAAAAAATACTTTTTCTCTCACTAGAAAAAAATTATACATTTTTGAGATATTAAGTTATTGACTTGAAATGGCGATATGTTTACACGGCCAAGTCTGTAGGTTAAGTTTTATAGTTTAGTGAATCTTTTATGAAAGAAGTTACAGGTAATACGTTTTAAAATTGTTTTTCATCAGTTAGTGGCAAAGTAAAAGTAATATATTTTGTCTGTAATTTGATTGTTCCGTAAACATAAACGTCCATACAAAATTTACTGCTTATAATAACGTTGGAGAAATAAATCCAATTTTAATTATTTATATTTTATGCATTTTATCAGTGTTGAAGATTTGTCGCATAATTTCGAATGCAGTTTACTAAAATTATCTCCAAACATCTTGTTCATATCTGCATACATCTTTTTATATCTGTTTTAATATACATAACTTTTCTGTAAATCATCTAAGTGAGAACTGGTATTCGAAACGGACACTTCTACACTAGCAACTCCTATATAAACTGGTGAGCTCTTTTTAACGTGGTTTACTGAATGTCATAGAGAAACGCGTTGTTATTGGTCGCTAATTCAAATTGTTGGTGAAAATTGATGACATTCGTGCTCTAATAGAAGCGCAAAAATGCAACGCTTCTATTATATTGCACCAAGCTCCTTCTTTATAATTATTGGCTGCCTGCTTATAAACCTTATACGTCCGCGTTTCTTTGAAGTTATTTTCGAAAATAAATTATACAAATAAATACAGATAACATTTTAAATTTCAGTAAAACGGTAGAATAAATTTTCGGATACAATTTTACAAAAAGAATAGATTGTAATTGAGCTAATAAGTTCAAAAAAATGAGTTTGATAAATCACATTTTGTCTTGTGTGTTATATAAATATTGATTAGTTCATGATACTAGCTACTGCTTATAAAACAACAAAACTAAAATTTATCTTCTGCATATTTATTGTTTAGTCCCACTTAAACATACTATGAGTGATATAAAGCTATTACATTTTGAGTTGAATAAACATTAAGTTAGTTGAACTAAAATCATATATTTACATTTCGAAACGGAAATAATAATATTGCGATCATCATTTTACTAACACTTAAATTAATCAAATAAATATCCACAAATCTTTTCAAATAACAACTGCAAGGTGTTCCATTTTAAAGTGTTTCAGCAAAATCTGTTTACTTATGTTATATTGAAATATGGCACTACTCTAAGTAGATTATAATTCAAATTATGTTACAAAATTATCACATGAAGAGAATACTTTTAGCAAATTATATGCACTTCTCGCAGTAAATGTAAAATGTTTCAAAATACAAATCAAATGTCTTGTTTATATGTATAATAGAACACGATACTGCTTTACAACAACTGTTTTTACGTTAATATTTGTTTATTTATAAGTAAATATAAAAATAAGATGTATCATACCAGAAAATTATATCAATTTAGATATCCAATTGAATGCATTACAAAATATATATGGATAGATACATATCTACCCTATATATATAAAATCCTAATGAAACGAATTTATGAAACGATTCTATGAAACGATTGATTAAACAACTGATTCGGTTTCAAGGTTATTTCTCCTAAAATATGGAATACTTTGTGATGAAATTAACACCAAAAAATCCGTATTGATCCGCAGATCTCAAAACTGGTATTAGAATCTTTAAATTCGAATTAGTTTTCGAAATATTAATTTATTTCTAATTTTAAATACATTTCTCTAATGATGGCAACTCAAATTTTAATCATAACATACTATATATATTTTTTTTATATTTTAGAAAAGGTTATTATTTTAAACTAATTTGGCGACCAGTTTGGCCTCCCTAAAATGTATGTTAAGAACAATGTTTTTTTTTTTTTTTTTTTTTTTTTTTTTTTTTTTTTTTTTTTGTATTTCATTATCATTTTATTTAATACAAAACTTTCATTTAAAACTGAAACATTTAAAATTAATGGTTATCACTTCTTTCTGTTCATTTTAAACGAAACGAAAAGAAAATTATTAGGCGCAGATGTCATATACGCACCGGGGTACCCAGTTGACGCCAAAATGGCGTTACTTTGCCTGACATGATAACCCGGCTATTGTTGCTTATTTATTAATAAATGTTTATTTACATTTATTTTCTATTCATTAAAAAATATATAAATTGTTTTGCTCTATAGTTATTAATTTTTTTTTTATTGTTATATCATTTTTAAAATAATAGGACATAATTTAAAAATACATAGGAAACTGGTATTCGAAAACGAGGCTTTCGCCAAATTATCGTAAAAGAAATCACGCCAAACACGATTAAATAATGCAACAAATCGTGATATTTAATTTCAAATTCAAACCAATGTTTGAATGGTACTACTTAGTTATCCCGTCGACAAATTTCGCCAAATTATATAAATCGCCAAATTATCCAAATTGACGTAATTTTTATTTTAAATAACGAAAGAAGAAATAAATTAGTATAACATTAAAAAAAAATACAAATAAAACGTCGAATTAAAATACATTTGATATCGTAAACACGTCCCTCATAGCATGCATGGTCACAGTGACGTCATTGTGACGTCACTGTAAGTCACTGTGGTCACGTCACATCTGTGACCTAAATGCCACCACTCAGTGATGTCACATTGTGACTGAGATGTGAACTTCTTAGAAAACTTTAAAAAATTACGAAAATTCTTCAAAACATGTTATTTACTGTAAAATTATATTTTTCTGGCAATTAAAAAAAATGTGACGTCACTGTTATGTCACTGCTATGTAACGTAAGTCACGTCACATATGTGACAAAAAAAACCACTATATTGTAAGTCACAGTGTGACAAAAATATGAACTTCAAAAATCTTTGAAAATGAAGAGAAATATTTTAAGCAGTCACGAGTTATAGCGGCATAAGGAATGAAAATATATTAGTGGATAGCAAATGGTAAATTCTGTCACAAAAGGGGAGAAGGGGGGGGGCATAATAAATAAAGTGCACGATACAAGCATTAATAAACTAAATTTTCAGGCTATATTTTATCCATTTGATATCTAAGACAGTGAATGTATACTTTTTCATGATTTCAATTTTATCTAGCATTTGGATAATATATTTAGAATTAGGATTATTAAATTTATACATTTTACATATTTAGTTTGCTGGGAGGAAATTTCTTTCTTTTTTTCTTTTTTTATCGACCAGGATTATTCGAAGGACTTCTGTGGTTTCAAACTAAAAATTTTCTATTACAGTTAAATCTGCACCTTTTAATGAGCACGTAGAAAGAGTCTTCAGAGTTTAGTCATCTATGCATTTCTTGCTTTAGAATATTTTTATAATTTGTATTCAAGTCATAAATTCTACTTCTTTCAGACTTTTTAAATAAAATTAGCATTTTCCGAAAATAAAAGAAATATACAAAATTTGTGCAAAACAAACTTTACTTAAAAAAAAAGAAGAAGAAAAAAAGGGGGGAGGGTCGTTAATACCATTAAATTTATTTTTACACCTTTTAAAAATTTAAACAATAAAGGAACTTTACAATACATTTAACTTGAATTATTTGGTACGGATAAAAAGAAAAGGTTAAATATATTGGACATGTCTTCAAATACAAAATTTTAATTAACGATACTTTCAGAAAATTACTGCGCATTCAAGTTCAATATTTCTTGTATACAAAAACAAATAATCTGTAACAGAACATCTGCTTGAAAATCGTCTGCCCACAGAAAAATAAATATGAGAAGACGCGGGAAATTATTCACTGTTTTTAGAACATCACCAAGTCTACAACACTTTAAGATAAGGAAATGACCATTTTAGGATACACGGATATTAATGGAACGTATATGTAAGTGTTATTTAATTTAAATATTTTGTTCCTGATTTGTATATTATGAGTTAAATAGTTTTATGTTATATTTGTAAGAGACTAATCTTTATGTCAGAAGCGATATTTTTCAATTCGATAACTGTAAAGAAAAATATCTTAATCTGCCATCGCTTGAAAAAAAAAAAAAAATCTGCGCAGAGACTGATTCAGGCTTAAGTTTATACTGGAATTAATATAAACATTAATTTACTCTTACTTGAGATTGAAAATGTATGGAACGACAATGATTTGGAATTATTTTATCGGCTTCTTACTATTTTTTGATTACTAACACTTATAGTTATTATTATTTTGGGGTTAAATATGATGTTCGATTATCATGAGATTACGAAACTGTTTCAGATTAGAAATTAACATTATACTGGGAAAATATATTTTTACATATTACAGTAGTGAAACATTTGAAAGAATTTTCTTTTAGTGCTAATAATATTTTAAATTATTTTTTAAAATCCTAAATCTTCAAACCAATGTTTTCAGATTTAACATTTGCCAAAATTATAAAATAATAGTAATTCCTTATACCATACGGAAATATTTTTGAGATATTGTTAAATCTAATAGTGCATTTAATTTATTTATTGTATTTTGCTGTTGTTTAATAGTACAATTATAAATACTAATTATTATTTTTAGTGTTTTTCAAATTGGTATATTTATTTTTTTAAATTGTATGTAAGAATTTTTGTGCTTGTGATTTTAATCAAACATTTAATTATAGACATTCTGAATCGGTAATTAAATTTTCTTCTATTGTAAATTCATTTTCTACGTTTATGATACGCGTAATTATTGGCACTAAAAAGTAAAATATGATATTTAAGCATTGGAATAAAGTGTTTTTCATGCCTGATAGGAAGTTACAGATTAAACTGCTTTAGTATATATTTTTTAAAAGTTCATATAATACAGGATACATAATATAGGACATAAGTTGAAAAGTGTTTATGACTTCAGTTTGTCTCTCCGTCTGTCCGTCTAGCAGTCTGTCCGCACTCTATCTCTCGAAAATATACTCGGATTGCTCTGAAATTTTTGGATGTTATTGACGTTTACCATATTTGGCTATGGACGGCAACTGTTGAAATCAGTTTTTCAAATGTTTTATGCGTTTTCTGAAATGTTTACTTAGTTATCTTATTTATTTCATTTCCCTAAATTACGATGTCTTGTTAAAGCATTCAGAAAGTGTTGGAAAGTATTTTATAATCTATGCTTAACGCATGATTTTTCTTACTCGTTTTTTTTTTCTATTTCCTAGATCAGTCTTTTCCTATAAAACATACCAAATCTATTTAGCTCATATTCACAAAATACAATATACACGGGAATAAAAAATTTAAATAAATATCGCTTATCATGCCGCTCTATAAATAATAGTTGTATTAATATCCGTTAGTCTCCATGTTCATATTTAATAAAGCAATGACAAATAACAACAAATTAAAAAAACTTACACATTCTAAATATCAAGCTTGAACTCAATATCAAGCATAGAACTTAATAAAAAAAATATGGCAGTTGATAAGCATTGTTTTTTAAGTGGAAAAATTTAAAATGTTTTAGAAGAATAGGACTCCAAAATAGCGATATTTTGCTAAAAAGTACGGTAAAAAGATAAGATTTTATATTTACAGCAAAAGTTTATTTTAAAATTCATCGCTGTATTAATACTTAGAAATTTTTCCAGAGAGAATCATTCGCCTTATATACAATATTTCAAATGAAAATCAAATATCAAATTAATTGCTTAAAAGGCGCAAAGGAGTGAAAAAGATTCCATGCCGGGACTCGAACCCGGGCCATCAGTATAGCACACTGACATTCTACCGACTAAACCACATGGAACGACGCCCAGCCTGTAAAATTTCTCACTATTACATGTTGGCAAGGCTACAAACGCAGCACAAGATGGAATATTTATCGTGAGCCACCGACATGGGGTAAACACGAAACTTAATTAAATCCAGCATCGATTGAAACTATATTAATAATTGGAAATTTTTCCAGGGAGAAACATTCGCCTTGCATACAACAATTCAAATTAAAATTGACTTTTAAGCAATTAATTTGAAATTTGATTTTCATTTGAAATATTGTATGCAAAGCGAATGGTTCTCGCTGGAAAAATTTCCAAGTATTAATATAATTTCAATCGATGCTGGATTTAATTAAGTTTCGTGTTTGCATCATGTTGGTGGCTCACGCTAAATATTCCATCTTGTGCTGCGTTTGTAGCCTTGCCAACATGTAATAGTGAGAAATTTTTCAGCCTGAGTATCGTTCCATGTGATTTAGTCGGTAGAATGTCAGTGCACTGTACTGATGGCCCGGGTTCGAGTCCCAGCATGGAATCATTTTCACTATTTGCGTCTTTTAAGCAATTAATTTGAAATTTGATTTTCATTTGAAATCACAGTGTTTATGACAAGTTCGTCACAAATGACACATATTTCACAAATTGGTCACAGTGTGACTTCAAGGCATTGTCGCTTTCGTCACAGGTTCGTCACAAAGTTAATGCCAAAATAGTCACAAATGACACACTTTTCACAAATTTGTCACACCGTGACTTCACAGAGTGGTCACAATGTGACGTCACAAACGACCTCTAAAACGGCCATAACGACCTCGCATTCTAGTCACTATGACGTCACATCGACGTCACGTGACGTCACATCGACGGTCACAAAGTCACAGTGTGACTTCACAACGACGTCGCCGTGACGTCACCATGCCTTACGGGGTGTAACTTCCTTACAGTCAAGTGAATGTGACATTTACGATCAACCATTATTGGCATTTAATCTTATAGTAGTACACCATTTTAATTTACCACTCGAAAAAAAAAATGCTAAGTGGCGAGTTAAAAAAAAAAAAAAAAAAAAAAAAAAAAAAAAAAAAAAAAAAAAAAAAAAAAGCTATTGGCGAGATTTGCACGCGGCTAACATAAAAGTAGCAAGGATTCTTTGCGATAATGGCAAATTTTATGTAGTTTTATTCGAAAAAATAACTTTGATTTTTTAATCAAAATGGAAATCTTTCTTATGAAAAGAGAAGTGATCATGCCGTAAGTGTTTATGGCAGTTACATAACTTGGACTTTTATAATATAACTGAAATGATGGCGATAGAATAATATTTGGCGACTTATCGCCTGTGGCTGGCTAACATTAAAGTACCAAAATGGCCGCCTGGAATATAAAAAGCGAAGGGATCAGCACAGTAATTGTTTATGGCAGTTAAATGATTTTGACTATTATAATATAGCGAAATGATGCGATAGAATAATATTTGACGACTTATCACCTGTGGCTGGCTAACATTAAATTATCAAAATGGCGGCCTGGAATAAAAACTGAGAAAGGATCCGACCGGAACTATTGATAATAGTCACATGAATTGGGCGCTATTATTATAGAGACTAGTGTAAATGCCCGTCCTAGGACGGTGTGAAAAAATTGTGTTTTTTCACTTAAAATTTGAAAAACTGATAAAAAAATAATTGATAATATGGAAGCATTTAGATGAACAAAGTTCGGTTTGTTTATGTTCTAATAAACACACAATTAGCATTTACAATATTTCTGGGTAAACCAGATTTTCCGGCTAATATACTATAACAAAATTAGGATTTCTTAATAAAACAAAAATTTAATAAATATGCAATAAAAGTGCGTAATTAAAACAGTCTGCTGCAACTATTAAAATAATACTATTTTTTAATAACACTTTGAAATTGTATTTTATCGTTTACCCCCCCCTTCCTCCCCCCTCAAAAAAATTTTAATAAGTATAATGATTAATAAATAAGTATCTCGGGTTGAATCCCAACCGCCTAATCCCCTAAGCTTCTGTCCTCCTGATGCAAAGCTATAAATCAAAAATTATTAATTTTACTTTTCGTATAAATATTAATTTTTTACTTTCAAAATATGGGATATGTTTTTTTTTTTTTTTTTTTTTTTTTTTTTTTTTTTTTTTTTTTTACATACACCTGTATATAGAAAAGGAAAATATAAGTAATGTGTAATTTAAAAATAAGTTACAAAATAATAACTCTAAAATATTTAAATTGATTACTTTTTTAAAAGAAAACCAGTTTTATCAATTTTTGCAGGGAAAAAAAGGATAATTTTAAAAATACCATATCATTGTTTTCCATGAATCACTATATATTTGAAATAAATTAAAATTCCTTACATGTCGCAAAGAAAATTTAATATGAATGCAACTTAATACTTGAAATAATCTCAAGTGACACTTTGCGATTTATTTTGGTGGTGAAATGCGATGTTCCTTCTTATTTTTTAGGAAGAAGTGTCTACCACTGCTCAATTATCAGGACTTCCCACACAGCACACGTTATCTATAGGATGTCGATGTATAGTGTAATTACATCTATAGCGTCCACAACATCTTTTACATGTGCATAGCATTAAACCAATAGATGTCTATCGGGCATTTCCCATTTAGATATGTATTAAACGTCCATGACCTGCTATAGACGTATTATAACTATGACTTTTTTAATGTCTACTGGAAATGCTCTTTTTAATTTCCAAAGGATGTACTCTTTAGTGCATCCAATGGATTTGCGAATAACACCTATTACGCACATCTTATGGAAAAAAAATACTGCTACTTCAATCTTGCCGCGCATGCGGAAATGGAAAGTCGAAGGTCACTCCTAGAAACTCCGGACGCGAACGATGTTTACGTCTGCTCCCGCTCAACCCGCGTGATTCGCCATTTATTTTGCTACGGCTCTATGTGCATTTTCCTCCCAGTTTTACTCTGTTCAGCCATTAACGACTTGCATAAAAGGTAAGTTATTTATTTCTTATTTCATGTATTCCCTTTTGGTACTACTTGTTGTTAAATTAAGCGTAAAGTGGTTATAAATGACCAACAAAGATACAAGATGGCGGACTCCGGGCGAATTCGCAAGTTGTTCCTTTTCCTTACTTTTTTGTATAGTTTATATTTAACACCCGATTACTGCTATATCCGTGTATCGTGCAGATAGATTTAGGCTTAATGCTACGATAATTTTCGTATAAAATGAAAATAAACTTGCAAATTGTTGCTGTATTAGTTGCATAAATATCGAAATTTAATCACATATCTTGCAGATATAACGAACGGTATAGTAAAAGAATGTTAGAGCCACATATTGTTTTGTTTATCGCCAATCGCCGATACAGTCTTGGCTATTTTGAACTTGACCTTTCGAAAGGCTGTGTTATGTTATTTATACAATAAATTTTAATCCTCAGCCATAATGTTTACCAGAATTTTCAAATAACATTTAGGTTTTATGTTGTATGTGTAGCAGAAAAAAAGCAGTTAATTTTAAATGAATTCCACTAATTTTGGTTTCAATAAAATAGAGAAAAAAATTTCAACATCTTAGCAACTGAATTATTTTACCCTTAAAATAAGTGTTGTATTATTTACAATGGTGGGTCCAAGGGGGAGGTCACGGGGGTCATGATCCCCCCCCCCTCCGTAAACAACAGAAAAATGCTAAAAATTATTTAAAAAATGAAATATATTTTTAATCCCCCCCCCCCTTCAACAATGTGAATCAAATCAAAATTAGGTAATTTCTGCTACATCCGTGAAAATATTTTTAATCTCAAGAAATTTGCAAGTGCACTTATTCAGAAACTATGTGATCAAATAGTGTTTTCCATTTTTCAATAAAAGAAGTCTTTCCAAAAATTCCATAAAATTTAGCCTTTTAAACTAAATTTCCGGACGTGAATGCTAATTGCTCCCTCATGACTACATTTCTGTGGCTCTTAAGTCCTAAAAATTGGCTTAAAATGGTAACTTGAGAACATTTCTGAATCATTCTTAGCATTTACAAGAAAATGAGAAACGCTTCAATTTTTTGGTATCTGAATGAAATCTATAAATTATATATTTTACGAATACCAATGCAATTTTTTAGTATAAATGAATTCACGAAAGTATCAGAAAAAATGTCAGTTTGAATTTGGGAATAGCCTCCAATATAAAAATTTATCATGAAGTGGGGTGACGACCCCTTCTCCAAAAAAAAAAAAAAAAAAAAGAAAGAGCCATGACCCCCCCCCCCCCCCCCCTCTAAATTGAGGGCTGGATCCACCCTTGATTATTTATCATAATATTTAGAATAAAGTTAACTTCAATTATTACATATAAATGTTCCAATTGCTTAAGAAACTACTTTTGTATTTATTATAATCTAAAGTTCCTTCTTGGCATTATTTAAGGGTGCTGCACTATCTCCTTTTTTAAAATATTGAAATGCATCTTTAGTTTTAGCCAGAGATCTCTTGTAAAAATCTTCTCCAGTACCAAAGTATTTCTAAATAAATGTGCCCGAAAGCTTGCAAAAATTATAACCTTTTTATTTTTTTTTTTAGGAAACACAGACTATTATTAAATCATGTACTTTTTTTATCATTACTTAACAAATTTTTTTCTTGAAAAGGCTCATTTTTACTCACTTTTACTGCTGAAGTTGTGCTTTTATTAGTGGCTGGCACCCTACCCTTTTCTTTCTAGTGTGAACAGTATATTAATCAATAAAATTTTTATAACTGTATATTACCAGTAGCAGAAAATTCAAGACGGATATCGCAGATTTTCTTTTCTCTTTTGCAGATTATTTTTCTATCAAACCTTTATTTTGCTTCATAATTATGTTTAGTTCTTTATTACTTAATACAAAACTTAAGATTATTATTAATAAAAATGAATAAAATGCATGACTCACATGTAAGTGATTGTTTGATTAATTAATGCTCCAATTGTAAAATATTTTACCAGCAGATTATTTTCTGCCCCTTGAAGTATCTGTCGCAGACACTTGGAGTATTTTCTGTTACTGGGGCCATATTTAGTTTTGACGCAAAAAAAAAAAAAAAAAAAAAAAAAAAGATGCCATGCAGGAATCAAAATGTGCACACTATTCTAAAAAAAAGCACAAAAGATATTTTTAATTTGTTTGTTAAGAGTCCTTTTTTATCAGTAAAATTTTGTGATATTTTCTCGCGACAGATTGAATTTCATGATTTGCCCCTCTACTGACTGACAAATTTTGAGATTTTTCCTGCAACCAACATAAGAATTTCACGATTTGTTTTTCCAGATGATTGACTTCTGAATTTCTAGATTTTACTATTTATTGATCTTGGTAATCTTTTAGCAAATAATTTTCAGATTAAAAAAATATCGTATAGCCATGGAAAAATTATAGGTACTTGTTAAGATGAAAACATTGAAAACTTACCTAAAACGAAATTTTTCCCAGTTCCATGCAATTCCATCTTAGCATTTTGATTATATATAGCTGCTATGATAAAAACCTATTTAAAGAGAATTTTTTTCCGTTTCTTGTGATTCCAAACCAGGGTCGAAACTAGGGAGTGTAGAGGTGCCGCAGGTGCCAGAACGAAAGGCGTAGGTGTCGCCTACTAAAGATTTTGTTTGTTGTTTCATGCAAAAATGTATATATATATATATATATATGAAATATAAAGAAATTTGCAAGCTAATGTTAAACCTATGGAAGCATTCTTTTCAAAATTTGTGGAAGTGAAAGTAAATTTATTTAAGAAAAATAATCTGCAACCAAAATCTAAAGAGTAAACACTGACCTGGTTAGAATTCAATTTCAGCTATTATAAGAAAGAAAAAGAAAATCATTTAAATGCAAGTGCATATGCAAGTGAGAAACTTTAAAAAGAACGCTCCCATAGGTTTAACATTAACGATCCAGTTTCTTCGCATGACTAGTGTAGGATCTTAATGCTCAAGCTAATGTTAATCCTATGGAAGAGTTGTTTACATATTTCTTACTAGCATTTTAATTATTATTAAATTATTTTTATTTTTTAAGGATTTTTTTTTTTTTTTTTTTTTTGCATTGGGTGCCTGCAGTCAGTAACTTTTATTATGCATGAGGAGGAAGAGGGGGGGGGAGGGGTGCAAAATCCATGTTTGCCCTGGCAAACATGGGAGAAAAAAGCTAGTTTCAGCCGTCTTTTACTGTATGTCAGCCCCCTCCGAAATGATGAAGTCTAGATATGCCACTGCTCATAGCCGCTATTTATATTACATTCATTTCATTTAAAATATAAGCCTTTAACACACTTTATTTAAAATATATTACATTAGAAATACATTCTTGTACTTATTTTATTTAAAATAATTATATTTAAAATAATTATGTTTAAAATACATGTCTTTTACTCATTGAATTTAAAAACAAAATAAATAAAAACTACTACTAGGACTTCCCTCAGAGGGATTAGTCTGAGCGATATTGTATTATTATAGCCGAGTATCATAGTATTTGACCACGGTCAAATATTGCTATCAGTTAACACTGTGACTGACACTGAAGCTGAAAAATTTACAATGTTTAATTTTTAAGAAAGTATAATCCTGTAATAAATAAAAGGTAAGTATAATATTAAATACATTTTCAGTAATTACATAAAACAATTATATATTTTTAGTTTCATATCATATTTTAGACCGTCAGTCATCAGTGAATGATGCATTCTGAACGGAAAATTCAGTGTCAGCCACCGGTGGCTAATGTGCCGCTCAACGTTTTAAATATTTATAATCATGGATGGGAAATTGCCTCATTTTACTCATCGCTGGCAAGTGAATTTTTAAGTAGTCTCTTTAAAACTACAGGCTATAATCAGGGTTGCCGGCTTTTAGCCAGGCCAAAAAAAAAGGCGGCTGGCTTTTTTTTTTTTTTTCTTTTAACCACTTAAAAAAGTCGGGTTTTATTTTTAAAAGTTGGTTTACAGCTAATTCGTTTTAAATTTGGATCAATTAATTTATAATACACTTACTTATAAATATTTTCTGCTAAGAAAATTGTGAATTTCTATTAAATTTTGTCAAATAAATGTCTTTATAACTGCTAAAAGGCAACTGTAAAGGCATTATATCTGAAAAAATATATATAAGTATTGAAAAGAATATAAGTTACACTCCAAATTGGAGTTTTGAAATTCTATATTACATATATAGCTCCACATTATACTACACATTTTAAGGATTATAATTAATTAAACAATGACTAAATGTAGCACATCAAAATAGAAACATTCTTATGTGTCCATATGAAGAGTGAAGTTATAAATGTTAAAAGAGAAATTAGAAAGGATATAATATTTGAGGAGAGTTTGGTACATAAGTGTATAAAAATAAACAAGAAAAATAAAATTTCGAAAAGCTTTTTGCTATTCATAATGTTTTTAATAGTGAGAAATGATATATTTTTTTATATGACTATACATAATTTTAAATGTTTAATAGAAATAAAATGACACATATATTAATAGCTCTTAAAATTAAATAATAAAACATGTAACTAAGTAACCAGTGTCCTCTTTAATTTTATAAAGCTGTAAAAATGAAAAAATTGGGAGGGGGGGAGGGGTGTCTGTTAAAGATCAGTGTAAAACAGATAAAGCAGTTGATATGGTGCTTTTAAAATTTAGCTGACACATTTGCAATTGCAAATATGTCAACTAACTATAGTAACTACAAATCACTAGCAAAACCATCTAAGTTTTATTTCAGTTAATGTCTTCATTATTGAGAAATTGGGTTACTTATTAAACTCTAAATAATTGAATGTCATTAAAACTAATTAAAAACACTTTAAAATGCATAGTTTATAATTATAAAGCCAATTATGGCCAAAAAAGGTCCATTTTTTGCCAAAAAAAAAAAAAAAAAAAAACTTAAAACCAAGATAAAAGCCGCCAGCGTGGCTTTTTTGCAACCCTGGCTATAATAGAAGATATGTTTTACTTGTTAGCTATATTTTTCAACTCTCCAACTTACTGCAATTGTAAATGTGGTATTAAATTCTATAAAATTTTCTTCTGTTTATATATAATTCTTAATTTTATAGGAAAAAAATTAAAAATCTATTTTGGTAATAGTAATTGTTTTTTGTAATCATGTAAATGTTGTCATAGCAATTTTCAACTATACATGGCTTCTTGCTAGCTGGTAAAATAAATCCTTCGCTGGTAAGATTTTCAAAATCTCTCTCTCTCATCCCCCCGCCCCCCCCCCCTCGTCCCACCTTCCGCGTTCATAATTATTCAATAATTGTTTGCGTGTTTAAGTATCTTATATAAAGCTTATTTATACAGTCGATTCTCTGAAATCAGTGTTCAATTCAGATACTTTTCTCCCGGCGGGAGGGTGAAAATTGCACTTTTTGACTGTTGAAAACACAAAATCTCAAATCTTCCGGACCCACTCCTTGAATTCAACACTGTCGGAAATCTTCACTTCAATGCAGATCTAAACAGTGAAACTTACAATTAAGATGTTGAGGGAAATTTCGAGGTTTTTTTTATGTCATTGTGTACACATTTTATATGAAATTTTGGTTAATATGACTGAATTAATGCTTTCTCATGAATGAAATGAATTTATTTCCAAAGAAATTCAAGATACAACACATATATCTCTGGCAAGCATCTTTTTTTTTTTTTTTTTTTTTTTTTTTTTTCAAATACATTTGTGTCACTGCAGCTTTTTTTATCTGATAGTCTGACTAAACATGAAATAAAACATGGTTATTTTAAGATTTATTTATTTTTGTAACTTATTACTTTACCTAATAGAATTTTGTAATTTTTTTCCCCGCAACTGATCGACGAATTTTGCATATTTGTCTGCAACCAACTTAAGAATTTTGTAACGTTTCCGCACAATTGACTGCTGAATACAATGTTTTCCTGTGACCGATTGATGAATTTCACAATATTTTAAAGCAACCAACTGAAATATTTCTGTGTTCTCTCTCACCCCCCCCCCCCCCCTGACAATCAACTGACAAATTTTGTGGGTTTTCTTCGACGGCAGAATGACGATTTTGGCAATTTTTTTCCTGAAACTGACTGATGATTTTTGTGCTATTTATTTCTCCGATTGCCAAAATTTGTGGGAATTTTTGCGACTGATTGGCAAAACTCTTGTTCTATTTTCCATACAGTGCAGGGTTGCCGGCTTTTAACCAGGCCAAAAAAAGCCAGCCGGCTTTTTTGGTTTTAACCGCTTTAAAAAAGCCAGCTTTTATTTTTCAGAAAGATGGTTTATAGATAATTCATATAAAATTTGGATTAATTTATTTTTAATACACTTATAAATATTTTCTACTAAAAAAATATAAACTTTATTAAATTTTGTCAAATAAATATGACCTTATAAGTGCTAGAATGCAACTGTGAAGGCATTATGTCTGAAAAAATTCAGAAGAATACATTAAATTAGACTCTAAAGTATTGGTTTGGAATTCTTTATCATGGCTTTACACATACTACACATTTTAAAGATTATATGAAAGAATAAGAAAATGTCACACATTAAAATAGAAACATTCTTTCATATACCTACTGATATTTACTTTTAAAATTGATTAAAGTTAAATAGCTTAAATGTATTTAATAACTGAAATTATCTTATATAATACTTGAGCAATAATAAGCAATTGATAGATAAAAAATACTTATAAAAATGATCGACTTATAAAAATGATATATGTAAAAAGTTTTTCTACTACTAAGCTGTTATGTAACTTATTCCAGATATGTCCATATTGACAGATTAAAATCATAGAATGAACAATTCTGAAAGAGAAATTAGGAAGGATATAACATTTGAGGAAATTTTAGTACATGTAAGTGCATAAAATAAAGAGAATTTTTTTTTTTTTTTTTTTTTTTTTTTTTTTTTTTAATTCTCTGAATAAAACTTGTTGAATTAGAATTTTGAAAAGCTAGTTGTTATTTAAAATAGTGCATATGCATGCATAAATTAATGCATATGTTATTCATAATACTATTTTAATAGAGAAATGTTTTTATTAATGACTTTATGTGTGATTTTAAATAAATGTTTATGAAAAATAAAATAAGACTTGTAATATTAATATCCCTTAAAATTAGTTAATAAAATATAGAACTAAGCAACCATTGTCCTTTTTATTTATATAAGAAGTAAAAAAAAAAAGATTGTTAAGGTCAGTGTAAACCAGACAAAGCAATTGGTGTGACCTTTTATTCCAATATTAATGTCTTCATTATTGAAAAATTGGGTTATATTGATGTCTACCTCAATTAAATATCTTTAAAACTAATTAAAAAACACATAAAAATGAGTCGTTTATAAATAAAATACTTCACTGTATAAAAGAAAATTTTGCCAAAAAAAAAGCCGGTTAAAACCAATAAAAACCACCGGCGTGACTTTTTTGCAGCCCTGATACAGTGGGAGGAATTTTGCAGATTTTTCCTGCAGATGATCAATAATTTCATTTTTTCCTGTAAATAGTTGATAAATTTGTAGATTTTTCTCAGTGATTTACTGGCAAAACTCGTACTTGTTTTTTCATGCAATTGATGGACGAATTAAGTTGTTTTTTTTTTCGTAACCAACTGGCAAATTTATAATTTTTTTTTCTTTCAAAGACCAATTAACAAATTTAACGATGCTTCCCTGCGACAAAATGTCAAAATTTACGTTTATTTCCCAAGATTAATGGATATATTTTGTGGGTACCCCCCCCCCCCTCAGCCAGGAAAAAAATGAATTGAAAATGCATGTCAAAAATAGCAGCAAGGGACACAATATTATGTAAACAAAACAGTGACCAGAAATCTGCACAAACTCTGATTCCAAGCTATGCGGGTTTGAGGGAGTCTACTGTATAAATAAGTAGTAGAAAAAAAATGTGGGGGTGCTATCCACTAATAAAAGCACAACTAAAGCAGAAAAAGGTCAGTAGTTCAGCAAAATTGTTTTACTCACACACAAAGGGTTCTGTACAATAATTGAATTCAATTGCAATGAAAAATGTTGACTTATGACTGTGAGTCAGCAAATTTTGAAAACAGCACTTAATTTTATCTCTCACAGACCCAAAAATTGAGGAAAGATGGAAAAAACTTAAAATTTTGTTATTTCTGTGTACTCAAAAAGAAAAAAGTGAAATTTTAGAATCTTGGTTCACAAACTCAAAAATCTGGAGAAAAAAAAGTGAATTTAAAAAATCAGAATGAAAGGAAGAAAAGAATACTCAAAGCATTACTAGTAACAGGCATGAGATTCTTCCGCGGATCCGCGATTTTCCGCTTTTCTGTCATTTTCCGCTTTTTCCCGATTCTCACAAGAGTGATTTGTTCGGAAATTTTAAAAAATCGGTCATCAATCCGAAAATTCGGACATAGGATAGCGAAAAAAACTCAAATTTCATCTATGGATCGCGGAAAAAAACTGAATTTCGTCGAAAGATCGCGTAATAAACGTAAAATGTGTCAAAGGATAACGGAAAAAAACAGGAATTTCGTCAAAGGATCGCGGAAAAAACATGAATTTAGTCAAAAGACCTCGCATTTCATCAAAGGATCGCGCGAAAAACGCCAATTTCGGTAAAGAATCGCGGAAAAAATGCATATACCGTCAAAGGATCGCGAATTTAGTCAAAAAATAGCAGGGAAAATGCAAATTCTGTCAAAGAATCGCGGAAAAACGCTAATTTCGTTCAAAAGATAGCGGGGAAGACGCAAATTCTGTCAAAGAATCGCGAAAAAAAAACGCAAATTTTGGCAAAAGGTCGCGTGAAAAACGCGAATTTTGGGAAAAGATCGCGTGAAAAACGCAAATTTTGGCAAAAGATCGCGCTTTTTACGGAATCTTTTGCCGAAACTCGCGCTTTTTATGCGAATTTCGGCAAAAGATCGCGTAAAAAGCGCGAATTTCGGCAAAAGATTGCGTAAAAAGCGCGAATTTCGGCAAAGGATCGCGGGAAAAGCGCGAATTTCGGCAAAGAATAGTGGTGAAAATGCAAATTCTGTCAAAATCACAGAAAAAACACTAATTTCAGCAAATAATCGTGAAAAATTTGCTGCAACATTGTTTTCATCAGATTTTTTTTTTTTTTTTTTTTTTTTTTTTTTTTTTTTTTTTTTTTTTTTTTTTTTGCAGCTGAGTGACAGGTTAAACATTAGCTTGCCATGTTTATTAACTGATGTTTTGAGTGAAAGCTTGTTAAAATTTGAATTGCACAACTAGCTAAGATTGCTGTGTAAAACACTGCATCAAAATTATGAACTTAAAATAGAAACTCTCAGTTTAGAATTACTTATAGTATTTGCATAAATTGATTCTTAGCCCCCCCCCCCCATCCTCCCGAAATAAAGCAGCATTTAAACAAAAGTTTTGACAGTTTTATTCCGAATAAAATAACTTTATTTAAAATACCTTGCATTCAAACGGCACTATTTTAAATAATTTCTCATTTCCCGTTTCACGCACTTTTCCTCTTTTTTTATATTTTTGCAATCTCATACCTGTAGTAAACAATCAGAAGGTATTAAAAGTAAAACTATTCCAAATGATCAAAACAAAAAAGTAATTATTTTTTAATTAAATTCTAATTTCATATCTGAAACTGATTTAAATATTAAGATTTCTTTAATTTGGCATGCTCATATCCTTGCAAATAATTGTTCTTCTCATCCCATAAGTAATCATATTCACATAGAAGTTGATGTGAAATATAAACACGCAGTCACATTTTAATATAATAGACAATGCCCAAAAAAGAATGAAGGTTTTCTTGATTTCTTTTACAGATAGAACTTCCAGTCGGAACACACCGTCACAAATATTTGAAGATAGCCTTGAAGAAGTCCTAGATGAGGAAGACTTGTATGAATATTGAGTTAGTATATTTTTAAATTCAAAAATCCTTTTTTGTTTCTTTTTTTTAGACAAATTAGTTTGTGAGATTTTAAAATAAGTAATAAACCAAATTTTTTTAAACAAAATATTTAATGTATAATATAACTCATGTAGTCAGGACTGACACAACCTTCGAGCGAATGGTTAGCTGCCCACTCCCCTGTGCATGTTGGAGTCTTGTTTGTGTCACCAAGCCCCTATATATTTCAAAATAATAGTTGCTTTGTAATAAATGATAATCAATTTGCTCTAAATTTATTTTAAAATGTTCTGTGAGAAAAAAAAGTTAACTTTATTTCTTACAGGCAAAATTGAAATAATTGTCGGTGAATATATGAATTGGATGACCTTGAAATTAACTGTGAATTCAAAAAGTAAATATTTAAAATATTGTAAAAATAGAGGATTTCTGGAAATTAAAAATAATTATGTTCATTAAATGTAAAAGTAGTGGTATTTTTAATGCATTTTATCTCTACATGTATTTTTTTCTTACATAGCAAGAAAATAATGATAATCTGTAGTTTACTGTGTGGCAACAACCATAAATTAACACATTACCTAAAATGTTATTGACACCTATTTGCTATAGGTCCAGATTCACAGTTGCCACGTGGCGAGTAATTTTCTTTTTTTGTGTGTCCATTAACTTTCGGTGTCTTAAGTCGCCAAGATTTTTTTTTTTTTTTTTAGAAAAACAAATGTTTGAAGTACATTTTGATTCTTATAATGCGAGATTCTCACCATATTCACAATTTTTTTAATGTGTATTTTTATGTGACAAAATCAAAATAAGAACTATTGTTTTCCTAATACTCCTTAGTCATGATTGCTTAACTTATACATACATATTTTTAACTGTATCTAGCCCAACTTTATATTCTAACGGTACATAGTTTAAGATGCATATTATATTTAAGTAATATTCAGATTTAAAGAATTTTATGATTAAATTAAACACATTTGATGTAATTAATCTGTTTTGTTGTACATGCGTTTATATTAAGTAAATTATTTTTTGCTTTGAATTCCTGAGATTTTTATCCATATAAAACCAATCGCTGTTGTTTTCATACTTTTATTACATAGTATGGCCACTAGATTTTTTTTTTAGTTTAGGAGCCACCGACTCCTTCCAGATTTTGGAAATCTGCACCTATTACTCAAAATGTATTTAAAGAAGAAGCACAGGTTTCAACTAATTGTTTTATAAAATTGGATATTAAAACTTTTTACAAGGGAGGAAAAAGAGGAATGGTTTTGCATGAAAAATTACTTGTTTTTAGCATTTATTTTAATTTATAAATCTAAAATATATTTGCTTAACTTTCCTAATGGTGTCGTTTTTAGTTTTCAAAATATCTTGTTGCTGTGAAGAAAACAGAAAATCAGATTATTGTTGATGCCATTTTATTAAAGTGTTTAAGGCTTTTTCTGTGGGTTATCAAGATTGGACAGTATTTACCGTCTGATGGTTTTTATCGTCCTTGGTAAAACGTGTTTTTACCATCTTTTGAAAAAACTTATTGAGTGTTTTTGTCACTTTTATGAAAATTTATTTACCAATTTTTCATTTTACCAGAGGTAAAAATTTTACGGGTATTTAATACTACTATAACAATATTCACCTAATTTAGTTTCTGACTATGTAAGTAAAAGAATGTTGTATGAAAATAGTGATTTTAAAGAATATAAAAAGGGCAGAAAACTTTCATCCAAGTTTCCCTCCTACAAAAATTCAAATTTTAAAGATATTGTTGTATATTTTTTATTATTAAATCTGAAATTTATAATCTGTGTGTGTATTTTTCTTACATAGCACGAAAAAATGCTGAATTTGTAGCTTTTCTTTTGGCAGCAAACACAGTAACATAAAATAAATTTGCCTTAAAACATTCCAGCTATAAGCATAATTTCACCGCTGAAGCTTGCCTCATATTTAACAGAAAAATTTCAATGGTTTTCATCAAGTGTAACTTTTTTAAGCTGAACCAATGAATTTAAGCATGAACAACTTTAATCTTCACGTATTTAACTAAACAAGTATTGCCCCTTTTCAGAAATAATGAATGAGAGAAGAAACATAATTTGTAAATTTCATATAGAGTGTTTTCATTTGTGTTTTATGAGAGTTGCTGCAAAAAGTGTGGAGCAAGAAAAGCGAGTATCCGTTCTTCAAAAAATAATAAGTAATAAGCTTGAATTCTGCTTTTTCAGAATTTAGTGTTACCCCCGATGAGGGGGAAGACTTTAAAATTTATTAGCGCCATGGCCCATTAAAAAATTGTACAAAATTTAATTTTTTTTCAACTTTCATTACATATAAAATGACATCATTTGCATCTGCTGAAGAATTCCACATTTACGATCCAGTCTTAAAGAACATCTATAGAAAAGTAGTGTATGATGTCACAATCGTGGTATAATACGCAAACACAGAAAAAAACCGATGTAAATTCGACAAAAAAATTGCCTAGCTAATGTATGCCTTTATTTATTTGTAATGTTAATATGGATAGTTAAACTTAAATATAGTTTATTGTAGCTCCATGTTTTATCAGAAATCGTTCATTTATATATATATATATATATATATATATATATATATATATATATATATATATTTTAAAACATGTATTTTAATTACATTTTTTTTTCAGTTGTAATGAGAAAATGGCAATAAAAAGATAGTAATCTAGTATTTCCCAACTGTTTTCCCTTTACTTTCTACAGAAATGGAGGACTTCAGTTGCCACCATTATAAAAATGACATTAAAAACTGAAAAAAAAATGAATATCTCTAAAATAAAATGAGATGCAGTTTTCAAACAAATTGTAGTTAAAAGTACTTTCCCCTTAAACGAAGGGTAAAGTTTGAAAATGTGTGATGCTTAGAAGTTTAAAAAAAATTGCAGTACAGATTATCAATATTTAACCATACAATGATACATCTGCTTCGTTTTATGGCTGGCTTATGTAACGTTACGTTACTTTTTAGTGACATTTTAATTGTTGCCTGAAAGAAATAGCATATCGGGAGCTAATAACTTTTTATCTACAATTATTTCAGAAGAAATTTATTAGCATAAGAAGCAGGGCCCGACTTATGCAGGGGCATGGGGGAAAACCGCCCCAGCACCTCCCCTTTTTAGCCCCCCCCCATGAGAGTAGTCAGGATTTTCATTAAAAGGTGCCAAGTGATTAAAATTAGCCAAAAGTGGCCAAAATTCATATATTTTCAAACATTTAGGGAGTGCGGTTTCCTTTCCCCATTCCTTCCAGTACACTCTCCATCCATGTAGAAAACAAACTATATCATAAGAAAACTAATATGATTAATATTTTATTATGACGACTTAGTATTCTATTGTTTTCAACAGAAATTCTTTATTAATATTTTCCTTGTAATGTGGCAAATGAAAACCATTAATTGTGACCCATTTGGGGCATTTTCTTTTAGACATGACATACACAGATAAGCAAAGTAAAAGTTTGCAAAGAAATACTCGTATCAACCAATCTATCATTTTTTTTCTACTATTATCCTACACTAGTATTTTTTCTTAAAGTTGTGACCATCTTTTTGTGACACTCTGTATACAAATGTGAGCAGTACCGGGTACAAAATGTATGCATATAATACAACATGTATGAAGTTTAGTACTAGACACTTCCACATTATTCACAAAAAATCTATAGATAGAAGGGAGGCCCCCAGATTGATTCTTGCCCCCCCCCCCCTCCCATAACCTAAGTTGGGCCCTGATAATAAGTATATATTTAAATGCAGTTTTACAATATAAATAATAAAAATATTCATAATGTTATTGCTGTTTAAATAATTTTAATGCAAATAGAATATTTCTTATTTTATCGATAGCACTTCAACTACATTTCAAACAGTTTTTTAAGCAATTGTAAAACACTTTAAAGAAACTTCAAATTCAGTCTTGTTTCTCAAATAACTTTTTTTTAATACTTTAATTACTAAATGTTCACTTTGACCCTGAGCCCGAAAACTACTATAAGAATAGAGTCCACTTCCTGAGTGGGATTGAGATTTACATTAAATGATTTTTTCATTAAGGTTACAGACATACTTTACATCTGAGCTATGTATGAGATTTAATGTTTTAATTATATAGCGAGGGAAGATGACTCGTAATTATTGCTGTATATATATATTTTTTAAATGATTTTTCTGTTGCCTATCCTTAATTACTAAAATAGTGGTCTTTTTCGTTTTATTGTAGGTGCTGCTCAAAGAAATCAGTTTATAACCATTGTAGTGAAAACATAAGATCTGCTTCCGGCATGTCAACGCCCATTCCAAGAATTATCTTTGTTAATAACTATTAATATTATTATTTTTTTTTTAAATAAAATATTATTTCTTCATGTAATAAAGTCTTAATTTTCTTTACTTTTTCTATTTCAGTAAATTCTGTGCCACCTAGTACAAGTATTAATAACAAAATTTATTACTTATATGTTTATTAAATTTTATTGTGTGGAAGAGTATTTGAAAAATAAGATGTATCCTAAAAAAAAAATAATAATAATAAATAAAGCATGCAATAATTTTCGGCATTTAAATAAGATCATGCTGCAAGATGTAATTTTTGTAAAATTGACTGCCTCCTATCTTTTCTTTCTTTCTTTCTTTTTTTTTTTTAATTACTTTAATTTTTTTTCCTTTCTTTCTGAACATGCAAAACTGGGGTAACATCAATTCCTTTCTCAAACTAAGGTAATTGAGTTTAAAATGTTCTGATGTAAGCAGACATGATAAAAAAAAATTCTGAATGGTCTGCAATGTAATGTGTTGATTGCAATATTTTTATTGATAAAAGTTTTAAAATATTGAGTTCAGTACACAAAATGGATTTTTTAAAACATTTCTAGTAATATAATCAAAATAAGTTTTATCTCTTCTCTGTATTGCGAAATTAAAAACAGAATAAAAAAATTATTAGTCTGCATTAAACCCTTCAGGTAATATAAAATATAATATAATATAAAATATATGTAATATAAAATTGCTATTCCAAAATATTAGTGTAAAAAATTAATGATTATGTTTTCTGTATGTAATGTATATATGAATGATGTTTGTTGCAAAAGTCATATACCCCACCACCGATTCTTTTATACGTACGAATACAATTGCAATAAACACGTAAAGTTTTCTATTCTATGTTAGTATACTTTTTCCTTCTTTTTTTCCTCCCTCTGAAAGGAAGATTTGTTGCCTTTAAATAATGAGAAATAGCAAATCTTTTAACTTCTTCATTTTCTTTGCAAAGTACTGGATGATTAAGGAATTTCTCCCAAAGTAAAACTTAGCCAAACTGATTTTAAATACCATATTTACGTGTATATAAACTATAAAGTGCATTTTGATTTAGATTAGGAATTTATTATTATTATTTTACATATGCACAACATTCTATTAACATAAAATATAAAGAATTAAAAAAAAGAAAAAACTTGTAGAAATCGTGATTTGAAATTTTTTCTCAAACCTAAACTATCAGATTTGCTCATGTATATTTTGCCCTCTTGTTAAAATACCATAAAATAAAAGGTTTTTGCAGAAAGTCGATGCCACATGATTGTTCATAATACACAAGATATTGCATAGATACAATAATACAATTATTTCCATTTTATTTTCTAATTCTATATTTGTATAAGCATATTTGTATTGCAAAAAAAGGTGTATTATGTACTCACGACTTTTTAGACATTAAATTTTGGGGAAAATGTATGCAATATGTAAAATTATTCTGGTAGTTTTTGAATTGAGTTGAGAAATTTCAGTGAACAAAATGGTTAATCGTAAATAGTCCAATTATAATACAGTTTTTAATTAGATGAGAGGGGGGGGGGTCTTCAATTTGGAGCCTGAAAAGAAATGAAAGTAAAAATTGAATGCTTCATGTATCCCAAAAATGAAACTAAAATTTCTCTGTGACATGAAAAGCAGGGCTCGTGAGAGCTCAAGCCATTTGGTAGGCCTCCCCACCTGGTTGACCCTGACATGAAAAAGCAACAACATAAAAGATGTCTATTGGAAATATCAAAAAAATTAGTCAGTGCTCTTTGGGTGTTAATGTTAGAATAATGCTAATATGGTGCTAATTACATAATTGTTTTAGCATTAGCAACTGTTAACTGTTTGGCTTATTTAGTATGCCATTAGTGTCTTTAAAGGTTATTACAGTTTGTGAGAAAAATGGCAGCAAACCAAGTACTGTACTTTTAATTAAAACATTTGCTTGAAAAAAAAAAAAAAATTCTTGCTCAGTGTTTCATTAATGAAATTTGCATGGCATAGCAATTGTTATGCTTATGCTATTACAATAGATAATTTTAGGAATTATTCCAATTTTCATGATTAAGTACATATAATTTTTATTGATGCGTTAAAAATAAAAATCATGTATAAATTAAAAAGTTTTTTTAACCATAAGATTTCTTTTTTTTTTTTTTTTTTTTTTTTTTTTTTTTTTTTTTTTTTTGTTGAAGACAAGATTATTTGTATTTTGAAATTCCAAGAATTATTCTGATTTCCATATAGGTAGGTATACTTATGACATGTAAAAAAATGTCATTTCATTGGAAATACATACTTGACCGAAGGTATTGAGCAACCTCCCTTCACCCCAATATTTTTAATATATTTGTAAAAATAATAGTTATATACAAATGTTTAAGTACATACAATTAGAAATTTTCTTGAGTTATCACAGTTTGAAAAAAAAAAAAAAAAAAGCCAACGAACTCATCTTTTAATGAAGTCATTTTCTTTAAAAACCCTTTTTTTAAAAAAACTGTTAAATTACTTTGTTTTCTGGGAGTTTTATTATATAATGCATGCTGATAGATAGTCGTGAAAATAATTCTTAATATTTTTAACACATTGAAATTTAAATGTAAATTTAAAGTATTTTCAACATAAGACTTTTTTAGCTATAATTATTCTTATTTTCATGATTATCTATTAATTGGCATGTATAACACAACAAAGTAAATATATATATATAATGGCTTCATTAAAAAACTAGTTGTTACTTTGTATTTTTTCTTCAACTGTAATAACTCAAAAAAAAAAAAAAAATACATAGTTGTATGCAGTTAAATATTTGTGTATTACTATTATATTTACAAATATATTAAAAATATGTGGTTGCTTACTTTTAGCCTAGGCTGTATTTCCCAGGAAATGACAGCTGTTTCTTACCCATCTTAAGTATATCTATAAGAAGTACCGAATATCAAAAAATAGACGAACATTTAGAGTTCTTATAGATGCTTATCAGATGTACCTGGGTAGCTACAGTGTAAGCCTTGGGTGCATCTATAAGAAGTACCCCAGGTCGAAAAGTGATCTATACTTGGAGGTCTTATGGATGTGGTCTCATAGATTTTCTGGATATAATCGACGTCTGAAGGAACTCAAAAACGACACACATGTTATTTCTATTAGATGTGAAAAGAGTGTATCGTGGATATTTTTAGACTACTTATAGATGTGTTGGCCGTCTTGTGTTTACAGCTTGTAGATGACTTATGGATGGTTGTGTGCTGTGTGGGTTGTAACCTTGAGAAGTAATCGTGGGATTCTTGTTTCTTGTCAACCAATAAGAGAATGGAACCTTTCACCCTTGAGTCTCTTCCTCGGAGACTGGTAAGATTGATGGATTCGCCCCGGATGCGTTACACTGCCTTTTATTACATAGAGATTGTTTTCAATTGAAAAAAACAGCGTACAGAATATTATTTCCTAACAATTAAAAGTTTATTTACACGTGACTATTAAAAACAGAAAAAAAACCCTTTAAAATTATTATTAAATGAGTACGTGTTAAAAGCAGGAAAATATTGAAAATTATGTTTTGAAAATTGTATTTACACGTGAATATTAAAAGAGAAAGGAGATTTTTAAATAATAAATACATTAATATGTGTTTGACCCTTTCAAGGCCAAGGTACTTTTCTGTTCGTAAAATGTTGAAATCAGTGAATGACACCAGAATTTACAAACTAATTTCGAAATACGAAAATGCTTTCGTTCACTTACTTAATAAAAGGAAAATTTTCATTCCAATATTCTGGTGCCAATGTGGCATTTAAGAATTAAAGTTAAGTGGTTCAAAAATGAACCCCCACCTTTTAAGGGGTTAAAGCAGTAAATTGTAGTAATTGTAGTAAATTGTATTATGTTAATCGTTTTATGACGCTTTTAAAAAATACCGGGAGGCAAAGACTCTGTTTAATTAATTCATTTTATTTTAGCTTCTTTTCAAATGTTTAACTGATCTTGTTTAATCAAACACGAAAACAAGCATTGGATATCTTAACAGCAACTGATTCGACCTTAAATTTTCGCAATCAAAGGGAATTGAATGGAAACCCGTTTAGAAGGAGATTGCTATAGGTTTTTTCATTATAATTCAATCTTCTCTAATCTGTTTATAACCTATCAAATTACTATGCTTATAGATTCTACGGTGTCTGAACGGGGGTTGGCGAGCATAACTTGCAGGGGGCAGAGCCCCCTAGTACAGATATAAAAATATAGTTACGTTAGGTTGATACAAAAAGACAACTGTGTCTACGATTCTCTATGTGTTTAATGTTTAGAAATAGTAACGAATTTCGTAAAAGATTTACAATACTTGAAATCTTTTATCCGAAATATCAATAAATCTTGTAAAAAAAGAATATATAAATTAAATTCTATTTGCAAATGTTTACATTTTTGAAGAATTAGGAGTGATGTATCAGATTTATTTAGTTAAACTAATTATATTATCACGGTTCGATTTTTATATCTAAAGATGAACGTTCTAACAAATATATCGATGTAGCGATGAAAAACTTCAATAAATCTTTTAATCATATACACATAATCTCTTTGCTGTGGATATAGTTTTCAATAAATTTGTTGTAACATACGTTGATGAAGAATTCGTTGAACACGAATGGAAACCGGTCTTAATTTTAAATAGATGAACTCTAATAATAAAAGAGAATATGTTGCTTTTGGCATCAGAAATGGTCATCTTGAAAACCACACTTAATGTTTTGACTGCAATTGATATTTTTCTCAAAAATTTCCGTTAAAACACATTAAATTGTCGTGGGCACCAAACTTGAGAGTAAAAAATTCTCTGCTTATTTTACGCTTGGAATAAAGTGCAAACAAGTTAATTTATTAAAAATGATGTAATTTTCGCTCTGTTTCTTGATTAAGATATGGCAACAGGATAGAAAATATGAAACGTTATTTATACTAGCATTTTTGGATTTCTAAATTGATTTCTCAACAAAAATTAATTAGTATTAATTAAACTTTTTAGTAAATTAATATTAAGATATTAATTTATAAAAGAGTATTTTGTAATATATTACATTTTTATTTTTTATTAAAAATATTGCTCCTTTTTAGCCTTTAAAAAATTTCAATTTTGTAGTTTCAGAGACATTTGGTCTACTTTGGTGAGCGTGTTTTGGCGAATAAATAAATCCTTTGTCGTGTAGTTCTATACAATTTTAGAAGTTATCGAGGATATTGGTCGATTTATAAAATGTGGCAGGGAAGCGGATATTAATAACTTTTAATAATTGATTTTAAATCATCAGACGTTTAATCGTGATTCTTGTATTTACTAAAATCTGCTATTTCATTTAATGCTATTCTAAATTACAATATTTGTTTTTACAGATCGTCTAATCTGTTATTAACTATAAGAGAATTTCAAAAAAACTATTTTTTCAAGATAAATTACTGATTGGAGATGCTTATAAATAAACAAATTGAACCCAATCTTCGTAGGTCGAACCCAGTAACCTGTTGGTAATGTTTTCCCCAGAGACCCATACCCGTTTCCTGCTGTTTACCAATCCTGTTGTTGCCATCTCCGGGGTCGAGGTTGAGGCTTTCTCAGAGAGTGGCGTGATCCTTCCAAGTGGTACCCGCTCAGTTCCTTCGGAGGGAAGATGACGTGGAGCTTGGACCGTGTGCCGTCTACTGTGCAGCAGGTGACCGGGTGTGGGAGCCTCTGAAAAGAATCCTTGGGCCTCCTGGGAAAGAAGGCTACGAGTTGGGGTGTCGGGGACAGGTGCTTTCGTACCTGGACTTGCAAAGTATAGCTAATGGGATTAGCTGAGTGCCACAACTCCAAAGCAGCCACACACTTGTGGCCAGTTATGGGAGTTTCTATACTAATCTGTGATCCCGACTCAGGCACTTTAGTGTGGAAGATGGCCGGAAGCAAAGACCCTGGTGTTGTGCGCTTCTGTATATTTTTGGTGGCTACATGAGTAATCTGAGGCCATCGTCTCTCTTTGCTTACTCGGTTTGCAGACGGTGTGACTGCACGGGGTTTTCCATTGTGCATAACGAGAATTCGCGTCACTTTCTCAGAGTCCTCCCTGAATGTGGTCTCTGCTTTATACTGTGGGCTTTAGCTGTGCCTGTTATGGACTACTTTTATTTTGTATCAGTTCATAGATGTAATATACAGCACTTGAATTGAAAATGATAATGCTCTAAAGCAGTACATATGACACGTTAAGTTAGATGTAATGAAATGTTTTATTTCGTGATACATAAATTCCCGCCAAAATCCCGTTTTTTTTTAATCATAAATAAAATATTACTAAAAATAAATACCGTTGAATTTTGCGTCATATGGTGTTATTTTTTCTATATTTTAGAAATCGACCACATAAGATTTAGTAGAATAATATTTTGTTGAGTGCGGGGTTTTTTTTTTCATGTATTTTGTAGTGGTTTTATTAAATTACGAATCTATCAAAAGGATTTTCAAAAGTCCCTATTATATACAAAAGTAAAAATTTTCTAATACGTAACCCCTCTGGCCTTTCATAGAATATTTTCATCAAATAGTCAAAGCTACAATTAAAATTACTACAGTTAAAATTACTGATAATGTAATAAAATAATTATCTACATTTAATTTGTATTTAAAAAAGTTAATAAAAAAACAATTTTGCTACCTTATTGACTTTATTATTGGTGTCTTCATTATGCTTTCAAATGTTAAGCAAATGTTACAAAATAAATACAGTAAATGACACAGAAAACGCAGATGAATAAATTACATAATAAACGATTATTTGTATTTTATTTGCCTTATAGTTATATATATTATATTTTAACTAAACTGTCAAAATACATAATTAGTGTAATGTTCAAAAGGACGCTGTAGACAATATTTCTAAAACTACTACATTACATAAAGGAAATTAAGATAAATGATTTTTTTATTTTATATTAATATTTATTTATTTAGTAGGTTTGCAGTAATTAATATAAGAAATTCAGAATTTTAAGTACAGCAACAAATATCTGAAACATTTTTTATGTTTGAAGTCGAATTAGAGGCGAAACATCATGTTAACTTAATCAATTATATATAAAGAAAAGCTTTCATTTTATTATTCATTATTTTTTAAGATAAGCATACTGAAATATTTCAATTTTCTCAGATAGACTCTAGTAGGTTTGCAGTAATTAATATAAGAAATTCAGAATTTTAAATACAACAACTAATATCTGAAACATTTTTTTTTTTATGTTTGAAGTCGAATTATAGACGAAACATCATGTTAGCTTAATCAATTATATATAAAGAAAAACTTTCATTTTATTATTCATTATTTTTTAAGATAAGCATACTGAAATATTTCAATTTTCTCAGACATCCACAAGAAAACTCAAAACAAAACAAGAAAAAGTTAATAGGAAAAAAATATAAAAATACATCATATCCAATCGTTAAAATAAAACGAGTTACCATTGCAAGTATCATAGTTTAACTTACAATCTTTAATTTATTACTTCGGGAAAGTTTCTGAGATGTTGATACCCATCTTCTGCTCAGACGAAACTAGCTAGTCGGGTATAATTTAGGAACTCATAGAAGGAGAACAATTATCTGAGGTAGAAAAGTTTCTTGAACTATGATCAAGAGATGTCTGTGGATTACTTTAGATATTATTTATTTTATTTTCAAGTATACAACCTTTATTTTAATTTTGAAAGAATAAATAGTATTTCTTCTAAAAAATCACATTGCAAACGTATTAGTTTGGAAATAAATTGAAAAATTTCAAAAGTTGTATATTTGACATATAAAAATTATTTTTGAGTGAAATTCAAAAGAAATTTTAAACTTTATATTTTTAGATTAGCAGAATGATTAGCAATAGCGGAGTGTTTAATGTCACCAATATTAACATAGCCTTTTATGCTATCCCAAGGGCATATTAAAATGCCTCATCGTTCGGCATATATACATTTTATCACACTCGCAAGATATCTTGTAAGTTTCCCATTGAGAAAATCGGTCTCTTGAATGACATAGATTTGTAAATTTGATTTTATTAATTGGAGTATAAATTACTTTAAAATAGAATTAAAAAGATATTTTGAATATTTGATAACTCATTTTCGAAAAATATGAAACAATAGTTCAATTTGCATTTCAAACAGTGTTAAAGCTGGAATGGGTACGTTTAATGAGTTTCTAATGAATTGAGTTGACCATTTAAACTGGAAAACCGAGTTCAATGGTAATGGATTTATTATAGAATAATTCTGCTTTGAGTAAATTCTCATAAATAGGCATCAGAAGTAAAACGATGTGGGGAGGGGGAGGGGGAGAAAGAATTGCGAATGGTTTACGATAAACAGTGATTTTAAGTAAATTATTTTTGCGGATATAAAATAACATGAAGAAAGGAGAGTTGATTGATATTTTAAAATTTTGAAGACAACTGCATATTTAAGAACACTTAAATGAACGTCTGAATTCATTAAAGTTACACATATATAAAGAACACTTATTTCCAGACAATAAACGCAATTAATACCGAAAACCCAACACGAGTGAAAAGTTAGCCAGTGCGAGAAATCAAATTTGGGATAACATCGTATTGCGCTATTGCTTTAATCACTGAGCTACAATGGTCAATATCCTAGCTCAGCAATTTATCACCTTAAACCTTATTGGGAAACATTTCTAATTTTTCTTACATGTTGGGCTTACCGTGTTGTGTTTAAAGTCTGAAGTAAGGCGTTCTTTATAAAGGGTGTTTTTCTTTTATGTATACAATTTTAAAACGAAATAAAACGCATAAAAATAATGTTAATGGCCATGATATTGGTTTTGTTAAATAAATGATTTTATGCCGGCTGTTTCGAATGAAGCGCAATCTGGAAGTCCAATTTTTGACGACTTTATCAAGCAGTTCGTAACGTATATCAGCAAAAAAGCGGTGAATTTTGATTTGCAAATGGTCCAGCAAATGTGATTTTAAGGCGTAGGCCACGATTTTACATATCCCCACAAAAACAAAAAATCTATTGGTGCGAGATCACATGATCGTGGAGGCCCATTCACAGGTCCATTACGAGAAATTATGCGCTTACCAAATCTCTCCCACAATAAACTGATGATGTTTTGCACAATTTGCAAGCGTTGTTCTAGTGCAAGTCTACGCTTAGTGAAGTGGCATACAGAGCAAAAATCATCTGTCAGCTGTCCAATTGGCGGCCACTATAAACAGTGTTGCCAATTTCAAAACCACGCCTCTAAAAAACTCTCTTTATATGTGTAAACTGTATACGTTTATCCATGCAGTTCTTATGAGAGAGAACATTAGAAATATCTAGATTACTAGACTTCAGAAATGCGAAGCAATCATCGACAAAGTGCGTGTAAAATGGAAAAATTAAGTTATTTAATAGGTTCCACTCGAAATAATGAATATAAATATGTCTGAGAAAGGAGCGCATAAACAAGTCGTGCAGTAAATATTCCAATTAACACTAGAACCGCCATAGCGCATTTTAACCGCTAAAAAATGAAAATATTTCGATTCGAACAAGACTTTTTTTCCCTAAAATAAGTTAAATATGTACACCGAGAAATAAGTTAAATAAATAAGTTAAATAGTTTTAATTAAATATTCTGGTGTAAAATAGATTTATAACACTTGAGTAAAATTACCGGCGTTATAAATACGAAGGTATTTTGCGAAATACAAAATGCCAATGAGGTGACTTAATCATCTATTTCAATAGTGAGTAAGGAAACACTTGGAAGCGAATTTTAACCCCTTATTGGTCTCATTAATATATTTTTACCCGACTGAAAAGAAGGGTTGTGTGTCTCACGCGTATCTGTGTATGTGGATTTCTTTATACCCTCGAAACATCCCAACGGCTGGATGTATTTTAATGAATAAGATCTCTATCGATTTGTCTTAACCTTCCGATCGTTATAGGATAGGTTTTGTTTCTATAAATTCAAAATGGCGGTCGTAAACTACAAAATGGCGGTAGAGACGAAAAACAAATAATTACCCTATTGAGTGGCATATCTTTGGATAGAGTGGCATATCTTTTGGTCTTTCAAAATGAGGACGATGTTTTATTGACCATTTTGCAGTCAGAAGCTCCGTTTAAATATTACACAACCTGGAGGTTGTGTACTTTGGATCTCTACCTTTACTGTAACTCTAACCTTCATAATAGACATCTATCGGCCTCATCAAAACAGTGTCTGTAGATAGGAACTAATAATTAAACACAACTTAAAAGTCATCAATACAAGTAAATAAAAAAAAAAATGTAAGTTATATAAAAAATAGTTTCATCTTGATGAGAAATGATATATTAGTTCGCTTTTTACGCAGTCCCGTTTTTGGATTTTAAAAATTTAATATAGTTATCTATCATAAATTCGAAAATACAAATTATTTTTATCAATAAGAATTTTTTTGCTTGACGTACTGTTTGTCGTACATGCAATATCCCAATCACTCATCTCCAGTTTGTTTGATTTAACCAATAGTCTGATTCTATATTTATCATATCAAATCTACTGCTTTTAGGTGGTAAAGATAATATACTTTCATATAAAGAATTATTAAATATACTTAAAAAATATTTTTGTATCCTTACCGTGAAAAGAGTTTTAAAATCTTTCTTGACTATCAGAGAGTTAAACAAAACATAAATCATTTATTGTATAAACTATATATATACTTTTTGGAAATTTTTATAGAAAATTTCACACGCCTTGAATTTTAATATTTTCAATTTTTTAATTGCTAAAAAGGCGCTGAGCCAACAGAGTTGGCAATGTTTGGAAGGCTTCAAACCACAGCGCATGTTGGACATATTAGAGTGAGAAGTGCTAGGTTTGGTATGGTCCAAGTAAACTAGTGGCAAAGTATTGACGCGTATATTCCATGACCCTGGTTCGATTCTAAGGTCGGACACTTTTTCACTCTGTTGGCTCAGCGACTTTTAAACAATTAAAAAAGGAAATTATTTATTGCACATTATATTATTTCGTATTTTGCAAAAAATGAATATTAAAATGCCTAAAATGTTTTTCGAGTATACGTTATAACAGATATCACACTGCGTATGAAAACATTCAAAACATGGAACGTCGCAAAGTCCCATATCAAATGATCAAAATTATTGAACATTAGCACTGTACGAAATGTGAATGTCCCATTTCCTAAAACGAGTACATTTTTTTATTAAAATATTTCTATTTTAAAACTTTGCCATCCAGTAGTATGTTTAATATTTTGTGTGAACAAAACATTCAAAGAACATTAAAAAGTAAGGTATATATATGTGTATAGCTTTTTTTATGGCAAATCTTCAAATAAATAAATAAAAATCCTCTTTTGATACCTACTTTGTTCCTTCAAAAGAGGGTGAAGGAATAATTCTCCCTGAATTCAAAGGGTGAAAGAAAGGAGAAATATTATCATTGACAAGTTATAAAATCTGTGGAAAGTGGTGCTACTTCAGAAAACAGAATGAATAAACAAAAAGTCGTTTCAATTTTACATGTTTGGTATATTACACAAAATTATTATTCTTTATGAAAATTAACTGATGTGAATAACCGTTATAATCTTAGTGTTTTTAAATTGATTCAAATTTGCAACTAACAATACTAAATTTAATCATTACAATTGAATCGTAATGCGTGCTGCCTTTAATTGAGCAAGAAAAAAAATACTGCAGCATCATTTACTTTTTAAAATTGGTTGCTGTATTTAAATAACTGCAAATGACAAAATCGACTAATTATATTTATTCTGAAATGTGTCTTGTGTAAATAACATTATTTAATGATTTATAATTATATTAGATATTTATTAATATAGTATTGTGAAATTTTCCTTTGTACCGAATACCGAATATCAAGATCGTCCAATTATGTTTATTTTGAAATATTTTGTGTAAACAAAAATAAAATATTAAAAGATATTATATATCTTTTAATGATTTATAATAATTATGGGATTTTCTTAGTATAGTATTGTGAAACCTTCCTTTGTACCGAATACCAAAAACAAGACCGAGTTTATGAATATTCGTCCACCTAATAGTAAATTCCATTTTGTTTTAAATTAATACATACAAAACTGTATGTAGCATATTCCTATGTATTTCACAATTAAAATGCACCATTATTACTTTTTAACTCAACTTAAACGAGCTATAGTTATTTTATAAGTAAATGCCTTTTTTTTTAATTTGTTGCGTTTGTAAATTTCTTACTTAATCAAAGTATCCATGGGCAACGCCAGGCAGGTGACCTAAAAACAATAAAGTATAAAATTACACAATAAATACATGTAAATTCTGTCATATTTATCAATAACGTACAGCTTAAAATAATTTTTTTATGTGAAAAATTGAATATTCAGATGTCACACATAAAAAGTGATTAGGTGATTAAAAAAAGTAAGGTATCATTTTTACGTGGCTTATGACAAGTGTCTGCGTGAGTATGATTGTATGGAAATGTGTTTCTTCATCAAGCTACTGAAATAATGATATACACAAATGGAATTTAATACTGTTATGCAGTTTATTTCTTTTTATCGTATTAAGGGGGCTCGGCCCTCCTGCACGCTATGCTCACCAACCCACAGCATAATCTTTTCGCGATTCCGTTCAGTATCGCAAAGCAATCCCTATTTTCTAGCCAACCCCAGACGTAATTGTTTTGCGTTTCCATTCTGGATCACTTCGCGATTTCTCATTTTCTATGCATTGAATTTTTAGATTCCACTTGCTAAAAACGCGCTACTCCCTAACTCCTGACAATTTTATTTCCTTATCTCCAAGCACATAATCATTAGAGCTTACATAGTTTCTCAATTATAAGAATTATTAAATATAAAATCGTTAAAAAATGGTAAAATTTATAATTTATTTGAATTATATTTAAATTTATTAAAAAATTTCTAAGTAAATAAAATTATAAATTAATAGAAATTTTAAAATTAAAATTATTGTAAACCTAAAAAATTTGTTAAATTTAAAAAGTAACATATTTATTAAAATTATTTCCATTTTTTCCCTTATCTTTGTAATGAAGTCTAATTTGTAGTTACAGTAAATAATCTTATCATATAAATCTCCTCTCTTCTGAAATTTTCACTTCGCCGCCTTTTCTCTGCCAATGTATATGTGTAAAATTATATATATATAGTGTTACGAATATTGTAAATAGTTAGTGTTTAAAAATTCATCGTTGAATGCATTTAAGTACTGTCTTTTACTTAATGTAGCATTGCAAATGTTGCACGTTTACATATAGAAAATTGACGCAACGAAGCGTACGTAGTACGAAAGAAAACGTACTACAAAAATAATATTTTACTTTACTTTTTTCTTTTTTTTAAACTCAAATTTTTATGGGTTTCACCTTTTATTATAACAATGTGCAATATCATGAATTATCATCATGTATTATGTGCGATATCATGTATTACTATCATGTATTATGTGCGGTATCATGTATATGTATTATTCACGTATTACTGGCGAAACGTTTTCGAGATTCAATTAAATATTTTACTTTGCTTAAAATTAGAAAAGTGACCTCCATTTTTAAGACCTCCTGATAATATTAACTGATCTTTTCATCCCTCTGCAGAGTAATGAACTGAACTCCGCTTGTACATGCGCACTATTTTTGTTTTTGCTTTTAAAATCTATTTCTATTCAATCAGTCATCTTTCTCTCTTTGAAAATGAACGCGTGTGTGTTCGAAAGATCTCAGGGTTGCATTAAATAAATAATATTCTTATACGTTTGTTTCACCTTTTAAGTAGTTATAAGTTTATTATAAAGTTTATTAAAATTATAAAAAAATTATTATTTATTTTTATATTTAACTATCCATAAACTCAACACATAACATTTTTGATTACATTTCTTTATTAATATGACGTTTCTTTACAACCATTATCAACCAAAACTTCATACAATTAATATTCAAAATATACCTCGGTTAGTTCCACATATTACTTTTCTTTGCGGTTCGTCCAAAACAATTGAAATTATTTGCTGAAAAAAATATTTCAACCAAAATATAAGTGTAATACATGAGTTTAAACCTAACGAGTTGATGTATTAGAATTTTCAAGTATTAATTTCATAAATACAAGCCTATATTGAAAATATACTAGAAAGTTATGGTATTTAACATCATTTAATTTTTATGTTAAAATACCCCTTGTAGAGTTGTAATTTTTTTTTCTTTTTTGTTCAATTAATGAAATTATTATGAATTCGGAGAAACGAGCTATTATTACTTTTGTCAACTCTACATATTTTATATGTTTTAGATCAGGTCTTAAATATAATTTTGATTGTATGTAATATTTCATACTTAAATGTCAACAAGATTGGTGAAATAACACATGTTTTACATTTTTTTATGTTATGCATGTATAGTATCTTTGGTGTTGTCACAAGATTAAAAAATGACTGTCACAAGGGTAGCGGATATTTTTTCCTTTAGTTTAAATAAATTTCAAACAATAAATTGTTTTATCAATAGTTTGAAATAAAGCCACAATCATGCTAACTATATTCTGTAAATTTAAACGAATTGAATTTCCGTCATCCAGGTTTTTAAAATGAATGAATTTGTTTTTATTTATTTTTATTAATACTTGGGATTATAAAACAAACATAACAAAAGATTACTGTTGTATTAAACCAATCGCCTTATGTTATTGTGTTTTCATTCGGTTTTTGAAACTAGTATCTTATTAGATATTTTTCAAAAAAAAAAAAGTTTTTAAGAATCGACATACATCTAAATTTTTCTGAAAACCTATATCAATACGTAATTCAGTCTGCGTACTGGTCAAATCCACAAGTAACTATATTTAAATTGTTATTTGGTATAATACCAACAAGGTAAAATTTTATGTAATTTATTTAAGACAATGTAACTCATGATTGATCCTCTGTTATTTCTTTTTTGCGTTCAATTTTAATAGAGTATTTCCAAGAAAATGTATTTGTCAAGAGTTATTTCGTATTTTTCAGATAGTTTTGCTAAAAGATTTATGAAAAAACATAACTTTACAAATATAGGGTATCCATAAAAAATGTCCTAGTTATAAATTTTAATAGTAAATCAGTAATCAACTGTAACCGTTTAGAGTGTTGGTTCAACGTCACAAATGAAGAGTAACTCAAACAGTTTTTTATACATGTGTGAGTACTGATCTGTTAATTACTCGCATGCAGTGATACATAGGCAAAATAGCGACTGAGCGTAAAGTGTTATAGCGGTGCTCAAGATTTAAAACACGTTAGAGCCACAAGATTTTTTCCTTTGCGGTTTTAGAAAAGATCGTATCTACGTTCCGCCATTATCTAATGGTTTGCAAGAGCTCAGGCACAGAATTGAAAGGGTTATTGCTTCCATTACCCCGTATTTTTAACAGAAGTGTGGGAAGAATTTGACTATAGGTTGGAAGTGTGCTTTATAACTTAAGGGGGTCTGGGACACATTTTCAAAATTTCTTTTATGTATTGAGTTAAAATTTTGAATTTTTTTTGTGATAGTTAACCATATCATTTGTAAACAAAATTAAATGATAAAACTTCTCATAGCTTTTTAAAAAAAATTAATTTTAAAATTTATGAAAAAAGTGGTATAATCTAAAATCGTTATGACTCGAAATAATATTCGTAGAATTTAAATTGTTTTTCATTTAAATAAACAGAAATATGTATATTTTAATTTAGAGAAAGCATTTTAAAAAATATTAATTTTTAAAAAAATTAAAAATATTTAACGAAAAAATTACAAAAGAAGTGGTGCATATATATTTTTTTAAATCATATTTTCAAAAGTAAATATTTTTTTCAAATATGCTGGCTCAAAAGTAAAGTAATATAATAGAAAAAGATATGTTTCGATATTCAACCCTGTATCTTTAACGGTTCTTGAGTTATAAGAATTTAAATATGAGAAATGGTGAAAAAACCTATCATGAAGAAAAACGCAATTTTACAAGAACTCGTTTCTTTGTTAACCATAACTTGAAAGGCGGATTTTGAAACCAAACAAAAACAAAAAAATTAATATTTCCAGTTCTAATTAAGATAGAAACATGATTTAAACATCATTTTAAGCAGAAAACAGCCGAAATGTTTTAATCCAATGAAAAAAAAAATTGAAAATTTGAAGATTTTTGTGTCCCGGACCCCCTTAAGGTGCACGTATTTAACATTTATAAACTACTTTACCTTCAATTAGATGTATGATTTGTTGTAAATAGTCTATGTTAAACTGTTATAATACATCATTGAGAGTGAGACATGTCTTTATGGACACCCTGTATGACCGCAATAAATCAAGCTATTTTCTATCATAAATAATTTAATTAGATATATTTTTAGCAGTTCATGATAAGGGTGCTGTGGAGGAAATTGGTGCTGCTGTACATATATGTGTGGAATGAAGTGAGTACAAAAATTTTGTAAGGGAAATAAGTGATTTTGTTAAAATTGTTCATTAGGGTGGATCGAAAAAAATCAATTTTTTAAAATCAAAAACGGGTAGGTGCCAAAAGTTGCTTTTCTTCCAGTACATCATCTGAGTGCAATATGACCGCTGAAAAAAATGGCTAGAGCCTGCGCTTTTGGTCCGAAATTCGAAATTTTAGGTAAAATTTGACGTTTTTTCAAAAAATTAAACAATTTTCAAAAAGATTAGTATTATTTAAAAGTATTACTTAAACCTTTATTATTAACGACTTAACATATTTAAACGTTAAAATGATATCTTTGTTCTGAATAACTGAACAAAACTGACAACTTTTGGTGAAAAAAAGGCGTTGCCACTCTGTTGTGTCATACAGCTAATTGTTGTTTAGAATACAGCTCTTACCTAGTCGGTTTCAAAACTTACCATGAGGTACCACGTGGAGGTGGCAGCATTTCATGTCACAACAGTGCATAGCTCGACCATCCTTACATCTGAACTCAATGTTTTATTTATACATTGAATACTGATTTTCCATAAAAGGCTGGCATAAGTTTTCTATATATCTACCTAGTTCATCTCTTCTTTGGATTGACAGACATTTGATGTTGCTGCTGTGATTTCCTTTACTTATTTTTCTATTGCTTGTGTAAGAGAAGACAAGCAGTGTAATGCAGTGCGAATGATATTAATGTAGTATATTCAGCCGCCTATTATCTTCACCAAGTTTGCACTCGATAAATTCATACTGATTAGGGGTGTTGTTACCACAACACTTTCCCAATGAATTAGATTTATATAATTATCCGCTTCAAAGTTGATTGTCAATATTTCAGATTTGTGTCTACCATCATTTACTCTCATCTTTCAACTATTATGAACTGAGCAGCTAGCTTTTTAAGGTGATGGCGATCGTCAGAGAGCATTGGAATAAAAATTTCCTCTGCCTATGCAAAGCAACCGTTGTCCTAAATAAACTTTTTTTACTATATATTTTATTCCGTTTTGTGTATTGTTTAGTAGTCCAGTAATTTTCCATGAGCTTTTAGATCCCTTCTTTAACTGGTGGCCTAATTACATTTGTTTGTAAACTATCCTGAGGCCAAACTTGGATTCCATAGTAATTTTTGAGTGAACGTAGTGACTCTGGTGGGCAGTGAGTGCTCATTTGAAGGCGAATTATTCTGTTCCTCGTTAACAACCATTCTGTGACATATTTAGGATGAACCATTACAATTGATCATACGTCACCTCCAAGCCCAGTGAATTTCCTCTGCATCATTTATTAGACAAGATCGTTGGCAAAAATTAGATTCTAACCAACAGGGATTCGCCAGACCAATAGGAAAATCTTTGTGCACGTGCGATTCCCTTCTTATTTCAATTTTTGAAGCCATAGAGAGTAATTTTCAAACATAATTTCCTGAAATCGAGAAAAGGGTACTCAGCACATACCAGAAATACCTGCTAGATGTTTTGCAAAGTTATTTCATCAAGATATTGCTCAGAAGAACAAACTAATAGGAATCCGAGAAACTTGTCCTACGCAAGATGGCTCACAAAGACGAATAAAATTATTCGACTTTACATAAGCACTGATTGATCTTCAGAGACTGTAAGGTTCACTCACAAAGTATGTAATCAAAGTTTATGCCGCAGAATAGCAAATTTAATGCACATCAAAAAATTGATTTAAAAGCTTATGGACAATTACTCGGCTACCAAACATCACAGAAAACGGCAAAAAACAAATACCACAAACATTTATTTAGGACAATGGTTGCTTTTCACATCGGGAGCAAATTCTTGATGAAATGCTCCCTGACGATCGCCATCACATTAAGGAACAAGCTTATAAGCATATAAAAAATGCAAGAAGTAGAGTAAATGATGGCATACCCAAAGATGAAATAACAAAATGTTGTAAAATACTATAGGAACAGAACTCCCAATCACTATGCAGTAATTGGATGCAATTTTGGTGAAGATAGGCGGCTGAATGGATTCCATTAATTCCACTGCATTACTCTGCTTACCTTAACATACACAAGCAGTGGAAATATACGTGAACTAGTTTCACAGCAGCATCACCCAACGTCTGTGGATACAAAGAAGAGATGGACTAGGTTGATACATAGAAAACTTATGCCAGTCTTTGATAAAAAATCACAATTCAAAGTATAAATAAAACATTGTGCTCAGATGGAAGAGTGGTCGAGTTATGCACTGTTGTGTCATGAAATGCAGCCACCTCCACGTGATACCTCCTGGGTTGTTGAGAATGCCAACTTTGCGATGCTTGCCATTTTCAGTCAGTCGGCTTCTGTGGCAACCCCCTTTTATTGTTTTCCGATTTTCTTTTCAGCGTAGATGTAACTTTTGATTTGAACGGTGCGACGGTAAAAAAATGAACTCTCAAATGAGAGTAATAATAATATTAATATATCTATATATCTGTAAATAAATGTAACTATAAGTTTTTTTATTTAAGAAGGAAGTTGTTTAATTTGAGCTGTATGGTGTGTTTACTTATTGAAGTTACGAATTTGATATATATCAGAACTAATTTATGAATACGTTCTTATTCTTCGACGCACTATAGAATAATTTTTATTTACCGAACCTGCAATCTGATCGACAACGTATCATTTTTCTGGCGTCAAAGCTCCAGGATGTCTGCATTTCATCATCGATAGAGGTAAGTACCTCAAATTAAATTATATTGAATAAATTGAATTATGAATATATTTATTAACTGAACTGTATCGAATAAATCGAATTCTTTATTTTATGATGGATTTCGAAACTCTGAAGAAAAAAAGAGCTACGATTCGTAGTCAAACTACGAAAATATTTGATAAAATAAAAGATTTATTAGATAATACACAAGCATTAGAGCTTGAGAATAGAAAATCACAGCTGGATCTTTTTAAACAGCAATTGAATGATAAAATGAAAACATTAAAATCATTAAATTCTGAAATTGAACCACTGGTTCCAAGTACTGAATTTGAAAAAGAAATCGAGAAATCGGAATCATATAATGAGAATATTATTGAATGGAAATATAAAATTTCAAAATTTTTAAATGATAACACAGTTACTCCTGAAACTAAACAACATTCTTCAGACATTGAAAGTGATAGTAGTAGCAACAATAGTTCTCTACTAAAAAGTCAGAAAATTCTGAATCAAAATTTGATAAAACTTCCTAAACTTAATACATCTAAATATTATGGTGATTCGTGTTTATGGCTGTAATTTTGGAGTCAATTTTCGAATGCGATTGATAATAATGAACATTTAACTCCGATTGATAAATTTTCCTACTTAAAGTCACTTTTGGGCGGAAGTGCTGCAAATACTATAGCAGGCTTTTCGCTGACTAAGGAAAATTATGCTCATGATATAGAATTATTGAAAAATCGTTTTGGTCGTAATGACCTGGTAATAAATAGTCACATGACTAAACTGCTAAATTTGAAACCAGTACGAAATTCTAGTAACAATAAAACTCTTAGAGATTCATATGATGAATGCGAAATTCAAATAAGAAATCTTAATTCTTTAGGTGATGCCTCGGGTTCATATGTGCACTTGTTATGTCCGATTCTTCTGAAACTTATTCCATGAGATATTGTGCTGGAATTTAATAGAAAACGAATTAAACATAATGACTGGGATGTTAATGAGCTGATAAATTTCATTAAAGATGAAATTGAATCTTGCGAGGCCACTGTCCAATTAAACCATTTTGAAAAAATCCCTGAGAAGCAGGAAAATTATAAAAAATTCGTTCCATCAGCTTCTGCCTTAACCACAAATATTAAATATAACTGCATATTTTGTAACCAGGATGATCGCAATACTGAAAAGTGTAAGTCTTTCACCATTCCGGAAATGCGAGAAAAATTGAAAAGGGAAGGAAGGTACTTCAAATGCTTCCGTAAATTTCACATCGCGAATTTTTGTAAAATTTCGAATGAAAACTGCAAAGTTTATGGTAAAACATATCATAATACTATACTTTGTAATTCTAATAAAAAAACAGAAGTATCAAAAAATTCAGATAGTATTATTTTCTCCGTATCTCATTGTAAAAGCAATATAAATAATATCAGTAGGGAAGTAATATTGCAAACAATTCATGTAAAAGTGGAAGCGGGTGAAAATTCAGAAACTGCTCTTTGTTTATTTGACTCTGCTAGTCAAAACTTTTATTACAGAAAATTTAGTTTCAAAATTAAAACCTGAGGTCATTAGAAAGGAAAAATTAACTGTTTATACTTTCGGTTCGAGAAAATCTGAAGAACGATGTTATAATGTCGTTGCTAATTCACTTGACGGGCAGAAAACGTAGTTTAATAATTGAAGCATTAGTCACACCGCTAATAACCAATTCTTTGATACAGATTCCTCCTCTTCTAATCAAAATTAAGAGAAAACTTTCCAAATTTCGTCTTGACAGATGGGAACATTTGGAAAATAGTGATGTTGATATATTAATAGGAGCTGACTATTTATATCAAATTAATGAAAGAACATATCCCATAAATAAATCATTGTTCGTCTGTGAAAATTTATTTGGGCATTCCCTCTGCGGGACAATTGACGTAAATAAAAATAGTGAGAGTAAGCAAGCTGTGGTTTTATCTACCCAGGTTATGAAACCTATTTAAAATGATTTGAAAACATTGTGGGAGTTAGAAACTTTAGGGATGAACAGGAACACATAAGAAAATATTTCTGAATTAGATAAAGAGATAATCGAAAAATTCGAAAACAATTTGCATTTTCTTGAGCACCGTTACGAAGCTAAATTATTATAGAAAGATGATAAAACAGATTTAAGAAGTAATTATAGCAATGCTAGAAACCGATTTATTAAATTAAATCGAAAATTGCTTAAAGATAAGGAATTATTGCAGAAATATAAAGAAATTGTGATTGAACAGGAATCAAATAACATAGTGGAAGAAAGTTCTAATAAAACTGTAAATAGCGGTTATTTTATGCCCCACCGACCTGTCTTGCGAGAGGATAAACCCACAACTAAAGTTAGAATGGTATTTGATGCTTCCTCAAAAGAAAACAGAAAATCATTAAATGATTGGTTGTACGGTGGCCCAAATTTGAACCCACATTTATTAGAAATTATTATTAATTTCAGAAAATTCAATACTGCGTTTTATGCAGAGATTGAAAAGGCCTTTCTTCAAATTTCTGTAACTGGAGAAGACCGAGATTACCTTAAATTTCTTTTGTTCGATAATGACGCAAACAACCTTTTCAAAATTTTAAGATTTAGACGTCTACCGTTTGGCGTTACATGCTCACCATTCATTTTGGCTGCCACAATTAAACATCATATAAAGAAATATCGAGGTCAACATCCAAGTGTTGTAGATTTGTTAGATAATTCCCTATACGTCGATGATTTAATTTCCGGATCAGATTTATATAACGAAGCTTATTATTTATCAACTACAGCTTCTGAAATTCTGAAAGAAGCTGGGATGAATTTAAGAAAGTTTAAAACAAATTCTATTAAACTTAGGGAACTGTGGGAATCTGGTAACTTAGGTATAAGTGAGGAGAACACAGGTAATATCTTAAAAGTGCTAGGATTGATATGGAATACTGAATCTGATGTTTTGAAGTTAGATGCGCAACCCTTTGAAGAGTGTTATATCGATGATCCCACGAAGTGAACATTTCTTAAAATGTTACTGAAAATTTATGATCCATTTGGATTTGTGAATCCATTTGTAATACGTATTAAAGCCTTGTTGCAAGAAACATGGCAAAGAGGTTTAGAGTGGGACAATAAATTACCCGAAAATTTGAAATGCGAGTGGAACACTTGGTGTTCAGAAATTGTACATTTACGCACATTTGAAATACCCCGAAAATATTTTCCTAATATGATAAACATTTCTGAAAATTCACAAATTCACATATTCTGTGATGCTAGTCCCAAAGGGTATGGTGCAGTTGCTTATTTGCGTTCCATTTCATTAACTGGCGAAATTCAAACAAGTTTTGTTTGGAGTAAATGTAGAATAGACCCCTCAAGAAGTTAACTATTCCACGGCTGGAATTGATCAGTGCAGTAGTTGCCGCTAGAATGTGGAAATATTTAAAATGAAAATTATATATTTCGAATTTAAATATAAAGTTATGGTCGGACTCAGAAATAACTCTTTGTTGGATTAGAGGTTCTACTACAAACTGGAAACTCTTTATTTCCAATCGTGTAACCGAAATTCAGTCATTGACAGATCCAAAGGACTAGAATTATTGTTCTGGAAAGAAAATCCTTCAGATCTGCTTACGCGAGGGGAAAACTTATCGAAGTTAATGGGTAATAAAGTATGGTGGTGCGGCCCACCTTGGTTATCACTACCAGAAGATATGTGGCCTTCAAAAAGGGCTATAGAAATGGATCCCAAAGCTTTTAATGAAATGAAAGCAAAACCAAATTTAACATTATTGTGTAACGAATGAAACTCTACTCCTAAGCCAGTATTTGATATGGCAAAGTTCAGTAGCTTAAATCGCGTGTATAATATTACTGCTTGGATAATGCGTTTTATTCATAATACCAATTTGAAAAACCCTAAAATTTTAGGACCTTTAACTACCTCAGAAATAGAAATAGCAGAAAAATACTGGATTAAACAAATTCAGGAAACTTCATTTAAAGTTGAAATAGAAGCAATTAAACAACAACAAAAAAATACACTTAATAAAGATTCTTCTTTGTACAACCTTAATCCACAGTTCGATGAAAATAATTTACTTGTTTTATCCGGAAGACTTCAGTTTTCTGAAGTTACAGAGCAGGAAAAACATCCGTGGATACTTCCTAATAAATCTTATTTTGTAAAATTACTCATTAAGGATGCTCATGAAAGAATGTACCATTTTGGTGTAGCTGTCACTTTAGCTCACCTTCGTGAAAGGTATTTTATATTAAAGGGAAGAAAAATTGTAAAATCAGTCTTAAGATCGTGTATGATATGTCGAAAACTTAATGCTATTCCTGGAAAGGTGGAAATAGCACCTTTACCGAAAAATAGAATCGTCAAAACACCAGTTTTTGAAACCTCTGGTGTCGATTTTGCCGGTCCGATTTATTATAAAACTTCTGAAGGTACTGGGAAGGCTTATATTGTCCTATTCACATGTGCTGTAACGAGAGCGATACATCTAGAGTTAGTCAACAATCTAAGTACTGAAACCTTTATCTTAGCACTACGAAGATTTTTCTCTAGGAGAGATTTCTGCAAAATAATATACAGTGACTATGCCAAGACATTTTCTAAGGCTGATTTGGTGTTAAAAGATGCTTGGAAAGAATTTCTAAGCAAGAAAATTTTGATTACTTGAAAAAGAATAAGATAACATGGAAGTTTATAATTCCCAGGGCTTCCTGGTGGGGCGGCTTCTCGGAAAGTATGGTCAGATCAGTTAAAACATCTTTAAAAAATGTTCTAGGCAAAACTTGTCTCCGTTATGAAGAGCTAGAAACAATACTTACAGAAATTGAAGCTGTGATTAATTCACGTCCTTTATGTTATCTCTACGAAGAAAATGCTGAACCATCACCTTTAACGCCATCTCATTTTTTAGTTGGTAAACGATTAATGTCCTTACCTTCTTATGGATTACCAGTTTGTACGCAAGAGAAATCCAATAAGATTTTGTTAACGAGAAAATATAAATATAAGCAACAAATTACTGACCACTTTTGGAAAAGGTGGAGAAATGAATATTTGTTAGAACTTAGATCTGCTTTTCAAGTGAAAAACATAAATTCATCGCCTCAGTTCAAAGTTAACGATATAGTGATAATTCGTGATGAAAAGCTCCCAAAACATATGTGGAAGTTTGGTCGTGTTAAAGAACTCGTATTTGGTTGTGACTCGAAAATAAAATCATGTGTATTACAGACTGCAAAAGGCGATCTTAAACGACCTGTGCAGCTATTATACAATCTCGAACTGGACTTGATGGACTAAATTAATAGAAACTAAAAACTTGGACACTAAAAACTATTATCGAACATTTAATTTCTTTTGTTACTCATATTTACCCTTATTATTGTTTAATTTCCATTCAATTTATGTGTTTTATTTTCTTTCTTTGATTGCAGCATTCTTATTATTTTTTTCTTTTACATCTGTAGCTGTATGTAAGTATGTTATCTGAAACTTTGTTATGTATGTAAGTATATTCTTATGTTTGTTAAATTGTTTAATATAGAAATGAGAGTAATAATAATATTAATATATATATATCTGTAAATAAATGTAAATATAAGTTTTTTTATTTAAGAAGGAAGTTGTTTAATTTAAGATGTAGAGTGTGTTTACTTATTGAAGTTGCGAATTTGATATATATTAGAACTAATTTATGAATACGTTCTTATTCTTCGACGCACTATGGAATAATTTTAATTTACCGAACCTGCAATCTGATCGACGACGTGTCATGGGTAAATTTGAAAGAAACAACGTAAGAGCTGTATTCTAAACAACAATCAGCTGTATGACACAACTTCTTTTTTGCGAAAAGTTGCCAGTTTTGCTACAGTTATACAGAAAAAATGTATCGTTTTTATCGTTAAAATATGTTAAGTCATTAATAATAAAGGATTAAATAACATTTTTAAATAAGAACCAGCTCTATAGAATTTTTTTAAGTTTTTTGAAAAAAAGTCAAATTTTACCCAAAATTTCGATTTTGGGATTAAAAGAGCAGACTCAAGCCATTTTTATTTCAGCGGTAATATTGCACGCATGTGATGTACTAGTATAAAGACAACTTTTGGCCCCTACCAGTTTTTGATAAATATATATATATATATATATATATATATATTCGCTCCACCCTATTGTTCATAGCAAAACAAATGTAAGAATACTCTATGGAACACAGGAGGAAATCGAAAATAAGCCAAGCAACGCGTTGTTTTAGTATTTTAGCGCACTGAAACGACCAATATTATAGGGCTGTCAATAAATGCGTTTTGTTCCAGACATGAAGAATGCCACCATCTACTACAATCCTTACCAACAGCATGATTCAAAAAAAGAAATTGTGTTTCATTCTTTAAATAATCAGACAGGAGTTGTTGCATATGATATTATTGATATATGAGGATAATGATATTTTTTGTTTACTAGAAAAAAATTGAAAGATTACAATGCAACTAAAGGATGATTTTAAAATACGACGATTTAAAGTTTTATGGTATCTTCACTTAAGTAGTAAAAGAAAATTATAAAATAAAAGGTATAGTGCTTATAAAAATAAACGAAATTCTCAAGTAGGAATCGTACGACCAAATTATTTAAAAAATTATAACATTTTGGCTAACATTAATGTTCTCACATTAATAAACTCTTGAAGCAGACGGACTGTAGATGGTGTTTAGGAATAATACGTTCTGTCTGTCTATCCGTCTGTCCATGCTCTATCTGCTTAAATATAGTCCGATTACTATGTAATTGATACATGTTATTGCAGTTTACTATGGAATGTTTTATGTTAAAAATCATGTGCGTAGCATTTTTAGTACGTTTACAGGGGAGCACAAAAGAGTTCCATTTCAGTTCATGGTAGAAAATCCGTTTATCATTATTAAACGAGTCGAAATGAAAAAAAAATGAAAGTCTTTTAACTGGCGTTTTTAAAACTGAATATCAATAAGTTTGACGATCATTTTACTCGGGCTGCGAAAGCATTATATTTTTAACTCATAAAAAGTTCAAAGATTTTGTGAAAAATAAATACTTTTTTTAACGTTAAATTTTTCTGATTAATTTTCTTGCAAGCAGTTTCACATCTAAATATCATCATTATTTAAAGCCGGTTTTTCATTTATTCCTCGTATACATAATTTTTAGTATATTTGCAATCTTAAAGCAGAGGAGATACTTCGTGCAGGATACGCCCACATATTGCTGAAAGTGTTCATAGTAAAAACAATTGCATAAGATTTTGAGGATGAGTAGTTAAATATAATATATCTAAATATAATAAACTGAATTTTGATGTAGGTATCGCCTGTAGATTGCAATGTTTGAATCTATTTTCATTTGAAAATAAAAGTGATCATACAAAATCGACAATGCACGCTAATGAAGGCACCCCCCCCCCCCCTTCAAAGTATTCGGATCGTTTATAAAGATTTTTGATAAAATAAATGAAGCGCTTTTTCAATTATAGATTAAAACATGTCAAAAATAGGCAGTGATAATACACCCGTCATATATCACCTAATCAAAGTAATAATAATTTGCAGTCGTACATTCGTGGTCAGCGTGGAAGGCCAAAGCATAATCCTTGTGTGTTTTCTCGTAAATGATAAAAGATGCCCTACAATTCATCAAAGTGTTTATTATATGACATGTAGAGGATCATAATTAGACCAGAGCTTCAGTTACCCATATTCGGGTCGTCTCGCGTTTAAAAAATATATTTAAAGATGTTAATAGATTAGAAGAAACATTGCGACTTGCCAAAAAAGAGCTCTCCCGGTGACAGAGATACTGAAAACAAGACAAAAATCGTACAATTCTGCTCTCTAAAGTCAATGCAAGCGTATAAGTATAAAAATAACCCGTAAAGGTTCACGACTCGAGCCATCCCAGAGTAAAAAATGGGGGGGGGGATGAGAGGCGACGCCGCACAAGCGAACGAAAACCGATGAAGGAAGAGGGGAAGATTGACGTAGACATCGAACTATTTACTTAAATGCGGAACTTTAAAAATAAAAAAGGATTAAAGCGGCTAAATACTCGCAAGGCACAATGGGATATCGAATAAGTTTTTTAAGTAAAGATAAAATGGTATTAATAAACATTCGAAAAAAATAAGAATTTAATGTCTCAAAATAGGAAATAATAAAATAAATTAGTGTGTTTTTTTATAAAGAAAGGTAACTATTAACAGATTACGGATTTAGAATAAGAAATAAAAGAATGCGGTGAATTAAAGGCATGGGAGTAAAATATAAAGAGTATTTGAGATATTATTAAAAGGTAGGTAAAAGTAGATATTATAAGACTTTTGAATAATTAATTAAGGTAAAAAGGCGAAATTATTTTATTATTACATACATAAAATCATTCAACATTGATTAAGTATTTTTAAGGTTATTAAGAGTAACCTGGGAAAGCTAATCGTATGATAAATTGAAATTTTTTACTAATATTCCTGTTTGTGCAGGAAAATATCTCATAATGTATGCCTAGTGAACGATTTTTGGCTTTTATGAAGTACATATGTTTGATATATAAGAGGGCGAAAAATGTTCCAACATAATTTTTATCTCAATGCTAAAGCAAAAATTCCTAAGGGAAATATTTTCGATTTTAAATTTCAACCTCTCTATTCGTAAAATATAACAAAATATCAGCAAATAAATAAATAAATAATAAAACACAAACTTTTATATAAGACGAGCATTTAGTTTTTGCTCCACTAATCATCTTGAAAATGAATGAAATACTATTAGAATCATTGCAGTTGAGAACGGTTTTGCAAAACCTATTATTGACAAACTAATTAACTCACCGAAAAACCACATGAAGATATAAAAGACGCCCCTTAGTAATATGATATATTGCAAAATGAAGTACATTTCAGGACTTTTCGAAAAACTCAGATTGCACTTTTTAGGGTTTCGTTCGTCTGACGAAACTGTATTCGTCTCCCTCCTCTGTCTATCTGTCTGCTCGTCACAGAGCCCGATCTCTGAAACTCTATCTGTTGGAGACTTTCACCTACCTATCTCGGGTGCTACGGGTCCGATCCCCTCGACTACTGATATTTTCTAAAACGGGTAGAGGATAGAGGTTTGTTTAGAATAGAGTGCGCCCGTGGTTGTGAAATGTGGAACTAATAGATTTTGAAAAAGTATTGAAGTGTTTTGAAAGGAATATTAAACGAAATCCTCTGTGTGGTCTGTGATCACAGTTACCCACGTGTTCGCTTTGGCGTAAACTTAATGGCCATTCCTCCAATAAAATTGAAAGATCTAGTTAGTGCCGTCATAGACCCGATCCCAAAAGATGAAGTTTCTGGAGTATATGTAATTCCACTGAAAACGGAAAATATGTATAAAAACTTAAAGATCGTACTAAAAACATTTGAGAGATTTGAAGTACAACCAGCCAACAATAGTTTTGTCAAAGCTTAACCAGAAGCAGAATATACAAGCTAATTTCGAAGATACAAAAATAAATGCCTCTTAAAGAAATATCATGATTTAATTATCCGTGAATCAATAGAAATTATTACTAAAGAATATTGTTTGTAATGACGTTTTATCCTACAACATATCCAAAATTTGGCTCAGTTTGCTTAAATAATCATAAAACACGTATTATTCCACTTCCCTCTATATCCATATTTTTATTTTCCCAATGTTTTCCGGATCTAAAAATTTACTTTCACTTTCACTCCTTTCGACACCAACTTCGTGGAATTTTTAAAATAAGACGCTTGCATTTTTGTATTTTCTGACGAAGGCTATGTAAATAGTTCAAAGTACTAAGGATATTAAAGTAATTTAACACCTTTTTATATATTTTCTCATCTTTTAAGTAATTTGCACATAGTGTAATTTTAAGTATAACAAAATATTTAAAGTTTTCTAATTAACTAAATGTTATTTTTTTTTCAATGTTCGTAGTATTTAATTATTGCAAAAAAAAACTGTTCATTTTATTATAATTGAACTTAGAAGAATTTGTGTAAAATAAATTATAATATAATTTTTTTGTTTTGAGTATTAATCAAGGAGCACAAATAAATTAATTTGAGAAAACACACAATGGATCATCTGAATTATGTATTTAGACACTTCCTTTTATACTTTTAAATTATTGCTTTCCTATTAAAATAAAAATAAATAAAATATCAAAACGCAAACTTTTTTTTTTTTTTGGAAATCGCTTAATGGTTTCTTTTAATCTTTATAATTAATTACTTTTCGGGATTGTAGTTTTACGATGAATATTTAATAGAATGCATATATTATTTATTGAATTCTGTTAGAAAAAAAAAATTAAAAAGTATGTTTGAGTTTCAATTTAATTCGCTTTTGAAATTTTTAATTATCTTAACTTTTAAACATATTGTGTGCAACGTTATCTATCATTTTTATGAAAAAAAAAAATGTTCGCAGATTAGACATTGCGAAATTAAAATTATTTCTTTTTAGTTTTTAAGAATAGATTATATATCCGACCTCCATTATTTACATCCTTTAAGCCTTTATCTACTGACAGTACTTATGAGTACCATTAAAATAACATGTTATAAAATTCACTTAATACAGCGATTAGTCGTAATGCAGTTTCAAATGAGCTATAGATATATTAATTTATCTTGTTCCAAAAGCATTATTAGTTACATAAACAAAAATATTTTTAAAAGGATGATTTCTTTTGCCTTTGCATCTTTTCAGTTTTCTTGGCATGGGGGGGGGGGCGAGTGGGGGATTTTTCAATTTGGAAATATTTCTATATTTCTAACGTAAGAGCATTATATTTTTACATTTCCTAATTCTACAAAATAGTAAGAATTTTTTTTTTTTTAATAAAAGATTTGAGTGAGGTTATGAATATTGCACAAAATCCCTATAAATTCAAATTTAATTAATCATTCTAAATCCTTCAATCCTTCTAAAATCCTTCTAAAATTTATGAAATGATTATGTAAATCTTCTAATGTAGTTTAAACAATTCACGAAAAATGCTTTAGAAGATAAAATTTTCATAAATTCATATTTCAGTACATAAAGGGTTAAGATGAAAGTCGATAAATGAATTTCTTTTGCTTCCTTTCATATTGCTTTGTTATAATATTAACGAAATGATTATCCGTATGGCGTTTAATATTTCTAAAATAGCCTGCAGTTTTATAAAAGATTTCATTGCAATGTTTGCAAAAACGTTAAATGTTCTAACTAAAAAACGAGCTGAACTAAAAGAGTCTAATTTACATATATGTTTATAGAAGCAGTTTTATGTGCTGTTTTTACCCGACTGCCAAGAAGGGTTAAGTGTTTCACGCGTATCTGGTTTTGTGGATTTCATTATACCCTCGAAACATCTCAACGGCTGGATGGATTTTAATGAATGGGGTCTCTATCGATTCGTCTTAACCGTCAAATGGTTATAGGCTAGGTTTTGTTTTTATAATTTCAAAATGGCGGTAGAAACGAAAAAAATTTACGCACCATATTGAGTGGCATACCATTGGATAGGTCTTTCAAAATGAAAATGATGTTTCATTGACCATTTTACAGTCAGAAGTTCCGTTTTAATATTACACAAACTGGAAGTTGTGTAGGTAAGATCTCTAGCTTTACTGCAACTCTAACCTTCATAGACATCTATTAGTCTCATCAAAACAATGTTTATAGATAGGAGCTAACAATTAAACACAACTTAAAACTCATCAATACAAGTAAATAAAAAAAATAGGTAAGTAATATAAAAAATAGTGTCACATTGATGAGAAATAATGAATTAGTTCACTTTTTACGCAATCAACTTTTTTTGTTTTTTAAATTTAATTCTTTTATTATATGTATGTATGCATTTCAGTGTCGCTACGTACAATGAAAACTATAAATAGACATTGATTCTTTATATTACAATATATATGTACTATTTTATGCTTATTTAAAGAATTTATTTAAATGATTCCTGTGCGGTACACGTAACACTGAAAAGTAACGTTGATTTTTTATTAATCGAAATTCGCTACTTTTATGTTTTTGAGTCTAGGCTTTTATATGCCCTGTTTTCAAAGAGAAATGCAAAGTACCTATAAATGAAAGAAATTATTAAAATTCTATTTATAATTAAATAAAGGAGGGATATAAAAGGTAGAAGAAAGGTACAAAAGTTTAAAAGATACAAGACCCCTTAAAACAATCACCTTGTTTGTTGTAAGAGTTTCCTTTTGCTTTGAAACTTATAATGTCTTATTAGATATTTAAGAAAAAAAAAAAAAAAAAAAAAAAAAAGTTTTTGTAAGAATCGACATACAAGTACATTTTACTGAGAACTTATACCGAGACGAAATTCAGTCTGCGAACTGGACAAATCCACAAATAACTGTATTTAAAGTTGTCATTGGATATGATACGAATAAGGTAAAATTTTATGTAACTTCCTTAAGACAATTTAACTCATGATTGATTTTCCATTATTCCTTTTTTGCGTTTAGTTTTAATAGAGTATTTCCAAGAAAATGTATTTGTCAAGAGTTTATCCTTATGGTTATGCCGATCGATTTAAACAAAAACATAACTTTGCAAATATTGGGTATGCATAAAAAAAATGTTCCAGTTATTAATTTTATTAGTATCAAATGGGTCAATATCACAAATAAAGAGTAATTTTAACAGTTTTAGATAACCTCATGCTCGAGTATTGCTTTGTTATTGACTCGCTTGCAGTGGTACATACACAGAATGACGACTCCTGAGAGTAAAGCTTTATTGAAGGCTGAAGATTTAAAAGCCGTTAAAAGTACCTTTTTCTTTGGGCCTTATAAAAGATGGTATCTACGTTCCGCCGTTACCCAATGATTTGCCAGAGTTCAGAAACAGAATTGAAGAGGTTGTTCCTTCCATTCCTGCGGACTTTTAATCAAAGTGTAGGAAGAATCTGACTTTAGGTTGAAAGTGTGCCTTATGACGTATAGTGCACGTATTGAACGTTTATAAGCTAGATTACCTTCAATTTGATATATAATATGTTGTAAGTAGTCTAAATTGAACTGTTATAATATACCACTGAAACTGTAACACTCCTTTCTGGACACGCTGTATGACCGCAATAAATCTTTTGTCTCAAATTAATTTAATTGGATATATTTTTTTAACAGTTCATGGTAAGGGTGTTGTACAGGAAATCGGTGTTGCTGTACACATATGTGTAGAATGAATTTAGTGCAAAAATTTTGTAAGAAAAACTGCTGATTTTGTCAAAATTGTTCATGGCGAAACAAATGTAAGAATAGGGTAAGATGCACTATTATCGTCCCCCAGTCACTTTTAAGCGCTTGGAAGTTGTAATTTTCAGTGAAAATCTACCAAATTTGGATTTTACATAGACTAACTACCCATGCACATAGAAACATAGGCAAATATCCTACAAAAAAATTGTAACAATGCGAAAAATTTATTTTTCAAAAGTATCTAAAAAATGCAAAAGAAAAAAATGGTCCCAATTTTGTCCCCCAAAAAATCCAATACGCCGAGGCTTAATTTATAACTAACTCAAAATTTATTTCTAAATGAGTAAGCAATTTAATTTGCATTAAAGTAAGGCACAAGGAAATGCACTAATTATCAGTGGAAGAATAATATAACGAAACATTAGCCATCCAAACATGAGGAAAAAATTGAAAAAAAAATTTCATGAAAAAGCATTCCTAATTTCGTCCCCGTGACGAAAATAAGAACTGCAAGGGGGACGAAATTGGAGCCAGGTTACATCCCAATATGACGGAGCTTCAGTTCACGTAAGATGAACTGAGTATCCTAAAACTCACTGTAAGCTACTGTCAGCAACTTACTAACGTAAAATACATGCAATGAATAAGAAATAAATACTTACAGTATAGTAAATAACGTCCTACACACGACGTAATAAGAAATCAGGTCTTGTAAAAATAGAAAATTCGCCGTCTTTAATTTATGTATGCATCTTGGCGAACGAAATTTCCAACACTGACCCCTTTTACCTCTCGTCCCCTGTGCCTTCCTTCATAAGTGGCGCCACTTTCCCAGAAGTGGAAAAGTTAAGGGGGACGAAATTAGGAGAGGGGACGAAATATTGGCACTTTACCCTGCACTATGTAACGGAGGAGGATTATCGAAAATAAACCAAGCAACACGTTATTTTACTTTTTTAGCGTACGACCAACATTGTAGGGCTGTTAATAAATGCATTTTGTTCAAGACATAAAGGATGCCGCTATCTACTACAATTCATACCAACAACATGACTCGAACAAAGAAATTGTGTTTCATTCTTTAAATAATGAGACAAAAATTGCTGCGTATGATATTATTTATATATGAGGATAATTATTTAATTTGTTTACTAGAAGAAAAAAAAAATCGAAAGAATACAATGTGACCATTGCGTAATTGTAAAGCATGATGAATTAAAGTTTTATAGCATTTTCACTTAAGAAGAAAATGAAGATTTTCATATAAAAAGCTTAGTGCCAATAAAAGTAAAAAAAAAAATCACAAGTGTAAATCTTACGACTATTTTATTTCATGCAAAAAAAAAAATCAAAGTGAGGCTAACATTACTAAATTATCGTGGGGGAATGTAATGTAGAAGGTGTTGCGAAAAATACGTTTTGTTTGTCTGCCCATCTGTCCTTGCTCTAACTCCGTAAATATATTCCGGCTGATATGTAATTGATACATGTTAATGAAGTTTACTGTGTCATGTTTAGTGTTGGAAATGAAGTGTGTAGCATTTATAGTACGTTTATAGGGGAGCACAAAAGAACGCCATGGTTGGAAATCTGTTTATTATAATTAAACGAGTTAAAATGTAAAAACAAACGAAAGGCTTTTTACTGGCGCTTTTAACACTGAATATCAATATGTTTTCTCAATCATTTTATTCGGGATAAAAAACATTATATTTTTATATCATAAAACGTTCAAAGCGTTTGATGAAAAAATAAATACATTTTTTTAGCGTTAAATGTTTATTATTGTAGTCTACGAAAAGAATGAATTAAAAGAACGTGCTTGCAAACGCTTTCACTTTTAAATATCCTCATTACTTTAAAGCCGTTTTTTCGTGTATCCCTCGTATACCTATTTTTTAGTACATAGTAGCGTTCATAGTAAAAACAATTGCACAAGACTTTGAGGGTGAATAGTAAATGTAATATATCTCAATATAATGGTTTGAATTTTGGTGTAGGTTTCGCCTGCTGATTGTACGGTTTAATATGTTTGAATGCATATTCATTTGAAAATAAAAGTAATCATACAGAATCGACGGTGCACGCTAATGAAGGCGCCCAACCTCACCTTTCACAGCATTCGGATCTTTTATAAACATTTTTGATTAAATATATAAAATAACTCAACATTGATTAGGTATATTTAAGGTTATTATAAGTAACGTGTGAAAGCTAGCCAGATTATAAAATGAGACTAGCTGTTTAATCAGTTCTATGCACGGGAATTGTTCAATAACTATTCGATTTAGAAAATATTTTTTTACTGCTGTGCATTTTTTAAAGAAAAATTTATTTATCATGTTGCTATGGCAGCAGACGATAAAACGATATCTAACCCTCTAAGTGTTTGGGGCGTATTATTCCGTTCACTAAGCTCCAGGTTTCACACCAATACAAGCAATATTTAAGATAATATAATTCTATGGATTTAATGAATTTTAAATACATTGAAGAATGATTAATACTCTCAAGGATTACATTCGTATTTGTAATTGAGTTTTTTTTATAATGTTGAAAGAATCATATTTTTTTAGCATTTAAAACAAAATGCAAAGAAAACAACATTACAATTTTACCCTTTTGCAAGACGCTCGGAGGGTTAAGGAATAAGGGAATGAATAGAATGAAAAGTTTTGCTAATGTTTGTGATAAAATGTTTTTCTTTAAAAAAAAAAAAAAAAAAAAAAAAAAAAAAACTAATAACTAAGCGGAATTAAATAATCTCTAATTATTTGCATGTGAGGTAAAAGATTTATCATAATACCCGCTACAGCTTCTTAGTATTGCACCATGCCGTATGTAATATATATACGAGGGTTATTCTGAAATTATTCAGATACGCGCAGACGAAAATTTACAAAATAAAAATAACGGTTTAATTTAAAATACAAAGTATTTTAACACAGCAGACAATTTTTTACGGACTTACTTCAACTTGTTTAGCGTAGAATAAATTTTAAACAGAAGAGAATATAGAGTTGACGCGAGAACATTTTCGCGCTATGATTTTCTACGATTTTAAAGTAGGATTAAATCAAAAAGAATGCGTTCAATGGTTGAAATTAGCATTTGGTGATGAATCTCCAGCTCGTGCTACTGTATTCAGATGGTTTAAAGGATTTAGCAGAGGTCGCAATTTACTTCAGGATGAAGAACACACAGGAAGGCCGCCGTCGGCAGTAATCCCGGATAATGTGTCTGCCATACGAAAAATGTTAATGGATGATAATCGCTGTACCTATCAAATGATACAGAAGTAACTTAACATTTGATCCGCAGTCATACACAAAATTATTCATGAAGAATTGAATATGAAAAACGTAGTTTGCCGTTGGGTTCCCCATAATCTAACTGAGCACCAAAAAGAGGAGCGTGTCAAAATCAGTAAAAAAACCTAACTCTTAAATTGCTAAATGATGGTGGTCACCACATCATTTCTAAAATTGTAACGGGTGATGAAACGTACATACCGTTTTTTGACGTTCCAACACGTCAAGAAAGCAAAGTATGGGTCTTTGAAGATGATCCAACGCCGACAATGGTGAAAAGACAACGCGCACTGAAAAAAGTGATGTATGCCGTTTTCTTAAGAAGTACTGGATTAGTCAAAGTCATCAAGTTGGAAGGACAGAAGAGAGTAACAGCAAACTCGTATACCACTAAATATCTGCCAGAAATTTTACAAGAAGTGAATGTTAGGGGACTAATGCTTCACCATGACAATGCATCTTCACATACAGCCGGATTAACAGTTGAGTTTCTGAAACAAAAACGAATTAAAGTGATAAAACATCCGCCCTATTCACCTTATCTAGCTATGTGTGACTTTTGGTTATTCTTTAATCTAAAAAAGAACTTACGTGGACGTCGTTCTCATTCAGAAGAAGAGATTGATGTGGCTATAAATGCATTTTTTCATCTATTCCAAGAAATAAATGGCTTGAGGCATTTAATCTGTAGAAAATTCGTCTACAAAAGTGCATTGATGCTGGAGGAGATTACTTTGAACACACCTAAAATTTTGTAAGTATAACTTTAAAAACCTACTTGTATCTCAAAAATTTCAGAGTGACCCTCGTATCTCACATTGCACCCACGCGATTACGGGTTGAACATAAAAAGGCAAAAATTCGCAAAAACATAAAATAAAAAAATCTATTTAAAATTTTCGAATTTTTTGCCCCAATCATTCATGGCCCCCCTACAAGTAACCCGTGTGCCACGTTCGCAGCCCTGAGCACTGTGCTTTCCGAGTAGTTAGGCCCCAACAGTGGCTGAGAGGTTCTGCTCTCGAAGCTGGTAGACGGGAGGTACTAGGTTCAAACCCAATCGCGCCCGTCGGCCTAATCGTTCGGAGTTTTCGTGGCTTTCTTTGAGCCATGGATTTCCATGCGTAAATACGGGTTAGGTTCCCTTAGAAACCCCCTCCCGCACGAAGGGCACTCCCCCTCGGGCCTATATCCCTAGCATAGATAATCGGCCGTCAAAAAATCAACCAAACAACCAACCGAGTAGTTAGGGTTACATTGATACGCGCACGGATTAGAATAGAGCAGATTTCTTAATAGTAATCCTGCTTGTGTTGAAAAGTGTCTCATAATCTATGCCTGATGAACAATTTTTGGTTCTTAATATGGTACATACTTTTGAAATCTAAGAGAGTAAAAAATGTTCAAACATATTATTTATCTCAATGCTAAAACAAAAATGCATAAGTGAAATATTTTCGATTTTAAATTTTCACCACACTCTATTAGTCAAATATAACAAAATACTTTAAGTTTTCTAATTAACTAAAGGTTTTTTTTTTTAATGTTCGTAGTATTTAATTAAATGTGTAAGAAAATCAGTTCATTTTATTATAACTGAATTTTGAAGATTTCGTGTAAAAGAAATTATAATGTAAATTGTTTGTTTTGACAATTAATCAAGGAACACAAATAAATTTACTTGAGAAAATACATAACAGATTATCTGCATTACGTATTTAGATACTTCCTTTTATAATTTTAAATTATTGCTTACCTACTAAAAGAAAAATGAAAAAAATATCAAAATGCAAACTTTTGGTTTTTTAGAAAATCGCCTAATGCTTTCTTTTAATCTTTATAATTAATTACTCTTCAGGATGGCAGTTTTTAGATGAATATTTAATAGAATATATATAATATTTACTGAATTCTTTTAGAAAAAATTTAAAACTGTGTTTGAGTTTCAATTTAATTCGCTTTTGAAATTTTGAATTATCTTAATTTTTAAACATAATGTGTGCAACGTTATCTATCATTTTTATAAAAAAAAATAAGTTCAGAGACTAGCCACTGCGAAATTAAAATTGTTTCTTTTTAGTTTTTAAAAAGAATTTATGAATAGATCGTATATCGACCTCTATTTTTTACTTTCTTTAAGAAGAACGACGTTAAATGAATTTCATTTATTTTCTTTCATATTGCTTTGTTATGGTATAAACGAAATATTTTTCCCTATTGCGTTCCATATTTTTTAAATAACCTGCAATTTTATAAAATGTTTCACTGTAATGTCTGCAAAACCCTTAAATGTTAAATTGAATTTCATGAAATTTTATTCGTATTGCTAACAAGGCGTAAAACCAACAAAGTGAAAAAGTATCCAGGCCATGGTTCGAACCTGGGTCTTTGCTTCAGCGAACCAACGCTTTTCCAAATAAGCCACCTGGAACGAGACACCTAGCCTGGTACACTTAACTCTTATACGTTGGTAAGGCTAATCCAGGTAATGGTTGGTTCTAATTGAAAAACGAGCTAGACTAACAAGTTTAACTTACTTATATCTTTATAGAAGATGTTTTATATGCTGTTTTCATGTATGTATGCATTTGAGTGTTCCTACATGTAATAAAAACAATAAATAGACATGGATTCTTTGTATTGAAATAGAAATGTACTATTTTATGCTTATTTCATTTATTATCATTTTATGTTTAAATGATTCCTGTGCGGTACACGTAGCTCTGAAAAGTAAGAAAAACTTGATTTTTATTAATCGAAATGCGTTATTTTCATGCTTTTGAGTCTAGTCTTTATGCGTCCTGATTTGAAAGACAAATGCAAAGGTACTGTAAATGAAAGACATTATTAAAAATCGATTTGTAATTAAATAAAGTCGAGATTTTCCTTATTCAGTAATTTGATTTCATGTTATTAACCTTTTAATTCATATATTTTTTTTTTTTTTGGGGGGGGGGGGGAATTACATTTGAATCTATTTTAGTTAATTATCCACTAGAATTATAGTTTATTTGTGTTTATGTTCGACATAATATGATAATGTCACTCCTGAGTTCATAAAAAAAAATCTTCAAAAAAGGATTACTTTAAATTATATACTTACTTTAAAGAATTTACACTGCACAATAAGAACTAGTCAACGATATAATAATTTTTATAATGTTTTTAATAGTTTGCAGAATTAATATTTTCTGCCTTATAAAGATAGGGAAATAAAGCCAGAAGAGAATATATCGCAAGCAGTATCAACAAAATGTGTTATAACATCCCCGTGATAAAAAATCAGAACAAAAACAGACTTCACGGCCTATGCATGTTATCGCACATAAGTAACACATAATAGTTCCCCAAAAGACCAATAGAAAACGCCAAACGGCAAAAAAAAAGTATTATGCTCCTGAGTATCATTATGCATTTAAGGGTTAACTCCCTCTGAAATACGCTTACACGTTTCAGTTACAAATGTTATACAAAAAGATAGTACTTACAAGGAAGGTCTCCTTACTGGGCATACTCAGAATATATTGAAAAAATACTAATTATACTACTTATGTATGTAATAAAGGATCAGTCAAATTTAGCAGCGGAATTACAGTAGATATCTGCAGAAAATAAAATACTGTCGAATATTTGGCGTGAAAAGATGAAAGCGTCATGCGATTTGGCGAGCAGCACTTTTCCTCGCCAAAAGCAAACACTTTTAATGTAACTGAAAATTTTCTTTTAATAGATTTTTAAAATGCGCGTAAATGGTATTTAATATATTTAAACTTAAACAATGAGAGAGTTTAATATGTATATACATTTATACTATAGGCGCAGATTTACGATCGCCATTCGCCAGGTGGCGAACTAATTTTTTTGATGTGGCGACTAATTTTCAGTGTCTTAATTGACAGAGATCAATTTCCAATGTCCATAATCCCCGTCGCTGAATTCTGTTTTTTTTTTTTTTTTTTTTTTTTTTTTTGCTTTTGCAAATAGAAATGCACCTGCTCTTTTCACTGGGTGAGATCGGGTATGACCTTCAAAGAAATTCAGGGAATTTTTGCGATCTCAGTTACCGTCCTGAACGTTGCCCCTGTGATGTACTGCTTTCTTACTGAACACTATGTTCGAATATAATTCTGCGCATGTCCGCTCCACTACAAAGCTTATCAGCTGCGAAGCTCGGTACATGAGCGCGCTAATGGTAAAGCTTCTCCTTTGGACACCAAAGAAAGCAAGCATTTCTTCGAAGGTTTCGTCCGAAATCCAGAGTTGAAATAAATACTACTTTACTGCAAATTGGCTCACGAGACAGTCCAAAGTTCTCGATGCAATGGAGATTATTTAAGGGCTTTGGATCATGGAGTCGCGAGGATAAAAGATTCTGAACTCTGAAGAGAAAAGAACAAAAAGAAAAAGAAACTCGCACGAAAAATTCTTAACGCGAGGTATATTCTTGCTCTGTAAATATTTTCTGCAACTGCGAGATTTTTACAGTGCAAAATAATCTTACACATTCCTATTTTTTTCCTTTTTTATATGTATACTTTTATATGACAAAATCAAAATAATAAAAAAAGTTTTCCTAATATTTCCCATTATCATGAATGCTTAGCTTATACATGTTTTCTTCTTCAATTGTACCTTGCCCAACTTTACCTTCTGATTTTTCTAGATTTATGTTATAGTTTTTTAATATAAAAGTTTTAAGAATTTTAGGATTAAAATTAATATAGACATTTGTTTTAATTAGCATGTATTTTGTTGTGCATGTGTATTTATTAATTAAACTATTTTTAATTTTTAATTTATGTGGGTTTTTTTGTTAAGTTTTTTCTATATAAACACTATTATTTTATGAGTGTGTTCACAATGTGACTACTAGGTTTTGGTTAGGAGCCAAAGTTGCGACTAAATTTCTGGAGTTTAGGAGCCACTGGCTCCTTAAAAATTTTGGAAATCTGCACCACCTATAATATATACATTGTTTGTTGATGCAGTTATTTAATTTATCACTGAAAAAAAAAAATATTTTCATATATATATATATATATATATGTAAATCATATTGAAAAAATTATTTTCATACATTTAAACGTACTCAAAATTAAAAGCCAGATGAAGAATGCTGCAGTTATACATTTCAATACCTAAGAAGTCGTTTCCATAGCAACAAAATTGAATCGACAATGCTCAGTTGGACTTAATTTTGAGCTTGAAAAAAGTTTGATTAATTTAAATTTTGAATTTTGTTCTAAATCGTAATTTTTTATAGTTAAATTTCAATATAAATATATATATATATAAGTATCGGTATGACAAAATTATAGTTAAAACAAACTAAAAATTACAAATCTAAAGTTATTTTAAATAAAATGTATTTAAACAAGTTCAGCATTAAACATTTTTTTAAAACTGTATTAGACATTAAAAAAGCCATTTTTGAAATTCTATTCCATCGCCAACCGATAAAAAATTGCAAAATAACGGATTTTTTATTATTTCTTTACGGACGCTCGGTCGAGGTTCCGCCAAATTTTTAAGTAAACATATATATCCTCATAAGAAGAACATTCTGTAATCTCTTCAGATTTTTCGGAGTATGCCTGTATGGAGACCTTCCTTGTTAGTGTTGTCGCTTAGCAAAGCTACAAATCTCTTAATTTCATTTTGTTATTGAACAAAGAATTAATTAATGGACTTTATATTCAATGTTTTATTTGTAAAACAACCTCATTAAGAAGGACAAATGCGTTACGCTGTGCTTATATTGGCAGTTTTATCATTTACGTTGATTTACGATGCATTAAAGTCATGTCTCCTGGTTATAAATTGAAGCCCTCATTAACCTTCTCCACGTTAATTTTAACAATAGGTGAGAATAGAGCTAATTACTTTTGAACAATTTTATTTTGCATTTTATATACAACAAGCTTTTAAAATATTTATTTTTAGTGTATGAAATTTTACATCGATAAGTAATCAAGTAAACATACTTCTTATTTATTATTCTTTCGATTTGTGATTTTTTAATTATTTCATGTACTTTCAGTTAGTTTTATTTACTGCAGCTAACAATCCACATATTTTTATTATTATTATTTACTTTTGCAAAAACTATCGAATAAAAAAAAAAAAAACCTTAAGTTATTTTTTTTTTTAATCTGAGTTTTATTTCCGAAATTAACGAATTTTGGAAAATAGCTTTCACATTTTTACTTTCTTCTATCTTCAATAGAAAAAAGTATTGTAATCGAAATTTTTTCGACTTCCGGTTTTCGACGGATTTGCACGTTTTAGGGGTCAGAGATTCCAAAAAACATGTTTATAGAAAATGTCTGTCTGTCCGTCCGTCCTTTTGTCCGTCTGTCCGTGTGTCTGTCGCCATTGTACCACCAAAAAGTGTATGAAGTTATGCATAGAATTGAACCAAAATTTTTGGCAATGGCAAGCAGGTCCTCCCTGAATTTGAAAAAAAAATCGCTTTAGGGGTCGCTGTAATAGCGATTTTTGTACGATTTGGAATATTGTACCATCGAAAAGTGTATGAAGTTATGCATAGAATTGAACCAATTTTTTTTAAGTTCTGAGCTATGGCAAACATGTCCTTCCTTAATTTTGAAAAAAGTCGCCGGTAGAGGGCGCTGTAATAGCAATTTTTGTGCCATTTTGAATATTGTACCATCGAAAAGTGTACGAAATTATGCATAGAATTGAACCAAATGTTTTGTGTTTATTTTTGGTCATAGCACGAAAGACCTCCCTCCCTGAATTTGGAAAAAAATCGCCGGTAGGGGGCGCTATAATTCCGATGTCTGTACTATTTTCATTATTGTACAATCGAAGTGTGTATGAAGTTATGCATATAATTGAACCAAAAAGAAATTTTAAGTTCTCGGCTATGACAAGCAGGTCCTTCTTTAATTTGGAAAAAAAATTGCCGGTAGGGGGCGCTGTAATACCGATTTTTGTGCCATTTTGAATATTGTAGCATAGAAAAGTGTATGAAGTTACGCATAGAATTGAACCAAATATTTTATGTTTGTTTTTGGTCATGGCACGAAGGACCTCCCTGAATTTGGAAAAGTGCCACCGGAAGGGGGCGCTATAATTGCGATGTCTGTACTATTTTCATTATTGTACCATCGAAGAGTGTATGAAGTTATGCATATAATTGAACCAAATTTTTTGTGTATATTTCTGGCTATGGCAAGGAATTCCTCCGTGAACTTCAAAATATTCCGCCAGAAGGAGGCGCTATAATCGCGATCTCTGTGCCATTTTCATTACTTACCATCGAAAAGTGTATGTAGTTATACATAGAATTAAACCAAATTTTTGTGTGCGTTTCTAGCTATGGCAAGCAAGTCCTCCTTGAATTTGAAAAAAATCTGCCGGAAGGGGGCACTGTAATAGCTATGTTTGTGCCATTTTCTTTATTGTACCATCGAAAAGTATATAAAATTATACATACCAAATTTTCTGTGCATGTTTTTGGCTTTGGCTATCAGGTCCTCCTTGAATTTGGAAATATTGCGCGGTAAAAAGACTCTTTGATAGCGATTTTTGTATACTTTTCTTGATTTTTCGTAGTTCTATTGTCCATCGACGGCTCGTGCAGCGGCGGGAACTCCCTTCTTGCTCAGCCGGCTATTCGCAAACAACTGATTACAACAGAATAAGGAAAAACTATTAATTTTAACAAATATCATGATATAGATTAACTCGGTTTTTTGTCCGTTTAATTGACTGAAGCAGAAATTTAAGATGAAAATCAAAGTTGGTATAGTATTGAATTAATAATATTGAACTATTAATATGTGTAACTACTTTTTGAAATAATAAGATGTATAAGATAGAAGAAAGTTTTGGGATTGGCACATCCAACTAGTTTTCTATTCATTTTGTTAGCTTTCGTTCTTATCGAAGCGTGCCTTTTCAATAAATGAGGTTATAGAGTATTTAATAAAGAATAAACCATGAAATATTTCACTTGAAATTCTTTTTCCACAGTTTATAAAAAAAATAATTTATAAAATAGAATGATCACAGATACAAGTTCTATTTTCCTATTGGGAAGAGTAGCAGAATTTGGACCACTTCACATATTTTCAGGTTTAACTTACTTAATTTTTGGAATATCTGCAAAAGATCATTACACAGGGTTAATCTATTCATCTACTAACTAAATAAATATTTAGATCAATTTCTTTTTGAAAATCTTAAATTTTATTTTAATTTCAAAAATTTGTCAAAAGTGGTCCAAATTCAGCAACTGGTCGCCATTAGTTGGACCCCCAGTCTCCTAAACTGGACCAAATAATATCTGCTTGTTTTAATGACTAGGGAATATAAGTAATTTTATTAAAAGCAAAGTTTGCGATTAATGAAACAATCAAACAAAATAACTGCAATGAAATATAATAAAATCAAATATATGAAAATAAGAGTAATTGTTTTAAATCAAAATGTATTAAAAATATAAATCAATGTTATCAGTAATTAAGAATAGAAATTATGGAACTAATTGTCTGTTACTTGAATATCATGTAAGGAGTGATACAAAGCTTATACATGAATTTCGTTTATTGTTTGTGTTTTCCTGCGCACATAACATGGAACCGTATATGGCAATCGGAACACTGAATCATTTCTGATATTTTATTTTTATTACAACTTAGGCAAAACCAATCATCACTGTCTACATTTTTCGTTTTAGATTCTGAATTGTCAGACTTTTTTTGTTGCAACAGAAGTTTTCTTTATATTATGTTTGTAGTTCTTCTCTTCCATCATTTTCTTGCTAATTTCCTTATGCCTGTTTTTAAAACTCGATGTTCCAATTGCTTTTGCAGTAAAAGCTTCCTTTTTGTCTTTTTTTTTTTTTTTTTTCCAAGGTTTAGTTTATATGGCGATGATGTTAACACAACTGTTTTTTGGCTCCCTCTGTACTTTGATTTAACTGAATTTAGCAAGGGAAATAACATTTCTAATGATTTTTTTGCTTCGGGGGAGGATTTGTAGCTACAGGCTTGTTGCAGGTGAATTTCTTCACAAATTACTGTCTGCTTGTTGTTTTCTATATCTTTAACAGCTTTTGCTGTCACGGGTGTTTTTCTTCCAGACAGTTTGCCTATGTCTTTTTCAACATTTTCATCAAGGTTTGAGATTTTATGCGTTTTAATGGCAAAAAAGTATAATTCCACCCGTTAGAACTGTAAATAGTCTTCCATCACAAATATCCTGCAGGAGGAAAAAGTTTCAATTCAACTCTGTAAATCAAATATGCCGTAGGAATAAAAATTTCAAAGAAAATAAATACAATTTCATACAAGATAAAAGACACTGCAAACAAAATTTATTGCATAGACATGTAAAAATATTTTTATGTTTATGTAGGCCTCAAGTGTTTAAAAAAAGTAATCCAGATATACACAAAAAACTTGCATGTAGATAGTAATAATTATATATAAAAAAAATAGTGTACAAAGCGTGCCGTCCTCGAAATTCATTATTTACTTTTCAAATTTATGATCGTATATCTCGTCCAATTTAAGCAACTTAAATTGGCCCAATTGTGGCAACTGCGGCCTTTTTTAAAACAGTTAATTTCAAGAGTAAGAACAAAAACGAAATCAAACAAATCCGTGTGAAAAATATGCGCAATAAACAGATGAATTCATATATGTATATGAAAACATAACAACTTTCCTTAGTTTTAAAATATTCACTTAGATTTAGTAGGAAAAAATTTGATCAAAACGGCTAACTTTAGGTTTTTTTAAATTGTCTGAAAACAACACGTGGATGGCGGCAGCTTCTTCTAATCCTGAGTGACGTCATTCTGATGGGTAGGATTTCAGCAGTAGATGTAGCCTCTTACTGTAATTAACGGCAGGATGGCAACGGTCCAATTAAAGCGGCGGTCCAAATATGGCCACTCTCCCCTAATTTTATAATAGTAAATAATTAAAGATTTGAAAAGTTTTATTTGAGGGGTACATTAATAATAATGGAAGATTAAGTTATGCATCTATTCATAGAAATGGTATAATGTAAATATTTTTAAATATTTTATATCCTATTTCTTTCTTACTACGCAGTAATACAAGGTTGCTTCGCAATTGCTTGCTTAGGCTGTTCTGTAACAAATTTCATATAATACATTTTTAAACTTGACTTCGGAAAAACAGAAAAAAAAGTCCTTCCGGCCAGTGCCGGGAGGAAGAGGTAGCTTTCATAATCCTTATTTAAAAAAGCCAACTTATATCATGCAAACACACGAAGCTCAGTTTAGTGGAAACCGAATATAGGAGATTCAATACTAATTTTTATCAATATAATGAATGAGAATTTCGCGAAATTAGTCAGCTTTATCCAAGCTGCTTTTCTTTAAAGTAACTTATATTTGGCTGCCAAATTCGGCAATTTCTTAAAGTGCCTGTCATTTTAAGACAACATGGTGGATGAGGCTAAGCAGTGAACTTGGTCGAGACCTTAGTAATTGCTGTGCACATGCTCACTCACATCGGAATCGGTTAATATATAGGAGTGCTGTCGCATGCAAAAAATCAGATTTTTCAAAATGCCACAACAGAAATTGAAACTGCTATATCTGAGCCATTTTTTAAGGTAAAGACAAACAAAAAATGCTCCTGAATCCTTATATCAAGATCAAATACTTAAGAAAGAAACCTTTTTCAATTTCTAATTTTTTTTGCACCTCACTTTAAATATATATATATTTTTTAATTTAATGGCCGCCATTTTGAAACAAGATGGCTGATGAATCTGGCCAGCGAACTTCGTCGAAGTGTTGATGTATACTATCCACATGCCTTCTTACATCGAAATAGGCGAATACGTGTGTTATCGCGTGACAAATACAAGATCGTTTCAAAATGTTAGCCATGCTAGAAATTCAAAGTGCTATAATTCAGACATTTTTTAAGATATAAACAAAAGAACAAATTTTCAGAAACAAAAACTGCTCCGGAATCTTTGTATCAAGGCCAAACACATAAAAAAATCTTTTTCATTTTCCAATTTTTAATACCCCATTTTAAATTCAAAAAAATTTTTAATGGGAGCCCTTTTGAAACAAGATGGCGAATGAAGATGGACAACGAACTCGGTCAAGACATTGGTATGTACTATGTACAGACCAAGTTACATCCAAATAGGTTCATAAATACGCCTGTTATCGCGTGACAAAAATCAGGTCGTTTTAAAATGTCAGCCACAAGAGAAATTCAAAATGCTATTACTCAGCCATTTTTTTAGATATAGACGAAAGAAAAACTGTTCCGGAATCTTTGTATTAAGGTCAAACACATACAAAAAAAATCTTTTTCATTTTCCAATTTTTTGGTATCTCATTTAAATTTTTTTATTTTTTAATTTTTTTAAATGGCCACCATTTTGAAAAAAGATGGCGGATGAAGCTGGCCAACGAACTCGGTCGAGATATTTGTATGTACTATGTACACACCAAGATACATCCAAGTCGGTTCATAAATACGCCTGTTATTACGTGAGAAAAATCAGGACGTTTCAAAATATTAGCCACGCTAGAAATTCAAAATGCTATATCTCAGCCATTTCTTAAGATATAGACGAAACAAAAACTGCTCCCGAATCTTTTTATCAAGGTCAAACACATAAGAAGAAAATATTTTTTCAATTTTCAATTTTTGGTACCACATTTCAAATTTAAATTTTTCTTAAAAATTTAAATGGCCGCCATTTTTAAACAAGATGGCGGGTGAAGCTGGCCAACGAACCCGGTCGAGACATTGGTATGTACTATGTATAAACGAAGTTACATCCAAATCGGTTCATAAATACTCCTTTTATCGCGGGACAAAATGCAGGACGTTTCAAAATGTCAGCCACGCTAGAAATTCAAAATGCTATAACTCAGCCATTTTTTAAGATATAGACGAAACAAAAACTGCTCCTAAATCTTTGTATAAAGTTCAAATACATAAGAAAAAAATATTTTTCCATTTTCAATTTTTTGGTACCACATTTCAAATTTTAAATTTTTAAAAAATTTTTAAATGGCCGCCATTTTGAAACAAAATGGCTGATGAAGCTGGCCAACGAACTCGGTCGAGAGATTGGTATGTACTATGTACACACCGAATTACATCCAAATCGGTTCATAAATACGCCTTTTATCGCGTGACAAATTTCAGGACGTTTCAAAATGTCAGCCACGCTAGAAATTCAAAAGGCTATAACTCAGCCATTTTTTAAGATATAGACGAAACAAAAACTGCTCCGGAATCTTTGTATAAAGGTCAAATACATAAGAAAAAAATATTTTTTAATTTTTTATTTTTTGGTACCACATTTCAAGTTTTAAATTTTTTTAAAATTTTTAATTGGCCGCCATTTTGAAACAAAACAGCGGATGAAGCTGGCCAACGAACTCGGTCGAGACATTGGTATGTACTATGTACACACCGAATTACATCGAAATCGTTTCATAATTACGGGAGTTACAGTGTGACATAGGTCAGATATATATATATATATATATATATATATATCAATTTTGAGCGGAAGGTGGTTTCGGGGTCTGGGGGTCATGATCGATGAAAATATACCAAAATTTTTTGAAATCGCTTTCCTCCGAACGGCTGCAATAGGTAGCTTTTTTGTAAAGAAAGCTACCTAAAATGTGTAGGATTACATTCTACGAAACGTTAATACGCAGAACATGAATTAAAATCAACAGAAACATTTTAAACATTCTTCTATACCACACTTTCCCAATAAGCAATAGGAAGTTTATAGTTTTGAGCATGTTTATTTTAAAATTTAGAAAAAAAATGTATTTTTAAACTCATAATGCTTCAACCTTTAAGAATGTTCTCCATATGATCAAAAGAAATATTTTCTAAAACTACTGTAAAATTTGAGGAGAGAGATAGCCAATATCTGAAAACAGATAACTTTATTCTCAATTATCTCTAAACCCCGTTTTTCAGCGGTTTTGTAAACATCACTTTTGATCAAGTTAAAGCATTTAAATGTATATATATATATATATATATTTTTTTTTTTATAAAGAAAAATAAATTATCTTCAAAGTATACGTGAAACAAACTAATATTTTTCTCACGTTATAACAAAATCATCAATTTTTAAGAACTTTCAATTTTTTAATTTAATATATTTTTTTTCCATATTTTATGTATTTTAAATGCATAATGAAGAGACATCGTAATAAGAAGAAATAATGACTCATAAACGTTAAAGGTAGACTTCAAAACTAAAACAATTATTGACGTATGATGTGAAAACTTTTCTTGCTGCATTTTACAATTTAATAAATATTTTTGTGCTTCCTGTGTCCGAAACCTCTTGTCATGTATGCTAATGCCACCTGATGCATGTAAAATCCGTCGTGGGTGAAAAGTCCTCCAAGGTACTTGTGAAATACAGTAGAGCGCCGATTATTCGAACAAATCGAGACCGACCTTAATTGGGAAAGGAAGAGTTCGGATAAATGAACTTACAATTTAATTGATGTTCCTGACTAAATTAAAACCTTCACACTTTATCCAGGCTAGGACTTTCAGTAGTTGTTCGTTCTAGCACGTTTATTTTTATTTATTTTTTTTTTTTGTCTTTTGTTTTTATTTATTTTTGTTTACTTTTTTATTATTAAAAATTTTCTTTTTCTTTTTTTACCATCTTCTGAACTTCAGAGATTATAATTTAAGCAAAAAAGTTTTCGATCGTTGCTTGCTTCAAAGAAGACATTATTTTCAATGCTGTGATATCTCTAATTCTTCTTAAATAGATTAGTTGAATAAAGACCAGGGTTCTTCTGCCATTCGTGCTATTTCATATCTGTTTCCAAACATTCAAATTCTTCGTTATTACTTCTCCCAATAATACATATCGACGATTTGATTTCGCATGCTAAATCTGAAGGGAAAAAATGAGAGAAACAGGGTTTTGGGATAATTGGAAGTTCGGTTAAAAAAAAAAAAAAAAAAAAAAAAAAAAAAAAAATGGAGAGAGAATTAGACTGTTCGAATAAATGAAATTTCAGTTAATTTTTCATTTTCTTTTTTTTTTCTTTTTTGAGAGAAGTAGGCTTTTCGGATAGTTGGAAGTTCCGATAATCGGCGCTCTACTGTATATCTCTGGAGGTGCCTAGTCAGATGAAAGTCTTGTCACCTAATCAAGGCTCTAAATTACGAGACCAACTCGATTAGGGACAGCCGGCCTTCGGGTGCTCGGCATGATGTATAATTGTGCAATGCAGCGCGAAATTAATTAAGTAGATCCACTTTAAGTAACCGGCAACGTATCACCAAAACAAAGTTAAACAAAGAAGCTATTAACACGACATAAGAGCTATTGGATTAGACTGACTAGATTACGCCGCTTTTCAGGCGATTTTGCCCCATATCCAAGCAACAAAACCCGTAAATCTGGGTTATAACTCGGTAGGCAGGGTCCTGGCCAGCGGTAAGAGAGAAAAAGAAAATCATCTCTCAGCAAATCGCTTGAGAGTGAAAGAGAAAGCGTTGGCTTCGATTTCCGATGACAGTGTTACTCACTCTTTGCTGAGTTACTGGCTGTATTCTATAAGCGATGTCCAATTCCTCCTGTCTATCCAATCATCATCGCGATAAATTTTAAAAGTTTTTAACAAAATTTCTTTAACATTTTGACAGTCGGGTTACTTTTATTGTTAGCGATAAAACAGGAATAATGGGAATTGCTATACTTTTAGTGGTACCAGTTTCTCAGTGCAACTAAAAATAATTTTTTAACGAATTTCATTAGAAAATGAAGTCACGTTTAAAAATAACACGCAGTTATATTCATTTTTACTGTTACATTTTTTTTTTACTCAGTTTATATCCAGTTCCAGACGATAATTTGTGATATGGTCCAAATGTAAAGGAAATTGACGTCATTTTTCAAAAGGGAATGAGCATTTTTTTTCATAAAAATAAGCAATTTAATAAGGATACGTATAAAAGACAAATTTATGGATTTTTATTGTCCTGCACTGAAATTAGAACAGCAATTCAAGAGTGTGGACGCTCTTATAAAAAATAAACTGCCGGATTTGTACTGACCAGTACTGAGATTAAGATTAGAACGTCAATTCAAAAGTTCTGACGTTCACATGAAAAAATGTAACTGACGTTACTAGACGTTATGTCAACTTTGGAAATATATTTATTAATAAAAATTATCGCTTTTACATTTTCTAAAATGCTGAATCTGAATCTGAGAAATACGTATGTATACTTTGTGACGGTGAAAATGAAGTTACGTTTAGGTTTCACTGAAAAACAAATCTTCCATGAGATGGAAGTGTCGTAATTTTTGCTGACTTTTTATTTCAAGTTTCAAGGTCTGTCTCTCAATTGATAACTTTGTCATAACTTCCTATATTAAATAATTGTAATAATTACTTGTATTAACAAAGATTCGTTTTAAAATAATTTGAAAAGATTCATTTACTGGAAATAGTATTTTGATAACTTTAGTTTAAAATAATATTTATTTTAAAATTTCAATATTTATTTTAAAATTTCAATATTTATTTCAAATTAAAATACGCAAAGTAATGTTAATTTTTTATTATAATTATTTTTGCAGGTTTAATATAAATGCAATCAGTTCTTTTTAAAACATTTCCTATCGTTGGATTTTGACAGCTCCAACTCGTACCACTTTTCGATTAATTAACACCCACATGAATATTTTATTCTCTATTATTTCTGCGTTGCAACGTGTTATATTTACTTAGAAAATTCAGTATATTCTTTCTAAAGTTACGAAACATATCTATTTTTGCTATCATTATTCTTTTAATTATAAACATTTTAGATTGGCAAATACTAATATCTAGTAGTCTCCCAAAAAATGTGTTTTGTCCAGTACTAGATCAAAATAATAACTGCCTTCACGATCTGAAAATAAATACTATTATCTGAAAATAGTGAAAGAGTATTTCTCAAATGCATGAAGACAAATGCGAAATGTCTACCCTAAAGCTCAGAAAAAATTACTGACAGAGATTAATTGGGAAATGCTTTTTACCCCATACAATTTATGTGAATGAACATCTGATTTCTATTCTTAAAATGTGTATAAAACATAATCAGACTTTTTTTATTTTACTGAATATTTATTTATTTATCGACGGAATTTAATTTCTAAATTTAATTTCAATTAAAAACACACATTGCGATTTCTAACTGATTGAAAACCAATGATTATTTTAATATAAGCCTACATTCTAAAAATATTCAAATATGTGCATTAGTTTTTATATCTAATTATTGAAGAACTCAGATGATAAAGGTGACAAGTCACACAATCATCAATTTAAAAAAAAATTGTAAATTTCCAAATATGTGTCTGCGTGTATTGTCAAATGCATTCTTTATCAATAATAATCTCCGTGAGTATCAGTTTTTTCCAACTAGTATTTCAACAGATGGTAACGGATCATTGATTGTCTTCAATCATATTTTTAAATCATTGTTTTTATTTTGTGACATACCACCTTTATGATCTAAGCTTTTCAATTATTACTTAAATTATAGCATTTTTCTTACGCATGTTGGGAAAGTTATTTAGATTTTGACCATAGTATTGTCTTTGATGACTATAATTTTGGAAATTAATATTTTGTTTTGCAAACGGATACCCATTTACTTGAAATATAAAAACATTATCGTGCTTGTAAAATTCTAAACTAATTAGTGAAACATTATCTAGCCTGGCACAATTTAACGTTCGTTTTTAACTGCAAATTATTCAAAATACACTATATTATTACATAAAAAATTATAATAGGACTTACAAGAACTAATATAATAATAATGTTTTGTTCTTTTAACTTAATCTTATTTTTTGTATCATTGTTCCACGTGTTCAAAGACTAATTATTTAACCCTTTATGTACTGAATTATGAATTCATGAAAACTTTATCTTCTACAGAATTTTTCGTGAATTGTCTAAACTACATTAGAAGATTTACATAATCATTTAATAAAATTTTGAAGGATATCAAAAGGATTGAAGGATTTAGAACGATTAATCAAGTTTGAATAATAGAGATTTTGTGAACACACAAAACTTGTGTAGTATTTATAACCCCACTCAAATCTTTCATTTAAAATATTTTTCTTTGTATTATGCAGACTTAGGGAATGTACAAATATAATGTTCTTACAATAGAAATATAGAAATATTTCCAAATTGAAAAATCGTCCCCCCCCCCCTCCCACCTCACAACGCCAAGAAAGCTGCAAAGATACAAAAGCAAAATAAATCGCCCTTTTAAAAATATTTTTGTTTTGTGTAACCAGTAGTTCTTTTGGAATAAGATAAAGTAACGTATCTATAACTCATTCTAAACTGTATTAGAAGCAATCGATGTATTAAATGAATTTTATAACCCGTTATTTTAATGGTACTTATAAGTACTGTCAATAGATAAAGGGTTAAAGGTAATCCTTAATATGACTTTACTCACACAATGGTGTAAAATGTTAATTTAGTACTGCTTTTTATAAAGCAACTCTCATGAATACAAAGATCATCTTTTTGCGATATGTATCAATAAATATGAAAAATTATTTTTTATTTTTTGTATTTAAATTTATTAACTTTTATTAAAGGAATATGCATGCATAAAGAAAACATACAAAGAACACGTTTATTAAAATTGATATTTCATGTACTCCACTGACATCGCGCATTATTACACATACACAAGGCTTTACAAATTTCACAAAAATCTGGTAGCCCACAAACAAATTCTAGTCGGCTGTCAAAAACATTAACCCCTCCCTCCCTCAAGGATTTTCAAAAAGCACAAAAGTTTTTATGCATTTAAAGAAAAAAAATAATAACAAGCGTAATTTAAAATTATTTAATGCACAGTTTAGAATAGTACGTACTTTAGAAAGATAACTTAAACAATGTTTCAAAATAAAGATTATTAAAATTATACATTTCTAAATTTAAAAAAAGAAGAAAAAGATGAAGGCTAAAGAAATATTCTAAAAGTTGAATTAACCGACATAATGCTTCGGTAAAAACTCCTAGCCGAGTGCTTCAAATGCCCTGATAGTTGATTGGTACAATCTATATGAGATGAAATGGACATTGGTTAAATAACGAAGCAAGAAAATATTTTTTGACTATCCGTCAAATAATTCTGACCGGTTAAATCAACTAATTCTTTTATTTTTTATTTTTTATTTATTTGCATTTGATGAACTTATTTACGCCAAACTAAAAACTAGTCGTTGGGGGCCACCCTAATACTTACCCGTCATGGATATACATAATATAAAATATAAATAATATAAAAACAAGTAATATAAAAATTTTCATTTTAAAGTCTTTTCCTACTTAGGCCATCAAAGAAAAATTTAATATCATCCCTTAACCTAATATTAGTTTCTGTTGCATTAAAATATCTCAATTTTTTGATTTTCTATAAGCAAGTACGTTTACAATGGAAGTTTATGGGAATTTGGCGAAATATTAGTATTATCGCCAAGTTGGCGTCACTTTTGGCGACTCATTTTGGTCACCAAATTTGGCGATATATAGCCAAGTTGGAGACAAACTTGGTGGTATTTGGCGACAGAACAGGCTCCCTCCTATGGTAACCCCCCTTATAGATATGAAGATGCATTAAATGCTGTTCAGTAACCAATGGCCGCCATTTTGCCTCCCATATAAAACTAAAATCAATTAATTAAAATTTAATATTTGTTAACTATTATAAATCAAATTTGGCGATATACCGCCAAGTTGGCGATAAAATTGGCGGAATTTGGCGACAGAACAGAGTCCCCCCTATGGTAACCCCCCTTATAGGTATGGAGATTCATTAAATGCTTGACATTTACGATAAGCCATTATTGGCATTTAAACTTATAGTTTGGCGATAGTTTTTTGGTCGGCGGAATAATCTAGTAGAACCGAATTACGTAAAAGAAATATCCTTACAACTCGAAAAATTAAAGTCATATTAACTAATAGTTTACTGCGTCGGATTTAGCGTCTCATTTCCAATTAAAATATATCGTTGAATTGAAATTCGAATGAAATACAGGGTCATGAAAAATCAAAGAGTGTGAAAAATAGGATTACAAATATCTCGGCAACTAATTATCCAATAGAGTTCATTCATGATGCAGAATTTATGTTTTTTTATTGTCTTTTATAATCACTCCTGCAAATAAACAATTTCGAAAATTTTTGTATACCTTTTATCAGAACGAATAATTCGAGAGTCCGAAAAAAATAGTTCCGGATAATCGAGGTTACTGATATTCAATAGGCTTCTTTCCATTGTTACTCCCTAAGTACACACCTAATTTCAAGTCTCTATCTCAATTTTTTCGGGAGATAGAGTGATTACAGACACACACACCGACACACATACAGACGGACACCAAAATTTTTTTCCTAAAAATGTGTTTTTCCGAATCTCCAGTGTCTGAAATGTGTAAATCAGTCAAAAAAAATTTTACGATTTTTAAAAGGATTACAAGACTTACTAAGTATGATAGGTAAGCAATAAAAGACAGATATGTTTTTATTCTGGATAAACTTTTTAATTTTATTTTTGAATATTTTTATCCAATTTTGTGTGCCAAATAGGCTATATTTACACTATTTCTTAAATTATTGAAGAAATCTCTTCTTTTGTTATAATCTCGTAGCATGCTAGCTGTGTTGAGCGAACAATAACAAGTCTTTCCGAGCACGAGTTGGAAAATGCTTTCCAACTTGGTTCTTCCATTAAAAATATGAGAGAGATGATCACTGCTTGCCTGGTAGGAGAAAGGGTGGGATGAGAATAATCCTGTCTAAGCTCTTTTAGGGGGCTGGTCACTCAGCTTCCGATTTCCCCATCACTAATGTAAAGCCTATGGGCATTTGATTCATTCGTGTATTTAAAATATCTCCTTGGGAAGTTAATATTTTAAACTTCTATTTGTTATATACATACTTTCTAAAAGATGTCTCTTTTTTTTTTTCTTAGTTCACAAAATATATCTAAAGTATAGACTTGTGTTAAAATCTTACTCGCAGTTCGCTTGCTTTTGAAACATAAAATATTAAATTTAGAATAGATTTTAGAAATATTTTCAAAACTAAGAAAAAAGAGATATCCTTTAAAAAGAAACGATTTTAAAAATATGAATTTCTCGAGAAGATATTTTAAATATATGAATGCGTCAAAAGTTTATAAACTTAACACTACAAAGGATAACTCCGAAGTGACCAACCCCCTTAAATACATTTTTTACAAAAAAAAAAAAAAAAAAACCGCTAGATAATGTTACTTGTTACCCGTTTAAAAGAAACTTGATGCCATTTGTCAATCCCTGCACATACATATATAGTTGCATACATGATTCTACAAATTCGAAAAAAATCTGGTAACCAGCATGAATTTTTGATCACGAGTAAAAAATATTTACTCCTCCAACACCGGTTACAGTGTTTGCACCATCAACTTTTCTAATTATAAAGTAACATAAATGGCCTGCATAATTAATGATGAATTTCTTTTAGAAAAAAAGTTTTTTTGTATCGTAATAGTTTTTGATTAAATTAAACCTATAAAATGTCACTTTCTCTCTATTTCTCATTTTTTTCTTTTCTAAATTATTCATTGTCTCATTTTGCTAGAATAATGCTAACGAAAAAAAAAATGCAATGCACACTGTACTCACAACTTCGAAAATAATCATACTGTGTAAGCAAATTTTACTAACTGTACTTAAATCACTCTTAGTATGCCGGAATAAGTTTATGTTTTTATATTAACTCATGTACATTAAAAAGAAAGAAAAAAGAAGTTTATAAGAAAGATTAAATATTCCTTTAAAAACTTTTTTGAACACATACGAAGATCTACAGAAAACTCAACTATTACAGATTAATTTGCGGATCCACCTGTTTGCTAACGTTTGTATTACAATCATCCAATTTATTTATTAGTTTTATAATTTAAGGTAATACAATAATAATATATTTACGTATTCAAATCATTATATTTATAATAGGGAAATAATGATTGCGTTAATAAATAATATGAGATTCATGCATTATTAAAGAACAGACTCATGTATCTATGCAACATCATTCAATTAGGAATAAAATGGCTCAATACAAATTTAATTACAAGCAAACAAGATGCTTCCTATTTGCAATTAATCAACATAAGAGACACATATTATCCGTGCTTGTGAAACCTTATTCATTTGTTCTTGTTAGTCAGGCTAAAGTTCAGATTCAGCTAGCTTTGTAAAGATAATTAATCACACAATTCTTTCATGTATACGAGTACCACCAGATAATTTGAATAATGAATTGATTTAAAACATTATGTCATTTTATTCTGAATTCATATTAAAACAGTGATTGAAAGTAGTGTTAACATATAAATTTTGACAAATAATCATTTTCTTAACATATAAAAAAAACAAAATAAAACTGTTTTTATACTGATTTTTTTTTTTTTTTTTTTTTTTTACAAATTACATTCAATTTAGGTTTGTTCAAAGATTTGTGAGTTGTTAGATGCAATCATATTTAATAATACGATTAGTATTTTCATTTATTAATATGCTATTGTCTCTGTTATTAACAAGAGTTTAATTGCGTTTACCGAGCTATAAAACAGTTTGTCGAAGTTTTACCCGTCATTGTTGTTCGAATTGGAAATAAAAATTAAAAAAGCTTCTTTAAGAGATCACAGGACTAAATTTCAACATTTAATACGTTAAAATGTAAATGATTCTAAAACGCCAATTTTATTGGAATGAAAGATAGAAATATGTTCTTTCATTTCATGTATTTAACATATTGCATTATGCAGAACTAGTATTTGTAGCGGGCTCAAAACAATCAGACGTTTGTGGAGCAGAAAATTGGTATAACAGCTTACGCGCAAGATTATAAAATAAATTTTCTAGCTAGAATGAAATTTTTTGTGCCTAATTATACTTCAGATTATAATAATTACACTGAATCTAAATAAGTTTGTATTTAAAGCATTTTTCCATTTTTAATACAAAATACATTTATTTAAAAATTATTTTAAGTATATTTTGAAATGTTCAGCAGTATAATTGCCTCAAAAGATATTTTTTTGAACAACAAAAATTAAATTTTAGGTTCCTTTTATAGAGAATAACATGAAACATATGTTTTGAAAATTCATAAAAAAATATTCAGAAGTTTTTGAGATATCCTGCGCGTTATACCCACAAGCGTCATTTGGAGAAAAATGACTTCAAAGCTTCAGAAACGCCGCTTCAATTCAACGCCGCGAGTATAATTCTAAGAGCCATAACTTCTGATCTAAAGGGAATTTCGAGAAACAATTATATCAATATGTTCACAAAGAATCGAAGTTTAATATCTAAAGAAATTAAAAATTCGAAAATTTTGAAGCTTTAAGAATCTTGAGATAAAAAATGAAGTAATAAATATTTTAATCATATAATTAAGGTAAATTATATATTGTAATTAACAAAATGTTATTCTTAAAATAATAATAAGCGCCAATAATATTTAATCGATTACTTACTGAAAAATTAACAGAAACAATTTTATTTTTTGAAAAACGTAAAATTAGAAATATTTAATTTTTTTTTATTCAAAAATCTAAACACAGGAGTATAGCAGAAAGATCGATTTGCTTATTTGATTTTTTGATGTGTTTAATGTACAAAACGATATTTAAATTCATTGGATTTTAACCCTTAAATGTCGGGTGTTGCTTTTCAGCAACATACCCAATTTAGGCCCTAAAATAGTATTAGAATAATATTGAAGCTATAATGCCTAATGTTGCCAATAAAATACATTCTGAAAATATTATTAAATCGGTTTTCAACATGTAGATGGCAACACTTGTGCTGTTTAAGAATAAAGATAGATTTATTTTTTCAATTGTTGTTACTTGTTCTTTTTGGTTTATTTGGAAGCTTGCGAAATACCCAATTTTGTTCTGCAGTGAGCAAGTAAAATTTATTTCTTATTATAGTTCCTAAAATTCTTGTGTGTTTAATATTATAGAATTTTATCAAGGAAAATTATTTTTTAAATTAAGACCAGTATTGCCGAACAGTAACAAACTGGTTTTTAGCCGTAAACCATACTTAAAACAAAGTATGATTTTTTAAATTATTTTTCCCATGATTTATTTAAAAAATGAAAACCGAAAAACATTATTACAATGATTTTTGAAATAATAACAATAATAACAATAACAAGAAATAATAACAATATAGTTTTAGTACATAATTTTGGTATAACATTGTCTTAAAGGGGTGTTAAAGAAGGGACGGTAAGGTGAAAAAAAGGGGACGGCATAGGAAAAAAGGGACGAAATGAGAAAAAAAGGAACGGTAAGGAAACTTACCACCTCTTTTTAAGCAAATCATGTTAAGACTAAGAGATAGCCAAAATGTTCATTGATTTTTAGAAACAGTTGTTAACATTGGATTAAATTATATTTTTATTATTATTTACCTCGAAAAGTGCAGGAATAAACCTTGGGAACGGCAGGACTAACAATAAAGCCACGATCTTAAAATTGATATTTAAATGCTGATTTAAATTATGCAGTAAATTTCCTGTTAAAGAATTTTAGACATTCTTTCTCTAGCATACTTCAGCATGAGAAAAAAACTTGAAAAAAATTATATGGCTGCATCTGAAGTGATTTTCTGTATAAGTTTAGCAAGAGGGACGGTAAGGATGAAAAACCCAGGGATAGAGTTCAAAAAATAATATAAACCGTAAAAATGTGTGCAGGTTAGTTTTTGCTACATATTCATATAAAACAATTGTCCCAGTTTCGGGAAAAAATTACATGGAATTACTTTTATTGAAACATTTTTATACAGACAGCTCCAAACTTAAAAATCAGCATCAAAGACACGGTGCGGTATAGGAGTTTTCCTGGTATTTGGACCCCCAATATCGTCTAAAACTTATTTATCTCGTTAATATTGTTATGCAATCATGAAATGGGATGTTCCCCAGTATATGAAATAAGAAAACACAAAAAATGTATTAAAATAAAAATTATTATAAAATTATTATTCAGGGACATAAAAGTCAAAAGTTTGTAGGAATGCCACATCTATATTACTAAAAAATTCAGAAAACGCATAACACTTTTGGAAAAGTAATTGCAGCAATTACCGTTCTCAGTACACAGATACTGAAAAATTTATGCAGATTGCATATGATCTATAGATGTGTAAATATATTACATAGTATGCTAAAATTTTGTAATTCCTAAAGCATATATTTTATGGTTAGCTATTTAAACACACCACATGAAAAGCTAAAAATTTAATTTCGTTAAATGCATGCAAAACAAAACTAAAAGGCAATTCTAGTAATTACTATCCATAGCAGGCAATGTATCGTGTTCTTTGAGTACTTCTTTAATGAATTTATTTATGTTATACTTTTCCACAACAAATACAGTTAAACGGAAAAACCCATAATATAGTTTAAAATAATCTTTAAGCAATTTACGCCTATAGATGAATTAGACTTTCGAATTGTTTTGTGTAGTCCGGTATATGATTTGTGAAATTGATATACACCACACACTATTTAAAAATTGAATTGAATAATAATAATAATAAAAAAAAACATTACGTAAATGAAAATGCTCTTTCAACAATTATCATTCACCCACAGTACTGTAACTGAATACTTTGTATTTCCCTGTAAATGAACCATAAATGTTATGCACACTATTTTATAGGTTAATCATCTTGTAATGCATCCCGGTATATTCTTTATGCTTAAAATCACTGCATATCATTATTACAAGCAAATAATTGTGTCACAAAATTATTTTATGTAACCCTGTAAATAAATGATAAAATCCTTGCACTCCATATTCTCCGGAGAGTATATTTTAATGTACCTCAGAAATGCGTTTCAAATTCATTACGTTTAAGTTGTTCTAACATTCTTAAAAATTTCAATAGACGCATAGACCATAATGTAACTGTGTACCATAATGTAATTGTATTACATAGTATGCTAAAATTTAGTAATTTCTGCCATTTAGTGGAAATATACTCGTATTATATCGTACAAACCATATATTTTACTGTTAGATTTTTAAACACACCACATGCAAAGCTAAAAATTTAATTTCATTAAATAAAAGCGAAACAAAACTAAAAGGCCCTTCCAGTATTTACTATCCCTAGCAGGCAATGTATCGTGTTCTTGAATACTTCTATAAATGAATTTATTTATACTATACAAACATCCGTTTCTACATTAAATACAGTTAAACCGAAAAACACACAATGCACTTTAAAATAACCTTTAAGCAATTTACGCCTATAGGCGAAATAAGCTTTCGAATTGTTTTGTGTAGCGCAGTATATGATTTGCGAAATTTATATACATCACATAATATACAAAAATTTAATTAAATTTAAAACAACATTACGTGGCTGAAAATGCACTTTCAACAATTATCGTACATGCACAGTGCTGTAACTGAATACTTTGGGTTTCCCTGTAAATAAATTATACATGTTATACTCACTATTTGCTAGGGTAAGCATCTTGTAATGCTTCCCGGTACATTTTTTTATGTTTAAAATTACTGCATACGAACATTCCAAGAAAAGAATCGCGTCACAGAATTATTTTCTGTAACCCTGTAAATAAAGAATAAAAGCTTAGAACTCCATATTCTTCAGAAAACATATTTTAAATTCTCAGAAATGTATGTCAATTTCATTATGTTTGAGTTATTCTAACTTCACTAAAATACACTGTAAACGATTTCACAATAGACGCATAGACCATAATGTAACGGCGTTCTTTTAACTGTTGCATTAAACAAAATATCAAAGCTGCATGCTTCATTTTAAAAAGGAAATGTATTACGTTAAAACTCAATAACTTATATAAACAATTAAATTTAAAAATCAAAAAATTCGACTGCGTAAAAAAGCGAACTAATTAATTATTTCTCATCAATGTGAAACTACCGGGTGTCCCAAAAAGGACTGACTGATTTTAAAATTCAATAACTTGCAAACGGTGACAGATATTAAAAAAATTCTTGCAGGAGGGTTATGCATAAGTTCAAAAGTTTTATTACAGTGATTTTCAATTTTAGTTCGATTTACAAACAATAGATGGCGCTGTAAGCAATAGTCGCTAAATACAGGCTCGATTTCTAGTCCTTTCTCTTGTTCCATGCTGAAAAAGGAGATGGAAATGTATTATCCGGGCCACGAAGAACCAAAAATCGAGCCTGAATTCAGCGTCTATTGATCGCAGCGCCATCTATTGTTTGTAATTCGAACTAAAATTGAAAATCACTGTAAAAAAACTTTTGACCTTATGCATAACCCTCCTGCAAGAATTTTTTAAATATCTGTCACCGTTTGCAAGTTATTGAATTTTAAAATCAGTCAGTCCTTTTTGGGACACCCGGTATTTTTTTTTTTTGTTTTGTCAATTCCTACTATTAGCTCACACTCTCGCTATATATATCTTGTTCAAATTTTCATTCGTTTATAAAATACTTATTATTCATCCAATCAAGCTCAAATAAATTTTTTAAACTTGTAGTGGGTGACACTTCATGTTAATCCAGTTTTTTTTCAAATATTAATTCATTAATTTAATTAAATTTATTGATTTTCAATAACCGAGAGAGCCCTCTTGTTGATCAAGCATTTTAAGCGCTACTCAAAAGGAGAGAAGAATGGGCGAAAAAAATCTCTTATTGACCTAAGTAGGAATTGACTTAATATATATTTTTTTATATTACTTAGCTATTTTTTTTTAGTTACTTGTATTAATGACTTTTAAGTTGTGTTTAATTGTTAGTTCCTATCTATAAACACTGTTTTGATGAGGTCTATAGATGTCTATGATGGTTAGAGTTGCGGTAAAGCTAGAGATCCACAATACATACACAACTTCCCGGTTGTATAATATTTTAACGGAGCTTCTGACTGTAAAATAATCAATGAAACATCGTCTTCATTTTGAAAGACCTATCCAATGATATGCCACTCAATAGGGTGCGTAATTTTCTTTTTTTCGTCTCTACCGCCATTTCGTATTTTACGGCCGCCATTTTGAATTTATAAAAACAAAACCTAGCTTATAACAATCGGGCCGTTAAGATGAATTGATAGGGACCTCATTCATTAAAATCCATCTAACCGTTGAGATGTTTCGAGGGTATAAAGAAATCCACATACATAGATACGCGTGAAACACATAAGCTTTCTTTTCAGTCGGGTAATAAATTACATAGCAACTGGAGTATATTTACGAGAGATAGAACACGGAGAGACAGCAACCACATATACCAAAGACATAAACACTTTTAAATTACGCCGAAAATTGTTATAATATAGGTCAATTCCATTGTAATTGGCGATAAACTGGATCATCTAATTTTGTTTACAAAACTGTGTACAAAATTTACTAATAATGCTGGAACAAATTCTTATAATTTATTTAAAATATTTCTTTCTAAGGATTAATATCCAAATACCTGCAGATTATTTCAATCTCGCTTTTAGTGCCAAAAATTGCAATTCAAAATTCTGTAACTGATGTAACATAAAACAGACAAACCTTTTTTTGCCTTCATTGAAGTGTAAAAAATATCAAAACTATTCCGTTAAAAAAAGCAATTTAATGTTCTCAACAAGACTAAGTAATGATAAATTATAACCGTAACTTGTTTTATTAATTTCTGAACAATAAAAAAGAAAAAATGGCATTTACATATGTAACTGACGTAACTTTTATTGTGTAACTGACGTAACATTATGACATAACAAAGACAATAATAGTACTAAACTTAGATTGTAAACAGTAATTTAGAATGCCTTTTTATTAGGATTTTATTATAGGACATAAACATATTCAGCTTTCTAATCATGACCTGAAATTCAACATATTATAAATTTTATTCGCCACCCCCCCCCCCTCCAAAAAAAGAGAATTTTTTGTGGAATTGCCCTATATCTGTATTCTAAAATAAAATAACTAACGGTGCTGCTACTGAAATGGAATTTATTGTGATTTTTTTGTTTTTCGGCTTAACCTGCAGAAACTAATGTACATAGAAACATGGAAACTGGAAATTTTATAGAGAAATTTAACCAAAAATATTGAAGCAGACAACTTTTAAACGGTACAATTGATTTAACGCTGATTAATGTTGCAATCTGTCAAGATACTTCAATTCCGAGATTCATAGAATAAAAATATTATGAATAGCAGTTTAATAATGTTTCTTAAGCATACACTTGATTGTGATGCGTAGTATCCAATCAAGTTTTAAATTTGTTAATTTTTGTTTATCTTTTTATTTTAAAATTTCGATATCTTGATTTAATTCATAATTTGAAATAGCAGGCTTTATGTACTGTTGTCTGATTTTAAAAACACACGTGATAATATTTCCGAGCATTTTTCAATTGAAAAATATATTAACATGTGTTCTGGGAAGCTAATGCACCCCGACATCTGTTCGCGAGATGCCGTGAACATTTGTGCATTCTCACATTATTTATTTGTGTATATTTTTATATAAAATATTGCATACATAATATAAGTATGATAATTATATTTTTATGATCTACAGAAGTTAAGAAAGTAATTTAAAGTTTCTTTTCTCAGTTGTTATTTGATTCATTTAAAAATAATTATTTTAGAGATTAAAGCAATCTTTTAGTGCAGAGTTTTGTAAGCAAAAGTCTGAAGCACATCTCCGTCGACATATCCAGTCTCAGTGTCGTCATGTGAACATTAACCAATAAAGCCAGCCTGTAGTAATTTATTGCACTCAATAAAAATTAAGCAATAAAGATGCCCTATATATTTATATTCGTTAACTTCTGAAATCGGGAAAAGGAAAAAAAAATCTGAAGAGGTGCAGGGGGTAATTAGTTTAACCTACAAATGTTAGAGCAACTTTTATTTCATTGGAAGATGTTTTAGCTAATAAGAATTATTGCAGATTCAGCTCAGCCCATGGAAAAATCTGAGTGGCTTCTGATATAAGAATATAGAGTGAGCATTATATTGGTCCTCATCCTGCGAATTTTATTTTTTAGTTCACTTCGGGAGAAGTTTTCTGTTGGTCCTCATCATGTCCATGTGGTATTAATTTTCACTTCCTCAACACCATGAACTGATATATCCGTTCGCTAAGCTGTAGGTTTCACTGAAACAGAAGATTTTTTTTTTTTTTATTAATATAATACTATAGATATAATCGATTTTTGAAAGGTTAAGTTCTGACTAATAATCTCAAGTGTCGCATTCTCATACGTAATAAAATTTTTTATACATGTTGAAAAAATTATATTTTTTTACCTATTTAATAAAATACAGAGAAAACAACATTACAATTTTGCTCTTTTGCTTGGCGGTCAGGTGAGAATAGAATTGTAGTTCTCAACTTGGGAAGATGAGTAAATGCTCTTCCACTCTTGATGCTGTGCGCATTCAGATATATTTGAAATTCTTGTGTAATTAATTTGTGTCTTTTAATAAATATATGCTTACTACTAATACTAGGAATGGTCTACCGTTATCCATTTTACCTAATTGTATTAAATATTGTAAATGCTTTGTAAGTAATTTTAAAATTTAAGTTTAATGACAAATCATAGAGAACATATAATCTGAACAATTTAAGAAAAACTCAAGAATCAGCAAAAATGCTTAATTTGATGTTAAGGAAGTGTATGTGCTCCAGTTCTCTTTATCTTTTGTTATTAGTATTCTCCTCTAAATAATGGGTTTAATTTTTGCAAATAAGTAATTTAGTTTTAATTAATTTTCATTTCGTAATTATTTCATCAACAGGGTATGTGTGTAATCACTTTTAGATTAAAATAACTTCGACTATTATTCAGCTACTTTTGGTTCTCTTTTCTTCTCCAGTTTTAATTTAGTCATTTCAATAAGTTATTTATTTTAATTTTAAAAATAATTAACTGTGGCGGAAAGTGTGAAAGAAATACGGGCATCGAAACTAAACAACGCATTTTTTAATGTATATAATATTTGTCTACTTAATTTTTAACCTGAGCGTTTGTTATTAATTTTAAAGATCGAGTTTCATATTTCTAGAAAGGTATTTTATATTAGGATCACAATTTATCCTTATTATAAGGAAATAAAATGCACCAGAATGGCTTTATGGTGATTTTTGGCGAATGAGGGGCAGAATAATAAAACAAATCTATCTATTTAAACAAGATGTTTATTTCTGTTCAGCAGTGTAGAAAATTAAAGAAAAGAAAGCTTTTCAAGAATTAAATTATTACGTGTGGAAATCATTTAAGGTTGAAAATCACGCATTTTTAAAACGAGTTTCTTATAGCGTATGAAAGAAAGCTTTTTTCTACACATTATGAAATTCTGGGAGGAAGTACTTATTTTTTTTTACTTAAACATTTTATGTAAGTTGATTTCCAAATATATAACTGATCTTATCTAATCCAGCACGAAAACAGCCGTGAAGAGACACCCTATATAATGCCTAAATACCACATTAGGTATTTTTTTAGCCAGGGTACGTATATATTTTTTAATTTGCATGAAATTAAAAATTCTTTTCTTTGTAAAGAGGTATGTTTTTCTTTCTTCTCTTTCATGCCTTTAAGTCTCGGTAAGTTTGATTTTTCTGTATTTAAAGATTTTAAAACTTATATTAGATAATTTATATTTTGCTTAATTGTCTATCATTTATTTTATTCACTGTAATAATAAAATATATTTTTTCAGTATAAATTATTATTATTATATATATATATATTTTTACAAAGTCGATTAGAAATCCCTTAGAAGTAATGTGATGAAAACATTAATTACAATCAAGATATATGATGTGAATCTATATAAATTCAAATAACGACATATATGTAACGAGGAAATGAACTGATATGTTTGAAAAGTACAAATACTCAACAGGAAATGTAATACGGGTTGCATTATGAGAAGTGTCATCAGGTAGTGACAGAATTCATTTACAAATACGAAGTAGAGGGATTGTTAATCAAAATATATATATATCATAAGAAAAATAATTCAAAACTAGAAATAGGAAAATGAGTACCGCAATGTGGCAACATCTATAAGAGTATGAAGACAAGAAAATTAGCTATTAGTAGGAAAGTACCTTTTATCAACATTCTATATGATATAATATATATGTGTGTGTGTGTGCATATACTGGTTGCTTGCAAAAGTTCGTGCTCTATTTCATAGATGTCAGTAGCTTGCAACTTTTACTGTTCTGAGGTTTCTTTTATAACCATATTACACTGCTCAAAACAATTAAAGGATATTTGAAGTTTTATATAAAATAAAGATATAAACGAAATTTTTTTGCCGAAAATAGAAGAAGAGTATCACAAATGCAAATTTTTCTGGTTTTCAAACTGTGGAGTATGCAAATTTTGAGTTCGACGTCAAAAACGTCGCTTCAGCGGCAGCGAATGAAATTTGACTTACAACTGGATAAAAGAGAATGAAGACAAGGATGATCGGCATTCAGTGATTGCTTTGTTTCGATGAGTACGATGTCTCAGCGACAGATTAAGAAGCTTTGAGAATTGTTGGTGTGTTAGAAGGGGGCCAAACTCAAGCCGAAGTAGCGCAAGCCATTGGAGTGTCACAAAGTGTCATTTCCAGGATCTGGAACCGTTTTTTGGAGAGTGGATGTGCAAGCCGAAGACCAGGGCAAGGTCGTAGACGGGCAACAACGCCCAAAGAAGATCGGTATTTACAGTTAACAGCTCGGAGACACCGAACCATGAACGCTACTCTTCTCCAACAACACCTTCGCTCGGCTACAGGCACCACGATTTCAACTCAGACTGTCCGAAACCGGCTCCATGCTGTAGGTCTGTATGCTCGCCGACCGATGGTATGTGTTAGATTAATATCAAGGCATCGTCGCGACCACAGGGAGTGGGCAACCGAGCATGTCAACTGGAGGAGAAATGAATGGAGCAATATTCTGTTTTCAGACGAGTCCCGTTTTTCTGTGCATCCGGATAATAGGCGTATTTTCATCTGGAGGGACCGTGGCAGTAGCAATAATCCTGCGTTCGTGCACGAAAGTGTCAGATTTGGCGGTGGAGGAGTGTTAATGTATGGTGGCATCTCCATTGACGGGCGCACTGACCTCTACATCATTCGAGATGGAGCTCTGAATGGTCGCCGATATAGGGATGAGATCCTCAGACCTATTGTAGTCCCTTACGCTGCAACAATCGGAGATAACTTCATTTTAATGGACGATAACTGCAGGCCACATCGTGAAAACCTGGTGGGGGATTTCCTTTTCGAGGAAGGAATCGTTCGAATGGAATGGCCAGCGTGTTCTCCAGACATGAATCCAATCGAGCACGTTTGGGACGCTCTAGGAAGACGAGTTTCTGGCCGCCAACAACCCCCACAAACTCTCCAAGAACTGGAAAGAGCTCTTCTGGAAGAGTGGGGCAGAATACCCCAACTCGTCATTAATAGCCTCATTGAGTCCATGCCTCAAAGGTGTTCAACGTTGCTGGCCGCCCTTGGAAACCATACCCCTTACTGAAAATGATTTTCTTTGAAGAAAACACCTTTTCTTATTCTTTTTTTCTCATATGCACAAATTGTGTTTTTTTCCTTTAGTACACAAATGCGCAATAAAATGCATTTTTTTCTGCCAAACATGTGTAATTTATTCTCATATAACCTACTATGCCTGTCGACCATGTATCAATCAGCTAAACAGTTTACCAGATACAAAATCCACCTAAAACTGCAATATCCTTTAATTGTTTTGAGCAGTGTATTAACTGACAGCTATCTATTTGTGCCGTGAGGGAAGATGACGTCAACAAAAAAGTTTTTCAAATTAATTTGCGTGCAAGATTAATATTCAAAATGGAAAATTAAAAGTTATATTTTCACCATGTTATGTTATATGAGTTAAAAAAAAACTAGTGATTGTTGGATATGCTACAAAAAATATTCAAGACGTGTACTTGGATCATGCTCCCGCTCTCAGGACAGATAAAAAAATGATTTTGTTGATTTCAAAATGGTGATTTCAGTCTATACGGTAACATTTCGCTCTGGGCTACCTTCTGGCATTGATAATGACTTAATCCGTGATTTAGTGAATAATAATGAACGGATTATTACTGAATGCATTGCTGAGAGACTAAATGTTGACAAATAGACAGAATTTCGTCATTTAAAACAATATAAGTACACTTCAAAAGGCGATGCATCGGAAATTGGGCACGAACATTCGCAATCACCCAAATATAATAATATATCACAATATACACTATATAGGTATTAAACACCGGACACTTTCAGCTTTAGACATTTTGTCAAATACTTAAAGATATACTTGTCGGATTTTCCCAGAAATTCAGAATTATGAAGAATATGTTTGACTTCATATTGATCAACAGCGATTTGATCAGAAGGACAATTAGAGAGCCAACACAAAATCAAAGAAAAATAATATTATATTTAATCACCCTATAATATAAAATGCACGAAATAATCTATCGCTACAGCTTACGAATATGTAGATATTGTACAATATGTGTATTCATTTGTGTAAGAATAGCACGCTTATTCATGGACATATATCGTTTTTTCTTAAGTAAAAAAAAAAAAAAAATGTTCATGTTTTTTATTTATATCATGCAAGATTTTCTACCAAATTTAACTTCAGTTTCAGGAAATTTGACAAAATGTAGCAGAAATAATATAGTACAATTGGAATTAAAATATATTAAGCATTTGTTGAAATATAAGCAGTTGTATGAAATATTTTTTATCTGCGCATGCGCGCACGATGAGAAATCTTTTTCTTCATGATTTCATGAAGTCAATTCTTTGGAGCAACTCATAAAAAAAGCCAGTCAAATACCATGAAAATTAAGATTGAGCTGAGTTTTAGTTGCTGCCTCAAAACAGCTGAATGGTAAGGGGTTTCCTTAAATTGCCGTTTTTAATTTTTAATTTTTAATTTTTAGTTTTTTTTTTTTTTCATTTCTTATTGATACTTTAGTTTTTCTTGGAAAACCACTAGAACGAGCTTTTCCAAGAAAAAGAGAAGTATCAAAATCTCAGCATTTCTTCTAAATCTACTCGTTGACATTCATTAAATACTAACTTAGAAGCTTTTAGGGAGAAACTAAACTCTATCACAGATATCCTTCTTAATTTCCACGATATTTGACTGGCTTATTTCTATGAGTTGTTCCATTACTGTTAAATCAAGAAAAAATATTTATCATGAGCGCAGCGCCGATAGAAAGTATTTCATACAACTGCTCGTATTTAGTCAAATGCTTAATATACAGGGTATATCTAAACTTTTGCGCAAAACTTTAAGGGGTGATAGTACACATCAAGACAAACAATATTAAATAGGAAACTAAGGGTCCCAAACGTCTTCCGAAGGAGATAGGCACCTTTAAAGTTTAGGGTGCAAAATTTCAAATGATTATGAAAAACGGAAAAATTGGTCGATTCGTTTGCGGTTTTCACTAAAACTATTCTTTATGTCAGTATTTTCTCGAAAATAAATTTTAAAGATACAGTTCAAAAATGCCGATAGAGGGCGCTTTAGAATTTGGAGTAACGAACAACTATTTTTTTACCGTTATTTTTTGTATCTCATTACATGCTTTAAAAAGCTTAGATTTAAATTTTGAGCTCAAAATCTGAATCGTTGGGAATGGTTAAGTAGCGCAAACTGAACTGTGTTCAGGAGGGAGGTTCAAATTTCAACACATGAATACAGATCAGTTTCAATACATTTGAAATAGCGTAATGTCATTAAAATACACAGCAAACGAATTTTCCCCATATACCATAATGTAATGGAATTATTTTGGGTATTCCTGTAAATGAACTATTAATCCCACATACATCATATACAATACCAAACATGCTTATGTGACCTAAATAAGGTTTATCAATTCTATAAAAATCCGAGTATATTTACGAGAGTTAGAGCGTGGAGAGATGGACAGACAAACCGAATGCATAAACAATTTTCAACTTTGTTGGAAAGATTTAAAAAGGGTGCATAATATGAAACATACGTGGAAAATTAAAGGATGGTTTTTTATAGACAGTGCAATTTTAGAATATTTTAGTTATTTGTTTTAAAAATGACTCAGGCAGAGTCGAAACATGTAAATAGTCGAAAAAACCTATTTTTACTGTTTTTAAAGTTTTATTTTACACCATTTAGAAATTAAAATGAGAATTATTACAAGGCGTTAATTTGCCACATACGACGTATTGTAGTTTTTAAAAAGATTATGATTTAGAAGTTATTTAACATTTTCATGCATCAAATATGTTATCTTAAAACCATAAACATATAAAAACAATATTATCAATACAAAAATATCATCAATAAAGACTTAAAATGTGTATAAAAAATTTTAAAACAATTTTAGAAACAGTTTCTCCGTATTACAAAAAATATAATCAATATATGTTTAATTTTCGATAAACAAAAAATAACAAAGATATAAAAGGATCTATTCTTGTGGTAATAGCTGAAAGAAAATATTTTCGTCTTTTTTTTTTTTTTTTTTTTTTTTTTTTTTTTTTTTTTTTTACTTTTTATAAAGATATTATATTCTAAAAAAAAAAAAGAAGAGAGTAATAAGAAAATCAAAAATGCTCTTTGAATATCTTATTTCATAAAACTGTTAGGGAAAAATATTTGTTTGAAAAATAAATATAAAAAGAAAGAATTTTTTACAAGAGAAAGTTAATCATTTATTCAAACGTATATTTTCAATAAGATAAATCATTGCTTTTGTATAGCTAGATTGATAAAAAATGCCAAATTCTTTTGTTAGAATGTTTTTTTTTTTTTTTTTTTTTAGTCATATTTCTACGAATATGCTTTTTTAAATTTTCATCGATCTTTTAAAAACATTTTAAAAGAATTTAAAGACGTTTAACACAGAAGAATATAACTTTTTTTTTCGTAGGTTTAAAAAATATATATATTTAAAATATTTATTCGCGAAATGTGATAATTAAATAAAACAATCACAAATATGTGAGCAAAATAAATAAATTATATAATTTTAAATTATAATCTTTTTTTTTTGCATTTTTGTTTATATTTTTAAAGAGAAAATCATCTAAAATTGTGTGTATTATTTTAATATAATTATTTTTTTATAATAAGTTGTGTTTGTTTAAAGAAATAACTTATATGGTAGCCCCTTACACTTACTTTATCATTATAAGAACAATTATGGGTATTTCGGAAAACTGCTAAGATGTCCTTTATAGTAAATCTTTAATAAATTTCTCCTCCTTTCTTCTTTGAAATTTTACTTTTGAAAAATTTGCAAATAAACATAATTAAACGATAAATGTTACTGATACGGCGTTACTGTGCAGAAATCAATGTTAAATACAAATAAAAATTGCACATCACTTTCTATAGCGCGTTGTAAGTCACAGGCACCATACTCCCCCTCCCTCATAAAACTTCCTTCATCGTTTCAGAAATATGACTACGAATATCGACTACAGCTGCGTCGGTCTCAGTATGGCTGCTTTGGCATATATAGCATAGTATATTACATACCCATAGAAGAAATTTATTGGAACTCAAAATATGAGTCAGACAACTTAAATAAGAAAATGAAATATTCAGTACAAAAAATTGATTGATTTTCCCCCAAAATCAATTGCTCGCAATTTTTCATTTTGTGAAATACGGAAAAATGATCCAAAAACAAGGATTACTTTTCAAGACAACAAAGATTTTCTCATCTCAGCGAGGGAATTACCTTTGGCATTAATCATAATTTTTGCAGCGTCGTGAGGACTGCACGTGAAAGAAAAAAAAAACTACAAAAATTGAATAAACAGAACCACCACTTGTCCGAAATTTATTATTTTTTGTAATAGTGAAAAGTGGCCCAAAGAAAACGATTGCTTTTACGGGACAACCAAAAAATTTCATAACATAGCCAGGGTATTTTTTTAAGTTATATTTTACCCTCCAAGCAGTTACATTTACATACTGTTGGCTTATCGATGGCAGAATGTGAAAAGCGTTCAGATATAGTAGGGTTGGGAAATGTTAGTTAAAAACACCCCATATAATTGGTAGCGTATCGTAGCAGCTAACAGATGGACCACTGTTGACAAATGGTTGGTTCGCGTAATGTTGCAGCAACATGGATATTTCCTACTGTGTACTAACGTGGAAGAGCATTAGGCAACAATTAGCCAATGTCTGTTTAAACATTTTGCACTATTTCTTTAAAGCGTGTGAAAACAGTAGAGAACGTTAAAAAAATTAAACTGTATTGCGCTTCTAATTCACTTTCCTAATTTGTGATGAAATACAATTAAAATAGAATATATATTATCAGATTTATTTCGCTTACAAAATAGAATTATATTACTAATTAAGATGAAATAACAACTGCTTAATATATTTAAAGATGCATGATTTCCTAGTAAACAATTTATTGGTCAAAAGCACTTTGTATGAGGCTAGAAATAGCCTTATAGATAAGGGTCAACATAAAAACTACTATTTGCAAATTATTATGTTTCTTACAGATGCAATACAAAGCAATACAAACACAATTTGAAAATGTAGAGTTCCTAATACCCAATCGTCACTCAGACGCGTTTGTTTACAACATTATGCTGATACCACACGGACTATCCTATCATAAACAATTCCAGATATTTTCACATAAATAATTTTTTCTGGAAGAAAACTATCAAAAACGCATCTTGTCACCTCTCGTAAATTAGCCAGTGATGCATTTATCGATATTTGTATCTCCTACGGTGGAAATTGGTTCCAATTTCACCAAGCAGGATGCTATGTGGTTAAACATCTGGCCCCTGATCGCAGACAGATAAACGTCTCTTTTGTCTCTGCACCGCTGATCTAAGTCTTTTTTCACAACAAATTATGAAAATAGTTATGTTTGAGAGTATTCGTATGTATAGCAATTATAAATTATAAATCAACACCTTGATAGCAACATAATAACAGATTTTACGCTATCACATTTTCTCATAATCCTTTCATAACGAACTTCTTTCAAAAGTTCTCTGAATGATTTTACCTCTTTAAGGGAGCAAGTAAGTTCATACAAGCTGTGTAATTTTAATTTATTAGCCCCCGATATGCTATTTCTTTCTCCCAGCAAATAAAATGTCGTTTCCAAAAAATAACGTTCCGTAGTATATGTCAGCCGTAAAACAAAGCAGATGTATATTTGTACTGTTAACTACTCTACTGCAATTTTTTTTAACTTCTAAGCATCGCACATTTTCAATTTTTATACCGTCGTATAGGGAAATAAAACTACTTTTTTATGCAATTTGTTTGAAAACTGCATCTCAATTTATTTTTCTTTAGCGCCATTTGTTTAATTTTGGCATCTCAAGTACTCCATTTCTGTAGAAAGTAAAGAAAAAAAGGGTTGAAAAATAGTAATTATTATCTTTTGGTTTCCATTTTCACATAACTACTGAAAAAATGCAATTCAAATACGTGCTTTTTTAAGAAAATATAAATGAAAGATTTTTAATAAAACATGGAGCTATTCTAAATTTTATTTAAATATCTATTGAAAATTAAAGACGTGAATAATCACTTTGCTAACTAAGCGTAAACCACCAGAGTGAAAAGATGTCCAAGCCGGGAATCGAACCAGCACCCCCGGAATAGCGCTCCAGTGCTCTACCACTAAGCCACGATGACGATGTCCAGCTTGGCATCTCTCACTCACATAAGTCGGTAGGATTGCTTGCGCAGCTATTAGATGGAAAAGTCTACATGAGCACGCAATCTTGCGGCGAAACATGAGACGCAAATGTGCCCAGCATCGGTGAATATACAAATTAATTAATTTCCCAACTACTTTTCAGCAGTGAAATTGCGCTTGAAATTATTGAATATTAAGACGTGAATTAACGCTTTGCTAACTAAGCGTAAACCAACAGAATGAAAAATGTCCAAGCCGGGAATCGAACAGTGCCCCCGGAATAGCGCTCCAGTCTTTAATATTCAATACTTTAATATCCAATAATTTCAAGTGTAATTTCACTGCTGAAAAGTAGTTGGAAAATTAATTAAATTGTATATTCACCGATGCTGGGTTCATTTGCGTTTCATGTTTCGCCTCAAGATTGCGTGCTCATGAAGATTTTTCCATCTAATAGCTGCGGTAGCAGTCTTGCTGACTTATGTGAGCAAAATATGCTAAGCTGGGCATCGTCCTCGTGGCTTAGTGGTAGAGCACTGGAGCGCTATACCGGGGGCGCAGGTACGATTCCCGGCTTTGACTTTTTTCACTCTGTTGCTTAGTTAGCAAACTGATAATTCACGTCTATAATATTCAATAATTTCAAGCATAATTTAACTGCTGTAAAGTAGTTGGAAAATTAATTAAATTAATTATCTATATTACAGAAAAAAAATGAATGCATATGAATCATTAGATAGCCGATTTTTTTGTCGAGTTTCTTGAGTGACATCTTTTTTTAATTATTATTTATGTATGATTCAGCGATAGTTATGTCATATGAATACTTTATGGAAGATGTTGGATCGTAAATGTGGAATTCTTCAGAGGGTGCGAATGACGTCAATTTATATAAAATAAAAGCGTGTGTTTTAAGTCTTAAATCTGAAATATGTTTTGTATTATCTATATTTATATACATATATTTTTTTCATCGGGAACTACACTAAATTATGTAAAAGCAGAATTCCTGTTTTCTAGTTTTGTTACTTGTTAGTAGCTAAAGAAAAAAAAATGGACAATAAAAAATAGTAGAATTGATAAACTACATTGTTAGAACTATAAAGTTTTTATTTAATTTTATGTACTTAACAAGGCAAATTTCTTATAAATACACTGTGTCCGTAAAGTCATGGTGCACTCTTGACCGGTCGGATGAAATCAACGAAGCAAGATGAAAAATGTGAAATCTTCACCAGATAAAAGTAAAACTCTCCAAGATTCATACCTGTTCAGTACAGATCGATGTGGTCTCCATTATTCCGACACACCTCTAAACGATATTCAAGTTCTTACCACACATAGTTAAAGACGTCTGGTGTAAAAGAGTGAATAACGTCTGTGATTCTCTATTTTAAATCCATATATTTCCATGTATGTAGAGGATAATGTCCAAATACCGACAAGTAGATGTTGTGAAAACTCTGCTCAGGAGGGGGATAAGAAAAATATATAGGAGAAATATCGCTTATAGGGGAAAATAACACGATCCTGTGTATGAAACTATTATGAAGATTATTACGTTAAAGCCACCAATTCCCAGTTTGTTTTCCGTTCAGTGAAGTGAGACTTGATGAGCTCCACTGTTATTAAAAGTTTATACGTATACTTGAAATATAAGTATACAGGAAATACAGGGTTAGCAATAAATACGTTCCCACTTGAGAGGGCTCTATTACAAACTTGACATTTAACCAAGAAAAAAAAAATACAAAAATACAAAATACAAATGCGCTCTAATACACATAAAACATTTAATTATCTTTATAGATAATAAATAATATTAAATAAGTGAAACTGGTGAATAAAAATGTAATATCCGTTGTAAGCTTTTACGTAACAGTAGAATACTGGATATCCAATACTCGGGAAACAACTAGCACACTCACACTACCATGCGGAGACTGATTTCGGGCTTTAAGAGTCGTGGTAGCCACATTTCGATACTAGAACACTGGATTTATTTTCTTCCTCTACCTTGAAGAGGAAGTTGTTCAGTTATTTCAAATTTCCTTATTATCTTGTATAGGGCAAATGGAGACACTGGACCTCCAACTCTTCGTATCTGCTTCAAACGGCGGAATTCATTGACAAGTGCAACGACATTCTGTTGGTTCTGGTAAAACGATTTTACCAGTAGCTCTTTTTTTGTCATGTGGATGTGATGTGCAGAGAAGAAGTTAATGCTCGTTCAGAATCCACTTTCTTTTAAACTAAAGAATAGTGTTATTAGAGATGCGCTGCAACGCAAATGATATTTCACATTTTCCATATATGCAAATAGACCATTTATGTTACAGCACAATCTATTGGTGAATTTCATAATAAAGTTTTTATTTAATAAATGTCCAGCGCAACATTTCAATTATATGTATTTCAAACTTGATTTCATTTAGACCAATAGACAGATTCTAGAACCTTCTGAAGTGGGAAACGTATTTCTTGCAGCCTCAGCATGACAGTGTGAGCGTGCCATTTGTTTCCTGAGTATTGGATATGCCGCATTCCACGGTACGAAAAATCTTACGGCATATTTTGCATTTGTATTGACCAGTTGTACTTTTCTAATACAATTTCTTATTTATAAAGCTAATTACATGTTATATGTGCTTTACAGCGACCGCTATCGGCGGATTTTTGTATTTTGTATATTTTTAATTTTTTTAATAAATGTCAAACGCATCATTTGTAATTCAAATTTTATCTCATTTGAACCAATAGAACCTCACATTAGAGCCCTCACAAGTGGTAAACTTATTTCTTGCTTACCCTGTATATATATATAACCATTAATTAAACATTACCTACCACCGTCAATTATTATGAATTAAAGCTGTAAGTATAAAAATAATAATAATAATAATAATTTATTATAAGAATTATTATGGAAGAAAAAGAAAAAAGTGGACAGCGACAAAAAATGGAAAAGCTTATATATTGAATTACGTTGTCAGGGGCACAGAATTCAATGATATAAGCAAAAGGGTCGTTTTCTGTGAGAAAAATAAGCTAAAGCTAAAAATTATTTTCCCCTGTGCCCAAACAACCATTAAAATCAAGTGAATTGATTAAAAATGAAAGCAGAATAGAAACAAATAATATGAAATGGAAGAATCAATAAAACGTATTTAAATATTTATAGGATATAAAATATAAATAATAAACACCATACCGATTAATATTTCAGTATTTTACAAATATCCACGCGCACATGTCTACCAGAATATCATAAAGATTAAGGTGAATAAAACAGTTAAGAAATCACAGTAATTGATACCAAAGGATGCAGTTAATACATTTTGAAATAAAATTTGAAATACCTTGTTAAATACATTTAATATAATATAAAATAAATAGATAGTAATTACATTATTTAAAATGAACTATTAAATTAATTAATAACTGTTTAACAATATCGTCAAAATTTAGCTAAAAATACCCCCTGGTGTATTAAATTATAACTGAAATGGAGCTAGAAAAATTAAAATTTAGAGCTATCTTAAAGAGACAAATTTTGGTGCTGCCATCTAGTATTACTTTTATTAATCAACTGTCGCAAGATAAATATTTGTAAGCATTTGAATGTAAATAATTTTTTAAACAGCAAAACCAAACATATCCTTATATATGAGAATTATAAACCTAATATAAACCACACAATGTATTTAAAAAAACTATTGTTAATAAAATTTAAAAGCATACAAAATATTCTATTAGCTAACTTATTTAAACTAAACTAAGAATTTAAATAATTCTAGAACTTTGATAATATATAGCATGTAGCTATATGCTATAAAACAAAATAAATTCAGTAAGAATTAATATAAATAATTATTAAAAATAATATAAAAATTATCTTTTAAATCAATTATATATAAGATATTTATAAAATGAACAGGAAATAAAAAACATGTGGAAGTATATAGAAGGTTAAATGATACTAAAATTCCCATTACTTAAAAAGCACAAATATAGAGTGTGGATTATTTTCATACATCCATAAAAATCCAAAAATTATGAATGTGGGACATTCAAAAACATTAAACCGATAATAAATATTAAAAAGAATAGAGGAATAATAATAAAAATAATTACCCAATTTTAATACATACAGTATAAATATATTTATATTAAACATACCTATATGTATATTAATCACTATAAAAATGGCATACTATTAGTAATTAATATGATATTTCCTTAGTAAATTAAAATTTAATAACAAATAATTGTAAATTAGATTAATCAATAATTAAGCTAATTATAATATTAATGAAATTTTTCAATTACATATAAAATATCAAATCAACATCCATATAAATACGTATTAAAAATATAGTAATAATACAAAAGCCCCCATTTTTTTATATATATAATTAACCATTGCGTATTATCCAGACAACACCGCCCTCCTCCGTACTCTAACATCTACCCACCCAACCAACCTATGATAATTTTTTTTTATTTTTTTTATATTATTTTACAATTTTTAATTTTTTATAGATATTTTTTTTTGGTAATTTTGTTTACGCATATGTTAATTTGTTTTAAAAGATCATGTAAGAAAAGTACTAATTGTATATTAATGAATATATGAATTTTTTTGTAAAACCATGATTTAATGCATCATAAATTAGTTTTTTAATATTATTGTTAATTAGAGGAGAAGAACATAAACATTTTATTCTATATAAATGATTAAGTATTATATTTCGAAATACAGAATGATGTAGACAAGATTTAAAATTTGTAAATGTATTAACTGTGAATTTAAATTCTTTACGTTTGTCATATAAATCTGTGATTGTTTTGTTGTCTTTTATTGTAATTTTAAGATCTAAGAAGTTAATTGTATTGTTAGATAAAAGGTTTTCCGTTAATTCCAATTTAGTGGGATAATCAACTGGAAATTGAGTAATTGCAGATTGATCAGTATCAATTAAAATGATGTCATCAATATAACGATATAAATGTAGATTATTATTAGTAAAATTACGTTCATAATGATATAAGTATAAGTCTGAGAGTAAACTGGAAGTACAACCGCCTTGTGGTATACCGACATGCTGTAAATATAAAGTATTATCTTGCAATATATAACTATTATAGATAATGAAGTTAGTTAAAGATTTAAAATATGCAATATCTATATTAGATGGTAATTCCAGTTTTTTATAATACTTTTTAAATAATGCATTTATAATTTTATGTAAATCTAATAGGTCTATATTATTAAAAAGATCTTTGAAGTCATATGTCGTTATATTATAAACACAATGAAGATTTTTTAAAATATTGACAAGTTGATAGCTATTTTTTATACAATGTGTATTATCATTGTTTGTAGTAAGTACATATAATTGATTAAGAATTTTTAAGAGAAGTGTATTGGCTTTATTATTATATGTATTGCAACCAATAGTAACAGTCCTAAATTTAATTGGAGTTTTATGAAATTTGTGAATAAGAACTAAATATATATATATATATATATATATATATATATATATATATATATTATATATACATGGTTTATACAATTAATCAATATACGAATATAAGCGTCGGGATACGTTTAAATGTGTAGGTGAATGTGTGCGTATTTTATTCCGACGTATTATGTGTATATTCTTATGTAGGTTAAATGTTTAACTGAAATACGTATCGCGCCTGGAGTACCAATTAAAATGCTTAAAATAACAATTTGACGATTTTAAAAAACTTTAAAAAAAGAATGATTCAATGAATAAAATATAACTGTTGCTTGTTTCGGGGCAATAAAACACTGCATTTTGAAGGTATTTATGCAAAAATAGCGATGTTATAAAATTTTCGAAACCGTTGCCTTATAAAATGGAAGAAATTAAATTGAAGGAGTAAAATGTTAAATGAGAGGTTTTTAAAAGTTATGCAGAATCAAGTAGGAGATGGGGGCGAACTAAAAAGATTACGCTTGCGAAATAGATAAAAAACAGTCGATTTTTGCTTCACTTTCTCAGCAACTATTGAACACATTTCAATATATTTTTTTTTCTTTTGTAATTAACTGCATTTTGATAATTTTCGTTTTCTAGGAAATTCAATTTAAATTTTAACTGAAATAGTCTTCATGAGAAATTTAATCCAATCTGTTAAACGTACTTTGTATCACCTAGTTCAAAAAGGTATTTCAAGTGAAGTAAATCAAGTAATTCAACGACCAAGAGATAAAGTAGAAGTGAGTTATGTTTAAATAAGAACGATAGAAAAGGTAAATTCGAGAATACATTATTCTACTTCAATATATAAAAGTATAAACGTAGTTAATGGTGTTTCAGTAGTAAGTTAGATCAATTTTTAGTGCTTAGAAAGCGAAGTAAATTTAATGAAACATGATTAAATATTTAAATAACTTTTAGAAATTTACATTGTAAGTTTAATAGCGTTATAAAAAATGACACACTAGTACATTTTTTCTATAATGAACTGAGGAATTCTGAAATTAAATAAGAAATGGATTTTTAATCAAATCTTATATATTATTTTATTCTTCCTTATCCTTATGCCACATAAGAACTTACGTGTGAGATATCCCCTACCTTACTAATGATCGTATTTACCGCCTACACTAACCTAGAAAACATCGGTCTAACGCTCAAATAGATTCGATTAATTCTTCTTTAATCAGGACCGAAGTTCAATCACATTAAATTTGAATTTCATTTTATTTCTCGGTTGAGTTACAGTATGAATAAGAGCATCAAATATCACAGATTTTGAAAATGATATGCCAACATTTTAGAAATTACGCGCAAAAAGAAATATGCTATCTATTCCGCACTGCACCAAGTAATTCTACAATACCGTCAAGCATTTGAGAGCTTTTAACTAACTGCAATTCAGATGAAAAGAAAACATATATTCATATACTTAATGTTACACTGATGTACCAATCCATAGCCTGTGGGCCCCACTCTATTAAAATGTGCTGTAATTAGAGAAAGATCCGTTAAAGCTTGTTATGATTTAAGTTTTTGCTACCAAATTTTCATTAGAGAATATTTTTTCTTACTTTATAAGTACACCACGATCATAACAAGGCAAGCTGATTATGCTCGCAGTTTGGAAGAAAATAAAGAAGACACGCATGCGGTAATTTAATTAAGTGCTGTAAATTTAGTTCTGGAGACGAACCATCATAATTGGTACCACGAGTAAAAATGACAGCAATTAAAACTAAAATTAGATGCGAATTTTTAAGGAAAATTAAATTTGATAAAGCATCCGAGAAACACATAGGTAATTGATAGGTAATTACAGATATTTGATGAACAGTTTTATACTAAAAGAAACTCCAACAAAGAAGGAAGATAACTACATAAAACTACTACCATTAAATTTTCAAACTTTATGCTATGTGCTATTTTTCTTCCTCACCCGGTAAATTTAATGATTATCTGTTACTTTCTGGTGATAAAACAACTCAACGCACCGTCTAAAAGATTTACCCTGATGTTTTCGTAGGATATTCGATTCTTGAATCTCCAAAAACTGTACTTAACTAGGATTTTCTATGAGAGCTTCCTTCTGTATGGTCAAATTATTAATGCTCCGTTTTGCATACACAATTGCTATGTTTGCATGATTTCTTTCATAAACAGCCGATATAATTTTTTAGCATGGAAAAAAAAAAAAAAAAAAAAAAAAAAAAAAAAAAAAAACGACCGTTATAATGTACAGTCGTGGAAAAAAAAGTAAACACCCCATGCTAACTTCGCAACAAATTATCGTAGAAGAAAGTTACAGGTATCAAACGATTGGGAATAAAGTCTACTTTTAAATGATGCATATAAAATTTGCTTAGGAGGGCTACATGTTAAAACGAACCGTAACTTTGTTTTTTTTTTCAATAGCAGTAGACAATTCTGACAGCATAAATGAACTCTACACCCTTTAATTAGCCTAAAATTTATTTTTATGCAATTCATACGATAAACTTCGGAGAAATGGATTATTTTAAAACATCCGTATTTTAGGGGCTGCATGCAAAATGAAGTTCAGTTCTAGATTGTTGACCGAAACAGCCCTCTTCTTGATCACGTCTTCTTAAGCACCTCTCAAGCAGTCATTCAAGACTGCTAGATTACAGGATAGCATAAGAAATTTCAAATCAAAATATCTAGTCACTTCTATCATAGACTGTCCCTTAAACCATCATTTTACCGTTTTAAAGCATAATTTGAAAACTACTTGGAATAAAAATATGAAATTTTCGATTTCCATAAAGCAGGACGTAATATATTTAAATCCATCAAAAAATTGTAGGTTGCAATTCATAATTATTTCTAATGTTAATTTCATAATTCATAATTCATATAAAAAAATTATAAAAATTGTAAATTCAACGTATTTCTGTTTGGGTATTTTATTATTATTGCTACACAAAAAATTAGCACATCAGGCGTATAATTTCAGGAGATATTAATAAAAATATAAAAATGTAATTTAAGATTAGAAGCACTAAATTTTGAATGTTTATAATTCAATAACTTATCATTCAAATGACTTGAAATTTGCTGTATTGTTATAGTTTGAACCGAAGATTTCAAATATTTTGTTACAATTGGGTATTGCCATTGGAAAAAATGAAGTTTGGGTTCGTTTTAATATGTAGATGGCCCCCTAAGCATATTTCATATACATCATTTAAAAGTAGACTTTATTTCCAGTCGTTCAGTGCCAATAACGTTCTTCTACGATACTTTGTTAAGGAGCTACTAAGATGTGTTTACTTTCTTTTCCATGACTGTACACCCAGTAAGCTCAGTAAATCTGACAATTAATGCCTTTATTCTGAGAACTGGAAAATCAAATCATATTGTCTCTAGTCGCCACATATTTTTCAAAGTGAATAATACTTTTTTATGTTTTAAAAATTCACATTAAGATTAATTAGATCAAAAATATTCTAGTTTTAAAAATGGGATACTTGCACTTGTACAGGGTGTCCAGTAAAGGACACACTGATTTTAAAATTAAATAACTTGGAAACTGAGATCGATCGAAGAAAAAAAACAAGTCGTATGTTTATTTTGAAAGCCGTGTAAAAATCTGATATAATACTTTCAAAATTTGTTATAAATTTTGTCGACAAGTTGCGCTGTATGTTGATGTGGCAGTACACAGCCGGAAAAATAGGCTACAGACCGCCCTTTGCAAACAGTCGTTACAAACATCTGCCTGTTCACTGAAATTTCCTCGAAAGGTTTTCAAATAATTTTCTTATCAGAACCTTTTGCAACTTTAAACTGCGATTGAAAACTGTGCCTTGTTGCCGTAGGATGCGATTTAACCGGCGATACTCGGGCACTAGAAAAACACGTTGCTTTGCTGAATAGATGACTTCATTCATTTCCTTCAGTAAGAAGACTTATCTCTGTGCGCTTCAGAGAAATTTGTTTAAGGACTCCTGAGATCTTTTTATACAATCAGTGACAGCAGCGCCACTTGTCCTCAGAATTTGTAGCAAATTTTGAAACTTTTGTATCAGATTTTTACGGCTTTGAAAATGAGCATACCACTTATTTCCTTCTTCTATCGATCCTAAGTTTCTGAGTTATTTAATTTTAAAATCAGGGAGTCCTTTGTGGACACCCTATATCCTTCTTAAATTCATTCAATCGTTGGAAATATCCATGTAAGGTTTTCTATTTAAATAAGAAGACTCTGCAAATAATCTCATTTCAAATAACATGCGTAAATGTCATTCTATAAAATGACACTTTAATTTATATCAACTCTACATCGTTAAAGGATTTTATTAGATAAAAAAAACTTGAAAGCAAATTTTGCTTCTTAAATTCAAAATTTACTTATTTTAAATTTAGTTATACTTTCTACAATTATGAATGTATGGAACTTGAATCAAAATTTGGCGTTACCTGTTCCTCTCGTACAGAAAAAGCCATTTATATACCGTTTATAAATATATGCTAACAAAAAGAAAAATGTTTTACATATGCCATTGAAAACTATACTTAAAACCATTTTTAAATATATCGGCGTTAAGGGACATGATTAAATTTTTATGTAATTCGATTTAAAAAAAAAAAAAAAAAAACAAGTTACCTAACAATGTTTTCAAAATTGTTACATTCAGTAATATTGGTATTAAGTTAATCTCTTTTTTATATAAATAATACACTGCATTCGCATTCTCTATATTGAGCGATTACCTTGAAAAGAGTCAATCAATAGTCATATAAATCGAAATTAATATATTATAATTTATAATTGCTGTTATTATTTCTTAATATATTTTCATATTATGTTAACCGTCAAGCTTTAAGATTATTACATATTAATGGCATCAGAGTTCTCGCTGCCTCTCACCATTGAGCCAAATCGCGACAAAATTTTTCATTTGGTGAGTAAACTAACAATCAGACTCGCCAAATTGCGAGTTCTCAATTTCTGCTCTGTTTGTGTGTGTGCCAATACCTTCGAGACTCTTATCCGCGTTTCTGGACGATTGATGTATGCTTTACATGTGCAATCCCACCGTGCCATTTACATTGCTATTTATAGAGATACTACTCAATATGAATTCAGTAGCAACAGCTAAGACACAGAAAGTATACTTGTGCGATAGGTATTCCTCTGTTGTCAGTTAATCACTGTGTATGCCCCAGCGTCACTGTGATAAAAACATAAGCAAAATTACTCGGAACAAGTGCCAAATAGAGAAAAGTGTTACTGGAATTGGGTGTTGAAATTAACCATACTATTTATTAGTTGTACGTAAAGTATCACTGGCCGGTCAAGTTTTTCTATATGTCGAAATGCCATAGCAATTTTTAGTGTATGTTTTCACAACGGTAAATCAAAAATAGCCGTTTTTAACTTTTTGTTTAGACTGCTAAAAGAATGCCAGAAAAAATTACACATTTAGGAGGCATTTAGAATGTATTTAATTTTCGTTTCTGTAGCGGATAGTTGAATTTCTATTATTTAACTAATTACAAATGTATTTAAGTAATTACAAAAAATTAAGTTATTTTAGAACATATTAAAAAAATGGATACAATAAGGGATTAAAGATAGATTTTTCCGTGTTTCATGCCGAATCTATTTTGCTAACATTTATTTTCAATTGGCTACTGTTTTTTATTTCTTATTCTACAAATCGCTAATGTTGGTCAAAAGCCAGCGAGAACACTGAATGGCATATCATGTTAAGTTTTTAAGGAGCTTAAGATAAAATGATATTTGATATTAATATATAAATAAGAATAAAAAGACGTAATAAATTTTTGATTAATTATGATTTTGACTAAACTTGTGTCTAAACAATAAATGAACAGTCTAAATTAGCAAATAATCGAATATAAATAAAAAAAAAAATATGAAAGGATGAAAGGATGAAGAAAAAATCCCATAGTACATGTGTAGTTTTACACATTTAATCACACAAATTTAGATCTCGTAATATTTAAATTGACTATTTAATTTCACTTCAGTCTAAAAGCTGAAGAATGTATGTTACCGGACAAACGCGATTTCAGGCCAAGCTAGTTTAGCCTAAGCCATTAGGTATTATCTGAAATAGAGTATAAATCAATTTTTCATTAATCTAATTATTCATTATTTCTCCTTTTCGTCCAAAACAAATACTAGAAATTTGCAAGTAACATTTTGTAACAAAACACATAAACACACACACACACACATAGAACAAAAAATATTTTTTTGAAAATAATTACAGATTAAGGTACAGGAATGATTGCAAATAAGGTAAGATTATTAATTCAATAAAAAAAATCAGCGTGCATAAAATTTTGCAAACGATATTTAAAAATACATATGAGTAAGAATGAGCCTGGATTTTCCTGAAATATTGTTGGTTCTGGGTGCAACATTATAATATCACTAACCTCTATAACAGATTCATCTACAGTTTATGGAAAAATAAACATATTTCCCTTCCGTTTGCGTCTCATGAATATTACAAATTCTAAAGTCTTGAAATTAGCACTAATTAGTGATTAATTTAACAGAAAAGTGCCCAAATTTAGACTTTACAATGAACGAAAGTTTCCTACACTGTTAAAAATTTGCAGCATTCTGTTCAGTCATTTGACCGTTTTTATCGAAAACAGTTACACAACCGTAATTTAACACTATTCTGACCATATTATTGGCCATTTTATGGTCAGAATATTGTTAAATCACTGTTATGAAACCGTTTTTTCAAAAAACGGTCGAATGACTGGACAGAATGCTGCAAAGTTTTAACAGTGTGCGAGTAGAGAACAGTATGTCTTGCACGGACAATGAGCTGGTAGTTTTTCTATGCCTCATGGCACTAATAATTCGGTACAACCATGATAGATGACTTTTTCCTCTAGTTCGCTCTCTCTGGCCAAAGTTTCAGCTGCGCGATAGACAGCCAGTGGCGTCACTTCCGTCTTGAAGACAAGAAAGAACTCAAATGTGCACGAATGCACGTTTCTGCGATTGGAAGTGTCATAATAGTGGACGCGTCCCTCCCTCCCCCCTTTTTCAGGAGGGAAGAGGATCTGGAGAAGGGAAAACGAGAAAAGAAGACAGAGAGAGTTGGAGAAGTGTCCAGTGTGCTTAACTGCAGGGAAGATCGGGGAGAAACCCGGAAAAAGGCCCATATCGGGTGAGTTGTGTAAGGAGTTGGGAAGATTTCCCTTCCTGAGTTCCATCCCTGGAGCGATCTCCCGTCTCTCAATCTACGTATAGGACTTAGTAGCACTCTGGACATAGCATGAAATTGATCCCCCTAAAACTTTGTATACGCCTAAAGGCAAGAACTTTGATCACACGTGAAAACAGACCTTCTCATTAGCATTCCTCGTCGGACCCAGCACTTCGATATTGTATATCCTATTAAACTGAAATTATTTAACCCAGAAATAGATTGGATTACTATATTTGATAATTTCTTGTCCAAATTTACCAATTTTCTTAATTAGGACTTGAAATTATTACAACATCATCAATTGGGCTACACTTACATTTTTTAAAGGCAGTAAAAACAAAACAAAATATTTTTTACTGTGATAAATAAATTACCATTTTTCTTTGATGACTTTATTTTGCAGTTTAATAACTATTTTAAAACACCATTACTTTATAGAGAATAATCAATTATTAAATATTTTTAAAATTCTACATTACTGGAGCAGCGTGGATTGTGGATGCACCGCCAATTTCCGTTATTTTTTGCCTTTTCTTATTCACAGCATACTAATGTTAAAGTACGAAATTCTTTCATATTTGAAATTTAGTTAAATACTTGATGTTATTTAGAGAAATAAATCTAAAAAAATTAATTATTTAAATCGCCTTTAAAATGTTCCCTGCCTGGCGAAAACATTGATTTTCGACGATTGGTGAGAGAATTGGCAGCACTTTCTCTCTTTCGACAACTTGCTAATTAGGTGATTAAAACCAAAACGTGAGTCTTCTAAAAAAGCTACCGCAGCAGTTCTTTGGATCAATAACACTACGCCAAGTTGAATTGGCCTAGGATAAACTATATTGACCTAGCCTAAGCTAGTTCATACCAGTGAATGGCAAGCCAAACTAGTTTATACTACGAGCATTAGGCCAAACTAGTTTGACTTAGTAAAAACTAGTTTAACCTAGGGAAAACTAGTTTATCCTAAGTGCGCTAGGATAAACTAGTTTAGCCTAGGATAAAGTAGTTTTCCTAAATGAGTTAGGATAAACCTGTTAGGCGTAGGCCAATCTAGTTTGGCAAATTACACATACAATAAATCGCAAAATATATTGCTTTCTTTGACGGCTTAATATAATCATGAAATACTTTATTCATTTGTCACTTTTGTTTAGATATTAGAGATAGATTATCTATCTCTTGAGAGAGATAAGTTTATATGTTAGATTCTGATATTGGCAGTGTACTGATGTGGCTAAAAAGATTTTACTAATATATATTCTTATGTATCAGAAGCCCTCTTCTTTGATAAAAACGTGAATGTGAATTTGATAAAAACGTGAATGTGAATTTGATAAAACCGTGAATGTGAATTTGATAAAAACGTGAATTTGATGAAAACATTTATTAGCTTAGTGATGCAAATGATATGTAATGTTTTTTTTTTTTTTTTTTTTTTTCGATTTCAATTCATTTTGAATGGCATGCATACTCTATATGTCTATATCATTTTATACTTGTACTTGTAACATGTTATGTTGTGACTTTTACAGCATAAATGCATTTTTATATAAAATTTTTTATATAAAGTACATTTTCTGATTTAAAAAAATTATACAGAATTATTCCTCAAGTCATTCTTACCTGAAATAACTGCTCATCTGATTTACATACTACAGCCATAAATGTGATATTGAAGTACAGCATAACCAGATAACCTGAAGATAAGGAGCCTGAAAGAACTACCTAGTGGTAAATTCCTGAATTCGAGATCGTTACGAGATACGAGTAAAAGAACAATAACACACATCTATACTTTTATAATATGTTCAGTTTAGTAAGAAAATATTTATTTTGCACCTGAATAAAATAAATGTTAATCCCAACTAGAATTAGCCTCATATAGCGAAAGTCTGTGTCGTTTGTACCTTACATTTTATGCTCTAATTCAGAAAGGTTTATCCAGCTAATATTCGTTATTATTATTTTTTTAGTCTTCAAATAAGATAAACAAATAAATCTAGCCGCCATAAATAACTCATTTAATATTCCTTATTATTTATCAAAAAGTAGTAAATAATGCGAAATACGTAGCTGCACACTTGAGTATGGCATCGTTAAAATCTGTAACTGTATCCTTATCGTAAATGTAAATACAGATTGTCATAAAATGTTGATCCTACCAAACGCCACAGCACATTAATGTGAACGTACATTGTAATTAAAGTTTAAAACTTTTTTTAAAATCTTTATCGCTGAAGTTATTGAAATAGTTTATTTTCAGCAGCTGTTTATTTCGTTTATGATATTTCAAGTTTAATTTTACTGTCTTGCTAAACTATATTTTGCTTTTTTAATTTCTTATATTTTAGAAATTTAATATTTCTTTCTTTCATGGAGAATTATTTTTTTAGAGTTTAAAAAATGTCCTTGAGGTTTTTTTTTTTTTTTTTTATTACATATTTTTTTTATTACATTATTTAATAAAATGATTGCTAAAAAAAAAATTGTTAATAAAAATCTTTAAAGTATTGCATTATTTACCTGCCATTGTTTTATTTACAGTTTAAATGAAACTCATTATAAAAGTTTTATTTCTTTTACTATAGAAAATTTAATCAAGAAATAAGTAAAAGGCATTCAGAGAAAGGTTGCATTTAGAGATACAAAATACTCCATTAAAGTAATGATTATTTATGTTTCAATGCTAGCTTAATGAGTCCGCAAATGTGGAGCCTAAGCGTTTCTAAGTAAATATACTTAAGGAATCAGGCACATAAGAATATTTCACCTTTTGAGTGGAACATAACCTTTTCATCTAGGGTTACTACTTCAAAATAAATAAATGCAAATGCGCGTAAGCTGAGCATTTTCCGACACTAAATAAATATCAAGATTCACTTGGACTTACGAACTTGTAATGCAATAAATTTAATCTAATGTATAACAATAAGATAACATTCATAGTATCATAAATAAAATTGTGGTACATTTCGATTTTACTTTTAAAATGTTAGTATATTAAATGAATAAGATGATTTTTTTTAAACACATGGCTATGTAAAAGTAACTTATAAGATAATTACGTCATACGATTAATAAAAAATCATCACATTCATAAAGCTGGACTAACAAGGAGAGGGTCAAGCTTGGTAAAAACAGATTTCGATTATTTTTATAGATGTTGTAGGGTACCCCTCAGTCTAAGGTAGAACGGATTTTAAACAACGCTCCTTAGTTCTCGATTAATAGGGGTCCTAATATTATAACACAAGTTAAATACTTAATTTGTAACGAAATTACACTGTAAAAGAAATTCCGCAACGTTCCTGGGAAAAAATGGGCAGCTGAGTTGCCCATTATTTCCAAGAAACATTTCTTGAAAATGACTGGAACTTTACTGTATATGTTAAAAACTTTCTACAGAAATGCCAGTAAGTTTCCTATGAAATACCAGGAATATTTCTGTTGACAGCAAAACATTACTAACATTTCACAGCTTGCGGAATCCGCAGACGATTTTTACATTTCCAGTTGACAATTTTCGCTTTATTATCATTATTTGTTAGAATGAAAAAATATTTTGAAATTGACATCAAAATTATTATTTATAATTTACACGAAAAAATAAATTTTCAGTTAAAATTCAATAAAGTAAATATATATATGATATATTGTTTCTGAACTTTGCTTAAAATATAAAAATATATAAATGTAAATAATAATTAGAAAAAAAATCTAGACATAAAATATTTTGGATTTTCGTTAGTAATTATGTTAGTTTACAAGTTAGATATAATACATATAAATTTTCATGAAAAAAAAACAAACCTAAACGTAATTGTATATTTTTTACAAAAAAAAAAAATTCAAATTTGCAGCAATTCAAAGTGTTAAATATATATCAAATTTAAATCAAATTGTAATAAAGTGTTAAAATATAAAATTAATTAAAAAGGAAAAAAAAAAGTCCAGAGGTAGCATCGAACTCGGGCCGTACGGGTGGCGTGCGAGCTTTCTGCGTCCACACCACGAAAGACACGTTGAGAGCTGCAAACTAATGGTTATTTGAAACGTATGCTAAACCTTGGCATCTAATTTCTGAAAATCTAAGTCCCATTTGAAGAAATCCTTTCACAAGAATAATTAGAGATAAGAACTCTAATACATACTTTAAATTAATTAAAATCGGTGAGAATCATGTTTGATGGTCCCCTGGTTAATGGAGATCCAAATAATAGGTGTATTTTTTTTACACAGTCTGCTCCTTAAACATTCCACAGACAAGTACGAGAAATAATCTCTTAGCGATGTCACGGAGGTATTGTATTTTCATCTGAATTGTCTTGACAATAGAGACGTAAAGGATTATGTCGTCTATTGATTTATTTGCATTCCATATTGATTTTTTTTACATTCATTTAAGGAATTCTTTTTCGACACTCGCGCGCGAGCAACGGATTATAGCAAAAAAAATAATAAATGGCGGCCGCAGCGTTTTGCTGTTTCCAACTTTTGTTCAGGAACGTTTCAGATAAGAAAACCAGAATTTCACAGGAAAGAGCTAAATTATTCTGAAAACCTGAGAAAAGGCGAAACGTTCCTGGATTTTACATGGAACGTTACCATTTTTTGTACAGTGTAGTGCGGTAGTGGTAGCTCAGTTGTTATTGTGCCTGCTCGTTGATCTTCGGGTTCGCGACCGGAACGCGATACATTTGATTTTTTGTTTTATAAATATACTTGTAATTATAATTTAATAATCTCAATTAAACATTTAAATATAATAAATTAATTATAAGGTTAACATATTTAAATTTCAATTTAGCATTTTTGATTTCTAAACGATTATTAAACAGTTCTCATCATTTAAAGAGATTAAAAAAATATTTGCATCTATTATTCATTAGTAAAAATTCCAAAATCATTAACTCTTTGCACTCGAGGGCTCCGGAGAGGAGACAATCATTCCTTGCAAAATTTGTTTTCGGTACCAGGAATAAAGGAAAATAAAATGTACCTTAATTAATCAGAGCATTTTTGTAATTGCGTACTTGAACGAAACGTCTTTTAAATAAGTGATGCCGGTCGAATAAAATTTGCGTAAGAGACGCCAAGCGCAAAAGGTTAAATTGTGTAAATACGGGTTAGGTTCATTTAGAAATATTCCCATGTAGGGCACACTTCCCCCTCTGGACCCATATCCCTCGTGTTGATAATTGGCCGTCATAAACAACACCAACACCACAAAAATCGTTAAAAAATCTGTTGTGGCGTCCTTTAGTTTTGATAAAATAAAACATTTTCAAATAAAATTTTTGAAAAAGCAGAAAGAAGATAAATGACAAATCAGAATAAGTCAAAGTGCAACCATACGTATTACAAATTTTAAAATCTTTAATATAGAAAAAAATATGTTGCAATTTAATTCTTGTGCTAATTTTTAATAAAATCATGGTTCTTACTTTAAAAACAGAGTAGAATTATCATCACATTGACTTCCCTTCATAAGACAATATATAAATGACGTTTCTTTAAAATCACGAACTGGCGCAATTGTTGAATATTATTGCATATGAAAATTAGGGTGGATCGCTGTTATATGATGAAAAAAAAGTTGTGATAATCAAAACCTACCTATACGGAAACGATGTTCTATTGTATGGAGATTAAGATAAAAAAATAATAAAAAAAATAAATTTTAAATTTTAATACTGCCGCAAGGAGGTTGACATTTCTAAAAATTTGGATAAGGCAATAAAAAACGCCGAATTTTCGTTAGATTATTTTTGACTCAAAATATTTTTTAAAAATTTATCAAAAAGTACCTATGAGGAAAATATATTATATTGTATGGGGATTAAGAGAAAAATAATAAAAAAATAAATTTCAAAAATTAATACTGCCCCCCGCAAATGGGTTGAAATTTCGAAAAAATAGAAATAAACCAAATTTTGGTTAAATGATTTTTGATTCAAAATATTTGTTTTAATATTAATCAAAAATCTACCTTTACGGTAAAGATGTTAAGATTAAGCGAAAAATAATTTAAAAAAAATTAATTTCAAAATTTAATACTGCCGCAAAGGTGTTGAATTTTGGAAAGAAAATAGAAATTCCAACTTTTTCGTCTGTCGAAAATTACTGCACCATAACGATGCTAAGAAAAGACATGATTCGCCCTATATTTGGGTCTCGCTGTGGTATGCCAACGAATGTGCTTCTTAACTACGAAAACCTACTAATAAAGTGCGTATGATAGCATTTAAATGAAAACCGAAGTAAGGAAACTGCGTTTACATCTACACTCTCCTCCTCATGTGTAGAAGTTGTTAATAAGTTAGAAGATACCTGGAAACGAGCTTCAATCAAAATAATTGACTACTACAGCATTTTGTGAAAAATTCGATCATACCACGACAAATATCGTGCTCTTTTAAATGTTACAAAGTGTGAAAAAAGATTGAAAGTTACCGCAATCAGATTGACGCTTTCCGAAAAAAAGCAAATGCTCTATTTGATATATCGACATGCACATTGTGGACGGCATCATTTGAAGTTTGCTGCTGTAAGAAAGAACGGACAGTACAGATGAACGAACAAAAATTTCTATTAGACCAGCGGACTGACAGAAAACTGGTAATCGGGTCACTGGATTGGAAAGTCACATTACAAATAACTAAATCCAAGAGTGTTATGTGGAGAGAAACAAAACACTGCCTGATGCTTCTTCCGGTTCAATAGATTTGAATATTAATATAAATAATGGCTGTAAATTGAAGCGGCGTATGTGCGAGCATAATGACATTTCTGCATCGTCAGTTATCCTTGAATGAGGGGCCTAAAACGCTACATGTTGTGTCGAAATTTCCAGCCATAGCCAAAACATTGGACCGTTTTGTCATTTCCAACTGAGCAGGCCCTGTCATAGTGTCAGTTGAGCTTTAAGATGTGGACATTATCTCACAATGCGATGTATGGAACGTTGTTGATTTAAATAAAATTTGGCTTAAAAGAGCAAGGGCAAGAACCACTCTATCGTCTCAGTCAGGTGTAAAAGATTATGTCCGTGACCAGTTTGGTTTATACTTCAATGGACGTAAAGACAGGCCATACGTAAAGACACAACAAAAGAACACGTAAGCTTGGTAAAAGAACTTGGTTCTGAGTATATCGGCCACCTATCTGCAAATTCCGGGAGAGAGCAAATCATTGGGAACAAAGTTGCGATCGGTTGCAACCGAACATCTCTTAACACTGCTGTCAAAGGAGGTGTTATTCGAAATATCGAACTGAACTTGAAGCGTTCACTACAATGGTTTGTGTATCTGTTACACGCCAGTCAACATCCACTACGTCATCTTTCCACGCACGTTTGTGGAACCACGACTGACCCCAGAAGCTTCCCTGGTGAAATAAGAAAAATGTTGGATGGACGTGAGGAACTACCTGGCGATTCATTCATGTCAGTTGCACACTGTGTGAAGTAACTAACAAGAAAGACTTAAGTACCGATAAACTGTACATAATGGAAATTTGTGAAGCCATCAATTGCGGACATAGAAGCGAAAATCTATCGAAGAGAAACTCTGGAAATATTTACTACTGAAGGTGGCTTACAATCGCGAACAGAATTCTCAGACTCTATTTAGCTTACAAAAATCCATCCGAGGCTTTAGTATCATTAACGTCTTTCACGTAAAAGTCTATTAGCCAGTGTGGTTCAAGATCAAAACGAAATCATCTGTAATCTATGGTGCACAGCATTTGCATCAATCAATCATTTTCTCGTGTTATTTGTCGAGTGATCTGAATGACGACATGGACCTGTTATTAGAAGACCTTTTTTGCCATCCTGAAAATATCCTGATATCGATGTTAGCTGACCGCAGAACTCACATAAAGCAGCTGGCCCTTCGAAGAGTTCTAAAAGCGCGCGAAGTCAAACGCTCTACTGCAATCCCAAGCAATTGCAATGAATAATATCCGTATTGTCAATTTACCAGCTTTTGACCTTCGTGCGATGGATTATATTGATTTTATTACATGGGAAAATGTCACAGACTCTCCACTAACTGAACGATTTAGTGACGACATAATTTTAGAAGCAATAGTAAATTCCAGGGGCAATAACATATTATCAAGGGCTTTCCGTGACGCACTCAATCTACAGAACGAATAGTAAAAACAGTCGCGGAAGCATCTTCTGCTGTCTGTGGGCCATAGAGAAGATACAATTTTATGAGAAATTTTATCGAATCACGAAACCTCAGTCGAATTTTCAACACCAAACGTGATTACCGCTCACTGTAATTTCGAAGATTTATTTAGTTTTCTTCAATTAATACTAAAAATGCTGTTAAATAAGAAGCTGGAGTTTTTCTTGTAACCAAGTAAGTTACCTCGCATTGCAATAAATATTAAAAAGTACTAAAATGCATGTTTCCCTGGACAAAAATTACTTTGACTTTTTACCGTAAAAAATTTCAAATACACAAAGTTCAACCACGATGCGGCAGTATTAAATTATGGAATTAATTTTTTTATTGTTTTCCTCTTAATCTCCATACAATAGAAAATTTCTTCCGCATAGGTAGCTTTTGATTAATATTAAAACAATTATGTCGAGTAAAAAATAATCTGGCCAAAATTAGGTCTATCTTCCACTTTTTGCGGAATTTCAACCCCATTGCGCCAGTATTAAATTTTGAAATTAATTTTTGAATTATTTTTCTTTTAATATTCATACAATGGAATGTCTTTTCCGTATAGGTAGGTTTTGAAATTGTGAGAAAAGTTTTTTTCGATCCACCCTAATGAACATATGAAATAAATTTTAACAGTAATTTCAAAAATTACAATTAATGATGTTTATACCACAATTTAGCTTCATTAAAAAATAAATAGGGTAACATAATAATTAATGAACAATACTATAATTTTTAAATGACGATGATATAATTAAATTATAATAACAAATATATTTATAAAACTAAAAATCAGAAAATAAGTGTAGAGCGTTCTGGTCTTGAACCCGTGCCCGCGGATCAACGTGCAAATGCCAAAACTACTGAACTACGACCAACACAGGAATTGCCTTACACAGTAAATTTTTAAGAGGTTTTACAACATTCGGCTGCCTATTTTTCGAGAACTAAGGAACGTTGTGTATAATCCGTTCAACACGATGCTAATTGGCTTCTACCCTAAGACATATATACAAATAATTAAAATCTATTATTACAAAGCTTGTCCCTCTCTTTATAAGTCAAACTATGGCAAGTTACGTTACGTCAGCAAAAGCAAACGTTAATTTGATTATCTTCATTAACTTCTAACTACTTGATCGTAAATATATACGAAACTATATTATAGAAATTATTCTTTATCTCTGTTAAGAAGTGCATTTAAATAAATATTGGGTTATATTTGGAAAATTTAACATTTTTTTAAATTTCTAAAAAAATGCAAAATATTTTACCAAAGTATGTTAAAAAATTATAATTGACATGTTTATGTATCTTCTGTTTTTATGTTCTTTCAATATTACGGACTGTGGATATGTGGAGCTGACAGGTTCTACAAGATTAATAAGTTAAAGCATATTTTAATAAAATATAAACAGAAAAAACAAAGAAATAGTGCCAGAGCTTTATATCTTAAACCAATGACATAAAGTTCTGTCGCTATTAACGTTGTTTTTACTGTTTATGTTATTTTGCATCAAGTATAATCTTGCAAATTATCTATTATTTCTTTTACTCAAATGATTATTTAATACCGGGTGAGCCAAAAGTTCATTAAAACTTTAAAAACTGATAAAAAAAGGAAGAAACTATGATAAAGGAGTGCGTTTTGCAAGAATGGGCTCACAAGGTTGTCGGATGTTTTTAGCAGCAACAAAAATTTAGTTAAAAATCACATGTAGAGGGCGCTGACGACCCAAAACAAATGAATAGGCACTATGGCACAACCTGGTTGCGTAGTAGAATGTTCTGGAGGTCATGTTGAACATTTTTTATTGAAGAACAAATGAATGGAGTATTTGGTGTCCTGTTCATTGTGTTTCGTGTCGTCAGCGCCCTCTACATGTGATTTTTTAACTTTTTTTTCTTTTGCTGCTAAAAAATTTCGACTACTTTGTGAGCCCTTTCTATGTGAGCACTTTATGATATTTTTTTTTCCTTTTTCATGAGTTTTTAAAGTTTTAATGAACTTTTGGCTCACCCGATATATACGACTTAATAAGTATGTAAGTATTATTTAAACTACAAATTAGTTTTTTATTGCATCTATACGATATTAAAACTGTCTTTATTTCTATACAAATAATCTATTTAAAAAAAATCAAAAATTTTCACAGACTCTTTTAAGCAGCTTCTAATACAAAATTACTAAGTTAAAATCTGCCTATTGACCTTCCGGAGGAAAGCATTTACGTAAAATTTCGGTACATTTTCATTACTCAGGATAACCCCTCCTAGACACGAAAACTTCCCCCTTTCAAATGTTTATATATATATCTACATGATTTGTGTCACGTTGGAAAACTAATACTTATAAACTGTTTCGATGTGACTGAGCATGTGTACAGGACATACGATATTCAACACCGGGTTAATTGACCATCTTCAAATGCCAAAAAAATTTTCACATTTACAAAATGGTGGCCGCTTAAAAATTTCAAAATCGAAAATGTTTTCAAGGAGTTAGAAATTAAGAAAAATATTTCCCTTTAAATGTTTGGCCTCGATACCAGGATTCCGGAGCATTTTAGTATTTCTCCTATATATTAAAAAATAGCTTAGATATACTAGTTCGGAATTAAATGATGGCTGACATTTTAAAAGAATCAGATTTTTGACATACAATAGCATTCGGATTTATCAAAGTATTTGTATGTAATTGAGCAGGTGTAAAGGGCTTACCAAGGTCCTGACTGATTTCTTTGGTTAATTTATAAGACATCCTGTTTCAAGATGGTGGTCACTTAAAATTTTGACAAAAATTATAAATACAAATTGTTTTTACCCTTTGTTCGGGATTGGTATAAGGATTACGGAGCATTCGTTGCTTTGCCTCTATCTTAAAAAAAGCTGAGATATAGGAATTTGAAATTCAAGGGTGGATGATTTTTCCATAATCCGTCTTGTTTTTATGAATTTTAGAAACTCAGTTTCTCGAAAATTATTTAGATTTTTTAAACCATTCTTGCTATTTTCATATTGTAAAAACTACGTAGTTACATCGGCCAGCTTCCAGTTTTTGACAAGTATGGCGGTACTTGGCAAAAAAAAAAAAAAAAAAAAAAAAAAAAAAAATTCCCATAAATGAAGCAAACTTAGATGTAGCAGACAAATTTGGCGAAATTCACATTAAATCCAGTGCTGGCGAAAACTGGGTTTGAATGTTCTACAAATGTTTTCTATATTGGTAGTTAATTGTATCAATTTATTAATAATTAATCTATATAACATCACAAACTAACATATAATAACATAAAAAATATAAAATATATACTGGAGCCATGGACCGACACAATACAAATGAGAATCTACATACCAACAACAAATTATTTCTTTTCAGTTCAGAAAAACTGAATTCAAAGTGTACACATGCGCTGACGATATAGGTGTTTTTAGCGATTTTCCCGAAACATTGAGAGTTTTTTTGTTTGTTTTTTGTGTTTTTATTTAAGGTATTACCATTTTTCTAGTGAATTACTTAAAAATGTAATTTCATATCATATTTGTCATAGAAATTTTAAATTATGTAGTTTTGTTAGTTTTAGAGATAGAATAAAATATTTAAAAAATGGCTAATTATAGCTGGGTTGGAATTATAAAAAAATTCATAAGAAACATGCATTTTGTGACAAGTCTTTGAAATTTGAGATAGTATTAGCTATGGTCTTAAGGTTTTAGGAAACCATTGGAAACATCTTGTGCGCGCTCTCTGGCGGCCTGTTTGCTAGAAATCCAATATGGCTGTCACCTGTATCGGAATTTTTTAATAGACGGTCTTCTGTGAGACAAAAAATCTTGAAATATATGAATAATACATGAATAATATAATACTAATATAGAATATGATTTTTACAATAATATAATAATACACTATATGGCCAAAGGTGACCGGTCACTTGCGATTTTAGACATTTTCTTAAATATCTAGAAAAATACATGAGGAATTATCTTGAAATTCCAAGTGTGTAAACAGAATATTACATGTCATATATTTTCGTGAAGATTTCTTCCCGAAACCCCATAGGAGACCGTCAACAAATTAAAAAAAAACGAATATCTTTTGGATAACCCTGTAAAAACTAACGTAGCAAAAGCGTTCAACACAGTAGATTATGATTAAGTGCCTTATTGCAATAAACTGCGTTCATTTTTATGAGAATAACATGTATATTTGTAGAGCAATTAAAGTTTTTATAAAAAGAGTCCTAAATTTTACCAAGTTTTTTGCTTATAATTTGTAGAGTTCTTTATATAAAAAAAGCTCTTTTCAGAAAATATGACAAATAATATTGTACACAATACCCTGCAATCAGAATTAAAAAATAATAAAAATTGGATGAAAAATGAAAAGGTTTACTAAAAAATGTTTCACTGCACATCTTCTACAAATCTTCTACAAATCTGAGGCAGGAGTCAGAAAGTCTGTTGTCAAGAGTAAGAGAAGTATTATGAACAGCAAGCTTAAGGACGTAGTTCCGGGTACCGTGGTGAAGCCTCTAAAGCTTCGGGATATCCAAAACTTACTGACAAAACGTTCCGGATCAAATTAGGATTCTGACAAGCGGTTATTTTGTTTTACAAAAATATATTGACATCAGCTGCTCAAAAATCATAAAGCAGAGATGATGAAGAAGAAGACGCATGGATCATGACGAAATTTGTGAGATTGTCGAAAACGATGAGGCTACTAAAGTTTGAAATTGTATGTCATGTACATAGTATGATTTTTGTTTACGTTTTTAAAATTTAATAATTTTATTTAAAATAACATCATTTCATTAAAATCATTTGTATAGTGACATTCAAGTTAGTTTTAACAGCTAGTCAGTTAGTTTTAACTGTTGGTCAATTTTAACAATCAGTAACTGTGTAAAAGTCGATTTACGTTAATAACTTTCCTAAAGTTCTTTTTGTTTAATAACATTTACTTGAACAAAACATTTTTGGGTATTTTCTACCCCTAAAAACCCAATATCAGTTTAAATTTAGCAAAAATTAATTTCTGGTTTGTTGCAAAACCGGCCAACTCCAAAGTAAGTTGCAAAGGCGGCCAAATCCAAAACCAAAACTTAAATAACCCCCTCCCTTCATGTGCCCCTGCCACCTTATTTCGTGTTTTCAAATATACTGCCCTAATGACTATAAAACTGAAGAGTTTTGGTTCCAAACTTTATTTCGCTAAGTGTGGCAAAAAATCAGCTTTTCCCAAAAATTTTATTTTTTTGAGATGGCCGGTTTTGCAACTAGACGACACAATTGTCAAATGCTGCTGCTGTAATTTTTTTTATCCAACCTCGTAAAAATATACAATAAGGAAAGTACCTTTTATGTTTTCTTTCCTTAAATATATTACTCTGTGTTAAACATTTATATCAATAAAGTATATTTTTAAAAATCGTACAATTTTGTGATTGATTAATTTAATAGAAGTAGTTTACTATAAAAAAAACCTTCAGTTAATTGAAAAAAATGACCAATTTATCATGTGACGGAGTAAACATCAATTTTTTAATATGCTATGTTCAACAAGGTCCTCTACACACAATTATATGAAAACAGCTGCTGAGAACTAGTTCGAGGACCAAAGACGTTATTTCTACTAAGCCGACTGAAACAAGTTGGACCTGTGTTCAGATAAATGCCGAAATAGATTTGGTGATTATGTGGAAATGTGTTCGGCAAGTATGCCTCTTAATTGCCTTTTGTATTTTCTGTCTGTTGTTCACAAATAACTTTTTATTAATAGTGTAACCTTTTTTTTTTTTTTTTGCATTCATCATCGTATTTAGATGTTATATTAAATAAGATTAATAAATAGATCTTTAATACTTATTTTAACACATTTTATATCTGTACTTAACACGGCATTCTTTATTGTACACCGAAATTTATTTAATACATGTCTTCGTTCATGCATATTTACTAAAATACTTGCATACGTCCAGTAGTTTAGTAGTCAGCACACCTATCTGCCACACTCGTGCTGGTCGCGAGTTCGGCTCCCAGCTGGGCAAGGTTCACTCAACATTTCATCCCTTCGGGGTCGATAAAATGAGTACTAAATTTGCTTGGGAACTAAACACCGAGGATCTCGCGTTGGGCTGACCACCCGGCCGGGCAAATGCTGCATAGCATCTCGGGGCCCAGGGTCAAATAAAAAGAGTTGGGCACTGTAGGCCCTGATCCCTCATGGATCGTACAGCCACAGGTTTAGTTTTAGTTTTTTACTTCATACGTAAATCTTTCATACTTGCATGTACTTTAAGACGTATATGTCGATGCCATATATTTGATTTATATTGTTATATAAAATTAATCCCTTTTCTAAATTTATTTTCCTTTCTTCTGTCAAACGCTTGCATTCAGAAAAGATATCTCTTTATTTTTATTCTAAGCGCAATTTTTATTCCCACAAAAATATTCTTTTATTAATATTTTATTTAGATAAATGCCACTCCTTTTACTGCTGTGAGCTACCTCTCTTGTGGTTTACGCGATCTGAAATCAAGCATCCTTTTATTTCACTTTTTAACGGATAGCCAAATGCCCCCCCCCCCTCTACTTGGCGCTTATCTCGTGCAAATTTTAATATGGCTCGCAGCCTAACCGATAATTTGGTACTTGGCGTCTTGGCTCGACAAGTGTGTATTCTTGGCTTTATTAAATTACGCAGACTGATGTTACTCATCCAATGATCGCCAGACTAGTAAGAGCTAGAAACATTTGCTGCAGTTGGGGAGAACACCACTACTTTACATGCTATGCCCTTTCTTTCGTAATATAAATAATTTTCCATGAAATTTTTCTTCTGAATTATTGCCTGGTAGATTTTCCAGAAAGCGTATCACTTCAAACTATGTTTGCTTTGGCAAAAGCGTTTGTACTTACTAAATTGTGTTCACTATCTGGACATGGTGCATTAAATAAAAATACTCCATTAGAACGTGCATAAATAATATATACTTAAATGCATCTTACAACATAACTACAACTTACATATTTATATACAACTTCTATCTTCCAACACGCATACATATTACAATAAATACAACATTATATGCAAACATTTACAATACGAGCATAACTTGAAACAACATTTATTTCTTCAAAGAAAAATTATAGCGATTCCTTTATCTCTAAAATGAATGTTCAATAAACTGGATTCAATAAAACTTAACGCTTGATGGGACGAATTTTTCTTTTTCTAGTATGTTTTTTATACGCATATTTCGCGTTAGATACCGCATATTTAAAAAATAAATTATTGGCTTTATTTAATAGCTGGAATTGGTGATTTCATCAGACTATAACCTATATATTTAACACAAGGCTGTTTTTATAGTCATCTGCTTTGAACTTTCTGCTGAACAAAATGGACTAATTATTATTTATTTAAATGAAAGCTGTTCATTTGTAGACCATGTCTGCCATTTCTTAAAACATTCCCATTTTGATATTTTAATTTTAATTAAAAAAAATTATGTAAATTTTCTTCAAAACGGTGCAAATCGAATTACTTTTATTGTTTCAGAGGATAGAAAAATAAAGAGATTTTTGTTATATCGCTCATTTTCTCAATTTAAATGCTTTTTTTTATATACATTTGAACGGAAAATGACGCCACACTAAAAAAAAAACATGTATTTTTCCTCATAAACCTTTACTATTAAATATTTTCTCATTCCGGTAATGCTAAGTTGAAATGCTAGGTGATATGCTTCAGTGAGTGAAAATGAAGTCATATTTAAAAGAAATCGATCGTTGTTTTTGTTGAAAATAAGTATGTTATCATGAAAGTGTCTAAAAGACATACATTTCTGGAATTTTTACTCGCTGGTACTGATATTAGAACCTTAACTCAAGACTGCGAATGTACATATACAAAGATGTAGCTGACAGACAAGACCTCACGCATGAAATATATTTATTAAAAACTTGTTGGCGTTAAAATAGTTTTTAAATAGTGAATATGGATATTAGAGGTACGTATGTAAATTTTGTGACGGTGAAAATGTCATTAACTTGAGATTTATATGAAACAAAATTCTATGATTTTGTTAAAGTGAAATCTTTTACGTTCGGTTTCCATTCTGTAATATAAAGCAAAATAGACTCAGTTGATAATTTCATCATAATTACATATATCTTTTTACGCATTCTAATACTTAATTTTTGAATATTTTTAAATAATTTGTACAATTCAAGACTGTGGAAATAGCATTTATGTAACTTTAGGTTAAAAATAACATTTGTTTTAAGAGTTAAGAGACAAAACAATATAAGATAAATTTTTTATTGCAATTATATTTTAAGTTTTTTTTTAAATAAATTGGATGTAACACTTCCAATATAAACATTTTTTTCGTCGGAATTCGATAGGTTCCATCTTGTTTTTACTTAAATATTTTTGTAAGTTTATTCGCTAGAGGGTTAAACTTCAATTTATTCATATATGGAATAAATCTACAGTATAGGGTTTACAAATCTATATTTGAATTAAAAAGTGCTTCAAAATCAGGATATATATATTATATATATAATACCTTTTAAAAATTGAAATAACAGCTACTACTTCGCTAATAATGAAATTGGTGGAAAATACTTAAATATATTATATCATTCAAAGTAATAATTTTGCTAAAATTTTTATAACTGTAATTTGTAACTATTTTACATGCTTTGTAATGTATACAACGTTTGTTCAAATGAAAAAGATATAAAATCATATATAAGAGAAGAAAAGCTTTTTTCATCAAAATATGGATCACGAATATATGCTATTCAATGGTTGTGAAAAGAATGTTCAATATATTCAAGAAAAGTGGCTTGAAAAATTTATTATTAGAGACATTTCTATTCTTTGAAAAAATCCTAGACATTACTTTATTTTTCAATAGAAGGAAATGTATGCACGTTTCATGAATGTCAACTCGTTTAAATGCAGTGGAGAAATAAATCTGCTAACCTCAGATCTACGTGAATAGTTTGGTTTATACAGAGGTACATTGTGTTTTGCATTCAAATAAAATATTTTTTTAGAACAATACTTTTCATATATACTTCTTGCGTATCATTATTTTTTAGTGAGAAATGATGATACTGCTTAATATGCATGTTTCTTGTAAAAGTTAAATCTTTTCGAATGGTTTCGTTAAAATATTAAACTATAAAGTTAAAACAGTAAATTAGTCATGCATTTTGGAAGTAAAATGTCATAGAAACTTACATATAATTTTACTTTTACTTATTCAAGAGGATAAACCACGGTTAATCGGCTTACAGAATATAGGTAAAAACCATTATATATATTATTTGTGATTTTAACATTCTTTTTTCTCTGCACATTCTAAAGGTAAAGCAAAGAATGTGTATTTTTGTAAAGGCTCCGCAAGAGGCATCAGACGCAGTACACTTACATATCGATAAAACACATTGTTTGATAAAAAGAAAACTTGAGTTAATCAAAAATTAATGAACAAACGTATCAGCAAATAAGCTCAGAGATTGTGGCGAGAAAGCCTTGTACAGGTCTATTGTCTATTTTTATTTTTTTTTTTGTTGATAACTGTAGTAGATTATTTACATGTAATATATTTTTAGGAAGCCCACTTATAACACTAACTAGTTAGATGTGCCATTCCCAAAACTTTCTTCTATCTAATACATCTTAATATTTCGAAATGTAGTTAATAATGTCAATATTTTAACATTATTACTTCCATACTGTACCAACTTTGAATTTCATATTAAATTTTTGCTTCAGTCAATTAATCGGAGAAAAAACGAGTTAATCCCTAAAATGATATTTATAAAAATCAATCGTTTTCCGTTATTTTGTTGTACATCAGCTGTTCACGAATAGCCGGCTTATCTTGATGCGAAGTTACAGTCACTTTACGAGATGCCGGCATACAATATAATTTTAAAAAGTAAAGAAAATTATACAAAAACTGCTATTACAGTTCTTCCTATCGGCGGAATGTTCCCAAATTTAAGGAGGGCCTGTTTGGCATAGACAAAAAGATATCATAATATCATACATTTTTCTATGGTACAATAATAAAAATGGCACAAAAATCGTGATTACAGCGCCCTCTTCCGTCGGAATTTCTCCAAAATAACGGAACATTCTAGCCATAGCCAAAAACATTCGCAAAAAATGATTCAGCTCTATACATAACTTCATACACTTTTCAATAGTACGATAAGGGAAATTATACAAAATTCGCTTTTACAGTACTCCCTATCGGTGGAATTTTCTCAAATTCAAAGAGGGCCTGCTTGGCATGGTCAAAAAGGTACAAAAAAATTTGGTTAAGTTCTATACATAGCTTCATACACTTGTTGGTAATACAATAATGAAAATGGCACAAAAATTTCTACTACAGTGCCCCCTTCCGCCAGAATTTTTTTCAAATTAAGTGAGGACATGCTTGCTATGGCGAAGAACATACGCACAAAATTTGGTTCAATTCTATCCATAACTTCATGCACTTTTCAATGGTCCAATAATGAAAATGGCACAAAAATCGCTATTACAGTGCCCCCTTCCGCAAGAATTTTTTCACATTCAGTGAGAACCTGCTTGCCATGGGCAAAAACATACGCACAAAATTTGGTTCAATTCTATACATAACTTCATGCACTTTCCAATGGTACAATAATGAAAATGTCACGAAAATCGCTATTACAGTGCCCGCTTCCCCAGAATTTTTTCAAATTAAGTTAGGACCTGCTTGCCATGGGCAAAAATATACGCACAAAATTTGGTTCAATTCTATACATAACTTCATGCACTTTTCAATGGTACAATAATGAAAATGGCACAAAAATCGCTATTACAGTGAAGCCGTCAGAATGTTTTCAAATTAAAGGAGAACCCGCTTATCATAGCTAAAAACTCAGAAAGAAATTTGTTTCAATTCTATGAATAACATCATACACTTTCTGATGGTACAATGGCGACACACGAACATACGGACAAGACCACACGGACAGACAGACATTTTCTATAAACATGTTTTTTGGTATCTCTGACCCCTAAAACGTGTAAATCCGTCAAAAATCGGAAGTCGAAAAAAATTTGGATTACAATACTTTCTTCTATTTTGACAGAAGAAAGTAAAAATCATATCTAGCTATCTATCTATCTATCTATCTATTCCAGACATTAACATTATTCCAGTAACAATTCCAGTTTGTACAGATAAACATCTATTTAAAAAGGAATTATTTCATTTTAAAAGTAATCTATATTACAAAAAGAATATTCCTTTACATTTTGGCAAAATACAAACGTACCTTAATATCATTATCAGTCAAATATTTCGATTTTTTAGAATTTGTACAGATAAACATCTATTTAAAAATGAATTATTTCATTATTTTAAAAGTAATCTATATTACAAAAACAATATTCCTTTAAATTTTATAAAAAAATATTCAGATTTTGCAGATTTTCTTCATTATTGATAGATTGCTTTTCGACGTCAGTGAATGACCCATATTTCCTAAAGCCGAATTCCTGTTCAAGGACGGCTTTATGATGATGTGCTGTGTCGATTGGCAACAGACCTGGAATGAACTTGGATTGGTTGATTGGAAGTTGGATTCTGCCTTGTTTAGTTTGTTTTATGTTTTATATTTTTGGTTGTGGCAACGTGGCTGAGTTCGTTAAGTGTGGGTTTTTTTCAACGAATATATTTTTAGCATCCTTTACTGTGTTCCAGGTGAGGCATTCATTTAATAATGTGGCGTAGGGTCCAGCGGGGGAACATGTGATATATAGCCATCGAATGTTTAACATTTGATTTTCCTTCTCACTGTTCTGGTCGAAACCCACTGCCACTAATACATATTTTATGTACATTTTTTTTAATGCTCTGCTGCTTTTGAAATATAACCCACTGCCGAGGAGGCCGCAGCCTGTTTTTTCCTAGTTTTTGTTGATATTTTAATTTTTTATAAACTGTTATATTCTTCTTGTTCTGTGAGGGAGGGGGGGGGGTGTTGCGCTAGTTCAGGCTAAATATAATCTTTTACTGGTTTATATTGAATTTATGTGTTTTAGTGCAGCTTTTTGGCGCATTTCACATGAATATATATATATATATATATTGTTGGTGATTGCTAAACTTTACGTTTATATATATATATATATATATATATATATATATATATGTATGTAAAATACCTATAAAGAGTTCAAATAAAGTTTTAAAGCGTATTAAAATCAATATTTTCTTATTAACCTCACATCAGGAGTTAAACAGCCGATGAAATCGCCAAATATCGCCTATTTACAATCAGACTTTTTCATTCTGTTCGCTTCAGTGGTTTGAACGTAAATTGTGATTCCATGTCTTAAATTTATGTTTTATTTATATTTTGTTCTTTATTTTATTGTTTAATGTGTTAATATGTTAATTTCGTTATGAAATATAAGCTGGAAACAAATGATGAGCTATTTATATTAATTTTATGTTGAATCTGATTTATATTTCGCAATCGTCTGCACGCAATAGAGATAGATTTGAAAGAAGAATCATGCTTAAAAATTATTTTTAAAATAATTTGAATTGCGTATATTGCGAAACAGTTTTCAAACAAATTGCATTTGAAAGCACATTTTTCCTTATTCGACGGAACAAAAATTGAAAATGCATGGTATTTAGAAGTTTTAAAAAATTGCAATAAAAGTTAATAAAAAATAAATTTAATCACCTACTTCAAAATGACGTCAGCAGTACGCACTGACACGTTTATCTTTTATAATATGCTAGCGGATTTAACCGGGTTTCCTTGTTTACAAAATGCTGGTGAAAACCATAATATATATTATTTCTGATGTCAGCATATTTTTCATTCTGCCCATACTATAAGCACAGCGATTAAGGATGGATTTTCGAAAGGTTCTGCAAGTGGCTTTTCATATAACATATTTATATGTCGTTAAAACGTGCTGTATGATAAAAAAAAAAAAAAAAATTCAATTAATGAATAACCGTATAAACAAATAATTACAAAGTTTTCGGTGAGAAATCTTTGAACGGAACTACTGTTTTATTTATTTTTTATTGATTACACTAAAAGATTTTGTTTACATTTAATGTATGTTTAGAATATCCATTAACAATGCTAAAAATTATATTTATATGAAAAGCAACAATAATGTATTGCGATAAAGTTTTGTAATATATTAAAAGCAATATTTTCATACTGGTCACGCCAAAGGACTTAACAGCCAAAGAAATCACCAAAGATTGCTATTTAAAATCAGCCCCGTTTGATTGTTTGCATTTCAGTGGTGCATGTTTTAACACGTTCACTGCCATGAGCATCACCCGTGGGTCACAGGTAGCTTTCCGTATAATATTAAATAAAAATCGCTCAGAACCCTCGCTGATTATTCTCACCAATAAATTTCCATTGTAAATTTTGCCTTGTTTAATTCTAGCATTTTCCCGATTTAATTAGACAAAAAATTTTGTTTTGAAAAACCGGTGATAAAAGATTAAAAATTCTGTAAAAGACGCTCGTCCCGAAATGGTTAAAAACAGTTTAGTCTTTTTAATTTGGAACCCTGGTTTATGATTTTAAATTCCTAGGGGGCCAGTAAACGTGTTAAACATGTGTTTTATTTGTATTTATTGTTTTCTTATTGATTAATGGATGCTTTAATTTCTTTATAGGATATAAGCTGGAAACAAATGGAGAGCTATTAATATTCATTTTAAGAGTAAATGGATTTATCATTCGCAGTCGTTTGCCCACGATAAAGATAGATTTTGAAAAAAAAATCATGCTTGCAAATTATAAAAAAAAAAATTAAAATTGAGTAAATGGAGATACAGTTTTCAAAGAAATTGAGATATAGGTTTCAAACAAATTGCATTTTAAAACACATTTTTTTCCTTTATTTCACGGTGTAAAAATTGAAAATGTGCGATGCTAATAAGTTTATTATTATTTGTTTTTAAAGTGCAGTAAATTGAAATTTAATTGTCTGTGTTGCCATTTGCAAAATGACGTCAGCATTACGCACAGACACGTTTATCCTTTATAGTAATATAGATATCATTTTAAATGAAATACATACTAATAGACCGGGAGCCGGCAGCACAGATAATCACCTCATCGAGCTCACGGCTGAAATTCCAGAATTATTTAAAATTCGATTCCCATATTAAAACGGAATTGGTTTGCCAAGTCATATCTTTGTGGGAAACAACCTGAAAACCCGATTTTAGTGGTTGACTCGAGCGTTTATCATTGTGCTTTCCTGCACCCAAAAGTATGAAAACATGGAGTACTGGGATCAGGAAAACACAATGGTAAACGTGCGAATCAAGCGCTAAAATCGAGTTTTTAGGTGTTTTCCTCCAAGATATGACTTGGCAGACCGATTGCGTTTTAATATGCGAATCGAGTTTTAGCTAATTCTGGAATTTCATATGTTAAGGAATCAGGGATTCCAATCCTGGTTTTCCTGGTTAAGAGCAAAATGAGCGGTATGCAGAACATAGATAAAAATATATTTTTATGCAAATTCCAAAAGTTTTTTTTTAGGTTTTATGTATTTTTTTATATTACCCGCTAAAAAATAAAAAGATTTTTTTATATAAAAAATAACGATCCTGTAATGAACGTTTTGTCATTTACTTAAAATATCAATTTGGATTTCTATCTTTTTGCCAGCGGTTAATAACCAATGAAATCACCCTTTTTATTCGAGTTATTTCAGCGTTAAGCACCTAGTTCAATTACATATATATTAGTTTTATATTTTATTTGTCTTACATTATGTATTTATTTATGTAGTTTTTATTACGTTATGGAATATTAGCAGAAAACAAACGCTGAGCTATTTTTATCTGACTTTCAAACCCGGGCTTCTCGGATTACAGCGTAATGGTCCGGTACATTGACGCTAGTCGAAAACCTATCTTTTTATTTAAAACTCTAATACATTTTTATAGTTTATATACTTTTTTTAGATTGTCCGCTAGCAACACCAAAGAGCATTTTTATATGTAAAAAATCCATAATGAAAAAAAAAATTGAAATTTATTAAAAGCGGTACTCCTATATTCACGCTAATTTTATGAAATGATAAGAATTCATTACAAAAGTTTATCACAGCTATCCCAAAACTAAAAGTGTCTAGCCGGATAAGCATAGCGAATGTCCTCCACGGTCCATGTTTGAAATAACATGTATGGTAATAAGGCTCACCATGAGAATACAATATAGAGTGCTTTTAGCCCCTGACCTTGAACTGCCCTTGAGATAATCGGGGAAGTTTGCGCTGGCGCTACTTTTTTTTCCAATGCATTTTTCTCAAAAAGTACAAAAAGCTAAAAAAATGAAGCCAAAGCCTGTTGTTGAAGAATATATTAGTTCACATCATATATTTTTTTCACATTTTTACACAAATTTTAATATAGAAAAATAAACAAAAATATTTTTTGAAAAAATTATTAATGTAGTAATTTTATACTTACACTTACCAAAAAATTACGGAATACTGCTCAAAATATGTACTTTTATGAAAAAAAAATTTCGTTAAAATCGAAGATGTGCTTTTTGAGTTATAAAAAAAAAATAATGCTAGCAACTAGCTAAAATATTCGTAACGTTCCCTGTTTGCATTTGCAGAAATACTCCACTATCAATACATTGGTCGATTCGTCACATTTCCTCTCGGGCAGGATGCGTAGTGTGCCAAAATAAGAGAATGTTTCCATACGCTCCACTTCCCTATAGTTTTGTTTCCTGTTTGTAAATATTCTGTTATTTCGGTGTACAGCGCATCCTTCTCGCGTAATAATATCAAGAAATGACAAAGAAAATGGTAACATTTGCCTACCATGATTTTCAAGTAGAAGAAGGCTATGGGACTGTACAGTGTACATATATAATGTATAACTTTAGGGGGAGTGTATGTGTGTGTGTGGGGGGGGGGAGTCAGCCACTTGACATCGGGAGATACCTTTAGGGGGAGAGGTTGTTGTGATTTGATATCAATATCATTTTTGGTCAAACCATAATTTACTTTCTTGGTATCTTTTCCTTTACATCTGTAATCTTAATTTTTTTTAAAGACTGTTTTCTTCTTTTTAAGGAAATACAAAGTTATTATCAAAACCCTTGAATGGTTATAAAACATTTCATTCCAAAATATGGAATAACCCAACGTTCGCCATGAATATTATCTTGCCATATGAGTATATAATTCGTTGTTAGAGAAACCATATTCGAAATTATACTTTTTATTTTTGTTAGTAAAAAATGGGGTAGAATGTTCTCCACCTGTTTTGTTTACAAGAATTTCTGTTTAGCGCTGTACAAGGGCGAAGTGCAAGAAGACCATACAACTGTTCAATGCATTATGTAACTAAGAGTTATTATTAAAAACTTTTAAATAATATTTCTTTAAAATGTTATTTGATATAAAGTTATTTCTTATATAACATATGATAGATTATTAATTTCTTCGCTTTATTAAATCAGTAAAGTAAGCGAATAAAAAATGTACAACCATACCAATATATCATTGAAACGTATAAAAAGGAAAAAAAAAAGGAAAAACAAATGTAAAAATAGAAAAAAAATTTAAACACTGATAACAATATTATTAGGGGGAGGGGGATTCGAGGAACGATAACTTCTGATATCGAAAGGTTGGTAGGGGGTCTGAAATTGCCAAAAAAATTATAACCTTATATATTTACAGCTCCTATTCAGTTTCACCTGCACAATCGACTAGACCATTGACTTGTTATTATACACGAGAAGGATCCACTATACGCCAAAATAAGAGAATATTTACAAACATGAAACAAACCTATAGGGAAGTGGTATGTATGGAAATATTCTCTTATTTTGGCGCACTGCGCATCCTGCCCGAGTGGAAATGTCACGAATCGTCCAACTCATTGATAGTAGCGTATTTCTGCAAATACAAACAGGGAAAGTTACGAATATTTTAAAAAGTAGCTAGAATTATTTTTTTATAACTCAAAAAGCGCATCTTCGATTTTAACGGGATTTTTTTTCTTAAAAGTACATACTTTGAGCATTATTCTGTAATTTTGTGGTTGGTGTAAGTATACAATTACTAGATTAACAATTTTTTCAAAATATATTTTTGTTTGTTTTTCTATGTTGAAATTTGTGTAAAAATATGAAAAATTTATATGATGTGACCTAATATATTCTTCAATAATTGGCGTTGGTTTCATTTTTTAACTTTAGTACTTTTTGAGAAAAACGTATTTGAAAAATCGTAACGCCGGCGCATATTTCCCCCGATTATCTCAAGGGCAGTTCAAGGTCGGGGGCTAAAAACACTCCATATTGTATTCTCAAGGTGAACCTTATTACCACACACGTTATTTCAAACATCGGCCGTGGGGGCCATTTCGCTATGCTTATCCGGCTTTAGGTCAAACTTCTATGTAAACATGGAGATGCAGTTTTTATGTCACATTTTTCAAAAACCAAATACTGTAAGAAATAAGCTTTTTTGAATAAAGTATATAAATTTTCCTCTTTAAAACAGAAAATAAATTTGATTGAGGAGAAATACATTTGACTTGAAATTCCATGTAAATATTACTGAACTTTATATTTTGCTTTATGTCCTTGGAAAAAATATTATTATATAACAAAAGAGAATACTTCTAAACTTTGGGAAAAAAATACTTCAACTGTAATATTTTAAAAGAAATTTCGAAGACGTCGCCAAAATGAGGCTTTAGCTTAGGTAATCTTTCAAAAATAATTTCTAGTACTTTATATTTAAAAGTCGATAACGAAGATACCATAAATTGAATAACAGTCAACGATGGCAAAAAAGAAAAAAAATCCTTTAGTCTATTTTTATTTAAATTCAACTCAATACTCTAAAACGACAGCATCATGGCTACCGCGAACTTTAATGGGAATGCGACGCGGTGGGTCACACTCGACTATCTCAGAGCTGGCAAGTCTCCGGCCCTTTGGATACCAGTATTTTAATACAGAAAACGTTGTTTTATTTAATTAAAGCAATTGGGCGATTTAAAGGAACAACATTTTCTCTAAAATAGCAGTGGCAACTGTGAGACAGTCGAGTGTGACCCACCGCGCCGGCGTGAACGTGTTAATGTTTTAAAAGTCATTGTTGCACGAAATCACATTTTGTCAAATGCGTCATTTGTCTATGGATCTGAATGCGGAAGAAGGTTGATTCGAAGATACAGTACTTTGAGGCTAAGCTGGAACCTGCTAACGAAAATACAGGTTTTAATTTTTTGGTAAGCATAAAATTGTTTTCGGAATAGGTTTTATTGGTTACAATGATGCGTTGCACTAAAATATGGCTAAAAGTTTATTTTGTTTTGAGAGATTTTTTTTATTACACTTTTTTTATATTTTTAAAGCCACAGACAGCTTACCCGGAGATGTACAAAATTATTGCTGGATCTAAAATTTAACGATTCAACTTTATATTCATAATTTTCCTTTATTTGTTTTTTCCGGTAGCAATATATTTTTTAAATAAATATGAACAATAGATTTAGAGAAAGTAGCAGGATATTAATTTAGTAATTGATTGATTTAAAGAATATTGCACTAAGAGAAAGTTCTCTGAGTGAACGTCACGCCTTAAATTTAGTGTTGTTAACAAAAAATAATTTATCCGAATTCTGAAATTCGTAGAAGGCGTTTGAAAAGTAACTCCGTTCCATTTAGGCTTTGGGCTAAATTTATTAATAAAATTTTTCCGCATCATTTTTTAAAGATTCAATTAAACATTTTCCTCCCTCTTCCTCTTACTATTACATAAAATTAAAATAAATCAATATTTTATATTGTTTATATCTTTTAAATGTTCTTATCTACGATTCGAGAAAGTCCTAGATTCTTAAAATACTTTACTTCCGATCTCAGGTTCCATATAATACATATTTGTTTTGACACTACGCCACTGTAATTGTTACAACTTTGTATGTTTAAAATGTATCACAACACCGAATTAAGGAAAATAAATATTTATTTTCAGATTCATTTAATAAGAGACCACAAATTTCCTTCTAAATAAAGTTTTTTTTTTTTTTTATGAAGGTATTTTCATCATACTTGAAAGTGGATTATAAAACCTATTTTTTAAAGGCTTATGTTTTGTTTTGAAAGCGTGTTTGTTTAATAAATTATGAGACTTTAATTATTTTATGCGGCTGAAAGCGAAAAAATTTAAATTTCACAGTGTATACGCATAACGTGAGTTTTTCACTGGTTCATTTACAAATAAAAATATATCATGCAAAAAAACAATGTAAGAAAATAAAAATGTTTTAAATTTTACCAAATTTAGAAAAAAATTATGGAATTTTATTTTGAACTTAAATTGCTTTGTGCGACGCATGGACGTCTAAAATTATTGAGTTTTATATTCAAACAATTCAACTAACAAATGGATCATTATCACGATATCATTTTTTGTTAATAATATGCAAATAAAGATATCTTAAAATTTTTGCAATTTTTATAAACAATTTTTAATAATTTTCATCATATTAAAAATATATTAATTTATCTATTTATTTATGAAAAATTTTATATTTAAAAAAATGTTGTACTCTGTTTCAATAAATATAGAAAATCAATTATCAAAACAAACTTTATTCAGACTTTGTTTTTATTTTCATATATAAGTATTTTCGTTTGTTTAGTATCTCCGTAAGATTTATTATATACGTATGAATACATTTAATCATTTTTTGCAATCATTAATTAGATATATCTTTATTAAAAAATCCTAATTATATAAAACCACATGCCTGAAAAAATATTCATTAATACATTTTATTATCAGCTACACTGTGTTGCGATATATACCTGCTTTTAGATTTTACTAATTTTTAAGTTTGAAAAAAACTTTCAGAAACTACAAAAAAAATTTGTTTAAAATTTCGCCATTTTTTGTGGTCGCTGTATATGGAAACTTCGATATTTGTGTGCATAATTTTAATGATGACTTGAAACATAATGAAAATACATTTAATAAATACGCAATATTGTAATTATGTAAAAACACAACTTCTGTCTGCTACAAAAACCAATACAATGCACAATGACACTACTTTAAACTTTCAGCTTTTTTTTTTTTTTTTTTTTACAATATTTAAAATGAGTGAATTTTATAAATTTAAATAACTTTTTTAAATATATTTAAAATGAAAAACAAAAACAAAAAACGAAGTTATTTAACATTAATATCCTTACTACATAGTACCAAACATTGGCGTTTTCCGTAAAATACCTTATGTTTCATCTACCATCAATTTCTACTTAAATAGAACAAAATTACCATTACTATGTTCAGTGAAGTAAGCGTGAACATGCATTGAAACAATTTTATAATTTGTACCTGATATCATGTATTCTGTTTTCTATACCTTTGAACAACAGTGTGTGTTTGTAGATATGACATTCTTATCAGATCCATAATTCTGTTGACTTGCCATCTTCTTATGAAACAGCGAATGAAATTCCGTGCATATGGAATATGAATACATGCTAGCTGTATAAATCTAATATGACTGTATGTCTATGTACTATTTAAAATAATAAATATTTCTTTGATTTACAATGAAGCTGCTATTTACATTACCGATTACAAATTTATATATAAAGTATACGACAACAATTTAAATGGGCAAGCTAATTTTCATCTTGAAAAAAGGAAAGAAATGGAACAGAATATTTAATTTTATTTTATAACAGTTTCAAAACACTATAAAACGGTATTATTTGAGTGTAAAGATAATTAATTGTTTTCAGCTAAAAAATAAAAAAAAATTATTTCAGAAAGGCAGACTGTTTTTTTTCTTCATATGAACTATTTATGATTATTACTTATTATGACAAGCTTTTAAATGTTTTTTTGGAGAAACAATAGATAAAAGATTAATATTTCCACAGCTATCAATGCAATTGGAATCTTCAAGACATTCACTATCTCTCAAAGAACTATAATACAGTTTTATGTGACGTCAGGTTTAAAATGATGCTATCGCATTTTACTCTAATTTGGATATAAGAACATATATTTTAAATGCAACGATATGCTGCATTCTATTTCACTGCTTTAATACCTTTTAAGTTATTATATTTTTACGAAATCCTGGAGATAAATTCTAAGGTTTCTTCGTTAAAATAATAATAAAAACAATAAAAGAATAAAGATAACTTATATGAAAATTAAAAAGCAGAAAAACCAACGTTTAAAATGCACAAATAATATATGAAAAGCAGCAAAAGGCTGTTTCGAATCTACTAGCGAGATTCTTCTTCAGTGCAAAAGGAACAGCGTGCTAGAAAAAGCAAGGCTGAGCAAAATCATAGAAAGAGACGTGCTGGCTTTTATACCCTATGCGGGTGGCGAAGGCGCCGAAACAACCAATGAGAGAGAAGCAGTGGAAACGACTGGGTGCACAAGTAGCGACATCTACCGGAGAAGTAGAGAAAAGAAACCAGAAAAGGGGAATTAAATTAACGCTTTCCAAATACTTGGAAAACCTGGAGTACTAGACAAGTCATTGACTAAAGAGTGAGAATTTTTAATGATATTGTAAGCTTCCCAAAAATCAAGATCAAGGTTAGAAGAACATTTTTGGATAATGATGGCTGAGGAAAAATCGAACCTATGTTGAGAAGACCAAGAATGTTGAGCAATAGAAGAACGTTTGAGCTCCTGATTTTTAACATAACCTTCATGCTCTTTTAAACGAAATCTAAGAGCACGTTTAGTCTGACCAATATAAGAAAGACCACGCTGACAAGAGATCTGGTAAATGCCCCAATTATCTTTGCGATCAACGGGGTGTTTGAAATTTGAAAAAGGGATTTTATTAACAGGAGAAAAAATAACTTTAAAATCAAACCTTCTTAGGATTTTAGCAACTTTCTGACTGATTTTAGGAAAAAATGGTAATACAACTGAAGTATTACAGTTGGAATTAGAATGCTTTTCAGAATGGTCGGATTTCGTCAATTTCTTATAAATAGAATCGATAATATTAGAGGAATAACCACGATCGACAGCAATTTTTTCTCTTGCTAATAAAATCCCTTTTTCAAATCTCAAACACCCCGTTGATCGCCTAGATAATTGGGGCATTTACCAGATCTCTTGTCAGTGTGGTCTTTCTTATATTGGTCAGACTAAACGTGCTCTTAGATTTCGTTTAAAAGAGCATGAAGTTTATGTTAAAAATCAGGAGCTCAAACGTTCTTCTATTGCTCAACATTCTTGGTCTTCTCAACATAGGTTCGATTTTTCCTCAGCCATCATTATCCAAAAATGTTCTTCTAACCTTGATCTTGATTTTTGGGAAGCTTACCATATCATTAAAAATTCTCACTCTTTAGTCAATGACTTATCTAGTACTCCAGATTTTCCAAGTATTTGGAAAGCGTTAATTTAATTCCCCTTTTCTGGTTTCTTTTCTCTACTTCTCCGGTAGATGTCGCTACTTGTCCACCCAGTCGTTTCCACTGCTTCTCTCTCATTGGTTGTTTCGGCGCCTTCACCACCCGCATAGGGTATAAAAGCCAGCACGTCTCTGTCTATGATTTTGCTCAGCCTTGCTTTTTCTAGCACGCTGTTCCTTTTGCACTGAAGAAGAATCTCGCTAGTAGATTCGAAACAGCTGTTTGCTGCTTTTCATATATTATTTGTGCATTTTAAACGTTGGTTTTTCTGCTTTTTAATATTGTTGCACAAAGGCTTTATTTGCTATTTTTAGATAACTTATATGCATTGTGCATATAAGTTGGGAAGTCTTTTTAACCTGAAAAATAACTTGCAAACGAAGATAGCATCTTTGCAATCTTCTCGGTCTAGTAAAAGAACTGTATCCTGAATAACATAGACGATGACAGAGACCTTTATTTTGAAGTTTGATGTTATATTTCTTGTCTCAAAAACTATATGTTAGTTAAAGAAGTCAATAACAAAAGTGTACAGCGTGCTCGGTGTAGTAAGGAATGATGCTTTAGATTTAATAATAGTTTTATTAGAAATTCGGATTTTTATTTTTTTCGATATCCACTCACCGGCTATAATGCGTCATCAATAATGCACATTATGTGGCCTTATAAAGCAGATGCACATTTATTACTAAATGCAAGCGGGGTTCAATTTATCTTATTAAGGAAATAAAGTGAAATAATGCTCAACTTGTTCACCATCGGAAGCAACATACGTGAATTAATAATTTTTCAAAATATGTAACTGGCAAATACTTTAAAATACGTACTTTAAGAAGAAATAGAATTTTTTCCATCAGCTCAACGAACGTGTACGAGTATAAACATTAAAATAGAAACCTTAGCAGTCGTTTGACGTATTTAGAGTCCAGAAACTATGTCCTTTTCGATGATTTTAGTTTAATAAAATTAGTTTCTAAGTTTTTCCGGTGTAAAGGTCAGTGTTAAAACTTTGCTACGACATAACTAGTGGCATAGCAATAAAATACTAATTGATTTCAACTATAAAAAAAGTATTTATTTGCTATTTAAATTTTTAGCATACCAAAACCACATCTTTATCATCTATCATCACAGCATGACGCCACATATAGAATTTCTTTGAGAATTGTACATCAGGCGCACTCGGGTGCGCAAAATATAGAAACATATTGTCGTTATCGATGAAATCAAATAAAATCATAGATGTATACAGGGTGTCCCCCGAATTGATGAGCCAAAATGTAACGGAAGGTAAAGTACACATAAAGAAGCAAATTTAGTATAGGAACGGGAGGTCAGAAATGAAAAGTTTTGGCGCAAAAGCAAGAAATGAGAAAGAAAATGAAATCCAGCATATTGACATAACAATTATGGTAGGAGAGCTGTTGAACATTTTTGAGTAGGTATTTGAGGCACCCTGAAAATTTGTGCAACACTTCTTTTGTAATGCCTGAATACAAAATCGAATGTGCCCCAAAACTGTGCCAGACACGTGTCAAGTGCCATTTTTTGACTACCCAAAAAAGGTTGAGGCACGCTGAGATTGAGACAGAAAAATATTTATACTTAGAAAAAAATATTTTGAAAATGACAGATACTTTAGTCGGCCCAAAAACTGTGCCAGACACGTGTAAAGTGCCATTTTTTGACTACCCAAAAAAGGTATTTGAGGCACCCTGAGATTGAAAATGTGCTGATTAATTTTCTGTGTAAATCGCCCAACAGGTGGCGCTGCTATGCTGCATTTTTCACGATTTTCGCAATAGCTATATCTCAAGTTCTAATGTACGGATTTTTACAAAACTTCAGATTCCGTTAGTCTTTGATATATTTCGGTGCTGATAACTTTTTAGTGTAAATTGCCCACCAGATAAAACTGTTATACGGCATTATTCATGATTATCGCAATAGCTCTATCTCAAGATCTATTGCACGAATTTTCACCAAATTTCAGATTCAGTTAGTCCCTGCTTTAAATTAGTGCTGTTTAGTTTTTAGTGTAAATTGCCCAGCATGTGGCGCTGCTAGGCTGCATTTATCACTATTTCCGCAATAACTGTATCTGAAGGACTAATGCGTGAATATTCATCAAACTTCATGTTCAGTTAGTCCCTGATATAAATTCGCTCTGATTAGTTTTTGGAGTAAATAGACCAACAGGTGGCGCTGCTATGTAGATTTATTTGCGATTTCCGCAATAATTCTACCTCAGAAACTGACGCACGTATTTTTATCCAACTTCAGATTGAGCTACATCTTGACATAAGTTGTTGTTGATTAGATTTTGGTGTACCTAACTGATTGCACGGATATGCTTTATTTTTCAGGAAATATTAACATGTATGAGATAGAAGAAAGTTTTAGGATTGCCACATCCGACTAGTTTTTATTGAGTTTAATTTCCAATATCGATAAGAAAATCTCGGTTTGAAAAAATCTTTTTACTTTTTAAAAACAGTTCATTTTTGTGTATGCGATTCAATACACATTTACTTTTTTTTTCCTTTTTTTTTTTGTTAAAACTCAATGGGATGTTAACACGCTGTAAATGAGATTTTAAAATAACTGCTTTCTCAACACAATTTCTAATTTTAAAGCTTCCTAAAAAGGATAATTTATCTTCTAAATAAGCCTAAAAAAACATTCTTCCAAATAAACGAGAAAATATTTATTTCTGAAATAGTCTTTGTTGAGTTTTATAATATAAGTAGTGCAAGAAAATTTATATGCTTCTCTTTTTTTCACAACAGAAGATTTATGGAACACCAAGATTTTTCCAGATACGTTAAAAAATGAATTGAGTTTGCTTAATTTTCCATTAAAATGAAACTTTTTTTTTTCTTGACAAATGAATAATTTTTTTAAATATATTTTATTATATATATTTTAATATATTTTAATATATATATATATATATATATATATATATATATATATATATATATATGTATTATTATTTTTATTTTTAATATTTTTCAACAAACTTGTCTGTGTTTATGAATTGGTTTTGTATGTCCATCTGTCTGTCTTTTCGTCTGTCCGTGCTCTACCTCGAGTAAATATAGTCCGAATGCCATGAAATTTAAAGATGTCATTTTGTTTCACTATGACATATCTAAGGTTCAATCTAAGGTTAATTTACAGGGACACTCAAAAGAATTCCGTCACATTACAGTCGACGGGGAAAAATAGTTTGCGGTATATTTTAATGATGTTATACTATTTTAAAAATACTGTAGTTCATATATGTTACTGAGGTGTACTACACGGCGTTTACTGTAGAATATGGTGTGCATAGAATTTATCGCTCATTTACAGGGCCGCGCAAATGAATTTGGTAACAGAACAATATTTGAAGTATTGAAGGCTATGAACAATTACTGGAAGTGCATTTTTAATTAAGGAACGATGTTGTTTAAATATTACTTCGGACCGCTTAAGCATTTTGAAGAACATTTCAGTTTATTCACGGAAATCGCTGAATGGTAAATTTTGAACTGTGCTATTAGTTTAACTGAATTAATTTTTAGCATACTATTTGGTATACATGCAAATCTGTAGATCATATAAAAGGCTGCACAAAAATAATCGCCTATTTTTTAACAGTTAAGGCCATTAGTAGAGATTGGGTTTTCAATTTTGTTACGAGTTTTGAAAATATTTATTTAGACATCATATTCTATCTTAACGAACTATGAAGTTTCGTTTCAGCATTCTGAATGTGTTGGAAAGTGTTTCATAATATATGCTGGATACGTGATGTTTCTTTCTTGTTTATTTGTATTTTATTTTCTACTTTGTGTTGTTTAAAATATTTAATTGGTGGATTTTCACAGCTTGTTGAGACGTTTTAGACAAAGTGGCGCGTAATTAACTCCATTGTTTTTGTAACTTATATAAATTTTTAACTATAATAGACTCGTATGAGGCTTTCACACCGCAATTCTTGAGTTTATTTTCTGAAAAAATTTTCATTAATTTATAATTAACTGCAATTTTGAATTTAAAAACTTATTTTAATGAAATATGAGTTTACTATGTTAAAAACCTGTCCAAAAACATTTCGTATAATAACTCATTTATCGTTGTGTGTTTTGTATGTGAATAATAATAGGGATGTGGACATCAGACACTTAAACTGAAACTGTAACGGAAATTCAGTATGCAATGATAGATGCGAATGAAATTCTAATCCAAAGATACCTCGTTCATCATTGTACACTGGTGTCCAAAATTAAGGACCAATCACAAAATGCTAATTTTCAAGTACGCGATTACTCAAAAGGAAATAATATAATTCGAATAATTACTATCTCTACAGTACAGCTAGTCCATATAACATCTCATTCATGTCACACATGGTCACACGTGTCACAGTCACTACGGTGAAGAAAAGATAGGAAATCCCATTATCTCTTTATGAATCTCAAATGATCACTATATGTGACCCTACTGACACGTAACTGTGACAGCTGCTTTGTAACGAGTCACCATTTGACTTTACAATGTGGTTACATTGTGACTCTCTTGTGAATGTCATATGCGGACTCAATTTCAAAGTCATCGTGAACGCTGCATTGTGATAAGTTACCAAATAATGTCACAATAAAGTCAAATGATGACTTTCATGTGACAGATAGACTACTGTGAAGTCACTATTGTGCTCTTTTGTGAAAACTCACCATGTGACTACAATGTGATATTATTTGGTGACTTATCATAATGCAACATTCATAATGACTTTGAAATTGAGTCTAAAAATGACAGTCACATGAGAGTCACAATGTAATTACATTGTAAAGTCACCTGGTGACTCGTCACAAAGCAGCGGTCACATTGACGTCTCAGTGGAGCCGCATATAGTGATCATTTGAGAATCATAATGACACGTGTGAAATTTCCTATTTTTTGTTTCACCGTAGTTACTGTGACACTTGTGACCATGTGTGACTTGAATGAGATGCTATATGGGCTAGCTGTGCTGTAGGGATTGTAATTATTTGAATTATATTATTTCCTTTTGAGTATTCGCTTACTTATATATTAGCATTTTGTGACTGCTCCTGAATTTTGGACACCAGTGTACATGACATATTAGTTAAATTCAGCATGCGATGTCAGATGCGTAGAAAAAATCCTATCCAATAATACCTCATTCATCGTTGTACGATAGAAATTAGTTAAGAAAAACGAATGATGATAATAGAAATAATATATTTGATTTGGCGATTTATCACCTGGGTCGGCTGATGAAAAAATTCCTAAAAACAAATTTATTAACTTATAATTATGTATTAAAAATAATAAATCATTGTCATCGAACACAAGCATTTGTACGTAATTTTTATAACTGTAGCATATGAGGAAATAAATGAAAATCAATCATAGAATTCTCTCTTTACGTTCATAAATCAAGTCCAGTTAAATAAATAGAGTAAAAGCGCAAGATTTATGGAAACTGCCTATATTAAAATGGACGATGAGACACACTTGAAAAAAAAAGTATCTTAATTTAAAAATAGTTCCCCGTAATGTGATGACTGTCCTGTGTTTGTGAATACTGGGATCATTAGAATAAATTGCAGTAACTGCAAATGATGCAAAATAATTGATGCAATTGATGCAAAAGCCAATTATTTCATGAATTTAGCTAATAATCCATTGATGAAGCAGCGAAATCTCATCTGAATACTCTGTTTTGATGTAACTTTAACTTTAGAATTAACTGTTCTGACTCATGTTTATAGTTTGTAAGTTGTTTATGTCATTTTCTGTAATTTTACGTTACATAGAACTGATGGAAATGAATTTTCGCCCGAAAAGTCTATTTAAAAGATTTTAATATCTACTTTTTAATTTGAAACGTCTGAACTTTAAATGTATATATCGATATCTATGTTCACGTACATTTATAGTAGTTAAACCTTGCGTTTTTTTCTCTATTTTAATTAAATTTTTTTGTATGTAGAGATGAAATTTTGAAATCCATTTTTCTTTGACTTCCTGTTATGCTTAAATTATAAAAAAAAAATATCTGCACATGTATATTTCCGATTGCAACATTTTTATAATTTTGAACCTATTTCTAAAGCAGCCATACTCAACCTGCGGCCCGGCGACATTTTGTATAGGGCCCGAGACACATATTCATTAATCCATATTTATAAAATTATTTAACTTGTGTATAAAAAGTTAGGATCTTTCTTATTGCTTTATATATTTTCATGGGCAGGCCAAGGCTTTGCGTCATTGTGTCCAAACTACATGAAATGTATGAAAAGGGATAGTTTGACGTAAATAAACCATTTACATAAATCTTACTCACAATTTTGAATAGCATGACACAAAAGATAAATCAATTTATTGAAATAAATACATTTCAATGCATAGTATAGATTCAATGAAAGTGATATATTTAACAGTGAATTGGAAAGTTAAAAGTATTGTGTAGATGTAAAAAAATATTTTAACCAAGTCAAAAATAATTTAAATTGAATTTTAAAACAAACCTTTTAAAGTCACATCAAGGCGTCACTTAAATTTTATATCATATCTTTTAAAACTCATATTTTGAATTTATGAGAGATGTAAATGATAAAGCAACAGCTAATAAAATTTTATGCAGCTTTTCATGTTGAACATAACTTTTGCACATGCGATTATAAATAAAACAAAAATAAAATGATGAAATAAATACAAATATATTTTTTAAGAAATAGCATAACGTCACTCAAAATTTGATATCAGTATTTTTAAGTTCCATATTTAAAATTCTTAGAGCATAAGATAAAGTGCTGCGTCAGAAACTTTTAACCCGTCAAGGGTTTTTGCACTGATATTTACTATACAGCTAAAACTGCTTTTTAGGATTTAATGCTTGTTTCAGAAAAAAAAATGGCATAAAAAATTTGTTAAACCACTACTTCCAAGCAACAAGCATTCAGGTACATTTGTATAACATTGGCCATAAAAATATACCAAGAGGGGTTTTGTATTAATTATTGTGTATAAACTTTTTGGTAACGTTCCTTCGAAGAAAAATGTTCAACTTTATTGATAATATTATCTTTGTTACACTACTTATATTAACTTACTATTTTAATTACTATTTCTTTTACCCTTTTCTACATGTGTTGTAGACCGCCTAACGTCGCAAATGTATGTCTGCTGCCCGCAGACTGTACGTAAAATCATAAATTAATATTAAAACTTTTTTTCCTTAGCCCACCGCTTCGCAGATGATATATTGCTAAGTAATCTTTAAGGTTGTAACTATGTACGAGGTATGAAAATAACTGAGATAATTAAATGTCAAACCATTCTCACAAAAAATGTGCCAAAATGTCTGGAAAAAGTAGGAAATTTCAATATAAAATAAAAAGTGTTGCACATTTTTATTTTCTTCTGTCGTTACAGGGATGACAGTGATGACCGCCCCGGGAACCCAGCTTTCGCTTTAGAGTATAAGTGCAATCCCGGGGGGGGAGACTCAAATCCACTGCATATGGTAAGATAAATTAACAGTGACAATATTTTTAAAACAGTTAATAACATACAGAAAAATAAATTCAGTTTGCTGTTTTTGAATCTGAAACTCACAAGAAGTGTCATCGGTACATACATTGACAGCAATTACAGTATGTTGTATGCATGCATAAACAATTACAAGACGTGTTTTTTTTTTTTTTTAATATTAGAGCTGAAAAACTTTAGGTGAAAGGCATATGCTGATAAATATAATGAAAATACTAAATAAACAAACCAAAGAAAATAAGACAAATATTTGCATTATGTACAAAACAGGGGCTCCTGTCTGAAATGGGAGCTGAAAACAATGAGATTGCTCAGCTAGCTCAGAAAGGGAGGGTAGTGGTAAATATAAATTCGTTGTCTTCTAAAAATTTCATACAATTCGCTATACGTTGCAGGAGAACTGGACGGTTGAGCAGATAAGTTAGCCAGTCAGACAGTGTCATCTGTTGTGTCTTTTTTACGTGATAGTGGAAGGTTAATGTGCAATGTAAAATATAGTGTAATGATGTTGATAAGGATCCACAAATGCAAAGAGGTCTCGTTTATTTATGGTATATAAGTGTTCTTTGAAGGGTCCATGATTAGTGAGAAAGAGATACAGGTATCTATTACTTATGAAAATGTTTTGTGAGACCTTAGGTATGATGTCACGCGTGTATTGACCCACTTGCACTGTGGACCAACGTTGTTGCCATCGGTGTAGCATTTGTTTTTTGTGTTCTGATTTCAATGTTGATTGTGGGAATGGAAGAAATGCTAGTGGTAAATCATCGACTGCCGTATTCGCCAGCTGATCGGCCAGTTCGTTGCCCGTTATACCAGAATGTCCTTTAACCCAATTAAAGAAGAACGATTTTTCTGAAGACTGAAGGAGTAAGGTTATGTCTAGAACTAAGTGATTATTGTTATCAAATTTTGAAAGGGCCATTAGACCTGATAAACTGTCTCATGAAATTAAGTATTGGGAGTCAGAGTCCTCTTCAGCCCAACGAATCGCCTCCTTCATAGTAAAGAGCTCCGCCTGGAAGACAGAGTTCCCCAGATCAAGCCTTGCGCGCCAGGAAAAAAGGGTGAGCTTTGCCTATAAACACAGAAAGCTCACGCAGTTCCTACTTCTGTTTTAGACCCGTCTGTAAAGATGTGTGTTGAACCGTTAAAGTCTTTTGTTGCACAAATACTAATACCGTTTGAAAGTGAAGAGATCTGATACTTTGAACATTTTGTTGAATACATTGGGGCAAAATAAGAAATATTAGACGCACCCAGGCGAGTGATCCGAGCGAACTCAGCCTCCGCTTCTAATTGTATGTCCAATGGAGGAAGACCCGTGAGGACCTGAAGTGCTGCGGTAGAAGTGTTCCTATAGGCTCTGGAGATCAAGAGAAGTGCCCTTCTCTGAGCCGCTAGAATATGGCGAACTCGAAGCGACTTCGCATTCGCGGAAACCAGACTGCACATGCGTGCGCCAGTTGCCGCTGTAGGATGGATGAGTACCAGACTTTAAAGAAGTATGATGGAAGACGACCTGATACTGAGGAGAATTTGTATAAATTTTGCGTGATTTTTATGATTTCTTGACGTTTTGATGCCAGGTGGGATAAGAATGAGAGGTGTTGATCAATTTTGATTCCAAGATAATTAATTTTTTTCTGACTTTATATTTTTACCATGTAGTTTAAAAAGTGGTCCCCGTTGGAGAATTTTCGGTTTACCATACGTTATAGAGCGCGACTTCTAAAAAGAAATTGTTATTTTGTGAATTTTCGCCCAGTTTTGAATAAAGTCTAGTACTCTGTTCCCTCGTTGTTCAAGTAACGCTCTTGTTGGGCCCCAGACTATAAGTAAAATATCATCCGCGTATGCGTCTATCGAACAGAACTCAAACAGGAAGGTCCGCAGCAGAGTCTCGAGGAGAGCCAACCATAAAAATGGCCCCAGACAGGAGCCCTGAGGACAACCCCTTGAGAAAAAATACAAAAGATCTGGCAGCTGCCAGTCCACCAGAGCCCGCCTGCCCGACAGGAAGGAGGCAATTACATTAATTAGCTGAGGTGATAAGTTTAAATGGCGTAGTGCCTGCAGTGCTAGGTCCCATGGGAGATTATCAAAAGCCCCCATAAAATCTAGCGAAATAAAAGATGTATAATTTTTATTAGATTTGTTAGTATCTATGTAAGATAATGCCTGTTCTAGTGCTGTTTTGGTCGATTTTAATTGAGTAAAACCATGTTGTAGGCCTGTTAATGCGTTACTTTGAGTTAGTGAATGATTAATTCGTCTTAAGAACATTTTTTCATAGATTTTACCAAATATCGGGAGTAGCGTTATTGGTCTATAAGAGGTGTGTTCATTTGCTGGTCTACCTTCCTTCCTGAAGTAGACGAGCTCGCCCAACTTCCAGGCCTCCGGGAAATAGTTTAAACGAAGTGCACTGTTATACATGTCTAGAAGAGTTAAGGGGATTTTAGAGAAGAGAGATCTAATCATCCGATGGTCTATTCCGTCGGGACCTGGAGCTTTGTTTTGGTTAAAGCTATAGATTGCATTTCGCAGTTCTTTTATTGTAAAGTTAGGTTGGTCTGCGTGAGATAGTTGTGAGGTTGCCATATTTGGCTGAGCTGGTGATCCCGGTGATGCACCAAAAATTTTTTCTGTCAGTGTAAACAAAGAAGAGAACCTGGAAGCTGGGAATGACGAGTCCGACAGATAGCTAATCTGACAATCTTGAAAGTCCTGAAAAGCCAGTTTTTTAGATTTGCCAAATGAGTCAGTTTGTTTCTTACAAAAATTTACCCAGACGTCTTTCTTTACTCTTTGAGTTAATTTCTAATATTTGGCACGCTCTCTTTTGTAAATTTGATATTCTATCGAGTCTAAGTTCGTCTTCTTAGCTCTTGTATAAAGTGCTTTTACTTTATTTCTTTGAGAACGAAGGTCCGTTGACCACCAGGAGAACTTGACCTGTCTGAATGGAGGTTTTAGTTTAAAGGATGTATTTGCACTATTTTGATTAATACTTTGAAAAGATTTGTAGGTCAGTTCAAAGGCCTTACGTGAGTCTACTGAAGAAAAAATTACGGAATTTAAGTAGCGTGAGTTTTCAACCATGCCTATGAATTTATTGAATATTTTTGTTCTGAAGCGAGGCTTCGGAAGGATCGGAATTAGAAGCAAAAGATCTGTTACGATAGGCCGATGGTCACCGAAAAGCTCAGGGAAGACATCCCATCCTCGAAAGTAGCTGAATAGTGGTTGTGTACAAATTGAGACGTCAGGACGCCCTTCCCTTTTGCCGGACTCATAGGTTGGTGAACACCGATGGTGAGTTTAAGACAATCAAGTTATTTGCTAATAAAGAATCTACGAGAAGCCGTCCTCTGTCATCGTCACGAGTATAGCCCCAGAGCTGGTCGTGTGCATTGAAGTCACCCAGGACTAGCCGGTACTCACTCTGGCGTGAGGAGCGCAGCCAGTCTTGTACGTCCACCTCAAAATCTGAACGTGGAGGGCAGTACAGGCTGCCTATGCTCAGAATTAAATTTTCTAGTTCTAAGTTTACAAAGATGGAATGATCGTTTTTTGCCGAGATATAATGCTTTAAATTTTGATCCAAAATTATTATGTGGCTATTGTTGGAGCTAGAGCTGTAACAGGGAACATCAACTGGGAGAGAAGATGGGCGTTTGTTAAAGAGATAGGCATCCTGGACGCATGCCAGTGAGAATTTTTCGTGAATTATGAAACTGATAAATGCTGCCGTGTTGGACTTACTGTTCTGTAGGTTACATTGTATTGCACGGAATTTTATGCAATATTACTGTCCTTTGTGCTACTACTTCTCGTTGTTATTTAATATCATCAGCGTCCATCTGCGTATTTATCTGCGTACCATCAGCGTATTTAATATGGTCAGCGTCCATCGAAACATGTGTGATTTTTTGGAATGTCCTTTCCTGGAGCTCCTCTACATCTGTTTTACTGTATGCAGTTGATACACTTTGGTTCCTTCGCCGTACATTCGTTTACATGGCGTTTCTCTGAGCAATAAGCACAAGTTAGTTCATTTGTACAGTCTCTTGATACGTGGCCTAGTCTTTGACAGTTGAAGCAACGTGGTATTAGAATATATGGCTTTACTCTACATCTGTTAAAACCAAAGCAGGGTTTCAGCGATTGCAGTTGCAATGCGTCCCTTTCATGCATTTGGAGAACTAGATGTGGAGTTGCTTCTCCCCTTCTTCCTTTCATCACTTTCAGCAGCTTGAAGGAGACATTATCCTTTCGTAGACATTTATTAAGAGCTGGGATTATGATGTTTTCTCCATAGTTTTGAATTGATTCATCATTTTCTTTTTGTTTGTCTCTGTTTTCCGACTCATTGTCTATTTTCAACTTCATCGGGGCTTCTGGCGCTCCAAATACTATCACCCGTAGCATCTTCGGTGGTTTCTCTGTTATGTTTATCATGTCATTGAGTTTTCACTCGTTTGGAGGCTGGTTCTTATCTGTGCAATTTTCTTCATCATTGTTACAGGATATTAGGAATTTCCCAGATCTTGTAGGGATACAGTTTGAGGTCTGTAGTTTTATTTGATCCACTTCAGTATTTAAGACATTCCTTAACTCCTGGACCTGAATTCCATCTGTTTTCGGGCTCAGTATTAGGGTTGGCTTTTCCGTTGGCAGAGGTGGGAATTGTGCCATTTGTGCGTAACTAAACATCTGTTCGCGTTCCTTATGAATTCTTCTCATATCTGTTTTTTCTTTTGGTGTTTGTAGTAATGAAGATTTTTTGAGGGATTCCTGTATTGCTTCTATTTTTTGCTTCTGTTTTTTTAACTCAGATTTCAGGAACGTTCCATGTTGACCCAATATGAAAGTCATAGTTTCCTTTAACTCTGCTAGAATGTCTATTTGCTTTATGTTACCTTCTACATGTTTTCGGTGTTCTATGCATTCTTTTTTCCAGTTTTCTCTTTCTTCCTTTATTTGCTCCACTAGTTCCATCAGGCTGTGGAAACCTTCTATGATTTCATTTTTGATAGTTAACTTTTCGCTTTTTGAGTCTTCATTTTTATTTGCAAGGAGACGATTAATGTTTTCTTCTATTTTTTGCGTATTGCGCACGGTTTTAATTTTTTTTACTTTTATAAACCGAAGTTCCTCTTCTATTTCATTTTTTTTGTGCTTGAGCAGACATTAACTAGATTAATTTTAACACAATTATTCTAATTGGTAAACAAACAATCTAACATTTACAATTTACATCTAATAAGACTTTAACTCTTCCACTAATTTTTCCATGTCCGCCAACTTGATACGTGCTTCAGCTAATTCTCTCTGCTCTATTATGATTTTTTCCGCCTGGTGTTCCCGTGTTTATTTTTCTTCTTCAAACCTGCTCGAAGACGTTCCAAATCCGCTTTTGCCTGATTGCCCTCTGTTATGTTCTTTATTATGTATGCTTTGTAATCTTTTACCATGTTTGCATCATCAGATCTCCCAAGCCTTTTGCACTTATCATATTCTTCGAATATCTCGTCCATTGTCATCTTTTCCAATTTTTCTATTTCGCAGATCTGTAAGTTTTCCATCTGTTCTTGTTGTTCGCTCTTACCATTAGATTTTCTTGGCGATTCTGATTGTTCAGCATGTACTTGTTTCGATAAGTTGTTTTTCTGCGATTGGATTCGTGAAACTTTTCGAGTTCTGGTTTCCGATGGATTTGTACAGTCGTGGAGAAAAAAAGAAAACACCCCCTACTAACTTCTCAACAAATTATCGTAGAAGAAAGTGGCTGGTACCGAACGATTGGAAATAACGTCTACTTTTAATAGATGTGTATAAAATTTGCTTAGGGGGCCATCTACATATTAAAACGAACCATAACATTGTTTTTTTCAATAGCAGCACACAATTCTGAAAGCATAAATGAACTCGTCTCCCTTCAATTAGCCTAAAAACAAAGTTTTATGCAATTCGCACCATACGTTTCCGTGAAATTAATTATTTTAAAAAGGGGCGTATTTTAAGGGCTGTATCCAAATTGAAGTTCGGTACTCGATTGTTGTCCGAGACAGCCCCCTTCTTGATCAAGGCACCTTAAGCACCACTCAAGCAGTCAATGATGCCGGTCAGATTACAGGACAGCAGAAGAAATTTCAAAATATCTACTCACTTCTATCACAGACGGCCCCTTAAACCATCATTTTGCCGTTTTTTAAGCATAATTTGAAAGCTACTAGGAAGAAAAATATGAAACTTTGGATTCCCATAAAGTAGGACTTAATAAATCTAAATCCATCACAAAAAATGTAAGTTGCAATTCATACTTCTTTCGAATATTAATTTCATAATTCATATCATAAAATTATAACAATTGCAAATTCAGAGTATTTCTATTTGAGTATATTAGAATTATTGTCACACAAAAAATTAGCCCATTAGGAGAATAATTTCAGGAGATGTAAATAAAAATATAAAATGTAATTTAACATTAGAAGCCCTAAATTTTGAATGTTTACAATATAAAAACTTATCAATAAAATGACTTGAAATTTGGTGTCTAGGCATAGTTTGAACATAAGATTGAAAATATCTCGTTAAAGTTGGGTATTGCCATTGAAAAAAATGAAGTTTGGATTCGTTTTAATATGTAGATGGCCCCCTAAGCAAACTTTATATACACCATTTAAAAGTAGACTCTATTTCCAATCGTTCGGTACATTAACTTTTGTTTATGATAATTTGTTGAGTAGTTACTTTTTTTTTCCACGACTGTACGTTTCAGAAGGTCCTGAACACGATTTTGTTGTTTTTAGAAAATGTCTGTCTGTGAGTCTGTCTGTCACTCTGTGAGTCTGCCTGTATGTGACAAAAATTTTGTGGGCCTTTAATCTCGAGAACTAATGCATGGAATTTCACAAAACTTTAGATTCAGCTAGACCTTGATCTAAACTGCAATGTTAAAAATTTGCAGCATTTTGTCCAGTCATTTCCCCGATTTTATCGAAAACCGTTACACAACCGTATTTTAACACTATTCTGACTATATTATTGGCCATTTTATGATCAGAATATAGGTAAATTACTGTTAGGAAACCGTTTTTTTTTTAAAGCGGTCGAATGACTGGGCAGAATGCTGCAAATGTTTAACAGTGTGGTGCTGATACTTTTTGGTGTAAATCGTCTGACAGGATGCACTTCTATGTTGCATTTTACACGATATTCGCAATAGCTATATTTCAAGAACTAATGCACGGATTTTCATAAAACTTCAGATTCAGATATTCCAGATAACATTTTGTTATGATTACCTTTCATTGAAAATCGCCTAACAGATAGCGCCGCTATGCTCTTTTAGAAATCTGACTTTTTGCACTATTTGGAAAAACAATTTTTGACTAATCAAAATGGCTTTGCTGAATGCTTTAATATAATTTAAAATTATTATAAATAGTAGGATATATGTTGCTATCCAACAGAGAGACCCAAAACAATGGATACGTTTCTTAAGAATTAATTAAACTGGGAAATTACTACTACTAAAAAATGCGCAATAATTATAATCAAATGAAATAGCAATAATTTAATTGTTTTAAAAATAAAAATAGTCAATATAATTGAAAATTCTAGTAAAATATTGAAACCTATTTTTTTATTAAATTTTGAAGGATAAAACTTCCAAAATGTCTCTGACCAGTACCACAAAATTTAAAAGATATATTCTCATAATTTTATGACTATGTATTAACGATTAAGTCCTGGACCGCAATTAAATGGTCTGCGGATCTCATGCGGCCCACGTTCACCAAGTTCAGTATGCTGACATAAATCCTCATGCAGAAAGATCTTCATGCAATACAAATGATTAAAGATGTATTTTTTGCATTTCTACAGATATGCCATTGATATTATACATTTGATGGCTTATAAGCTTGCGACATTATATAAATAATGCATTGAAAACATATAAGTTTAAATCTAAATATTTGATGTTCATAACACACAGTTTTATTTTTTTAAAAGGAGATACTATCGGATAAACAGGTCTATAACATATATATATATATATATATATATATATATATATATATGTATAATATAATATTTATATTATGTATTTATATATTTATATTATATATATTTATAATATTATATAATATAAATATGAAACAATATTTATATTTTTTATTTATATTTCATATTTTTATATGAATTTTTCATTTTTTTAAATTACTAAAACTTTTACGTTAATTGCAATATTTCAGAAAAATTATATTTTATTTTGTGGGTAAAATAGTTCAAGGACTAATCGATCGATTTTAATATATATATATATATATATATATATATATATGTATTCAATCTGTATTGACTACATATATGTATATATGTATTCAATATAATGTATATATGTATTCAATCACAGAAAATATTTTCTTGCAGTGAGTGAATGTTTATTATCTTAGGTTTATTCAAGTTTACTAAATAATGTTTGATTTTAAAAAGCCAGAAAAAATGCAATTAAAAAAAAGCTTTTTTTAAGGTTCACTGCATTAATAATTTAATACTGTTCCTTTTTTATCAGGTAATTTCTGAGAAGCTTTTTTTATGAATATTATCAAGATTTCATGCCCTAAATATCTAAAATGCAATGCATTATTTTATCATCTTCATTATATTTATTGCATAGATAACAAAATATAAAACCCACAAAATGCGATCATCAATATTTTTATGCATAAAAAATTCAAAAAATGTCTTATTATTTTCCAATCTATACAAAAACCTACCTTTACATTTAAGTTCAAATATACATAAGATAATCTTGATTCATAAAACAATTTTCTTTTAAATTTCATTTTCTTTTAAATTTCACAAAACTTCTGATCTTTAAATGTGCGCTTCATAAAGCTTTTCATCTATTGTTAAAAGTCAATGGGACGTTAAAAGTGCAAAGAAATTTTATATAAGCTGTTTTGTGGACACAAACTTAATTTACCAAGCGTGTAAAAAATAATTTCTTTTATAATAAGTTTAAGAACATTTTATTCCACTTCTAAATTGAGGATTTTTTTCTTATTTTGGAAACGCTTTTTTTAAAAAAATTGTTGAATACGTTGCATAAAAATATTTCGATATTATTTTCCTTTTTTAAAAGGTTTATAACGCTGATTCCATTTTCAGAATATTTTTAGTTTTTTATTGAGTTTTTTTGTTTTTTGTTCCTTTTTGAAATAGAAAGAAAAACTGCATTTCAGAATTTCAAGATGCTGTATTTATTACGTGATAAAGTATTTAAGTGAAAACGCTAGTTGTCTTTATACCAGAGCGGCGACATTTGCGCAGGAGATATGCTCAGACTATGCACATACAGACATTTTTCAAACAGCAGCAAATGTACAGTCGTGGAAAAAAAAAATTAAACACCCCTTGCTAACTTTGCAAAAAGTTATTGTAGAAGATAGTTACTAGTACCACACGATTGATAATAAAGTCTACTTTTAAAGGATGTGTATAAACTTTGCTTAGGGGGGCATCTACATATTAAAACGAACTATAACTTTTTTTTAATAGCAGTACGCAATTCTGGCAGCATAAATGAACTCTACACTTCAATTAGCCTAAAAACAAATTTTTACGCAATTCATGCGATAAGTTTCCGAGAAATTCATTATTTTAAAACGAGTGTATTTTAGGGTCTGTATCCAAATTGAAGTTGGCACTCGATTGTTGACCGAGAGAGCCCCTTTCTTGATCAAGGCATCTTAAGCGTCACTCAAGCAATCAATGAAGACTGCTAGATTACAGGATAGCATAAGAAAGTTCCAAATATCTAGTCTCTTCTATCATAGACCGCTCTTTAAACCATCATTTTGCCGTTTTTTAAGCATAATTTGAAAACTACTTGGATGAAAAATGTGGAATTTTGTATTTCCATAAAGCAGAACTTAATAAATCTAAATCCATCAAATAATTGTATGTTGCAATTCATAATTTTTTCGAATATTAATTTAATAATTCATAATTCATATAATAAAATTATAAAAATTGCAAATTCAACATATTTATATTTGGGTTTATTAGTATTATTGCTACACGAAAAATTATCACATTAGGAGTATAATTTATGGAGATATAATGAAAATATGAAAATGTAATTTAACATTAGAAGCTCTAAATTTCGAATGCTTATAATTCAAAAACTTATCATTCAAATGACTTGAAATTTGATGTCTAGGCACAGTTTGAACCGAAGATTTAAAATATCTTGTTAAAATTGGAAATTGCTAAAAAATATGAAGTTTGGGTTCGTTTCGATATGTAGATGGCCCCCTAACTAAATTTTATATATATCATTTAAAAGTAGACTTTCTTTCCAATCGTTCAGTATCACTAACTTTCTTCTAAGATAATTTGTTGAGGATTTAGTAGGAAGTGTTTACTTTTATTTTTCCATGACTGTACATTCCAGAACTTAGCGATACTCATCTAGACGATTTCTATTAAACGAGTGAGACAATGTTAGGCTCGTCAAAGAGCTTGGCAATTTTTTAGCCCCATATATGCTATTTATTTCTCCCAGTAAATAAAGTATCGTCTCCAAAATATAACGCTACGTTTTATAAGCCAGCAATAAAACAAAACAGATGTATCTTTGCACTGTTAAATTCTCTACTGCAATGTTTTTAAACTTTTAAGCATAGCATTTTTTTTTATTTTTATACCGTCGTATTGGAAAAAAAAGGTACTTTTTTAAGCAATTTGATTGAAAAATGCATCTTTATTTTAGAGAGATTAATTTTTTTTGTAGTTTTTAACGTATTTTTTTCAATGTTGGCAACTCCAAGTACTCCATTTCTGCAGACAGTAAAGAAAACATAGTTGGAAAATAGTAATTATATTTTTTTGTTGGCATTTTTGCGTATCAACAGAAAAAATCTGTAACGTGCAAAAATACGTGCTATTTTGAGAAGAATATATATGAATGATATCTGATAAAACATGGAGCTATTATTAACTATATTTAGTTTAATTATCTATATTACAAACAAATGACGGCATATGAATCATAAGATTTTTTTTCTTTTTTGGCGAGTTTCTTGAGAGACTTTTATTTATTTATTTATTTATTTATTTATTTGTATTTGTGAATTATTAAGCGATTGTGACGTGCTATGAATATTTTACTGTAGATGTTGTTTAGATACTGGATCGTAAATGAGGAATTCTTCAGAGGATGCGAATGATGTCATGTTAATAAAATAAAAGCTTGTGTTTTATGTCTTAAAGCTGAAATATGTTTTATAGTATCTATAGTTATATACATATAGTTTTTTTTTTCATCGGGGGCGACACTAAATTCTGAAAAAGCAGAATTCCTTTCTTTTAGTATTATTATTTTTAATTCGCTTCAACCAGTTAAAGTTTATATCCCGTGTGTCATTAATCTCACATAGAGGCACCCTACTAAATACAGTGCAACAGAAATTCTCCTAGAAACGTTAAAAACGATAAAAATAGCAAATAAAGCCTTTGTGCAACAACATTAAAAAGCAGAAAAAACAACGTTTAAAAATGCACAAATAATGCATAAAAAGCAGCAAACAGCTGTTTCGAATCCACTAGCCACATTCTTCTTCAGTGTAAGATAGGGGAAAAGGAACAATGTGCTACAAAAAGCAAGGCTGAGCAAAAGGATAGGCAGAGACGCGCTGGCTTATATACCCTATTCGTGTAGCGAAGGCGCCATAAACAACCAATGAGAGAGAAGCAGTGGAAAAGAAAGGGTGGACAAGTAGCAAGATCTACCGGAGAAGGAGAGAAAAAGAAACCAAAAAAGGGGAAATTAAATTAATGCTTTCCAAATACTTGGAAAATCAGGAGTACTAGATAAGTCATTGACTAAAGATTGAGAATTTTTAATGATGTGGTAAGCTTCCCAAAAATGAAGATCAAGGTTAGAAGAACATTTTTGGATAATGATGGCTTAGGAAAAATCGAACCTATGTTGAGAAGACCAAGAATGTTGAGCAATAGAAGAACGTTTGAGCTCCTGATTTTTAACATAACCTTCATGCTCTTTTAAACGAAATCTAAGAGCAAGTTTAGTCTGGTCAATATAAGAAAGGCCACACCGACAAGAGATTTGGTAAATACTTCAGTTATCTAGGCGATCAACGGGGTTTTTGAGAGTTGAAAAAGTGATTTTATTAGGAGGAGAAAAAATAACATTAAAATCAAACATTCTTAAGATTTTAGCAACTTGCTGACTGATTTTAGGAAAAAATAGTAACACAACTGAAGTATCAGCGTTGGAATTAGAATGCTTTCCAGAATTGACGGATTTCGTCCATTTCTTATAAATAGAATCAATAATATTAGAAGAATAACCACGATCAACAGCAATAGCTTTGAGGTAATTAAGTTCAGCATTGAGTAACTGAGGAGTGGATCAAATATTGATAGCCCGAAAAACAAAAGTTTTAAAAGCAGCGAATTTCTGGTTAGGAGGACGAGAAGAATATCTATGAGGTGAAAGACAACAGCAAAAGGTTTACGAAAGACGGTAGTCTGAAAGCCATTTTCACAACGAATAACAAGGACATCCAGGAAAGAACGACAGTTTTTGGTCTCAATTTCAGAGGTAAATAGAATGCAGGGACCAATAGAATTCATGATAGAGAGAATCTGATTAATATTCGAATTCATTTCAACCAAGACATAAACATCATCAACATAAAGAACATAGAACGGAAATTTTAAAATTTCGAAAACATTGACCTCAAAATAGTGCATATAAATATCACAAAAAATTGGACTAAGAGGATTACCCATAGCCAAACCGTCAAACATACGGAAGAAATTACCATTGACAACAAAAGTGTTTTGCGACAAGCAAGCGAGAGTGAGAAGGATAAGCTCCTCAATTTCAAAATAAGAGAAATGGAATTCACAAAGCCTTTTCTTGAGGCAATCGAAAGCCCCCTCAACCGGAACGTTTGTAAATAATCATTTAACATAAAAAACATCATGTTGCCCTGCGGCTTAAAATTATGAAGTTTTTTAACAAAATCAAAAGAATTCTTAACAGTGAAACAGTTACTGCTCAAAAGTGGAAAAAAAAACCAGAAACTAAATATTTGGCAAGCTTATAAGAAGCTGTACCGATACTAGAGACAATAGGTCTAAAAGGAATATCAGGTTTATGGACCTTAGGTAAAGCAGAAAAACCTGGCACAATGAGCACTAGACGGAATAAGAGACTTCTTAAAGTTAGCAGGAATAATCGAAGAAGACTTGATGGCAGACTAAATAGAGCTAATTTAACTAGTGGAAGGGTCTTTGCGGATATCCACATATGGACCACTATTAATTAATGAAAATATTAATCACCAAAATTGTTAAATTTCCTTTCTATGTTCGTTATGTTGATGATGTTTTTGTCCTGGTTGAAATGAATTCGGATATTAATCACATTCTCTCTATCATGAATTCCATTGATCCCTGCATTCAATTTACCTCTGAAATTGAGACCAATAACTTTCTTTCTTTCCTGGATGTCCTTGTTATTCGTTGTGAAAATGGCTTTCAGACTACCGTCTTTCGTAAAACTTTTGCTGTCAGTCTTCCACCTCACAGATATTCTTCTCATCCTTCTAACCAAAAATTGGCTGCTTTTAATACTTTTGTTTTTCTGACTATCAGTGTTTGTTCCACTCCTCAGTTACTCAATGCTGAACTTAATTACCTCAAAGCTATTGCTGTTGATCGTGGTTATTCCTCTAATATTATTGATTCTATTTATAAGAAATTGGCGGAAATCAGTCCATTATGAAAAGCATTCTAATTCCAACTCTAATACTTCAGTTGTGTTACCATTTTTTCCTAAAATCAGTCTGCAAGTGGCTAAAATCTTAAGAAGGTTTGATTTTAATGTTATTTTTTCTCCTGTTAATAAAATCACTTTTTCAAATCTGAAACACCCCGTTGATCGCCTAGTTAACTGGGGCATTTACCAAATCTCTTACCAGTGTGACCTTTCTTATATTGGCCAGATTAAAAGATTTCGTTTAAAAGTGCATGAAAGTTGTGTTAAAAATCATGAGCTCAAACGTTCTTCTATTGCTCAACATTCTTGGTCTTCTCAACATAGGTTCGATTTTTCCTCAGCCATCATTATCCAAAAATGTTCTTCTAACCTTTATCTTGATTTTTGGGAAGCTTACCACATCATTAAAAATTCTCACTCTTTAGTCAATGACTTATCAAGTACTCTTGATTTTCCAAGTATTTGGAAAGCATTAATTTAATTTCCCCTTTTTTGGTTTCTTTTTCACTCCTTCTCTGGTAGATGTCGCTACTTGTCCACCCTGTCGTTTCCACTTCTTCTCTCTCAATGGTTGTTTTTGGCGGCTTCGTTACTAGGGTGGTGCGAAAAAAGTCAAGTTGGTATTTCCGAGTCGCTATAGTGCGGAAAAGTTGCGATTGGTAAATACAAGAAAAACAAAAAAAAATTCTTCAAATCGGACTTTATCTTCCGATCCCGCAAACCGCCTAAAAATTCCAAAAAATTGAAAATTTTCGATTTTTTCAGAATTTTTCTTCTTTTTACGTTTATATATTATTTATCGCTATAGGAAAAAATATTTGCAGTTTGTACTGTTTAATAATAATAATAATAATAATTGTGTTAAGAGAATATCTTCCGATCGCGCAAGCTCAATAAAAATCGGCAAAAATTCAATTTTGAGTGATTTTCATGCATTAAGAATATAATCAACTGAGGTCAGTTTGCAGTCTCAGGTTAAGATTTAAATGTTAATTGAGATGTTACTATTGAGCATATTAAGTTATTTTAAACAACCTAGAACTTACCACGAAGAGTTCGTTTCAGGTCTGAAAAGTTTAATTGTGCACCCAACTGACGTTAGCCACGTTGGATAACAGCGCTGAAGTCGGCGTACGCGCTCCCACCTAGTCTCACCTAACTCCATAAAATTTACAGAAAAGTCAACTGGATTCAGATGAACTACATGGCATATACTATTTTGACGGAAGAAAGGACGATGCCCCAGTTAAAGAAAGTATTGCATCTAAACAGGTTCGTCGAACTATTAAAGAGGAACACTTTCCTGTCATAAAAGAACGTGACTTAGTTTATTTAGGCCATGTGCCTCCAAACTCCGGGCCTGCTAAGGACATCGTAGCTTTCATAGTATCATGTCTTACTGAACAAGGGGTTTCACTAGAATACTTAGATTTGGTAGGCTGTGATCGTACAAATACCAATACTGGATAGAAAGGTGGTGCTATCAGAAAGCTTGAAGTTTATCTCTGACGACCACTGCAGTGGGTTGTTTGTTTATTCCATTTTGTTGAATTACCTTCCCGCCATCTTTTTCAACATTTGAATGTTGAAACTACTGGCCCAAGATCATTTAGTACACCATTTGGACACAATATCATTGTTGTGTAAAGCTTTCGGTGATAAATTTTCAATTGACTGATTGTGAAATTCCAGAAGTCTACAGGCAACTGTTGAGCAAGGACCAAAGATATCTTCTTGGCATAAGTCAAGAAATTAACAGTTATAACTTTCCAAATGACTTATTAAAGTATGACTCCGGCCCAATTTCACATGCCAGATTGCTCACTTGTGTAAATAGAGCCCTTCGACTTTACGCGAGCGTGGAAAACCCATCGGATGCCTTAAAGCCATATTGACATTTATTTTAAAATCTTACTTGCCAGTTTGTTTTGAAATAAAATGCTGTAAGTACATTACAGACGGGCCTATTCATCTGTACAGAGCAATTGAAACATCTCGATACTTTCGTGACAACCTGAAGAAAGTGTAGTCTTTGAAACGGAACGAAACTCGTTCTTTGCTCACCCGGAAAACCTACTGATGGCAATGATCTTTTATAAGAGGAGGCACATAAGAGAGCTAGGGCTGTTAAAAGCCAGGCAGAATGTTTCAAAGGGTAAAGGCATCTGAATCTTTATCACTCCTACAATCCAGAATTAATTGATTGTAATGTAGCAAAATTAACATTTCCACCGCTTTTTCGGAGATTAACCCATGAAGAAATACATTTATTTTTTCAATCAGGTCGTATCTCAGTCTGGAATGATAAAAAGTTTCGCAACCGCACGTAAGATGTCCAGCGGCGCATTAAATCGGTAACGGAAGCATAATTTAAGGTATGTGGGCCCCAATCAAAAGAGCATCAGGGCCACACTGAAATCAACGTCCATAATACCAGACATTACCACCAAATCGCAGTACAAAGTTGCGTATAAAAGTCAGACTTAAACAGATGACATAACAAATTGTATATCTTATACTGTCACGACACTAGTTTTTTAATACAGTGTTTCGATTCTATTATAACAAATTATGTATTTAAGTAATGTAAATAGCAAACACCCTCATTGGTTGGATGGAGGATAGGGTGTGGTTTGAACTCGAAGTGCAGCTACCTTCCCGTGGTGAGTTCTGGTTTGCTTAAACATTATCAAATATCTAAACAAGCAAAGAGTTGTACATTGTACAGTTTATATGCAAATGTTAATGTTGGAACGCAAACTGATCTCAGGTGATTATTTTCTTTATTCATCAAAATCAATGAAAATTGAATTTTTGCCGATTTTTATTGAGCTTGCGTGATCGGAAGCTATTCTTTAAACGCAACTGTTTATTTTTATTATTATTAAACATTACAATCTGCAAATATTTTTCACTATAGCGATAAAAAATATATATACGTAAAAAAAGAAAAAAATTCTGGAAAAATCGGAAATTTTCAATTTTTTAAAATTTTTAGGCGGTTTGCGGGATCGGAAAATAAAGTCCGATTTAAATAATTTTTTTTTGTTTTTCTTGTATTTACCAATCGCAACTTTTCCGCACTATAGCAACTCGGAAATATCAACTTGACTTTTTTCGCACCACCCTATTCGTTACCCGCATAGGGTATTTAAGCCAGCGCGTCCCTGTTCATTTCCCTATCTTGCACTGAAGAAGAATCTCGCAAGTGGATTCGAAACAGCTCTTTGCTGCTTTATATGTATTATTTGTTCATTTTTAAACGTTGTTTTTTCTGCTTGTTAAAAACGATGTCAAAAATTTTTTAAACTAAAAAATAAATAAAACTAATAAAAGATTGCATATACAGGAAATATGGCGAGGAGCAACTGGAAAATAGATGTAACTAGTTAAACAAGTATTAGTGATTATTATTCAGATAAACAATGTATCCATCGAGCCTCAGACAACATTGCTGTGACCTGTCACTTCCCTAAATTGTACGTATTATTCAGATGCTTCAGGGTGCTTAAATTGGGTTTATTATTTTTTTTTTTTTCATGATGCATTATATTTTTCAATTCAGGGTTTTACTGAGCTAATATCAAGTTCAGTTTTAAACGATTAAGGTAAGCTGGGGCATAGATTAACGACCAAGATGGGACACTTCCATATAGCGTAATGGTAATGCGATTGTTATCGTAGCTCCTTTAATGACAATGGGTACGAAACTCCCCAGCCTTGTAATATTTTTATTATTAAGTATGTACCTTATGATCTTTCTTTTTTTAATGTTGCATTTTTTGCTCAACAAATTTACCTAAAACAGCCCATACTTTGTTTTTTTCAATATCATTACCCAATTTTGACAAAAGATTTTAAATCGCCTCTTCAAACTATGCCTAGATACGAAATTTCTTTTTTTTTTTTGGATCATAATTTTTTCAATTCTGAACAATTTAAAGCATCCAATGTTGAATTACATTTTCATATTTTTATTCATATGTCCTGAAATTATAATCCTAATGTGCAAATTTTTTCTATGTTTATAATATTAAACAACCCAAACCTAAATGCATTTAATTTGTGATTTTATAAGTTTTATAATAATAGTCCAGCTTTACTGGTACTCGCGTTTAACATTCTATATTGTCTGGCAAGTAGAAAGTGCTAACAAAAGTGTCTGTCATTTTCAAAATACTTTTTTCTAAGCATAAATATTATTTTGTCTCAATCTCAGAGTGCCTCAAATACCTTTTTTGGGTAGTCATAAAATGGCACTTGACACGTGTCTGGCATAGTTTTGGGGGTGACTAAAGTGTCTGGCTTTTATATTTTTTGTTTCATTAAATACTAAATTTGAAGGTATTAGAATTTCAAAATGCCTCAAGAATATTTTTTTGCAACGAAAATTTTGGAAATTTAAAAATTCACCGGTGGGCTAAGTGCCACGATCCTTCAGCCAGACAATTTTGAATTCAGAAATTTCAAAAGAAGTGTTACACAAATTTTTATGGTGCCTCAAATACCTACCCTAAAATGTTCAATAGCTCTCTTGCTATTGCCAAATTTGGTTTCACTTCATAAAATATCGCTATATTTGGTTATCAAAAATGTATCGCCATAAATGAAGTCAACTTTGCCATAGCTGACTAATTTGGTGAAATTCTTATTCAAATTCAATATTGAAGAAAACTGCGAATGAATCTATTACCGAGATCCATGCAGTTTAGTTTCGTATTTTCGAACAAAATTAGCTAAATTCTTGAAACCGAGAAATAGGGAAGCTAAATTTTTTTCCAAGTACAGGTTCGAAGGATTTTATTTACAATATAGTATTTTAAAAGTAAAATGAAAAAGCTATACAATTAAGACCATATTTATTTAGAATGTAAAGAACTTAACTTATGAATAATTGAATTATGAATAATTGAAAAAATTGAATTTTGTCTCAATCTCAGAGTGCCTCAAATACCTTTTTTGGGTAGTCATAAAATGGCACTTGACACGTGTCTGGCATAGTTTTGGGGGTGACTAAAGTGTCTGGCTTTTATATTTTTTGTTTCATTAAATACTAAATTTGAAGGTATTAGAATTTCAAAATGCCTCAAGAATATTTTTTTGCAACGAAAATTTTGGAAATTTAAAAATTCACCGGTGGGCTAAGTGCCACGATCCTTCAGCCAGACAATTTTGAATTCAGAAATTTCAAAAGAAGTGTTACACAAATTTTTATGGTGCCTCAAATACCTACCCTAAAATGTTCAATAGCTCTCTTGCTATTGCCAAATTTAGTTTCACTTCATAAAATATCGCTATATTTGGTTATCAAAAATGTATCGCCATAAATGAAGTCAACTTTGCCATAGCTGACTAATTTGGTGAAATTCTTATTCAAATTCAATATTGAAGAAAACTGCGAATGAATCTATTACCGAGATCCATGCAGTTTAGTTTCGTATTTTCGAACAAAATTAGCTAAATTCTTGAAACCGAGAAATAGGGAAGCTAAATTTTTTTCCAAGTACAGGTTCGAAGGATTTTATTTACAATATAGTATTTAAAAAGTAAAATGAAAAAGCTATACAATTAAGACCATATTTATTTAGAATGTAAAGAACTTAACTTATGAATAATTGAAAATGTAGTTACTGTTACGAGAGTATTCAATAAAATACTGAATCATATTTCTGCAATATTTGGTTACACATATAATTAAACTTCCTTTTAAAATGCATCTGAACTGCGCAAGAACATCGAAAAAATTAATAAAAACCTCATGATAGGTTCATTAAATCTACAGACATTATGATACAAGTGCTTTAGAATTAAGGAACATTTTTCATTTTTCATTTTGATATAAACATAATACATAAAAAATCGATTTAATCCCAATAGTTCTATCACCTAACTTTGGCTCCCCTTTTTTAAAGATTTCGAAATTTTAAACCTTTCAAGACAGGTGCCATTAAGCTACATTTAATGTTTAATACTAGTAATTCAGTATATCTTGTTTCGCTTTTTTCTCCAAAATATTTCTCAAGAGTTTTACGATTCGACTAGGTAAAGCTTACAAACAAAATATTCTGGTTCTGAAAAAAAAAGCATACGCATTCTATTTGGAACACATGGGGCATTCTCACAATCTTTTGACTTTCATGTCCTTGAATAATAATTTTTATTTTAATACACTTTTTTGTGTTTTTTTTTTTTTATTTTATATACTGGGGAACATCCCATTGCAAGATTGCACAACAATATTAACAAGATAAATACGTTTTGGACGATGTTGGGAGTCCTAACACCTGGAAAACTCCTATACCATTCCGTGTCTCTGATGCTGATTTTTAAGCTTGGAGCTGTCTGAATAACATTGTTTCAATAAAAATAATTTGATGTAATTTTTTCTGAAACTGGAACTATTTTTTTTATATAAATATGTATCTAAAAATTAACCTGCACACACTTTTAGGGTTGTTATTATTTTTTAAACTCTGTCCCTGGGTTTTAGATTCCTTACCATCCCTCTTCTAAAATTATACAGAAAATCATTTCAGATGCAGCCATAGAATTTTTTTCTCATGCAGAAGTATGCTGGAGAAATAATGTCTAAAATTCTTTGGCAGGAAATCTACTGTAGAACATAAATCAGCATTTAAATATCAATTTCAAGCATCGTAACTTTATTGGTAGTCTCACCGTCCCCAAGGTTTATTCCTGCACTTTTCGAGGTAAATTAATATTTTTATTTATTTAATCCAATGTTAACAACTGTTTCTAAAAATCAATGAACATTGTAGCTATCACTTAGTTTTAACATGATATTCCTGAAAATAGATGGTAATTTTCCTTACCGGTCCATCCTTACCGTCCCTTTTTTTTTACCATTTCGTCCTTTTTTTTCCAATACAATCCCATTTTTTTTACCTTACCATCCCTTCTTTAACACTCCTTTAAGACAATGTTATACTAAAATTCTGTATTAAAAGTACTACATTGTTATTATTTCTTATTTGAATGTCCTGTTGGTACTATGCAAATTCATTATAAGTAAAATTTAGAAGAAAGTAAAAAGTTATAGGGGTGAAATCGTAAGGAAAATTAAACTCGCAAGTTTAGCTTAAACCTCAATTAAATAAAAAAATTTTCGCTGCTGACCATTTTTTCTTTATTTTGAATCATTAAGGCATTCGTCTATCAGCTTAAAATATTATTTTAGCAAGTATAATTTTTTCATTAATTTTGTCAGTTTGTTTCCCCCAAAAGTCAAAAGATTGTGAGAATGCCCCATATACGTCCCACTAGTCCTTAAGCAAGGCCTTAAAGAAAATAGAGAAATGCTATTCTGCTTCTTAATATGTAAGTAAGAGTACTTCCAAATATGTGCATTTAAACATGAAGATGACTGTATGAATGTATGAGTAAGAAAAAAAGTTTGAATTTGAGAAAAGACATTGTGAAAAAAAAAAGAAAAAAAAAATCGGATTCTTATCGCTAACGATGTTCGCCCACGTATATAAAGCCGGTGAGTTCTGAAAACTAGTGTTCAATATTCGGCTTACGAAATATTCTCCAAGACCAGACAATTCTCGGATATTCCACACATTCCCAATTAAAAATTTATAAATTTTAACTAAACAATAAACTAATTTATTGGTCGATTTTCATCAAAATTGATTCCCAACCCCTATAAATATGTAATAATCCATTTATTTAGTTTTATCTAATTGCGATTTTAAAATATGCATGAAAATATTAACAGAATATTTCAAAAATAATAAATTTGTAAAATCTTTCTACATGACAAATCTACAAAGTAACATAATCAATTAAATTACATGATTGGAATCTTTAATACGGTACTCAGGAGTAAGATACGTTAAAAATCTTCTTTATAAACTTTCATATTCTATGATTTTATTTTCTATATACCGAATAAATGTATTTCAGATTTGATTAATTCTTCCAAAGAAATACTTATAGATTTCTTTTATGGAAAACAATAATTTCATTTCGCTGCAGAGAAAAATATGCTACATAAAGTGCATTAAAATCACCAAATAAAAAAGTTTATTTTATTATTCCAGCTATTTACATAACATTTTTATATTGATATGTCGATTTATAAAAATACAAATGTTTTTATATCGAATATCGATATCCCTTTGAACAAGAATCGATTTGGAAATTTCTAAAAGCATTATTTATGCATTTTTTGTTGTATCTTAATCTATTATCTTTTCCTAGCGATAACAAGAAATGTCTTTCGAATGAATCCAATTATGCATAATACTAAAACAACGCTAATTGTAAAAAAGTTGGAAATTGCTCGTCAAACCTGGCAAATGGGGTGCGTTCGTAATATAACTAGTTTTATAAATATTTTTTCACCTCATATTGTACTGAATATATATTTGTTTGCTCTTCATAAGTGCATTGTCTGTAACATCATTAAAATGCACTTGCAGTAATTTTTTTCCCATTGGCCGTCATGTAACGGAAAACTTTTGACTGACCCTGTAATTAAACAATACATCCGATTTTCATAAAATTGGAAATGACCCGACAAAATTTTTGCAACAATTATATATTTAAAATTTCAGACCATTCGGAAGACTGTAACATCATTAAAATGCACTTGCAATATTTTTTTCACATTGGCCGTAATGTAACGGAAAAATTTTGACTGCCCCTGTAGTTAAACTAAACAACCGATTTTCATAAAATTTGAAGTGGCTAGAGAAAATTTTGCATCAATTATATATTAAAAATTTCAGACCATTCGGTTGGGTAGTTTTTGATCTGTTATATGCGGACAGACAGACGGACGGACAGACAGACGGACGGACAGACAGACGGACGGACTGAACGACGACTATAAGTGCTACGTATTTATATAATTACGAACGCACCTAAAAAAAGGAAAAAGAATCATTAAGAGACATTTTTCTGAGTATTTCACGTAGACTTAACATATATAGTAAAGCGAGGGGAGTCTGCGCACCTTTCAAAAGAATAATAATAAAAAATCTAAATGTTAATATTTTGCTAAACTATGCATGAATAATTTTGACTTCATTTGTTTTTTATGCATTTCCATTGTTATTTTGTTGTTATTCTGTAAATTAATAGAAAAGCAGTAATAAAACGAAGAAAACTATTATGCGCAATCTCTCCTTACAGGGTAGGAGAGAACGCGCACATGGGTAGGAGAGATTGCGCACATAGGTAGAAGAGAGTGTTATTAATAGTAACTACAATTATATTGTTAACAATAATAATTACACTTAATTGACATTTTGTGAGTAAATATTTTTGTATTAAGAGTGAATATTTGAACCAAATGTTTAAATAATAAATAAAAGAAATAATTTTAACAACAGTTAAAATTTTTAATTTAAAAAGATTAAAATATCAGCAAAAGCAAGCCTTACTAAGATTACAAAAAAACATTCACCTAGTAAATAACATGTTTAACTTGAAAATTACTTCATTTCGATTTCCACAGTTTCATTGTATTTTGTTTGCTAACCGAAGTTGTCGTCGTCCACAATCGATGCACTTATTATTGTAAAACGTGCATCTTTCGTGCAATCACCTGCAACAAGCAATACATTGAATCCAGTCAGTTGTCGAAATTGTCTACTGGTACAGTTCCTGATACTCAGTGCACTCATCCTCATTGACCTTCGTTTTTTTCCCCTTGAGTTTTTTTATCCACTTTTTGTAAAAGCACCTTATCTTCAGCTCTTTTTTTTATCTTTTTAGTAGCGGCATCCTTCTTAAATCTTTTTTCATATATATTTTGTGGATCAGTAACATTAGTTGCACTCTGTTTCTTTTTGATTTCGATGGCATTACACTACTTGGAATGGGTGAAAGCTTTTCTAAAACATTGTATTAGAAAATTTATTTTAGTTAACAAAATTAATTTATTAGCAAATTAAATGCTCATAAATTAAATAAATGTATATATATATATATATAATTAAATTATTAACAAATATATTATTAATTTATTAACAAAAATAATTACATAAAATTTATTTAATAACAACTGTATTATTAATTTATTAATAAAATTTTTATCTGCAAAAGTTTTTTTTTTTTTTGGAAATTAATTTATTGCCAAATTTAGTTTTGATAATTATGTGTTTTTCCGAAATTATTTCAAAATTGATTTATTCATATGTTTTACGCGTAATTTGCAATTCATACAAATTTATCAATAAGCTGTGTTATCTCTTCTAGCACTTAAACTTATGGGTAAATGCGCCATCTCTCCTAAGTAGCAGATTCGCAAACTCTCCTATTTTGGTAGGAGAGATTGCGCGGTCTTTTATTTAAATACGGCCACTTCTAAAATGAATTTCTGGTGTTCGCATACTTAGTCCAGGTTAGTAGATTATAAGAAATTGTTTAAGTATTTTAAGTTTTGTATTATTGACGCTCTATAAAAATTCTGACGAACAGTTATGAAAATTCAAGCACTTACTTTGGAAAAAATACCAAAATAGCACTGCTTTATCCAAGACGCTTGGAACAATAAATATGCATATTCATGTAGACACTGCACTAATGCTACTGTACAACTACCTGGAGTCGCTGGGTGCGCACTCTACTCCTTCCCATCGAATCGCTTTGTGCGCAATCTCTCCTACCGCGCGAACTCTCCTCGCTTTACTATAATATAATATAACATGTTAAAGGTTCTTATATAGCACATTTTATTTTTTACTAATTTAATTAACTATCAGTAGTTTCAGAATAATAAAAATATTTTAATTTTTATATTATCTTTATAATGAATAGTCCATATTTATTGCATTACTTCCAGGCAGACCTACACACTTTACTTACATGTAAGGTTAGAAACACACATTGTACGAAACGTATACACATATATTTATATAAAATATCTTTTCAATATGTAAAATAGATATTACAATCCCTCGTTTTAAAATAAAAGTGTTTGTGACAAATGAAGAATCTTCCGTGACACCTATTCAGATAAAGAAATATATTTAGTTTACGCAAAATCTAAGTTTTATGTTTATCTCAGATGAATAAAAATGAAAATATGATTCACCTAAATAAATGTATTTATTTGATGTAAGATCTAAGTTTCATGCTTATTTCAGATGAATAACACATGAAAATCATTTATTAATAAATTCTCTACCAATACTAGATCAATGATTTTTTTTCCATTTATTGTTTGATTTCCTCATTCATAGCACAATGTTTCTACGGTGACAGCAGCCATTATGGAGCGTAATAACTTAAATAATGGCTTTTATAGCAAATTAACACCTTGTAATAATATATTAATTTTAATTGCTAAAAGTCTTAAATTAAAAGTTTAGAAACATTAAAATAGGATTTTCCAGTCTTCAATAGAAGAAAGTATTGAAATCTCGTTTTTTTTTTTTTTCTTTTTTTTAAGTTTTTGGCAGTGGCAAGTAGGTCCTTTGGAAAAAATCCGCTGGAGAGGGGGGCTGTAATAGTGATTTTTGTGCGATTTTGACTATTGTACCATCGAAAAGTGTATGAATTTATGCATAAAAGTTCTTGGCTATGGCAAGTATGTCTTTCCTTAATTTGGATAAAATACGCCGATAGGGGGCACTGTAATAGCGATATTTGTGCCAATGAATGCCATCGAAAAATGTATGAAGTTATGCATAGAATTGAACCAAATTTTTTGTGTATGTTTTGGCCGTGGAAAGAAGGTTCTCCCTGAATGTTGAAAAATTCAGCCGAAAGGGGGCGCTATGATAGCGATTTTGTGTAATCTTCTTAATTTTTCGTAGTTCTATTCTACACCAGTGGCTCGTAAATCGACGGGAATTTCCGATCCTGATAAACCGACTATTCGCGATTTTAATAAATATCATGATCGAGATTAACTCGTTTTTACTCCGATTAATTGACTGAAGCAGAAATTTAAGATAAAGGTCAAAATTGATATAGTATTGAACTAATAGAAATAAAATATTGACATCTGTAACAACATTTTGAAACTTTCCTTAATTTGGATAAAATACGCCGATAAGGGGCGCTGTAATAGCGATATTTGTGCCAATGAATGCCATCGAATAGTGGATGAAGTTATGCATAGAATTGAACCAAATTTTTTGTGTATGTTTTGGCCGTGGAAAAAAGGTTCTCCCTGAATGTTGAAAAATTCAGCCGAAAGGGGGCGCTATGATAGCGATTTTGTGTAATCTTCTTAATTTTTCGTAGTTCTATTCTACACCAGTGGCTCGTAAATCGACTGGAATTTCCGATCCTGATAAACCGACCATTCGCGATTTTAATAAATATCATGATCGAGATTAACTCGTTTTTACTCCGATTAATTGACTGAAGCAGAAACAGCAAAACGCTGTGGCCGCCATTTATTATTTTTTTGCTATAATCCGTTGCTCGCGCGCGAGTGTCGAAAACGAATTCCTTAAATGAATGTAAAAAAATCAATATGGAATGCAAATAAATCAATAGACGACATAATCCTTTAAGTCTCTATTGTCAAGACAATTCAGATGAAAATACAATACCTCTGTGACATCGCTAAAAGATTATTTCTCGTACTTGTCTGTGGAATCTTTAACGAGCAGACTGTGTAAAAAAAATACACCTATTATTTGGATCTCCATTAACCAGGGGACCATCAAATATGATTCTCACCGATTTTGATTAATTTAAAGTATGTTTTAGAGTTCTTATCTCTAATTATTCTTGTGAAAGGATTTCTTCAAATGGGCCTTAGATTTTCAGAAATTAGATGCCGAGTTTTAGCATACGTTTCAAATACCCATTAGTTTGCAGCTCTCAACGTGTCTTTCGTGGTGTGGACGCAGAAAGCTCGCACGCCACCCGTACGGCCCGAGTTCGATGCTACCTCTTGACTTTTTTTTTCTTTTTAAATTAATTTTATATTTTAACACTTTATTACAATTTGATTTAAATTTGACATATATTTGACACTTTGAATTGCTGCAAATTTGAATTTTTTTTTTCGGAAAAAATATACAATTACGTTTAGGTTTTTTTTTTTTTTATGAAAATTTATATGTATAGGAACTCGGGCACTTGAATACACATTAAATGAGCCTGACATCCTTAAAATTTAAGGTAGATTATATTAAGACTATTTACACAAAATATTTACAGTAATTGTATGCACGATTTATAAACATCATTACAATCTTTACATTGTTTGTCGCCGTCCTTAAACAAACACACATCATCGTTCTCTGCTTCCGACCGACTGACCTCAGTTCAGTTCTCGTTTTTCTCCCACTCAAAAGGAGTGTCTCCAGATCACAAGTGTCGTTCTAATACGCCTGCGCTGACTAGTTCATGGGGAAAGCAATCAAACAGAGGAAGGCGCTTTGATCAGCATCTACGTGAGCGGTTGGTGGCGCTGTAAACAGTAGGCATGCAGGGAAAGCTATTAAAGGCAAAACTTTCCCACAAATCGGCGATCCTGACAGGTTGATCGACCTCGATCGACACGTGGACCACAGGAAGGAGCAGCAGGAACACCTGAAAAGAAAAAAAAGAAAAAGCAGCACCCCAAGTTCTATTTTGGAAAAAGTCATCATTATTAAAAATCCTCGTCAAAGTTTATATTATTTCTTGAAAAAAAAGTCTTCTTATTCTTTTCTTTTTTTTACGTTTCTATGTCGTTCTTTCTTCTTACGTCTTATCGTCTTTCCTTTTCTTACGTCTTTTCGTCTTCTTTTGCCATACGTCTTTTCGTCTTTTTTTTTCGTTCCTTCGGGATTAATTTTGTCAAAATCGTTTAAAATCATAATCGGTGAAATTATCAGGAACGATACCATATTCGTCAAAATCGGTCAAAGGTTCATCTTCGGAATCATTAGTGTCATTTTCGGAATTTAAGTCAAATTTACTTGTTTTTTCTTCGAGAAAGGATCTTCTATATTCAGGTTTCTTTTTAGTAAACTTCTGCTGAGGTTTCTTAACTTCGTAATTATTAATTTCAATTTCATCTTCAAATTCATCTGACGAATTAGGAATATACTTAATTTTCTTAGAAGCATTATTCTTCAACTTCGCGTTAGACATTTTCTTAATATTTTCTTTTCTAAAATTTTCTTCATTTATTACATCAGATTTCTGGTAATTTTCATTTCTTGAAGAATACATCATATTTTCTTTATCTTTGAAATTAGGGAAATCTGGATCATTTTTAAAGTTCTTAGCACTGTTAGTCATCTTAATTTGCTTTTTTAACTTAGTCATCTCTTGTCTTAAATTTTCGAAATCTTCCTGGGAATTATTCAATTTTATCTGGATTCTTCTTTTGGACATTTTTATTCTAGAACACTCATCTTCTGATTCTTCTAACTGTTTTTCAAGATGTTTTGAATAATTATTTACTTTTATTAATTGTAATCGGTATTGTTCTGAACGTTTACTTTCTTCGTCTAATTGGGATTTTATATCTTGAAAATGTTTCTCTAATTTTCTATACAATTTACTAATGGTCTGTCTTTCTGATACTTCTTGTTCTAATTTATCTTCTAACGATGTTATTGTAATTTTCGACTTAGTTTTTTCTGACAAAAATGCTTCTTTTAAATCGATTACCTCTAATTGTAACATTTTATATTTTGTTTCAATTTCTTTAACTTGGGCAGTTAAATTTTCATTTTCTAGACGTAATTCTTTAATTTCAGAGTTAGAATAGTGCAATTGAGAAACAGGTAAATATTTGTTTTGGTTTGGAATTTGTGGGTTGCTATTGTGCAATGTGGAAGAATAAGGGTAAAATTTAGAATTTACAGTTACTTCACTTGAATTAATAACATTGACTAAGGAATTATTCTGACTTTTATTTAACTTAACATCATTACCAGAAACAATTAAGGAGCCTTGTTGTATTATATCAGTACCAATTATTAAATCATATTCAATAGATTTGTCATCAATCACAAAAATAGATGTTTGGAATTTAGAATCATCAATTTCGATTTCAGCCTCAAAGTAACCGATTGGTCTGAATGATTTTTTACCTAATCCACTTAAAAGCATATCTGTTGGTTCTAAGTTTACATAACTTTTAATTTTATCAAAATTACTTTTCTTTAGAATAGTTTTTTCACTTCCTGTATCGATTAATGAAATTAAATTTAATGAATGCAACTTTACATCTTTAAAAACCAAATTCTGAGAACAGGTTAGCACATTTACTTGAGAATCATTAGGCAACTTTGAATCTTTGATTTTACCACATTCGAATGATTTGTGGCCATATAAATTACAAGAAAAGCAGAGAGGACCTTTATCTTTATTTCTACACTGATTACTTTTATGGAATCTATCGCCACAATTATAGCAACGTATCTCAGGTTTATTGGGTCTAGATTTATTTTTAAGTTCAACTTCTGCTTTCATCTCAGGCCTAACATCAACATCAGGTTTACTATCATAATCTACACGCAATTTATCATAAATTTTAAGCTTCTCTTTAAATTCAACAATATTTGGGCAACCATACAAAAAGGATTTTTTAAAAACAGGATCATTAATTCCATTAATTACATACTGAATAAGTGCAGAATCTTCTATGTTGCCTTTTGAACATAACTGTTTCATATTCAAAAAATATTCGTCCAACGATTCGTTTTGTTTAATTTTCCTTTTAGATAGCAATTCATGTAATTCGGCTGAATTACACCTTTCGCCAAATTCAGAAATAAGTAACGCTTTCATTTTAGACCAAGAATTTATTTTTGTTTCACTTTCTATAAACAATTTAGCTTTACCTGTCATACGGCGTTTAGCCAAAATCAATTTGTGCAAGTCACTAACGTTAAATAAAGAAACAGTATCTTCAAAATCGGCAAGCCATTTTTCAACATTTTGAAATTGACTACCATCAAATTCAGAAACCATATTTTCAATGTCGTTAATGGAAATTGATGGTTTAAGAACATAATCAGGAATTAGAATTTTCTGATTTTCACAACTAGAACTACCAGAATCATTTCTCAAATTATTTTCAGAAACACTCAAAATATCATTAATTTTATTTGATTCATCTTCGCTTTCATCATCGCTAAGAGCACCTTCATCAGGAATTAAATTAGATTTCAATACACTAAAATCACATAATGAAGAAATTATTCTGGCAGCAATTTCATCGAAAGTTCCAGAATTATTTATACATAAAACATTGCAAATAGTTATTAACTCGTTTACTGAAAAATCATATTTAATACTTTGCAATTTTGTTTTAAATTCATCCGAATCTATTTCGAAAGCAAAGCCAGTAAAATTACGAATTCTACATCTATTATTTCTATCACCGACTTCTCCAAAAATTAATGTATGCAACGTCTTAATACTTAAGGATTTTTCAACTTTCAGCGAAAGTTCTAATTCCTTGAAATCAACTAATTTTGACATATTGAATAAGAAAAAATAAACTCACTTCATAGAAAGATATCCAGCTTGCTACATACATGCACTTCTCCACTTGAACTATTTCACTTATAATTTATTGCAGCATTATTTTGCATAAGGAATTTTGTGGGCGGCGTCAACCAACAGGACATCAACACTTGAATTATTAAAACCAAAACTTTGTCTTTGTAGGCGTAACGTTCTCATCCCACTTCTGACACCATTTATAGGAACTCGGGCACTTGAATACACATTAAATGAGCCTGACACCCTTAAAATTTAAGGTAGATTATATTAAGACTATTTACACAAAATATTTACAGTAATTGTATGCACGAATTATAAACATCATTCCAATCTTTACATTGTTTGTCGCCGTCCTTAAACAAACACACATCATCGTTCTCTGCTTCCGACCGACTGACCTCAGTTCAGTTCTCGTTTTTCTCCCGCTCAAAAGGAGTGTCTCCAGATCACAAGTGTCGTTCTAATACGCCTGCGCTGACTAGTTCATGGGGAAAGCAATCAAACAGAGGAAGACGCTTTGATCAGCATCTACGTGAGCGGTTGGTGGCGCTGTAAACAGTAGGCATGCAGGGAAAGCTATTAAAGGCAAAACTTTTCCACATATGTATTTTATCTAACTTGTAAACTAACATAATTACTGACGAAAATCCAAAATATTTTATGTCTAGATTTTTTTTCTAATTATTATTTACATTTATATATTTTTATATTTTAAGCAAAGTTCAGAAACAATATATCACATATATATTTACTTTATTGAATTTTAACTAAAAATTTATTTTTTCGTGTAAATTATAAATAATAATTTTGATGTCAATTTCAAAATATTTTTTCATTCTAACAAATAATGATAATAAAGCGAAAATTGTCAACTGGAAATGTAAAAATCGTCTGCGGATCCCACATGCTGTGAAATGTCAGTGATGTTTTGCTGTCAACAGAAATATTCCTGGTATTTCGCAGGAAACTTACTGGCATTTCTGTAGAAAGTTTTTAACATATACAGTAAAGTTCCAGTCATTTTCAAGAAATGTTTCTTGGAAATAATGGGCAACTCAGCTGCCCATTTTTTCCCAGGAACGTTGCGGAATTTTTTTTACAGTGTAAAAACACCGTATTTTCTAGTAATTGTATAAATTTGTTTGCGAAGCCTACGTAGTTTACAGTATAACATTTTCTGTAATTTCTTTGTTCCGATCAAAAAATATAAAATAATGCATGATACACAGTAATGTTTTTTATGGAAATCCAAGCAATTTTATAACAATTAGCATTCACTAAAAAGAAAATGGCACATTTGGATAATTCATTAATAATTTTAAATTATGAAGACTAATGTTCATTATGCGGGTTTCAAATTAATGCTGTAAATTTGAGACTTAGTTAATGTATTTGTCAGACATTTAAATATAGTTGTATTATTTTTTATTGAAATTTATTCATCTACTCGAAAATGCATAAGTAACTGCAAATAATATAAGCATTTTCATTATAACAATAATTAGCTAGTTTGACATCCATAATCTGCCAAATTTCACAACGTTACATCTCTATGTGTTGAACCATTTCAATTGACATTTCATCTGATTAAGCGATTCGATTAACCCCTTGCGCTCTAGCGCTGTTAGCGGATGTATGTCACTAATCATCATTGTTGCCGCATCTGGCAGATTTTTTCTTTCACGCTCTCTGTCTTTTGATATATTATCTACGAACCTTTTATCAAAAAAAGTCGTAGCATCACTAAGTAGAAGTAAAAATATGAAAATATCTAGAATCAGAGCTTATATCAAACTTATTGTAAACCTTGTGGTGTTGCTCTTTGTGCTTTGAAATGTACCACATAAAAGCAAATTTTACTAAAAAATGTTTATTTATAAATAAAGCCTCTTTTCAGATATTTGTGCAAAATTTGGGTGAGTTTTTTTTCAAGTCTATGTGAAAGTTTATGTGAGAAAATGGTGTTTTCTTATGCGAACATTTTGAAAAATATAAAACATGCTTTTTTTCAATAATTTCTCATTAAATGTTACTTTTTAGTACATTTAAATAGCTCCTTGATTATGAATAATCACAGTTTCAAGTTTATAATCAAAGAAATTATTAAAATGTATATATTCCAAGTATTTTTTAAAAAATCATGAAAATTACCAAATACCAACGGTCCAGATGGAGATATGCGGTTGAAATAGCTCAGAGCTCAAAGTGTTAAACTTTAATGATCTTACAACTAGCATTTGAAATCATCAAATACTAAATTTACATTCATTATTCCGAATAACTGTTGAAACGTAAAATACAGAGGTTTACGTTTTAAATTTAACCCCTTTTTACTCGGCGTTGCATATCATACATTCGGCTTTATTGTTCCCGTACGGTCGAGATCGCATGCCATACGACAAAGAGATAAATTGGATCGTAGAACGCGAATTTGCGGATGTTTTTCGCGATTGTTTCCTGCATATATACAGCTTTTTTTGGTATTTCTGAGTATCCCTAAGAAATGACGCAACTATAGTCTTACTATTTCATTAAAAAAAAAATCTTGCTATTTTTGTTTGTATTTTCTGTAATGTCGGTTTTCATTAGTTATTGTTGCATGTCAAAATATATTTTAGATTCAACGGTAGTGAATTCAATATTTCTCATTCAGATGATGACAGGTCTAATTTATATAGTGATGAAAATTTATAAATATAGTATTATACTATTTTTATTAATTTAAAAGATGGGTGCTTTGAAGAAAAAAGTGAAAATCATATAAGGGGCTCACGACCATGGTAGACAATGTCCATTTTGAAAAAAAAGAGAGAGTCCATTTAGAACGCGCATAAAATCAGTTTACGTTAATCACAGTAAACGAAGTGTGTAAACAGATGACATATACAGGGTGTCCATAATTAAACGACCCTACTTTAAAGTTGTCTACAGACAAAACTAATGTTCATAAAGTTGTGAAATTTTAGGAACGGCATAATAAAGGGATAGGAAATTGTTTAAGCAAAAAAAAAAAAATAGTTAAACATTTTTCCACCAGAGGGCGATTTTTAATAAATTACGCATTAAGATAGTTTAGAAATTTTATTTACAGGATGATCATAATTAATCTACCCTATTTTAAAGTTGTCTATAGACGAAACTATTGTTCAGAACGTTGTAAAATGTTTTGGATGACATAAAAAAGGTATGAGAATGTGTTTGAGCGAAAAAAAATTAGGAGGCCATTTTTTAACGAATTACACATTTAGCATACATTTACGACAGTTTAACAAATTTTGTTATAACCAAACATGTTCTGCATGACTTTCATTATTTTCAGATACATCTGGAATGGTAAGATAGCATGTTACACAATTGGCCACAGTATGTTCAGGGAAAAGCTAGAAAAATGTCGTGAAATACTGTCTTTAGAGTAAAGTTAAGTTAATAAATAAAATTTCTAAACTATCCTTATGCTAAATGTGTAATTTATTAAAAAACGCCCTCTGGTGATGAAATTTTGAACTATTTTTATTTGCAATTTTTTAGCCGTAATAAATTCCCTTCCCTTTATTATGTTGTTCACAAAATTTCACAACTTTATGAACAATAGTTTTGTCTGTACACAACTTTAAAGTAGGGTCGTTTAATTATGGACACCCTGTATGAGAAAGTGTGTAAAAACAGATTTGGTTCACTGTGAGAGTGAATAAAACATGTTTTATGCAGCTTCTAAATGGACTATCTCATTTTTTACAATGTGGACTTAGTCTATTATTGTTGTGATTCCCTCATGTGGAGAAAATGTGATATAATATTTACGGCAACCAGTAGACCAACCAAAAAGTATTGCTTAACTGGCAAATGAATTTTGTATTTTAGATTTCAGGAACATTTATTAATTTTCAGCAATAAAAAAATTATTTTTTTTGGGATCGAGAATTCGGAAAAAAATTCCGAACAAGAAGGAGTTAAAGTTATTTTGCTATTCATACTTTTGGAGAAAGCGCACCATCATTGTACAAAATGACAAAAATGAACTCGGACAAACATTTTAGTTAAAAAAAAATTATAACTACAGATATGAAAGTCCTTTTTTTAGACAAAGAACGCATCTACAAATTTTCGAAGTTGTCACCTTTTCCTTTTACGTAGGAGCAAAATTTTCTGAAAATAATTTTCAGCAGAAAACCGCAACTTATTCCCCAATATTTCTTACCATTCATTCTCAAAATGTTTTTTTTTCAGTGATTAATGGATATAAAATTAGCAAATAAAGCCTTTGTGCAACAATATTAAAAAGCGGAAAAACCAACGTTTAAAAATGCACAAATAATACATGAAAAGCAGCAAACAGCTTTTTCGAATCTACTAGCGAGATTTTTATTCAGTGCAAGCTAGGGGAAAAGGAATAGCGTGCTAGAAAAGCAAACCTGAGCAAAATGATAGACAGAGACGCGCTGGCTTATATACCCTATGCGGGTAGCGAATGCGCCAAAAACAACCAATGAGAGAGAAGCAGTGGAAACGAAAGGGTGGACAAGTAGCAACATCTACCGGAGAAGGAGAGAAAAAAAACCAAAAAAGAGGAAATTAAATTAATGCTTTCCAAATACTTGGAAAATCAAAAGTACTATATAAGTCATTGACTAAAGAGTGAGAATTTTTAATGATGTGGTAAGCTTCCCAAAAATCAAGATCAAGGTTAGGAGAACATTTTTGGATAATGATGTCTTAGGAAAAATCGAACCAATGTTGAGAAGACCAAGAATGTCGAGCCAGCGCATATCTGCTTTTTAATATTAATGGGTATGTTTGGGGCTTAGAACAAACTCTACTCTGTACGATGATCATTCAAAATAACTCATCTGGTTAAGATTTAAAGAGTAAAGGGCCCCTCTTTTAAATATCATCTCGATGGAGAGTTCATTCTTACGGCTACTTTGCGTTTTCTTTTTGTTTTCTATCCTGTTTTGTCCCTATTATGACCAAGCTCACGAAACTATTCCATGATCTCCGACACCGTCTAAATAGAACTTTCAACAACCGAGAGAAGTCTCATTGAAATATGGCTACACCATGCCTACATAAGTCAAGATTCGTGTTTTCCTGGGATACAATTGTTTATAAACATAAAATAACTATTCCAGTAAATATCAAAGATTTTGTTTTACGTAGAAATAACACAATTTGTGTTAGAGTTTAGTTTTGTACATTTTCCAACATAGTTGAAACGTGTTTACACGGAGAAAAATGACACTTTCAGATCTGTGTAAATCTGTGTTTTCATTTTGTTATGAAACTTTTCGTTTCAAATATGAAGACACAATGCTTTTGATTCTGAAATACCAGAAATACTCAGTTTCAAACAAACTTACTCTTCATTCGTTAAACGTAGTAAAGTTTAGCAGGATAGTTGAATTTATTCATATTATATAATGTTTTATGATTTCGAACGAAACGTTCCTTTCAGTAACAATTTATAACTTGAAATATGGCGAACTACATGTTTATCGTGTTCGCGGAAGAACATTTAAAAGCAGTCGTAATATAATCGCGAAAGCGTAAATTTTATTTTTTAACCTTCGACATTGAAGAATGGTTGAATTTGTTAAGGAAAGACTTCCCATGTGGGATACAACCATCAATAATATATAAATGCAAACATCATGTGTAATAGCGAATAAACATCTTGAATAAATCGTTATGTGCTCATATTTGAGTATGGCCATGTTTTCAGAAATGAGTATATACATGTTTCAAACTTAAGTCATTTTGTTTCGAAGCCATTTTGACTATGCGACATACTCAGATTTGAGTATTTTTGACTCAGTTTAGAAAATGTCGTTTTTAGAGTGTATGAATTGTCTGTCGGTCTTTCCGAGTTCTAACTTGCGTAAATATAATCAGATTGCTATTAAATTAAAACATGTTATTGGTTCTTATTGTAGCATGATCGGAATTGAAAATTAAATGTGTAGCATTCATTCATGTGTAGGTTCATTTACATGGGCACTCACAATAATTCCGTTATATTACGACTTATAGCGAAAAATCGCTTGCGTCGTATTTCAGTGATATTACACTATTTTAAATATATTGAAATTTGTATTTATAACTGGGGTGTGCTGCAAAACATTTAGTGTAGAATCGAGTTTGCATATAATTTATCTTTCATTTACAGGGACACACAAGTGTACTTTGCTACAGTACTGCCTATGAAGAATAATTACTGTAAATGCGTTTTCAGTTATGATACGCATTTTAAAATTTAACTATTATTTCGAATACTAATTGGTAGTATAAATTCTATAGATCATGTATATGGCTACACAAAGGATCGCAAGTGCATTTCGGTTTTTTGAGGGAAATTGCTGAATGGAAAATTTCAAATATGTTATGCGTTTTACTGAAACACCTTTTAGCATACTATGTATTATACATGCGAATATATGGATCATAAACAGAGCTAAGCAAAAAAAGTCAGATATTTTTTGGACTATTCATGGTAATTCCAGAATTTGGATTTTCAAATGCGTTATGCGTTTTCTAAATTTTTTAAATATACATCATTCACATTAATAAGTTGTAAGGTTGTGTTACAGTATTCTGAATGTGTTGGAAAGTGCTTCAAAATCTATGCTGGACACATGATTTTTCTTTCTTGTTTATTTTTCAGATTGAATATTTTCCAAGTTATTATTGTTACTCATTATTGGGTAAACATTTCATTTTTTTATGTAATATGTAAGACATTACATCCATCTTTGTGATTATTAATTACTCGAAACAATTATTTAACTTTGATGTCCGGACTTCTTCTCAGTCCGGTTTTTAAAAGTTTGGCGTTTATTTCTTTTCTATTGCTACTGGCCATTGCATTACACAAATATATCATTGAAAGTTGTTATCTAGGCTTTAAAAGCCGATGGTACATGGTGTACTCCGAACCTGACATTATGTATGTCGAAATTCCCCACAATAATGTCGTTAAAATTTGTTGTCTAAGCTTTAAAAGTCAATGGTACATAGAGTACGCCGTCCCGTGTCTTTAAGGGTTAATATCTCGGCTAATTACAGACGATTTTTTCGAAAATCATTAAAAGCAATGCTTTTATACTTTTGCCACGATATGTACCTCATGCGCTCCTCAACACGTTTGAAGAATAACCACAAACCGGAATTTGTGTGTAACGGAAAGAATCACTTTACTCAAGAACTGTATGACCTAGTGTAATCGCTATATTTTTCCTGCAATGTTTTAATTAATGTCTACTACCTCTAATTTTTTTCATAATTTCAATTTCAGTAGAGTCGGAAATAGAGAGGGTGAGAACATAATATCGCACTACATTTTCGACGATATCTCTGAATATTTAATTCCTAAAATTAAAGAAATATATTTTTGAGTTCAGAAGTCAGAAAACTTTCATACTATATCCCACATGATATACAATGAAAATATTTTTTTGTTTAAGTAGCTTAATTAGCCTTTGTACATTTTTACTGCATATATTTGTGAATATTTAATAATCTGCAAACATGTGGTTCAATAGTCTGCTTCACTTCCTCCAATTTGAACTTTCCACGTCCCTTAGTTTGCGAGTAAAATGGGTGTGACAGACAGATACATACGGTATTGTTCTTCCTTTTCCTTCCTTAATAATTCCTTTTCATTTTTTAAGTAGGGAACCCTAAAAAAGAAGACAGAAAGATAAAATAATTGCATAACAACATCAGATATAACCCCACTAAAATCGGAAACTATTGGCCGTAACTCATGCGGTTCGACGTGCGTGATCCCTTGGGGATGAGCGACCGGTATACGTGCCACTTAAGATACACCGAATCCTTCATTGTTCTCACCAGTTATTTTTTATTGTAAGGTTTACTTTATTTCATCTGAGCATTTTCGCGATTCAATTACAGAGAAATTTCTGTTTTGAAAACCGTCGATAAAAGATTACAAATTAAGAAAAGGGCTCTTATCGCGAAGGGGTTAATAATATAAATGTATAGACACGTTATAGGGGATTAAGATACATTCCTTAGATATACTTACGGGGTCTTGTAAATTTTAAACGCGATGCAATTTAACGAAAAAATTCAAAGTTTGAATCAGTCTATCTTCAAAATCTTTTTATGCATAAACATGAAATTTTGGATATTCGTTAAACGGATTGTACTGTGTAATATGCTGTCATTAGAAATTTATTAGCCATTTACAGAATTTGTGTATCGTTGAAATGAAAATAGCTCTTTTTTTTACTCCATAAGTCAATGCGCGCTAGACATCTTGAGAAGGTATGCATGGATTATCATGGAATTTGGTAACGATATTAAACAAATATGTGTGCTTTAAATGAACTCTTAGGCGAAAATTATTTCACTAACTATATAAAGAAAATATTTTTGTAAAACAAAAATTGTATTTTTAATTAATACAAATAGTCATAACTAAAAATATTACCATTGTAAATACTTAAAAGAAGTTCATTTTATACACACATATTTGTTTAGTATCTTAACCAAATTTCGTGACAATCCATACATATTTTCTCGAGATATCATGCGCGCAATGACTTATGGAGTAAAACAAAAAGAGTTATAAAAGAGAACTATTTTGATTTCAATATTATCAGAATCCTGTAAAAGGCTGATAAATTAATCCTTAAGATTTATAACAATCCCGAATATTTATAACAAATATACAGGGTAGAAATATGTGTTCTAATGTAAGAAAAACGAAAAAAAACATGAGTACGGCATAGATTATGAAACACTTTTCAACACATTCACAAAACTATAAGAAAATTTCACAGTTTACTAACTTGAAAGATGACGTCTAAATGAAGAATTTGCAAAATGCTTGCCGCAACACATTTGAAAACACGATTTCTGCTATTTCCATGAATATTGAATAGTCGTTAAAATATAAGATTTTTTTGTGCAGCCTTGTATATGATTTACATATATGAATGCATACTACGTAGTATGCTAAAAGTTAGTTCAGTTAAACGTATAGCACAGTTGAAAATTGCCACTCAGTAATTTCCTCCAATAAACTCATATTTTTGAGAAATTTTGAACGACCCTGTATATAATCTATACAATGTACAGACACCAAGTGATATTTAAAAAAATAGTTTCATTTAACAATGCACACCACAACTGAAAACGCGCTTTCATCAGTTGTTGTTCGTAGATTTCAATATTTCAATTATTGATCATTTTTTTTCGATAGCAAAATTATTTTGTTTGTCCCTGTAAATAAACGATAAATTCTATTTACACCATATTCTATAGTAAGAAACATTTAATACACCTCAGTAATGTATATCAATATGTTTAAAATACTGTAATATCTCTAAAATACACGGCAAATGATTCTTCCCCATAGACCGTAATGTAACAGAAATCTGTTGAGTAAATGAACCGATAATGGTACACACTTCGTTTTTAATATCGAACATGCCATAGGGATACCCAATATCATATATCCATTTCATGGCAATCGGACTAAATTTACACGACTTAGATCACGGACAGATGGACAGAGAAACCGAATTCATAAACACATTTCAACTATGTTGGAAAGTGTTAAAAATGTTGAGACGAAGTTGAGGTAAAGTTTGGAAATTGGAATTAACATTTTGTAAATTAGAGTTTTCACCAGGGAGAATCTCTATTACACGAAACAGACATGATATTTACGTCCCACATGAATAATGAAACTTTTAATAGTTAAATAAAATGTAGCGTACCATTTTAATATTTCTGGTATTAGTTGTTTTCTGAAATATTTCTTTTGTTGTGAAATGAAATTTATTGAAACACAATTGAAACTCTCGTTAAGCAGATTTGTCGAAAAACTTTTATTGATAGAAAAATTAGCATAATATCGGAATAAACATACCAAAATGTTATAGAAACAGTCAAATGTTTTCCAAAGTTAAATTTTCTAGACTTGCGTTTTTATTAACTTACCAAGCTTCTTTTCATTTCGCTTTCGCTTAAATTCACGAATAACTCAATCGATTATTATATTTAATTTTAAGAATTTAATTTTGATTAATAACATACGTCAATAAATTTTCCGATGTATATAGAAAACTTATAAGCACAGTTATTAAAAATCCTTTATGTTTAAATATTGGGAATATCTTGTTCCTATAGTTGGAAGAAGCATTTTGCACTACAGAGGAAATCACATATAAAGTGTTGTTAAATCAGTGGAAACCTGAATGTTTTAAAGGAAAACAAGTAATTTACCCGAATCCGTGAACGATCGGGTCGATTTTGCAAAAATATATTCGGATTAGAATCGAATTCGAATATTAGTACCACACAATTAGATTTTCCTCGAATCTGTGAAAACTTATGTCGACTTTATTTTCCTGTTGAATCAAGCTCGGCTCCAACTCCTATACAGGGTGGTGGAACTCATTTTTTAGCGGACCTGGCTAGGTCCAGCTCTTTTGGTTCTGATTTGGTTCTGACAGTTCTGATTTGGATCAAAATCTTGCAAAACTTGAATTACCTGATTTTAGCCGAAGCAAAACGATTCGGGTAGCGATCGGATCGTTTGTTACTTCTTTCTATAGTGGTTTGGATTACTTTCTGTTTGTAGGTGAGTTTCATTTCAAGTATCGCTCACATTCGTTCCGTAATTTAAAACAGATTACACTATTGTTCTGTGTAGTCAACGTGTTTTAAAAGGTGATATTTTTCAAGAAAAGCTTAGAAAAACATTATTTGTTGTGTTTTTACGCAAAGACAATCCTGAGATCAAGGCAAGCTAACGACACCGTTCTTTTCAAATTTCCTCTTTCAATTTGAATAGTTTAAAAGCTGTTTTCTAGATAGAATATCCGAGGTCGACGTCAAAGCGGGTATATTTTTTTCTGATTTTGGACGCAGTTTTCTTTCTGGCATCCGATTTTGGAACCGGTTACGATAGTGGAAGTTTCTTCCGAAAACAAAGAGGAAATCTAAAATAAATGGTACGTAAAATTGAAAAATTACGAAGATATCAAATTACACGTTGACTTCACATATCCTGGGCAATATAATCACTTTAATGTATTAAAATGCAAACGGTAAATTCGAAAAGAGCGCTGTCATTACCAGGCGAATCTCTTCGCATTACTACTGGCCGCTATAAAGAGAAATTATGACTGTAAAATATTCAAAATTTTCGAATTTTCAAAAACGTATTCATGAAAGATAGCTATATTCTGATCATTTTCAAACATACCTTAACAAAATCAATATTTTCAGCCGTTGCACACTGGAGTATTTGTCCAAAAAACCTGGGCAAAATGCAAAAATTAAAATTTACTCAACAAATGTAAAATACGTATTTTTTAATAGCGGAATAAGTGGTGAAACAATATTTGACATTTCGAAATGAAAACTTTACTGATTAAATAAAATGCACATTATTTAACATAACACTGCAATTTTACACATTTATTTTTACTAAACAAGGGGACTTTATCCCAATTAAATTTCAAACAGTCGAGTTAGAAATCGTACAATAGTCACTATAATTTTAATTAAACATACTAATAATTCAATTTCGCTCTATTGCGATGCATTTAACTTTTCGGCAGGATATAAAGTTGATCCAAACTCGACCCTAAAATCAACCTCACACTGTTCTTCAAATCTGATCTGAAATTCACAACCTTTTTATCCAACTGTCTATATGGGAGGATTTTTTTTTATTTATTTATTTATTGCCTAAGTGGGACAGAATCACCAGACCTCAAGGGTCCGATGTAGACTCTATTTGCCCCACCCGGAGTGCTCCCCGACACGCGGGGATTCGTTAACAAAAAAAAAAAAAAAAAAAGAAGAATAAAAGAATAATATGTACAATACAAGCTCCTCCCGCCGGAGCACAGGCTGCTCCCTCGCGACAAGGGGCGGGTGAGCAGAATGGGTGAGCGCGGAGTGTGCTAGATCACATAAAATGTCCAGTTAATTGTTAAAAAAAATTTTGTCTCTACGTGTTGTAACTATTATCAGAAGAAAATGAAATATTTCACATTGGCAAGTAACTTTGAAATGTCCTGCATCTCATGATGTTTTTATTTGGAAGATGGGACCACTGACGTGTAAACAGTGAAATGGAGAATGTCTGACTATATGGAAGTGCGGTTAAAACAGCTTGCGGTGATCGAATTCCTGACAGCGGAAGGTGTTGCTTCAATTGATATCCACAGGCAAATAAGTGCTGCATATGGCGAAACATGCGTGAACAGAAGTACCGTCAGAAGATGGGTATGTGGTAGCCCGACGGAGATCCCAGGCACGTCGAGTGTGCACGTTAAACCCCGCTGTGGACGGTTGAAGACCGCAGACAGTGCAGCGCATAGAGAAAGTGTCAATAAACTGATTCGTTATAACCAGCACATTAAACAGAGGTTGATACCCAGCTGTGTTGAAATATCGCTTGGGACAGTTAATCACATCGTATAGGACGAACATGGTCTCACGAAAGTGTTCTATTGGTGGGTGCCTCGGACTTAGCGCCTTGTGACTATTTGCTATTACGAAACATGAAGGAATATCTTAAGAGCACGTGCTTTGGATACGACGAATAAATCCCGTATACGGTGCATACATGGTGTCGTCAACAGCCGGTCTCATTCTTCTGAGACGTCTTGCAGCAACAAATGTATCGTTGGTGAAAGTGCATCGCCGCCAGTGGAGAGTACATCGAAAATAAAGTACTCCTTCAAAGGCAGACAAACAATTACATAAAAACAATCCCATTCCTATCCGAAAGGAAACTTTCCGGAATTATTTAATGGCTGAATTTCTATCTTAATTTGTACATTATAACACTCATTGACAATAAAATGCTGATTTGACTCGGTATTAGCCCAAGTGTCTAATTATATAACTGTCTAGTAGCCGAAAGTATTTCGGTAATTAAAATTTCAAAAAATGCATTGTTTAATCTATACTTCTATACTAATATTATAAAGAGTTAAAATATGTTTATTTGTAGGAGGTAAGCTCTGGAACAACCGAACCGATTCCAAAAGTAATGGTATCAAAATGATGGTGTTAGTCCAACTTAGAACATAGGCTATATCTTATGTCCGTGCAACTGGCCAAAAGGGGGGTGCAGGAGCAAAAAACATTCTAAAAATGCGATTTTTGTGTTACTGAAGGGCCTAGAAACATAAAATTTGGAATAATAGTTCCTTATAAGACACTAATGATCTCTAAGGACATTAAAAAATCGAATTAAAAAGGGAAGAAAATACGCAAAAAGCGTTCTAAAAAACGTTCTATATAGCGATTTTTACGCAATATCAGGAAGTACCAAACCGATTTCAAAAATATTGGTGTCAAAAGGATGGTGACCACCCTTTCTCCAACGTAGGCTACATTTTATGTCGGCGCCACTACCCCTAAAGGGGGGGTGCAAGAGCAAAAAAACGTTCGAAATTGTGATTTTTGTGTTACTGAAGGATCCAGATACATGGAATTTGGCATGGTACTTACTTATTAGATATAAATGATCTCTAAGAACATTTCTTAAAAAATTCCAATTTAAAAGGGGTGAAAAGGCACAAAAAGCGTTCTAAAAAGCGTTCTAAATGGCGATTTTTACGCAATCTCAAGAGGTACCAAACCCGTTTCAAAAATATTGGTGTCAAAATGATGGTGACCACCCTTGCTCCAACGCAGGATACAATGCTACATTTTATGTGGGTGCCACTACCCCTAAAGGGGGTGCAAGAGCAAAAAAACTTTCGAAATTGTGGTTTTTGTGTTACTGAAGCGTCCAGATACATGGAATTTGGCATGGTAGTTACGTATGAGATATAAATGATGTTTAAGAACATTTCTTAAAAAATTCGAAATTTAAAAACGGGTGAAAATGCACAAAAAGCGTACTAAAAAACGTTCTAAATGGCTATTTTTACGCAATCTCAAGAAGTACCAAACCGATTTCAAAAAATAATGGTGAGAACCCTTTCTCCAATATAGGCTACATTTTATGTTGGTGCCACTACCACCTAGGGTTGAAGAAGCAAAAAACGTTTTAAATTGCGATTTTTGTGTTACTGAAGGGCCTAGAATCCTGAAATTAGGTAGGGCAGTTATTTATAAGAAACAAAAGATCTCTAAGAACATTTCCTAAAAAATCGCAATTTAAAAGGGGTGAAAATGAGCGAAAAGCGTTCTAAAAAACTTTCTAAATTGCGATTTATACGCAATCTTAGGAAGTACAGAACTGATTTTAAAAATAATGGTGTGAAAATGATGGTGACAGCACTCGCTCCAACATAGGATATATTTCATGTCGGTGCCACTACCCCAAAAGGGATGAAGTAGCAAAAAACGATCTAAATTGCGTTTTTTGTAATACTGCAGGGGCTAGAAATTTGTTACTAGGCATGGTAGTTACTTATAATATATAAATGATCTCTTAAGAACATTCCCTAAATAATTCGAAATTTAAGAGGGGTGAAAATGGACGAAAAACGTTCTAAATTGCAATTTCTACGCAATCTCAGAAAGTACCCAAGCGATTTTAAAAGTAACGGTTTGTAAATTGATGATGAGAGCCCTTGCTCCAATATAGGATCTATTCATGTCGGCGTAACTACCACCTTGCGGTTGCATTTCAAAAAACATTCTAAATTGTGATTTTTTGTGATACTGAAGGGGCTAGCAACTTGCAATTTGGCATCGTAATTACTTATGATATGCAAATACTCTCTGAGAAGAGTTCCTTTAAAATTTGAAATTAAAAAGGGGTGAAAATCAACGAAAAGCGTTCTAAAAACGTTCTCTATAGCGATTTCTCAGGAAATATAAACCGATTTCAGAAGTAATGGTTTCAAATTGATGGTGACAGCCCCTGCTCCAAAATAGCCTATATTTTACGTTGTTGTCACTACCACCTCGGGCTTACAGGAACAAAAAAATTTCTAAATTGCGTTTTTGTGCTACTGAGGGGGTCTAACATTTTAAATTTGGAATGATAATTACTTCAAAGATGCAAATGCTTTCTAAGAATTGTCGACAGAAAATTCCAAATTTAAAAGGATGAAGTGAGCGAAAAGCGTTCTATAAGCGTTCTAAATTACGATTTTTATGCAATCTATGAAATACCAAACCGATTTCAAACATAATGGTCGCAAGTTGATGGTGATAGAACCTGCTCAAACATAAGCTACATTTTATGTCGATGGTTGTAGGAGCAAAAAACTTTCTAAATTGCGATTTCTGCGGTACTGAAGACGCTAGAAACTTTAAATATAGCACGGTAGTTACTTATAAAATATAAATGGCCTCTAAGAACAGTCGAAAATAAATTCGAAATTAAAAAGGGGCGTTGCGAAGGGAAGGAGCGAAAAGCATTCCAAAAGTGTCCTTAATTACGATTTCTAATGAATCACAGGAAATAATAAACCGACTACAGATGTTATTGGTTGCGAATCAAGAGTGATGGTACCTGATCTTATACGGGCTAGATTTTTACCGGTGTCACTACCACCTGGTTGGCAGGAACAACAAGAAATCCTTTAAAAACATCTAAATACCGTTTTCTATAGAATATTATGAAATACCAACCGATTTCAAGGTTAATGTCGGCAAATTATTGGTGACAGTTCCTGTTTCAACATTTTTCGAGACATTCAATTTCAACTCTGTTTCGGCATTTTTTGTTGGTGCCACTAACACCAGAGAGGTGGTAGACTGTTAGACAAGAAGCTTGAAATTTGCCATAATGGTTAATTCTAAGATGGAAGTGTGTTAAGATGGTTCTAAAAACTTCAAAACTTCAAATGAATGCTGAAATCAGCGTAGGAAATGAGCTTAAAAGTCTCAGAATACTTTCTAAATTATCATTTAATTGGAATTAGTTTTAGTTCTTTTTATTAATTAAAATCTCATTTCTGTCTATTGCACTTTTATAATGAAGTTTAGTAAAATTGTGGCTCAATTTGTAATTTTTGAATTATTTCAAAAAGTGTTCTTCTAATAAAATATAGTCATGCAAATATCACTTGGCATATTTCATCTATTACGCGAGCAAAGCCGCGGGGTTTGCTAGTAACCTAATAAAATACTGCAAAGTCTAAATAAATTAAATAAAGCAAACCCCGTAATAATGTGATTATTACATTAACAGATAAAACAATTTTATGTTTTGCACTACTATTCATGCCAAACGCCTGTTTGAATTTTATTGTCATACCAAAGAGGAAAATTTAAACAAACATGACAAAACTGCTATAGTTTTATAGTACCTTTTACGTTGAAATATTTTTAAATTATAGAATCTGTATTTTATTTTAGGACACATCTGAGCATAGGCAATATTTACAGAAAAGTTATGCGCTATTTTGATTTCTATTGAACAGAACATTGCTCCAAATAACTGGCTATTGTCAAAAATTAGACGCTGGAGGCATTCTCAGACGAACTACAAAGCAATAACAATCTTTACGTAATTAATTTTACTTTAAATTTTTAAGTAGAGATATTTTTTTTAATTTTCAGCATAAATCGACGTAGTCGGAATTACCGACAGACTTTTATAGCCGGGTATCGATTGGAGCACGTGCGACTCCATTCCTAGATGGTTATAGATGTTGATAGTTAACGCATGGCACAGAGAGAACAGCATGGCAGTTTTTTTCCATGTACGTACCTTGTCGAATGCTACTTCTTTTGGGTATTCTGATGGGAGTTTCTGTTTTACTGCATGATTTTCCGTTTGCTCACGTTACGGAAAATTCATGCAACGTATACATGAAATTACTTTTTCTAGGTATCCTATAAATTCGATAACATGGGAATAACCCTCACCATTGTTTGGCATTGTAATTAAATATATACTAATATGAAGCAACGTTTGTTTGTTTGTAGGGGGTAAGCTCTGGAACGTCAAAAACTATTTGGATGTGCCAATCCAAAAAAACTTTTTGTCTATCTAATACTTCTTATTATTTCAAATTGTAATTGAAAATGCCAATACTTTAATATTATTAGTTCAATACCACACCAACGTTGACTCTCCTTTTTAAATTTCTGTTTGAGTCAATGAATCGGAGTAAAAACGAATTCATCATGATATTAATTAAAATCAATAGTTTTCCGTTGTTCTGTTGAACACCAGCTATTAGCAAATAGCCGGCTTATCATGCTGCGAAGTTGCCGTCGCTTTACGAGCCTTTGGTGTACAGTAGAACTACTAAAAATCCAGAAAATTATACAAAAATTGCTATTACAGTGTTCTGTTTCGGCGGAATATTTCCAAATTCAAGGAGGACCTGCTTGGCATAGACAAAAACGTACTCAAAGATTTTAGTTCAAATTTATGCCTAACTTCATACAATGGTACAATAATGAATACGGAACAAAATTCGCTATTACTGCGCCCCCTTTTGTTGGAATTTTTCATAATTAAGGGAGGATCATCTTGCTATGGCCAAATACATGCACACAAAATTTGGTTCACTTCTATACATAACTTCATACACTTTTCAATGGTACAATAATGAAAATAGCACAAAAATCACTATTACATCGTCCCCTTTCTGTCGGAAAATTTCCAAATTATAGGAGGACTTTCTTGCCATAGACAAAAACATTCACAAAAAACTTGGTTCAATTCTATGCATAACTTCATACACTTTTCTATGGTACAATAATGAAAACGGCGCAAAAATCGCTATTACATTAATCCCATCCGTCGAAATTTTTCAAAATTAAGGTAGGACCTGCTTGCCGAAGCTAAAAGCTCAAAACAAATGTTTGGTTCAATTCTATGCATAACTTCATACCTTTTTGATGATAAATTAGCGACACATGAATGTACGGACACACGGATATACGGACACACGGACATACGGACACACGGACATACGGACACACGCACAGACAGACATTTTATAAAAACTTGTTTTTGGAATCTCTGACTCCTAAAACGTATGAATCAGTCAAAAACCGTGTGTCGAAAAAAAAAAAAAATCGTTTACAATACTTTCTTCTATTGATGATGGAAGAAAGTAATAATGTTGGCAAAATGCTGGTTACCATCTTTGCTCCACCATAGGCTATATTTTATGATGGTACGACAACCCATAAGGGTGTGCAGATGTAAATAAAAAGTTCCAAAACAGCGATTTCTGATATATTGTTGAAGAATGAAATTTAAAATTTGATGTGGTAGTAACTTTAAGATGTAAATACACTGCTCAAAACAATTAAAGGATATTGCAGTTTTAGGTGGATTTTGTATCTGGTAAACTGTTTAGCTGATTGATACATGGTCGACAGACATAGTAGGTTATATGGGAATAAATTACACATGTTTGGCAGAAAAAATGCATTTTATTGCGCATTTGTGTACTAAAGGAAAAAAACACAATTTGTGCATATGAGAAAAAAAGAATAAGAAAAGGTGTTTTCTTCAAAGAAAATCATTTTCAGTAGGGGGTATGGTTTCCACGGGCGGGTAGCAACGTTGAACACCTTTGAGGCATGGACTCAATGAGGCTATTAATGACGAGTTGGGGTATTCTGCCCCACTCTTCCAGAAGAGCTCTTTCCAGTTCTTGGAGAGTTTGTGGGGGTTGTTGGCGGCCAGAAACTCGTCTTCCTAGAGCGTCCCAAACGTGCTCGATTGGATTCATGTCTGGAGAACACGCTGGCTATTCCATTCGAACGATTCCTTCCTCGAAAAGGAAATCCTCCACCAGGTTTGCACGATGTGGCCTGCAGTTATCGTCCATTAAAATGAAGTTATCTTCGATTGCTGCAGCGTAAGGGACTACAATAGGTCTGAGGATCTCATCCCTATATCGGCGACCAGTCAGAGCTCCATCTCGAATGATGTAGATGTCAGTGCGCCCGTCAATGGAGATGCCACCATACACCAACACTCCTCCACCGCCAAATCTGACACTTTCGTGCACGAACGCAGGATTATTCCTACTGCCACGGTCCCTCCAGATGAAAATACGCCTATTATCCGGATGCACAGAAAAACGGGACTCGTCAGAAAACAGAATATTGCTCCATTCATTTCTCCTCCAGTTGACATGCTCGGTTGCCCACTCCCTGCGGTCACGACGATGCCTTGATGTTAATCTAACACATACCATCGGTCGGCGAGCATACAGACCTACAGCATGGAGCCGGTTTTGGACCGTCTGAGTTGAAATCGTGGTGCCTGTAGCCGAGCGAAGGTGTTGTTGGAGAAGAGTAGCGTTCATGGTTCGGTGTCTCCGAGCTGTTAACGCTAAATACCGATCTTCATTGGGCGTTGTTGCCCGTCTACGACCTTGCCCTGGTCTTCGGCCTGCACATCCATTCTCCAAAAAACGGTTCCAGATCCTGGAAATGACACTTTGTGACACTCCAATGGCTTGCGCTACTTCGGCTTGAGTTTGGCCCCCTTCTGACATACCAACAATTCTCAAAGCTTCTGAATCTGTCAAATGACTTCGCTGAGACATCGTACTCATCGAAACAAAGCAATCACTGAATGCCGATCATCCTTGTCTTCATTCTCTTTTATCCAGTTGAAAGTCAAATTTCATTAGCTGCCGCTGAAGCGACGTTTTTGACGTCGAACTCAAAATTTGCATACTCCACAGTTTGAAAACCAAAAAAATTTGCATTTGTGATTCTCTTCTTCTATTTTCGGCAAAAAAAATTCGTTTATATCTTTATTTTATATAAAACTTCAAATATCCTTTAATTGTTTTGAGCAGTGTACTTTCTATAAGTGGGTTTTAAACGAAATTTAAAATTGTGAAATAAACGGAAAACATTCTAAAAACGTTCGAAATTGCGATTTATTTGGAATTGTTAGGGCTAGAAACTATATCTTCGGCACGGCTATTACTTTAGAGACGTAAATGCTCGCCCAGAATAGTTAGTCAAAAATTAGAAATTTAAAAGGGTAGTCAAAAATTAGAAATTTAAAAGGGTTCAGGAACAAACTACGTTCTAAGATTGCAATTTCTGTGATAGAAATTGTATTGAAACCTGGAATTTTGCATGGCAATTACTTTTATGTTCTACATGCACGCTAAAAACGGTTTCTGAAACATTCAACATTTTAAAGGGTGAAATGAGCAGGAAACATTCTAAAAACGTTCTAAATTACGATTTATTTGAAAATGTTAACGGTAGTAACTTGAAATTTGGTACTGCTGTTGCTCCAGCAATATAAATGCTTGCCAGAACAGTTTTATAAATATTCAAAATTTAAAAAGCTGCAGGATCAAAAACGTTGTATAATGTGATACATTTTGTATAGAAGCTAGTAATTTGGTATTGTGGCTGTTGTTAAAATGTAAGGGTCTCTCTAAGAACGGTTTAAAAAATAAATTTAAAAGATCAAATAAGCTGGAAACGTTTTTAAAACTTTCTAAATTACGACTTTAGTTGGATTTATTTGGGGTAGAACTCTGAAAATTAATATAGTGGTTACTTTTAAGATGCAGTATACGGTATAAACAGCTGATTAAAAATTAAATTTAATGGCGTGAAATAAATTTAAAATGTTTTAAATTACATTAAATTCAAAACCGTGGGAGTTCGAAACAAAATTTGACGTCTGTTATTTTTAAGACATAAATGTTTCACAGAACAACGAAATTTAACTATGAGATTCGGACGGGTTAACATTATAACTCATTTAAACATTAAACACATTTAAACATTATAACTCATTCGGAAATTTTCTTACGTACACGTTGATCAAATCAATGTTTTTGTCAATGCATATTGTATATATATAACTTCATAGAAATAATTTTTAAGAAATATTTTTCTGTGACTCAAGAACTACCATTTCAAAAATATTTACTCGGATCGTAGAATATATAATTTTAAATATGTAAAAATAATATAAAACTATTTAAACATAAACATAAAAACTATTGTCTAAAAGGTATTTTTTTTCTCATACGCAGTAAAAACAAAATTACATAAACAATATCAATTCTCTAATACAAAATTGTAAAGTACATATGAGGGGCTTAGAACCATAGTATACCAAGTCCATTTTCAAACAAATGAGTCTGTTTAAAAGGTGCATAGCATCTGTTTTAGTCAATCACACAGCAAACCAAGTCTATTTTCACATACTTTCCCGTATATAGCATCTGTTTACAGATAAGTTTCACTGTGTTATTGACGAAAATGCGCTTTCTAAATGGATCTTCTAAATGGACTATCTGATTGTTAATTTCTTCTGTTGAAGATTAAAGTATTGTAATCGAAATTTTTTTCGACTTCCTGTTTCGACGGATTTACACGTTTTAGAGGTCAGAGACCCCAAAAAACATGTTTATAGAAAATGTCTCCATGTCCGTGTGTCTGTGTGTCGCCATTGTACCATCAAAAATAGACTGTTAAGTGCGAGTATTACTCGTGCTCAGAGGGTTCTTAAAATAAAAAATGAATTATTAGCATTATTATTAAAAAATTGTTGCTAAAAGAATAATAAGACTTTGTAAAAAATCTATGCAACGTAGGGCTGGGTATAGCTGTATATACTAGAAAAGTATGAATAGAAATATCATAAAAGTTCAAAGAGATAGGAAGCCTAAATAATTTCAACTTTTATTAATCTATACAAAAATTTTTAATGTTATAATAATCTGGTTTTTTTATGAACTTAATTCGGTGCTGACAATAAAAGTAGTGTATATTTAAACTTTATTTTGCATTTCATAATACTAAATTCAGTGTAGTAATAAACTTTTTTTACAGTCTATCTAAAACAAAACACTTATTTAAAGTTTCAACTTGGCATTTTGCTAACCGCGGTTCAAAAGAAGGTCACAATGATGCAACGCTGCCTTGGTTCTGTCAGCGTTTTTCCAGAAGGTTTTAAATTAACTTTTAAAGACACGGGAGGAGTATTGAGAGATCCACTCAACTCGAAGTAGTCGCGAATGCCATACCAATTATGGGATTACTTCTAATTACATTAGTCTGTTTTTAGCAATTTGACGTTCATTGCATTATTACTGCTATTGGACATTGCATTACACAAATATATCATTAAAAGTTGTTATCTAGGCTTTAAAAGCCAATGGTGCGTGAAGTACGCCACCGTGTACGCCGTCCGTGCCTTTAATGGTTAATATCTCGGCTAATTCCCGACGCTTTTTTCGAAAATCTTAATCAACAATGCTTTTATACTTCTGTTACGATAGGTACGTCCAGCGATCCTCGACGCCTTTGATGAACGTTCGCAAACCGGAATTTGTGTGTAACGGAAAATTGCACTTTTCTGAAAAACTATATGACCTAGGGTAATCGCTATAGTTCACCTACAAGGTTTAAATTAACGTCTATTACCTCTAATTTTTTTCGTAATTTTAGTTTCAGTAGATTCGGAAATAGAGGGAGATGGGAACATGTTTTCGCACGACATTTTCGACAATATCTCTGAAAATATAATACTTACAGCTAAAAGAAATGTATTTTTGAGTTCAGACTTTCAAAAGCTTTCACCTGATACCCTGTATAATTTCAAATAAAAGATTGTTTTTTCAAGTTAGTCAATTATCCCCTCTACCTACTTTTCCCACATATATTTGTGAATGCTTAATTATCTGAAACATGTGGGTCAATGGTCTGCTTCACTTCCTCAATTTGAACTTACTACGTCCCTTTTTTTGCTAGTAAAATGGCTGTGACAGACAGACAGATACAGGAGTGTTCTTATAATGGTTCCGTTTTTACTTTTTAAGTACGGAACCCTACAAAAGAAGGCAAAAATATAAAATAATTGCATAGAAATATCAGATATAACTCCACTAAAATCGGAAACTATTGGCAGTAACTCATGCTATGGTGATGTTTTATTTTATACTATTCGTGTACTGGTAAATTTGTATCCATTTTATGAGAAAGAGACATATGGCAACGTGATCTAAAATTTCCGTGAAGTACATTGCTAAAGATATTAGTTGCTCCACAATACCGATGAAATCCGTAATCCTGTAATAAAACTGAGCTGATAGTTATTAGTCAATGATAAACCATTGAACTGAAATTCTTTGCATAAAAAACTTTAATGAAGATGAAACGGTGTTATACAGGGAGTGAACCATTGCTCCAGCAAAGGGTGGGATGGCCCCTTAATTTTAGCAGCTTTCACAGCAAAAGTATACAGGAAAAGTCTCTAGCAAAAGTGACAACAAACAAAAGAAAACTTATAAGCGGAATCTCATATCATCGCCATGGCGAGTTCATAAAAATGCCAAATAAAACAAAGCAATAAAATCCGTTATGTGAAAACTCAATGAGAAAATTTAAACATACATAAATCGAAGTGGGGATCGCAATCTCGCCAACTTAATCTGTAGATTAATAATTATAAAAACCCTATCATTGCTGACTCCAAACAGACGCAATAATCAAACAATGTTTTTTTTTATCCACGAAAATGGATCAGTTATTGCACATATGAAAGTAATTTAAGTGTTAGAAATACCATCTCGCGTATAATCATAAAAACATAAATCAATCATCTACCTAAATTCTGGACAGAAGCTCTGCGAATAAACAAAAGAAAGGAAGTATATCTGAAAATGATTTTTTAAATGCATAACGATTTTATCTTATTTCATATATTTTATTACTTTATTCTTGTGGTTAAATCTGACAGATAAATTAGCCAGCGCAATAAATGTATTGAAACAAAGGAAAATTAACTTACATTTGAAACGTTTTTTTCTGTAAAAGATAAAATATTACGTTTGGGAATGGAATGAAAAAATTCAAATATTTAAACATTAATATATAACTACGTTATATATTATCACCCCGACGAAGGAAGAAAAATTTTGAGCCTCGCCATCACTTGATATTAAAAAAAAAAAAATACAACACAATACAATATGCAAAGAAATATATTTGGCTAATTCCATGAAAACTTGTCATGTCTGTCACACAGCTGAAAATCGCTATACTTGTTGGTTACCAGTATTTTGGAACGGAAAAATGTGACTTATTTTATCCGAGATATCTCATCAATTGAATAACTCGAAGCAAACTTTTCGAAAATAACGGTGACCACAAGCATAGCGGTTTTCAGCGGTGTGACAGACATGACAAGTTTTCGTGTAATTAGCCACATATATATATATATATAACAAACAACACAATTACCTTAAGGTTTTTTCAACACAAAAATGATCTCTATAAATGAAACAAATTCTTTTTTTTTCATAACTGATCAGTTTTAAGGATGTTACTCAATCCATTCATTTTCTTAATAACAGTATCAATGTACTGTATGTTTTTTTTTTTTTTACCTAGGAATTTTTTAAGTCTCTTTTCTTAAAGTAGTCGATTAAAATCTTTTTATCATAAAGTCTCTTTGCTGTATGGATATCTCATCATTGGAACTGTCATTGAATGAACTTGACATTGTTATTGACATTAGTGTCACATGAAAATAAATTCACAACTTCATCAAGCTTTATATTATATAAAATACACATTTTGTGCACAACTTCAAATATTAATATACGTATAGATATAGGCCTATATACAATGAAATTAATACAATATGTAATGGCCTATATACAAAACGTGAGAACAATATAAAACTGTTTGATTCGTGTAATTCGCACAGGAGAGATTAAAAAAATTATGCAAATTTGGCATCGAAGAAGAAAGAAAAAAAAATCTCCCTTTAAAGTTGTAACATCCTAAACAAAAAGTGAACCTTAAATTTAAATTTATATTGCAGTACCTTCATAATTTTAGCAACAACCAATTCTAAAAAATATACATGCAGTTCGACGTGCTTAACACCTTGGAGACAAGCGACCGGTATATGCGTCACTTAAGGTCCTTCAATGTTATCATCAGTTATATTTTATTGTAAAGTTTACCTTATTTCATCTGAAAATGTTCGCGACTCAACTATATAAAATTTTCTGTTTTTAAACCCGTGATAAAATACTAAAAATTAATCAAAGGGCTCTCATCGGAAAGGGGTTAATAATGTAAATGTATAGACACGTTATAAAGGATTAAGATACATTCCTTAGATATACTTAATAAACATTTAAAACAAATAGACAGGGTAGAAACCTGCTACGACCCTGTATTTGATCTATAAAATTTACACACACCAAGTAATATTTATAAAATTACTTTCATTTAAAAACGCATACCACAACTGAAAATGCACTTCCATCAATTATTGATTGTAGACTTCAATAGTTCAATTATTGCTAATTTTCTTCTATAGCAAATTTCTTTTGTGTGTCCCTGTAAATGAACGATAAGTTCTATGTGCACAATATTCTATAGTAAGAACCTTGTAGAATACCTCAGTAATGTATATCAATTTCAATATGTTTAAAATAGTATATTATCTCTAAAATACACAGCAAACAATTTTCTCCACAGACCGTAATATTTTGAGTAGCCCTGTAAATGAACCGAAAATGCTACACACTTCAGTTTCAATACCGAACATGCTATAGTAATACTAAATAACATATATCCATTTCATGACAGTCGGACTATTATCAAGCGAGTTAGAGAGCGGAGGATAGGCCGGATTAATTGTTAAAAACTGGTGCGACGAAATTGAAATAGAGTTTGGAAATTAGATTTAACATTTTGTGAATTAGAGCTTTCAAGAGGAAAACTGTATTGCACGAAGTTAATGGACATAAAACATATTCCTGTAATAATTCAACTTTCGAGAGTTTAAATAAAGTGTAATGTACCATTTTAATATTTCTGGTATTATTTGTTTTCAGAAATATTTCTTTTATTGGGAAAAGAAATTTATTGAAACACAATTGAAACTCTGGTTAAGCAGATTTGTCGAAAAACTTTTGTTGATAGAAAAAATGAGCACAATTTTGGAACAAACATACCAAACTCCTGTAGAAACAAAGAAATATTTTCCAAAGTTAACATTTTCTAGACTTGTGTTTTTGTTATCTTACTAAGCTTCTTTTCATTTCACTTTTGTTTAAATTCACGAATTACTCAATCGATTATTACATTTAATTTTAGAAATTTAATTTAGATTAATAACATACGTCAATATCTTTTCCGATGTGTGTAGAAAACTTATAAGCACAGTTATTTAAAAGCATGTATGTTTAAATATTGGGAATAAATTGTTTCTATAGTTGTAAAAACCTATTGCACTACGAAGGAAAACACGTAAAGTGTTGTCAAATCAGTGAAAACCTGAAAGTTTTAAAGGGAAACAGGTAATTTACCCGAATCCGCGAAAGGTCGGGTCGACTGTTTGCAAAAAAATTTTCGGATTAGAATCGAATTGGAATATTAGAGCCACACGATCAGATTTTCTCTAATCTGTTACTACTTATGTCGACTGCATTTTTTTTATACGGAATCAAACTAGGCTGAAAATTCTATATATAGTTGTGAAACCCATTTTTTAGCGGATCTCACTGCCTCCAGCTCTTTTGGTTCTAATTTAGTTCTGACAATTCTGATTTGGATCAAAGTCTTGCAAAACTCGGATTACCTGATTTTAGCCGAAACGAAACGATTCGGGTCGATGAAACTTTACTAATTAAATAAAATGATCATTATTTAACATAGCACTGTAATTTTACACATTTACTTTTACTTAAAAAGGGGGCCTGTCAGGGGCGCCATTTGGGGGATGATAGGGGGGGGGGGCAATTGCCACCCTCAGGGAATTTGATATTTCAAAATGATCAATCATCTCGTGTTGCTCATTTTTTTTTTCTGAAATTGTACAAAAGCCAAAATAACTTCAGTTTTCAAAAATAAAAATTTATCCTTAAAAAAGCAGTTTATGGACAGAAATTGACAACCTTGTTATTGGAAGATTCTCAAAGTGAGATGCACTTATTAATGAGTACTTTGGCTAATTTTAAAAAGATGTGTGATAATCAAATTGCATCAATGATGCTTCTCTTTAATAATGCAATGTATAGTGCTCCTCAGATATATTCAAAAAAATCCAAAGAAATGATTGCCACCCTCAAGAAATTTCTGAAATGGCGCCCCTAGGGCCTGCATCCTAATTAAATATCAAACAGGCGAATTACGAATGTTACAATAGTTACAATAACTGTAGTTTAGTATACCAATAATTCAAGGATTTGATCTATTGGCGATACATCTAAAATTTCGACAGAGTATAAATTCCAAACCCGTCCCTAAAATGTACCTCATACTGTTCATCAAATCTGATCTGAAACTCCAACTGTCTATTTGGGAGGATTATAAGAATTACTAGAGTTGTTATATAAGTTTTGCCTCCAGGTATCTAACTATTAACAGAACAAAATGAAATATTTTATATTGACAAGTAAATTTGAAATGTGCTTTATCTCTTAAGTTTTTTATTTGGAAGGTGGGACCACAGACGTAAATAGTGAATTGGAGAATGTCTGACTCTATGGAAGTGCGGTTAAAACAACATGCGGTGATCGAATTCCTGACAGCGGAAGGCGTTGCACCAATCGATATCCACAGGCGATTGAGTGCTGTGCATGGCAAAATATGTGTGAATAGAAGCACCGTCAAAAGATGGGTACATGGTAGACCAACGGAGATCCCAGGCACGTTGCGTGTGCACGATAAGCCCCGCTGTAGACGGCTGAAGACCGTAGACAGTGAAGCACATAGAGAACGTGTCAATATACTGATTTGTTATGACCAGCACATTAAACAGAGGGTGATATCCAGCTTTGTTAGAATATCACTTGGAACAGTGAATGACATCGTATAGGACGAACATGGTCTCACGAAAGTGTTCTATTGCTGGGTGCCTCGGGCGTAGCGCCTTGTGATTATTTGTTATTCCTAAACGTGAAGTAACATGTTAAACGCACACCCTTTGAATACGACGAATAAGTCACGCATGCGGTGCTTACATGGTGTCGTCAAAAGCCGGTCTCATTCTTTGAGACGGCTTGCAACAAGTAGTGTATCGATGGCGGAAGTGATTCGCCGCCAGTGGAGAGTATATCAAAAAATAAGGTATCTCTTTAAAGGCGGACAAAGAATTACATAAAAATAATCCCTTTCCTAACCAAAAGTAAGTTTCCGGATATATTTAATGGCTGGATTTCTGTTTTAATTTGTGCATTATAATAATCAATGACAATAAAATGTTGATGTGATCCATTATCAAACCAACTATCTAATTGTATAACTATCTAGTATCCATATTAAAGTGTTCCGGTGATCAAAAATTTTTAAAAATGCATTTTTTTAAATTAGCTAATAAAATACTACAAAGTCTAAATAAATTAAATAAATCCCACAGTAATACGATTGTTACATTAACAAATAAAACAATTTTATGTTTTGCACTATTAATCCTGCCAGTCACATGTTTGAATTTTATTGTCATAAAGTTACGTGCGGCAACTGGTCCATGATTTTACAATGTGAGTCTGGAGATTCTGGCAGTTCAGTTTCAAAAAACTAATGTTCATTTAAATTAAAGTCTGAACTTTTGTAAATGTGTTCAGATAGGTTCCCTCTATCAGACAGAACGGACTAAAATTACATTTTAATATTTAAAAATAAAAATATAAACATATTTCATCTTTACTTTCTCATGGTCCAGTTGTCCCGTAAAAATGAATAGAAAGAAGTATTGTAGAATTTATTTGGAGATATGCAATGTGAAGTATTTGTTGTTAGAAATACGAAAACATTCAAGCTGTGCCACGTGGGAAACAATTTGAAGAGATATTTGTATTGCAATACATTTTCGTATTCAAAAATTTTATTAAAAAAATACGTAAATATGCATTTTTTTTTTCTTGAGAAAACACATTATAGCTAAGAAATACAAAAGAAAGAAGTTTACTGAAATATCTTGCATTGTGTAATATTTCATGAATGAAAATAATATATTAGTACTGCCGCCATTATTAAAACTAGTTTAATGTATTGCAAAACATGTTAGTATTTAATAATTTTGTAAAAAAGTTACACAAAAATGCATTTAATTTTTTCTTGAAAAAATATAGCTAACAAATAAAAAACAATCATAAAAAAGAATACAAAGTCATTGAAATCCCTTGCATTTTTTTAATATTTAATCAAATAATGTATTAATATGCTGTCATTATTATAACTAGTTTATAATGTGCACATTTGTGTAGTAATTGAAGAGCTAAGTGGAAGAACATGTTAAGTAACAAAAATTACATTTGAAGAAATTTCATGTGAAAGTTATTGATGTCTGTTTTAATGATTTATTTTCTGTTTGATACCATGTGTTTAAAATATTAACAGGTGTGGTACTGAACTCTATCAAAAAAACTTATTCAAATTTAATTTTTAAACATTAAAAAATATTAATATTATTTGCATTATTAAATAATAAAATATTAAATATTAATGAATAATGTCTTAAATCTTCAAGGCTAAATAGAATTTTAGTATTTTAGCTTTACCATGCGATAGAATACCTGATAACGCCTTCGTACAAAAGATAAAATATTTTTTAAGAAATTGTAGCATAACTTGTTCTTCCACTCAGGTCTTCATTGTCTTTAATGTACCAATTTATTTTATTTTTTAATCATTACTTAAGAGATGTGATGTTTTCTTTTAAAGATAAAACATATAACACTTTCAAAAATATATAAAGTTTTTATGATCTATTCATAACCTAATTTACATTAATTATATGTTAAAGTAAATATATACAGGTTGTTTCAAAAGTCGTGAACAACAGTGAAACCTAAAAAGAAATAGATATCATGAGTGGAAGATACTAGGTGTTTGTAAATTAATATTCAGATTGACACGGAATTTTATATAACAAAAAAAAATTCAATAACTCTGCAGTATAGGATGCTGATGCAATGAAAACAATGGGAGATTTTCATAGTGAAATGGCAGACTTTCTTCAGTTAAATCTACAACTGCATGGTCAACATTTCCACTACATCATTAATGAAACTGTACTAAGTATTGTAGATGTATAACGTCTAATGCAGCACGAAGCAGCAATACAGCCCCTTATAATAACACAAGTTTTTTTTTTCAATTTACTGTCTGTTGATTTTGTAAATAACTTACTGCAACTCGCCGTTTATTGTGTGTATAAATCTAAAAAAGTTCAAAATGTAGTATGTTTTTTCTTATGTAAAATTATGATCTTTTGATTTAATTGTGGATTCATATGAACATTAGCTGGATTCATGATTTGGCTGAAATCCCGTAATCATGTATTTCGTTAAGTATGTGTCATACACGAGCGATGTTTATAAAAATGTAGCTCTAAATTCTTGAGAGCATATATATGAACATGAAAACTAATATTTATGCCTATTAAAGATATATATAAGTATTACACAGAAATACATACTATAAATACAAAAACCCCAACTGGAGTGAAACATTAGCCAAATCCAGGAATCGAACATTGGACCACAGCACTAGGCTGCTGCTCTTCCACTGATCCACTCCAGCTTATACCTGGGTCTGCAACTTTTCACTAAACATGTTGGGGAAAGTCATCAGCCATATATCCGACAGCCTTGGATGACAAGACAACGATGAATAGATTTTACTCTTACATCGATATACAATACATAATAAAATAAAACACACATGCAACAATATATATTAAAACACACATACACACATAAATAACGCCTGCATTCAACTTTTAAAGTTATATATAAATATTATACAGACATACATACAATAAATACAATAAACCCATCTGGAGTGAAAAAATTAGCCAGAGTCAGGAATCGAACCGGAGACCACAGCGTAGTAGGCTGTTGTTTGCAGTGAAATGTTAGTGAAAAGTTGCAGACCCTGGTATCAGCCGTAGTGGCGCAGTGGTAGAGCAACAGCCTAATACGCTGTGGTTCTAGGTTCGATTCCTGGCTCTGGTTAATTTTTCACACCAATTAGGTTTATTGTATTTGTATGTATTTCTGTATAATATTTATATATACATTTAACACTTGAATGCAGGCATTATATATGTATGTTTTATCATGCTATTTATGTCTATGTTTAAATTGCATAACTAATTTTTAGATAATTATGGAAATGACGATTATGTAAGAAGGGTAGGAAATAGTTGAAATTGAAGTGTAGATATTTGCCACATGCACACACACACACACATTTACATAATTAATTATAAAAACAACAATTATGTAAGCATAGATGAAAATACTTAAATTCAAGTGCAATATTTGCCACATGCATGCACCCTCCCCACACACACACAAAAAAAAAGAAAAAAAAGAAAAAAAAGAAAAAAAAAGAAAAAAAGAAAAAAGGTGACAGCAACGGGAATAAATTTGAGTAATGCTTAAAAAAATGTCATTTGATAGCAAACGCGATCCCAATCCCTTAAAGAATCTTGGAAAGGTCGAAGCTCTAAAACCGAATATTGAAAATACCGCATAACTTAATAAATCTCAAAAATCAATTAATACCGATAAATACACTGTGGTTATTTATTTAAATATGAAATACAATATTATTATATAGCAGATAGTATTATGCAATATATACAACTAATTTATCACAAATATTTATAGTCAATGGTATGAGGAGAGCTGAATAAAATTATTAACAAAAGATTTGGTTAAACAAATATAACTGCGTTATTCGTTTTCTAAATTTCAATTTTTTATAAAAAAAAATATTTTTGAGATACCTTAACTCAGTTATACAGTAGGCTTTACAGGGAGATTTTATTTATTGCTGCTGTCTCCTAACACAGCAGTTAATATAATTTGTTCATGGAATTCTTAACAGACAGGGATACTGGTTAATTTTTCATATCAAAGTTTTATTTATCATTTGAAATGTTTTGCATTGTTATTGCTAAAATTGATTTCGTAAATTTTGTAAAATTAAAAAAAGTTGGATGTGTCTTTTTTTTTTTTCTTTACAAAGGTGAGGTCGTATAATTTACATGAAGTACCTTTTTTCGTCAATGTGGAAGGAGTACCTTTTTAGTCAATAATTTTTATTTTTATATTCTACTTTTTAAATATTATTTTATGTGCTTAAAATGATATTTTCTAACATCTAAGTAAATATCTTTCAAATCGGAAATGTTGGGTCACAAAGGGTTAATAAATATCTTAAAATGTATTAAATATTTAATACCTTAATAATAATTAAATACTTCATTCACTATTCTTTTTCTATGCAATATTTAAAAGGCAAAATTTTAACACGTTACTTAATTTCAGAATTTGTAATATTTTTCTGCAATTAAATAAAGCCATACGTATATATATTTTTGGGGAGACTTGTGGTATAAGTGCACGAAGTTTGAAACTGTTTATGTTTTTTTGCAATAACTTGATTTTTTTTTTGTTAAAAAAAATTTACATGAACAACGAAAAACATTACCCAGTATAAGCAAAAATTCTGAAAAAAAAATTATGTTTTTCCATTTTCGTAATGTAAATAATAATTATATGCTTACATAGAAAATTAACACCTTGTAATAATATACTAATTTTAATTGTTAAATGGTTTTAAAACAGTAAAAATGGGTTTATTTGACTGTTGACATGTTTTGAGACTACGCGAGATATTTTCAAAACAAATAAATAAAAATAAATAAATAAAAATAAATAAATAAGAAGCAATTTAACAAATTACAACGACCATTTGGAAAATGATTTTTTCAGAGACTAAAATTTAAGACATAAATAATCGCGCGGAGTTGATCATACGTTACGTACGACATGAATTAAACATTAATAGTGCTATTACACGTAAAAATTGCAAGCGACAAAAATCGCCTGCAACTCGTCAGATTTCCTGAAACTTACGTATTATCCACCAGAAACGTACCTATTATCCACCTGAAACTTATGTATTATCCAAGCATTCCATTGGCTGTTCGGGAAAAGGCTTTTCCAGCGTCAGATTTCCAAGAAATCTGACGACCCATTTTAAATGAAATTTCATTCTTAAACTTCTAAATATCCCATAATATTACTTTTTACACCGTCGTATAGAGAAAATATGTGCTTTTAAATGCAATTTGTTTGAAAGCTGTATCTCAATTTGTTTCTGTGTTGTTAATTTTTTTTTGTAGTTATTATTACTTTTTTGTCATAGTGGCAACAGAAGTATCCATCTCTGTTGAAAGTAAAGGTTAGTGTATAGACCAATCAGAAAACGAATAAAATGCGGATTAAACCAATAAAAAGCTTCAGATATGCTTTTGATTCCCTACCCTGACGAGGACAATAATCATTTTTCCAAATGGTTAAAAATCATTTTCAAATTGCATTGTCTATAAAACGCCATCGTTTAATTTTCCACGTATTCTTTTGTATTATGCACGTTATTATTATTTTTTTAATTTACTTGGATTATTATTTTATTTTCGTAACCATTTTGTAACTCGAGCCACAATTTTGGTAAGTTGAATCAATGCAAAAACCCTTGACGGGTTAAAAGTTTCTGACGCAGCACTTTATCTTATGCTCTAAGAATTTTAAATATGGAACTTAAAAATACTGATATCAAATTTTGAGTGACGTTATGCTATTTCTTAAAAAATATATTTGTATTTATTTCACAATTTTATTTTTGTTTTATTTATAATCGCATGTGCAAAAGTTATGTTCAACATGAAAAGCTGCATAAAATTTTATTCGCTGTTGCTTTATCATTTACATCTCTCATAAATTCAAAATATGTGTTTTAAAAGATATGATATAAAATTTAAGTGACGCCTTGATGTGACTTTAAAAGGTTTGTTTTTTAAAATTCAATTTAAATTATTTTTGACTTGGTTAAAATATTTTTTTTACATCTACACAATACTTTTAATTTTCCAATTCACTATTAAATATATCACTTTCATTGAATCTATACTATGCATTGAAATATATTTATTTCAATAAATTGATTTATCTTTTGTCTCACGCTATTAAAAATTGTGAGTAAGATTTATGTAAATGGTTTATTTGCGTCAAACTATCCTTTTTCATACATTTCATGTAGTTTGGACACAATGACGCAAAGAAACCATTTACATGAATCTTACTCACAATTTTGAATAGCGTGACACAAAAGATAAATCAATTTATTGAAATAAATACATTTCAATGCATAGTATAGATTCAATGAAAGTGATATATTTAACAGTGAATTGGAAAATTAAAAGTATTGTGTAGATGTAAAAAAATATTTTAACCAAGTCAAAAATAATTTAAATTGAATTTTAAAAAACAAACCTTTTAAAGTCACATCAAGGCGTCACTTAAATTTTATATCATATCTTTTAAAACACATATTTTGAATTTATGAGAGATGTAAATGATAAAGCAACAGCGAATAAAATTTTATGCAGCTTTTCATGTTGAACATAACTTTTGCACATGCGATTATAAATAAAACAAAAATAAAATTGTGAAATAAATACAAATATATTTTTTAAGAAATAGCATAACGTCACTCAAAATTTGATATCAGTATTTTTAAGTTCCATATTTAAAATTCTTAGAGCATAAGATAAAGTGCTGCGTCAGAAACTTTTAACCCGTCAAGGGTTTTTGCATTGATATCATTACTTTTTTGAGGTTAGTGATAAAATGATTAAAAAAAAGATACTTATGGAATTTAATGCAGATTTAATTTTTACTATTTTATTACAATTTTCCTTATAGCAGTTTGTATATAAAAACAACTGGGTAAGTATAATCGCAGATCGCACAGAGGGTTTCATTTGATATTCCTTTAAAAACACTTTATCCTTAAATTAATAAATCCAAAATGTTAATTTATAATTATTAAATCCTTACGTAGATGTAGCACCAATAGTTCCAATTTTCATGGGGCAGGGAACGCACTCTTTTAAACAAACCACCTTCCAATTGAAGTCATCAAAAACCAAGTTGAATAAGCCAGATCCCGTTGTGTTGTTTGACAAAGAGCAGTCTCATGTCCCCTCCTTCCCCCCTTTTTCAAAATTTTTCAGACCAGTACCTAAGAATGGAACCGAAATAATTTTTTCTCTTCAGAAATTACGATAAAAAAATAGTATGCAGTACTCATAAATTTACTTTAATGCTATATAGGGTGATTATTAAGTGAATTATAACGTTTGGAATCTGTTGCATTGATGTCCGAAAGGTAGTTTCTGAGTTATGGAAGCTGGACCCATAAGGCGCCATACAGGGGCGAAGCCCGTTAGTGTCTATCATAATTATATCTGCCATGTAGACTAATTGCGATATTTAATCAAAATAGCCCCCCCCCTCCTCATCCCCGGAAATATAACAAATACAAAATGTGTCTTTATAAACCTATCGTCAAATAGGTTTTTATTTCTTTTTCCCTAAAAAAAAACATGATTTTTATATCCGTAACGTAAATAGCAGACGAAGCCCGCTAGTTCCTATCATAATATATATTTTTAATAATTTTATATAGTCTATAATAAAAATCAGACTTAAAATAGTCTAGTTCCATGAGTACTTGTAGTGTCAGTTACATGCTACGATTTTTGGATACCAGTATTTTAGAACGGGAAAATGTGACTTATTTTATCGGAGATATCTCATTAATTGAATAAGGTGAAGCAAACTTTTTGAAAAAAAGGTGGCCAACAAGCATGGCAGTTATCAGCTATGTGACTTTGTGCTAAAGTCCATTAATTTGATCTGCTTTAAAAAGATTACGGAAGATTGAATTATAGTAGAACCTGGATTAACCGAGCTTCGATTAATCGAGGTTTCTGTTAACCGAGCCGATAACAAAGTCTGATTTTTTTTTCCCTTTTGAACGAGCCTTAAAAATAACCACACTCTTTAGCTCACTGTCCGTGCTATACAGGCCCTTCTGCCCCCAAAAGCCCTTAACTCCAAAGAAACATTGGACCCTGAGAAGTCAATAGCGAACAATGCTTTGTTTCCAGTGGCTGTGTGAACTTTCGTAAATTTTTCAATTTGCATTTTAAAATTTACTACTGGTAGTTGATTTTCTTTTTAAATTTGTTAAGCTGTGAAACAGAACTTTACATATATTTACTTTTATTGTTTAAAAAACGTTCTATATATTTTTTTTAAAAGAGATGTTAAATTCGCAAGCACGGCGAGTTTTTACACACAGTTTCTATTAACCGAGATTTCCGATTCCGATTTACTAACAGTCCCAATTAGCTCGGATAATCGAGGCTGCTCTGTATAATTAAAAAATCAATGGCGATCTTACTGTAAACGGGTTTCCCTTTTACTGAGAGATTTCAAAACCGAATCAGCTGATGTTAGTTGCTGTTTCCCTGCTTGATTAAATAAGATTAGTTAAACATTTGAAAATTACCAAATATAAAAGGAACTAAGTCAACAGAGTCTTTGCTTTATGGTATTTTTTAACAACGCTATAAGAAAATGATTTTAAATAAGAGATTTTAAATGTAACGTTTTAAATCTGACATAATTTTCACCAAACTTTCCTTTCTCTTTGTAACATTCAACTGAAAATATTTTTATTATTAGAAAGATAATATTATTATTTGCGCTACCTTAAAATTGGCAACTATAGTTAAAAATATCATCTCGAAATTTGAAATAAATCTCTCATATAAATATATTTTTTAATTTACACTGTTTTGCAATATGTTTTGCAATGTGTTTTGTAAACTGTTTTGGCCACTTTGGCCAATATGACGTAATTTCCTCCATTTACGACTTTTAACACATATCAATGAATTTATTATTTAAAAATTTTCTTTTTCTTTTAATATTCACGTGTAAATATAATTTTTATGACGTAATTTTCAATGTTTTCCTTCTTTTGATGCGTAATCATTTAATTCTAATTTGAAAATAATTGATTATTTTATAATTTTCTTTCATTTTAAGTAAGCATGTGTACAAACAATTTTTATGACGTAATGTTTAATATTTTCCTGCTTTTAACACGTTATCATTTAATTCTAATTTAAAAGGATTTTTTTCTGTTTATAATAGTCACGTGTGAATAAATTTTTAATTTAAAGGATATATTATTCTTTGCGCTGTTTTAACATTTGGCAACAATTTAAAAGAACCTTTTCTAAAATATGTAAAAAATATCTCTGGAAATTCTGAAAATTTTAATTTAAAATTGAAATAAACCGTCAAAAAATTAGGCAAGTTAAGAATAATAAATACACTCTGCAAACTTCGAGTTTCTATTGAATGATTAAATTGAATGAAAATGATTAAATTCCCATGTATATTTTTTTCCCTATGAGACTTTTTTAATGAGACAATTTTATCCAGATTTAACATTAAATATCTCTTAAAATAATTCTTCGATTTAAAAACTGTCTACTTCAACATTTTTATCAAACATTTCTCTATAATACTACGCAATTGCGTCAAAAGATGGCGACACCAGAATTCTGATTTGCTTATTATGTAAACTGTAAATATTGCAAAGAATTGTCTCGGGGTTATCAAACTTCATTGATATTTATAACTAATTTTCAACTAAATTATTTATTATAAAAGAATTATTACATCACAATAGCTTTTATGCAAGGAAAATAATAATTATAATAATAATAATATTATGGATGTCAGTGATTATATATTTATTGACCGTCATAATAATAAAAAATGATATTATAAAATGAAGAGCTGAAATGAATTATTTTTTTACGTTTCTGATCGTGTGATTTATATTCAAATAATAATTATTAATGTATATTTTTTGTAAAGTGATTGAAATTAAATATATTTATAAAATTTATGGTAATATTTTTATTGTTGAAAAATTGCCAAGAAATAATCATCATCAAATTGGCGTCATTATAATTGTAATTTTATTTAACTTAATAGCAATTAAAAAAATTACAAAGTAACTGAGAATAATGGTCAACTAGCAGACTTAAAAAAAAAAAAAAAAAAAAAAAAAAACCATTCACATGTGAAAACACGTACCAGGAGTATCGAACTGCCTATCTTAAGGTCAGTAAACGATGGCCCTTAGCCACTCAGCCAGTGGGAAGACAAAATTTTTCTCCCCAAAAGTGGTTAAAAAGAAAGCATGTGTATGAATACAGTGCCATGCATTTTTGGTGAAATTTCCATAGAATGGCGAAGAAATATAGTCCGATTTTTCATGCGCATTATAAAACGAACAAGAGTCTTGCTGGAAACAAGTAAATTGTTATTTGGTTCATCTGAAACATATTTATTTGATTTTTAAAAAATCGCCCGTGTCATTTTCGAGAGAAAAAAAATCGAATTATTTAACGAACGAGAGTTTTCCCAGAAAAAAAAAAGTGTTATTCACCTCGCCTTAATCACATTTATATTATGTATCAATTTAAAAATAATCGTTAGAACCGTTTTCGAGATTTTCAAATTAGGAACTTCCTCGATATTATACCAACGTTTTCACTTTAAAAATGGCTATTTAGATCTCAAAATATACTGCACGTAGAAATGCAAAAATTTCAGTATACGATTAGACTGCAGATATAAGACTGTTCTAGAAAATTCAGAACAATAAGACATATATCTGCTGAGTTATTAAAAGGCGGCTTTTCGCGTTTTCTTTGATGTCGGGTTAGCTGTATATATGAGTTCCGCCATCTACGAATTCTATGATACGATACGATACGATTTTAACGATACGATACGATACGATTTTAGGCTTAAGGCTGCGTCACTCGAAATACTACCGTCTTCCATGATGATGCTGCATCGTTAGATATTGAATTTTTTCCTGTATCTCTCTGGTTTCTCTTATAATGGACGGATAGTATATACTGGAGGGAACTGACTACAATTACTTTATCTTATTACCTTTTTACCTTATTAACTAAGTTTCTATGTCTTTTTCAAACTTATCTTTATTCACCTTAGTAATGTACTTTCAGTTATCGATTAATACCGTAGTATTTTGATACTTTATTAAACTTAAAAGCCTTTTGAATAACATCAAATCCGTATCTTATTTTTATGTACTAAAGCTTTTTCCAAAAGAAGATTTCTTAATAAACTTAAATGATGTTTACTTCAAGAAAGACGATTTTTTTAAGAAACTCTAAAAATAACTTATGTAAGTGACCGTTGTCAATTAAGTTAAGTACTGCGAAAAGAATTTATAATACGAGGGTCGGCTGAAAAGTCGCGGGCCCGATACAGATATGGCGCTACTTTGGAAGTTATACGCTAGCATTCCATATTACTGTCCCTGACAAGCTTATAGCCATAGATTCAGATCAGTAGCTTTGTTATTGTTTGATTGACAGCCTTTAAATCAAGGGTATTTTAGAGTTTTTACAAAAATGGAAGATTTGGAAAAACGAGAGGTAATCAAATACTTAAATTTGAAGGGTTTAACGTCTAAAGAAATCATGGAGGAAATAGAAAGCACACTGTATGACTCTACTCATCGTTTTCAATGGTTAAAAAGTGGGTTGCAGAGTTCAAAATGGGACGAACGAGCACTTGTGAGGAGCCTCGCAATGGACGCCCTGTGGTAGTGACAACTCCTGAAATCGTTGAAAAAATTTATCGAATCTTCCAGAAATACCGCAGATTAAAGTTTTTCGAGATAGAAGGGGCTTTAAACATATCAAAAGAACGTGCAGGTAATATTTTAACTAATATTTTGGCCTTCCACAAGGTCTGTGCGAGGTGGGTGCCGCGTTTGCTGACACCTGATCAAATGTTACATCGGAAAACCGTTTCAAGTAAGGATTTGGAGCCCTTCCGTAAAAATCCCAAAGACTTTTTGAGACGGCTTATAACTATGGATGAGACTTGGATTCATCACTATACTCCTGAAAGTAAATTTCAGTCAAAACAGTGGATTGTGCTCAACTTTGTCAGCTAACAAGATTATGGAAAGTGTTCTCTGGCACGCAAAGGGAATTATTTTTATTGATTACTTGTAAAAGAGTAAAAGTATCACTTGTGAGTACAACGCAAGTTTACTGCAACGATTGAGTAACGAGGTAAAGACAAAATGACCTCATTTGGCAAAAAAAAAAAAAATTATCTTTTCCCCATGACAAAGCTCCAGCACTTTGGTCAGTCATCGCAATGGGAAAAATCTACGCATTAAGGTTCAAATTGCATAAAAATCCGCTTTATTCGTCAGATTTAGCACCCAGTGTCTACCACTTATTCCCTCACCTAAAAAAAAATCCTTGCTGAACAAAGATTTTAGAGCAACGAGGAGGTTATTGATGCCGTAAAGAGCTATTTTGAGGAGCTAGACGAATCGCGTTATAGAGATGGTTTAATTAAATTAGAACACCGATATGATAAATGTATTAGACTTTCTAGAGATTATGTTAAAAAATACATAAATTTAAAAAAAAAATTAAAGTTGTTTTCTTTGTCAGGCTCTGAACTTTTCAGCCGACCCTCGTAGATCAGCAAAAAAACTTTCAACAGGGAAAATAGAATTAGAAAATTCCCTTTTTTATTATCTAGTTCTAGTGTTACTGCGATGTCTACTATTACCTTATCTTATTACCTTTTTACCTTATTAACTAACCTTATAACTATGTGCTTTTCAAACTTATCTTTATTCATATTAATAATGTACTTTCAGTTATTTATTAATACCATGATATTCTGATACTTTATTAAACTTGAAAGCCTTTTGAATAACATAAAATTCGTATCTTATTTTTATTTACTAAAGCTTTTTTCAAAAGAAGCTTTCAACTTAAATGATGTTTACTTCAAGAAAGACGATTTTTTTTTAAGAAACTGTAAAAACAACTTATGTAAGTGACTGTTGTCAATTAAGTTAAGTACTGCGAAAAGAATTTTAAATAGATCAGCAAAGAAACTTTCAACAGGGAAAATAGAATTAGAAAAAATCCTTTTTTTATTATCTAGTTCTAGTGTATTGAAAGAATTTAATTTACTTGTTTTATAAATGTGTTCTGTTATGAAGAAAGAAATAACTTCATTAGTTTCATGTTATATAAAATGAGTGCCCTGAAAAGTGGATTGATTAGTTATTTACGAATGTTTCTTAAAATTTCAAAAAATTCGTTGTTTGAAGAAAAAAAATCTTATTTTTCAGGATGTCCGGGACACATTTTAAAATAATTTGTATTTATTGAGTTAAACTTTTGAATTTTTTTGTGATGGTTAACCTTATAATTTGTAAACAAAATCACATGATAAATCTTCTCATAATTAAAAAAAATAAAATAAAATAAAATTTATTAAAATGTGGTGTAATTCAAAATCGTTTTATCTCAAAATATTTTTTGTAGAATTTTAATTTTTTTTTTCATTTAAATGAATAGAAATACATAATTTTAAATTTAGATTCAGCATTTTTAAAAATATCGTTTAAAAATACTTAAAGTTAAAAAAAAAATTTAACCTTTAAAAATAATAATAATATTTTCAAAGTAAATATTTTTTTCAAATTTGCTGAATCAAAATTAAAGTAAATAAATTCCGAAAAACATGTTCCAAGTTTGAACCATTTATCTTAAACTGTTCTTGACTTATAACAATTTAAATACGGGATATAGAGAAAAACTCATCATGAAGAAAAACGCATTTTCACAAGAGGTCGTTTCCATGACAACCATTGCTTGAAAGTTAGATTTTGAAAATAAACCAAAGCGAAAAAATTTAATATTTCCTGTTCTAATTAACATCGAAACATGATTTAAACGTCTTTTAAGCAGAAGAAACAGAGAAAATTTTAATTCAAAAATGTTTTTTAGAAAATTTGAAGATTTTTGTTTCTCGGACCCTCTTAAATTTATGAATGTGTGAATTTAGGTTATTGATAATCAAATTGATACTTTACGGGGTCAGTTCTTTTAGATCCATACTTGCGAACCAAAATTACCAGTCTCCTAAAGTATCTATTTCACAAAATGTCTTTTCCTGTCATCTGTTATGTCATATTGTCAGTAAAAAATCAATGAATGAGTTTTTGTAGTATTATTAATTTCTTCTATCTTTACAAGAAGAAAGTATTGGATTCGTGAAAACTTTCGACTTCCGGTTTTCGACGTATTTACATTTTTTATGGGGTCAAAGATCCCAAAAAACATGTTTTTATTAACTATCTGTCTATGAGTCTGTCTGTATCTGACACAAATTTTGTGGGCGCTCTATCTCAAGAACTAATGCACGGAATTTATTAAAATTTTATATTCAGTTAACCCCTGATATAAATTGGTGTTGATTAGTTTTTCGTGTAAATCGCCTAACAGGTGGTGCTGCTATGCTGCATTTGTCACGATTTCCGCAATAACTCTATCTCAAGAACTAATGCACGGATTTTCACCAAACTTTAGATTCAGGTATACATTGATAAATATTGGTGTTGATTATATTTCGATGTAAATCGCCCAACAGGTGGCACTGCTAAGTTAATTTTTTTTACGATTTCAGCAATAATTCTTCCAAGAACTAATGTACAGAATTTAATAAAACTTTAGATTCAGTTAGACCTTGATATAAACTAGTTTGAGTAGTTTTTCGTGTATATCGCCCACAGATAGCGCTGCTGTGCCGCTTTCTGTACGATTTCTGTAATTAAGAGTTCTATAGCTCTATTTCAAAACTAATGCACAGATTTTCATCAAATTTCAGATTCAGAAAGACGTTGATGTAAGCTGTTACTGATTAGGTTTTGGTGTAAATCGCACAACAGGGGGCGCTGCTATGCTAAATTTTTCACGATTTTTTCAAAAGCTATATTTCAAAAACTAAGCACGCAATTTAATCATATTTAATATTCTGTTACATTTTCAAGTAAATTTATCCTTATTAGACTTGAGTGTATATTGAAAACAGGTGCTGATTTTATATACTTTGGGTTGGAATGTTGGTTGCGGACATCTAAGAGGTCAGGTTCCGAAATTCAAGCACTTTTTTGAAACAATGCGATACTTATATCCCTTATTAAATACACCCAATTCAACGAACCTATATGCCTTTACAATCCTCATGATGGACATAGATTGTCATTTAATTTTAGCACTGTGATAGCAAATTTTGAATTATTAATGTGTATGGGATTGAGTTAGAAAAAAGTTCTGGGATTGGCACATCAGACTAGTTATATTCTTACAAAAATAAAGTGATCATCTAACCAGGAAATGAAGCAGTTTTCCAAGAAAAATATTTATCCATACTTTTATTTTTAGGATATCGTATCTCGCACCAATTCTTAAAAGGCGGATTTTTTTTTTTTTTTTCATAAAATAATACTGTTTTTTTTTTTTTTTTCTAAAAGACAGAAATTTTATAAAATGTTACCTCATTTCATTATGTTTATGTTATCTGTAATATTGTTTTAATTTCTCATTATTGAACATGAATAAATAAAAAATCCCGTCTCCAGTAAAAATCAATCCCAAAGAAAAAATAAACTGATTTTATTCAGATAAAAAAAAAAATAAAATAATAATAAAGGATGATATCAAGCAATTTAAATCCGGTTTTAAATAAAGCTCATTTAACTTGTACATGAATGATGTTTGTAAGCCCTATCATTAGGTGCATTCGTAATTATATAAATGCGTAGCACCTATAGTTGTCGTTCGGTCCGTCTGTCTGTCTGTCCGTTCGCATATAAGAGAGCAAAAACTACTCAACCTAATGGTCTGAAATTTTAGATATATAATTGTCGCAAAATTTTGTCATTTCAAATTTTATGAAAATCTGATGTATAGTTTATTAGAGGGTTAATGCAGGTGTTAGTTTAATTTTTCATTACATTACGGGAAAAAATTTCAATTGCATTTTAATGATGTTACAGCCTTTAGAACAGAATGAAATTGATATGCACTTATGAAGTGCATTAAAATATACATTCAATACAATATGAGGTGCAAAAAATATTTATAAAACTAATAGTACGAACGCACGCCACGTTTGCCACGTTTGATGTGAAATTTCCAACTTTTTCTTTTCTAAAAAGTATGAAGACAGTATATGCAACTCTCCACTTTAAAACTGAAAATAAATAAATAATAATAATAATAGCCAGCGTGCTGTGCTGGGAAATTTCCCGGGTGCATTTGTGATAAGAGTCGTTGTGAGGGGTCGCGGTGTGCACGCTAGTTCAAACTATAAGTAAAAGTGTTTCTTAAAAAAATTGTACCAACGAATAAAATTCCGATAAGAGATGCTGGTCCCAAATTGAAGGGCGAAGTGACCAATAAGGGATAAAATTCCATAACTCTAATTTATTGATTAAGGTTATAATAAACTAAAGAACATTTGTTATGACTTAAGCATGTATTTTGAAATTGTAACTGATCTCTCTTCAACAATTACACATTTATCGACAAAACAATAAAATAAATTTCCAAAATTTAATATATTTTTTATTTTTATAGGCAAATTATAAACTGAAGTAGTTTATTATAAAGACGTGTTTTTTCCTTCCAGAAAAAGCAAGGCTCAAGTTTTTCTTTCTCTCATTTTCTGTAGATTTTTTCTCTTCAAATTTTATATTATATTATTCAAACGTCATTCTAGAACAGAATATTTTGGAAGCGCACTATGTGCCTTACTGGTTGGTTGGTTGGTTGTATGGGGTTTTATGGCGCAAAGTCCCAGTAGGGACATGCTGCGCCAAGATAAACTCAAAATGTAAAAATGTATATATCGAAAAAAAACGATTAAAAGAAGAATAACAAAACGGTTATAAAAACAAAAAAAATAATGAAAACAGTACTATGTATATCTAAAACCGTTTAAAAGAATCAAAGGTTCATAGTTAAAAGTCAAGCGTATTATAATTAAAAACTGTGGAGTTATGAAATTAATAACTGTTAAAATACACAAAGTTTAAAAGGACGTACAAATACTACATGAAAACAAGGTTAAAATCACATGAGTAATGTGCCTTACTGAAGAAACGGAAACTGAACATTAATTCTGTGATATTTTAGTTTAGTTTAGACAAATCAAATAATTAGTTAAATAATATTAGCTTCGTGGCAGCAAGATATGTTGTGTTTAACCCTTTATGTACTGAATTATGAATTCCTGAAATTTTTATCTTCTAAACCATTTTCGTTAATTTTTGAAACTACATTAGAAGATTTACATAATCATAAAATTTGGAAGGATTTTAAATTTGAATTTGTAGGAATTTTATGCAATATTTATAGCCCAACTCAAATCTTTTATTTTAAATATGTTTCTTAGTATTTTGTAGAATTGGGAAATGTACAAATATAAAGTTTTTACAATAGAAATATAGAAATATATCCGAATTGGAAAATCCCCCCTCCCCCCCCCCCCAAACGCCAAGAAAGCTGTAAAGATGCAAAGGCAAAATAAATCATCCTTTTAAAAATATTTTTGTTTTGTGCAACCAATAAGACTTTTGGAACAATATAATATAATGCATCTAATCGATGTATTAAATAAATTTTATAACAAGTTATTTTAATGGTACTTATAAGTACCGTCAGTAGATAAAGGGTTAAACTACACGAAGTCTTTCAAATGTTTTGGGAAAGATAAACTTAATTTTATTGTACATTTAGAAAATATTAATAATTTTAATTTTATCAAGCACTAAATTTAGAGAAAGAAATCATATTTCATTTAAGATTAACAGTTTTACTATTACAAAAAAAAAAAAAAAAAAAAAAAAAAAAAAAAAAACATTCAATAACGTCTTTTTCAAAAGCATTTTGTTGTAAGATCTGTCCTTTAAATTTCAGATGTAGTAGCAATAAAGGCATAATTTTGTGGAACTTAGGCAAAATCCAAGCTTGGCGAGAATTTGAAGCTAACGCCCACTAACATTCATAAATTAATACCTGATTTTCTTCAATTGCTATCTTGTTTCAAAATGTCAACCATCGTAGAATTTCAAACTGCTATATCTCAACCATTTTTTAAGTTAGAGACGAAACAAAAAATACTCCGGAATCCTCGTATCAAGGCCTCACAATTAAATATAAAATAAATTTGGATTTATAAATTTTTTGTGTATTTTTTTTTTTTTTTTTTTTTTTTTTTTACTTTTAAATATTTAAATGGTCGCCATTTTGAAACAAGATGGATAATGATGTTGGCCAACGAACTCTGTCGAGTCATTTGTATATGTACTATACAGGGAATTAATCTCATCTAAATTGGTTTATAAATACGAGAGTACTCGTATGACAAAAATCAGATACTTTTATATATGTAAGTTACATTTGAACGAAGGGTTGTTTTTTGGTCTGGGGATGATGATCGATGAAAATATACGAAAATGTTTCAGAAATGCTTTACTCAGGACGGCTGCAATAGGTAGCTTTTGACTTTTTGTAATGAAAGCTACCTAATACTACATATAAATCTGTTTTCCTTTTTTTAAATTCAAGTATTGTGAATTGTGGTTAGGAATAACTTTTCATTTTTGCGCATGAAATGAAAACTGTAATGTGATCAATGCAATGAAATTGCAGATTTTTTTTTCTTTTCGTTTCAATATTAATGAAAGAATGGCGTCATGAAATATAAAATGATACAATTTATTGTCCCTTTTTTTCACAAAATAATAAGAAAAATATACATTTTAATTGCTGATGGGTTGTGCTACATTTTATCAACACGTCCCAAATAATAAATGTTTAATGAAACTTAAGATTAAAAAAAAAACATTATTCTAATTTTGATTATTTCAAAAACACATTTTTTCGAATTCAGTTGCTAAAAGTTCTTATTAATCAAATACTCTGACTTTATATCAACTGCCGCGCTAGTGTCTATGTGTTTTTCCATATGTTTAGATTAAAAATATTTTTTAAAATCCATAACGTCCTATGGAAGTGAATAAGCAGGACAAATTTTATATCCTTTTGATTTTTCTTTTGTTAACTAGAAGGTTTCTTCCACAAAAATGGAATAGTTTAGTCGCGATATTTCGAGAAACTTTATTAAAACTTATAAACAATTAGTATGCGAAAAACTAATTCAAATAATAGTATATGATAGTTTATATGACATCGCTGGATCTATGAGAATAACAGATGTTTATCCATTGTCCAAAGTCGGATGTTCTAGAAGCGGTAATTATGGAAAACAAATAGAGAGTTAGATTTTAATATAATCGAGTATACATTCATTAAAAATCACCCCACTTATTTATTTTGAAAAAAGTTTTATTCGTGGACGAAATTAAACGGTTTAACCCTTTATACCTATGGTACTTTAAAGTACCATAAAAATAACTTATTATGAAATTCATTTCATGCATAGATTAGTAGTAATACAGTTTAGAATGAGTTACAGATACTTTATATGATCTTTTTCCAAAAGCATTATTGGTACAAAACAAAAAATATTTTTAAAAGCATGATTTATTTTGACTTTGCATCTTTTCAGCTTTCTTGACGTTAAAAGATTGGTGGGGCGGGGGGGGGGGGATTTCTATTGGGAATTATTTTTGGATTTCTATTGAATGAACACTATATTTGTACGTTTCCTAAATATACAAGATACTAAAAAGAAATACTTTAAAGAAAACACTTGAGTGGGGTTATAGATATTGCACAAAATCCCTATAAATTCAAATTTAATTAATTACTTTTAATTGGCGAAATCCTTCTAAAATGTATTAAATGATTATTTAAATCTTCTAATGTAGTTTTCAAAATTCACGAAAAATACTTTTGAAGAGGAAATGTTCATAAATTCATAATTTTGGACATAAAGGGTTAAACAAATGATGCAATCATTACAAAATTTCGAAAATGCTAAACAAGATTTTTGTACATAGTATACAGACTTAATGTCATTTAATAAAATGTGAGTAAAAATTAAATAAGAAATTCAATTTAAGTAAATGAAAAATCTTTTATAAGACATTTTGGAATTATTAGAATTTAGAAAATTCTTCTTTGACAAATATTTCCTTAATTAACAAGTACATAATAAAGACGTTAAGATTTGTGCTTTTACTGAATATAGATAATAAAAATCCTTAAAATTATATAATTAAAATATTCAAATAAAAATAGTTTTTTTAGGCGTTTCAGGAATACTTAAAAACCGTTTTCATTGAAATCTGTTAAGGTAAGTTAATGTTAAAAAAATAAATAAATAAATAATCTTTATGATTTTTTACTCATAGAGAATGATAAAAATTATTTTAAAAGCCTCAAAAGTAGATTATATTTTAATTAAATGAATATATGAATATATTAAAAACATTTAATTACAAGTTCAGTATGAAAAGGTTTTAGACAAATTAATAGAATAAAAAACATTATTTTTTAATTCATGTATGTGCAATTTGATATCAAAGGAATTAAAAAAAAAATATTTTCTTCAACACGATAGCAAAAAAAAAAAAAAAAAAGATTTTTTTTTAACTTGTAAAAGGATTTTAAGTAAAAGAAATATACTACATATTAATATAAAAGATAATAAAAGTTTTGGAAAAGTTTAAAAGATTTTATAGAATGCTAGTACAAGAAAAGTGTTTTAGAATTTATTATTTTTAAATTAAGCTATTTAAATTTAGTATTTTTACAAAATCTTTATGTTTAATTTAATATTGGATTAAAAAAAAAATAATTTTTCGAAATTGTTTAAGATATTGAACCATATTCTAAACATTTTTGTACCCCTGAACCCGAAAATAATCTTCAACCGTTTTTCTGCAGCATGTCAGGTTTTTGTACTAAGTCAAATTAAAAAAACTACGATCTTTCAATTTTTGTGACATAACCTTTGGATTTTATTATTATTTTTTCTCCAAATTTGGTTTTTCAGAGGAAAATAACTTTTCCTAACAAAACACAATTTATTAATTAAATTTTAAACAAAATTCAACTGTATACATTGTATAGCAGAGATTGGTAATTAAATAGCAAGTACATGTTAATTGTATGTTTCGTCATCATTGTTCAAAATACAGGGCTTGATTTTGTGTTTTCTGAAACGTCTAGAATGCTCCGCAGCAACGATGTCTCTCATCAAAATCCAACAGAAATATGCCATTGCTACTCTATCCCTGTGTCCCTGATACCTGGCATCCATCTGTTTCATCTTTTGATGGAATCTCTTGTCCTGTTTGTCGCTCATTCATCCCAGATTTTCATTAAAACACCGATCTATATGTGTGAATAAATAATGCATTTTTATACTCATGTTGCCCCCAAGATTTCTGAAAGCAGTCAGCATAGTGGTAAAAGGTTCTACGTAGTTCGTCGCCTTCTTGTTTCCCAGAAAGTTCTTTCCCATAAGAATAAAGCATACCACGCTTCCATTTCCACTTTTTTCTCAGACTATTCGAACTTTTGATCTCGGATAAGCTTACGGATATGAGTAACATTGAAGACATCAGCCTTGAACTTCTTAATGGTCAGTCCTGGAAAAGCATGGCACATATATCTGAAGCATCCACCATCCCTCCCTAGAGCTTCGGTGAACTATTTCATGAAGCAAAGTTTGATGTAAACGGCGGGAAGTGTATCCTGTCATTGTTCACCGGAGTTGCTTTTGACATTCATAGATCTAACAGATCAATTCATCCCCTACAGGCCAGTTCTTCTTTTGTAAATGTTGAGATCTGACTCTACTGTCCCATGTGCACAGAAAGCATGGGTGCGTAGTGTACGCCGTCCTGTTGTACCAATAAAAAGTTCACCAGCTTCAGGTCTACACATATCAACCACTCCTGCTGTTCATAACTAACTTTCGTTAGCACGTACTTCTCCGCTCCATACTTTTTATTCAGTATAGTCGTGTGAGCGAGGGGTACAGAGGCATACTGGTTGCCGTTGTGCAGTAATGCACATTTCAATGATTGGGTGCTGCTGCCAGTTAACAGTCTCCAATGTTTGGGTTTGTACTTAGGTACTCCAAGATTATGAGAAAGCTCGGCCATATTTATACAGTACACCAAGTCCCTCTATTTATATAAAAAAATGGAGGAACTATTGATTTCTGTTGCGACAGAAGGTGATGCGAACATTGTCAGATATCAGGATTTTTTGTTTCAATTTAATGCAAACAATTCGACAGATGATTTTGACAAGCTGAGATCGCGAACTAATCATTGAACTTCTGTTGAGAAAAAGGAATTGGAGCACCATCCTCAACATCTAAATAGTCTTCTTCTATTTCTTCAACACAGGAGGAATCGTCGTTAGTAATGTCAGGAAGTTTTCTAAAGACCGGTAATAGAATTTCCTCACAATGAGCTGTAGGTCAACGTGCCGATACAAGATCAGGGTACATGAGGCTCCTCAGGCTCTTTCTGTTTATCCGAGTCAAAGCAACAGCGCAAAAGCAACAGTTTGTGTCATGGTTTGTCGGCTACTTCCAAACCATTGGAATTCCAATGTTCAAATACCTCTTCTTGCCCTTGATCCAATGACACAGATACTCAGTGCATGTCTTGCGTACCATGTGTGTTGCCCAAGCAATATCTTTGTCACCAAGAGGCATAATGAAATAGACTATGTAAGCACGCTTTATGAAACTTGCAACTGCATTCCTCTTAGGAACAAGGTGTATTCCCCGTAAATGTAGCAGAGTATATCGGGATTATTTTTGCATCGCCTTCTTGCTTTTATTTACCTACAAATTAAAAAAAAAAAAAATTAATGCAAAGCGATATAAATTGTGAAACAATAAATTTGTATTTGCTCAGGATTCTGCTATACCTTTAATAGTACTCCAATAATGCGAAAATACAAATTAACGTTTACGAAAACTCAATAACAAAAGGCTAATTCCATGCGAACTTGTCATGTCTGTCACACAGCTGAAAATAGTTATGCTTGTTGGCCACCGTTATTTTTGAAAAGTTTGCTTCTCCTTATTCAATTGACGAGACATCTCCAATAAAATAAGTCACATTTTTCCGTTCTAAAATACTGGTAGCCAAAAATCGTAGTATGTGACAGACATGACAAGTACGCATGGAATTAGCCAAAAGTGATCAGATTTACCGAAACTAATGTCACTTTTGAATTTAGTGTATCATAATTTTACAAAATAGGTAAAAATTACTTGGATATTTTTTTATTGTTACTTATTGTAAGATAATAAAATATAATGAAACATAACTTACATATTTTTTAATACTATAAAAAATAAACAAATTCGTTATTATGACTGATAAACAATCTAATAACATATATATATATATATATATATATATATATACACACTGGCGGCTCGTGACTGCCTTTATTTGGGGCACTAAATGCTTGGTTGCCAAATATATTCTTTTCTTATCACAATTATTTTAAAGAAATCTTTTCCTTCTTTACTCGCAAAAAATTCTCCAATTAAGGAAGTAAATCATTTCATTTAAAAAATAGTGGTTAGAAATGAATAAAAATTTAAGCCAAGTATTTGGTGCTCCAAAAATTGTCAGTCACGAGCCGCCACTGTATATATATATATATATATATATATATATATATATATATATATATATATATATGCACGTACTTTACTGTAAATTTACTCTGTTGCAGTAAGAATCTTATTGTTTTAAGTTTAATTGTACTGCATATATTTTCCAATACAATTTAACAAGTTTGTTATTTAATGATATTATAAATATTAATTTTACATATCGATAAAGTATGTGAAACTAATAGTTTGAAAATTTCTATATTGCTTTCTGCATTTATCAAATAAAAAATACTTCACACAAAATATTTTATTCTTAAGAAATAAAACGATTTTATTTAACCCGAATAGAACCTTCTGTTATGTAACAATCTTTTATGTAGCTTATTTTCTAATAATTTCAGGCTTCTATAATGCATATACAATATGATTCTTCCTGCATACGATTATAGAAATAAGCTCTCGATTATTCAAAAAGTATCATTAAAAAGACATCAAAGCCAAATTCGGTAATTTATTCATAATATTGCTATATAATTTCACACAAATGTTTTTAATGTTTCTTGAGAAACAGTAAAAAGTTTAGAGCAGCACTGAACTATTTTTCTTCCACTCAAAGTAGTGTTTCAAAAACTTTAAATAGGAACTAGTTAGTATTTTACGGGAAGTACTTCACTGTGTTGCACTAATTGAATGCAAAGAATATTCCCCCATTTATGGCAGGTGCCAATGGTAAAAAAAAGGGAAAAAATAAATGTGAATTTTATGTTCATTCATATAATTTTCTAATTAATGCAGCTTTTAGATTATTTGTTTACCTATGAAATACATGTAAAAAATGTTTATGCATCTATAATTTGGATTTTGAACTATTCTAGAGATATTGTTTTTAAATACGGGTTTTGCGCATATAATATGAAAAAATACACACTATTTTTTTTACCTTAATGAAACTAGTACTTTTCTATGAGATGATAACATTTTTGGGGAAAATATACATAAGAATTCATGTACATAAATATACATAATAGATACATAAAACATACAAACGTGAAATTTCAGAAAGGATTCGAAAAAAAATATTTAAAAGAAGAAAAATTTAATTAGCTCCTTTTTAACATTTTGTATTGGAAAATATTTATAAAGAGAAGATAGGTACGTATAATAAGAAATATTACTGTCGTTTGGCTATTTTAAAAGACATGATTGGAAACCTATCAGAAATCTTTGTATATTGATAATATATTCTGTTTATTAGTTTTGTGACATGCATACTACATTCTGTAAGTTCAGTGGCAATGCATTAGAAACAGCGTGAAGATTAATCTTTTAGTCTTGTTTTCGTTCCATTGCATATAGCGGCATATATTTTTAGCCTTTAATTTTTTTTTTTTAACTATCCGTTGTAAAAAGGTATGGTACTTTAATCTATTTTTATATACTAGAAAAGGGAATCGTCGCTTTAGATAGTTTATGCGGTCTTGACAGAATATCCTGCAGAAAAAAGCGAACGCAAGTTTAAGGACGTCTATGTCATGATGTCATTCTTTTTTTTTTCTTGTGTAATGTCGCTTGCATTAAAACTGCCAAAGACTTCACAAAGCCAATTATTTTTGGTTAAAAAATATATTACAATGGAAAGTATAATAAAAGATCTAAAACGAGAATAACATTCTTAAAGTTATGTTTCATTTATTTTTGCCTGTTGAATTTTCTTGCTAAAAGAATGTTAGAAATGTGTTAGTTCCATAAGTGTCTGTGGGACAATAACACAAAATACGAAAATTGCAGTCCGCACAATAAAATGCCTATTAAATGTTAGCTAATGCAATTTTCATTTTTACATTCTAATAAAAATATTTTTATAAGTATTTTCAGGAGATATTATATTCATAATAACACAAAAAAGAGCAATTAAAAGACTTAAACTTTCAGATTGTCATTTTCCTGGCATGCCACACTGTGATGTGTGCAAAGTAAAAGGCATTCTACTATACTGTACAAATATCTTTTTCTAGTTTTTTTTTAATTTCTTACCTTATATAACACATATATGTGGAAGGTAACAAGTTCATAGTAACCTCATCGCATCCATGAAAAACACGTGTGCCGCAGTCTTAGCTGTTCGAGGAGACCACACAACATATTAAAAATCTTGCATCATTTTTTAAACAATACTTTTTTTTTATCATTTACATGTAACAAAATTGTAACCCTAAACCATATTTGTATGTTCTTTCCAACTTTTCAAACAATAAAAGCTCCCTTACAAATTTTTTGCGTGGTTTTTTTTTTCTATATTGCGCATTGATACGTGTGTACTATCCATTTTATGCCCATACATGGCTGTCTTGCACTGTTCTCTTCACTTTTTTCCTTGCTCCCCTAATTTTTTTGAGCAGTGTATATATTTAGTTTTATATCCTATTTCAGATCGTCAGTCATGAGTGAATGACGCGTTCTAAACGGAATGTCCAGTGCCAGTCACCGATGATTGACGTGGCGCTTAACGTGTTAAATTATGATTTACGGTAAAAAACCGTTTGCAATGTATTTTAAAGATCTTGCACTACTCGAAACATATTTGAAATATTATACAGCACCGAGGTGTATTACGAGATTTTTATTTAAAAATATCATATGCATAACATTTTAATTCATTTACAGGGACACACAGAAGTATTGGATAACAGTATCGTCTATAAACGATAATTTCTACAATAGCGAATTCAGTTTTGGCATAAATTTTAAATTTAACAATTTTTTTGCATATTATTTGCTGTATATATAAATTCTATATATCATGTACAGGGTTACAGAAAATAATAGGAATGCATTTCTTGTTATTGAAGGAAATTGCTGAAAGAGAATTCCCAATTGTGTTATGAGTTTCCAAACGGGATTAATTTTAGCCTATCATGTAGTTTACATGCAAATATGTAGATCATATAGAGGACTTCAGAAAATAAATCGAATACTGATCCGACTATCTATAATATGAAAGTCAAACTCAACCATGTGCCATTTTGATGTTGGCAACAGCAGATGATTAAATTTTACTTTTACTGCAATTTTGTAACTTCTAAATATCACACGTTTTAAGGGGTCTCAGAACTCTTAAAGCTTCAAAATTTCTCAAATTTATATATTTTTTTAGAAGTTAAACTCCTATTTTTTCTGAACATTTTGATATAATTTTTCCTTGAAATTCCTTGAAAAAATGGTCTTTATTTATCATATTTTTCGAATTTTAAGAGTCCTGAGACCCTTAAATTTTTACACCGCTGAATAGGAAAAAAATGTTTTTTCAAATGCAATTTGTTTGAAAACTGTATCATAATTTGCATCGTTATTTGCTCACTTTTTATTTTTTGAAAACAATTTTTAAGCAAGATTTTTTTAAACATATATCGTTGTTGCGTGTAGACGATTACAAAAGATAAATCCGTCTGCACTCAAATTATTATAAATAGCTCAGCAATTGTTTCCAGCGCATATTCCATAGCATAATTAAAACATTCATCGATCAACAAATAAAACACAAATTTAAGACATGCAATCAAATTACGGGCTTAAACCAATCAATTGAAAAGAATCAAAAAGGCTGATTGTAAATAGTGATTTTTGGCGATTAATTTCTTTGTTAACTCCTGACGCGAAGACTGTATCAAATTATTGCTTTTAACAAATTTCAAAGTTTCATTTTAACGCATTATTGTTATTTTTCTTTATATAAAAATGATTTTTGGTATTGCTGGTGATCATTCCAAAAAAATATATTGAGTTTAAAATTTCCTCAGAGTTATCAATTTAAAAAAATGGTTTTCTACTCTATCATGTAACTCGGAAGGCGCTCCTGTATATATGGTAATAACTGAAATTTCGATTTTAAATGTTTTATGCTATTTCCATTGGTATGCGTTTGGGGCTAGTAGATATACAGCCCTTGGCGTCCTCACGTAGTTGAACTTAGTTTTCATGTATATCATCTTTTATCTAATTTTTGGTAGCTTTTTTTCACTATGTTGGAAAGTGTTTCATAACACAAGCCTGCGATGATTGTGTTTCTTAAATTTTGATAACTGATTTTTATGTATGTTTTTTTAGTGCTGAATCCAAAAATGACCTTCATTTTTAACCATCACGTCACGATTTTTTTGCAAATCGCAAATTTCAATGGTAAAAAAGTCAAAAATAGAGAACATCTGATACTGAAAGCTACAGGAAATAGTTGTTTTTCTTATAGTTTGATAACTGATTTTTATATTTTTTCTTATCGCTGAATTCGAACATGAGCTTCATTTTTCACTATGAAATCAGAATTTTTTGTAAATCGTAAATTTCAAAGTAAAAAATAATTCCTTTCTGATACTATAAAATAGATGTGATGGTTGTGTTTTTTACATTTTGATAATTGATTGTTATGTATTTTCTGGCACTGAATCTGAAAATAACCTTCATTTCTAACCGTATCGTCAGAAAGTTTATCAAATTGTAAATTTCAAAATTAAAAAGTAAAAAAAAGTAAAAAATCCTGACGTGATGGTAAAAAATGAAGACCATTTTCGGATTCAGTGCTACACAATATGTAAGAAACAATTATCAAAAGATAAGCAATATGACACAACCCAAATTTTGCAGGTTTGTGGTCTGTGTTTGACGCAAGTTTTTACATTCTTGTTTCATATCGGATAGTTCGAATCCTTTCGTAGATTTTGACTTATATCTATAAGAACTGTCTTAATAAATAACTTTTATTGTAAAAAAGTGATAAATCTTGTGACACAGCACAATTCTATATCATAATTTCAGTTTTTTGGACTTAGTAGTTAAAAAGAAGGACAGAACTTTCTTTTTGTGCATTCTTAAAATATTTCATGAATATACACTGAGGTGACAAAAGTCATGGGATAGCAATATACAAATATATAGATGGCAGTAGTGTCGCTTACAAATTGTATAAATTGTCAGTGCCTAGGCAGGAATTTCATTTGTATTCAGATGCTTCGTGTGAGAAGGTAGATTATGTGATTATGACCACACGAGGAGAATTAATGGATTTCGAACGAGGTATGCTATTTGGAGCTAAACGCATGGAATAGTACATTTCGGAAATCGTTATGGAATTCAACATTCCGCGATCCACAGTGTCAAGAGTGTACCTAGAATACCTAAATTCATATATAACTTGCCATCATGGACAACGCAGTGGTCGACCGCTGGCATTTAATGACTGCGACCAGCGACGTCAGCATAGACTACTCATTGTGAACATACAAGCACCACTGCATGGAATAACCACGGGAATGAATGTGGGACGTCCGACGGGCATGTGCGTTAGGGCAGTCCGGCGAAATTTGGATTTAAGAGGCTATGGCAGCAAAAGACCGACTCGGGTGCCATTACTAAAAGCACGACATTGCTCACAGCGGCGCTCCTGTGCTCGTGATCATATCAGTTGGACAGTAGTCGACTGGAAAAGAGTGGCTTGGTCAGATGAGTCACGATTTCAATTGGTAAGAGCTGATGGAAGGGTACGAGTGTGGCGCAGACCCCATGAAGACATGGACACAACTTGTCAACAAAGCATTGTGTAAGCTGGTGGTGGCTCCATAATGGTGTGGGCTGTGTTTACATGGAATGGACTAGATGCGCTGGAGAAATTGAACCGATCATTAGCAGGAAATGATTACGTTCAGCTACTGCGAGACCATTTGCAACCATTCATTGACTTCATGTACTCAAACAAGGATGGAATTTTCCAGGATATCAATGCGCCATGTCACATGGCCATAACTGTTCGCGATTGGTTTGAAGAACATTCTGGACAATTCCAGAGGATGATATAGCCACTGCGATCGCCCGACATGAATCCCATCGAACATTTATGGGACATAATCGAGAGATCCGTTCGTGCACAAAATCCTCCACTGGCAACACTTTCGGAATTATGGACGTTTATAGAGGCTGTATGGCAAAAATTTCTCCAAAGGACTTTCAACGACTCATGAAGTCCATGCCACGTCGTGTTGCTGTACTTTGCCGGGCAAACGGAGGACCGACACGCTATTAGCAGAGTATCCCATGGCTTTTGTCACCTCAGTGTATAGTTATGTGTTGCTCAGTGTAACTATGTTTGAAAATTCAGGTAATTTTTTAATATAGTCATACATATAAACTCAATATTTCTGAAATATTGCTAATCTCAAATATTCATGGATTTTTTTTTATATCGAAAAAATATTCAATCCCAATGTAATTAATCCAATAAATAATAAATCGCTTCTAAGTGAACAGCAGAGCAGTTCAAGGGGATACCCAGTAGCAGTGTTACTCCACTCCTTGTATATGTAAATCGCTTCTCATACTACTGCTACGTGTTTATGACAAAGAATTATGGTGTTATTCTGGTAATTTCTGAAATTATGTTATAAAAATACGTGTTTATGACAAAGAATTCTGGTATTATTCTTATAATTTCTGAAATTATGTTGTTATCTTGTAATTTTCTTTTTTTATATATTTATGATGAGTATATAGGAACCCAACAATGGTAACGCATGTACTCTTAAAAAAAAAACGTTGAAAGATTTGATATATGAATCAAGTTTAAAAATTTAATATAAACTCAGATTTTCTAATCTAATTTATAAGTTCCCTTTACTTGAAAGGAAATATTTGTCAAGTTTGACTTTATGTTGGCATAAAATTGCTATCAAACTGTACTATGTTTTCTTCAAGAGTAAGTTAAATAAATCTTATACTTATTTAAACTTCTTTGCGTTAAGCTAGTTGCAGTTTAACCCCTTGGGGACGAGCGACACGTATACGTGCCGGAAATAGGCCTAAGGATCCTCGTTTATCCTCACCAGTAAAATTTTACTGTAAAACTTGCCTTATTTAATCCGAGCATTTTCCCGATTTGAATAGGCACAAACTTCTGTTTTTTAAAACCGGTAGCAAAGTAATAAACATTTCGTAAAAGGCTCCCGTCGCGAAGGGGTTAAGCAACATGTTTTCCATTCCCTTTTAAGAGGAAAAGGAATCATATCCTAAATTTAGGAAAAATATGCATACATGTATATCGCTCTGGATATACATATTTATATAGTTTTGGTTTTAGAGTTTTATATTTATACGGTTTTACATTTAGTATATAGAATTCCATATTTATATAAATTTCATTTTTTAATCTTGCATTTAGTTATAACGTTGTGTGTAGTTTTATTTGTTTATATTAACCCCCTCACTGACAAGCCCGTGTTAATACGTTCACTAACCTCCAGTTTTCACTGCAATACAAGCAATATTTAAAGTTATATAATTCTATTGATTTAATGTATTTTTAACACATTGAACGATGATTAATACTTCCAAGGATTACATTCATATTCGTTATTAAGTTTTTTAATAAAATGTTCATTAAAATTTTTTTTTTTTAGCATTTAATACAAAATGCAGAAAAAACAACATTACAATTTTGCCCTTTTCCAAGACAGTCGGAGGGTTAAAGACAGCAGTATAATAACGAATCAAAAAGTATTTTGTTAGTTAAAAAGTTAATTGTAATGCTGATAAAAAGTTTTAGTACATTTAGCTTTAAATATACGTTTGTTAAAACTTATTTCACTTCAGCAGTGCTACAAATAATAAAACACCTTTTTTTTAAAGTTTATATGCAATTTTTTCTTAAAATTACACTTCTTTTTATCCCATAATACAATATTAACGTGTTAGCGATTACGTAAAACTAACTGTAGTAAATATATGGTTTCTTGTTGTCGAACAAGCATTATCTCTGGTCTAAGAAACAGATAAAGGAAATTAAATATTCAAAAATCTAAAAAGTGATGTAACAATGTAGAGTGTTATAATGTTTCTTTTATATTTAAATAGTAATACTTTAAAACTTCTAAATATAAGATACCTCGGGACGGCAGATTATGGTAAATAGTTGTGGCAAGGGTTATGGAGTTTGTATTGCCTAAGGTCATTTTTTACGTTTCAGTATTATAGAGATGCAGTATTAAAAAAATAAACAAAATATTAATATATATTAAAATACTTAATGAACTTACTAAAATTTTTTTGCAAATATATCTATAGTATTTCTAATGTAATTTTTGCTAAACTGCCAGATTTGGATGTCTCCGACAACAGCAACAGAAAAAACTGCATTATTCAATGTTTATTGGGGATATGGCCAGATTTTCTTTCTTTGTTATGTTTGTTTTCTTGTTTTGTTTTTTGTATTAATATTTGACTTACAATTAATTTAAGTTTCTTAAAAATTGTCACATTGAAAAAAAAAAATAAATAAACCATACGTTTTTATTCATTTTAATATATTTTTTTATGTTAATTAGACACAAAAATAAAATATAACTATCTTTAAAATGTTCCTTTATATTAAGTCATCCCCCCACCCCCATCATCTCACCTGTTTTAAACATGTAAGCATTTTAACATTTCAACTTTCTTTTCTTTTTTTTAATGTAGTTACTATATTTGTTTTTTAAATTAATTTTATTTCTCATTTTTATCCTATACTAAAAGCTTTTCTATTTATTTTTTAATTTAATTTTATGCTCACACTTAAGTAGTTTAAAGTACAATTAGACTTTTTAACGCGAAGGACTACCTAAACATCAGAAATAGAGCCTTTCCTCGACAAGACGATTCAAGTGAAATCCTAGTAGATGCCTAAACAATTCGACAGCTCAACTTTACGCTTTGATATGATATTGAAAACTAGCTGTCTCCAGTGGCCAACTTGGTCTTCATTAAGTGTATGCTGTGCAGTTCAATATGTTGATTTAATTTTCAATTTGATTTACTTGCTTAATCCTTCTTCAGATCTAGATTATAATCAAGATAGAAAAAACATTTCGTTATCGTATCAACATTTTGTTCCTATGGATGTCATATTTCCACTAGTGAGTGTTGCAAAAACAACTAAACTCACTGAATTCGATACTTATGCTTCATGTCCACTTGTTGTAAATTGACGTGCATTCACTTCTGTAAAGATTTTTAAATCTATAAAGTACTATTCTATAATTATAGCCACTGCTAATTGGGAAAGTTTAGCCAAAATGAATTTGGTTTAATGTAATGGTTTTTTGTGACAGCACTTTAACAGTATTTATATTAGTCATATTTATGCTAACATTTCTCATGCTGAACGCTAATCTTGACTATGGATTCATATACTAGAGATAAAAAAACTAATTTCTGTTCTTACTTAAGCTTTGTAAATTTTCCTTAATTGGGATACACACTAATTGAAGTTTTCAAGCGATTTTGCTAGAAAAAAATTATTTATTGATAATCGCATTCCGTTTAAGCCACGTTTAGTGTTAGTACTGCAGAAAACTGTTCGACTGTTTTCTCTTTGCTGAACCTTGTTATACTATTATACAAGTGTTTTCAAAACTCCTTAATTCGCTTACTTCCGCACTAAGGCTTTAAGTCCACTTGCTTTACTATTGCAATGCGTTCACGTACGTGGAATTTTTGTCTATTAAATAAATTTCTGTGATTGGATCTACTGTCAGCTGGTTTATTTTAGCGCATATGACTTTTGGCTATGGATAAGGTTTTGTGTTTGCATTTTTAATGGTATCGATAGTAACATTAAACCATACTGTTGCTAGCCTATTTCACGTTTTACACCAACCTTGTGTGTAGTTCAGATGACGGAAGATTACTAGAACATCAATTTGTTGGTCTCTTGTAAGCTTTTTGCTTAATCTTTCTTAATTAGCTGCAAGATTATTGACTTAATTTAGCATGTATGGTTTGGCGAAATAGGATAGCCTTTTAGCCTAGGAATAGCCTTTTTAGAAGCTAATTAAAAATACACCCATGTCACACAAAACACATTTTTCAATAACTATGGCCACTTTTGATCATTTACCTATCTTTTAGCGCAATCTGATTATATTCACTGGCTTTTTTGTAAACATCGATTCCTATCTGCTTGTTTTATTTTTGCTCCCCTTTTCTTTTTTAAAAACATTTTGCAGATTTACAAGCGTTTCAAGCTTTATTTCTCGCATTACTAAATATGCACTAACGATACGATTCGAAATTTGATTGGTTAAATTTTATTAACTGCGTAAGGAAACCATTCGAAATCACCACTGTTATAGTTCAATTTCCATTGGATACAGTCAATCAGGGTAACTTTGATCCGCATTTTTTCTATTTTCATATGCCACACTCTTATTTGAAGAATATTGTCGCAACTAGGGGCATAAAAGAGAAGGAATGACCCTAAATTATTGTTTGACTACAAAAAATTAAGGAATAATAAGGATAAAAGCAATAAAAATGGATTTTTAGCCTGGTTCAAAGTTACGCAGCCATTTAGGGTAACTTTGCACCACATGATAATTTTTTATATAAAATAATTAATTATAAAAAAAAAAAGTATTGTATTCAGGACAACTTTAAACACCAAAAAAATGTTTTCAGATATGTAAAGACTGCGAATTTACATTTCCCAACATCACAAGATTTGTATAATTTATGATATTACAACAAATATGAGGCATAAGAAAAGTGGAAGAAGAGAACCATGAACATTTAGAAATAAAATAAACCTGTTTATTATTCATATAAAACAGAAAAATGCAGTGAAAAACAATTTTCAATGTTTTAACTCTATAATACATCCATAGTTACAGTAATACATACAAGTACTATTATTATGCAAACAAGAATAAAAAACGTTGAACTTATGAAATGTCAAATTTGAGTAGCTCCGCCCTTAATCACGCCTCTAAATGAATTTTATGTATTTTACACATATTTGTAAAAATACTTACATGTCATATCTAATGCACACTTTCGGCATTTATATAAAATATACGTTAAAATATGGGAAATTTTCGACAGTAGCACCTATAATCAGTAAATTATAAGGATCAGTGTAACAGTGTAACCCTGAAAATGCGGTAAAATGCTAGTTCCTTCTTACTTCACATTTTATTAACTATTAATAAATAAATAAACACAGAATATTAACGCATTTACAACATTTAGATATTAATATGTCTGATAAATGAGTATATTGTTATTTACTATGAAAATTTAATTGATTACAACAACTGCAAAACAGCATTCAAAATTAACTTGAAAACAGTACTTCACAAAAATTGTTAGATGATTCAATTAATTGCGCATAATATTGCTAATTTATTTTCTAAAATAAAGAGTAGAAATCCCAGTTTAGAACCTTGCCAGCAGAGCACAGTTCTGGAGTTTATTTAGTCTTTTAGAGTCAAAAATATTGAAAAATAGGCGGTGGTGCAAAGTTACACCCCGTGGTTTAAATTTACCCGGATTGACTGTACTGTTGTTGCTCTTCGACAAAGTATGCCGATTTTTGTAGCTAGTGTAATATGCTCATAGATTGATAGATAATATTGGTTTTAGTGGTTTAATAATATTGTGATTGCTAAAATCCTATAAAGTAGATATATATTATGGTACTATTTTATTTTATATAAAAATATATGTTAAGTTTAATTTACTAGTATTATATAGAAGAAAATAATATAATAGCAATATAAAACAAAATTACGTTTTGTTACGCAACTATCGTTTTTATATCTATAATTTTGGTAAATTACGCTTTAAAAAATTAAATAACTAGCTTTTAGCAAATAATCAGAGGAACAATAAGAATTCATTTCTTATTGGGCATGGAATTAATGATTTAATTCTTTACAGGAAATGATATTACCACCACTTCAAGTACTTTTTTTACGCAAAGAAAGAAAGAAAAGTCGCATTTGACACCATATTAAAATTCAAGAGAATACTTTAGGTTTATTTATAAGGCCACACAAATGAATTCAGATACATTATTGCCGATAAGCAATGATTGCAAAAGAGTACGTTTTGAGTTGCATTATGCATTTGTAAGCTTAGCAAAATTTTAATATAATATGTTTTGTATGCAAATTATGTTGGCCATATACAGGGTTACACAAAGCATTAGGATAAAATAAACTTTATCAACTTATGCCTTTTAAACTGTGGCACGTGCTTGTAGAGCAAACTTAATTTTACTGTATTGAGAGGATTAGTAAAATAGAAATAAGTTCAGTATAGGACTACAAGCAAAAATAGTGATAAATTACCATCAATATAGGATATTTTCTGGAAATGCGTTTGCAGATAAATTAAACTATTGCACAAAATTTGTTTTGTAAAACAAGTCTTTATATATTGGGGTGCACAAAATGTGTAAATGGTTTCAAAGTTCATGAAAAATAACTGCTGAAGATGAGTTTTTAACTATGGCATTTTATTTCCTAAATTATTTTGACTAAGATTTCTCTTTTTATTACATTGAAAATAAATTTTTGTAACACTATTCTAATAATGCTTGAAAGTGATACGTAACATAACCGTGATGAATGACTTTACTTTCAAGTTAAAATGCGAACTAATTATAAATAATGTAACACAATAAAATTAAAAGAATTTCTTTAAAATATTTGAAAAACATCAAAGTATTTGTGTTTTAGTTATTTTTTAGATAGAAACTGCAAATGACGTGAAAAAACGAATTTTGTATACTTAAAAGAATATTTCAAAATAAATTCAGATTAAACTCGAAAGCAAAATTTCAAAAGAGAAAATAACATTCCTTAAATTTCTGATTGAATATTTTTCTTATCAAGTTTCGAACGGAAAGAATGTTAAACATTTGTTAAGAACTTAGTGGATTCAATATATTTTTTTTTCTTTACGGTGAAGATTCTTCGGATGCGATTAACAAGTGGGATTTCATTTGGTTTCAACTTACATTGAGAAAGTTTCTCAAAACGCATTGCAAGCTTTAAATTTCAGCGATAATAGTTTTACATTTTGTAGTTACTGTAAAATGTTCGTAATTGATGAATAACATATTCATATGAATTCGGTAATTCAAAATAACTTTTGGGAGTAGAACATTATGCTATTGTTATTTATTTTTTATTGGCGCTGTTAATTGGATGGTTTATTCTCAGACTTTGGACAATTTTCGTACACAAGTGTAAAATACATCGGGAACCCCAATAAAAGTTGTCTCCGACACACTGTGAACTCTCAAGTTTAAAATAGGGTTCAAGCCAAGCATACTTTAATGCAACCAGTATGAGTATCACGTATATTTTTCATGAGTAACATATGTTTTTTTATTTACAAATACCAGAATATTTCAAAAATAACACTTGACAACAGTGGTTTTGTCCTAGAACTAAAATTAGTTGATTCTCGATCAGTTTTTGGCACTTATTCCGATTATGCTTTCCGTTTATCTGTAGGTGGTCCATTTTTTAAGAAATTTGCATAATTAAATTTATGGAAATTTAAGATTTTTTGTGCTATTTTAGGCAAATTTTAGAAACAATATATGTCACATCTAATTACGTTTTCTAGATAATGGCTACTTCACTATTTGCTTCAGATAAATGTCACGATTTGCACATTCTTAATATTTATTTATCAGTTATTAAGCCTACTTTGCATATTTTTCAATGGTGTAATGTGCACATCACTATCAACTTTTAAATAGTTGCCATAGAATTGACGTAATGTTTTTCTAGACTAGATTTTTATGCTGATTTCAAATCTGCAATCTGTTTTCTTGTGCCATGTTTAGTTTTTGAGTAAGATGAATTTCTAATTTTGCACGGCATTAGCACAGGTTTGATATAAGATGCTCCTTGGGGGGGTGTAATTCATTGAAAAGAAGGTGAACAGGGTCGGATTTACATCAGAACCATAAACAAAAATTTATATAATCGAAAAGAACAATAAGTAGTAGAATCTTTCCTAACTAGTTGAAGTTTATCATACAAAGTATCGTAAAAAGCTATTTCTGGCTTTTTGACCAAAAAATAAATTTCACTTTTTTTTTCTAAACTAGACGTGATAGAAGAAAACTGATACACGATTTGAAATCAGCTCAAAAAACTGGTTTAGAAACATATCAGCGTATCGTGCGGCAGAAATATTTGAACGTCAAGAAACATTATTAGAAAAACATAAATATATGCAAATTAGGTGCACTATTTCACAGTCACATGTCAGTATAATCTCAGAAACAACGTTTTTGTGAAGTAAATTAAGTAGTAATCATAACATGAAACAAACAATCCTGTCTGATATTGCTTTATACCTTAAATTTGCAAATAATTGTATAAAATTTACTAAATTTGCATAAATTGAAATATACAAATATCTCTCAAACTTGACGTGCTGGAGTAAGTCTAAAACTGGATTCGGAATCAGCACAAAAAACTACATAAAAAACAACTAATTTCTGTTTTAGGACAGAGCAAAAGTTCAAATTTGTTAACCAACGTAAACTTTCGGCTTTTTTATCTTGGGTAAATTCCACAGCCTGTGGCTTCTAAACTGCATTACGATCTTGTCGACAAACTAATTTTTTTTTTATTGTAAGAATTAGTAAAATAGAAATAAGTCCACTATAGGACTTCAAGTGAAAATAGTAATAAAATACCTTCTATAAATCGTATTTTCTAAAAAGCGTTTTGCAGATAAATTAAACTTTTGCGCAATAATTGATTTGTAAAGAAAATCATTATATATTGGGCTGTACACAAAGTGTCACTGTTCATGAACAGTAACTTCTGAAAATGAGTTTTCAATATTATTTTGATTTAGATTTCTCTTTTCATTACGTTGAAAATAAATTTTCGTAACGCTATTCTAATAATGACTAAAAGTGATTCATAACATAAGCGTGATGGATGATTTTATTTTAAAGTTAGAATGCAAACTAATTACAAATAATATAAAGCAATAAAATTAAAACAATTTCTTTAAATTATTTGAAAAATATCCAAATATTTGTGTTTTAGTTATTTTTTAGTTAGGAACTGCAAATGTCGTGAAAAATGACGTGAAAGTTGTATACTTAAAAGAATATTCCAAAATTAATTCAGATTAAACTCGAAAGCAAAATTTTAAAAGAGAAAATAACATTCTTTAAATTTCTGATTGAATTTAGTCTTTTTTTCTTATCAAGTTTCTAGTGGAAAGAATGTTAAAAATTTGCTAAGAATTTACTTGATTCAATATATATATATATATATATATATATATATATATATATACAGGGTGTTCCGTTAAAGGGGTCCAATATTAATAGGGGTAATAGAGGAGATCACATGGAGCATAAATCAGTATATAAAGCCTGGTCGGATCTCAATAGTTTTCAAGTTACAGCAAATAGAATGAAATGAAATTAAAATAATAAAACTTTGTAAAAAATCACCATAAAATTAAAACAATGGTGATTTTTTACAAAGTTTTATTATTTTAATTGCTTCATATCGCCAGTTTTCGGTTCTGTTTCGCTGTAAATAGAATGAAAATTCGGAAAATTGTAAAAGAACCCTCATTGCTAAACTATTGATAACGCTACATAAAAACGAAGCACATATTTAGAAAGAGCAGAAAAAAACCTACAAAATGACATCAATTGTATTAATATAGCAATATTTATTGACGGGTTACAAGCCCTGAAACAGTGAAAAAAGTACGAAATCCAATATACATCAAAATTGTTAATCGTTAATTCCAAAAAGACAACTCTAGCTACAACAAGGAAAATGTAGTAAAATTTGGTCCATTCCGAAAACTTTCGAAAAAGCTTACAATGAACCATATCGGTTTAATTGTGTGAGAGAAATTAATCAGTTTCTTAGTTACAACTCCGCTTTCTTTGACACTAGCAAAGGTTAAACTCCGCCCATCACGATTGGAAACACCGCCTTTTTAATTACTCTCAACTATACATTTTCGATCATGCTTCTTCTGAGATGCAACATTTTTAATTATTCAAGAGTTCAATGAACCAAAATAACTTTACAATAATAGTCTACATTTTAAAGTGGTCTTTTATTGATATAAAGCTTAAGTTAAATTCTTTAAAATTAAACTGGTGGTGAAAATTCGGAAATAATTAAAAATATTGCGATTTGTAACTATGCAAGAAGTTTCAGTACATGTTTTACATGGACAATTATTGTATGTATATGTGCATCATAATTTATGATAGGAAATAATAATAACAAATAGCATAATAATTTTATTAATTATAAATTTAAAAAAGACACTAAATTTTAAATTAATTCATACAAACTTTGTAATTTACAATTTGAGTACACCACAGTCTGTGACTTACAAAATACTGTGCCAAAAAGTGTTGAAAATAAAAGAAAAATGACAAATAAAGAATTACATTCCACGTACTTTATGACATATGTGAAGCATAGTCTTCTGGCCTGCGCTGCACAGTTCAATGTCGGAAGGCAGACGAACGGACATTATTATAATAGGTGTTCGAAGTTGCGCCCATTAACAGAATCGCACAGCCGACAGCGACGTCGTAAAGATTGGCGAACACGCCGAAAAACTCCGACGGAGTTGGGAATGTCTCCTGCAGCGACAACGATTCGCGCTACTAAATCCTCCGGTGTATCCACAGGCGTTTCATACACCAGCGATTTAAGGTGTCCCCAAACAAAAAAGTCTAACGGATTGAGGTCTGGAGAGCGTGCAGGCCAAGCAACAGGTCCACTGCGTCCAATCCATTTCGCAGGATATGTTGAATTGAGGTGATTGCGAACACCTATGAAAAAATGTGCCGGTGCGCCATCGTGCATAAACCACATATTGTGGCGCAATGTTGCTGGCACATTTTGCAGTAACTGCGGTAAGATATCCCGTAGGAAAACCAAGTACGTACTGCCATTGAGTACATCTGGGAGTAAATATGGTCCTATGAGATAATCGCCGAGGACACCTGTCCATATGTTCACACTAAACTTTTGTTGTGCGTTCGACGGGAAAACAGTGTGCGGATTTGTATATGACCATGTGTGCATATTGTGCGTGTTTACCACGCCCTCTCTCGTAAATGTTGCTTCATCAGTAAATAAAATATTTTCCAGAAATTGTAGATTATTTTCTGTTACATTAAGCAACCAGCGTACGAATTCTGTCCGCTGAGCACAATCTGTTACTGATAACAGTTGTACCCGCTGCACATGAAAGGGGTGCATGTTTTCTGCACGCAGAACACGCCACACACTTTGGTGAGAAACACCGACTTCAGACGCAGCAGCTCGTGTACTCGTGGAGGGGTTATCTTTAAAAATATTCAGTACATCTTCTTCCATTGCAGGTGTTCGTACATGTCGAGGTTTCCCTGCATCAATGCGTGCTGTATTAAACGATCCAGTCTCCCGTAATCGTCTATCGATTTTTATGAAGAGTTTCGATCTTGGGCAACGTCTCCTTGGAAATTGCTCACGGTACATGCGCTGTGCTAGACATGCATTTCCATGAGCTTGCCCGTACATCAGATGCATGTCCGCATATTCTTCGTTAGAGTATTCCGGCATAATTATTATACATCAACTTACTACAATCCCACTTACAACAGCCTTCCTTTAACATAACGCCCACTGATGACTGCTGTTTTATTACACTTTTCTTCCTATACACATAGAAAATTTGCATAAAAAGTACTTCTTCTTCATCATCCTGAAAGTTCATGGAGGAAACGCAGCAGTCACGGAGTTTGCTTTAAGACAAGACGAGAGCTGCACAATATGTCATTCACTTGACCAGACTGAATAATGAAAGGGTATTGATAGAGGTTGATCAGAAATGTATAATTGAAAGATATTAAAACGGGGTGTTTACAATCGTCATGGGCGGAGTTTCGCCCTTTCCGAGCGTGCAACAGTACAGAGTTGTAACTAGGAAACTGCTTGATTTCTCCCATACAATTAAACTGATATGGTTTATTGTCAGCTTCTTCGAAAGCTTTCGGAATGGACCAAATTTTATAACATTTTCCTTAATGTAGGTAGAGTTGCATTTTTGGAATTAACGATTAACTATTTTGCTAAATATTTGATTTTGTATTTTTTCACTGTTTCAGAGCTTGTAACTCGCCATTAATTCTCAATATTCTAAAACAACTTATGTCATTTCGTAGGATTTTTTCTGCTCTTTCTAAATATGTGCTTCGTTTTTATGTAGCATTATCGATAGTTTAGCAATGAGGGTTTTTTTTACAAATTTCCGATTTTTCATTCTATTTGCTGTAACTTGAAAATTATTGAGATCCGGCCAGGCATTATATACTGATTTATGCTCCGTGTGATCTCCTCTATTACCCCTATTAATATTGGACCCCTTTAACGGAACACCCTGTATATATATATTACGATGAAGATTCTTTGGATGCCATTACCAAGTGGGATTTAATTTGGTTTCAACTGACGTTGAAAAAGTTTCTCAAAGCGCATAGCAACATTTAAATATTGTTTAACTTATTATAATTTTTTTAAGTCCTTTTAAAATTTCTAATAAACTTACTTTAAATGTACTTGATTATAGTAAATTATTTACTTGAAGTTTAAATTTAAAAAAAAGTATATTATATACAACAGCGACAATAGTTTTACATTTTGTAATTACTGTAAAACGTTCTTAATTGATAAATAACATATTCATGTGAATTCGGTACTTCAAAATAACTTTTGGGAATAGAACACTTTGCTATTATTGTTCATTTTTTATTGGCGCTGTTAATTGGATGGTTTATTCTCAGACTTTGGAAAATTTTTGTATACGAGTGTTAAATACATCGGGATCACCGATTAAAGTTGTTTCCTACACACTGTGAACTCTCAAGTTTAAAATGGTGTTCAAGCCAATCATTCTTTAATTAAACCAGTGCGAGTAGCACGTATATGTTCCATGAGTTGCATATGTTTTTTTATTTATATACCAGAATATTTTAATAGTAATTTTCGGCTTTTTTAATCTTGGGTAAATTCTATCAACCTGTGCTTATCAAACTGCGTTAAGTTCTTGTAGACCAAACTGAATTTTATTGTATTGTAAGTAAAATAGAAATAATTTCAGTATAGGACGTCAAGTGAAAATAGTTATAAATTGCCTTCCATATATGGTATTTTTTTAAAAGCATTTTACAGATAAATTAAACTTTTGCGCATTATTTGATTTGAAAAACAAATTTTTATATATTGGACTGTACAAAAAAAGTGTCAAAAGTTTCACTGTTCATGAACAGTAACTGCTGTAAATGATTTTTTAAAATTACTTTGATTACGATTTCTCTTCATTACATTGAAAATAAGTAACACTTTTCTAATAATGCGTGAAAGTGATTCATAACATAAGCGTGTTGAAGGATTTTACTTTCAAGTTAAAATTAACACTAATTACAAATAATGAAAAGTAATAAAATTAAAAGAATTACTTTAAAATATTTGAAAAAGCTCAAAGTATTTTCGTTTTAGTTATTTTCTTAAATAGGAATTGAATATGCCGTGAAAAAATTAACTTTGTTCCCTTAAAAGAATATTTCAAAGTAAATTCAGATTAAACTCGAAAGCAAAACTTCAAAACAGAAAATAACATTTCTTAAATTTCTGATTGAATTAAATTTTTCTTTTATCAAGTTTCTAGTGGAAAGAACGTTAATACTTTGTTAAGAATTTTCTTGATTCAATATATATTTTTTTCTTTACGATGAAGATTCTTTGGATGCCATTAACAAATGGGATTTCATTTGGTTTCAACTGACGTTGCAAAAGTTTCTCAAAACATGTAGCAACATGTTAATTTTTTTAAAACTTATTATAAAATGTTTTTAAAAAATCCTTTTAAAATTCCTAATAAACTTACGTTAAATGTGCTTGATTATAGTAAATTATTTACTTGAAGTTAAAAAATTTAAAAAAGTATATTACATACAAGAGTGATAATAAATATTTTTATATTTTGTAGTTATTGTAAAGCTTCCGTAATTAATAAATAACATATTCATATGTATTCGGTACTAATTCACTCAAAACAACTTTTGGTCGTAGATCATTTTGCTGTTGTTATTCATATTTTATTGGCGCTGATAATTGGATTTTTTATTCTGAGACTTTGGTCAATTTTGCACAGGAATTTAAAATTTGCAAGGATTCCCGATTAAAGTTGTCTCCGACACACTACGAACTCCCTAGTTTAAAAGAGGATTCAAGGAAAGCATTCTTTAATATCTCCAGTACGAGTATCACGTATGTGTTCTGTGAGTTGCATAAGTTTTTTTTTAATTATACAGTACCAGAATATTTTAGTAGTAATCTTCGGCTGGCCAAATCGTCGAATTCTTGTTAATAGTAACTAAAAAAATACAAAAAGAGTACAAAAGGAGTTTCTTAGTCTACGGAAATATAAAATAACCGTGAGCAAAAATGATTAATAACGTCTTACTCCAATGGTTAGGGGGTTGAATTCAGAATTAATATGGGAAAGCTGGAAATTGCTTTAATCCCTTCAGTTGTTGTCTAGAATGAACATACTACGTTTTCCGCCTCGTACTAGGTGCGCATTAGACAATATGTACAGATTTATAATCGAAAAACACTTTTTTTTATTACCATAGCAATATCTCAAAATAATTAATTCTATCAAAAACATTGTCTATACAAAAGTTGCAGAGCTTAAAATTTTTATGTACAATAAGTACCCACACTCAATATTTTTGTTGAATATTAAGCTCACAACAGTATTCAAAGTTTCGCCTAAATTTGAACCAGAACAGAACAGGATATCAGTCCACCCTGCCCCTAATTTTTATACATATGATTTTTTTATTGAGTCTTTCACGATGTTTTTGCAATTGCTCCAAGACCTTATTTTGGAACTTTAACTGCTGCGAACAATTAATAATTAAAATAATACCTTTTTTCGTAAATGTAATCATATTTCAAAAATGATTCTTATATTATTATAAATATTGTTTGTTATTTCCGATATTGTGTTTGAAATATGAAGTGGTAATTAATACGATGTAGTATTATTAAATAGAGTGAATAAAAGTACGTACGTATTAAAATTAAGGAGTTTGGATATAAAGTAGCAGGAAAGAAGGGGAGGGGGTGGAACAGCAAACAAATGCGAGTGCACGAAACTTGTTTCTGACAGGAATTCAAGGTAAAAAAAAATATAGAACAACTTTAAATTTCAATACGTTACGGAAAGCGATATTATAAATTAAAATAATTTCAATCGATTATCATAGACAAATGTATGAGTGTTTTAAGTTTTACTTATAATGTTTAATAAATTCGGAATCTTGAAGAATAGTATTCACAGTCTTTACACAAAAAACCATTATTTTAAAACCAGGGTTTCAGGACGGCGATAACAATTGAGAATTAGCTATAAAACAGATGACACTCATGTATCTTTTTCTCGATAACTGTTAAAGTGATTTAACCTTTTTCTAATAGTTTCGGCAAGAGCGGACTATGAACTGAATTGAGTGTTTGGATAAAAAAATGAAATTGATATGTTAATTTTAGAAGAAAAAACAGTTTTATGATCAATTCATAAATTACTCCCTGAAAAAAATTCCAATGTCATTACGTTTTGATCGCTTATTGAGGTTTAAAGTCCAGACGACTTATTCATCTAAGGAAATTTTCTTTAAATTTAAAATCTGTAATAAACCACTTTTCTTAAATATGGTAAAGAAATATAATTTTAAAATATGATCCATTGACAAGTGTTAATTTGATGGAAAAAGGACTGCGCATAATCTGCAAGCCAGTATTTTATTATTTATTTTTTACTACGACTGATTTCCTACATTTCAATTCAGCTTGTCATGTGATCGATAGTGTATTGTTATTGCATCGTGTGATGTGGCATTGAAATGATTCATTTCCTCCATCCTGCAAAAATATGTTGTTTAATCTAAAAGGTACTTTAATGAGGGGACCACAAAACTATAAAAGCAAAAAAGCAAAAACTATAAAATCAGTAGAATGTATCTGATGAATAAAGAAACAACACATAACTGGAAAAACGTAAGAAAGCATAAAACAAAATGTACCAATTTATTAGTCAAAATTCATTGCATCTCCTTCAAAATAATCTCTTCGGATTGCAATGCACTTCTGCGAACGTTTTTTTACAATCATCAAAACATACTTTAAAGTCGTTTTTTTTTTAAACCTCTTTAACTTTCGTTGAGAATTTTCATTTGTCGAATTAATGGACTCAAAACGGTGACCACGAAAGGACAATTTCAACCGTGGAAATAAGAAAACATCACACGGTACCATATCAGGGAAATACGAAGCTTTTGCAGCCGTAGTGGTTGATCGTTTGGTTAAAAACTCGGGAATAACAATTGCACTATGAGAAGGTGCACTATCGTGGTGCAAAATCCATGAGGTTTCTAACCACATTTCATGCCGTTTTTGATGGATCGCTTCACGAAAACGGCACAAAATACAGAAATAATAATTTTTATTGACTGTCTGGCCAGTTTGTAGGACTTAATAGTGCTCAACACTACGACATTCAGTGAAAACAGTCAACATTACCTTGATTTGTATGCGACTTTGACGTGGTTGTTTCGTTCTTGCTTATTCTTTCAAGCGCCATTCAATTGTTATTCTTTTTCTCTATCAAAAACATATATCTGTTACCGGCCAAACCCGATTTTAGGCCAAACTAGTTTATCCGGACGCAAATAGGATAAACTAGTTTTTCCTAGGCCAAACTAGTTTGGCCTAACGCTCGTAGTATAAACTAGTTTAGCCTGCCATTTATTGGTCCGAACTGGTTTATCCTAGGCCAATCTAGTTTATCCTAAGCCAATTCAATTTGGCGTGCTTTCATTGATCTTAAAGACCGCTTCGGCACCATCCATCTAGTTTATCCTTGGCGAATTCAATTTGACGTGCTTTAATTGATGCCAACCAGTGTTGAGCATGCTGAAAAGAAAACAACAGAAGAAAAATCCGAACTAATTCAAACTCAAATTTAGTATCTCAAGAATCAGTCATGTTCAAGCTCGAATTCAAAATTTTTCAAACGAATTCGCACAACTCAAACACATCTATGGAAGTTAGCGAAATTCACTAAAAACTCGTTTTTTATTTTTATTTTTTTTAATATAATGGATGTTTAGCGTCGAAATTTGCAAAATTTTGTGAGCTAGTTTTTTGGTTATTCAATGTAAGGGTCTTTACGGGCCAGCCTAATTTTCCTTCCTGACACTCCGTCCAGGCTTGGTTTGCGGATTACTGTTTTCGAGAAGTTTGGACCGAGATGGAACGGGACTCACTTTTTCTCCGGCTTAAGTCGGGATTGGACTGCATTTTTCTTGAGGTCTACCAGGCTGAAATTTTCAGTACAATTTCCAACTCAGCTTAAATGAAAATCATTTGGCCCGGTCCAACCTTTTAATGCACGTATTTATAAATCGCTATTATTCCACAATTGAAAATTATATATATATATATATATATATATATATATATATATATATATATATATATTTTACTTTCTTCTATCTTCACATGAAGAATATATTGATTCGTGAAAATTTGGACTTTCAATTTTCGCCGAATTTACAGGTTTTACGGGCCAGGGATCCCCAAAAACATGTTTTTACAAAATCTTTGTCATAGTGACTTCAAAGTCATATGATATTTATGTGTGAAATAAAAAATATCTCTAAATTCTTCCTCTCCTAATTTATATGATAATCTCTCATCCCATTCTTTGGTCCTCCAGCACACAATTTGTCATACGGAACATACTTTGTAACTACCAGCGGCGGTGAAATGGGGAAGATGGGGGGGGGGTGACATTATTCCACTCCCCATCGAATAAAATGTATTATACAGGGTTGACGCCAATACTACTTTGCACAAGGTTCGCACCGGAGCGGTAGTTATGATCAACAAAAGCACGTCAAATTGCATTGCCTTAGGATAAACTAGATTGGCCTAGGACAAACTAGAATGTTGGCGCCGGAGCGGTTTTAGGGATCAATAAAATTATGCCAAAATGAATCGACCTAGGATAAACTAGTTCGGACCAATGAATAGCAGGAAAAACTAGTTTATCCTATGGGCGTTAGGATAAACTAGTTTTGCCTAGGAAAAACTAGTTTATCCTATAGACGTTAGGATAAACTAGTTTGGACTAGGAAAAACTAGTTTATCCTAAGTACGTTAGGATAAACTAGTTTGGCCTAAAATCGGGTTTGACCGGTAACATATCCAAGTTTCATCACCGCAATTATTGCGTTTTAGAAAGGAATCGCCTTGAAAAAGCGTCTCTAGTGCATTTTAGAAAGGAATCGTCTTGAGAAAGCATCTCTAGTGCGTTTTAGGAAGGAATCGCCTTGAGAAAGCGATTCTTGTGCGTATTAGAAAGGAATTCTAAGGAATTCTCTAGAGCCAATTGAGAGCGGTTTTTTTTTAGTTCAATTTAAAGTTCTTGAAACAACTCGAGAAGCGAAGCCTCGCAACCCTAATTCATCTTTCAAAATTGCTTGACATGAACTAAACTACACTATGACGCAAAAGTTTAGACAATGAAGAAATTCTTACATACTTTGAAAAATATTTATTCAATTTTCAAATCACTGCTTGAAATTAATGTGCTGTACATATAAACAATATTTATAACAAAGAAAAGTGGAATTGTGCATATTGCAATAAATTAAATGGTAACAAAAATAAACTGCTGTCTCAAAAGTTTAGACACAAATTAAATAAAATCGAAATAAACAATTTTTAAAACCTGGTTGGGCATCCATGCTTATGTATTACGTCATATACACGAGATTGCATGGAAGAAACTAAATCTTGCATAGTTTGTGGATCGATATCGTACCATGCATTCTCAATAGATGTCTTAAATTCCTTTTCAGAAGAGTATTGTCTAGCGTTGCTATAAACTTTGCGACACATGATGCTCCAAAGGTTTTCTATAGGGTTAAGATCTGGGCTACATGCTGGCCAGTCGAGAACTCTTATATTATGGGAATTAAACCAAGATTTTGAATGTTTTGCAGTGTGAATTGAAGCATTGTCTTGCTGAAATTCCCACTGAGGACCCCCTAGAAGCTCAGCAAATGGCAGTAGGTTTTCTTCTAATGTCTGTGTATAATGCTGTGAAGTTTGACGACCACTGGTGAAGGTCAGAGATACTTGTCCATTATAGCAAAAGGCTGCCCAAACCATCACCGAGCCCCCTCCTTGTCTGCGACTAAAAAAATGTCGAGGTTCCTTCCGCAAGTCATGCTAATACGATAAACAACCATCTGGACCATCCAGATTCCACTTTTTTTCATCGCTAAATATGACTGACTGCCATTTCTCTCCATATGACATATGCTTTCGAGCCCACATAAGTCTTTGTAACTTATGATGTGGTTTCAGAGCTGGTTTCTTCTGCATTTTGCTATAAACGATTGTTCCTTTTTCCAAAATTCGTCTACGAATCGTATCCTTTGATACAGAGAGTCCCAATTAAGCTTTGAACTCCACGTACGCTCATTTGTTGAGTACTCGCTAGTCTTTGTATCAGGCGATCCTCTCGTACATTTGTCACACGTGGCCTCCCAGACCGACATTTTGCTTTATATTCGGAACCACTCGATAAAACTCGATAAATAGATTTTTTTGACCTATTAACAATAGCAGAAATTTCAGAAACGCTCTTCCCTTCACCTTTCAACTGCCAAATCCTTGAAACCTCATTCACTTGAATTTCTTTAGCTCTCGGCATGTCGACTATGAAGCGCAATCGTTTGCAGAACTTAAATACTCCAAATTTGTGACATCATCGATTCTAAATTTGCATATGCCAGCGAATATTCAAAGAAATTTAGAATAGTGTCTAAACTTTTGCGACAAGCACATTTGAATTTTTATGAAAAAAATTAGTATTATAGCAAATAAAACGACTGTCTTTTGTACATAGCATTTTAAATCAGTTTTTGAATATATTTACAGGTTTTTGTAATTCTGACGTCATAATTCTACATTTTAAAGCTGAATAACGTCATTGTCTAAACTTTTGCGTCATAGTGTATATAGGAACTTGTTCAATAATGTCACTTATTTCTAAGCGACGATTACTAAACACCAATTTTCTGAGTTTATCGATATCTTGATCATTACTCGAAGAGGATAGTCTTCCAGATCACGTGTCATCTACGGCGTATTCTGGACCATAATTTAACATTTTATAACAATCAAATACTAATGTTTTTGATAAACAGTAGTCTTTAAAAACTGTTTGCAACATTTCAAATGCTTTTGTAGCAGAAATGCTTTTAAAAAAATAATAATAATAGTAATAATGTAAGTTATTTTCTCAATTACATTCGCCATTTCGGAAAATCAACAGAATGAAGACTTAGCTTATTAAATGCAATCTTCTTTTCAGTCGTAAATTTGTTTGATAAAAGTTTTCAACTGATATCTGATATAGATGTATTTTAAGTGATGCGTTCCGGGTACTTTTTGATCGCAATAGTATAACAGCAAACCGACAACATTGTTTTTCTTCTTCTATTGACATTAAAAAAAATCTGATTTTGTGACAATTCTGAATTTTTTTAAAAGCGAGCAATTTTATTTACATTCTGTTTTAGACTGCTAGTACTTCAAGGCATGCGGAATATTTTAACGCAACTTTTACATAAATGTTACATAAAACTGATGTTACATAGTTTGAAATTTACATAAACTACATGTGCAGGCTCCCTCAGTCTAAAAGAAATCTAATATGAAACATTTGCAAGTACAAAAATCTTTGCATTTACAGGTAGGATCACAATATATTTATTTTCATAACAAATACTAGATTTCCATAGTTGTATTTTTCATTAATTAATCTAATTGATCTTGGAAAATTTTCACAACAGTTTCGCAAATTACAAATGAATTGTTTTTAATTAAAACAAAACATAAATTTCATATTTATTCATTATATTCATATTTTCAGGAAGAAAAATAGTGAGGTGAACATATATCTTGATTAATTATTTCTAGTGTAAAGGGTTAATGCAGTCGACAACAAATTAGGATAAAATGTAATTTAGTAATCAGACGCATAATACTTTTCAGATTTAAAAAAAAATGTCTAAAAACAAATGCGAATTCTGTAATGCAATTTATATGTAAAGTCTTAAGATTACTAGTCATTCCATATAAGAATCACCCAAAATCGGGGGTCTGTGATTAAATGGTAAAACGATTCATGTGATTTTTTTTCTCAGAGAGATGACCATTAGAAAGAAATAAATCCAGAATATTAATGCTGCGGGGCCATTGGTTTTCATTTGGTGGGGGGGTCAAAGGTCAGAGCGCCGCCGCTTGAAAAATTAAATTTTTATGTTTTGCATAGTACTTCTCATAAGATGCATTGAAGTTATCCCACAGAACAAATTACATGGTTGTATTAAGTAAGGTTGGCCCTTTGCTATTCAAGAATAAAAATTATGGGATATAATTAATGTGGTGAGCTAGGAGGCTTCAAAAATTGAATTTTTTTCGAAATTTCACTGTAGTTTTGACCGATGTAGTTCTTTGCATTGAAATCATCCCATCATTTTTAACTGTTGTATGCTACCCTATGATGAAATGAAACACAGAAAAGTAGGCCCCACCATGGGCAGACTTTAATGCATTCCTAAATTTTATGCCAAATTTCCAAAAAGACATATTTTTGCCTATTTTAAGTGAGGTATACTAGACAGGCATTAAAATCAGAAGCCTCTACAATAATAATAGAAATGTAGAATAACTATTCACCTTTCAAAATCACCAAACAGAATCATGGGCACTAAAGTAGTTTTCATGGGGTAATGGAAATCGCATTGTAATATAATTGGGAAATACGCTTCCACGATCATAGCCTTCAATCATTGCCAAGAATGAAAATACATCCAATTATTTCTGAAATGCATATATTTTTTATTCTATCATGAATTTCCACATGTATAACAATAAATATTTTAATATGATTTTGTTACAGGCAGTGAAGATGCTTTAATGAAGTGAAAAGAAACATCTAAACTAGATGATGATATAAGCATAAATCAACCATTTTGTGCGAATTTTAATACAAAAGTTAAAATCTTTAACAACGATTTAACGCACAAATACGTACAAACACGACACATAAAATCCCATACCATCGTTTCGAGGATTCCCGGATCCACCTTATGGAGGGATCCTGCGCAGTGACTCTTCTTTTCAGTTAGTTCTGGTTCATTATGTCATTTTTTTAGGATATATAAGCTCTTGTTTTCACCTTTTCAATCTTTCCATATCCCAGTACTCGGAGCTATAACCGTGGGGTTCTTCGAACCCATTTTCATTCCCGTTTTCACCCCTCACTAATACCTTACCGGGTATCCCGGAATCCTCGAAACGACAGTATGTGTCGTGTTTGCACGTATTTGTGCGCTGCTACAAGATCAAGTGGATTATTTCCAGTTCCTGAACTTATTAGGCCAAACGATTTGGCATGGTACTGGAAAAAATAAAAACAAATGTACCTCCAGAAAATATTTCTGAAAAAGATCTCATAGAAAATCGAAGTGGAACTAACCTAGAACTTGAGGGTATGATTTGTGCAAAGCACAGATACGAATTTGGAACATTTTGGGCATCACCTCGCTATTGCCAACATCCTGCATAATACTCCTCCAATTGCGAACAAACCAAATTAGGAGCACAGTGCTTCATATTTCAAAAATGTATAAGGTATCAAATCCATGCCCTTTCTTACCTTTGATTTTACGATTAGGATGTTCGCAATAGCGAGGTGGTGTCCAAAATGTTCCAAATTTGTATCTGTGATTTGCAAAAATCATATACTCAAGCTCTAGGGCAGTTCTATTTCGATTTTCTATGAGATCTTTTTCAGAAATATTTTCTGGAGGTACATTTTTTTTCATTACCATGTCAAATCATTAAGCCTGGATAGTTGAGAAACTGGAAATAATCTACTTGATTTTGTAGCACGATATGTCCCACAAGCACATTTCTTTCATAACTTGCATAAAGAATATTCATCCATGTTTAAAATAACCTTTAAAAACAGCCTTACTTTCTAACAGACAGTATGAAGCAAGACTGAATTAGCTTATAATCATCTGGTTTACATGCTTCTTTTCACTTCATTAAAACATATTCACTGCCTGTAACAAAAACATCTTAAAAATATTTATTGTTATACATGTGAAAATTCATGTTAGAATAATAAATATACGTATTTCAGAAATAATTGTAAGTATTTTTATTTTTGGCAATGATTGAAGGCTATGATCGTGGAAGCGTATTTCCCAATTATATTATAATGCAATTTCCATTACCCCATGAAAACTGCTTTAGTGCTCATGATTCTGTTTGGTGATTTTGAAAGGTGAATATTTATTCTACATTTATATTATTATTGTAGAGGCTTCTGACTTTAATGCATGTCTAGTATACCTCACTTAAAATAGGCAAAAATATGTGTTTTGGAAATTTGGCATAAAATTTATGAATGCATTATAGTCTGCCCATGGTGAGGGCCTACTTTTCTGTGTTTCATTTCACCATAGGGATGCATACAACAGCTAAAAATGATGGGATGATTTCAATGCAAAGAGCTACATGGGTCAAAATTATAGTGAAATTTCGAAAAAAATTCAATTTTTGAAGCCTCCTAGCTCACCACATTAATCATAATCATATCCCATAATCTTTATTCTTGAATAGCAAAGGGTCAACCTTACATAATACAACCATGTAATTTGTTTTGTGGGATAACGTCAATGCATCTTATGAGAAGTACTATGCAAAACATAAAAATTCAATTTTTCAAGCGGCGCTCTGACTTTTGACCCCCCACAAAATGAAAACTAATGGTCCCATGGCATGAATATTCTGGATTTATTTCTTTCTAATGGTCGTCTTTCTGAGAAAAAAAATCACATGAATCTGTTTACCATTTAATCACAGCCTGGGTGATTCTTATACGGAATGACTCTTAATAGAATATAGATTTTCTCTTTACTGAACAGAATACATTTGAAATCAAAACAGTACCTGGTGAGTGCGTGCATTCATTCCTCACAGAGTAACCAACTTGCTTGAATTCGATTAACTAAATCCTTGCTTGAATTATTAATTTAAGATCCTGGACTTGAATAGCGATTTATTACTTAAGAAATAAAGAATTTACTCAAATGAATTACGAATTAATTGGTCTTTCATATTTTTTTAATAGTAAAGAATTAGATTTAGATTTCATCCACTTGACATCACGAATGAAAAACATTGTAGCATTCGATCATAGTCCTGAAGCAAATGCAAGAAAATAAAGAAAATGCAAAACTGTTCTATTAAAGAGAAAAGACAATGATTAACATTCATGATACACAAGAATGACAATAAGAATTTTAAAATTAAAAAAGAGTTAAAAGTATATGTTTTAGAATTAATTAAAGTCTTAATTTTTAAAGCAGTAAATATTTCTAATCAGAAATGCAGCCTTTTCAGTTTTATGGTGCTGTCATCTACAATGAATTTTGAATACAAAATTCAACAATGAATTTGGAATTTGGAATCTCTGTCATAAGGAAAAATCATACATCCTCCGCCTCCGGCAGTAGAGGGGACACCTTTGAAATGGGACGCTTGATATCACCGCCAGCTGTTTTAATCAAAACAACTCGTACAAGATTGTTCGGTCTAGGAAAAGTGTTTAGAATGCGGCCCAACTTCCATCTTATGGGCTGAAATCGATCGTGAACAATCACAAAGTCTCCTTCTCGTAGATTAGCTCGTGCAGTAGTCCATTTTGGACGCCGTTTGAGATGTTGAAGATATTCACGTGACCATTTACACCAAAATTGATTGGTGCTCCTATTAGAAAGTGTCCTGGAGTTAAGGAACGTGGATCTATGGATCGGGAGACATAGGAGTTAAGGGCCTTGAATTTATACAACTTTCAATTTGGCATAGGAAAATAGTTAATTCTTCAAAATTCAATACACTAGATTTACATGCTCTTAGCATGTGATTTTTAGTAAGCTTTGCAATTGCCTCCCATAGCCCACCAAAGTGCGGCGCATATGGAGGGATGAAATGCCAATTGATTTTCTGGCTCGAAACAAATTCTTGAACTTCATTTTCCCTCAAATATTGGAATAGCTGCTTTAACTGATTAGCCAGACCTGTGAAGTTTTTTCCATTATCTGAATATACATCGCTCGGTAGACCTTTACGCGCGATAAATCGCTTTAAGGTTGCTAGCAAGGCTTGCACAGACAAGTCTGATATCAACTCAAGATGCACCGCTTTAGTGCACATACAGAGAAATACTGCTATATAAGATTTAATTTTGGTCTTACTTCTTGGCAAATTTGGTTTAGTTAGACAGGGTCCTGCAAAATCTAAATCCACCTTGGAAAATGGACGGATTGGGGTGATTCTGTAAACGGGAAGATCTCCCATCATTTTTTGACAAGCTTGAGACTTAAGGCGTTTGCAAAGCACACATTAGTGGAGCTCGTATCGTACAGTAGAACGACCATTCCCAAACCAGTACTGTTGGCGTAATATAGAAAGTACTAGTTGTGTACCTGCATGTAGATGTTGCTCATGGACATCTTTTATCAATAACTTAGTAATAACGTGATTTTTCGGAAGTAGCATAGAATACTTTCTATCAAAACTTACCGACTGATGTTGTGACAAAGGACCACCAACTCGAATAATATTACGCGAATCTAAAAACACATTTAATGATAATAATTTACTATTACTTGGTAAGGGCTTTCTTTCTTTTAATAATTTAAGCTCTGTACAGAATTCAGAACTTTGCACTAATTTCACAATACATTGAATAGAATCAGAGATTTCTTGTGCACTCAGATTTCCAGATTTTTTTGTAGCAATATGCCTAGCATTATAGATGAATCTAAGATACCATGTTGTGAGTCTTGATAGCTTAGCGAATTTGGAGAACTTAAGAATAAAGTCTGGAAGGGCAATTACTTGAGTTACGTTGCTGACAGATTGAAATGCTGGATTTAACTCAGATATCGGATGATTGTACAAAGGTATTGGGATTGGTTCATTTGATAGCAGCCATGGAGGCCCATGCCACGATAGCGAATGATGAAGAAGCTTTCGTGGTGGAATACCCCTAGAAGCCGAATCTGCAGGATTTAGAATACCCGGGATGTGATTCCACTCACATGAAGAATATTAATGATTGGATTTGACACACTCGATTTAGGACGAATTGATTTCCTTTTAAGGGGGGGGGGGTGATTTTAACCAGTTGAGAAGAATTTGCAAAACTGACCATAGATAAATTTTGTGAAAGTTTATTTTTAAAGTATTGATAATGACTGAGCATAACTTGGCTAGTAAAAGAGCTGAACAAAACTCAATACGTGGCAGTGTTTGAGGTTTTATTGGATTTACTTTAGTTTTAGCTGCAATCAAATTGACAAATACTTCGTCAGGAGCAACAACACGTAAATAAGTAACAGCAGTGTAAGCTTTACCTGAGCCGTCACAAGAACCATGTAACTGAATTTGGACATCACTTTGATTATAAGAGTTAATATACCTGGGTATTTCAATTGACTTTAACAAATGAATTCCTGATAAAAACTCATTCCGAACCTGTAGTATGGAGTCTGGGATTTCTTCATTCCACGAAATCTTATCTTTCCAAAGATCTTGCAACATGATCTTTAATCTTATTGTAGTAGGTGCTAAGGAAACCCAAGGAGTCAAATATTGTAGCCACTACTGATAACAAATTTCTTTTTATTTTCACTTCTTTAAAATCATTAAAACGAATTTGTAAAACGTCTTTGGAAGAATCCCAAAGTAGTCAGAGGACTTTAACGGTATCATCTTCCTGAATTACCTTTTGCAATGAAGCCTTCATTTCATCTGGTAATTGAGCTGTTACTTCTGGATCATTACAAGTCCACTTACGTAGATTAAAACCTTCTCTTTTCATAACTTCGATTAATTCAGTAATTAAAATTTGGGCATTTTCCTTTGAATCCAAACCAGAAAGTAAATCGTCGACATAAGAACTCTTTCGAATTATCTCAGAGGCTGCTCTATAATTTTGCTCATTATCAGTTGTCAATTGGTGTAATGTCCTAATGGCCAAAAATTGCGCGCAAACAGTACCGTAGGTAACGGTCAACAGCCTGTATGTTTTAATAATTTCGTCTGAATTGAATCTCCAAAGAATGCGTTGATAATCTATATGATTTTGATTGACGAGAATTTGCCTAAACATTTTCGATGTCAGAACTGAGGGCGATTGGATGCATTCTGAACCTTAACAGCAGAGGAAAGATTTCTGGTTGCAATTTTGGACATATCTCTAGATAATCATTCAAGGACCGGCCTTCTGAACCAACAGCAGATGCGTCAAATACCACTCTAAGCCGAGTTGTAGAGCTATCTGCTTTTAACACCCCGTGATGTGGGAAATAAAAATTATCAGGATTTGAAGTGTCTGAATCTGGTACATGTGCCCCAACTCGATATACTCGCGCATGAAGGATAAATACTGCTCTTTAAGCAAGGGATTTTCTTGAAGTTTTTTCGCCCAGAAGTAGAAACACTTTAAGGCTTGAGGTTTACAGTTCCCTAGAATAGGTTTAGATTTAAAGGGTAGATTTACAATATATCTTCCAGATTTTGAACATGAAACTGTTTTCGCATAGTTATCTTCAACTAGAGAAATTTGGTCAGAAGTAGGAACTGATTCAAGTTCCCAAAATTTTTGTAGTTGAGAACTTATCTGTGTAGTGACATAAAAACTAATAGATGAATTTTGATTTGAATCATTCGAATAAATGATCCCCGAAAGAATCCAACCCAGTCTAGAATTAACAGCACTCGGTGATCCTTTAGGTCCGAGAATTGATTCCCCTATTATGATGTTAGCAAATAAATCTGCGCCTATAAGTATATCAATACGGGTGCACAAATGAAAATTAGGATCCGCAAGAATCAATCGTTCAATGTGTGGCCAATATTCAGTTGTAATAAAAAAATTGGTAAATTGGTTGCAATTTGATTAACAACTAATGCATCTAACTGAAAAGTTTCATTGTTGAAATGTGGAGAGAATGTCAAGAAAACTTTCTGAAGAGCCGTTTCTGCGACTAAGTTATTTATTCCTGATATTTTATGATTTGTAGGCCTTAGTGGAAGACCTAGTTTTTTATAACAAGCTTTAGAAATTAATTTTTTCTGAGAAGCACTATCTATCATAGCTCTACAAGGTATGAATTTTCCCGATTTAGATTTTATATTTATAATAGCAGTAGACAACAATGTTTGAGAATTTTCATTGAAAGATTGAGAAGTGAAACAATTTGACTCATTAGAATTAACAACATCATTTGGGATTGTAACACGATCTTGTTGCCTGAAAGTATTCTGTGATGCAGGGATAGACTGATCACGATGAAGAAGTGTATGATGGTTACAGTTACAATGCTTGCAATTAGCAGTAATAAGACAATTGGCAACAAAGTGACTTGAGTGTAAACAGTTGGTGCAAAGCTTTTTGGATTTCACAAGTTTCCAATGCTGATCAACAATTAATTTTGAAATTTCTGGGCATTTATGAAGAGGGTGAGATTTGTTACACTGTGCACATGAAAGGTTTGGAGATTTATTTATACTATCCATCACGACTGCATTGGTGACAGATTTTTTTTTTAATGTTGAAACTTATTTTCAAAATTTTGATTAGATTTGGATTCACCTTTAAAAAATTCATCATTACAGCTCTGCAAACTTCGAGCCTGTTTTTCGAGAAATGTCATTAACATTTCATAAGTTGGAAACAAATCATTATTTAATGATAATTCTCATTGTTTTTTTAAGAATTCATCAAATTTCGTTTGCACTATCTATTATATATAAAAAATCCAAACGGAAATTTCTTTCCGAACATGTATATTTCGAGTTCTACTGTATGAATTTTGACGGAACTTATACTGTTAGATAGGTATCATTTCAGGGAAGGTTTTAAGCTATAACACATCGTTCTACGTAGATTAGTGATAGAATTAGGACGGAAAGTTCTGTTATTTTGGACTGTTCGTTTTGGTTTGTTCTGTTTTACCATTTTATTTCTTGGCGAAATTTATTGTTGATAAAAAGAAAAAAAAAATTAAACGGCTGTTACAGCTCGAAAAATAAAAGAAAAAAATGTTACTAATTTTATTTAAAAGAAAAAAAAGAAAACAGATGAAAAGAAATTTTAATGAGTGATAACATTGAAAAACGAAAATATTTAATTTAAACATGAAAGGGAATATTCGTAATGCTTAAAAATTACTCAGTTAATATATTGCAATTGAAATAAAATTTGGCTATTTATCTTTCGCGTCATGTTAAGAAAAACGCATCTGAAAAATTGATAGGATGATATCAAGGAAGTTTCCATAAGCGCATGTTCAGAAATATTTGAAAAAATATCTTCTCATGAGGAATGTATACAATATTCTTCTCATGACATATAATATGGTTATAAAAAAATCGGCAGAAGGTTGATTTAGCGTTCGTAAAAAAATAATGAAAATTTAATTTTTTTGGCGTTTAATGCTAGTTGGCGACACGATAAAATTTTTAATGATACTTTTTTTAGGATAAATAATTTTTAAGTAAAACCTTTTTCTACTCTTCATGCAAAGTTAGTTAGATTAAGTTTAACTTAAATAAATACATTTTTATTACTATAGTTTTTTCATATATCTTTATACGTGTATATATTAAAATTTTACTATGATAATTATACGGTTTAAAACAAAATTTAAGTTTATTCAATTTGTTCTAAACTCAAAATTAATGTCCGATTCTGTTGTTGCCATGGATACAACTACTTAATATAAAAATGTTTAATTGTGGAATTTTTAAATAGCCAGCTACATTTAAAACAAACTTAAAACGGTACTACTTGATTATCCCGTCGACAAAAAAAAAAAAAAAAAAAAAAAACTATCGCCAAACTGTACGATTAAATGCCAATAATGGAAGATCGTAAATTTTACATTCACTTGACATTAAAGACGGTACACGTGTTTGTTGCGTCACCAAGTTATTTTTAATTTGACTTCTATTTTTAATTTTATTAATGTTTACAATTTTACTTATTCCTTCGTTGTTTAAAATAACATTTTTGTCAATTCATATAACTTGGCGAGTAGTTTGGCAATTTATAAAATTTGGCGGAATTGGTCGACAGGATAATCAAATAGTACCCTTAAAACTTTTCCAGCCGGTGAAGCCATGTAAAATTAAATAACTACTGCAACACGCAATTTGTATGTATTATATACGCTTACAGATAAAAAGTAATACGCTAATCCTTCGTTTAGGTTTAAATTCATTGAGTTATAGGTATTAAAACACTTATTTAACAAGCAATTTCCAAATGAATTAAAATATCATGCATTTGGGAAGGAAATGTGTTGGCTAGCCAAATAGTGTGGAATGTTTGTCTTTTTAACGCCAAATGCTCAAATATATTTCTTTTTTCAGATTTTTACTGAGATTACGCCTCCAAATTTGACCGATGTTTTACTACATATATGAGTAGTTTTATAAGCATTTTTTAATCAAAATAATTTGAGTATGCTCTTTAAGGAGACCTTTCTTGTGAGTAACAATTTTGTTTTTGATTTGTTCTTTTTTATTTCTAACTTCTCCCTCATGTGACTTACAGACAAAACAAGCAGATGTAATTGTAAAAATGATGATAGTTATGATTTACATGTTATATATTTATTTATGATTACGTGTTCACTTTTGTCGCCAAACAATTTAATTTTAAGCCAAAAAGACGTAAGCGTGACATAGGTTCAACCGATGTTTTCAATAAAGGTGACTTTGCAAGTGTACGAAAGAATTTTTAGAGTATTTTTTAAAATTCAAATGTACAATATATAAATAGCAATTAATATTTTTTAAATGGAGTCAAAAATTTTAATTTTAGAATAAATGTTTCCCACAAACGCACATACATATTGTAAAATAATTTAATTTCAGACATTAAATAAATTTCTCACCATACTTTACTGCGAAAACATGTCGGTTTGTTTTCCCCAAATTTGTGACTTTTATAACATCGAAGCCACATTAGCTATTAATGTCCACACTTTTTTTTAATAAAAAACATCTCCAATTTCCCTTATAGAAACGATCAATACTTTCAATGGTAAGTAGTAAAGATTATTCTTAAGAAAATGTAAACTATTATGCGTTATTACTATCACGAAAGAAAATATTTTGCAATAGAAATTGCTTTCTGCTGCAATAAAAATCACTTTTCGATATTCCATTTAATTCGTCTTTTTTTTCCATATCCTCCCTTCTTTTAGAAATGTTACTAAAAGATATTGGATGAATCTTCCATAATCAACCATCCTACAATTGGCGAATTTACTGCATAATGTTGGATAATTCGTTTATATTTGAAAGGAATCGTCGACGGTAAATCCGACTACAGAAAATTACGCGAAATTTGCACTTAGCGATTAGTAAATTTATGATTTTTTATTATGGATCAAACGGATAAAAGAATATTTACTATTGTATATTTTCCATCTGCAGTTATTTTACTGTCACAGAAAAGCATCACTTTGAATGTACAAAAAGAAAAAAAAATGCAATTCAACAAATTACAACGACCATTTGGAAAATGATTTTTTCAAAGACTAAAATTTAAGACATAAATAATCGCGCGGAGTTGATCATACATTACGTACGCCATGAATTAAACATTAATAGTGTTATTAGACGTAAAAATTACAAGCGACAGAAATCGCCTGCTACTCGTACGTATTATCCACCTGAAACTTACGTATTATCGAAGTATTTCATTGGCTGTTCGGGAAAAGGCTTTTCCATCGTCAGATTTCTTGGAAATCTGACGGCCAATTTTAAATGAAATTTATTTTTTAAACTTCTAAAAATCCAACAATATTACTTTTTATATCGTCGTATAGAGAAAAAAATGTACTTTTAAATGCAATTTGTTTGAAAGCTGTATCTCAATTTGTTTCTCAGTTATTAATTTTTTTGTAGTTTTTATTACTTTTTTGTCATAGTGGCAACACTCTGTTGTCCATCTCTGTTGAAAGTAAAGTGGAATACATATCACTGTATAGACCAATCAGAAAACGAATAAAATGCGGATGAAACCAATAAAAACCTTCAGATATGCTTTTGATTTCCTACCCTGATGAGAACAATAACCATTTTTCCAAATGGTTAAAAAAATATCAAATGCCAAAGGTGGCCAATGGAACAATATCTGTTCATTTACCCTAGGTTTTAAAAAAGTACCTCAGATTCAAATAAAATTTCAATCATTATAAAGCAATTTTGTCTGATGCACAGTCCGAGCAGCTGACCGTACTCACAAATTAACGTTTTTAGTTTTATTTAAACAACAGACTGATGAATAATGACGTCTTGAAAATAACAAGCATGTTTTTTTATTTCTCCGTCTTATTACGCGAGAGAAATGCAAAAAAAAAAAAAAAAAAAAAAAAAAAAATCTTCGGTTTGCCAAAAAGATCATTACTGAAAATTTTGCATAACTAACTTTATTTATCATTCGCAAAGAATTTTGATAGTTAAAGATCTAAAATTTAACCAACAGCAATTTGACATTATTTAATGGAATGTAGTTTGGCACGTAATTAACACTGTTTTGTAGTTACCTCTGGCACATTTGTAGCCATACCGATACGAACATTTCTAACGTTTCACATCAAACTTGGTTGTCGATCCGATTACGGATGATTGGGAAGATTTTATTGAATGAAAACTACAGGTTTACTTTTCTATTTGAATCAGTTATCGAGGTTATTTTCTTAGGTTAATAGTTGCATGATTAAAGCTGATATATAAAAAGAAATGGCAGTTAAAATGACATTGTTTTAATATATTCACACAATTCAGCTTTAAATAACCACTTTAACATGATTCACATTTTTTAAAATATAAAAGTTAAATACTGTTTTGACTGTATTTACTCTACTGGAATTCGAAGATAAGAAACTGTAGAAAACATGCTAAAAGAAGACGTATATTACCAAATATAACGTAAGGTAGTTAGAGATTGTATTTATGTTACCCAGATCCACACATAGCACCAAGCTGAGAAGCCCGGAGTAAAAGAACTAACAAACGAAAATGAATAACCCGAACAATCTTTAAGTTAAATGGTCAATATCTGCAATCAGTATAATTCTCTTTTTTATAGTAGTGTGGTGATTAGAGAAAATTTTGGTTTCTGAGGACCGTAATGGCCGCATTTCCTTCCCAATACTTTGCATGATGTACTAAACAGTTGCTTCTGAATTCCCCGAATTTCCTACAACGCATCAGATATTATAAAAGCTCAATGGCGACCGATGCGTATTCAGTAAATGCGGAAGGACTTTCCAGGTGAAGGTCCATATTAATTTAAAATACAATGTCGAATTCTCCATTTCGTTTGATTGCAGATTTATTTGAAAAATGGGCCAGAGCAGCGGGCTCAGCCTGCTAGTATACACTAAAATCAAATCAATAAATTCATTAAATTCAAATTTCAAAGATTTTAAATTTCGAATAACTTCATTGCACGTATCTAAAAGCTCTAAAATAGCTTTCTGCGTGGGCGATTTCAATGGTTTGGCATTAACAAATTTAGACAGCAATGAATATGACAAATTCTTACGATTATCATATCTATTAACTAGAGTTTCCCAGGCTTCCTTATAATTATCGCCAGAAATGGAAAAACCAGAAATTAATTTTGCCGCGTAATTCTTAACACTAGCTATAATGTACGAAAATCTCAACTGATCTGAAATTGCTTTGTTATTATAAATTACAGTTAAAAACGTCTCCTTGTATGTTATCTATTGAGTGGCATCACCATAGAATATGGATAACTCGAACTTAGGAAGTTTTAAAGCGTTAGTATTAACACCTATGTTTGAGTTATTATTAGCTGCACTTTGATTTTCTTGTGATTTTAAGTCTTGATTTTCCAAAAACTGTTCAATTTTGACTAAATCGTCCATAACAATATCTTTAGCTTCAGTAAAGAACTCGTATAAATCAATAACGCTCCCTTCAGCTACACCAAAATAAGATTTTTTTAAATCATTCTCTAAATTAATCAGCTCCGATTTCAATGTTTCAATTAGTTTTAAGTTTTTATTCTCAATTGCATCAGTAACTTGAACACTAAATCTCTTTATTAATTTGGCAGTAAAAAGAAATTTTTATTCAGAAGCAGTTTCTGCTTTAGTTTTCGCCATAATATATTAATTAAATAAAATTATCACTAGTTATCTCCAGATCTCGACGGACCAACACATTATATGTAAAGTCTTAAGATTAATAGAATATAGATTTTCTCTTTATTGAACAGAAAAATTTGAAATCAAAGCAATACCTGGTGAGTGCGTGCATTCATTCCTTACAGAGTAACCAACTTGCTTGAATTTGATTAAATAAATCCTTGCTTGAAATATTAATTTAAGATTCTGGTCTTGAATAGCGAATTATTACTTAAGAAATAAAGAATTTAATCAAATGAATTACGAATTAACTTGTCTTTCATATTTTTTAATAGTAATGAATCAGATTTAGATTTCATCCACTTCACATCACGAATCAAAAACATTGTAGCATTCGATCATAGTCCTGCAGCAAATGCAAGAAAATAAAGAAAATGAAAATTGTTCTGTTAAAGAGAAAAGACAATGATTAATATTCACGATACATAAAAATGACAATAAGAATTTTAAAGAATATATTTTAGAATTAATTAAAGTCTTAATTTTTAAAGCAGTAAATATTTCTAATCAGAAATGCAGTCTTTTCAGTTTTTTGGTGCTGCCATCCACAATGAATTTTGAATACTAAAGTCTCTGTTATAAGGAAAAATTATACACAGGTGCATATTACTTTTCAGATTTTAAAACAATGTGTAAAAGCAAATGCGAATTCTGCATTGCAATTTAAACAATTATTAACGTTTGGTTGAAAAATACAGTGGAAAGCCCTTTAGAATTGAAAATCATTGGTTATACTCAGAATTTGTTATGACATGCTTCTTTAAAACATTAATGATTTACAACGAATTAAATAAAAAGCGATTTATCCAAGAATTCAATTTAATCAGTCCTGTAATATATGGGTTATATAAGTAATTATTTTTGAGAATACGTGAAGAGTTATGCAGGTTTAAAGCTTGTAACTTCTGATGTTAAATTCATATTTAATCGTTGCAAAAACACTTAACGCAAGTAGTTTTTTAAGCATAAGTATTATAAAACTAGTAAATCTGCAGATCAGGAGCCTCATCGTCAGATTTGCAATTTGATCTTTTTAATACACATTGCGTAATATTCAACTTCCTACAAATCGCAATTTATTTATTTTTTCAAATTACATAAATATTTATATAAATAAAAAATACTTCGAAAAATTTCAGAAATTAAAATTGTTAAATTAAAGACGTTGTTATGCAATGATATTATGAAATTCAGATAAGCTGCTTAATTTGGTAATTTTTTGGATAAAAAAGTGCATTTCTCCAGAGGTTCTCTGCCCCCTGAATCCCCCCCGTAGTTTATTTAAATTTAAATTCGTAATTTTCTATTAATTGTGAAACGGTTATAGTACATATTAGATTTCTTTTTGCGCTTTGATTTATAAGGGTAAATGACAGTTTGGACAAATATTTCATGTTGTCGTAATATCCAAATAGCAATATTTGCTTACCTGCCAACCACAAATACCTTCATCTGATGGATAAGGAACTTATGGAAATGTAAAGTGAGCAATCGAATTTAGAACTCTAATGTTTTTACAATTTTTGTTTCCGAAAAATATTTTCCATTGCCGTTCTGTAATAACTAAATCTAAGATCTTATTTATAGACATCTTAATCTACTCGCTGGCATAAGATTACTGAAATCACGCAAAGATAGACATGTTTGAAGAATTTTAAACCTAATGTGTAATAATTCATCATCGTGTCAGTGTCATTTGACTAAATGACAAAAGTGATTTATCGCTATAAAGTATTGTTTGTGATAACCTGTTAATAGTATCTACGTTCAATTTAAAACCATAATGTTACTAACATTGTACATATATACGCAAACCTGCGTTTCATATCAAATTGCGAAAGATTAATTAAACTTTTATTTAAAAAAGCAGGACTATCTGCTTAATCTTTCGTAATCGGGATTATTTGAAGGATTTTTTATAGACCACTAGTTGTTATTGTTGGCTTCGTTCACATAGCTTTAAAAGACAATATAAATGCATTGATTAGGCAAAACATTTCACTTCCAATAATTAAAATCATGTTTAATTGAGCACCCCTTTCTCACGTTTTATAGGAGGCAGTAAAAACTTTCTTATTTGTACCGGTCTTGACATAACCCAGCCATAAAAAATGTCAAATTTTGTGCCAAATAATATAAACGCTTGCCAAAATGAAATTGCAACCAATGAAAAAAGGAGAGCCAAGTAAATTCGTGGAAATCGACGAATCTTTCTTCGTAAAATGAAAAAAAGACACTGGAAGAATTCTTGGAAGAGTTCCGTATCCTGTTCTAGGCGGCACGATTGACGAAGGATTCCAAAATGGCACCAAAAGGTCGTTTAAGAATCTTATGAAGTTTTTCACGATGGCAAAAAAAAATGTCTTTTTAAATTTTTGTAAACATCTATTTCTGTATTACAAACATTCTATATGTGTTATTTGTATATATATTATGTATGTAATTATTTATGTAGATGAACATAAATAAATACATATTATATATAAGTATTACACTCATATATATCTTTTAATTTTATATATTTCCTTTTTTATATAATTATTTTATAAGTGAAATTGAAACATAATACTATATTATAAACATTAATGTTATATGCATCTTACAATATGTAAAAATGCATGAAAAATATATTTACGTAATATTCCATCTAGAGAAAGATATCGTTTAAAAACACCACAGAAAATTATAAATAAAATAAATGAATTATAAAATATATGTATCTAAAATTATTACTTTTCCACCAAAAGCATTCAAGTAATAAAAAAAAGCAACCCCAAATTATGAAAATCGCAACAACCAGATTGAAACATTTATCGCCAAGAAACCAGAACAGGATATGGATCTCTTCCCAGACATTAGAAGAAACCGCTGTAGCAAATATATGTATATATATATATATATTAATAACAAAATAATTTTACAACTTTATAGCTAAAAGAAATGTGAAATTACAATCCTGTTGCCAAACTACGATTTACAAACGTGTCTTCAATATACTTCGAGCTCCCCAGCTTTCATTTCGATACTGACAGAAGAATATGATTTTAATTTAATGCTATCATATTAATCAATTATCGAACTAAAGTGCAATTTTCTTTTTAAAAACAAAGTAATTTTTATTAATATTTTCTGAAGTGTAGTGGCAAGAATTAAAATTTGTCACAAATTTTCTTAAACGTGCAGTCTAGTTATTTTTTTAGTTTTTAAGAATGGAACTAATTATTTTCCACTATTTATAACGTCATTTTCAATATTGGTAATGTTGCGGAATTGGTGACATTTGCTATCTATTTGCTTTTCAAAAGTTTTTAAAAGAATTAATAAATTTTAAATTAAAAATCAATCTTTAGGTTAGCCGTACGCACACGATAAATCTTGAAGTATACAGTTTATAGGTAACTAGTGAAAGAAAGAGAAAAATGAAATGCGTGTATTTCAAATAAATAAATTTATAAAAAAAATGTTTTATATTATTGAAGCACATGCATAAAATTCAGCCAAAAAATATACACCTAATTAAAAAGAAATCTTACAAATATCTTGACAAAATTTCGAAATAATAGGAATAATTTAAGACCATTAATGGAAAATTTCCGCATCTGTAATTTACCATTTAAATCCTTTAATCAGATGAACAGTTTTTTTTTTTTTCGAGAAAGGAAAATTTGAAAATCATCATGTTTTTTAAGTTTTAATTTACACTTTTTAGAAATTAAAATTAGTGCAGAAAAAAATAATAACACTATACTTAAAAACTGACCATACAAAAATCTCCTATGACATGTATCATTTTAAAATATACTTCTTCTAAATTAGCTTTAAAAATAATTTAATGCTCAAAAATAGTAGTGTTTGTTAAATATAAATATTAGTACACTGGCATCCCAATAGTTAAGGTACAGGGATTGGATGCTTTCGATTGCACACGTTTTGTCGAATATCTATGAACCATGAATATATTGAATATTTGATGATATATGGGCATTGCAACTGCACATCCGTGGAAGATCCCACAATTTTTATTATATAATTTGGTAGTCAGTTGTTTAGGGCAACTTATATAAAACGTCCAGTCAAATATCGCGAAAATTCACAAAGATAGGGTCGATATAGTGAGTTGCTTCCTAAAAATAGCTTTATTATAAGGGATTTTCCACAACTTTTCAATCAGCTCCCTATACCTTTCTAAGCTTTCACAACATTTGACTGAACTTTTTATAGAAGTTGCCCCAAAATACTGACTACCAAATTATGAAATAAAAATTTTGAAATCTTCCGCGCATTCGCAGTTAAACATTATCTCATAAAAATGCCCATATATCATCAAATATTTAATATATTCATGTTTTAATTGCAGTATACTGTTGCTACTATTCTTAGGCAAGTTTTCGGAAAGTTGTGTTAAATTTGGTTGAAAACTGTATGCTATAAACAAAAAACTTTTGAATTTTTCACAAAAACGTTAACATCTTCACGAGTATGAGAGCAATGCTTACTCAAATGCATACAAACGTTGAACTTGACCCAACTAGTCATTTACTACTGTAACAAACCATTTCCAGCCTATTCTGTTACATAGGTGATCGCAAATATTATATTATTATTAAATTATTTTTAGCCCCCTAATTGTTCCCCCGATAAAACTTCACCGAAAAATATAAAATCAAACATGTTCTTTACATCGTAGAAGTTCAAGAACAATTCGACAATAATGTTGCTAGATATTCGACAAAATGTGTGCAGTCGAAAGCATCCAGTACCTGTACCTAAACTTTGGAGGCCAGTGTATTCCATTAAACGGTAAAAAGAGGTCAGGATTTTTTTTTTCTGTTTTAATAATCCATATTTTCGATGCCAGATATAGTGTTTCTTCATTTTAATCGTAATACTTTTAAAATGTCTTCTTAGCTATGTTTTAAAAAATCAAACAAGCCTGCGGTGTCAATTTTAAGCTATTTAACTTTTATTTAACGGATGATGAAATCTGCTATTTCAAAATCTTACTTAAGGGGAAGGTTGACGTTTAAAAAAAGGTTTTTTAATTTTCATAATAGAGATTTGAAATTGTCTGAAAATATACGTTTCATCATAAGTATATAGAACACCTTAAAAGATATTTCCAATCTTATAATATAATTTTAAGATAATTAAAAAAAAATTTAATTTCAAAACGAAATTTTAAAATGCTACCCTGTGTCTTGATTTTTTAGAAAATTCCCCGATTTTGTATTTTAATCAAGTAAAACTCTATTACAAACAAATCAGTGTATCGATTTTTTAATCCCTTGAATAGTTAATTTTTTAGAGATATTTTGCGGAATTCCATATCGATTTTCATCAAAATTCTGCCTTACAATAAGTTAAAAATCAAATTTAATTGTCTTAATAAAGTAGAATTTTAAAATGCATACACGGTTTCTTTTTAAGCAATATCGGAATTCTTCCTTATCAGTTTCATGAATTTTGATCAAAAATTAAGTAGCAAGAAGTATTTTAAAAATTAGAAAAAAAAGGCTTAAACATTAGTATTGAGAAAAACAGATTTAAAGTATATTAAAAGGTAAAAAAAAAAATTGTTTTTGAAAGAGATTAAAGCACCTGTAGCTTCATATAAAATAATCGCATCTGCATACGGTTTTCCACGAATGACGTACACTGGTGACCAAAATTAAGGACCAGTCACAAAATGCTAATTTTTAAGTAAGCAAATAGTCAAAAGGAAATAATATGATTCAAATAATTACTATCCCGACAGCACAGCTAGTCCATATAGCATCTCTTTCATGTCACACATGGTCACAAGTGTCACAGTCATTATGGTGAAACTAAAAATAGGAAATTCCACACGTCTCATTATGAGTTTCAAATGATCACTGTATGTGATTTCACTGAGACGTCAATGTGACTGCTGTTTTGTGACGAGTCACCAGGTGACTTTACAATGTAGTTACATTGTGACTCTCGGTCATTTTTAGACTCAATTTCAAAGTCATCATGAAAGTTGCATTATGATAAGTCACCAAATAAAATCACATTACTGTCACATGGTGACTTTTCACAAAAGAGCACAATGGTGACTGCACAGTAGTCTCTCTGTCACCTGAAAGTCTTCATGTGACTTTAATGTGACATTATTTGGTAACTTATCACAATACAGTGTTCACGATGACTTTGAAATTGAGTCTGCAGATGACAGTCACATGAGAGTCACATTCTAACTACATTGTAAAGTCACATGGGGAACCGTTACAAAGCCGCACTCACAGTGACGTCCCAGTCGAGTCACATATGGTGATCATTTGAGACTCATAATGAGATGTATGGAATTTCCTATTTTTTTGCTTCACCGTAGTGACTGTGACACTTGCGACAATGTGTGACATGAATGAGATGTTATATCGACTAACTGTGCTGTAGAGATAGTAATTATTCGAATTATTTTATTTCCTTTTGAGTATTCGCATACTTGAAAATTAGCATTTTGTGATTGGTCCTTAATTTTGGACACCAGTATAGTACAAATTGGAGAATAATAAGACACACAAAGGGGAATGTCGATTTTGGGGTCGATTTTTGGTCAAATAAAGGTCCACGGTCCTCTTAATAAATACGAATAAAGTGGGACGTTCTAAAGTAATTAATTTCCCTTAAATTCATGACCGGATATTAAAAATGATATTTTCAAAAATAATACACATATTATTACAAGCGATATATGAAAACTAGAAAGCAGGAACACTGCTTTTTCATAATTTAGTGTCACCCCCGATGAATATATATATACAAGATTTAAAATACATTATTTTATTTTATTTAAAATGACGTAATTATCATCCGCTGAAGAACTCCACATTTACGATTTAGTCTTAAGCAACGCCTATAGAAAAGTATGCATACGACATCACTATCGCCAAATAATATACAAACACAGCAAAAAGCGATGTCATCATTGTAAAAATCGGCTATCTAATGATTTATATGCCTTCATTTCTTTGTAATATTAATATGGATACTTAAAATTAAATATATTTTATAATATATCCTTGTTTTACCAGAAGTCATTAATTTATATATATATTTTTTTCAAAATAGCACGTATTTTAATTTTATATTTTTAAAAAAGTTGTTATGCGAAAAAGGGCAACAAAAAGATATAGTAATCTGCTATTTTCCAACTATTTTCCCTTTACTTTCTACAGGAATTGGAGTACTTCAGTTGCCACATTAGACAAGTGACATTAAAAATTACAAAAAAAATTAATATTTCAAAAATGATATGAGATGTAGTTTTCGAATAAATTGTATTTAAAAGTACTCTTTTTCCCCCCTGAACGACAGAATTATTATTAAAAATGCGCGATATTTAAAAGTATAAAAAATTGAAGTAGAGATTATCGGTATTGAACAATACAACGAAACATCTGCTTTATTTTTATGGCTGGCTTATTTAACGGAACGTTATTTTTTAGGGACGGCTCTTTAATTGTTACCTGAAAGAAATAGAATATCGGGGGCTAATAAAGAAAAAGATTTATGTTATAATTGTTCTGTGTATGGTTCTGTTGTAACACTATCTTATAAATATCTAATATGTAATCACGTTTGTACCACGTGTTTTGCAGGTTCGCACTGTCGACGGTTTTTAACGCAGCGCTAATGCGTTCCTTAAGTAGTCTGAGTGTTTTAAGGAATGATCTTTCATAAAAAAAGACCTTTGATCTAAATCCACAAACTGAAATCACATGGCGTAAAATCGCGGGATCTTGGTCGCTATGTGGATAAGGGTAAATCATCGTTACTCTTCAGTGTTCAACCCGGCGGGCGTTGAGTAAAGGGAAAATAACTCACATATATTTTCATAAATCACGTAATATAATACTAGCTAACCCGCATTGCTCGAGGCCATGACAATAACTTTAAATGAAACTCATATTCATATTATTTTATATCTTTAACTTCATTTTGCCTGAATTTATATTTTTAAATAAAAAAAATCGTGGAATAAATTTAATTAAAAATATATGCTTTTTGGTATTTATTTTCTGCGTTAATTGATTTTTGAAGCCTATGCGTACCAAAAGTTAATGAAACCGCGCTGAGACTACGCAAATTGGACTGAGCGAGGATATGTTTTAAACCAAGGAGAATTGTATCGCTATGCTCCAAAGGTGCTATTGGCCTAATATGAGAACTTTCAGAACCAACCATGCCAAGAATTGTGCGGAATGTCTTCGTTACAAGCTAGTAACACAAAACCCTCTTGACTCTTACAGACAATTATTTACTGTCAACGGTTCGAAACACTTGCCATTGAATTGTTTGGACCCTTACCTGAAATCAAAGACGGTAGGAAATGCATATTCATAGTAGAAAATTGCTCTACAAAAAGGGTAGAATTATTCTGACTGAATTTTGCCACTGCCAAAGAGTACGCTGTAACACATCTAGAAGAAGTTTTCATGAAGTATGATCTTCCTAGAAGAATAATTATTGGCAACGGTCCTCAGTTTGTCAGTAAAGTGATGCAGCAACTGTGTTATGATGTGAAATATTCCTTAACGCCGGTGTATCATCCACAAGAAATTATGTTTGAACGAAATTATCGCGATCTCAAACTTCGTTTAGCTATTCTCGTCGGAAACGAATACTCTTCGTGGGCAGAAAATCACACTCAAAGCTACAATCAGGTTTGCTATTAAAACAGCCAAATGCGTCACGACAGGACAAATGGCTGCCTTGCTAATGTTTACTCGTGAACCTCGTGCCATTGGTGACATTTGAAATAATATCAGACCTGTCATAATCAATGGTAACTTTGTGCCAGTGATAACCCCTTACCTAAAGTAATTTGCTAATTTCACTAAGCAAGTGAAAGAAGTAGCCGAAAAACGCCAAGACAGGAGAAAACAGTAGGCGGACAGAATCTGGAGAGAACTCCTGGTGATCATGTATGGGCAGAACTTGAACCCGTTAGCAAGGCTGGTCAGAAAAGAACGGCCAAATATAATCCCGGAGTGACGGGCCCTAGGTAGAGCTCACCTACTTCCTATGAAGTTGTATGAAGTTGTCAGTTTAAAAGCTTCCGAAGTTCCCTTAGGAACTTACCATACATCTGCCCTAATACTTTCCGACAATGTTACCGACCAATCATTTACTCCACTCAGCAAACGTTGTAGGCAAACGAAAAATGTTGCTGGTCCCTTACCGAGACGTTTAGCCAGAGGGGGGGGGGGGGGGGGGGATTTAATGGCCATATCATAAATATTTATAGAATATTACAATAGGTGTCAGCACTAACCGACATTCATCTCGTTGTCGTATTGTTATTTTTTGTGCGCGCAAGTTCCTCTTTAGATGCTAGTATGAAGAGGTTGTGAAAAGTACGCGTGCTGCTTTTTTCCCTGCGTGGATTTCTTGTAATATTAAGGGGTCTCAGGAGTCTTTATTTTTCAGTGAAGATGCTTTTTGGCATCATGTCACATTTAATTTTATTTCTGGTTCCCTATGAAACACAAATGCATAAAAGTTTCACCCCTGATTGCTAACTATCTGTTCTATGTAGCATAATTATTTCAATATTATACAATTGATATTTCACTATATTTTTAAATGTTTATTTATTATTTAAAAAAAATGCATTTTTACTTGCATCTACTGCGCGCAAGATTGTAGCGAATCTAATGGTTCTTGAATCCCAAATAATATTGATAATGTTGAAAAACTAATGTACTTTGAACGTATACTTCAATTTAAAGCAATTAAAATTTTATTTTCTTTAAATAGATACATTTAAATTATAAAATTTTTAAAAAAAATATTTTGTTGAAAAAAATGCTAATTTTAAATATTTAATACAATTATATTAATAAATTTGAGGTATAAGTTATTCCTTATATCAAAGTGAATAAATGTTTCAAGTTTTGTACAAATTGCTTCATAAATTCTTGATAAATGTTGCGCGCAATAAATGCAAGTCAAAAAACAATTTTAAAACTTCCCTCAAAATTAAACATTTTAAAAAGTGTAAAATAATATTTATAGAACATTGAAATTATTATGCTACACAGAACAGATATTAAGCTGTCAGTTTTAAAAAAAATTATGTATTTTTGTTCTTTACGGAATGTGAAATAAAATTAAATGTGACACGTTGCTAAATTGCACCATCAATGAAAAGTAAGATTCCTGAGACCCCTTAATCAATTTGCAAATATGTTCATTTTGTAGATAGATATGCGTCGTATAGTGCAGAAATCTTTATTAAACATTCTTTTCTAAGTAAATCTCGCAGTGGAGTTTCATGTTGAAGCAATGCATCAATTATTTAAATTGTGGATTTTAATTTCGAAAATGGGGCACGCAAATTGGCGGTTCAACGATGTGCCCTGAATCACGACTAACCGATAAATTAAGAAAGTGCTTATGTTTTATCCAAGGAAAATCGTTTTTCAAAAAAGTGTTTTGACATCTGTTTTTCAGACGTCTATTCTGAAAGCAGGGAAGGCATGTTTAGATTCGAAATATGCTTTTTTGTTCTTACAAGTTATCAAGTGAAATAAAAAAGTTTCTGAAGAAATGTTAGTACAGAAAAAAGGTATTTTAATGCTCTGTTACCGAAACAGCGAATCTCGGGACAGAAAAGAATATATTATATTCTAAAAGTCTTATGATTCTTCAAGACTTCATAAAAGTATGGGTTAACGTGTCAGTTAACAGGAGCTAAGTACCTGTGTTAATTTTATTTTAATATACTTTTATTTCATTTCAGTGATGTTTATTTTATTAAGCTTTTGATGTTAAAAATGTTTAAGATAGAATTTGGAAGTACATTGTTTTTCTGTTTAAGAAAATAAATTGCATCAGTTTTGTCATCTGACATATAGAGGATGTAAAAGGTTCTGATTCTTAATATGGTAGAAATCTATATAAGGTAAAAGTTATCTGTAAGAATTAAAATTCTGAAAGTAAAATCTCTGATTTATTCAGATTGATTCCAAAAGGTAATTTAAGAACACATTTTCAAATTTTTTCGATCCTTTCACAAAAATTATAAAAAGTAAGTAATCACTAAAATTATATAGTTAATGTAATTAACCAAATAGTTAAGGAAAATTAACAGGAATAAATACAAATTTATAACACTTTAAAGATCATAATTTAAAGAATGTGAGTACCTCAAACAAAAAACGGAATAGGTGAAGAGCAGAAATTAGAGGCTTACAGTCCATTATGCTATTATTAAAGTTCACTCCCTTCGACACAATCCAAAGTCTTAAACGAAGTACAAAACTAGCACATACGTCTGCAAAGTTGCATTTGAAATCGCTTCACATTCATGACTAATAATTTGTTGCAGTTCAGTTATAGTGGTGGGATTATGTCTATGCACTGCATATTTCAAGTATCCCCATAAGAAGGAATCGTGCTGCTTGAGATCCGGCGAACACGTTGGCGAAACCTTACCTGTACTGGTTGTATTTCGATAATGCAATGTGATGACGCGATTCCCAAAATATTCATCCAAGAAAGTGAAAACATCAGACTTCCGATGATGTCTCGCACCGTCTATCATGAACCAGTTTGTAAATTACATAAAGTATTCACTATGACCATAAATTGATGCAAGATTTCGATGTATCAATTTGAATTTACAATTTTCTCCAAATAAAAGTACCCAATATTGCCATGGCTGGAATAGGTTGCCCACACAGTATTTTTTTTTAATTCACTCATCGTGGCATGCAAATGGGGGGTTCTCAGTGCCCCATATCCTCCAATTCTCTTTATTCACGAAACCATCAAGATGAAAATATTCTTCGTCACAAAATCAAATTGGAATTGCGCCAATACACCCGTCATCTATCAACTGTATCATTTCACTCACCGAATATGAAGCTGCAATTCTACGAATGAATTTTTTCGAATCTTGGATAACCACTTTTTAATAATATCAATATTAGATTCTGAGATGTCCGATTTCCATCATCCAGCGTTGTCAATCAAATCGTAAGCAACACTACTGGTTCCAATAAATTTTTCATACAATTCCCAGGTAGCACAAAGATATCGACCAATATCAAAATGAGTATTAGCCGATTTCAAAATGTAATATTGGCCAACTTTAAATGACCACCCCCCCCCCCCCCCATCCAAAAAAAAAAAAAAAAAAAAAAAAAAAAAAGATATTCCACCAATATTATTTTTTGATATTCGGCAATGTTGACCAATATTTCCCAACTTCTCTAAATATCTGTTTATGACATTAAGCGATATCTTTTTTGGTCATTGCTGAATATCATTATTTGACATTGAGCGATATATTTTTCCAATATTCCAGAATAACATTTCTAAATATTAAATTATAACTTTTTAGACATTAACTTCTTTTTTAAACCGGCAACTGCGATTTGCAAATGTGATGTGGTGAACGTATACTTTTCACAATAAAGAATAAGAAAAGAAAACTTTCGATCGAAAGTGGTGGGAGTAGATATTTCTGTTAGTGACGAAAAAAATGTCTGACAAAATTATAATTTAATTATTTCTCTTTCAATCACGACCGACTTCTCCTTCTTCTTCTTTTTTTTAAACAAATATTTATTTAAATATCGCTTTTTATTAGTAAGTTTGTTAGAAATTTAAAAAGAAATTATTTAGAAAACTAATGACATACTTTTGAAACTAAACTTGTATTCTTTCTATAATAAAAAATAAAATTATTTTAAAAGTCTGAAAATCGAGACCATTTTAAAAAGATAAACGTAGTATCCATTAAAAAATACATAACTTGATCATTTTTTTTTTCAAAAACTTTATGTAATAAAAAAAGCATCTTTCGTTTTTTATAAAACTAACAATTGTTATATTTTAACATCATTATAGGCATTACATTGTTTTTCTAAATACAAATAATTTTAGAGCAATAATTGCAGATTTTCTTATTAAGTTTTTATTAGCACTATCAATAGATTTTTATATGAAATGCTTTTCTTGAGAATTTTTTCTAATTTACAATCTCTATAAATTTCTATATAAATTGTACTACAGAAAATTTTCCACGCCAATCTCAATAGATTTCTATGTATTTTTTATTTATATATATAGATACATATATATAAATAACTATAGCTTTCTAAAGTAAATTTTTATATAATGAAAATTTCATAGCCAACGAAAACCATAGAAATGGGCGGTCCTTCAGAACTTTCCATTCACTTTGATCAAGACTACAAACTTCGTCAGGTGCTAATGTCGACTGCTAAATCGTATAATGTCGTATGCTAAATGTCGACATATATCTTGAAATGTCTGAAAAAATGATATTGTTTTTACGAATGTCAACAGATATCTCTGAATGTTGGAATGCTAATATCACTTTTATGACACTGGCCAATATACATAAAATATCAAAAATAAGGCATTAAAAAAACAAGTTTTCTAAAAATAGCAAAATTGTTAAATGTTATTGTTTAGAATACTATTTACGTATTATAATATAATAAGTAATGCAAAAAATTCGTATGGATGCTTTATTTTAAAAATTAATTTTAAGTTACATCTGTGAATAATGGTAGATATTGTAAATTTGACGTCTGAAATTCAGTGACTTTCGAGATATCGGCCAATATTGATCGGGACATTAGCCGTTATCTGTGTGCTACCTGGGTTGTTTAATTGTATTCGTATGTGGAACATTCTTTACATTAACTTTCACTTGGAAGCTTCTTCTTATCGCTATTATGCTTTGATCCAAGCGGTGGTACTCCAGCACTAAAAATATTCTGTGTTAAGTATAAACTATTAACTAAAATATATACTATAAAATATAAACTATTTGCACGATTTTTTTTCAACACTCATAAAGATCTACTGCAAACTTCTTTAAAATATGTAAATTTTGTAGAATTTAACAGATTACGAAATTTTTAGCAATAGCAAAAAAAAAAAAAAAAAAAAAAAAAAACTCAATCTCTTCATCTAGATTTAAAATTCGATGCATGAAATATTCTTTAAATCCGGCAGTAAAAAGTAAGTTAATCCGAGAAAATAAGGCTTCATAAATGTAAATTCACCTGTAAAATCGACTAATGCTTGATAAATTCATGCCCAATTCCAAACGTTATGGTTATATGGCATAATTTGTTATTTTCATATCAACATCACATTTCATTGAAATCATGTGGCCGGGATCCAGATAGATTTTGCGCTGTTATGGAAACAAGATTGACCAATAAGAAGCCTACATTTTTGCCAACTTTTCGCTGTTTTAAGTAAGTAAGTTTTCTGCTTGGTCAATCTCGTATCGCTAACAGAGAAAAATCTATCTGTATCCGGCCACATTTCAACAGAGTTCAGAATAGGGCCCCAAGAGTAAGATTGTAATGGCAAATGAGACCCACTCCATAGCTTTTCTCTCCTTCATTCGCATCAATGCTGAGCGACGTCGGTTTTTCAGCCTCGACTGGGCAACTATTGCTCTCAGCACTCTATTGTTTGTAATTCGAAATAAAATCGAGAATCACAGTAACAAATCTCCTGACATCATACATAACCTTCCTGGATGAGTTCTTTAATATCTGACACCGTTTCCAAATCATAAAAATATTTTCGACGTCATTGGATTTTTTTTCTCGTTGATTTATTTAAAACGCTTTCAAAATGATATTGTATCAAAGAAAACCTCATGTTGTAAGATTTAATTTTATTATAGACAGTAAAAATAATTACTTTTCTTCAAGCCTTTTGATAGAGCAATTATGTTCCATATTAGTTTTGAGAGTTGTGTGAAATAATTTCTAAAACACAGACCATACATTCGGCTGGATATAGAGAAAAATATATGTTTCCTTACATTTTTTTTTAGATATCTTATTATAAAAATATTCTTCAGAACTCACTGCAAATACTCACATTCACACTTACATATTTAAATATGGGTGCCACTTTAATACATATGTGATTAAATTAAATATATACTTGATGATTGACTTAATCTTTTGAAAATGTAAATTTATAAACTAATACTTACAATAGCTAATAGAAGTCAAATACGAAAATCTGATTTTTATGCATATGTTTATTATTCTCATTAAATTTTTACTATATTTCATTTCATGTCATTTTTCCAATTTGTTAATTTTATCTCTAATTTAATGCTAGAGAATCCTATTGCGAAAGAGTAAAATGTATTCCTAAGTTATATACTAAAATATTTGTTTAACATCTTAATTTAGTAAACGTTAAATTGAAACTGTAAAGCATACATTATCTGTTAATGTAAATAAACCTCGGTGCCTTTTTTGCCTTATTTTGATAATAAAACAAGTAATATAAAAATTTTGTTTTTAAAGTCAATTCCTAGTTAGGTCATCAAAGAAAAATTTAATATAATCCCTTAAGCTAATATTAGTTTTTGTTGCATTAAAATATCTCAATTTGTTGATTTTCTATAAGCAAGTAGGTTTACAATGAAAGTCTATGGGAATTTGGCGAAATATTAGAGATATCGCCAAGTTGGTGTCACTTTTGACGACTCATTTTGGTCGCCAATTTGGCGACAAACTTGGCGGTATTTGGCAACAGAACAGGGTCCCCCCCTATGGTAACCCCCTTATAGATGTGAAGATGCATTAAATGCTTCAATAACCAATGGCCGCCATTTTGTCTCCCATGTAAAACTAAAATTAATTAATTAAAATTTAATTAATGAATTAATATTTGAAAAAAACTGTATTAACATCAATTGTCATCCAGTACAAGTTTAAAAAAATTTATTTCAACTTGATAGCATGAATAATAAGTATTTTATTAACGATTGAAAATTTGAACAAGATATATAAATAAATATAGGGAGAGTGTGAACTAATAGCAGGAATTTAAAAAAATTATTAGTGTTACTAGATTACAAATTGGCTTATTTATTATTCCGTCTCGTATAACATTTGAAAATTTTAAATGAAATATGTTTATTTGCATTTTGCAAATTTGATCATAGCAGTTATTAAGGAAACGAGACAAGGTGAATAAATAGTAGGGCCCGACTTAGGCGACGGGGGCCCCGGGGCAAGAATCATTCTGCCCCCCTCCCCTTCTATCTAGAATTTTTTTGCGAATAATGTGCAAGTAGGTAGTACTAAACTTCATACATGTTGTAAGTATGCATTAATTTTGTACCCGGTACTGCTCACATCTATATACAGAGTATCACAAAAAATGGCCACAACTTAAAGTAAAAATGCTAGTAGGATAATAGTAGAAAAAAGGATAGATTGGTTGACACGAGTGTTTTTTTTTTGTTTTTTTTTTGTTTGTTTTTTTTTGCAAATTTGACTTACCTACATACGTTATAAGGTGTCTAAAAGAAAATGCCCCAAATGGGTCATAATGAATGGTTTTAACTTACCATTTTACGTAGAAAACATTAATAAAGAATTTCTTTTGAAAACTGTAGAATACTAAGTTGTCATAATAGAATTTTAATCATTAGTTTGCTAATGATATTAGTTTATTTTTTGCATAGGTGGTGGGGGTACTGGAAACAGAGAAGGGAACGGGGGCTGCACTCCCCTCCTAAATGTTTCAAAATATATGAATTTACGTTACATTTGGCTAATTTAAATTTTTTGGCCCCTTTTAATTAAAATTTTGATTACTCTCGTAGGGGCCCCTAAAAAGGGGGGCCCGGGCTAGCTGCCCCACATACCCCTGTATAACTCGGGCCCTGAGTAAACGAGTGCTTCAGAAATATATTGTAGTCATTTCCAACATAATATCTTTCTCAAAAGGTACTTTTTGTATTTTTTTAAAATAAAATCTAATTTTAAAATTATTTTAAAATACAAAGTTGATATAATTTAGACATATAATAGATATACGTATGATATTAAATAAATATTATTGAAAAACATCTTTTATTTTAGCGTATTTGAATATAGAATATTCTAATGTTGGATTGTACAACAAAATATTTAAATATGTAAACATTACTTAAGTTAAAGCATATCGCGTCATATGGAAAAGCAAATAATAAATGGTAAATATTGACTTGACTCTATTGTTTATTGACAAATACTAATATACAAATATTTAAACAAAATACAATGCATACATATACAAAATAAAACATACATATCCTCCAGTACACAAATGCAGTTTACTGATCATGTGTTTGACATTTATTTAAATCAAGTAAAATATTCCTTATTGAGCGCATGTAGATTGTAGAGCAACGAAACATTTTACAAAGGTCTTGTATATTTCCCGTGCAACTCTTTCATAGGTATATGAACATTAAACGTGATAATGAATGATGTCTGTAAAATGTAACAAGGCAGCTGGTTTTCTGCTGAAGATTTTAACCTTTAGGAATATCCATGGAAAAATGTAATAGAGGGTTATATCAGTTCAGCGACTCTGACTGGAAAATAAGCGAATGACAATACGTGCGCTGGTGAAGGTTTGTATAACTTGTTGAATACCACTATGAATCGAAGAATATTCAATGTTTTTAGGTAGATTTCGTAAGGAATACTACCTTCAAATTCTCCTCTCTTTTAGAATTTCTGAAATTATTTTGCATTTCCACGCCGATCATGACCCCTAGAACCCCAAACCAGCCCCAGTTCAAAACTATATATATATAACTTTTTAATAGACCCTATAACTTCCATAATTGAGGGCATTTTTTTTTTATTGATACATAAAATCAAGTGATTGAAATTCTCGGTCAAGTTCGTTAATGAACAAAATCAGACCAACCTAGTGGAAAAAGAGAGGGGTTTTGTGAAAAGAAAAAAAACCCAAAACTTCTTAATTATGATGCATATCGAATTAGTTTAAAGTTATTATTACTTCTAGGAAAAGGACCAGAATTTTATGTATGACAGATTTTTATATCAGTAAAAATGGTCTCAATTGGCGAATAAGTAGGGTTTTAAGAAGAACCAAATTCATAACTTCGTCAATTTACAATGTATCAATCCACTTATTTTTTTTTTTTATAAATCTTCTTAATAATATCTATAACTTTTATATTGGAATGTTTTTGATAGGAGCAACTCTTACGAAAGAAAAAAAAAGAATGTGTGTGTGGGGAGGAGAGGGGTTGAAGAAGGAAAAATTCATAACTTCGTCCACAAGATATCAACTTCGCTTAAATTTGTTATAAATCTCCTATATTATCTACAACTTTTGTATTGAAAAGTTTTACATAGGACCAACTCTTACAGAAAAAAAGAAAAAAATGGGGGGGGGGGGGTTGTAGACGAATAAAATTTGAAATCTACCTGTGTCTGTATGCTGAGAGGGCAGGGTTTTTTTTAGAATGTTTTTCTATCTCGCCCGCTATCACGTTACTAAAACCATAAAATTACAACCGCTTCAACATCTCGCAATACCTTTATTCAATATATGAACCTGTTTTAAATATCGTTAGAATCACCTCTTCAAATAAAGACGGATCAATCATAAACAGAGACCATAATGCACCGTCTTTGTTTATCTATAAAACACACTTGATGGATTGTACATGGGTTTTCAGTTCGCAAATAATAGCAGTTGGATGCACATCCATATGTATTCAAATTGTGCGAACTGACTGAAATGCTGCAAACTACTGATTCAATCTTCATCTTTCACCAAAATAGTTTATAGCCAAAGTTTTGAAATTCAAATGTGTACACATAGATAAATACTATCAACTTTAATTATACTAAACGAGAAGAAAAACAGCAATATGAAATTAATTGGGAAGAGCGATGTTTGACGAGCTTGAATTTTATAGCACACTGCAGGTAGAAATTGATTTATTCCGTTTACATCCAATGTGGAATCTCACAGTAAATACTATGGTGTAATTTGGTAACAAAATTTCCATATTTTGCTCTACTTTTATGAAAGTAGAGTCTGTGAGAAGAGAGTAGTTATTTGTAGCCAGTGCGAGTTTAATCGTAAATGCATGAATTCTAGCTACACTGAAACTTTTACATTCTTAGATATGTTTATCGATTAAATTATCATGTTCGTAAATAGTTTTAGATACATTTACTTAGGTAGCACTTTTTAAGTAGTAGGCTAGTTCCATGGGTTTTTGTAGTGTAAGTCACACAGCTGAAACTCGCTATGCTTATTGGCCACCGTTATTTTCGAAAAGGTTGCTTCGCTTTATTCAATTAATGAAATATCTTGAATAAAATAAGTCACAAATTTCCATTCTAAAATACTGGTCGTCAAAAATCGTAGCATGTGGTTTACACTACAAGTACTCATGGAAATAACTAATAAACACCTATATTAAAATTGAGAAATTCTATTCGTTTATATAAGTTTGAGTGTATTTTTTAAACTGATCTTAATCAGGAAATGAAATAAAATGAGCTCTTTGATCTCCCGCCAAAACAAACTAGATTCGTAAGGTACTTTAACCGAACGTTAATCTTTGTGTTTGTCTCTTATTTGTTGTTGTCCCTGAATATTATGCGACTAAACATTAAATTCAATCATTTAACTCTGCCTTTTTTTTTTTTTTTTTTTAGTAAGGCGAGCGCTATAATATTGGTGCCATTCATAAATAGTTTTTGTTATATCCTTTTTAAGTAAAATTCTGACAAATCTTAAGAATGTTATTAGGTAATTCTAAGTCATTCTTTCGTCTTTAATACCAAAAAAATTATAAGCGATTTAACCAGAAAAATTAGTAGATTTTTTTTTTTTTTAATTCGAAGCTAACAAATTGTATACAAGTACGAGCAACAATATTTAAAAAATTCATGGTACAATCTTAACTTTTTGGAAAGATTGTTGGATGTACGGGAAAAGCGAATCTAATCTTTGGACTGAGAGCTGTGTGAACGCTGATCTCTCCAACTTGTTTCACATATCCTGTATCCTCCATGGTGCAGGAAATTAAAAAAGATATGCGAAAATAACAATGATTATCTACGTCCTTATTTACTAGCATAAAATGTGAAGAAATTTGTGTGTTCGCCCTTAAATGATAAAAATTCTTTATCTTAGACTGACAAGATTCCAGCTATCAAACTCTCCTCAAATAAAATAACATCAAGTATTAACTGTATTCACTCTCGTCTACGATATAAGATGTCATATAAAGCATATTAGAGAGGACGTCGTGAGTTTTCGAATTTCAAAATATTCTGATTACGTTATTGCCTATTGAGAAATGAAACATTCATCTCGTTTTTATTTAAACAGTGATTGAAACTGTTAGAGCCATTTTATTAAAAAGTAATGAAAAATTAGGCGCAAATCCATATGTATAGTTATAATACAAGTACCTCTGAATGGTAAAGTCACCTTATTTAAACATACGTTCGATATGATAAATGTTACAGTTAATTAAAAAATTTTCTCCGTTTTCCAACTGTTGTGAATGCATAATCAAATGAATTGTTGTTTCATATATATATATTTTTTTTTTGCGGTTGAAAATTGTTTGTAGTGGATGTATCATACAGGTATCCTCGAATAGACATCGTTACAATATTTAAACATCGAAATTTTGGATTCGATATGATAAATGTTACAATTGCAGAAACATGATTCCCTGTTTTCCATTTGTTATGAAAGCATCCTGTGACGAATTGCTGGTTTTTTGTTAATTTGACTTTTTTCAGATTGAAAATTGTTTGCAGTTGTTGTTCAATCATGTTACAGGTGATTATCAAAAGAGATTTATGAAATAAAATCATGAGACGAAACGCAATTTTTCACCTTTATTCAACATAAAATGTATAATGTGGACTTTAAATGCGACTAAAGTAATGAAAAAAAAATGTTACAAGTTTAAGGGGGGTTCGGGGCTAAAAATTCTCAAAAAATTCATTTTTTTTTATTATTATTATTGTCTTAAAAAAACATACGGAGTTTTTAGCGTTAAATACCGGAAACCGCATGCTTTTATCTCCATTAGATCCAGAGATATAACACCTTTTGTCTTGAGAGGCAATGCATCAGTCGCCCGCTGACGAGAACTTTAGCTCAATTTATCTGAGAATGAATTTTTTCACGATTTGCCAACTTTAAAAGAATATATCTAAAGTTCCTTGCATGATAGATGTATGAAATTTTTAACAGAGGTTTTATGCTATATTTCCAGCTAATTCTCTTCAGATTTTTTAATTTTGAATGATACTTATGAAAATATGCTAATTAATGCAAAATTCACACTTAAGAAAACTTCATTTTTTTTATAAAATTTCTAACCAATATTTTAAGAAATGCTGAAGATAAATTAAAATGACACATTTTCTGTACACAAAAGTGTAAAATTTTTGTAGATCGAGTAAGTACTTCCAGTGTTATATCAAAAATTAAATATGTTTAAAATTTTACAATTTAAATTTTTTTTAAATATTTAAAAAAAATTCAGTTTTTTTTTACATGCAGTATTTTTATTATATTAAAAGATATTTCAGAAAAAAATTGCATAAGACAATCTCTATAAATAAAAAAATGGAATTTTGATCCGCGGACCCCCTTGAAAATATTATATTAATAATGTTATATGAAATAAAATGTATATTTTAAAACTTGTAACATCTTTTTCATTACTTTAGTCACCTTTTAAGTAAGACTGTAGACTTTTAATGTTCACATGATACATTTTATGAAATTTAAGAAGTTTGTCATTAAATTCGGATTACTTAACGAAAATCAAATTTTAAAAGAATTTTTTTTTGCGAATACGTAATTTCGAATGTGTAAAATAAGTTTTAAATAAAATTCAACTATTTTACTGGAAGACTTTCATAAAATTCTTGAGTGAGGATTTTCATGTCAATATCAAGCAAATTCGGAAAAATCTCGATGCCATTGTCAGTTGTATACAATTATGTAACAAAATCAACATCCCATCCCAAAACATAAAAGAAAATGCATGTTTCTATTTTTATTTTATTTGTTCATTGGATAGATACAGTATAATAGTGTATGCTACTTGTCAGACTGACTTTATGGAAGAGTTTGGCACTTGGACTATTTCGAGTTGTGGTATTAGTGTGAACTACTTGTTGGTCTGATATAGTTGAAGAATTAATTTGGCATTTGGGCTAAATAATTGGAGTTTTGCTAAGTGTGTTCTATTTGTTGATCTGATTTTGTGGAAGAGTTAGTTTGGTAGTTTGACTAAATATATGGCGCTATGCCATTAATGTGTGCTACTTCGACACCGTGGAAAAGTTATTTTGGTACTTGAACTAAATATTTAAAGTTGTGCTATTAGTTTGTGTTACTTGTTTGTTTGACGTTGTGGAAGAGTTAGTTTGGCCTTTGACTTAATATTTGGAGTTGTGCTATATTAGCTACTTGTTGGCTTGAATTTGTGGAAGATTTACTTTGGCACTTTGACTAAACATCTACAGTTGTTCTATTAGTGAGTGCTACTTGGCCGACTTTTTTTGCTGGGGGGGGGGGGGGGCACTAGGACTTTAAATATTTGGAGCTATGCTATACGATGTGCGCATTATAACACACTCTTATAAATTCAAATTATTTTGTGTTATTAATAGGAAACAATTGCCACTCTCTACATAAAAATATTTCAATAATAATAACTGACTGACTATTACTAAATTTTATAACCGAAGTAAAGCAAAATCAGTTTTTAAAAACGTATTCTTCTTATATTTAAAAAGAAGCTGTGGTACTATCTGGGTTAGCAGATTTTTATTATTACATAGTGGGTACGATGTTAACTTAAATGAGAATGAAACTCTCAAATGCATCATATTTTATAAGAAACGCGGTTAAATAGAATGGATTTTTGAATTATCCTTTCGCAAATAAGTTTTAGAAATTGACTCTTCTTTGACCAGCACTTTCAATTAAAAATCCACTGTTTGTTTGTGTAATCCAACTTTTTATTTTAATTAAAATCACTCTCGTTATATTCAAGTACAGAATTTCCGCCATGTTTGGTCACGATGCATTGAAAAATATTGAAGTTATAAGTACTTTTTCTGCCTACGAAGGATTGTAAAAATGCTATGATTTTTACAATCCAATTACAATTTTTGATTGATCCTATTGCGTAAATTAAGCAGATTAGTCTGTTTTTAATATTTTATTCATTTATTTACTTTTTAATTTTATGTGTTCCCATATTTAAACATACGTGTTGTTTTTGTTTTTCTTTTTTCACCAATTTGATTTCTTATTCCCCTTCTACTCTGTGTTTTTTTGTTTTGATTATACTCTTCTGTGATTGGCCGCTATCTTCTACTTTCCTATTGGCTGTTGATTTCTAATTTGCTACTGGTTGTTTCTTCAGCTTGTTTCCTTTCCCTTATCTCTCATTTCAGTCTTGCTGCTGCTTTCATAGTAGAAGTACGTCTTCTTTGCACCTGATGAAGAAAAACTGAGATCTTTCGAAAGGCCTAGCGCATTTAAAAATTTTTGATGGTGTTTTAAGAAGATTTTTTGTTCTTATTCATTCATACCAAATTTTACTTATTTTCTTTAATGTTTGGTTTTTTTCAGGAAGACTTAATTGCTTTCCTATCATAGGATAAAGTTTGGGAAGAACTCTTTTTATAATATAATACATAAATCTAGATGTAAAATGAAAAAGAATAAAATTCTTTATGAGTAGAAAGCTACATTTTATTTATGTTTCACAACATACAAAAAAAGTATTGTCTAGATACAAAAAAAGTTATTGAGCTAATGAAGGGTACTATACGTATGATGCTGCGCTTTACAATGAATAATTATTGTGCAGGAAATGAAGATCGCAATCTACTTCTTCAGTCATAAATACAGAGTGTCTCCCTACAAGACGAACACGGATATCTCCTCATTAAGGGGTCTCAGGACTCTTAAAATTGGAAAAATCGAAAAAAAAAAGACCATTTTCAACATATAATATCTTAAAATGTAATTGATTTTAAGACAAAATTTTATATTGGGAGAAAGATATAAGTATGTTCTTTTATTTAATGTATTTGGAAAATTACAAGATGCAGAATTATAATTTACAGTGGGCTCCAAAATGTCAGACATTTGACGAGCGGAAAATTGGCATAACAGATTATGCGCACGCTTACAAAATAAATTTTGCAAGTAGAAGGAAAATTTTAGTGCCTAATTATACTTCAGATTATAATAATTACCCTGAACCTAAATAATTTGTATTTAAAGTTTTTTTGTATTTTTAATACAAAGTTGTATTTAGCTAATGCAAAATTAAGAAAATTTCAATAGTATAATCACCTAAAAATATATTGTTTTGAACAACAAAAAGGAAAATTTAGGTTCGGTTTATACAGACTAACATGAAACATATGTTTTGAAAATGCCCAAAAACGTCATTTGGAGAAAATTGACTTCAATGTTTCTGAAACGCCGCTTCGGTTATTGAGCGTGTATAATTCTAAAAGCCATAACTTCTGTTCTAATAGGAATTTCAAGAAAACATTTATACCAAAATGTTCAGAAAAGATAGTAGTTTAATATCTATAAAAATTAAAATTTCGAAAATTTTAAGGCTTTAAGAGTCCTGAGACCCCTTAACTCTGTCAATGACGGCGTTATCAAAACAATATTTTCAGCAGATTTTTTTTTCTGTGGAATGTAATGACGAAATGACAAAATTTGTAAATTTCCGCCATTTACATCCAAACAATTCTGAAATATATACTTCATACTTAACATATTAGATGGATATATTTGTATGGCGTCACTAGCAAAATTACTTATCATTTCTAGCACTCTCAATATTTCCAGTGCATTTCCTGCAACAAAGTTACATTTTTGAAATTTTGATAAATTATCTTTATTATTATTATAGTTATGACATAAATCTGGCATTGGCTTGGAGTGATACACACGGTATTTTACTGTGAATAATAAGATTATTACCAGGGTTTCCTATTTAAAAATAGTGAATATTGACAGGTATTATCTCCATCTTATATTGTTTACAAATAATTGTTTACGCTGTAGCAATTCATTAGCAGGAAGTGCAAAAAATATTAATCATCATTCTTTAGTATTACAATATATGTTTTAACAATTTTTAAAATGTTTAAAGAAATTCTATAACGGAAAATAAGTTGATCGAGTAATATTCAAATTAATATTACTATTTTAAAAATGACACTTATTTGAAAATAATGCAATTATTTGCCTTTGATTAAAAGCTATAAAAACATTAATTACATTAAAAGGAATGAAATTCACAAATAAAGTTAGACATTATATTACCGAGTTCTGCTAATTAAAGTTCCCTTGCTATTGCAAAAATAGCCAAATTAAATATATATATGTATATATTTACACGTGAAATACACGTCATTTACGATCTCTTGCCATAGTCATTTGCGATCTCTTGCCATAGCCATTCTTCCAACAATTCACCTAATAATAATGCAAGAAATAAAATTATGCGTAAATGTAATGATTCAATATTCTTATTTATTTTATTGTGCAGAGTTTAACTCCTAACTTTTTTATTCAGTGTGTTAGAGGTGAGGATTGAAATTTCTATCTGGTATAATACATTAATACATAAAATGTTATTAATAAGCAAAACAACTCACATATTCGGATATAGACATTACGGTTAGCTGTAATGCTTTTTCCTAATGGGATCATAATTTCTGAAAGAAAAGTATCAATTTAAATTGTATTGAAACAAAAATCGAAATGTAGTATTTCATACAATATAGTGTCAAAATATAGCTATGTCTATATATATATATATATAATTTTTGAAATATTATTAAAAGATTTCATACCCACTTTATTAACCATTTGGAAAAATCGTTATTGCCCTCATCAGGGTAGGGAATCAAAAGCATATCTGAAGGTTTTTATAGGTTTAATCATCATTTTATTCGTTTTCTATACAGTAATCTGTATTTCCCTTTACTTTCAACAGAGATGGACAACAGAGTGTTGTCACTATGACAAAAAAGTAATAAAAACTACAAAAAAATTAATAACTCAGAAACAAATTGAGATACAGCTTTCAAACAAATTGCATTTAAAAGTACATTTTTTTCTCTATGCGATGATATAAAAAGTAATATTGTGGGATGTTTAGAAGTTTAAGAATGAAATTTCATTTAAAATTGGCCGTCAGATTTCTTGGAAATCTGACGATGGAAAAGCCTTTTCCCGAACAGCCAATGAAATCCTTGGATAATACGTAAGTTCCAGGTGGATAATACGTACGAGTCGCAGGCAATTTCTGTCGCTTGCAATTTTTATGTGTAATAACACTATTAATGTTTAATTCAAGGCGTACGTAATGTATGATCAACTCCGTGCGATTTTTTATGTCTTAAATTTTAGTCTTTGAAAAAATCATTTACCGAATGGTCGTTGTAATTTGTTAAATTGCATATTTTTTTAAAATATATAATTGAAATTGCTGACTTTTATTTACTTAAAAGGCGTAGAGCCAATAGAATGAAAAAGTGTCCAAGCATGGTATCGAACCGATCAATGCCCTACCACTGAGCTACCTGCAGCCTAACTACTAGCATTTCTCGCTCTTATTTGTTGGCACGGATGCAACTGCAGCATCGCTCCCTGAATACTATGTCTGAACACAAAAATGGCGCTGACACAAAAATGGCGGCTGCTACGGCGAATATTTTTCGGCGTGTGTAAGACTCCTGGAATTTTGGAACCAATATATATATATTTTTTTAGTTCTGCTACACTTTTCTGAAGTAAGTAAGTAAGTAAGCACCCACCCTGGGAACCCGCTTTTGGCTTATGGTTAGGTGTAACCCCCTAGCCCAGGGCAGGGAAAACTTTTACTACCTGAAGAACTCCTTCAATGATTTTTTTTTTTTTTTTTTTTTTTTTTTTTTTTTTTTTTTTATATATATACAGTTTAGGAGAAATAACAATGTTAGATATATGACAATTATTGACAGTGTGTGCAATAAATATTTACAGATGACCGCTATAATTACATTTGAAAGAAATATTCATTATTATAACATATAAATGTGCATAGTTTTTAGAATTTGATATTAAACTTTTTTGATCACAATTACCTACATATTTACAACACTTTTTTGTTATTTTCAGGATTCACAATACTAACATCAATTTAAACCATGTACAAATGTGATATTTTCAACACTTAAAGCTATTTTCAAGGTATATGCTGCAAAATTATTTTTAACTCTATACTAAAAATAAGTATTAAGGTACAAGATGCAAACAATAATTAATATTATGCGCTATTATGAAAGTATAAGTAATTGTAGATAATAATTATTTACAAATTTACAATACAATGATACTATGTTTGAGATATTATGTAAGATACATGATGCAAAAAATATTTTTAAATCTACACTAAAAATTTAGTATTAAGGTACAAGTTGCGAACAATAATTAATATTATGCACTATTATAAAAGTATAGTTAAACAAGACAAAGAAATCTTTTACAAAATACTGTGATCTAAATTTAGGGGCCAGTACATACGTTAAAAAAATTACGAACTCGGCAGCCGCCATTTTTGTGTCAGTGCTCAGGCCTAGTTCTCAGGGGGCGATGCTGCAGCACACGATAAATATTTTCGTGAGCCATCAACTCTGAGACAAACACGAAACAAAAGATGATTCGGCATCGACTATATATTCAAAAATTCTATATCTATTCAGAAATATAGCTAAATTTTAAAGAATGTATTCTTATTAAATCTACCCCCCACCCCCACAAAAAAAAAAAAAACTTTTTCGGAAACACATGACGATACAAATATATTATTTATTAATTAAATCTATATCATTTAAACAGACACATAAAACGAATGGGGGTAAATATACAAAGATTCATACTTTTCCATAAAATTTATTTTTGAAAGTTAATAAATCGAAGAAAACAATAAACCACAAAGCATTATACATGAAACAGCCTACATATTTTCGAACCTACGTAATTTATAATGCAAATCCAAATGAATTTTGGATGAGAGCAGGCGAGTAAATTCTCTCAAATGTATTCAGAGTTTGACATGTAAAATCAAATTACGACTTCAATGTTATAATGAAAGCTTGCCGCCTTACGAAACTCTCCAACACTAGATAAATAAATTAAAGTTGCAAATTTCCTTAACAGAAATAAATCACTTTTCTGTTGTATAATTTGAGGATTTCAAGAAGTTATTTAAGAGGGAATTAAATTTCATATTATATAATGGGTTCTAGTACTCATTTTTACTTTATTATATTCTCAGACTATTTTCCTAATTTAAAAGACAATGTTATTTAAATGGTATTAAAAATGTGTTTTTTTGAAGAGATTTTCTTTTTCAAAATTAATCTGTTAATAACTCGTTTCTTCAAGTAAATCACCAACATTTATAACTTATGTTTGTTCTTAAAAATGTATAACAGTATTAGGTGATTGCAAAAGCTCGTGAGCATTTTCATAGATAGCAGAAATTTGCAATTTTGACTATGTTGATGGTTTTTTTAATAACCACTAGGGGCTCTGCCCCCTACGAGCTACGCTCTTCAACCCCCATTCAAACACCGCAAACTCTAAAAGTACGCTAATTTGATCGGGTTTAAGAAAATTTCAGAAGAATGAATTATAATTAAAAAAACAATGACGATATCCCTGTTAACGGGTTGTTTTCGTCTTTAATTAAATCAAATCAGTGAAACATGTGAAAATAAGCTAATATAAAATGATTTAAGTAAACAGAGTCTTTGTCACCCGACATTTTTAACAAAGCTATAAGAAAGTTTTTTAAATAAGGCATTTTAAAGGTATCATTTTAAATCTGACGTAATTTTCACCAAAGCTTCTTTCTCTTTTTAATATTCACCTGAAAATACTTTTGTTCATAGAAAGGAAATATAATTTGCACTGTCTTAGAATTCTCAACCCAAGAGCAATGCCAGTCTTATGGGCACTTGAATAACATCTGCATTGGTTCATTGGCTCAAAATATCTCAATTTGTTGACTTTCTGTAAGCAGGTAAACCCTATTGGTTTACAATGAAAGTCTATGGACATTTGGCGAAATATTAAAGATATCGCCAAGTTGGCGTTACTTTTGGCGACTAATTTTGGTCGCCAACTTTGCGATATGTTGCCAAGTTTACCATAGTGGGGACCCTGTTCAAGAACAGGGTCCCCCCCTATGGTAACCTTCCTTATAGTTATGGAGATGCATTAAATGCTGTTCAATAACCAATGAGATGCGTTTCATCCGAGCGTTGCCATTAAACAATTAACAAATAATCGCGATATCTGTGCCACGTACAATAGCGTAATATATATATATAGATTAGATTAAAAAAATTATCTCAAAATATGAAATAAATGTCTCGCGCAAGTATATTTTAAAATTTAAACTGTTTGGCAATATTATGGTTTGACCATTTTAAATATGGCGTAATTTTCTCCATTTACGTCTTTTAACGCATATTAATGAATTTATTATTTTACAATTTTCTTTCACTTTTAACACTAAACGTACCGATATTTTTTGTATACCTATTCCAACCAAAAGGGATCAAATGACCCTTATACAAAAAGTTGTATATTTAACGATGTTTTTCGAAATATATACCAGTTGTTACACTTTGGTGTAGAATAAAACATTTTTGTTTTCAAATAATTATTACAAATTGTTTATTTATTAACCCCTTGACAGGTGATGGAATATATTTTATCACACCTTCGATTAATGAATATTCCGGCCTGGAAATGTTTATTAAATTTTACTTTTCTAGCTTTGGTGGAAAAAAAAAGTTGTAAAATTGCTTTTCCGTATTTTGCAATAAATCTTTTTGCAGATTCTAGTGTGAATTCGACATTGCAGAAACACAATTTCTTGCCCCTCAAAGGGTTAAAGTAATACAGTCCTCCCCACTTAATCGGGTCACGGATAATCGAATACCCCGCTTATTCAAATATAATCCTCCGGAACCGAATTTAATCCTATCGGTTCTATGTTATTTTTCCCCGCTTAAACCAAATACCATTTACGAACGTCCCAGCCTAATCGAATAACAACTGTCTGATCTATGTTTGAAAATAGGTGCAGAAAGCACGTTTCAGCTGGAATTTCCTTCCAACTTTTGTCATTTTCGGTTCCTTTACGCTGAAAACAAATTTTCATTTCTTCCTGCAATGATTTCGGCCGGCAGGTGTATAATGGACAGGTCAAATGATTTCCCCATCTTTTCTCCCCACCATCACTTCTTGCTTCAGGCTTTAATGGCAATGCGCTGCCACTTCGAGGCTCGAGATGCTAGTTGTGATGTTTTGCACTCATTCGAAAAATAACTCAATATTTACTCTTTAAAATTGCACTTAAACAAACCACTTTAAACGATTTTTTTAAGGCCGTATAAGTAAAGTAAATTAGAAGTAGCAAAGTTTTGACCAAATTCAAACGAGCTGCGTTAAGTGTGATGTAAACCATATAAATGTATGTACTGACATTAAATTAATACGTATTTACTTTATATTAGCATTTGTATTTATTTTAGTTTGTTATTCTATTAACGATTTATTATGCTGTTAATTATTTATACCGTAGATGGTTATTTTGCCTTTTTACTACGCATTAAATATTACAGTTATGATTCCCCGTTTAATCCAATACCCCGCTTAATCGAATATCATTTATGGAACCGTCGATATTCGTTTAAACGGGGACGACTGTATATATATAATTACGCAAAAAAATTAATTATTTCAAGAAATTCGAAAATTTAATAAACAAATACTGTGCAAATCTGTTTATGTTCCCCACATATTTTTAAGATTATTTCGTTCGCGATATAAACTGAAAAGTTCAAACTAGAATCTCACATGGAATAAAGTCAATTTCTATTTATACCATCATACATTAACAAATATGATACAATACAGTAGAATAAATGATGTAATAACGAAAAAACGCAATTTACTAATGTTCTTACAAAATAAAACATTTATACCTTTATGATTTAAGATAAATTTATTCAGGGGTCAAATGACTCCTTGCGGTAGTTAAGCCTAAAATATTTTTTTTTTTTTTTTTTCTAGGCAAAAAAGGTAGTTCGGAGATGAGGCATTTTAAGAAATAATATGATCATATATTTTAATAAAAGTCGTGAAATATAAAGAAATTTCGTAATGTTTCATTTGGAGAAATTCCAAAACAAAATTCAAAACCCCTCGCGGTAGTTTTAGTATTAAAATTCACGCGTAAATATAGTTTTTATGACGTAATTATCAAGATTTTCCTGCTTTTAAAACGTAATCGTTTAATTCTCACTTGAAAGTGTTTTTTTGTTTATAATAGTCACGTGTAAATAAATTGAAGGAATTATTATTATTTTCGATGTTTTTAAATTTGGCAACAATTTAAAATAATACCCTTTTCTAAAAATTGTAAAAAATATCTCTCGAAATGCTGAAAATTTGAATTTAAAATAGAAATAAAAATTCAAAAAATGAGTCAAATTAAAAAAAATAACTGCAGTCTGCACACCGGAAATTTCTAATGTATAAAATGATCTAAAAATGATTAAATTCCTATGTATAGTTTTTGCTCCTATAAAACTTTTTTAACGGAACGATTTTAACCAACTTTAACATTAAATATCTTTTTAAATAATTTTTCGATTTGAAAACTCTCTCCATCAGTGTGTTCAACAAACATTTTTCTATAAATCACCGATTTTTATATTTTTTATGCAATTTTTTTTATGTTAACGAAAACACATCCTATCACAAAAACTTCAAAACCCGCAGCGGCGGTGACAGCGTTAGTTACTTTACAGAATGGAGATACATTATTAACTGACAGGTACCTACATATGTCGTGAGTAAACATAACGTTAAAAAAATGTTTTTTCAAATCAATCTGTGTGCAAGTTTCATATTATATTCAAAATGGAAAATGAAAAGTTACATTTTCGTCATGTTATGTTATAATCAACTTATAAAAAGATTGAATGTTGAACGTGCTACAAAAATTAACCAAGGCGTCTATTCGAATCGTGTTCCCACTCTTAGGACAGTTAAGAAGTGGTTTTGTCGATTTCGTAAAGGCACAAACTTTTTCAATCAACCAATATAAAAGGGAATAAATTATTTTAATTAACTGCTTAATAATTTCACATTTCATTTGCATTTGGATATTTTAGAATCTGTGATAATTCCTTCTACATGTTTTGTACAATCTCGTAATTTACAATGGGATATTGTATAATTTCATATTGCGATACATAAATAAAGTCTATAAAAATTGACTTATTTGTTTTATGTGTTTTTGTTTTCATATATCATTTTTCTTAAAAATTTAGTATTGTAGTGGTATACACATTTATTTTCACTTTGAAATACCAGCACTATTTGAAATATACACATGTGAAAAAACTTTCTTTGTTAATTTAGCTCCATAACGAAATAATTAAAAAACATTATTTTTCAACAAAAAAAAAGAAGAATTTCTCATTGTAATTTCAAAGAGTTGGATATTTTTTTTTTCCAAATTCATTTTTTATATTTTTTATATGTGATGCAAACAGCAGAAAAACTCAAAATACATATCTAACTTTTAACCCTTTATGTACTGAATTATGAATTCATGAAAATTTTATCTTCTAGAGCTTTTTTAGTGATTTCTTTAAACTACATTAGAAGATTTGCACATTCATTTAATAAATTTTAGAAGGATTTTAGAAGAATTGAAGGATTTAGAAGGATTAATTAAATTTGAAAATTTATAGGGATTTTGTGTAATATTTATAATCCCAATCAAATCTTTTATTTTAAATACTTTCCTTGGTATTTTGCAGAATTAGGAAATGTATAAATATTGCAATATTCTTACAATACAAATATAGAAATATTTCCGAATTGAAAAATCCCTCCCCCCAACTCTAAGAAAAGGTGCAAAGGCAAAAGAAATCATCCTTTTAAAAATATTTTTGTTTTGTGTATCAGAACCATAATGCTTTTGGAACAATGTAAAGTAATGCATCTGTAACTCATTCTAAACTATATTACTACTAATCAATGTATTAAATGAATTTTATAACAAGTTATTTTAATGGTACTTATAAAAACTGTCAGTAGATAAACGGTTAATGCTTTTAAGGGGGATTTCTGTGTTGAAAGCCGGAAAAAGAGTGTTTTTTAACATTTTTTTTTTCTGAAATAGGCATAAAGATTTTAGCTTCTTTTTTATTTTGCGTGTTATTTATTATCATTTGAAAAATATTTCAAATTTTTTAAATAAAACAAGTTGGAAATTGCTCGTCAAACGTAGCAAATGAGGTGCGTTCGTACTATAACAAGTTTTATAATAATGTTTTGCATCGCATGGTATACTGAATGTTTATTTTAGTGCGCTTCATATGTGCATATCAATTTAATTCTGTTCGAAAGGCTGTAACATCATTAAAATGCACTCGAAATAATTTTTTCCATTATTATCCAATCATTAATTAATGTAACGGAAAACTTTTGACTGTCCCTGTAATTAAACTATGCATCCGATTCTCATTAAATTTGAAATGACTCGACAAAATTTTTCAACAGTTATACATTTGAAATTTCAGACCAATCGGTTGGGTAGTTTTTGCTCTATTATATGCGGACAGACGGACAGGCAGACAGATAGACAGTCAGACGGACGGACTCAACGACAACTATAGGTGCTACGTATTTACATAACTACGAACGCTCATAAAAAATGATGGTATGGCTGGACATGGGTGGGGTGATGTCCTAGTGTGCATGTCGTGCATTTTCAATCGGGTGGGATCGGAGAAATCACCCAGGGCGGCCAGATTGCAAGTATTTCCCGTTAGTTGAACATTTTTTAAAATTTTTTAGGCCTATCGTACAGTGCTCGTTTAAAGTTATACCGTAAGGCAATTTCTTTTGTTTTTTACCACATCTTTAGATAGTTTGCATCAAAATTTCACCTTTTCCCGAAAAGAAAATACACATGTGCATCAAATGTAAAAAACGGCTTGTTTCAAATCAGACAACAAAAACATTTTCAAAATCATCGTTGAATTGTAGGATGTTATGATTTACTTACTATTCAATTAATTTTTCATTCAATGAAATATTTGACTGCAATTTTATTTAAGCAATGTTAGTGGAATAATATAATACAAATAGAATTGGAAAATAATGATTAAATCGATTAACTGATAATCTCTTTTTAAACAAATTTGTTATCGAAAACATTACTGGTACTTTCAACATAATATAGTATGGTATAATAAATTTAAAAAATCAAAAAACCCTACTGCGTAAAAAGCGAACTACTTAATTATTTCTCATCAATGTTAAACTATTTTTATATTACTTAGCTATTTTTTTATTTACTTGTATTGTTGATTTTTAAGTTGTGTTTAATTGTTAGTTCCTATCTATAAACACTGTTTTGATGAGGCCTACAGATGTCTATGATGATTAGAGTTTCAGTAAAGCTAGAGATCCTACCTACACAACTTCCAGGTTGCGTAATATTTAATCGGAGCTTCTGACTGTAAAATAGTCAATCACACATCGTCTTCATTTTGAAAGACCTATACAATGATATGCCACTCAATAGGGTGCGTAAATATTTTTTCGTGTCTATCGTCACTTTGAATTTATGAAAACTAAACCTAGCCTAAAACCATCGGACGTTTAAGACGAATCGATAGAGACCTTATTCATTAAAATCCATCCAGCCGTTGGGATGTTTCGAGGGTATAAAGAAATCCACATACCCAGATACGCATGAAACACATAACCCTTCTTGGCAGTTGAGTAAAAAAGGAGGACGAGAGTGTATTAAAACCAAAACTAACTAGAGTCAATCAAACTTTTCCCTTTTTTTAGTTAAATCTGGCAAGCCTGAAATCACCAGAGTCGTTTGCATTCAATTTTCGTCAAGGATTATAAACACAGATAGTATTGTCTGGAGCTTCAAGCACTTTGAGCTGAAGAAATTGAAAATCAACAAAGTGGCAGCCATTTTGAAAAAAGTTCTTTTACTGAAACCTTTTTTCGCACATTGGCGTGCGCGTGCTTCTAAAAATACTTTTTATTTTTTTTCTAAAAGTGGGCGAAAGTCGTCCAATACATTGTAATCCCTTTAATTAAAAAAATTAGCAAGATCAGTTTATTTATTTTTTGCGTTCTGATCCCGTACAGTTTGAAAAAATTCATTTCGTGTAAAATGTGTTTGTAGTGCCCCAAAACAGTGCAAGCCTATGCACGCATTGCCCCAAAGCTTTAAATAACTACAAAAGATTTCCAATTTGGCCAAATCGTTTCAGAGATATAATCTGCAAACTGCAGGAAATAGGAAAATGTACAAAACATAAAAAATCTTTTTTTTTTCCATTTCCCTGGATGTACACTTACACCGTAATAGTCGGATGTTGAGCTGTTCTGTTTATCGGAAACCTATGAAATTGAATACTGTTATCCTTCTCAAGGCTAACTTGTCTTTTTATTAGCTAATTGCAGCATTTCAATCTTTCATACAACGAGCTTTTTTAATCCGTTCTGCCACACAATTAAAGCTAGAGCTCAATTTTGTAAAATATATTGCCATAAATCGTGATTTTACCATTAAGTACATTTATAATAACGTTCAGAAGCATCATTGACTGCTTAATAACCAGCAGAATCCTACATATTATATGTTCAGATATGCTGGAGTTATTTAAAAAAAAATAAATAATTTTCCCCCGTTTAATATTTAACTTATTGCTATTCCATCTCCTTACCTTACTAATTTATTAAATGGTAACCTGGAACCTACACCTAAACACGAATGTACCGCAGTTTTTGAGGTAACTATTATTTTCAAAAAGGGTACCAGAATGATTTACATTGGAGTTACGTAAAGAAAATTTGTAGAATGTTTGAAAAGAAAAAAAAAAAAAAAAAAAAAAAAAGAAAAGAAAAGAAAAGAAAGAAACTACAAAGCAGGAATTCTGCTTTTTCAGAATTTAGTGTCGCCCAAGACGAAAAAAAAAATCTATACATAAGTAGCGCAAAACACATTTCAATTTTAAGACTTATAGCACACGCTTTTATTTTATGTAAAATGACGTCATTTGCATCCGTATGATAATTCCACATTTACGATCCACTCTTAAACATCTACAGTAAAGTATGTATAGTATCCATTTGTGTAACGAGAAATAATACACAAATGCAGAAAAAGATGCCGTCATTAAAGAAACTCGACCCCCCCCCTCCCCCCAAAAAAGAGGCTGTCCAATGATTTATAGGCCTTCATTTGTTTGTATCTTTAATATAGATATTTAAAATTAAATATAGTTTATAATAGCTCCATCTTTTAACAGAAATCATTTGTTTATTTTCTTTCTAAAATAGTACGTATTTTAATTAAATTATATTTCAGTTGTTATGAAAAAATGGCAACAAAACTATATAATTAATATTTCACAACTATTTTATCTTTACTTTCTACAGAAATGGAGTACTTCCGTTGCCAATATTAAGCAAATGGCTCCGAAAAGCACACACACACACACACACACACACAAAAAAAAAAAAAAAAAATGAATAAATCAAAAATAAATGGAGATGCCGTTTTCAAACAAATTGCATTTAAAATACTTTTTTTTTCCCAATACCACGGTATAAAAATTAAAAATGTGCAATGCTTAGAAGCTTAAAAAATTGCTACATAGTATTTAATCGTACAGCTTTGTTTAACGGCAGGCTTCTGTAAGGTAACGTTATTTTTTAAAGACGACACAAAATAACCTGGGAGAAAGAAATTGCATACCGTACCGGGTCTAATATTTTGCAATATCAACAGACAACAGCACTCGCTAGATTTTATTTTAACAATCCTGACACCCACATAGATTTTGAAAATACCTAGATAAAAAAAATGCATGTGATAATGTTAGTGAAGGTCTACAGAAAGAATCCATTGAAATTATAGTTAGAAATAACGAAGTATGTAATGATAATATCTGATTTATTATCCCTAAACTTTGTATGTACATCATTAAATGATCGCATGCTACTGTATTTATATTCATCCTATGATTATAACGTTTGCGATGTACAGATGTTTATGTTCCTTGCAAAGTTCGTCTATTTTTATTTTATTTTTAATTTCTGTTCTGCATTTCTTTTCATCATTTTAACTAAAATGATGACCTCCACTGCATGCCATACCGTTTATTGGATTTTTCTTATATTCAATTTCATCTGATAGATGCTGCCACTGAATAATCTATCGTTAATTCGTTTAAACTTGTACGCAGCTTTCGTCCGTTAGATGCCGCTAATAAATAATACGTTCTTATGATTGGTTGAAAAGATAATCGATTGGGAACCTAACAGACTTTTCAAATTCAAGACCGCTCGTCTCTATTCATTAAATCTTTTAAAGCAATATCACAACTCTTTCCTAAAGATGGTCATAGATGAATACCGAAACTTCGATTGTTATAATTTATTTTAATGCTTGTTTTTTTTTTTATTGCACAACATTCTTTATACACGATTTAGTAATGTTATTTATTTTATTTTCTCGATTCGTTTGAAATAAATATGTTATTGTTACAGGAAGTTTTCTTGTATTTAATGACACTAACAAAAATAAAGTACTCTTTAATGTGTACTTGTTTTTTTTTTTTTTTTTTTTTTTTTTTTTTTTTTTTTTTTTTTTTTATAGTAAGCTATAAAGGGAAAAAGTTGAATACCAAGGTACATATATGTACCATTTATTACTTCTTTTCAAAGAATAAATTTCAGGTTAAATTTCTACAAGAAACGTTTTACGAAAATTTGTGTATGGAAATAGTAATATACAAAGCGGTAAACAAATGCAATCCAATCTATATACAGGGTGGTCATAAAAAAACTTTGCCGATATATGGAACTCTAGTGGCCGTTCCGTTTAACCGATCGAGATGAGATTTCAGATATAGTTATTCAGGGGTATGAGCTCGGGATTCTGTGAACGGCATCAAATTGGCGCTCACGGTTACGGTTATAGGTACAGAATCTCGAAATTTTCGAAAGGCAACGCCCATTTTTTTTCGTCGCAAAATGTTCAGCGCATGCGAAAATCCTAAATAGCTATCGAACGGTACGTGTATCGCAATAAGTGGACGCGTTATGCACGCACAAAACACAGCTCAGCGAACGGCCAAAAACAACACGATCGGGGCGCACGGAGGAAATTTGCATATGACAGAGGCAAGAATCCGTTTTCTACGCGGATTATCTGTCGAACGGCGTTCTGTGATTGTTGTCTTGCCTCTGTCATATAAAAGCCTTTCTCTGTGTGTGTATGTCCTTTATACAAATCTTCAATTTTTGACCGATTAGCACGAAACTGGATGTACAAACGTTTTAGAACGTGGTAAGATTACTGTCTACTTAAAAAAATCATTAGATCGCTATTTATCCCTTTTTTCTACCACCTTCCATAATTTAACATTATAGAAATATCTCCATTTATAATTTCCTTATTCAATAGTTTCTTTCCTGTTGCCACACATCTAAGAAAACTGCTCAATAATTTTAGAAAAAAATGATAACTCGAGTACTTTCTTTAATAAGCCAATAAAAATTCAGATTATCTCACTATATTTTTGCTGTTTTTTGTAACTGACGTCATTCAAAGAAGAAAATGCACATTTTTCATATATATATATATGTGTGTGTGTGTGTGTGTGTGTGTGTGTAAAAACTTTAAATAAGCATGTGTTAAAATGACATAGTACCTTAGTTGAAGGTTTCTGAAGTTAAAAAATCTATTTTAATGAAGTCGTTTCAATATCAAGAATAGAATTTAGGAAAAATATAATAATAAAAAGGGGTATCTCTAGATCTTCTGAAATTAATTCCTATTGTTATCATCCATAAAGAGAAGGCCAATTTTAAGCCACGCGAACTAAAATTTCCGTTAATACAAAGTCATTTGGGTGTATTTATTGCATTTTTCTGTGTATTGTCAGGGAAATCGTATTTTTCTGTCACATTTGCTGAAGAAAGGCATTCTGATTTTAAAAGTTTGAATACTTTTCTGTAATTACGTCAAAAGTGTGTATTTTTCTGAAATACAAACGGTTGCTACGTTTTATTTCCTATTTTGTTGGCATGCTATATTATTAATTACCCCCCTTTAGCTAAGTGTTTCAATGCCTTAAATGCAATGAGAGCATTCTACGATTTACATAATTACAATTACATAAAATTCGAATTTTTCTAAGATTTATTGTCTGAGCGAAGCGAAGGCTAATACTCAGCGAAATATTACTGTCCGGACACTTTACTACTACGATGGATATTAACGCCATATCCTACTAAAAAAAAAGCCTAATAAAAACCTTTCGTCAAGCATAACTCAAAAAATATTTGTCGGATTTCGTTTCTGATTACACCAGAAGGTACCTATGAGGGTCGCCTACTGAATGCACATACTATGAAAAATAAGTTCCAAATCGTTTAAAAATTATATAGAAAAAACTCTTAAAAAAGCACAATTTATCTGCATACGTCACAGAAATTTGCTGTGCGTCACCGGTTGATGTTTTCGTAGACAACTGGTTTGAACACATGGAGCAAATAAAAAAAAATACGCACGCAGTAATATTGAATAGATCGGTTTCAACCACGTGATCACAAACCTTGCAACAACCCGTGGCAACCAGTTTTGGTGGGCAAACAAATAATAATACAGTATTCCGTACCACGGTGACCGTTTTTAGCCTGTTGTATAAAATCTGGCCTGTTGTATGACATACAATTGTGGATGATTAAAACAAAAGACATGAGTGTTTATTGATCCGGAGGTTATCTTTCTCTGGATGTCTGTCTGTCTATCATACAGCATGCAATTTTCTTGCAAAGGATGATATTATTATGCAGTAAAACCTCCATAACTGACACGCCCGATTAGTGGACACCTCTATTTAGCGGGCATTTTTTCGATTACCAACCTTTAAATAACTGTACATTTTTTACTCTCAGTAGCGAACACCTCCAAATAGAGGACAAATTCTGCCCTCCCGAGGTGTTCCTAATTCAGAAGTTTTACTGGTAAAACCTCCATAGCGGACACACTCGATTAGCGGATACCTCTATTTAGCGGACATTTTTTCGATTACCAACTCTTAAATAACTGTACATGTTTTACTCTCAGTAGCGGTCACCTCTAAATAGAGGACAAATTCTGCATTCTCGGGGTGTCCGCTATTCAGAGGTTTTACTGTATATAATATTGATAATTATTTTACAGGGCCGCACAAAAGAATAAGAATATATGAAACGAATATAAACTAAATTCGGGATCAGTAGATCGCTGATGGTAATGTAATTTTAGGATGTTTTTACGGTCATCCGCAGCATGTTTTTAGAGTTTCATCCATCTAACGAAACCCTACCTGTCTCACTCCTTTGTCTGTCTGTTTGTCCGTCTGTCACAGAGCCCGTTCTCAGAAACTATATATGTCGGAGACTTGAAAATTTGCACACTTTAGTTGAACACCACACATCAAACGGCAAAGAATAAAATTTTGAAAAAGTCTAATATTTAACCCTCTGGGCTCTAACTTGTGTATTTTAAGCAATTTTTCTAACTCAGCCCCTAATTTAATTAAGTTGGAGACATGAAATTTTGCATACTTATAGCTGAACATCTCACATCAAACGACAAATAATAAAATTTTGAAAAAGGATTGATATTTAACCCTTTGGGATCTAACTTGTATATTTAAAGCAATTTTTCTAACTCAGCCCCTAATTAAGTTGGAGACATGAAAGTTTGCATACTTATAGCTGAACACTTGCGATAACACGATAAATCATAAAATTTTGAAAAAGTCATATTTAACCCTCCGGTCTCTAACTTCTGTATTTTAAGCAATTTTTTTAAATCAGCCCCTAATTAAGTTGGAGACATGACATTTTGCATACTTATAGCTGAACACCTCACATCAAACGACAAATAATAAAATTTTTAAAAAGTCTATTACTTAATCCTCTGGGCTCTAACTTATGTATTTTAAACAATTTTTCTAACTCAGCCCCTAATTAAGTTGGAGACATGACATTTTGCATACTTATAGCTGAACACCTCACATCAAACGACAAATAATAAAATTTTGAAAAAGTCTATTATTTAACCCTCTGGGCTCTAACTTGTGTATTTTAAGCAATTTTTCTAACTCAGCCCCTAATTAAGTTGGAGACATGAAATTTTGCATACTTATAGCTGAACACCTCACATCAAACAGCAAATAATAAAATTTTGAAAAAGTCTAATATTTAACCCTCTGGGCTCTAACTTGTGTATTCAAAGCAATTTTTCTAACTCAGCCCCTAATTATGTTGAAACATAAAAATTTGCATACTTATAGCTGAACACCTCACATCAAACGACAAATAATAAAATTTTGAAAAAATCTAATATTTAGCCTCTAATATTTTGTCTCGAGCAATTTTTAAATTTAAACTGTTTTGCAATACTATTTTTTGTTCTTTTTGCATAATAAGTGTAATGTGACGTAATTTGTTCTATTTCAGATTTCTAACGCATGTTAATGAATTTATTTTACAATATCCTTTCTCTTTTAAAATTCACATGTAAATATAGTTTTTATGGCGTAATTTCCAATAAGTGCCTGCTTTTTATACCTAATTATTTAATTGTAATTTGAAGGTATTTTTCTGTTTATAATAGTAACGTGTAAATAATTTTTTTTAATCTGAAGCAAACATTATAGTTTGCGCTGTTTATACAGTTGGCAACAGTTTAAATTAATACCATTTTCTAAAATATGTAAAAAATATCTGTCAAAATGCTGAATATTTGAATTTAAAATAGAAATAAAACCTCAAAAAATGAGTCAAATTAAAAAAAAAAATTAATGAAATCTGCAGACCGGGATCTTCTATTGAATAAAATGATCTAAAAATGATTAAATTCCCATGTATAGCTTTTGATCTCATAAATTTTTTTAATGCAACGATTTTGTCCAATTTTAGCATTAAATATCTCTTAAAATAATTCTTCGATTTGAAAACTGTATGCATTAGTGTGTTGATCAAACGTTTCGCTATAATACCACCGATTTTCATATATTTGTATGCAATAGTTTTCTTAATATTAACGAAGAAAGACCTCCGGTCACAAAAAATTCAAAACCGACGGCGGCGGCGGTGACAGCGTTAGATACTTTTTATAGAATAGAGAGATATATAAAAATGAAAACTTGTCTATCTATCTGTTTGTAATTCTATAAAAAATCCACAATTTGGAAGCCAAAATTGTGAAGAGATACGTACATGTGTATTAAAATATGACCGAGACAACTAAAGTAATCCGGAATCGAAATAACTTATAGTTAATTTTTAATTAATAAAAAACCACCAATTTAACAGCAATTTCTTATCAAATTTAAACATTTTTCGTTATAGCAGTTGCCAACAATTAAAAAACACAATAAAATTATTACTACAACAATTAATTTTCCACGTGAAAAATGAAAATGAAATATATAGTTTGCCGAATTAAAAAAAAGGTGAATATTACGTCATAACTTTTCTATTGCAAGATATTCACGTGAAATATGAAAATGAAATAAATGGTTTGACGAATTTAAATGAAAGTGAATATAACTTCAGAACTTTTCTATTTCAAGGTTTCCACGTGAAAGAGGAAAATATTACGTCATATTGGAAATATAAAGGGCATGGTGGATATAGTATAACGTCATATGAGTGTGAAAAATGTATTGAAGCATAATAAAAACCCGATTAGGGAAATATTGGCGTATTTTAACATTATTGCTCCAATTATAAATTGAAATAAGTTCATTTATAGCTGTATTCTTTTGCGTCTGTTACATACATTTATACATTTTTATATAGCGTTTTCATATGATTCATTCAACAACATTCTGACTGCTTTTTTTAATGTTTGTTTTGTGTTGTATGTTAAATTTTGAAATTGATTTTTCAGAACAAATATCCTTCAAATTCTGGGCAACGCCGGCACTTTAGCTTCTAACAGATAAATGGCTTTTGTATCTGTACATCTAATGCTAATATTATAAAGCGCTATAATATTATAAAGTATATAATATTATTAATGCTTGTACGTTTGTGAGGTGTTATCTCTGAAACTACATAGCCAACTTAAAAAAAATGTTGGTGGCAATCTCTGCTCCGAAAAAAAGACTATTTTATGTCAGTGCAAGAACCTACATCGCTGCAGGAGCAAAAAAGACCTAAAAATGTGATTTCTGCGATATTGATTGGGTTAGAAACTTTAAATTTGGTGCGGTAGTTACTTTTAAGATGTAAATACTCGTAATGAACGCAATCTAAAAGGTTTTCAATTTGACGGATAAACGTAAAAATTTCTAGAAAGTTTCTAAACTATGATTTATTTGGAATACTGAAATTTTTGGGATACTGTTGGGGTTAGAAACTAGAACTTTGGCATGGTAGTAATTAATAAGATGTAAATGCTCGTTGCAGAACGAATTCTAAAAAATAGAAAGACTAAACAAAGCTGAAAAAAATATAAAGATGATATAAGTAACGAAGAACATGGAACTGTTAGGAATATAAACATGAAAATTGACATGGCTGTATTTATCATGACGTAAATTCTCGCAATAGAACAATTTCTAAAATTGTCGCTATAAAAAACAGTGCAGAAACAAAAAACTTTCAAAAATTTTCTATTTCTCTGTTACTGCTGAGCCCAAAATCTTGAAATTTTGCTTCGGGTTAGTTTTAAAATATACAATTGTCTCTATGAATGGTTTCTAAAAAATTTAAAATTTAAAAAGATGAAATTAACGGAAAGCGATCTCAATTACCATTAATTTGGAATTATTAGGTACAGCAACTTTAAATATTTCATAATGCTGCATTTCCTCCGCAAAACATGTGATTTATTTGCAACAAAACTGATAGATACCCACCTAGCATTAAATAAATTGTGTAAATATTGAATAAAGACCTGTATGAAACAGTGAGTGGGTTGCACGAAAGTACTTGTTAAAGTGTTCCTTCTCTAGGCTTTTCTCTCTCTCGCCAAGGCCACCAACAGAGGGAAGTGCCGTTTTAAATGTGATATGAATTTTTTATCCGATTCCTTTTTCTAGATATTTTATCATAAGGTCATATTCTCAATTATCATTAGTAGATTTTTTATATATTAACTTATTCTGGTAAAATTTTGTAATCGGGTTCATATTGGCGTATGTTAGCTTGCATGATTTGCTGAATAAATATGTATGGATTTGTAAATTACTTCAAATGACACTTTGACAGCTCAAAAGTTATGCAGACGATATATTCGGATCCTGTGTCATACTTTATGTTGTAATCATTGCTGATTTCTTTTATTTAATACATGCTAAATACAGCTCAACTTGTGCAGAATATGTTTGAAAACAAAACAATACAGCGTATGTAGTGGCCAGCATACACTCATCATTTAAATCCGATCGAGCATATCTAAAACACACTCTAACGAAGCATTGCATGCCACTTTTGATGTATTCGGTACTTTGATACTATATTAGATTTTGAGAAGAGAATTCCTTAAATGTTATCGACAACCTCATTGCATCCGTGGAAAACAGATATTGTACAATATTAACTATTCCGGGGGAGCACACACCATATAAAGTATAGTCCATTCTTTTTAAACATCACATATTTCTCATTTAAAGTTACTCAAATTGGTGTGGAGCGTCTGATTATGCTCTTGACATCATTTTATACAGTTAAAATTCCGATATAAGTAAATTAGTGTTTCATTTTCTATTTTACTTTTAATATATTGCGTACTTTCAATTTTATATCCATGCATGGCTGTCTTGAATGGTTTGATTTCCCATTTTTTTTTAAAAGTGTATACGAATTTATAAATAAGATTTTGTAATTCTACAATTCGTTTATTTTCATCATTTCAAATTTTCGCAGTATATGGACAATTAAAGACAACATCTCATTTTCTTTGCTTCCACATGTTATTATTAAATCTATGTTCTCAGTAATATCGCTCAGACTAATCCCTCTGAGGGAAGTCCTAGTATTAAATAGAAAATGAAAATTAGCAAATGTTTCTAAGAGTTAGGTTTTTCTCTTTTAAAAGAAAGCTTCCAGATTACACATCAGGACTGAAAGATTATGGAATTTGTTATTTTCATGTTATTTTCAGGTTAATCGCTGTAGATTTAGTTTTCATGAATGAAAGTTTCCGCTTAGAAATAATGAGGCTGGAATCAGCTTTAACCACACTGGAATATCTGTGGTTAAAGATCGCCATATACTGCCCTTTCAAAGCTAAAAAAAACTTTAAATTTAAAACACTAAAAGCTTTTTACATTTACTATATATTTTAGAATGCCGAAAAGGTAAACCAAAAAAAAATTTTTGGTACCTTAGTGTTACCAAACTGTAGTGATTTTTATTTTTTTTTACTATTTATAGCGACCTTTATTAATCTGAAATTTTTAATATTCTATTTATTATATTTATTTATGTATTTTTGAAAATTTTAATTTCATTTGCCGTTTTAGTTATGGAATAATACACGAAAGAGAATGCTGAACTATTGATATTGTAAGAGCAACCGAATTCATCTTTTGTAATTGAGTTGCACCCATATTTATAAAATATTCGTGGTTAAAAATTACTTTAAAATATGTATAAAATCATTATTCTGGAGTACACTTTTCAAACAAATCTCATTGAAAGTACTTTTTGTTTTTCATTCGATGTTTAAAATATATAATGTGCGATGTTTAGAGGCAGTAAAAGTAAAATTTATTGGTGAGGTCATTGCCACCATAAATATGATGCCAGCGTTGCTCATATTGACATGTATTATCCTTATAATACTGCGTTAAGTGCACAGCGGTTTATCTATCGTAATTTGGTTAAACACAAATTTAAAATATCCATGTCTTAAAAATACTTTAAAATACATTAAAAATCAGAAACATGAGATACGATTTTCAAACAAATTTCATTTGAGAGTACTATTATCTATTCGACAAAGTAAAAAATAAAATTGAACAATTTTTAGAAATTAAGAAAAAATCCAGTAAAAGCACAATTTATGGATTAGACCGTTGTCTCAATGAGTATGATTTCAGCGTTACTGACATATTTTTGCTTTAAAATTTAGATAGATGGCATCGTAACGAGAATTTCACTAAACTGCTAACACTAAACAGTAACCAAAACCGCTACGCCATTTGGTTAATTTTCTTTTTTTTTTTTTTTTTTTGTAATGCATTTAAATTAATATAATATTCTATTACACCCGCCAAAGTAAACGCGCATTCTGATGCTTAAAGTTGGGGGATTTTACTATAGTTGCCACATATTAACGTGGTATTTTCTTATATTTTTTATCTTTTATTGACGAGAATGCGCAAAGCTCCATTATTGTGATTGTCATATTATTTCATTTTACTTTCCTTTACCTGGAAGGCCCCAATGTTTAACACGGGCAAAGCTGGGAAATTCTGCTAGTAATATACATAAAAGAACACTGCTGGTGAGATGTGAAAAAAATATTTTTAAGGGTTATTTTAATTATTCTTGAAAATAACCAATAAATAGAACATCTATCTGTTTTCCTTCATTAAAAAACCCAAATTTTTCACTCCCATTAGTGGCTTTGAGTATTTAATTCATCATTTATAATTTTACTGACGCTTAACCTGAGTTACATCTGTCAAAAGTGTTTAAATTATTACATACTTAAGGAAAAGAAAATTACATTTCACGCTGCGATGGTCAATCATACTTACTTAGCATATCTCATACATATATCAGGGCCGCCACAGGCGACTATTTTTAAATTCTATTTCGCACCACGTTTTCAAAACAACAACATTTGGCAACATTTGTGAGAGAAATATACTACAAAATGTTTTTTTCTTCAAATAGTGGTGCGAAGAGAACATAAAAATAGTCGCCTGTGGCAGCCTTGATATATATATATCTATTATATAAAAATGAAAATTTGTCTGTCTGTAATGGTATACAAGCCCACAGTTTGATAGTCAGAATTATGAAATGTTACGTACATGTGTATTAAAACACGGCCGAGGCAACTAAAGTAATCCGGAATCGAAATAATTTATAGTTTATTTTTAATTAATAAAAACCACCAATTAAACAGCAATTTCCTATCAAATTTAAACATTCTTCGTTATAGTAGTTGACAAGAATTAAAAATTCCATTAAAATTTTTACCACAACAAATACTTTTTGTTCAAGATTTCCACGTGATAAATGAAAATGAAATAAATAGTTTGACGAATTTTTTTTTTAACTTAATATTACGTCATGACATTTTTATTGCAAGATTTCCACGTGAAAAATGAAAATGAAATAAATTTGAATGTGAACAATTTTTAAGTTAAAGTTATTGAGAGTATATGCTGAAAATGCAGTGGTTATAGAATATTCAGTTGCTATGTTGCTTATAAGTTATAAAACTTTACATTTTCGTACAGTAGATATAATACGAGGGTTGGCTGATAAGCAATACACACGTGCTTGTAGAGTGCGAACGAAATGACCTTCAGAAGCGCTCCCGGTGGCATGCGGTAGTAATATCCCCCTCTATACGCATGTGCAGATTTGAAATAGCTGAATTCATGCAGTGTGTTTTAATAAGCGGAAGTATGGAGACGTGTTCTAGTGCTATGTCAATACAAGTTAAACAGCGTGCTGTTATAGAATTTTCAACTGCTGAAAAAATAACTTATGCTGAGATTCATCATCGTTTAAAGGCTGTTCATGGTGATGATTCTGTTGATAAATCTCCTATAAATCGAACCGCAGGAATATTTTGTGATTGCGAGCCTAGAAAAACTATATTTGTTGATGAAAAACGCAACTCGCGTCCAATGACTGTCCAGATGATAAACGTTCCAAATTCGTCGACGGTTTGATTCAAAATGACCAGCGAATTACTCAAAAGCATACCCCAAACCATATAAGAATATCCAGGGAACGTGCCGTTAGTATTGAACAATTGGGATACCGTAAAATCCGTAACTGCAGAGACTCTGCGAAACCTGGCGTTTGAACCGATTCCACACCCTCCTTACTTCCCCGATCTTGTGCCTTGCGATTTTCATTTTTTCCTCGCTCAAGAGAGACCTCAAGGGGTAATCATCACACCTCGGAAAATGAAGTGAAGGCAGCTGTGAAGTCCTGGATTCCAGAAAAGTGGGAAGAAAGTGTAAGTGACGGTCTGAACAACAACAACAAAAAAAAAACTTGTTACACGTTGAGAGAAATTTGTTAGCCTTAACGCTGACTATGTTGAAAAACAAATATATTATTTTGAAGCATAAGAATTGTACTTTAATGTACCTTTTGTCCGATCTTGCTATTTTTTTATTCGTGTTCAACAAGCATGTGTGCATTTCTTTTCAACCTACCCTCGTATTTAAGCTAATAACACATATTTAAAATGCAGCACCATTTCATTTTTGATATTTTTAAAATTGTACTGACAATTTTATTTGAAATAAGTTTTGCGTAAATGAAAAAAAACATTTTGTTTAATTTACGATTGCAAGTATTAATGAATTTTTAAAAAAAATCTTATAGTATCTGTGATTAAATGTGAAAAACTGTTTCATTGTCACATATAGCAGTTAAAAAATGCATTCAGCATTAATTTAAAAATATATATATATAGCTTATTTGTATATTTTAACAAATCTCTGAATTCTCTCCGATTTTGACAAAGTAAACAAAAACAGCAAAATCATTTTGTTTTTGATGCCGTGTAAATGAATGTAAATGTGATTGCTTAAAGCAATCACATTTACAGTTTTCATAGATGGGATATGTGACATTTTAATTACATATTCGACGCAATTTTATACATACAAACCATATAAAATTGTAAATAAAATTGGCTACTTCTTAGTCTTATACGCTTTTACAATAGGCCAATGTACACAGGTGGGTTCTTTTAGCATTAATTTGATTATATTACATGGAAGTTTGTTTAGTTTGGATGTCTTATTTGAAATATTAATTGAAAATGTACATGGTTGCTAACGCTTTGAAAATTAATTACTGATATAGTGGTGTAATTTCATCACAAGAATTAAATTAAATATTTTTCACGTTGAATAAAGCCTAATTAATACTCCAGAGGAATAAGTAATTATGAATTTATGTAGTTTTACTTCACTATATTATACCTATCATTTTTAATATTTTAAGATCATAATAATCTAATTAACTATTTAATTATACATTATGATTACATCCTTGATGATGATGATGAAAGGAATGTATTACGCTATTACAGAAAAAGTATAAGTGGAAGATAAATTGACGATTAAATTATAGATATTTATTTAATTTATAAATCATACCAGTTTGCGTTCGAAGATTTACTTTTTTCCTTTTTTCTTTTTCCTATGAAACTAAAAAATGCACAAAATAGAATAAAACTATATGAATAAATCTTAAAATGTCAGCTTTTATAATACATATTGATTGTATAGTATATAATGAAGTTAACCCGTCAGCATATGCTTTAAGATAAAATCTATCCCAATCACATTTTTCTTTAAAACAAAAACAAAAACAAAAAGAAATAATAATAATAATAAAATACATAATTAATGGACAATTTTTATGAGGACGCTTTTAACCTGTTTTATAACTTTCAGAGTCAAGGACGAGAAAGGGCTGGTGGAGAAATGTCTTTCTTTTTCGCTTAGACGGGGGAAATGTATCTCTTGGGATTAAAAAATTCCGCGCGTGTAGAAACGTTTCATTTGCGTACTTTCATATCTTATGGAATAACACACACTAAAATAATTTTAATAAAAGACTAACATAAAAGCTACTTGTATATATTGATGAAAGGGTATTAAATGTAATTAATATAAATTTTGGGATATAATGCATCTTTTAATGTGCAAAACAAATAGTTTGCATGTTTTCTAAAAGAAAATAAAACCGTGATTTTTACAGAAAGTGCTGCTAAATCTGAAAAAAAATGTGAAAAGCATAATTTTTTCCCAGAAAGAAGTAGTACTGATGCATTTAACAATATAGAGCAGTAGATTTGCACTGTGAAAAAAATACGACCAGTTTTCCTGTAGGAATCTGAAAAATAGTTGCCCTTATCGTACCGGAAAAATTTCCAACCCAGTTTGGAATAAAATTCGTAAAAAAAGGAAATAGTCAATAAAACGGTATTTTACGGATTTTATTCCGAGATGGGTCGGAATTTTTTCCGGTACGATAAGGGCAACTATTTTTCCGATTCCTACAGGAAAACAGGTCGTATTTTTTTTTCAGTGTGTTTTTAAAACTCATTTATCCAAAAAATATAATGGGAGACAAAATGGGGAGAGATTTATCCCACGCGTGCAGTAACGTAAAAGAAACGGGCGCGTGTACTGAAGGGTTAATCTGGAAAATTTTCACAGAAGAACATATACACTGTAAAAGAAATACTGCCAGTTTTCCGGTAAGAATCGGAAAAATAGTTGCCCTTATCGTACCGGAATAATTTCCGACCCAGCTCGGAATAAAATCCGTAATAATAAGGAAATAGTCAGTAAAACGGTATTTTACGGATTTTATTCCAAGTTGGGTTGGAAATTATTCCGGTACGATAAGGGCAACTATTTTCCCGATTCCTACCAGAAGACTGGCAGTATTTATTTTACAGTGTACGTAGAAGAAGCGAAATTACGATTCAAACAATCCAAAAATAGTTTAAAATGCTAACGTGAAAATAATCTACTTTTAAACGACATATTATTGGATTCATTTGCATTAGCCTGTTTAATTTTTGAATTAATCTAATTTACATGTTTGAATATAAAGTTACGAAAAAAAATATTTTCTAAATTTTACGAAATTTTCAGCATATTTTCATCCTATTTTTGCACTTAACTACCTTTAACTTTTACAATTATAACTTGTTTTAAAAACTACGCACAGTCATAATGAAGAGAACGAATATTTTTTCCAACTGGATTAAATCCTATTCAAGGCTGAAGTAGCACACTTGAAGTTTTATTCCAACAGAGGGGAAAATGCCCAGACCTGGCCAATCCAGGCTCGATTCCTGGTCTGGGCATTTTTCGCTCTGTTGGAATAAAACTTCAAGTGTGCTACTCCTGCCTTGAATAGGATTTAATCCAGTTGGAAAAAATAATCATTCTCTGCATTATGACCTAATTACATGGTATACAGGAGTTTCCGTGTTAAAACGCACTTTCAACATGTAAATGCTATAGTTATAGATCGAATGATGAAACTAGCGCTGCAGTTCGTAGCCATGTCCAACAAATAAGAGTGAAGTAAGTCAGTCATGTATCGTCTGGATAGCTTAAAAGCTTTAGCACGGCGCGCGAAGTATCCAGGATCGATTCCTGGTCTGGGCATTTTTCGCTCTGTTGGAATAAAACTTCAACTATGCTACTCCAGCCTTGAATAGGATTTAATCCAGTTGGAAAAAATAATCATTCTCTTCATTATGACCTAATTACATGGTATAAAGGAGTTTCCGTGTTAAAACGCACTTTCAACATGTAAATGCTATAGTTATAGATCGAATGATGAAACTAGCGTTGCAGTTTGCAGCCATGTCCAACATATAAGAGTGAAGTATGTCAGCCATGTATCGTCTGGATAGCTTATCAGGTAAAGCTTTAGCACGGCGCGCGAAGTATCCAGGTTCAATTCCTGGTCTGGGCATTTTTCGCTCTGTTGGAATAAAACTTCAACTATGCTACTCCAGCCTTGAATAGGATTTAATCCAGTTGGAAAAAATATTCGTTCTCTTCATTATGACCTAATTACATGGTATACAGGAGTTTCCGTGTTAAAACGCAATGTCATCATTTAAATGGTATAGTTATAGATCGGATGATGAAACTATCGCTGCAGTTTGCAGCCATGTCCAACATATAAGAGTGAAGTATGTCAGCCATGTATCGTCTGGATAGCTTAACAGGTAAAGCTTTATCACGGCGCGCGAAGTATCCAGGTTCAATTCCTGGTCTGGGCATTTTTCGATTTGTTGGAATAAAACTTCAACTATGCTACTCCAGCCTTGAATAGGACTTAATCCAGTTGGAAAAAATAATCGTCCTCTTCATTTTGACCTAATTACATGGTATACAGGAGTTTCCGTGTTAAAACGCAATTTCATCATGTAAATGGTATAGTTATAGATCGGATAATGAAACTATCGCTGCAGTTCGCAGCCATGTCCAACAAATAAGAGTGAAGTATGTCAGCCAGGTATCGTCTGGATATTTTAACAGGTAAAGCTTTAGCACGGCGCCCGAAGTATCCAGGTTCAATTCCTGGTCTGGGCATTTTTCGATTTGTTGGAATAGAACTTCAACTGTGCTACTCCAGCCTTGAATAGAATAACTATGCACAGATTTTCTGTATATGTAAACCAAACTGGCATAACAAATATTGGGGACTTTAATTGATATGGAATGCGCATGGGGCATTTTGAAAACTTCTTCATAACGATTAACATATTCAGGCAAATTCTTTTTTTTTTCTTCAAAAATTTCTTTTTTAATTTCTTATGTGGTAAATATATGCCATATTTCATATAGTGTGCCCTTGGATAATATTTAAGACGCAATTTTAAACAAACCTTCGAACTCATTTTTTTTTTATTGTACATTAAATACTATTCAAGTGCACACTATATGAATTATGGCATATATTTTTTACACAAGAAATGTTTTTTTCGAGAAAAATAAGGAATTTTCGGGTTTTTTTTTTCAATAAGGAATTCAAAAATTTTCATTTAATTTCTTGTGGGATAAATATATGCCATAAGTCATGTATAGTGTACTTGAATAGTATTGATGCAATTGAATAAATAAAGAAAGGCGTTTGAAGGTCCTTTGTCCCCTTAAGATCTTTATTTAATTTTCTCAAAAACTATTGCAACAGAAATCACAAATTTAAACATCTTTGAAATCTCTTTCTTTTTCATAACAATAAGCGAAGTAATATGATTATAAGTGTCTTTTATTTTTATAATATAAGAATTCAAAAATTTACATATATTACAAAAAAGAATGAATAACTTTCAAAAAATGACGAAATATTATTGTAATATTCTTTATGTGCACTTTTTTACGAAACTTTTTGAAGTTTCTATATGCGATAAAGAAACAAGAAAAAATGTTTCTAGTCTTAGGATCTAAAGGAAGATTAATGCGTTTTAAAAATCAGGTAATATCCGAGAGACATATTTTGAAAAATATATATCCCGTAAAGTGGCATTTTAAGACGCGTGTTTAAAAATGTTATTTTAACTTGAGTTAAAAAAAAAAAGAAAAAAAAAAGGTTAAAGGGACATGTTCGAGGCTACTGTTTTTTTTTTTTTTTTTTTTTTTTTTTTTTTTTATTGATAACTCTAATGGATTTTTTTTTAATTCAACCTTTAACTGATGTGACTAACATTTGTCACACATCTGTATTGATGCGGTGTCACTGACCTCTCGAATAAAATTAAGAAAAACAAAAACAACTTAAATGGTTGAATTTACTTAAATTTTGTCTTAACAAGATCGCTGTACTTCTCATATGAGCATGTGAATTAAATTGCATGAGAGAAGTATTTTATTCATATTATTTAACTTCAGTACAGAAAAAATAACTTTTTTTTTTCAAAATAAATGACAGTTTGTTAATTTTGATAATTAAATATAAAAATTAATCGATTACAAAAATTGATACAACTTATCGTTGCAACAAAGTATGAAAATTGAAATGCAGTCTTTATTTAAAAATAATAATATTGAGCCTACGGTTATGCGAAAAAAAAAGACATCATTACTGCAGTCAACACACATTTTTCGTGCGCATTCAATATATACTGGTTTTTGGCATGAAAGGCACTTATAAGATGTTTTTCTCTTAAACTGTTCTTTCCGCAATAAAACCTACGTTGAACTCCATCAGCAATATTTACATTTTCACCAACGGAAAGTTCAGAATTTGTATCGTGATCTCTTTCGTCAGTGAAATCTGCATCGTCAGAACTTTCAATATCGGAATATCCTGGGCACCCTAGGGTCCCGTAGGACCCGATCCGAAGTCCCTTGAACTTTTTGTTTGCCATGCATTTTTCACTACTAATTTTCTCACATTCTCATTGCATAATTTAAAAATTGAGTCTTGGTCTCATCTCCCTTGATCAACACCTTCATATTTGTATTGGGGTCCTAGAGCCCTTTTTAAGCATTTATCTACATTAAAATAGTATTCTAATGATTGATTCACACCCACTGCTTTATTTTGACTAATTGAAGATCTAAAATGCTTCGTACTAAAACATTTAAACATGTTTTTGTGTTAGGGCACAGTTCTCAACTTTCAGTTGGCTCCTTTGGAGCATCCTATTATAGCTCCCTTAATAATAGTCCAATTCACTAGCTTTTTTTTTAAACTTCTTAAGTTCTCCAGCTACTACATGAACGACAAAAATTTTCAGACTTCAGCAATCACCAATTTCGAATATTAATCGCCTTCTTGGGCCCTTGATGAAGCTTCTTTAAAAATGATCCGAATTGCTTGCAATTTTCTTTAATATAGTTCTAGCATCCTCTGATTACTTTAAAAACTACTAAAAAGTATATTTATACCAAACTGCATTCCACTTAAGTCCTTTCCCCCTTGGGGCCCGTTACAGAGCTCCTTGAAGCTTTCCCACCATAAATAAAATAAACATTAGTAATAAATCGCCCTTCTTAATGCGATCGTCATTTTTTGGAACCATTTTTCCATTTAGTTATTCTCCTGTTTCTGCATTCCAGTTAAAATCTTGGGGCACCCTAGGGTCTTGTAGGGCCCTATAAAGGGCCCCTTGAACTTTTGGTGTGTCATGTATTTTTCATCCCCTAATTTTTCACACCTTCTCATTGCATAATTTTAAAATTTAGTCTTCAACACTTTTCCCTAGACCAACACCCTCATATTTTTATTGGAAACCTAGGGACCTTTTAAGCATTTATCCTATTTTTGCGCATTTCTTTAAAATATTATTCTAATGATTAATTCATATCCTTTACTTAATTTGGAATAATTGAAGATCTAAAACGCTAAGTACTAAAACTTTTAAACATGTTTTCATGTTAGGACCCTGCTTTCAGCTATCAGTTGGACCCTTTTGGGCCCCCTGTTACAGCTTCCTTAAAAATGGTCCGATTCACGAACTTTTTTTCTAACAACTTCTTGGGTTCTCCAGCTACTGCATGAACGAAACATAAAATTTACAGACTTCAGCTACCACCAATTTTGAATATTAATCGCCTTCTTCGGGCCTTTGTTGCGGCTTCTTTAAAAACTATCCTATTCTATTGCAATTTTCTTTAATATAGTTTCAGCGTTTTCCAGCTACTTTAAAATCTCTAAAAAGTTTTCTTATACCCAACTACATTTCCAGTTAATACCCTGGTCCCCAGGGCCCGGTCTTTCTTTATACCTCATCTGCCACCTTTTTCAAACATTAATCTCCCTTTTCAGCCTCAACATACGTCTATTCCCTGCAGCCGTAAATTAAAAATCGCGTTTCTTTAAAGGTAACTTTAGATAAAGTATTTCATCCGTTTATTAAATATCGTGTGAATGTTAAGAGTAATTTATGAAATTTACAAGGGGAGGGGGCATCTTCCACCACTTGAGGGCTCATATTTTCTTCGAGTTTAAGGGCCCAATTTCAACGGGATTTGCTTCCTTCAACTTAGATTAGAATTCGGCTATATTCTGTATTATGAAATTTTACCTTAGACTTTAGTTACCAACATTTTCTAACATTAATGGTGCATTCCTTTTTTTATTCTATGTGCTTGATTCCTAAGAGGTTTAACTCATTTAAATTGGATCTCGATTGTCTCCGGCACGTGCGGGGCACTTCCGGTAAAAGGAGACATAGGTACTGGGGACCTAGATTACAGGTTCTTTCGGAAAGAAGTTTGTTGGGAACACATTAGACGCTGCGGAAAGAAATGGTGGCCTCCGAAATTAGGTTCATTATAAAGAATTTGCAAATATATAAAATAACACAAATTTAAGTTTCGTTTAAGGCTATTATTTATAACACCGGACGGGTCTGCTATTTAATAAGAATTTTTTTAATAAAAATAATATAACTAATTCCTAATAAATAGAAGTTAAATTTGTAAACATATAGTCCTTGCTTACTTTTTTAAAAAGTCTGTAATTAAATCTACTACTAACTTACTTTCATTTTTTAAAAAAGAAAAACTTTTTAATAAAACCTTTGTTGATAAGTTAGTAACAAAAGTCCACTTCAGATTGATCAACGATATCTGTAAAATATTCAAGCAAGATTACAGACAATAATATGTATGCATAAAGGGACGAGGGACGTTCCAAAATTACGTCATTTTTTTTTTTTACACGGAGCACTGTTTTTCGACATAGTAGTCTCTGACAAGCAAACATTTGCCGTAACGTAAAATCAGTTTGAAGAAACCACTCTGGTAAAACACGGTGCCCTGCGGTGCAAGGAGATGTTACTCACAGCCGGCTCCACTTCATCGTTATAAATGTGACGTCACGAGAGTGTGGCTTTCAATCCAGTAAACTGCTGTAAGTTCGATTGGGTAAGATCGGGACTTATGCCGGTGAACCAATCTCTCCGATCAGAAGCGATGAATATGATCTAGTGTTAATCTTGCTGCGTGTGGTTTTGCGTTGTCTTCCAAAACCCAAACACATTCATTCAAGATCCCCGGTCTCTTTCGACGAATGGCGAACCTCAGTTTGGTGATGAAGCAGGCCGCGTGACAATTCATTGCATCGCAAGGCATCGAGTTTTTTCAGAGTAGTTTCTTCAAACTGATTCCACGCTGCAATAAATGTCTCAATGCAGGTGGCGACCATGTCTGAAAATAGTGCAATGTTCATGATGGCTTGGTGCATTTTGTTTCGGCAATAAATTTTCCTTGTGAAAAAAATCACGAAACTTCCAAGGAAGGTCTCCTTACTGGACATACTCAGAATGTTTTGAAAAAAAATGCTAATTAAATTACTTATGTATGTAATAGAGGATCAGTCAAATTTAGGGGCGGAATTGCAATAGAAAGTCTGTTAAGAAATAAAATACTTTCGAGTATTTTATTATCATTATATAAATCATTTATATTCATCATATCATATATCATTTATTATATAGTAAAATCATTTAACGTTGATTATAGATTATTAACATTAACATGAATTATGCATTTCTATTTATTTATTTACTTACTTTAGAGTATTTGGCCTGAAAAGACGAAAGCACCACGCTATTTGGCGAGCAGTACTTTACCTCGCCAAAAGCAAATCATTTTAATGCACCGGAAAATTGCTTTTAATTGCTTTTGAGAATGCGTGTAAATAGTATTTAGTAAATTTAAACTTAAACAATGAGATAGATTAATAAATACATTCTTTGTATTACACATTTATGTTGCTTGTTATTTCATTTTATTACATTAAAAACAATTTCATATATAAAAAAAAATTTCATATATTTAAGCTTTTTCCAAAAATAAAGGCAAGATGAAGAATGCTGCAGTTATTCATTTCAATATCAAAGAAGATGTTGTTTTCATAGCCGCAAAATTGAATTGACAGTGCTCAATTGGACTTAATTTTGAGATTGATTAATTTAAATTTTGTCATAAAACTTTATATTTAACTTTCATAATAATGATGAGGACAGGTTCTTTTAAGATTAAAGTTTAAATGGAATAAATTGAGTTCTTTAAGTTATTTAGTTGTAACATACTTATTAGAATAGAGATGAATTGAAGTTAGGCAGCTGGTGATCGTATTGTAAAAAATGCATCGATTAAAAAAGGAATAGAATGAAAAGAAATACCTTAGCTCTTGAATAATAAAACAGATCCAATAAGTTGAGAGTCCACACCAATTTATTTCAGCTTACTCATACTTGGGAGGAGGATGTCCTTTTGCAGTCTCCGCAAAGTGCTGTGCTTTCCTCTTTAATTTCGTGAATACATTTAGTAAAATTGTAATTGCTCCTTTTAAAAAAACATTTAAGATATTATTATGATACGGAATGAAGAAAAGGAAAAAGCTCCGTTCCAATCTAAAAAAGGAACGTGCGCTGTACCATGTCCCTGCCGTGAAAACGCTAGCGCGAGAAGGGAGAAAAACGCGTGCTACACGCACGAAGTTGAAACGTCAAGAGCCGGTGAAATACGAACGTCGATCCATTCAAAAATCGCCGCGCATGAAACAATCGCGCCAAGAGAGCGCCGATGATGCAAACGCACGCCAAGCGTCGCGCGCCAAGGAGAAATATCGGCTGCTCCGATATCCATTCGATGCGCATGCGCACAAGCCCCGCACGGAGATCGCGCGAGAGAATGAACTGGGAGTATTGGCAAGCGGCCAAAAACAAAAACAGATTGAAAATTAAAGCATAGAAATGCAAATCGTTAGCTATGGAAATGTAAACAAGCAATAAGAGAAAGGAAGTTACGATTTTAGATAAAGATAATTAATAGATAGCTTTTAAAATGAGATGAGGGTAAATACTGGAAATAATAAGCTGAAAAAACAGATTTTAAAGGATAGGTTATTGAAAACAAATATATCACAACGTGATATATTACTCCCTGAGGAATAATGAAAAAACTTATGAGAATATATATAAAAAGAAACTTACCAAAGAACAAGACAAACGCGATAAAAGGAAAAGGATAAATCAACGAGAGGATAGCACATCACTGGAAACTGCTTGGACCTACATGGGATTACATCTGATACCCTACAGACGGGCATCATATTAGACAGAACATCTAGATTATTCTTGAAACATGATTGAGTTACAGGATATACAATTTCAAAACATCAAATTATACTACAGGTAAAAATATGCAAAAAGAAAAACACTTAAAAAGGACAAAAAGGGTGAGGGGAGAAGTGGTACCACAAAAAATAGGGAAGTGGGATTATATACAATGAACACAGTAGTTTTTGCACATAATTTTCTGTTATATTACATAAATTCAGCACATCAGCATGGTTCAAAAAAATTTTACCTTTACGTACATAAATAGCACACTTATATGTATAACCATATTATAATATATCACAGTACAGCTTGATTACCTGAGAAATCATGTTCCTATAGGAAAAATTTGTTCACGTACAAAGTATACAAAACTTGCTGATATATAAAAGTAAAAATTTCTGAATTTAGAAAACACAAAATTTAATTTCTCTCTATGTGTGATCTAACACAATGTCAAAATTAAAATTTGACAAACTATATACAAAAAAACTTGAAATGAGGAACTTCCATTAATAACGACTTCAAATGTTGAAAATTTAGATATTTCTAGATGTAAGGATTCAAAAAATATAAAAAAAAATTATGATAGAAAACTATCATAATATGAAACATCCTTTATAGTCGGAAACGACTTAAATGTGATGTTAACCACAACTAGATGAACTTTTTTTTTAAACAAATCAAAATGTCAGCACAATAAGAATGAAACATCCAAAACACTACTACTATACCAGAACCAAAAAATTACACTATTATAGTTAAAAATTAAATTTAGGAAAGTGTAATCTAATCAAAGTGATTAACAATTTAAAGTATATAAAAGTGAAAATATTTAAAAGATGTTGACATTCACAAAATCATACAATATGAGAAAAAATGTACATTACATTAATCCGCCAGCAGACTTGTAGAGTACATGGTAGCTACACTTGTTACTCACACAATATGATTTCTAGAACGCAGGTTATAACGGGACTGGGCTGAAAAGGAATTAAAACAGTTATTAGGCATTTTACAATTTCTTCTATTTTTAGGATTGTCCTTGGATTTAGAAAGTTCAGAATTACGTGGAACAGGAACAACAGGTGAATGGTCAGAGTTTATATGTGTATCAACAGTCTGTTGTGGAATAGATACATCTGGCACAGAAGAGTTCTGCACAGGAGTGTCGTTGGATGCAGGATTCGGCTGTGCATGGAAAACACTGACTGGTGGAGTTGAACTACCATCAGCACACACTGGATCATTTGTCAACCCTGATGAAGGCTCTGAGATGAGGTACTGTTTACGGGGTGGAGAAATCCACAATCTATTAATGTGAATCTTAAATTCCTTAGAAGAGGGATTGTTGGCTCGCTGAACAATTGCATTCACAGGACCGCATTTCTGGATGACTGAGAAAGGACCAGTAAACATTGGTTTGAAGGTATGTGAACTATTAATGTAGACAATATCACCAACTTTAAGATCACGAAGCTTGGCATATTTCTGCTGGTTTTGATTTTGCAGTTTTTGTGCAAGTTGAAGGTTATCAAAAACTTTAAGGTAGATTCTCTCTAAGTCTTGCATTAATTGAAAATAGGTTCTATTATTATCAGTAGTTAGGAATGGTTGAAAAGGCATAGATGTGTCATACAGAGTAGAAAGTTCCCGACCAAAATGGACGAAATTAGGAGAAAACTTGGTAGATGAATGAATGGATGAATTATACATCATTTGATGTATTTTAATGGCATTAAAAATTATAGCCATCTACTTCTAAAGCAAGAATAGTTGATTTTATGGTTTGATTAATGCGTTCCGAAATTGCATTTGTTTGCGGATGGGCTGTAGACGAATAAGTCAATCTGACACCAAACTTAGTGCAGAAATCATTGAATATTTGAGCTGTGAACTGTTTTCCTAGATCCGAATGAATTAAAGAAGGACGTCCATGAGTGGAGGTATATTTGAATAAAGCTTGTATAATATTTTGACTAGAGATGGTTCTTATAGGAAACAATTGCAGATGTCTAGAAAACCGGTCTATTATTGTTAAAATGTGATAGCCATTATTGAAAGGGCCAACTAAATCCATAGACACAAAATCACCTGGGTGCTGAGGAATGGGATTCTTCTGAAAAGGAGCTTGAGGGATTCTATGAGATTTTGATGTGATACAAGTAGTACACGATCGAACAAAATTCACAGTGTCAGCATAGATACCTTTCCAATAATATTTATCAGATAGACTTTTAAAGGTTTTATGAATTCCATAATGGGATACATGAGCTATTGTAAGGGCCTTTTCACGAAGTGAACTAGGCATAGCAATCTTCGGAGAAACTTCTTTAACTGCTGACTTTGGATCCTGGATGAAAAGTAGAATTTGCAGAAAAGAAACCTGCAAGGTCAGCTGGTATTGAAAAAAATTTAGTAGCATCGAAACGCAAGGCAATTTAAAGAGATTTTTTCTTTTAATTCTTTAAAAAATATATGTTTAAATCTATTTAACAAATTAAATTAAATATTATTTTTACTAAAAAAGGCAGCTAATTTCTATTAGTTTGGATGCATATGAGTTTTACTTTTACATAATTTTCGACTGGTTTAGAATCTGCACGACTTCAAAAATAATATACAAATTAGTTTTCATAATGTAAGTTGCATTTTTTTTCTTTTTTGCATGGTGTTGTTAAAATTTTTAAACCTTATATGCTTTAACATTAAGATTTTTACTTAACTATAAGCAGTAAATTCATACTATAGAACATTCAGTTCTTTTATGTGTACATTTAAACGGTATTATATTCTATATCTTTGTTATAATTTATGGCCAAAATTACATTTTTATTCACAAAATTATACATTAAAAAATAATAACTCTTACTAACTATGTTTTTTTTAAAACAATCCTTTATTGTTTATAAAACACAGCACCGCAGTTACTGTATTTTGGTCTAGTCTGAAAGTTTTTGAACGTTTTTCAAAGGATCTATCTTTTTAAAAAATTAATTGGCAAATTTGTTTGAAATTTTAATAAAAACTATGATACACGTTCTATTTTGATAGACTTGGCAGAAATTACATATCTAATTGTTAATATTATTAAACTTTTGGCTGGATGTATATTGTCATGACCACTATAACTCTGATATGATCATAAATAGTACAACGAGATTAGAATCTACTATGAAATCTTTAGAATAAAGAGTGGTTAAAATTTTATAAATATATCGCTCATCCGCAAGAAAAGTGCAACATCTAGCAAAAATTCATTCTGTGTTTTATTCCATAAATAAGTGTGTTATAGCTTCGTCTTGTTACAGGCAATTTATTATTCGTGTCGTTATCCAGAAAACCCTTATTACACCATGCGTCACTTTTCCATCATAGGAAATAAGCAGTGATGAAACTAGAAAAAACGACACATCTCACAAAATGTTTTCCATAAGCTCATACTCGAGCAATTTATAAAAAATTTATAGCCTCAGTAATAAACATATGAAAATTTCCTTTAGCGAAATATCGCTCTGTTGGTGATTAATATATTGTCAATTTTTTAATGCTCTCGCTGCGTAATCAAAAAACCTTCGAAAATTGTGTATTTAAGAATTTTTATTCTTTTGTCACCGGTTTTTCAAAACAAAAATGTTTGTTTAATTTAATAGGGAAAATGCTCTGATTAAATAAGGCAAAATTTACAATAAAAAAATAACTGGTGGGAATAATGAAGGAGGGTTTATTAGGCGGGAAAATGCATCCCCGAGAAAGTCTCGGGTTCCGCAGCGAGAGGATTAATAGTTAGAACATAGATTAATACTTACAACTTTTCAAAATGTCAGGTAGGTAGTGATGTTATCGAATGTCATTTTTGGAATGGATATGAGGGTCAACGCGGGGTAAATAAAATAGGTGCTTGTTTGTGCATGTATTTACAAGACATTGATTCACGTGTCGACTGTGAAAATTTGGAAATAACTTTTTATTGTGATAACTGCGGACGACAAAAAAATAAATATATTATTTCATTATTCATACTTTCTGTTAACCCTTTCCGTGGCAAGGTACTTCTATTCGTAAAATGCCGAAATTAGTAACCGGCATCGGAATTTACAAATAAATTTATTTAAAATACTTAATGTAAGGGAAACATTTCATTTCAATATTATGGTGCCAATGTGGCGTTTAGGAATTAAAATTAGGTGTTTCAAAAATGAACCACCGCTCTTGAAGGAGTTAAGACACTAAAAATATGCAACATAACAATAAAATTATTGATCTGTGGACGCATGTAAATGTTTAAAACGATTGAGTGCGAAATGGTGTCTGTGTAGAAATTATTTGAAAGATAATGAAGGTAACATTCTTCAGTTTTCCAGAATCAAAATTTTAAGATTTGATATATCAATACCTTTTTCATTCAACGTAAAATATTTTTATGACCAAGGCCATTTTTCTGAGTTTGAAATTAAATCCAGAGGTAAAATATAGGTATCACTTTTACATAAAGCGTATTCGAAACTCTTTCCTTTGAGTAAACGGAAGAAAAAAGATTGCTTGTCTTTAATTGCTTCCAAGCATATTCCTCAAAGTTATGTCCCTTTTTTTTACATTATAACATTCACAATGAAGATAACGGACTGTGTAGCCACCATATAGAACTTTTTAAAATAAAGTTCCAGTTTGAGAAAGTCCTATAAAATGTTGCAATATTTATTCTTATAAGAATAATAAATTTATAAAATAAAAGATAAAACAACTTATCTAGTTTTACATTTTAAATTAAGTATTTAAAAAAATATGTGATAATTAACTGTTATATTTTTGATTTGAATAACTATTTTTTTTTTCAAACTACAAAACAAACGTAGTAATCTGTTTATGCTTTCGGAGAAAATAACTCTGAAAACTGAAAAAATGTATTTGTTTTTTAATTATTACTAAACAACAACCAATAATTTTTGTACTTTTTATTCTCCAAAGTAAGGTTTCTTTTCATAATAATGTAGTTTATAAATATATGAAAATGTTTTGATTTAATAAGGAGTTATTATTCTTGAAGCATGAAAAATAACTTACCTACTTCTTTTATTTTTCAATTGTCATAGAAAATGTTGTTATGACGTAATTAATTCTATAGGAGTTATTAATTTAATAATCAGTTCTTGTGTACTTATATTGTATATTTATTTTATAGTAACTATAATTTTGTTTTGCTGAAATGCAATTATAAGATTACAGTTATATAATAATTATATATATATATATATATTGAAATATGCTATTTCTTTTTATTTAATTTCCTAGAAACCGTGTTATGAAGCTATTGTTGATTCTTATATTGATGCAAACTAATATTTTTTTATAATGAATGATAATATATTAAAGTTCAAACATTGTGATTTAAAACAAGAACGAAAAATCATGCGTCTAGCATAAATTATGTAACTCCAACACAAGCTGCATACTGTAACAAATCTTCACAGTTTATTAAGATGAAATATCATGTATAAATAAACAATTTGAAAAACTTATATTGCATTTGAAAACACAATTTTGGCTATTATAATCAAGTCGGAAAAATGTCAGTTTTATTTTTTGTTCAGCCCTGTATATGATCTATGAATTTGTATGTATACTACATGCTATGCTAAAAGTTAGTTCAGTGAAATGCATAACACGGTTGAAAAATTTTATTCAGCTATTTCCGTGAATAAACGGAAATGTACTTGAGAATGCAGCCCTGTAGGGGAGACAAGGGATGATTGACCATACGGGAGGCTTAACCCACCCATCAGTTTTCATACTTGAAAGAATTTCTGAGATTTATCAATAGGTGTCAACCAAAGCAACTGGAATGCTCAAGGAACTTTCTTTGTTTCATACAGATAGTCGAAATAGGTGTGGAAAAAATCAATTGAGAAGCGTTTTCAACCTAAAAGTTGTGTTTTTAGAAATATTTTGTAAGCTTTTTTCAGATAAAATATATCATAGAAATTTAAGTAAGTATGTTTTAAGTAATGCAGAAATGTCGAGCTTTCATTCCAGGCATAAAGATTGTACAGTAGGTTAGGCTTAGCATAACAATGTGCTATTCTTTAGAGAAGGGCTATGCGGGGAGGCTTGACTCAGTCATTGTGAGGGAGGGTTGACCAGAAGCTCAAGGATCCTTAATTAAGTTATTTTGGAAATCTGTATATTATACACTGTGCATAGTGAAAGGTTAATGGTTATATATAAAAAAGAATGTAAATTTATTCTATAAAGCTACAGTAAAATGGGGTGATGCAAGAGAAAAAATATAAAACTGGTTAAAGTAAGATGTGCAAAATTGCTCTAGTATCCACTGCAAGAAAAAAATTAATGAAATGGGAAAGTTGATATCATTTTTTTCCATTTAAATATTATTTACAATAGGTAAATAGAAACTGTGGAAAAGACTAGAAAGCACTAGAAAGTATGAAAGCAGCAGTCCTAACCCTTTCAGGGGCAGTGGTATGTTTATCAAACCACTTAATTTTAATTCCAAATCGCCTCAAAGGCGTCAGAATTTTGCTAAAATCTTTTCTATTTTATATATATGTGAAGTATAGTCTTTTTCTTATTTCCAAATAATGTTTTTCGTAAATTCCGATGCCAGTCATTTATTTCAACATTTTAGTACCGAAATTACTTTTCCCCTGAAAGAGTTAAAAGATGTTAACGATAAATTAAGTGCTCATGCGGCTGAAAAATCACATAGTTTTTATCGAAAAACTTTAGGAAGTTATGTCGACAAATTTCACCAGGATGAATACAGTAAGATGAAGCCAAAATATGTGACAACTAGAGTTGTCAGGTTTGTTGTATTTATGACGGCCATTCATCAGTATGATGGATATAGGCGTGAGGGGGGGATGGGCCTCCATGGGGGTCTTTCTAAGGGTCCTAAACCGTATTTCCGCTTGGAAAACCAAGGTTAAAAAACCCCACGAAAACTCAGAACGATTAGGCGGACGGGCGCGATTGGGACCAGCACCTCCCGTCTACCAGCTTCGAGAGCAGAACCTCTCGGCCACTGGTGGGGCAGAGTTGTTATGTCGTGTGTCACAAATGTATGACAAGGAGACAAAAAAAGCGGGACAGTGGCTCCTAAATCCGGACATAATAATGGATGAAACCCTATGAAAACGGAATCTGTTTCTAATGAAATACTGTCTTAAAAGATAAAATTTGATTTTTTCTGCTGTACAATTATACCTGCTAAGACAAAATCATGTTTAAAACAATAATTTTCTCCTCTGACTTGCGATTGAGCCTATACAGGTTTGTTTAAGCATCATATTTTCAAAAATATTTTTTTTAATTATAATTAAAGCATGTAGCATAAAGTTATTTTGCTTTTTTTAACTGATGTTATTTCTCTTCACAATATTTCAATCTAAAACAAAGTGGGTCAAGCCTCCCATATAGTGGGTCAAACCTTCCATATGTGTGGAGCCTTGACCCATTATTTTCTAATGATTAAAATCAATCATTTTTCAAATTCCTTATACGTTACATCTACGTAGCAATTTTATTTTGATAACTGATTGTATACCGAATAAAATGATATATAAAATTTTATTCTACGTGCAATATTTAAAAAATAAAAAATCATTTTGTAAAAATGGGTCAACCCTCCCTAGTCTCTCCTATATGATCTATAGAATTTATCCACATCAAGTAATATTTAAAAAAAAAACATTCAATTTAAAAACGCGTATCACAACTGCAAACGCACTTCCAGCAATTATTGTTCATAGACTTAAAAGTTAAATTTCTTCTTCAGCCAAATACTTTTGTGTGTCCCTGAAAATGAACGATATATTCTTTGCGCACCTTATTCTACAGTAAATGCCGTAGTACACCTCAGTGATATATTTAAATTTCACTATTATTAAAATAGTGTGATATCATCAAAATACTTCGCAAATGATTTTCCCCTATAAACCGTAATGTAGCCGAATTATTTTGAGTGTCTCTTGTAAATGAACCGCAAATGCTATTGGCTTCATTTACAATACAAACATGTCATAGTAAGTTCCAATAACATCTAAGAATTTCAATGGAAATCGGACTATATTTACGCGAGTTAGAACACGGACGAACAGACAGAGGGGCAGATAGATAGACAGTCAGACGGTCAGACAGGCAGACAGATATAAAGACAAATCGAATTCATAAAGAACTTTTCAACTTCGTTGAAAATTGTTAAAAATACACATTTTTGCACGTACTATTTTGAAAGGCGACTGGAATTTGGCAAATTCTGCACAAGAAAAGTGTCACAACTCAACAATTTATTTGGGCGGGGGTATAAATTTACTAAATCTACTCTATTTTTTTTATGTCTTGATTCTTAAATGTTTTACACATTTTTGTGCACTTTTACAGCTGCATGCAGAGTTAAGTACTATCGTTTTATGTTACATTTAAAAAAAGCGAATCCCCCCCCCCCCCCCCATTTGCCTCTCCTGTGAAATTTACTTTTTTCGAGATGTGTCACTTTTCTTGTGGGTGAGCGATATATTCTATTCGAAATACATACAATCATATTACCACAATATTATCACAAATAATCATATCACCACACATAGGTTCATTATTATTATTAATATTTTACTTACAGGATTATATGGTCATTATGAATAAGAAACTCATTTTAATCATACTGTTTACTAATAGTGCATATTATATAGATATTTTGAAATTTATCTCTATAAAATTATTCAGGAAATAAAATAGTAAAAGTATCCAGAATAAAAAGCAAATAATAAAATATGGTTATTACATTTTAGATTCATACCGTTCAAGTATTTGCGTTATTTTATAAGTAAAATCATATTCAAACTTTTACTGATTGCGCAACTTTTATATTTTCATTTGCCTACAGATTCAGGCTTCTAGTTCACTTTGAAAATATTCCAATAAAAATGGTTAAAAACTGAAGTTTTCACCCACTATGACTATTTCTTTATAGATTTTATAACATTTTTGGCGTTGAATAATACATTAAATAATCCTTAATAAGTTACTTTTTCTTAACCCTCTGACAACCTTGGAAAAGGGCAAAATTGTAATGTTGCTTTCTCAGCATTTCGTTATAAATGCTAAAAAAAGATGATTCTTTCAACATTTTATAAAAAAACTTAATAACGAATATGAATGCAACCCTTGGAAGTATTAATAATTGTTCAATGTATTAAAAATACATTAAATCAATAAAATTATATTACTTTAAATATTGCTTGTATCGCAGTGAAACCTGAAGCTTAGTAAACGTATTAACACGGGCTTATTGCACGTCCGGGAGTTCTTTTAATAGTACGTCTCCGCTGTGTCTAATTTCTTATAAATTCCTTTTCTGAGCAGATGCAATTTTTTAAATGAAAATATGCAATGCAAATTGTTTCAGAACATTACTTAATACAAAAAAAAAAAAAAAAAAAAAAAAAAAAAAAATTCTTTGCAAATAATTTTATTCTATAAACTATAAAAAGGCTTTTTTTTTAGACAATTATCTTCAAAAGTTAATAATTATATTAACGATTAATTATAATTCTTTTCCATATACTTCCATATTTATGAAAATATGCCATTTTAACTACATATTTTAAATAATAAAACAAATAATACTAAAATTCAATTTAAATCACTAACCTGAACAAAATAGTTGATAAGCAGTTAAGTTATATTTCAACAAAATAAATAATAAATCTATTAAACTTATGTTTATAAGAAGCGAACTAAAACCGTGTAATAAAAAATGCTAACAAGGAAAATAATATTTTTTCATACTTGTTTTTCATTGACGTTATTCTTTCTAAACTAATTTTTTGCAGAACAAATGAAATCCGATAATAATAACAGTAACAAATGCTGGAATCATTTTCACCAAGTCAAAGCCACTGTAATTTTCTCGGGCTCATATGTATATATTTTTTATGTGTTAACTTGGAGGTGCTCCTATGGACTTTATTGTTTCAATTTGTTAATCCGTATCAATACGCATCCATAATAGGTCTATGGTGTCAAGCGAACTTCTCGCGTCTGTCGCGTTTATCCTAAAACAGTGTTGCCAGATAGTTAAAATTCAATTCCCCAAAATTTCTGAAATTTTCCCCAAATCAGTGATTTTTTTTTTCAGAAGAAGTCTCCAACGCAATTTCTACTCAAAAAAGTAAATTTTCAGTTTTCAATTTTCAATTTTCCACTATAATAAAGATTCAAACCCCCAACCCCCAAATCAAGCCTTTTTTGCAAAAATTCCCCATTTACCAAGAAAAAAAAACATGTAAACAGAATTTTACATGCATATTCGCAACTAAACGAAGAGAATGCTAGATACATCTTAAAACGACAAGTTCGTTTACACTTGCTTTTTAAATTATTGCCAATCGATAATGCTGGCCAATCACAACGTTTGAACCATCTGCGCTTGTAAAACTTTTGTCACCACTACTGAAGTACGTAATCGTAATACAATGCGCTTTCATTGTATCAATCACTGTGCTTTCGCCAATAATAAAAGAAAAATAGCTGCTTTCCATATCTTTAATTAAATCTTTTAAAAAGCACGTCAAAAGAACGATTCTGATAAGTCCTAAAATTTTAGTAATGTGAAGTTTTATACCGTTTATGACCGCAGAGATTTCATTCACGTTTCTTATAAGGAGAACTAGTGGGTCTGCTGAAATCTATACTAATAAAAGAAATGTCTATATGTGTTTGTGTGTATTCCACGATGACTAGGAAATCTGGAAATTCAGGTGGGTATAGTCCAAGGCAGGCCGTGATGCATGCACATGTGATACGTGCAAATTGTAATGCTGTAAACGATTAGCACGTCCAGGAGAATAATAACTGATATCTTCGTTTTTTGTATTATATTTCGTTTTCCAAATCAAAATAGAGTTCGGAACAGATCTAGTGTTATAAGATGACTAAAATTAAACTTTACGTGAAATAACTTCCCCAAGTTTTTCTCCAAAAATATTGATATTCCCCGAACATGACCCCATGAACTACGTGTCCCCCAAAAATTCCTCTGGAGGTGCAAAATCCCCTAAAATGTGGACAAAATCCCAATCTGGCAAAACTGTTCGAAAAGCTTCTCTATTTACTTTTACTTGCCATGTCGTCTTTAGACGATTATTTATTTTCGATGCAGATGTTTTTCGTTTTCGTTTATTTGTTTTTGTATACAACAGATTCGGCACTTACTATGGAGACTTTACTTACTTTGGAGAATTTCTTAATGTATTTTACCTTTTATTTTTATCAGTTTAAAACAAATTTAAGTTAAATGGATTATAAAGTTTCTTTTTACCCGACTGCCAAGAAGGGTTATGTGTTTGACGCGTATCTGGGTATGTGGATTTCTTTATACCCTCGAAATATCCCAACGGCTGGATGGATTTTAATGAATGAGGTCTCTATCGATTCGTCTTAACCGTCAGAATGGATATTGGCCAGGTTTTGTTTTCATAAATTCAAAATGGCGGTAGAGACGAAAAAAATTACGCACCATATTGAGTTGCATATCATTGGATAGGTCTTTTAAAATGAAGACGATGTTTCCTAGACTATTTTACAGTCAGAAGTTCCGTTTAAATATTACACAACCTGAAAGGTTGTCCCATGGGTTTGCTTAAATTTTGTATATTTATGTTATATTCGGAAAATGTTAATTTTATTTAAAAATCTAAAGGAAGTAGAATTTTTTTTTAAATAGTTACTTAAAATAGTTAAGTACTAACAGGGAAAAATATAACTTGAATGCAAATTATAAAGCAAGAAATTCATATAAGACTAAACTTTGAAGCCGCTTTCTAAGTGCGCATTATACACTGCAGACTTAACTGTAATAGAAAATTTTTGGTTTAAAACCGCAAATGTGTCTCTAATACTCTTTGAGAAACTTCTAGTGCAACAGATGAATATTTACAAAAAACATTATAAAAGATAAATCGATGTATGTATACCTAAAGCATTTTTTAATTAGATGGAATTCGCATAGTTAGAAAATCGTTTTGTGTCGCTCATGAATTAATTATATTTTATGTTATGTAAAAATATTTGTGTTGGAAATCTAGACAAAGTCTTGTCCCCCAAAAATTGTCGTTTGGTTTGTTCGGAAGTTATATCGTTCCGAACCAGTTTTTATTTTTCCATTTCGGTCGTAAAGGCACTCTCTTTTAACTGTAACTGTATGCATATTTTTATTCCAGTTTGATGTACTCAGTAAGTATATTTAGTGTGAAACAACTCCATGGAGTATGATGTGTAGTGATGGAAGTAATGTAATGGAAGGACCATGGAGATGGAGTTTAAGCTTACTCCTTGCTATAATATGTCAATATGATTCCCAGCAAAAGCTGGAGGTGTATGTATATATCTTTATTATTTAAGTTTTTAAAATTCAAGTTGAATTTAATAAATGAACTGTTATTTTGAAATGAACTGTTTCGTCGACTTATACTTTAACGCCACACCAAATGACCTTAAAACCTGCGTATTTATAACTCTGCTTTAATTATAACATGGTTAAGGGGCCATGTCATGCTATTTAAAGGTCAAATAGATAAAATATGGTGTGATTTAGATGAAATATATACTGCATAATGGCACAAGTTCCAGAGTTAACTTATTCCTTCCCGAAACTATCGGATTATAACTATCCTTCCTGGAAGCTCGACGTCAAATGTGTATTAATTGACCGAAACTGCTGGGAGTTTATTACAAAGCCAGATATCGCATGTAAATCGGATGCCTCTGATCGTGAGAAAAGCGATTTTGAATGGCGTAAACGAAGAGCTTATACAACAATTTACCAATCCATCGAACGGAAATTCCAGATACTAATTGCTCAGACAGAAAGTGGCAAAGATGCCTGGGATATTTTAAAGTTAAACTTCGAACCAACTTCACGAGCACGCTTAGCGGGATTAGTCGATGAATTTTTCGAGATGAAGTTAAACTCGCAAGAAGAAACTATAGGTTTATTTTGTAAAAAAATTGAAGAAAAGAAAGTTCAAATTAAAGATGCTGGATTTGAGATGCCAGAACTGTTAGTATGTTTTCAACTAATCCGTCGATTACCTGAGGAATATGATAATCTAGTTCAAGTGTTATATAGATTAGAAGATAAAGAATTTAAATTAGAAAATGTATCTAAGCAGTTAATAACTTAATATGGCAGAATTTGTTTAAAACGAAAAGATGAAGGTAAAGAGGTTGTCGCTGTAGGTGATGCTTATGCAACTAAGTTTAAAAACCCTACCGTTAAACCAACCATTCCAGCGGAGAATTTTGGAAGCAGTAAAAAGCCATGGGTTTCACGTAGTGGAAGCGACCTGGACACCACCAGACGATCGTATACTTCACCAGCTAATCGTATGGGGCCGAGTTTAATATGCAGTTACTGCAAGAATCCTGGTCACACGGATACAAGGTGTTTCAAAAAGAACTCTAGAGGGGAAAAGCAAGTTTTCTACAGTGAACCTACAAAGCAATCTGAATTCGCCCTAATATCTTCAAATGGTAGAAAGTTCGTGGAATTTCTTCTGGACTCAGCGGCTACTTCTCATTTTACGAATGACAGGAGTCTATTTGTAACATATAGGAACCTCCCCCCTCAACAAGTGCTGATAGGAGACAAGGACTGTTCGTCGGAAATACTGGGTATTGGTGATATTGACTTTACCATCCTAGATGTAACAGGTAATGTAGAAATAACTTTAAAAAATGTGTTATATGCTCCTAACATGAGAAGAAATTTAATTGGTGGGTCTAATATAGACATTGCAGGAAACCAAATTAAATGGGGAAATAATAAAATGATTGTGTATGATAAATTTAATAGATATTGTTTTACTGTACCTCGAGTTGATAAATTGTATATTGTTAAAGGTTATGCTTCAAAATGTGAAAATTTTGCTTATTCTACTAGTTTAAATTCAGAGATTGTGCACCGTAGATTTTGTCATACAAACTTACCTTTACTTGAAAAAATGAGTAAAAATAATTGTGTTAAAGGTATTGAAAATATTAACTGTAAAAACAAAAATAAGATGTGTGAAACTTGTGTAATTGCAAAATCTAACAGAAAATCGTTTAAAAGAAATTATTTGTATAAACGCATTTCTAATCAAATCCTCGATAGAGTGTATATGGATTTGTGGGGTCCTAGCCCTGTTAACTCGTTAGGAGGGGGGAAATACTTTTTGTCAATAATTGACGATTATTCTAGAAGGACTGAGGTTTATATAATTAAGGATAAAACGGAAGTGTTTGAATGCTATAAAAAGTTTTTAGTTAAAGCTGAGAGACAAACTGGTAAAAAGTTAAAATGTGTACGAACTGATAATGGGCTGGAATTTACCCATAAATTATTTGAGAAATTGTTAACCGATTTAGGTATAAGAATCGAAAGATCCTCCATTTATACTCCAGAGCAGGTGGGTGTTGCTGAAAATTTTAATAAAGTAGCAATGAATGCAGTTAGAGCAATGCTACACGATAGCGGGTTAAAACCGTCATTCTGGGGGGAAGCTCTTTTAGCGTTCGTTCATACAAAAAATAGGACTGAACACAGTTTAACCCAAGGTCTTACACCGCAAGAATTATGGACGGGATTCAAACCTTCGGTAAGACATTTAAGAATTTTTGGTTCTTTAGCATTTGTTCATGTTCCTAAAGTTAAGCGAAATAAACTTCAACCGAAAGCTTTACTAGGTATCTTAGTTGGTTATGCCATGAAAACTAAAGGATATAGAATTTACATTCCAAAAGAAAGGCGAATTGTAGAGACTATTCATGTGCGTATAGATGAATCCAAAAAGGGTGTAGAAACATTATTTGGAGTAGAAAACAAATATAAGGATTTGATATTGAATTTTAATGAATCTCAAATTAAAACAAACGGTTTAAGTAATGCAACTTTAGATCTTAATCATGAACTACCAGGAGATAGCTTAAACGAAGATGAAGAGAAAAAGAGGGGTAAGGTAACTGTAAGTTCTATAAATATTTCAGAGTGGAAAAGGATTGAAAGACCGAGAACGAAATGTAAGAGAATTGACGTATATTATTATACCCCAATAACAAATACGAGACCGAGATCTTTAAATGATGTTAAAAAATATTGTAAAGAAATTAAAATCCAGTTTGAGCCAGATAAGTTTGACTTTAAACCTAAAACTACTCATCCTAATACTGAAACTTTAAGTGAACCCTCAACTAGTGATTCGGACGATCCATATTTAACTGAATTATTTCAACATGAATTTTACAATACCGAAATCCCTAAATCATTTGAGGATGCACAAATAAATCCAGAAAGGGGGAAATGGAATGCCGTGATGAGGGAAGAACTTGAGATGATGAGTAAGAGAAAAGTTTGGCGGTTGGTTGATCCACCGAAAAATTCCACAATAGTAGGAAGTAAATGGGTTTATACTATAAAAAACACGGAAAAAAATGGTAAAAAAAACAAGACACGTCTCGTAGCTCAAGGTTTTAAACAGAAACCAGGTATTGATTTTAATGATATATTTTCACCTGTTGTAAATTTTTCAATTATAAAACTAATGTTTATTTTATTAGTTTCTATGTTAAATTGGTATCATATTCAATTGGATGTAAAATCAGCATATTTATATGGTTCTTTCAAAGAAACTGTGTTTATGAAACAACCTCCGAGATTTGAAATGAAGGGTGCTGAGAATAAAGTTTGTTTGTTAAATAAATCAATTTATGGATTAAGGCAAAGTGGCCGCGAATGGAATTCTGAATTAGATAATATATTACATAATCTTGGATTTTGTAAATTAAAATGGTGTAACTGTGTGTATAAACTGAATAGTAACGCAATTTTAGTTGTCTATGTAGATGATTTAGTTTTGTTTGCTAAAGATGAAAATGTATTGCAATCTGTAACTAATATGTTAAAAAAAATAGCTTGGAAATTACTGAAATAGGATTAACAAAGTATTTGCTATGTGTTAACTTTGAACAGATTAAAGATTCATTATTCGTTCATCAAAGAACTTATATTGAGAGATTAGAATTAAAATATAAGGATTTACCTAAAAGTTATGTTAAATTACCTTTTAAAATTGGCTCCGTTTTACCAGATAAAGTTAACGAAAATGAAATTATCGAAAATGAATTAATGAAAAAATTTCCATACCGATCTTTAATCGGGTGTCTGTCATTTTTGTCAAATAGATCAAGACCCGATATTAGTTTTTCTGTAAATGTAATGTCACAGTTTTGTAATGGGTATACATATAAACACTGGTTAATAGTAGTAGATATTATGAATTATGTTTTTGCTACTAAAAATTTTAAAATAAATCTGTCTAATGTAAAATCACTAAGTTTGTGTGCATATTCTGATGCTAATTGGGGATGTCAACTTACTAAAAGACATTCAAGTAGTGGTTACATAATTTTATTCAGTAACGTTCCGTTTGTTTGGAAATCATCGAAGCAGAAATGTATTGCACTCAGTTCTATGGAATCTGAGTTTATCTCATTAACTGAAAGTGTAAAGGAACTAACTTGGTATTCAAGAGTTTTAAATGAACTTAATTTATACGATAGGATAAAACCAATTCAGTACTGTGATAATGACTCTGCCATTTATTTGTCTAAAAATAGCCAAGAGAATTTTAAAACGAAACACATTGACATAAGATGTCAATTTATTCGTCAGTTAATTAATGAAAATGTTTTTGAGTTAAAACATGTAAGTTCTAAAGATAATAAGGCAGACTTTCTGACAAAACCTCTTCTGTATGTAAAGTTTCAAAGAGCTATTTGTAATATTTTTGATTTTGATTATGAAAAGAAAGAGGAGGTATTTACGACCGATGGGGGCGCATGTTGGAAATCTGGACAAAGTCTTGTCCCCCAAAAATTGTCGTTTGGTTTGTTCGGAAGTTATATCGTTCCGAACCAGTTTTTATTTTTCCATTTCGGTCGTAAAGGCACTCTCTTTTAACTGTAACTGTATGCATATTTTTATTCCAGTTTGATGTACTCAGTATGTATATTTAGTGTGAAACAACTCCATGGAGTATGATGTGTAGTGATGGAAGTAATGTAATGGAAGGACCATGGAGATGGAGTTTAAGCTTACTCCTTGCTATAATATGTCAATATGATTCCCAGCAAAAGCTGGAGGTGTATGTATATATCTTTATTATTTAAGTTTTTAAAATTCAAGTTGAATTTAATAAATGAACTGTTATTTTGAAATGAACTGTTTCGTCGACTTATACTTTAACGCCACACCAAATGACCTTAAAACCTGCGTATTTATAACTCTGCTTTAATTATAACAATTTGGTCAGATGCACAGAACCAATTCGGGTCACCGATATAATTAATATTTATGTATATTTATGTATGCATTAATTAATCAAAAAACATATTTTTGATTAAAAAATGATTGATTGTTTTTTGATTTGATCAAAAAATATTTTTCAAAAAACATTTTTTTCATTTGACGTCACAATAACGTCACAATGACGTCACTGTGACCGTGCATGCTGTGAGGGTTGTACCTTATTCCAATCTTTATTTACTTATAGCTGTTTCATAATTTGGCCAAGCGATCTCTATCGGGGAATTTCTGATTTTTTCAAATCGCCATTTCTAGATTTTAAATTATTTAAGATTATTTTAACGAACTTTTGACGTACACAAACGTAACCTTTTCTGCATAAATTAAAAATTCTAAAATATACTAATTAGATTACGCAATTTTATTTTTCTGAACATTTAATTCTACAGTATTTTTCTTTGTGCTTATTGTATTTTGTTACTCCAAAGCGCAGTTAATGTTTCTTATAAATTGAAATTAGATTAATTCATAGTTGTACCTTAAGCTGTTTATTTTTTGATTACATTACGCATTCTTTTACAAAAAAAGGCACATTTCAATTTTTTAAAGTGTTTTATCTCAAAAGAACGGATTCATTAGACTGTTTTTAAATATAAGAAAAAAGAAGACGCTGGATTCTGTAAATTAATATTTAAGTAATCTAAATGGAATTAAATATCGATTCAGTATATGAGTGCGCATAAAAAATATGAACTGTTGAGTTGGAAAATAATTAGTTTGATGGCATAAGTGAATTTCAAGTAACTTTTTAATATTTTTTTTTTAATGTAGACACTATGCTTTTCTTTTGTTTACTTACATTTACGATATGATTCAACTAATGTATTTTTTCTCATAATAATGGATTAGAAAGATGAAAATTACAATTAAGTTTAAAAAAGAAATTTCTGATGCATTATTTGACTGTTGAAAATGAAAATAATTAGTACTTACTTCTTAATGCAAGCTGAAACACTATAATCTTTTCAGTCGTTATGTACAGTCGTGAGAAAAAAAAGCAAACATCCCATGCTAACTCAGAAACAAATTATAGTAGAAGAAAATTACTGGTACCAAACGATTGTAAATAAAGTGTACTTTTAAATGACTTATATAAAATTTACTTAGGGGGCCATCTACAAATTGAAACGAACCATTTTTTTTTCAATAGCAATATCCAAGTTTCACATCATAATTAAATTCTACACTCTTTCTTCAATTATCCTAAATCCAAATTTTCATGAAATTCGTGCGATTAATTTCAGAGAAATTAATTATTTTAAAGAAAGCATATTTTAGGGTCTGTATCCAAATTGATGTTCGGTACTCGATTGTCGAAAGGCTACACAATGACAATGTCATTTTTTATGTACTATTTCTTGCCAATAGGACAATTTCACTCGCTTAATATGTTTCATCTATTGCCAGCCCAAATATTTCGATAAAGTGAGTAAAATATATTTTTTCAAATTAGGATTTTCTGAACATTAGAAAGTCCCTTAAACCATCATTTTGACGGTTGTTAATGATAATTCAAAAACTTCTTGAAAGAAAAAATTAAAATTGAGAATTCGCATAAAGCAGGACATAATAAATATAAATCTATAAAAAAATTTAAGATTACAATTCATATTTTTTCGAATATTAATTTAACAATTGTTATTCATCTTATAATTTTTTTTTAATTACAAAGCAATGTATTTATTTTTGGATATTTTAATATTATAACTACACACAAAATTATCACTTTAAGATTGTAATTTCAGGAGATATTAATATAAATATAAAAAGGTAACTTATCATTCGAAGCTCTAAATTTTGAATATTTATAATTAAAAAACTTTTCATTCATATGACTAGAAATTTTTTAGGCACAGTTTGAAAATACATAGTTGCCATTGAAGAAAGCAAAGTTTTGTCTAGTTTTGATTTGTAGATGGCCCCATAAGCAAATTTTGTATAGGTCATTTAAAAGTAGATTTTATTTGCAATCGATTGGTAACAGTAACTTTCTTCTATTATAATTAGTTGAGGAATTAGTAGGAGGTGTTTACTTTTTTTCCCACGACTGTACTTGTTTCGCAGCTATGAAGAACGCAAAGTAAGCCGATCAATATGTGCATAAATTTTTTCAAACGCGTTTTACAGCTTTAATTTATTCTTTGCTCTGTAAAAAAAAAAAAATCTATGATATTACTAAGAATTTTCTGAGAAACTCGGATGCCTAGAACTTTTATGAAACTTCAACAACAAAAAAATCGTGTAACAGTAATGTTTGCTCAAAAAAAAAAAATTCCGTAAGGTTACTAAAAATTTTCTAGTAAACTGTGATGCCTAGAACTTCTTATGTAACTGCAACCAAAAAGAAAAAAAAAACATGTAATTTTCCCGGTTTACCGATAAAATTTCATTAATCATACATAATTCTGTAGCTTTATAAAAAATAGTTTTGTAGATTTACATTTGTTTTTCAGTGTACAGATAAAATTTTAGTAAGCATACATATTTCTATAACTTTACAAAATCTAGTTTTGGAGATTTACATCTTTTTTTTACAGTGTATAACATGTAAAAATGATAAATATATTAAATTCTTTTTAGGTATATTTATTCTAGCGCATTTCTTAAATAAGTTTCTTAAATAAGTATATTGTACATTTAACTTAAATTTTTCTGCATATTTCACAATTGTTGCAGTCTCTACTTCTATATCATTTAAATGCTTTCAAAAATCTACGTTGAACTGAAAAGTCTTTTGATTATGATAATTTGTAGTATGTTTTTGTTTTGTGAGCGAGATGCACGACAATTTCGTCAAATATGTGTAGAAAATTAATTATATAAATAGTTAGAGTTCATTTCTGTGTATTAAATCTTTAGCTTCTTCTAAGACGGCATTCTGCGTTAGAAAAATACTTGTCATTGACATCATCCATCTTAAAGAGTTTCAAAACTCACGAAATGAGGTAAAAAAACTTTTGAGTAATAAGAGATAGATATATTTTTATTTCAACAATTAAGTAAAAGGTTGTGCATTACTTTTTAGGTGCGTTAGTAATTAGATAAATACGTAGCACCTATAGTCATCTTTTGGTCTGTCTGTCCGCATGTACCAGTGCAAAAACTACCCAACCGAATGGTTTAAATTTTCATATGTATAATCAATGAACAATGTTCTCGAGTCATTTAAAATTTTATGAAAATCGAATTAAAACTTAAAAAGATATTAATAAAAGTTTTCTTCATTCTATTAAATCTTATCAAACGCAATTAATTCAAGGATATTCCACGATAGGTAATGATTCTATGTTGCCATGGTGATTACGGCCCATTTAAGTTTGAGTCATATGAATTTAATATATATAACCGTAAATAATTTTGTATTCATGTAATTTTGCATAGGAGTGCAACAGCTATTGCACAAAGATCTGAATTTTATAAGACTAGTTATTGTACCAACGCACTTCATTTAACATCTTTGACGTATAACGTCCGACTTGTTTACATTTTGTATTAAAAATGTGAATAACTAATATAATATCGCAACTGAATGGCAAACCTTTTATCAATCATTTGTTCACAATTAAAAAAAATAAAAGTAACCACATTTTTAAACGGATTTAGTGAACTACATTTATATTTGTGTTTTATTTCATGCGAAAATATATAATAAGAGAGATTTACTATTTTTTGAAATACACATCTTAAAAACATTTCATTAAAATTATTAAAATATCCACGGACAATTTTTAATATTCAAAGAGATCTGATACTGCGTTTTCTGTGAAGAAATTTACCCTGTGGAATTACTGTTACTTTTCTTAATAATAATATATCACATAAATATTTTTACATAACTCTGATATCTGATTACTGCTAAGTAGATCATTTTACAAACATTTCATAGTTTTCCTTTTAATACCATAAAATAAATATCTATTTGCTATAAAGGGGCTTAAAAATTTATTAAATATTCCGTTACAAATGAAACTGATCTTAAAACCTTAAAACCATTGATATTAAAAATCATGTGTAAAGAAAGAAAGATGTTACATGATCCCGAGATCTTTCGATCTTAAACGGGATCATTTTCAAGGGATAGTTTCACTAATGATGTAACATCTTTCTTTTCTTCACATATGATTTTAAATATGAATGGTTTTAAGTTATGACCAGTTTCATTTGCAACGGAATATTTAATAAATTTTTAAACACCTTTTTATAAATAGATATTTATTTTTGGTTATTTTAACGCAAGGTGAATATGTCATCCGGCTCTGAACTGGTTTTGAAATTTTAAGTTTTTCTTTTAAAGTTTTACAAAGCCTCCAGAATACCTGCCAAATAATGATTTAAATTTTATTAATATCTTAATGAATGGGCTATTTAAAAAAAAAAATCTATTGTTTTCTGTTTTCAGCAATGCCACTAAATACACATATCGATTAATTACACATACATTTTGCTTTATCAAGGAATATTTAATCCCTTGAGTTGGCGGTGTAATATATCATATTCCACCTAATTTAAACAACATTCGCACCAGACACTTTTAACAAAATTTTATATATATATATTTACTTTTTTGTTGGTTTTTTTTTTTTTTTTTTGGGGGGGGGGGGCAGAGAGAGGAAAATGTTCGTAATAATTGCTTTTCTTATATTTTACAATAAAATTTTTCAACTACTTGGGTGAGAATTCACTCAAAGGGTTAAAATACAACAGTGAGAAATGTCTGGAGTGGGAATTTTCAGAAGTTATAAACGTACAAGGTATTAGTAAAATCTTATATTAAATTTTCATGAAAGTTAATGTAGTCAAGAGAAACATTTTTTATACCTAGAACCAGAAACTTAAATCACTTATTTCATCAAAAAAAAAAAAAAAAAAAAAAAAAAAAAAAAAAAAAAAAAAAAGTGTCACTACAACCTGAAACAAGAAATTTTCTTCACAACTTTATTAACAGTGACGATAATTTAGCAACATTTCATCATATTAATTTTGCTTATATGAAATGAGATGACATCATTGGAAGGGGGTTCTTTCTTTCCTGGATGTCCTTGTTATTCGTTGTTAAAATGGCTTTCAGACTACCGTCTTTCCTAAACCTTTTGCTGTCAGGCCCCACCTCACAGGTATTCTTCTCATCCTCCTAACCAGAAATTCGCCGCTTTCAATACTTTTGTTTTTCGGGATATCAATATTTGTCCCAATCCTCAGATACTTTGTGCTGAAATTAATTACCTCAAAGCTATTGCTGTTGATCGTGGTTATCTCTCTTATATTATAGAATCTATTTATAAGAAAATTGATGAAACCCGTCCATACTGAAACGCTTTTATAACTCCAACTCTAATGCTTCAGCTGTGTTGCCATTTTTCCTTAAAATCAGTCAGCAAGTTGCTAAAATCTTAAGAAGGTTTGATCCTAATGTTATTTTTTCTCCTGTTAATAAAATTTCATTTTCAAATATCAAACATTCCATTGATCGCCTAGATAACTGGGGCATTTAACTGGGTAGATAACTGGGCTCAATTTCCTCTCAGCCAGCATTATCCAAAAATGTTCTTATTAGCGTGATCTTGATTTTTGGGAAGCTTACCACATCCTTAAACATTCTCACTCTTTAGTCAATGATTTATCTAGTACTCCTGATTTTCCAAGTATTTGGAAAGCGTTCATTTAATCTCCCTCTTTTTTGTTTTCTTTTTCTGTAGTTCTCCGGTAGATGTCGCTACTTGTCCATTGAGTGGTTTCATCAGTTTTTCACTCATTGGTTGTTTTTGGCGCATTCGCTACCTGTATCGGGTATATAAACCGCCTCTGTCATTTTGCCCAGCCTTGCTCTTTTTCTAGCACCCTGTGTCTTGCTCTATCTTGCACTGAAGAAGAATCTCGGTAATAGATTCGAAACTGCTGTTTGCTGCTTTTTATGCATTATTTGTGCATTTTTAAACGTTGGTTTTCTACTTTTTAACCCTTAAATGCGCGATTTTTTATTTTATTTCGAAAAAATTATATATGATTCTCTGAAAGATTAATTACACAGCAAAAATAATGAAAAAAATCAGAGATACATTTTTCCAATACGTCAACCTTTTCTTCTATTGCACATCTGTAATGCTAGTAAAAACTACTGTCGTCTGGCTGTTTTACGCTAAAATATTGCAAATTAGTAAATATTTTAAGAAGTATGTCTCCAAATACCTTATTTACTTTATGAAACTTAACCTTTAACCTTTTAAGTCACAAAATAGAATACGTTCTGGAAATTGCGTAGTACAGCGAATCTGACTTTACACCAGAAAGTTTCAACGGTTAACCCTTAAATGCCTGGTGTTGCTTTTCGGCAACATACCCAATTGAGGCTCTAAAATACTATTAGAATAATATTGAAGCTGTAAGGCCTGATGTTGCGAATAAAATACATTCTGAAAATATTATTAAATCGATTTTCAATATGTAGATGGCAACACTTGTGCTGTTTAAGAATAAAAATTCAATTGTTGCTAATTGTTCTTTTTGTTTTGTTTGGGAGCTTGCAAAATACCCTATTTTGACCTGCAGCGAGCAAGTAAAATTTATTTCTTATTATCGTTCCTAAAATTATTGTGTGTTTAATATTATAGAATTTTATCAAAGCAAATTATTTTTTCAATTAAACAACAGTATTGCCGATTAGTAACAAACTGTTTTTTAGCCGTAAATTATACTTAAAACAAAATATGATTTTTTTAAAAAGTATTTTTCCTATGATTTATTTAAAAAATGAAAGCCGAAAAACATTATTACAATGATTTTTGAAAAATCAGGCATTTAAGTGTTAATTTTGCTTAATCTAAATATGGAATGTCCGTTTAATTGAAGCAGATAAAGCTGCACACTAAAATGTTAATCAGTGGAAGTGACTGAGTTTTGGTCGATGGGATACAGTATATGTACTATCAGCTGCATTTTGAATAATGAAATGTCTATTTCAACATATAGTTTGGATATGATGGTAGCAATTTCAAGCATTTCTTGTCATATCATCCTAATTCGCATAAATCAAAGTAATTCTGTTGAAAATATTGTTACAACATCTTCATTATTGTTAATGTATTAAACAAAAATGCAAGTTTAGCCTGTAGTAAGATACGCTCACTGTATTTTTGGCTGAATAAGTGTATTTTGATCCTGTTTTTCTGGACAAAAATTGCCTTTGAAAGTTTATTCTATTTTGTTTAGAAGCACCCTATTTCTGAACTTATTATCTTTATTCTTAAATTTCTCAACTTATTTATTTTTCCACAGCATACAAAATACTTTTACTGACTCAAAACTGTATAAACTTACACTTCTGCTAGTGGAAGCGCATTATTTCAGTATTTGTATGAAACTGCATATGAATGATATATTTTTTTGAAAAATCAATGGCATTTATTTACAAATAAAGCATTTTTTCTATGTTCTAGATACTAACATTGATACCAGACGTCAAATTCTGCTCTTTGTGCCACATAAATTCTATGCTCCATTTCCTCTAAAATCGAAAAGGAAACTAATAAAGTCACTTTATATAATTGTTCGATTTGAACTCCGCAATGAAAAGGACAGTTCACACTGTAAAAAAATTTCGTAAAATTTCAGTAGATGTACCGTAAATTTTACGGTACTTGTACCGTCTTCACTCTTTACGGTATGAGTACCGTATTTCTAAGGTATATTAGGCGTAAAAAAACAGTATATGTGCCATTTCGATTATAGACGGTATTTATACCGTAAAATGGTTGTTTTTCAATAAAAACTCGGTATTTATACCGTAAAATAATTATTTTGCAGTAAGGAAAAAGCTTGTAGCCTGTCCTCGGAGTACGGCAACCCCTGAAGTGATGCTCTTGCTCCTTAATGCGTGTAGACCTGAGGAGAGGGGAGGTGCAGCCGGTACATAGTTTCGAGGTCCAAGAAGCTCAAAGGGACGCAGCTCTTACAATTATATATTATATTTTTTTAGCTTTTAGGCTATCAAAGCCTGAGAGCTAATTTGCCCGCAAGTTCTCTATGTATGTATGTATGTAACGAGACAACTCGATAGAAATATCAGATTTGCTTCAATTTTTTTTCTAGGTTCATTCTGATAAGGCGCTTCTCTGGGTTCTGGAGGGTTCATTAGTTAAGTATAAATGTGGGAACGGGGGCTTATCCCCCCTTAATTCAGATAAATGGGGTTTTCATGCAGAATTACACGATTTGCTTCAAATTTGGTATACCGGTTTATTTTGATAAGGCGCTTCGCTGATTAGATTTGGAGGTTCATTGGTTAAATATAAAGGGGCAGGACCAGGGGCTAATCCCCCCCCCCTAATATAGATAAATTGGTTTTTCATGCAGAATTATCCAATTTGCTTCAAATTTGCATACTGGTTTAATCTGATAAGGCGCTTCCCTGATTAGATTTGGAGGTTCATCGGTTAAGTATAAAAGGGGAGGAAGGGGGTAATAACCCCTCTTAAATGGGTTTTACACGCAGAATAATCAGATTTGCTTCAAATTTGGTATACCGGTTACTCTGATAAGGCACTTCCCTGATTAGATTTGGAGGTTCATTGCTTAAGTTTGAAGGGGAGCAACGGTGGGTGTAATCCCCCCTCCATAATATAGATAAATGGGTTTTTCATGCAGAATTATCCGTTTGAATTCAAATATTCTTTACCGGTTTATTCTGATAAGGCGCTTCCCTGATTAGATTCGGAGGTCCATTGTTTAAGCATAAAAGGGGAGGAACGGAGGGCTAATCCCACCCTCTTAAATGGGTTTTTCATGCAGAATTATCCGATTTGCTTCAAATTTGCATATCGGTTTAATCCGATAAGGCGCTTCCCTGATTAGATTTGGAGGTTCATTGGTTAAGTATAAAAGGGGAAGAATGGGGGTAATTCCCACCCCCCTTAATTTCGATACATGCGTTTTTCATGCAGAATTATCCGATTTTCTTTCAAATTTGGTATACCAGTTTATTCTCATAAGGAGCTTCCATGATTAGATTTGGGAGATTCATTGATTAAGTATAAAAGGGGAGGAACGGTGTGCTCCCCCCCCCCTTAATTTAGAAAAGTGGATTTTTCATGCAGAATTCATGCCGTTTGAATTCAAATTTGCTATACCAGTTTATTCTGATGAGGCGCTTTTCTGATTAGATTTGGAGGTTCATTGGTTAAGCATAAAAGGGGAGGAATGGAGGGCTAATCCCACCCTCTAAATGGGTTTTTCATGCAGAATTATCCGATTTACTTCCAATTTGCTATACCGGTTTACTCTGATAAGGCACTTCCCTGTAGAGTCCTGCGCGGGTCGGGTTGTACCCGACCCTAACCAGCAAACTCCATTTTAAGTCAAACTGCAACCCGACCCGAGCCCGCAAAAATAATTTTCGGCAACCCGCAACCCGACCCGCAGAAATAGTTTCAGGCAACAACCCGACCCGAACCCGCAAACTCCATTTTAAGTCAAACCGCAACCCGACCTGAGCCCGCAAAAATAATTTCTGTCAACCCGCAACCCGACCCGAACTCGACGTATATCAATCAGCATCCGACCCGAACCCGTAATGTAAGGAAGGAAGGCAAATAATGTGTTAATACCATTATGAAAAATAATCTACAATTATATCTCTAATAGAGGTCTGCACCCAATTCAGCCCGCCGGCCGCGGCGGGGTGTCAAAATTTCAAACTGGACAGGCCGCTTTATTAGGACAGTTTTTTTAACGGGCCGGGCGGCAAAAAAATTGAACAGCCCTGCCACGCCCGGCCGATAACTACAATTAAGCCGGTCTACCGGCGCTATATAAATATTTAGACGAAGCCGATAAAATCATAAACGGGCCGTGCCGGGCTAGGGTCGAACTTTTAAGTTTTACACGGGACGAGACGTGGTGGGGCGGGCCGTTCTCGGGCCTGGAAATTCTGGCCCGTGCAGACCTCTAATTCTCTAATACCATTTTTTTTGTTTTACATAGAAGAATGAACAAATCTATATTCTTTAATATTGAACCATAGTATAACCTCTGACCTGACCCGATGCAAGACTCTAAATGGTGCAAAACTAAAAATCTAATCTTTAAATATGCTTTCAAATTAGTTCCAGTTTCAAAAGTCCCACTTATAACGATACACCTTGTTTTACACAAGTGGCCATCTGCCTTTAGTTTACCAGCAGTTATTATTTTGAAAAATTTCCCGTCTATAACATAGTGCATCGCGTATGACCACAATTAAATTATTCCCTTGATACATTAGACAGGAAGTACCATTTACCGTTTTGCTGCGTATTGTATTTTTAAAATACGATAAAAATATAATGCAGTTTCTTATTTCGAAGACTCGTGAAAGGATGACTAAAGACAAAACAGACAGGCGCACATTTTGCTTTTGTGAAACTTTGATCTGCGGTTTATATAGGCTTGTAACGGGAAAAGATATTTTCCACATTCTTTTAAAAAAACGTGTCAATCCGAACCCGACTCGCAAGAGTTTAAAAGCCAACCCGAACCCGAAACAATAACAGCCAACCCGACCGAACCCGATACGCACACAAAAAATTAAAGTCAACCCGACCCGACCCGCAACTGGAAAATATAGTGCCAACCCTTCCCGACCCGAACCGCGGGTCTGGTCGGGTTCGGGTAAAAGCAGGTAACACGACCCGATGCAGGACTCTACTTCCCTGATTAAAAATGGAGGTTCATTGTTTAAGTATGAAGGGGAGGAACGGGGGGCTAATTCCCCCCCCCCCTCTTAACCCTTTCAGGGGCAAGATACTTCAGCTGCTAAAATCTTAAAATGATTGAATGACACCAGGATATAAAGAAAATTTATATGAAATTAAGTTAATTAAAAGCGTTTCTTTGACTATGTGTAAGGGCCTATGTAAAAGAAGAATTTAGTTTTAGAATTCTGGTGCCAATATGGCATTTGAGAATTAAAATTAAGTGGTATATATAATATACCGGCGCCCTTCAAGGGGTTAAATGGGTTTTTCAGGCAGAATTATCTGATTTACTTTCAAATTTGGTATACCAGTTTAGTCTGATAAGGCGCTTCCCTGATTAGATTTGAAGGTTCATTGATTAAGTCCAAAAGGGGAGAAACGGGGTGCTAACCGCCCCCCCCCCCTTAATTTAGATAAATGGGTTTTTCAGGCAGAATTATCGGATTTTCTTTCAAATTTGGTATACCAGTTTAGTCTGATAAGGCGCTTCCCTGATTAGATTTGGAGGTTCATTGATTAAGTATAAAAGGGGAGGAACCGGGTGCTAACCCTCCCCGCTCCTTAATTTAGATAAATGGGTTTTTAATACAGAATTATCCGATTTTGTTCAAATTTGCATACCCGTTTATTTTGATAAGGCTCTTCCCTGATTAGATTTGGAGGTTCATTGGTTAAGTATAAAGTAGAGGAACGGTAGTTAATTCCCCCTTAATTTAGATAAATGAATTTTTCATGCAGAATTATCCGACTTTATTCAAATTTGGTATACCGATTCTTATATGGCGCTTCCCTGATTAGATTTGGAGGTTCATTGATTAAGTCTAAAAGGGGAGGAACGGGTTGCCAACCTCCTCCCCCCCTCTTAATTTAGATAAATGGGTTTTTCAGGCAGAATTATCCGATTTTCTTTCAAATTTGGTATACCAATTTAGTCTGATAAGGCACTTCCCAGATTAGGTTTGGAGGTTCATTGGTTAAGCATAAAAGAGGAGGAACTGGGTGCTAACCCTCCCCGCTCCTTAATTTAGATAAATGGATTTTTCATGCAGAATTATCCGATTTGCTTCAAATTTGGTATACCGGTATATTCTGATAAGACGCTTCCCTGATTAGATTTGGAGGTTCATTGGTTAAGTATAAAGGAGAGGAACGGGAGTTAATTCCCCCTTAATTTAGATAAATGGATTTTTCATGCAGAATTAGCCGACTTTATTCAAATTTGGTATACCGATTTATTCTTATATGACGCTTCCCTGATTAAATTTGGAGGTTCATTGATTAAGTCTAAAAGGGGAGGAACGGGTTGCCAACCTCCCCCCCCCCCCTCTTAATTTAGATAAATGTGTTTTTCAGGCAGAATTATCCGATTTTCTTTAAAATTTGGTATACCAATTTAGTCTGATAAGGTGCTTCCCAGATTAGATTTGGAGGTTCATTGGTTAAGCATAAAAGGGGAGGAACAGGGGGCTAACCCCCTTAATTTAGATAAATGGGTTTTTCATGCAGAATTATCCGATTTGCTTCAAATTTGGTATACCGGTATATTCTGATAAGACGCTTCCCTGATTAGATTTGGAGGTTCATTGGTAAAGTATAAAGGGGAGGAACGGGCTAATTCCCAGCGGTTTATTCTGATAAGGCGCTTCCCTGATTATTTAGCGTTTTGCTCAAAAAGAGTGAGTTCTATTTTATGAATAATAGACATAAATAAAAGTATAATATACAAACAGTATGAATAGCCTGAGAGCTCAAAGCTATCAGTTTAACTGGGCACTTTTATTTTTTATTTTTTCTATATTTATTTTCTATGTATACCATAATTTAAAAGAAAGAAAAAAAATGTCTAATTTATTTTACTCTTGTAAAACAGTATAAATGTATAATCATTAGCCTTAAGTACTGGAAAAATAAATATAATCAACAGAGACAAACCAAGTGGTCGCCGAAGTCGGCTAGGTATTATTAAAGATTCACATGCTTTTTATGATTCTCGAGAGAGTGTGTGTGTGTGTGTGGGGGGGGATGTGTGGTTGACCCTGGGCCCGTCACGACTCTCGTCATCGTTGAATACATGCTGTCTTTCTAGACGGAACTTCCAGTCTAACATGTTGAATTATGTCAAAGCGATCTTTAATCTTTATTAAAAAATTATGACATTCGTAGAATATTGAAACTCTAAGACTTTAAATTAGTTTAATTAATCAGTTATACAAAGTCATGTAATCGGCATTGTAATATTGTGTACCATTAAATATAAACCTGTGTTGAAAGGATTTGCTTGCCTTTGTGTGTTCTTTGTGTTTTATTCAGTTGGATATTCATACCGGAAGTGCGGGACAAAGAGGTACGTAACATTTTAATTATTTTTAAGTGAAAACAATTATTATGCATCTATTTTTCATACATTTTTAACTTGCATTAGTTCTTAATAAAGTTTTTCTTTAATGTTACATATTTGCCTTGTTAATTTATTTTAGGTTTAAAAAGCTTTTTTTTTTTTTTTTTACGTTTGACAAATAAGAAAATTTTTTTTATCCAGCTAAAAATTACTTGAATTTAAAAATTACTTATAGCTGAACACCACACATCAAATGACAAATAATAAAATTTTGAAAAAGTCTTATATTTACCCCTCTGGGCTCTAACTTGTGTATTTTAAGCATTTTTTTTTTTTTAAACTGAGCCCCTACTTAAGTTGGAGACTTGAAATTTTGCATACTTATAGCTGAACACTTGCGATTACACGATAATTCATAAAATTTTCAAAAAGTCTTTTATTTACCCCTCTGAGCTCTAACTTGTGTATTTTAAGCAATTTTTCTAACCTCCCCCCTTTTCACCTGGAGGCACTTTTCTAACTTTTGCCGACACCCCTTTGACCACTTTTTCATATTATGCACCATAGCCGTACATATTTTAGTTCCACTTTTTACCGCCAGAGGGTGCCTACCTATCTCGGGTGCTATCCCAGACCATAGATTAACATCCAAGATCGGACACTTCCATAGAGCGTAATGGTAATGCGATCGCGATCGTAGCGCCTTTAGTGACAATGGGGAAGAAACTCCCCATCCTTGTAGTATGCTTATTTTTGAGTATCTACCTTATTGTAATCTTTCTTTTTTTAATGTTGCATGTTTGCGTTTTCAATAGAATCTGACGCCGATACATGAACATAGAATAGATATTCTATTTTATATATCTAATATCTATTCTATGTTCATGCACGGATATATCCTTTTTTTTTTTTTTTTTAATGATGAGTGAACGGTTTAAGTGCAACGAAAAACAAGGTTAAAATTTCGTCTTGAATGCTATATATCAAAAGCAATGGTGTAATATAAAAATATACGAAATATTGCCTCTACAAGTCCCAGAAAATTTCATAATTATTCCCCTTTGATAGGAAAATTTTTATATCCTATATTTTATTAATCTATGAAGTTTAACGTATTAAACAATCGTTACGATAATCTTTTAAAATTAACGAATTTTCACTTCCTTAGAGATAAAATAAAAATATTGTTTTTAATGTAAATAACGTACAATCAATTCAATAAAATTTATAATATTAACATATAAGGAATAATAATAATTATTACAGATAGGGGAAAATTCTTTTAGACAAATTTTTAGAATTGTATAAATCTAAAAGTTAAAAATAATTAGAGGTACTGACATTACACTCAATAAAATTTTATTCGATGTGGATAAATTGACATACCTGAATTTGATTTTTTACAATTTAATTTTATGAACTTACATATTTACATTTTTAACAGAATTTCTAGCGTTTTGTTTTATATTATTACTCTGATTATCATTTTGTAAGTTAAAGATGAATGATACAGGTACGATAACAAAAAAAAAAAAAAAAAAAGGCAGCTAAATAAATAACACATAAATATATCGTCTGCCTCTCTCGTTGTCTCTGCTGCTTCGTTTTAGGACAGAATAGATGTTCAAAACATAGAGTGTAAACATATTTCTTCAACATAGGTAAATTTCGGAGGCTCGTTAATTCTTCCCCCTTGTCGGCAAGGTTCTTCTATCATAAGGTTGTTCCATTTGAAGGATAGCCAATCAGAGTAGAGCAGGACTGAAACGTCATGTGGCGGACAAAGATTGGAGATCGACCAGCCATCATAAAGTAAATGGATGCGAAAGAATGAATGAAATATCAAGTAAAATAAATTTTTAAAAAGCAGATCTTTGAAAGTAAATTGAACGAAATCATTTTCCTTAAAATAATTTGTTCAAACACTGATTGGAGTTAATTAAATATAAAATGCATGATGGTTAAATAATATCACGATACGTTTGTTTACATTCAAATACTTGAATAAATTCGCAAAAAAAAAATTAAATTTTTAATGTGTAAAAGTGCAAATGAAAACGTATTGTAAAATAAAATGAATGAATGAATTATATTAATATGATTACAAAGTAGTAGTATAAAAAAGACTAGTATTATCAAACAGAATAAATTAAACAAAACTCACACATTAAAACTTTTAACAATAATGCATTATCCAATTACTAGATATAAGTTTTCAAAAAATTTCGAATGTCACTATGCTTATTCAGGATCAAAATAATACAATAATATTGCTCTATAATTAAACTAATTCCATTGTGTAAAAAAATATGTACTGTGCATATTTTTTACATTATAATATTCAAATAACAATATCGTAAAATTTAAAATAACTTCAGTAATAAAATGATCCTAACATGTTATCTTATAAAACACATCAAATATAACATTTCTCCATACAAATAGGAAACAATAGAAAAAAAATATATGGAGGTATACAGAGATTTAACAATGTTCTAACATTTTCAAAAAATAGAAAAGAAAAAAAAGTAAGAACCAATATCATATTTTCAATAATGCATGTGAATAATACTTTTTACACACTATCATGTTGTAAAATCATTGATCTTCATTATTAATAATCAAAATTAAATTTTAAATTCTTTAGTTTCAAATGCCCATCAATATGATTCAAATATCTGTAGCGTATATTGTACGTCAGCTGTTTGCTAAGCACCGGGTTAGCTAGATACGAAGTGCATGTCGCTGCATCAGCAGCCGATGTACAACAGATCTACGAAAATTTGAGAAAATCGCACAAAAATCCTTATCACAGCGCCCCATGTATAAAGTTTGGTTCAAATGTATGCATAACTTCATATATTTTCCGATGATATAATGAGACACACATAGATAAGAACAGACAGATATTTTGTAAAAACATGCTTTTCGGGTTATCTGATCCTTAAAACGTGGATGTCCGTCAAAAACCGGAAATTGAACAAAATTTCGACTACAATACTCTTTTCTATTATAGATAAAAGAAAGTAAAAAAAGGTAATGCTAAAGCAAATATTTTAATAGAGGAAATTTTTTTTTAAAAAAAGGTAAAAAAAAAAAAAAAAAAATCACAATAACAAAAGAAAATTTTTTATGCAATTTTTGACCTTTTTTTAAATTTTGCGGCGATTTTTCCATATGAGTAAAATGGATCCTGCTTTATTTTTTTTTAGCACAATATATTGAATCTTGTCATGTTTTCAATAAAATTTATTCTGAGTTCGTGCAGAGATTTTTGCCTTTTTGTGAATTTTTTATGCGATTTTTAGAGTTTTCTAATGTTCCGTGGCATTTTTTTTTTTTTTTTTAAGATTTGTAAAATGAACTCTGTTACCAAATGTAATAAATTTTCTCCTCTGCGAGTTTTGAACTTTGAACCTTTTTTTTTTTTCCATTTGATGGCGATTTGTCTGCATTTGTGAAAGAAATCCGGTTTTAATCTTTTATTCCAATATAGTAAATGCTGTCCTCTTTTTTCCCCCTTTCATTAAAGTTTATAAGGAATTTCTCGAGATTCTTTTATGCAATTTTTAGAGATTTTCGGGTTCTGCAGAAATTTTTTGACATTCGTAAAAGTAATTCGGTCTTAGAACTGCAGCATAATATAGTAAATTTTGTCCCCTGCGATTTTAGTGTTTTTCGTTGCGATTTTCCAGAATAATAATCAGCAGTTAACAAAATGCCGTGTATTTCGACGTCCGGATTTGAGACTCTGAACTGTATTGTTAAATCTGTAAAGAGTTCTCCGAAAGTTACTAGAACACCTTGATATAGCGCATTTACTAGGTTTTGTTTTCAAAAAGTCTGTTAAAATAATAGAATAATTAAAATCAGTCACAGAAAGAATCTTCCAACGCAGAACAGCATTAAACACTATTGAAACGAGCGGAGCGAGGCGAATCTGTCCGCCACGTGACGTAATGCGCGAGCAGTTAGGAAATCTTTACAGTTGGCGCATCGCAAGAATGGTACCCCCCTGCTTGTCGGTAGTGACGCTAGTACTGTTGCCGTTACAGATTTTGCTGTAAATGTCCCATCTTGTATGTTAATCTATGTCACAGACCACCACAATCATCTTTCGGACGCTCTACAATGATCCTAAAGATCCTGTAGTTGTCATATCCTATAAAACTATCTTCTGAATGTCCCCAGAATACTGAAAATCTGACCCTCCGGCTGTATTGTGCCCAAAACGACGGTAAGATATTCCTTGACGGACGTACATGCGCAGTTTGACTCCATGGTTCTTCCTGTACTCGAATGTGCAGCAACCGACCAACCGACTGACGAGAAATCCGTTTATTTTGATTCCAACGGCCTTGCAACAGTTGTTTGTTGTAATGAGCTCGTGCCGAATTCGAATAAGAAAAAAGTGAATACGGATATTATAAGGTAAGAATTTTCTTTCATTTTTATTTGTAATGCTTTCTTTTATAACTATTCCACCAATATATTTGTATAATGTCGGATACCTTTTATATAAAAAATAGGCATAGTCATCGCACGAGTAAGAATGTAATGTGTTATGTTCCTAAAAATTAATTTATATATTCAAAGTAAATACATTTTTGCTTTATTAAATATTTTTGTTGAAATGGTTTATTGCGATCTTCATTCAAAATGCACATAACTAGCTCTAATATTTTATTGATTTATAAGTTTTACACGTAAAATTTACGATTATGATGTAGGGTAGATGTGCCAGTAATGGACACCTCTTGATGTTATTGGTTCATAAAAAAATAACTAATAAATATTTAGCTTTAATTATTTTTTTAATAATCCCCTCTTGCATGTTATATAAAACTGGGTTATTGTTGACACTTTTATTCAAACCAATCAGGAAGCAGAAAATAATGTTTCAAAGTTTCGCTGTTTTTCTCTGAAAATCTTAACGAACAGGCTAAGAGCTGGCTTTGTTTACTTAATTTATATATCATTTATTTTCTTGCAAAATTTTAATGTTTTTGTTTGAATAGCAATAGAAAGCTTAGAATTTTATATACTAGCAGTCATTTACAAAATTTCATTTATTTTTAAGGTTTTAAGAGGGGATGTCCATTACTGGGATGGTTAATTAGTCATTTTCCAGTGATGGACACCCCATGTAGACATTGCTAAAAATGCAATTTCAGTAATGTTTATAGTGCATATAATATTTTGAATTAACTGCAAACGTAAATAATCAAATTTAATTTTTAAATTATGTTTACCAAAATGTAATAACATCAAAACTTTTATAAATGACTGCTTTTAAGTTATATGATTAATAAAATTTCAGTATTTTATTTATTTATCTTTTTTATGTATATCTTGCATATCTTATAATCTGGCTATCAAACCAGCCAGGAATCAGAAAATATTGTTTAAGGACACAGTCAAAGAGAGGCTCATAGCAGGGTTGCCGGCTTTTAGCCAGGCCAAAAAAAGCTTTTTTTTGGTTTTAACCACTTAAAAAAAGCCGGCTTTTATTTAAAAAAGCCGGTTTTTATTTTTAAAAGTTGTTTTACAGCTAATTCGTTTTAAACTTGGATCAATTAATTTTTAATACACTTATAAATATTTTCTACTAAAAAAATTATAAATTTCCATTAAATTTTGTCAAATAAATAACTTTTTATAACTTCTAAAAGACAACTGTGAAGGCAATTATGTTTGGAAAAAAAATTATAAACATTGAAAAGAATATAAGTTATACTCCAAATTGGTGTTTTAAAATTACATATTACATAGCTCCACATATACTACACATTTTAAAGATTGTATTTAATTAAACAATGACAAAATGTAGCACATCAAAATGGAAACATTCTTATGTGTCCATATAGAGAGATTAAGTTAAAAATGTTAAAAGAGAAATTAGAAAGGATATAATATTTGAGGAGAGTTTGGTACAATAAGTGTATATAAAAAAAGGTCATTTAAACAAAAGAAAAGAATTACAAAGTCTCTAAATAAAATTTTGAAAAGCTTGTTGCTAAGCATATTCATGCATATGTCATTCATAATGTTTAATAGTGAGAAATGGTGTTTTTATTATATGACTACGTATAATTTTAAATGTTTACTACAAATAAAATAATGACTTGTATATTAAGAGCTCTGAAAATTAATTAAGTAATAAAACATGTAACTAAGTAACCATTGTCCTTCTTTAATTTTATAAAGCAGTAAAAATGGGAAAAAAAAAGGGGGGGGGTTAAAAGGTCAGTGTAAACCAGATAAAGCAGTTGGTATGGCCCTTTTAAAGTTTAGCTGACATATTTGCAAATCACTAGCAAAACCATCTAAGTTTTATTCCAGTATTAATGTCTCCATTATTGAGAAATGGGTTACTTATTAAACTCTAAATCAGTTAAATGTCATTAAAACTAATTAAAACCACTTTAAAATGTGTAGTTTATAATTACAATGCTTCATTGTATAAAAGCCAATTATGGCCAAAAAAGGCCAGTTAAAACCAATAAAAGTCACCGGCGTGGCTTTTTTAAAATTTTAGCCGGCTTTTTTGCAACCCTGGCTCATAGGGCTTAATCCCTCTCCGTTTAAATAAAAACAATTAAGTTACAGAAGCTATTAAGAATCTATTTTCTGTCTTAAATGTTTCCTTATTCACCTCTGACAAAATAATAATAATGAAAGTTATTGGTAATATTCATGAAACTAGTAAATCTGCAGATCAGTGGCCTCAAACATCAGTTCAACAGTTTTATTTTATTTTGAAAGTATTTTATTTAGTATTTAAAATGTTCAACTCATGATATCATTTCTTTCATATTTGTAATATTAATTATTATAAATGATATATCAAGTAGTCTCTGGAAGATTAATTGTTAAAAATAGTGAGACAAAACTAAACACTAATATTCCAAAACTTTTTTTTTTAATTACCTTTTAAATCTCCCCACTGTTTCAATAATTTGATAGCTGTAATTGCCTGATATTTAGTATTTTAAACTATCCATCTAAAATAATTAAAACATCGATTTTCTGATAATTACAATAATTGATGCAAACAGTAAATGATTATCACAAATATTTTATTAATTACTGGTATCCTGATTGTTAAATTTATTTGAAAATAAGTATTTTGTTTTGATTAGTATGTATTCATTAAATTCTGGTTCTAAATACAGTCATGAAAACAATTATATTTATTACTTTTTATGGGGTGTCCATTACTGGGCCAAAGGGTGTCCATTACTGGGTGCTTTGATATATTTCTGTTATTTAAAATTAAATTTCGATTCATATTGGGAAATGAGACTATAAGAATGGTTAGGTTAATATAATATTGAAAAAACTGGAATATAATAATTATAACTATTAATTAAAAAGATACGGTACATTTCGGTTGGCCGGGTGCCAGTGTTATATATACACATTTATATACATGCATAAACGTAAATATACATATACACATATTGTATATATACAATATATGTAACCATTAATTAAACATAACCTACCACCGTCAATTATTATGAATTAAAGCTGTAAGTATAAAAAAAAAAAAAAATTATTATAATAATTATTATGGAAGAAAAAGAAAACAGTGGACACCGACAAAAATTGAAAAGCTTATACATTGAATTACGTTATCAAGGGCACAGAATTCAATATATATATATGTATATATACATACATTTATGTATATATAACACTGGCGCCCAACTAACCGAAAAGTACCAAAAATACTTTTATAAGAAATTACTTAAGGGTGTCCATTACTAGCACATCTATCCTATATTGTAAATTTTATTGCTTAAGTTACTGATAGTTGCCGTTTTATTCAGACAAGCATCTCTCTTTTTTTTTTTTTTTTCCTGAAATTCTAATGGGAACATTTTTCCATTTGTTTATTGGCATTATAATTTTATGGAAAGCAGTTGACGGGATAAAGGAGAGGTACCGAGTGCATTTTAAAAATAATTGCATGCTCAGAATAGTAGTGCAGAATTTTTGCATTTAGCTATGTGTGTGGAATCGGTTATGCAAAAAATTATTTTACTGATCTTTCTTGTAACATATGGGCATTTCCATGAAAAAGTAGACATGAGGGTTGATATTTCAAACTTTTATTATTACTAGTAATGTATCAAATTAAAGGTAAAAATATGATACATATGAAATTACAGAGAACTAAGCTGCAAAAATTATTCTTTTATAATTTATCTAGGCTCAAAGTTAGAAAAATTTCAAAAACTTACTAGTATGTAAAATAAGGTATTTTTATTCCGCCAGATGCAAGCTTTAAAACAGCAGCATTTTCGCTGTATGTGCATACATTACTATTTGTGACCTTTGTTTACCTTATGAAGCACTTAATTTTTCAAAATAATTTAAAAGACCCGATTTTTAATACAAATATATTTATATTGTATCTCTTTCACATCCGTCACAAAAAAAGATGATCAACTTATTATACCAAATTCATTTTTTCACAAAAATACATGAAACTTTCTGAAAGTCTAATTATTGCAATTCTGAATAAATATGAAATATTAAAAATTCATTAAATTTTTATTTTGTGTGGAATTTTAGTGTGACGGGTGTGACAACATTTTAAATTATTTAGAAATATATTTAAATGTTTCTTAAATGAAGTGTAAGGTTGAATCCTTATTGTTTCTAAACATATTAAGACAAATGTGCCTTAAAAAAGATAAATCATAAAATAGATATACAGTAGAACCTCTTTTATCTGAAACTCTTTTACCAAAACTCTGGGTTAACCGAAATCCATTTTTAAAGATTTAACAACAAAAAAAAAAAAAAAAAATCGATTAGGATTTAATAAAATACCTGGTTGTGATGGCTGTAATATTTCAGGAATAAACGATTGGCTAAAATGTGACTCATGATCACGGATTTCATATATTGAGCCATTGAGCGATGAAGAAATCATTGGCAATATCTGAGGAACATTTGCTGGTCAAAGCGAAGAAGAGAACAATGATGAGGGCGAAGAAAACGAACAAATTAGCAGATCTGAAGCTTTTGAATTCGTTGCAAAAGGTTTGGCATGGCTGAGCAGCAGAAAGACTGTAATACTGGTAAACTCATAGTAGTAAAAAAACTTTGTGATAGAGCTACAAAACAAAGGCAATAGAAACTGCGGCAAACAAAACTTTGTTTCAAACCCTTGTGAAACATGTAAAAGGTACTTAATTTTAAAATTAAAATTTAGGTAAGGGGCTGTGCATATATAACGTTATCATTTTAGAGGGGGGGAGGGGTCTGGCACATGATATCGTAAGATATCGCTAGGTGATGGGGGGGATTTGTCTTTTCATATCGTTATCATTTTTTGCACAACCAACATTTTCTTTTTTTATTTGTAACTTGGTCTTTACATCAAAATTGCATGTTATCTTTTTTTTTAGCCTGTTATCTATTTTTATGAGAATACAAAGTTATTATTAAAATCTTTGAATGATTATAAAATTATTTAATTACAAAATATGTAACGTTTGCCATTCCTGTTCTTCTGTCATATGCTTATGCATATATAATCCACTGTTCAAGAAACCATATGCGAAGTATGTTTCAAATGATACTTTGTGTTTACTGTTAAATAAAGGAGAAAGAATTTTGTCCATCTGTTTTGTTCATAAGAAGTTCTGTTTGCCCCTCCACCCCCCACTCCCCCTGTGTGATCAAGTGCAAGAAGACATTATTACTGTTGAACGCATTATGTAAAAAAAAGCTATTATTAAATTCTTTTAAATAGTAATCCTTTCTAAGTATTATTTGGTATAAAGTTATTTCATATGTAATGTGATATATTTTATTGACTTCTCTTGAATCAATAAAGTATGCGAATAATAATGGAACCATATTTATATATCACTCCAAACAAAGGAAGAAAAAAATCAAATTTTTAGACATTGATAACGATATTATTACCGGTGGGGGGGTCGAGGAATGATAACATATGATATCGTAAGGGGGAGGAGGGGGTCCGAAATTACCAAAAAGTTGATAACGTTATATTTGCACAGCCCCTAATTTATTCTTGTTTCTCTTTTTCTATTGCTTTATTTTTATTAAGCACTTGTTACCATGATAAGAAACAGCGCATATATTTGTCCTTAATCTAAAAACTGAAGCATTCTCAATTGTCCGAAAATTTCAATTTTCCAAAAGAGGGTTGGTTCCAATTACTTCGGATAATCAAGGTTCTACTGTATTTGAATTATTTTAGTAAATTGTGAGTTGGTGGCAATTTACTTTAACTTTTGATAGATTATCAAGAAAATGAAAATTTATTATTAATATTCTTTATACATAACTGTAACTCAATCCAGTTATTTTGAAGAAGCCAAAAATAATGTGGGAGACACTAAGCAATAATACAAGTGGGCTTTGCTGAGAACTATAGTGCTGCCTCTCAAAATGAGATCCAGAGTGCTCACTGGACTCATCCTCAAATAACCATTTTTACATGCTTTGCATCGTTGAAAGGTAATGTGATTTGCTCTTTTGTAATAATCAATAACGAATTGCAGCGTGTTAAATAAGTAATGCTGTATGGGCATTTTTAAATGCCATTATATGCTAGTCTGAACCTCCCCCCCCCCCATTTCAAAAAGGTGAAAAAAAAATCTGATGGCTGTGCAGCATTGTTTAAAAACAAATACAAAATTTCAAACACTTGTGCTTCTTTATCAAAGATTTTAAGCTAACATGTGAATGGAACTTTTTGGCCACTTCTTATGGTAAAGGAGCGGTTGACAGGATTTGGAAATGAAAAGTCAAGAGTGTGGCGTTTGCTTAAATCCAGAAAAGCAATAGTTAAATCTGCTTTGGATTTTTTTAAATGTGCACAGGAGACTGGTGCAATAAAGACATTGTATGTGTCAGCAGAGAAAATACTGAAAACTAAACAAATGTTGACAGAAGGATGGGAAGGCATCAAGTCATATCACCACTTTAAGGTAAGTGCTGATAGTGCCAACTTTTTGATTGGAAAAACTACGGAATCAATACTAAAAGAGGTAAGTCACTGCTATTTGCAAATCTTCCCCCCAGCAAGATTTTGAAAGCATCAGATTTAAATATTGGAGACTATGTTGTGGTTTCCCTGGCTTGTAACAAAAGGCGCAATAGCTTGTATTTTGTACTACGGTAATGGCTTGAATATCAACTTCCATAAGGAAGAAATAAAGCTTGAAATACATGCAAGGCAGTGGACCACACTGGATTTGGCCAGAGAAATGTGACATCTCAATTGAAAACTTTTTTGCCATTGTAAAAAAAGTAGCTACCCCATCATTTATAACAAGTAGGGGGCACTACAAATTTTAAACTAACTGCATAAAGATGTTAGTTTTATTAAATTTTGTTTGTATATTAGCTATTGTCAAGTTTTCTGTCAATACCGATCGCTGTTTTTTTTTGGTAAATAACTTTAAAATTGTATACTTTGCATAATGTCACACCCGTCACAATAGAAAAAAATTTCTTATACATTAAAATAATTAAAATTTATTATGAAAATTATGCATTAAGTTTAATCTGAATCTCTTTTATTAGAAAAAAATTGTTTTAATAATGAAACATTAAAATATTCACAGGAATTTTAACGAATGTGTATGCTACCTAGTGAAAACTCATGTCCGGAGAAAGTCACACCCGTCACAAGATTTTATTTTATTTATTTTTTTAAATTGAAAGCTATTGAAGTTTCGTGTTTGCACAATTATTCAAGCAAATGCATGGAAAAACATTTTTTAAACACTTTTCAGGGATTTATTATCTAATTTATTGCCCAAAATATAGATATAACATCTTAAAATTGTGTCTGGATGTCACACCCGTCACAATGGAAAGGCCCAGTATCCTACTGAAGTTAACCTGTATTATTAATGAAAATATTTCTGGTAGATTCTGAAATATTACTCATTTTAGATGTAACATAAAACAAATTTGGAATCAAAACTTTATGGTTATTTATCTGTTTATATCAGTGTTATCATAAAATCGCCCTCAGCTCGCTCAGACCCAAAAGTATTTCAGAAAATTTCAGGCTCATCTGTATTTAGGATTTTAATGTGCAAAGCCTTTATTTTATTTAATAACTTCACTTTATTTGGAATTTTTCCTGTATCGTAATCTTATTAAAAATGTGTAATTTTTTTTTTTATAACTTTTCCGTTTTGTTTGAAAATGTTACTTGCAAATTTGCATTATTATCTATGTTATTTTGGAGGTAGGTAAAGGAAAAATAAAGAGGAATTAGATTAATAAAAAATAAATTGATATTTGTATTTCAAATAATACTTAGTATCCCGCTTCTGGGGCATGGTCCACTTTATGAACATAAATATATACAGTAGCCTCCCTTTTAACCGGCCGACTTTTTTTCCCAACATCAGGCAAAATTCAGGGATGACGACCTCAGGAACTCAGCTTACGCTTTCCAGTTGAAGTGCAATTTTGATAGGAAGGATGCAAAATTCAGAAAGAAGAACGTCATTTCTAAGTGGATATGTGTTGGCCTTCACCGATGTGGCCCTGGGGTGCAGGCATTCCCCCAGGAACAAGGAGAAATGAGATGTCCTCCCCGGAAGATTTGAGATTTTGCGTTTTTAATAGGCAAAAGTGCAATGCCCCCTCCCCACGGAGCTCTGTAATGTCTGATCTATCTTCAAACTGTTTAGTACAAACATTTAAAAAGCTTGAGGGATGCGAACAGATCACCGTAAAAGATGTATAAAATTCGTTTAAGTCTGATAAAGATATCAAGCATGAAACATTATTTGATGAGAATATAATTAGGACTGTGACTGATGTTGTTCAATACGAAGACGAATCTGATGATAATCCAGATGAAGTTGATACTGCTAAAATTCCACATACTGGAAGGGGTAAAAGCATTGGAGTTGGTGTTATGCTAGTTGAGCAGCAGCTAACAGCTTCCTCAGTTGAACTTATGATGTTAAAGAAATGGAGAGATTAAGCTGCAAAATATCTGCCATTTTGCCTTCAACATTAGACGGTCACTCATTTCTTTATTGTTGATTAACTTAAATATACATTATGTAGAACAATTTCAGCTTCTTATAAAGGTGTGTGGCACAATTTTCAACAATTTAATTTGTGTTAAATATTTTTCATTATTTGTTATAAGCGATAATTTTCCTTGCAATTCAATTAATTATAACTATAGTGTTGACTCTAGAACAAAAGGGCCGCCGGGCGGGAATTTTTCAAAAAGGGAACACTATTCTAAAAAAAGGGTATATTTTTCAAAAAGGGGACAAACACTATTCTAAAAAAGGGTGCATTTTTTCAAAAAGGGTACACTTGTACCTTGTTCACAAAAAATATTTTGAACTGGTTTGTTTAGAGTCCCTAGAGTTTGCGATATTTACCCGGGATCAACTAAATTGCCACAGGGATCATAGGAAGTGTTAAAAGGGTAGTGGGGCGCAAAAAAGAAATAAAAAAGGGCGCTGCGCCCTGCTAAAGCGGCTTAGAGTCAACACTATAACTAGTATTCATTTAACAAAATGCAGAAAATATGTACTTTTTTAAAAATTTACAAATTGAAAAACTAAATGCATCATATGGGCTTAATTAAATTACACAGATACTTATTTAATTTTTTTTTTTTACTTCTCTGCTTTAACCGGTTTTCCTCTTAACCGACCGACCCTCAGTCCCGTTTAAGCCGGTTAAGCAGGAGGCTACTGTATTTTTTTTTAATGTATTTGAAATTATGTTCTGAAAAAATTCTGAGGCATATGTAAAAATATTTAAGAAAGGTTTTTCATGTGAGTATATGGAAAATATTTTAAGTCTTGACCAGAGCCAATTAATGAAGGGGCGAAGTCCGACCGGTATTTTAAAAGTACTTTTACCCTTTTAAAACAAAAATTATGCATTTAAAAAAGGTGAAATGTTTTATACTAAATAATGTTCTGAGGTAACTGGGTCCTGGCCTTGACAACCTATCACAGCTTGCACCCATTTGTCAACCAAAAAATGAAATGAAAAAAAAAACAAAAAAAACAGTGGATATGCACATTAATTACTTGTTTCAAGGTCAAACAAGAATGTGTCAGTAGGTTGCAGTGTTGCCAGTTGCATATTTTTTAAAATTCAGATTGCTTGATTGTTACCACATATTTTAAATTGTAATATTTGATTTATTTAATTACAAACTTAATAAATAAACTATTTCAAAACACATGGTACCGATGAAGCAATCTGAATAATAGGAACCCTACTAATTCTAGTACATTAGCCACCCCAGAATCTGTTGGTTTCTTTAAAATTTCAGCAGTCTGAGTTGGTCATTTTCCCCACCGACTCCACAACCCTAAGGGCAGCGGGTATTACATCTCAGGATCTGTTAGGTTCCAGAATCTTATTTTAGCCAAATTTGATTGTACTGAAAACTTCCTCAAATCCACATATCATTGCAGTTGCAAACAGCAAAATTTACAGTTAAGTTGAAAAAACAAAATTCAAAATAGCACTGAAATCAGTGACGATAGCAATTTTTTTTCCTTTACTGAATTTTTTGTTAATTGTGTTGTGTTGGCTATTATTGCTGATTAATTACTAAATAAAATTTCATTACTTATGATTTTAATGTAAATTAGTGCATGTAAAGCAAACATTTGCCATATCGTATCCTGCACAATATGTATACTGTAAAAACACTTATTTTTGCGAGCCGAATTTTTCGAGAAAATGAAGATATTGGTGATTTTGCAAGCTAAAATTTTCGGGAATTTTATATGAACATAACCGAAAGTCGAAAAATCCCGAAATTACCTAAATAGAACCCCTTTTGCTTAAGACATTTTAAGAAACTTCCTTTTGTCCCAAAAGTTCGTCCCCCCGCCCTTCTCTCCAGGGCGGAAACTAGCCTTTTTTGCACTCGGGGCAAACATGGATTTTGGCATCCCCCCCCCCCCTCCACTTCCACAAAGTATATTTACAAAGAGAATGTTACTAATTTTTTAATAGCCGACTTATTTTAAAATTAAAAATATGTAATAACTGAAGTACATAATCTGCAATGGTGGATCCAAGAGGGTGGTCACAGGGTTCATGACCCCCCCACCTCTGAACACCAACAAAAATATTCTAAAGATTATTTCTAAAATGACATATACAGTAGAGCTCGGATTATCCGAGTCCTGCTTAACCGAGTTTCAGCTTTAGCCAAGTTATTTTCTTCTGATGGACTTTGGTTTCCATCATTATGAAACAGCCGTTATAAATGAAGTGTTAGGTGAAGATGAAAGAGCAGCCGTAAAAAGTTAGAACTTTGATTTTCTGGTCAAAAAACGACCATACTTAAAAAAAAAAGGCATTTTTTTTAAAATTCTGAACAGAAAATCAGAGTTCTAACTTATTACGACTGCTCTTTCATCTTCACCTAACACTTCATTTATAATGGCTACTTCCTAATAATGGAAGCCATAAGTCCATCAGAAGAAAATGATCCATTCCAAAAGTATAATCCTGCATTTGGCGCCCCTTCGTTCTGGCATATGGGGCACATGCCCCCTCTGCCCTGCCTCTCCCCATCGCTCTAAAAACACACGCAGTACTTATCAACTTTGATCTTGGCTTAACATTTAAGTAATCATTAAATTTTGGATAAGTGAAAATTTACTGATTTTTTATTATTATTTGAGGTGAAAAAAAATATATATATATATTTCGCGAGGCTTAAATTTTTGCGATTACGACGGGCTCGCGAAAATAAATGCTTTTACAGTATATTTTTTTAATGGAATGTGATTTCAGAAAGTAAACAATACTGCCAAAATTGAATATGTGATTTCTACTTGTGATTCTTTCAGAAAACGAATGGTAATCCAAGAGGTGATTAAACGATGTAACTACTTAGCAAAATATTGAGACCGTTCATCATATGAGTATGAAGAAAGTAATGGAGCTAAAAGCAGCTATTGTTTTTGCCCGCCCACAAAGCATCAAAATATAGGTAATTATATTCTTTACACATTTAAGTTGCATAGTGTAAATTACACTAGTATTCCAAACAATAAGGCTAATGTCAGACGAACGTCTTTTTACACGCTTTTTCCCTACGTATCATCTCTACACACCCTACACAATGCTGCAAGTATTGTGTAGGGATGATACTTAGGGGAAAAAAGCATGCAAAAAGATGTTCGTCTGACATTGCTTTTCTCCCTACGTATCATCTCTACACAATGCTAATGCTACTAGCATTGTGTAGGGATGATACGTAGGTAAAAAAGCGTGCAAAAAGACGTTTGTCTGACATTAGTCTAAAACTTCATGGCATATTTTCGTAACATTTGCAATATAAATCTACTAAAAAGATTATTGTTTGGAAAAAATGGTGTTAAAAATGTATTCTAAGAGATTCTATAAACTATATACAGTGAACTCTGTGAAATCTGCACACTGAGGAACCGAAAATTTTGTAGATTATACATTTTTGCAGATTATAGATCATCCTTTTTGTTTACATTTTATTTTTTAAAGTCTGACTATAAATTAGGAACAACTGCACAAAAATTACAATTAAAATTGAAAAGAAAAACATATAATGGTTTAATATATTTAATAACTAAGATTAAAGAAAAATTAAATTATATTACAATACAAATTTTACTGATTATTCATTATTTTAAACATTGACACAACACAATAGCAGTTTTGGTATGGTGTCAATATTTTTTTTTTACTGTAGTCTATGAACATTCATTACTTCTTGCTCCAAGATAAAATTATGTTACTCAAGGAAATTTAAATGTTTATATCCAATTTATATTTAAATATTTATCCATTGGAGCATTGATAACTGGAAAAAAAAAAAATTAGCTTTATGAGTTTAACTGTTAATGACAATTTCCGTTGTTTACATTCCAACGTGTAGGGTGGATTATACATCAGCAAATTCCACAGAGTTGACTGTAATTTGAACTGATTTGTTTACAGTCCTCATTTATCGGTAAAATTTCATTATATTTTCCTGTGACCAATTGAAAAATGTTGCCTTCCCCCCCCCCTCCCCCCCCCACACATCTGGCTAGATTTCATAATTTTTTAGAACCGAATGATGAATTTTGCAATATTTTTGTGATTTTTCCCTTGGTTGACTAACAACTTTCCTGATTTTTTTTTTTCCGGGTCAATCAAGGAATTTTGAATTTTTATCCTGCGACTGATTAAAGAATTTTGTGATTTTCTCCTGATCGATGATTTTCGCAATTTTACCCCAATCGAATAATGAATTTCTCAATTTTTCCCATAATTGACTATTTAGCAATATTTTTTTAGATATTTACCTCGATCTACTGATGAATTTCGTGCAACTGATCAACGAACTCGTACCATGACTGACTGAAGAATTTCGTCCATTTTTTTTCTTTCTTTTTTCAGATGATCCACCGACGAATTTGACTTTTTTTATCCACGACTGTTCGAATTTTGTGACATTTTCTTTCTACTGATTAGTAAATTTTTTGGCTTTTCCTTGCGACTAATGGGCGATGATTTTTTTTTTCTCTCCATGTCTGATCGACGAATTTCAATATTTTTTCCGACGATTCAGTGACTTTCACTTTTTTTTTTTTTTTACAGCGATCAACTGGCGAATTTTGCGATATTTTCTTTCTATTGCTTTGCAAGTGTGAGTTTTTTTCCTTGCGACAAATCAACGAATTTTGCATTTCTTTCAGAAAATCCACGGACTAATTTCTCATTCTTTTATTCACAATATTTTCCTTCTACTGATTGGGAAATTTTGTAGCTTTTTCTATTGACCGATTAGAGAAAATCGTAGATTATTTTCCACAACTGATAGACGATTTTAGTGTTTTTTCTATAATCCACTGACAAATTTCCCCTTTTTTACGACCTATTGCTGAATTTTGAGATTTTTTTCCGACTTCCATTGACGAATTTTGTGATTTTAAAATCGGTGATAAATTAAAATTTATCTTCCTTCTATGAATTGCCAAATTTTGACTGTTTTTTGAGACCGATTGGGAGGGAAATTGGGGTTGGATTTTTTTTTTTTTTTTTTGGGGGGGGGGGTGTCTGATCAACGAATTTTGTGATATTTTTTTCCCGACGATCCAGTGACAAATTTCAGATATTTTACTCGCGACCAATTGGCACATTTTGCAATATTTTCTTTCTACTGAAACTGATCAGCAAATTTTGCCTCTATCCCTTGTATTGGCAAAATTCACAGGTATTTTTCTGATGATCCACTTACAAATTTCATTTTTTTTAAATACCTGCGACCAATTGATGATTTTCATGATATTTTCCGTATACCAAATGACAAATTTTGCTGCTGTTTTCTTGCGACCGATTGGTAAAAATCGTGCATTTTTCCCTCGACTTGTTCAACGAATTTCTTATTTTCCACAACCAGCTGAAGAATTTTTTTTTTTTTTTTTTTCACGATCAACTTACGAATTGCATGAGATTTCCTCCGACCAATTGATGAATTTTGAAATCTTTTTAAGTGAACAATTTTTTTTCTCCCGATGATTGACTGACAAATTTCAAGATTTTTCCAATGACTGAATTGCGAATTTCACTGAAAATGAAAATTTGAATCTTCTGCAGAGAAATCTGTTGTTTTGCGACATACGGCATATTCTGCTTTGAAGGAGGGGGGGGGGGATTGTGATGGTTATTCTTAGGGGATGGGAAGTTTTCAGAAAATCTTATCAGCCAGCAAGAAAGAATGTACATTTGAAAATTGTTATGGCAGAATGTACGCAACTGCAAAAATAATTCATGCTTTAAAGAAAAAACAGGATACAAAATGTTAAAAAAAAAAGTGTGTTACAAAAATTCATCTAGAAGGTATTGCAAAAGTGCCCCCTCCTTCTTTGCAAAAAACTACTTAGTAAGGGGCTGTACTTATATAACATTATCAATTTTCTGGTATTTTTGGATTCCCTCGCCCGTTTATGATATCATACATTATCATACCTCAAACACCCCCCCCCCCCCCTTCAAATGAATAGAAATCAATAAAATATCACTTTGTATATGAAAATAACTTTATATCAAATAATACTTAAAAGAAATATTTGCCATTTAAAAGTATTTAATAATAGCTTTTTGTTATATAATGCATTCAACAGTAATAATGATTTCTTGCACTTGCCTCAGCATGGGGTTGGGAGGAGGAGAGAGACAGAACTTCTTATCAACAAAACAGATGGACAACATTCTTTCTCATTCATTTACTACTAATAAACATAACAGGTATGCATAACATGTGACAGAAGAATAGAAATGCTAAACGGTGGGGTATTCCATATTTTGGAATTAAATATTTTTATCATTTAAGATTTTAATCATAAGTTTGTATTTCCATAAAAAACAGATAAGGCTATTTTGATGTAAAAAAACAAGTTACAAATAAAAAGAGAAAATTTTGGTTGGACCAAAACTGAAAACGATATCAAAAGACAGCCCCCCCTCCCCCTAGCGATATCTTACGAGATCATGTGCCAGGCCCCTCCTTCCCCCCTAAACTGATAACGTTATATATGCACATCCCCTAAGGCAAGTTTGAACATTGATGATCATGAACGTAGTAGAGTTGAGATGTTACTTGGTATATTTTAAAAAGTTGAGCAGCATTCTGGAGAAAATCTGACACATTTTAAAAATTGCATGGTATACTTAAAATATCATAAAGTCATACTTAAAAGTGGGAGAGGCTGAGAACTGAAAAACGATGCTTTTTTTCTTTTTTACTTGAATCAAATATAGGGTGTTAATGGTTTTAATTAGTTTAATCAGCGATTAAATCGTGATTTTTATCAATTGATTAAAAAAAATCATTGATTAAAATCATAATTTTTCAAAATGTTTAAAATCTGAGGTGAACATAATTTGGAAAGTTTCTACAGGTATTTTGACTCATGATTCATGAATACACAAAAAAACTTTAAATAATTGTTTTTAAGCTTAATTCCTGACTATTGTAAAAAGTTCAAGTACAGCCAGCTTGTAAAAAGCTTAGTTTTTATAAATTTCCTTTTAGTAATCAAAATATTCATTTTTTTATATAAAATAAGCGCAACAAATATAATAAATTTCTGCAAGTAAAAGAATAAAATAGCAAGAATTTTATTTTCTCATTCTACTTTTGCAATAATAAATTTAATATCAAATACTGGAGCTAAAGATGAATGAAAGAATGACATCGGCTAAGCCGCTATTGTAAAAGAATGTATAAGAGAAAAGGAACCAATTGGTATAAAATGTTAAGCAGAGAAAGATCTTAAGTAAATGTTGATTTTTTTTTTTTTTTTTTTTAAATATTTGTATACACTAAATAAAAATTGTTAAGGATTAAAAACTCGGCAAAACTGTTTGAAACACAAAATGCTGAGATTTCGCACTGAGTGTTAATAATACTGCTGTTTAATGTTTTGAGGATTACAGATATAACTGGCTATTCCTTATATTTATTCTGTATGTGTGTATGAATAGGTTAAAACATTTTCATATACATATATATATATATTATTTTTGCCTGGGGGGGGGGGAGCATATGCATACATGCATGTAAGTTTAGATTTAGGTGATTAACAGTACAAATGCAAACTGAGTTGCAAATAATGTTTGATAGCTTTGTTGTTTGTGCTATTAACTAATGAAATAACTTTTTTGCAGTTTTTATAAATTCTATAATTACTGTTTCCTCTAGGTCATTTTTTAAGGGCACCACAACCTGCCCCATTTGAAATTGACAAAAAGCACCCTTAATTTTTGAAAAATAATGAAATTCATCTGTAGCTGTAGACTGAGATTTCATGTAAAAAATTTCCGAATTCCACAGTAGTATTTCTAAATATATATGCATAAGACCTTGCAAAAATGATAGAACTTTATTTCTTTAGAAAAAAAAAAAAAAAACTAAAACATGTTATTTAATTGTATTTTTCAATTTGTAATTAATAAAATAAATGACATTTTATTTATTATACTAAGAAGTTATATATTTTTTTTTCCTTGTATTACTACTAATGTGTTTAGTAAATATATATTTCCTCATGAAATAGTACCCTTTCTTGCAACTAGCATCCTGTCCTTTTTACTTTCTACCATGAATTGTAAATTATTAATTATCATATTATGAATTAATTCATAAAGATGTATGTTATGTCCCTAATTACAGAGTTAATTGTTTAATAATTATTAATTTTAAATAGTGTTAAACAATTTAAGATTAAATGCAGTTATTAATAATTTTAATAAATGTAAATCACTAGTATTTAATTTAGTTTTACATAATTATTACAAAATATCAATGTATATAACATTATTGTATGCTACTAACTAATAAAACTACTAATTTGCAGTTTATAATTTATGTAATTACTAATAATTATAATTTTATTAAAGTGTAAAAACACAGGTTACCCCCAGGTTCCCCCAGGTTTAAAAAAGGGCAGGGTGCTTCTTGTAGGAAAAGGGCACTTTTGGATTCTGAAAGGCACTTTTTAAAAAAATTTTAAAGGTATTCTTTGGATTTTTAAAACTACTTTTAATATTTAATAGACAGGACGCTATTTAAAAGACAGCAATGAGTCAATTTTTACTATGCAAGTAAATTTTTTAATAAACAAAGGAGTAAAGGCATTTTTTTCAGCTGGGGGCAACAAGGGTGCTAATGTTTTTCATCAGGGGCAAGAGGGGTGCTATTTTGTAAACGTAAGGGCAGGTAGGGTGCAGCACTCTCCTGAAACTGTCTAGGGGAATCTCTGCATTTGCAATTAGAGGTTTGTTTTGGAAACCTAAAACTGTTGGTAGCTATTCTGTATTTGAACGATGGGAAAAAAATCATAAAAATATGATTTAAATTTAAAAAAATATGATTTAAATAAAAAAGATCAATTTAAAAAAAAAAAATGATTTTTTTACACCTTAATCAAATATCACATTTAAAGATTAAAAATTCTAAATTAAAAATAAAGAATGTCAGCTTACACATCACATTGTTACATTGTACACACTGAATACATTGTGAAACATATCAAGTGATTAATGCATATATTTACAAATTGGAAAATATTTAAATCTTATTTGATTTTTAGGTACTTTTCAGTTAGCCGGGCACCAGTGTTATATATAGATGTATGTATACACATATGTATATATACATATATTGTACATATTTATATACACACATATATGTATATCATATATTGTATATATATAACACTGGCAGCCGTCTAACTGAAAAGTACAGATTTTTCTTAATGCAAAAAAATGGAGATTTTCTGCAAGGATATGGGAAACTTTTAAATAATTAAGAGATTATCATTCAAAAGTATTTTTATTGATATTATGTAGAGATCTCATTATGTCTTTGTGAACATGTAAATAACAAATTATTAATATAATTTATTTATGGACAGATTTGGAAAATAAGACTTTTCAAAAGTTTCCTTAAAATGTTAAAATATGTAGTTTTAAAACCCTGTAAACTTGAAATTTTTTTCAAATTGTATAATTTTTTTTTAATCACTGAGGTATTAATCATTACTTGCTTCTGTTCTGTTTTTGTCCAATTAAATGTACATAATGACTAGCAATTAGTTCAGTAAAATTTGTTAATATTATTATTACAGGATAATACTGCTGTGGGCAACGCCATTCCAGTTAAAAGCAACCCTCCTTGTCTAATAGCAATTGGAATGTGAAAAAGGATATGATGCTGTCCTTGTATATTAATGAGGTAGCAGTTGTTTTCAGAGAAATGCGTTACAAAGCTAGTTTCGTTGTTGCTAGCAACATGTATGTGCTTGTTAAAACAATTTGACTTGTAGTTTTGTTTTAAATAAATGTTCTTTTACTGTATAATTGTTAGTTTTTTTTCATTATTTTTAAACGGAACAAAAATACACAACTAAGTATTTATTATTTATATTTATTGTCACATTAGTTATGCTTAAATTTTTGAATTTCAAATATGATGGTGAATATTATTAACGTCATAAACTGATTTTTAAAACTTAAAACCATTGATATTAAAAACATATGTAAAGAAAAGAGAGGTCTTACATTAACTCAGAGATCTTTTGAAAGGATAGCTGTCACAAAAAAAATCACATGAAAATTATCATATTTGTGATCGTTCGATCTCAGGGTTAATGAACATGTAATCTTTCTTTTCTTTACATATGTTTTTAATATCAATGATTTTGAGTTTTTAAGACCAGCTCATTTGTAATGGAATAGTAAATAAATTTTAAGCACCTTTTTTTTTTAGAAAATTGATGATTATTTTAGTTATATTAATGCAGGATGAATGTGGCATTCCGCTCTAAACTCTTTTCGAGTTTTCCTATTCTATTATTAACGTCTTCAGTCAGTATTTGAGATCGGGTTGTTTTTGCTAACTTAAAAAAAAAAAAAAAAAAAAAAATGCACATACGTATTTACCAACTCTGATTTTTTTTTTTTTAATTGCATACTCTTATTTTTTAATTAAGTGACACAGCACTGAGGAATGAAAAAAAAACTGCCAAAGATTACTTTCTTTGTGATAGATCATGGAAAAATTTTGATTTTTAAATATTATTATTATTTTTTTTTTACCTGCAACTGGGTTCCAATTGTAACAAAGTGCTTATATTTCCTTATTTTGCTTTTCATTTTTAAGAATCTTTACAAGATTACAAGTACTCTTCACAAGTTCATATTTTCCTTTCAGATTAGAATGCAGTTTTCAAATAGTAAAATTTGCTTCTGATTGTTTAACTGATCCAATGTTGTTAAAACTGCTTACTTGATATTTGGGGAGAAAAAAAATTATTACTTTTTTCAGTAGTTAATAAATTTTACATTGTTTAAAATCTAAACAGTTTCATTGACAGTATCTGGTCATATAGTCTGGAAATACATTTAAATATTTAAATCAATAATTAAAATTACCTTTCAACTTTAATCTCAATTTAAATTGAATAATTGCTAAGTGAAACCTATTTTTATAGCCTGAAAAATTTTAATAAAGATTTTCATTTAATTTCTGATAAAATAAAAATGCATTTTTAAAGGTTTTTTGTTACTTCATGTGCTGTCTATCAGTGTTTTATCTGGGTTATAAAAAATTCTTGTAAATTTTCAAATTGTTTGGTTTGTAAAAGTTTGTTTTATCAAGCTATTTATTATGATTAAGTTTGTTAAGAAAAGAAATGAGTAAAGAAGGTATGATGAACATAATTTTTTTTTTTTTTTAACATGTAGATGTTCAGAAGTATTTTTTATCCAATTATGGTAGTAGTTTTGTTTTAAAAAATGTGTAGATATGGTGTATTGTTTCTATATCAACCAGTACTATAAATATTCATTTACTTATTTTACTAAACTTAAAGGAAAATTTTATTTTCCCTTATTTCTCATGTTAAAAACCAAATTTTGCAAAGAAAGATCATGTCGAGTCTAACTCGAAATAGCAGTGCATAAATTTATATTGCAGAAGTTATGGGCACTTCCATTAAAGAATATCAATGTTTCATTCTCACCAAAAATGCAGAAACAAAAATTAAATACATTTCTAAAACTATTAATTCTTTAAATGATTATTTAAAGTTGAAGTATCCGTACAGAAATCCAAATTATTTATGATATACTCATTATACCTTTCATTTTCCTATAGATTAAATATTATCCACTACATTTTTGACAGTTTTTCTTACAAACTACTTTTTCTAAATATAAAGTAATAATATAAAACAAAAAGGATTGCAGAGAGAAACTTGTTTGTTTTAAAATATACAATGGGTATAACAAGAGTTTAAAATGACTGTTTTAGAAATGATGATTGGTTAGCGTTGTCCATTGCAAGCAATATACATTTTAAGACAAATCTGAAATCTATCATCCCCTGACACATCGTGTATTCTGGAAGGTGCTACCTCCGCTTGAATTACTCTTGAGACATAAGACCTACGCTTATTCTGACCCCAAGAGGTTCCCCATTCAGGTGAAAGTAGCAGCTATTCCACAAGACGAGGCGTCGGTGTTGATAGTTTTCAGACATCGTCTTGAATTGTATATTTCTCGCAATGGACAACGCTTACCAGACATCATTTCTGAAAGATAGTCATTTTAAACTCTTGTCATACCTATTGTATATTTTTGAACAAACAAGTTTCTCTCTACAGTCCTTTTTGTTTTTTATCCTGTCAAATGTGGGAGCTTTTTTGGGGTCATCCTGTACTTTTATGGTACATATACTGATTACGATACTTTTACAGTATATGTACCACACATTTAATTTACGGTATATATGCTGTATGAATATTTTTTACAGTACATATACTGTATATTTAACCCACGGTATATATGCTGTATAATTTTTTTTTTACGGTACATATACTGTATATTTAACCTATGGTATATGTGCTGTATAAATGTTTTTTACGGTATATATACTGTATATTTAACATACGGTATGTATACTGTACGAATATTTTTTTTACAGTACATATACTTTAAATATTTTACGGTACATATACCGTCCAGTTAAATTACGGTACATATACTGGTCACAAAGTTGCCAGTATATGTACCGTATTTTTTAACCAAAATTTTTTACAGTGCAGATGGAAAATGGAATGAGCACTTTTAAATGAATAAGGCAGGTACGGAGAACCTTTCCACATCCACATTCCAAATTTTCCCAAAAATATATGCTGAGTGACCATGACGTGCCATCAATAAAATATTTTAATGGATCAAATAATAATGAATCAAAATTATTTAAAATTTTTTGTTTAGTATTAAGAACATATGAGTAATATTTGATGTTATTTATTAGAAAATTATTTAAAGGAATTATTTCTGTTGTCTCAACTTAGATGCCAAACAATTTACATCATCTGCGTACTTAGTAAATTTTAAGAGAATGAAAACTGAATTAGGCTCATTTGACAAGATGTTTTATTTGAATTTTTCATATTTATTTCCGAAAAGAATCTCTCGCAGAAAACATTATCAAAGTAGCAAGCGCCAGAATCTACAGCTTTTGTGTCTGAAACTGAATTCAAAGTTGTTATAATTTTACCATCTGCATTTTTGCTTATAATGTCTTTTAATCTTTCTTTTGCGATAATGTTCTAATTCTCTCTTATTCTAAAGATTTTGAGAGTCAATATTGAGCTAGATTGGGATACAATAGGTTATATTTTAGTTTCTTCAATCTATATGACAGTGACAACCAACCGAACTAATCGAATTCAACTAAATATCTAGATTACAACATCTACATTAATTAACGCATTTTGTGAAATTCTGCTATATTTTAATGTAGAACCTGAATCTATGCATTGCCAAAAATAATCTGCGGCGTGCCATAGGTTCGCCATCTCTGGAATAAGGCATTGACGCAAAATATCTTTATTAAAGAAAATGATAATTGCCGAAACGTCAGTGAAGGCTTACTGTGGAGACACGAAAAGTTTTGGTTTCTGTTAGTCTGTCTGTTAGTCTGTCTGTCTGTTCCGCGATAACTGCCGCAAAAAGCATCCGATCGGCTTGAAATTCACTGGGAATGTTGATGAGGTACCCGGACTTAGCTGTATAGTTTTTGGTTAAATTTGGTTCATTCGTTCGGGAAATATGGAACATTTTATTTTGCTCTATAATGCTTTTCAATGGCAAGTCAGACGATTTTCAGATTTTCATGTGTTGAAAGAAATGGCTCATATGAAAAATGGATTTAAATGGCAAATTTTTGATGCTGAAATTTTTAAATAACATTAAATTATTCCAATAAATTATGTCAATATATTTGCGAGATTTTTTTAATTAGGTTTATAATATTGGGAGGAATTTTATGCATGTTTTCCAATAATATAAAGGATTTTGTTTTATCAAATTGACATAATGCATATTTCATTTTTTTCCTTTTCTTTCTCTGTTGCCTAGCAACGAATTTGGTCCTAATATTATTAGTATAATTGCGTGTATAATGCTTGAGTAAAGCCAACGTCAAAACAGATGAATTAATGCATTTGTATCTTTGCATATAGAAGGATTTTAGCCCAGAAATAATAATAGGCAATATTTCATTTATTTTATTGAAATATTTTGCTTAAAAATACAAAAGTTCATTATTTTCATAGAGAACAACGTAACATTTTCCCATAACATTTACCAATATTTCTTTAATTGTTGCCAAGAAAATCAAAACCCGGAATAATATTTTCTTTTAAACAATTTTCAATTGAAATGTTTTGTCGTGAAACAGGAAAATGAAAAATAAAATTAAGTTTAGAAAAATTAATATGGCGGCATGTTAAAAATAAAAATAAAACTCTCAAGTATTTCTTAATATAACAAGATGAAAAGTTTTGAGTAAGTACGCATAGTAGTTGAATTAGACGTCATTTATCGAAAACAAAGATGCTGGAATAAAAAGATCTTGGGTAAAATAAAATTAACTATTATTCACGGAGGAAAGAGATATATGGAGATGCAGTATGCCGTAAAAACAGTTTGCAATACGATGTGCGTTATCGCTCAGATTTAAATGCCCTCATTCGGCCCAAAGAAAACAAGCACGTGGAACAGGGACCAAATTCTTTGACTTCATCCGTTTAAGCACGTCGTTGTGTTGTGCCGAATGTAGCGGATTTTAGGGTTACATTTTTGGCGTCACTTCAAGATTTATTGCCTGTGTACGGTTAACATGAATATTTTATTTTAAATTTAAATTTTATTAATTTATAAAAAAACTTATGCTTACCCTTATAAATCACAGCGTAAAAAAATCTAAGATATACTATAACCATCCGCACAATCAATAAAAAATTACGAATGTAATTTTAAATAGACTACGGGGGGTTCAGGGTGGCAGAGCCCCCCTGAAGAAATGCAATTTTTGATTTAAAAAGTTACCAGAATAAGTAGCTCACCAGAATTTCAGAACATCAATGTACAACCACTTGTTTAACACTTTTAATTTCTGAAACTTTACGAAGTATCTTGTATGCTCATAAATATTTATGTAATTTGAAAACTTTAAAAAGCGATTTGTAGGAAGTTGAATATTATGCAATGAGTGTTAAAAAACAATGACTTGCAAAGATGACGTTGAGGCTCCTGATCTGCAGATTTACTAGTTGCCGAAACGTCAGTGAAGGCTTACTGTGGAGACACGAAATGTTTTGATTTCCGTTTGTCTGTCTGTCTGTCTGTTCCGCGATAACTGCCGCAAAAAGCACCCGATCAGCTTGAAATTAATTGGGCATATTCGTGAGATACCCGGACGTAGCTGTATAGTTTTTGGTTAAATTTGGTTCATTCGTTCGGAAAATATGGAAGATTTTATTTTTCTTTATAATGCTTTTCTACGGCAAGTCAGACGATTTTCAAATTTCCATTTGTTGAAAGAAAATGGCACGTTTGATTAATGGATTTAAATGTCAAATTATGGATACTAAAATTCCAAATAAGGGTTTTAAATTATTCCTATTATATTGAAGTTTTATCAATATATCTATCAGATTTTTTTATTTACGTGTATAATGTTTTGAGGACATTTATACATGTATTCCAATAATATAAAGAATATTTAAATTAATTTTCTTGTTTTACATGATACATATTTCTTTTTTTTCCTTTTCTTCGTTGCCTAGCGACTGTTATTCGTAGCCTATCATTGCGTCAAATATGAATGAAGTTAGTAAATTACGTTAATTTTGTTGCAGGTACTATTAAAAGGCTATCACAAAAAATATTTTATCGCGCCAAATCGATGCAATTTATGCTATTAACAGTGTCCACGATAATGAATTATTTTCCAGTAGATTTATAGATTTCCAGATATGCATATTTTGGAGGGCTTTTAATATGTTATTGCTATCGCATGAATTAGGATGTTTAAACTAATGTTTAACCATGCTATAAGTGAAAAAAAAGTACAGTTAAAGGCATATAAATCCTTTTTAACACTTTCCAACATGGATGAAAAGTATTTATGACTTCAGTTTTTCTATCTGTCGCCTGCCGTGTTTCTCTACGTGCTCTAACTCGCGTAAATATAGTCGGGATTACATGTAATTGATATACGTTATTGAGGTTTGCCAAAGTATGTTTGGTATTAAAAATGAAGAGTGTAGCATTCATAGCTTAATTACAGGGGCACTCAAAACTATTCCGTTACATTATAGTCTTTGGGAAAAATCGTCTGCGGAGTATTTTAATAATGTTACACAATTTTAAACGTAATGAAATTTATATACTTTATTAAGGTGCACTAGAACCTGGTTACTATAAAATATGTTATGTGTAGCACTTACAGCATGCATACAGGGAACTCAAAAGTATTCATAATATTACAATCTTTGAAGAAAATCCTTTTGTGGCGTTTTTTAATGATGTTACTCTGTTACAAAATAATAAAATTGATATGTATTTTTGAAACATTTTTGTAATATATGGGGTTCAAAGCATGTTTTTTTCAGGGTCACACAAAAGTGGTCGATTAAAATATGGTCTACGGGGGAAAAAAAACTTTTCACAGCTTATTTTAACACATTAGCGACCGGAAACGAGAATTCTCGTTTTTATTCAGAATACATCATTGGCTAAGAGAGTGACTTCTACCTTACAGAAAAGACATTTATATTGTGTTGTCCATATTTTTTATAGATTGTAAGACATTATATATTACATCCGTACATTGAAAGATATTTACTGCTGCATAACCATGAAAAACATGTCTCAGAAACCAATTTCCGAGACACTTTAAGAAGAGGGAGGAGCTTCTACTCTTTTTAAACCCAGATTTAATTAAATTGCCTGTCGTCAGTGTGTTAATTGTGTTGCACTAATTCAAACATTATAAAATTAAATTACATTACTGTGGTTGACTACAAGAAGCTTGAATATGATTTGTATCGTATTTATCGTTCATTTATAGGGTCACATAAAAAATTACGGATAGAGTTCTGGTCTATTAGGGATGATTGCTGAAGAGCATTTTCGATTATGGTGTGCGTTTTAACGTTAAGTAAATTTGTGCTTAATAAGTAGTGCTTAAATATTGTATAGACCATGTACAGGGATACACAAATGAATTCGTAAGTATAAATGAAAATGAGCGCGAATTGCTTCAGTGTTTCTTTCTTTTTTTTTTTTTTTTTTTTGACTTATGTATTTCCCAGCCCAATTACATTTAGTATACTAACAAATGTTTGCAGAATTTAAATAGAACCATATACAGGACTCCGCAGAAACTGGATATATGGTGCACACTATGCATACTAATCCCCGGAAATGTGATACGAGCAGTTTTAAGAGGGTTTTTTGTCTGCATTAAATTTAAATGTTATAGACGGCGAGTAAAAATATTCACGTAATAGACAGGGCTGTAGAAAAGAATCCATCTACGTTTCCGTCTATTGGTAGAATTTACTAAAGGACATTAACACAATTAATTGATAATTACAAATGTAAATTAAATTACACTACGAAGGGGTTCAGGGGGGCTCTGCCCCCTGACCCCCCTACTTTATTATCTAAAAATTACCAGAATAAGTAGCTCATGAGATTTTCAGAATACCATTACATAACAAGGGGTTTAATTTAACGCTTCTAATGTCAGAAACCTTCGAAATATTTTTTCGTTTTATAAATGTTTATGTAATTTCAAAACTTTAAATTTATTTTTTTGTAGAAAGTTTAATATTATTCAAAGGGTGCTAAACACAATGAATTGTAGAGCTGACGTTGAGGCTCCTGATCTGCAGATTTACTAGTTGCCGAAACGTCAGTGAAGGCTTACTGTGGAGACACGAAAAGTTTTGGTTTCCGTTAGTCTGTCTGTCTGTTAGTCTGTCTGTCTGTTCCGCGATAACTGCCGCAAAAAGCATCCGATCGGCTTGAAATTCCCTGGGCATGTTGATGAGCTCCCCGGATTTAGCTGTATAGTTTTGGGTTAAATTTGCTTCATTCGTTCGGAATATACAGAACATTTTATTTTGTGATATAATGCTTTTCTATGGGAAGTCAGACGATTTTCAAATTTTCATTTGTTGAAAGAAATCGCTCATATGAATAATAGATTTAAATGGTAAATTTTGGATGCTGAAATTTTTAAATAAGAGTATTAAATTATTCTTATTAGTTTGCAATTTTGTCAAAACATTTGTCAGAGCTTTTAAATTAGGTGTATAACTTATGATAGAATTTTATACATGTGTTCGAATAATATAAAACATTTTATTTTATGAATTTACTTATATTTCATTTTTTCTTTTAACCGTTGCGTAGCAACAGCATCTCATCTAAAAATATCATAAATGTGAAAGTATGTATGGTTTTTTGAAGTCAAATCAAAGCAAAAGGAATGAATGCCTTTGTATAGATATTTGCATATAGATTTATTTAAACGCAGAAATGAAAATGGTATTTATATACTATATAGAATAATATTTTCATTTATTTATTCAACTATTTGATTATAAATGAAAAAGTTCGTTATTTTCATACAGAATAAACTGACATTATTCTGTTAAATTTTATAAACTTTATTGTTGTCAAAAAAAAAATGAATAACAATTTCTCCCAAAGAGTTAATTTTAATTTGTAAGATTTTCACGTGCAAAAGAAAAATAGAATAAGCAAATAAAAAATAAAAAAAAGGATATATAGGACAGGAATGAATACATATAAACATTTCACACCAAATACCACCTAAAATAGTTTTTGTAGCAGTATTTTCCCAGCACTACGAAGAAAGATTCCTCGATTTACACGATTTTACTTGGCCTTCCTTTTCTCATTCTTTGCGATTTCATTTTCGCAATTGCGTGTATTAATTGGCACAAAATTTTACATTTTTATGACTGAGATATATGTAAGGCCATACAAATAAGAAATTCTGTATTGTCTCCTATAAAATGTGATAAAGTGTTGGTTAATCATATATGTTTTTATTAAGAGGAGCAGAGCTGCCAAGCCTCCGGCGTTCTGGATACCAGTATTTTAATACAGAAAATGTTACTTTATTTAATTGAAACATTTGCGCGATTTAAAAGAACATTTTCTCTAAGATAATAGTGATGTGCAAAAAGCTTGAGACTTGGTATGTCTGGTGGGGAGTGAAATGTTTTACTTAATGCATTTATCTCTATTTTAATGCTACGTGAACAACGTCCGTGTAACAGCTTGTAGAGTGTAAAATAAATTAAATTATTAAAATAATCCTTATTACGAAAAATGAAACAGAAAGTCCGGCTAAGGGAAATGAAATGTTAGTTAACCTTTCGTAATTTGACCTGAACATAGGTTTGCGTCAAATTTTAACGGTATTTGTAACATCACGATTTTAAATTAAATGTAGATACTATTAAAAGAAAATCACAAAAAATACTTAAAGGCGCCAAATCATGTTTATCTATTTAACGATGATGAATTATTAACTGTTAGGTTTAGAAGCCCCCCTACTTTAGGGTGATTTTAGTAAGTTAATGCTATCGAGTACATTTTTTGATATTTAGATTAGATCTTAGATATAAATATTGCAGAATGGTAATCAAAATTATTTTTTTATAAACAAAATTTATAAAGGTATTAGATTTCTAAATTAGATGTTTCAGTTTACATTTCCAAAAGTTCTTTATCCATTAGATACAGGTATTTGTGGTTAGCAGGCAAGTAAATACTGCTGTATGGATATTAGAATAACGTAAAATGCTTGACCGAATTATTGCTTATCCTTGTAAATCGCAGTGTAAAAAGAAATCTAAGATATAGGGTAATCATTAACTCAATCAGTAGAAAATTACAAATGCAAAATAAATTACAAAACGGGGGGTTCAGGGGGGCAGAGCCCTCCTGAAGAAATTTGCTTTATTATATAAAAATTACTAGAATAAGTAGCTCGTGAGAATTTCAGAATATCCTTACATAACAACGTGTTTAATTTAACGCTTTTAATGTCTGAAACCATCGAAATATTATTTTTCCTTTTATAAATGTTTGTGTAATTTAAATAGTTTAAATTTTGTTTTTGTAGAAAGATTAATATTACGCAAAGTTTGATAAAAACAATGACTTGCAGAGCTGACGTTGAGGCTCCTGATCTGCAGATTTACTAGTTAAGTTATTTCCGAAACGTCAGTGAAGGCTTACTGTGGAGACACGAAATGTTTTGATTTCCGTTTGTCTGTCTGTCTGTCTGTCTGTTCCGCGATAACTGCCGCAAAAAGCACCCGATCAGCTTGAAATTAATTGGGCATATTCGTGAGATACCCGGACGTAGCTGTATAGTTTTTGGTTAAATTTGGTTCATTCGTTCGGAAAATATGGAAGATTTTATTTTTCTTTATAATGCTTTTCTACGGCAAGTCAGACGATTTTCAAATTTCCATTTGTTGAAAGAAATTGGCACGTTTGATTAATGGATTTAAATGTCAAATTATGGATACTAAAATTCCAAATAAGGGTTTTAAATTATTCCTATTATATTGAAGTTTTATCAATATATCTATCAGATTTTTTTATTTACGTGTATAATGTTTTGAGGACATTTATACATGTATTCCAATAATATAAAGAATTTTTAAATTAATTTTCTTGTTTTATATGATACATATTTCTTTTTTTTCCTTTTTTTCGTTGCCTAGCGACTGTTATTCGTAGCCTATCATTGCGTCAAATATGAATGAAGTTAGTAAATTACGTTAATTTTGTTGCAGGTACTACTAAAAGGCTATCACAAAAAATATTTTATCGCGCCACATCGATGCAATTTATGCAATTAACAGTGGGCACGATAATGAATTATTTTCCAGTAGATTTATAGATCTCCAGATATGCATATTTTGGGGGCTTTTAATGTGTTATTGCTATCGCATGGATTAGGATGTTTAAACTAATGTTTAACCATGCTATAAGTGAAAAAAAAGTACAGTTAAAGGCATGTAAATCCTTTTTAACACTTTCCAACATGGATGAAAAGTATTTATGACTTCAGTTTTTCTATCTGTCGATTGCCGTGTTTCTCTACGTGCTCTAACTCGCGTAAATATAGTAGGGATTACATGTAATTGATATACGTTATTGAGGTTTGCCAAAGTATGTTTGGTATTAAAAATGAAGAGTGTAGCATTCATAGCTTAATTACAGGGGCACTCAAAACTATTCCGTTACATTATAGTATTTGGGAAAAATCGTCTGCGGTGTATTTTAATAATGTTATACAATTTTAAACGTAATGAAATTTATATACTTTATTAAGGTGCACTAGAACCTGGTTACTATAAAATATGTTATGTGTAGCACTTACAGCATGCGTACAGGGAACTCAAAAGTATTCATACTATTACAATCTTTGAAGAAAATCCTTTTGTGGCGTTTTTTAATGATGTTACTCTGTTACAAAATAATAAAATTGATATGTATTTTTGAAACATTTTTGTAGTATATGGGGTGCAAAGCATATGTTTTTTTTCAGGGTCACACAAAAGTAGTCGATTAAAATGTGGTCTACGGGGGAAAAAAACTAACTCCTCACAGCTTATTTTAACACATTAGCGACGGGAAACGAGAATTCTCGTTTTTATTCAGAATACATCATTGGCTAAGGGAGTCACTTCTACCTTACAGAAAAGACATTTATATTGTGTTGTCCATATTTTTTATAGATTTTAAGACATTATATATTATATCCGTACATTGAAAGATATTTACTGCTGCATAAACATGAAAAACATATCTCAGAAACCAATTTCCGAGACACTTTCAGAAGAGGGAGGAGCTTCTACTGTTTTTAAACCCAGATTTAATTAAGTTGCCTGTCGTCAGTGTGTTAATTGTGTTGCACTAATTCAAACATTATGAAATTAAATTACATTACTGTGGTTGACTACAAGAAGCTTGAATATGATTTGTATCGTATTTATCGTTCATTTATAGGGTCACATAAAAAATTTCGGATAGAGTTCTGGTCTATTAGGGATGATTGCTGAAGAGCATTTTCGATTATGGTGTGCGTTTTAACGTTAAGTAAATTTGTGCTTAATAAGTAGTGCTTAAATATTGTATAGACCATATGTACAGGGATACACAAATGAATTCGTAAGTATAAATGAAAATGAGCGCGAATTGCTTCAGTGTATCTTTTTTTTTTTTTTTTTTTTTTTTTTTTTTGACTTATGTATTTCCCAGCCCAATTACATTTAGTATACTAACAAATGTTTGCAGAATTTAAATAGAACTATATACAGGACTCCGCAGAAACTGGATATATGGTGCACACTATGCATACTAATCTCCGGAAATGTGATACGAGCAGTTTTAAGAGGGTTTTTTGTCTGCATTAAATTTAAATGTTATAGACGACGCGTAAAAATCTTCACGTAATATACAGGGCTGTAGAAAAGAATTCATGTACGTTTCCGTCTATTGGTAGAATTTACTAAAGGACATTAACACAATTAATTGATAATTACAAATGTAAATTAAATTACACTACGAAGGGGTTCAGGGGGGCTCTGCCCCCCTGAAGAAATCTACTTTATTATCTAAAAATTACCAGAATAAGTAGCTCATGAGATTTTCAGAATACCATTACATAACAAGGGGTTTAATTTAACGCTTCTAATGTCAGAAACCTTCGAAATATTTTTTCGTTTTATAAATGTTTATGTAATTTCAAAACTTTAAATTTCGTTTTTTGTAGAAAGATTAATATTACTCAAAGGGTGCTAAACACAATGAATTGTAGAGCTGACGTTGAGGCTCCTGATCTGCAGATTTACTAGTTGTTTCTGGTGATATCAATTCTTTTTATTTAACTCTTTATCTACTAACGGTACTTAGAAGTACCATTAAAATAACTATAATATGCTATAATAAGAATGTTACAGATTTTTTTTTATTTATTTATTTATTTATTTTTTTTTTTTTTTTTTGAATGATTATAGCATAAATATAGACATTGTACAATCAAGGAAATTTTCTTTAAACTGCTGTCGAAAGGACGGATTGACAAATAGGTTTCGATATTCTGTAGCAAAACACTCAATCAGGCTTAGAGCTTGGATCTATAGTTCGGAATTCCTTTTCCCATATTTCACCCCTTCGTGATCTGCTCTTCTTTCCAAGTGTCCTCGTTGCTTATTTGGATTTTTTAAGTACGTGGTATTGGGTATTATATAGAAATATTTTTATTATTTTTAAGCGACAACGATCACGAGCCAAACAAAACGTTATAATAAATATTATTTATATAATAATTATAATTGACGAGAGAGGAAAAGCATCATAAATAATCTTTGTCGATACTTGTTGTTCTACTGGATTTATTTAAAAATATCTTAACTTAAAATTTGCTTTAATATGGTAAACTTTTGAAAATCAAATTTATTATTTATTCTTAAAAATATGACTTGTATTTAGCCATCAATACAAAACATCACCACATTCACTAAAAATTTAATTTTATTGCGTCCCTCTATAAGTCTATAATTAGAGTGAAATTGCAGAATAATAAATGCATTGCAATTTAAAAATTGATTTGGGAATGACATTTCAACGAGGAGGAAGTAAAAATTTATGTAAGTAATGATTTAGATTTTCTATAATTTCCATATTTTTATTGAATTAAATAAAATCCCTATATCTAACGTCAGTTCACGTGCGATTGAAATTTATTCATTGTGATTTTTAAATTATGTTCTTCCTTTGCAGTAAGAGTTTTTTATAGCTCCTGATATAGTATTTGAATAACATATAGAAAATTTTGCATGTATTTAGTCCCACGTTCATAGCCTTAGTCTGTGAAGAGTTATCTGGAATAATTACATGGCATATTTATTCTTTTTTAGGTTTTAAAAATAGGTCATATTCCTATCTATATTATTTTAAAAGTATTACATCAAGCAAAAATGACTACAATACTATTTGAGACAAATGATCCCAGTAAGATACACGGTTAATTGTATTAAAACGATTTCTTTTAAATTGTTATTCTAATGGTGATTATGACATAATAGTCTTAATTTAATAAGTTTTAATCAAAGTCCTACGATCTTTCTATTCACACCAATAAGTTTTCACATTAGTAAAAATGAAAAAAAAATGTCTGTCTTACTTCATTTTTTAAAAAATTAATATTATTTACATATTTTCATAACTATTATTATAACTATTAATATATGCACTCAATATTTTTCTATAGTTTGGAGAAACATAACCTTACAACCGTTTAAAGTCTAAACTGCGCGATCAATATATCAGAAATTACCCAGAGAGGCAGAAAAAGCACTAATCGATTTAACAGTCAATTCTTCCATAGATATATTTTAACACTGCAGTCGAATTTATTTTCCTTCAGAAGTGCTAAATTTAGCTGAAAGAATTTCGACTAGACATTTTATGAGAATTTTAATGTTTGTGTTTTGATCTTCTTATATAAAAGCAAATTTTATTTATGCTCGAATTATATGTGTACATGTGTCACTATGAAATCCTCCATATGTCGTTTTAAATGTAGTAATAAATACGATTTAATGATAGTTTATCGCTTTTTTCAGATCTAAATTTTAAAAGATAGTTTTACGATGAACATTTTAGCGTAAGAGTATATTGGTAATACATAAATGCATTTTTTTTTTTTGTTAAATCCTAGTATCTTGCTATGTTAAAAAACATAAATAGGTTTCTAAACTTTTCTATTTCATATTTTATTTTTCAATTATTTTTGGTAAAATCTAATATTTACTAAAGAACATTTGTAAATAAAAACGCATAAGGATTGGGTAAAAGCCTATATGTCCCTTTAAAAATTCCTAATTTATTATGTCTCAGCAGTAAATGCTATGGTTTACAAATAATGGGACATAGACAGTAGTATAATGAAACATATAGTGTAAAGTGCCCTAATTTTGTCCCCCTTTATTTCTCAGCTTTAACGAAAGTGGCGCTATTTATCACGCAAAGCACAAACAACGGAAGGTAAAAGGCATCAGTTGTAAAGTTTCATTCGCCAAGATGCATACATATAATATAGACGCTGGATTTCCTATTTTTTAGAAGACCTGAGTTTTTATTACGTCAATTGCTGAAAGATGTTTACTGTATTGTAAGTAATTTTTTAATATTCATTCCATGTATTCTACATAGGTAAGATGCTAACGTTTGTATACAGTGAGTTTTAGGACGTGCAGTTCATCTTATAAGAACGGATGCTCCTCCATATTTGGAAGTAGCGTGGTTCCAATTTCGTTCCTCTTGCAGGTCTCGTTTTCGTCCCGGGGACGAAATTAAAAGAAAATTATTTGGCGAAACCTCATCTCTCTCCATCTGGCGAAAATGTCATTGTAGCTGATCAACCATCATCAAGCGACCATGGTTCACTAAACTGTTGCTGCAGTCAGTCCTAGAGAGATCAGGGATGTGCCAGTGATCACACCAGCAATTTCTGCCCGAAGAGAGTCAGCAATATTGATCACTGGATCTACACATAAAAACAAAGTGAAAGAGACCCAGGCGAAGAAGAAACGCTCAGCTGAAAAAAAAAACTTTTGGAATCCTCCAATCTCAAGAAAAAGGGGACGAATCTACCATGTAAAAAATCCGAACGGGACATACCCAGCGAATCTGATGACGAAAATGACTCTTCTGTTGACATTCCTCATGATGATAATACAAACGATAATGATGGTGATAATGATGCAGGGTTCCCTTTCTAATTGAAGTGTTTTTCTTATGATAAACATGGGGAAAGTTGGTTTCAGTGCCTGCAATGCTACGCTTGGTCACACGAAACATACTCAGGAGCCGAAAATTATACAAAATGTATGTTTATATGTTCCTCATGTTTGGATAGCTAATGTTTATTTGTGTTATTCTTCCACTGATTAATAGTACATTTCTTTAGCACTTAATTTAATGTAAATTACATTATTCACTCATTTTTAAATACATTTTGATTTAGTTATAAATTAAGCCTCGGCTTTTTGGATTTTTTGAGGGGGCGAAATTGGGACCATTTTTTTTTTCTTTTGCCATACATAGATACTTTTGAAAAACAATTTTTCGCATTGTTAAAATTTTTTTGTACAGGGTTTGCCTATATTTCTATGTGCGGGGGTATTTAGACAATGCAAAGTCGAAATTTGTTAGATTTTCACTCAAAATTTAAACTTCCGAGGTCTAGAAGTGCCGGGGGGGGGGGGGGGGAAATGGTGCACTTACCTTACACATACTTTTATTACTGGGTTTCTTTTTCAAGTTGATAATTAAGGCTTAATGGTTTAATAGCACTGTGAGTGTCTGCGCTTTATCAATTTTTTAAACTCCTAAATTGGTTTTAGTATGTATAATTTCTTATATAATATTTGACAAGCATTGAACATTTTAGACTTTAAAAGTAAATAATATAAATCAATTTTAAATTATCATTTTATTGAAATTTTTAATTGCCACTTAATTCAATTGAAATTCTAAAAATAAAAATATTTTGTATATTAAAGGAAGAAAAATAATTTCCATACTCTTACGAAAATAAAGAATTATGTTGGTCTCAATTCCGGTTTTCCTTTCATGTAAAATAGATTTTGCTTTAGAATTTCCGGTTTACAGCTCGTATCAATTTTAAATTATCATTTTATTGAAATTTTTAATTGTCATTTAATTTAATTGAAATTCTAAAATTAAAAAAAAAAATGTAGACTAAGGAAGAAAAATAATTTCGAAACCGTTCCGAAAATAAAGATTTATGTTGGTCTCAATTCTGGTTTTCCTTTCTTGCAAAATAACTTTTGCTTTAGAACAGCTCGTATCCGGTTCGAAGTTTTGAAACTACTGCGATGTTAAGGCGAATACGAGGGGCAGTCAAAAAGTTCCCGGAATTTAGTTGCAAGTCTTTTTTACCAGAATATACGAGGGCGTATCAATAAGTTTTTGCCTTCAAGTAGAAATAATGGAGTGAATTTTATGAAATTGTTATATTCTATTAGTCCTTTTCTATATAGCCACCGTGCACAGTAACACATTTCTGCAACCTGTATTTCAAAGAGAGGAGGGAGGATGTATTCCGGGAGGGGCGGTAGTAAACTCAAAGTCGGTCGTTCTTCTAACTTTTGAAGAACCCCACATGTGACATATTGTTGGAACAACCTCTGACCACTTATTCATGCTACGCACTCCCAAGCCCCCCCCCCCATCCAACAAATGTGCCCCTCTGGGGGCATGAATGATGTCCACAAAATTTAGAAAAGTGGCTCCCGGAGGGCAATTTTGGGGGGAGGGAGGTGCATAACATGAATAAGTGGTCACAGGCCTTTCCAAAAATAAATCACATGTGGGGGTTGGTAAAAGATAGAAAAATGCCCCCTTTGGTTTTACTATCGCGCCTCCTGAAATACATCCTCCACCTCTCATTAAAATACCGGTTGCACAAATGTGTTACTGTGCGCACAGACTGTATAGAAAAAGAATCATAAAATGCAGTAATTTCATAAATTTCACTCAATTATTTCTATGTTAGGGCAAAAACGTATTGTACTCCCTCGTAGGTATGCATTTACTTAATCACTTTTAAAATAGGCTCCGTCAGAACACATACATCTGCTCCATCGCTCCAGCAATTGCTGGGAATAACTATGAAAGACCTGTTTTGGTACCTTCTCAAATTCAGCCGTCTCATTGGTTTTGATGGACGGAGTCAAAACATTTACTTTTGAGGCCCATTTCGATCTTGGGGTAGAGCCAGAAATCGTCATGCTTAGTGAATTCATTTGACTTCCGTTTGTAAGTCTAACAAGGCTTCTGAAGGAGATTTCCCAAATCTGCGCATGAACTTGATGTTCGCCCTTTGCTCGAACTTCGACACCGTGCCAACTGATCACTACGTACTCCACCTTTAGCTACACTGCCGTCACACTGCCTGTTATGAATTCCGGTAGTAAAAAAATATAGTGGTAGTCAACAAATAAATTAATTATATTATTAAATTATAAACAAAAGTTCTCTTATACGTCCATTAAAAATATTTCAAAAATATATATTCTAAAACACACTCAAAATATATATTAAACATTTAATTGCTAAAAAGGACGTCAAACGTTAATAAAATACATTAAAAAATCTTAATAATTTGACATGTTTCGATTGAATTTACTCAATCATCATCAGAAAAACAAATAAACACAAAGATGGAAAATAACAATAAACTATTACAAATGAAATTTAAAAATAAATAAATAAAAATCACGCTCGTAATATTTTAACATTTTTCACGTTGCCCTATTTTATTTTCCAATTATCTAACAATTCAATCCAAATATTTGGGATTTGAAATGACAAGGAATCATTGCAGACCATTGAGTTTCTGACGTAAATTTCAATAGATTCTCTAATAAAAAGTTGCAAATAAAAATCTGACCTATAAATTAATCTACTTTCATTAAACAAAATATTTATGTTTTCTATTTTATTTAGCCTAGATAAAGCGGTTTTACCTCTATTAAATTTTATGTCTGCAATGTGCTCTTTACATCTCACTTGGAATTTTCTCTGAGTCATGTCAATATAATAATTCAGTTGCAGTTCTGCAGCGCATACACAGGAGCCGAATTGGTTGTATCCATAGTCACAATAGGTCCTTGGACTACCCGAACTTTACCAGAAATAGAACCATTACACATTTAACTCCACCAGCCTATTTTCGTACCCATTGGACTTACGTTTTTCCAATTGTCTGGTTCGCAATACATTGGTTCCAAAAGGTAACTCTACTATCATATCACCCAAAGACAATTTCAATACGCGATATTAATTATATTGTCGTATTAAAGAGTTACAACGAAATACCGTGATTTTTTTGACTGCCGCTTGTAAACCAAAGCCTTCACAGAATATCTGAAGAGTGCTTTGCGTTTTACAAACATCGAATAACATACATTAAAATACAGTACAGAACTCGATGTGAGTAATATCTGAAAATTCTGGATGAAAATAATAAGCATAAATATTACTAGAAAAGTATAATTAATTACGTATAAATGTTACTAAAACGTTACATAGCGAAATAAGTATTTTTTCTATCTTTTCATTGGATAAAAAAATGAAAAGTTGGTATACAGAGCGAGCGAAAATAAATTCCATTTATCGAAGCAAAAACAAATTGAGTAATAAAAATTTATATACTTGAAATTAAAAGTACATATAATACATTTCCTATGGGAATTTTTTAAGTTTTACTACTTCACAAACTAATTTACTTTCCAGTTGTATTTAGTAACAATTAAAATTTCTTCTACCTAAAGATTAGTCAAATCACATATTTACTTTACAACTTGAAAAAAAATTCCGAATTTGAATTTTCCTAATTCTTACTTAAACACCAAATGAATGAAATATGAGTTTGCTTTATGTTGTATATAAATTGAACGTTCACTTCAAACCAGCGAATTCTTTGTTGAGGAAAGTGCCAAATTTTTAATGAAATACTGCTCCGAGAATTAAGTTTCATTTAGAGACATAATTTAAGTGTACAGTAAATACAACATGAAAAAGTCCTTCCGGCCAGTGCCGGGAGGAAGAGGTAGATTTCATATTCCTTATTTTTAAAAAGCTAGCTTATATTATTCAAACACACAAAGTTCAATTTACTGGAAACCGGTTATAGAAGATTCAATACTAATTTTTATCGATACTAAATCATTATGAATGAGAATTTCGCGAAATTAGTCAGCTTTATCCAAGCTGCTTTTATTTAAAGTAACTTATATTTGGCTGACAAATTCGGCGATTTCTTAAAGTGCCTGCCATTTTAAGACAACATGGTGGATGAGGCTAACCAGTGAACTTGGTCGAGACCTTAGTAATTCCTGTGCACATGCTCACTCACATAGGAATCGTTGATATATACGAGTGCTGTCGCAGGCAAAAAATCGGATTTTTCAAAATGTCACCCACATTAACAAATTCAAACTGCTATATCTAAGCCATTTTTTAAGGTAAAGACAAAACAAAAAATGCTCCGGAATCCTTATATCAAGGTTAAATACTTAAGAAAGAAACCTTTTTCAATTTCTAATTTTTTTGCACCTCACTTTAAATATAATTTTTTTTTAATTTAATGGCCGCCATTTTGAAACAAGATGGCGGATGAAACTAGCCAGTGAACTTGGTCAAGACATTGCTATATATTATCCACATGCCTTCTTACAACCAAATAGGTTAATAAATACGTGTGTTATCGCGTGACAAATATCAGATAGTTTCAAAATGTCAGCCATGCTAGTGCTATGTCTCAACACCATTTTTTAAGATATAGACGAAACAAAAACTGCCCCGGAATCTTTGTATTAAGGTCAAACATAAAAAAAAACCATTTTTCATTTTCCAATTTTTTGATACCTAACTTTAAATTTTAAATTAAAAGTATTTTTTAAATGTTCCCTTTTGAAACAAGATGGCGAATGAAGCTTGCCTAAGCACTCGGTCGAGACATTGGTATGTACTACCTTCACACCAAGTTACCTCCAAATCGGTTCATAAATACGCCTGTTATCGCGTGACAAAAATATGGTCGTTTCAAAATGTCAGCCACAATAGAAATTCCAAATACTGTAAACTCAACCATCTTTTTAGATATAGACGAAACAAAAACTGTTCTGGAATCCTTGTATGAAGGTCAAATACATAAGAAAAAAATCTTTTTCATTTTCGAAATTTTTGATACCTCATTTTAAATTTAATTTTTTTTTTAAATAGCCGCCATTTTGAAACAAAATGGCGAATGAAGCTGGCCAACGAACTCGTCGAGACATTGGTATGGACTTTGTACCCACTAAGGTACAGTCGTGGAAAAAAAAGTAAACACCCCCTACTAACTCCTCAACAAATCATCGTAGAAGAAAGTTACTGGTACCGAACGATTGGAAATAAAGTCTACTTTTAAATAATGTATATAAAATTTTCTTAGGGGGTCATCTACATATTAAAATGAATCCAAACTTCATTTTTTTCAATGGCAATACCCAATTTTAACGAGATATTTCAAATCTTCGGTTCAAACTATGCCTAGACACCAAATTTCAAGTCATTTAATTGATAAGTTTTTATATTATAAACATTCAAAATTTAGGGCTTCTAATGTTAAATTACATTTTCACATTTTCATTTACATCTCCTGAAATTATTCTCCTAATGGGCTAATTTTTTGTGTAAAAATTATTCTAATATACTCAAACAGAAATACTCTGAATTTGCAATTTTTATAATTTTATGATATGAATTATGAAATTAATATTCGAAAAAAGTATGAATTGCAACCTACATTTTTTTTTGATGGATTTAGATTTATTAAGTCTTGCTTTATGGAAATTCAAAAATTTCACATTTTTCTTCCAAGTGGTTTTCAAATTATGCTTAAAAAACGGCAAAATGATGGTTTAAGGGGCCGTCTATGATGGAAGTGAGTAGACATTTTGAAATATATTCTGCTGTACTGTAATCAAACAGGTGTCTATAATAATTGTGTCATCTAATAATTGTGTCAATATTAATCTAGTGTAATTTCGTATCCAGCGTTTTCTGGAGTTCCATTACCTGAGATTTATTCTGTTGAGCTGAACCAGGTTTCAGACCAGATGCTGTAATCCTCAAGGTTAGCTGGGTGAAAAAGTTCGACCAGAATCGTCCGGGATAGCTCAGATGGCAGAGCACTGGCGGCTTCAGCCAGGGAGGTCCCGGGTTCGAATCCTGGTCCGGACATTTTTCGCCCAGTTGGAAATTTACATCTAACAGGTTTCATTGACGCTTAAACGTGCCTTGATCAAGAAGGCGGCTCTCTCGGTTAACATTCCAGTACTGAACTTCAATTTGGATACAGCCCTTAAAATACGCTCGTTTTAAAATAATTAATTTCTCGGAAACTTATGGTACGAATTGCATAAAAATTCGTTTTTAGGCTAATTGAAGGGTGTAGAGTTCATTTATACTGTCAGAATTGGGTACTGCTATTGAAAAAAATAAAATTATGGTTCGTTTTAATATGTAGATGGCCCCCTAAGTAAATTTTACATACATCATTTAAGAGTAGACTTTATTTCCAATCGTTCGGTACCAGTAACTTTCTTCTACGATAATTTGTTGAGGAGTTAGAAGGGGGTGTTTACTTTTTTTTTCCACGACTGTACATCCATATCGGTTCATGAATACGCCTGTTATTGCGTGACAAAAATTAGGACTTTCAAAATGTCAGCCACGCTAGAAATTCAAAGTGCTATAGGTTGGTTGTGTTTATGACGGCCAATTATCAACACGAGGGATATGGGCCCTAAGGGGGGGGTGCCCTTCGTGGGGTTCTTTCCAAGGGAACCTAACCCGTATTAACGCTTGGAAATCCAAGGTTCGAAGAAAACCACGAAAACTCCGAACGATTAGGCCGACGGGCGCGATTGGGTTCGAACCCAGCACTTCCCGTCTACCAGTTTCGAGAGCAGAACCTCTCGGCCACTGGTGGGGCTCAAAGTGCTATAACTCAGCCATTTTTTAAGATATAGACGAAACAAAAACTGCTCCGGAATCTTTGTATCAAGGTCAAACACATAAGAAAAAAATATTTTTCAATTTTCAATTTTTTGATACCACAATTCAAATTTTAAATAAAAAAAAATTAAATGGCCACCATTTTGAAACAAGATGGCGGATGAAGCTGGCCAACGAACTCGGTCGAGACATTGGCATGTAATATGTACACATCCAGTTTTATCCAAATCGGTTCATGAATACGCCTCTTATCGCGTGACATAAATCAGGACGTTTCAAAATGTCAGCCACGCTAGAAATTCAAAGTGCTATAACTCAGCCATTTTTTAAGATATAGACAAAACAAAAACTGCTCCGGAATGTTTGTATAAAGGTCAAATACATAAGAAAAAAATATTTTTCAATTTTCAATTTTTTGGTACCACATTTCAAATTTTAAATTTAAAAAAATGTAAATGGCCACCATTTTGAAACAAGATGGCGGATGAAGCTGGGCAACGATCTCGGTCGAGACATTGGCATGTACTATGTACACATCCAGTTTTATCCAAATCGGTTCATGAATACGCCTGTTATCGCGTCACATATCAGGACGTTTCAAAATGTCAGCCACGCTAGAAATTCAAAGTGCTATAACTCAGCCATTTTTTAAGATATAGACAAAACGAAAACTGCTCCGGAATGTTTGTATCAAAATCAAACACATAAAAAAAATATTTTTTAATTTTCAATTTTTTGGTACCACATTTAAAATTTTAAATTAAAAAAAATTAAATGGCCGCCATTTTGAAACAGGATGGCGGATGAAGCTGGCCAACGAACTCGGTTGAGACATTTGTATGTACTATGTACACACCGAGTTTCATCCAAATCGGTTCATAAATACGAGAGTTACAGTATGATAAAGATCAGATATATATATATATATATATATATATATATATATATATATCAACTTTTGAACGGAGGGTGGTTTCGGGGTCTAGGGGTCATGATCAATTAAAATATGCCAAAATTTTTTTAAATCGCTTTCCTCCGAACGGCTGCAACTTTTTGTAATGAAAGCTACCTAAAATGAACGGCAGTTTATTCCTATAGATAATTGTTTTATATCTTATGTTACGACTAAAGATTATATAATGGGCAAATTTTTTCCTACATTTAAATTTAAATATCACAGCCATTATTTCAAAATTCTTTAATAGTCAATACTAATTTCTGTAACAAAAATGTAAAATTCGCAATAGTGAAATATCTATTTTTAGCAAATGAAAAAAAAAAAAAAAAAAAAAAAAAAACAGCTGATTATTTTTATCACATTTAAAATAAAAATTGTCTTAAAAAATATGTCCTATGAAAAAAGTTTCCTTAAAAAAAGTATTTGGTTTTTGCTGATATGTAAATTTATCTATGAGTAAATGTGTAGATATTGGTCATAAATTCTTTCATTATTAATACAGATGTCCAAAAGCAGCATTTCCCTTTGAATTGGAGAAACTTTAAATTTGAAAATGTTACAATTTGAATTGTAGGGAATAATAATGGTATTACAATCTTTTGTTTATGTAACACATACATTAAATTCTGCGTTAGAGATAAAAAACAATTTGAATTTTGTATTGCTTCCGTGTAAGATATCACAGTTTTCTAAGATTTTTTTATCTATTGGTTTGAAAATATAGCACTCTGGCCATACACTTTTAACTGACAGCATAACTGCTACTTATACATAGTTCAATTCTTTCTGAATCGCATTCATTTTTGTATCTTGTTTGGTTTTCTTTATATAAAATGACCATTATTCCATGTGCGTTTTCCCATATGGTTTCCCCATGCTTAATACGTTTCGTTCAATATAGGGGATACGAATATGTGTAGTTGCAGTTCTGCAGCGCATACACAAGAGCCGAATTGGTTGTATCCATAGTCACAATAGGTTCTTGGACTACCCGAACTTTACCAGAAACAGAATCATTACACATTTCACTCCACCAGCCTGTTTCCTTACCCATTGGACTTGCGTTCTTCCAATTGGCTGGTTCGCAATGCATTGGTTCCAAAAAGTAACTCTACTATCATATCCAACCAACGTCAATTTCAATACGCGATCATTACACACATGCCTCTCGACTGCCTCTCATTGAATTTGATCTGTTCACGGACTATCTCTATCGTTAGCTAACACCGGTGCTTGTGGTAATGTATGACTGGCGAGGAATATTTAGCGCATGTGGATAATACTATGGCCATGCGTTCAACTATGACTATTCGATCAAATTCCGGTAGTTCTTATTGATTTATGATTATCACATTGAGAAATGCTTAAAAGTACATTAAGACAAAAGTCGCAGACAAAATTTTTATGAGTCACTAAACGTATTTCATATGATGCGAGCATCATTTGTACTGCATCATACATCAGCATTCGTATCCTACACTGCTATGATATGGACTTTAACATGCTAAAACTAAACTTAAACTAGTGTCAATACAATATGTGAAGGATCAGGGCCCATAGCGTCTATCATTGTTATCTTGAACCTGGGCCCCGATATGTTATACAGCATATGTACCAGTCAAGTGATCAGCCTAATGCTGGATCCTCGCTGTTTAGTTCCCAAGCTATCTAGTTTGTCAATTTATCGATTATTAAAAGTCTTAGGAGTATAGGTGTTTGTTTGTTTCTCTATATTTTCTAAACATCGTTTTCTTGTCATGAGGGCAAACTACGTATTTTTGTTCACGATTTCATCTATTCAATCTTAAACTATAATGCGAGCAAAAATTGTGTATGTATGTATGTGTGTATGTGTGTGTATGTAAATTTTATCTTAAGAACGGCTCTAACGATTTTGACGAAATTTTGTATTTTACCATTTTCGGGCATGATAAGACCTTTGGGCTAGGTCACGTCTTCGAGAAAATTCGATTAGTGGGTCATTTTTGGTCATAATGGGTCAAGGTCCAGCTAATTATATCTAAAAAACGGCTCAATCGATTTTGACTAAATTTTATATCCAACCGTTTTTCGGCACCAGAAAACTATTGGACTAGGTCACATGTTCGAGAATTTTCGATTAGTGGGTCATTTTGGGTCTTAATGGGTCAAGGTGCAGCTAATTATATCTAAAAAACGGCTCAATCGATTTTGACTAAATTTTATATCCAACCGTTTTTCGGCACGAGAAAACTATTGGGCTAGGTCACATGTTCGAGAAATTTCGATTAGTGGGTCATATTTGGGTCCCTATGGGTCAAGCCAATTTTATCTAAAAAACGGCTCTAACGATTTTGACTAAGTTTTGTATACTGTCGTTTTGGATTACGAAAAGACCAATAGGCTAAGTCACATATTAGAGAAAATTCGATTAGTGGGTCATTTTTTAGTCACTGTGGGTCAAGCAAATATTATCTAGAAAACGCGTCTAGCGATTTTGACGAAGTTCTGTATTTTACCATTTTAGGGCACAAGAATACCATTGGGCTAGGTCGCATGTTCAAGAAAATTTGATTAGTGGGTCATTTTGGGTCTCAATGAGTTATGGTCAAGTTAATTGGATCTAAAAAAAGGCCCAAAACATTTTGACAAAATTCTGTAATATACCGTTTCCGAGCATGAGATGACTATTGGACTAAGTCACATGTTCGAGAAAAATCGATTAGTGGGTCATTTTTGGGTCACTGTGGGCCAAGGCATTTGTATCTAAAAAACGACTCAAACGATTTTGTCAAAATTTTGTATTATACAGTTTCTAGGCATGAGAAGACCATTGGACTAAGACACATGGTCGAGAAAATTCAATTAGTGGGTCATTTTTGGGTCAATGTGGGTCAAGCTAAGTGTATCTAAAATAACGGCTCAAAACATTATGGCAATTGTATCTTAAAAAAGGCTCAAACGATTTTGACAAAATTTTGTATTATACTGTTTCCGGACACGAGAAGATCATTGGGTTAGGTCACATGCTCGAGAAAATTCAATTAATGGGTCATTTTTGCGTCACTGTTTGTCAAGTTAATTTTATCTAGAAAACACTTTTAATTATTTTGATTACATTTTGTTTTTGATAGTTTTCGGGTTCGAGAAGACAATTGGTCTAGGTCGCATGCTCAAGAAAATTCAATTAACCAGTCATTTTGGGTCACTTTGTTACAAGGTTTAGCTAATTTTATCTAAAAACTGGCTCAAACGATTTTCACAAAATTTCTTATTACACCGTTTTCTAGCTCGAGAAGATCATTGGGATAGGTCAGATCTTCAATAAATTCAGGTTAGTAGGTCTTTTTTGGGTTATTGTTGGTCAAGCTAATTTTATCTATAAAATGGCTTTAGCGATTTTGACTAAATTTAATTCTATCGTTTCCGGGTTCGAGAAGATCCTTGGTTAGGTCATGTGTTCGAAAAATTTCGGTTAGTGGGTTTCCATGCTTAGGATCGTGCCAATTTTATCTAAACAACAAGAATTATACAGTGAGAATGAAATATCGAATTGAACACAAGAATAATTTTGACCGAGCTTAGCTCGGTCATGCCCGCTAGTACGAATGAAGGGTCAAAAGTTTGAGTGAGAGTTTGGCCAAGCTTGAAGTCGAACTTTCAACCTGCAGCGTGACAGTCAGACGTGCTGACCACTACGCCGCTGGATTTGGACTTTGACATGCAGTTCATCTTTTAGAAAAAGATACCATAGAAAAAGTGAATTTTTTCCCTCCGTCAATGAATCTGTGTGTCTGTTTTTCCATTTATCTATATCGGTCTATTAGCTTTCTTTATTTATGTTTTTTCTGATTTGTTTTATTTTTGTCTTTTCCTGTTTGTCTGTCTTTCTGTCTATCTACATATATCTATTTAGATTTCTTTATGTCTTTCTATCACTATTTGTCTTTAAACCCTCTCTGCTATCTTTTGTTTACTTGAAAAAAAAAAAAAAAAAAAAAAAAAAAACATTCTTGTAAAATATACTGGCCGAAATCAACTACGATAGTAGAAAGTACAAAGATACGATACGATAGTACAAAATCTTGCCTGAAATTTCAACAATAATATTTACCCGTACTATAATACAATAATATAAATAATATTCTAGGTTGCTTCATTCGACTTTTAAAGAAGTATCATTATTAATATATTGCACTGTACTGTCTTCTGTCATTTATTAAATAGATAAAAAATCCAAGGAATATGTTTACTATTCTGATTAATTGTATAACTTCCGGAAAAAGTGACTGTTTTTGTTCAAAAGTAATAGCTTACACAGTTTTTCTGTTATCGAGATTAATATCTTCTTTTCCATTTAATCTTTTACCCTGTGATTTTTCAGATAAAATGTCCTGTAATAATGCCTCAATTATTTCAAGGATATCAATTTTATGACTGTGTCGCGAAATAAAAATCAGGCAGTTCTTCTGATAGGACAATAAATAAAATAATAAATGAAGATTTATGAGATAATAAAATAACAAAGGTAATAAATTTTGAGTTATAAGATAATGAGTTAAAAATTTAATCAAATATTATAAATATTACATAAACGCACCTTTTAAATATTTTGTAATGATGTTTTTACGAATTTTCCTAAATAAAGATTAAAAGTTTTTTTTTTTCTCATTCAACGTCATATATCTTAATGTATCAATTCTAGAGTTTTATAATGAAGTTATTTTAGAAATATAAAGAATAAAGAAATCCATTACCCCAGTATTAAAAGTCTTAGGTTATACGTATTTGTTCGTTTCATTAATTTCTAAAAATCGTTTTCTTGTCATGAGGGCGAAATACGCATTTTTTTCTGTTCACAATTTCAACTATTCGATACGAACCATGTTTTGTATTATTTTATTTTATTTTTTAGATTTCAATTCCCAATAGTATGCACTAAAATGTGACAAAGAAATTGTTTAATGTTTAGAAACGTATCTTGCAAGTTCAATGAAAATCAACCCCTTTTAAAATAACATATAGCATATCAGTCTCTTCAGATTCTTCTGTATCAAAATTTCAAGTTTTACATAGAGTATTTTGATATTTTCAGAAAAATAAACAGAAACCACTTTTTTCGCAATCTTTCGCTTGCAATCTTTGAAAGATACATTATCATTTTCAAGCAGTTTTAGTGATTTATTACATGCTATATCTTTATCATACATTTTCAACTTTTATAAATTTCTGCATATAAACTTAAATCTAACTGTTTATTTAAGTAACCTTAGATCTATCTATTTTTTATGCATACAATCTGAAACTGTGCATGGCGTCCTCAAAAATTAAAAAAAAAAAAAAAAAAAAAAAAAAAAGGATGACATATCCTCACCTCCGCCCCTTTCCAAAAAAAAAAAAAAAAAGACTTATGTTAACATGTTAACACGCATATCTATCCCAGATTATAACTTCCTGTTTGCGAAAGAGTGGTACACATACTTCTTAGAGGTACGCAACCTTGTTCTAGGAATAGGGGACGAGTCTGTGGTAAAAACCAACGTACCATGTGAGACATCTAAATGAATCATTCAAATGTTTTTTCACCTTATTGACTGTCTTTTAAATATAATTTTAAAACAAATTAAATTTCGAAGATTATTTATGACACCATCTAAGCAAAAAACATCAAATATGCAGAAGCTATGCAACGGTGCAAAAACGCACTGGTCACGTTGAAACCTTGATTAGTTCTAAATTCTAAAGCTTTTGTTAAATATAGAATAAAATGTATGTCTATTTGCATCCGTCCTTGTTTTCATTGTTTCTATTTTTCTATTCATGATTATTGTAATTAAACAAGTCAGAAATTATACATCAAAGGTTTTAAATGAGGTGCGTTCGTACTGTAATTAGTTTTATAAATATTCAGATCTTGGTGCAATAGCTGTTGTACTCATACAAAAATCCATGAATACAAAAATTATTATAATCATTACACATTACATTCAGTAATACGGAAATAATATGACTCCATCCTCAATGTGATATTATCACCATGGTCACCAGAAATCATTACCTATTATGTGATATCATTGAGTTCATTACGTATGATAGGATTTAATAGAATGAAGAAAACTTTTATGAATGTCTTATAAGTTTTGATTCGATTTTTATAAGTTTGAAATGACTCGATAAAATTCAGCATTGAACATATATATTAAATTTCAAACCATTCGAATGTGTGGTTTTGGCGATGTTACATGCGGACAGACGGGCAGACAGACGTACGAACCAGACGACGACTATAGATGCTACGTATTTATGTAATTACGAACACACCTAAAAACTAGGGTGTACGCTGAGCACGCGCTTTTCTTCAAGAGGTATGCTAGGTATAAATTTTGATAATCACATTTGAATTAAAATGCGAACAGTAATACCTCATAACTGCTTACCAGAAAATAGTCAAAATATTTTTTTTTCCGAAATATACATAATATAAATATTTTTTCCCACTGATGTGAAAATAATCAATGCCATTTCTAATATTAAATTCAGAGAAGTATTTGTTTTTAAAAATTGTAAAATTTATCATTACAAAGTGTGAAATAATAATTTCTAATTTAACATATATCTTTATTTCATCTGCTTCGTGAATAAAGTGTATGTAAACATATAGTGATTTCAAAAAGTACATACATAAATATTATTTTATGATATTATATACAAATTACTGTCATGCTTTTAAAAGTTTAAATTTTAATTAATATTTTATTTTCAGTGAAATTATTTACAGTCGACACATTTCATTTAAATCATAACATATGTCACTCATATATTATAAACCTTTATATAAAAAATAATTTATTGATCTAGGAGCCATTTTATATCTTATCTTCTTTTTATCTGAAAGATCTATAGAACAGATAAAAACAAAGTTCTAGAATACAAATGACCTATTTGGGAACCGAGATACGATGGGAGGGATTAATCATACATCAAGTTGGATGAATATCATCTCAGCAGAACTATCTTATGAAGTATAAAAGAATGTTAAATGTTACTTATCGGATGTTTTAAACATAGTAAGAAAATACTTCTAATTATTTATATTTTGGAAAGTATGTTATCTTGGGAGATAGTTTCTAAATGGAAATCAGTTTAGCATTGAACGAAAGCGCAGAAAAAGCAGTCTTAATAATAAATGGCTAAAACTGAAATATTGAAATTCGCTGTCCATTTGCAAAAATCAGAATTTTTAAAACGTTTTTCGAAATTTTTTGATCTTCTCTTAAAAGGATAAGAAATATAACGACGATGGGTGATTTAGGGGAGAGTAGCCATATTTGGACCGTCGCTTTAATTGGACCGTTGCCATTATGCCGATAATTACAGGAAGAGACGCCATCTACCGCTGAAATCCTACTCATCAGAATAACGACATTTATGATTAGAAGAAACATCCTCTTTCCACGTGCCATTTTCAGGCAATTTTTAAAAACCTAAAAGTAGCTGTTTTGATCTAATTTTTTCCTACTAAACAAGTGAATACTTTTAAACTAAGGTAAGTTGTTATGTTTTCATATACATATATATATTCATCTGTTTATTGCGCATATTTTACACGCGGATTTGATTGATTTCAATTTTAGATATTGGACGATTGCACCATGAAATACATAAAAATATTGTATTTAAAATAAAATACACTTTGCTAAATGGTACACATTAAAATATACATTAAAATATCAACGTTTCGTTTCGCATCTGCGAACGTCTTCAGGATGACACACAAGTTTACATATCACATACAAGCCTAACAGTTTTTCAAGGATGGAGGCAAACATCTCAGAGTCACTGACGACCTTGCCCAGAGGGCGCACCAAACATCACAAAGTTGCCAAGACAACAAAAAGGAGAAAGCCAAACCAGCTATGGAAGAAGGGGGAAAGGAAATGGAACTGGCTCAAAAACTGTTTATAACATATTGTGCCAAATTTTATGAATGTTGTAGGATAAATTATCGTTACAGGTGTGCTGTCCAAGCTTAATAATCCTAATGGATTCTAAAATTTTGTTTAGGTATGGATTCTTGCATGGAATAATGATTCTTGCTTCTTCAAAGATAACTCTGCTCCCCTCATTAGCAAAACAAAATCTTGCGAGAGCTGTATTAAGTTTAGATTGTGAAATATCCCGCTTGTGCTCTTTCAACCTTTCTGAAAATTTTCTCTTTTTTTCGCCGATATACATTAAGTTGTTAATATACTAAGTTTAACGGATGAGATTACAATTTCACTAAAGGCCGGTTTGAATTTGAACCCCTTTGATGCTTATACAGTTATGGCAAGTTTGGACGACATTTCATTATTTCCTTCAATTAATATGGACAAGGTTTTAAGTTATATTTTTTCTTTGATTGATGGTAATCCTGGTTTAACGGATGACATTAAAACTTCACTAAAGGCCGGTTTGAATCTGATTGTGTCCAGTAATATTTTTATATGTAATGCAGTTATTTACAGACAGCTTCATGGGGCACCAATGGGTTCGCCCGTTTTAAGACTTTTCGCTGAGTTTGCACTCAGACCTATGGAAGAGAAAATTTTTAGTTCATTTAAACAGAAGCCAGTTTGTTGGTTGAGATATGTGGATGGTGTGTTCATCTTATGGACCTACCCTCTTCCAGATTTACAGGTTTTTCTTCATGAGGTCAATAAGTTGAGTAATAGCATCAAATTTACCCTTGAAACCGAACAAGATGAGCGTTTGCCTTTTCTTGACGTTCAGATTAACCGGAGCAATATGCATGTTACCTTTTCAGTTTACAGAAAATCTTTGAAAGAAAATACAGTTATACCTTCCTGTGCGAATTTGCCTTTTAAATATAAGATTGCTGCGTTTCAGTCCTTTATCAGAAGAGCCTACAACATTTGTTCAAATAGTCAGCTTCAGACTGAAATTGATTTCATTAAAAAAGTTGCAGTAGATCATAGTTATAAAAGCTTCCAGATTGACCGGATTATTTTACAGTTTAATACCCCCCTCAGTCAGGCCAGCAGTTTGTTCATACTTTACCTATCAAGTACAGAAGTATACATTATGTCCCCATTTTATACGAAGAATTAAAGCAGATCCTTCAATCATTCCATATAAAATTAGTGGCTCTCCCCCCCCCCCCCCCCCCATACCTGATTCAAATTGTTAGTAATAATATTGATAAAGTCTTAAATCATCAAAAAGCTGGGGTGTATGAAATTCCGATTACCCTCCCAAATAATGAAAGGTTAGTGTATATCGGCGAAACAAAGAGAAAGTTTTCAGAAAGGTTGAAAGAGCACAAGCGGGATATTTTACAATCTAAACTTAATACAGCTCTCGCAAGATTTTGTTTTGCTAATGAGGAGAGCAGAGTTATCTTTGAAGATGCAAGAATCATTATTCTATGCAAGAATCCATACCTAAACAAAATTTTAGAATCCATTAGGATTATTAAGCTTGGACAGCACACCTGTAACGATAATTTATCCTACAACATTCATAAAATTTGGCACAATATGTTATAATAGGGCGTGTCGAATTTTTCAACTTCCTTTTTCAAAAAATGAGGGGGTTCAAAAAGTTGTGTTTTGGTTAGCTATTCATAAATATATTTACATGAACTGGCAAATGCATCGGTTTGCTTGGTAAATAGCTACTTCAATTTCGTGATATTTTACCGTTTCATGTAAAAATCGCAGCAAACTGCCTTCTCTCAAGACGTGCTTTCTTAACATTATTTCTGTTTGTACTTCTGCTCTAAGATTAAGAATAAACTTATATAATACTGTAATATCTGTAAAAAAATTTTATTCCACTCATAAATGTTTTTAAACAAGCAATACTCATTTGCAGCTGAGTGTATTTTTATTTATTTTTATTATTGTGATACAAATAGTGACTTTTATTTTATTTATTTTTCCGGAAACGAATAATTTCTGAAACTTGTAATATATAAAAATTCGGAACCATGGGTAATAAAAGGAACACAAGACTAGCAATATCCACTCACATGAATAATTGAATTGGAACTGGTCGAGAAAGGCTGCCTTCCAAACTCCCAACTCTACGTGATGTTCTAAAATATAGACTTCTGCTAAGAGTGCAGAGTGGAGAGAATATCAAGAATTACCCAGCAGACACTCTTGCAAAGGATATTTATCTAAAATTGCTTGAACAATGGGAGCGAGCAAACAATTCTTTTGTGGTGCTAATTTTAAATTCGAGAGTCACAGCCCCGAGGAAGATACAAGAAAACTGGGAAAAGTCCAAAAACATATCACTTGACAGAGGAAAAACTGGAAGTGAATGAGGCTTTCTTAACAACGTTAGACAAGCGTAAGACACGTTTGAGGCTAGATGTCCAGGTGGTGCTGATTGTAAACATGAAGTGCACATTAGGGTGGAACGAAAGTATAGGGAAAAATATTTTTTCAGCAAATAATTTTCTAATAGCAATTAAAAGTTGTCTTTGTATGTTAACAATAAAACTACGAAGTTTTTTCGTTCTAAATTTATATCTTGAGGTGCCGCAAGAGTCTTAAAAATAGGGATTTTTTTTACAAAAAGTCCAAATTTCAAATAAAATCATAATTTTTTTCACTGCTTTATTTTTACATTTTTAAAAAGAAATATTGTTTTTAATAGCAATCTATAGATGTTTCTTTACTATAACAACAATAATATTAAGTTTAATTGATCTAAATTTTTGCATTAATTTTCTGCAAAGGTGAAATAAATGAGCTTTGTTTAAAAAAATCTAGATGTATAATATCAGTTTGAATTTAACTGTTGTAATTACTTTTTTGCTTACAAATAGTTGTTCAAACACAGTTTTCTTTAAATTATATGTAAAAGTTTTTAAAATAACTAATTATTAATAAAAATAAACTTACCAGTTGTTTGGGTCTTTTTCTTTTTAAGATTTTTTGGAAAGGAATTAAACACAAGATCATGCAACACAAACAGTAACAAGTCACTATAATTGAAGGAAATGGAGTAAATGTCATGACATAATTAAAAACCAGTGTTATAGAAATAAAACAAATATTAAAGAATAATTAGAATATTCTATTACATTATAAGTTTCACATTTATTTGGTTTTTAAATTTTCTTGATTATTAGATAAAATGTTTTTTGGTCTCAAATTTTAGCATCACCTTTTGCGAAGCAATTTTTGTTTTAATAAAGCCTTGTCTTGCTTCCGGACCACAGTCACTTATTGATGACTCTGTCACAAGCTTTATAACTCTTTCTACTGCTTGTGTATTACAGGGTAAACGAGAGAAACCTATAGATGGCAACTGGCAACTCGGTTCTCTTGCTTCACTTATATACATATCACTCATCAGTTATGCATTTTGTCATTGGAGGCCCTGTTATTGGTATTTCCTCCCACTTAATCATATCAACTTAATCATATCATTGGGGACCACAAACATTCTGACGCCATTCTTTTGTTCCAGTCTTGCTTTTAGAAGTCGGCGAAGACCCAACTCTCTTATGTGCTTTCTCTCATCACTTACCATACAGAGAAGCACGTTTTCTGGGTGAACCTAATAACTTTTTTTCATTTTTCGCACTTACAGACAGAACATTCTTTGCACTTACAGGCTGCTACATCAAAAAGACGTTTGCTTTCATTTAAAAACTTTGCTGCAATTAAATCATATTTTTCTGTACCTTTTCTACCTTTTGATCTCAGAATACGTCTCTATTTATCGTGATTGGTTTTTCCCATTTCTAACATGCGAGTGTGAGATAATACAGGAATAGATGCTTTCGACCAAATAGATTCAACTTTCTTAATAAGAATATCAAGTATTTCACTCGCCGTTGGTTCTTTTGATGTTTTGTCTTGTTTCAGCTCATGTCAAAAATAAAGATAATATTTCATAATGTCATAGTAAGTTGGAAGACTTAAATCTCTTAATTGTTTAGGGTACCCAAAAATTGGGCAATCTAACTTTTGTCTGGTCTGAACTGGTCTTGACACTGCCATCACACTAGAGTTAGTATTACAAACAAATGAAGTTTTTTTCTCCGACGAATATGAAAAGCTAACTGATTTTACAGATGAAGAATCTGAAGATCCTTTGCAGATTCCACGTGATGATACTGATGCACCTTCTACTTCAAGTACAAGTCAGTATAATACATTACAATTGCGCAATGTTTCATCGCAAAGTATTAGGTATGGTGTCGGTCTACGTGCTACAGCTGCAATTACAACAGCTGCATTTTTGGATTTTGGATTAATTACTGAAAGATACAGGAGACTTGGAGTTGATCACAATAAAGTAAAAAGATCGCAAGTAAAAGTTATGAAATCACTTGGTGAAGAATTAAATGTTCGATGCCGGACAGACAATATTGAATATATCTTCTTTGATGGACGCCAAGGATCCACTAGAGTTCTGTTACAAGCAGATAACTCAAGTCATCAGTTTCCTAGTATTGGAAAGAAGAGCATTACACTGTTTGAGTGGGCCAGATAGAAGTTATCTTCGCCATTTTATCCCAGACAAATACTTAACGAAAAGGAAACCTGCTGCAGTTATTGCTAACCATCTTGTGATTTCTTAAGGAAAACAGCATCGATAAAAGTTTGCAGGCTATTGGTGGTGACTCAACGAATGTAAACACTGGCTGGAAAGGAGGAGTCATGCATTGGGTTCCAGAAAAGCTGAATCGTAAACTCATCTGGTTGGTTTTTGCTCTTCATACTAATGAGCTTTCTTCGCGGTACTTGATCACAAAGTTGGGTGGAAAAACTTTGTCTAACAAAAGGTGGAGTGGTAAGATTGGCAATATGTTTGATGCTGCAACAGAACTTGAAATCAATCCATCTTTTGTCAGAATTTCTTTTCCAAAATCTTTGATTCCATTGAGTGACACTGTTGTCAAAGGCCTCTCTATAGATCAGGCTTATGGTTACAGGATAACTTAGGCCATAAAGACAGGTGTGCTTCCAAATGATCTGACATTATTAGAAATTGGTCCTGTTAGCCACTCTCTGTGGTTAATAACTGCAAATAGAATTTGTCGGACGTGGGTTTCAAAATAGGGCCTTAAAGGCAACAACTTGAAGAAGTTACAGCTGCTTGTGGAATACATTGTTTGTGTTTACTATCCCTGCTGGTTTACAATCAAATCGAAATTTTCTTGCGTGGAAGGACTTCGCCACATTATTTATCAATTGAAGATTCTAAAATATCAGAAGAAGGTAGTAGCAGATACTGTTTTGCCAACAATCCAACGTTCATCGTGGTTTCTATTCAATGAAATTGTGCTTCAGACACTTTTATGCTCAGAATACCAAGAAGAAAGAAAAGCTGTGTACCAGAAGATAATTGAATTAAGGAATGAAGATAATACACCAGCAGACCTATCTGTTCGGCCTAGGAAATAACCTGCAGTAAATCCAAATGCAACTTCCCTTTTGGAGCTGATAGACTGGTCAGAAAATGTATATGAAACCTCCACTTACTTGTAAACTCAAAATATCAGAAATATAAAAGCTTGTTGAAGAACCAATGCAAGTTCCAAAGGGGCCATGTCATGAGTGCATAGAGAGGTGTGTGAAAAAAGTAATAGAGACTTCTGGCAAAGTGTACGCTCATTAGAAACGAGAAAGTTTAGAGGCTAGGAAGCAATCAAAAGAATGATATCTAGGAATGAATGGAAGCAAGATTTGGTGAATATTATTGGTTAAAGCTTTTAACTTTTTTTACAATGTGTTTTCAGTGTTTCATAATAAAAACAAAATATAAATAAAATTGTTTGTGTTCATTAAACCACTTTTTGAGCAAATTTTGTTGGAGTTTATATTATGTTATCCCCTTTTTTCGGAAATTTCAATGCAGATTGTAATCAAGTGCAAATTTACCAAGGTAAAACTTTATGAAAAAGGAAAAATCTTTTAAATTAGGATACCACACATCAAAAGGCAAATTTTTGGACCCCCCTCATTCACAAAAAATCCGAATTTTTATTATTGCCCTCCAAATTAACACGCCCTAAGGTTATAAACGGTTTTTGAGTCAGTTCCATTTCCCCTCCCTCCCCCTCTTCCATAGCTGGTTTGGTTTTCTCCTTTTTGTTGTCTTGGCAACTTTGTGACGTTTTGTGCGCCCTCTGGACAAGGTCGTCAGTGACTCTGAGATGTTTGCCCCCATTCTTGAAAAACTTTTAGACTTGTATGTGATATGTAAACCTGTGTGTCATCCTGAAGACGTTCGCAGATGCGAAACGAAACGTTGATATTCTAATGTATATTTTAATGTGTACCATTTAGCAAAGTGTATTTTATTTTAAATACAATATTTTCATTGATTGATTTCGAAATTGCTCTTAGTCTTGAGATTATCTGTTTTACAAAATCGCGCAGTTGCCGTAATTAGACCAATTTAAGTTGCTTAAATAGGACCAGATATGCGATCATAAATTTGAAAAGTAAGTGACGAATTACGAGGACGGTACGCTTTGTACACTAGTTTTTTAAATTTTGATATTTTATACGTTTTTTGCAAGTGGTTTTTTTTTTTTTTTTTTTTTTTTTTTTTTTGTATATCTGGATTAATTTTTTTTTATACAGATTAGCCCTATATAAACATAAAAATATTTTTATATGTTTATGCAATAAATTTTGTTTTCAATTTTTTTTTTATCTTGTATGTATTTGTATTTATTTTCTTTGAATTCCTTATTCCTACTGCATATTTGGTTTACAGTGTTGAATTCAAATATTTTCCTCCTGGAGGATATTTGCTTTTTACACTTAATTTTTACAGACTTTTTACAGTTCTGGAGGGTGGAATTACACTATTTTTCCATTAAAACTCATAAAATATGAAACTTTCCGATGGGAGTGGTTATTTCAAAGGTCTGGGCGGGGGGGAGGGGGTGAATTCAACACTGTTTGGATATATAATGATTTCGTTTGATTAATAGTAGCATATTTTCTGTTATAGAATATTTTTTGAACACTTTTTTAATATAATGTTGAAAATGTTGAAAAAGGCACAGACAGACTGTTTGGGAGAAAAACACCTGTAAAACACCTGTGACAGCAAAAGCTGTTACAAAAAGGAGAGAGTAAGTTGTGAAGAAATTGACCTGCAAGAAGGCTGCAGTTACAAATCCTGCCCAAAATCCAAACAAAAAATGATTAGAAATGTTATCTGCCTTGCTAAATTCAGGTAAATCAAAGTACACAGGGAGCCAAAAGACTGTTGTGTTAACATCTTCGCCATATAAAGTAAAGCTTTTAATGAAAAAAAACGACAAAAAGGAAGCTATCATAGCACAAAAGCATTAGAATATCAAGTTTTTAAAAATAGGCGTAATGCAATTAGTAAGAAAATAATGGAAGGGAAGAACTACAAACATAATGTAAAGAAAACTTCTGTTGAAAAAAAGCCATAATTCAGAATATAAAAAGAAAAATCTAGACAGTGATGATTGGCTTTTTCTAATTTGTAAGGGAAAAAAAAATAGCAGAAAAGATTCAGTGTTCAGATTGCCAAATAAGGTTCCATGTTGTGTGCGCTGGATAAAAAATCAATAAATGAAATTCATGTGTATTTTGAATACATTTTGATTTAAAACAATTACTCTTATTTTCAGATATTTTATTTCATTGTATTTCATTGCTGTTATTTTGTTTGATTGTTTCATTAATCGCAAACTTTGCTTTTAATAAAATCATTTATATTCCCTAGTTATTAAAACAACCTGATATTATTTGGTCCAATTTAGGAGACTGGAGGACCTACTTAGGCGACCAGTTGCTGAATTTGGACCACTTTTGACAAATTTTTCAAATTAAAATAAAATTCAAGATTTTCAAAAAGAAATTGATCTAAAGATTTATTTATTTAATAGATGAATAGATTGACCAGGTGTAATGATGTTTTGCAAGTATTCCTAAAATTAAGTGAGTTACACCTGAAAATATGTGAAGTTGTCCAAATATGGCTACTCTCCCCTATAGAATTATAAATATAATATTTATATGTTCCTCATGTTTGGATGGCTAATGTTTCTTTATGTTATTCTTCCACTGATTAATAGTACATTTCTGTGTGCCTAAATTTAAGGTAAATTGAATAACATACTAATAAAAATTTTTTTTGATTTAGTTAAGCCGTTACATCGTTAAGTCTTAGCTTTTTTGGATTTTTTGAGGAGAGTGAAATTGGGACCATATTTGTTTCTTTTGCCATACATAGATACTTTTGAAAAACAATTTGTGCATTGTTAAAAATTTTTGTATGAGGTTTACTTATGTTTCTACGTGCGTGAGTAGTTTGTCAATGTGAAATCCAAATTTTGTTGTTTTTCACTGAAAATTCCAATTTACAAGGGCCTGAAAGTTACCGGGGGACTGAAATATGGCAAATTACATTATTTTTATCGTATGTAGAAAGATACTGAAATATCAACACCGGAAAAATAACAAAATAAAAGTATTTATTAAAACTAAAATTTACATATTCTTTAGCTTATATTTTAAAATTGGCAAAAAGTCCAGTAGCCAGTGTTAAACAACTGGAAGTGTATAATAGTAAAACTAAAGGTGGCATATATCACTCAAGATTTCGGAATATCGGATCTCAATTTCTTAAATCACAGGACGCTGGCTACACACTATGCGACCCTCGTGTTCATTTCAAACGGACCAACAAGTGAAAAAAGCCTATTAATTTTTACATAGTGCACAGTTTTAGAAGTTAGCTGCAATATACATCCCGAATTTACCATCTTGTATTAAAAAGATTTTGAGAGTCTTTATTTTAACTTATTTAGCTGAGTTTATAATCCCATTTAACTGATTAATATATATATATATATATATACTGGGTGATCAGTTAACGAACTTTATCCGATCTATATCTGTGCCCGCTAACAGAATTTCGTTAACCGATCATAGATTTACATTTAGTATAGATTTGTATGGGAATTCAATTAATTCATTCTTAAAAGCTAAATAGCATATAAAAAAATAATATAAAACTTTCCATTATAATAGAGTTAATATACATCCTTATTTAATATGGACACATCGTATTTTGATGGTTTTTTACGTGTCGTGGCGTATTAAAAAAAATAAATGACTTGCTCTTTCTAAAAAAATTACGATTACATTAATTGACTACGGCATTAAATCATAGCAGTTTTTCACTTTCAAATTTCAAAAACTCCATAGTTCTCTAAAAAATCATGTTTAAAGCAGCGCCCGATAACGGTCAAGTTGAACCTACAGCCTGTTAAAAACTGTTAACTTTATTTGAATAAAAATAATTAATTTGCAATTAAAAATATTTTTTTTAAGAGGGACATAAAATATAAAAATTAATGTTTTTAATCCATTCTAATTTTGGGGCCCCAAGATGTAGGGCTCGATGTCGCTTTTACATTTCTTTTAAAACGTTTTATGCTGAAGCAATAGAAAATTGGCTGTCAAAACCATCCTGTTAGAAAATTTGGAAACTTACAAAACGCACAACTTTTCAATGAAAACTACGACCGTGCTGTTGTTTATAAAAATGCTGCCAATGGTTTGAAAAACATGGGCATCATCTCATTTAACCCCGACATTTTTGGACCTGAAGATTTTTTGGCGAAACCTCATCCCTCTCCATCTGGCAAAAATTTCATTGTAGCTGATCAACAACCATGAAGCGGCCAGTTTCACCAAACTGTTGTTACCATCTTCCCTAAAGAGATCAGAGAAGTGCCAGCGATCACACCAGCAACTTCTGTCCGAAGAATTTCTACGACATTAATCGCTGGATCTCCACATAATAAGAAAGTGAAATATTCCTAGTCGAAGAAGAAACGTTCAGCTGAAAAAAAACTTCTGGCTCTCAACCACTCTCAAACGGAAAGGGGAAGAATCAACCATGTAAAAAGTCCAAACGTGACCTACCCAGAGACTCTGATGATGAAAGTGACTCTTCTGTTGACATTCCTTATGATGATGATACAAGCGATAATGATGGCGACAATGATGCAGCGTGCGCCCTATCTGCTTGAAGCGTTTTTGTGATGATAAACATGAAGAACAATGGGTTCAATTCCACCAGTGCTGCACTTGGTCACTCGAAACACGCTCAGGAGACAAAACAATACAATATTCATATGTTCCTCATGTTTGGATGGCTAATGTTTCTTTATGTTATTCTTCGACTGATTAATGGTACAATTCTTTGTGCCTTAATTTAAGGTAAACTAAATCACTTATTAACTTTAAAATAAATTTTGATTTAGTTAGAAACTAAGCCACAGTTTTTTTCATTTTTTGAGGCGGTGAAATTGGGTCATTTTTTTCTTTTGCCAAACATAGATACATTTGAAAAACAATTTTTCGCATTGTTAAAATTTTTTGTACGAGATTTGACTACATTTCAACGTGCGTGAGAAGTTTGTCTATGCAAAATCCAAATTTGGTTGTTTTTCACAGAAAATTACAATTTACAAGGTACTAAAAGTGACTGGGGGACGTTACATTATTTTTATCGTGTGTGGAAAGATACTGAAATACGACACCGGAAAAATAACAAAAGTATTCAATATATTTATAATTTACTTTTATCAGGATGTTTTGAAAATTAGGAGAAAGTGTAGCAGCCAGTGTTAAACAGCTGGGAAGTCTAAAATTACAAAGCCAATGGTGGCGTATATCACTCAAGATTTCTGAAGATCGAATCTTAATTTCTTGAATTATTGGACCTTGGTATACACTTTCGATCCTCGGGTTCATTTCATGCGAACCAACAAGTGAATAAAGGCTTTTGAATTTTACATAGCGCACAGTTTTAGAACTTAGCTGCAATATACGTTCTGAATTTAGCATCTTGTGCTAAAAAGATTTCGAGCGGCTTTATTTCAAATCATTTATCTGAGTTTATAACCTCATTTAACTGATTAAAAAATGAAGCAAATATATGTCTCGCTTGAAAACTGAAAAATTATCTCCTCCACATATAATAAATAACAATAAAATTGCAAAAAATGAATTATACATGTAATTTAGATAAGGATCTTTAGATAAACTGACTTTATGAGATTAGAAAGACACTGTGCTACGTAAAAGAAGTTAAATATGATACGATGATATTACAGCTTCTAGAACATATAGTGTGGAAATCTACTAATCAACCAGCGCTATAAAGTTGTATCCCTTAAATGTGCAATGATGCTGAAATCCAGTGAGCCAATCGCAGCGACATCTGCGATCTATTTTCAAATTTCAAAGTAAATATCGTATTATTACAGCGTTTAGACCAAATCATCTTAGAGTTTTAGAAAATATCCTGCAGATGTCTCTGTTCTCGACTCACTGGATTTCCGCATCGTTTGACATTTAAGGATCCAACATTTAAGGGGTCTTATACCTTTTAAACGCGTCGAAAATTAACGAAAAACTTCAAAGTTTGAATTAGTCTATCTTCAAAACCTTTTTATGTATAAACATGAAATTTTGCATATTGATTAAACAGATTGTGCTTTGTAATATACTAACAGCAGAAATTTATTAACGCTTTACAGAATATGTGTATTGTTGAAATCAAAATAGCTCTTTTTTTTACCCCATAAGTCATTGCGCGCATGATATCTTGAGAAAGTATGTATGGATTATCAAGAAATTTGGTAAACATACTAAACTAATATGTGTGTTTAAAATGATCTACTTTTAAGTATTTACAATGGTAATATTTTTAGTTATGACTATTTTTATTCATTAAAAATACAAAATTTTTATTTTTTTCTACGAAAATATTTTTTTTATATAGTTAATGAAATAATTTTAGCCTAAGAGTAGATCATTTTAAACACATATATATGTTTAGTATCTTTACCGAATTTCATGCCAATCCATACATACTTTCTCAAGATATCATGCGCGCAATAACTTATGGGGTAAAAAAAAGAGCTATTTTGATTTCAACAATACACAAATTCTGTAAAGGGTAAATAAATTTCTAATGGTAGTATATTATAAAGCACAATCTGTTTAATCAATATCCAAAATTTCATCAGCCCCACCAGTGGCTGAGAGGTTCTGCTCTCGAAGCTGGTAGACGGGAGGTGCTGGGTTCGATCCCAATCGCGCCCGTCGGCCTAATCGTTCGGAGTTTCGTGGTTTTCTTCGAACCTTGGATTTCCAAGCGTTAATACGGGTTAGGTTCCCTTAGAAAGACCCCCACGAAGGGCACTCCCCCCCTGGGCCCATATCCCTTGTGCAGATAATTGGCCGTCATAAATACAACCAACCAACCAAAATTTCATCTTTATACATAAAAAGGCTTCGAAGATAGACTAATTCAAACTTTGAAGTTTTTCGTTAATTTTCGACGCGTTTAAAAGGTACAAGACCCCTTAAGTATTATCCAATTTTTTTAAGTATTACTGGGCTAGACGATTTCAACACTTTATATTCTAGACGCTGTAGTGATAGACTGTTTCTTTTTCTTCAAAAAACGAAGCCAGTTTCAAAGAGCTTTCGATCATCTTTCTGCGGATATTTTCACGTACAAAATATCAGAGTTAGAGCTCAATTTAAATCATTTAATCAAATTTGAGCAACCTGTTTGTTCTAAATGTTTGAATTTTTTCTAAAATTAAAAATTTTAGAAAACATTTCTAAATTTTTCAGCATATATGTTTCTTATTCGATAAAAGTACAAGGTAGTTTAAATAATTCGTTATATAAACAATTCAAAATTCATAAAAATAAATATAAGGAAAATATTTACCAGGAATTAAGTTTCCTGTATCTAAAAATATTGTTAAATTATTTTTTATTGAAATTTCTAACATTCAAGTATTGAGGTAATTTTTTTCACGTATTTAGTACTTTTATTGCAGCAATGGCAAAAAAATTTTTTTAAACAGTCTATTTCAGTCAAGCAAAGACATTGGTAAGCTAATGTTAAAACTTTGGAAAAGTTCTTTTAAAATATCTCTTTTGCATTTTGATATTTTTAAATATTTTCTATAAGCTACCTAAAAGAAAAAATATGCATATAAAAATATTGAAATGCAAAGAAAGTATTTTTAAGAACGCCTCTATACGTTTAAAATTAGCTTAACACTGTGTTCGAGCGACTGGAGTAGCCTCCTAATATTAAGAAGCAAGATGTTTCTAATACGACACCCTACGTCGAATCAGTGTCTTGTTGTAGAGTCATTTTGTTTTTCTTGTATAAATATGAATGTAAGTTGAGGAACCATTCTTATATTATTCAGCACAAGCTTTCTTATAGAACATAATAGAAACAAGATTAATTTTAAATAATTCATTTTTGGAAAAACTGAAATGTTCCACAATTTTTAAATATAAGAAATGAATACGAACAGAAATTGATATTCCGACAAGCAAATATTGCAGTATTGTATTTATTTAAATGCATTTGGAAGCTATTTCCATTCCATTTGGATTGTCCTTCCATTTCCCATGTTTTATTAAACTCAAACAGGAATGGAATCGATTTGTGGGATCAATCAATTGTAAGGAAAGGGGGTGATTTCTTTTTTTCCATCAGAATTGAATAGAAAGAGGTAAGAACTTTTGACATATGAATTCATGGGAAAATGGAATATGAAATATGAAAAAAATGCTAATAAATGTTTAAAATCTAAAAAAAAGTTTTTAAATGTTACAAAAAATAGAAAAAAATACTGTAGAAATATTATACCAAAGCATACAATAATTTCGGTGTACTGTAAAAATCTTTCTTATATTCTCCAGCTAATATTTTATTAACATACTAGCTCACCAGTCCGACGCGGCTTTGTCCGAGCCCGTTATAATAACCTTAAACAACCATTAAACAACCTTAAAAGCTCAATTTTGTATGATATTATATCTTTGAAAAATCTTTCAAATGAACCTAGTTTTGTGGGCCCCATTACCTTCGGCAGAATAGAGTGTTTAAAATGGACTTAGTTTCGGATGCCCCAATACCTTCGATAGTGTTTAAAGTTCTAGTGTCTTTCCGAAGGAACCTGTGACTTATGTCCACTTTAGCTAAGGCATTACATACCGGGAGTGTTTCGCACGTACCAGAGGCAATCGAAAATTAATTTGAATGAGCCAAACCCCGTAGTAATCTGGCTCATATTAGAACCCGATATAAGAATGCACTCCTGGAGGTCGAATGTTGAACTAAATCTGTAATAAAATCGTAAGCTAATTTGAATGAACAAATTTTCGTTGAAATTGACCCCATAGAAGCAATAAAAATAATCTGCTGTTAATGTTCGAAAATGGTGGTTGCAAAAGTCTAAGATAACTTTTCATAATGCAGAAAGCAGCTGAATCCTAATCTAAATTAAATGAAGGAACTTCCGTTGAAACCGGACCCATAAAACCAGAGAAAAGAATGCACCGTTAATGTTCGAAAATATTAGTAACTGAAATCTAAGATAGACATTCATAATACAGAAAGTAGCAAAATTATAGTTTCTAAGTTCATTGAACCAATTCTTGTTGAAACTGTGTCCATAAGATCCGAGGAAAAATGCGGCCCCAAACAATGGAACGGCTCCCCTCTGTAAATTTAACGAAGTTTCTTTAACAAACGTTAAACGCGATATTTAATTTACGGATGAAATCCTCCCCTCTTTAAAGTTAACCACTTATCTTCACCAGTAACGCGATTTTTAATTTAGAGCTGTAGCGAGTAAACGTAAGTAAATATATAGAATAATATTAGGAAAAAGGTGGTAGCTGGGTTATAAGGAACTATTTTAGTCTGTACTAATATTATAATGATGTAAATCTTGTGTATTTTTTTCTAGGGGGTAATCTCTGGAACAACCAAATAAATTTCAAAAATAATGGTAGCAAATTAATGGTAATAGTCCTGTTCCAACATAGGCTATATTTTATTCCGATGCCACTAAATTACCAAACCAATTTCAAAATTAATGGCTGCAAACTGATCATGACTGTCCTTGCTCCAACATAGGTTATACTGTCGGTGCCACTACCACCTGAGAGTTGCATGAGAAAAAAATTTCTAAATTGAGATTTCTGTAATACAGAAGGAGCTAGCAACTTGAAATTCCGCATGGTAGTTACTTAAAAGATTTAAATCCTATATAAGTACAGTCGAAAATAATTCTAAATTAAAAAGGGGTGGAAATGCGTGAAAAGCGCTATAAAAACTTTCTAAATTATCATTTCTCTGCAATCTCAGGAAATACCAAACCGATTTCAAAAGTAATACTTGCAAATTGATGGTGACAGTCCCTGCTCCATCATAGTCTATATTTTATATGAGTTGAAATTTTCAAAATAGGCGAAAAATGGCCGGACCAGGATCAAACCACGAATCTCTTGGTTGAAGCTGTCACTTTTTTGGCACTTTTTTTTTCAAATTAAAATCTAATTTTCAAATATCAAAGTAATTGCTTAAAAGGCGCAAAAGCCAACATAGTGAAAAAGATTCCAAGCCGGGACTCGAACCCGGGCCATCACTATAGCGCACTGACGTTCTACCGACTAAACCACTTGGAACGATACCCAGTAAGGAAAATTTCTCACTATTATATGTTGGCAAGGCTGCAAACGCAGCACAAGTTGGAATATTTACCGTGAGTCACTGACCTGGGGCAAACACGAAACATAATTAAATCCAGCATCGATAGAAAATATATTAACACATGGGAATTATTCCAGAGGGAAACATTCGCTTTGCTTACAATATTTCAAATGAAAATTTAATTTTCAAATTTCAAAGTAATGGCTTAAAAGGCGCAAAGGCCAACATAGTGAAAAAGATTCCAAGCCGGGACTCGAACCCGGGCCATCAGTATAACGCACTGACGTTCTACCGACTAAACCACTTGGAACGATACCCAGCAAGAAAAATTTCTCACTATTATATGTTGACAAGGCTGCAAACGCAGCACAAGATGGAATATTTACCGTGAGCCACCGACCTGGAGCAAACACGGAACATAATTAAATGCAGCATCGATAGAAACTATATTAACACATGGAAATTATTCCAGAGAGAAACATTCACCTTGCATACAATATTTCAAATGAAAATCTAATTTTCAAATTTCAAAGTAATTGCTTGAATTTTGGTAAAATAAGTAACCAGGAACGGAAAAAAAACTTTAATGTTTTTTACGAAGATGTTGATTTTATTAAGTCATGAAGAGCAGAGGGAAGAAGTACAAGAAAGGAACGACAATTCGCCTCTTCTTAGTGTCACATCCTGAGACAAGCGTCAGAGAGAAAGTGAGTTGAATACGCAGTTACAATTCACGTGGTTGGCGGAATACAATATCGTCAATCTACAAGTATTTTGCGCCATGCACAAGGGACACAAAAAACATTGGCTGGTACGATTCGCCAAATACATGCGGTCAACTTATTACATATTTGAATTTTGTAGGGGTAATATATTTTAACGTTACCAGATTCCTGTGGTCTGGGAAAAGGAATAGATACCCTGTACTTTGATAGAAATGCGGTTAAATAAAAACGGACAATGTTTCTGAATAAAGGCCAAGGGTGGAAAACTGAGAGAGTTGTTAGGCGAAAAAGGCATGTGAGTGTATTTTCTAAAACAGATTCGAGGGCAAAGCTTAGTTTAGCTTGTATGCAGCGAGCATTGCCACAAAAATGTGCAACATTCACATACATATGAATATAACGGTCTGGATTTTAAAACGCAGTGCGAAAATAAATCTAATGAATAGATTACATGTTAAGTGATTTTAATGATAAGTTAGATACATGACCAAATAAGGATATGAAAGAAGTTAAAATGCTTTTGCTACGAACGAATAGCAGTAACGTTTTTCTACAAGGTTAAATCTTATGTGAGAAAATATCTGAAAGTAGGATTGTAAGACTGAATCATTGGTTTTATTTTATTAAAGAAATGAGTAAATAGAATAATTTAATTTAAGTATGGGGGACTATTAATACAAGCGATATAGTTTTTAAATGTTAAATTTAATTTAGGGGCTGCACTGTGTGACTATAGTGCACAAAATAAATAAAGTATTAAACAGAATATTAAGTGTACTTGCGGGGGGGGGGGGGGGGATAGAAGGAAAACATATATAACAGGATAGTCGTTATACCCCACCCTAATTGACTTCCTTATAAATCGACATTGATAAATATGAGGTCAAACACATTCCTTATAAATTTGAAGAATCCGATAAAATCTATAAATATATATATATAAATCTTTAGAATCCGACACATATTTAAATATTCAACAAAATGTCTAAAATTGAATGTGTCCGTTGATTAATGGCTATGTAGTGTATATAGATTTGTAGATACTTTATGTAACAGCATTAACAAAATTGAGCTTAATCATGTTTTAGGATATAACATGTTTTATTTTTTAAATAAAAAAATAAAAAAAAACAATTACAGAGACATTAAAAGGGAAATTACGTCCGCTTCAAATAACAGATTGTAGGTACTCAAAAATCATTCCCAACAAAGAAACTAGTCCAAAGACTAGTCCACAAACTAGTCCAAAAAATAATATATTTATATCCAAACCAATAGCCTTAACTATTATTATTAAGGTATTACACCAAGCTAGGATTGTTTTTTAAAAAATCGGCTTTCGGCCAGCCGCTAAAATTTCCATCATTCGAGAGAAAGGTCCTGAGACCTTTTTTCTAACATTTGGGGAATCTTGTTTTTCCCGATTGAGTGTGCAAGTGATAAGTTTTATTTTTGACTATTTAAAAAGTGTACAACCGAACTCGAGAATGGGTGGAAATTCAATATTAGGCGGCGGTTCCTAAGCCCCCCCTTAAATCTTCAAAGTAATAACTTCTATAGGAAACTTTGGAAAAGGTCTTCTTTTTTTCGGTGGTGGCACAATCACACTGACGGTTCTTATCACTAAAACAGTTCGCTTGGGCGGCCTTGGAGTCCGGAGATTCGATCTTATTCGAATGACGGATACTGCAACAGATCCGGGAACACAGGGAAGAACAGGTTTCCTAGGACTGTTGCGTTTACTGCGGGGCTTCTGGAGCGGAGTTGGTGATTTGCGAGGTCTCCCCCTCCCTCATTTGATAGTTGTGACAGCAGTAAAAGTATAATAAGTGGACGGAACGCTCGTCAGATCCATAATAAGAAGGGAAAAAAATAAACCGCCTTCTTTTTAAACCCTCTTTCTCGAGCCGATAAAAAGGAAAAAAATATATATATGAACGTCATGTTCTAAATGAAAGATTTACAAAAGCATTTTTCTCACCTCTTAAATGATTTAACCTGATTGTAAATATATATATATATATATACATATTTTATGAAGGGGTCAGCATTTTTCTCACGCACTGATTAAAAAATAATAGTAATATAAAAATAAAATTCTGTCCGCACAATTTTCCACTTAAAGAAATGACGAACTGGATTACTACTCATCGGAATTATCTCACGCCAGATGCTGAACTTGATTAGCACTCATCAATCGAGATCACAACCACTTAAAAAGATGACGAACTTGATTTTGCTCATCATCCACTTAAAAAATGATAAACCAGATTGTAAATTTAAAATGTTTATATATATTCTCACGATATTTTGATAGATTTAATATAACCTGAAGGGTTATCCGATAGTTTTTTTTTTCGTATCGTATCTAAAAATGTCATCAGATCTGACGACTTATATCTTTTTTCAGTTATAAATACAAAGTTCTCTGGGAACGATTATCCTGATGACCACCACCAGCATGCAGCAGCAGCCACTTCTTCCAGCCATTCAGCCCGAAGACGATTGCCCAGTATGCTTGGAACCTTTCGTGCCCGGTGGACAAAGACGATTACTGTTCATATGCAACAGGTGCAAGCTCCCATGGACTCATTTCTCCTGTGTCAAAGGTGCTATCAAGCCCAATCTCATTGAATCGAGGCTGCCACTCCGGTGTTCCTCCGGCCGTATGAAATATGTGACGGGGGATCTCCTGCCACTCTTGCGGAAGAGAAGGGAACTCAAGTGCCTGAGAATCCCTTCCAACACGACCAAGAGGCCAATAGAAAAAGCAGAATTGCTTTTACATGTCATTTCGGCGAATGTGATTTACCGAGCAACCCTGCACTATACCGACCCGTGGAAGCCTCACAGAGTCCCTTGCTGAAGCCGCCGCAGACTCGACATTTGTACCTGCCGCTTCCGTAGCCGCAGCCACCGCCACCACTGCCAGTCCAGCAGCAGCAGCAGCAGCAACAACAACAACAGCAGCCCGCACGGACGGAGCAACCAGCCCAACAGCAAGAAAAAGAAATCCAGTTGACAGAACTGAGTGAAGCTGTTCCCCAACTCCAGCCAATAATCGGCATCGAATAAAGACGAGAAGCATGCAAAGAAATTCTTCGAAAAGACCTCATCATCTGGATAAACTTGATGCAAGAATTGCCTGCATCCTGCATCCGCAAGTTGTATTTCAGACTGAATTCCAATTTACTGGAATTTAGGATGATGACTCCGACACAATCTCGTCGAATGTAAATAACGAAAAAGGTATATTGTCAGTATTATGTAAATAAATATTATCGATTCTACTTTTTAACAGTTTTTTATGCTTTTCTTTTTGTTTTGTTTTGTTTTGTTTTCTTCCAAAATTAGCGTTTGTTTAGAAATTATTATGTGTAAGCAAAATTTTGAAATAATGTTTATTAACATATTTTTTTTTTTAGATTTAACGAATCATAAAATAATATCTATTTATATATTAAAGTTTAGTTTAATTTGTCTACTTCGAAGATCTTCAATTCGATATTATAGTTTTTGAAGCCTTTGGAGTGTATTAAGTCGGGAAGTTTATACTAATAATAAACAGTTTTTATCTGCCAATGAACTGGAAGTAGCCATTGTAAAACAATTGCACAATATTTCTTGATCTGTATTTAATCACCTGGTTACACTGTAAAAAAAAAAAAAAAAAAAAAAAAAAAAAAAAAAAAAAAAAAACGACCAGTTTACCTGTAGGAATCGGAAAAATAGTTCCCTTATCATACCGGAAAAATTTCCGACCCAGCTCGGAATAAAATCCGTAAAATCGGAATAAAATCCGTAAAATACCGTTTTATTGAATATTTCCTTTTTTTTACGGATTTTATTCAGAGCTGGGTCGGAAAATTTTCCGGTACGATAAGAGCAACTATTTCTACAGAAAAACTGGTCGGGTTTTTTTTTTACAGTGTATGAGAAACAGGGTGTTTAAAGTTAGACGGAAAAATGCAGGAGCAATATCGTATTAATTTAATTACAATTTTTGTTTTTAGGCAAGTGGTCGTATAATTTGTTAATTATAATATAATATTATTTGTTAGTTATGTTTCATTAAGGTGGGGATTTTCAAAAAATCAGTTTTCAGATTTTGATTTATTCTTAATTTTTTTATCAGCAGTATTAAAAAATCTACATTATTTCTTCAGTCATTTATAAACGGATTGAAACTTTAAAACACGTTTTCTCAGATTTGTAAATTTGGCACGCACTCATTATCAAACGCACTCATTATCAAATTAACAAAATATGAGTGTCTTTATAGCAGTGGCAAAAAAAAAAAAAATCACGGCTTTTCTTTTTGGGTTTGTTTTGTCATTTTGGCTTTTTTTTTTCTTTTTTTTTTTTTACACTTGAAATTCTTTTAAAAAATTCTCATATTTTGTGCAAAAATTAAATAAAAAAAAAGTTGCATTGATTTTAATTTATTTGATTCGATTTTGTTCAAAAAGTGTTTTCTATATGAATAATTTAGAGTTTAACCCTTTATGTACTGAATTAAGAATTCGTGAAAATTTTATCTTCTAAAGAATTTCTCGTGAATTTTTGAAACTACAGTGACCAGGTGATTTAGTACAGTTTTAGAAATATTGTGCCATTCTTTTATAATGGCTACTTCTGGTTCATTCGCTGATAAAAACTGTTTATAAAGTTTGAAAAATCCCCCCCCCACACACACACACACACACATAACGCAAAGAAAGCTGAAAAGATGCAAAGATCCTCCTTTTAAAAATATTTTTGTTTTGTGTACTGAATGCTATGCACACCAAGTGAGCTTAATGTAATGGAATTATAACTGCTGCATGCTCCATTTTCGACACCATAGTGAATATCCATAACATTTTTTTAATTTAATGGCGACTGAGACAAATAAAAAATAATTTTGGTGAACTCGAATCGGTAAAATAACGCAACGTGCAGCGGGTGACTGAAAAAAGTTTTAAATAATATGACAGGATGACCGGCAAAAGTATATTGACCTCCGCATCGCGAAACACAGCCAGAGAATTTGGACACTTTTTAACAGACTGAAATCGTACATAACTTATAGTTTTTATTAAAACCGTTGAAATTAACTCACTTTTGCCTGAATTTTTGTTTTCTCAAATTTGTTGGTAAAATCACTTTAAAATGTTGCAAAATGAACTGGAAAAATCCAAAGAAAAAAAAAAAGAATTACGGTAAAATATTTTTGTATTTATTTGATAAAATGTAAACGTACTAAATATGAGGAAAAATGCGTAATTATATGTTTGTCTAAAGATATATACATTAAGCCTTTAAACTGTATATTAAATATTATAATTAATATTTCTATGAATTATTAAAAAATATATTTATTTCTTTACGGAGTTTAGAAATAATTATAAGTATTATTAATAATAAATTAAAAACAATCGTATTTGAGGCTAAAAAACAATTTACTTCAAAATATTCTTGAACAGGACTTTACATCAATAACTGGCCCTAAATAGCTAAAACAAATATGTACCCATTTGCGTCTATCGCCCTATATTTTGTACGTTACAAACATGCATAAAAAATAGGCTTGAACATGTGATTTCGCAATTTTAAAAAATACTCATTTCAAAGAAGTCTACAAGCTAAGATTATAATTTATTTATTTGGATCCTTTATACAGAAAGTACAAATAAACTTACTTTTTACATTTGGCTATCTTGAAAAATGAAAAATCTATAAACACCGAAAAAAAGCCTTCATTTAAGCAAGTAAATATCAAGCTTACGCTGTCGTCTTTCGGTAATCGATAAAGATATTTATAGATAATTACATACAATTTTCATGCGGAAAGAAGAAGAAAATTATAAAAAAATATAAAATTCAATACGCCCCAAAAATGGAAAGTTAGGCATAAATGTGTTAATTAACATTACTGGATGACCGGTGAAAATATATTGTCCTCCGCATGACGAAACACAGCCAAAAAATTCGAATACGTTTTTGACAAACTGTAATACACCATTTTTATTAATATTTTTTTTTTTTAATTTAGAACCAAAAATTACATAAATAACGGATACGTTTGTCAAAAGAGTTTTTCCATTGCAGATTTGTGTTATGTATTCAAATAATAAATTTTTGGAATCAGTGAAATATCATGTTTAAAAATCAACCGGTATCCGAGTTTTGTTTATAATCTATTTACAAAATTTCAAAGTTCTAAGACCAAGCATTATTAAATTTTATAAACAAGAACATAATAAACTTTATGTGTATCCCATGGTCTAACCTAATTTCCAAATATTTCACTCCAGAATAAGTTATATAAATGTTTTTATGTTATGCGTAACACTTCACTTGTTAAATATTATTAATGGAATAATATTTTTCTGTTATATTTCTGGTATTTTTTAAGTTCATCACAAAAATTATATTAAGAAAAGCTAAATTTGTCAATATTTTTTCACTGTATTCTTGTGTCAATGTATACTTGTATACTGGCATTCAAATAATAAACTTTCTGAATTAGTAAAATAGCATGTTTAAGAAACAGCTCGTGGTCTAATTTCTTTTATAATCTATTTAGAATGTTTCAAAGGAACAATTTCAGCCGTTTCCCTGTTCTCATTAAAAAAATTCTTATTTTGATTATGTGAGACAGCCTGATAAGAAACTCTCAATAAACGTGGCCTACAAAACAGTCGTTGTTGAGATGATTTGAGATAGATTAAAAATACATGCTTCAATTATTATTTTTTTAAATAATTCAATAATAAACAAATTGAATCATAATTTTGGAACAAATTTCCTTTGAAAATGCATAATTTTTATATGCGGTTGTGTCGAAATTTAAATTTTGGGATATTTATAAAAAAAATTAATATATAATAAAAGCGATATTGCAGATTGTTCCTATCCTGCTTTTGACATCAGAATTAGTGGCATACATGTTTTCGATTTATTTATAGATATACTGTAAAAAAAAAATCTGTAGTTCTACAGATGTAAAGTTACATGCTTACTAAACTTTCATCTGTAACTGTACAAAAAAATCTGCAAATCTACAAAACTAGTTTTTGTAAAGCTACAGAAATCTGTAACTGTACAAATGAATCTGCTAAAATTACAGTAATCTTACTAAAATTTTATCTGTAACTTGGGTTGCAGTTACATCAAAAGTTCTAGGCATCCCAGTTTCCTAAAACATTTCTAGTAACCTTACAGATTTTTTGATTTTCGGCGCAAAAGTGCGTCTGTTACAGGAATTTTTGTTGTTGCCGTTACATAAAAAGTTTTAGGAATCCCAGTTTCCTTGAAAAACTTTAGTAACTTTACAGATTTTTTTTTACAGTGTACAGTAGTTACTCGTTGTAACACGCATTTTGTTAATTAAGATAAAATGCCAATGCATCCAAAAATATCCGCTCCACCAGTGGCCGAGAGGTTCTGCTCTCGAAGCTAGTAGACGGAAGGTGCTGGATTCGAACCCAATCGCGCCCGTCGGCCTAATCGTTCGGAATTTTCGTGGTTTTCTCCGAACCTTGGATTTCCAAGCGTTAATACGTGTTAGGTTCCCTTAGAAAGACCCCCACGAAGGGCACTCCCCACTTAGGGCCTATATCCCTCGTGTTGATAATTGGCTGTCATAAACACAACCAACCAACCGAAAATATCGTACAAATGATGAGCTTGAAAAAATCACTAAAATTTAGAAATTGCAAGCTAACGTTTCTATATATGTCTTCAACGCGTTAGTTTTTTTAATGTCACAAATCAATTTTTTTTATTAAAAATCATTTTAGAAATTTACACTTATTCTAATAAAGACAATATTTACATTAATGTTTAAAAATATGCATTGTTGTCGGTAAAAAAAAAGAACGTAAAAGCATACGTTAAGCAAAGATATCAAAAATTTTCCAACGCATTTAGAGTAATGTAATAAAACTTCACAGTTTAATAGATTGAAAAAAATGTTGTCTACCTAGACATTTAATAGTACATATAACACATTTCGAAATTTAATTCCATAAGTTTCCATCAAAGAACAAGAATTTTTTTTTTTTTTTTTTTTTTTTTTTGCTGCCTTATATATGTATTATAGATTTATAAATATAATACATAGTATACTATTTTTTTTTTTCAATTACAAAACGCATATCACAGTTGAAAATTCCTCTTCATCAATTTCTATCAATAAACGGAAATGTAGATCAGATGTTTTGTTCAGCCCTGTATATCATCTGTAGAATTTATACACGCCAAGAAATATGCAAAAAAAAAAGTTTAATTTAAAAACTCATACCACAAGAGAAAACGTACTACACTGTAGAAAAAAAAAAAAAAATCTGTAAAGTTACTAAAGTTTTTCTAGGAAACTGGGATTCCTAGAATTTTTTATGTAACGGCAACAACAACAAAAAAAAATCCATGTAACAGACACACTTTTGTGCCGAAAATAAAAAAATCTGTAAGCTTACAAAGATTTTTTTAGGAAACTGGGATTCCTAGAACTTTTCATGTAACTGAGTTACAGATAAAATTTTAGTAAGATTACTGTAATTTTAGCAAATTCATTTGTAAAGTTACAGATTTCTGTAACTTTACAAAAACTAGTTTTGTAGATTTGCAGCTTTTTTTTCTTAAGTTACAGGTGAAAGTTTAGTAAGCATGTAACTTTACATCTGTAGAACTACAGATTATTTTTTACAGTGTACATCCAGCAAATATTAATCATAAAGATTACTGTAACTGAATTATCTTGTGCGTCCCTGTATAACAATTATGTATGCTATGCACACCATATTCTATTGAAATATCTTGCAGTGAACATCAGACATATATATCAAATCCAATAAGTAACATGAATAAAATACACTGCAAACGATTTTTCTCTGTAGATCGTAATGTAATGGCTTTTGAGTGTCCCAGTAAATAAAAGATGAATGCTATCCTTACCATGTCCTACAGAAAGCATCTTTTAGTGTACTTCCAGACCTGTATACAAATTTCAATGAGTTTGGAATTATGAAACGTTATTAAAAACTACCACAAATGATTTTAATGCTTTGGCCGTAATGTAACGGAATTCTTTTAAATGTCTCTGTAAAGGAACTGTAATTGTTACATGCTTCATTTGCAATGCCGAACATCCCATAGTAAATATCAAAAGCATATATAAATTTTATAGTGGTCCGATTATATTTACGCGAGTTAGAGCACGTACAGACAGACAAACCGAAGTCATAAAAACTTTTTAATTATATTGGAAAGTGTTAATAAAAAAAGAGTAATATATACGATTAAGCAGTATAATAAGGAGCGATATATTGGTGGACACGGTATTAAATGTTTAGAAGAATAGAAAAAAAACTAATGGAATTTTAATATACAAAAAATGTAATGTTCATTATCATTATCATTATTATTTCAAAAGCGTATTTATAAACTTGCGAAAAGTCATTCAATTATGAAAATTAAATATCACAATGAATGCTCTCAAACTGTGGAAGGAATTAAATAATACACAAATAAATTATACAATATATTTTATTTTTCAAAATAATTGAACAAATATAGTCAAATGATATCTATAAGATTAAAAAAATCATTTCCTATTATGCAATATATATTTTTTTAAATCCGCAAGAAAAAGAAGCGTAACGTTCTTCAACTTTAATTAAACCGTTCCCTTTTTATTCTCTGAATAGGCTGAGTAATTAATTACTTTATAAATTAAAAATAATACCTGGAAAGCGTTGTCTCTTGGAAATGATAGTTTTAAATTAAATTCTTTAAGCTATTAAGAAGTTGCTGAATTTTTTTATGATCTTTATCTTTGTAATTTAAAACTAATTAAAAAGTTTATATGTAATCCATTTTTTACTTACTTTCAGACTTTTAAAACTTTTTATATTATATTTTTTCATTCAATTCTTTTTAGATTTGATATATTCATGTGATTTTACTAGCGATATTTCAAAGACTGGTACCACAAAAATAAAACTTAAAGCATATATAAAGAAAAGCTAATGTTAGTTATATTTTAAGCGGTAATAGTCCAAGAAAAAATAGCCCAATTTTTTTTTATGTTCTTTAAAAATTGAGACAATAAATTAATACATTTTTAAAAGAGTGTAGCCTAATAAATAAAGATTTCTAAATCGTTTTTTGGTAAGTCATACAAAACTTCTAGCCGCATTGTTAAATCAATTTTTAATCTTTTATTTTATGTATTTATTATAATCTTTAAAAATATATATTAGGCCCAGTTTTATAGAGATAATTAATCTGTTAACTGATAAAAAAAATGCAGATTTTCGAGCTTAAGCTACACATAATTCATGTAAAGAAATATGTAAATGTAAGTACTGATAAAATGCTATTTCACTCATCATAATGTATGAGGAATTTTACTCGAATCTATAGCATCCATGAACATTTTGTGAATATTGCACATTATTAAAAAGAAGTATTCATTTATTAAGAAGTTTAAAAAAAATTTAAAATTGAATATTAGATTTCATTGAAGTTCTTTTAACTTCCAGATTTATATTAGATAATGAAGAGATAATCCTTAACATTGACACCAAGTTGTAATTTCTGTTCAACCAGAGTTTCTTAAGGAAAACTAAAAATATTTGTTCGGTAATACTAAAAAAACACTTTCTTAAATATCAGCGTTATTTGTAGAGGGCAATATTTTGATAGCTCTCCTAGTTTGGCGAAGCATTTATGCGATATTTAAAAGTTTTAAAAAATATTATCACACAGTGGGAATGTCTGATATATTTTACTAAAAAGGTGCTAAAATAAATCAAAAGTTTTTAAAACATAAAACCGGCAAATGATGTTAAAATCCAAGTTATTTTAACTGTTACATAACAGGCATCATCAGAGAAAATTCCAGATACTTTTTCGTAACAGTTCAAAGCTCTTGGATTTTAACAACATTTGACGGTTTTTATGTTATAAAAAACTTTTTTTATTTTTTTTTTAGCCTTTTTAGCATAATAAATCAGAAGTTTCAATTCGTATATTTTGTATTTAATAATCAAGGTGAATATGACGTTTGAAAATTATAGTTAAACTATATTTTTATAATATTATCACAGTAATTGAATTGAATGAATAATCATCGATTAATGTTCTAAAAAAAAAGATGTTTTCTAAAGTTTAGTATTTTGTTGGTGTTGTTGTTGTTTCTAGTGTTTTTACATTTCAGCATTTTACATCACATTGTTATTTATATGCAAATTATTATCCTAAGTAATTTCAAGTACATTTAAAATTTAATCTTTTTTTAGTGCGTTTTTAAAACTAAAAATAAATTAAACTATAAATCCGTTTAACATTGAGATAAACAAGCTTTACATTTCTGATTATTCTAATCTTCCCGATACTTGTAAAAATTAATACTACCTATACATATTCTTTTACGGATATAATTTCATGTAATATAACACATATTTTATTACTATGCGTAGCTTTAATTGAAGGAAAAGATATGTCCTTACTAAAAGTCTTAGTGGCACAAAAATGCAGGGAACATGTGTTTCATTATGCTGATTTTATATATTCTGTTTTTTAAATCACTTAATAGAATTCCATTTATAATTAATTAAGATACACTTGCGCTTAATGCAAACGAAATATACAATAAAAAAGATAAAATAAGTTTAATTTAATGGACAAATTACTTCATGAAAAATACAACTAATTTTCAATCATCAAGTGCATAACTTTTCCCTCGTACAAAAATATCTTTAAATGCATAAAAAGTAAGGTTAAGACATTCAGCATTTGGATGCTCCACAACACTTGCAGTCTCCACATCTGCAGTTTTGGCCTTTACCACAACATTGGCAAGGGTTACACTTGCAGCCGGAACTACACTTCGTCGCTGCGCTACAGCAACGGCATTTCTCGCAGGTACAGTTTGATCCACAGGGTCCAGGCATTTTGAATTGAAATTCTAAGAAACAATATATAAAAGGATACAAATATAAGTAAATAAAATAAATAAAGAAAAAAAGATCTACCTTAAAAACTTTGTATTTAAACTAAATAGAACTTTATAAATGGTATATAAAACATACATGGTGTGTTCACAAAGTTTCAAGACTGGTAATAGAATACAAAAGATATTATACATTTTTGTACAGCGAACTAAAATTCTTCGAAATATGACCCATGGGTATCAACACACCGCTGCCAGCTCTTTTTCTATTATTCATAGGCTCCCTGGGGGGTCTTAGCGCGCGGCGCTGTTAAGGGACCTCGTCGAAGCTGGAATCGTAGATCGCTGGAATCGTGTCGAATCGCTTCCCTTTCAGGTCTTTCTTGATCCGGATGAATAAAAAAAGTCGATAGGAGGAAGGTCGTGGCTGTAGGGAGGCTTGTGGCAGTACTGCCAAGTTAAACTTAGGCAAAACTCGGGCGGCTGCGAGCGACGTGTTAGAGGGCGCATTGTCGTGGTGAACAATCCAATATTCTCTGGTGTCTCGGCGGACGCGCCGGGTCAGGTCATTTTTACGCTGGAATACACTACTATTTGAAGGATAGAGTCCTGCGCGCCCACCCAGACATCAGAGACGATTGGATTGTTCACCACGACAATGCGCCCTCTCAGAAGCCGCTTGCCGCTGACGAAAGTTTTGCCTAAGTTTATTGTGGCAATACTGCCGCAAGCCCCCTACAGCCCCGATTTTGCTCCCAGCGACTTTTTTTGTTCCCCCGGAACAACAAAGGCCTGAAAGGGAAGCGATTAGACACGATTTCAGCGACCCATGCTGCTTCGACGAGGTGCCTTAACAGCCTTGCGCGTGAAGATCCCCAGGGAGCCTATGAATAACAGAAAAAGCGCTGGCAGCGGTGTGTTTATGCCCAAGGGTCATATTTCGAAGAATTTTAGTTCGCTGTACAAAAATGTTTAATAACTTTTGTATTCTAGGACCAGTGTTGAAACTTTGTGAACACACCATGTATATGTGATATTGTATAAACATGGGTAGTGGACATTATATTACACACACCTAATTTTAATTATACACACCTAATTTTAATCAGATGCCCACCAGAATCTTTTAAATAAATTTTATTTTTTTAAGTTTGGTAAAAAAAAAAAATAAAGAAGAAGAATGTTGTACATTGCATTTTAGTTTTTCAATTAAAGTCTTTCGAAAATTCTAGTGTAAATCCATTACAAAAATACGGTTACTTGCCTAAAAAAAAGTTTAAATGTATTACAAATATACGTTTCGAATCACTTCCGCAATCGTCATCAGGATAAAATTATGTTAAACGAGTACAAAGGTTCACAAACGGCAAAGAAAAATGTACATTCTACGTTTGAGTCCGATTTTGAATTTTTAGACTCGTTCAGCCTAATTTTATTCTGATGACGATTGCGGAAGTGATTCGAAACGTATATTTGTAATTCATCTTAATGTTTACATAATATCACCTATATGTTTTGTGTACCATGTAGAAAGTTGTATTTAGTTTAAATACAAACTTTTTGCATATATATTATGGTGCAATTGTGCAATACATATTTAAGATCTACCTTAATAACGAGTTTACGTGCTAAAGTGGGGAATATTAAGGAACACTTTGTATTTTAAAATCCCTCTTTACTGAATATTCCAAACGTAAAACTTTATTTACATTCATTCATCCATCATTTCGTTACCTATATGATTTACAAATATACATCTTATATCCGTCTTTTATACTTGTATTTATCTTCTAACATACATACTTACATATATACCTGTTTCGTAAGCATACACTGTAAAAAAAAAAAAAAAAAAAAAAAAAAAAAAAAAAAAAAAACTGTGATTTTTTTCTGCACTTTCTGTTGTAATTTTTCAAGCTCCGATGCAGTGAAATTAAATTCAAGCAACAAGTGAAGTCAAAATCGGAACATGTCTGTCACGTTCCTCACACAGTTAATTGCAAGGCAATTTCACCCATACGTGAGAAAATTTAAAGCACTCCTAAAAATAGCAGCTTGTAAAATTTACAGCAACTGTGTTGGCAGCCGGTACAGAAATATTTTTTTACAGAGTGAATAAATACAGCATCTTTCAAATTGCAAAAACTATCTGTTAGACAAATGAGAGTAATAGTGATTAAAGAGTAACCATACTTAATCCTGATTAAAAGAAATAAAACCTTTATAAATATATTGTTTATATAAAAGTTGTAATCTTTAATTTTTATTTGAATAGTTATAGCACATACAAATGAATATAAAATAGATTCTACGTCAGAGCGCAACAATTGTACACAATTAGTTTCTTTACATTACCCCTGAGCTTTTTCTATATGACGTCTTCCGCCAATTGAGAGGAATAAGTAGTTATGTCACTTAAAACATACTTTTAATGAATAAATAAAAATCATAAAAACCACATTATGTTGCATATCCAATCTTAAGAAAAATATGCCGAATACATAGTTTAAAATAAGAAAAATATTACTTAATCTAAAAAAAAAATAAAAATAATAATCTAACAGCGAACGGAATCATGCAGTAACGACTATCAAGCTATCCTTCATTCCAAAAAGCGTCCTTGGTCTTTAAAAACCTCAAAACGGATATGTTTTCCAAATTTAAATAAGCTATTTCGTAGAAACAAAGTTCCATTTGTTGTCATTGATTTTCGGAAACTTTTCAAGTAGATTTATACAACATTAATAAGTTTTCTCAATCCATAATATTGGTTTTTAAGATGCTATCAATTTTTAGCTGTATTACCAAGATTCTATGCATGTAAGATTAACAAAATAATATTAATTTAATGTTACTGCTAATGCAAATCCACATTGAATAAAATTATTTTGTTTATGTTGTATAACATTAAGAAGCACAAACAGAATTGCATGAAAAACATTTAAAAAAAGTTCACTATCCAAATGAAGAAATATATATGTATACAACTTACTACTGAGTATTTTGCCTACTTTTTTCAAAAAACTTAAATTTATTTTTTCTTTCATTGTAATTTATCTAAAGCAGAATCAAATATTGAAATAAATTAAATAATAAAATAGAATAAAATATTCATTTTTTTATTCTAATTTAATTCCATTCAAAGAAATTCAATGTTTTCTACAAATAATTTCTTTTAAAAGAGAGACAAATCCGTTGAAGCTCATCAAATACTATTACAGATAACCAATATTAAACATGAAAAGAAAATTAAAAATTACAACGACCATTTGGAAAATGATTTTTTCGACGACTAAAATTTAAGACATAAAAAATCGCACGGAGTTCATCATAACTTACGTACGCCATGAATTAAACATTAACATTCCTGGACCCACCATGAACAAATTTTAAAAGAAATTTCAGTTTTACAATTTTCGGTACTGTAAATTTTTAAACATCTACAGAGCTGGTCGTACATTACGTACGCCATGGATTAAACATTAATATTCCTGGACCAATTTTAAATGAAATTTCATACGCCATGGATTACATTTTTCGGTACTGTAAATTTTAAAACTTCTACGGAGCTGGTCATACATTTACGCCATGGATCAAACATTAATATTCCTGGAACAATTTTAAATGAAATTTCATTCTTAAACTTCTAAACACCCCACAATATTACTTTTTACACCGTCGTATAGGGAAAAAATTGTACTATTAAATGCAATTTGTTTGAAAGCTGTATCTCAATTTGTTTCTGAGTTATCAATTTTTTCGTAGTTTTTATTACTTTTTTTTCATAGTGGAAACAGAAGTATCCATCTCTTTTGAAAGCAAAGGGAAAATACTGATTACTGTACAGACCAATCAGAAAACGAATAAAATGCGGATTCAACTAATAAAACGCTTCAGATGTGTTTTTGATTTCCTACCCTTACAGAGGACAATAACCATTTTTCCAAATGGTTAATAAATGCTATTACTGTTGACGAAAATTTTTATACCCATTGAAAAGCAAACCCATAAAAACCTGAAAATACCATAACATGGATTTGTCCCACTTTAAAAATCACCGGCTCAGTTATTGTTTCCTAAATTATCGACAGAACATTTAATTATTTTTTATTAAATGCACGCTAAAGATCTCAATACAGTGGCTTTATTTTTTTTTTTTTTCACTTTTTACTGCACTTCTTAGTTATTCCGTCGACCAAATTACTGTCGCCAATTTGTAAGAATAAATGCCAATAATGGTTGATCGTAAATGTCACATTCACTTTACTTACACGTGTTTACATCATAAAGTGATTTTTATTTCGACGTTTTATTTGTATTTTTATTAATGTTATACTAATTTACTTGTTCTTTTATTATTTAAAATAAAAATTATATCAATTTGTATAATTTGGCGTGTGGTTTGGCGATTTATATAATTTGGCGAAATTGGTCGACGCGATAACTAAGAAGTACCCTTTTTTCATATGGAATATATATTTTTTCAAGAATTTGAGTAATATCTCAATATTTTTTCAGTGAAAGTGTTGTATTATTAATTTTAATCTACTGTAAACTATAAGAGATATTATTCTGAAAGTTATTTGATGCATCCGATAAGAGAAAATGTAGTAGAAATTATTAATAAATTATGCAGTTTATAAAAGTGATAAATAAAGGTATTCTATGATACATAAAATATAGGCTGCCCTAAACTTATTGTTGCTATAATTTAAACTCAGATACAAAATAGGAACAAATATATTTTTATTTGGATTTTAGAGAAATTATTCTCATAAAAATATTACACTTAAAAGTAATTTAGATTTATAATCAATTATTGAAAAAAGCATTTTGTGTCATTAAAACAAAAAAAAAATATTATAGACAAAACTTCCTCAATATATTACGAAATGTAGTGCAATAATAAATATTATGAAAATATTAATAAAATTGTTATTTATATATAACAATTATCAATATTTTTAAGCTGTGAATTATTAATCACAATGTGTTAAAGCTATTATTATTTTTCACTTATATGGGTAAAGTTTAAACAAATCATGTTGAGCATGGTGAAACATAATTTTATTTATCAAAATCATGGGTTCATTTACTCCATAGTTACGTGTACGGAAATAAGCATCAATGTAAAAATAAAATAACACAAGTAATCTGGGAGATAATATGAAATAAGTGAATGGGGCACTTAAAATTATTGAATTATAGATCTTGTATCTGTAGATTTTTCTCATTTTTGTTTAAATGTGATGACCTTCAGCAGCACTCAACTCTTCTTAAAACTTTATAAAAACTCTAACGCATGCAATCCGATGATAAAATATTAATCCGTTTGCACATAAGATAATGTCAAAAGTTCAGCATTTGTTTCCAGATAATATTCCAGAATGAAATTAAAATTCATAAAAATATAACATAATGCAAATAAAACTCAAATTTACTAGACCTGTAACGGAACTACGCCCTTAAATCGCTGAAATTGCTAATAAGAACGTATCACTTTTAATTAATTTCAAAACTTTATTTCAATACATTATTGATATTTTTTATATATAAATGCTTTTGGTTTTATTAATGGTCACTCTAAGAAATTATATTAAGTGGAGAAAATATATTAAAGTTAATAAAAAATAGTTTTCGCCTAAGTTCTGTTACAAGGAAGCCCGGGTTGCGTCACCTAGTTTATATAAATATTTAAACATTTAAACGAAATTGAAAGTACTTCTGAATTCAAACGTACGCCACAAATCAGAGGTCACCAACCGTTTTTCCGTGACCACCAATAGTCCGCGAGAAAATTTCAGTGGTCTGCATAAAAATCTGGACATTATTTGGTTTTAATTTTTACGTTTTATTAATAATTGTCATCTATAAATAATAAAACTGGCAACGATAAAACATGATAATAATTTATATACTCTTAAATTTATGAAAATTTAAATGTTTAGATTTAAAAACTGCTGACGCGGATGATTATTTAGATTGTGAGAATACGATTAAGATTTTAATTTATTTATTTGTTATTCTTTTACATGAACATTTTAAAAATATAATTACTTTTCAGAGCAATACTTGATTTTTTTCAGCTTCTAAAAATATCAATACAATTCTAAAATTATTTCATATTATACAATAGAACTATTATATGATGTAAATTTGTGCAGAAATATATACACACAAATATTCATTATGTGGACATGTAATCAAAAATCCTGGATAAGTGCAGCTTTACCACATAAGAATGTTTTCAAATTTTTAGAACGTAAAAATGTCACACAAGTGATAGATTTAGTATGTTTTAATATTATTAAATTAAGTGATACTTATAGTACTTAAAAAATATTAAATAAACTATTATAAAATTAAATAGTAAATTAAATTATTATTAAATCATTATTAAATTGAATTATGAATTATTATTATAAATTAATATTATTATAAATTATCTGTATAAACTTAGATTTTTCAGTTTTGTTTCGAATCGCAAATTTAGGAATATAATTACATTTCAAAGCAGTGATTTTATAAGGTTCAATGAAGAAAATCAAGGATTTTGTATTTTTTTACGCAATTTATAATAAAAAAATTACATAAAATAGATTTTTTATAGACAACTGTTCTTACACACATTGATTAGATTAATTAGAAATACAACAGAAGGAAAATAATAGTTCGTTTCATGAACAATATTTTTCAAATATTCAGCACATAAAAGTGTCTCGCGCGATTCGAAATTTTATTTTAACGATATAAAATTACTGAATAAGATTTATGCATGTAAACGTTTTTTAAAAAAATTTAGAACATACAAATGTCACACAAACCATGATTTAATAAGTTTTCCAGTTATAAAAATAAATTATAAAAAGGTAATATAAAAAAAAAGTAATTAAAACTTTTATTCAATTTAATTTTTAATAAATTATTATTGAATTAAATTTGAATTTATTAATAAATCTAATTCAAATTGAATTATTATTAAATTACGTTATAAATAAATATTATTAAATTTAATTATAAATCAATGTATTATTAAAATAAAATTATATATCAAATTAATTAAGAGTAAAATTTCTTTTAAAAGCAATGATTTTTCAATTTTCAAAGAAGTTGTAAAATTTAAATGTATATCATAAGTAAACATTTTTATGAGATAGATTATTATAGACAGCTATAGAGTCAGATTTTGATTACATAAATTAGAAATGAAACAGGTAGGAAACATGCAGTGCATTTGAATAACAATTTTTTTTTCATTATTTAGTTAATAAAAATTCCTAAAATTGTGTAAATTTGATTTTTTTAAATATAAAATTACTGTATAAATTTGATTATAATTTATTGTAAGATTTATTTATATATAAAAAAAAATAATTTCGAACTTCTCAATGTATAATTTTGAATTTTTTAATTAGTATTTATCTGTGTTACAAATTTTCATTTTTTAAAGAGAATCATAATATATAATCTGTTTTATAATGAAATCATATTTTAATTTGATTATACAAAGAACCCATTTCTTCTCAACCACTAATTGTTAAAAACAGGAGCTGGGTTTGAATATAGATATTTTGTATATACATAATAAAAACTGACAGAAACTATCAAAATACTTTAGTTTGTTCCATACATATTTTATACTCCTTTTTATTTAAATTATTTTAGAAATTTCATACGTAACCATAAATTAATAAAAAATAATAACCATGAACTTTAGAGAAGACAATATATTTTTTTCCCCTTCTATTTCGTTCAGAATAATAAAACGATGCCTAATTATAAAACCTTTACTGAAATAAATATTCACTGAACACAAAAGGTACACAAAGCAGACACCTAAATAATAGTTAAATTTAAAAATAAAACACGAAAATTAATTTTTATATAATCAGGTGAACAGAATATATTTTGAAAAAACAGACAAAGTAATTAAAAATAATTTTATTTTAAAACATATAAATAAATTAGTCTTTCATTCATTTTTTAAATTATAAAAATGTGTTCGATTCCGAATATACCATTAGAACAACTATAAGATATAATTAAAATTTATTCATTTCAGTAATATTTTGAATTGTATCCTAACTTCTTAAATGTAAAATCCATTGGGGCGATGTGGTATCTACTGTAAATGTTTTACCTTTTTGATGTTATTGTGTTAAAATAAAAACATAAGAGATTAAAAGCAAAAATAAACAAACAAGTAAATAATCGATGCCAAATGTTACTTTTATAAAGTAATTCTGAGTTAAGTAATTCTGAGTTGAGTAAAGTAATTCTAAAGTTTTTCTGATAACAAAAACATTAAATTGTTTCACAATTTCAAGGGAAGATTTTATTTTTACCCAGTATACCTTAAATTTAAATGAATTAATACTTCAAAAATATCACAGTAATACTGTTATTATTAATTGTGTGTTTGTTTTTTTTCTTTCCTTGAAATTACCAGCATGACATACTCTTTATCGGATTTTCCAAACTAATGCAATCCAGTGTTCTTTAGATAACGATAAATATCATGAAGTTAAGATAATAAACCTAAATATGGATCGGATTTTTTTGTATATCGGAAGCAAATTTAAAATCCTTAAAATGTATCTAAAAAAATCTTGTTTATAAAAATAATTTAAGCGAATACGTCGAATTTCATTTTATGCATAACCCATGGAATTTATTTAAGGGGAGTTAGTACCTTTGAACAATCAAAATATCGATTAAAAAAAAAAATCATTTAGCGTGTTAGAAACATTGTAAAACAAACCGCACCGAAATCGAACAAAAATTACGCCTACTCCAATGAAAAAACATAAATGTAAACAGTGACAAGCCCCTTTAAATCCCTCTATATTTAAACTTGATTTTCATACTTTCTTACAGGATTAAAAAAAAAAAAAAAAAAAAAAAAAAAAAAAAAAAAAAACTTATGACGGCAGAGTTATAATATTTGAACTGCATGTTCTACTGATGAGTCGCAATTGTGTGAACATCAGTTATGTTAGTGGGCTTAATACTTTTTAATTTGTAGCATAATAAATGCTTAAAATTAAAAAAAAAATTAAAAAATTACATTTTTTATTTTAAAAAATATAAAACATTTGATAAGTTCAGTGCTTTACATTTATAGAATAAATGTGATATTTAGCTTCAATTTCATATGAAAATTTAGTTTCTCTTGCTTATTTTTGAAAAGTTCTATTGTAAGAACGAGAGGTAAGAATATAATTTTTCTTTTACTTTTGTGTATACATTATATATTGTTATATATGTCGTAGGCTAATTGAGAAATCCGGCTCTTTGCAAACAGCCTAGGCTCTTTGCAAAGAGCCGGGCTAATTGGAGAATCCATCTCCCTTTTTCCAATTAACCTTATATTTTTCAGGCTTATTGCAAAGAGCCTAGAAAGCGTTAGGTTAATTGAAAAATGACCACTTATTATCCGATCAGGGTGATATTTTTAGCTCACAGGCTATCAAAGCCTAAGAGCTTATGTTCCCGCCGATTCTGTATGTACGTGTGTACGTACGTATGTACGTAACGCGATAATTCTTGATAGAAATATCCGATTTGCTTCAATTTTTTTTTCTAGGTTCATTCTGATGAGGTGCTTCCCAGATTAGTTTTTGGGATTCATTGGTTAAGGATAAAGGAGGAAAGGGGGGCTACCCCCCCTTAATTTATATAAATGGGTTTTTCATGCAGAAATATTCGATTTGCGCCAAATTTGGTATACCGGTTTATTGTGTTAAGGAGCTTCCCTGATTAGATTTGGAAGCTCATTATTTAAGTATAAGGGGGGGGGGGGAAGGGGGCTGCCCCTCTTAAATTAGATTAATCGGTTTTTCATGATGAATTATTCGATTTGCTCCAAATTTGGTATACCGGTTTATTAAGTTAAGGAGCTACCGTGATTAGATTTGGAGGTTCATTAGTTATATATAAAGGGAGGAAAGGGGGGGCTATCCCCGCCCCCGTAATTTAGATAAATGGGTTTTCATGCAGAAATATGCGATTTGCAATAAATTTGGTATACCGGTTAATTATGTTAAGCAGCTTCCCTGATTACATTAGGAAGATCATTATTATGTATAAAAAGGGGAAAGGGGGGCAAATGCCTCTGCCCTTAATTTAGATAAATGCGTTTTTCATATAGAATTATTCGATTAGCTCAAATTTGGTATACTGGTTTATTATGTTAAGGAGATGGCTTGATTAGATTTGGAAGTTCGTTAGTTAAGTATAAAGGGAGGAAAAGGGGGGGGGCTAGACCCTCCCGCCCTTAATTTAGCTAAATGGGTTTTTTATGCAAAATTATTCGATTTGCCCCAAATTTGATATACCGGTTAATTATGTTAAGCAGCTTCCCTGATTACATTAGGAAGATCATTATTATGTATAAAAAGGGGAAAGGGGGGCAAATGCCTCTGCCCTTAATTTAGATAAATGTGTTTTTCATATAGAATTATTCGATTAGCTCAAATTTGGTATACTGGTTTATTATGTTAAGGAGATGGCTTGATTAGATTTGGAAGTTCATTAGTTAAGTATAAAGGGAAGAAAAGGGGGGGCTAGACCCTCCCGCCCTTAATTTAGCTAAATGGGTTTTTATGCAAAATTATTCCATTTGCCCCAAATTTGATATACCGGTTTATTAATTTAAGGAGCTTCCCTGATTAGATTTGGAAGTTCATTAGTTAAGTATAAAGGAAGGAAAGGGGTGCTAGACGCCCCCCCCCCTTAATTTAGATAAATGAGTTTTTCATGCAGAGTTATTTGATTTGCTCCAAATTTCGTATACCGGTTTATTATGCTAAGGAGCTGCCTTGATTGGGTTTGGAGATTTATTGGTTAAGTATAAAGGAGGGACAGGGGCTAGTGTCCCCTTAATTTAGATAAATGGGTTTTTCATACAGAATTATTCGATTTGCTTCAAATTTGATATACCAGTTTATTACGACATGGCTTCCTTCATTTGATTTGGAGGTTCATCGTTAAGTATAAAAGGGGGGAAAGGGGTGCAATTGCCCCTCCTCTTAATTTAGATAAATGGGTTTTCATGCAGAATTATCTAATTTAATTTAATTTTTTTTCAACCGGATCCGAACTTGAAGGTTCCATTTAAAGTCAACCCGAAAACCGACCACAACCAGGTTTCGGATTGAGTTCAATTAGAACTTTCAGGTTCGGATTGGGTTGCCGGTGGACGGAGATTATTTTGTTTGGCTTGCATCGGATTATAGTTCTTTGGAATATTTTTGTCGGTTAAGATTTGGTTCGGGACGGGTTTCAGGTTGACTTCGAATGGAATTTTTAGGTTCTGGTAGCGTTGCGTATCCACGGCAACTAATTTGTCTTGTTCGGATCCGGTTATGGATGTTTGGAATATTTTTGTCGGTTATCAGATTTGGTTCGGGATTTCGGGTTTTTTCAAATGGAACTCTCAGGTTCGGGTAGCATGTAGACTGAAATTATTTTGTCTTGCTCTTATCGGGGTACGGTCTGTTGTAATTTATTTTTCGGGTTTGGGTAGGGTTATACGTTAATAAACCTAATAAAAAGAAAATTGCCCAGTTAAAGTGATGGCATTGAGCTCACAGACTATTCACACTAATTGTGTATTATACTCTTATTTCAAAGAATAATGCCCCTCGAAAAATAAATGAAGAAATTAATCCCCGTTGCCCCCCTTACTACTTAACCAAAGAACCTCCAAATCTAATCAGGAAAGCTACTTAATATAATTAACTGGTATACCAAATTTCAAGAAAATCAGATAATTCTGCATAAAAAAACCGTTTCACTAAATTAAGGGGGGGGGGGGATTAGCTCCCCCATTTCTCCCTTTATGCTGAACCAATGAGCTTTCAAATCTAATCAGAAAAGCTCCTCATTAGAATGGACCTATAAAAAAAATTAAACTAAATTAGATAATTCTGCATGAAAACCCATTTATCTAAATTAAGGGGAGGGGCAATTGCTCTCTTTCCCCCCCTTTTTATACTTAACCAATGAACCTCCAAATCAAATGAAGGAAGCCATATCGTAATAAACAGGTATTTTAATTTGAAGCAAATCGAATAATTCTGTATGAAAAACCCATTTATCTAAATTAAGGGGACACTAACCACTGTCCCTCCTTTATACTTAACCAATAAATCTCCAAATCTAATCAAGGCAGCTCCTTAACATAATAAACCGGTATACGGAATTCGGAGCAAATCGAATAACTCTGCATGAAAAACCCATTTACCTAAATTAAGGGGGGGGGGAGTAGCCCCCCTTTCCTCCCTTTATACTTAACTAATGAACCTCCAAATACACTGCTCAAAACAGTTAAAGGATATTGCAGTTTTAGGTGGATTTTGTATCTGGTAAACTGTTTAGCTGATTGATACATGGTCGACAGACATAGTAGGTTATATGAGAATAAATTACACATGTTTGGCAGAAAAAAATGCATTTTATTGCGCATTTGTGTACTAAAGGAAAAAAACACAATTTGTGCATATGAGAAAAAAAGAATAAGAAAAGGTGTTTTCTTCAAAGAAAATCATTTTCAGTAGGGGGTATGGTTTCCACGGGCGGCCAGCAACGTTGAACACCTTTGAGGCATGGACTCAATGAGGCTATTAATGACGAGTTGAGGTATTCTGCCCCACTCTTCCGGAAGAGCTCTTTCCAGTTCTTGGAGAGTTTGTGGGGGTTGTTGGCGGCCAGAAACTCGTCTTCCTAGAGCGTCCCAAACGTGCTCGATTAGATTCATGTCTGGAGAACACGCTGGCCATTCCATTCGAACGATTCCTTCCTCGAAAAGGAAATCCTCCACCAGGTTTGCACGATGTGGCCTGCAGTTATCGTCCATTAAAATGAAGTTATCTCCGATTGCTGCAGCATAAGGGACTACAATAGGTCTGAGGATCTCATCCCTATATCGGCGACCAGTCAGAGCTCCATCTCGAATGATGTAGAGGTCAGTGCGCCCGTCAATGGAGATGCCACCATACACCAACACTCCTCCACCGCCAAATCTGACACTTTCGTGCACGAACGCAGGATTATTCCTACTGCCACGGTCCCTCCAGATGAAAATACGCCTATTATCCGGATGCACAGAAAAACGGGACTTGTCAGAAAACAGAATATTGCTCCATTCATTTCTCCTCTAGTTGACATGCTCGGTTGCCCACTCCCTGCGGTCGCGACGATGCCTTGATGTTAATCTAACACATACCATCGGTCGGCGAGCATACAGACCTACAGTATGGAGCCGGTTTCGGACAGTCTGAGTTGAAATCGTGGTGCCTGTAGCCGAGCGAAGGTGTTGTTGGAGAAGAGTAGCGTTCATGGTTCGGTGTCTCCGAGCTGTTAACGCTAAATACCGATCTTCATTGGGCGTTGTTGCCCGTCTACGACCTTGCCCTGGTCTTCGGCCTGCACATCCACTCTCCAAAAAACGGTTCCAGATCCTGGAAATGACACTTTGTGACACTCCAATGGCTTGCGCTACTTAGGCTTGAGTTTGGCCCCCTTCTAACCTACCAACAATTCTCAAAGCTTCTGAATCTGTCAAATGACTTCGCTGAGACATCGTACTCATCGAAACAAAGCAATCACTGAATGCCGATCATCCTTGTCTTCATTCTCTTTTATCCAGTTGAATGTCAAATTTCATTCGCTGCCGCTGAAGCGACGTTTTTGACGTCGAACTAAAAATTTGCATACTCCACAGTTTGAAAACCAGAAAAATTTGCATTTGTGATTCTCTTCTTCTATTTTCGGCAAAAAAAAATTTCGTTTATATCTTTATTTTATATAAAATTCAAATATCCTTTAATTGTTTTGAGCAGTGTATAATTAAGCCATCTCTTTAACATAATAAACCAGTATACCAAATTTGAGCTAATCGAATTATTCTACATGGAAAACGCATTTATCTAAATTAAGGGGAGAGGCAATTGCCCCCCTTTCCCCTCTTTATACATAATAATGATCTTCTAAATGTAATCAGGGAAGCTGCTTAACATAACTAACCGGTTTACCAAATTTATAGCAAATCGCATATTTCTGCATGAAAACCCATTTATCTAAATTACTGGGGGGGGGGCGGTAGCCCCCCTTTCCTCCCTTTATATGTAACTAATGAACCTCCAAATCTAATCAAGGCAGCTCCTTAAATTAATAAACCGGTATACCAAATTTGGAGTAAATCGAATAATTCATCATGAAAAACCGATTTATCTAAATTAAGGGGGGTATCCCCCTTTCCCCCTTTTATACTTAAATAATGAGCTTCCAAATCTAATCAGGGAAGCTCCTTAACACAATAAACCGGTATACCAAATTTGGCGCAAATCGAATATTTCTGCATGAAAAACCCATTTATATAAATTAAGGGGGGTTAGCCCCCCTTTCCCCCTTTATCCTTAACCAATGAATCCCAAAAACTAATCAGGGAAGCACCTTATCAGAATGAAAGCCTCAGGCTTTGATAGCCTGTGAGCTAAAAATATCACCCTGATCGGATAATAAGTGGTCATTTTTCAATTAGCCTAACGCTTTCTAGGCTCTTTGCAATAAGCCTGAATAATATCAGGCTTATTGGAAAAAGGGAGATGGGTTCTCCAGTTAGCCCGGCTCTTTGCAAAGAGCCTAGGCTGTTTGCAAAGAGCCGGATTTCTCAATTAGCCTACGACATATATATATATATATATATATATATATTATTTAAATTGCAAATGTTGTGGAAATTTTTTTGCGCTAGGATATTATTCTTGAAAATTTAAAAATTTCACTCCAAAATATCCAAATTTTATTTATTTATATTGAATCAAAAGTGTTATTATGAGCAAACTTGTGTCCTAAAGACACTAACTCCCCTTAAACAACTCTGAACAACAACAACAAAAAAAAGTTTCTATCTGAGGGAACAAAAAATAACTTTTTTAGTTTGGAGTTTATAATTTCATTAAAATGGGATTCAAATAGTACCTGTCAACTTAAAGTAATACAGGAATAACCTACACTGAATCCGTATCTGGGCCGTACACATACTTATTACACAAATTAGAAATCAGACAGGTGGAAAACATGTACTTCATTTCCATAATGGTATATATTTTTAATAATTTAGCGCATAAAAATGCGAAAAATATTTCAAATTAGTCATAAGATAAATTTAAATGGAAATCTAATTATAAAATTTCTATAATATCTTTAAATAAAAACTAAATGCTGAATTTATCAAAGTATAACATTAATATAATAACTCAAATGTTTGTTACAATGTGCATGTTTAAAGAGAAATATCATATATAATCTGCTTTATATGGAATTTGCGTTTCTATTTGATCTCATAAAGCACCCATTTCTTCTCAATTAATATTCCGAAAATATCACAGTATTTTTTTTATTATTAATTACGTGATTTTTTTTTTTACAATTACAAGCATGCCGTAATGTTTATCGACTTTTACAAAATAGTACAATATAGTGTTCGTAGACAACGATAAATCTCTTTAAATTAAAAAAACCAAAATATTGATCGACATTTTCTGTAATTGAAACTAAATTTAATCTCCTTAAAATATATTAAAATAAATCCTGCGTCTAAAATGTTATTTAAGCGGCAATGTCTAATTACATTTTATACATAACCTATGGAATTTCTTTAAACAACTCTGAACAACAACAGAAAAAAAAAATTGTATTCGAGTGATCAAAGAATATTTTTTTTAAGGTTCGAACTTATAATTTTATTAAAATGCGATTCAAATAGTACCTGCCGACTAACAATAATAACGAATTTAAATAGGAAACAGTAGACAGACTTTAATACAATTACTAAAAACATACAAAACAATTAAAATGAGATAAAATCATATAAAATTATACACTATAAAATAAACGTTTCGCTATACACCGCATAGCCTCATCAGTATTCGAATCAACTTACAACAAAACAACGTGCATACACCGGACCCAGTCAAAGTTAAAGTCAGTGATTTAAGAAAACAAAATATTCATTCGGAACAGGACTTGATTCATTCAGGGTTAATGGATGTAATTTAGTAAACCATCCCTCCATAAAAATTCTATAATAATAGTCTATGCAATTACTTTTCAAAATTGAAGAATCTGTGAAGGAGGGGGTGTGATCCTTGTCAAGTGCATGTTGCACTAACCTGGAATTTAATTTACCTTTTTTAAATGCACCGATGTGCTCTTTATGACGAATTTCCATGGATCTGCCGGTTTCACCTATGTAAACATTATCACAATCCTTGCAGGGAATCTTGTACACAACGCCGCTTAATTTTTCTTTTTCATATTTGAACTTGTGGCTATTCAGGAAGGAACTTAATTTATTTAATGGTTTATAAGAAACATCTATGTTAAATGATTTCAAAACTGAAGAAATTTTTTCAGAAACATTAGTATAATATGGTAAACACACGAAATAATTTGGTTTAACCTGTTGAAAAGGAGGGGGAGTTGAATTAACCAAATCTAGAGTATTCTTGAAAACTTTTTTAACGAGATTTTTTGGGAAGCCGTTATTCCTTAAATCTTCATAAATTTTATTTCTTTCAGTTTCGAAAGCTTCAATGCTGCTGCAATATTTTATAGCTCTATATGTTAAACTTTTAATAATAGAAATCTTATGACTGAGTGGGCAAACAGAATTAAAATTGGTGTACTGACACCAATACTGACTGTAACATGCACTTGACAAGGATCACACCCCCTCCTTCACAGATTCTTCAATTTTGAAAAGTAATTGCATAGACTATTATTATAGAATTTTTATGGAGGGATGGTTTACTAAATTACATCCATTAACCCTGAATGAATCAAGTCCTGTTCCGAATGAATATTTTGTTTTCTTAAATCATTGACTTTAACTTTGACTGGGTCCCGTGTATGCACGTTGTTTTGTTGTAAGTTGATTCGAATACTGATGAGGCTATGCGGTGTATAGCGAAACGTTTATTTTATAGTGTATAATTTTATATGATTTTATCTCATTTTAATTGTTTTGTATGTTTTTAGTAATTGTATTAAAGTCTGTCTACTATTTCCTATTTAAATATTTTGAATTCAGACGTTAAAATGTATATATATCTTAGAAATAATAACGAATGCTTAACTGCAGCGTGGGAAATCTGCGTTTTAAGTACACTACTTTTGAATTAATTATTATTCGCAAAGTCGTACAAATTCAGAAAACTATAGAAAATGCTTAAATAGTCATTTTCAAATAACTGTAATAAATATTGTTATCAATTATTAGTGAACTATGTATAAAAATAATTTATTCTTTTATGGAAGTTATTAATGTCATTAACACAAAATTAACAATTAAATTATTTTAGATAGAATATTTAAGCTGGTGAATCCTGGATAATTACGAGAATAAAATTAATGAGAATATGAAGGGTTAGAGGGACAGACACTCTCTCATATGATAAGCAACACTATGGCAAAAAAAAAAAAAAAAAAAAAAAAAAAAAAAAAAAAAATGCTGTTCTGGAGTATAAGTGTATGTAATCACATTTTGGATTATAATTTGAAATATATAGATATAGTAAAGCTACTTGAAATCTGGGAAAATCTAATATAACCCCGAATAAAAATTTCATAATAAAATTTTCCGAGTTACCCACTATGCCGAAAAGCGTTCTTTTTCATTAGAAAAATCAGAAACCAGTATATTTTTGAGATTTAAAAAGCATTTATAAAAAGTCTCTTTTGCTGCTAATAATTTTCGAAAACGTTTCCGAGTAGTTATTATAGCGTATTGTTAAGCGTTCTCAACTCGAAATAATTTTGGAATAATACCAATTCTCACGTTAACAATTTCAAGTTAAACAACGGTGTTTTGCAAACAAGCACAAAAAATTAATAGCATTAAAATTATAATTAAAATGAATATTATTTTATTACTCTTGCGTGTATAAATTCAATTAAGCAGCTGAAAATGTTTAATTGAGAATTAATAGCATCCTACAAACCAATATTTCGATTTGGGGAAACTGATAATTACACACTATCAAACCTACTCGTAAACGTTTCAGAAAGAATCCTCTATGGCAGCAAAAAATGGTTTTTATACATACTTCTTTAAATATTGAAAATATACTGCTTCTGAGGTTTCTAAATATTTAGAATGCTTTTCAGATTCAAGTTTAGCTCGGAAGAGGTTATTCTATATTTTCGTAATGGTAAAACCAAGAGAGGAGCGAAAGGGCGATAAGCCCTCCCTTGGGCGATGATAAAATCCTTACAAGTCAACATATCTCAGACAGTTTTAAAGCTTTTGTATTCTTTACCGCATAAAAATTCTCAAATATGAACTATACCAAAAAGATGTGTGAAAATATTTAATATACAAAAATCGAAAATTGAGTTCAAAGTATTCCATTATAACTTTCGCAGTCATATGATTAATGAAAATTAAAAACTGTTAATGAGTCCGATGAAGGCCAGAAATTGACTCTTAAAAAATTAAAAGAATCAAGTTTTCAACCAGCTATATTTATGTGTTGAATAAATGCTTCATTAATAAATTTCAAAGTATTCTTTGTTAACTAGAAATAAAAAAAAGCAGTTTTATATACAGTAAATATTTTTTTCAAATGCTTGTTGCAATATTTCTGTATATAGAAGGTCCTTTATGCTCAAAGCATATAGAGACAGTTTATAATAAGTCTTAGTAATATGTTTTTATACACGAACATGGAAAGAATTGTTAAATTAATAAAGGAAATTCATTTTAATATCTTTTTGAAACAATTTTAAATTCTATAACATCCTCAAACTTTTCTAACACCCAAAAATACTAAACTACTATTGCTAGAAAAGCTGGAAAGTCTTGTTATATTCGAATGCTTAGTCTAATTAATTAAAAATAGTTCTGGATGAATGGTTAGATAAGGTTATTTCTTTATTGGTCGTTATAATAAAAAATTGCTATAGAACGACTGTTGTGCCGAGTATCTACTGTACTGTACATGGACGGGTACTACGGGAATATTCTTTCGTCAGGAGGAAATTCTAAATACATCCTGGCGTGAAACGCTCAGTTTGTAGTATTACCCTCTTCTTGGAGACCTTCTAGATCTGCCCTTGTATTTTCATTAGTGGTTATATTAGATTTTCGAACATTAAGAAACTTTTGTCTTTTTATATAAACCAAAATTCAATTTAATTACAAATTGATAGTTTCAAATAGTAAATAAAATGAATTCATTTTGAGATCACTGATCTGCTGCTTTATTTGTTAGTTTAAAGTGACCTATATAAGTACAGTCGTGGGAAAAAAGTAAACACCCCCTGATAACTCTGCAACAAATTATGGTAGATGAAAATTACAGGTACCAAACGATTGGAAATAAAGTCTAGGTTTAAATGATGCATATAAAATTTACTTAGCTGGCCATCTACATATAAAAACGATGCCAAGCTTTGTATTTTTTTTTTTTTCAACTGCAAGTTTGACACCATAAATAAATTCTACACCTTTCAATTAAGCTAAATCCAAATTTTCATGAAATTCGTACAAATAGCTTTCTAAGAAAATAATTATTTTAAGAGGAGCATATTTTAGGGGCTGTATCCAAATTGAAGCTTGGTACCCGATTGATGAAAAGCTACAGAATGATTATGTCACTTCTACTGATGTATTATTTCATGCCAATATGACCATTGCACTCGCTTAATATGTTTCGACTATTAACCACTCAAATATTTCAATAAAATGAGTAAAATATATTTTTTCAAATTATGCTTTTCTGCACATCATAGACGATCCCTTAAACCATCATTTTGACGTTTTTTAATGATAATTCGAAAACTACTTGAAAGACAAATTTGAACTTGAGTATGTTACGATGAGGCAGGGCATAATAAAGATAAATCTCTCAAAAAAATTGTTGGTTGAAATTCATATTTTTTTTTTCTAATATTAATTTCATAATCCATATTATTAAATTTTTAAAATTACAAATTCAATGCATTTATGTTTGGGTTTTTTAGCATTATAACCACACACAAAATTATCACATTAGGATTATAATTTCAGGAGATATTAATAAAAATATGAAAATTTAATTTAACATTAGAAGTTCTAAATTTTGAATGTTTGTAATTCAAAAACTAATCTTTCAAATGACAAGAAATTTCGTTTCTCGGCATAGTTTGATTCGAAAGTTTAAAATATATTGTCAAAATTGGGTGTTAACATAGAAAACAAAACAGAGTTAGGTCTAGTTTTTATATGTGGATGGCTCCCTAAGCAAATTTTGTATACATCATTTAAAAGTAAACTTTATTTCCAATCGACTGGTATCAGTAACTTTCTTCTATTATAATTAGTTGCAGAGTTATTAGGGGGTGTTTACTTTTTTTTCCACGACTGTACGTGCCGATTTTTTTTTTCAGAAATTAATTACCAACATTCAAGACAGAAAATATTTAACTTTAAATTATTATGTGTGGCTTATGTGGCATTAATATTGTCGTCATTTGAAAGAGGGAACTGAAGCTACTTTCCTTCTCACTTCTCCAGTTGTATGCATTTATGAAAATAGCAGATTTTATATTTTTTGAGTCCTCGGGTTATTACTAGTTTTTACAAATCCTTCCATTTCCAAATACAGTACAGCCCCGATTATCCGCGGAATTGGGTGGCAAGGGCACCGCGGATAACCCGAAAAAGACTGAAAATGGGGTGTAAACACAGAAAAAAAAGAAAATCCAACATACAAACTATGTTTTAGTGCACAAAAAATTATAAAACGTTCAAAATACATATGCACAGTACTTCAGAAACCTTAGCTTTACGTCTAAATCACTAAAATAACGAACAGTTAACAAGAAACAATTGCATAAGTACTGTACAAAAAGAGCTGAGTTGCACCTTTAAAAAAAAAAAAAAAAAAAAAAAAAAAAAAAAAAAAAAAACAGTCACTTGTTTTTGCTTCTTACTTTGGAAACACGTTTTCTTTATTCTAAATTGTAAACTATTAAACTATTATTTTCTTTTAGTATGGGATAATTTTTATCTCGAAAGTGAAATTATTCTTGATATTCTCTCCTGGAATTTCTCAAGTCTTATTTAATTGTTAAATATTTGAATTGCTGTGTTTACGTTTGGTTAATAAAATTAAGAAAAGACATCAAGACATATCTGATATTTCAAACATGGCAACCGAATCTAGAAATATCCTTCTATTACTTTTGAATACAGTAATTTTTCTGTTTATACTTATTAGTAGGGCTTATGATATTTTCCTTGCCGTTGGCTTAAAAAAAAAAAAAAAATCAAAAAAAAAAAAAAAAAAAAAAAAAAAACGCGGATCATCTAATCGAGGCTTTACTGTATAGGAAATATTGCATGAAATCTGCATGAAACATTCCCCCCTCAACTACTTTGTTTAATCTAGAACATCAACGCAACAGACGATATTTTTTTTAATTACATTTTTTATGAATAAAAATTAATTTTGAAATAATGAAGGAAAATAATATTCAGACAGTGAACTGCAAAATAAATTAACCTAAATATTGATATCCTTGGTATAACTAAATTTGTTTCTGAAAAGGTATTTATTTACTTTTCTTCTGTGTTAAAATTCATTGTGCTATTCAATCATAATCGCTACAAATTCATAAATCATAAAAAATGATTGTTTTAAGTTTTCGCTTTGATAAACTGCTAATCGTTATAAAACAAGCAATCGCGTTTTCACATAATGCGCTAAAAAGATTTGCTGCGGCGCTGAATATTTGTATGAAAACATAACTATATAAAAGCATACTACATACAAACCTCCATAAAAAAATTCGAAACATGATATGTAACTTTTTTATGATAGTTCAGCATAGACATACAGACAGAATAAACGTGCTCGGACCCATTTCATTTAAACAGCACATAAAATATATATTAAATAAAAATATAATATAAAAAGTATAATATGAAAAGCAAATACCTATAACTAATATTTAACTGACATTACTACTAATTGATACAATAACATACTAAAATGGAAATATTTAAAAGTATATTCCCTTTGATAATAAAATAAATACGCAAAAATAGTGCCTGCAAATATAGGTAAATTATCGAAAAATGCTGAAAAAAATCTTGTAAAAATAAGCGGAAAATGTAGTAATATTTTTTAAAGGTCTTTAAGAACAGCGAAAAAAAAAAACAACATGTAAAGGGTTAATTAAACATAAAATAAAAATAAATAATTTCATCTACATAAGAAATTAATAATTACTTACAGAAATCAGATAGAAAGAGACAAATGAACTGGCAGATATTTAGTTGAGTAAGAGTATCAGTAAATGAGTAATATTGATTACGGCTGTATTTGAGCTATATTTATTTGTAAAATGCACACGGACACATAAACAAGCGCAAAGTATAAGATGTCGTGTGCAAAAAATATAAATATTCAGTACCCATTTAGTGGGATCCGAGTGCAAAAATATATTCCCATTGGCTACATATTTCGACTTAGTAGAATAAGTATCCAATCAAATAATTTCCTTCGGGGATATTTGCGAGCGGAAAACGGTAAAATAATATTGCGCATCTGAATCTTATCTAGGGCGTCACTTATCACTTCAAGTATAATGTTTTCTACTCCTCCGAGGTCACGTAACTTGCTTATAAGATAAAGAAATCCAGAATTTTCTGAAATGTGTTTACAAACTTTAGGAAACTATGTATATTTTTGTTTCAGAGGTCATTTATTATGTATGCATAGATTTAATATTTGAAAGTATTGTTTTAATGATATATTTAATCGTTGTTTTAAGAAAATTGAATAAATTAAATTTACGAATATATTCTTTTACCTTGATTAATTTGATCCTCAGATAACTGTGTTTCATAATACCTACTATTTTTGTCACTCAAACATAGTTGAAAACATTTTATGAATTCGTTTTGTCTGTCTGTCTGTCCTTGCCCTAAGTAGTATAAATATTCTCAGATTGTCATGCAATTGATATGCGTTAATGAAGTTTATTATAGCATGTGTCTGTCGGTCTGTCCTTGCCCTAAGTAGTATAAATATTCTCAGATTGCCATGCAATTGATATGCGTTAATGAAGTTTATTATAGCATGTTCTGTATTGAAAAAAAAAAAAAAATGCGTAGAATTTATAGTTCAGGTACGGGAATACACAAAATATTCAGTTCACAATACTGTTTTAATAGTAAAAATGGAGGCCATTCTCTAATTGAAGATGAAGGTAGAGGGGGAAATTGTGTATTTTAATGATGTCACATTATTTCAAACATATTGATATATATCATTGAGGTGCGCTACACAGGCTAACTACAGAATATAGCGTGCATAATATTCATTGTTCATTTACAGGGAGACACAAAATAATTGCGTTACAGAATTGTCTATTAACAATAATTGCTGAAAGTGCGTTTTAAGTTGTGGTACGCGTTTCTAAATTAAAATAATAGTTTCACATTACTTGGTGTATATAAATTCTACAGATCATTACAAAAGATCCAGAGGGAAATTTACAACTGTGCTATGCGTTTGGTAACTGATCTAAATTTTAGCATAACATGTAGTGTAGCATATACAAATCTACAGGTAGTATAAAGGTCTGTAAAAAAGAATTCGGTGATTTTCAATTACTTTAAAATTGGGTTTTGAACTGTGTCATGCTTTCATCAAATAGTTTACTTAGACACCATCTTTCAAATTTTTAAGAGGGAAGATCACTTTAAAGCTTTTTACAAAACTTTTTTAAATTTTTTTTGTCTATTATTTAAGAATGGCATGTACCTAACTTAAAAAAATATGCCGTTACACCAATTAGAACAGGGTTCAAACATATCCACCTTCCTCGCCAAAATAACAAACCTAGAACTACTGATGCCATGTATACGGATAAAGTGGAGTTAGATGAGTGTTTTTGCTAAGTGCCATTAGGATATTAGTAATATTCACTATGGGATGAAAGTTTAAAGTGAGTGATACTTATAAGTACCGTCAGTAGATAAAGGGTTAAAGTCAATTTTCTCAAAACAGATATTTTGACATTGCGTGCATCATACTTTCAAAACTAAGTAACATATAAACTTAATATGTTGTATTATATTGTATTTTACATATCTTTATAATATCTACCTATTTTTAAGTAAGTACCTGTAATATATATTTTTTTTTTCTTTTCTTTTCTTTATTGAAATTTCATCATAAATTTTGTATTTCATGGTTTAATTGCCTGAAAAAATGTTTTCATTTGTAAACTTGAATTAGTTTAAAATTAATACACACTATATTAAAAATATATATGCGTAATATTAAGCGTATATATTGTATATATTTTTTATAACTCTGCTCGCAACAAATGTATGTCAAATCAAGTTTATAATTATGTATCATTAAAAGTATTTAAAGGAATACTTAAAAAATGATTTGAAAAATTTACTGAAAAAAATTGTTTAATTTAAAGAAATATTTACAACTCCATAAAGCTTTTAATGTTGTGTTAAAATAAAGCAATATGTAGGTGCTGAAGGTGATCTCCGCTCTCAAAAACGGTGAAGTTCTGTTAAAGTATTCTGGAAGTTCCGGAAAGTGTTTCATAATCTAGGCTCAACGTGTGATATTTCGTTCTTGTTTATTATATAAAAGCTAAAAGATTGAGACGATTTCTATTATTCTTGTAATTTGTGATTTCTCATGTGCTGCCAAAAGTTTATCATATATATTTAATGTTGTTTCGATAGTTAAAATTCATACATATGTAATAATAAAAAGAATATTGCCCGGTTAAACTGATGGCATTGAGCTCACAGGCTTTCACACTAATTATATATTATACTCTTATTTCAAATAATAATGCCCCTCGAAAACTAAATGAAGGCATTAGACATCTTTCTCCCCTTTATACTTAACCAAAAAACCTCCAAATCCAATCAGGTAAGCTCTTTAACATAATAAACTGGCATACCAAATTTGAAGCAAATCAGATAACTCTGCATGAAAAACCCATTTATCTAAATTAAGGGCGGGGGCTAGTCCCGCTTTATACATAAGTAATGGGCTTCCAAATCTAATCAGGGAAGCTGCTTAACATAATTAACCGGTATACCAAATTTGGAGCAAATCGGATATTTCTGCATGAAAAACCCATTTATCTGAATTAAGGGGGGGGGGGGGTGTAGCCCCTTTTCTCCCTTTATATGTAACTAATGAAACTCCAAATCTAATCAAGGCAGCTCCTTAACATAATAATCTGGTATACGAAATTTGGAGCAAATCGAATAATTCTACATGAAAAACCCATTTATCTAAATTAAGGGCGGGGGCTAGCCCCCATTTCCCACTTGATTCTTAAGTAATGAGCTTCCAAATCTAATCAGGGAAGCTCCTTAACATAATAAACTGGTATACCAAATTTGGAGCAAATCGAATATTTCTGCGTGAAAAACCCATTTATCTAAATTAAGGGGGGGGGGACTATCCCCTCTTTTACCCCATTATCCTTAACCAATGAACCCCAAAAGCTAATCAGCGAAGCGCCTTATCAGAATGAAACTAAAAAAAAATTTTGAAGCAAATCGGATATTTCTATCAAAAGTTATCGCGTTTACGTACGTAAGTACATGCAGAACCGACTGGCACATAAGCTCTCAGGCTTTGATAGCTTGTGAGCTAATAAAAACTGCTTTAATTTTTTTTAATTTCATATGTAGTTATATAAATTTTATAATAATTACCGTAACTTACTTATATCAAATTCCAGAGTTTCCTGAAGTGTGTTTATTAATTTTAGTAAAACTGTTTAAATTTTGGTTTAATAAAATAGTCAATTATTGCTAATAAATTTCCAAAGGAATTATAGTCGTTTGAGTTATTCTGAACGTGGTATATAAATGTCATTATATGATCTATTTTCTTTTAGGAATTCTTTTTAAGAATATCAAGAAAAATTCTTTTAAGAAACTTTAATAAAAATATTTACATTTGGGTTTCCGAGATTATTTATTACAACAAAATATTCTAAAATATACTCTTAAGCATAGTATAAAATATCTTTGAAATTTTGATGCTGCTTTTATAAATTGTTTCATTATTATTTGCAATTCAATTAAATTATTCATTTTCATAAATCAACTTCAAACTTTTGATTAATTCTGAATTAAAATAAGATTAGCACTATATGACTTAATATTTATTTTTTATAATATCTATTTTTAAAAAAAAATTCCGGGTTTTTCTAAATATTTATTCATAATTTTCATTAAATTTTGAGGTATGGAATCTCTTTCTCCAGTTTATTTGAAAAAAAAGTGGTGTGGTGGAGGTCAGCTTACTTGCCCTTTACGCATGTTAAAAAACTTGAAAATTGAATGTTAACATATCAAATGTTTTCGACTTTCATTTTAAAGATAATCATCTAAAGCTTGATTTACATAATAAAACTAAATCAGTGATTCGGGCTTAGGCATTTTCTGTAAATCTCAAAAGCATGTATTTGGAATTGCAGTGTTATCCTTTTCTTCAGTAATCGCTATAAATATTTTTTAACCTCATTTACAAGAAATAACAAATAAATTAAATGAAAATAGCATAAAGAAATCGATGTATAACTTGCCAATTTTACTTTTCTATGACAGCCTACAGTTTTATTCATTTCATCTTTCAAGACTTATTATTAAAAATTAACATGAAATTTCAAATTAAAAAGACATATATTATTTAATTTTTACCAATTGTTTAAACAGGTTGCGAAAAGTAAATGAGAACTTTACTTCTATTATTTATAGAATTCAGTCTAACGGAAAATTTTAAATCAAAGCTGTGTCGCGCCATTTCGAAGTACCACCGTTAAGGTTTTTTACTCGGCAAGTCGCCGATGTCACTTTTCTCACGGCGCGACCTCAATGTAAAATTTGCTAAAAATACGAGTTTATGTTAAATCACTGTTGTTAAATCGCGTTACTGCCATTTAGCCAATTATTATTATGCATCCGTACTTCTATCGATATGCAAGATCACTGCGTACTTAAATATATATACAGCGAAGAAAGGTATTTTATCGTTTTCCATGTTTTAACTATTTTCAAAATGATCTGTGGAGCAATATCGGGACGTAACATCAATAATGGGTCATGGACAATTTTGGACCATTTTTCATATTAATATGTACCACTAGAGGTCTTCGCCTTCTACGAGCTACGTTCTACAACCCCAGTGCAGATCCCCAATTTTCTAAAAGTACCATAATCCCCTAATGTTTTAAAAAGGATACCTTATTGCGGCAGATTCGATGATATCATGATCAGTGACAATCTTCTATAATCGCGATACCTTTAATATTTCTTCGACTGTTTTTTTTTTTTTTTTTTTTTTTTTTTTTTTTTTTTTTTTTACCGTTTAGAAATGGTTGTTGTTTTCGGTCGATGATGGGGGGGGGGGGGGCAAATGATGCTCGCATTTTATTTTTTTTAACGAAATTCAACGATTTTCTTTATTTTTAGAAGAATTTTTATTTCAATAGGTAATAGAAAGGCATAAAATCGTTAAAAATTGTTTGAATAGGAAATCGAAGGGCATAAAATCGTTAAAAATTAAAAAAGTTACTAAATGGATAGGCGCAAATTATCATATATGGCAAAATCCAAAACCAAAGAGCGACCCCGAAATGAAAATCGTCTTGCAAAGCAAAAATCAATGTCTTTAACTCATTATGTAGGCCATGGAAATCGAGGTCTTCAACTGATTATGTAGCCCATAAAAATCGATTACAGAATAAAAGACGAACGCGAAAAAGGAAACAATCTAATGTTTAATCGATTGATAGTAAAAGGCCATGTCTCGAGGGGCTCCAATCCACTAGCCACGGTGTTTTACAATCGTTCGACTCTAACCGGGAAAAATTGAGCTCAACATAGGTAATTTGTCGCAATTTGTGGGTGATTCGGTGGAACTGCTTTCGATTTGTAAACTGTTTTTCTTCGCGAAACGGTATTTGGAGAGTTTATCGATGAAGGTTTTGGTCGTCTCAAGTTTGATCTTTGCGATCTGTTGTTGAAAAGGATGTGACGGAAAAAAAAATTCCAAATGGTCGTTGTAATCTATTAAATTACAATTTTTTTTTTAAATCTGTATTCGGCATCCACCGTTGTCGCAACATCTAACATCTGTTTTCGTGATCGATTAATAAAAATTCATTACCTATTTCAAAATCAGATTGTATAAAAAGAGTGAATAAAAAATGCCGCTGTCTCCCGGAATTGATAAATGTCGAAAAAAAAGTTTTATTTTATATGCTAAATGAAAATTGTCTTAAATATGTCGTTTTAATTATATTGTTTTAAATATGACGTAAATTTCACCATTAAATGTTTTTTTTTTTCATATAGTAATTAAATTATATTATAGTTTTCTTTGTTTTTCAATGTATTCAAGTGAAAATTTCAATTGAAAATACAGTGTTTCTAAACGTTATAAGAAAATAATTTTAAACATGACAATTTAAATGTAACGTTTTAAATATGATGTAATTTTTACAGCTAAATGCTTTTCGCAATTCATAACTTACCTATGTAAAATATATATGCATATTATTTTTTATTCACGTGTAAATATATTTTTCAGTTGAAAAGTGTTTGAAATCATTACTGTTGGGCATTTTAATGTCGGGAATATAAGATAAAAATGGCTATTTTAAAATATGAATTAAATCTCTTATTTAGATTAGGAAATGTTGCATAATAAATGGAAAGAAAACTTGAAAAATTATTGGACACTGCACGACACAATTTAGTAAAGTTTGTGCCTGCAAAACACGGTTAAATTGCTATACATAATTCTTAACCCTATAAATGGTTCTTAAATGTTTTTTAACTGTTTTTTTTTTCCCTACTGAATGAAAAAAGTGTTCAGAACTGGAGTCGAATTTAAGACCTTTAGCATTGCCAACGCTCCGCCTATTGAGATAACTGGATTGGCAACCGGGAACACAGTTCATTCAGTCAACATTTTTGCAGTATTTGGACTGCTATGTAGATAGTTCAACAGAATATACCATAAGTAAACGATGCCCCAATATACCACAGGTAGACGAACGTCAATTAATTGAGTGATACTTAGATACATTTTATTATTTTTAACTCAAACATACTGAATTGGTAAAGGTATCATGCTATTTAACATATTTCGAACTAAGTGAAAGTGCAAAGGCCAGGAGTGGAATTTCGTTCTCCGGCCTTGTACTTTTTTGTTCAGTTGGAAAAATCTCAAAACCTATAATTTTCAACATTATATAGAACTTAAAGCAAAAACAACGATCTAAAAACTCTCTGCTTCAGTGTATTTATCACGTATTTCACTATAAACCTACCAGTTTTCTTATTTATATACGAAATACTTTATACATTTATATAAAGAGCCAAGAAAGGGAAAATGTTTAAAAAAAAAAAAATTGCAGCCACGGGGGATCAGCATTAAACCTAGTTCTGAAGTTCACTGTTCAACAAGACCGAAACTTTGTGACACATTGACGTATACATTTTTAAACGTAAAACTATAAAATCGGCAACCCTGGCTATAAAAGCGGTTTCGAATCGAAATTATTTTTCCATTTTTTGATAAATAAATCACCTATCGAGTTATAAGCGTTTTTGATCACGTGATAAGGCGATTTTCTGCTTTCGCTGACTTGTTTTTCAGCTTTCGTCGGGGAATTCGGTTCAAAACGCCCATTTCGACAGTATTTTCTGAAAGATCTATGGTGTGTACAAGAAAACGGAAAACGTCTTTCGATTACATAGTTTCTGAATAACAACACCTGCGAGTTTCATGCACAATGTGCATTAAAATTAAAATGTCTGAAAATCAGACACTTAAGTTTCTGAAACGGAGTGTTCAATTTTCAGACATTTTAAAATGTCTGAAAAAATTTATACACATTTTGCGTCTGAATTTCAGACACTTCAAAAGTCTTAAAAGCATCCATTTTTAGGTGCGTTCGTAATTATATAAATACGTAGCACCTATAGTCGTCGTTCAGTCCGTCCGTCTGTCCGTCTGTCCGTCTGTCCGTCCGTCTGTCCGTCTGTCCGTCCGTCTGTCCGCATGTAACAGAGAAAAAACTACCCAACCGAATGGTCTGAAATTTCAAATATATGATTGTTGCAAAATTTTGTCGAGCCATTTCAAATTTTATGAAAATCGGATGTATAGTTTAATTACAGGGACAGTCAAAAGTTTTTCTTTACATTACGGCCAATGGGAAAAATTATTGCAAGTGCATTTTAATGATATTACAGCCTTCAGAATGATCTGAAATTTTAAATATATAACTGTTGCAAAATTTTGTCGAGCCCTTTCAAATTTTAGGAAAATCGGATGTATAGTTTAATTACAGGGACAGTCAAATTTTTTCCTTACATTACGGCCAATGGGAAAAATTATTGCAAGTGCATTTTAATGATATGAGAACCTTCCGAATGATCTGAAATTTTAAAGATATAACTGTTGCAAAATTTTGTCGAGCCCTTTCAAATTTTAGAAAAATCGGATGTATAGTTTAATTACAGGGACAGTCAAAAGTTTTTCTTTACATTACGGCCAATGGGAAAAATTATTGCAAGTGGATTTTAATGATATTAGAGCCTTCCGAATGATCTGAAATTTTAAAGATATAACTGTTGCAAAATTTTGTCGAGCCCTTTCAAATTTTAGGAAAATCGGATTCATAGTTTAATTACAGGGACAGTCAAAAGTTTTTCTTTACATTACGGCCAATGGGAAAAATTATTGCAAGTGCATTTTAATGATATTACAGCCTTCCGAATGGTCTGAAATTTTAAAGATATAATTGTTGCAAAATTTTGTTGCGCTATTTCAAATTTTAGGAAAATCGGATGTATAGTTTAATTACAGGGACAGTCAAAGTGTTCCGTTACATTACGGGGAATGGGAAAAAAATATTGGAAGTACATTTTAATGATGTATCAGACTATGCGCTTTATGAAGTGCAAAAAATTATGCATTCAGTACAATATGGGGTGCAAAAAATAATTATAAAACTAGTTACAGTACGAACGCACCTCATTTGCCACGTTTAACGAGCAATTTCCAACTTGTTTTTTTTTTTTGTAAGCATCATACGTAGCCATTTTTGACCACGTTGAATCCTGGAAAAATATTTGGCTGGGGTCCTGCTCCCTGCAACCCCTAACCCCCCTACAGCTTGATTTTTCTGGTGCTCCCAATTGTGGTATGCATTTTTTTAAGCTGATAATATAAATCTTTTACGGCATTTTACTGATTATAATCAATATTTCGAACTTCAGTAGTAGAACAAATTAAAACAAAAAATATTTATCTAAATATTAATTTGTTTTTTAATTTGTTTTGTTTTTAATCTTACTTAACTTTAAAAGTTAAATATATTGATTATAATCAGTACAATTTCGAAACAGATTTAAAATATAAGCTTTAAAAATATTACACATCAAATTTGTGGGCACTAAAATCGTAAGGGGGCGGGGCACGGCCCATTATGCCCATTCTTTAATCAAGAAGTTCTTTTGCAAAAAATGCAACCCTGCATTATTGTTATCTAAATTGAGATGTCCCGTATTCGGGAGTATCCGCTGTGTAGGTTAATGGACATTTCCGAATAGCTGAAACATCTATTTAGCGAATACTTTGTTTAATCCGCATGACATATATATTTGTATATTTTTACCTCACTAAAGCAGACATCTCTGCTTATCGGACAAATTCAACGGCAAGGGCTATTGAGGGCTTTTAAGGTACATGGGAAAATATATATATTTCTTATAATCTTGTCCTACTCTACTTCATATAATTTAAAAATAGTTTTTTTTTTTAAATTTATATTGTCACATAGGAAATTTTACATATATATCAGATGATAATCACAACAGCTATTTAACTATGAATAAATAAATAAATATTCTACTTTAACCGTTTGTACTCGAGGGCTTCGGAGCGGAGCCATTTAAAATTTGTCTTCAAACTCGAGGGCTCCGCTACGAAGACAATGCAAATAATTTTGTGATGCCTGTCTAGAAAAGCAGAGATTACAAAATATCACAAAATTATTTGCATTGTCTCCGTAGCGGAGCCCTCGAATTTGAAGACAAATTTTAAATGGCTCCGCTGCGGAGCCTTCGAGTACAAAGGGTTAATATTGAGAAAAAAGTTACTTCGGTATTTTGTTAATTACATTTTGTGTTTTTAATCTTGTCCTACTCTAAAAGTTCAGAACTTTCATTATAATTAGTGCAAGATATAAGATATCAGCTTTACGAAAATTTCATACAAAATCCCCCCCTCCCTCCTCCCCGAAAAAAATGAAAATCCTTATCATTTAAAAATTAGATTTTTTAAAAATTTATATTGCCACATGGGCTTATTTTTATTTTTCCTATGAGCTACTAAACCCTTGTCATTAGACATATTTAAAGCAAAATAAGGATAAAGCCGCAAGAAAAAGAAGTTAGCACATAATATTCACTATTATATAAACACTTGCGATGCTTATCAGTAAAGTCTAATTGGAAAATGACCTTCCAAGTGAAATATTTTTTCTACACACGCAGCGAAATCGAAATAAACAAATGATTTCATTTTTCCTGACTGAGTAACATCTGTTTCCAAGTCAAAAGATTTCCACATTGAAAGATTTAATAGCTTTAGAAATATATCTAAGAAATAATTGAGATATATATTCTTTTTCAATTATATATAAATTTCATAAAAATCAATTGATTTTTTTTCCAAAAGCGAATGTCTATAAATATATTTTTTTTAATTTCAGCTAAATATTGTTCCATTGAAAAAAAAAAAAAAAAAAAAAAAAAGACAATCCCAAAAATCCTGGGATTTTCCAGTAAAAATCACGGGATTTTCGGGATTAAAATTAAAGCGGGATCCCATGATCTCAATCCGGGATTGTAATCCCTAGCTAGGAAGTAAGAAAGCTTTAGGAGATCTTTCAAACTTTTTTTTTGTCTATTTCCTTGTGGTCGTTTAGTGTGAAATAAGCATTAGCCATTGAAACTAAGAAGTGCCATATTGAAAAAAAAAATCAAAGCAAAAAAACGAGAGAATGAACTTCACTTAAAATCTGTCTGTTTTTTAGTGATGTTATTACTTTAAATTTGGGAAAAAGGATGAAAATAAATAATACATAATTTGTAATAAAAGACAACGTCATAAGTTTAAAAATATATACTTCTAGAATTAGTGATTTTTTTTGCAAAGCGATTCAAAACTAAATGAATTTCATGCAAGATTTTGTTTAATTCAATAAATAAAATCATAAAAGACACTAATTTTAGTACTATAAAGAAATTATGTCACTTACTTCAATCGCTGTTTGCAAGAGGTAAGAAAAATTCCTCGATTTAAAATTTTAAAAACTACCACAACCACAGTGAGGGAGAAAGATTTGCATCATTTTAAAAGGAAATCCAATAATATATCCGACTAGTCATATTTAAAGAATGAAGTGTTTCATCCTCAAAATATAACCCGCCAGACAAAAGTTGCATTTTTATTTTTTTGCCAGCTTCGACCGGACGAAGATGAATAACGCAATATTATTGATATAAATTAATACAAATTAACACTAAGCCCATTGCACACGCTTTGTAGAATTTCCGGGTGTAATCTTCAAGCGTCGTCCACTTCTGTTCTGTGTCTATCCCGCCCTTATATCGACGACAGTTTCTAAGAGACATTTGATGTCAAGCACACACGTCAGATGTATGTATTCAATAAATAAATAATCCAAGTGAATACGAATTAAAATCACAGAACTTCACATTCGGCAAAAAACGAATTAAAATACATGCGTACATAAAAACAAACTTTGTTTGAATTACAACGTATACCAACTTCGAACAAAGACATCTAAAACGTATGCGCAACTGGCAGTGCCCCCTGGTGGTTATTGCGTAGTAAGAATCAAAACGTCTTAAATTAAGACACGTTTAAAGCAATGAAGTGTCTTAAAATAAGACGTTTGCGGATATTTTAGATATTATTCTCAGTTCGTTTACACCATGGTCATAGTAAGACACTTATGTATCTTAAATTAAGATATCCATAATGTCTTAATTTTCAGATTAAGACACTTAAGTGTCTAAAATTCTTTTTCAGTCACATATGTGTCTAAATTTAAGACGCTATTTGCAGTGCACTTCCGAACAAAAATGAATTAAATCTTGCGTCATAAACTTGCCTCTTTGGATTTTAGAACAGCTTTAATTACTCTTTTTTGAATCAGAGACAAAACACAGACTTTTTGTAAAATGCTACAAAAAAGCTTAAGGAATATTTCTATTAATAATATAATTTTGTCAGTATCCTATTAGACATTCTTCTTTCGTACATATGAAATGACATATAAATAATTTCTTTAGGTTATGCATATTGAATAAAATTCGCTTTAAAGATTAAAATATAAGATTCTAATTTCATATAGAGAATGCTTTGTAAAATGATAACATTGAAATTCCGCTTCATCTTCAGAATAACTTGATGCGCCATTGGGGACAAAATATTTTTAAAAATAATCTTATTTATTGATTTCAAACTCTCTGACAAGTAAATGAATAATGTCAATAAAATAGTTTCCTTATATTTACTTTTCTATTACTGCAAAGTTTTATTTAATTTACTTAAATATTTAATTGAATAACTCGATACTTACGCTCTGCACTTCCCTGAACCTTTCAAAACTTTTCGTACAAACAAACATTTAAAACAATAATGAATTTAGAACCCTATTAATCAATTATTCCATTTTCTATTATTTGCGGTTTAATACAATTTAATCCTTTTAAAACAGACATGCGGGGCAATGTGATTAATTACAAATTAAATAGAAAGCGTCTATAATGTGCTAAATTAGATTTGTGTAATATGTTAAGAAGATAGTTAGGATGTTAGGATGCAGCCTCGTTAATTGCTAAATCAGCAGTTCTCGAGGCTGCATCTCTACCAATAGAATATTCAGTTTTGTTTTAACTAAAATTTTTTGGCAACTTGATGTAATGTTTTTCTACTTGTTGAACTTTAAAATCTAGTATGACTTTTACGTTAGGAATTAGCTGATGAGAGATTCAGAATGAATCCGAAACGTCCTTTTATATTGTTTTTAGTGTTTTTATCCTGTAATGTAATGTAATGTCTGTTATTTTGAAAAGTTTTTATAAATATGAATGAATTCAGACGTAGTCCTTTTGTTTATATCAAACAAATAATAATAATAATAATAATAATGAGTATTAATATTTCATATTACAAATTTAATCGTTACATGAGTACAATAAAACCTCTATAACAGACATATCTATTAATCGAATGCATTTTTCAATCCTCATCATATACATTATTTACATGAAATTACCTCTGAAAAACATAAATAAATTCCGCGTCCCGCTGTAGCCAATACTTAGAGATTTACTATTCTATAATATCTAAAGAACTGGGTTTTCAACATGAACTCTACTATCATCTTTAAATTTAAATCTAATTTTGCATTATATTTAATATCCTTGAATTCACAATTTATTTTTTTAGTTTATTTATAAACACATATACATAGATGTACATATATATAAGGACGTGGGATTCAAAACTCACCTTATCCAGAAAATCAAATTTTGAGAAATCGCAAAAAACCTCTAACTGCGTCCATTGCTTTTTATTGTAAGACAAAATTTTACAATGCCACAAATACGCGATAAAACTAGTTTTTTTACTGATTGTATTTTTTTTTTTATTATTATTTTTTTTTTTTTCAGTGCAGGTTTACCAGTAGAAGAGATTTATGGAGAAAAAGAGATTTTTTTGTTATTTTGAATTAGACGAATTTTGAAACTCACGACCTCATTTATATATATATATATATATATATATATATATATACAGTTGAACCTCGTTATTCCGACACTCTAATGACTAAAAAAAAGTATCGTCATAAGCAGAGTGTCGCGGTAACCGGAGTATGAGAAAAACATGTTTATAAAAAGCTGTATTTTTAATTAATTTAAGACAATTTTAAATTCTTAACTGTTTTTGCAGTTTTAAGCAATAAAAAATTATTATTAACCAAAGTAAACACAAAAACAAAATTGAAAAGAATAAAAATCAGATTTATGATAACTTGTCTTTTTTATTGTTGCATAAAATATTGATGTATTAAGGTTTGCTTATACCTAGATATGCTTCCTACAATTCTTTTCTCAATATTATACAATGAAGTGTAATCAATATTCGTTGTTTCAGAAATGGATGTTAGATAATTTCTGATCGTTTTCATGCAATGCAATGCTTCGGTTTTAGTCCAATGAAAAACGCCGTGCAACCACAAGAAAGCACCACCTGACCTGAACAAAAAGACCGCGAGTAGACTGATACATTTATCCGGAGCTTAAGTGGGTCATTCATAATGTGTGGGTTTATTTATTCAGATAAAGAATTGAAGTAAAAATTTCTCATTTATCTCAATGTGTATTTTAGACACTTTTGTGAAAATTTGGCTAAGTCATTTCTTAACGCTTAATTTCCATACTTATAAGACGTATTACGAAAAATGAGCAATTTTCCTAAACCGTCGGGATATCCGATTTTGAAAATTATTCTACGACGTAAAATCCGGAGTTTATTTATCTTAAAATCATATACAGAAAAGCGGGACTGACGTGATAAGCGGAGTGACGTGAAAACCGGGTTTCGGGAAAACGAGGTCTGACTTCATATATATATGTGACGACATCACGGATTAGATGAGTAGGAATGAACTGCTAAATATCTGGCACGCCAGTATTATGCAAGGAGTAAAAAAATACTTAGTAATGGTATAATAGGGTTTTACACTTACAACTGTATCCATTCTCGATAATTTAGGAATAACGTCGTTATGGCTCTAGAACTGAACTACCCGATGAATTTCGAAATAAAAAAGATTTTTGACTTTTTTTTGGGGGGGGGGGGCAAAAGTTCGGGGCAATTGAAAAACTCAACTTTCTTAACTACGTCAAGAAGCATGATATCATTTACCTGGTATTTGCTTTTATTAATTTTTAATGCGGAAGCGAAAGACAGCATTAACAAGTCGATGCGATCATTTGTACTAAAGTTACGACAGATTTTAGGAATAGAAAGTCAAAAATTATACTTTATGAAAGAGCGCAAGTTTGATTTTTTGTTTCATGTTTAAAACGTACTGTTTATACAATATTGATTAACCTTAAACTTTCTAAATGTTCTCAAAATAGCAAGCATCAAAACCAGGACCATTTGCGACTTCTTGGAATTTATCGAAGCTGTAAAATCGACTTCTATTTGCATCACGACTTTAAAGAGGTTCTCAAATCCAAAAGGGCAACTTTCTGACATAAGTTTTAATTTATTTTTGTTTGAAAATGCATGAAATTAGCTGACGTTGTTGTTCAGAAACTATGTAATTGAGCTGTTTTTTCCATTTTTTTGCAAAACGCAATAATCTTTCAGAAAATAATGTCAAAGTGGGCGTTTTGAACCGAATTTCCTCGCGAAGGAAGAAAGAGACTCTAGAGCGGGCGAAAAACATATTTGTCACGTGATCAAAAATTCCTTATAACTCAATAGATGATTGATTGATCAAAAAATGGAAAAAACAGTTCAATTCCAAATCGCTTTCAGTAACAGGCTTTCCAATTTTATACCTTTCCATTAAAAAATGAATTTATAAATGTGTCAAAACTTTTTGCGCTTGTTGAGCTGAGCAGTTAAGAACAGCCTTAAGCAGCCTATTGTAGTAAATTACTTCGGGTTTCAATTTAATTTCAAGAAAAATAAGGATTGCATGACCGACCTTAATTTATCGTTAGAAAACACTAGCGGAAGTAGAAGACATTGTTTCTAACTTGGGTGAGTTCCTTTTCAAAAATTTCTTGAATAGTGTAACGAAATACATCGAGAGTGAGTTTTATGTCTTACTTGTGTAGAGATGGATAAGCAAGTTTTCATATTCTTTCGTCAGCCGTAACATTTGTTCTGTTGAAAACTTGAAAGTGACAACACATTACGCCAAGGCATTGTCACTTGGAAATCCAGATTAACTTAGGGAACACGTGTCGTTCTAGAGCGATTTGCAAATGGGAAATGCGTTGGAATTTGGAAAACACGCTGTTGCTGCACCTGTTTTTCGCATGGGAAAGGCGATACATAATTATGACAGATGAGTGGCACAAAGCCACCTAACGTCTGTTTTCCAATGTCATATGTTTTTCCACGAAAAAAATTTAAATGCAAAATATTTGGCAAAAATAAATCAATAAACAGAGGGCACAAACAAGATACAAGAAAAAAGAGAAAGGTGCATCGGCACTTAAATCAAAAAGGGCAGGGCATTGTGCCCTTTAAAAAACGGCAAACGTGAAAACCAGAGACCATAAAAACAAAGAAAATAACCTTTGCGCCCTTATAGACACCGTAAAGAATTTCGTCATCAAGTGATAGATGAAAACACGTTCCAAATAAAGATTTTTGTTTTGGGGGCGGGAGGCTTACGAATGGAGTTTTTTCAAAAACTGAAATTTGGTGAAAATGGGAGGTTCAACATTCGGTGGGATATAGTATCTTCCCAATTTTAAGGTAAACATTTTAATAGAAGTAAACATATTAGGAAAAGGTGAATCCACATTTTTAAAACGCCTTTTAATTTTACATATATTAATTTTACTTAGTAATCATAGTTTTAATTCAAAATTTAAAAAATTGAAAAGATTTGTGAATATCGTGATAATGAAGAATAACAATAAATTGTAAAGTTTCTTAAATCGTTTTCTCATTTATCGAGTAAAATGTATCTTTTCTTAGATGATAAATGCAGAAAATATTAACTTTTCATTTATACAATATATAAAAAAATAATGTCACGCAAGAAATTACAATGAAAGCGTTTTACGAGTGAAAAAATTGCTGATGCTATACATTCTATTCCGAAGCATAACAAAAATATCAATACTCGGGCATAAATAAAAAATACATATGCCCTTCTAGCGATTTCAATACTTTTAATATCGTACATTACTTTCTTGTTTTTTTTTCTTTCCGTTTGGTTGCTTCGTAGATCAAATCTACAATAAAATGTTTGACTTTATACGTTGAACCATATTTCATGCGAAATAAAACACAAAATTCAAAATCTTATTCCCGAGTTTTTGTTTTCTGCTTCTTTTATTTATTTATTTATTCTTTTTAAATTCCTGTACTATCTTTTGTAAAAACAAATCCAAATGGGAATAATTTTTTAAAAAGAAAAAAAATTCTCACTTGAGAAAAAAGTAAACCCTTAGAACAGATGTAGTTAGAATGTATATTAACCTCATTTGTTTGTCTTAATTCTACTTTTTGAAACTGAACGAACATTTTATACATTTTCTTCTAATTGTGAAAACTTTACTGTATTTAAGATAATAAAAAAAAGTTATTTGTTTCTTTCTAATTTTTCCGTTGTTGTTGTTCTATTAGAACACTTTTACTGGTTTATGAAAAAACAAGAAGTTTATGTGTATAATTTGTTTAAAAGATTAATGTTTTCCAGAGGAATAAAGGTTAAACTTTTAAAATAACCAATGTTAATATATTCAATAACTATGTTTGCTAGGAGTTAAGATTAAATTTTTTTATTTAATTAACATTACAAATAGGATTTTAAAGTACAATAAACATTTGTGAACATTGGGAAATCCGTCGGAGGAAAACTAATCTAACACATACTCAAATGAACTAATATTTTAACACAATCAAACTGATTGTTAAAGCTATCATACGAATTTTTAATATTTCCAACTGAGCGCAAAAATGCCCAGGCTGGGAATCGAACCCAGATCCTTGGCTTACAAGGCCAATGCTTTTCCGTTTAAGCTAACTGGGCCGACAACCAGCCAGCATATTTCGCTCAGAAACCTTATTGGGTTAACAATAAGGTTTTTCTGAAGGTAAGGTTTTTGGGTTAACAATAACCAATAAGGTTTTTCTGAGCGAAATATGCTGGCTGGTTGTCGGCCCAGTTAGCTTAAACGACAAAGCATTGGCCTTGTAAGCCAAGGATCTGGGTTCGATTCCCAGCCTGGGCATTTTTTCGCTCAGTTGGAAATATTAAAAATACATACTCAAATAACAAAGGGTTGTTTACGCAACTCGTATGAAGGTTTATGGCTTTTAAGCATTATTATATAGATAATATTTTTGTCCTGCGTAAGCAAGTTCTACGGTTGGAGCTTCATTTTCTTTTACGTATGTAATCGGATAAATTTCACTCTTTTCACAGCGGTTGTGTTACTCGTACGGCAGCACGCCGACCTTCAGAACTTATGTCCCTTTTTTTTCAATCTGAATTCGATTTCCGAACAAAAAAGATTAGTTATTTTCGAAATACAATTAAAAATGTACACATAATTATTTAAATTTGAGACAAATATAAATAAAGCAATCTTTTACTTTATATATATGTAGGGAGGTTTTTTTTTTTTTTTTTTTTTTTTTTTTTTTTTTTTTTTTGGGGGGGGGGGGGTATATTTACATATTTAATAAAAAGTAAAAAAAAAAAAAAAAAAAAAAAATGTACGCAGTTTCCATTTTTTCAGTCGAGAAAATTTCCGTTTTATTTATTTATTTATTTATTTATTATTATTATTATTTTTTTTTTTTTTTACACAAATAAACTTTTTTTTTTCTTAGCGGAACGGATTAAAATACGGTACAAAAAATTAAAATATGTTATTTTATTTTTTGCATTACCTGAATAAGTCAAAAAATTATATATTTTTTAATTTTATGATTTTTAAATTTTGAATGCATGACCTTTCTCTTAATCTCGGAATTTTATGCTTTCAATTAGAAAACTTTTAAGATATTAAAAATATTCGGATAACTGAATAAATTCAAAGTTATATTGAAATAAAAAGCATTATTAAGCGTCTTTTTTCTTGAAAGAAGCCATGTTTACACCTACAGCGTAAAATATTCAAGAAGGATTATATAATGGCAGGCATTGAAGAGATCGCTATTATTTTTATTTTCAAAAATACTATGTAAAGGCACTGGCTACTGTTATTTTTTTTACGATCGTTATCATGGTTATTATTTATCGCAATGGTCTATTGTAATGAACCATTTCAGTAGTATAAAAGAATTCGAAATAAATAAAAGTATATCGTCTAAAAAAAAGCGAGGGGATTTAATAGTTTGTTATATTTTTTTTATCAACATTTACAGGGAAAAAAAATCCAAAAACATTTTCTAATTTATAAGAAACATATACGAAAATTGGTGTTATTTTGTAGTTGCTACTATTTCAAAAGTTTTTTACACCGGTATTTTTTTTTTAAATCTTTCTTTCAAAGGGTTTCCAAAGAACACAATGATTGATATAAAAATAGAACCATTGATCGCAAAAATAATATATACTACAAGATAAAATCTTTAAGAATTTTTGTTCCCTTTTATATATATATATTTATCTTTTCTGTACATCTACCTTTACACCGTTAAAACTTTTGGGTTTTATCTCTCTCGAATTATATTATACACAAACTACACAAACACATCAATCATAATAAGCAGAGAAAAAATACAATCTTTGCTATGATGCATCTAAAACTGCAGTTTGTCATTATCTTTTGCATGTCACATGAGTGATAACAGTAACCCAAATATTTACAACACAATAAATTATTATTGATAGTAAAAACTAAGTTAAGTTCTTTTCCTTTCAAAAAAATTTATTTATTCCAACTTTTTTGCAATCGACTCACATGTTTGCGAAAAATTGCAAAAATGTATTGAGGAAGATAAAGCAAAGGATGCAGATAAAAGAATTAAAGAAGTAATAATAATATATAAATTTTTGATGATGAGATTCAGATATATTAGCATTACAGAATGACAGTTGCACTAACCATATTCATTTATTCAGAAGTTCACTTCTGGGAAGTATTATATGCTTTAATCCATACTTTAATAGAGTCTTTAATAGTTCTTACCTACTGAAATGGACGCACAGGGTCATATTGAAATGTATTCCTTTGATTATTTTGATATAGTCAGGGAATTAAAAGAAATATTGCGAAAAAATAGTGTGTAATATAATGCTTTTGTCCAGCCATATTTGGATCGTGCTTTAAGTTAATTTAGTAATATGCGAAATGTTCTATATTATGCAAAAATTTATATTCTGCACAATTTTTGGTCAAAAGAATGCAATATAAAGATCTTCTACTATATATTGATATATTCCAGATATATTTGGCCATGTTTATAAAGTAAGTTTAATTATGCATAAAATGTTTTCTGTATAACGCAAAACTCTACAATGCAAAAAATATTGCTGTGACTTTACACCGAAACTGGTGGCATCTAAGTTGCCATTAAGCGTATTGTAGGGAAACACCACCAGTAAATTGATGTAATGAAACATCAGCAATCAACTGGTGTAAACAAACACCACTTTTGGTGGCAACTTACTTGCTACAATTTTTGGTGTAAAGTCACACTGCCACATATTTGATGTACTTTTTAAGATTTTTAAAGATAATTTAAAGATTACATTTTAAATCTAATACAGTCATAATTTAAAAAAAAAATAGTTTCACGCAAAGAGGCCGCTAAACTCACATAATTGAGATAATTTATTATAATATACATTTTAAACATTTTAGTTAGTAAACAAAGAAATTTCCTATATTTACAAGCTTAAAAATATCTTTTTCACAGGCGCCATATAGGGATGGGGCAGAGTGAAGGTAGAGCAAAACTAAATTTTGGTATAGTCTAATTTATTATACACGTTTGGCATTAAAATTAAGCCTTTTTGGTGCATTTGAAAGATAATTACTTACTGTAAATCTCCCCCTCCCCGCATGGAAGCGCTGAGCTTTCCCACTAAATGTAATCAAATGAGCGCCTATGATCATTTCACTTATATTTTACCAATTTAATAAACACGGGAATAAGAGTTTCACAATTTAATGTTTTAACTATTTCAGTATCAACATCTGAAAAATGAAATAAAAATTATGAAATTTTCACACGTTGTTAATAATGCTCACCCAATAAGCTAAAAAACATATAATAAAGAATTCTTGGTGAAAATAATTTTTTGCTAGAGAACGGGCAAACGTCATGGTCACATGTTTTAAAATAATTCTGTAACAAAAATTATAATTATTTATAGCTATTTATGATCGAATTTTAAAAAGCGCTGCAAACATTATTTAAAATCTTACATCTTAAATCTACAAAGAATAATCATATAATCATTTTACTTACCTTATGTATATCTCTTTACCATATGTTTGTTCTTTTAATTGCAATTTGAAAATTAAAAAGAACGATTAATGCGAAAGTAAAATGGCGTCATCTGCTGACTTATACCGATTCATAATCAAAACACGAAGAGCATTTCGTGTACTGAATTTGGTGTCTGGCTTCCATAATTGCAATTAAAGAATAAAGTTACACAATTACGAGGTTATTCTGACACTTTATTCGGTGCTACCACCAAAAACATTGCAGATTTAAACTTTATTTGGCATTTCATAAACCCAGTTTAAGTATAATAACACACCCTTGTTTTTGCAGTGTGTAATACGCACAACTTCTAGTCTCATGTTTTGCATTATAAAGGCCTTCTATTGTATCGAACATTTAGCATGTAAATGCAAGTAATCAGTATGGTTATTTGGGTAATATTTATACTAAAAAAAAACATTTAAACTAAGTAATTTTACGCATTTTAAATCATAACGTTAATAAGAATTTTAATAATAATAATTACGTGTTTTTGTTCCACGTCAAGGTAAGAATTCATCAAAGAAAATCGTACAACAAATAAGCATAAGGTGCTTCAGAAAATAGATAAATATATTGCATGTTATAGAAATATATATATATATATAACTACACAGGTACATTCATCAACTTTGGGAAGAAACAACAACGACAAATGTTTTACCCCCGAATGCACTTTCAGATGGCACCAGAAAGAAAACAATTTTTTTCTTTCAATGACTGATTTCAATTTTATCGATTTAATTTGGTTCCGTACATAAAAAAAAAAAATGCTAGCAGGAATGACCGAGCTAAGCTCGGTCAAAATTAGCTTCCTGTTTATCTCGATATATTTTTCCCACTGAATCATTCTTGCTGTTTTAGATGCAATTAGCTTGACCATGAAATAGAGTGACCTAAAATAACCCACTTATCGAGTTTTTTCGAACATCCGACCTATCACAATGCTCTTCTCGAGCCTGAAAACGATGGAATACAAAATTTAGTGAAAATCGTTAGTCGTTTTCTAGGTAAAATAAGCTTGACCCACGTTGATTCAAAAAACCACTAACCGAAATTCATCGACAGATGTGAGCTATTTCAATGGTCTTTTTGTACTGTGAAACGGTATGAAAAAAAAATTGCCAAAATTGTTTGAACCTTTTTGAGATGCCGTTGGCTTGACCCCAACCCATTATCACCAAAATGACCCACTAATAGAATTTTCTTGAGCATGCGACCCAGCCCAATGTTTTTATCTTGTCCAGAAACGGGTTAGTACAAAGTTTTGTCAAAATCTTTTGAGCGGTTTTTTAGATACAGTTAGCTTGATCCTGATCCATTAGGACCCAAAATGACCCATTGATTGAATTTTCTTGAACATGCGACCCTGCACAATGCTCTTATCATGCCCGGAAACGGTATTATACAAAATTATGTCAAAATCTTTTGAAGCGCTTTTTAAATACAATTAGCTTGACCCTGATCCATTGTGATACAAAATGACCCACTAATCGAATTTTCTTGAACATGCGACTTAGCCCAATGGTCTTCTCGAGCCCGAAAACGATAGAATACAAAATTTAGCGAAATCGTTTAAGCCGTTTTTTAAATACAATTAGAAGACCCTGACCCATTGTGAGCCAAAATGACCCACTAATCGAATTTTCTCGAACATGTGACTTAGCCCAATTCTCTTCTCATGCCCAGAAATGGTATACGTAATATAAAATTTGGTCAAAATGTTTTGAGCATGTTTTTAGATTTAATTAGCTTGACCCTGGCCCATTGTGACCCAAAATGACACACTAATTGAAATTTCTCGAACATGTGACTTAGCCCAATGGTCCTCTCATGACCAGAAACGGCCGTATATTAAAAAATTTCATCAAAACGTCTTGAGCCTTTTTTTTATATATAATTAGCTTGATCCTGACCCATACTGATCCACTAATCGAATTTTCTCGAACACGTGGCCCATCCCAATGGTCTTTTCGTGCCCGAAAACGATAGATTACAGAATTTCGTCAAATAGTAGTGCCGTTATCTAGATAAACTAGCTAGACCCACGGTGACCCAAAAATGACCCACTAATCGACTTTTCTTGAACACGTTACCCATCCCAATGGTTTTTTCGTGCCCGAAAATGGTTAAATGCAAAATTTAGTCAAAATCGATTGGCCGTTCTCTAGATATAATTAGCTTGACCCTGACCCATTATGGCCCAAAATGACCTACTAATCGAATTTTCTCGAACACGTGACCCATCTCAATGGTCTTTTCGTGTCCGAAGACAGTAGGGTGCAAAATTTCGTCAAAATCGTTAGAGCCCTTATCTAGATAAACTTAGCTTGACCCACTGTGACCCAAAAATGACCCACTAATCAAATTTCCTCGAACATGTGGCTTAGCTCAATGGTCTTCTCGTAATTCAAAACTGTAGAATATAGAGTTTAGTGAAAATCGTTAGAGCCGTTTTTTATATAAAAATGGCTTGATCCACAGTGACCCAAAAATGACCCACTAATCGAATTTACTCGAACACGAGACCCATCCCAATGGTCTTTTAGTGCCCGAAAATGGTTAGATACAAAATTTAATCAAAATCGATTGAGTCGTTCTCTAGATATAATTAGTTTGACCCTGAACCATTATGACCCAAAATGACCCAATAATGGAATTTTCTCGAAATTGAGACCCATCCCAATGACCTTTCCGTGCCCGAAAATGGTTAGATACAAAATTTAGTCAAAATCGATTGAGCCGTTCTCTAGATGTAATTAGTTTCACCCTGACCCATTATGACCAGAAATGACCACTAATAGAATTCTCTCGAACACGAGACCCATCCCAATGGTATTTTCGTGCCCGAAAACAGTAGAGTGCAAAATTTTGTCAAAATCGTTAAAGAAGTTATCTAGATAAGCTTAGCTTGACCTACGTTGACCCAAAAATGACCCACTAATCCAATTTTCTCGAACATGTGACTTAGCCCAATAGTTCTCTCGTAATCCAAAACTGTAGAATATAGAGTTTAGTGAAAATCGTTAGAGCCGTTTTTTAGATAAAATTGGCGTGACCCATAGTGACACAAAAATGAGCCACTAATTGAAGTTTCTCGAACATGTGACCTAGCCCAATAGTTTCTTCGTGTCGAAAAACGGTTGGATGTGAAATTTGGTCAAAATCAATTGAGCCGTTTTTTTAGATATAATTAGCTTGACCTTGACCCATTACGACCCAAAATGACCCACTAATCGCATTTTCTCGAACACGTGACCTACCCCAATGGTCTTATAATGCCCGAAAATGGTGAAATACAAAATTTCGTCAAAATCGATTAAGCCGTTTTTTTTTAGATATAATATGTTTGTCTCTGACCCATTATGACCCAAAATGACCCACTAATCGAATTTTCGCGAAGACGAGACCCATCCCAATGATCTTTTCGTGCCCGAAAATGGTTAGATACAAAATTTAGTCAAAATCGATTGAGCCGTTCTCTAGATATAATTAACTTGACCCTGACCCACTATGACCCAAAATGACCCACTAATGGAATTTTCTCGAACACGAGACCCATCCCAATGGTCTTTTCGTGCCCGAAAACAGTTGGGTACAAAATTTCGTCAAAATCGTTAGAGCCGTTTTTAAGATAAAATTTACATACACACACACACACAATTTTTGCTCGCATTATAGTATAAGATAAATATTGTTTGAGATAATTTTAAATATTCCTTCACATTTTTCATGAAAATGGAAAACGGATGGATGAAAATTATAATTTAAAATTAAAATGTGTCTCATAAAAAATATTTCTACTTAAAATATTAAAAATATAAATTTTTATTAGCATATATATTCATTAAAAATGTTACTGCACTTCGAAGCTACGGATGCTGCTTTGGTTAATTTAAATTCATGAAAATGTAACTTTGATGATGAGAAAACAGAAAATTTGACATAAGTTTGGAGATAAGATTTTGTTTATCATGATACAATATTTAGCGATAAGTTGTTATAAATCACAAAATCAACGGAAAAGACTTCGTTAAATTTTTTAAGCAATACGTTATCAGTTATTATTATTATATTATTATTAAAAAAAAGTTACATATCCCGAGCAAAAAAAGCAGCAAACGATCTTTAAAATAATTCAAAAATTCATTATTTTTAAAAGGTTTAATACCAGTTTATTTAGGCAAGATTTATCCTCTTTCAATACGAAGTTAAAATATTAATACAAATGTTTATTCATTGATTTCTTCCAAGCAAAGTGACATCGTAAATGACAGAAAAAATATCTTTTCTGAAATTGATATTTTAGGCGCTTAGTAATTTAGTTTCAAAAATATGGATCTAAAACTACAAACCCCTTAAAAACACTAGTTTAATAACCATTAACCTAAATCAATGCAATCACAAATTTAAGAGTTTTAGACAAAGTAAATAATCTACAAATCCTCAAAAATTTTTATCGAAAAATATTTAAGTTAAACACTTTTGAAATTTTTTCACTTTCTTCGTCATACTGTATTTTGAGCATTTTTAGGCATTTTGCAAACTCAGATGAAAATAACATTTATTTTATATGGGAATCAGCTTAGATGCTGCAATTTGTCCGTTTGCTTTGAATGCAAAAAAAAAAAAAAAAAAAAAAAAAAAAAAACATTCAGCTGTTCAGAAGGGATGTGAAAAGGTAAAAAAAAAAAAAATCGGACAATTTAAATTTTATGGCACCGAAGATGTTAGAGACTTCAAATTACTTTCATTGAGTTAGAAGATTTTCTTAATATTCGTACAGGTATTTAAAAAAAAAAAGAATTAAGTCGCTGCTCATTCAGGAAATGTGAAAGTTTTCGTTAAGTTTAGTACACATTATTGTAACCTCAAATTTAAATAAATATGTTGCAAGAAGTGGCGTGGAGAGGACGCAGTTTTCTTTTGGAACCTAATGCACTTGGGACCCATCATGATTATATTTAGAATAATGCATCGAAGACATGATCGCTGCAAAACGAAATTTAAGGACAGGCAATATTTCACAAGTGTCTGTGGTCTCGAGTTTTCGTTGCATTTCTAAAAATGAATGAAATATACAAGTGAAATAAGTTCCACCAAGGATTTTTTTTTTTGTCAGTACCTTCCAGGCAAAACAATTTAAAAGACATACAAACACAAATAGTAATAGTAAAATTTAACAATTTAAAATATGAAATATTCAAAAATAATTTCTACTGACGTTTTTCAATAAAGAGTATTTAATAAATAATTTCCATTTTCTCCATAAAGTCCTTTAAACAAGAATTCAGACATTATATTCGAAGAGGAAGGAGAGAGATGGGGCCATTATAGAGTTCTAGGGAGTTATTGAATTTTTCGACAATTGACCATTAAAGAACATAAAATCTCATTTATTCCGAGAGGGGTTTTGGATGCTAAGTGTGGATGCAATGTCGTCAGATTGGGGACTTTTTTAATTCATATTATTTGACTGTCACCACATTTTAAAAATAATATAATTCGCTTATTTTTCAGAATTTTTAATCTATTTTTAAATAGGGCAGGTGTTTCTTTTTCAAAAAACCGGTGGCAATCAACAATTTGGGGACAAAAAATTCCCCAATCTGGCAACACTGGGTGGATGTCTCTGCTGCAAACTTTTAATTCAACATTGCCCTGAACCCCGCGTTGAAGATAAATATTGTATGCATAAATACAAAAGGAAATCGTAACTGAGAAAGGACTCTATGAGAAAGGGATATTTATTGGGCAACATCCTAACACACACGCTAATGCAGAATTCTTAGTCCCTCTTTTTATTAGAGTTTCATTATTTTAAATTACAGGAAAATAATATTTTACTGTTTTTTGTCTTTTGAAATCGGAGAGAAATAAAATTTAAATAATAAAATTTCAAAATTGGAGAAGTTTCCCCCTGATCCCCCTAAATTCAACATTGTCCGTTCTTAGAATAAATTTTAGACACACACACACACACACATACAAAACAGAACTAACATTTAACTGCATAGGTTGTTTAGGATAGAAACAGATTTCTCCCCTAATAAAAAATTATTTACTCCTCTTCCTATTAATATTTAATTATTTGAAGTTACTGAAAAATAATATTTACGTCTTTCAAACTCTGAGATAACTCAAATTACGTTAATTAAATATCAGCGGGCCACTTCCTGAATTTAACATTTTACTGAACCAGTATTTTAAAGAAGATTAAAGAAAGAAATAATAAACACATAAAAGGAATACCAAACTAATGTATTGCTAATAGACCGATGCCCCATTTTTTTTCTCATCATGTAAAATGTAATCTAATTAAAGCTATTTTCTTGTTTAAAAATTAGAGTATTATGTTGCAAAGAAAGAGCAAAAGATCTGGTAGAGTTTAAAAAAAACAATTAATACACATTTTCCAACTTCTAAATGTAAGCAAATTACTAACATAAAGGCGACACACACACACAAAAGAAAAATGAATACTCGTATTGAAATTTTATTTAACATTTGGTGCGCCATAAACTACTTTTGTTCTGGAAAAAATATTTTTGTTTTGTTTTGTTTTGCAAAGCAAAAATAGATTAAGGTGTTTGAACTTATATCTTGAGCCATATTTTATTTTAGAAAAGAAAAAAGCTTAGTTTTAAAATCTAATTCAAAGATTTTTGATATTTTTCTTTTTTTATGTTTTCTGCTATAGAAAAAACTCCAGTGCGGAACATTTTTTAAAGAAAGATTTTTAGAAGTCTTATATTTGAAGAAGATATCTTAAAAGCAGGAATTTTCACTACGCTTGTTTGTGCTTGTTATAATTCTTTCAATTCAATTACTAATTATTACACTTTCTGATAGTTCTAGTTATAAGAACTGGATTGCAAAATAACATCAAACAATAGACTAGCTATTGTTTTTGAAAATGCAATAGAATTTATGGAACAGTCTCGAAGGAAAATTTCTAAAATTAAATGTAATTTTATGAGGTTTTGTAAATTTAAGATTATGGATGATTTTTTAGTTGAAAAAATCTTCTGCCAACTACATCCTCTAACAAACTTTGCTCTTCAATTAATTTAAGTGTATAATAATTAATTTTAGTTGAATTAGAATTAATGTATCACAACCCAAACACTCCTTACACATACCAAAGAACCCTCTCTCTAGAGATTCCATTCCTTTCACATTGGATACTCCATCTGCATCTACATGTACATTTGAGGGGAAAAAAAAGTAAACACTCCCTACTAACTCTGTAACTAATTACAATAGGAAAAATTTACAGGTACGAAACGATTGGAAATAAGGTCTATTTTTAAATGATGTACATAAAATTTGCTTAGGGGGTCATATACAAATCAAAACCAAACCAAACTTTGTTTTTTTTTTCAATAGTAACACCCAAATTTGACAATATATTTTAAATCTTCGGTTTAAACTATGCCTAGAAATGAAATTTCAAGTCATTTGGATGATAGGTTTTTGAATTATAAACATTAAAAATTTTGATCTGCTAATCTTAAATTTCATTTTCACATTTTTATTAATAGCTCCTGAAATTATAATCTTATCGTGATGACTTTTTTTGTTAAACTATAAAACTAAAATACCCAAACATAAATACATCGAATTTGTAATTTTAAAAATTTTTATAATAATGAATTTTAAAATTAATATTCGAAAAAAAAATGAATTCCAACATACAATTTTTTTATAGATTTATTATTACCATGTCCAGTTTTACGCAAATTCTCAATTTAATATTTTTCTTCGAAGTAGTTTGCGAATTATGAGTAAAAAACTTCAAAATGGCAGTTTATGGCGACTGTAGACTTTATTTCCAGTAGACTTTAATTAATTTTTAATTCTTTCTATGATATCCAGAAAGCGTAATTTGAAATATATATATATATATATATATTACTCATTTTAATGAAACAATCGGACTGGCAATAGTCGAAACACATTAAGCGAGTGAAATGTTTAGATTCTCGAGAAATAATAATGTTAATACAAGTGAGTAGTCATTCTGTAGCATTTCAACAATAAAGTAGGGAACTTCATTTTGGATATAGCACCTAAAATATGCTCATTTTAAAATAATCAATTTTTCGGAAACTAATCGTACAAATTTTACGAAACTTTGGATTTAGGTTAATTGAAGGGTCTAGAATCTTTTTTTCGCGACAAACTTGGGTATAGCTACTGAAGAAAACAAAGTTTAGGTTAATTTTGATATCTAGATGTCCCCCCTCAGCAAATTATATATGCATCATTTAAAGGCAGACTTTATTTCCAATCATTTGGTACCAGTAACTTTCTTCTACAATTATTTGTTGCAGAGTTAGTAAGGGGTGTTTACTTTTTTTTCCCACGAATGTACCATCCATTCTCGAATAAATCTTCCTCATGCAAAACAATTAAGAATCAGAAATATGATATTATGATACCCAGCAAATAATGTTAAAAGAAATAAAAGCAGAAACAGATAATTTTTATTTTAGATTGAGAGGAAATGATTTAGATTGCAGATTCATCCGAAAGTAATGCTATTGTAAGAGAAATTTTTTAAGTACGTTCTCCTAAATAAGCTCCTCCGTGACTGGCGTTGATTTCTTAGAGCATAAACTATAGTCACTAGGTACCATTCACATTGCAGGACAAATCTGGATATTAAATATCAAGTGTATCATTTTAACCCTTAACCGGAAACATTAAAATCCCGTGCACAAACGGAAACGTACCGTAGGTAAGACTGCTAAATTAAAAAAATTGCTATAAAATTTTAAAAGGAAAATAACTCTGGATAATTTACCAAATAATGAACTTAAACACTTAATATTTAATAGTAATGCATTAACAGGACCAATTTTTTAATAGGACAGCATAAAAATAAGTTCTGAATGCCGGAGACTAAAAATAGTTTGAAATCACACATTACTGTTCAAAATATAAAATTTTCGCCATAATAATTAAATAAATGCAAATATTTTTATGTATTTCGGTACGATATAAATTAGAATAAAATATTAAGGAGTAAAATTAACAAAACATTAATAGTAAATATTGCAGTATGTTCTAAATATCTGCAATTTTTATGCAGTTTTGACAAGGTTGAGTCACTTTCGTGTTCAGAATTTATATATTCATCATCTGAAATTCTTTCAACATCGCTTATGTCACTTACTACTTCATCAAACAATCCTAAAGCAGTTTCTTCAGTCTTTTTTATCACTGTAGCGTACCCGCTTTGACGGCTCCTCCATATCAATACCCCAGAGCAAAAAATTACATAAACGGAAACATGTCGTCTCACAGACTGCGTTGAAAATAAAATAATTTTTCTTTCAATAACTAAAAATGCGCAGGTGTTGCAAATGGGTGGGGGAGTCAGAGGGCCAGTAGCGTAAGGATTAGATTGTGTGATAAGATTGGGGACGCGTTAATTTTTTTGTAAAGGGTAGATATGTAGACGCAATCATTTCACAGACGGCGCGTTTCCGGTTAAGGGTTAAATATATGGTGTCATTACATTAATTACCATATCACAATATATATTACAAACGGAAAAGTCAAAACGTATATTTAAATATTTATATGCTTAAAAGACGTTACTAAAAACACATTAAAAATAAAGTCCTTCCGGCCAGTGCCGGGAGGAAGAGGTAGCTTTCATAATCCTTATTTAAAAAAAGCCAACTTATATCATGCAAACACACGAAGCTCAATTTAGTGGAAACCGAATATAGGAGATTCAATACTAATTTTTATCAATATAATGAATGAGAATTTCGCGAAATTAGTCAGCTTTATCCAAGCTGCTTTTATTTAAAGTAACTTATATTTGGCTGCCAAATTCGGCAATTTCTTAAAGTGTCTGTCATTTTAAGACAACATGGTAGATGAGGCTAAGCAGTGAACTTGGTCGAGACCTTAGTAATTGCTGTGCACATGCTCACTCACATCGGAATCGGTTAATATATAGGAGTGCTGTCGCATGCAAAAAATCAGATTTTTCAAAATGTCACCCACAATAGAAATTGAAACTGCTATATCTGAGCCATTTTTTAAGGTAAAGACAAACAAAAAATGCTCCTGAATCCTTATATCAAGATCAAATACTTAAGAAAGAAACCTTTTTCAATTTCTAATTTTTTTGCACCTCACTTTAAATATATATATATATTTTAATTTAATGGCCGACATTTTGAAACAAGATGGCTGATGAATCTGGCCAACGAACTTGGTCGAGGTGTTGATGTATACTATTCACAGGCCTTCTTACATCGAAATAGGCGAATACGTGTGTTATCGCGTGACAAATACAAGATCGTTTCAAAATGTTAGCCATGCTAGAAATTCAAAATGCTATAAATCAACCATTTTTTAAGATATCAACAAAAGAACAAATTTTCAGAAACAAAAACTGCTCCGGAATCTTTGTATCAAGGCCAAACACATAAAAAAAATCTTTTTCATTTTGCAATTTTTTAATACCTCATTTTGAATTTTAAATTTAATTTTTTTTAAATGGCAACCCTTTTGAAACAAGATGGCGAATGAAGCTGGCCAACGAACTCGGTCGAGACATTGGTATGTACTATGTACAGACCAAGTTACATCCAAATAGGTTCATAAATACGCCTGTTATCGCGTGACAAAAATCAGGTCGTTTTAAAATGTCAGCCACAAGAGAAATTCAAAATGCTATTACTCAGCCATTTTTTTTTAGATATAGACGAAAGAAAAACTGTTCCGGAATCTTTGTGTTAAGGTCAAACACATACAAAAAAATCTTTTTCATTTTCCAATTTTTTGGTATCTCATTTAAATTTTTTTATTTTTTAATTTTTTTAAATGGCCGCCATTTTGAAACAAGATGGCGGATGGAGCTGGCCAACGAACTCGGTCGAGATATTTGTATGTACTATGTACACACCAAGGTACATCAAAGTCGGTTCATAAATACGCCTGTTATTACGTGAGAAAAATCAGGACGTTTCAAAATATCAGCCACGCTAGAAATTCAAAATGCTATAACTCAGCCATTTCTTAAGATATAGACGAAACAAAAACTGCTCCCGAATCTTTTTATCAAGGTCAAACACATAAAACGAAAATATTTTTTCAATTTTCAATTTTTGGTACCACATTTTAAATTTAAATTTTTCTTAAAAATTTAAATGGCCGCCATTTTTAAACAAGATGGCAGATGAAGCTGGCCAACGAACCCGGTCGAGACATTGGTATGTACTATGTATAAACGAAGTTACATACAAATCGGTTCATAATTACGCCTTTTATCGCGTGACAAAATTCAGGACGTCTCAAAATGTCAGCCACACTAGAAATTCAAAATGCTATAACTCAGCCATTTTTTAAGATATAGACGAAACAAAAACTGCTCTGAAATCTTTGTATAAAGGTCAAATACATAAGAAAAAAATATTTTTCCATTTTCAATTTTTTGGTACCACATTTCAAATTTTAAATTAAAAAAAAAATTTAAATGGCCGCCATTTTGAAACAAAATGGCGGATGAAGCTGGCTAACGAACTCGGTCGAGAGATTGGTATGTACTATGTACACACCGAATTACATCCAAATCGGTTCATAAATACGCCTTTTATCGCGTGACAAATTTCAGGACGTTTCAAAATGTCAGCCACGCTAGAAATTCAAAATGCTATAACTCAGCCATTTTTTAAGATATAGACGAAACAAAAACTGCTCCGGAATCTTTTTATAAAGGTCAAATACATAAGAAAAAAATATTTTTCCATTTTCAATTTTTTGGTACCACATTTCCAATTTTAAATTTTTAAAAAAAATTTAAATGGCCGCCATTTTGAAACAAAATGGCGGATGAAGCTGGCCAACGAACTCGGCCGAGAGATTGGTATGTACTATGTACACACCGAATTACATCCAAATCGGTTCATAAATACGCCTTTTATCGCGTGACAAATTTCAGGACGTTTCAAAATGTCAGCCACGCTAGAAATTCAAAATGCTATAACTCAGCCATTTTTTAAGATATAGACGAAACAAAAACTGCTCCGGAATCTTTGTATAAAGATAAAACACATAAGAAAAAAATATTTTTCCATTTTTAATTTTTTGGTACCACATTTCAAGTTTTAATTTTTTTTAAAAATTTTAAATGGCCGCCATTTTGAAACAAAACGGCGGATGAAGCTGGCCAACGAACTCGGTCGAGACATTGGTATGTACTATGTACACACCGAATTACATCGAAATCGGTTCATAATTACGGGAGTTACAGTGTGACATAGGTCAGATATATATATATATATATATATATATATATATATATATATATCAATTTTGAACGGAGGGTGGTTTCGGGGTCTGGGGGTCATGATCGATGAAAATATACCAAAATTTTTTGAAATCGCTTTCCTCCGAACGGCTGCAATAGGTAGCTTTTTTGTAAAGAAAGCTACCTAAAACATTAAAAATAAACATTAAAAACCTATATTGACATGTTTCAACTCCTTTACTGAGTCGTCATCAGAATATATAGCAGAAATTACAAATACAATGCATATGAAAAATGGAAAAATAAATCATCTAATACAAACAAGTAAACATATAACGCGCCATACATTTTCGCTATTGCACGTGTTCCCTCTATGTCGCGACCTCGCAAGTTATTGAATGGCGCAATGATATGGTTATTAGTGGACGTAATTAAGGCATATTACTCGTTCTTACTTACATTAATTACCTTAAAATTCCGATATAGCAAATAAATAAGTTTTGGAATTTTTAAAGATTTTTTTTTTTTTTTTTTTTTTTTCGTAGGTTGATATGTATATTTATATGTCAGTAGTTCACAACATTTTTTCAGTCACGCTCCAACTAAGCATTTCGAAAATCAGGATTCTACCCTTCTATAATAAAAATCATATTGCTTAAAAATGAACTTTTAATCACATGGAGGAAGCCTAGAATGAATGACAGTAACAGTGAAAAATAAACTGAAATAATTTTAGTTTATCAAATAGATAAATTTTTTATCGCAAATTTGTTCTAAAAATAACTCTATAAATGTCGCGAGTCATACATCTTCGTAATTATATTTGTCGTTTCTTGTGAATTTATTTCAATGTCAAAAAAGGTGTTTAAGGATCTATATTTTTCAATTCCTACTATTAGTTCACACTCTCCCTATATATATATATATATATATATTTATATATCTTGTTGAAATTTTCAATCGTCAATAAAATACTCATTATTCATCCTATCAAGTTGAAATAAATTTTTTTAAACTTGTACTGGATAACAATTGATGTTAATTCAGTTTTTTCAAATATTAATTCATTAATTAAATTTTAATTAATTAATTTTAGTTTTACATGGGAGACAAAATGGCGGCCATTGTTTATTGAAGAATATAATGCATCTTCATATCTATAAGGGGGGTTACCATAGGGATATCCTGTTCTGTCGCCAAATACCGCCAAGTTTGTCGCCAACTTGGCGATATATCGCCAAATTTGACGGCTAAGATGAGTCGCCAAAAGTGACACCAACTTGGCGATATCTCTAATATTTCGCCAAATTCCCATAGAGTTCCATTGTAAACCTACTTGCTTATAGAAAATCAACAAATTGAGATATTTTAGTGCAACAAAAAGTAATATTGGCTTAAGAGATTATATTAAATTTTTCTTTGATGACCTAAGTAGGAATTGACTTTAAAAACAAAATTTTTATATTACTTGTTATATTCAGAAAATTTATTTAAGAGATTCTCACATTTGACACGAAATTTGATAGCATTGATACATTTTATCATTGAATATCTCATGCAGTATCAAGAAAGAATGAAACAGCGTTTAAAAACTCAAATTTCTAAAATTTTGTTAACATTTGATTTTTAGGTGGTTTATACTCCTTTTAACAAAGTCTAATTCACAAATCCCAAACATTTAATAGACAGATCTTCACATTCGTGAATTTACAAGATATCTTGCAAATGCGATAAAGTTTATAGTGGTAAAACGAAATGACCTTTAAAGGTCCTCTTGGGGGAGCATAAAGCTAGTGTTAAAAATTGTGACATTAAACGCTCTGCTATTACTAACTACTCTCAGTCTAACAATCACATTTTTAAATTTTCAGAAGTCTCAATAATACAGAAATCCTTATTACTTTACTATGTGTGTTTTGGGGAAGCTTATCATTAATGGAAGAATTCTAACACTACCGTTAACGATTTGCCCAGTACACCCAATTTCTCAAAAGTATGGCTATATTTTCTTTAATTTGCTCTCCCCCCCCCCCCCTTTTCTTCTCCTTTCTGCTAAAACTCTCAGAATAGATGAGCAATGCGCGAGGGAGGTTGATTTCGATGCGGCTTTGCGACAGTTGCCGCTATTTTGCCGCTGATGGTAAGCTGTGAGGTGCGCTCTTTCGCTCGCACTCTTTAATTTTTTAGGATTTTGCATTGATGAGGGAGCTTTAGAAGCCCCGAAACAGCTGTATGCACCTTTTATATACTAATTTGCGTTTTTTAAACGTTGTTTCATTCTTTTTTAGTATATTGGCACAAAGTGCAATTCTCCCTTCTTTTTGTATAATTCATGAAGTGCCTTGCAGAGTATTTTTTATTTTTTTAATTTCTGTTATTTTATAAATGCTCTTTCGAATGCAAGTTTAAAAATTTTAACATATGTTAGAAATATGGCTTAACATGTCGAACTATGCAGTAGCAAGTGCTTATGTTGCAAATATTTGTGATTTTCTCTTTTCTATTTAAAGCTAGCATACTGTAAAACATGCTTCTTTATCTACGAAAATATAATATAATCGCGAGCGAAAATATGATATATTCTATTTCAAGTTGCTCTCGATTCCAAAAATGGATTTATAAAGTCAAAGATTTTTTTGCTGACCGTAATTTTCGGAAACATTTTACAGTAGCTTTTACAGTGCATTAATCAGTTTTCTCAAACCGAAATATTCGGATGCTATCAAAATCGCGTTTTCATATGTGAAATTGAATTTCTACATGAAAAAGTAACAAAATACTATAAATTTATTATTAATGTTAAGGCTCCGCTGCACTGAAACTCCCCGATCGCGAAATCCCATGTTAGCCTATGGAAAAACTTTGAAGTACGATTACTCATTACCTAATATAATTTTTAAAATACAGTTTTCACCATCAGAAAGTTAGTCGTCAGATGCCGATGATGTGCATTTTTAAAAATTGTCTACGGAAATTTTAAGCACATAAAAAATACCTACTATGCTTGAAATTTCCATTTGATTAAAATTTATCATTTTCTTAAAAATGCTTAAAATTTACGTAGTCAGTTTTTAAAAACGCACATCATCGGCATCTGACGTCAACTGTCTGATAATGAAAACGGTATTTTAAAAATTATAATATAGGTATTGAGTAATCGCGCTTCAAAGGGTCTATAGGCTAATTCCTATAGGCTAACACTGGATTTCGCGATCGGGGAGTTTCATTGCAACAGCTCCTTAATGCTGTTAATTTAAAATATTGGTCTGTTAAATATGTTTCCTGAACATGAAAATGTTTATTTTAGATTGTATCCTCCACAAAACCTATATTCCGTGCTTGTAACACTGTTTAATACACCAAATGAGCATATAACTTTGTTGAATAATACAGAACTTCCATTTCATAATCGCAGACAGTATGTATTACATTCCTTGTAACTTAAAATAAATTTCGAAATGAAGTTTATTATAGAATAATCTTATGTTGTTTTAAAATAAGTATATCCTGCGAGAAATATCTCTTTAACCAAATACCAAAGAGTCAGTTAAATTATGTACTGACATATGATATAAAACTTCTCTAATTTTCTCTGTTAATTTTGTGGCTCACTGCCTAGGAACCCACTTGGATATTTTAAAATTAGATTAACACTAGAACGGCGGGAAAATCTTACCTACTGGAACGGCGGGAAGGGGTCATTTTGACCCCTCGATTAAACTACTGAAATAACAACGCTAAAACAATTTTAAATTCCATACATTGGCAAAAATATGTAATTTACGTGTATTTCATAATTTATATTTAATATTACTCGATAATTTATTGAATTTTTAACGTACTGTATATGTAACGCCAACAGGGCGATTAATTGGATCATACTACGACTACTCAAAAAGCTCATTAATTTGATATAAAAATCGATTTAAAATTAATGTTTTCACAAACTAATGTTAACTAAAATAAAACACAATTTATAAAATAATATATATTTATATTTTCATCTACTTACTCGCCGAATGATTCACTCTCTAAATCCATAAATGAGAAATATGTTCTGTTGTTTTCGTTATTTCATTATAAGTGTAGTTGAATGGTTAATATGTTAAGCATTCTCTTTCAATTTTATTTAATGCTTATAGTACTCCAAATTGTACATACGTATTAGGAATTAATTCAGTTGTAACAACAAAAAAAAAGTAATTTTTCCAGTACATTATACTCCAAATTGTTCACACGTATTAGGAATTAATTCAGTTGTAACAAAAAAAATAGCAATTTTTCCAGTACACAACTTTGAAACATGGTGTGCAAAATTCTTGAGATTTGTTGCCATTGCATGTCTGTACTTGACATTTTTTCTCTTGATATCTATTTTATTTTCGTGGGTTTTTTTTTCTGAAGACTCAGGAAAGATCTTTGGGAGATTTGAAAACATAAGATCCATTCTGAACACATCTCCTAAATTTAATAGAAAATCTCTTCTACTGATAGGCTTGCCTGTTACACTTTTATATATTATCCAGGCGTTTAAAGCTGCATGATCCAAAATATTGAAAAATATATGTACAGGCCATCGCCCAGAAGCCGATTTCACGGAGTATTTTCGGCACATCTGATCATGGATATCCATACCATACTTCGTTGCGTTGTAATATTCTATTGAATCGTGCAACTTCTTGAGACCGTCTTCAGTTTTTACAGTAGAATGTAATGAGCTCAGTAGAAAAACACATTTTTTTCTTATGGCTTGATAGATGATGGTAGGTGTCATATTATCACATTCCGCTATCTTCGATGAATAAAGAGTACTGCGCATATTTTCAATGATATAGGAATTTCTCTTCGGTTCTTTTTCATTGTGCAACCAAAGTTGTATTTTTAGCTTTTAACATTTCTGCTAATTTGATGTTAGTAAAATAGGTATATGTCGTAATATTCCTCCCTTCGTTTAGATGGGGATCTGTTAATTTCACGACAACATTTTCCGATAAACGTAATTAAGGATTTGCTGTTTCATCCTTTTCCAGATAAATAAATTCATCCAAGAGGTTTTTAGTATCAACGTCAACAGATCACAAAAATTTTATTCCAAATTTATCCGATTTATTTGGCAAATATTGTGTAAATTTATATCTATCCTGATATGCGAATTATTGTTCATCAACTGTAATATTTTGTCCTGGTCGGTAGCATGTTTTGCAATTTTCAATAAATTTATTCCACATTTTAGATGCAAGAGCAAATTGTTCAGTCTGTAGTCTGCTAGATCCTGTTGTCTTTTCATCAAACTTAAAAATATTTTTCTTTCTTTGAATCTATCTCTTGAGATAGTTTCTTTGCAAAATAGTATTTCTCATGCCTTGGGCGACAATGAATATAAATCTAAACCCTTTTTTTATTGCTCTCGAACATATAGTATAGCAACAAAAGCAGCTTTGATCACAAAGAGTATTTTACTAAAGGGTCAAAATGACCTCCGTTCGCAGTTTTAGGAATACAAGCCCATGTATCAAGAACTAACAAATCTAGAAAGCTGAATTTTTTTTTAGAAATATATGTTATCTATTTAGGAAAAGTCAAAAAATTTCAAACGATTTCACCCAAGCAAACAAAAGTAATCAACGGACGAAAGTACTCAGGTGTCAAAATGACCCCTACCGCCGTTCTAGTGTTAAGTATCACTCCGATAAAAGCACATCGTGTTGCATATTCCCAGAATTGATGATCAAGGAATATACTAGATTCTTAACTTATAATTTATCTGAATTGAGTAGCTGACTAAGAGAAATTTAATTTGATAATGTGAAGATACATTTCGAGATTCGTACATGTATCTGATATCTTTGCAACTTATTCGCTCATTTGGTAGACATCTTATAAATCAATTATATAGACTTACGTGAAAAAGATATACAACTCAACAATTTTTTTTTTTTTTTTTTTTTTTTTTTTTTTTTTTTTTTTTTTAAGTGTGCGCTTTTTTGGGGTATATTTAAAATACAAAAAAATATATTTAATTAAAAAGAAATTAAACGTTTCAATAAATGATTTAATGATACATTTTATTTAAATAATGAAACAAACAAAAATATTTTTTATCATTAATCTGCTAGGTTCAAATTATATAAGTTATTTAACTGAATTCCAAATTAAGGCAATATGGGCTCAAGTCTTGTTTATATCTTTCCAAATAAAAGTTGAAATATTAACTCAAAATTAATTTACTTATTTTTTTATTATTATTATTACACGGATATTCGCAGGGAATATTTCGCCATTTTGCTATAAAGCCGATATTTAAACAATATTGGTATTCAATAAAAGCATTTCCGATGAATGAAGTATTTACACAATGTCGCTTCAATTAAAACCAATATAGATTTGTAACCAATGTTAGTATGCCACTAAACAGAATAACAAATAATTATGTGCAACATTTTTTTTTATTATATTTAGTATATTTTAAATCAAACTTGCTCCTGAAGAGTATGTGCTTGAACCGTGACGTCATTTGCAAGCTAATATTAAACCAATGCCAGTGTTCTTTTCGAATTTCTCCTTTTGCAATTTAATATTTTGAATGATTTTCTTAATGGGAAAAAATAAAATAAAAACTGCAACAAAGATTAAAAAAAAAAATACGAATTCATCTGCCCCACCAGTGGCCGAGTGGTTCTGCTCTCGAATCTGGTAGACGGGAAGTGCTGGGTTCGAACCCAATCGCGCCTGTCGGCCTAATCGTTCGGAGTTTTCGTGGTTTTCTTCGAACCTTGGATTTCCAAGCGTTAATACGGGTTAGGTTCCCTTAGAAAGACCCGCACGAAGGGCACTCCCCCCCTTAGGACCCGTATCCCTCGTGTTGATAATTGGCCGTCATAAACACAACCAACCAACCAACCAACGAATTCATCTTCTAGTTAGACATCGGCCTGTGGAATCTTATTAAAATGAAACCGAAAAACTTGGAAATAACGCTACCATTAAGTTTTTAGCATTTGCTTGCGAATGTCATTGAGTCACTAGCGTAAGCTCTTAAGGGAAGACACGACTGGGACGCCACGCCCACTCACATTAATTTTACTCTAATATTTTATACTCATTTATTATGTGTAACAATTTTATCCAAGTGTCTATATATACTTTAATTCATGTACTTGATAAAACTGTGCAAGAACTTCACACAAGTTAGAAGTGTGTAAGTTTTTTTAGCTCTCCGAAAAACTGTACTTTTCAGCTATAAACTCCATAAACTCCTAATGAACTCGAGCGATTTAGTTAAAAAAACTCTGGTGGTAGTAAAATAAATATAAGATATTCTGTGGCAAACAGTTAAAAAAAATAATCTGTTTTAGAAAAAAAACATTTCTGAAAATCGAAAATGTCCGAAAAATTGCCATTGCTCTAAAATATTAAGTTTTAGTCACAGAAAATAAAATACTGTCATAAGTCTTGAGCATAATCCAGGGAATATGAATTCCGAATTTCATCAAAATCGGTCGAGTAGATTCCGAGGAATCGAGTCTTAAATCTCTCATATTTCCAACAGGATTGTACCCAGTCTTGCCTTCCCTTAAATGAAATATCACACTATAGAATTTCAGAAAAAAAGTTATTTAAAAAATGTAAATCTTGATTAAAATGCCTAAATAATGTATTTTAACTTTTATTTTAGTTTTAGATCAAAATTTGATAATTTTATTTTAATAAATCTTTTCAGTATCCTTTCAGAGATAATGTGTTTTAGATTGCTAAATTCCCAGTTTGTCAAGGCACCAATTAGATGGCTTTTACGACAGACTAATCGGAAGAAGCTTATCTTAAAGGTTAAAACACTCCATCCAATAAGACAATTTTTGTGCGGTCATCATTTCATACATATCATTCTTTTTACTTCCTTGTCTACAAATAATATTATGAAAAGTTACATTCCCATTTTATAACTTCCAGAAATTAGAAAACAAAAATTTTAAATTGAGATCCTATTATTGAAGATTTTCTATTAGAAAATTTTGAAGATTTCAAATTCCAATTTCAAACGTGGACGCTAAGAATTTTCTCAAGACTTTTTATGATAACCTGCGACTTTCGCAAAAGATTTTTAGGTAAATAACATAATCCATTTTACATATCAATCGGGAAAATTAAATTTAAATAATATTTATAACCAGAAAAAATACCAAGAAATATGCATTTAAGGAAGTTAAATAACAGAAACAAAATTATTTTATAAAAAAAATATATCAAGTATTATTTAATGCATGAAGACAAAAATAAGAAAATATGTTATAGTACAGAATATATTTATTGTTTTTAAAGCAAATGATCGAGTTTAATCTTTTATATATTTCGTCATCTTTTAATCCGGAAAAGCACTTTCATAATGCACATCCTTTTTATTTTTGACTTCTTGGCATAATCTATTTTACGATTATTGTAGTTTTATCCATACCAATAAAAAAAATTATATTTAACGGCTTTGTCTCGATTGTCATTAGACATGTGTAAATATCTTCTACTGTTTTCAGTTTTGAAACGATATCATGAAATTTGTTTCTGGAATTATCTAAAACAAACTAATAACACTGTGTAACATATATTATGTTTCATTACTGTTGAAATAAGTCTTTAAAACGTGAAAGAGTTAATCTATGTACTGTCGTGGAAAAAAAAATAAACACCCCCTACTAACTCATCAACAGATTATCGTAGACAAAAGTCAGCGATACCGAACGATTGGAAATAAAGTCTACTTTTAAATGATGTATATAAAATTTTCTTAGGAGGTCATCTACATATTAAAAGGAATCAAAACTTCATTTTTTTCATGGCAATACTTAATTTTAACGAGATATTTCAAATCTTCGGTTCAAACTATGCCTAGCCACCGAATTTCAAGTCATTTGAATGGTAAGATTTTGAATTATTAACATTCAAAATTAAGTGCTTGTAATAATAAATTACATTTTCATATTTTTATTTATATCTCCTGAAATTATGCTCCTAATGTGCTTTTTTTTTTTTTTTTGTAGTCATAATACTAATATATCCAAACATAAATGCGCTGAATTTACAGTTTTTATAATTTTATGATATGAATTATGAATTATGAAATTAATATTCGAAAAAATTATGAATTGCAACCTACAATTTTTTTGATGGATTTAGATTAATTAAGTCCTGCTTTAAGGAAATCCAAAACTTCACATTTTTCTTCCAAGTAGTTTTCGAATTATGCTTAAAAAACGGCAAAATGATGGTTTAAGGGGCCATCTATGATAGAAGTGAGTAGATATTTTGAAATTTATTCTGCTGTCCTGTAATCTAACAGGCTTCATTGACTTCTTGAGTGGAGCTCTCTTGGTTAACAATCAAGCACGGAACTTCAATTTAGACACAGCCCTTAAAATACGCCCGTTTTAAAATAATTAATTTCTCGGAAACTTATGGTACGAATTGCATAAAAATTTGTTTTTAGGCAATGCTAATTGAAGGGTGTAGAGTTCATTTATGCTGTCAGAATTGTGTACTTCTATTGAAAAAAACAAAGTTATGGCTCGTTTTAATGTGTAGACGGCCCTAAGCAAATTTTATATACATCATTTAAATGTAGACTTTATTTTCAATCGATCGGTACCAGTAACTTTCTTCTGCGATAATTTATTGAGGAGTTAGTAGGGGGTGTTTACTTTTTTTTTTTCCACGACTGTACATGCAAAAGGAAAAATAAAAAATAAAATGTTCGCAAAAATAAAAAATAAAATAAAATGCAATAAAATTAAATAAAAAATTGTCATGGATATCTGAGAGAAAAGTTGTTTTTATTCTGAAGGGGGAAAAAAATAAATTTTGTAATATAATTGATCCTTAGAAAGTTTCAGTGTCTTATTTTAGAACAATTAGTATAGAGCAATTTTATCTACGGCCGCTGCACGGCTATCATATGAACTATCGTAATGTTAAAACTTTCTCAAATACCAAAAATAAATAAACATAAATGATTTAGGTTAAAACAGAATTACAATAATAATTTAAATCTGTCTTATTTTGTTAATTTCGAAATAATGTAGCATTAAGTAAAGTAGATTAAAATACCGAGAAGATTTCTGAAGACAATTAAAACATCTGAAATTTTAACAGCTTATTTTATAAAAACGAGAGCCGTATATATATATATATATATATATATATATATATAAAACCCTTATATAATTACAATTCATCATCTATTTCCATTTACTAATATATACACTGTAAAAAAAAAAAAAAAAAAAAAAAAAAAAAAAAAATATCCGATTGTAGGAATTTAAAAAAAAAATATTTGCCTTTATCGTACCGGAAATTTTTCCTACCCAGCTCGGAATAAAATCTGTAAAATCGGAATAAAATCCGTAAAATCGGAATAAAATCCAAAAAATACCGTTTTAATGAATGTTTCCTTTTTTTCACGGATTTTATTCCGAGCTGGGTCGGAAAATTTTCCGGTACGACAAGGGCAACTATTTTTCCGATTCCTACAAGAAAACTCCTCGGATTTTTTTACAGTGTATATGGGGGAGAGTAGCCATATTTGGACCACCGCTTTAATTGGACCGTTGCCATTCTGCTGTTAATTACGGGAAGAGAATACATCTACAGCTGAAATCCTACACATCAGATTGAGGTCACTCATGATTAGAAGAAGCAGTCACCTACCACATGCTGTTTTCAGACAATTTAAAAAACCCCTAAAGTTAGCCGTTTTGATCAAATTTTTTCCTACTAAACGTAAGTGAATATTTTAAAACTAAGGTAAGTTGTTATGTTTTCATATACATATATGAATTCATCTGTTTGTTGCGCATATTTTTCACGCGGATTTGTTTAATTTCGTATTTGTTCTTAATCTTGAAATTAACTGTTTTAAAAAGTTGCCATTTTTGGGCCAATTTAAGTTGCTTAAATTGGACCAGATATGCTATCATAAATTTAAAAAGTAAGTAATGAATTTCGAGGACGGTACGCTTTGAACACTATTTTTTTAATATTTTATAATAGATTACTATCTCCATGCAAGTTTTTTTTTGTATATCTAGATTAATTTTTTTATACAGTTTAGGCCTATATAAACATAATATTTTTACATGTCTGTACGATAAATTTTGTTTGCAATGTCTTTTATCTTGTATGTAATTGTATTTATTTTCTTTGAATTATTTATTCCTACGGCATATTTGATTTACAGAGTTGAATTCAAAAATTTTCCTACTGCAGGATATTTGTGATGGAAGACTTTTTACAGTTCTGTGGGTGGATTTATACTTTTTTGCTATTTAAAGGCATAAAATCTCAAACCTTGATGAAAATGTTGAAAAAGACATAGACAAACTGTCTGGTAGAAAAACACCCGTGACAACAAAAGCTGTTAAAGATTTAAAAAAAAAAAAAAGCAGACAGTAAGTTGTGAATAAATTGAACTGCAACAAGGCTGCAGCTACAAATTCTCCCCAAAAGCAAAAAAAAAAAAAAAATCATTAGAAATGTTATTTCTCTTGCTAAATTTAGTTAAATCAAAGTACAGAGGGAGCCAAAAAACAGTTGTGTTGACATCATCGCCATATAAGCTAAACCTTGAAATAAAAAAAAAGACAAAAAGGAAGCTTTCACAGCACAAAATCAATTGGAACATCGAGTTTTAAAAAATAGGCGTAATGTATTTAGCAAGAAAATGATGGAAGAGAAGAACTACAAACATAATGTAAAGAAAACTTTTGTTGCAAAAGAAAAGTTTGATAATTCAGAATCTAACAAAAAAAAATCTAGACAGTGATGACTGGTTTTGCCTAATTTGTAAGAAAAATAAAATAGCAGAAATAATTCAGTGTTTCAGATTGCCATATACGGTTCCATGTTGTGTGCGCTGGAAAACAAAAACAATAAACAAAATTCATGTATAAGCTTTGCATCACTCCTTACATGATATTCAAGTAACTGACATTTAGTTTCATAATTTCAATTCTTAATTACTGATACTTTGATTTATATTTTGAATACATTTTGATTTAAAACAATTTCTCTTATTTTCAGATATTTGATTTCATTATATTTCATTGCTATTATTTTGTTTGATTGTTTCTTTAATCGCAAACTTTGCTTTTAATAAAATTAGTTATATTCCCTAACCATTAAAACAACCTGATATTATTTGGTCCAATTTAAGAGACTGGGGGTTCAACTTTGGCGACCAGTTGCTGAATTTGGACCACTTTTGACAATTTTTAAAATTAAAATAAAACTTAAGATTTTCAAAAAGAAATTGATCTAAATATTTAGTTAGTTAGCAGATGAACAGATTTACCCCGTGTAAAGATCTTTTGAAGATATTCCAAAAATTAAGTGAGTTACACCTGAAAATAAGTGAAGTGGTCCAAATTCGTCTACTCTCCCCTATATAAGATTGCTAAAAACATTTAGCTACCGTGGTTATATATTATAATTGCAGATGCTTCAATTACATAAAAACTGCAGAGTTCACTGAAATATTTTTAACAAAATGCCTGCGAAAAATGCTCTGCCGAGTGCTCGAAAGGTCGTGGTATTTAATATTAAAGAACGTGTTTTGATAAACAGATAAACAATACGGTATGTTTTTTACCGTATTTATATTTCATAATTTGTATGAGGAAATTAATCTATACAAGGCCCTTAAATATTTATTTTATACATTTCTTTCACAGTAATTCACACACAAGCAAACGAAGACATAATAAAAAAAACATTTTAAAGTTTTTTCATTCAGTCCCAGATTATTTTACTTGACATTTGTTCCTTTCTACAATGGCAGTATCATATGAAAAATTCATCAATCTCCAAAATCCCAATAACCATTATTACTTTAGATTAAAACAGTATTAAGTTAAGCTTTTCTAAGTAATATTTAGATGCTGTAGCATTTTGCACAATCATATAATTTAAAAGATCAAAACTTAAAAAATAATAACTAGAGAACAGGAATTCTGCTTTTTCAGAATTTAGTGTCACCCCTGGCATTTCAATTGCTTCATTTTCATCTGATGGACTGATGGCTTCTATTATTATGAAACAATCATTATAAATGAAGAGTTAGGTGAAGATGAAAGAGCAGCCGTAAAAAAGTTAAAACTCTGATTTTCTGGTCAGAATGAAAAAAAAAAAAAAAAAAAAAAAAAAGGCTATAATTTTTTTTTTAATTATGGCCATTTTTTTCCACATTCTGACCCGAAAATCAGAGATCTAACTTTTTATGGCTGCTCTTTCATCTTCACCTAACACTTCATTTATGATGGCTGTTTCATAATAATAGAAGCCACCAGTCCATCAAAATAATAATAATAATAATAATAATAACTCGGTTAAGCGGGACTCTACTGCAGTACAAAACATATTTCATTTTTATGACTTAAAGCACACGTTTTATTTTATGTAAAATTACGTCATTCGCATCCGCTTAAGAAGTCCTCATTTACGATCGACTCTTAAATATTTACAGTAAAGCATGCATAGCACATCACTATCGCGAAATAATGCACAAATGCAGCAAAAAGATGCCGTCATTCAAGAAAATCGACAAAAAACGGCTATTTAATGATTCATAGATACTTAAAATTAAATATAGTTTATAATAGCTCCATTGTTTTAACTAAAATCATTCGTTTATATTTTTTTCAAAATAGCACGTATTTTAATTACATTTTCTTTCGATTTTTATGAGAAAATGGCAACAAACTATATAATTAATATTTTACAACTATTTTTCCTTTACTTTCTACAAAAATGGAGTACTTCCGTTGCCAATAGTAAGCAAAAGGCTCTAAAAACTACAAAAAAAAAATAATATTTCAAAAATAAATAGAGATGCAGTTTTCAAGCAAAATGCATTTAAAAGAACTTTTTTTTTGCAATACGACGGTATAAAAATTAAAAATGTGCAATGCTTAGAAGTTTAAAAAATTGCTATAGAGTATTCAATCGTACTGCTTTGTTTTACTGCTGGCTTCCGTAAGATAACGCTATTTTTTGGAAAACACAAAATAAGCTGGGAGGAAGAAATAGCATACCGAACCGGGGACTAAGAATATTTTGTGATTTTCAAATCCTTAAATTCATAAATACGCATCATAAAAGCAAAATAAAACACGTTTTAAAAATCTCGATTGAAGGAGGAAAAAATATACATTTCTTTCACACTTAAATATGTCATTACTTTTATTTTCAAAATATATATATTTGTGGAGATTTCGCAAGCAACACCTGCATCAGACTGAGTGTCCCCGTATTTTCCGCTTCGAGATTAAAAAGGAAACGAGCCTTAACGAAGCTGTGTGAAGTGGAAATGCAGAAGAAGTAAAGATAACCAGGGGGGGTACCATTCGTGCGATGCGCCAACTGTAAAGATTTCTTAACTGCTCGCGCATTACGTCACGTGGCGGACAGATCCGCCTCGCTTCAATAGTATTCTGTATGCCGTTCTGCGATGGAATTTTTTTTTCTGTTAATGATTTTAATTATTCTATTATTTTAAGACTTTTTGAAAAAAAACCTAGTGAATGCACTATATCAACACGTTCTAATAACTCTTGGAGAAGACGCATACAGATTTAAAAATACAGTACAAAGTCTCAAATCCGGACGTCGAAATCCGGAATTCTTCAAAAGCCGGGCATTTTGTTAACTGACGATTATTATTCTAGAGAATCGCAACGAAAAACTCTAAAATAGCAGAGGCCAAATTTACTATATTAGGCTGCAATTTTAAAGCCGAATTCCTTTTACGAACGTCAAAAAATTTCTGCAGAACGCGGAAATCTCTAAAAATTGCATAAAAGAATCGCGAGAAATTCCGAATAAACTTAAATAAAAGTGAAAAAAAAAAAAAGATAAAGATAAAGAGGACAGCATTTACTATATTGGACTAAAAGATTAAAACCGGACTTCTTTCACAACAAATCGCCATGAAATGGAAAAAAACAGTTCAAAACTCGCAGAGGAGAAAATTTATTATATTTGGCTAAATGTTGGTAATCGAGTTCCCTTTACAAATCTCAAAACTCTAAAATCCGTATAAAAAACTCGCGAAAAATGCAAACTTCGAATAAACTTTATTGAAAAAATGACAAGATTTATTATACTGGGCTAAAAAATAAAGCCGGATTCCTTTTATTCATATGGGAAAATCGTCGCAAAATTAAAAAAAAAAAAAGTCAAAAATTGCATAAAAAATTTAACAAAATTCTTTTGTTATTATAATTTTTTTAACTTAAAAGAATTTCCTCTATTAAAATATTTGTTTTAGCATTACCTTTTTTTTACATTCTTTTATCTATAATAGAAGAAAGTATTGTAGTCGAAATTTTGTTCGACTTCCGGTTTTCGACGGACTTACACGTTTTAAGGGTAGGAGATACCGAAAAACATGTTTTTACAAAATATCTGTATGTCCGTATATACGTATGTCTCATTATATCATCGGAAAGTGTACGAAGTTATGCATAGAATTGAACCAAATTTCATAGAAGTGTTTTGCTGTGATGGTGCTGTAGTAGCGATTTTTGAGCCATATTCAATATTCTATCATCGAAAAGTGTATGAAGTTACGCATAGAATTGAACAAAATTTCAAGTGTATATTTTTGACTATGACCAGCAGGTCCAGGTTGAATTTGGGGATATTCCGCCGGGAGGGGGCGCTGTAATAGCGATTTTTGTGCCATTTTCATTATTGTTTCATCGGAAAGCATAGGTTTGAACCAAACTTCATACATATGTTTTTGACTATTGACGCCAAGTCCCAGTTGAAAATGGATATGTAACCTTGGGAGGGGCGCTGTGATAACGATTTTCTCGATTTTTCGTAGTTCTGCTGTACATTTGCTGCTGAGGCAGTGACATGCATTTCGTTTCTAACTGTCCCAGCGATTCGCAAACAGAATAACGATAATATTTACTTTATTAAATATTATGTTCTGATTAATAAAATGAAGAAGGAATTTAAGATGAAAATTAAGGTAGGGTTGAGGTAATAACCTATAAACAGTGCTTAATTTGCGCCGGAGCTCAGCTTCGCTACTTCTTTATTTTTAGTGGAAATTTAAATATTGGTCGGAATTCATTTGCGCTCATTCCGAATTTCAGCGAAAATAGTGTTTCTAAAAAATCAATGCCTAAATTTTATTTTTCTTTCCCTTCCATCTCCAATCTTTTGCGTTCCTTCCTACCAAAGCACCGTATGTGACATATTGTGTCACGTGTAGCTTTTTTTTTTTTTTTTATGATTTCAGAACAGCGATGAGGAATGTCAGAATTAGTCGTAACTGTTTCTGCCGTTTTTACTCGCTGCTTTTTGTTCGTGTTTTTTAAAATATTCTCTCTGATAAAATTTCTAGCTCCGCGCTGTACTTAATTTGCTCTGACACAGGAGCGCGGCTCCAGTACTACTTTATTTTTAGTGAATATTTAAATACAGTGGAACCCGGTTAAGACGCTCACGGTTAATACGCGATCCCGCTTAATACGCGGATTTTTTCCAATCCCTTGAACATCGCCCATAAGACTAATGCAAAAATATCACGTTTAAGACGCGAACGATTATTACGCGATCCCGCTTAATACGCGATAGATTTTCAGTCCTTTGTGGCAAAAAATCACGTTTAAGACGCGAATTCATGGATGAAGATGCGAATTCCTTCTTTCTTCTTCAGTGTTTCTAATTTAGCGGATTTTTTTATTCAGATAAAAAACACTGTTTCTGTATACTAATATTTACTTTATTTAATAACATATTAATTAAATCGAAAATTACTAATCGAAAATAGCGGTAGGTATTGGAATTAAAAAAAAAACCTCTAAATTAGCAAAACTGCAATTCTTCTTTGATCCCGTGTCATAACATTCTTTGTCTCTCGCTTCGTGTAGTTTTACTTTCTTTTATCTTTACAAGAAAAAAGTATTCGATTCATGAAATTTTTCGAATTTCGATTTTCGACGAATTTACACGTTTTAGGGGTCAGAGATCACGAAAAACATGTTTTTACAAAATGTCTGTCTGTGTGTGGCACAAATTTTGTGGGCGCTCTATCTCAAGAACTAATGCACGGAATTTAATAAAAAATTATATTCAGTTAGTATCTGATATAAATTGGTGCTGATTAGTTTGTGGTGCAAATCGTTCAACAGGTGGCGCTACTGTACTGAATTTTTTACGATTTTCGCAATGGCTCTATCTCAAGAACTAATGCAGGGATTTTTATGAAACTTCAGATTCAGTTAGTCCTTGACATGAGTTGGTGCTGACTACTTTTTGGTGTAAATCGCCCAACAGGTGGCGCTGCTATGCTGCATTTTTCCTGATTCCCGAAATAGTTTTATCTCAAGAAGTAATACAGGAATTTTAATCAAACTTCAGATTCAGTTACCAAGTTGATTTAAGTTGTTGCTTATTAGGTTTTGGTATATATCGCCCAACAGGTGACGCTGCTATGCAGAACTTTTCCCGATTTCCCGAGTAGCTCTATCTCATAAACTAATGGACGGATTTTCATCGAACCTCAAATTCAATTAGAAGTTCACGTAAGTTGTTGCTGGTTAGATTTTGGTGTAAATCATCTAATCGGTGGCGCTGCTATGCTATCATTTTTCAAAAAGTATTAATATGTATGAGATAGAAGAAAGTTTTGGGATTGCCACATCCGTCTAGTTTTTATTGTAGTAGAGAGAGATACATAGAGGAAATCACGATGCTCAGATACGTCATAAAATTATTATGATTAAAGATGATTATACCTGTTATTAGTAAGTTTTTAAATGTGCGTTATATCACTACTATGTTTTATAAACCATGTTATACACCAAAAAAAAAAAAAAAAAAAAAAAAAAAAAAAGAAGAATGAAACTCCGCAATGATGTTATTTAATTCTTTTACGATTTCTTTACTTTTGCTATGCTAACAATATTTTTTACGCAAAAATTAATAAGGATAGTTTTTTCTTACATTAAAAAGAAGGACATATCATATTGGTACTCATTATCACAAGTACTAAATATGATTTTACCAATTGGATTGTGCATCAAAATTTAATATTTTTAATCTTTCTGTAAAAAAAATAAATAAATAAATAAATAAAGCAAGTTAACAAATTACAACGACCATTTGGAAAATGATTTTTTCAAAGACTAAAATTTAACACATAAAAAATCGCAAGGAGTTGATCATACATTACCTACGCCATGAATTAAACATTAATAGTGTTATTACACGTAAAAATTGCAAGCGACAAAAATCGCCTGCGATTCGTACGTATTATTCCACCTGAAACTTACGTATTATCCAAGCATTTCATTGGCTGTTCGGGAAAAGGCTTTTCCATGGTATAGATTTCCAAGAAATCTGACAACCAATTTTAAATGAAATTTCATCCTTAAACATCTAAACATCCCACAATATTACTTTTTATATCGTCGTATAGAGGAAAAAAAATGTACTTTTAAATGCAATTTGTTTGAAAGCTGTATCTCAATTTGTTTCTGAGTTATAATTTTTTTTTTGTAGTTTTTATTGCTTTTTTGTCATAGTGGCAACAGACGCATCCATCTCTGTTGAAAGTAAAGGGAAATACAGTTTACTGTATAGACCCATCAGAAAACGAAGAAAATGCGGATTAAACCAATAAAAAGCTTCAGATATGCTTTTGATTTCCTACCCTGACGAGGACAATAACCCTTTTTCCAAACGGTTAAAAAAAAAAAAAATCCAGCTGAAAAATTATTTTTGCTGTTTTATCTTTGGTTGTCACTTATTAAGGCTGTTCGGAAGTGCTCTGCTCAACAAGCTCAAAACGTTTTGACACATTTACAAATTCATTTTTTAGCGAAGAGATATAAAATTGGAAGGCCCTATGGAAGCGATTTGGAATCGAACTGTGATTTCCATTTTTTGAACAATAAATTACCTATTGAGTTATAAGCGATTTTGATCACGGGACAAAGACGTTTTTAAACTTTTTTTGAGTGGTTATTCTTCTTTCGCACGGAAGTTCGATTTAAAACGACCACTTTGACACTATTTTCTGAAAGATCTATTGCGTTTTCAAAAAAACAGAAAAAACAGTTCGATCACATAGTTTGTGAACAACAACACCTGCTACTTTTATACATTTCTGAACAAAAATAAATTAAAACTTATGTCATAAAGTTGCCCTTTTGGATTTTAGAACAGCCTTAACGACAATAAAGCCATGTTTGAATCCATATTTATTTTCAGTTATTATTTCAGTCGGTCCTATAAAAAAATACACCGAGTAAAGTTGGATACAAATAAATTTTAATCTAAATATATGTATAATACACAATTTTCGACCATAAACATATAAATGAAAGGTCTAAAGTTCATTGAGACGATTAGATGTGTAAATATGCCCAGTTCCTGCAACATTATCTAAATCACGTTTAATACACGATCCCGCTTAATACGCGACTTTGGTCCACTCCCTTGAAACGCGTCTTAACAGGGTTCGACTGTATTAGAAACAACACACCGCAGTTTATAAATATTGCGCACCAATGTCAAGTCTGCGACGAGTAGGATTTTCTGAAAATTCCCCACTCCTGATTTTAATGTTTTTGCTCTGGTCATTTATAAGAATTTATTATATATTAATGCCTAAAGATATGTCAAATTATATTATGTGTATGTACATATAATTTCTTTTCGAGGAAGACGAAATTTCTTTAAAATTTGTAAATAATGTATGAAGTATAAATATGCATGTGTGTGTGAGGGGGGGGGGGGGGGGGGTATACACTTAGTTGTTATTATTGCTGAATATTAGACCTCTGGTAGTTTTTTTTTTTGGCTAGAAACTAAGCCTTGTGTATATATATTGTTACAGATATTTGAATCATATTGATGTGCATTTGAAACTAATGAATTTAAAAATTGAATTTTGTTTCTTAATGAGGATCAATGATTTTGCTACCTGATAGTGTGTAAAAAGTATTAGTCACATTGATTTATTAAATGTATGTTAATGGTTCTCACTTTTTTTTCCTTCCTATTTATTGAAAATTTTAATTCATTGTTAAATCTTTATATCTCCATAAATTTTCTTTCTATTGTTTCTTATTTGTGTGGAGAAATGTTATATTCGATGTGTCTAGATAACATGGAAATTTTAGAACTGAAATTGTTTTAAAATTTTCAGTTTTTGCTGAAATTTTGTATATATGAAATAACGATATTGTTATTTGTATATCATAATGTAACAAATATGTATAGTACATATTTTTTCATAGTAGAATTAGTTTAATTATAGAGTAAAATTTTTTGTATTATTTTAATCCTGAATAAGCATAGTGACATTCGAAATTTTTGGAAAACTTATATCTAGTAATCGGACAATGAATTATTGTTAAAAGTTCTCATGCGTGACTTTTGTTTAATTTATTCTGTTTGATAATTCTAGTCATTTTATTACTACTGATGTGTCATCATATTCATATAATTCATTTTATTTTGCAATAGTTTAAAAGTTTTCATTTGTACTTTTAGCATTAAAAATTAATATTTTTCGTGAATTTACTCAAGTGTTTGAATGCAAACAAACGTATCGCGATATTATTTAACAATTATATATTTTATATTTAATTAACTTTAATCAGTGTTTGAACAGATTATTTTAAGGAAAGTGATTTCGTTCAATTTACTTTCGAAGGTCAATCTGCTTTTTAAAAATTTATTTACTTCATATTCCGTTCTTTTATGCATCCATTTACTTTCTCACGGGGCTGCTCGATCTCCGATCTTGTCCGCCACATGACGTAACAGTCTCGCTCTGCTCTGATTGGCTATCCTTCAAATGGAACAACCTTATGTAGAAACACCTTGAAGAGAACGAAATGAGTTTGTACGACGCAGGGTTTTTGTTAAAAAAGAACAGAACATATTTCGGTGAAATAAGATTGAATATTTACACGACGTAAGAAAATCTGAGAAATAATCAACGACGTCCTGAATTATAGACTTTAAGCTAATTAAAGAACGAGAAGAGTGTTTATATCTGTATTTTTTGTTTGTGTGTTCGTCTCAATAAATGTCAGTGTTCGTCCTAAAAGTGAGTTGTGAGTTATGTATGGAGTCTCACCCCCATAAATTGGTGTCAGAAGTGACAGTTAACCCACCAATATGATTAATTAGAGTTATTCATCCTACATATTCAAGCCGGATATTATTCTAACGGTGAGTTCATTATTATTATTTTGATTATGAAGTTAGTTGAGATACCTGAACTGGAAGTTGCATTTAAAAACGAACGAACGCATAAAATTAAATTGCTGCATAAATTCCTATTTGATGCTGACGGTGATCGCTCTAATAGAAAGAGAATACGTGATTTTACTGTTTTCGGTTTTCAAACCGACAGCACCGAATTCAAAAATAAAATAACTAAAGTTCAAACTGATTTTTCATTAAATGATCTGATTACAGTGTGCAATCTACTTTGTATTGATAATGAGGGATCTTTAAACGATCTCGCAACCCGATTAGTTACATACCTTTCAGACTTGACCTTACTACAAAATAATATTATACAAAATGAAAGTGACACTGACTCGGAACCCGATCTGCCTTCAAATAATATGACTTCAAGTAATAACACTGAATTATCAAATTTTGACAAACAACAGCAATTTCCAGTTCAAAGTTTTATACCATCGTCTATTAATTTTACTGATATTGAAAGTGTAATACCTCCTTTCGATGGTAGTTCTTTTAGTGATATACACGTATGGTTTAATAATTTTGAGAATATTACTAATATGTTTAATTTATCTGACTTTCATAAATTCATATTTTGTAAAAGATCATTACGAGGAAAAGCCCAGTTATTAGCACAAACAGAATTTCATATCAATTCATATGACAAACTTAAACAACTCTTAATATCAGAATTTAGCACCACTTATAATTCTGCCGAGTTACATGATATATTAAATAAACGAAAATTGCAAGAAAATGAATCAATAGAAGAATATTTTCTTATCATGAAACAAATATGCTCGCGTGGTAAAATCGAGGATTCCGCATTAATTCAATACATCATAAACGGCATACCCGACCCCGTTTTCAGAAAATCAATGTTATATGGATGCCAATCCATTGTAGAATTCAAGCAAAAGCTCAAAATTTATGACAAAATTCGACATGACTTTGAGAACACTAAATTTCGTAAAGTCAAACCTGAAATGCCAGTGAAAGAGAAATCCTTTCGACCAAAATCTGATCTTTTTTGCTTTAATTGTGGTTTGTCGAATCATAAAAGTAGCCAATGCAGACATAAAGATAAAGGCCCTTGTTGTTTTAATTGTTCGAATTTTGGCCATAAATCGGCTCAATGTGATCAACCAAGGAGGCCTAGAGTTAAGTCAGAACCCTCCAATGTTTCCACTGTCACGTCGAACACTTTCATGACCAAACAAGTCATTATTTCGTCTGTAAATGTTACATCATTGGTAGACACAGGTAGTGAAAGAAGTTTACTAAAGGAAAGTATTTATCGCAAACTCCCTACAATTTCGAACCTTGAACATTCAACTATCACATTAACTGTATTAGGAAATACTATAATCAAACCCCTAGGTTTTTTCTCTACGAACATTATGATAGATGATTTTAATTATACAACTAATGTTTATGTAGTCCCAGATTATTCCATATCTTTTGATCTTATTATTGGTACAGATATCATTCAACAAAGTATTTTAACAATTTCTGGAAATAATATTTCGATGCAAAAAATCGAGAAAAATGACGATACATCCAATAATTTTTTGATTAATATTGCTCATGTGTTAGACGATCTTAATCTTGATGTATCTTATATTACCGATGAAACAATACGTTCAAAAATTTCAGAACTTATTCAAAATTATTCTCCTAAAAAAATAAAGACAACTGATGTTAAATTCTCAATTCATCTGGAAAACGAAGAACCTGTTACTTGTCCTCCGAGGCGCTTGGCGCAAATAGAGAAAAACTTCGTCGAAAAACAAATTTCTGAGTGGCTCGAAAAAGGAATTATTCGTAAAAGCACTAGTAATTTTTCATCACCTATTGTCCTAGTAAAAAAGAAAGATGGTTCATATAGATTGTGCGTTGACTATAGGAAGTTAAATTCTAAAACACATAAACAACGTTTTCCCCTCCCAGTAATTGATGACATTATTGATCAGTTGCATTCTGCAAAAGTATTTACTACTCTTGACCTTAAAAATGCTTTTTTTCATGTCGAAGTAGAAGAAAATAGTAGAAAATATACTTCTTTCGTAACACATTCTGGTCAATTTGAATTCTTATATATGAATTATGGCCTTAGCGATGCACCGTTAGTGTTTCAAAGATATATTTATAACGTTTTTCGAGACCTCATTAATGAAAAAGTACTTATTGTCTATATGGATGACTTCATAATACCAGCTGAAAACGAAGTCGAAGGACTCCAGAAATTACAACGCGTCCTTACAACTGCATCCAAATATGGTTTAGAACTGAATCTCAAAAAATGCCACTTTCTACAACGAGAAATTGATTTTTTGGGTTACCACATTAAAAATGGTCAACTGCACCCATCCCCCTTAAAAACTAAAGCTGTCCTTAATTTCCCAGAACCTAAAAGTATAAAAGATGTACATTCATTTGTCGGATTAACTTCATATTTTCGTAAATTCATTCAAGATTACTCTTTAATAGCTAAACCTTTAACAGATCTTCTTAGAAAGGACACTAAATTTCACTTTGGCGACCAGCAACGAAATGCATTTAATCAGCTGAAACACATATTTTCTTCAGGTCCTGTTTTAAGCATTTATAACCCTAGTAACGAAACAGAAGTTCACTGTGATGCATCTATTGACGGTTACGGAGCAGTCCTCCTTCAAAAGTCTTCTATTGACAATCAATTTCACCCTGCCTATTTTATGAGCAAAAAAACCACAGATGCCGAACGTAAATAATCGAGTTATGAATTAGAAATTTTAGCTGTCATAGAAGCCCTTAAAAAATTTCGCGTTTACATTCTAGGTAATCCTTTCAAGATAGTCACAGATTGCAACGCATTCGCCCTTACTATGAATAAAAAAGATCTTTGCACCAAGATTGCTCGATGGGCTTTAATGTCAGCTGACTATAACTATACAATCGAACACAGACAAGGTACACGCATGCGCCATGTCGACGCTTTAAGTAGAAATCCAATATGTATGATCATTCAAGATAGTTTTACTACCAAAATCATACAATCACAGAACACTGACGAACATATACAGGCCATCAAAGAAATTTTGAAAACAAAGCCATATGACAACTATTTCCTTAAAAATAACGTTCTCTATAAAAATCATAAAGGTATCGATCTGATAGTTGTGCCGGATGAAATGCAGCTAAATGTCATTAAACACGTTCATGACAAAGGACATTTTGGCCGTATACGCTGTGAAGAACTCCTTAACGAAGAATTTCTCATCCCTAATATGTCAAATAAAATTGATAAAATTATAGCAAATTGTGTAACATGCCTTTTGTATAATCGCAAACGTGGCAAACAAGAAGGTGAATATCCCTTACCTAAAGAAGAGACTCCTCTCCAAACCTACCACATTGATCATTTAGGCCCTCTTGAAACAACCAACAAAAATTATAAACATATTTTGTCTTTAATAGACGCATTTACTAAATTCGTCTGGTTGTATCCATGTAAAAGTACTTCTGCTATCGAAGTTATATCAAAACTACGACAACAAAGTCATACTTTTGGCAATCCTTCCATTATCATTAGCGATAAAGGTCCTGCATTTACAAGCAAAGAATTTGCTGATTATTGTCAAGATATAAATATAAAGCACGAGACAGTTACAACTGGCCTTCCCCGTGCCAGTGGTCAAGTAGAGCGACTTAATTCCACCATAATTTCTGTAATCTCTAAAATGTCCAAAGACGAACCGACCAAATGGTTTAAACATGTTCCTAAAGTTCAACAAGTCATTAATTCAACTTACCAAAGAAGCATTAAGAGAACACCGTTTGAAATATTATTTGGTACAAAAATGAAACAGAAAGAAGATGTACAAATTATTGACCTCTTAAACAGTGCAGTCGATGAACAATTTATGAAAGACAGAGAAGAGCTCCGTAAAGAAGCCCAGAAGAATATTCTGGAAATTCAACAAGAAAACCGCAAGCACTATAATTTACGACGTAAGAAATTATTGATTATTATATAAATTATTATTAAATTATTATAAATTATTAATAAAATTGCTACAAGCTTGGTGACCTTGTAGCAATTAAGAGAACCCAGCAAGGACCAGGTTTAAAGTTGAAATCTAAATTCTTAGGTCCGTATAAAGTAATCAAAGTGAAGTCTATCGACACCTACGACGTAACGAAAATCTCTTCAACTGAAGGACCGATAAATACTAGCTCCTGTGCTGAATACATAAAACCCTGGTCTGACGAAAAAAAAAAAAAAATTAAATCTTTTCTTTCTGTGTCTCTATACGATGTTACGCTACTTCAACTATGATGTGCAGATTAATTTTTTTTCTCTTTTCCCCTAAGAAGAGTTACTGGTTTTTGTTTTTTGTTTTTCTGATTCTATTTTACCACATGTCGCTGCGGCAGCTCCAGATGTCAGGACGGCCGCTTGTGGAGATTTCGCAAGCAACACCTGCATCAGACTGAGTGTCCCCGTATTTTCCGCTTCGAGATTAAAAAGGAAACGAGCCTTAACGAAGCTGTGTGAAGTGGAAATGCAGAAGAAGTAAAGAGAACGAAATGAGTTTGTACGACGCAGGGTTTTTGTTAAAAAAGAACAGAACATATTTCGGTGAAATAAGATTGAATATTTACACGACGTAAGAAAATCTGAGAAATAATCAACGACGTCCTGAATTATAGACTTTAAGCTAATTAAAGAACGAGAAGAGTGTTTATATCTGTATTTTTTGTTTGTGTGTTCGTCTCAATAAATGTCAGTGTTCGTCCTAAAAGTGAGTTGTGAGTTATGTATGGAGTCTCACCCCCATATATTTTCTTTCAAATCTAATATGAAATGCAACATACGTACTTGCAGCAACGATAAGAAATTTTGTTCAAAAATTTCTCCGACACTAAAACATTAAGATTTACCTTGAAATATTTTTTTATTGGATTATTTATTCTTATCTTTAAATACTCACTGATAAGCCGAGAAAAATGTTTGAGTATATTAGATAACAAATCAATTTATGGAACTATTCCAACAACGAAATTCTTTTGATTTATTTCTGAAACATTTTATCAGATTTCACTTTTTTTTGAAACATTCAAAAGTGAGAAGGTATGGTGAAATCGAATATAGCATAAAAATGATGCAGTATTTGTTTATGTCTTAACATGCCCTGATGGTAAATTTAAGTACCATTGAAGAAAATTTAATATAAAATTTATTTAATGAGTCTATTAATAAAAGCTTGTTTTTCTTTCCACACAAAATACCCTGCTCGATCAAATTTAGAAAGCGTAGGGAAACTGTCGGAACTAAAAAGTGTAATTTTCTTCCATAGGTATTTCTTTTCTTTAAAAAATAATGTTACATAAAACATTTTCAACTACAAAAGCGTTTCCATTTACAGACAGGATCATAATACATTGAAATACATTGCTTTTATAAGAAATGTGATATAATTAAGTGTCATTTTGGTTAATTAATCTAATTATTTTTGTAAATATTTTACAAAAAAAGTTTTAACCCTTAAATGAGTGATTTTTTATTTTGTTTCGAAAAAAATATATATGATTCTTTGAAAGGTTTAGTACACAGGAAAAATAATGAGAAAAATCAGAGATACATTTTTATTATAATACGTCAATCTTTTCTTCTGTTGCACATCTGCAATATAAGTAAAAACTTCTGTCGTGTTGCTGTTTTGAGTTAAAATATTGCAAATTAGCAAATATTTTGATAAGTATGTCTCTAAATACCTTATTTTATATAATTATTTATTTTATAAAATTTAACCTTTAACTACACCAGACATTACACCAGAAAGTTTCAATGGTTAATTTCTCTTTATTTAAATACGAAATGTCTGTTATTAATTAAAGCAAATACCGCAATTTTAATGTTCTAGTATGCATTAGGAATATACGAATAAAATAAATCTATTAAATTGAAAACACTGTTGTTTGCATATATGGTAAAGCTACGCACTAATGGGTTAACTAAAGATTTATTTAATCCGTTTTAATGAAAAAACATATCTAAATTTCCCATTATAATTATTTAAAAATCCCAGTTTATAATCAGATATTAAAGAAGATCATTATTGAGATGGAGCAATTTATTGATATATAATTCTGCAAATAAAGGTTTAACTGGCGTAAAAATTGAAAGTATGATTGAAAAGTATATTTGAAAGAGCTTTTATTTCCCTAATATTTCTGCTAATGCTACTCAGTATTACGATTTTAGTGCATTTAAAAAAAAAAATCTAAGATATCTTACAGAAATCTGCAATAGTAAACATCGTTTTCTTTAATCATTAATTTAGTCATTAACCCTCTCGCTATGTAATCGTTTTATCAAAATAGCTTCAAAAATTGCCTACTCAATTCCTTCGCGACGATCGTCTTTTAAGAATTTTTATTATTTGCCACCGGTTTTTCAAAACAAGTATTTTCGTCTGATTTAATCGGGAAAATGCTCCGATTAGATAAGGCAAAATTTACAATAAAAAGTAACAGGTGGGAATGATCAAGGCGGGTTAATTAGACGGAGAAAATGCCTCCCAGATGAAATCACGGGTTGCGCAAAGTTTGCTACTGTTACGATGCCAGAGAAACTCTCGGGCTGTGCAGAGAGAGGGTAAAATACAAAAACATTATTACTCAAAAATTCTGATAGATATTTTGATGTGAAATTATTTTTTCTTAATTGTTATATGGCATTTATCTTATGCATTCATAGACTATTATCAGGTTTCGGAAAAAGTACTTTTCTAGTAGCAAAGTACAACGACAACTTCTTTATCAAAAATTTAGTTAACTACAAGTACTTGTTTTAAAAAGTATTGACTACAAACTACTTTTAAAAAGGCACTACTTTTAGATTTTCTAAAAATATTCAATCTGTATTCGAAATTTTTGGCACGGAATTAGAGTTCACCACAGGTCGGGAACAATAACAATCGAAATGGAAAATTCTGCTTAAGTTAACACCAAACCCCACTTAAAGTGACGAAAAAATTAGTAACCCTTAAAATGACTCGAAGCCGAAAATATTCAAAACCGGAACCTGACGCGAAACCGTAAGTCAAAGAATAATTATACATATTTTAATACAATTATGAAAAAGTACTCTATATTTATACCTCTAGTACCATATATCATCTAGATGTGTATTACTATCTGTGTATTTACACTGATAATATTTAAAGAAAACATCAGAAAACATCAAGAAAGGATAATACTAATAAATCTAAAAATAAGGTAAAAATATTTTTAAACCAACAAAATATTTTCAGACCATCTCCATTTATTGCATCATTAAAAGAAATAACACATAAATGTGTAACGACATTAGGATTACACTAACATATGTTTTCCCGCTGAATTATGCATGCATTGAACTAGTAAATAATAAGGAAAATAGTATAATCACTATCCCTTATTCGACATTGAACAACAAAAATACCGAGAGTGGTAAATGATCACCAAAAGATATTGTTTTCGATAGAATGCTAAATAAACACTGTAATTCTTATTGTTTTACGTATGCCTGAATCTTCACGGCAATTACACTGGCCTCCAAAAGTTAAGGTACACGGACTAAATGCGTTCGATTGCACACGATTTGTCGAATATCTACAAAACTTATTGGCGAATTGTTCTTGAACTTCTGGGATGAAAAGAACATGTTTAATTTCATATTTTTCTGTGAAGATTTAGTCGGGGGAACAATTAGGGGGCTAATAATAAATTTAATAATAAAATAATATTTGCGATCACCTATGTAACAGGAAAGGCTGGAAATGGTTTGTCACTGTGGTAAATAACTATTTGGGTCCTGTTCAACGTTTGTATGCATTTGTGTATGCATAGCACTCATATTCGTGAAGATGTTAACGTTTTTGTGAAAAACTCAATTTTTTTTTTTTTTAAGCATACAGAGTTTTCAACCAAATTTAACACAACTTTCCAAAAACCTGACAAAGAACAGTGGAAACAGTATACTGCAATTAAAACATGAATATATTGAATGTTTGATAATATATGGGCATTTTTATGAGACAATTTTTAGCTGCGCATGCGCGGAAGATTTCAAAATTTTTATTTCATAATTTGGTACTCAGTATTTTGGGACAACTTCTATAAAAAGTCCAGTCAAATATTGTGAAAACTTATTAAGATGTAGTGAGCTGATTGAAAAGTTGTGCAAGATCCCTTATAATAAAGCTATTTTTAGGAAGCAACTCACTATATCGACCCCATGTTTGTGAATTTTCGCGATATTTGACTAGACTTTTTATATATGTTGCCCTAAATAGCTGACTACCAAATTCTGAAATAAAAATTTTGAAATCAGCTGCGCATGCGCAGTTAAACATTATATCATAAAAATGCCCATATCTCATCAAATATTCAATATATTTATGTTTTAATTGCAGTATACTATTTCTACTGTTCTTTGTCAGGTTTTTGGAAAGTTGTTTTAAATTTGGTTGAAAACTCTGTATGCTATAAAAAAAAAAAAAAAAAAACGTTTGAGTTTTTCACAAAACGTTAACATCTTCACGAATATGAGTGCTATGCTTACACAAATGCATACAAATGTTGAACAGGACTCAAATAATCATTTACCACATTGACAAACCATTTCCAGTCTTTCCTGCTACATAGGTGATCGCAAATATTATTTTATTATTAAATTTCTTATTAGCCCCCTAATTGTACCCCCGACTAAATCTTCACCGAGAAATATGAAATGAAACATGTTCTTTTCATCCCAGAAGTTCAAGAACAATTCGCCAATATGTGTTATAGATATTCGACAAAACGTGTGCAATCGAACGCATTTAGTCCGTGTACCTTAACTTTTGGAGGCCAGTGTATATGAAATAGTAACCAATGTTTGTACAAAACTTTAGGCAATACGCTCATTTTGTTCTTTACTTTTATAATTTTTTATGGTCCATCGGAGGTTGAAGAAAACAAAAACCTTCGAAAAAATCTTAAAATTAAGTCATTCACTTTTCTTTTATACAGTACTACATTCATATTCACTAGCAGGAATGACCGAGCTAAGCTCGGTCAAAATTAGCTTTCTGTTTATTTAGATATATTTTCCCCACTGAATCATTCTTGCTGTTTTAGATGCAATTAGCTTGACCATGAAACATAGTGACCCAAAATGACCCACTTATCGAGTTTTTTCGAACATCCGACATATCACAATGCTCTTCTCGAGCCTGAAAACGATGGAATAAAAAATTTGGTGAAAATCGTTAGTCGTTTTCTAGGTAAAATAAGATTGATCCACGTTGATTCAAAAAACAACTAACCGAAATTCATCGACATATGTGAGCTATTTCAATGGTCTTTTTGTACTGTGAAACGGTATAACAAAAAAAAAATTACCAAAATTGTTTGAAAATTTTTGAGATGCCGTTAACTTGACCCCGACCCATTATCACCAAAATGACCCACTAATAGAATTTTCTTGAGCATGCGACCCAGCCCAATGTTTTATCTTGTCCAGAAACGGGTTAGTACAAAGTTTTGTCAAAATCTTTTGAGTGGTTTTTTAGATACAGTTAACTTGATCCTGATCCATTAGGACCCAAAATGATCCATTGATTGAATTTTCTTGAGCATGCGACCTTGCACAATGCTCTTATCATACCCGGAAACGGTATTATACAAAATTATATCAAAATGTTTTGAAGCGCTTTTTAAATACAATTACTTTGACCCTGATCAATTGTGATCCAAAATGACCAATTAATCGAATTTTCTTGAACATGCGACCTAGCCCAATGGTTTTTTCGTGCCCGAAAATGGTTAGATACAAAATTTAGTCAAAATCGATTGAGCCGTTCTCTAGATATAATTAGCTTGACCCTGACCCATTATGACCCAAAATGACCCACTAATCGAATTTCCTCGAACACGAGACCCATTCTAATGGTCTTTTCGTGCCCGAAAACAGTAGGGTGCAAAATTTCGTCAAAATCGTTAGAGCCGTTATCTAGATAAACTTAGATTGACCCACTGTGACTCAAAATGACCCACTAATCGAATTTCCTCGAACATGTGGCTTAGCTCAATTGTCTTCTCGTAATCCAAAACTGTAGAATATAGAGTTTAGTGAAAATCATTAGAGCCGTTTTTTAGATAAAAATAGCTTGACCCACAGTGACCCAAAAATGACCCACTGATCGAGTTTTCTCGAACACGAGACCCATACCAATGGTCTTTTAGTGCCCGAAAATGGTTAGATACAAAATTTAATCAAAATCGATTGAGCCGTTCTCTAGATATAATTAGTTTGACCCTGACCCATTATGACCCAAAATGACCAACTAATGGAATTTTCTCGAACATGAGACCCATCCCAATGATCTTTTCGTGCCCGAAAATGGTTAGATACAAAATTTAGTCAAAATCGATTGAGCCGTTCTCTAGATATAATTTGTTTGACCCTGACCCATTATGGCCCAAAATAATCCACTAATAGAATTTTCTCGAACATGAGACCCATCCCAATGATCTTTTCGTGCCCGAAAACAGTAGAGTGCAAAATCTCGTCAAAATCGTTAAAGAAGTTATCTAGATAAACATAGCTTGACCTACGTTGACCCAAAAATGACCCACTAATCGAATTTTCTCGAACATGTGACTTAGCCCGATAGTTCTCTCGCAATCCAAAACTGTAGAATATAGAGTTTAGTGAAAATCGTTAGAGACGTTTTTTAGATAAAATTGGCGTGACCCACAGTGACCCAAAAATGAGCCACTAATCGAAGTTTCTTGAACATGTGACCTAGCCCAATTTTTTCTTCGTGTCGAAAAACGGTTGGATGTGAAATATGGTCAAAATCGATTGAGCCGTTTTTTAGATAAAATTAGCTTGACCTTGACCCATTACGACCCAAAATGACCCACTAATCTAATTTTCTCGAACACGTGAACTAGCCCAAAATGACCTTATATATAAATATAATGGCCTTAATAGTCTTATAATGCCCGAAAATGGTAAAATACAAAATTTCGTGAAAATCGATTGAGCCGTTCTTTAGATATAATTAGTTTGACTCTGACCCATTATGACCCAAACTGACCCACTAATCTAATTTTCTCGAAGACAAGACCCATCCCAATGATCTTTTTGCGCCCGAAAATGGTTAGATACAAAATTTAGTCAAAATTGATTGAGCCGTTCTCTAGATATAATTAACTTGACCCTGACCCATTATGACCCAAAATGACCCACTAATGGAATTTTCTTGAACACGAGACCCATTCCAGTGGTCTTTTCGTGCCCGAAAACAGTAGGGTACAAAATTTCGTCAAAATCGTTAAAGAAGTTATCTAGATAAAGTTAGCTTGACCTACGTTGACCCAAAAATGAGCCACTAATCTAATTTTCTCGAACATGTGACTTAGCCCAATAGTCCTCTCGTAATCCAAAACTGTAGAATATAAAGTTTAGTGAAAATCGTTAGAACCGATTTTAGATAAAATTGGCTTGACCCATAGTGACCCAAAAATGACCAACTAATCGAAGTTTCTTGAACATGTGACCTAGCCCAAAAGTTTCCTCGTGTTGAAAAACGGTTGAATGTTAAATTTGGTCGAAATCGATTGAGCCGTTTTTTAGATATAATTAGCTTGACCTTGAACAATTACGACCCAAAATGACCCACTAATCGAATTTTTTCGAACACGTGACCTAGCCCAATGGTCTTATCATGCCCAAAAATGGTAAAATACAAAATTTCGTCAAAATCGTTAGAGCCGATTTTAAGATAAAATTTACATAGACACACACACAATTTTTGCTCGCATTATAGTATAAGATTAAGAAATACTTTTCAGATTTTTCTAATTGTTTGCATTATAATTTATACAAAAAAAAAAAAAAAAAAAAAAAAAAAAAACGCAAATGTTTCTTAATTTACGAAAATATAAAATAACCACAAACAAATTATACAATAACTCTTAAGAGTTATTCATGATTTCGAAAAGAGATTTTTATTTTCATAAATATTATAAACTAATATATTTTCAAGATTTAAAGAAGCGTTTACAAAAACAAAGTCCTTTTCCTTTTACTAATTTTTCGGAAATATTTCCGAAAAGTTTTTATAATGCATTAATCGGCTTTCTCAAGAAAGAAGGTTTTTTGGAGGCTATTAATTCACAAATTAACTTTAACAGCTGTGTAATTAAATTTATACTCGCAAGAGTAATAAAATAATATTAATATAGTGTTTTACTATTTTATAATATATCTTGATTATCTGTGAAACATGTAGGTTGAATACTAAAATTTTTATATAATTTTTAATTAATTCTTTCAATTTTTATATAATTTTTAATTATTTTTTTTCAGCAGCGAAATTACGCTCGAACTTATTGAATATATAATACGTTATTTAACAAATTGCTAACGAAGCGTAGAACCAACAATGTGAAAAATGTCCAAGCCGGGACTCGAACTCGGAACCCTTGGAAAAGCGCTCCAAGTGTTCTACCAATTAAGCTACGAGGACGTTGTCCAGCAGTTGCAGCCTTACCAACATATGTAGGAAAAGCTAAGCTGGGCATCGTCCTATTAGCTTAATTGGTAGACCACTTGGAGCACTATTCCAATGGTATCGGGTTCGACTCCCGGCTTGGACATTTTTCACATTGTTGGTTCTACTCTTCGTTAGCAATATGATAATTCACGTATTATATATTCATTAAAATTTTATTTAAGAATTGTCAGCTTTCAAAGCATCTATATTCTTGGCTTAAAAAACTGATTAATATACTATAAACCTACTTCGGAATGTTTTCGAAAATTCGTGCAGAAAAAGAAACTTTGTTCTTATAAATATTTATTTAAATCACAAAAATGTATTGGTTTCTGAGGTTTTCTTTAGGTAAAGAACGCTTTTCAAAGACGGGTGTAAATAAGAAGAGGTTATTGCATATATTTTTTCGATATTGTATTATATTTCCCTTGATTAATATACATTGGAACTCTGTAGGCGTGTTATTTGTGAAGCGTAAGTTGAAGCCCGCTGCGGAGTCAAGAGAGAAAGCTTTTGGTTTCTGTCTGCCTCTCTGTCTCTTCGGCGATATAATTGCCGCAAGAAGCATCTGATTAGCATGAAATTTGGAAGGCATGTTAGTGACGTACCAGGATTCAGCTATATAGTTTTGGATAAATTCGGTTGATTCGTTCCGAAAATATGGGACATGCTTTTTATGTCATAGAGCATCTCTATGGGAATTCAGATGATTTTAAAATTTTACCATTTATTTATAAGAAAATGGCGCATTTTAATAACAGATTTAAATTTTAAATTTTGGATACTAAATTTTCCTAAAACGGTCTTAAATTATGCCTATTAATTTTAAATTTTGTCAATACATTTTCGGATCTTATAAATTAGATGTATAATTTTGATAAATTTTTATAGAACTGGTCGTTGAATCGAAAAATATAAAACGATTGATTGTATCAGTTTAATTATTTGGCACGATACATATTTAATTTTTCTTTTTTCTATTTCTTATTATCAATCCCTTAGCAACCATATTTCATAGTCTATAAAAATTCATTAAAAAACATGATTACGAAACATTAAGCATAAAATACTGTTTAAAAAAAAATACAGGTTAGATAATCTTCCGTAATCGGGTGTACAGCATAGATTTGCGTCAAATATGAACGACGTTAGTAACATTGCGATTTAATTTCAACGTGGATACTATTTAAAGACTATCAAAAAAGTGTCAAATCACGTTTGCTAAAATAGTCCATTTGAAGCGGACACGATTATACATGTTGCGGCAGGTATTTTAGAACACGCATTATAGATAAATTACCACCCTGTACACTATAGATAAAAATTCTTTTCCGTTACTTGTAAGCATGTCAGAACCTAGACTAACTGAGGAAATGAGGAGGCATGCTGAAATTGTCTCGTTGGCTGAAGAACATTCTTAAAAATTACTGCATTCTTGAAACTCGCCCGGTCATTCGTCTTTAATATAAGGAGAGAACTGAAGGATGTCAGGTTTGATGTGGCAACAGTTTCATACAGGCAACGACATTGTCAGCGATATAACATTACCAATACACCAGGTAGTCGTCAGTCGTGTAGATGAAAATCCTAGGAAATCGATGAGGGAACTGCATTTTGATGAGGCCAACATTCGATGTGCGATTCATGAAGACCTTTGCCAGAATTCGTATGTCATGTGGTGAAGACAGCTTTTGTCAGAGAGAACCAGGGATATCCGCCTGACCAGAGTCAAGTGCCTCCTTAACAAGCTGAAACATCAAGAGGAGCCAGGAATTCTGTTGTTTCACTTCGATGAGAAAAACTTTGTCCAGTTCCAGAAAGGGAACCTCAAAAAGATCGGTGGCTGTGTAAAATCCAGGAAGAGAATACGACCATCATTCACAGAAAATATCCAGCCTCACTGATGATTCTGGAGGTCGTGAGCAGCAACGAAAGTCTGATGTCTCCATATGTCTTTCTTCAAGATACCAGAGCCAACGCTGCTGCTTATGCAGTGGTGTTAAAGCCCTGGATTAGTTTTGTAGCTCGTGGGAGACCGTACGTTTATCTTCAAGTCTCTGCACCATCTCATAGAGCCCATAAAAAACAATAATGCATGGTCAAAAACTCTCATCACCTTGTCATTCTCAACGTGTTGCCTAAAACTCTCCAGATATCAACTAGATGGGCTATTACGTATGGGGCGTGGTTGAGAAGGACTTCAGTAGTTATCCGCAAAACACTGTTGCGACTCTCAGGGCAGTAGTTGTGTATGCAATGGCGAAAGTTCCCCACACCGATTTAATTATTGTCCTCAGTCAGTTCCGACAGCGTGTACACGAGATCATTACAGCTGGCGGCAATTTCAATGAATTATGTCATCCATTGCGTATCTGGTCACATGTACAGAAGGATGAAGTGTATTTAGATAAAGTCTTGCTCATATATATCTCAGAGTGACCAACAAAACTGTTTTTCCAAAAAAAAATATTTTAAAATCTGTAGGTTTCTAAATTAGATAAAAGCATAGTAAATTCAGTTTACATTTTCACAAGTGCCTATCGCACATGAGATTTTATCCAACTTCTCTATCAGAGGCAGATGTCTTATTGTTGACTGGTAAGTAAGCATTGCTATTTGGATAAAAGCATAACATAATATTCGTGTTTATACTAATGTTTATCCTAATAAAATAACAGTGTAAAATGAAATCTAAAGTGCACTACAATCATGAAGTAGCACAATCAACGGGAAATTGCGAAAATATCCCAAAATAAACGTACTTTTCTATGTAAAATTAGAATTATAAGCAGTTCATCAGAATAAATTCATAAAACCGTGCTTAATATAACGCTTCTAATCTTTTGAAGCTCCGAAGAATTTTATATATTTATATATGAAGGGCTCACAACCATAGTACACCCTGTTCAATTTGAAAAAATGAGATAATCCATTTAGAAGGTGAATAAAATCCGCTTTATTTACTATCACAGGAAAAAAAGCCTGTTTTCACTTAATTTCTCATATATGCTATCTGTTTATTGACTTGGTTTACTGCGGGAGTGAATAAAATAGATTTTATACATCTGCTAAATATACTATCTCAATTTTCTTCAAACTGGACTTGATCTACTATGGTTATGAGCACCTCATATATAAATGTATATAGACTAGAAAAACCCGCGACTTTGTTCGTGTAACAGTGGAAATATGCCAAGTGTTATTCCTATGTCTAACTTTCATTCAAACTAATGAAAAAAAAATACTACAAGAATAAGGACGACAGAGGTTTCTCAAACTAGTAGCATTTTATTGTCTGTTTCTTGTTTTTCAAATATTCTTAATTCTGAAGTTGCTATTTTTTATGCTATTTTGAACATTTAAAAATGAAAAAAGATAGTTGTTGAAGTATTCTCCGTAATTCAAATTGAGATGTCACAGCACTTGATTAGTAAATAATCTTTGTAAAACACTGTGTTGTGGACTATGCTAATTTATATTCTGTATTTTTTTTTCAATTGATAATTAACTGAAAAGAAGAAATCCTAGTGAGCCCCACTGAACTTACAACGAAATCTTTAAATCTTGACATTTAACGTACTTTCATTCTTTATTGCATTGTATTATTAAAAATTCTAAATATCAAATTTTTGTAAATCTTTTTTTAGCTATATGATGTATATTATGTCAACTCAAATATATTTTTAATTTTTTTTCAATTCTCAGTTACCTACAGGGTGGTACATATAAAAAACTGCAAAACGATTTAAAATAAAAGCAATAAAAGCAATTAAAATTAAAAACATTTGACTTATTGTATTTTTTTTTCATTTCCTTTTTGATTGAGTTTGTGAACACTTTGAACTTTTAACAAGCATAGATACACAATTGGACGAGGAGCTATGTTGCAAAACAGCAATATATTATTGCGCCTGTGATTGCAATTTATTATCCCAAAGAGATAGCAATAAGCAATTTATGTACGTTTTCTTCAACAAGGTTCTGAAGCTGCCTTGATCAATAAGTTCTACCTTATCGCCAAACTCTTAATGGTAAAACTGCAAAGCATCCATAATCTAAAAGAAAAATGAGAAAAAGGCACAGACCAAAACAAAAGTTATTTATTTTTTAAATCACTCTAAAAATCCTACGCTAAAGAAATTGGATGGTACCCATTAAAAATATATCTAAATGATTTATTAATAATTAATAGGAAAATTATATGCGTTAAAAATACACAAATGTTACTTTTAAAAAAGTATATTGACGTAGCATCTTTATGAATAGTAAATATTTTTAAAGTACAGTTTAAAGAATGCAATTTATCGTTATACATGGTTAATAGAAAACTGTCAATGAATTGTTTAGAATCAAAAACTAACAAATTGCTAAGCATACCTAATAAAATAGACACTTAATTTCTATGATCGACTCTTAAATTTTAACTTGTTTTCTCTTTCTTGATATACATTTAGAAATAATTTTTATTAAAATTTATGTAAAACACAGCAATTAACTATTAATTATAAAAGATGTCATGTAGTATATACACAGGAAAAAATCAAACATGAGAGCACTAAAATTCATTTTAATGTTCCAATTGTGTTCAATGAATAAATCTGCAATTAATTTTTTCTCACTTCTCCTAATTACAGCAGAATAAAATACAAAGCAGTACTTAATATACATATCTAATTAAATAAGAATTTAAAATCTTGAAAATATTGCGAGTGTCGTACAGTCTTACAAATGATTTTTACTTGCAATTATTTCAGCATATAATTTCTTAATGAACCTAAAATAAGATCTATGATTTCTGCTGCATTTATACAGTTTCTGGAAGATACAAAACATTTTAAATCCAAGTAAATGGACAAAAAGTGTGATTCGAAATTGAACTATGTCCCTCTAGAGATTAATGATCCTAGGAAGAATCCTTTGAATAAAATGTTACTTGAACTATTTAAGTCGAAACATTTTATTTTCAATTGATCTTTTATGAAATAGTTGAGGAATTTATAAGATAAGTGAGAAATGTGAGAATAGTGAATAACAAAATATAATTAAAAGTTTTATTATCCTTATTTCATTAATATTTTAGCAAGATATTTAAATTAGGTAAAAATTGAAATTTCTATATAGATACTTTTGTAACCATTATTTTTGTGCAGTTATTTTGTCTTAATAATAGAATGAATCCAGATTAAAGGCGTAAATATATAAATTAACTGGAAGGATGAAAAAGAATAGATAATAGAACCAGTACAGTCATTCAGGGTACCTTTGATCCGTGGGGTGTAACATTGCACCCGTCCTAATTTTCAATATGTTTGACTTCAAAAGGCTGGATAAACTCCAGTGCTACACTCGTTTGTCAAGGTTATAAACTGGGCTTTCTACTCTTTATTTTAGAACATAAATTCGCAACATTATACTCAATTAATTGCATCATCCAACTATTATTGTGAAGTACTGTTTTCAAGTTCATTTTGAATGCTGTTTGGAAGTTGTAATGCAATTAATTTTTTATAGTAAGTAACAATATACTCATTTATCAGACTTATTATTATCTAAATGTTATAAATGTGTCACTATTTTGCGATTATGTATTTACTAATAGTCAGTAAAATATGAAATTAGAAGGCACTACCTTTTTACCTTATTTTTAATATAACTTTGAGCCGGCTCAATGTTAGGCATATTTTTATTATTTACTGATTATAGGTAATACTAAAAATTCATATGCAGACTAAACATTTAAGTAAATGTACACTATATTGCCATTAATGACCGGCAACTTTCAATTTTAGACATTTTGTCGAATATTTAGAAATATGCTTGACAGATTCTTCTGGAATTTTAGGATTGAAAAGAACAGGTATGGCCTCATATTTAGCAATGTCGATTCAATAAGGGGGGTAATTAGGGGGGCAACAAAAAATCAAAGAAAAAAATTATACTTGGGATCACCCTGTAAAATAAAATGCACGAAATGATCTATCGCTACCGAATATAAATAAACAGACATTGTGCAATATGTGTATTCTTTTGTGTAAGAATAGCATGTATATTAATAGAGATATAGCGATTTATTTAAAAAATTAAAAAAAAAATCTTGCATGTTTTTTGATTATAACATGCACGATTTTCAACCAAATTTAACTCCGGTTTCAGAAGAATTGACAAAATATAGTAGAAACATTATAGTGCAATTGGAATATAAATATATTAAATATTTTAAGAAATATGAGCAGTTGTATGAAATAATATTTATCTGCGCATGTGCGAACGATAACAAGGATCACTTTACATAATTTAATAGTCAACTCTATGGAGCAACTTATTAAAAAAAATCTAGTCAAATATCGTAAAAATTCAGAAAGATATCGGCGTTAGGGTAAGCAAATTTTTAGTTGTTCTCTAAAAGCACCTGAATGATAAGGGATTTTCCACAAATTGTCATTTTTAATTTTTAATTTTTTTTTTTTTTCCTTTTTTATTGATGTTTTAGTTCTTCTTGGATAACCACCAGAACGAGCCTATACCATGATCAAAATAAATATCAAAATCGAAGCACTTTTTCCTAATCTACTCGTTGATACTCACTAAATATTAACAACTTTTTCTGAAAGTCAGTTAATAAAAAATGACAATTTGTGTAAAATCCCTTATCATTCAGCTGCTTTTAGAGAGCAACTAAAAAATTGATCACTTGAACGCCAATATCTTTCTGAATTTTTACGATATTTGACTAGAGTTTTTTAATAAGTTGCTCCATAGAGTTGACTATTAAATTATGCAAAATGATCCTTGTTATCGTTCGCGCATGCTCAGATAAAAATTATTTCATACAACTGCTCATATTTCCTAAAATATTTAATATATTTATATTCCAATTGCACTATATTGTTTGTACTATATTTTGTCAGTTTTTCTGAAACCGGCGTTAAATTTGGTTGAAAACCCTTCATGTTACAAGCAAAACACATGCAAGAATTTTTAAATTTTTTTAAATAAATCGCTAATCTCTATTAATATAAGTGCTATTCTTACACAAAAGAATACACATATGCAAAATGTCTATTTATATTCGGTAGCGGTAGATCATTTCGTGCATTTTATTTTCAGGGTGTCCCAAGTATTATTTTTTTTCTTTGATTTTTCGTTGGCCCCCTAATTGCCCCCTTAACAAATCAACATTTCTAAATATGAGTTCATACCTGTTCTTTTTAATCCTGAAATTCCAGAAGAATCTGTTGAGTATATTTCTAAATATTCGACAAAATGTCTAAAATTGAAAGTTGCCGGTCATTAATGGCCATAGTGTATGTATTTAACTGAAGTATATGCCGATAACAAAGAGCATACCCGGATAATCATTGGAAACGTCCCTTTTAATCAAGTTTCTTGATTTTTTCTCTCCAGATTTGGCTACCTAAATGACAATATGTTTCCCCTATTATCATATAATAAATATGGATATTTTATGAGATAATGTTTATTTCTATTTTTATAAAATCCAATTTACTCAAAAAATACTGCACCGAGTGTCACGCCATTAACCGAGGTTATATAGATACCAAAGATGCATAGCTGTAAATATTTATATAATTTTCTGTTCATAAAAACTATGTGAAATAATGATTAAAAAATTACAAAAATAAAAATCATATCTTATGGTTATACGAAAATACCATTTTCTTGTCAAAAATTCACTATATGTGCATGTATATTATATATAAATGCCGAAAGTATGCATTAGATATAACATGTAAATATTTTCAAAAATATGTGTAAAATACATAACATTCATTTAAAGACGTTACTTGGGGCAATGCTACTCAAATTTAACACCCCATTCGATCAGTGATTCTAGTTTGGCCTCAAATTTTAATCCGACATTTTAATTTCATACCGGAAATTTTCAAAGAAGAATTTTTACTTTTTGTGATGGTTAAATATCTCTTATTAAATAAAGCATAAAATACTATTCTTCATTTCTGGTATGCTAAATTTCTGAATAAAAATGGAGGCCAATCTGGTAAGCCTGCATTCGACATTTTTAATTCTTGTTTGATTAATACTAGTACTAGTGTGTACTACTGTAACTATGGACATATATTATTGAGTTAAAACATTGAAATGGTTTTTCACTGCATTTTTATGTTTTGTATGAACAATAAACAGTCCTTTTTTTGCTAAATATTCATGGTTTTCTTTTTCTACTCTTCTGACGCATAATATTCGTTGTAATATCATAAATTATACAAATCTTGTGATGCTGGGAAATGTAAGTTAGGAGCCTTTAAATTTCTGAAGAAAAAAAACTTTTTTCGCTTCAAAGTTGTCCTAACTATACAACTTTTTTTTATAATGTCTTATTTTATATGGTATTTATAATATAGTGAAAGTTACCCAACAGGGCTGGATAACTTTGAACCAGGATAAAAATACATTTTTTATTGTTTATATCATTATTATTACTTACTTTCTGATAGTCATACAATAATTTAGGATCATTTCGTCTCTTTTTTGCCAATAGTTGCAACAATATTCTTACTTAAATTAGAGGAAATGAGGATGAAAGTTACCCTGAATGACTGTAACTGTTATCTTTGGATAAAACACCGTTAAGATTAAATAAAAAAAGCATAGCTACGCAGGTAACTATATCGGCTCTTTTAATAGCTGTTTGTATATACTGCTATGTACCCGAAAAGTCGCTAGCATTGTGATAGTTATTAAAGAAATCCTGCCTTGAATGTGTTCACTTTCCAACTTTTGTACTTAATACATGATCAATAAACCCCTAATATTATCGTATTCAACAGCAAGAACAATTGATGTCGTGTAGATTTCAAATATAGGAAATTTATATCCGTTATAAATACACAAATGTTACTTTTAAAAAAGTATATTGACGCAGTATTTTTATGAATAGTGAGCATTTTTTATGCGCAGTTAATGGAATGCTATTTATCGGTATGCCAGTTTAATAGTAAGCTGTCAAAGAATTATACAGAATAAAAAATTAATAAACTATTAAGAGACCTAATTAAGTTAACTGCTGAATCTCCATGACTCTTAAAATTTAAAAATTGGTGTCTTTCTTGATATACATTTTTAGTAATAATTATTTTACTAATATTTATATAAAACACTATAATTAACTATTGATTATAAATTATGAATTGTAGTAAAGACGAAGGGAAAAAAATCAAACATGAATAGACTAAAGTTCATTTTAAGGTTCCTATTGTATTCAATGAATAAATCTGCATTATATTGCGAGTGCCGTACGATCTTACAAATGATTTCTACTCTCACTTATTTCAGCATATAATTTCTTAATGAACCTAAAATGAGATATGTAATATCTGCTTTCTTTTATACGCTTTCTGGAACATACAAAACTTTTTAAATTCAAGTAAATGGACAAAGAGCGTGATTCGGAATTGAACCGTATCTCTCAAGAGATTAATGATCCCAGAAAGAATTCGTTGAAGAAAATGTAACTTGAACTATTTAACTCTAAATATTTTATTTCCAAATTAACTTTTAAGAAATAGTTGCGGAACTTATAAGATAAGTGAGAAATGTGACAATTGTGACTAGCAAAATATAATTAAAATATTTATTATGGTTATATCGTTAACATTTATCAAGATACATAATATAAATTTTAGATAAATTAAAGTTTCCACGTAGATATTTTTGTATCCAATACTTTTATGAAGTTATTTTGACTTAAAAATAGAATGATTGTTACAATAAAATCGTAAATATATAAATTAACTGGAAGAATTAAAAATAATAGATAATAGAACCGGTTAACTGTTAAATTTGGAGAAAACGCAATTAAGCTTTAATATTAAAAAGCATAGATATACATGTAACTATACCATGTACCGGCTTTTTTACTAGTTGTTTTTATAGATGGTTATATACCCAAACTTAGCTTATCATTAGCTTAGTGATAGTTATTAACGAAATCCTGTCCCAAATTTATTCACCTTCCAACTTCTGTACCTTATACATAACCAATAAACTCTTCATATTATCTTATTGTAACTATCACAAATAGTAAAATTATATTCGTTAAAAATAAACGAATTGTTACTTTTATATTGACTCAGTAGTTGTATGAATAGTGAATATTTTTATGCGCAATTAATGGGATGATATTTATCGCAATGCCTGTTTAATAGTAAACTGTCGAAAAGTGTCAAATAGAAGATTGTTGTATAGAATCAAAAACTAATAAATTATTTAGAATACCTAATAAAGTTAACTTCTGAAACTTTATGATTGGCTCTTAAATTTTAAAACATGAAGTCCTTCTGGATATACGTTTTTAGTGATAATTTTACTACAATTTATATAAAACAATGTAATTAATTAATAATTCTAACAGATAATAAACATACATAACATATAATAAATACGAAGGAAAAAAAATCAATCATGAGTAGTCTAAAATTCCTTTTAATGTCCTTACTGTGTTCAATGAATAAATCTGCATTTCTTTGTCTAATATCTTCTAAGTAAAATGAATACGGTACAATTCAGTATTTAATATACCTATCTGATTAAATAATTTTTTTTTAAAAAAAATAGAAAAAAAATAAGAATGTCGTACAATCTTTCAAATGATTTCCACTCTCAATTACTTTCGTGTATAATTTCTTATTGAACCTAAAATGTGATATACGATTTCTGCTTCAATTATAGGCTTTCTGGAACATAAAAGCTTTTTAAATCCAAGTAAATGGAAAAAATACGTGATTCGAAATTGAACTGTGTCCCTCTAGAGATTAATGATTCAAGAAGGAATCCCTGGAAGAAAATGTTATTTGAACTATTTACATCTATGCATTTTATTTTCAACTGAACTTTTAAGAAACAGTTGATGAATTTATAACATAACTGAGAAATGTTGGAATAGTGAATAACAATATATAATTAATACATTTTTTTATGATTATTTCTTTAATATTTTAACAATGCATATAAATGTGGGATAAAATGAAATGTCTTTATATATACATTTCGGTCCAATATTTTTTTACGGTTATCTTGTCTTAATAATACAATGAGCATTATATATATAATAGCGCTAAGTGTGTAACACTTCCGGAGTGAACTCATCCGGATCCCCATAATCTTTCATTAAAATCATCCATTTTATTTTAATTTTCATTAATTTAAATTTTTTTAATAAAACTCCATAAGATTAACCTTTTTAGAAAGATTGTGAAAACGAAAAACAACTTCAATGATGAGGTAAATCGAAATATGCATGTTTTCCATATATCTTGCGTAGGAAATCGTATCACCCAGCAATAAGCGATGGTAAGCAGTATGCAATTCATTCGTTTCAGATTCATTGAAATACAGACCATGGATGGAATAATTTTGCTCAATGACAATATAAAACACACAAAACTAAAAACATTTTTCTGCTTTTTGCAATCATTTGATGATTTCAAAAACAATGTTTTATTATGAATGCTTCCGATTGAAATATAGACCATGGAGCCCGTCGGCAATATAGCGATCTGAGCTAACTCCATGCATTAAAACTTTCTTTAAAATACCAATTTAAAGCAAGGCAAGATGAATATTTAAATTTAAATTTCTAGCTAGTAATTGCTCTATACAATTCTCTCTTTTAAGGGGTCTCAGGATGCTTAAAGCTTCAAATTTGCGAAATTTTAATTTATTTTACATGTTAAAGTCCTGTCTTTTCTCAACATTTTGATACGATTGTTTCCTTAAAATTCCCATTAGAACAGAAGTTATGGCTTTTAGAATTATACCCACCCAATAGCTGAAGCGGGTTTTCCGATACTTTGAAGTCATTTTTCTCTAAATGACGTTTTTGGGCATAACGCGCACGATATCTCAAAAACTTCTGAATATTTTTTCATGAAATTTTCAATATATATGTTTCATGTTAGTGTGACAATGTTAGTGTGTTAGTTAACAAATATTTTTTAAGGTGATTATACTGTTGAAATTTTTTTATTGGCTAAATACAACTGTGTATTAAAATATAAAAATTCTTTAAATAAAAATTTATTTAGGTTCAGGGTAATTATTACAATCTGAAGTACAAGTAGGAACCAAAATTTTCATTCTCATTACAATATTTATTTCGTAATCCTGCGCGTAAGCTGTTATACAAATTTTTAGGTTTCCTTTAACACAGGCTGAATCTATTACAAGAGTCTTACCAATTTTCTGCTCGTCAAATATCTGACAGTTTGGAGCAACCATTCAAAAACCTCAAAACAAAGGTTCATGTTTCTGAGGTTTATTGCATTTTTAAATTTTACTTAAATTAAAAGGCTCTTTTGCTTGTATTATATTTAGGAAAATATGTTTTAGAAATTTAGATGTTAGATGTGTTTATCTATTTGTGATTTGATTTTGATAGAAAGATTTCGGAAGTTTCCAGACTAGAGAGTTTCTATGATGTTATACAAAATTTTTCTAAATGCCTCCTCTAATGTCAGGAAACACTTCCCCAAGTTTTTATATTGTAGCAGTATAGATCAACCATTCCAGATATTTTTGATAAAGAAATGCATTAGATCTTCGGGAACTTTTTTGTAAACTGTAGTTAACTGATAAAACAAACTAATTACAAACAAATTGAATTTTCTTGGTTTATATAATTAAGTTTTGACGCATTTTTACACTTTAATTTTTGATTAAAGTAGAAAATAAAATTATGGATACTATGAAGATAATTCTTATTAGAACGTACAATTTGGCGACTATAAATTCGCTAGGGTGTAAAGTAACTTTAGAATAACGCATTTGCCATAGAAAGTGACAACCACAGTGAACAAAACTGGGAAAACTATTTTTGACTTTATAATAACATTTCGTTCACAACTTATGTCATACTGCCAATTTAGTTCACGTAGTATAGATAATTCGCTCAATGTTATGAGTTTCCTTATCATAGCCAATGTATATTTCCACTCACGATATAATACAAAACATCATTAACCGGCCTAAAGAATGATACACATAAACTTAAAGGAACAATATATTTAGATTTGCGAAATCTTATGTGAATAAAATCTACGTTTTAATTTTCCTTGTTTTCCATTTAATGCTTTAGAAAATTATACACAGAAATTACATAATTAAAACTCATTTCTAAAACAACCAATCTTATTACTAATCACCAACATTATCATTACCTCATTTTATTATCATTATCGTCGGTCATTAAAATTATGATTATCTTTTCAAGTGCACAATCTAGTAAATATTCAAACTTTTATTATTAATACTTTTCTTATTAAGAATGTAGTTGTACTTTCTAAAATGTAGAATGCATATTCAAGAACTTTAATAACTATTATAAATACGATATGAAACGTACACGATTTGTAAATTAGTACTTTTTAATTTATTTAAAACTGATATTTTAAAGTAAACTTTATATTCATGGTTTGTATTAATAATTATGATAATTCAATATAAATATCTTAAGAATGAAAAGAAAGAAAATCACATTGCTGTAAAAAATCTGAAGTAGCATTCTTTCAAGAAATCTTTTCAAGAGCATAAATATACAAAAGATATAAAAGAAAAAGAAATAGAAACACTCTTTAAAAAGATTGATATCTAACTTGGATTTCACTTGCTGTTTTAAAATAATTTTTCATTGAATTTTATTAAAGAAAAAAGTTATATTTTGCTTATTATTTGAAAAGACCATCCATCAATCAAAAACAAAATTACAAATATAAAAAAATATGTCTTTAAAAGTAAAGTTTGTTTTAACTTTTGACATTTCATATGATTGATGGTTGAATTTAACATATTTAAAAATATGTGGTTTTGGGTAATTAGTCTCTCCTAATCGAATAATATTTGTGGTACTGTACACTTTGCGGAAAAGAAGATTTAAATTTTCTTTGGTGTTTTTTTTTTTTTTTTTTTTTTTTTTTTTTTTTTAATAGATAGAACTACTGTACACAAACCGAGATATTTATTTAGTAATTTTTATGATCGTAAGATGCAATTTGAAATAAAAATTAAAACAATTTCGAGAAATATGGTTTAATTTCGCTTAAACAATACTTATATTTTTTGTTAACAATGTATGAATTTTCATAAATAAATATGCTTATGAAACTCGTGAACTGATAATTTTTCTAAAAATAAATTTTATATTTAAGAAATATCCAAAAGTGAAATTGCGGTGTTATTTTTTGATAGATAAAACTTATTTAGAATTTCTATAACGTTTTAAAATTTCAATAATAGTATATACGATAGCAATAATACCTCCTCAAAAATAAAAATAAAAATATTATGAATAAATTGCGTTGGAAATAGTGTCACAGTGAATACTGAAAGTTAAAATGCTCCCATTTCTATTTATATATAAATTTCTAACTAAAAACTTGTCTTTCGGAAAATTTATAGATTTTTTGTTCGTAGGTTTATTTTGAACAATTTGGCACAGTATACTCAACACCCGTTTATAACACTATTACACTATATAGTTGGACACCTCTGATTTCAGACGTTTCGTCGAATATCTAGACATTGTAGAATCCTTCTGTATTTTTAAGAATGCAAACATTTTTCGCCCCAAATTTTTCACCGAATATTTGGTCAAAATTGCAAATAACGGTCCAACAACAAATTGAATAAAAAAATATTTCTGATCACCTTGTGCAGTAAAATTTTAAAAATGATCTATAGCTGTGTCACATTACTATATGAGTCCAGTTTAACATTTGAGTTCACTTGTGTAAAAATACCACTTATGTTTATGACGATATAAGTTATTATTTTTTTAAGTCAATGTTTTCGTTTGTAGCATTCCTAGATTTTAATCAATTTTAACGAAACATTAAGAACACTTGAAAAGGTAAATTAAAACAACATACTGTAATTAAAATATAAAAATGAAGTATTTAGTTAATATGAGCACTTGTATGAAATAATATTTAACTGCACATGCACGAACGATAAAACTTTTTGTGTCTAATTTACTACTCAACTATATAGGAGAATTCATAAAAAGGGCAGTCGAAATTGATCGAAATTAAGAAAGATATAGGTTAAATAGAAAGAGAAAAATTTCAGTTACTTTGTAAAAGTTATGGATAATTGGGATTATCCACAAACTGTAATTTTTTGTTAGCTTTCAACGAAGAAAATATGCATTGTACGAATGTTTACATATTATTTTTGGACAGATACTTTAATTAAAAAAATATTTTCGTTATTTTTGTTGCTGGAATGGTTACTTCTATAAAGAACAAAATATAAAAAGGAATTATTTGTTAAAAATCCATTAATATCCAAGTATTTTTAGAAAACAAGTGAAATTTTGCTAGCTCTAGTGCTGATATCTTTCTGGATTTTCAAGATACTCTATAGTCCTTTTTGTATGAGGTGCTGTATACAGTACACTACTAAATTATTAAAACAAAAAAATTCTGATCTTTAGCACACAGGCAGTCGAATATAATTTCATACAAATTGTCATAATTCATTGATCATATTGTCATATTTAATTTATTTATAAGCATTTGTACTATATTCTTTCTTTTGTACTTGTTCAAGTTTTCTGAAATGGCTTTAAATTTGGTTGAAAACCTGGCATTCTTTAAATAAACTGAAATTTTCTTATATTTCTTATGAAACATTTAATCAAAATGAATATTTTTCTCAGCACGCCCCTAATAGTATTTTGCGCCATTAAACTCTAATCTACCAATTAACCATTTTATGAATATACGAGCTATTTTTATGCAAATTGATAAAAAAGTTGAACAAAAGCCACATAGTAACTATATGCTTCAACTATAGATCATTTCGAGCATTCTATGGTACAGTCGTGGGAAAAAAAGGAAACACCCCCTACTGACTTCTCAACAAATTATCGCAGATCAAAGTTACTGGGACTGAACGATTGCAAATAAAGTCTACTTTTAAATGATGTATATAAAATTTGCTTAGGAGGTCATTTACAAATTAAAACGAAACTTCCCTTTTTTTCAATGGCAATACCCAATTTTAACAAGATATTTCAAATTTTTGGTTCAAACTATGCCTAAAACCAAATTTCAAGTCATTTGAATGATATGTTTTTAAATTATAAACATTCAAAATTTAGTGCTTGTAATGTTAAATTACATTTTCATATTTATATTATATATCCTGAAATTATACTCCTAATGTGCTAATTTTTTGTGTAGCGATAATTCTAAAATACCCAAACATAAATACGTTGAATTTGCATTTTTATAATTTTATTATATGAGTTATGAATTTAATATTCGAAAAAAATTATGAATTGCAACCTACAATTTTATTGATGCATTTTGACTCATTAAATCCTGCTTTTTTGAAATCCAAAATTGACATTTTTCTTCTAAGTAGTTTTCGGCGGAAACGGCTTTAATAACGGTAAAATGATGGTTTAAGGCGCCGTGTATGATAGAAGTGACTAGATATTTTGAAATTTCTTGTGCTGTTCTGTAATCTAGCAGTCTTCAATGACTGCTGGTGTGGTGCTTAAGATGCCTTGATCAAGAAGGGGTCTTTCTCGGTCAACAATCGATTACCGAACTTCAATTTGGATTCAGCTCCTGAAATACGCTCGTTTCAAAATAGTTAATTTCTTAGAAACTTATCCTACGATTTGCATAAAAAATATGTTTTTAGGTTAGTGAAAGAGTGTACAGTTCATTTATGCTGTCGGAATTGTGTATTGCTATTGAAAAAAAAAAAAAGTTATGGTTCGTTTTAATATGTAGATGGCCCCCTATGTAAATTTTATATACATCATTTAAAAGAAGAATTTATTACCAATCGTGTGGTACCAGTAACTTTCTTCTACGATAATGTTTTTCAGAGTTAGTAAGCGGTGTTTACTTTTTTCCCCCTTACTGTACATGGTGATTGCAAATATTTTTTTCGCTTTGTTGTTAGTTCTCGTGATCAGAGCCTCACTGAAAAATATGTTGTCAAATGTATTTTTTATATTCCAGAAGATCAGAGAAAAATTCGTCAATTATTTCTCTAAATATTTACCAAAATCTCGAAAATGGAAATTGTCCAGTGACATTGCACATGTAATGTATTTTAGACATCAGTCATCCTACAGGATATCATGAAAGTCACAAAATCGGCTCTTCGGCCATTGTGTGGATGTGGTCGGTGAGTCTGTGGAAGATAATTTAGGATTTTCTCTGTAAGAGAAGGATAAATCGTTCCGTTTTTTCTCCGAAAGACCTTACTGGAGGCAATCCTTCAATAGCAATAGAGCGAAAATTGGGAAGTGCTTAACAAGATCCCTTCTTTTCTATTATGTATTTTTTTGCGTGTACATTTGAGATATGTACCTCATCGGTGAGATAAACCATATAGATATATGGGGCATTCTCCCAATCTTTTGACTTTCGGGGTAAAAATCTGGTGAAATTAAATTTGCTAAAATAACATTTAATCTGATAGACGAATGCCTTAATGATTCAAAATAAAGAAAAATGGTCAGCAGCGAAATTTTTTTTATTTAACTGAGGTTTGTGTTAAACTTGAGAGTTTAATTTTCCTTACCATTTTACCACTATAACTTTTTGTTTTCTTCGAAATTTTTACTTATAATGAATTTGCATAGTACCCATAGGGCATTCAAATAAGAAATAATAAAAATGTAGTACTTTTAATACAGAATTTTTGTATAATATTGTCTTAAAGGCATGTTAAAGAAGGGATGGTAAGTTAAAAAAGGGGGACGGTATAGAAAGAAAAGGACAAAATGGGAAAAAAAGGGAGGGTAAGGAAAATTATCACCTATTTTTAGGCAAATCGTGTTAAGATTTAGTATTAGCCACAATGTTGATTGATTTTTAGAAACAATTCTTAACATTGGATTAATTAAAATTTTTTTTTAATTTACCTCAAAAAGTGCAGGAATAAACCTTGGGGACGGTAAGACTACCAATAAAAACACGATCTTGAAATTGTTATTTAAATGCTGATTTAAATTCTGCAGTAAATTTCATGTCAAAGAATTTTAGACATTCATTCTCTAGCATGCTTCTGCATGAGAAAAAAACTTGAAAAAAATTATGTGGCTACATCGGAAGTGATTTTCTGTGTAAGTTTAGCAAGAGGAACGGTAAGGATGAAAAACCCAAGGACAGAGTTCAAAAAATAATATCAACCGTAAAACTTTGTGCAGGTTAATTTTTAGCAACATATTTATATAAAACAATTGTCCCTGTTTCGGAAAAAAATTAAATCTAATTACCTTTTTTGAAAAAATTTTATACAGACTGCTCCAAACTTAAAAATCAGCATCAGGGACAAGGGACTGTATAGGAGTTTTCCTGGTATTTGGGCCCCCAACATCGTCACAAACTTATTTATCTTGTTAATATTGTTATGCAATCATGCAATGGGATGTTCCCCTGTATATGAAATTTAAAAAAAAAACACAAAAAAATGTATTAAAATAAAAATTATTATTCAGGGACATAAAAGTCAAAAGATTGTGAGAATGCCCCATATTTGTCTTACAGGAAATAAAAGTTTTAGACTTTCCAATAGAAAGGGACAATTCCATTTTATTTTACAAAATAACGTTTGTCCGACTAGTTTTGACTGCCTTTTCTAAAAAAAAAAAAAATATGGGTTGTTCCACTATTAACAATAAAATAATAGAACTTTGTAAAAATCACCATAAAATCAAAACAATGCATAGGACGCGTGCCGAGCTTTCAAAGCGCGTCCTATTCATTATTTTGATTTTATGGTGATTTTAAAAAGTTTTATTATTTATTGTGAGTTATCGCCAGTTTTCGGTGGTGCCCATCTGCTGTTCAATTATTGTTTTCCATATACTTTTTAATAACATGTACGGTATCCGGTTTTACCCTAAGAAAATGTGGATTGGAAAGCAATTACATTGAAACTGCTATCAAATACTTAATTGAGGAAAACAAATCGTTAAACATGCTTCACATAATTATATAAAATGTTTCAGTAACTTCAAGTTTGTACATATTTAAGTAATTTTAAAACTAGAATTAATTTACTATAAATAAAATATGTAAAACGGTACTTACATAAACGCCAGTTAGGAGATTTCATTATCAGCTACTTTATTTACTAATCTAAGCCATAAATATATCATCCATTATGAAATAAAGATGTGATGAAATTATGTCAAATCTTAGATTTTCTGTGAATTCTGACTATAAGATATTAATTTGCCCCTAATTTTTCCAACTCGCAAAGCATCACAAGAAATACTATGGAAAACGTGAAAAATTTTGTTTTAATCCAGCTTTCGTTTATTTTATAAAGATATAAATAAAAAAACATTTACATATTTTTTAATTGATGGTTTTCACTTTTTATGAGCATTCTTTGGCCCTGCAATTATATTGATTTAAATTCCCAAATATTTAAATTTTAAATAATATTACATTTTCAGAAATATTAGAGAGAATATATCAGAGAATATATCAGAATACCAAAATATTATTTTCTGCTTAATTAGCATGCATTATAATATATTTTTAAATCCATTTGTTTTAATTCCATACTTAATCATTTAAAAATAAATATACTGATTTTAATATTGATTTAACTTTTAAAGCATTATTAATGATTATAAACTGTTAAATTTATTTCAAATCAGAAATGAAATTAGCCGAACCAAATGAAGAAATCATTTATAATACACCACGATATTACATTTAAAATGATATTTCAAAACGTTTTATAGTATTTCAAAATCATATCATTCATTTTCTGATTTAACCATCGATAGAAGAAATTTTAGCAATTCATATATAGGTTACTGTTTTTGTAATCGTTTAGAAATGTCATAATTAAATTTAGATTTTCGTAACGAAGAAGAAATGAACTAAAATCGCATATTTAAATACACCAGAATATTTCATTTAAAATGATATTTCAAAACTTGTTATAGTATTTCAAAGTAATTTGATTAATTTTCACATTTAATCATCGATAGAAGAAATTTTTTCAATTCATATATAGGTTACTTAAGAATGCAATTGTTCAGAAATGACATAATTAAATTTAGATTTTCGTAACGAAGAAGAAAGGAACAAAAATCGTATATTTAAATGAGTTAAAATGTTAAAGATAAAAAATAGTTGTAACTTAGTTTGAGAAAATAAATGTAAAATAGAATGCATGTTGATTAGAGTTTATAATGCGATTAGTTTTTATTTAAACGTTATAGTGAAGTAATATTATACAGGAAACAGATATATCATTTATCAATAAATTGATGCATGGTGTGCATGGATGCAGTATCTTTGAAATATTTTATAAAACAAGTAACTGAAATTTGTCAATAAAATTTTCTTAATGTCCAAAATAGAAATCTGCATTAATAGAAATTGTCAAAGCAGAAGCATTATATAGTGTGTGAAATCAATAAATGATAGATTTATAAAACAATATTTTAAAATACGTTTAATGATATTAAGTATAAATATGTCTTAGACACTTAAAACTCTCTTAATTAATTAAACATTAGTAATAAATAACTATCATTTTGATATTTGATATATTTTGTTGTATTCAGTTATTCAGAATAAAGATACGATGAAATATGTATTATCATTAAAACAATCTTTAAATTAAAATAGATTTAAAAAATCTTATTAAAAAACGTTAATTTAAACGATTATACATTTTAAATAAAAAAGAAAAGTGCCCAGTTAAAGTGATAACATTGAGCTCACAGTCTATTCACACTAATTGTATATTATACTCTTACTTCAAAGAATAATACCTTTCGAAAAATTAATTAAGGAGAGGAGGATTAATCCCCCTGTTTCACATCTTCATAATTAACCAATGAGCTGCCAAATCTCATCAGGGAAGCGGATTATCAGAATAAACCGGTATACCAAATTCGAAGCAAATCGGATAAAAACACATTTATTAAAAGTGGTATTAGCCTCCGATGCTCCATTTATACTTAACCAATGAACCTCCAAATCTTATCAGTGAAGCGAATTATCATAATAAACCGGTATACTGAATTTGAAGCAAATCGGAGGAGAAAACACATTTATCTAAATTAAGGAGGGTATTAGCTCCCCGTTCTTCCTTTATACCTAACCATGAACCTCCAAATCTAATCAGGGAAGCGCGTTATCATAATAAACCGGTACATCAAATTTGAAGCAAATCGGATACGAAAACACATTTATCAAAATTATGGGGGTATATCCAGTTCAGTTACTATAAATTTCCTTTCTGATTTAGGTATGTTGATGATACTTTCATTTTAATTCCCTCTGACCTGGATCTTTCTAATATCCTTCCTTTTGTTAATTCTGTTGATCCTTGTATTCAATTTACTCTCGAATTCTAACAGAACAGTTCTCTTCATTTCCTTGACGTTTTGGTTTCAAAACACCCAGATCGGTTCTCTACCTCCGTTTATAGAAACCTTTATATCTTCCTCCTCATGCTCTTTCAAATCATCCTCCTCAAGACAACAAAAAGTGGCGTCCCATTATACTTTTGTTTTTAGGGCGTTACGCATTTGTTCTGACTCTTCTGCTCTGAATAATTAAATTAATTATCTCAAATCTCTTGTCCTTGTTCGTGGTTATAATTCCTCTTTCATTGATAATGCTTTGTATAAATTTAATAAGCCTAAACGTTCTTTTTCTGATTCAAATAATCCTCCTATTTTAACACCATAGTTCTGCCCTTTTATTCTCTTCTCTGTTTTAAAATATCTAAATATCTTTCTCGTTTTAATTTTAAAGTTATCTTCAAACCTATGCACAAAATTAAATTCTCTTCTCTAAAACGTCCTATTCTTACTGAGAACCGGTGGAGTGTTTATTTTATTCCTTGCTCTTGCAATTTAGGTTATATTTGTCAAACCAAGAGAGCTTTAAAATTCTGACTAGGCGAGCATTAGAGGTATATTGTAAATCAAGAAATCTCTAAATCTTCGATTGCTTCTCACTGTTGGTCTTCCAGTCATTGTTTCAATTTCTCCATGGCCAAAATTATTTCTTCCCTTGCCTCTTCCTCTCACTTGGATTTTCATGAAGCATATTTTATTTCTAAACATTTTGATAATATTGTCAATGATCTCTCATCATCTCCTTTCCTCTCTCTCCAGCGTGGAAATTACTTTTGTGATTCTTTTCCCTCATCTCTCGTTTCTTTTCTTCTTATTTTGTTTAAAAAAAAAGGGATTTTTTTTGGCTTTATTCTTTTATATTTCTTTATCTATTATTATTATTTACATTTATATTTTTTAATTTACTTCTTTTATTTTATTTTAATTTTGTTTATTTCTTGTATTTCCATTTTTCCCCATAAATTTCTCTTCTATCATTTTGGCAACACTTTCGTCTTCTGCATGTGTTCCTTTCATCTAGCGCCATCTGTCGCATTCTTTGCAAGTTCTACTCTCTACCATAGCTCCGTGTCTCTACCTTACAGTTTATTTTTGACCTTGACCCCTTACGGACACGTGTTTGCTGTAGCTGATGACGAACTGCTAGTATTTTTAGCTGGAAACGCGTCCTATGTATTGTTTTTATTTTATGGTGATTTTTTACAAAGATTTATTATTTTAATTGTTTCATATCGGCAGTTTTCGGTGCTATTTTGCTGTATTACAGCCCCCCCCCCCCCGATTCCCGTTTTATACTTAATGAATGAACCTCCAAATCCAATCAGGGAAGTGCCTCATCATAATAAACCGATATACTGAATTTGAAGCAAATCGGATAAGAAAACACATTTATCTAAATTAAGGGGTATAACCCCCCCCCCTCGATCCCCCCTTTATACGTAAACAATGAACCTCCAAATATAATTAGAGAAGCGCCTGATCAGAAAATTAACCAGTATACCAAAATTGAAGCAAATCTGATAATTCTTCATGAAAATCTCATTTATCTCAGTTAAGGGAAGATAAACCTGACCAACTCTAACCATCATAGACATCTATAGGTCTCATAAAACAGTGTTTATAGATAGGAAGTAACAATTAAACACAACTTAAAAGTCATCAATACAAGTAAATAAATAAAAATAGATAAGTAATATAAAAAATAGTTTCGCATTCATGAGAAATAATTAAATAGTTCGTTTTTTACGCAGTCGGGTTTTTGGATTTCTTTTTAATGTAATATATTATATATATATATATAACATAAAATGAAAAAACAAGTAGAGGGGGAAGAGAAAAAATAACTACAACAATTGATCAATTAACTTCACTGCATTTATTTATTTCTTGTTACAGTTTTTGATAGCAGATGTTCGTATTTATTACGTATGAGGATGCTGATTAGGACTGATTATGAACTTACTAGTAACTTCAGATTATTGAATCAGCTTATTATACACTTCGATACATGCATCGCTGCAAATTTTAAATTGTCTTCCAAAGATTTATGACTTGATGAAACAAAAAACAGCAGTATTTGATAAAATTACAAGATATCCTGAGAACAATATTTGTCATTGCTGTTAAGCAAAATTTATATGAGTTCCAAAATTAACAATTTTTGAATTGAAATCTTAATAGGATAAACTTTATAAAAAATTTGCTTGCAATTGAAAATAAGGATTATAAAAAAGGGAAACCATTAAGAACAGTATCCAGATTTTAAAGAAGTTCGCTATAATGAATTTTTAAGGTATCAGAGTTAATAACACAATGTTAGTGAAAAGGCAGTAGATATAAATATAAAGTTGTATCATGATGCTTTCAAGTTACAAAATGACAGATTACCCTAATGCAAAATTCGAAATTACATAAAATTTAAATATGAACATAGAATAAAAAATTAAATTTAAAAAAATCAAAAAACCCGACTGCGTAGAAAATCGAACTAATTAATTATGTCTCATCAATGTGAAACTATTTTTTTATATTACTTACCTATTTCTTTTATTTACTTGTATTGATGACTTTTAAGTTGTGTTTAATTGTTAGTTCCTATCTATAAACATTATTTTTATGAGGCCTATAGATGTCTACGAAGGTTAGAGTCGCAGTAAAGCTAGAGATCTTACCTACACAACTTCCAGGTTGTGTAATATTTAAACGGAGCTTCTGACTGTAAAATAATCAATGAGACATAATCTTCATTTTGAAAGACCTATCCAATCATATGCTACTCAATATGCTGCGTAAAAACATTTTTCGTCTCTACCGCCATTTTGTATTTTACGGCCGTCATTTTGAATTTATAAAAACAAAATCTAGCCTATAACCATCGAAAGGTTAAAACGAATCGATAGAGACCTCATTCATTAACATCCATCCAGCCGTTGGGATGTTTCGAGGGTATAAAAAAATCCACGTACCCAGATACGCGTGAAACACATAACCCTTGTTGTCTGTCGGATAAAAAGAATAACGCAAACTTTGACATTTCAATGGATTTGAAAATTCAAAATTTTCTCAAATTACTAGAAAAGTTTAAAACTAATGATACAAAAAAAATTGGATTATACAGAACTTTTTATCGTTCTACTCCAACTGTCTCAATCTATCAAAATAATGTATTGCTTTCTTGTCCGCAAAAAGTAATGGATGCGAGTTTTATATGGTATGAGCACGTCAGGAATAAATAAAATAAAATTTGTATTTATTTGTAAATCTTGAAACAGCATTGTATAAAGATTTAAAATTTGATAGTTTATATATTGAATAATAAGCAAGAACTAAGGCGTGTATGATTGAAGGACATTTTCTGCAGTGGTTTTAACAAAACGGAATTTAGAATTGCAAAGAGAATACAGACATATTCTACTTAATCTAGGTAACTGTGAATCACACTCTAAATCTTTAAATATGTTTCAAAATATACAATTAGTATTATGGTCTGCAAACCACAAAACATTTATTACAGCCAGTGTATATGGGGAATATTTGAAGAATCGATACCGTACAAAAAAAGTCCACCTTATTATTCATGCATATCTAACAACTGCATTTCGCTGATATCGATAGTCACTGTAGATAACTAAAAAATAAATTTTCTTAAAGAAGTACAGTTTGCATTAGAGGAAGAGACGCAAATCTTAAACAATTACGAATAGTTTCCACATTGTGTTAGAATTTATCCAAACAAAAATGAAAAACTTGAATATGAAGAAGAAGACACATTTGAGTTTTCAAGAATAGCAATGCAAGATGCAAGAATAATTATAGATTGTGTACATCAGATCTTCATGCAGGAATACATTAAGGATGCCTGATGTCATCATTAGATGTTTGTGATTACTTTGTTTTCGAAAAATCAATGAATAAAACTGCGCTAAACTATAGGGGAAATGTTTTTTTAATAGTAAATTTTAACTATAATTATATGTAGAAAATGTGTGGTAAAAAAATATTATTTGTAATTTATTTTATCATATGCTTTAATGAAAACATTTTACAATATTGAAAGATTAATTCATGTTATGAATCAGTTTTATGAGTTTGTTAACGTGTATTCATAAAATACCGATTCAATATTTTCCGCAGAATTTCGAAATAATAGGTTGAAAACAGAATTAGATCGTATAATGATATGATCAAGTAACCTTTTTTTCTTTTTTTTAAATTGAAATGCATCTTTTCAAAACCAGGGTTTCAGAAGTGTATTGACTGATTACCACAGGAGATAACATTCATCGGTTTTTTCAAAGGGACATTTTCGCAGGGGTGGAAAAAATGTTTCTACTCCCAACATTTCCCCCAATCCACATGAAAATTTCCCCAAAATTTTACGGTATGTTATAGGTAAATGCTGTATTACCGTAGGTATAATCCACATGAAAATTTCCCCAAAATTTTACGGTATGTTTTAGGTAAATGCTGTATTACCGTAGGTATAGAAAATTTATTTTTCACATATTTCTCGACTTATGTGTAGGGGTGATTCTAAGTGAAAAAAAAAAATTCTGAAATTCACAGCAAATTTTCTGAAAGGTTACAGGAGAGTGAGGGAAAGGGCGGAAATTCACTCCCAGCACTATGTTTTTTTTCGCGGCCCTGTGACGAAATTTGCGGATATATCACCTTCCTTTTGACGAAATTTGCTTTTTTTGCTATCTTTTAACGAAATTTGCGGTTATTTCGCACCTTTTAATGAAATGCGCGATTGGTTCGCGACCTTGACGATATTTGTGACTCGTTTGCGATCATTTGACGAAATTTGCGGATTTTTTCCGCGATCTTTTGACGAAATTTGCGTCCATTTCGCGATCTTTTGACGAAATTTGCGGATTTTTTTCGCGTTCCTGACGAAATTCGCGAATATTTCGCCATGTTTTGACGAAAATCACGGTTATTTCGCCCCTTTTGACGAAATTTGCAGTTATTTTGCGATCTTGTGACGAAATTCACGTTTTTTTCGATAATTTTTGGACAAAATTTGCAGTATTTTTATGTCTGAATTGTTAGACTGATGACCGATTTTTTTTTAATTTTCGGTACCGGAATGCCTTAAATTTTCGGAAAATTCGGGACAGAATCACCCCTGATATGGTACATATTATTCTGAGATCGATTTTGTGAAGGTCGCCATAAGGATCTTTTTATTTGTAGTGAAATTTTCCTATCTCAGGGATTATGGAATTACGGAATTTGTTGTTAAAATCGAAATCAATTTTATATGTTTCTGCAAAATTTCCCCAGGTAGTTAAAACTTCCCCCGATCCTAGATCGCCGGATCGGACATATTCTGCACCCCTGCATTTTCGCTATAATTAATTTTGCATTTAAATAATGTAACAGTAACTATTCTGAAATACTAGTGAGCTTTCCCCCACAGTAATTAGGCTTTTAAAAATTCAAATTCGCAGCTAAAATTTCATATTCTGTTTCATAATATATTTCGGATAATTCGAGCAGAAACTTTATCCTGACAAATCGTACTAAAACTAATGTATCCGAGTTAACTGATGTCTACTGTATTATAAAAAACCATTTCGTATTTATAAATACTCTTTTTAATGATATTATATGTATTATTTAGATAATCCAATCTCAGTATAAAATATTTCTTAAAGTGCATTTACGTATTTTGGACGGTTTTATTGTTCTAAATTTAATTAAATCTAGATATCTGTAATGAAGAACTCAGAAACTGAAATCTTAGTTGAAAATGTGATAAAAGATTCAGAATGAAAAAATAACGTTAGCAGCGAATGAATTGAAACTAGAGTGATTGTTGATTAGATTGTATTTAATTTAAATTTTGACATGCTCATGAAGAATTCTTACAATTTTACAAAAACTAATTTTAGTGAATGAACTGATTATGTGAATTAAATGTTTTAAAAATAACTTCGAATGACTGCGATTGTCCGGTAGATAGGATGGTCAACATTTAAAATATAGTTCTAATAATAACTATCGATATAGAACTATCGCATAAACTATTCAGTCTGAAAAAGATTCATTTGTAAAAGAGTATTAACAAATGTATTCGAAAGTATAATCTGTAGATATATCATATGTATTTAAAAATATCTTGTGAAATTTATGTTACAAGCATAAACACGTTGAATGCGAATTCTATGTTTTCTGTCTTTTCGTTTAGGTCATGAAATAAGATTCCCGTTGCACAATCTATACATGTCAGTCACCGATGACTGACGTGGCCTAACGGGAAAATTCAATGACAGTTATCAGTGACTGACGTGGCACTCAACGTGTTAAAATTAATATGATGCGCGTTCATAATTTGCGTAGTACTTTGAAAAAACAATTGCTGATCAGCGTCATAAGTAATCTGGAATTTTCGAAAAGAATAAATAGATAATTTCATCTCAACGATATGTTAATGAAATGTTATGAGATACAAATTTCTATTCCAGCTGAGTGAAAAATGTCCTGCCCAAGAGACGTACTTAGGATTTCTGGCTTAACGTGTCAACAATCTATTTTCTTTTTTCAAAATCTACGAACAGATTATGAGTTACTACTGAACAGTAGGAAACGTACAAAGTACAGTGGTGCGGCCGGAGAGCCTCAACCCTCCCCCTTCTTCACCCACTTGGTAGTGGCGGTCATACACTGAAAACGACGGTGACACATAACACCTCCAATAATATCTCTCGATGCAAGGATCTTAAAGTCTTTCTTTTTGAGGACCTGGAACGCTGTTAATTCTTTGTAGGAGGACTCCGCCGCAACACCCCTCCAATTAATTGTTAAGGTGTTGCAACGGAATCCCCCAGGACGAAGTCCCTGTAGTTGTTGAGCTAGACATTCATATTTCTTTTTCTTGTTTAGGTTAGCCTGCTGTAAAGGGTATTGATCGTTAATGACTTGTACATCTATTGTGTGAACTCTGTCCGGGGAGTAAAGAACTATGTCTGGCTTCAAAATTATATTGTCTACTTTAAATTGCGGTTCAATATGTGCAGTAAATCCTCTGTCTTGGACAACTCGGTGAATATATTTAACTAAGTTATTATGTCTTTGGATTCTACCAGAATGAGTTGCATAACAGGTTTGGATTACGTGATTCAGTGTTTCAATGGCTCCACAGCCTCTTCGGCAAATTTTATCTTTAAGTCTTCCACGTCCATAACGACTGCGGCTGTATAAGACCCCAAAACGTACATGTACACTTTTAATAAAGTCTTTTCCGCTTAAGAAGTTTGAGCCATCGTCTACCCAACGATGCAGATGGGCACTTGTTTGCTTCCCGGAGACCTTTCCGTCGGCACTCTTCAACAGTAAATTTCTTTGATAACGATTGATCTGGTCTGTGGAACTGATTTTTCTACTTCTATTTTTACTAAGTTTTCATTTGGTTTATGATATTTCAGTCTTTTATCGGCAATCAAAGGAATGAGAAGACGGAATGTAGGAACTCCCATGACCCCATCAGCCACCTTCGCATGGAAGGCAGCCTTTGGAAGGTCATGGGGTAGGTGGAGAATCTTTCTGACTGTTTTTCTAATTTTAATATCTATTTTATTTAGTTGGCTGGCATATAACTTAGAGAAGATGAAACTGTGATAAAATGATGGAAGGAGAAAGTTCTTTAACATATAGAGTTTCTGCTGTGGTTTGGCTGAAGCTTTAAGAATTTCTATTTTGTTGTTAATGGAGGAAGGATCTCTTTTGCAAAGTCCACTTGGAGTAAAATCTGCACCGAGGTATGTAAAATGTGAGTCAACTGGAATTTTCTTAAAATTTACACTATTATTTTTCACTATGGAACGATCATCATACATAATTTTAACTTTTTTCTTGTCTTTAACCCAGTTGAAAATGAATGATTTATTCATGTTTATTTGCAATCCCACTTTCTCCAAGCCAATCTGCAGAATATTAAGTAGATGTTGTAACTCTTCCGCAGAATTGGCCAGGCGAACCAGATCGTCAGCATATGCGATGTGATTTAAAATGACACCATCAAACAGGAAGCCGATATCTTTAAGTAGAAGGTCAAGTACTATATTAAATATTACCAAGAAGATGGTTGTAGACAGGGGGTTGCCTTGGCGAACCCCCATCAACGGGTGGAACAGTTCAATTTTTTCATTTTGAAAGACCACAGATCTTTTGAAGTGGAAGTACGTATATTTGAGGTAGGATTTCATACTTAATGGAATTTTTAATCTATCAATAATTCTGAATACTGCTTCATGTAACACGGAGTCAATCGCTTTTTATAAGTCCAAAACTGCCACTGATATAGGCTTAAAGTCATCTTGAACTGATCTGAGTATTGCATTAAATAAGTCGATTCCATGGGACACTCCGTCAATTTTCTGGAAACCATATTGCGTTTTACTAAAGGATACTGTTCTGGAAATTCTGTTACAAAGCAGCTTATGGAAATGTCTAGTCAGATTGGATGCAATGGAAATGGGTCGTACATTTGATGGTTCATCAGTATTATTCTTTTTTGGAATGAAGATTGTGTAACTATTCAGTAACACATCCGGTTCCACTGTAAGATGAGGAAGAGAGTAAACAATTTAGCTTTAATTCTGTTGTTTATTTTAAGAGTGTCATAGACGGTCAGGCCATCCAAACCTGCCGCGGATTTCCCCTTAGGACTGAGCCTGGCGACCTCTGCTGGGTGAATTAGAAGTTCAGGATCGAAAGTAATCGGGCTATTGTTGAATACCAGGTGAGATGGATCTGGTTCTCTAACAGAGATATGGCAAAGTAGGTATCTCCAAAAGTCAAAAACAGTCTGAGAATTTAGGTTATTACTTATACTGTTATTGTTGTACAATCCATCAAATGCTTTGAATCTATTTTTAGAATAGAATCTTTGAAATTTGGTACAGTTAAATCCCTTTTGTTTCCTTTTAGATAACTTCCTATTTGTGGTAGTCTTCTTGCCTTTCTTCTTGGTTGTTTCACAATCTTTAACAAGAGACAGGAAATAGGTGGCAACAAGATTTCTGCATTTTTCTGAGTCTTTTAGACTGAGAAAGGCTCCATCAAGTAATTTAATTTCCTCTTCGGCCAGCGCACCCCCTGATGCGGCTGTCCGTATTTATTTCATGTAGATATGTTTCCGGGGAGACATACACCACTGTGTCTTCATTCATATTATAGTCTTCGGGGTTAACCAGAGGCGGCGTAATTCTGTCTGTCGGAGCCTGTGAGTGTTGTGTGCTCCCTTCATCTGATTCACTTGAGGTTGGGCTCTCCTCTGGTGCAGCCTCCGGGGTAAGGCTATTGTAGATGCCTAGCACCAACTTTTTGTATGAATCATGTCGCCTTTTGCCTTTTATAGCTTCAATTGTTCTACTTGTGAGGATTTTCTTAAGCTCTTGGTTCATATTCTCAATCGGTCCCATTCTTATTAAGATTCGAGCTTCCTCGGTGGCCATCTGGTTAACCTCTTCAGGGGACCATCTTCTTTTCACCTCTCTCTTTCCTTTTAATTCAGTAAGGGCCTTGTTGTGATATTCAACGGGGTGCTTTGATCTCATATGCACCTACAGACCCCTCTTGCCATTAAAGCTCCTCTTGCAGATCATGCAAAAACCATCGCGTTCAGCAGTGGAGAGAATCTGTGACCACCCCCTCCCCCCCACACCGGCGGCGGTATCAACAGCAGTCCCAGCAGTGCTGGGTCCGCCTTTTTCCATATTTTTTTCTTCATAGCGTCTGCTGATACTCCTCAATAGGGGGGCTGGCGCGATCGCAGATTTTGGTGCTAGCTGGAGCTTCCATGTACTCTATGCCCCTCAATTGCCGAAGCAATTGGGCGTACATACGTAGGCAGCGGGCACTCGGGCAGCGGGAAGTCCACTAAGCACTTGTAACATGCCTCCGTGCACATGTTTGAAAAGTTTGGCAAAATCCAAGCCAAATCTCGAACACAGAAATACCTCCCCAAAACAAAGTCCCCCAGAACACGGGAATGCACGCCTGTGAACAAAAATTGACCCTGAAACGAAGCCGCCCTAGACAAACCCCTTAATTAATAAGGAAGCTCTCTCAGGGTGTCGCCACTCCCGAGGGATGAATCCCTCGAAGATTCGGTCCCGATCACGAGCTCACCCCTTAATAGAGTTATAGTTACTCCAGCCTCTATATAGCCACTATAGCCAGTAGATTTCTTTAGTGTTAAGAAATCTATTAACACTATGGCCGATATAACTCACTTATGTAACTTATTGGTACTACGATTCATCAACAGATGAAAACTCAGTCTTAGAAATTTCATTAACCATTTGATATGTAATTATTAATTTTAACTGAATCATAAATTAATGAAATCTTAAAAGAGAATACTGCTTAATCCTCAATCGAGTACATCGGTTTATGTGTGTTTTGTTAAGCTGCGTGGCCTGTAATTAAAAATATATGTCTTTGGTAATATTTCCTCAATCATTCAATCAAATCTATTTATTCACGTGTACTGGGTGATCCAATCTTAACAGTGCCACCGATGTACTATTTCTTTCAGACAACAATTAAAGTGTCGTCACTATAAAATAATATTGTACCTAACAATAAGCTACCTGCAAAACGAAACATGTGTATCATTGTACGGTTAAATACTGATAATCGACTGCATGTTTTTTAACTTCTAATCGCCACATATTTTCAATTTTTACACCGTTGTAAAGGGAGAAAATAAATTTTAAATGGATTTTGAAAGCTGCATCTAAATTTATTTTTAATATTTAATTTTTTTATTTTTTTATTTTTTTGCAGTTTTAATGCCATTTCTGAACGATGGTAACTGAAGTACTCCATTTCTGTAAAAAGTAAAATAGTAGATTACTATATAGTTTTGATGTCATTTTTTCATAACAACTGAAAAAAAATGTAATTAAATTACGTGCTATGCCAAGAATATCGTCTGTTTTAAAAATGCATTAAAAAATATTTGTGTGATTTATTTTCTCCGCAGTTACTTAATTCCTATCAAAAATCTGAATGAATGCAATTTTATTATTCCGTGTTAATAATATTTTCCGAATTTTCAAAATATATAAATGATTTGTTTCTGGTAAAATATGGAGTTATTATAAACTATATTTTATTGTTAGTATTCATATTAATATTACAAAAAAAATTGAAGCCATATGAATCTTTTGATACTCGACTTTTTTGTCGAGTTTCTTGAATCACTTTTTCTGGGTTTGTGAATTATTCCGCGATAGTGACGTCCTATGCATACTTTTCTATAGATGTTGTTCAAGAATGGATCGTAAATGCGGAATTCTTCCGCGGATGTAAATGACGTCATTTTATACAAAATAAAAGCGTATATTTTAAGTCTTAAAACTGAAATATGTTTTTTACTATCCATATTTATATTTTTTTTTTCATCGGGGGAACACACTAAATTTTGAAAAAACAGAGTTCCTGCTTACTGCTTGTTTTCATAATTACATTCTTTCACCAAAACATGGCACTATTTGCAATGCTGGGAGTGTCTATACCATACGTTCTATACACTGATGAATTCAATAAGCAACGTCTGGGACAAGCATGTTGCTAAAATGTCGCTGTAAAGAACACTGAAAAGTTGTTTAAAGAAATCTAAATGCAAGTTTATAGGCAACCACTGAGTTTATAAACGTTATCTTTGCGGTATACACTTTTATTAGTTAAACAATTTCATAAAAGCTTTGAATCAACGAGTTTAACATTGCGTTCCCGTTATATATCCATGACGTTAAAAGCGGAAAATATTACGACAACTATTACAAAAGTAAAACTAAACGATGAGATAAAAAGGCTGCTGTGCGGGAACTGGTCAAAAAAATTTCTAATTTTTTTACGAAAATATTGATAACATTTTGAATGAGATTATTGCTAAACTGCCGGCTATGATGCCTCCGAGCCCAGTCCTAGAATTGCATCAGTTCAACATTGATTAGTTCAACATTGATTAAAGGGACGCCTGATTTTCCTTGTCTTTTTTCTTTTCTAAAAGATATACGTTTATTTTAAATGTATTATATATATATATATGTGTGTGTGTGTGTGTGTGTGTATGTATATATTATAAAACGTATAAGTACATACATATATAAAACTACTATACTATATTTTTAAATTTATACTGTTACTATTACAATAAAACAAAAAAATAATGGCTCTTTTTGAAAATTGTCCTAGTGGCCTTGATCGCGACTGTTTTGAACAAGTAAACATTTTAACATTTTACTTTTTTCAATGTCATTACTGTACATGCTTTCAAATTTAATTATATTTCTCCTTTTTACTCCTATCCTAAACGATATTCTATTTTTAATTTTAATTATACACAGCTTATGTAGTATTGACTACAGTTTGACATAAAGAAGGTGATAAAATTTTAAATCATTACAAATTTTTTAACAACATCTAAGAGCAACTTATTACGACTAACAATTAAAAAAAAGTATAGCTATCCTTGCAAAAATGCCCTACTGGCCTTCTCCTCCTTTATCTTGACTGTTTTGAACAAGTGAACATTTTATCATTTTACATTTTCCATTCTATTTTATTTATAATTACTCTATTTTTATGTAGTTTAGACTGCAAGGCATCTATCTCTCTTATGACTCCAAAAGTTTTAGAAATACAGCTACCCCTGGACAGAGCGTAAAGCTCATGAACTGAAACATCAACTAGAAAACTCAAGAAATGTCGGACTATTCAACCGTACAAAAAACATTTGTTTAGATATTTTTCTTTATTAAATTATGTTTATTTTAATTGTAAAAAAAAAGTAATCCGTGATAACGTTCGTGGAAAATAATCTGTTTAGAGTTATATTTTTATAATCGATTTGAATGATTATGATCTCGAATGAATTTGAAACTCGACAACTTTCATGTCTTTAAGCTTTTCTGTAAATTTCACGATAAATTAATTACCTTTCAAATACTGCATCGAAGTAGAAAATAATTAAATTGATTATTCCAAAATTCTATCATTGAATGCGTTTGAACAAGTTCTGTCAATAGTTTTCTAATATAGGATTCGCTGGAAGTTATAAAGCGAACAAAGGCTTAATCTTTTGATATGTATTTATATAATATGGAGTTCAATATTATGCTTGCTGTAAGGCTTTTGTTAGAAACATAATGATATTGTGTCTATACCATCGTTGATAAGCTGTTAAAATGATAGAATGTATTTTTCCAAATAATGATTAATAAGCTGCAAGGTACTTATCACTTCTATTTGACATGCGTTTGTAGATATTAAATATCCACTTGTACAGTTTATAGTAAGGATTGGTTATATAGTAAGGACTTACTTTATGGCAACAAAATATTTAGTAATCCCTAAATGGTGTAATGGTGGACCATAATGTGTTTATAGTTTATTATAGGAATCGTTAACCATTGACACTTGGTTATACCACATTGGTAAAATCTTAATATTGTGTGGGAAATCCGTAAATACTTTCAATGTAGTAGGCCAAAAAAGATTTGCACGATCAAGATCAAGTTATATATAGATGCTCTTGATTATATATAGACAGCACTAGGTGATAGCTTCGTTCTTGTATTTAGCTTTTTTATTTAATATATATATATATATACTTATTACAGAATCAGATATTAATTAATTTTGTGCCAGTGACATTAAATATTTATTTTGTTTAGTATTTAAATGTTTTAAGCGTTTTATATGTTTAGGAGCGTTCGTAATTACGTAAATACAAAGGCCTAGAGTCATCGCCTGGTCTGTCTGTCCGTCTGTCAGCATATAACAGCGCAAAATCTACCCAACCGAATGGCTTGAAATTTAATATATATAATCGTTGTGGAATTTTGTTGAAACATTTCAAATTTTATGAAAATCGATTTTATGGAAATCGAGAATATTGCTTTTAGTGTATTCATATTTTAGTGTTACCTCTATTGCTGGTATACCTGTGATGACATTGAGTGTGTGAGTAGATATTGATCTACAACCCCTTGATATCTGTAATAGAAAGATCCTTTGAATAGATGTTAATTTTGTTGTGGCTTGTTTGGTGAGCTACCCCCTCCAGATACTTGCAACATATGTGAGTGTCCTTTCTATTATTGTTTTGTGCAATATTTTTAAAGATTATTATTGACACCCCTCCATGTTTTGGATGTTAAAGTGAGTCAGTTGTAGTCATATTTACTCAGCTTTAGTCTCAAGTAATCAATGTGCGGAATCCAGTTTAATTGTTTGTCTATACTTAGGCCCAGAAGATTTAGATGTATTTTCAACTTGTTTAGCTTCATGATCAATATATAAATGATTACTTTAAATAATACTTCTATAAATGTTTTTAAGTTTTTCTCCATTAATGTTGATTCAAGCAACGATTATCTTTTGGTAAAGGTCAGCTACAGCTGAGACGTTAAGAATATTGATGGCGAATTCGCCAAAAGTTGATGTTATTTAAAACATAACAAGGGAAAGTGCAGTAACTGGTGCAATTTCTTAAAAGAATCTAGTTCACCTCTTAATACACTGTAATTTTCTTTAGAATACCACCTAACGAAAATTATAAATGAATTTTTTGAACTGCTGTTTTTCGAAACTTGTATTTTTCGGGTTCACATTTAATATCTGGAGATCCTCCTATGTATTATTGTCCATGCTTTTTTCTTTTTTATCCAGAATCTCACATATTTATATTTTTAATCGGATACCTGGCGCCGATTTCTAATGATAAATTTTTAATTCTCCTTCAATTTTAAAAATACATATATACAATACTATTTGTAATCATCTTGTTTCTGCATCAGAAAAAAAAAAAATAGAAAATGGTTAAATTTGGCTTGAGAAATTGGATCAAAATTTGGAAACTATATTTAAAATAAATAAATAGGAAGACTAACTCTTTAACATTCTGTTATTTTACACCTCATTTTGAACATTTTTGTTGCTTATATTGCCTACTTCTCTCCAACAGATAACTAGTATGTTGTGGCCATCACAAAACTTTCTTCTCTATAAATCACGTCAATTAAATCATTTAAATAGTACAAGAAATACCATCGATTTAGCATCAATTCATATCAAAGTGTATCTGAAATTGAAGTTTGATGAAAATTCGTGCATTAGATCTTGAGATAGAGCTATAGCGGAAATTCTGAAAAATGTAGCATAGCAGTACCACCTGTTGAGCAATTTACACCAAAACATAAACATCGCCAATTGATACCAAGGTATACCTGAATCTAAAGATTGCTGAAAAACCAAACTTTAGTTCTTGAGATAAAGCAATTGCGGAAATCGCAAAAAATGCAGCATATCAGCGCCACCTCTTGAGCGATTTACTATAAAATGCAGAAAACGTCAGTTCATGTCAAGGATTAACTAAATCTGAAGTTTGATGAAAATCCGTGCATTAGTTCTTGAGATACAACTCTTGCGGAAATCGTCAAAAATGCAGTAGAGCAGCGCCACCTGTTGGGCGATTTACACCAAAAAATAAATAGAACAAAATTATATCACGGACTAACTGAATCTGAAGTTTGATGAAAATTCGTGCATTTTTTCTTAAGTTAGAGCTATTACGATAATCATGAATAATGCAGCATTGCAGCGCCATCTGTTGGGAAATTTTCACTAAAAAATAATCAGCACCAAACTATATCCTGGACTAACTGAATCTGAAGTTTATGAAAATCCGTGCAGTAGTTCTTGAGATATAGCTATTGCAAAAATTGTGAAAAATGCAGTTTAGCAGCGCCATCTTTCGGGCGATTTTCACCAAAAACTAATCAGGGTCAGTTTATATCAAGGTCTAACTGAATATACAGTTTTGTGAAATTCCATGCATCAGTTCTTGAGATAGAGCGCCCACAAAATTTTTGTCACATGCAGAGTGACAGAGTGACAGAATGACTGAGTGACAGAGTGACAGAATGACTGAGTGACAGAATGACAGAGTGACAGAGTGACAGACAAACTCACATACATACATTTTCTAAAAACCATCAAATCGTTTTCAGGGCATTCTAAAACGTATAAATCCGTCTAAAACCGGAAGTCGAAAATTTTCACGAAACCAATATTTTCTTCTTATAAAGATAGAGAAAGTAAAAAATTAAAGGAGTTTGAAATTTTATGAGTCACTCTGTATACGGATTTTTTGTGAAAATAGAAGCAATCGTTATTATCTTTTTAATTTCTGATTATAAAAACATGCTTCTAATGATTATAAGTATACAAGTTCATGAATATAGTCACTGAATATTTCAATATGTAAAATGTAAATTATTCTACAAATCTTTTAAAATGCCATACTATAGATAAACTATTTCATGTTTTAGCTTAGATATTTATCAGATATATAAGATGTGTAAATTTCTTTTTATAATTAAATATTATATTCCTAGTAGACTTATTATGTGGAATTTTTTTTTAATAAGTTTTCAGATCTGTTTAGGCCGACCTGCATAACAGCGCATATCTTTCATTCCGCTTTTATAGATACTAGTTGCGTAGCAACCCGTTGTGTTGCTTTTGAATTGCATGAGACAATCGATCGTTTTGCAAAAAATGGAATCTTAACTTTATTGTAAATTTAGAAAGGCATTGCAATATTAATTTTATCAAATACAATATTTCAAATAATAAGTTATATTTACAATTTAAGTCAAAACTTTCCCAATAAAAATGCACATATTCAATAACTTTATTTGCCTAGAGCTTTTTGCTCTTCCAAGATTTTGCTTTGAATTTAGGAGTTCGTAGAAATGATGTAATTTGGGTCACCTTATACAAAAATGAATTTGTTTGGACGAATTTATTCAGAAGCATTTTATATTTATGAATCAAAATAAATATTTAAGGAATTTTTTTTTTTTTTTTTTTTTTTCCTCGCTAAAACTTTTCTCTTTTTTTTTCTCGCTTTTTCGCATTTTTAATGTCCGCTTTGGAAAAGTTTTATTAGCCATCTAAAGGCAATGGTTGAAAATCTACTTTACGACTTTAAATTAAATGAAAATAACGTACGGTGTTTTTTTTCTTTTGACGTCAACAGAATTTATCTCAATGTTCCAGTCGAGAGTCGAATTTGTGTTTCTAAAGTAAACGGATTCCGGAAGCTTGAATATGTGTGAGTTCGTATTTCGTGAAATTTTCTTGAAAACTACAATCATTTTTTCACTATTTATTCAAATATACGTTAATTGCAATTTTAAAATGATTTCAAACAATGATACCTAATAATCCTTGTCATTTTCCCTTTTTTCTCTTTTATCCACAAAAATGGAGCAATTTTAGTTTCCATCATTACAGAAATGTCATCAAAAATAACGTAAAAATTTATATCTCGAAAACTAAACAAATTTTAAAATTCTAGAAACCACGTTTAACATCCTCGGACTCATGCGGATAACTGGCGTTAATTTGATCGTCCAACGCCCAACATTCCATATTCTAGGAGGAACAGCTGTGAAATATAAATGGACAGTCACTTTTTAATATAATATATTGATGAAGTTTTAATTTCGCTATAAAAAATTAGCCAGGGACAAATCCTGAATTATTTATATTATTTTAAGTGCAAATGGCTTATTCCTTAAATGAGCCTGTACGCAATGGATATAGATTAAAAAACATTATTCTTGAAAATTATTTAAAAAGACATAATAAATAAATCAATTAAGATAAAGTTTTCAAGAAAATTGCATTTAAAAGTAGATTTTTTTCCCTATATAACAGGTGTAAAAATTGAAGATGCGCGATGTTTAGAAATTCGAAAAATTGCAGTAGCAAACATTGCAAATCCGACATTTAATCGTCAAGCGTTGCCATTCTCAAAATGACGTCAGCCGTACGCATGGACATATTTTCCCTTTAGATAGATTTTCAAACGTGAAGATCCGTTTGTCAGCTAAAACTTTGCATGTGAAAATGTATTCTTTTGGCTTGAGGGTCTAATTTCAGTACCGCGAAGTACAAATTCCAGAAACTGATGTCTTTTAGATGTATTCGTGTAAAAATATATAGTTTTATCAAAGAAAAGGATTGTTTTCTTTTAAATATGGCACTTACTGAAGCATTACGCCAAGTGTCTCAAATTTGGTATCAGCCGAATGAAAATATATTGTAACATTAGCTTTATTAGCGAAAATGTTTTTTTTAAATAGTGACGTCATTTTCTGTTCAGACTTAAAATAGTTACTTTTAATTGTAATGAGTAAATGATATCAATAAGAATAAATAAACCCTAATATTTCTTTTTTTCTGCAACAGTGGAAATAATACGATTGCTACCATTTTGATGAAATTTCAAAAAATCTTTTCAAATTAAATTAAAAATATAAAAGTGAAAATATTTAGAAAAATAGCTAGTGCGAGGACATCTACAAATGAACAGCTTTCATTTAAAAAAAGAATTATTAGCAAAATTGGTACAGTAGAAAGTTCAAGGAAGATGTCTAAAAAATCTATCTTGTGTTTTCAATCTATAGATTATTTTTTCTCTTTTACTTTAACAGTTGCCTAGCAACTCTGTTTCATACAAATTACATTTAAAAGCACATATTTTTCCCAATTCGGCTCTAAAAATTTAAATTGTTCGACTACATATATGTTAAATTTGTGCTTTTTTATATATTATTCTTTTATTTATTTATTGATGAAGCTTTAATTTCTTTGTAGAAAATTAGCGGGAGAGAAATTCTGAACTTTTTTTACGTGCAAATTGTTTATTAATATTTCGCAATGGAGCCGGCACGGCAAAATCATTTAACTGATAAATAACAACGAAATAAAGCCAAAACTCACTGGGTTTTATAACAGACGATATTATTGACATAGCACGTATTTTAATTTCAATTTTTTTTCGGGTTTTATGAGAAAATGGCAACTAAAAGATACAAAAATCTAATATTTTCATTTTTTCCCCTTTAGTTTCAACAGAAATGGAGTACTTCAGCTGCCACGATTACAAAAAAAGTAATAAAAACTACAAAAAAATTAATATCTTAAAATTAAAATGAGATGCAGCTTTCAAACAAATTGCATTTAAAAGAGCATTTTTTTCGTTATATGGCGGTGTAAAAATTTAAAATGTGCGATGTTTAGAAGTATAAAAATTTGCAGTAGAGAAAATTACAAAACCAAAATTTTATTTCAAATAATAAAGTGTTGCCATTCGCAAAATGACGTATGCGTTACGCACAGATATGTTTGTCCTTTATAATATAGACTAGGGGATCGTTCCCGGGCTTCCCGGGTTAAAGAATATAGGTGAAAACATTTTTTTTTTTTTATTGAAAACTAACAATTTTTTTATATGCAATAAATTTTTTAGATTGACCACTTACATTAAAAAAGCATTTTTCATATGGAAAATACGAATTACACAATCAAATACATTTTTGAAATTTATCAAAAGCGATATTTTCTTATTAGCCGCATGCTAAGAGTTATTTGCCAAGATTTTACTACTTATGGCATCCTTTTATATTCTGATAATTTCAGAGCTCATACATGTCTGGTAAATTTGTGTTATATTATTTATTTATTCATAGGGAAGTTTTTTTTAATGGTAATTAGCCGTAAGAAAATGATGAACTCTTTATTTTGTTTTAAGGGCAAACGGATTAATCTTTCGTAATCGAGCTCCGCGCAATATAGATAGATTAAAAATAATTCATGCTTTAAAATTGTTTTTAAAACCATAGACAATCAGTAAACTGAGATGAACTTTGCAAACAAATTCCATTTAAAAAAAAATCCTATTTGGTGATCTAAAAATTTAAATTGTACGATTACAAATATGTTAGATTTGTGTTTTTTTCAATATTATTCTTTTATTTGTTTATAAAAGAAGTATTAATTTCGTTAATTTGTCTTTCACAAATATGTTAGTGTGGTGGGTTTTTTTAATATTATTCTTTTACTTGCTTATAAAGGAAGTATTAATTTCATTATGCAAACATAGTCAGAAACAAATGCTGAAAAATGTTTGTTGCTTTATGTGCAAAATGTTTATTATTTTATGTATTGAAACCGGCACGTGATAAGATAAACTTAAAAAAAAAATCATTCTTAAAAATTATTTTAGAAAATATAATACACCAGTCAATGAATACAGTTTTTAAAGAAATTGCATTTGAAAGTACATTTATTTCCTTATGCGACAAAAATTGAAAATGTATGATGGTCAGAAGATTGAAAAAATCGCAGTAGCGAAAATTTCAAGACCGAAATTTGATCGTGAAGTGTTGCCATTTGTAAAATGTCGTCAGCGTTACGCATAGATACGTTTGTTCTTTATAATATAGATACATAATCAATAAAATATAGTAAAGATCAGTTATTAGGATGTGGTTATCAATTGAGGCTTGGATTTCCGGAATGAAAACAGCAATTTTCACCTTCTCAAAATTTGTATACGCACTTCTCATATCCATATTCATCACTTTTTTAAAAAATTGTATTTTGTTTGATCATTTAAAAATCATTTTAACTCAAAACTTGAAGTCAAGATTGTGAACAGACGCACTCTGTGTGAAACTCTTTTACGTGAACAGACGCACTCTGTATTTGAGATTCTAATCTCAATTTTGGAGAGTAAAAATTTCCGTAATTTATGGTTTTTAGACGCATTTGTGTTAAAAGGCTTAGTTTTATCTAAGAAAATGATCGTTTTCTTTTGAATATGACTTCATTTTCACTTAAACAAGCATTTCGCCTAGTGTATGAAACTTAGTATTAGTACACATGCAGAAGGAAAATCACTATAGAAAATTTATGAGGAAAAATGCGTGTTTTCAAAAGCGGTATGTCATTTTCCGTCATTATTCCCCTAATATAATATACTGCTCCTAATGGGATTTTTCGCCACTAAACCCTATAGAACAATTTTTATCAACAATTTTGAATTTTTATCAGAAAATAGCATGAATAAAGTTTAAAATACCTCATTATTTCTCTCTTTTCTGCAGCAATGAAAGCTATCTAATATTCATCATTTTGAAGAAATTTTATAAAATGCTTTTAAAATTAAAATATAAAAGTGGGGATATTTAAGAAAAAAACAGATAGTGCAACCACATCTACAAAGGAAGAGCTTTCAGTTAAAAAAAATATATATTAGTAAAATTGGTTCAGCAGAAAGATCAGGGCAGATGACTAAAAAACACACTTGTGTTTTAAATATATAGATTATATAAAATTAGGAAAAATTAAATTAAGCAAATTATGTTATTTTGATAAAATTATAGTAGAATGTCCTAAAGAATAGCCTTAAAATTTTATTATTCGAGAGAATTTTTGACAAAAACTTCAGGAACACGATATTATTTTAAACCACGAATTATTTGTTTGCTTGTCTAACTCGGCGAAGCCAATCCATCCAGGCGAGAATCATCAATTTCTGTAATATAAATCGCTATTATTTGCATGTCACCTCTCTTTTATAAAGACACTCTACATTTTTGTAAAACATTGCGTTTATCAGTGTGTGCTTTCGGTTACATTATTTTCAAAAGGGAAGCATTTTCACCTGTGAAGAGTTTCAAAGCAGCTGGGCTGTGAAAATGACGCACTTCTACAAAACATAATTCAGGTTTAAGAATTAAAATACACGCTTTTTTATAAAATGACGTCATTTGCATCCGCTAAAGCAATCTACTTTTACAACCCAGTCTTAAACTTCGTCTATAGAAAAGTGTGCATATGACGTCATTATAACGGAATAACTGACAATATTCTTGACATAGCCCATGTTTTATATTCAACTATTTTTTCAGGTTTATGAGAAATGGCAACAGAAAGAGTATCTCCTATTTTCAACTATTTTCCGTTTACTTTCAATGACTTTCAATAGAAATGAGGTACTTTTGTTACCACGATAAGAAAAATGGTATTAAAAACTGCAAAAAAAATTAATATCTCAAAAATTAATTGAGATACAGCTTTCAAACAAATTGCATTTAAAAGAACATTTTTTTCCTTATACGACGGTGTAAAAATTTAAAATGTACGATGTTTAGAAGTTTAAAAATTTGCAGTAGAGAAAATTGCAAAACCAAAATTTCATTTCAAATTTCAAAGTGTTGCCATTCGCCAAATGACGTATGCGTTACGCACAGATATGTTTGTCCTTTATAATATAGATATTATATATTTTTAAATAATAATGTGCAACAAATATGCAGAAGTGTATCTTCTATTCTTGTACACTGCATTAATAATCTAAACATTTTGAAATATTGGTAACGTATACTTTAAATTAAAGCAGGTTTGTCAATTCTCACAGTACAAAAATCACCATTGATTTATAATATATATTAGAAACAAAAAGACTATCCATAAGACCAAGTAATTTAGTTCAAAAGAATTAGTATCAATCATTGTTATTAATGACATTTAATAAATTAAAAAATAATTATTAATTATTATGGTCCTACCACAAAATACAACGGGTTTTAAAAAAAGCACAATAAGATTAATGAGATAACATATTTTTAGCTTACAATTAATCATTAATTTTCTATATTTCTTTTAACACGTTGGATGATTTTTAAAACCAAACTCATCACAAAATTTAAAAATATTCCTTGATAAATCTTCATTCATAAAAGTTACAGATTATCGAAATTTGTTTGATGCAAACATTGCTCATAAAAGATTCATCCATCATAGAACTGCAAAACCAAAAATTATATGTGTTTTTTTATTAGCGTTCTTGAACATGCATGTAAACTCAGAATTGACAGTATTGATGATAGATGCTTTTAAAACTTAGACGTTGGTTAACCTCAGATAGCAGATTCTATTTTTCTAATTGAAAAATGTTATTGATAACTCTGTTTTGTGTTAAAGGAAAGATTACTACAATTTATTTTATATTTTCTTGACATTCAACTGGAATAATAGAAATAAAAAATGTGAAGCAGAAATGTTACAGAAAGAAATTTATTTAAAAACTTATAAACTTTGAAAGCTTCTATTTTTTTTGCCATCTATAACAATAAATTATTGTGTAACGGATGTGCCTTTCAACTAACAAGATGGAAACTTCAGATATTGTCACTTGGTTATTTAAAAATAATAATTGACATTTGATGATGTATTTTTAGGGTTCCGTACTTAAAAAGTAAAAACGGGACCATTATAAGATCACTCCCGTGACTGTCTGTCCATCTGTCACAGGCGTTTTTCTCGTAAACTATGAATCGTGGAAAGTTTAAATTTGGTAGATGTAATAAAGGATATTAACCAACATATTTATAGATTATTAACCATTCGCAAATATATTTCGGAAAAAATGTGCGGTCTAATTGAGTTACCTAAAAATAAAAATATTTTTTATACATCATGTGGATTATCATGTAAAATCTTGTAACGCCAAACAACTCAAAAATACATTTGATTTAATTTTATTATATTTTCAGAGATATCGTCGAAAATGCAATGCAAAAATATGTCCAACAACCCCCCCCCCCCCCGCACACACACACACAGACACACTGTTTCCAGAATCTACTGCATCTAAAATTATGAAAAAAAAATGAGGATAATAAAAGTTTATTTAACCCTTGCAGGAAAACAGAAGTGATAACCCTAGGTCATATATTTTTGAGTAAATTGCATTTTCCGTTACAAAAAAATTTCACTTTCGGCGAATTCAGCAAGAGAGTTGATTTGCGCTCGAGATATCTATCGCCGCGAAGTGTAAAAGGATTGTTCTTAATGATTTGCGAAAACAATTATTCGTATTTAGCCTAGATATTAACTTTTAAAGACACTGATGGTTTGTACATACATAAATACGCGGGCTGAGTACTCTACACACCATCGGTTTTTAAGAGAACAAAGGACCTTCAAACTCATTTTATTGTTTTTACTTTCTTCTATCTTTACAAGAAGAAAGTGTTAGATTCATGAAAATTTTTGAATTCCAGTTTTTGACGGATTTACACGTTTTAGGGGTCAGGGAACCATAAAAACAAGTGTTACGGCTTCTCTTAACCTTGACTGTCGCGCGCGCCTCCATGGCGCATTCTTCTGTAATTTAGGTTTGGCCGTTTGGCAACCTTTAAGAATAGTTCAGTTGTTTGGTTTTCGACGATCTCTGTGGACCTATGGTGTGTTCGCTGGATCCAATAGTCTTCGAATAATGTATAAACTGTAAATAATATTCTTGTATATAAAGTAAATTAAATTAATAAGTGTAGTTAATGAACCAGCGACTATGAGTATTTCGCTACTCGCACCATTCGACATTCGACATTGGTCCGCTCACCGGAAGTGGTTTCGTTTTTGATTCTTCATTAGTATTGTATTTTAGTTGTTGTGAAATTACCAATTGAAATGGTCACATTAGTCTCCTTAAACAGATCGAGGGGCTCGTTAAAAGCTCAGCTCACTAGGTTAGAAACTCTACTAAATGATGAGACCGCTACGTGGTCAAAAATCAAAATCGATACAAAACTCAAGACTCTTGAAAAGGTTTCCAATAACATCGATTCGTTACGTACCGATTATTACACAACAGCTCCTGACGATCATGATATGACGGAAATCGACTCTTCATTAATGGAGTTGGAAGAACGAGTGGAACAGCTAGAGGTAAGTTTCAATCTATTATTAAATTCTGATAAAAATGAAACTAAAAGTCCTGAATTAAAATTTAGTAATTGTAAGATCAAATTGCCAGAAATTCCACTTCCTCAATTTAGTGGAAAGTATGAGGATTGGAATATGTTCAAAATCGAATTTAACAATATTGTTACGAATAATGAACAGCTATCTGAAATTCAGAAATTACATTATTTACATTCCGCATTAAAAAATGAAGCTAAACAATTAGAAACTCCAGAAGACACATTTGATTCATTGTTTAAAGCATTAGAAAATAGATTTGAGAATAAACGAATTATTGTGAATATACACTTAAAGGCTATATTAGATTTCGAAAGAATTGCACACGAGTCATCTAAAGAACTAAGGCGATTAGTAGATGTTACAAATAAAAATATCAGGGCTCTAACCAACTTAGGATTTGAGAGAAATAAACTCTCGGACATTTTGTTTACAACCATAATTTTAGACATATTGGATAAGGAGTCTCGGAAACAATACGAATTGTCAATAAACACATCTGAAGTCCCAAGCTTTGACAGTTTAATGCAGTTCTTAGAAAAAAGAAGTCAATCGCTCGAAAGTATAAATAGAAACGTAACTAGATCAAAAATCAGTAGTGAAATATAATCGAAATCTTTGTTAGTAAATTCGAGTTCTGAGAGGTAGTGTGTTATTTGTGATCAATTTCATCCTCTATATAAATGTAAGAAATTTCTTAATATGCAGTTTGGTGAACGATATGCTATCGTTAAAAAGCATAAGCTTTGCCTGAAATGTTTTTCGGAATCTCATTTAGTTTCTAATTGTGTGTCAAAGCATATATGTAAACATTGTAAATCGCCTTCATCTCATAACACTCAATTACATAGAGATAAATCAATTGTTTCTAATAATGAATCTCGAAATCAAAAGGCAGAAAAAGAGCAGACAGTGGACCGGGGGGAAAGAAATGCGGCGCCTGATGTAGCAGTTTCGCAAAGTCTTTCAAATTGTTTTCCTTCTTCGAATAAAAGCGTTATTTTATCAACTGCAATAATTGAAATTAAAACGAGTAAAGGGAATTTTATTCAGGGAAGAAGTTTATTAGATTCTTGCAGTCAAATTTATTGTGTATCATTTGAGTTTGCAAAAAAATTGGGTTTAAAGAAAACAAAGGTTTTTGCTCCTATATCTGGGCTGAATGGCACAGCTACGACACTGAATTATAAAATTGAAACTGTGATTTCAAATAAAAATAGAGATTTCACAAGGGAACTGGAATTTCTTTTAGTGCCAAAAATTACAGAAATAACCCCACTTTCGCCCATTCGTGAAGACATTTCTGATATACCCACAAATATCTCGTTAGCGGATGCTAAATTTAATATACCAGGAAAAATAGATTTATTATTGGGTTCTCAATGCTTTTTTGATTTATTGAAAGCCGGTCAAATTCGCTGCTCATCACAAAACTTGTTATTTCAAGACACCGTGTTTGGATATGTAGCTAGCGGTGTTGTGAGTAATTCCCCAAACGATTCTCAATATTGTGGTCTACTCACTCAAAATGAAAAAATAGAACAATCCTTGCGACAATTTTGGGAAATCGAAAATATTAATGATTCCAGTTCGTTGCTTAGTGAAGAAGAGAAATTTTGCGAAAATCATTTTAAAACTACGCATTATCGAACTGCCACTGGTCAGTACGTTGTGAGCATGCCTATGGAGGATGCTACATTTTTAGGAGAATCAAAAAAATTAGCCGAAAAAAGACTCGATCAAGTTTGGCACCGATTAGATAGGGATTTGAACTTGCAACCTCTGTATTCGGAATTTATGGACGAGTATAAAAATTTAAATCATATGGAGTTAATGGAGGAATCGGATCCCGTAAAGGACTGTTATTATATACCTCATCATGGAGTTTACAGACCAGAAAAAAGTACTACACGCTTGCGTGTTGTGTTTAACGCGTCAACGCCAACGACGTCTGGGTTGTCATTGAATGACCTCCTTTTAAAGGGTAAAATTCCACAACAAGAGTTATTCTTAATTATGATTCGTTTTCGAAAACATAGATATGCATTCACTGCGGATGTAGAGAAGATGTATCGAATGGTATTAATTAATCCTTCGCAAAGAGACTTTCTTCGAATTTTGTGGAAGAACAATATTGACGCGTCAGTACAAACTTATAAGCTCAATACAGTGACTTATGGGACATCTAACGCTCCTTATTTAGCTACTAGTGCTCTTAAGCAATTAGCTCTAGATGAACAAAAAAACTTACCTCTAGCATCGTCAGTCGTCTTAAAGGACTTTTATGTAGATGATCTTCTTTCCGGGGAATCAACTCTCGAAAAAGCTAAAATCCTTAAATTACAATTAATTCAACTTTTGAATCGTGGAAACATGAAATTGCACAAATGGTGTGCAAATCATCGAGAATTAGTTGAATCTCATCCTAGGGTTGCCACCGAATATAGTTTCGATGATCAGCCAGATTGTACTTCAGTAAAAACCTTGGGTGTTCTATGGGAACCACAGAGTGACTGTTTTCTGTATAAATTGAAAATTCTTAACAAGGAATTTTATAGTAAACGAGATGTTCTATCTCTAATTTCAAAAATATTTGACCCGTTAGGATTAATTGGGACTGTAGTAACAAGGGCTAAGATATTTATGCAGAAGCTCTGGTTAGCCAAAATCGATTGGAATGAGCCATTACCGGATTTTCTGGAGAGAGAATGGAATGACTTTCTATCCACCCTCTCAGAGTTAGAGAACTTAAAGATTTCTAGATTTGTTTTTCATGAAGATCGCATAATCATACATGGGTTTGCTGATGCCTCTTCGTTAGCCTATGGAGCTGCAATTTATGTTCAGTCTTTACCAGTTGAAGGATCTCTTGCTGCGCAACTATTGTGCAGCAAATCCAGAGTCTCTCCTATAAAAACAGGGTCGATTCCTCGCTTAGAATTGTGTTCTTGCCTCCTATTAGCGAAACTAATTCATAAAGTTCTACCGTCACTGGACATTCGAATAAAAAATATCGTTCTCTGGAGTGACTCCACGATCTTGCTAGCTTGGATTAGAAAACCACGCCATTTGTTAAAAACATTCGTGAGTAACCGAGTCGCTGCTATACAAGAACTTACAGAATCTTACCAATGGCAGCATGTGACACCGAATAATAATCCAGCTGATGTAATATCTAGAGGACTGGACGCTAAGGAACTTTTAAATTGCAACCTTTGGTTTTGTGGTCCGAACTTTCTTCGTGACAAAATTCAGCATGCAGAAAATAATCCAGTAGATCTAGAAACAAATAATGACTATGCATTAGAATTCAAATCAGTTCAGGACATTAACCTCGCAGTTAAGACTGAAAATTTACTGTATAATTGTTTGTTTACTTTGACTAATGATTTTTTGAAATTGATTCGTATTATTAGTTATATTTTTAGATTTATAGAAAATTGTAAAAATGTTAAAGAAAAAAAAAGTGGTCCTTTAACAATTGATGAGTTGAAAAAAGCGGAAGTTTCCTGATTAAACAGGTACAGTATTCTACCTTTTCTGAAGAGATAAAACAACTGAAGAACGAGAAGAGCCTGTCAGGTAAAAGTAAATTAAAATTTTTGAATGCATATTTAGATTCTGCAGGAATTATCAGAGTTGGAGGTCGCCTAGACAACTCCAGTCTGACTTTTGAAAACAAACATCCTATTGTTTTACCCCATAATAATAAATTAAGTGAAATTATTTTTTAATACTTTCATAACAAGTTTTTCCATCTAGGGCCACAATCCTTATTACATCATGTCAGGCAAAAATATTGGGTAATAAATGGGCGATCTTTAGCGCGTAAAATAGTTCATAAATGCATAACCTGTTTCAGAAACAAGCCAATAAGTGCGAACCAAATAATGGGAAATTTGCCTTCAGAACGAGTAAACCCTAGCCCACCATTTAAAAAATGTGCGATTGATTTCTGTGGACCCTTTATGATTAAGTATAAAAATCAGAGAAAGGGCAATTATAATAAAATTTATGTTGCAATTTTTGTTTGTCTCGCCACAAAGGCAATTCATTTGGATATAGTAACAGATTTAAAATCTGAATCCTTTATTGCCATCCTGAAACGATTTTTCGCTAGAAGAGGTAAAAGCACAACTATAATGTCAGATAATGGAACTACATTTGTAGGTGCAAATAAAGAGTTGAAGAAATTACATGCCCTGGTATGTAAACCCGATGATGCTTTGTCTAATTATTTGGCCTCTGAGGCTGTTAACTGGAAATTCATCCCTCCTCGTTCACCCAATTTTGGTGGATTATGGGAGGCTGGGGTGAAATCCTTTAAATATCATCTCAAAAGAGTCTTAGGCAATTCTCGAGTCACACTCGAAGAATTTTGGACATTAACCACAGAAATTGAAGAAATTTTTAATTCTCGACCTTTAGTCCCTTTGTCATCAGATCCAAATGAAATTGAAGTCTTGACCCCCCTGCCCATTTTTTAATAGGCCGACCAATTACTTCAATTCCTGAACCGGATTTGACCAAAATTAATGATAATAGGTTGTCTAACTGGCAAAAATTAACCCAAATGACCCAACTTTTATGGAAAAAATGGAACACGGAATATTTGGCTAATTTACAGCAACGCACAAATTGGTACATTGAAAAAGAAAATCTAAAAGAAGGATGTATGGTCATCCTAAAGGAGGATAATTTACCTCCTGGCAAATGGGCATTAGGTCGTGTCCTTAAAGTAATACATGGCTCTGATGAAAAAGTCAGAGTTTTACACATCAAAACAGCAACAGGTATAGTTACGAGGTCCGTCTCAAAAGTGTGTCGTCTTCCATTAGATGATTGCTGATTTCTATTATCTTAAAACATTTAACTCATTGCATTATTATCATCACTATTGTATATTTTTATTTTGAACATTTTATTATGTATATCAAGTTAAAATTGGGATAACAGAACGCAATTCTTTGCTTCAGTTTTCACATAGAATCTAAATCTAACTGTTACCGTATCTATATATTTTCTTTAATTAAATATTATAAACTTTGTTAATTCTATTAGTTTGCTATGTGTATTGAGTGCTAATTTTGATAATAGTCTTTTATGATATTCAAGTGTAACCACTGTTTGCATTATAATTTATCTAATTCTCATCTTTCAAAAACTTAAGTGTATATTATTGGAAGTAGCATATTTGTAATTTTTTTGGAAACTAGTGTATATTGTTTTTAGAAATTTAATTCCTATTGTTTATTGTTATATTTAGTATTATTATGTTGAATGTTGACACATGTCAACGGGGGCCGGTATGTTACGGCTTCTCTTAACCTTGACTGTCGCGCGCGCCTCCATGGCGCATTCTTCTGTAATTTAGGTTTGGCCGTTTGGCAACCTTTAAGAATAGTTCAGTTGTTTGGTTTTCGACGATCTCTGCGGACCTATGGTGTGTTCGCTGGATCCAATAGTCTTCGAATAATGTATAAACTGTAAATAATATTCTTGTATATAAAGTAAATTAAATTAATAAGTGTAGTTAATGAACCAGCGACTATGAGTATTTCGCTACTCGCACCATTCGACATTCGACAACAAGATTTTACATAATGTCTGTCTGAGAGTATGTCTTTGAGTCTGTCAGTCCGTCTGTCTGTCTCTGTGTGTGCACTGTAAGAAAAAAAAACTCGCAAATGTTTCTCTACCTGGTGGGACAACAATGTGGCCCAACGGTTCTGTTATGTTTCCGCGTATTTCGGTCAGATTTTCGTAACGTTTCCGCATATTTCGGTCAGATATTCGCAAAAGGTTTCCGCATACATCGGTCAGATATTCAGAAACGTATCCGCGTAGTTCAGTAGAATATTCAGAAACGATTCTGTGTGCTTCTGAAATGTTTCTGGATATTTTGGAAATGTTAGTGTATACTTCGGATATGTTTGTGTATATTTCGGATATCATTGTGTATATTTCGAATATGTTCGTGTATATTTCGAATATGTTTGTGTATATTTCTTAAATGTTTCAGTGCATTTAGGAAACTTTCCTGAATTATGACATACAGTTTTTATTTAACAAAGTAAAACGCTTTTTAAAAAGAAATAACATTATCCGATGGAATCTTATTTCATAATAATTTTAGATTTACTGTTAATCATTTTTTGTGCATACAAAGTTAAATAACTCTTTCGAAATATATACTCCATATATATTCCATGAATCTATAATAGATATTATATATTATATATTCGATTAATAAATATTAATGTAGTATTAGTAAAGTACAAGTAACACTGTTTATACGTTTTTTCAACTTTTCGTTTTGAACTTATGTTCTAATTCACAACTTTTGAAATGATGAAATATATCGTTTATATGAAGGAAGAAATTCATAATTTCTCTTTTACTGATTCGTTTTATCCTTGTTTATGAATTAGATATTTGTAAAAAAATAATATTGAAAATTTGAATTTTATATCTATAAATAATTCTTTTTTAAAATGCGGACTCGTGATCTCTATCCTGTAAATAAATAGTTTATGAAAACGTTTAATTTCACTACATATAAATAGATGGATTCTTTTACACATTTAAATAATTATTTTTTTCGTAAAAAATGATACACTATTTAAAAATAATTAATATCTGCGATTAATTACTTTATTTTTATGAATTGTATTGTATACTAATAAATAGATACATTTTCTCAGATTATCTCAGCACTTCTCAAGCTATACAAATAAAATAAATATTTTTAAAGGAATATATTTAACACCATGATAATTGTAAAACAACATATTAAAAATGTACTTACAAATAGACAAAGCTTTTTCAAAAATATATCTATTTATAAGTATTAAAATCACGAAAATAAATTATTTACTCAACAGAAATGACATATTGTGAAATAGTATTCTATAATTATGAGACTGAGAAAGCAAATATGAAAAAGTATAAAACAATCTATCTATTTTCGTAGGGAAATTAAAATTTCCAAAGTATTTGCAGGATGGAACCCACGAGATCGAATTTTTAAAAAGAATTTTTTTTAGATTTATAAATCAAATTTCAATAAGATCTTTTTTAGAAATATATGATTCATAAAAAATAGGATAAAACATATAGTATAAGTGAAATCATCCATTTCTTCAGTCATATAAACGATATATTTCAAAGCGAAATGGAAAGTAAGTTCAAAACGAAATGATGATAAAAACATATAAATAATCTGTACTTCACTAACACTAGCATTCAGGGTTCGTTATGCTTCAATGACCTTTTACGAGAATTATCGTAAAGTAATATTCGCCGTATTTAATGAAAAAAAAATCCATCTTCAGATATACCAAGCAGCACGTTACGAAATTTCTGGTACGAAAACACGTAAGATCCCTTGATGCGTACGAATCATGTTATTATTCGTTAATCAAATATCTAGTTTTATACCTATCATGGATTCATAGACAAGAGTATATATTTCGAACGAATTATTTAACTTTGTATCAGCAACAAGCTATAAACAGTAACTCTAATATTATTAATCAATAAAATTCAATCGAATAATATTAATTCTTTTTTTAAAAAAGCGTATTACTTTCTTGAATAACAAAATATAAAACATAAATGCTTACTTTCTTCAAAACATCCGTTACGTCTTTTCATTACTTTCAACCACAGAACAATAAAAGTCACGTGATCAAGGTGATCAAGGTGTTTGTAGAACGTGTTGGACATGTGCAGAAAATCCGAATATTCGCATTCAAATACTTTACACGAAAATGAGGGTAATATTTCCGATTTAATAAGTTACTCAAGATAATTCATAGTTTACTTTACATTTTCGGAAACATTATTGATATAGACTGTAACGTTTATGATTTTTTTTTTACAATGTGTTCGCTTCAAATACTTTACACAGAAATGAAAGTAACGATACCGATTTATTCAGTAACTCAAGAAAATTAATAGTTTACACTACAATTGTGGAAATGTTTAGGCTGTATAGACTATGTTGTGATATGTTGGCCTATGGACTGTAACGGTTCTGAAGTTTTTACAGTGTGTGGCACAAATTTTGTGGGCGCTCTATCTCAAGAACTAACGAACGGAATTTGATAAAACTTTAGATTCACTTAGTCCCTGATATAAACTGGTGCTGATTACTTTTTGGTGGAAATCGTCCAAAATGTGGCGCTGCTATGCTGCATTTTTCACAATTTCCGAAAAAGCTATATCTCAAGAACTAATGAACGGAATATTATAAAACTTCAGATTCCGTTAGTCCTTGATATATTTTGGAGCTGATTACTTTTTATTGTAAATCGCCCAACAGGTTGCGCTGCTATGCGGCATTAATTATGATTATCGCAATAGTTCTATCTCAAGAATTAAAGACGGAATTTTCAACAAACTTCAGATTCAGTTAGTACCTGATATAAATTAGTGCTGTTCAGTTTTTAGTTCAAATCGCCCAACAGGTGGCGCTGCTAGGCTGCATTTATCACGATTTCCACAAAAACTGTATCTCAGGGACTAATGCATGAATTTTCATCACACTTCAGATTTAGTTAGTCCCTCATATAAATTGGTGCTGATTAGTTTTTGGAGTAAATCGACTAACAGATGGCACTGCATTATTTATTTACGATTTCCGAAATAGTTCTACCTCAAAAAATAATGCACGTATTTTTACCAAACATCAGATTCAGCAACAACTTCACATAAGTTTTTTGCTGATTAGATTTTGATGTAAATCTTTTAAACAATGGCACTAACATGTTTTATTTTTCGGGAAATTTCACATGTATGAGATAGAAGAATGTTTTGGGATTGCCACATCCAACTAGTTTTAAATTGCATTTCAAATGCAATTCAATGCGACACTATATGAACTATAACATACATATATCATACAAGAAATATAAAAAAAAACTTGGAGAAAAATGAGGAATTTTCCTGAATACTTTAAACGTTGTGAAGAACTTTTCAAAATGCTTCATGTGCATTCTATAACAATAAAAATTCCCAATATTTTTTATGCCAGTTTGGTTTACATATACAAATAAAACTGTGCGTCGAATTTTATATATTTAATAGAAATGTAAGAAAAAACATTTTCTTAATTTATGAAATTTTGAGCATTTTTGCATGTTATTTCTGCATTTATTTACTTTTAACATTCCCAATTTAAGTTAGTTTAAAAAAACATACACTGTTTTATTTGCATATTTAAACTAAACTGGCGTAAAAAAATAGGCTTTTAAATGATATTGAATGCGCCTTGGGCATTTTGAATAGTTATTCATAACTCTTAAAATATTCAAGTAAATACCTTATTTTTCTGCATAATTTTGTTCTTCAATTTCTTGTGTGTTAAATATATGCCATAATGTATATAGTGTGCCCTTAAATAGTATTTAAAGTGAAATAGTATTTGATGGTTCCTCGTCCCCTTAAAGCCCATACAACAACTTTTAATGTTTTATTTGTGCAATGCAACGCCGCCCAGTAGTAGTTGTACGCGAGTAGTAGTTGTCCCTCTTGTCATGAGTAATACTCGCACTTGACCGATTATTGAATATATCGCGACATTAAATTTCCATTTAAGAATATTAATTCTAATGAGAAAGTTGTTATCATGAAACACTAAGATATAACTATTAATAACATTTTTTAAAATTAAATATGTGAATTATCACTTTGCTAACCAAGCGTAAACAACAGAGTGAAAAATGTCCAAGTCGGGAATCAAACCCGGACAACTGGAATAGCACTCCAGTGCTCTACCATTAAGCCACGATGATGATGCCCAGCTTTGCATCTCACTTATGTGAATAAGTCGGTAAGACTGCAACCGCAGTTATTAGATGGAATTGTCTACATGAGCACACAATCTTGCGGCGAAACATGAGACGGAAATGAACTCAGCATCGGTGTACCCAGCTGGGCATCGTCCTCGTGGCTTAATGGTAGAGCTCTGGAGGGCTCTTCCAGGGATCCGTGTTCGATTCCCGGTTTGGACATTTTTCACACTGTTGGTTTACGCTTTGAGTCTATGCCTTACGGTAGGCCTCTCCGCCCGGCAGACCTTGTTCGTTTACGCTTTGTTAGGAAAGTGATAATTCACGTATTTAAAATTGAATAATTTCAAGCGTAATTTCACTGATAAAAAGTAGTTGAAAATTAATTAATTTTTTTATTATTATTATGTGTGTGTGCAGCCGTTTTAGACAGTGTAAACAGTTGTCGCCATCGCTGCACACTTCATAATTTTCATTCACTTCTCTGTATATTTAAAAACAAATTCTTCGAAGAAAGCAGTTTATTGTAAATAAATTTATGTTTGTCTAAGTATATTTAATTGCATTAAATGAAGTTATAAGTCATTTGTGCAATAAATACCAATGATCTTCAATGATTCAAAATCTTTAAGCATTTAGCAGACTCAAAAAATTAAAATATTTTACTTTTTATGCATTCTTATTAGATTTTTAATTAAATGCCCCCCTTGTTTTATCATAAAACAAAATGGAATTAGATTTTCATAAAACAGCTGGCAGGTATTTTAGTATCATAAAAAAAAATATTTTATATTAATTATACGTCATTTGAAACAAGCAATTGAGCAGAAGATATAGGGAACTATTGATGTAAATTCCATGAGATGACAAGCTAGAATTAATGCGGAAAACATAAGATTAGCATATATATTAGAGGGATATGTCCCATTACAAATTGTCTGTTTATCAAATATCGAGATATATTAAAGAAATTGCGCATTTGCCCTAATAATGGGCTTAGTTACAGAAATATATGCTATATGTAAGGTATAATTAGTATCAATAAAATATACTTATATTTCGATCAAAAGAGCAAACGACAAGGAAAAGTAATAAATATGAACTAGGAACACTAGGAAAATTTGGGATTTCAGTTTTGTATCAAAATGCAATTTTTTATAGTTAATAAGGTCTTTTAATTAATTTTTCTTAATCAGGTTGAACCATCAGGGCGTATTTGTAAAAAAAAAAAATGGTGTATAAAACACTTTAGTGGTATTAATATCAATTTTAAAGAATATTGTAGCTATGATGGCAACACTTTCAATTAAACCATATTACGGAATATTACTGTAAAAAATTGAAAGAGAACGCTTTTACTTTTCCTCTGGTAGTCAAATGCCAATTGTAGCAAAACATTTTTCAATAGCTAATTTTTCTTATTGTAGCAAACTTTTGTTGTTGAGATACATAAAAAAAATTATACTTAAAAAAATTAAATCAACATAAAAGTCACTAAATCAAGCTACAGTTCTCAAACAAATTTCGTTTGAAAGACATTTTTTTCTCTATTCAATGATGTAAAAATTAAAATTACCTGACGTTTAGAAGTGATGTAAGTGAAAAAAATCGAAACCCGGTTCCACTATGTTTAATCATTTCTAAAAATATTATCCAAAAGCGAGCTTTTATTTTTTTTAGAGACGACAGAAAAGTAATTAATGAAAAAATAGGACTTTTTAGCTAATAAAAAATATCAAAACACTGATTTTAATCCATCCGCATAAATAAAACATGCATAATTATTCCAATTAATTTGAGCGAACGAGATGCATACTATCTTTAAGATATCTCTACCCGTCATTTAGTTGAGTGGTTAACACAGTTAGGGTTTGGTGGCTCTGATAATGGATATATGGCTGGATAATACAGCATAAACCTAGAAGTTAAAATCAATGCAAACCTGTCTATTCTTTATCATTTACAAAAATATCATTCCCTTTTCTGCTGTCCTTATACTCTCAGCCATCTCATGAAGTTGTGGAAAGAGAAGTCCTCATTATAGTGTTTTTTTTTTTTTTTTTTAAACTGAAGATATATATGTTGATCGTCTATTTACTCGAAGTCGTCTAAAAAGTCAATTTTTTTATACAGGGTGATTCAACATTACCATTACCCATTCATTTTGCCCGATATGCATTTTGATTCACCCTATAGTATAACGTATCACATGATTATAGAGAGGCATGTAGATTTCGCTACACATGCACTATATGGCCATTGATGATCGGACACTTTCAATTTTAGACATTTTGTCGAATATTTAAAGATATAACGTAATTCGACGTTCGAGGGTCAAGACGTCAGTTTGTTCCTTGTATTTCTTTGTGTCAACAGATGCAAATAATGACCGGCTTGTGTGACGTGTCTTGTCCCAGTGTGGACGTGGTTTATGAATTTACTTTAATTTGTCACTTTTAATCGTCGTTAATTTTTTATCTTGGGAACATTTAACCGATTGAGTAAAGTCCTTATAATATCCTGTTGTTCATATTTAAAGTTTATAAAAGGATGTTTTATTTTAAATGAGATATTAGCAATACAAGAAATTTCTACATTCTGTTAAACACACAAGGCAAGCAGAAGCGGTCATAATGTTTCAGCAATATGGAAATAAGTAAGTGTGGCATCTTCCCCATTAGCTTGCGGGAAGACGCAACATGGTTCTGAAATAAGCTAAAATGAAGACAAAAATTAATTAATTCTTTTCTGTCTTCCAAATCACATTATCCAGTACTTAAAGACATTTGATCTCTCATTTTTCAAACCATTAAAAACATATTGGCGACAAGCCCTGAACACCTGGATCCACAGCAAGCCACATCGTAAACTCTCAAGACTTCAGTTCGATCTCTTCTGAATACAGCTTGGAGGAAGGCAGCCAAAGTAGGAAATGCAACTTCTGGGTTTTCAGTTACTAGGATTTATCTCTATAACCCACAAGCAATCCCAGAACATGCGTTTGATATCTCTGAGGCTTCCATTAATTATTGAACTGTTGCTGCCATAAGAGGCGCATGTGACAATAGGCCTACACCAGCAGTTGATTCCACCAATAGATCATGTGGACCTATACCAGCAGTTGCTTCCAACAACAGATCAAGTGACAGTGGATTGTCACCAGCAGTTGTCTCCACCAACAGAGAAAAACGGATTTCTTGTCTAGAAACAACCAGTCCTATTCCTCATGTCAGAAAATCTAACCATCTGGGCGTAAGAAATATTAGTAGAGGTCTTAACTGCATCAGAGAGAATAAAAATTATGCGGGGAATGATAAAAGAATAGGTAGAGAAAAGGAAAAATAAATAAAAAGAAACTTCCGATAAAGCAGAAATAAAAGAGATGTGTAAGTGCGTCTTCCTCAATTGAAGGAATTCCTCTGGATACAGCGGTGATAGTTTTTATGAGGATAATGATGACGATTTTTGTGCTGTATGTAAAGGATACTTTTACGATAAAATAAGGTCTTAAATGTTGTTAGATTCAGTGCATCAAATACAAGAAATGGTTGCACGCAGATTGCAATGGTGATCATTTGCACTAAATGATATGTTGTGCAGCCTTGTGCCATTATTAGTTTTGGAAAAGTAAAAAAAAAAAAAAAAAAAAAAAAAAAAAAATTCAGTTTACAGATTTGTTTGTTTGACCATAGCTATTGTTAATTCACAGGTAATGTTCCAATATTAGTCATATTTTTCTTATTTTATGTGGTGTGGCATCTCCCCCATAACAGGTGGTATCTTCCCCGTATATATGGCGGAACATGCCACAATTAATGGAGTTTATTTAACATTAAATTTATCAATAATTTAAACACTGGGAAAGAAATTAATGAGTGTACATAACCAATTAACTATTAAAGAGCATCGTAGTATATTTTAATTTATTTTATCATTTCAATTTTGGCTCTAATCAAAACATCCTTATACGTGGCGTCTTCCCCCGAATTACCTTATTTGTTGGATTTTTCTGGAACTTCCGGATTATGAAGACTATGTACTACTTCATATTTATCAACGGCGGTTTGATCAGAAGGCCAATTAAGGGGCCAACAAAAAAATCAAAGAAAAGGAATAATTTTTGGGATCAACCTGTAAAATGCACGAAATGATTTATCACTATAGCTTACGAATATATGGCTATTTTACAATATATGTATTCCTTTGTGCAAGAATAGAACGCATAATTGGAATGTAAATGAATCAAATATTTCATGAAATATGAGCAGTTGAATGAAATATTTTTTTTATCTGTGTATGCGCGCACGATAAAAAAATTTCTTTTCACGATTCGATAGTCAACTGTATGGAGCAACTCATAAAAAACGTTGTCAAATATCGTGAAAATTCAATCAAATCAGAATCATATCGGCAATACACTGAGCTGGGTTTTAGTTGTTCGCTAAAATCAGCTAAATGATAAGGGGTTTTCCATAAATTGTCGTTTATTTTTTACTTTTTTTTTATTTTTCTCTTTTTATACATGCTTTAGATCTTCTTGGAAAATCACCAGAGCGAGCCTATTCCAAGAAAAAAAAGAAATATCAAATCTAATCATTTCTTCTAAATCTACTCGTTGACATTCATTAAGTACAAACTCCTTTGCTGAAAGCCAGTTTATAAAAAATGACGATTTGTGGAAAATGCCTTATCATTCAGCAGCTTTTAGAGAGCAACTAAAAATTATCTGACTGTAGTCCCGTATCATTCTGAATTTTCATGATAGTTAACTGGCTTTTTCTTATGCGTTATTCCATAGAGTTGACTATCAAATCAATAAACAAAATATTTCATTCAACTGCTCTTATTTGATCAAATATTTAACATATTTATATTACAATTGCACCATGTTATTTCTACTGCATTTTGCCAAATTTTCTTTAACTGGCGTTAAATTGTTAAAAAATACCCTGAATAATATAGACAAAAAACATGCAAAATGTTTTTGAACTTAAAAAAAATCGATATATCTTCATGAATATATGTTCTATTCTTCCACAATATCCATATATTCGTAAGCTATAGCGATAGATCATTTCGTGCATTTTATTTTACAGAGTGATCCCAAACATTATTCTTTTTCTTTGATTTTTTGTTGGACCCCTAACTCGTAAGGCATGGTGACGTCACGGCGACGTCGTTGTGAAGTCACACTGTGGTTTTGTGACCGTCGATGTGACGTCATAGTGACTAGAATGCGAAGTCGTTATGGCCGTTTTAGAGGTCGTTAGGGACGTTACATTGTGACCACTCTGTGAAGCCACGGTGTGACACATTTATGAAAAGAGTGTCATTTGTGACTATTTTGGCATTAACTTTGTGAAGAACCTGTGACGAAAGCGACAATGCTTTGAAGTCACACTGTGACCAATTTATCAAATTTCAAATTAATTGCTTAGAAGGCGCAACGGCGAACATAGTGAAAAAGATTCCATGCTGGGACTCGAACCTGGGCCATCAGTATAGCGCATTCTACCGACTAAACCATATGGAACGATACCCATCCTGGAAAGTTTCTCACTATTAGATGTTGGCAAGGCTGCAAACGCAGTACAAGATGGAATATTTATTGTGAGCCACCGACATGGGGCAAATACGAAACTTAATTAAATCCAGCATCGATTGAAATTATATTAATACTTGGAATTTTTTCAAGAGAGAATCATTCGCCTTGCATACAATATTTCAAATGAAAATCAAATTTCTAATTAATTGCTTAAAAGTCAATTTTAATTTGAAATATTGTATGCATCCTTGGAAAAATTTTCAAGTATTAATATAGTTTCAATTGATGCTGGATTTAATTAAGTTACGTGTTTGCCCCATGTCGGTGGCTAGCGATAAAAATTCCATCTTGTGCAGCGTTTGTAGCCTTGCCAACATGTAATACAGGAAATTTTCCAGGCTGGCTGTCGTTCCATGTGGTTTAGTCGGTAGAATGTCAGTGCGCTATACTGATGTCCCGGGTTCAAGTCCCGGCATGGAATCTTTTTCCCTATGTTGGTCTTTGCGCGTTTTAAGCAATTAATTTGAAATTTGATTTTCATTTGAAGACGAATGTTCCTCTCTGGAAATTTTTTTAAGTATTAATACTGCGATGAATTTTAAAATAAACTTTTGTATGAAATGTAAAATCTTATGTTTTTAACCTTCAATTTTTCAAAATATTGCTATTTTGGAGTAAAAAAAAAATTAATTTTTCCACTTAAAAAACAATGTTTATCAACTGATATATTTTTTTATTAAGTTCTAAGCTTGGTCTTGAGTTCAAGCTTGATATTTAGAATGTGTAAGTTTTTTAATGTGTTGTGATTTATCAGTGCTTTATTAAATACGAACATGGAGTCTAACGGATATTAAAACAACTCTAATTTATAGAATGGCATGATAAGCCATATTTATTTATTTTTTTTCCGTGTATATTGTATTTTATGAATATGACCTAAATAGATTTGGTATGTTTTATAGGAAAAGACTGATCAGGGAAATAAAAAAAGTAAGAAAAATCATGCGCTAAGCATAGATTATAAAACACTTTACAACACTTCCTGAATGCTTTAAAAAGACATTGTAATTTAGAGAAATAACGTAAATAAGATAACTAAGTAAAGATTTTAGAAAACGCATAAAGCATTTGAAAAACTGATGTCAGCAATTACCGGCCGTAGCCAACTATGTTTTCCTGTTCTTTTAAACAGCCCTGTATTTGATCTGTATGTTGATATATATATATACTATATAATGGGAAAATTTAGTTTAGCAAGAATACGCCTAACATATTGAAATTCTCTTTCAGCAATTTATACTAATATATGGAAACATACTTGAATGCTTTTGTACAACCCCGTAGTTTACCTAGAGCCTTTATTACACGCCACTATTTAGTTAAAATTTAATTCAAACTAAGACACTCTTAAAACTGCTGAAATCACATTTCCAGAAATTATAATTTATATACGGCCATGTATCCATTTCTTTACGTGACCATGTGTATCATTTTATCTATATTCTACAAACATTTCTTAGTAAATTAAATGCAGTTCAGAGTAAAAAAGCATAACTCATTTAAAAACCACCTTTAAGCAATTTACGCCCATACCCAGTAACCCTTACGAATACTTTTGTGTAACCCCGTATAGGAATCATAGCATTTATATACACCATATACTATGTATAAATTTAGTGAATCTTAAAAGCCCATATCATAATTAAAAATGCTTTTACAGCAATCATCGCTAATGAACAGTACTTCGGATACAATATAGTATCTAAAATATTTTGTGTGTACCTGTAAATGCTATATACACTTCGTATTGTACATGAAATAATTTATAATATGTAAACCTCAGCGACGTATGTCAATTTCATTATATATGAAATAGATTACCATAATTAAATTGCGCCGCAAACAATTCCCTCCACCCCTATATCATTATGTATTGGAATTCCTTTTTTAGCCCTGTAAATGAACAATAATTATTCTTTGCATCGCATAGTGAACAGAATGCATATTTTAGTGCGTTTCATAAATGCATATCAATTTTATTCTGTTTGAAAGCATGTAAAATGATTAAAAATCATTAAAAATCATTTGAAACGATTTTTTCCTAGAGGCCGTAATGTAAGTGAATACTTTTAACCGTCCGTGTAAATGAACAAAACATGCTACAAACTTTATTAAAAATAGGGACCGTGCTATGATAAACGTCAATAACATCCAAAAATTCCAGGGCAATCCGAGTATATTTACGAGAGTTAGAGCGCGAACAGACGGCTAGACGGACAGACGAAAAGACAAACCGAAGTCATAAGCACTTTTCAACTTTGTTGGAAAGTGTTAAAAAGAAAATATAAAAGTAAAAAAAATGGCTGCATATGAACTGTTTCAAATTTTTGAAAAACATTTTAATGTAAAAAGTAGTTATTAATCTCTTTAAAAATATATTCAGTCCTATATTATGTATCCTGTATTATATGAACTTTTAAAAAATATATACTAAAGCAGTTTAATCTATAACTTCATATCAGGCATGAAAAATACTTTATTTCAATGCTTAAATATCATATTTTACTTTTTAGTGCCAATAATTACGTGTCTCATAAACGAAGAAAATGAGTTTATATAGAAAAAAAAATGTAATAACCGATTCAGAATGTCTATAATTAAATGTTTGATTAAAATCACAAACAGAAAAAAAAGCTTACATACAATTAAAAAAAATAAATATACGAATTTGAGAAACACTAAAAATAATGATTAGTATTTATAGTTGTGCTATTAAACAACAGCAAACTACAATAGATGAATTAAATGCATTACTAGATTGAACAATATCTCAAAAATCTTTCCATGTTTCTATGAATTCCTATTATTTTATAATTTTGACAAATGTTAAATCTGAAAACATTGGTATGAAAATTTACGATTTTAAAAAATAATTTAAAATATTATTAGCACCAAAAAAAATCTTTCAAAAGTTTCACCACTGTAATATGTAAAAATACATTTTCCCAGTATAATGCTAATTTCTAATCTGAAACAATTTCGTAATATCATAACAATCGAATATCTATATAATCTATAAGTGTTAGAAATCAGAAAACAATTCCAGATCAGTCTCTTATTAATATAACATAAAACTATTTAACTCATAATATACAAATCAGGAATAAAAGATTTAAATTAAACAGACTTACATTTATGTTCCATTTATAATATCCGTGTGTCCTAAAATGGCGGACGTCATTCTGTTACGTTAAAAGAAGTGTTGTAGAAGTCGTGATGTTCTAGACAGTGAACTAACTTCCCGCATCTTCTCTTATTTATATTTTAGTGGTCATATCTCACGCAGATGATTTCAGCAGATGTTCTTTACCGTTTATTTGTCTTTGTATGCAACAGGTTTGGAACTTAAATGCGCAATGAGAGTGTCTTTAATTAAAATTTTCTATTTGAAGAATTTTCCTATGTATTTTACCTTTTTCTTTTTATCAGTTCCAAATAATTCAATTAAAATGTATAGTAAATTTTCTTTTTTGTAAATAATAATAATGTTATTATTATTCATAATTACAGTTTATTAGATAAAATATTGTTTAAATTTTTAAAATGTGTAAAAATCAATTTAATGGTAATAATGAACCCCCACACCACTTTCTTTAAAGTAAAGTTTCTTTCACACGTAATAAATTAAAAATATATTCTTAATAAATAAAAAAGGGCTATCGAGGATAAAGAAAAATTTCTTTGTCAATCTGTCATTCTTTTCATATTAATTTTCTGTAAAATAAAAGAATTTGTAAAATAAGTTTTTTTAAAGTCATATCTCTAAAATACAAATTTGAAATACGAATAATTAATTACATCATGGGTTGCATGCATTTGCATAAATTTTGTATATATATATATTTTTTTCGGAAAATGTTAATTTTATTTAAAAAGTCTGAAAGAAGTAGATTAAAAAATATTTACTTAAAAAAATTAAACTCTAACAGGAAAAAATATGACTTGAATATAAATTATAAAGTAAGAAATGTACATATGACTAAACTCCGAAGACTATTTCTACGTGCTCATTAAAAACTGCAGACTTAACTGTAATAGAAAATTTTTAGTTTGAAACCACAGAAATGATTCAAATGCCACTGGTTGGCAAAAAAAAAAAAAAAAAGTATTTCCCGCAAACTAAATATGTAAAGTGTACAGATTTAATACTCTTAATTCTAACTATGTTATTCCAATTGCCCCAGGACTTACCATTTTATCGAGAAACACTTCTATAATAATAACAATCACTGAAGGATTATTATATTAAATTGCAATGCTAGATAAAATTGAAGTCATGAAAAAAGTATACTTTCACTGTCTTACATATCAAATTGATAAAATATAACAAGAAAATTTAGTTTATTAATGCTTGTATCGTGCACTTTATATATTATGCTCCCCCCCCCCCCCCCCGGTTTCGTGACAGAATTTACCATTTGCTATCCCGGAATATATTTTCATTCCTTATGCTGCTGTAACTCGAGACTGTTTAAAATATTTCTCTGAATTTTCAAATATCTTAAATGTTCATATTGTTGTCACACTATGTCACCGTGACCATGCATGCTATGAGGGAAGTGTCCTTCTTATCATACCGCCTTTGATAAATATGAAGTAGAACATATTCTTCATAATCCTGAAGTTCCAGAAAAATCCGACAAATATATCTTTAAATATTCGACAAAATGTCTAAAATTGAAGGTGTCAGATCATCAATGGCCATTATAGTATTGTTTTTTTATCACGTTGCAGGCCATGAAAGTCAACTTCTTTTTGCGTTGTAATAAAAGTAAAAATAATCCACAGGCTCGAAAAATACTTACGTATTATAGTTTCCACTAATGCAACTTTATTAAGCATTGCTGAGTTACAACCAGCGAAGTATCCAGGTAATATATTTACGAGTGACACCCGAGAATGCAACTTTACATAGTTGAGGGCAAGGAGATCAGTGAGAGAATGGTTACAAATCACAGTCGCAAAAACCTTCTTTTTCTTGGCATATTCAAATTGGCGAGAGAATATGATTCACGGAATATCCGTTAATAGTACTGTATGGAGAATTTTGAATTTAGGGATGCACACAATAAATTAGTGTTCCAGAACATCTGTCAAATAATTACGTTACATAAGAATTTGACAAATCCGTGAGAGGCGCAAGGATAGACAAAATAATGATTAACTGCTATGCTTTTCCATTGTGATACCGAATGAAATAAAAACTAAAAAAAATATAACGAAGTCTAAAAGAGGAAGGGCATCTGTTACATTTTATTGATGAAAATGCGGTTCATTTCATGTGCCAGCGAAATAATTAAAATTTATATGGGAGAGTTTTCAACGCTGAAAAAGATAAATTAGTTCTAGCTATTATTCTTAACAGGAAAACATATGGTTTGAATAAAATTTGATATAACGAATTATAGAACGGGGTCCTTAATAAGGTAACATGAGATAAATTACGAATATATGTGATTCCACATCAACAGCCATATAGTGTACAGTCGTGGAAAAAAAGGAAACACCCCCTACTAACTCCTCAACAAATTATCGTAGAAGAAAGTTACTGGTATCAAAGGATTGTAAATAAAGTCTACTTTTAAATGATGTATATAAAAATGGCTTAGGGAGCCATCTACATATTAAAACGAAACATAACTTTGTTTTTTTCAATAGCGGTACACAATTCTCGCAGCATAAATTAACTCTACACCCTTAAATTAGTCTAAAAACAAATGTTTATGCAATTCGTACCATATGTTTCCGAAAAATTAATTATTTTAAAACAAGCGTATTTTAAGGGCTGTATCCAAATTGAAGTTAGGTACTCGATTGTTAACCGAGAGAGCTCCCTTCTTGATCAAGGCACCTTAAGAAGTCAATTAAGCCTGTTAGACTACAGGATAGCATAAGAAATTTCAAAATATTTAGTCACTTCTGTCATAGATTAAACCATCATTTTGCCGTTTTTTAAGCATAATTTGAAAACTACTTGGAAGAAAAATATGAAATTTTGGATTTCCATGAAGCAGGACTTAATAAATCTGAATCCATCAAAAAATTGTAGGTTGCAATTCGTAATTTTTTTTATTAATTTCATAATTCATAATTCATATCCGAAAATTATAAAAATTTCAAATTCAACGTATTTATGTTTGGGTATATTAGTATTATTGATACACAAAAAATTAAAACATTAGGATCATAAATTCAGAAGCTATAAATAAAAATATGAAAATGTAATTTAACATTAGAAGCACTACATTTTGAATGTTTATAATTCAAAAACTTATCATTCAAATGACTTGAAATTTGGTGTCTAGGCATAGTTTGAACCAAATATTTGAAATATCTCGTTAAAATTGGGTATTGCCATGAAAAAAAATGAAGTTTGGATTCGTTTTAATATGTAGATGGCGCCCTAAGCAAATTCTGTATACGTCATTTAAAAGTAGATTTTATTTCCAATCGTTCGGTACCAGAAACTTTCTTCTACGATAATTTGTTGTGGAGTTAGTGGGGGGTGTTTACTTTTTTTTTCCATGATGTACATATGGCAGCGTCTTATTGTGCGTGGACATAAGACAGAATTAATATTTTTGCGTTTTAAACATCATTCAAATTTTACCATTATGTGACTTTACCAGACGGTCTTCTTCTCTCTAATTTCGACACCAATTATACTTCTAATAATAAATTTCAGGGATTTTTTTTTTCATTACTTTCCATACGGGTATATTGGATCCATGTTAAAAGGACAATAGAGAGTGTTCGGAAATTTCGCAAACATAATAATTCATAGATTTCTTAAGTAAGTTAATCAATTTTATTAAAAATGGAGTGTAATTTATTAAGTTATTAATAAAAAGTGTTAATTAATTACTCTAATTAAAAATGCTCCATGCGACATTAGGTTTGCTTTAAAAACCTGGTATTTTGTTAAAGTGTAGCATTATAATATTGGAACGAATGTTGGTATGCGTTTTAAAATAATATAATCTTATTGAAAAAAAAAAAAAACAATAAAAAAACTTCCAATAATTACATTTTTTGTTGAAATTTCATAGAAAAAAGTTTAACCTCTATAATTTCCTTTTATGTATATTAATGCATGGAAATGAATACTTAGTTGTAAGATATAGAATAATGAAAACAATAATACTTAATATTATGAAAATTGGATAAAAAATAAGACGCATGGAATATCTTTGAATATTCTAACTCCACAAAAATTCTCATTTTGAGAAAACGTGATTTATAAATTTACATTTTCAGCGAAATTAATTATGGCGTATAAATTTGAAATGCTTGTAACTTCACTGGGAATAGTTGAAATTTCATGCGGTTTGTTTGCAAATGATGCAGTTAAGATTGAAGAAATAGTTTTTTATAGTCTATTTTTGAACAACTGAATGTTTTTCTTAATCTGGAGTAACACATAGATTAACATACAAGATCGGACATTTACGGCAAAATCTGTAATGGCAACAGTACCAGCATCACTACCGACAAGGGGGAAGAATTAACAAGCCTCCGAAATTTACCTACATATGTTGAAGAAGTATGTTACGCATTATGTTTTTAATATATATTATTTCTAAAAACGAATCAGAGGCGGAAGCGCAGACGATATTGTATTTATGCTTTATTTATTTAACTATTTTTTTTATCGTACTTGTATCGTTCACCTTTAACTTACGAAATGATAATTGGAGTAATAATATAAAAGAGAAACCCTAGAAAATTCTGTTAAGAACGTAATTATGTACGTTTACGAGATTAAATTGTAAAAAAATCAAATTCAGTTATTGTGTTAATTTATTCATATCGAATAAAATTTATTGAGTATAATGTCAGTACATCTATTTATTTTTAACTTTTAGATTTATATAATTCTAAAAATTCATCTGTAATTTTATTATTATTTCTTATATGTCATTATTATATAAATATTATTGAATTGATTGTACGTTATTTACATTAAAAACAATATTTTTTATTTTATCTGTAAGAAAGTGAAAATGCACAAATTTTAAAAGATTATTATAAAGATTTTTTAGTACGTAGAACTTCATAAATTAATAAAACACCGGTCATAAAAAATTTCCTGCCAAAGGGGAATATTTATGAAATTTTCTGGGACTTGTAAAGTGCAATATTTCATATATTTTTATATTACACCATTGCTTTTGATATATAGCATTCAAGACGAAATTTTCACTTTATTTTTCGTTGCACTCAAATTGTAAACTCATCACGTAAATACACACACACACACACACACACACATATATATATATATATATATATATATATATATATATATATATACATATGCATATATCTGTGCATGGACATAGAATAGATATTAGATATATATAATAAAATGTCTATCTATGTTCATGTATCGGTATAAGATTCTATTGAAAACGTAAACATGCAAGATCAAAAAAAGAAAGATCACAATAAGGTAGATGCTGAATAATAAAAATATTACAATGATGAGGAGTTTCTTCCTCATCACGATCTATGGAAGAGTCCCATCTTGTATGTTAATCCAAGGAGTAACAAACCATTGACATTGTCAAAAGTACATAACCAACAGAATGAGTAACTTAGTTATCAGATATGGTTATTTGTTGACGATTTGGCGAAAAGTTTCTAGACCAATTATCTAAATATTGCAAAGTTGGAGAAAAGTCGCCTAAATACAAAGAACATTCAATAGTGTTTTAGAGTGTAAATTTGTAGATAAATGTATAAAATGGAACCAATAAGGTAATGTTCTGATCGGTTGAACGCTTATTTGCAAGTTCCATATTTAAATATTAATATATACAAAATAAATGGAATACATGGACGGAATGTCTGCACTATTTTTGACAGCGTGACATAATATACTTCGCATGTAGATGTTTATACGAATAAAAAAAATATCAGATCAATCATATAATATAATCTGAAAATACTAAAAAAATATCTTCTAGTTGACGTGCCATTTCCTAAATTTCCTTCTATCTCATACATGTTAATTCTTCAAAAATCGTATTTTTTTTATTATGCATAATAAAAACAAAAAAACATTGCTTATTACAAATACGCAAATTAAATATGAATTGAGCAATTGGATGATTCAGTAGGACTTTTTTCAACAGCTGCCGAGCACGTCCTGAAAATAAAGGACGGTTCTCCATAATTTTAAACAAATCTCAGTCTATTACATTGCAACGAAATGAAAAAATTCGTAGGAAAATATTCATAAAATTTTCACTTATATGGCAAAAAAACGAGAATATCGGACAAAAAGCGTTATCATTGCATACCCTTCAGGGGGAATATCACCAATTTCAACAATGACCTGACGGCCACAGTCAAAAGCATGTACAGTGGGTTGCCGAATTCGACCGACAAATTAATAGGGGCGATAGTAAGCATCAAGAGGAACTAAAACTGCACTGGAACTTGACGTCGCAAACCACCTATTTCATCAAAAATACAGGGTGTCCCCAAACTGAACTTGGGTTGCCGGTAATAACTATCAGAATATTGAATTACATTATAACGAAATTTTTAACAAACATGCTGATCGTTGTTGTAAATATCATAACATGGAAAAAGTGATAGAAAGTTCCACCATACGCTCCAGCAGTTTGCGCTTGATGCTTGACATTTTAGACTGCGATTACAAGTTCATACGATATGATCGATTGCCTGAGCAACTTGTTTTTCCAGAACTTTTTGCGATGTTATCACATTTCATACCAAACGAGGCACACATCGTTACATTTTCATTGCAGTATTTTATTTTTCTTAAAATTATTATTCTCTACCCGAGTTCATTTAGGGTGAAACACGCGGTGTTTGTGACTAAATAAGGGGTTTGTCACCCCATGTTCTGTAGTATTTTTTCATCTTCTTCTTGCCTGCTATCACCTTTTTGAATTTGTCGGTCGAATTTGCCAACACCTTGTATATGAAGTTTGGTTCAGTTTTATTCACAACTTTATGATGCAAAATAAAAGTCACACAAAAATGGCTATCAGAGCGGCCTCTTCTGGAAGAATATCCCTATTTACAACTAGGTCATGACGCCTTTAGTTCACATATATATGAAGATTGCTTCAGATATGTGCATAAATTAATACATTTTCCGATGAGAAAATAAGATAAATGGCACAAAAATCGCTATCACAGCGTCCAATTTCAGTCGAATTTCTCCAATTTCAAATGGAATCTCTGGCCTTAGCTAAAAACATATACAAGGTTTTCCTTAAGTAATTTGCCAGAATGTAAGGGGACATAAAGAACACATAAAGAAGCAATTTTGGCATAGCAATGTGCGGTTGGAAATAAAAAACTTCATCGCAAAACAAGAAATGCGGAAGAAATGAAATCAAGCGTTTTATTGATATAACAATCAGATTAAGTAACAATTGAGCCACCACTAACATCAATACAGGTCTGATAGCCTCTTGAAAACAACTGGTCGCCGCCCCCTGAATAGTAAGCCAGAGTGCTGTAAAAAAATTGCGACTGCCGCAGGCGGATTTTTATCAGAGTTTGTACGGTTCCTTACATTTGAATACCAGTAAGTGTTTTAAGTTTTTTCCGCTATGTTTATCTGAAATTAAAGAAGTCAAAGGAAACTTTTGGAAATTACTGGTTCTAAATTCAGGTGCCCGCCTACGACAACCGCCATTGTTGTGTCAGCGCTCAGGCTTAGTATTCAGGGAGCGGTGGACTAGCGTACCCTTTCGACGATTCCTGGTGATTCATGAACATTTTAGCAACCACTAGCAGCAACCACTGAAAGACTTGCAATTATGTCCTCATTGGCGTGTCACAGATTCTATCAATGTAATATTCGAAAAGGTTCAACAATAACTTGCTAAAAAGCAGTAGTCCAACGTTTAAAATGCACAAATAATGCGTGAAAAGCAGCAAACAGCTGTTTCGAATCTACAACGAGATTCTTCTTCAGTGCAAGATAGGGAAAAAGAACAGCGTGCTAGAAAAAGCAAGGCTGAGCCAACGCAGCCTTGCTTTTTCAACTTAGCTTGGCCTTGCTTTTTCTAGCACGCTTTTCTTTTTCCCTATCTTGCACTGAAGAAGAATTTCGCTGTAGATTCGAAACTGCTGTTTGCTGCTTTTCGCGCATTATTTGTGCATTTTAAACGTTGGTTTTCTGCTTTTTAATATTCCTGCACAAAGGCTTTAATTGCTATTTTTAATAACTTGCTAGACGATGTCAGAGGTATGTGGATGTCGGTGGTGGCACATTTGAGCATTTAGTGTAATTATTATGCCAATTAAAGCTTGTTTTCATTTCCTCCGTATTTCTCATTTTTTCGTCAATATTTTTTGTTTCTTGCTCCACAATGATATACAAAATTGCATCTTTATGTGTGCTTTATCTTTCCTTACAGTTTGGTGCATGGGTTCAGGGACTCCCTGTATATTAAGATTGGATCATTTCTACGCATACGTTTCTCCTCCATATACGTTTTGAAGTTACAAAGAGAATACGCGGACATTTCGTCAACACATGTTTTTAGAGATATATGTAAATCCGTCGAAAACCGGAAGTCGAAAACAATTTCGATTACAATACTTTTTATTAACACTTTCCAACAGAGTTTAAAAGTGTTTATGACTTCGGTTTGTCTGTCCGTCTGTCCGCGCTCTAACTCCCGTAAATATGCTCGCATCGTTCTGAAATTTTTGGATGCTAGTGACCTCTACCATAGCACGAAGCCAATTTCAAATGAAGTTTATAGTATGCTTAGCTCATTTACAGGAACAGTCAAAAGTTTTCCGTTACATTACGGCCTATGGGGAAAAATCGTTTAAAATGATTTTTAATGATGTGTCACATGCTTTCAAACATAATAAAATTGATATGCATTTATCAAGTGCTCTAAAATATGCATTCTATAGAATATGCGGTGCAAAGAATAGTTATTATTCATTTACAGGGCCACACAAGAGCATTCCGTTACATAATAATATAGGGCGGAGGGAATTTTTTCCGGCGTATTTTAATTATGTTAAATTATTTCATGTATAGTCAAATTGATATACGTCGATGGGGTTTACTATAACTTATTTCATGTATAATACGAAGTGCATAGCATTTACAGGAACACACAAAAGATTTCAGATACTATATTGTATCCGAAGTATTCTACAGTAGCGATGATTGCTGGAAATTTTTTAATTATGTTTTATGTTTCACTATATTTGTACATTGTATATGGTGTGCATAAATGCTGTAATTCATGTACAGGGCTACACAAAAGAATTCGAACTGGTTACTGGGTATTGTTGCAAATTGCTTAAAGGGGGTTTTTAAATGAGTTATGCATTCTTACGCTGAACTGTTTACTTTACTAAGAAATGTTTGCAGAATATAGATAAAATGATATGCATGGTCACGCAAAGAATTGGATACATGGCCGTCTATAAATGATAATTTCTGGAAATGTGATTCCATTAGTTTTAAGAGTGTTTTACTTTGAATTAAACTTTAGCTAGATAGTGGCGTGTAATAAAGGTACTAGGTAAACTACATGGTTGTACAAAAGTATACTAGTATGTTTCCATCTATTAATGTAAATTTCAACCTGTTATGTGTTTTCTTGCTAAACTAAATTTCCCCGTTATAGTACATATATCAACCTACAAATCCAATACACGGCTGTTCAAAAGAATTGGAATGCATATCTGCTATGGACGGTAACTGCTGAAATCAGTTTTTCAAATATTTTTGCGTTTTCTAAAATGTTTACTTAGTCCTTTTATATACCTTATTTTCCTAAATAACGAAGTTTTGTTAAAGCATTCAGGAAGTGTTGTAAAGTGTATAATAATCCATGCTTGACGCACGATTTTTCTTACTTGTTTCTAATTCAGATAGGAGAAAATAAAAATTATAGAAAATATACAAACTTCAGATAACTTTTTTTTTACTTCGAGTATATATTAGCAATGCACCTTGCATTAAATTTTAAGGGTATAGTTTTAAAAAATAAGATGTATAGCATATTGCTTTTACTATTTTTCAAATCTGAAAAAAATAGTGCTGCATATTTTATATTATTCTGATTTTTAAAAAAGGATCAGTTTTTTTTATAAGTACAAAGCATAAAATTGACAATAATGACAGCTGCCTGAAAAACAAAAGCTACAAGTTTTACTGGTCTACAATAAAATTTAATGAGTACACTATATGTGTGTACACATGTATAGTGTGCACACCTTTAAAGAAATGGTAAGAACATAAAGTATCAAACTTATGTCTCATTAGTACTGTTAATTGTGTTTTTTAATATTATAGATATTTGTTCTAGGCCAACATATAGATTCCTGTTGTCAGAGAATATGGAATATGGTATAAGGTTGTAAAACACCAGGATTAGTATTGTTCATTTTGTAGTGGAATTGGCAGGCAATGAAGGAGAATCTCGCATTGCCAAGAGTCATTGAAAGTGTTCCACATAAAAACCTCGAAACGATCTAAAATAAACATGATGCTTCATTTGACGCTATAAAAATCTACAAAAGGGAATTATTGTATTCAAAATATATTTAAAAAATGTCAGTAACATGCTGTCGCATTTTCACTTCAATAATGCACTAGAACTAAAACCTATTAAGTATTATTTTTCTGTTGTCTTTTTATATGTTATATTGTATCATTAATAATGATACTATTTGTAAAAATAACGGTTGTTCAGTATGATTTTATCTTAAGGATCCTAGGTTCACATTGGTGAATCTTGTCAATACTTTTATTTTTGTAGATGGAGAGTTAAAATAAAACAGCATCTGTAACAATTTAAGAATACCAGTATACAGTATCAAATATATTAATATATGTTTAAAAACTTACAAAAATCAAACAAACTTACAAAAATGTTTACAAACTTACAAAAATTGTTACAAAAATCATATCTATGAAGCATATAATATTTCTGATATACCAATTCCAATAACTTTTTTAATAAAAATCTTGTTACAATACACTTAATATAATTGCGTTTAAAATGAAAAACACATATTTATAGAAATTTCAACACTCAATTAACCTAATAGATGCATAATATCGCAAATTTAGCAAATGAGAATCATTTATATAAATTCCATGATCAAACATGCTAGCATTAATTGGAAAAGCATTAGATTGTCAGACATATTAGAGAAATATATTCATGTACAAATTATCTGTTTATCAAATATAGAGATGTCATACAAAAATTGTGTATTATTCCTAGTATAAGGCTTATTTATATCGATTGATATTTCATTTAGAACAAAATAAATGTGAATTAAATGCAAATATATACTTATATAGGGAGGAAAAATGGATGAAAAAATTGTACATAAAACATTGTCATAAACCTTGGAATTACATACGTAAAATACAAACAGTTACCTTTTCTTGAAAAAAAAAATCATATTTTAAATTCCTTTTGCAAGACTCATTTGTGTATTATACAAGATTATTAATAAAACCTGGATGATTAATTTATTTAAAAAATCCAAAAAGGCAATATAGCAACATCTTATAAACCATAATTAACTAAACCATACTTATTTTAGTAATATTTGAAGTAATGCATTGGTATTTTCAAACTTTACGTCAAAAGGAAAAAAAAATATTTTAATTATTCAAAAATTAAATAAAGACTTAAATGAAAAGCATTTAATTCAAAAGCTTTAATTAAAGAAATCGAACAAATGCAATAATTAGATTTTATATTGTTTTCGATTTCTATATAATGAAATATTCATTTTTGAAATGTGATAGAAGTTACAATCCGCTAAGATTAACTGTCAAAAAAAAAGTTATGATTTCTCATTTATATTATCAAAAACCAATAGAGGTTATTAAAATTTAAAAAAAAATAAAACGTCATGAAGGCTCGCGGCCTCATAGAAATGCAATAAATATTCAATGATATTTCAGGATGACTTGAAGAGAAGAGATTCTTATGATAAAATTTCCTGAAGAACAGCATCACTAATGTGAAAGAAAAATACTAAAAAAAAATCACAATCATTATTATCATCACGTTCATTTTACGATGTCAATTTAGCCTGTTTCCTGTTGAATATGTTTGTTGAACACGAAAATGCTTATCTTGAAATCTCATAACATCCATCAAATAGTCATTTGTTGTTAATAGCGGGCTTAGAAAACACATTAGGGCTCTGTAGAACCTACTCAGGAGCGCTTTCACAAGTTATGGACTGCAAATTCTTCTATATATCTCGGAAATCCGATTGGTTCTGACGTTTCTGGCGATAAAGAAAAGCTTTTGTGAAATCCTGGTTAGGCCTGAAGAGGTTTTATCATATTACTTGAAGGTCAAGAAACATTTTGTTTATTCAATTTGTATTGTAATAGAAACATGGTCGACACCTGGTCAGCAAAAATTGTGAGCTTTCTCATTTTAATTATGAACCCTAAAAGGATACAATATTAAAAAAAAATTAATCCATAAAACACATTTTTAATTCTAATTAAAATAACAGAAAATAGTTAAATACTTCAAAACCGACCAGAACGGTTAGAGTCAACTCGGATAAAACGAAAACCATATTGCTAAACCGACCTATATTTCTATAATACATTTTATCTTATCTATAGAAAAATAAACATGTGGGTATGACTTTAAGCGTACCCAGAAAAGAAAGAAACAGTGGGCCATCAGCTGGAAAAAAGATGGCAGCCAGCACTGACATCAGCGGTAAAGTGCAATTGCGCCATTACTTAAACCAGTACAAATGTGTCCGTGCGGAATGCAGCTGGCCCATCAGTGATGGCCAACAAAAGACCAGCATTGGTATGCCATCACAATACTTCAATCTGTCACTTTTTCTGCAGTGCTAGCACCGATCCTACTGCTATTCCTTAGCAGGCCCATCACTTTCCCTTACAAAAATTTCTTATAGAATTCTATAAAAAAAATGAAGTATTATAGAATTATGAACCTTTTTTCTATAAGCTAGTTTCACCAATAGCTATATAATTGTCTATAACAGAAATGTCTATAGAAATATTTGAACTTGCTGCGGTTTCCATGTGGTCACCCTCGCAAGTACTAATCGCGATCGGTGCTGTTTGGTTTTCGTGACCGGACATAAACACGTACTTTCAGCATATCTCACGTGCGCTCGTAGTTTTCAAGCTCTCATTAGACTATTTGAAGTTTGTTTCTTTTGTGATTTACGTTTCCAATCATTAAACTTGTATAGAAATTATTGTATTGTATAGAAATCCTATATATTTTACACGCTTTTTTTTATTATTGATTCTGAACTGTGTAAATTATGAAAACCGAAATCCTTTGTAACTTAGTAAAACCAGATTTAAGGAGAGAAAAAAAGTGCGTTGAAATAAAGAATTTATTTATTTATTCATTTACTTATTTATTTTGTTGGTGGCAGTGATGCTATATTATTTACAGTTTCAAAAAAAAATTAGCTTCACAGATTAAATTGTGTTAAGATATTCATTTCAGATTTGTGTTCAAATACTCAGTGTCTTCGATATTCGTAACGCCACCTAGTGTAAGTGTTCAAAGCAATAATACTGCAAAAGTTCGTACACTTCCATGTAGTGGTGGGCAAGCGCATGAGATAAAACGGAAGCCCACCAGAATTTTATCTGATGATTTCCAACAGCAAAGTTGACTGAAGCTGTCCAGCAGTGGTCATGCAGTGGTAGACCATTAGCCAGCACTTCTCCATCATTGCCAGCACCTATCTTGCTGCTGGCCAGCAATTTCCTGTTTGCTGGGTACATGCAGATTTCATAGTGAAACAAATTACTAGTAAATGCTACTCAACATTTTCAAAACGGTGATTAATACCAGGAACTAATAAAGAATCTTTTAGCTTTTATAAAAATCAGCGTCTGCATAATTGAACTCAAAATGACAATTGCGCGTTAAAATTGATTGTTGTAAAACCGTAATATCAATTGCCCACGTCAGTTCGTCATACAAGAAAAAGATTGAACCAAATTTCACAACAGCATCTCAAATGAAAAACCCTTTAGCAAAATTTAAAAAGTTTTTTTTTTTTTTTTTTTAGAAACTTGTGTTGCAAAAACTGGAAAATATTTCACGGTTAAAGAAGTGAAACTATAAAAAAAAATAATTGCATGAAGTAAAATACAAAAAGAACTTTTAACTAAGCAAAATATTAATTAATAAATATACCGTTTGGACGTATTTAGAAATGGTTGCAACGTAATGAGTACTAAATAAAATAAATAGCTATATCTTAAAGATACTTGAAAATATAAAGCTATTAATATGAGTCTTATTAGTTAATTGATCTTTGTGATAAATGAGTAAAATATAAATAATAAATGTTGCATAAATCACCTGTCATCCTTATTCTTTAGAAATCAATACCGATTATTTTAAGTAGATTGATAATTGTTTATTATATTTTTAAAACTATTGTTGCTCATTAATTCTAACAAAATGGTAATTTCAAACCTCCTTTTTACTTATTTAGATTGCGGTTATTAACAGCAATAATTTTCAATAGCGGTTTTTTGATTGCTTGTTTGTTTTGAAGGTGTTGCAATTAATTATGTTTCATAAAAAACTATTTTTTATTATAATTTGTACAAAAAATTGCTGATTTTAAATTAGATAGAATAATACTATTTACACCATTCTGAATTATTAATGTTTCCATTAATATATTGTAAAACATTATAAAAAATAATATCATTCATTATTAATATATTTCAGCCGAAAAATTAGATAAAACGTGGCAAACAACGGAGAATCGCAACGGTAAGCATAGCTGCATTTTACATTGAAATTTCATTTTGAGTTAATTCAAAAAGAGTTATCTATATATCCGTTTCAGTGAACACGATTTTCATCAAACTGTTTTTTCGATTGACAATCTATTTGGTGATTATTTTATAGACCATTGTCTTTAAATCTGCATTCATTTTATGTTATAAACCATTGTCTTTAAAACTGTATTCATTTTTGTACAAATCGGTCAAAGGATTTGGCATTTAAATCATTTTTCAACCATTTTTATAGTTTTCATTTCTTTACTAAAACATTAAAAGACAAACGTTACAAAATTAGTAACCATTTTATAAATTTCGCTGCAATTTGGAAATTTATTCTTCTTCTAAGAATATTATACATTTTCGACTGCATTACTTTTTTTCTGTAAAGTAACAAAATACTAACTTCGCAAGTTTAATATTCCATTATTATATTTTTCTACAATTTATTTCAAAATAAAATTATTGATGCAGAAATACTCGAATATGTTTTATACGGAAGAAAACGTTTAAGCATCTTCAAAAGAAAAATTCTGAGTTCGCAAAATAGACAGAATTTGATATGCTGTTTTCGCTTAGCTTTTCGTTGTTCATTTTTCGCAATAGCTTAAGAACTAATGCACGAATTTTCATTAAACTTCAGATTCAGTTAAAGTCTAAGATACATTTTTATAAATAAATAATGTATAATATGTTATAAATAAATTATTGCGTTTGCTTAGTCTGTGTCGAAGTCTCTCTTCCACTTGACGGCCCGGAAGGATAAGTCACAAAGTTACATTCAAATATTTACAAATATTAGTATGTAAATATCTCTGATTACAGGTTTTAATGTAGTGATATTATTTAAAGCATATTAATAATTATGAATTTCACAATAATATTTTTTAAATAATCAATTGTATTATTATAAATGATGATAATAGCAGGTTTTGGAAACTCACACGTACTATAAACGCATTTTCAGTTGCATTAATTAAAATTATTTGTCAAATTTTCCTAAATGATTTAGTATTTATTTATAAACTATTCAGTTTATAAAACAAAATAAAATAAATAAATAATAAAATAATAAAAAAATAATAAAATAGTTAAGTGGAGAATTGTTATTATTATCTAATAAAATAACTTTAAAAAACCTCTTTTAAAACCGCAATATTTCTTACAGTTTAAGTATTACATAATAAACATGCTTGTTCCTACCTTCGAGTAATTGATAAACTTCAATTCCGAAAACTTAAAAGATAACTTCTCTTTTTCTCTGTTAATTTCACGGACCAGTGCAGAGCAATTTAGTTAAGTAGTTACTAATTTGATAAATTTTCTTCGTTTAAAATACCAGCATTTACACACTATACTGAATTAAGATTCTGGGGCTTTATTTTGAAATCAGGTCAAGATCTTTAAATTCGTCAAAATGATTTTTAGTTTCTTCTATCTGTACAAGAAGAAGGTATTGAATTCGTGAAAAAACTCGACTTTCGGTTTTTGATGGATTTATATGTTTTAGAAGCTACGGAACACGATTTGACTGTTTTTAGAAAATGTCTGTCTGTCAGTATGTGACACAAATTTTGTGGGCGCTCACAGTAAAAAAACGGACTAAAATACGAAAATATTGCTGGCAATCGAGCCGCCACCAGTACTATTTCCGTATTTTAACGGAAGTTTTCCCGCGTAAATGCCAAAATACGGAAATGTTTCTGTAATTTACTGGAAAATAGTTCAGTTAAAATACGGAAATAGTACTGTCGTCTCGATTGCTAGTAGTATTTTCCTATTTTAGTCCGTTTTTTACAGTGATCTATCTCAAGAACTAATCTACGGAATTTAATAAAACTTTAGATTAAGTTTTATCTTGACATAACTTTGTTCCGATAAGTTTTTGGTGTTGTGAGAATTCGGCGATATCTCACATTGACACTCTCAATTTACAAGGCCAGCATAGGGAAACTAATGTATTTTCACCTAGTCTCCAAATTTCTTCAGAGTCCTAGAAAATGTCGCTAAAGATGAAACAAATATATCAATTTCAATCAATCTTTGCAGAGGACACTACGGTGAAAGGAACTCCTTTATTTAGCGAGAGAAATATTTCTTTGATATTTACGAAGATCACTTTCCCGTGGGAAACTAGATAGTGAAACCAGATATTAACCTGACGTCAAGGTTCCTGACTGCAGCCTATAGAAAAAGGGCTTGTTTATGAGCTCATGGTCACGGATGGTGAGTGGGTAATGGGAGTGGCTTTTGTCCTAGACGGTAAAACGAAACTGATAAAAGGGATGCAGGAGCATTCTCGATAGTTCATGTTTTTGAGTTCTTTTTTGGAAGCTGAGGCTCCGAGTAGTCTTTAGCCGTGCAGAGGAGAAATCTTTCACGGGTTGGCTTCGGAACATAGTCCGAAGCACAGTAAAGAGGTAGCCAGGCGTGGCGGTAAAATTTCTCCACCCCGGAGAAAGACATCGGAGGTCCCTAGACCTTGATCGGGCATTCACTAAAAGGGCGACATTCCTAACGCGTATCATCGACTCTCATCTTCGAGAATTGTGAAATATAAATAAATAGAGACATTCTCCCTGAAAGCAATTTGCCATTCGAGGACTGGACTGGATTCTACAAATACTTTATTGACAGCTGAACTCGAACCCATTTATGAAGAATGTTGTACATACGACTTATTCAATCTAGAAAAACCCTATTTAATTGTTTGTGATACAATAAAATATTTTTTCGATATTGATAAGACTCGGCCGTTGATGTTGCCTGCTACCATACCATTTTATGACATTGGCTCCGTTACGGTGTAAATCGCCCAACAGGAATCGCCACTATACAATAATTTGTATTATTTCTGCAGTAGCACTATCTCAAGAACTAATACAGAGCTGTTCATCAAACTTTGGATTCAGTTATACCTTCAAATAAATCAGAGGTGATTAGTTTTTGGTGTAAATCTGCTAACAAGTGTCTCTGATATACTGCATTTGTACGATTTTGGAAATAGCTCTATTTTAGAAACTAATGCGCGCTTTTTGATCAACCTTAAGATTCAATTAGATGTTGACATATGTTGTTGCTGATTAAGTTTTGTTGTAACCTGCAATAGAGGGCGCTGTTATGCTGCTTTTGCAAGATTTTCGCAATAGGTCTACCTTAAGAACTAATGCAAGTATTTTCATGAAAATTCAGATTAAATTACAGGCTGAAATAAGTTGTTGCTGATTTGATTTTTGTGTAAATCGTCCAACAAGTGGTGCTGCAATGCTGCATTATTCAGAATTTACACGATTTTAGCGATAATCATATGTCAAGAGTTAATACACGGAATTTCATCAGTAGTAAGTAGGCCACTATGAGGTACAGGGCGTTCCCACCTGTCAATCAAAAGGGGCGTGGCAGGGGCGTGTCCACCTGTCAAAGGGGCGTGGTGGGGCGTGGCAAGGGGCGTGTCTACTTGTCAGTCAAAAGGGGCGTGTCCGGAAGTGACGTCACGAGTGGAGTTGAGCTGTTTTCATCCTGTTGGTTTCAGTTTTGGTTTCGGTTTTTCGAGAAAGTTTTTTTTCAAAAATGGCAAAACTTTTTCGTGCTACAAGACGAGGGTGTTGGTTTCGGTTTCAAGAATGCTTTTTAAAAAATGGCAACAGGTTAAAGTTGGACTCGTAAATTTTTGGATACTTATTTTAGACGACCACGTGATCAACTTTACTTAGATTGGAGATTAATGAATTAATTATTTCAGAACATTATTTTTAATAATTAATACGGATTAATTACAATTAACTTTTTAATTCAGGAGTCTGCTATTTTCTTGCAAGACGAAATCACGTGACGTCACGCATTCCTGTTTTAAACAGACTCATTCGTGTTAACACTCGAACGCTGCCCCACGTGGTTATGACGTCATGCTTTCATGCCAGAACATGAGCCTAGGGAAGCAATACATGTTGACAGCAAACGGTGCAACCCACGGGGTGATGACGTCATGCTTTCATTCCAGAACACAAGAAATACCTTTGTTTTGTGAAGTTGAGTTGATTTTTTTATCACAATCTCGTTTAACTGTAACCAAATGTAAAGTTGAGTTGTTTAAATGACCCTTAACTGTAACCGATAATGAAAAAGTTTGTTATACAGCAAATGGCAACAGTTCTATTCGTCAGTTGCTTCGATTTTTCTTGTGAGTGTTGCGTCGTTTGTGAATTTTATTTAAGCGTATTTGCCAATTTCATCAAAAAGTTAAAAAATGAAACGACTTAGTTCTCAGATTTGTAATTTGGAAACTAGAATGCGAAAGAAAGCGGCTACGGAGTTAGCAATTAAAAATAAAATTAATGGTGCTTCAAAGATTTTAGTGCAGAATGTTCGTATTAATTCGCGGGGGATGCTGCCTACACTCTGAACTCTTTGCCTAAAGATATGATACATCTAGGAGGTGAAATTTTCATTAAAGTGTCTAATTTCCTTAGACAAACACGCATACACGTTAGAAGACATGTTTGCGACGAAGATGGGTTTTATCAACCAACGAAAGATGGAATTTCCCTTTCTCCTAAAGTGTGGCTGTCATTCTGTGGTGAAGTAAACAGCATACTTAACCACAGATCATCTGATAAAGTATTTGTAATCGACAGAGACTTGTGTGTGTCCAAGCAAATGAAAGATGGGTTTGAACTCTTTGTTTTTCAACGACTTTTTCAACGAAAAAACTTAAGTATGCAGTTTGTGCCTGAGCATGTAGTGCTAAGAGGATGCGAGTTCGGTAAACTCGCTTTTCACAAGGACTTTATAACAGAATGTGTAAAAGACAGTCTAATTACTTACACTTTGTTCAATAACATAACCAAAGAAATTAATAACCCAAACCTGGATTTTAAACCTGATGATACTTGCGACGGATTTCTTCAACTGATTGAATCTTTGGGTAAGTGTTTATGTGCTTCAGTTACTCTAAAAATTGCTGAACTTATAAACTGTTGTGGATGCAGAGATAATTATCAAGTAGATTTTATGCACGATTGTATATCTAAAACCAGAACTGATAAATTTGGTGAATATTTCGATCAAGCATTATTTCAAATTAATATGGATGATGTGGCTAAAAACATTGTGCAGAAAAACTTAAATGTTGATTTCAATTTTGTACTTGGTCAACAAGAATTTTTCGATGCCATTGATGTAAAAGGACTATTTAAAAGCATCGAAAAAATGTATGTTTCAGAAGAAGAAGAACAAAATGAGTTTGAGCAATTATTGATTTCATTGTAATTATATTTGTTACTTTTTAGATTTGAATAAATTTGTATTTTTAATATATTTTGCTTCGTGTGTTTTATATTGTGTCTTGTTTATAATTTTTCTTTCAGAGAGAGAAAGAGTATACACAAACATATATTATATACTCTTTCTCTCTTCTTTTTTCTGTTTATTTCAGATTAAAACTATAAATTATTTCAAAATATAATTGTATATATTTAAAAGATTTGTTAGAATGCTTTCATTTTAAGTACAACTTTCATGAGATAAACATCGTGAAAATTTGTTGCTGAAAACATAAATGAATGTTAATTTTCGTTTAGATCATAATCATTGTTGCAATGGAAGTATTGACTCAGATGTATCGGGATCCGGAGGTACCGGCCAGTTTCGGTGGTATTGGTGCTTTACAACGTGTTTTAAAAGGTCGCGTAAAAACGCATCAGATAAAGAAATGGCTTTAAACGAAAGATTCGTATACATTGCACAAACCTTTGCGACACAAATTCCCAAGAAATCGTGTCATAGTAGGAGGGTTAAACGAGCAGTTTCAATCTGATTTAGTAGACATGCAGTCTCTGTCATCTTTTAATGATGGCTATAAGTATTTACTGACATGTATTGATATTTTGTCTAAGTATGCTTGGGTCATACCGTTAAAAGATAAAAAAGCTCCAGGTATTAAACGAGCCTTTCGAGAAAATATTTTCGGAACGTAAACCGCAAACACTGCAGTGCGATGATGGGAAGGAGTACACGAATAAGCTTGTACAAGATTTTTTAAAAAAGAAGAATGTCCATTTTTTTACAACCAATAACGCCACAAAGGCTTCAATCGTTGAACGTTTTAATCGTACGCTTAAAACGAAAATGTGGAAATATTTTACTGAAATGAATACGAAGAGATATATTGACGTAATCGACAAATTAACACATAGTTATAACCACACGTGGCATCGTAGTATAAAAATGATGCCATCAGCCGTGAACCTAGATAATCAAAGTCAAGTTTGGAAAACATTGTATTCAAAGGACAAGACTCCAACAATTAAATCCGACTTGAATATAGACGATACGGTTCGCATAAGTAAGGAAAAACTGCGTTTTGAGAAAGGATACGAACAGAATTGGACAAGAGAAATTTTTACTATTCATAAAATAATTCAAAGGGTACCTGTTGTCTATAAATTAAAAGATTTGGCAGGAGAAATCATAAAAGGAACATTTTACAAACAAGAATTGCAGAAAGTTTCAGATTCAGGTTTTTATCCCGTGGAGAAAATTTTGAATAAAAGAAAACGTAATGGTAAAGTTCAGTATTTTGTGAAATTTCAAGGATATCCAGAAAAATTTAATGCATGGGTTGAAGATGTTAGAATGATATAAATAGAACAGCCATGGTACTTACCGTTCATTACATCAAAAGATGTCGTTCTACATCACACTCATCAGTGATAGCTCTATGAGTTTTTTTCCATATAATAAAATATCTCAATTTACAACACAGCTGCCCAATACGATTAATTTAAACGGTGAATGGGAAATGGCTTTGGTCGATTTTATTTATCCGCATACATGGTATAATGTTAGAAATGATAATAATTTGTTTGGTTTTGACTTAGGCGATGGGAAATTTGAAGGTAGGAGAGTTCCTTCTGGGTGTTACGAAACGATACCAGACCTCATTAAAAGTATGACAATACCGGCACATAAAAATAAAATTGAATTTCATTTCCACCCTGTTACGAAAAGAGTTTCGATCAAGACAGATAAAAAATCGAAAGTAATTCTTTATGAAGGTCTAGCAGAGCTGTTAGGGTTTGAACCCGGGGAATTTACAGGATTGCAACAAAGTCCTTTTGTGGCTGATCCAAAGTCATCGTTTCCCGTGATGTATGTGTACTGTGATCTCGTGGAGCCTCAAATCGTCGGTGATGTACAAGCCCCTCTATTAAAAATTGTGTCTGTTGAAGGGAGCGATGGTGAAATAATAAATGCTCATTATTCGAGACCCGTGTACGTACCAGTTATCCGTCAACATTTTCAAACAGTACAAATTGATATCAGACTTCATTCTGGAGTTTTAGTGCCTTTTGAAAGAGGTAAAGTTTTTGTAACGTTGCATTTTCGTTTACGGCAAATCATATAAAAGAGCCTTTCGTTTAAACAAATCTCATTTTCCTATTTGATTGCGATAAAGAAAGATCGACAAAATGTTGGTTCCTTATACTTGTTGTACACGAAAGTTCGAAGATTATTATGCAGGGCAAACAGGAAATGGTTTGCCTTACTATCGAGGAACAGTTTTGCAGAGAGGATACGGTATAGGCGGGTTTTTTGCTAAATTGTTTCGCAGTGCGATGCCATTTTTAATAAGTGGTGCCAAAACAATTGGAAAAGAAGCGTTACGAACAGGCACTATGGTTGCAAACGATGTGTTATCAGGCGAAAATTTTAAAACATCTTTCAAAACAAGATAAAAAGAAACCGGAAAGAAATTAGCCAGAAAAGCAGTTGAAAAAGCGGATCAAATGATTGGCCATGGAAAGCTTAAAAGGAAGCGCAAACCTTCAAAACGCATCATTTCATCGAAAGTACGGAAGGTGCAAAGACGTGATATTTTTGACTAATTATTCATAGAACAATATGGCTTTTCTTTTAAAAGATTCCCCCGAATGTGCGAAATCGGAATTAGAATTATTTTCTTTGCCACCCACACAAACAGTTATTGAAAGAGGCCAGTGGGTTGAATTTCACCCCCTTGCCAATGTTTCTGATGGAGGACCTGTGGAATTTAATATTTCTGGAAGCGGAGAAGAATACCTTGATTTATCTCAAACTCAGTTATATGTCAAAGTGAAAATTTTAAAAAAGGATGGCAAACCCATTCCGGATAAAAGTAAAGTGGGACCTGTCAATCTATTTCTGCATTCCATGTTTTCTCAGGTTGATATTAGCCTGAATGAAAGACTCGTTTCTTCAAGTAACAATACCTATCCTTACAGAGCCATAATAGAGAAGTTACTGAATCACGGTTATGATGCAAAAAACTCGCAACTTTCCTCAGAATTATTTTTTAAAGATATTGCTGGTCGTATGAATGTTGTGGATCCGGCAGATGCAAATCCTAATGAAGGATTTAGTAAGCGTGTCGAAATGACTAATCGCAGTGCTTCAGTTGATATGATTGGTCGATTACACCTGGATATGTTTCACCAAGAAAGACTCCTCCTTAACATGGTAGATGTGAAAATTAAACTGATTCGTAGTAAGCCAGAGTTTTGTTTGTTAGCGAGTGAAGGAGAGTTTAAAGTTTCCCTGGAACACGCCTCCTTATTTGTTCGTAAAGTACGAGTAAGTCCTGGGGTTGTCTTGGGCCATGCTAAAAGCTTAGAAAAAACAACAGCCAAATACCCTATTAACAGAGTGCTATGCAAAACATATTCCATTCCTACTGGTAATATGAGTTTTGTTCAAGATAACATTTTTACAGGTCAGATGCCCAATCGCATCGTGATCGCTTGTGTGGATAATGACGCATTTAACGGCAACTATAAAAAGTCCCCCTTTGAGTTCAAACATTACAGTATTAATTTTATAGGAGTCTATGTGGACGGTCAGCCCGTTCCTCATAATCCGCTTCAACCTGACTTCGAAAACAATTTATTTATTCGAGCATATCAAAACTTATTTACGAATGCTGAAAACAAAGGTTTGTACCTTACAAGATCTGAATTTTCACAGGGATATTCATTATTTTGTTTTGATCTGTCACCTGATTTATGCGATGGGTCACATCTGAATCTCATTCGCCATAGCAATCTAAGATTAGAAATTAAGTTCGGAACGACTTTGGCGCAAACAGTTTCTTTGCTAGTGTATGCTGAATTTGAAAATTTAATCGAAATCAACAAATCTCGCAATATTCTGTATGATTTTGGAAACTAATGAATTCATCACAAATTTATTCAGTTTTATCTCGTGATCCTGTTTCGGCAAGATATTTTGCAGGTGTTTTCCCTTCCGACAAAATACCTGATATCCGAAACTTTCCTTGTGCATTAGTGATCAATACCGATAAACATGACGAAAAAGGATCCCATTGGCTGGCAATTTACGTTCAAGACAAGAAAACTCTGGAATTTTTTGATTCTTACGGACTTCCTCCCGAAACCTATGGAGAAGACATAACAAGTTTTATGAAGAAGTATCTCCGAATTCGTTGGAACAAGGCAACGCTTCAAAGTTTAACGTCCAATGTCTGTGGTCAATATTGTATTTTCTTTGTTGTAAAACGATGTCAAGGTCTTTGCATGAATTCTATTACAAATCTATTATCTAGAAAGAAGAATGATTTTCGAATGTATCAATTTGTCAAAAAAAGATATGGTGTAAATATAGTTTTTAAAAAATAAAAAAACTGATTTTTTCTCATTTTGCGTGTTTATTGCTTGTTTTAACTCTCATCACGGATAGTAGTTTACATGTAAAAGTACTTGTTTAAGATTTTTTTTTTTGCTTTCTTTTTTATAATAAAAATTATAAAAGTAATTTCGTATTGTTCGAAACTCTCAAAAGGATATATAAGTTGTTTTTTATAATTCGAAAATTAATTCTTTGACATGCTCATTGAAACTATAAATGCGAAAGATTTCATTCATTCCTTTCATTTAAAACATGGAATTACTCAAGTTAGTACATCCTTCGACGGTCCTAATTTCTGGACCTACAGGTTCGGGTAAAAGTATGTTTGTAAAAAAATTAATTGACTATAAATATTTTCACCCTATGCCATTAAGTATTATATACTGTTATGGAAGCTATCAACCTCTTTTCAATTCAATGAAAGGTGTACAATTTGAAGAAGGTTTACCCTGTAACCTTAACTCCATTCAAGATGCTTTAATTATTATCGTCGATTTAATGTCAGAATTAGCTGGTGATTTGCGATTGAGTAAACTTTTCACAAAAGGTAGTCATCACCGAAATCTATCAGTCATTTTTATAACCCAAAACTTGTTTCATCACGGTAAAGAAATGCGAAATATTAATTTAAATTCGCATTACATGATACTATACAAGAATCCGCGAGATAAGAGCCAAATAATGCATTTAGCAAGACAAATGTTTCCTGGTAAATCTAAGGCTTTTCAAGAAATTTTTAATGATGCTACTGCATTACCTTTTAGCTACTTATTCATTGATTTAAGACCCGATTCTTGTGAAAGTTTGCGCATGCGCACAAGCATATTTCCTGGTGATAAACATTACGTGTATGAACTTCGATAAACCATTTGTGCAGAGTACGTCATCCAGTGAGCATGTCTTCCATTATTGTTGAATTCGAAGGCTTTCAGATAAATTCGAGCGATTTTATTATCAAAGAACTCGCTTTTTACGCATTAGATCACGGGTACCATGCCCGTTGGAGTTTTCTCCCTCCGTATCCTTGGGATCAGTTAACCCTCGCAAAAAGAAAGACGTTTGTCTGGTTGACTCGGTACCGTCATGCTTTGCAATGGAATAGAGGTGATTTACCCTTTTCAGCATTAGAGCCTATACTTTTGTCTTTGTTTATTTCTTATAAGAATATTTATACCAAAGGATTAGAAAAAGCACAGTTTTTAGAACGAATGTCCGGACAAAAGATTTTGAATCTGAATTATTTCGATTGCCCCAAGATTGATTTATTAAATATTCCAGTTGTAAACTGTCCCTGCCACAAATCTGGTTTTAAACACTGTGCTTTGACGAAAGCTTTTGCTTACGGTATGCATATAAAGGAGAGATTAAACTCAACAACTCTCATTTGGACTCAGGATGTCAACCTTAGAACATCTCAAATTGTTAAACAAGACTAAGCAAAAAGCATCTTTTCTTAAAAAGTGTCCTAATAGTATTATAAAAGGTGTCTGTGAATGCGCCTTAAATCTTTTAAAGGGTAACATACCCATTTCTAAACGTCAAAAAAATAGATTAACATCTTATAAAAGAACATTACGTCGACTGGGAGATAAAAAAGTACCTTTGTTTAAGAAAAGACGGCTCCTTGTTCAAAAAGGAGAAGGTTTTTTGTCTATTCTCATTCCTGCTGCGGTATCAGTACTTAGTACACTTATCAATGGAGTTCGCTCGTAAATTCAGACTTGTTTCAGCTGACAGAGATCAAGAGTTTGCCAATGAGCATTTGAGCGATTTAGACAAGCAGATTCAAACTATTTTAAATAGAAAATTAGAGGATGATGAAAAAGCGAAGCTTTATACACAGATTTTGCAAAAGTTTGTGTCATTTCCCGATGTGAATGCTGTGAATACTCCTGAAGAACCGGTTGCTATGAAGAAACCCGTTGAAAAAGTTTTTGATTTGGAAAATGAAGTTCTAAGTTCTGTTCCTGTTAAACATAAAAATACTGCTGTTAAAATTATGGAATTTTTAAAAAAAAATAAAATTACCTGCACAGAAAACAAAGAACTGAAAATGGATAATACTCAAATTATCGGGTCAGATGCTGTTCAACTAATCAATTTTTTACTGAGAGATAAAAGTCAAAAACCTGTTGTTTTTGATCAGTTTCAAGACCTTTTAAAGAAAATCAGCTTTCCCCAAGAATTTATAAAAAACAAGCATCTAAAGAATGAACAGAAAACTATTTATGCAAGACCTGAACTTAGTAATAGAAAACGAAAATCGCCTAAGCATGTCACTTTACCAATGCCTTGGTTAAAATTCGATTGAAAAATGTAAAAAAGATGATTGCAACTTTAATGTACTGTATGACCAAAATAAATTTTTAAATATTTGCAATTGTGTATGCGTAATTTTTTCTTGTATATATATATCAACTTTTGTTCATATCACCTGCTTATGTTTATACATAATTTTTCTTCCTGGGAAAAAAAAAAAAATATATATATATATATCCTGGAAAAAAAAAATATATAGTTATAGGGAAAAAAAAAAAATTCTCTAAATACAATATTGTTTCACACACATATATATATATATTTTTTTTTTCTTTATCACTAAAATTTATTTGTTAATCTTTAATATATATATTTTTCGAAAAATATTCATTTTCTCTAAATATTTGTATATTTTTCCTTTTCCTGAAAACATGAAAATCAAAAGCAAGATTAAAAATTTAAATAAAACAAAGACTATTTTAAAAGAAAAATAAATACATTTTATTCGAGCATTAAATTATTATTTACATATCATTTACCTTTCTTTACAGCAAAAGAACTATATTTCTTCGAGGTAGATTTCGTTAAACTTCGTGTAGTTTAATACCCATACGGCAGGGTGGTTAAATCAGTCTGTATGACGCGCTTATCATACACCAAACGGTAAAGTTTAGTCTCGGCTTTATTCACAACACGCCGTCTCTTTGCATCCCTTGTTATTTTTGCAGGGTTGTGAATTGCTATGTTAGCTTTCATATCCAAATTTCGAACAAGTTCCTTCATTGATTCAAAATTTAATTGAAGACTGTTGGAAAAATTCAATGTGAAGCCTCGTACTTTGCAACAGGTGCCTCCACTCCTTGTTTCATATGCGTAGTTTTTGGGACCACCTGGAAATAAAAAAATATATATTTAGAAATAATTCGTATAAACATATATCACACTCATTATATAATTAGAAAAAGTAAATTTAAATTGTAAAATACTTAAAAATAATTACCAGAAACAAATGTAGTTATTATGTCTCCTTCGAGCTCGTCAGTAAATTCACCCAAGAAATTTCCCAGAGGTGGATCATTTGTTCCGTTACTGGCGTATATGATGCTGTCTGTATCATGATACAAAATAGAATCTCCCAACTTATCCATTTCTGAATAAAGTTTCAGCCGAGCCCATGCAGTGGTAAATGCTGCAATGAATATATTGGTCGACGCATCTTGCGGTGTAAAATTATCCGTGCTCTCCCAGTACATAGCAGCTGTTTCGCTTGTAGGAAAATAAACATCTTTAACCTAAAAAGTATATTAATAGATTAAAATGATATCACTATCGGATAGAGAAACTAAACTAAAAAAATTTAAAAAAAAAACTTACATTTTTAGTTTTATCATGTAATATTTTATTGAAATCTGGGACAGAATTCACATACGTCAGATGAGGTTTGTTTATATTCATACCAAACCTAAAAGAAATAAATTATCGCAAATTATTTCACAAAATTTAGTGAATAACTAGTAGTTAAAGAGCATGTATTGAAAACAACGCACACAACGTACCTTCCCCATAAGCTATTCAAAGCCAATTTCGCGACTTGCCGTCTTCCAGGATTTTTGGAAATTAGTTGTGGATCTAATTTGACTCCCTCACGTTCGTAATATTGCTTTATATAATCTTCTTTTTGTTTTGAAGTGTCACAATAAGCAGGCCACCCACTGCTCTCTTGCTTTATTTTCAGAAGCATGTCGATATAATCCCGAAATAAAGTGTCGGATGAATCCTCGAAATGATAGATTTCATAAATCTAAAGCAAAAGTTATAATTAGTCAATTATTATTGTTATTATTATTATTATTATTTAGAATAGAAAAGTATTAAATAAAAATGGTCTTACTTTTAAAATTGTATATCCTTTTTTAATCGCCAACTTCACCTCTTCCGAAATCCATGTTCCTATGAGGGAACGTTCTTCATCATTATGAGTGCATAGTGTTTGCGCCATGGTATCCGCACATAAGTGGCATAATGGAAACATGAGTTTTTCTTGACATCTGTAAGGTAATACGGGTAAAAATAACCCCCTGGGTGGCAAAACCTTACACTTAATAATGCCGAAATACTGGCCTATATCCTTAAAATCTTTCGTAATTATTGTTGGATGTCCAATTGGGTATCTGCAATATTTGTTAACCTAAAACAAAAGGACAAATTTATGTAACACATGAAAAACAAAATTATATCTACAATTAAAAGATATTTAAAATACTTACCCATGGATAGAGAGACGTAAAGTCAACGTATTTGGCAGTACCTTCATAATAAAGGCGAACTGCATTTGTTCGCCCTCCAAAAAATGCGTCCCTTGGCTTTAGTCTATCCGTGAGCTCGTGAGATTTTAAGAATCTTTGGAGATCAGCATCTTCTTCTTTTTGCTTCTCAAACTCATGTTCCCATTTTTCTATCACTATATAACCCATAACACGTAGCTTTGCTGTGGTTTCTAGTGTTTTTGCTAACAATGTACCCATAGAAACACCATGCAGTGGATTTTTAATGTCTTTGTCATAACATGTGGAACATCCGTGAAAAAAACATCCCTGCAAAACGAGATTCGACAATTAAAAAGAAAATCAAGGTTGTTATAACACATAATAAATAATAAAAATGGATTATTGAAAAATGGAATTGAACTTACATTATACTGATAAACAGTGTTTGAAACACTACAGAAACCATCTACGGAAATACCAGCAATCTTCTTTTCGCCAAGTCCATTAAGAGCATGGTGTATAAATATGTCTTCTTTGAATGCAAGGTAATCCAACCATCGGATCGAATCTGCACTGAAATTAGTCGAGTTGACATATCCATGTACTGGGACCATTGCAATGGTGTTGTCTGTCATGTGTCGTATTCGAAAGACAGCCATGCTGACTGATGCTATTGTTATATAGCTAAAAGAAAATAAATAAAATAAACATGCTAATTCGAAAAAAAAGGATTGTTTGAAAAACTGTTTAAAATAAAATTTAAAAATAGATTTACCAAAAGGGATCCACACCAGCCATTTCCAGAAACTGTTGTCTAAATTCTAGACAACATCTACGTAGAATGTCAACGTCGGATCTAAACACGAAAATAATAAACGTTCAGAAAATCAAGTAAAATATTTTTAAACATTTTTGTTTAAGATAATTAAAAATTAAAAGATACATACCTGCAGTAAGCTAATATTTCCTCTTGAAATATAAATCTATCTTTTTCATGTTGTCTATGCCATTCTAAAAATGTAGACCTTGCAGTATTAGACATTGAATCTGGACTGTAATAGCTGACTTCCGGAAGAGGTCCAGCATATTCCTGATTTTCCCGTGTGTTGAACAGATGTGGGAAATATCCTTTTCTCAGTTCTGAAAACCCAAAACATGAAGGCATTCTTGCTAATGCCATAGTTAAAAAGTTAAAAGAATCGATGACTCTAATACTTAGGGTTTTGTGTCTGATGGACATTACTTTTGATCCACATGGGATTATTTCTGGTGTAAGTCCTTGCTCCAGTAACCAACCTAACAGAAACTGCCCGTCAAATCTGAAAAAATAAATAAATAAAAAATAAATAAAAAAATTAAAAACCCAAATTTTTTTAACATACGCAACAAAAATATATTTCATCACATCGCTTACCCTTTCATATTATGGGCTATCGCTGTAAATCCCTTGTGCTTTGGGTAAAACAGCCAGCTGCAAGAATCACTGCATGCGGAATGTCCTTTGAAAATTATCTCTGTTCCATCACTATATTGTGCCAGCGCAAAATTGACCAAATGTTGACCCGTTGCTTGATCGGTCTCAAAATCAAAAAAAACTAATTTTTCTGATTTAGCTTTAGCTTTTTCAGATCGAAGGAAACATCTGTGATCGTTTGCTATCACAAATCTATTACAAGATGGACATTTGGTGGTCCCACATCGATGAAATTCTTGTGGACAATTCCTGCGCAAAATTACTTTGCAGCATTCCCTGCATTGGTACATCTAAAACAATAAAAACTTTGTAAATGTATTTTATGAACTTTAACAATAAGTTTTAATATAATAAAATATTTAAATAACGTTTAGTATTTGAAATAAAACTGAATAACTGTTAAAAAAAATTAAACTTACCTTATCACACAATGACAATGTCTTTTTGCCACTTTTTGATTTGTGCTTTCTGAAGCACATTTCCGAACGACAAAGCCTGTCACAATCGTTGCAACGAATTGGTATTCCAGTTTGCACGCACTCACTTTCTTGACATATCGGACATGTAAACGGACAATGGTGTTCTCCCTCGGTCTGGTATGGCTTTTCACACGCTTCGCAATAAAAATGCGATCCATAAAATTGGTTCATTTTTCTAATGACATCGAAATGGCCATCATGAAGCCAAAGATTTATTCGTGTTCTTTTAGGGGTTCCTTGGATGCCTTTGTATGACACCTAACGGGGAAGGAACAAAAATATATAGATATACAACTTTCGGAAAGTGAGATCTTACCTAAAAATATGTATGAATGTGCAACTTTTTGGAAATTAAGAAAAGAAAAGAACTTACTTTGTTTGAGTTTTGCGCTGAAAACACAACGATCTGAAGCTCTAAGAATTCTTCAAAAACTGAGATTTCGTCGTACGTGCAGGGACCTAAAGGGACATTTGCAACTTCGTGCAGTGCTCGGGCAGCATTAATAAGTGCTGGCCGTTGATCGCGTCTCAAACTATTGACGGTTTTTTTGTCCTTTTTTGCATAGGCTTCGGCATAGACAATGGCTTTTGCGCAGCATAATCCTTCATCGTCACTTGGAATCGGGAAGATTGACTTCTTTCGAAGACGGTCCACATCTATATTAATCACTCTTTGTCGCCCTGCTCCTCGATCTCGATTAATTGTGATTATGTCAGCGACGAAACCCGAGTCAATTTTTATCTCTTGCTTCGACTGAAGAACTTTCATAACGGCTGAGAGAATTTTTTCAACGGTCAGATCTGCCACAGACATTAATGTTGTAGAAATTGGCTTATCCAGTTCGTCTGCTTGAATACAGATACGTATTAGGTCAGAAGGAATCAGTCTTTCCGTGCAGCGTTCTAATAAGGTGGAAAAAAGTTGTCGCACAGACTCTATTGCAGCGAGTAAAGAATTTTCTAGCAGGAAATTAGGCAATCTGTCGACATCAATTCTTGCACGATAAGTTATCTCTTCCCCTTGGTATTTTCTGTTAAATCTTCGACGACTCTCTTCTAGAATAATTGCATCTTCCAACTTAAAAAAAAAAAAAAAAAAAACTTATTTGAGCGTAAATGTAACACACGTGTTAAAAATGTTTTTAAAACAGACCAAAGATTTCTCTAAATATTGAGCAAAATACGTACTTCAAATCCAGAACAAAACTGATCCCATCTAGGATTTTCTACATCATTTTCAGAAGTTATTGTGAATAGCTAAAAAAGAAAACGAATAAAAATCAATAAGTTTCTTTTAAGAAACATAATAAAATAACACACAAACATATATATATATATATATGTATACTTACTTCACTCTCCAATTGACAAAGACTACTATCATCGGGGGGAATCAGTACATGTACTTGCGAATACGCAGGGGGAAACTGAAAATAAATAAATAAATAATATAAAAACAGCTTCACAAACTGAAAATTCTATCCAGAAATGTATTAAGAATCTTACAAAATCATCATCATCATAGGACCAAACTGGAAAATCATCTTCAAATAATTGAGTGCATGCACTAGAAAACTAAAAAAGAGAGAAAAACGTAAATATAATACAAATTTTAAGTGTGGGAAAATCACAAAAAGAAAAAAATGTATGATCATTCTTACAGTTATATCATCAGTGGAATTCTCTCTGAAAAGGGGTTCTTGAACAGTGGAAGGCCCGGGTTTATTCTAAAATAAATGATTAATATTAAACATTCTCAGAAGAAAAAAGAGAAAGAAGAAAACCTTTACACATTTCATTTTATATGCCCGCTTAGATTTAATAAGTTATAACACCTCAAGAAAAATAATATTTCACATATGAAAGATCATTACAAAAATTCAGAAAAGTATTAGTACATGGCGTCAGAAAAAAAAAAAAATTCTTATTACTTGAAGATTAAAAAAGTGGAAAAGATATTATTAAAAGAAAGTTTCATTTTAGATTATTAAGCATAAAACACGTCGTTAAAAATCTCATTTTTTATTATTATTATTAATAAAAAAGAAAACAAGTGGTGAAAAAATCAAATTATTATTCTTATCATTACTTATGAAAATTATAAAAAGGAAAGCACGTCTAAAAAAAAAATGTATTATTATTATTATTACTTAAGAAATAATTTGAAATAATAAAGAAAGGAAAATCTGTTCAATTCTCAATTTTCATTTAATCTGACCGCTTACATTTATACATCATTCTTGATGCTTGTAAAAAAAGTGGTAAAAGCGTATGGTAAAAAAATTATATTAAAGAAATAATAAAAAGAACAATCTAATAATTAAAGTTAAAAAAAAAAAAAAGAAAGAAAGAAAGAAGAAAACTTTTACACATTTCATTTTATATGATCGCTTAGATTTGATAAATTATAACGTCTCAAGAAAAATAACATTTCACATATGAAAGATCATTATAAAAATTCAGAAAAGTATTAGTAAATGGCGTCAGAAAAAAATATTCTTATTACTTGAAGATTAAAAAAGTGGAAAATATATTATTAAAAGAAAGTTTCATTTTAGATTATTAAGCATAAAACACGTCTTCAAAACTCTCATTTTTATTATTATTAATGAAAATAATAAAAAAGAAAACAAGTGGGGAAAAATCAAATTATTATTCTTATCATTACTTAAGAAAATTATAAAAAGGAAAGCACGTGTAAAAAAAAAAATGTAATATTATTATTATTACTTAAGAAATAATTTGAAATAATAAAGAAAGGAAAATCTGTTCAATTCTCAATTTTCATTTAAACTGACCGCTTACATTTATACATCATTCTTGTTACTTGAAAAAAAAAAAGTGGTAAAAACGTATGGTAAAAAATTATATTAAAGAAATATTAAAAAGAAAAAATCTAATAATTAAAGTGAAAACGATAAAAAATGAAAAACATATTAAAATTAATGATTGTTAAAAAATACACGTGGTAAAGACGACTACTGAAGGTAAAATCAAATAAAAAATTACATTGTATGGTTTATATAAATTAATTTCCAGTAATTTAAATTTATTTACACTTAATTAAAAAGTAAATGGATTAAGTACTTACCCATTCAGAGTCATCCAAGGATCGCTTGCGTGCCGGCTTCTGATTATCCATAGTTTTCACAATAAAATAATATGAAATGCACCAACACACACCAAATTAAACTAAGCAACTAAAACATCTTATTGTTGCCAAGAGTCGGTTAAGAAACTTTTTAAGCTATTTGCGTTGCCAGATCCATCAAACTAAAAGAAAAAACAACTCGCCTCTACAACCGGTTGCAGTCAAAATGTATTTCTTCCCTAGTTTCGGGTTCTGGCGTGAAATCATGACGTCATCACCCCGTGGGTTGCACCGTTTGCTGTCAACATGTATTGCTTCCCTAGGCACATGTTCTGGCATGAAAGCATGACATCATAACCACGTGGGGCAGCGTTCGAGTGTTAACACGAATGAGTCTGTTTAAAACAGGAATGCGTGACGTCACGTGATTTCGTCTTGCAAGAAAATAGCAGACTCCTGAATTAAAAAGTTAATTGTAATTAATCCGTATTAATTATTAAAAATAATGTTCTGAAATAATTAATTCATTAATCGCCAATCTAAGTAAAGTTGATCACGTGGTCGTCTAAAATAAGTATCCAAAAATTTACGAGTCCAACTTTAACCTGTTGCCATTTTTTAAAAAGCATTCTTGAAACCGAAACCAACACCCTCGTCTTGTAGCATGAAAAAGTGTTGCCATTTTTGAAAAAAAACTTTCTCGAAAAACCGAAACCAAAACTGAAACCAACAGGATGAAAACAGCTCAACTCCACTCGTGACGTCACTTCCGGACACGCCCCTTTTGACTGACAAGTAGACACGCCCCTTGCCACGCCCCACCACACCCCTTTGACAGGTGGACACGCCCCTGTCACGCCCCCTTTTGATTGACAGGTGGGAACGCCCTGTACCTCATAGTGGCCTACTTACTACTTTCATCAAACTTCATATTCTGTTAGACCTTGACATAATGTGGTGCTGAATAGATCTTCGTGTAAATCATATAGCAGGTGGCGTTGCTATGCTTAATTTTCCCTTATTTTAGTGATAGCTATATATTTCAAATCTAATGCACGGAATTTGCTGAAACTTCATGTTCTGTTACACTTTCACATAATTAGATCGCTATTAGGCTTGTGTGTATACTGTCTAAAAATGACACTTTTAGGCTCTTTTGTTTGGAAATTTTGTTTACAGACATCTAAGAGGGTATCTGCCGAAGCTCAATCGTTTGCTTGAAAAATGCGATGCTTAAATTTTCCTTTTAAATTACATACAATTCGACGAACCTATACTTTTAGAATCCCCATGATGGGCATAGATTTAATGTCATTTATTTTTTTTTTACTTTCATTCCTTGCGAATTTTGAAATTATGTATGAGATGTGAAAAAGTTTCGGGATTGTTGCGTCAGACTAGTTTAATTTGCTGGGTCATTGTATCTCCATAATAGCATTTACATAGTTTGTGTGATGTATAACATATTTACAATTTTTGTATAATTGTTTCTTCTTTTCAGCAGTTCCTCAAAGCATAATGAAAATAATTATTATTTTCCCTTTAAGTATCAAATCATTAAACTTATATTTAAAATATTGTTAGTTATGTTCCTTAATTAAAGTTATAAAAATAAATTATGTATACTTTTTCTTTTCAAAAGAATGTGTGACCTCTTTCATTCCTTGCAAGTTTCGCACATACATGCAGTTTGCCATATGATTTGACAGTTCTTAGTAAAGTATTTAGTATTAAAAATGTGATAAACAAACCATACATTTATTGTACATAATATTATTGTACAAGGGTAAGTGAAGTGTATATGCGCAGCATTTCATTAAAAATCTATAAAGAATTTAGGTTTCAAGAAACAACTAATAATAAGGAATGCGACTTGCCCCCATTTCCCCCTGATAAAACTTACACCTGAAAATTTACATATCAATATACCAATGCAACTAAAACTACATTTACAGTTTTATATTTTATCTATTTAAAGAATTGGTTATAATAGTTGTGTATATTATATTTTATCAAAAACGACACTTCAAAAAATGGCACTTTTAGAGATCCATTTTAAGCTTGCAAAACACTACTGAAAGTGAATCTGATTTATTCTGCAATATATAGATTTAACGATGGAAATTAAAAATATATTCAAAGTAGTTCGATTCATTTATTTTCTTCTGAATCATATTCAAAAGGAAAATAAATGAGAATCATGCTTAATTTATAAAATTTCAAAATAAATTCCACAACTATGCAATTAAATCTGAAAAACAACAATAAAGATGTCAGTTGCTAAAATCTTAATGTTAAAGTAAAATAATATTTTGTGAAAGGAAATATTTAAATTTAATTGCAATACATAAAGAAAACAGTGAAGAGATAATTTTACAGTTTAACTTGCTAATGAGATGAACTGATTCACTTAGAAATTACATTCACGGAAGAAATTTAAAATAATTGAATTTAATCGCCTAACTACGTATTTGTAATTGCGAAGAAATAATATCAGTGAAATATATATATATTTAACGGATTATATTGCCACATTATCATAGATAAATACTGTTCATATTTTAAGAAAATATGTTATTGATCATATGTCATTTTTTTCAGCGAGGTTTATGCATTCAAGATAAATAATATTTTTAGTTATACTCCTGGTACGAATCTTTCTTGGCCATAGTTTCATTAATTTAGAAATTTGATGATAAATTGAGACAGAACACCGTTTTAAGCATCAGAACTTTTGAACTAATTGCAGGCTACATTCAGTAGCATTCAAAGTACTCTTATGAGTGCATTCAGCACACCGCCATCCACTTGCCCTAATCACTGATGACGGTATGCTGAATAATCCCGAAACTAGTCTTCAATTAGTTAACATATTCTGGTGCTGAAAATTTTATTTTAAATACCTATATTTGCACAAAGTATCATCTTAATTGGCTAATAGAGGATATATTTTTAAAAAGAGAACATATATATTGAAATTAAATACCCGTGTTTCACAGCGGATTTTAACAACTGCATTTTTTAAAATTGAAACTCTCTTAAGGAGTCTATTTCCATGTGCCGTAATTTAAAATACAAATAAAAAATATTACTATATTTAATAAGTAGCAAATATACGAAATACTCGTAGATACGTATAACACTCAGATTTTGCAATATTGGCATAGTCGTTGCGAGCAATAAATGTGCATTAACTTTGCATTTTCCTATGCCACGTGTTTCGTAATAACTGTGAAAACTATGGTTTTAAGGTTATAGTTCAACATATTTTTTTATCATAAATTTCAATGTATTATTAAGAGTACTTAAAAAACAGTCTTTACTTCTATTTAAATAAAGAATTATTCAATAAAAAGGACATTGCATTGTAAAGAGAAACAATGCACATTAGAAAAATCTACAGCTGCATAAAGATATCTTCATCGGAAAATATATTCTGTTTTTAAGAAGAGGAATGGAACATAATGTTTTCAAGTCAAATATTATTATTAACTCAAAAACTGGCAAATTATCAGATACATTGTAAAATTTCAAGCTAGCAACCAAAGAAAGACTTTGGTATTCAACTTCCTCGGTCTTCCTTTTGGTATTCAACTTCGGAAATCAACTTCTTCGAAGTTGATTTCCGGGTGCCCGGACTTTACAGTGATGGCATAGTTAACAGATGGGAGTCGGCCGATCACAGGAAAACACTCCATCACGCTTCATGCTTAGGTTTACTGTCAGGTCTTAATTTCTAAAAAAAAGTTCTGGAGCTCGAATATCCTTCAATAATAACAAAGGTGGTGTATTCCATGTAACCTGCACCCGCATATTTATATTTCATGCATTATTTACAAATTTTAAACAAATTTCGTTTTTTGCAAAATACATTTTTAGCTCACAGGCTATCAAATCCTGACAGCTAATGTGCCGCAGGTTCTGTACGTATGTATATATGTACAGTCGTGGAAAAAAAAGGAACACCCCCTACTAACAGGTTTTTGAATTATAAACATTCAAAATTTAGTGCTTCTAATGTTAAATTACATTTTCATATTTTTATTTATATCTCCTGAAATTATGCTCCTAATGTGCTAATTTTTGTGTAGTAATAATACTAATATACCAAAACATAAATACGTTGAATTTGCAATTTTTATAATTTTATGATATTAATTATGAATTATGAAATTAATATCCGAAAAAATTATTAATTGTAACCTACAATTTTTTTGATGGATTTAGATTTATTAAGTCTGCTTTATGGAAATCCAAAATTTCACATTTTTCTTCCAAGTAGTTTTCAAATTATGCCTAAAAAACGGCAAAATGATGGTTTAAGAGGCCGCCTATGACAGAAGTGACTAGATATTTTAAAATTTCTTCTGCTGGCCTGTAATCTAGCAGGCTTCATTGACTTCTTAAGGTGTCTTGATCAAGATGGCGGCTCTCTCAGTTAACAATCGAGTTCCGAACTTCAATTTGAATACAGCCCTTAAAATACGCTCGTTTTAAAATAATTAATATCTCAGAAACTTATGGTACGAATTGCATAAAAATTTGTTTTTATGCTAATTAAATGGTGTAGAATTCATTTATTCTGTCAGAATTGTGTACTTCTATTGAAAAAAACAAAGTTATGGTTCGTTTTAATATGTAGATGGCCCCCTACGCAAATTTTATATACATCATTTAAAAGTAGGCTTTATTTCCAATCGTTCGGTACCAGTAACTTTCTTCTACGGTAATTTGTTGAGGAATTAGTAGAGGGTGTTTCGTTTTTTTTTCCACGACTGTACGTACGTACGTAAAAGTAGGGGGTGTTTACTTTTTTTATTCACGACTGTACGTAACGCGATAACTCTTGATAGAAATATCCGATTTGCTTCAATTTTGTTTCCATGTTCATTCTGAAAAGGCGCTTCCCTGATTAGTTTTATGGGTCCATGGCTTAGGTATAAAGGGGGTAACGGGGGCTAATCCCTCCTTAACTTAGATAAATTGGCTTTTCATGCAGAATTATCAAATTTTCTTCAGATTTGGTATACTGATTAATTCTGATCAGACGCTTCGTTGATTAGATTTGAAGGTTCATTTTTTAAATCTAAAGGGAGGACGGGGGGCTAATACATACCATCATTTAGATAAATGGTTTTTTCTATCCGATTTTATTCAAATTTGGTATACCTGTTTATTCTGATAAGGTGCTTCCCTGATTAGATTTGGAAGTTCATTGGTTAAATATAAAGAGAGGAAACGGGAGTGGGGGATCCCCCTTAATTTATTTTCCGAGAGGCATTATTCTTTGAAAAAAGAGTATAATATACAATTAATGTGAATAACTTGTGAGCTCAATGCCATAAATTTAAAGGGACATTTTCTTTTTTATTATAATTATAAGCATTTACATATAATAAAATCTAATAAATGAACAGAGTAAAAATGTTAAAATGAGGGGTGGGGTATTTTCGAAAAATCCTACCCGCCAACTGTTTATTTGTATCAAATAGTAAAATGCAACACACACACTGCAAATAGAAGCTTCTTAAATTTAGACACATACGTGACTGAAAAAGAATATTAGACACTTAAGTGTCTTAATCTGAAAATTCAGACATTATAGATGTCTTAATTTAAGATACATAAGTGTCTTACTATGACCATGGTGTAAACGAACTGAGAATAATGTCTAAAATATCCCCAAACGTCTTATTTTAAGACACTTCATTGCTTTAAACGTGTCTTAATTTAAGACGTTTTGATCCTTCCGACGCAATAACCACCAGGGGGCACTAGCACTCCCAGTTGCGCATGCGTTTTACATGTCTTCGTTCGAAGTGGTATACGTTGTAATTCAAACAAAGTTTGTTTTTATGTACGCGTGTATTTTAATTTGTTTTTTGCGAAATGTGAAGTACTGTGATTTTAATTCGTATTAACTTGGATTATTTATTTATTGAATACATACATCTGACGTGTGTGCTCGACATCAAATGTCTCTTAGAAGCTGTCGTCGATACAAGGGCGGGATAGACACAGAACAGAAGTAGACGACGGTTGAAGATTACACCCGGAAATTCTACAAAGCGTGTGCAATGGGCTTAGTGTTAACTCGTATCAATTTATATCAATAATATTGTGTTATTCATCTTCGTCCTGTCGAAGCTGGCAAAAAAAAGAAACTTTTGTCTGGCGGGCCCTGTTTTGAGGATGAAACATCTCATTCTTTAAATATGGCTAGTCGGATGTATTATGGGATTACCTTTTAAACTGATGAAAGTCTTTCTCCCTCACTGTGGTTGTGGTAGTTTTTAAAATTTCAAATCGAGGAATATTTCTTACCTCTTGCAAACAGCGATTGAAGTAAGTGTTATAATTTCTTTATAGTACTAAAATTAGTGTCTTTTATGATTTTATTTATTGCACTAAACAAAATCTTACACGAAATTTAATTAGTTTTGAATCTTTTTGCAAAAAAAAAAAAAAAAAAAAAAAAAAAACAACACTAATTCTAGAAGTATATATTTTTAAATTTATGACGTTGTCTTTTATTACAAATTATGTATTATTTATTCTCATCTTTTTTCTCAAATTTAAAGTAATAACATCACTAAAAAACAGACATATTTAAAAGTTAAGTTCATTCTCTTGTTTTGTTTTGTTTTCAATATGGCAGTTCTTAGTTTCAATTTCAATGGCTAATGCTTATCTCATACTCGACCACAACGAAACAGAAAAAAAAAAATTGAAAGATCTCCTAAAGTTTTCATACTTCTTAGCTAGGGATTACAATCCCGGATTGAGCTCCCGGGATCCCGCTTTAATTTTAACCCCGAAAATCCGGGATTTTCAGTATTGCCTTTTTTTTTCCATTGAACAATATTCAGCTGAAATTAAAAAATATATTTATAAACTTTCGCTTTTGGAAAAAAAAATCAATTGATTTTCATGAAATTTATATATAACTGAAAATGAATGTTTATCTCAAGTATTTCTTAGATATATTTCTAAAGCTATTAAATCTTTTAATGTGTGAAAACTTTTGATTTGGAAACATAGAAGTAAGCCAGACAGGAAAAAGGAAATCATTTGTTTATTTAGATTTCGCTGCATGCGTGGATTCGAAGGTCATTTTCCAATTAGACTTTACTGATAAGCATCGCAAGTTTGTATCATAGTGATATCATGTGCTAACTTTTTCCTTTTTTTTGGTTTTATTTTGCTTTAAAGATGTCTTGTTCAGTAGCTCATAGGAATGATAACAATAAGTCCATGTGGCAATATAAATTTTTAAAAAATCTAATTTTTAAATGATAAGGATTTTTATTTTTTTTTTCGGGGAGGGGGAAGGGGGATTTTGTATGAAATTTTCGTAAAGTTGATATCTTAAATCTTGCACTGATTATAATGAAAGTTTTGAACTTTTAGAGTAGGACAAGATTAAAAAACACAAAATATAAATAAACAAAATACCGAAGTAATTTTTTTCTCAATATTAACCCTTTGCACTCGAGGACTCCGGAGCGGAGCCATTTAAAATTTGTCTTCAAACTCGAGGTCTCCGCTACGGAGACAATGCAAATAATTTTGTGATACCATGTAATCTTGGCTTTTCTAGACAGGTATCACAAAATTATTTGCATTGTCTCCGTAGCGGAGACCTCGAGTTTGAAGGCAAATTTTAAATGGCTCCGCTGCGGAGCCCTCGAGTGCAAAGGGTAAAGTAGAATATTTGTTTATTTATTCATAGTTAAATAGCTGTTGTGATTATCGTCTGATATATATGTAAAATTGCCTATGTGGCAATATAAATTTTTTAAAAATCTATTTTTAAATTATATGAAGTAGAGTAGGACAAGATTATAAGAAATATATATATTTATCCATGTACTTTAAAAGCCCTCAATAGCCCTTGCCGCTGAATTTGTCCGATAATCGGAGATGTCTGCTTTTGTGAGGAAAAAATATACAAATATGTATGCCATGCGGATTAAAAAAGTATTCGCTAAATAGATGTTTCTGAATAGCTATTCGGGAATGTCCATTAACCTCCACAACGGATACTCCCGAATACCGGACATCTCAATTGAGATAACAATAATGCAGGGTTGCATTTTTTGCAAAAGAACTTCTTGATTAAAGAATGGGCATACTGGGCCGTGCCCCGCCCCCCTACGATTTTAGTGCCCACAAATTTGATGTGCAATATTTGTAAAGCTTATATTTTAAATCTGTTTCGAAATTGTATTGATTATAATCAATAGTTTGAACTTTTAAAGTAAAATAAGATTAAAAATAAAACAAATTTTAAAAATCTAATATTTAGATAAATATTTTTTGTTTTAATCTTGTTCTACTCCTGAAGTTCAAAATATTGATTATAATCAGTAAAATGTCGTAAAAGATTTAAATTATCAGCTTAACAAAAATTGCGTTCCAAAATTGGGAGCACCAGAAAAATCAGGTTGTAGGGGGGGGGGGGGCAGGACCCCAGCCAAATATTTTTCCAGGATTCAACGTGGTCAAACATGGCTACGTATGATGCTTACAAAAAAATGGATGCTATTAAGACGTTTGAAGTGTCTGAAAAAATTCAGACATTTTAAAATGTCTGAAAACTGAACACTCTGTTTCAGACACTTAAGTGTTTGAATTTCAGACATTTTAATTTACAGTGCAGTGCTGTTCCGGTGAGCTCCGTAGCGCAGTTTATTTTCCCCGGAGAATTCCGACTAATATTTAAACTAGTATTATTCACTAAAATGGTAACTGGTAGTATTCACTAAAATAAAAGAAGTACCGGAGCTGAGATCCGGTGAGCGCAAATTAAGCCCTGGTTATGGTTCACAAGTCCTTGTTCGTGTCCCTGATGGAAGAGTTAAATACGAATAGAATGCATCATATCCTAAAAATACAGAATTGGAATAATCATAATGTTTGAACCCCTTGCAAGACAAACTGCCAAAGGAACTTGCAGACTTCAATGTGATTATTTAAAGTACACCGAAGTCGAGATTGCTTTGGGGCATATAGCTACAATGGCTGTCGTCTCAAATGATCCTTTATTTTATACACAGAAATAATTACACAAACTAGATATACAATTTTCGCCAACATACAAGGACGAGATAGCACAAAGAAATTTATAACGCCAGAGAATTATAGCCGGGGCTCCACAAAGAATGTGCAACGGAGCCAGCGGGAGTCGAATCCACATACCTCCTACGCTCTAAAGCGACCAGCGGTGCCTTAACCACTCGGCTACGGAGGGCCCCACAGACTTCAATAACATTCTATAGGTACTGTTCACAGCTTAAATAAAGTTTAATATACTGGTCACTGTTCAACCACACCACGTAAATTCCATGTTTACATTCTAGAAACAAGTTAAGTTAAATAAAAGAGCCTACAAATATTTTTAATTTTGAATGCGAAAAATAATTAGTTCTTACATTTTTTAGGTTTGTTATTTCATTGCAATTTTGGTGCACGTTTTCAAAATTTTTATAGTTATTTTTATTTACATAAGCAACAGAAAGTTTTAATCCTTAAAATTTGTAATGTGTTTTCAAATGAAGAAGGGAAATTAATAATTTTTTGTGTCATAAATTCGACTGCGTTTTTTTTTTTTTTTTTTAACACATTAATGTTATACTAATTTTTATTGCTAAAAGGTGTAAAATGAAACTTCAAGACCATTATAAACAGGTTTATTCGATTTGTTTACACCTCTACACGAGTCATTTTCAATTCAAATAAAAAAAAAAATTCTAAAATTGCACGGTCTGTTAAACACCGCCATTATTCAATTTTTCACGCACTCTTTCATATTATGCACGTTATTTTTTATTTCACTTGTATGTTTATTTTTACTTTCATTACCACTGCGTACCTCGAGCTGTGATTTCGGTAAGCTAAATTATCCTGCAGCGTTACATATTGAATTTTTTGCGTGTTCTATCTCTATGGTTTCTCTTATAATGGATCGGTAGTATAGACCGGTCGATTTACACCTTTCAGCAATTAAAATTAATATATTATCACAAGGTATTAATTTGTTGTAAATTTACCATAATTTTAATGGATTAAATATTTTCAACGCACAATAAATCACGAATTTTATTTATCTTAGGTCAAATGTTTGAACGTATTTTAACATTATACTCACTAAAATTTAGAAAAATACTATAGTATAAATCTCCGTTGATAAATCTAAGGTATCACCATACGATAAAAATTGAAAATTGTTTTCATTCAAGTATTTTCAAGTAAGTGATTCATCGATCACTCAAAGGCAACAACAAAAGGTTGCAATTTTATCTGATTATTTCAAGAACACATCCTCGAAATCCTAGCAGACTGTATTTTTGAAAGCTTCATCTTGACGTTAAATGTCGGCAACCTCAGATAACAGTCTTAATTTTTGTAATTATAAATATTACTGATGACACTGCATTGTTTTTAAAATAAGTTATTTTAATGTTTGCTTTGTTTGATAAAATTAACGTTAACAAATTAATTTTTTAATATACATTTGCTTTATTAAATACATTAATTTAAAAAAACTAATTTTACTATTAAACATAATTTAAACTATGAAATTTTACATTAAAATTGTGCGCATAATTTATGTGTATAGCTGCATAAACCTACTAATAATGTATTTATAAAAAAATTGTTACTCTGCATTCATTAAATAAAAATCTGAATTCCTGAGTATTTTGAACTTTTTTCTTTTCGTGCCAATAAAAAAGGAATTTTTTAATGTAACCACCTATTTATTCATAATTTTAGAAATGTTTCATTTTCCCTAGGAAAAGAAACAGTCGAAAAAAATTAAAATTAAAAAAAATATTTTTCAAGTAAAAGTTTTTTGAAAGTTAAACAACTTTTCCCTCCAATCTATACTACACTGTTAAAAATTTTGCAGCATTCTGGCAGGTCATTTGACCGTTTTTTCCGAAAACGGTTACACAACCGTACTTTTAACACTATTCTGACCATATTATTGGCCATTTTATGGTCAGAATATAGTTAAATTATTGTTATGAAACCGTTTTTTCAAAAAACGGTCGAATGACCTGCCAGAATGTTGCAAAATTTTTAACAGTGTAGAATAATTATTTCATCGGTCTACGTAAAGAAATAGTACTTTATACACTCCTGAATTACATGTAAACTGTCTAATAAAGCTATTTTTACTGTTTATAAATTTCTTTTTATATACATTTTATCAATTAAAACAAGATTATTATTACGTTAAAAACGTAAAACATTTAATACTAAAAACATGTAAACTGTCTTATAAAACTATTTTTACTTTTTATAAAGTTTTTATTTTATACCTTTTATCAATTAAAAGAAGTATATTATTACAGAGTACTATAATTTGGTACATATTTAAAAACGGAACGTTAAAAAATTAATACTAAAAGCTGTGAAAGCGTGGATCTTTAGATTAACATACCTAAAATCGAAAATAATTATCATTTGAGTTATGTATATATATATATGTGTGTGTATATATATATATATATATATATATGAGTGTGTATAATTATTAGTTTAACATTTATGCAAAAATAAAAAAACGTTTCTATTTTATCCCCTTTTTTACTGTAAATAAAGTGGAGAATGAAAAAGAAAATTAAGTATGTTACAGAAGATATGCTCTGCTTAAAAAAAGTCTGAAATATCACTGCAGGAGGCAAGTGAAGAAGATGAATTACATCGCTTCAGGGTTCATTTGCATGCCTTTTTATTTGCATGCATATTTGCATTTTTAATGGCATATATGTCTTAATGCTTTTCGTTGGATATACATTTTTGGCATTTATTTAACTATTTAAGAATGAGTACCGACATTTCGATTTTTATATACTACATTGTTCTTTTACTGTTAAAGTTAATGGGGCCTCGGGTTGATATATATAGAGATTTATATTCACTTCCCATCATCTTAAATGGAAAAAAAAAGAGTTATTTTCGGATTTTAATCCTTAAATGCGCGACTTTTTATTTTGTTTCGAAAAAAATATGTATGATACTCTGAAAGGTTTATAACACAGGAAAAATAATGAAAAAGATCAGAGGTATATTTTTCATATATACGTCAATCTTTTCTTCTGTTGCACATCTGCAATATAAGTAAAAACTACTGTCGTGTGGCTGCTTTACGCTAAAATAATGGAAATTAGTTATTACTTTAATACGCATGTTTTCAAATATCTTATTTTATGCAATCCTTTATTTTATAAAACTTGCCTTTAACCCTTTAATTCTCATAATAGAATACATTCTAGAAATTACGTAGTTCAGATAATCTGACTTAACACTAGAAAGTTTAAAGGGTTAATTTCGCTTTATTTAAATACGGAATGTCTGTTTTTTAATTAAAGCAAATATTGCTATTTTAATTTTCTGGTGTGAATTAGGTATATGAGAGTTAAAAAAATCTATTAAATTGTAAACAGTGTTGTTTGCATATATGAAAAGCTGCGCACTAAAAGGTTAAGCACAAAATTCGCATTCACGACATGAAATTTTATAGTATAAAACTGTTACTTTGCAATTATATTACGTTTTAAAACGAAAATTATCCGCTTAGTGTTAAAAAAGTCTTTGGAAAGAGTGAGTCAATTATAGTCAAATATTATAAAATCTTGCGCGAAAAGAAAATTCTTACTTTCCTATTAATATTTGATTGGAGGCATTGCTCCTCAAATAATCTGTTCAAAATTCCCCCCAAAATATTAATGCTATCCCCTACTCTAAAAAAGTTTTGAAAAAGAAACTTAACTTTAATTAATAAAAATAATGATAAGAGGCATATCACGTTGACGGTTAAAAAAAATGATTTTTCCAAAATTTCAGAATGGATAAATTCAAAAGTTAAAAATCCACTGCAAAAAGAATTTTACAAAAATACCTGTGGCATATTTCTCTGCAACATATCGGTTTTCGACCCCGTTACTCAAAATCTACTTTGAACAAGTAAATTCATTATTTTAATTCTTTTTCCTAAAACAATTCCTAGTTCTGCATTCATATTTTTATTTTTTTTTCTCCTTTCACAATGAACATTACTCAACACGTATAAAGATTTATAATTTCATATTTTCTCCACTTATTCAAAATTCTCATTCTCGCATATTTAATTTTCTTTCTTAACGGTCTTTATTTAAAAGCAATCAAGGACACATAAGCCTCCGTGCATCTGCACTTTTTAACGTTTCATTTTATTTATCGTATTTTATCTGCATTTTAAAAAAACCACTCTTAATTCATATTAGAATTTGACGGGTAAAAACAGAAATAAAGAAAAGGTATTTTATTAGAATGGCGTTTTCAAATTATATTTCACTTATCATCATGCCTTCTACATGTTACATACATTCGTTAAAGATTTCGCAATCACATTAACTGCAATACGTTGTTAAAGTAAAGAAAGCCAGACTTCATGTCGTTTTATTCTTGAAACATGTAGGATTGCTTCACATCCTGCGGGTGCGCTGAAAGGGGGGCTGCCGCGTAATTTTGTTTGCTAAACCTGCCGCCAATGCTTTGTCTCTGTAATTACGAATTGTATTTTTTCATTTGAGAATGAATAAACAGTGACTGTACTTTCACCTATAATGTTGGAGTTTTTTTATCTCACCATTTCATCGAACCCGCGAACCACCGCTGCATGGATAATAAAACTCTTCCATAAGTATTCTGCACTATATTACCAATTAGAACAGAAGTTATGGCTATAAATATCCTGCATAAAAGAATTCGCTGTAATGTTATAAGCCAAGTTTGAAGACGTTTTTCTAAAATTTGATTTTTTGGTATTTCGTGCATTCTCACTTAAAAACTAATGATCATAGAACCTTGAAATTATGTATATTCTTAGTTTACATGTATTAGTTTATGCTGAACCTCAATTTGTCTGACTTTTGTCACAGAAAATTGTGCATTGAAAATTTTTTATAAATATAAGCATAATTTCTTTTATTAAAATTTAGTGAATATGATTAGAAAAGCCATTAATTATACTAAAGAATTTGAATATACATCCAAATTTAGGTTTTGTGTGAAATATAGTATTACAAGTAATAAGATATGGAGCATTAAACATATATGTGCAGTAGAATTTGTAAAATCGTGCTCGCAAAATGCATATTTCAATATTCATGTTTTTCGAAAGCCCCTTTTGTCGTTATGATTTAATTAATTAATATTACTAAATATATATGTATTTGAATATTTTATCAAACCATAAAAATGTGTGAAAGCAAAGAAAATTGTTGAGTTTCATTCATTGGTTAAGAAACTACAGAGTTTTTCGTACTGCTTTAAATACGGTCATTTTCAGACTGCTCAACGTGATCTGCACCCCGCGACTGTTTATCTAGCGAACAGGCGATCAAAATGTTTACCATTAAATCTAGTGTGCAAGTACAGAAGAACCTATTTTATCCGAAACTCTCGGTTAACCGAAATCCATTTTTAAAACTTTTTTTTTTCAGCCATATTTTTTGTGTGCAAACGGACCTTTCCAAACTAAGAGTACACATAAATATTTTTGATCCAATTTCTTAGAGTTCCTTTGAATTTAACATGAGCTCCCATAAGCTGCGGAGTGAAACAAAGAAAACGAACAAATTAGCAATTCTGAAGCATTTGAATGTTTTTCAGAAGGTTTGGCATGACTAGAGCAGCAGAAAGACTGTGATATTGATGAGCTAACAATATTAAAAAACTCCGTGATAGAGCAAAGGCAATCGAAACTGCGATAAACAAACATTTTTTGAAACCCTTGTGATAAATGTAAAAGGTACTTAATTTCAAAATTCAAATTCAAGTAACTTATTCTTAATTTCTATTCTGCTATTGCTTTATTTTTATTAAGCACTTGTTACCATAATACGAAATATTGCATATATTTCTCCTTAATCTTAAAATTGAAGCATTCTCGATGATTCGAAAATTTTGATTTTTCGAAAAATGGTGGGTCCAATTACTTCGGATAATTGAGGTTCTACTGTATGTATTAAGAGCTTGTATTAAGTTTTCAAAATTTATGTTCTCTTCTACATGAAAAGAACTTCATTAATTACTTTTTGATTGCATATTTGTCAAAAATGGTAAATATTCTTTAAATGCTTGTTATTGGAATAAGCAATCTGCGTTACAAAAATTGATTGAAATACAGACATATTCTATGTGCGTACATTCAATAGATTCGCATGCGCTTTACATCCGTATTATATCTATATTATAAAACAAAAATATGTCCTTCCGTAAAGCTGACATAATATTTAGTTTAGCTATACCTGATCAATAAATTTCACTTTTACTACAATTTTCTGTAACTTCTAAACATCGCATAACTTTAATGTGTACACCTCTCAAAGAAGAAAAATGTGTTTTTTAAATCTAAAAACTGTATCTCAAGTTACAGGTTTTATAAGATAAAAAAAAAAAAAAAAAATGCTTGCGGACGACGTTCTGAGCCTGGACCTGGCTAACCTGGACTGCAGATCATAGAACTTTCCGTTTGGATTCTACTTGAGGTACTTCCTTGACAACCCTTTTGACTTCTTCACTACCAGAACGTCAGGCTGTCTATATGGATTAGCCTGACAACGGCAGATACCCCTTTGCAGTTAAATCAATACAAATAGTTCAACATTGACATATGTTTCCGTGTAATATTTTATAAGAAAATTAAAACCTCTTGATTAACTAAATAAAATAATAAAATAGTAAAAATATATGCAAACAATAAAACATATTTAACAGATGCGTAATTGATTTACGTGCTTAAATGACTGAATTTCTCAAAAAATAAAAAAGGCTGCTTTAATTAGAAAAATCGTTAGCGATTTCTTCGTCTACTGTTAGTATGTTGTTAATACGAATGTATCACTTTTATTGAATTTCAAAACTTTATTTGAAAACATTGTTGATATTTTTCATAAAAAGGCATTTTTGGAGGGGAGCAATCTAAAATATATATTAAATGCAAAAAATCTATTTAACATATTAATTAAAAAAATATATCTATGCTACAGAGATGGCCATATATGTTCTTTAATCCGGATTTGGATCTCCTAGTATTTGTAGAGTCGACAATATGATGTAACTGAATAGCAAGTAAATTACTTAATTTTTAAACATATGTAGTCGAATGTAATATAAATTTCATTTATTGCGTGTAACAAAAAATTTAAAATTCTTCAATGTATGAAAATCGAATATTTTCACCGTTTAAGTTTTCAGCTTATAACTTATAAAAAAAAAAAAAAAAAAAAAAAAAAACGAATTTAGAAATATCTCAATGCCTATGTATATAATGTGTCGAACTTTTACATAAAAAAATTATGAAAACATATTGCAAAATATTTACAATAGTTAATAACAGCAAACTAGTTGATAGAATCAACTGCTTCCATGCATTAAATCTCTATATAATAAAACACAGTGTAACAAATCCGGGGCGAACCCATACTCGAGAAAAGCAATTATCGCGGCCATGTTAGGCATAAATGTTCAAGAGACCGTAAGTTTGGCGATTGTTCAACGTATGGAAATGTACACATAATCTGTTTTGTTTCACATCTGTTCTTCGTTATTTTCTCTAAACTTTCAAAAACTATCAAATTATAGTGTTTTAAATTCTAAATAAAAAATAACGTATAACCAAAACAATGGATAACAAGAGTGCAAGACATAAACCAAAGAAGATTGTTGCCATTTAGAACTACAAATTCGAAATGTAGAAACAAATGAACGACTCATACTGTGTTTCATTTATATAAAAAAAACTACAGTTTAACATCTGATTATGTTATTAATATAGTTGTAAAAACATATTAAAGCCTTTAAATATTTTGAAATGCTTTTTTTAACTTTTTCATGTCAACTCACGATTTTGTGAAAAATGGAGTTAATTAACCGGAGATACAAGCTACATTCGGTAAACTAGCGCCCTTGGCCTAAGCTTTAAAGAAAATCCAGTCTATTTTTAAACTTTGCTTTGGCGCCATCTTTCAGCAATAAATATAAATAAAAGAACCTTCGATTGAAATTAGAGTTTTATATCTCTATATAATAAAACACAGTGTAACGATTCCGGGGCGAACCCATCCTCGATAAAAGCTTATCGCAGCCATGTTTGGCATAAGTTTTCAACAGGCCGTAAGACTGCCGATTATTCAAATATACACATAATCTGCTTTGTATCACATCTATTCATCTTTATTTTCTCCAAAACCTTCAAAAACTATCCAATTATAATATTTTAAATTATAAATTAAAAATAACGGATATCTCTATATAATAAAACACAGTGTAACGAATCCGGGGCGAACCAATTCTCGATAAAAGCTTATCGCGGCCATGTTAGGCATAAGTTTTCAACAGGCCGTAAGACTGCCGATTGTTCAACATATCGAAACATACACATAATCTGCTTTGTATCACATCTATCTATTCCTCTTTATTTTCTCCAAAACCTTCAAAAACTAACCAATTATAATGTTTTAAATTATAAATTAAAAATAACGGATAACGAGATATAAATAAAGGAAGACTGTTGCCATTTTAGAACTACAAATTCCAAATCTATAGATACAAATGAACGACTCTTACTTCATATTAAATTAGTCGGATGTACCAATCCCAAAACTTTCTTCTATCTCATACATGTTAATATATCAAAATTCGCTATCACACTGCCAGAATTAAATGGCAATCTATGCATCTCATGAGGATTCTAAAGATATGAAATTCCGTGCATTAGTTCTTGAGATATGACTATCGCTGAAATCGTGTAAATCCAGCAAAATGCTGCCTAGCAGCGCCACCTTTTGGGTGATTTATACCAAATCCTAATCAGCAACCATTTATGTCAAAGTCTGACTGAATCTGAAGTTTGGAGAAAATCCGTGCATTAGTTTTTGAGATATGACTATCACTGAAATCATGTAAATCCAGCAAAATGCTGTCTAGCAGCGCCACCTATTGGGTGATTTGTACCAAATCCTAATCAGCAACAATTTATGTCAACGTCTGACTGAATCTGAAGTTTGGAAAAAATCCGTGCATTAGTTTTTGAGATAGGGCCATAGCAAAAATCGCGAAAATTCCTGCATAGCAGCGCCACCTATTGGGTGATTTATACCAAATCCTAATCAGCAACAATTTATGTCAACGTCTGACAGAATCTGAAGTTTGGAGAAAATCCGTTCATTAGTTTTTGAGATATGACTATCACTGAAATCGTGTAAATCCAGCAAAATGCTGTCTAGCAGCGCCACCTATTGGGTGAATTATACCAAATCCTAATCAGCAACAATTTATGTCAACGTCTGACTGAATCTGAAGTTTGGAAAAAATCCGTACATTAGTTTTTGAGATAGAGCCACAGCAAAAATCGCGAAAATTCCTGCATAGCAGCGCTACCTATTGGGTGATTAACACCAAAACCTAATTAACAACAACTTGTGTCAACATACAACTAAATCTGAAGTTAGATGAAAATTCGCCCATTAGTTCTATAGATACAGCTATTGAGGCAATCGTTAAAAAAGCAGCACATAAGCGCCACCTGTTGGGCGATTTACACCAACACATAATCAGTAGCAAGTCATATCAAGGACTAATTGAATCTGAAGTTTGGAGAAAATCCATCCATTAGTTTTTGAGATAGAGCTACAGCGAAAATCGTGAAAATTCCTGCATAGCAGCGCCACCTATTGGGTGATTAACACCAAAACCTAATTAACAACAACTTGTGTCAACATACAACTAAATCTGAAGTTAGATGAAAATTCGTTCATTAGTTCTATAGATACAGCTATTGAGGCAATCGTGAAAAAGGCAGCACAGAAGCGCCACCTGCTGGGCGATTTACACCAACACATAATCAGTAGCAAGTCATATCAAGGACTAACTGAATCTGAAGTTTGATGAAAATCCGTGCGTTAGTTCTTAAGATAGAGCTATTGGGGAAATCGTGTAAATCCTGCAAAATTCTTCAGAACAGCACCACCTGTTGGGCGATTTACACCAAAACGTAATCAGCATCAATTCATATCAAGGACTAACTAAATGTGAAGTTTGATCAAAATCCGTGCATTAATTCTTGAGAAAGAGCTAGTGCGAAAATCGTGAAAAATGCAGCATAACAGAGCCACCTGTTGAGCGATTTACACCAAAAACTAATCAGCATCAATATGTATCAGGGACTAACAGAATATGAATTTTAATTAAATTCCGTGCATTAGTTCTTGAGATAGAGCGCCCACAAAATTTGTGTCACATACACACAGACAGACAGACAGACTCACAGAGTCACAGACAGACATTTTGTAAAAACATGTTTTTTGGAATCTCTGACCTCTATAACGTGTAAATCCGTCAAAAACCGGCATTCGAAAATTTTCATGAATCCAATACTTTCTTCTTGTAAAGATAGAAGAAAGTAAAAAAGAAACTAGTCGGATGTACCAATCCCAAAACTTTCTTCTATCTCATACATGTTAATATATCAAAATTCGCTATCACACTGCCAGAATTAAATGGCAATCTATGCATCTCATGAGGATTCTAAAGATATGAAATTCCGTGCATTAGTTCTTGAGATATGACTATCGCTGAAATCGTGTAAATCCAGCAAAATGCTGCCTAGCAGCGCCACCTATTGGGTGATTTATACCAAATCCTAATCAGCAACAATTTATGTCAACGTCTGACTGAAACTGAAGTTTGGAGAAAATCCGTGCATTACTTTTTGAGATATGACTATCACTGAAATAGTGTAAATCCAGCAAAATGCTGTCTAGCAGCACCACCTATTGGGTGATTTATACCAAATACTAATCAGCAACAATTTATGTCAACGTCTGACTGAATCTGAAGTTTGGAAAAAATCCGTGCATTAGTTTTTGAGATAGAGCCACAGCAAAAATCGCGAAAATTCCTGCATAGCAGCGCCACCTATTGGGTGATTAACACCAAAACCTAATTAACAACAACTTGTGTCAACATACAACTAAATCTGAAGTTAGATGAAAATTCGTCCATTAGTTCTATAGATACAGCTATTGAGGCAATCGTTAAAAAAGCAGCACATAAGCGCCACCTGTTGGGCGATTTACACCAACACATAATCAGTGGCAAGTCATATCAAGGACTAATTGAATCTGAAGTTTGGAGAAAATCCGTCCATTAGTTTTTGAGATAGAGCTACAGCGAAAATCGTGAAAATTCCTGCATAGCAGCGCCACCTATTGGGTGATTAACACCAAAACCTAATTAACAACAACTTGTGTCAACATACAACTAAATCTGAAGTTAGATGAAAATTCGTTCATTAGTTCTATAGATACAGCTATTGAGGCAATCGTAAAAAAGGCAGCTCAGAAGCGCCACCTGTTGGGCGATTTACAGCAACACATAATCAGTAGCAAGTCATATCAAGGACTAACTGAATCTGAAGTTTGATGAAAATCCGTGCGTTAGTTCTTAAGATAGAGCTATTGGGGAAATCGTGTAAATCCTGCAAAATTCATCATAACAGCGCCACCTGTTGGGCGATTTACACCAAAACGTAATCAGCATCAATTCATATCAAGGACTAACTAAATCTGAAGTTTGATCAAAATCCGTGCATTAGTTCTTGAGATAGAGCTAGTGCGAAAATCGTGAAAAATGCAGCATAGCAGCGCCACCTGTTGAGCGATTTACACCAAAAACTAATCAGCATCAATCTTTATTAGGGACTAACAGAATATGCATTTTTATTAAATTCCGTGCATTAGTTCTTGAGATAGAGCGCCCACAAAATTTGTGTCACATACACACAGACAGACAGACAGACAGACTCACAAAATCACAGACAGACATTTTGTAAAAACATGTTTTTTGGAATCTCTGACCCCTAAAACGTGTAAATCCGTCAAAAACCGGAATTCGAAAATTTTCATGAATCCAATACTTTCTTCTTGTAAAGATAGAAGAAAGTAAAAAAAATCAGGTTAACTTCTGATTATGCTATTAAAATATTTGAAAATGTATATAATTAAAGCTCTTAAATATTTTGAAACGCGTTTTTCACTTTTTCATACCGACTCATGATTTTGTGAAAAATGGAGTTAATTGTCCGGAAGTACAAACTGTATTCGCTAAACCAGCGCCCTCAGCCTGAACTGTACAGAAAATTCCGTCTATTTTTCAACATTCTTTTGGCGCCATCTGTCGACAATCAATATAAATGAAAGATTTTTTTATTAAAATTAGAGTTTCTTAAAAAAAAAAAAAAAAAATGCAGGACGTAAAGATGTAATTCAACAATGTAAATAATGTAACGAGATCATTTTTTAAAAGCTTCTTCATTCAATATAAATAAAATGAACATTATTATTATTATTATTATGATTTCTTTGATAGAATTTTAATTTATTTTTATTAATTTCCAAGAGCTTAACATTTATCCGGTTAATTTTTTAAAATTTTCTTTGTATTATAAATGAGTTTTTTTCTTTTTTTTCCTAGATGTATTTAAAATATAAGATGTTATGATGATTGCATTAGTATGGCTGAAAAATATTTTTTCACTATTAAATTACAATTTTTTGACTCCAAAGTTATGTTCAAATGTTATGTTAAAAATCGAAATTTTAACTCATTGATATAATTAATATATGTAGAACAAAACATGATATTGTATGATCCTTACAGTTTAACTACATTTGATATGAAATTTGACGATTAAAGGCACCAAATCTATACTTAGAAATGAAATGCAAAGCTCCATTAATGAGTAAAACCGCTGTTGTGATCCCACAGAATTCTAATACAATATTTCTATCTGTTAATTCTGTGCCTTGATCCACCACTAATGCAAAATGATTGATTGAGCCATTCATGATTAATATTCATTCTTTTTATAAATATATATATATATATATATATATATATAACCCTTTAACGCATTGAATATTTAATTTTAATGTTTTGTAATATCTTCAGAAACTGTGTTTCACTTTGCTAATTATTATTGTTGCAATAAATACTGCTGTTTGTTTCGTCCAATTGTTGAACTATTCCAGAAATTTGATATTGAGTAAACAAATATCCTCATCATTCATATATGTAGTCAATATACATTTGTCATTTTTAAAATGCACTTTTCTACAATACAAGCAATAAAAATATTAAAAATTCAATAATAAAATCTTCCTTCTGTTTGTTTATGTGAAATCTTACGAAAAAGAAACGCAAATCAACATTCCGTCATTTTTGACGGGGTTATATACTAGTAAGAAAAAATAAAATGCAGACGTAATGATGTAATTCGAAATCAATTTTCAAAAGCTTTTATATAATTTTAAAATTTTATTCTATATAAATAAAATGAAGAGTATAATTATTATGATGATGACTTTGATAGAATTTGAATTTAGTTTTATTTAGCTTAACTTATCTGCTTATTTTTTTTTAAATTTTGTTTGCATTATAAATGTTTTTTATTTTAATTATTTCCCAGATGTAACTGAAATATAAGATGTTATCATGATTGCATTAGTATGGCTGAAAATTATTTTTTCACTTATTAAATTAAAATTTTGTTTGTTCAAATGTTATTATGTTAAAAATCGAAATTTTATCTGCATTGATATAGTCAATATATTTAGTACATAACATGGTATTGTGTATTCCTTACATTTTAATTTCATTTGATATGAAATATAAATTTACTTACAATGCAAGTCAATTTCAAATGGATATAAGTCATGTTCTTAAAAATTGATAAATTTATATTAAAGTTTTACGAAGAAATAATAATAATAATAATAATAATAATAATAACTTTTGATTTTATTTATACCAAATGCAATTTAAAAAATATATAGCTGAAGTTTTAAAAAATCTGTCTTTAATTAAATCAATGCGTCCTGAGTATTTTCTATACACACACACACACACACACACACACACACAAAAAAAAAAAAAACTAAAAATTTTACCAAAAATTCCTTTGTTTATATTAATTGATGATAAATGACGCTAAGTCCATACTTAGAAATGAAATGTAAAGCTCCATAGATGAGTAAAACGCGCTGACTTGATAACACAGAGTAATACAATATCTCTATCTCAACTCCGTAACTTGATCCACCCTTAAAGAAAAGCGATGGGACATTCATTATTTTAATAAAAATAATATATATACATAAAAACTTTAACATATTGAATACTTAATTTTAGTGTTTTGTGAAATCTTGAAAATTGTGTTTCGCTTTGCTAATTATTACTATTGCTGCAATAAATACCGCTGTTTGTTTCATCTAATTGTTAACGCAGACCATCATTCCAGCATTTTTGATGGGGTTAACACAAATAAATAAGAAAAATAATTTAAAAGAAATTTTTTCTGCATATTGAAATCAGCGATTTATTTGATGAAATCCAGGTTCGGAAATATTTATTTAACTGACGCGCACAGTAATAAAGAAAAGCAATTTTTATGAACTTTTATTTTAGTAGTTTTTATTTAATCGTTGTTGAAAAATATACCCTAAAAGAAACCAAGTTCCATTTTTTTTAAAAAAAGGTATTGCTAATTTAATAATGAAATATAGCATAACAGAAAGAAAATTCGCTAATGTGTTAAATAATGCAAAAATATTTGTGCCATTTGCATTACTTTATACATTTTAAATCATATTTTACTTATAGTAGCTAAAGAAAAATTAATGTCATCTATATAATAACTGTCAAATATAATTTTTATTTATGCCATAGAAATTGCCGTACGTAGCAATTACAACACACGTGCCATAAATTCGCACAAAATTTTATTCCCTAGGTGCCACATTTCACCAAATTTTGAATGAAAATATTACTTTTATTAGATATCTGAAGAAAAGCTTTAAATAAATTTGTTTTTAAAATATGGTGTTATTTAATCATTTCAGCATTTTACGATTATAATCACTTTGTCGAGGCAGCTGACTGCTACTTTTGTGATTGATTAAATAAGATAAACCCAACAATTTAAAGTTAGCTTGTATAAAATGGCTATGTAAACAGTTTTATAAAGACGCTATAAGAAATTTATTTTAAATTAGACATTTTAAATGTATCGTTTTAAATATGACGTAATCTTAACTAAAGATTTTTTTCTCATTTTAATATTCAAATAAATATAATTTTAAAGGCCTATAAAACACAAACTAAATCGGCGTGACAATAGCAACTGCGAATATCCCGGTGTCTCCAGCCTTTCTACAAAGGACTTAGATAAGAAGTCAAAGGGTAGAAAGATAAAATCTTTAACTGACGATTATATGGATGATGATTAAATTCCCTCCCAAGATTCAGAACACGAGGTTTTTTTTTTTTTTTTTTTTTTTTTTTTTTAAGTGAATGAGAATGATTGTTCAGAGTGTCTAGCAGAGTGTAATAAAACTTCGGGAAATTGTGATGGGATCAAGTGCATTCAGTGAAACTGTTGGTTATATAAAAGCTGCTCAAAGTTCCTAAATAAATGTGCAGTTTGTGGTAAACCTGAGATATTGCTAAAAAGAGCAGAGGGACATATGAGAAACATTAACAAAAAAGTTTCACTCTAAAGCACTTTATCACAGTGGCATTACCGTAGTTAAACTTGTTATAATGTTTAAAAATAGGCATACCTAAGAGCCATAATTCTTTTAAATGTTAAGTAGAACATAATACATTAAATAAATATTACGCAACCAAATATATTAACATAACATAAATAATTATATAACAAATAAACATTAGTTTGTTCTTTTATTATATTGCCAATGTTTATTACATTCATATTTTTGTAATTAACTAATATAAAGTAAGTTAACAACTTTAGTATGTCTAAAATATTAAAGTTACTTTTATTCGTCCCATTTTGTTTTATACAGTTTCACAAAAATTATTGTTTACATTGAAACCCCATAAGTCATCTTACCCCTAGATAGTTGGCCATCCTACTCATACCTATGAGTAATATACCGAAATGCAAGTGTTTACAAAAACAAAATGTTTGATGCTTTATATAACATCTGTAAAATGAAATAAGTTTTTTAAATCTTACCTAAGAGTCTATACTTCAACAAGAAATCAATGAATAACTAATATAAACAACAGACGATTTTTGAAACAATTAAGTCAAAAACTACGGTATCTTCACCCAATCTACCCTACTTATTAATTGACTTTTTTGAAATGATAAATGGAACAAATTAACGTAACCTTTTAACCGAATTACATATGTACATGATTATATAATTTCTAAGTGAACTTTTTAAAAGCATCTTACACTTGTACGAAATGGCACTGGGGTTTTGCTTAATATCAGTGAGTTTAAGAGATTCAGTTTTTAAGCATTTAAAAAATGAACAAAAGGACAAACTAATATGGCTAAATTTTAAACATTTTGGGTCGATTACACTTACCTGACTAACATATAACAGGAAATAAATTATTTGAACTTAAGTGTGATATAGTACAATGTATTACAGCAGTTTTAGTAATTAATTTATCTACATGTTATATCCGGTGAACTAAGAAATAAGCAGAATATATCGGAAATCATTTAGTTGAATTCAACCGCTAAACATTAAGGGATTAATGTGGACGGCGTAAGATTAGCATACATATTAGAGAGAATGTCCCATTACTAATTATCTGTTAATCAAATACGGAGGTATAATGCAGAAAATGCATATTTATTCCAATAATGGAAGAGCTTATTGATATTGATACTGAGATCGGAATTAGCATAAAACAAATCTAATAATATATCCAGATATGAAAGGATAAACTAATTGTTCATTATATGTACTCAAAAAATAAAAAAAGATTTATATTTTGAAGAAGCTATACATGTAAGAGATTTTTCTAACTTATTTAAACTAATTTAGTTACACGTTTTCAATATGACCGCATATAATTTATTTGGTGAAGTTTAAAACTTATTAAAACATATGCATCCCTTATGAGATTGAAAAAAAAATATGATTTAATATTTAAGAAGTATTAGACAGTGATTGATATTTTAAAGTATAAATTACTCGACATTTTGCTTGCAATTATATATATTTTCTGATATTAGACCCACATTTTGAATTACAACTTTTATAACTAATATATATTCTATGATATTTTAATAATATTCGTTTCATTTCATAGTTTATCACAGAACTGCAATTTCTACACGGTTAGATGAAGACATTTTGCACCTTAAAACAATGATAAATACAGCGGAACCCGGGTAAGACGCGTTTCACGGTAGTGTTTAAAAGTCGTATATTAAGCGGGATCGCTTATTAAACGTGATTTGTATAAAGGTGCAGGAAATGGGGTTATATACACAGATAATCGTCTAAATGAACTTCAGAGCTTTCATTTATATGCTTATGATTGAAAATTGTGTCTTTTACATACCTTCGGATTGAAATTTAATTGTATTCCACTTTAACTCACTGTTTCTTTTTATAGGACAAACTGGAATAATAACGGAAAATAAATATGGATTTCAACATAACTTTATTGTTGATTAATACATTGCAACCAAAAATAATTTTCCTACTGGACCCATTTTTTATCAGAAAGAAAGAAATGTACAATCTTTGAAGCACAACCCGGTTTTTTAAATCATGTTTAGTACACTGTAAAAAAAAATCTGTAAAGTTACTACAGTTTTTCTAGGAAACTGGGATTCCTAGAACTTTTTATGTAACGCCAACAACAGAAATTCCTGTAACAGCGTCTGCTACAGGAATTTTTCTTTTAGCCGTTACATAAAAAGTTCTATGAATCCCAGTTTCCTAGAAAAACTTTAGTAACTTTACAGTTTTTTTTCCAGTATACTTGTAATTGAGTACCATTATAATTTGTTCTTCATTAGTATAATAAGAAATACTATCCTTATAAAATATTTTTATAGCATAAAATAAAGTAAGCATAAAAGAATTATCCAATCGAAGTTCTATTTAATCTTTACGAGTTTTATTTTTTGTTGATTATAATATGCATTATAAAACATAGTAGCAATCAAATGTACTTTTAAAATCTCTCTAACAACATGTATCAACATCTCTAATCATAATAATTTTTATGACGTATCTGAATAACCTGAATTCGTCTATATCTCTATATTACAGTAAAGGCATACACGAAGTGAGAGACGAAGGATGTTAGGAGTTGGGATCAAAGGAGAATTGCAGTTTTGCTAACTTAGCGGGATTTCTTTTATTCAAATGTCTACCACTATTTCCGCTTAGTAATTTTCTCCTTAATTAATCTGTTATTAAATAAATTAAATACTATTCAGAAACTGTGTGTTTTTATCTGAATAATAAAAATCCGCTAAATTAGTAACACTCGAGAAGAGGTAAGGAATTCGTATGAATGAATTCGCGTCTTAAGCGTGATTTTTTCGTCGAAGAACCAAAAATTTATCGCGTATTAAGTGGGTTCGCGTTAAATCCGTTCGCGTATTAAACTTGATCTTTTTAGATTAGCCTTATGGGCTATGTTCAAGTGATCGGATAGAATCCGCATATTAAGCGGGATCGCTTATTAACCATAAGCGTTTTAACCGAGTTCGACTGTATATAAACTTCCCTTATATTTCATTATTGTATGGTTTCCGTTTCGTTCTTTGATGCTGAAATTCTTCCAAGTGAAATATATTCGTGAAACTCGCACAAAGAGAAAGTATTTTATTACTTTTACAAGAATATTCTTACTTTAAAGATTCATATTCGCACACTGTAAAAAAAAAAAAAAAAAAAAAAAAAAAAAAAATGTGTAGTTCTGCAGATGTCAAGTTACACGCTTACTAAACATTCATCTGTAACTGTACAAAAAAAGCTGCAAATCTACGAAACTAGTTTTTGTAAAGCTAAAGAAATCTGTAACTTTACAAATGATTTTGCTAAAAGTACAGCAATCTTACTAAAATTTCATCTGTGATCCTGGTTGCATTTACATGAAAAATTCTAGGCATATCAGTTTCCTAAAAAATTCTTAGTAATCATACAGATTTTTTGATTTTTGGTGAAAAAGTGTGTCTGTTATATGCATTTTTGTTGTTGCTGTTACATAAAATGGTCTAGGAATCCCAGTTTCCTAAAAAATTTTCAGTAATTTTACACTTTTTTTACAGTGCATGCTTCCATTCTTTTATCTTTTTAAGTCATGTTTACTTTTTTTTTTAAACTTTAGCTTTATACATTTTTTGCTAGCAGGTTAGTGGGATACAATTTTTTTCTTCAACATACAGGTTGTTTAAAAAACAATCAAAGTTGAACTTTTAAATCTGAATAGCTTGCTCCAAAAATGTCTCAGATATTAACTTAAGTGTTGGAAGTAGGTCTCCATTCAGTTTAATATTCAAAAGTATAAACAATGAAAGAATTATTTGATAAACTTGATTTAAAGTAATTTTAGTGTGTGATTATAAGAAGCCAATTGCTTGAAATAGCTTTGATATGTGCTTTTAAAATTTTTATACTTATTTGTTTATTTACCAAAAGTGGAGTTTAACGGTATGTTGTTATTATACAAGTTATTTAAAAAACAATCAAAAATCCAACTTTTAAAACTGAATAGCTTGCTCCAAACATGTCTCAAATATTAACTTTAGTGTTGGAAGTAGACCTCATTCAGTTTACTTTTCAAAAGTATAAACATTAAAAGAATTATTAGATAAACTTGATATAAAGTAATTTTAGTGTGTGATTATAAGAAGTCAATTGCTTGAAATAGTTTCGATGTGTGCGTTTAAATTTTTTATACTTAATTGTTTATTTACCAAAAGTGGAGTTTAATGGTAAATTGTTATTATTCAGGTATTTATTTGTAAAAAAATAATAAACTGAAATTCTCATTTTATCGGCATTCTGTATAAATTTCTTCCAATTTTATGAAGAAACGCCAAATTTTTAAGTTTATTGTACAACATGAATCATAATAGCATGCTTTAAAAATAAATTCTATTAATCCGTTTGTAAATATATTAATTTATGTAAATAGTGTAGATAACTGTATATCGTACTTTATGTAGACTAGGAATATATATTAAAGTTCTTCTAACTAAATTCCATATAGTGACGTTTTATGTTGAAGAAATGTGTCAATTTTTAAATTGTGGACTCTACTTTTCAAAAATGGCTACTACAATACGCTTTTATTTAATTTATCTAACTTGGTTCATGTATATAAAAGTGAATTATTGCAATCGATTTTTCGCTCATCTTCCGATAGGTTAGAGTTATAAAAATTATTTACAGAGGTGTATTTCAAATGACAATACAACATTGTGATATTTTTAGAATTTAATAAATAATAAATTAATTTTAACGCATTTTCCGTTTAGCCTGGTGCTTGTGTTAAAGTGCGAAATATTCTTTATGGTTACAACTGTAAGCAAGTTACAACGAGAATGGAGTTAATGATGCATCATCAGTGGCGCCACTTTCGCAGAAGCGAAGAAATTAAGGGTGCCGAAATTAGGAAAGGGGACGAAATATGGACATTTTATTCTACTATTTACATTATTAACTTGCTTAATATGATTCTTTTACTTCTAGGACTCCAAATAAACGTTTGTATTTTTAAATTTTAACACTTTACCATTAAAATCCAAAATCATTTTGCTAGCATTCAAGTAATCAAAATCTAAAAGTATATTGTATTCGCCTTGAAAATACTTTGATGTAACATAAAACGAACCCGTTCTAAGAGTATTATTAATCTTAAAAGTTAATTTTACACATCGTTGGAATGGAATTGAAGTGTTATCAAAAGACTGAATGTTTACCCGGTTCCCGAGATATTTAAATTTAGCCTCCATTTGTTTTAAAGCTTCAAAAATGCCCGGTGACAAGAGATTGACTGCCGCACCGCATTCTAAAAATATATTAATTTTAGTTCCATAAATTTCTAATTATGTAACAGGCACATATCTTGTTTTGTAGAAATAACACTCGCGGTCGAAACCGTTTCGCCCTTATATCCCACAAATTGTTCTTGAATGTTACCATATTTTCGTGTACTCATTTTTAAGGGATCTACCCGGGTATATTCCCTTTCCGCCCTTTAGAAATGTAGATACCTTTATTTGTTTCCCCGATTCGGGCAGTTTTTACCATTCCTTTTATTCTGATCACCCCCCTAATTCTGATTATGTTGTTGATTATTTGTTCTTTGATAATTACGTGAACATTGTAGATTCCCTCTTCTAAAAGTACGTTGCGAGTAATTATACGCCCTATAATACTCTCCATTATTGTTTGGTAGGAAATTTTGACTTGAAAGATTATTATTACCATTAAAATTGCTTCTAAGATATGCATAACAATGGTCATAGCTTTGATTGCTAAAAGGTATATAATTTGGAATAAAAGAATAACCTTGATGCTTGTCAACTCCAGTGATATATCCAAAACCATTTTGCAAAGCAGTATTATTTTGCGCATAATTATTCTGCACAGTATTATTTTGAAAATGATTTTTAAATTTCATGTTACCATTTTTTAAATTATATCAACAGTTCAGAATATCATCAAGTTTGTCAGTTTTACAAAAGTGGCAAAATTTATTTAGTTTGGTTCTATCCCTTGTTTGTTGCTTATTGTTAGCTTTAAAATTATTTATTTCCATTCTTAATTCCGATATGGCAGCATATTATTTTGTATTTATTTTACGCAGATTAGCACAAAAATCATTCTTATCGGGATTGAAAGTGTCTGAAACTTCATTAACTTCTTCCAAAACTGTTGAATTAAAAGCATTTTCAGTCGTCTTTGATCTGTCACACAAACGCAAGAAATTATTAGTGTCAGTTCTCCATAATTCTAAAGAGATATTCAGTGAAATTGCCTCCAACAAGATATTCACTTTAATTACATCAGAGAGTTTTTTTTTGCCCCACCATCAGCCCTATGTTCTGAGGCACTCAAATAATCTGTCAATGGTGCATTATACTCATTAATAAAATCTGCAATCATTTGGTTTGGTTTTTGCCGAAGTTGATTAATTTTTGCTTGTGAATCAGTAAAAGACTGCTTTTTTGAAAAATCTTTCAATTTTTATCCTTAAAATCTTTGTAATCTGTTTCACTGTTTAACCCTTGATCAGCCGTAAACTTGTCGCGCACCTTACCTACAAATTTAGATTTTAGAATCTGAAGTTTAAAATCCTCCGAAATTTTCACTCGATTCGTGTCAAACTCTTCTAGATAACTAGAAAAATGCATTTTTTTAATAAAAAGAGGAGATAAATGTTAAAATATTAGCTAAATCTGGTTTCGTTTCCGCCATATTCGAAACTGTTAATTTTTCCGCTGCAATCTGTAATTGTTTTCTAGTTTGAACCCCTAAACTGTTCTTATTAGTTCTTTGCGTCTAATGCCACGCGACATAAGCCAGATTAAGGAAAACTTAAAAATTATTTTCCATAAAAATATCAAAATACATATATGATAAGTATATGCATTTTGATATTAAAAATTTTGATATTATAAATAAAGCTATGATTCTCATACATGAAAAAATTCTTAAATACACATAAATCACAGTACAAAATCAACACTTAAAATATAAATCTGCTCTTTTCAGCTTCCATAAATTAATCTTCGTTTTAATTATTCTTATTTCATTTATTTAAATGTAACAATAATCATAATCATAAACCAATGTTGTATAACCTGCTGTATAACTTATGTTACTCTACTTGAACCACTACTACCAGTGCTCCACTTAATATCTACACGATACGTATCTAACACAACTATGTGCACACATAAATATATTTCAACATTCGATTATTATTAATCTCTCAGTATCTGCCACTATTTTATTAATATTTGCTAGAATTTTACCTCGCATGCCCAAGTTGATAGTGGGAGGTTAAATACTGTTAAGTTAAAAATTATGTAATTTATATTAATGCTAAAAGTCATCATGAGTAACCCGAAGATTAATTTAGAAAAAAATAGTAAATTAATAAATACTTGAGACAAATGAAATTCAAAGAAAAAATCGCAGATACCTTAATTAATTTGATCTAGACTTTATTCAGGTAAGAAGTAGGTGTACCTCAATCAGTATAGAATGTACTAAAAACAGCATGGAAGTCAGAATAAAGTAATGTTTGTACTGGGAATTCAGTAATTAAGGAAAATAAACATATAGTATATGGTTTAAATACTTTTGATTTATAAAAATATTGAAAAAAATCTGTAATTCATTTCATTGTTTTAGATTTAATTGCTAGAAATATTTCGCATCAAGTGGGACTGTACATTTAGTAAGAAAAAATGAACAACATTAAATATCACAAATTTATTTATACAATTGGTACACACAGCTGTTTCAAGGCTTCTAAAGTTCCATCATCACTTCAAAAATTAAAAATTAAAACACAGCGAGCCAGAGAGACGCACCTCACAGCTCGCCACCAACACCGAATGCCAAATAGCGGTGAGCGCCGAAAAACTACCGCGGAGGCCTCCCACGCATACGAGGAGACCAACCGGAATTACCCAGACACTTCTGGAGAGCAGAAAAAATGGAGGAATTAAAGAGAGCGAATGAAAGAAAGACATTACTGTTTTTCAGCACTGACCACTATTCGCCGTTGACGGCGAGCTGGGGCGCATCTTTCTGTCTCTCTACCTTTTAATCTTTAGTTTTTAATTTTCCCACTGATGATGGAGCTTCAGAAGCTTTGAAACAGTTGTATGCAAATTTTGTATTTATACATTTGTGGTATTTAACGTTCTTTATTTTTTCGTAATGTATTGGCACAAAGTACACCCCCCTCTCCTTTTAGACAGTACATTTATTGCTAATTGTTACAGTTTGACTGCTATACAATTTTCAGCGCTTTCTTTAAATATCTATATTTATATCAAGCATTTGAAGGGAGCAAACGTTTTTCATTTTCTTGCCTGCTTTTGTAGATTTAATTGTAGATTAAGTAAAATAAATTCGCTCTAAAAATTTTCAGTAAAATTTCCAGTCCTCTCCAATTGATATACACTGTTTGTTTATTTGGAATTATCAAAATGTATAATAATACATACATACATATATATATATATATATATATATATTGCGTAAACGTGACAGTGGTACAAAACAAACTACCTAATTTGGAATAAAACTTATTTTGTAAGAATGTAATGACATAAACTTAACTCATCAATGCATTTACGTCATTAATTAAATAATTTATAATTAAGCAAGTTTCTCTGTTACAATAATTTATTTATACATTTCAAATTCAGGGTTATTCCTCCCTTTCAATGTCCATTTCACGGACCAGTGCAAAAATAGTCAAGTCATTAGTAACTACTAATTTGATTAAACATCTTTATATAAATTTACAGTGCTAAGACATTAATCAAAGTAAAGAGATTAAAATTTTATTTTAAAAATATTCCAAGATCTCGCAAGACACATCATTAATAATTAACTTTATACATGTAACTGAATAAAGGAAACTTAATTTCATCCGTGCATTTAACTCAATTCTTTGTTTAAATGTATTTTGATAAGTATTGCATTCATTAGCTACAGAAAATTCTATTAATACTTTCTCAATTAACAACTCAAATTTGAAAAATTTTCACTCAGATGTTGGAATACATCATTTTAACCCTCCATCGATCGCGCCTGGTTTTGTCAAACGATCATTCGCAGGGGTGCTGTAAAATCCCAAATCTTTTATCACAGTTTTTAAATTATAATAATTTATAATTATTTAATAATTTACTCGTAATTAAAGTAGCCTACATTAACTTATTCTAAATAAGAACAAGAAACATATGATTTTATAAAAAATATATTAAAAAATGTTTACATATACAACCACATTACAGTTAAACTTATATATGAAATATATTTACATTTATTACTTACATTACTTATACTTTAGAAATATTGTTTTATGACTTATTTTTTTTGCTATATTGCAACACGCATTATGTTTTGTTTATATATAATGATTTTATAATGTTATTCATTAAAACAGATGGTAGTCGACATCAGAATCTTGTTCTACTATTTCATCAGCATCTTGTCCTGATTCCCAGTTGTGATAAGAACGTTCTTCAAAGAGTTCGTCATCATCTAAAAAATAATTATCTGTACCTGCTGCCTCATCATTTGCAGAATCTGATGAAACAGAAGCCAAAATATTCCGCAAACGCTATTGCTCCATTTCTCTATGGAGATTTCACAATTTTCTGAGTAGATAAACAATCAAGTGCAAGTATTACTCGCGCTCAGAAGGTTCTGTACAATAAATATATGAATTATTAAAGAATCGTTGCTAAAAGAATAATAAGACTTTGTAAAAGAATTATGCAACTTAGGGTTGGGTATAGCTGTATATACTAGAAAAGTATGAATAGGTATACCATAAAAATTCAAAGAGATATGAAGCCTAAATAATATCAAATATTGCTATTCTGTATAACTCTTTTTTTAATCTTATCCTAATCTATTTATGATGAATATGATAAATATTTAAACTTCATTTGACATTTCACAAAACTAAATTCAGATATATAAATATAGCAAATAAAGCCTTTGTGCAACAATATTAAAAAGCAGGAAACGAACGTTTAAATGCACAAATAATACATGAAAAGCAGGGAACAGCTGTTTCGAGTCTACTAGCGAGATTCTTCTTCAGTGCAAGATAGGGGAAAAGTAACAGCGTGCCAGAAAAGCAAGGCTGAGCCTTGAAGTTAATTTCTGATAAAAAATAATTATAAATTTCAAAGGAAAGTGTTTAAAAACTGTTGTTACTGAAAATATGTATTTAGAAACCTGACACTGAATATTTTATATGGTTACAATATTTTTTTATATATTAAACGTTAAATGATATTTATCATATTTCATCACAGACATTATTCTCTCAGTAACAATAAAGCTATGAAGTTTTGGTTTTCACATATGTAATTGATTATGAAAATATGAAAATTGCAATTTTTGCTAACCGTAGTATTCTCTAAAAAGGATAATCCATCATTTTATGACAGTAACAAATAAGATAAACGTTTTATCAATTTACTTTGAGAAGAAAGACTCATAGATGACAGAATTTATAATGGATCTATTGAAAAGATAAATGATGGTAATTCACATAAAATTGCTTCACTTTTGATTTTGAAAAATGATTCCGCTAAGGATTTTTCTTTAATACGTTTTTTTTTAAATTCATCAGTTGTTTTGTCGTGATGGTTTTGATAGCTAAAATTTATTTCATGCGGTAAACTTCTCAGAAATGCCTTATATGTACACAGATTTTGACAAAAAAATTCATTATATACTAGGGCTGTTCAATAAGTAATAAGAATGTATTTATACAGAAAACAGATTACCTTTAATCGTCATTATTTACATGATATTTTTTAATAACTACAGTGAGACGCAATGCATTTGGCACAACGTTCCGTCCACTTCTTAAACACATGAGAAAATCAGTTTTTGAGAGTTGTTTCAAACCTGCCTCTGCAGCTTTTACACATGCTTTGCCGCTTTCAAAATGGCGGCCTCTTAATGTTTCTTGAGCCAAAGAAACATCCAAGAATCGCAGGGGCCTTTTTGTTCCAGCCTTTATTTCCATTCTGTGTACACATCGAGTCGATGACGCATTTGTTCCTGTGTCATCAGTTTTAGTTGATTATCTCTGCTATGTAATCATAGTCTCTGTGATGGACATTGATATTTCCTCACATTGAACAACATCTTTGTCATGCCTTCCTTCCTTAAAAATTTTATGCCACCAAGAAACACTTGCTTTCGATATTACTTCATTGTGGAAAGCTTCGCGCATCATATTAAAAGTGTCCGATGCCGATTTTTGCAAACGCACACAAAATTTATTCACATAACTCTCTTCCAAGGACGCTTCCATTTCGACGACTGGCAGATGTTCGTATGCACAGCAAAACAAAATTGCGTTTAGCCACGTGACAGTCTGTAACATCAGATCGCATGCGCCATCTATCAACCTCTTTTGTTAATGCAAACTATTTTGTTAATACTTTTCCTTATTCCACAGAAAATAATATTCTGATGAGTAATTTTGCTATAATAAAATTAGTCTTATTACTTATTGAACACTGAAAAGTCCTTATATATCAGTAAAACAACTGCAAAATGAATTTAAATTTTTGTGACAGTTTTAGAAATTTCAAGTCAATCTAACTCTCTAGAAATATATTTCCCCAAGGCTTAAAATTACAATTCACGAAAACTGACATTATGCTGCTTGTTTAATATTAAAATATTATTAAATACACATTCAGGTAACATTTTCCGGAGATTGAAAGTTAACAGAGCGATAAAAATGGATTTTCCAGTACTAAAATAGTGTCTTTATAAAGCATATGCATTTTTAAAACATCCTGCGGAACGCTGACCGTAAGATATTCATATCGCCCGTTATGAAATATTATGATGTAATATTTATTAACTTTTAAAACTGAATTCAAAATTGTTTACTTGAATCAATTATTAAATTAATTGTCTGGGGGAAGCGAAGACTAATACACAGCGCAATATTACTTTCCGGATACATACAGCTACGATGAATATTAAAGCCATACCCTACTAAAAGACTGCCTAATAAAAAATCTTTCTTCAAGAATAAATCAAAAAATATTTGTCCGATTTAGTTTCGGATTGCACAAGAAGGTACCTACGAGAGTAACCTACTGAATGCACCTACTATCAAAAATTAGTTCCAAACACTTTAAAAATTATATTAAAAAAAAAAAACTGATAAAAAAACACAATTTATCTACATACGTCACGGAAATTTAGTGTACGTCATTTTCACTGGCTGGATGTTTTCGTAGAAAATCGGATTACAGCACATAGAAGAAAGAAAATATGCACACACTATTATTAAAGTATAATAAAACCTATTTAAACAGGAAAATAAATATGGATTTTTATTCTATTTAAAAGAAAAAAGCCAAAATATCTTAGACTATACTAATGTTATAAAGAAGTAAAGTTTGTTTGTTTGTTTATAGGAAGTAATCTCTGGAACTACCGAACTGAATTCAAAAGTAATGGTACCAAAGTGATTGCGTTAGTCCACGTTCGAACATAGGCTATATCTTAAGCAGATGCCACTACGCCAAAGTGTGTGTAAGAGCAAAAAGCTTTCTTAAAATGTGATTTTTGTGTTACTGAAGGACCTAGAAATGTGCAATTTGTAATATTAGTTACTTATTAGATATAAAAGATTTCTAAGAACATTTTCTAAACAATTTGGAATTTACAAGGGGTGAAAATGCGCAAAAAGCGCTCTAAAAAACCTTCTAAATGGTGGTTTCAACGCAATCTCAGGAAATACCAAACCGATTTTTAAAAAAAATAATGGTGTCAAAATAATGGTGACAACCGTTGCTCCAAGATAGGCTACATTTTATGTCGGTGCCACTACCCCAAATGGGGTGCAGGAGCAAAAAAGTTCTAAAAATGCGATTTTTGTGTTACTGAAGCGCCTAGGAATATCAAATTTGGAATATTAGTTACTTATTAGATATAAAAAATTTCTAAGGAAATTTAAAAAAATCGAAATTTAATAGGGGTGATAATGCGCGAAGAGTGTTCTAAAAAACGTTCTAAATGGCGATTTCTACGCAATTTTAAGAAGTGTTAAATTGATTTGAAAAGTAATGGTTGTAAATTGATGGTGACAGCCCTTTCTCTAACATAAGCACCGTTTCCAATCGCATTAAAATCAAACCGGCTTTTAAGGAAGGGGTGAGATGCGGCTGTCGTACCTGCTTTCATTTTGCACCCGTTTCCATACGTAAGCATAAAACCAAACCTCTTTAAAAATCCGAAAGCTGCGTAACGTGTTCTTTTGGACCTTGATTGGCTGCTAGTCCAGTTCCGATGTAAACAGAAGAAGCGAAATGCAAAACTTTACTCGTAAAATTATGCATGGTGATTTCATTATAAATGGCCTAGTACATTATAACTTCAAAAATCCGGCATCATCGGGATTGAGACTATGCCGGATTTTTGAAGGAATGTCAAAAGTAGTAACTAGGAATATCAAATGTAAAACTACCTCCTAGGAATGTTAAATGTCTGAAAATGATTATATTCTTAATGGTGCCTTTAGTCATAATTTAATTCATGATAAGTGAAAATTATGTAAGGAAAAGAGAATTAAATACATAAAAAAAACTTACTTTAATATTTTCTATATTACAGAAAAAAAAAATCTAATAAAGAGTGAAATTATTTCTTCGCTTATAATTTCGGTAGCATCGATGTCCACTTTGTTTACTTCAATTTTTTTGGTCGTTCCTTAACAAGTTTTTTTTTTTTTTTTTCATTTTATACAAATGAAAAATGTTGGTTTCGGAAATACAGTTTTATTTCTCTAAACCATATATTAATTCTCTAGTCAAATTTATGTATTTTTCTAGTGACACCTTTTCTTCGGTTGGTTGTTCATCCTCATCTTCTGAGTTGCTACTAGCAGTATCAGCGGTTTTATTTAGCACAACGTCAGCGATCTATCTGTCCATTAAATTGTTCGTTCTTGATGCATTTTCTTCAATGCTTAACCAATCATCTATATCACTTTTTCGACACTTAATACATTTTAAAATTTTGCGTGTTCAGTCAGCTCATAAATTGCGGTCTTTACACGGGTAATGTGAAAGTCTGAAATACTTCTTCAGCATTGATGTCGCCGTTGCCGAAAATTCGTATAGCCATATACTATTGTGCTATGCATTTGCCAAAGTTTTCCCCAAATTTGTTGCCTTTGCTGAGCAACGGTGCAGCTCCCAGAAAGTGTGTTCAAAATATAATCGCCTCTGACAAAGGAAAAAAATAATATTAAGTCAGATATTCTTTTTTTTTTTTTTTTTTTTTTTTTTTTTTTTTGCATTTTTACTTTCGATCTTGAAGTTTTTAACTCCGAAAGAATTTCTATTTTTTTCCTCCCATAACTTGAAAGTGTAAAAGAAAAAGGAAGGGAAAGATGGTTTTGATGCCGGATTTTTGAAGTTACACTGTATATCATAAATTTTTCAAATTTTGCTTAACTTATCTTTATCAGATTTGTGATGTTTGGTCAGGTGAAAGACCGATGACGGATGATGTTGAGCTATTATAATAAAATGATCGAACATTTAAAATTTAAAAGTTCAAATGTTGCATTTTTCACAATTTGTGGAAATCTGAAAATGGTGTTTTTATTCAAGAATTGTAAGTAAAAGATGGTTGCCAATTTATTGGAATAGTATTTTTAGCCTTCAAATTTTATTGCATCGTGAAAATTTCATAATATAATTTTTTATATTCTAAATAAAGCTTCAAATTTTAGTCTTCAAGGATCTACAAATACGAGTTAGTTATAATGGAAAAAAAGAGAAAGAAAGAATAAGAAAAATATTTTATTTTGAAAAAATGATTTTATTAAAATTTCTTAAATCTGTTTTGAACATCCTGAGGACGAAAGTTACCTTTTAATGTTTTCTAAATAACTTTTGCATTTTATCAATGTTATTTATTATCTAGTTATCATACGCCTAAGAACGGTAACAAAATAATTTTCAGCATTACACGTATGAATATTCAGATTCAAAACAAGTTAAGAAAAATCGAGCAATTTCTTCGAATATAAATTTTAAAATTTGCTAAACTTTACTAATTTTCTAATTTTAGTTTTATTTTACTTTTAAATTTTGATTCTAATTTAATTTTTAAGCTCATTTTTAAGCACCCTTTAGTACAACTACTTAGATACTTTTAATTAAGTTTGAATCTCACGTATAGTAAAGGGTTGTTGTATTTCTTAAATGAAAAATTTGACAAATCTATAATCCTTTGTCATGAATTTCTTAAGCTATCAGATAGTAATTTAATGGTACCAGGACCAGCCATAAACGGCAGAGCTCACTTATAAGGTGTACCAAAGAGGCTGAAATCTAATATATATATATATATATTATCTTTGAAGGGTGTGTATTCTGATCCAATGTACTTATTCCCTCTCATTTATAAACGACTCCCAAGGAAACTTTTTTTTGAGGGGGGGGGGGGGGGGGTGGAGGGAAGGGAGATCAATGAAAATATATAGGGCCTTCCGAAAATTCTCTTTCGTCTGGGTTGTTTTACGAAAGACTGGCTCTGAATGGAGTCGAATAGATTGTAATTATATGTTCATATGATAAGGAGCAAATATTAGGTAATAGGTCTAGAGCGGTTCTTAAAAAAAAAGTATATATATATTATGTATATGCATATATATATGCATATATTCCTAACATTAGCGCAGAACTTTCTGACGCATTCACGAAGTCATTTTTAAGCGCGAAAGCATGGAATATGAAGGCAAGACTATTGAAGGGATATGAAATCGAATAGCGTTTTTCTTTTTTCGATAAATGTATTATATCTTGAGTTATAGGTGACTTTTGTCTCATGGCGACCTTTTTTAAGCAATTACACCCCCAAAATGTGCTTAAAACGTTAAATTTGACAAAATTATTTTTAATATACTTTAGCTTTATCAAAAAATGGAAAACACTATTCAATTTCGTAGTTTCTGAATAATAGCTCTTGCCAATCTCATATGTCTAAGAATAAAAATAAGAAAAAATTGTCTGAAAATAGTATTTTGGATTTTTAGAACACTCTTTACATTGTTTTTCTTCACCAAGCGAATTGTTCGTTATTAAAAATTTGAGAAATCCGCTTGTTTTCAGCATTTTGCAGAAAAAAATTACATAAAAATCTAATCTACTTTCATTTTTAATTTTTGCTACCTATTGTTTGCAAATGATGCATGTTACCCAGACCTGCCAACTGCTACGAAAAAATCGTAGTTGCTACGATTTGGACCTATAAACTACGATGCTACGAAAATCGGTCTTAAACTACGATTTTTTGCAAAAAACACAAATGCATTTTTTTGTTTCTAGTTGCGATTTTTATCAAACGCAGCATATTTTTCAAGAATGATTCTGTCCCAAAATTTCAAAAATTTCAAAGTATTCATTTCCGAAAGCTTAAAGAAAAAGGGTTCATTAGCCAAAAATCTGGGCTACAAAGCAAACCTTTTAACATAAAACTCTCTTTATGTACATTAACCACAAGTGAATCGTGTTTCTGTAAATATTTATAGTACAGGTATTCCCTTCCTTACAAACAGGGGTGCCATTTTAAGAATATCTGGGGGGGGGGGGTGTTCTTTGAGGGGCACACTGCAAATAGAAGCGTCTTAAATTTTGACACATATGTGACTGAAAAAGAATTTTAGACACTTAAGTGTCTTAATCTGAAAATTAAGACACTATAGATGTCTTAATTTAAGATACATAAGCGTCTTACTATGACCATGGTGTAAACGAACTGAGAATAATGTCTAAAATATCCGCAAACGTCTTATTTTAAGACACTTCATTGCTTTGAACGTGTCTTAATTTAAGACGTTTTAATTCTTCCGACGCAATAACCACCAGGGGGCACTAGCACTCCCAGTTGCGCATGCGTTTTAGATGTCTTCGTTCGAAGTGGTATACGTTGTAATTCAAACAAAGTTTGTTTTTATGTACGCGTGTATTTTAATTCGTTTTTTGCGAAATGTGAAGTACTGTGATTTTAATTCGTATTAACTTGGAGTATTTATTTATTGAATACATACATCTGACGTGTGTGCTCGACATCAAATGTCTCTTAGAAGCTGTCGTCGATACAAGGGTGGGATAGACACAGAACAGAAGTAGACGACGGTTGAAGATTACACCCGGAAATTCTACAAAGCGTGTGCAATGGGCTTAGTGTTAACTCGTATCAATTTATATCAATAATATTGTGTTATTCATCTTCGTCCTGTCGAAGCTGGCAAAAAAAAGAAACTTTTGTCTGGCGGGTCCTGTTTTTAGGATGAAACATCTCATTCTTTAAATATGGCTAGTCGGATGTATTATGGGATTACCTTTTAAACTGATGAAAGTCTTTCTCCCTCACTGTGGTTGTGGTAGTTTTTAAAATTTCAAATCGAGGAATATTTCTTACCTCTTGCAGCAACTCAAGTAAGTTTCTTTATAGTAGTAAAATTAGTGTATTTTATGATTTTATTTATTGTACTAAACAAAATCCTGCATGAAATTTAATTAGTTTTGAATCTGTTCGCAAAAAACCCCACTAATTCTAGAAGTATATATTTTTAAACTTATGACGTTCTTTTTTATTACGAATTATATATTCAATGTCAGTTCTTAGTTTCAATGGATAATTTTTATCTCGCAGTAAATGACGGCCACAAGGAAGTAAAGAAAAAAAAAACTTTGAAAGATGACCTAATGCTTTCTTACTTCCTGGCATAAAACCGCAGATTAAAAAAAGATAAATAAAGTAAATGAGTCTGGTCTATTATATGAAGCTGCCTGTAAAAATATACATATGTATTTGATTTGCAATCAACTCTAATACTGATTTTTTTATTATTTTTAATAAAAAAGTAATTTGAAATTTATAATGGGAAAAAGTAAAAACCTCTAACTAGATTTCGTATTTAAAATTGTGGTAACTTTATTTATATGCACTTATACGAAAAATACAAAAATGACAGATGTTACTGTATATATTTAAGACGAAAGAAGTTTGGAAATCATAAGTTATTTTTTCCTCATGTTTTTAATATAGAATATGTACTTATTTGTTTTTATTGATAGTTGAATAGCTTTTGTGAGTACCCTCTGATCTACATAAAAACTTGCCCATGTGGAAATATAATTTTTTTAAAAACATAATTTTTAAATAAGTATTTTCATTTTTTTTTGGGGGGGGGGGGGGATTTTGCATGAATTTTTGTAAAGCTGATATCTTAAATCTTGCACTGATTATAATGAAAGTTTTGAACTTTTAGAGTAGGACAAGTTTAAAAACGCAAATATATTTAACAAAATACCAAAGTCATTTTTTCCCCAATGTTATTAAAGTAGAATATTTATTTATTTATTTTCATTATTCGTAGTTAAATGGCTGTTGTGATTATCAAGTGATGTATATGTAAAATTGCCTATGTGGCAATATATTTTTTTATATTTTCATTTTTTTTTGGGGGGGGGGGATTTTTGCAATTTTCGTACATCTGATATTTTAAATCTTTTTCCACATTCAACCGAATATAATAAATATTTTGAACTTTTAGAGTAGGACAAGATTATAAAATATATATATATATTTATCTATGTACCTTAAAAGCCCTTAATAGCGAACACTTCGGGACCGCGGAATTTGTCCGATAATTGGAGATGTCTACTTTTTTGAGGTAAAAATATACAAATATGTATGTCTGCTGATTAAAAAAGTATTCGTTAAATAGAGGTGTTCGCTATTCGAGAATGTCCATTAACCTCCACAACGGATACTCCCGAATACCGGACATCTCAATTTAGACAACTATAATGCAGGGTTGCGTTTTTTGCAAAAGTACTTCTTGATTAAAGGAAGGGCAAACTGGGAAGTTCCCCGTCCCCCTACGACTGTAGTGCCCCCAAATTTGATGTGCAATATTTGTAAAGCTTATATTTTAAATCTGTTTCGAAATTGTACTGATTATAATCAATATTTTGAACTTTTAAAGTAAAATAAGGTTAAAAACAAAATAAATTTTAAAAAATCTAATATTTAGATAAATATTTTTTGTTTTTTAATCTTGTTCTACTCCTGAAGTTCAAGATATTGATCAGTACAATGTCGTAAAAGATTTAAATTATCAACGTAACGAAAATTGTATACCAAAACTGAGAGCACCAAAAAAATCAGGCTGTATTGGGGGGGGGGGGGGGCAGGACCACAGCCAAATATTTTTCCAGGATTCAACGTGGTCAAACATGGCTACGTATGATGCTTACAAAAAAATGGATGCGATTCAGACGTTTGAAGTGTCTGAAATTCAGACGCAAAAAGTGTCTGAAAAAATTCAGACATTTTAAAATGTCTGAAAATTGAACACTCCATTTCAGACACTTAAGTGTCTGAATTTCAGACATTTTAATTTAGAGTGCAAGGTTTCAAATAGTGTGTAAAATCGCACGATTTGCGCACGGAAAAGGAATGTCCTGCATAATGAAAAATGTTGTGTAGTATTTTCCCCTTTAAATTCTTCCACAGACCTATGATTCTTCTGCAAGTATACTTTGAAAGTTCGCGATTTTTTTTTTTTCCCCTTGCAGAATAAAGGAATTTCCCCAATTGGGAAAAAATTGTGAATATAATTGTGTATAAAAATTTTCTGAGAGAAAAAATTACTATATTGAGTTGAAAGACAAACCTTATTCCTTTTACGAATATCAAAAGATGGCTGCGAAACACGAAAAACCAACCAACCAACCTCTAGATTAATTTTAATTTTATGTGCTACGATTTCTCATTTTCAAAGGTTGGCAGGTCTGGTTACCGCTAATATTTGATAATCATACATAGTTTTGTACAATTACAAAGGCCTTTTCCTCTCTTCGTGCGAAAAAAAAATGTAGATATTTTAGGCAGATATTTGGATTACAAACATTCCTTTTGCCTATAAATATGGCATACAATCGATTATAAATTTTTGCAAAACGCTACAGTTTTTAGAGTTACAATGCTGCCTAATTTTGTTTTTGTGTAGGTTTCACCCCTTTTATTATATATCTGAGGAATGTTAAGTTTTTTAGTAATGTAGATTTCTCAAATAAAGTTCATAGTTTGCTTTTAGTTTTCTGTATAATTAGACTGAAAGAAAGATATTGCTTCATTAAATTAAAATATCAAGAGCTTCAACAATGCACTTTAAAGGATTTTCTTCAAGAAATCATTAAAAAAATCACTTCTGCAAATTCTGATACATCCTTGAAGGGGGGAAACTAGAAAACAGGGGGGGAGGGGAGGCAGAAACTAGAAAACAGGAATTCTGCTTTTTCAGAATTTAGTGTCGCTCCCGATGGAAAAAAAAATATACATGTATATAAATATAGATAGTTCAGTTTTAAGACTTCAAACGCAAGCTTTTATTTTATATAAAACGACGTCATTCGCATCCGATGAAGAATTCCTCATTTACGATCCAGTCTTAAACATCTACACTAAAGAAGGACGTCACTATCTCAGAATAATACACAGATCCAGCAAAAAGAAACCGGAAATAAATTCGACAAAAAATATCGGCTATCTAATGATCTATATGCCTTCATTTGTTTATAATATTAATATATAGTTACTTAAAATTAAATGTAGTTTATAACAGCTCTATGTTTATCAGAAATCATTCATTTATGTTTTTTTTTTTTTTTTCAAAATAGCATGTATTTTAATTACTTTTTCTTCTGTTTTATAGGAAACTGGAAACAAAAAGATATAATTGCTATTTCCCAACTATTTTTCCTTTACTTTCTACAGAAATGGAGTACTTGAGTTTCCAAAATTAAACAAACGGCACTAAAAAACTACAAAAAAATTAATATCTGAAAAATAAATTGAGATGCAGTTTTCAAACAAATTGTATGTAAAACTACTTTTTTCCCCCAAAAACGACGGTATAAAAATTGAAAATGTGCGATTCTTAGAAGTTTAAAAAATTGCAGTAGAGATTATTCTATACAATGATACATCCTTTGTTTTACGGCTGGCTTATACAACGGAACGATATTTTTTGGAGATGACTCTTTAATTGCGGAGAGAAAGAAATAGCATACCGGGGGTTAATAAATGAAATGTGAAAAAAAAATACAGATTAATACTTTGTATTGTTGAGATTACAATATTGCGAAAATATTAACTCAGATTTTCTCAAATGCCAAAAAATTTTATCATTACTAATTGATCGCCACCTTTTCATTTTTATTATGCTTCATATTTCAACTAATCACATTAAGTTCGAAATTTTTTTTCTGTCGGACGCTTCATTTCATTAGATGACCAACGAACTCTCTTTATTCGTGTTGTAGCCTTAACAAAAATAATAATTTCCAAAAATTAAAAAAGATTAAAAAATAATAACAAAACAATTAATAACATTTAAAATTAATAACTAAAACATCAACACGCCATTGAAATACATAAGCAATTCAGCAAGCATTGCGCTGAAAGTTTATCCAAAAACAATTCTCCGTAAAGCAGGCTTACTGACCTAGTAGATTGCAGGTCTGATTTCGGGGAAAAAATGACCTAGGCTAGTTTCACCTTCAAACCGGCTTGTTCATTGGAAACGATGTAGGGGATAAAATGCCCGTTCCGAGGGGTCTTGAAAAATGCATTGGAAACGGTGCTATAGGCTCTATTTTATGTCTGTTTCACTACCACCTGCGGATTGCAGGAGCAAAAAACATTCAAAATAGCGATTTTTACCACTTTCCAACAAAGTTGAAAAGTGTTTATGACTTCGGTTTGTCTGTCCGTCTGTTCGTCTGGCCGTCTGTCCACGCTCTAATTCTCGTAAATATGCTCGGATCGTTCTGAAATTTTTGGATGTTAGTGACCTCTACAATAGCACGTTTCCTATTCCAAATGAAGTTTCTCTCATGTTTATTACATTTACAGGGACAGTCAAAAGTTTTCCGTTACATTACGGCGAATGGGAAAAAATCGTTTCAAATGATTTTTAATGGTGTTACACTCTTTCAAACATAGTAAAATTGATATTCATTTATGAAGTCCACTAAAATATGCATTCTGTTGAATATGCGGTCAAAGAATAGCTATTTTTCATTTACAGGGCCACACAAAAGAATTCCGTTCATAATGGTATAGGGGAAATTGTTTGCGGTGTATTTGAAAAGATTTCAGACACTATATTGAATCCCAATTACTGTATATTTGTAATGATTCTCGAAATGCATTTCTAATTATGATATGCGCTTTTTTAGTGTTTCGTTCACCTGACGAAACCCTATTCGTCTCGCTCCTCTGTCTGTCTGTCCGTCTGTTCGTCTGTCACAGAGCCCGTTCTCAGAAACTATACATGTTGGAGAATTGAAATTTTGCATACTTATATCTGAAACCGACACATCATACGACAAATCATAAAATTTAGAAAAAGTTGTACATTTAACCCTTTGGTCTCCCACATATGTATTTTAAACTATCCTTTCTAAGTGAGCCCCTAATTAGGTTGGAGGCGTTAAATTTTACAAACTTATAGCTTAACACCTCACATCGAAAAACAAATCATAAAATTTTGAAAAGTCGTACATTTAATCCTTTGGGCTCCCACATGCGTATTTTAAGCAATTCTTCCTAACAGAGCCCCTTATTAAATTGGAGATACACCTGAGGTCAGGCGACAAATCATAAAATCTTGAAAAAGTCTTACGTTTAACCCTTTGAGCTACCACATATATATTTTAAGCAATTTGTTCTAAGAGAGCCCCTAATTTTGTTGGAGACATGAATTTTTGCATACGTATAGCTGAATACTTCAGACCACACGGCAAATCATAAATTTTTAAAAAAGTCTTATATTATTTACTCCTCCGGGCTCTAACTTGTGTATTTTAAGCAATTTTTCTAACCTCCGCCCTTTTCACCCGGGGAGCACTTTTCCAACTTTTGCCGATACCCCTTTGAACATTCATTCATATTATGCACCATAGCCTTACATATTTTAGTTCCACTTTTTACCGCCATGGTCGCCTACTTATCTCGGGTGCTAACGGCCCAATCCCCTCGACTAACATATCCATGGATAGGTTGTAAAACGGAGTTTCGTTCGGATAGAGGTTTGTTTAAAATAGGGTGCTTCTGATACTTTAATACTAGTTTACGTGCTTTTCTGTCAGTTTTAAGTTGTGCTTTTTTATTTCCATTTCGTCTTAATACTTCTGGTAAGTGTCAAACATTTTTATGTGACTTATTTATTTACGTTTAAAAGTCATAGTTTAAACACCAGAGAAATAAATATAATGTTTTTTAGAGAGTACTGGTACCTGGTCTTTCTGCAAAGCATAAATGGCGGCCGGTTCCCCCTTCTGCACGTCAGTGGGTGGGACCGGTATCTTGTACAATACTTTGGTGAGAGCCGACGAAAACTTTTTGAAGTAAAATGCCGGTTGAGGAAGAAACCGGAGATTTTCCGTTACAGTGAAATATGCCTAGTTGTTTCTCCATTGTTTTAAATTACTCTTGGATATTTACTAAGATGCCAATGATATTAATCAGATTATTTAAACCTGTGATTAAATCAACTGATTTAAAAAAAATCATTGATTGAGTTCATAAATTTTCTAATTTAAAATCACATAAAGGTATTTCAATGTAAAGGGAAAATAATTTGGAAGGTTTCTATATGTATTTATGTATTTTGATTTATGAATAAACTGTATTTGCTTTATAAATAATTGTTTAAAAATTATTAAATTGAAACAGTGTTAAAAACATTTTGTTATATGTAGTTATCAATAATTTAAAAAAATGTAGATGTCGGTAGTATATAATGTAGTTTATGATAAATATGATTGTCTGCCCCTTCCGAGCTAGCCTCGCCAACCCTCGTCCAGACACCGCAGACTCTAAAAACACGCTAATTTGATTACCTTTAGGCCGAATCAACTGCCGTCGAGACAGCTAATGGTTATTTTAGTGATTTATTAAATAAGATCAACCAATCAATTCAAAGTCAGCTTGAGTAAAATGGGTAAGTAAAAAGCTTCTTAAAGACGCTAAACAAAATTGATTTAAATAAAGACATTTTAAATGTATCATTTTTAATATGACGTAATTTTCACAAAAGTTTTGTTTTTGTCTTTTTAATAATTACAAAAAATGTTTTTTTAAGCGCTATAGAAGCCAAATTAAAGCGGAGAGACAACAGCTGCTGCAAAGTTCCAGCTATCTCAAGCATTTCTAAAAATCAATTTTTTAAATATAAGTCAAAGGCTAGAAAGTGAGAAACTTCAACAGATGATCATATGGATGTTGATGAAATTGAGTACAAAAATACAGAATGTGGGGATTTTTTAAAGTGAATGCGGTGTGAAGGAGCGTTCAAATTGTTTAACAAAGTGAAATAAACTGTAGGGAAAAAGCGATTGAATCAAGTTCATTCACTAGAGCTGTTGATTAAATGAAAGTTGCTCCAAGTTTCTATCGAAATGTTTGTGGCAGATCTGAGACATTGCTGAAAAGGTCAAAGGTACATATAAAAAACGTTAACAAAAGCTGGACTCTAAAGCACTTTATCACAGTGGCTTTACCGTATTTAAACTTGTTACAAAGTTTTACAAATAGGCATACTTAAGAGTTATAACTCTTTTAAGTGTTAATATCTTATATCTATTCCCAATATATAAAAGACTTATATATTGGATATGACAAAATTTAATTTTTTACTGTCATGCTTAAATTATTCGATTATGGTCATTTATACATTTCTAGAAACTTGATGCTATTTTGTTGAAATATGACTTTTAATTAGTCAACAGTAACAATAGCTCCATATTTGTATTCATTATAATACGTAATATAATAATGAGAATGTGAGTGAAATTGAGTATTGCATAAATATTGTTTAATGATTTCCCTTAAAATTATTCTAATCATTTATTAAATGATTACATCGTAATGTCTCTCTTATAATTATAACAAATACAGATAATATATTATTATTGGTATTATGCGAATAATTATTACTAATTGCATTTATAATGTTTTGACTTTGTTAAATGAAGAGACTTTCCGGCATCCTCTAAGTGTTTCTGCATAATATGATTTTAGACAATTTAAGGCGGACTTATTATCCTAATTTTTGCGAAAAATGACGAACATATCAAATTTCCAGCGTTTTGATTAATTGATTTTTAGAGATCCTTAATGTATTGGCGAAATTAAATAAAGATTTCATAATTATAAATATTTGAAAAGCTTTTTACTGCTTCCATATGATTTACAGTTGCAATCTTTCAATTAATTTTCTGTCAGATTGCGTTTCTTCAAAATATCAGTAATATCAAAATGCAAAAAATTCTATATATACTCTTTAAATGACTCTAATTTAATTTACGTTCTTTTAATTAAATTACGTTCTTCTCTAATTTAACACTTTAACGGTCGAATTAAATTACGGTTCAAAAATTCAAAGTGCTTATTAGCACCACTTTTTTGAAAAATAAATATTCACCTTAATGACATGTAAAATGATACCATAATAAAGCCAATTAGACTATTTTATAAAACTGGTGAGAATCAAGCAATTTGAACAAAAGACACAACCTGTGAACATCACGCGAGCGGGAATTAAGGGGTTACACTTAAGAAAAAGTAGTAACTTTCCACTTAAATTCCAGGAACGTTTCGCTTTCTCTCAGGTTTTCAGAATAATTTAGCTCTTTCCTGTGGAATTCTGGTTTTCATGTCTGAAACGTTCCTGAACAAAAGTTGTCAAAGCAAAACGCCGCGCCGCGGCCTTCATTTTATTATTTTGTTGTTGTCCGCCGCTCGCGCTCGACTGTCGAAAGCGAATTCCTTATACGAATGTCAAAAAATCATTGTGGAATGCAAATAAATGAATAGAGGACATAATCATTTCCATGTCCATTGTCAAGGTCTTTCAGATGAAAATGCAATACCTCTGTGACATCACTAACAAGGAGAGGGCCCGAAGTTGATCTCACCGAATGCGATGATTATTTGTATTTCGATAGAGTATAGTTAGCATATAAATATATGACTGTCATAAAGCGCAACCCACAAGGGCTCTTGAGAAAATAAGTCGCAAATTTAAGCTATAGTTTATAACCGGATAAATTTCAGTCTCTTGTAAGCGGCTCCGTGGCATGTTTGGCAGCATGCTGGATTTGAGTTTTTTGTACCCGGGATCAAACCCGGCTCGGACTTGTTTTTTGGAACGAAATTTTTTATCACTAATTTTCGAACCGCAATGGAAAAAATGTGTATAATAATTGAAATTTACGAAAAATACGAATTAAATGTATCTTTTGTAGCATACAAGTGTTTTTTAACTATGAAATTTTGCATGTTTAAATATATAATGAAAAAAAAAACGCATATTTAATGTCTATAGACCAGAGTATTTTTGTTGTTATTTAAAGTTATTTAAAATTATTTCAATGAATATCTACAATTGTTAATAGAGAAATAAAATAAGTGAACAAATATATTATTTTCATTTTGTTTCCTCATTCAAACACTTCAAATATTTCATGGTTTGAAAAATATTCCTTTATATTTTTAATATGATTTTTTAAAGTCTGGGATTCTTGATTTTTAATTAGAATAAGTGTCTACGTAGTAATTTCTTTCCGAAATCAATTTTTTTCTTGTTTAATATTTTTATATAATGCAGTGTAATTACATAAATAAAATTTTAAGTGTGAATCTTTGCATGTTTATATATTTAATGAAAAGTAAAGATCACATAAATAAATAATAATAATAAACTAAAAATAAGACAATTAGAACTTTTATAGACCATAAAATTAAGCTAATTTTAAAATTTATTTATTGTTATTTTGCATAAATAAGCTACTACTTTTGACAGTGAAATAACTGTATCATTTTTTATCAACTAGCTTTTTAACTTTTTATTTTTTTTTTAATCTTGGATTCTTATGATTATAGTTAAAATAGCTGTATTTTTACTTAAAATTAAGTTCTAAAAAGATATTGAGCTGCTGAAAATTGTTATTATGTAGGTAAAAATTATAAAACTAAATATCCGAAATAAAAAAAGTCAAATTAAAAATTTTAAATAGGGTATTAAAAAAATCATGAAATATTCGAAATACTTTCATATAAAAACAAAATTAAAGTAATATAATTATTAACGCATTTATATCACATGTTTTAATTTATTTCTCTGTTAAAAAATAGTAGATTATTCATTGAAATAACTGTAAATAATTTTAAATAGCAAAAAACATTTTCCTGGTCTATAGACATTAAATATGCGTTTTTTATTTCATTATATATTTAAGCATGCAAAATATCGTAGTTAAAAAGCACTTATATGCTACAAAACATAAATGTAATTCATATTTTTCGTACATTTCAATTATTATACACATTTTTTCAATTGCGGTTCGAAAATGTTTAATAAAAATTTCCGTTCCGAAAATCAAGTCCGAGCCGGGTTTGATCGCGGGTAGAGAAAACTCAAATCCAGCATGCTACCGAACATGCAACGGAGCCGCTTGCGAAAGAAGGAAATTTATCCGATTATAAACTATAGCTTAAACTTTGCGACTAATTTTCTCAAGACCCCCAGGGGGTTGCGCTTTATGGCGGTCATATATTCATATACAAATGTTCATCGTATTCGATGAGACCAACCTCGGACCCTCTCCTGGTAAGATATTATGCGCCGTAACTGTCTGTGGGATGTTTAGCCAGCAGCACAAGTAGAAAAATACGCCTAGTATTTGGATGCATATTCATTCTAAAACTTCAATCTAACTGGGGATTCTATGATAGCTTGGTTAATTTAAATAAAAAAAGAAATTAATCAATTATCTAGAATATCGTTGTTTGAAGTAAGAAGTCCCCCCCCCCCTTTAAAGGATTATAAATTAAAAGAAAAGGATAATCGCAAAAGAGTAAGTGGCTATATATATAATATTTTATCTTGTTCCGCTATATTTTTAATATGCTATATTATTTTTAGAACAAATTTTGTTTTAACAAATATGTGTATTAATATTATTTATGATTTAATGAGTTTCCATTTAAGAATTACACATTTATGTCTAAGATTTAAAATTAATATTAATCTATATTTACGCTATTGTTTTCTGTTTTCTGTTTTTTTTTTTTTTTTTCATTTTCACTGCATCTATATAACATACAGTTGTACAGTTTTATTTGTGTTGCTCAGTAAGCTCTTCTTTTTTACGCAGTTTATTTGCTTACAAAAAATAAACTTTAATATTATTTATTCATTTATATTTTGTGAGAAATAATGGTTTCATTTTTTAAAGTAAAATATTTACTATAGTAACAGCCATAAATATTGATTTTATTGTCACTTCTGTCAATATTGAACAGACTTTATTGAACACTTCTGAAACGTTCCATGGAAAATAAGGTAAGCTTTTTGTGAAATATCCGTAATGTTTTGTTTTTAACAGAAACATTCCAGATATTTCGCAGGAAGTTTACTGGCATTTCTGTGGAAAGTCTTAAAGTTATACTTTAAAGTTCCAGACATTTTCAAGAAATGTTTCTTGGAAATAATGGGCCACTCAGCTGCCCATTCTTTCCCAGGAACGTTACGGATTTTTTTTTTTACCGTGTAAGGTGCATTTCATATCATCCGGGTTTGGATTTATTTTATTTATTTTGGTGATTTATATTCTTCAACTCCTCCTTAATATCTGGAGTTTCATTTTCACACAAAATTAAGTTCCTTCTATGAGTTTGAAAAAGAGGTTTGAATAGAAGTTTGGGGAACAGATCTGCTATCATCATCATGGTTGAATAGTACTAAGATCAATCGTCCCCTTTTGCTTTAGTTGTTTTATCAAATGAAATATTACTACATTACACGAATGTTTTTTCCAGTTCGACCATCTTAATTGTTAATTGGTTGTCTTTATATAAACTTATCGGTAATTTATGTTGAAGGTTCATTTCATTAAAGGGTCTCAGGAGTCTTAAAATTTGAAAAAATGAAAAAAGAACAATTTAAAAAATTTAGTATCTTAAAATGTATAGGATTTAAAAACACAATTTTTACTGGTATTAAAAGATATAAGTATATTCTTTCATTTCATGTATTTAAAAAAATGCAAGATGCAAAATTAGTATTTACAGAGAGCTTCACACTGTCAGACATTTGTCGAGCAGAAAATTGGTATAACAGCTTACGCGGATGGTTACAAAAGAAATTTTGCAACTAGAAGGAAATTTTTTGTGCCAAATTATACTTCCATTTGAAATAATCACCTTGAACTTAAATAAATTTGTATTTTTTGCATTTTTATATTTTTATATTTTTAATACAAAGTTGTATTAAGCTAATACAAAATTTTGAAAAGTTCAACAGTATAATCACCGAAAGAAAATATTTTTTGAGCATTTACGTCCCCTTTCCGGTAAGCGATAAATGTTTTTCCGTTTGTGATGGTTAATTTTGTTTTTTGTTTTTTGCGCATTTTACTTCTACAAACTCTGATTCAGAACATACGATATGGCTTGACCTGCCACTGTCTAAAATGAATGTTTCGTTTTCTATTTCTTCCTTTATAAAAGCGTAATTTTTATTTTCGCACGCCATCCATTTTTTGCTTTCGTTTTCGGAGTGACTGAACCTACGGTTCGATTCCGGGGTTGGTTCCCTTCTAAAATTGTTTTCGCTTTTTTAAAAAACTAGTGGTGTGAAGCAGTGTTTTTTATTTGGTCTGCAATGAGCTTGCTGTTTATAAATGACGCAGTTGGCTCATCTTCCTGTCTCGATTCAAAAGAGGTTCATATGATTGGGATAAGGAGCACAATAATAATGCCGATATATGGTTATCTCGCCTATGGTTTCTAGTTTGTCTACAATTCCCATTATTTTTGTAATGTGATTTATTACGTTTCTAACTTCCGCTAATTTAATAGTGTAAAGATTTCGAAGTAGATACAACTTACTAGAAAGTTTGTGTCGCAAGTGTATTTCACTTAATGTTTGTAAATATTTGACATATGTGATCTGACTGTCATCAGTTGTCAAATTTATAAGTGCTCGTGCTTTTTTATCATTTTTAGACCAAGCATCGGTTATCGGATTAGGCGGGTCATCTGTAATTATATGGAATAAGTCTTCTTTAGTCAGTAACATTTCCCTTTAAATTTCCACGTAGAATAGTTCATAGCTGAGAGTTTTTCAATTGCTAAATTATCTTTTGCTGTTCCCATTCTTTCTTATTTTTTATTATTTAAGTATTTTCTTAAAAGTTCTTTTAGTATTTCCCGTTTGAAAGTTTATTTTTATTTAGCAAAGAGCAGATTTTCAGAGAATAAGATTTAATTTAATTATTTCTAATCTGTCCCCTTAATCTTTGACTGGATATTAAATCCTGTAATTCAAGCGTGGATCCGTTTTCAGAGTTTTTGTATGAAATTCCAACCTTTACTGGAAATTCACAAAAATGCACTTGATAATGAGAAGTAAGAAAATTGGAACTTACCTTGTTTTCAGATAACGTTACTATCGTAATCCACTTTTTGTCAGAAGTATCCGATAAAATGAATATATTCACTGCTTGAAGAAAATTCAGATGTTTTATCAACACTACCTTTCAAAATGATGGATTCATCCATTGTTAAATGTTTTATATTCTGCATCTTAAAAAATTGCATACATAGTGTATTAATCGTAGAATAATGATAAAATAATAGTTTTAACTTGTTTAATTATATATATCATAACATTTTATAAAGAGCTTTTTTATGGCCTCTTTGTTAACTGACTACACATTTTGGAAAAAATAGAAAAGTACATCATGAAGAGAAAATAATAAGAAAACATTTATTTTTAGTTTATGAGTTTTTGTGTCTCAGTAAATTATAGCGTGTTCTTTCATCATCCTGGGATTTCCAAGGTTACGCTTTGATGCAGCAGAACTATTTATTGCTCACTCATAGTGATTGCGAAACGGAAGAAAATTAATTTATTCATTTCCATTAGTTTATTTATTTTGGTGATTTATTTCCTTCAATATTAAAACGGTATTATAAAAAAAAACAGTTCAAAGTCCCTAAATAAGTCTCCTTAAAAGTTTTTCAGTGATTATTGTTTGAACAATATTTTGTTATCTATAAAATAGGCATTCAGTGTTGACTCTAAAATATCGGGTAAAAATGTGCATTTTTTTTTTTTTTTTACTTTACTGTTTTTGTTACTGTTATTATTCCTTTTCTTATATCCACGGCAGGCAATGTTTTACTAAATGCAATTACGTAAACGGCAACAGTATATAAGATGCAGTTTCTCGTAATATGCAGACACGTATAAATAACTATTTCAGTCAAAAATTACGCTTGATTTGAGGGAACTTGGGGTTTATTTCGATGATACATGATTCAAAAGATTATCACTGTAATTTCTTTTGCGAAGCTTAAGATTTTTCAGGAATTGATGAAAACTGCATTACAAACAGTATTTGACTTGTTCTCTGTTAAGTATATTTTTGAAATTTGATTGTACGTTAAGAGTTATATATATATATATTAGAGTTGTGGTTTTAGATTCCCATAAAACCCTACTCCTAGCAACAGGATATAGTCAGCACTTTTCCATGAGAACTTGTAACCGCAGAACAGCAGATGTATTGAATTTGCTGATATGCAGCTTTGCATTCTCTTCGCTTGGAAACAAGTGACAACCGAGAGCAGATTTCATTCTGACGCGGTTGATGTTAGATGTATCTTTCTCGCTCTAGACGAGAGCAGAGGCCGATATGAAATCTCCGACGATTCTGAGTGCGTATGCCGCAGAAACCCCCCCATACCCTCCCGTACTTGTAAATATAATTTCTATTTAATATGTAAAACTATAACCTAGAATCATTAAACTCCTTTTTTCATTAAATACGATCTTATCTTTATATCATCCTTATATTACATATATATATATGTACCTCTAAATTTACATTGTTTTTGCAATCAATGAGATTTAGTGTCCTACAAATGATTAAAAAAAGATAATTATAAAACTTTTATTAGGTATTTGACAAAATGTGCATATTTGAATTACGTCTCCATCTTAACACATGCACAAATTCAAACTTTTCCGTGCGATGTATTTTTTACGGCATACATTTTAGAAATTGTATGATAATAATTGTGTGTGTGTTTTATACGATTAATATTAATCTGAACACGATTCACATCTAATACAAAGTTATACAAAACCCTTAACTTAGGCATATGTGACAATATTTTGAACAATGCATATTTCTAACATGCACACTTAAACTTGTAAAATATAACTGTGTACAAAATAAGTATCGGTACACTTCGCGGCAGAGTTTTTAAGCTTTCCACGACAAATCTAATGAAAAGCACAATTTTTCTGCAACCTGATATTTTTTACAGAAGAAATGAATAAGAAATTTATGCAAGAAAGCAATTAGAAAAAAAAAACACTAAATAGCTAATATATAAAAAAACAGGTACTACATGTTTTTATATGTAATTTTCTTATCTGTTTTTAAACTGCATGTAAAATAATCCAAACACTCAAAATTAAAGAATTAGCATTAGAGGATTATTTAGTATATTTACAGTAATTTATACTTAATTATAAAATACTTTTCTTAATACCAGTTGACTGAGAACGAGATAACAATGCACCACAGATTTGAAAATTAAAATTAGATCAAGATTGGGTTCAGCCTCAGCGGAAATCTTTCATGTTATGAGTCGCTGTCTTTCATATGGTAAAAAGCTCGTGCTCGTCTAGAGGTCAGAGTTCAGATGAGGAAATCCCTGACATGTTTATATCTCCCCCCTTTTCTCGAGACATTCCTTTCCATTTTGATAAACATATTACCTTTGGTGAAAAAATATTAGGGGGAAATGTATATGTTTTTGCCGCGGAATGGTGAAAACGCAATAGGAAAAAGCACCTTAGTGTCTGAAGTAGGATCAGTTAACGATATTTACAACTTTTATTATGTCACTTTTAAGAGTTTAAATGGAATTAATGACCCGCAAGATAATATCAATCGCTGATGTATGGAAACAACCTGTCTGGCGCATTTCATCATCACATAATAGGGCGGTATTAAAAAGTTCCTTTTAATGAAAGAAATTTTTTATTAAACTTTTGAATAGCAATATAGTGACACCATCTTTAACTAGAACGATCTGTTGGTTAATGTATGTGCTGAATTATTAGATTTCTAGTTATATTTAAGAGTAAAAGTATAGTTTTTCAAAAACTTTAATAGATTTTTAAAATTTTAATTATTTACTAAATTACATGCAGGTCATTGCAACTATATTAATAATATTCTTATGAACATGAGTAACATATTCTTTCAAGATTCAACTGAAATTTTGTAACTATATATACACACTCATATCCAAAAATTAAGGATGAGTTTCCGTCGATTTCGATTTTACACGTTTTGTCGTATACCTATTGAAATTTTTGACGAATTCGTTCTTGAAGCTCTGGGATATGAAGAACATGTTTGACTTCATATTTCACAGTGAAGATTTAGTCAGGGTGACATTTAGGGGGCTAAAAATAAATTTAATAATAAAACAATATTTGCTATCAACAATGTAAAAGAAAATACTCAAAAAAGTCTGTCACTGTATTAAATGTTTATGTGAGTCCTGCTGAACTTTTGCGTACATTTGTGTAAGCATAGCACTCATATTCGAGAAGATGTTAACGTTTCTGTGAAAAAATCAAAAGTTTTAAGTTTATAGCATACAGAGTTTTCTTCCAAATTTAACACAACTTTCCAAAAATCTAACAAAGAACAGTAGAAACAGTATACTGCGATTCCAACATGTGCATATTTGAATATTTGTTGATATATGGGCTTTTATATGAAATAATTTCTAATTGCACATGCGTGGGAGATTCCAAAATTTTTATATCCTAATTTGGTAGTCAGATTTGGTAGTCAGAGAATTTGGTAGTACATTGAGCAACTTGTATAAAAAAAGTTCAGACAGATTTTGTGAAAACTCAGAAAGATACAGTGAGCTGATTAAAGAATTGAGGAAAATCCCTTATAAAAAAGCAACTTTTAGAAAGCAACTCACTATACCGTCCCTAACTTTCTGACTTTTTGCGATATTTGACTAGTCTTTTTATATAAGTTGCCCTAAATATCTGACTACTAAATTATGAAATAAAATTTTTGGAATATTTTATGCATGTGCCGTGCAAATTTATGCGTATGAAAATAATTTCATACAAATGCCCATATGGCATCAAATATTTAATATATCTATATTTTAATTGCAGTATGCTGTTTCTACTGTTCTTTGCCATGTTTTCGGAAATTTGTGCTACATTTGGTTGAAATCTCTGTATGATGTAAAGAAAAAACTTTTGAATTATTCGCACACACAATAACATCTTCACGAATACGAGTGTTATGCTTACGCAAGTGCACACACACGTTCAACAGGGCCCAAATTGTAATTTTATACAATGACAGACAATTTTCAGCATATTCTGTTACATAGGTGATCGCAAATATTATTTTATTATTATTTTTTATTAAACCCAGAAATGTTATACTGCCTAAATCTTCACTGAGAAATATGAAGTCGAACATGTTCTTTACATCTAAGAAATTCAAGAACAATTCGTCAAGAATTTCAATAAGTATTCGACAAAACGTGTATAATCGAATGGCTCAGCTCAATTACACTTTATCTTTGGACATGATTATATATATATATATATATATATATATATATAACCATTAATTAAACATTACTAACCACCATCAATAATTGTGATAGTATGAATGAATTTATAACAATACAGTGTCCCCAAACACACTGAATGGATACCAAAAACATAATAAACAAGCTGCTATGTATAAAATAAAGTCCCTTGTACTATATAACAAGAATTAATAATGAAGAAAAAAAGAAGGATATGGATTTCGATAAAAATAATTGAAAAGCTTATATATTGGATTACGTTATCAAGAGTCCAGAATTCAATTATATAAGCAAAAACAGTCGTTTTCTGTGAGATAAAAAGCGAAAAGCTGAAATTTTTTTTCTCCTGTACTCTAACGACCAATATAACCAAGAGAATAGTTTCAAGATGAAAACAGAATAAAATTAAATGCTATGAAATGGAAAAAGCAATACAACCTTCTAAATAATTAATTTATAGCAAGGAAAAATAGTAGTATTACACAAAATACCTAATAAAATCCCAGTTATTTTATCCAAATACACATCAGCACATGGTATCCAAAAGCTAGATAAGTTTAAGGTTATTTTTACAGTTAAGTTAACACAGATTTTAAAACCTAACGTATACAGTTTATCTATTTTGAAACACCGTGATAAATGCAATAAAAATAACATAAATAGAAAATAATTACATAATAATTAAATTACCTCATAACACTTTTAATTTTTTTTAAATTTCTTAACTAAAGTAAAAAATTCCAAAACTAGAAGTTTACAAAATCGCAAATAGCCAACATTAAGCTCCACCATGTCTTAAAAATTGATATTATTACTCTATTCGAAGCATCAGACATAATCCAATTTAAATTTTAGTGCTGCCATCTATGATATTAACTTGAAACTAATATGAGCAAATTGTCATAAGATTATGCTATTATAAGTTAATTCATTCATAATATACCAACTGCTATATCCCAACAAATCCTAATATAAAAATACCATATTATATTTCATTATTCATATAAATATTAAATAAATACAAATGTTAATAGAATGATTACACTATATTCTACTACCATACCCAATTAATCTATACGGAAAAATTAAATAATTTCAAAACAATAATAATATAATATAGCAATATGCTATAAAACTAAATAATTTTTATATAAAAAAATTATATATAATAAAAATATAAACTATAAGAAATATTTTTAAATATAAAAAAAAATTAATTAATTAAATGAATAGGAAGAAGGAAAAAAAAGGATCTTGATATAATTATGTCAGAATCTTCATTTTCCAATTGCCTAATGATAACAAATAAATTGTGTGGTTTATTTTCATATTAACCATAAAAAACTAAAGAATATGAATATGTGATTAACATTCACATAACACCGTTAATTAATCATTTAGTACTAAGTTCAAAATTAAACATTATTAAAAAGTATAGAGGAATAATAAAAAAAACTAATAACCCAATTTAAATACAAACTGCAATATCATTAGTTATATCAAATAAATTTATTATGCATATTATTCACCATAAAGATGGTATACTATTAGAAATTAATATGATATTGTAAAGAGAAGACTAAAAATAAAAAACAAATTAATTGTTAACTTGATTAAATATTAATTAAGCTAAATAAATTCAATATGAATTGAAATAAAAATTTAACGTCACCATATATATATATAAAATATCGAATCAAACTCCATATAAAAAGTGTATTAGCAATGTAGTTATAATTCAAACGCCCCATCAATTTTTTAAAATAAATTAACCATTGCGTATTATCCAGACAACACCACCCTCCTCCGTACTCTAACATCTACCCACCCAACCGTCCTATAACAATTGTTTATTATTTTACAATTTTTTTTAATTTTTTTAATAAATATTTTCTTATTTTATAAGATTTTTGTAATTTTGTTTACGCATGTGTTAATTTTTTTTTTTTTTTTTTTTTTTTTTTTTTTAAGATCATCCAAGTACTAATTGTATATTAAAGAATATATTAATTTCTTTGGAAAAACCTTGATTTAATGCATCATAAATTAGTTTTTTAATATTATTATTAATTAGATGAGAAGAACATAAACATTTTATTCTATATAAATGGTTAAGTATTATATTTCGCATATGCAGAATTATGAAGGCAAGATTTAAAATTTGTAAATGTATTAACTTAGAATTTAAATTATTTACGTTTATCATATAGATCTGTTATTGTTTTGTTGTCTTTTATTGTAATTTTAAGATTTAAGACGTTGATTGTATTATTAGATAAGAGTTTTCCGTTAATTCCAAATTAGTGGGATAATCTACTGGAAGTTGAGAAATTTTAGTTTGATCATTGGCAATTAAAATTATGTCATCAATATAACGATATAAATGTAGATTATTATTAGTAAAAGTACGTTCATAGTGATATAAATATAAGTCTGATAATAAACTGGATGTACAGCCACCGTGTGGTATACCGATGTGTTGTAAATATAATGTGTTATCTTCAAGATATAATTATTATAGATTATGAAGTTAGTTATATATATACTAGAAAGGTAGCCCGTCAAAAATGACGGAAATTTAGATATAAAGATATATATAACTCATGTGCAAGAATATGAGTTTTCTCGCTTGTTCCGCAGTGATAGATGAAAATAACACATTTAAAGAACGAAACACATTTATGAAAAACTGTGTACAGTAGAAGACCACTAATCTGCACAGTTTGGTTCCAAGTGTTATGCAGATTTGAGGCTTTTTGCGGTCATGTCTATTTAATCTTTGTTTACATTTTTTTAAATTCATATATTGGACAATTTAGATTGTTAATCCTTAAAAATAAATAAATTTCACACTTGAAGTAAGGTAAAAGATATTAAATTATCGTATACGATTTCATGAAATGGTATTATATGGTATTATATGTGTGTGCTTCACGATCTTGGTTACGACGTTGGCGAAATTGGCTGCAACTTGTCATAATCCTAATAGTGTCGGCCGCTATAACAAAAATGTAACCAGTTTTTAGCAAAATTTCTGATATAAAGTTGTTTTCAAAAACTTGTGTAAAATTGCAGGCCGTTCTCATGTTATGTCAGTCCTAAGAATAATATTTCTAACACTGAAGAGTTTCCATGTATATATGAAATTTAGAAAAGCTTCTCTAAAAGAAAGGTCCTGAAATGGCATTGTAATTCCTCTAACTTCAAAGTTTAATCGGGGCCTGATGTTGTTTACTGAAATCTAATAAATACAGTTAATTTGAATATTACAACAGAATTAAACAGTTAAATTTATTTAACTTAAACCCGCTGTTACTTCCCGATGTTATTTTTTACTATTAAGAAGGAAAATTATTTAAATTTTTCAAATCATGCATTTATAATTTTTTTCCGTCTTTAATAACTAAATAATGAAAAAATATTCTTTTGTTCTGAGCTCATAAATATGACAATAAAATAAAGTAACTAAGAGACATTGCAAAATTAAATCTTTGTGATTTCAAACCATAAACAAACGATACCGCCACCATTTTACCTACTATGATGTCATTAGAATATTGTCCATTGATTGTTGGAGAACTTACTTTATGAATGATTACCTCAATGATTTAAATTTTTTTTAAGTTTCACGATGAATGAATCACTTGTGTTTGTTTAGGCTTATGGAATGAGATGACTGTGAAACTAATTTCAATTGAAGTTATCCAAGGATATATGTATTGTTAATCGAAATTAAAAACAATGCTTTGATCTCGAAATAAAAAGTTTTAGTTTGTATAATTTGTTATTTCTGTTAATTATTTATTTAAGTACTTTTCCATTATAGCGCATTTTTAACAAAAGCTTGGCGCGATTCGGGCATCAGAACATGTGATATGTTGCGAAAATATATAAACAGCTATGAAAAGAAATCTGATGAACTTTTATCTTTGTTTATATATGCACTTATATGCATAAAAAATCGTTTCTAAATATATATAATATTTTTTTGTATACAAATTACGGCACAGATTTCAGATATGAACCAGGATACCTAACTGGCTCCAAAATGGTGTTATTTGCCTGCTATGGTAACCCGGCTATTGTTTTTTATTTATTAATAAATTGTTTATTTACTTTTATTTTCTGTTTTTAATTATATAAACTGTTTTGTTCTATAGCTATTTTTCAAACTTTTATTTATTTATAGTTATTTCCTTTTCAAAATGATAGCAAATAATTTAAAAATATATAAGTAACTGGTATTCGAAAGCGAGATTTCTGCCAAATTTGCGTCAGAGAAAAATCACGCCAACCCTGATGCGTATGTGACATCTGTGCAAAAATTACGGCACAGATGTCATATTCGTCCCATATTGGCACGATTTTTTTTCTGACGCCAATGTCATATACACACCGGGTACTTAACTTTCACCGAAGTGTCTTTTTTTTGCTTGATATGGTAACCCGGATGTTGTTGTTTATTCTGTTGATGTTTTCGCCAAATTGGCGTCGGAAAAAATCGCGTTAATATGGGGCGAATATGACATCTGTGCCAAAATTACTTCTGTTTATTATAAAAAATGGGTAAATAGCTTTTTTTACATTAAATAAAGGTACTTGTTAGTTATCCCGTCGACCAAATTACTGTCGCCAAATTGTAAGATTAAATGTCAATAATGGTTGACATTAAACATGATCATGTGTTTCTTACGTCATCAAGTGATTTTTTAATTCGACGTTATATTTGTATTTTTATTAATGTTTTGCTAATTTAATTGATCTTTCGTTGTTTAAAATAAAAATTATGTCAATTTGTATAATTTGGCGTGTGGTTTGACGATTTATATAATTTGGCGAAACTGGTCGACGGGATAGCTAACAATTACCTAAATAAATTGCATACATATGAAAAAAAATTGCTTGTGAGTATGAAGCAGTAAATAGGTTGTCAGAAAATACGTTGGCAAACTTCTTTCTCGCCAAGCAACTTTTCTCCGAAGTATTGTACATAAGCAATGATTGCTAGAAATGCATTTCTAATTATGATATGCGCTTTTATGTTTCACTACATTTACTATACTGTGTGTATAAATGCTACAGTTCATATGCAGGGCTACACAAAAGAATTCGTAAGGGTTACTGAGTATGAGAGTAAATTGCTTAAAGGTGGTTTTTAAAGGAGTTATGCATTTTTACGCTGAACTGCATTTAGTTTACTAAAAAATGTTTGTAGAATATAGATAAAATGGGAAAAGATGTCATATTTGCCCCATATTGGCGCGATTTTTTTCTGACGCCAATATCATACAGGCAACGGTTACTTAACTTGCGCCAAAGTGTCGTTATTTAGCTTGATGTGGCACCCCGGATTATGTTGTTTATGCTATTGATGTTTTCGCCAAATTGGCAACTGAAAAAATTCGCGCCAATATGGGGCGAATATGACATCTGTACCATAAAATGATATACAGGGTCACGCAAAGAATTGGATACATAACCGTCTATGGATGATAATATCTGGAAATGTGATTTCAGTAGTTTTAAGAGTTGTTTAAATTAAATTTTGGCTAAATAGTGGCATGTAATAACGATACTATTGGCTATAGACGGTACCTGCTGAAATCAATTTAAAATTTTTTTTATGCGTTTTCTAAAATGTTTACTTAGTTATCTTATTTCCCCAAATAACGAAGTTTTGTTAAAACATTCAGGATGTGTTGGAAAGTGTTTCATATTCTATGCTTAACGCATGATTTTTTTTTTCTTCTTTAGTCTTATTTTGCATTTATTTTATTCTTAATTTTTTAGTCTTATACTGCTTAGAAACTTTGGCACAGTTGTCATATACGCCACTTTGGCGAAAACATCAACAGCATAAACAACAATATCCGGGTTACCATATCAAGCAAAATAACGACACTTTGGCGCCAGTTAAGTACCCGTTGTGTATATGACATTGGCGTCAGAGAAAAATCGCGCCAATATGGGGCGTATATGACATCTGTGCCGAAACTTTAATATTTAATTTTTAAACTCTTCGCTCCACACCCCTTACATATAGTACAAACTATAACACAGATAGCGTAAAATAATAGACAGTTTGGTACTTTTCCACTGTAGGAGATTTGGCATTTTTTTAAAAAAAGCTTGGTGTAATTTGGGCATGAGAAAGTAAGATTTGGGTTCTTTTCCGTTATACGGATACCTTTGTCGCCAAGCGTAATAGATGGCGCAAAATGAAAATCACGTGAATTGAAGCATTTGAAAAATAAAAGAAAAAACGGTACTTTTCGGTTAGCCGGGCGCCAGTGTTATATATACATATATATGTATATATAAATGTATGTATATATACATATATATTTATATATATCTATATGTGTATATATAGAATATGTGTATATACATATATATTTATATTTACATATTTGTATGTATATAAATATGTATATATATAGCACTGGCGCCCGGCTAACCGAAAAGTACAGAAAAAACATTGTCGATACTAAAGTGAGCATTTAAAAAATATATCAATTGAAAATTCCAGACTTTTACGAACTATTTCATTAAATCACAATTATATACTTAAAATAAGTGAACAAATAACTGTTATAAAATAAAGCAATAAAATAAAACTCATATTAAACTGGTGGCATAAAAATTCAAATATTTTTTAGCATTTTGAAATAATTGGCGCATTAGCATACATTTTGGCATGCTATCCGTATAACGGAAGAATATCGAAATTTGTTGTCAAATCATATAAACAGCTATGAAAACAAACTTGATGAGCGTTTTTGTTTGTTTTATATGTTTATTTTATATGTATACTAGCAAACCCAGCGGCTTTGCTCGCGTAATATTTGAAATATGCCAAGTGATATTTATATGTTTAATTTTTATTAAAAGGTACTAACTAAATTTTTATTTTATTAAAAAGTAATATTTTATTTTATTAAAAGGTACTTATTACTTTTAGGAATAATTTAAAAAAATTACTATTTAAAACACAGTTTGATTAAATATCATTGTTACACTGCATAAGGCAGAAATGAGACTTAAATTAATAAAACGAAATAAAACTAAATAAATGATAATTTAGAAAATATTTTGAAACTTTTATGCTCAATTAATACGCTCTTTTCAGTATTCATTTGAAGTTTTGAATTTTTTAGAAACCATCTTCTTACATCTTAAAATTAACCATCATGTCAAATTCCAAGTCCTACCACCTCTCTCAACTTAAAGGGCTATGTTGAAATAGGAACTGTCACCATTAAATTGCCAACATTAATTTTGAAACCGGTTTGTTATTTCCTAATATTCCACAGAAACGTACTTTAGAAAACTTTTAACGGCCTTTTTTAGAAAGTTTGTTGTTCCTGTGAACCAAGGGTGGTAGAATCAGCGGCATAAAATATAGCCTGTGTAGGATCAGAGACTATTACCATTGATTCGCAACTATTACTTTTATATTTGGTTTATATTTCCTGAAATAGCGTAGAAATCGTAATTTAGGACTTTTTTAGAATGCTTTTCGCACATCCCCTTCACTTCACCCTTTTTTAATTCGAATTTATTTTCGACAGTCCTTCGAGGGCATTTATATTTTATAAGTAACTACCATGCCATATTTAAAGTTTCTAGCCTTTTCAGTATCACAGAAATCGCAATTTAGAAAGTTTTTAGCTACTGCAACCCTCTGGTGGTAGTGGCACAGACATAAAATATAGCTTATATTTGAGCAGGTTCTATCACCAACAATTTGTTATCATTATTTTTTTAATCGGTTTGGTATTTGAAAAGATTACATAAAAATTGTAATTTATAACGCTTTTCGCTCACTTCATCTTTTTAAATTTGAAATTTTCTTTCGACAGTTCATAGAAAGCAGTTGCATATTGTAATTAAATAACATGCCATACTTCAAAGTGTTAGACCCTTCAGTTATGCAAAAAACGCAAATTAGATTATGTTTTGCTTTTTCAACCCTCAGATGGTAGTGACAGCAAGATAAAATATAACCTATGTTATAGCAGGGACTGTCACCATTGATTTGCAACCATTACTTTTGAAACAGCTTTGGAATTTCCTGAGATTGAGTAGAAATCGCAATTTAGAATGTTTTTAGAAAGCTTTTCGCGCATTTTCACCCCCTTTTAAATTTTCAATTTTTTCGAAACTGTTCTTAAAGATCATTTATATGTAATACATATGTACCTTGCCTAATTTTAAGTTGCTAGCCCCTACCGATTACAAAAATCGAAATTTGGAACGCTTTTTTGCTCCTGCAACGTCTAGGTGATACTGATACCGACTTAAAATAGCGTCTATGTTAGAGCAGAGGCTGTCAGCATCAATTTCTTAACATTACTTTTGAAATCAGTTTGATTCTTCCTGAGATATTGGTGACAAATCGGCATTTAGAACGTTTTTAGAACGCTTTTCGCTCATTTTTCTCCTGCCTCTCCTCTGGGTTAGTGAAAACATATATAAAATATAGCCTATCTTGGAGCAAGATCTGTCACCATCATTTTAACACCATTATATTTGAAATCGGTTCAGTATTACCTGAAATTGCATAGAAATTGCAATTTAGAACGTATTTACAACGCTTTTTGCGCATTTTGACACCCCCTTTTAAATTTCGATTTTTTTAGGAAATGTCCTTAGAGATCATTGATATCTTATAACTAACTACCATTCTAAATTTCACGATTCAAGGCCCTTCCGTCACGCAAAAAACGCAATTAAGAACGTTTTTCTCCTGCAGTCCCTTTGAGATAGTGGCACCGACATAAAACATAGTCTATGTTGGAGCAAGGATTTTCACCATCATTTTGACGCCATTATTTTTTAATTCGGTTTGGTATTTCCTGAGATTGTGTAGAAACTACCATTTAGAACATTTTTTAGAACGCTTTTCGCGCATTTTCACCCCTTTTAGATTTCGAATTGTTTAAGAACTGTTCTTAGAAATCCTTTATATCTAATAAGTAGCTGATACTTCAAATTTCATATTTCTAGGCCCATCAGTAACACATAAATCGCATTTTTAGAACGTTTTTTGCTCCTACACCCCCTTTGGGGTAGTGGCACCGACATAAAACGTAGCCTATCTTGGAGCAAACGTTGTCACTATCATTTTGACACCAATATTTTTTAAATCGGTTTGGTATTTCCTGAGATTATGTAGAAACTACCATTTAGAACGTTTTTTAGAACGCTTTTTGTGCATTTTCACCCCTTTTAAATTTCGAATTATTTAAGAACTGTTCTTAGACACCATTTATATCTTATAAGTAACTAATATTCCAAATTTCATATTTCTAGGTCCTTCAGTAACGCAAAAATCGCATTTTTAGAACGTTTTTTGCTCCTGCACCCCCTTTGGGGTAGTGGCACCGACATAAAATATAGCCTATGTTCTATGTTGGACTAACACCATTATTTTGATACCATTACTTTTGAAATCGGTTTGGTATTTCCTGAGATTATGTAGAAACTACCATTTAGAACGTTTTTTAGAACGCTTTTTGGGCATTTTCACCCCTTTTAAATTTCGAATTGTTTAAGAACTGTTCTTAGACACCATTTATATCTTATAAGTAACGAATATTCCAAATTTCATATTTCTAGGCCCTTCAGTAACGCAAAAATCGCATTTTTAGAACGTTTTTTGCTCCTGCACCCCCTTTGGGGTAGTGGCACCGACATAAGATATAGCCTATGTTCTAAGCTGGGCGAACACCATCATTTTGATACCATTACTTTTGGAATCGGTTCGGTAGTTCCTGAGCTTATCTCCGACAAATAAACAATTTTTACCTCTTTATAATAGGAGTATGATATGATTATTGATGTTTTTATGTACAAATCACATCTGTTTCTTTATAAAATTAGAGAAACGTCTTTTTTATATTAAATAAATCGTATAAATATCGAAAAAAAATGCGTGTGTATATAAAATGAAACAGTGGATAGGTTCCCGGAAAATATGTTGCCAAATTTCCTTTTTCGCCAAGGCTGGAAAATCTTGGAAAAGTACCTAAAGCACATTAAAATCGCGCAGTTAGGAGCTCACACAGTACAGCGTCGTCTATAGGTGGTTATTTTATTAGTAGCATCGGGAGAAAGATGTAAAGATGTACTTTAAATTCTCACTCATAGATTTTGAAGAATATCTTAAAAGAGCGGAGTTTAAATTAAATTTCGGTGACCTCCTTTATGAAAGGTTAATGGTTTTAAATGGGAATTTCGCCAAATTAGCCAGCTATCACCAAGTTGGCTAACATTTGGCGCTACTGTGGTAATCCTGCATTAGTTTTTTTTCAACAATTGCTCATTTCAATGAGGCGGTCCTACCGGAATCGTGAGGGAAACACAGAGACTTGGATTTTATATAAATATATATATATATATATATATATATATATATATATACATATACATATATACAGTAAACATCTAGAGATAGGCTTGAAGTAAGACACTTTGTATATGTCTAATTTGGCGGAATATAAATTAATGTTAACTTCGATATTATTTTTTTCTCTTATTCTAATATTTCGTTATGTTAATCGAATCTTTTGAGTCGCACTTTATAAATGTTTTATGCTCTTTATTCGACAAAAAATGTACCGACGCAGCCAACGCTCTTGAAACTATTGTGTCCCTTTCAATTACTCGGCTTACCCTAAAAAACCAATCGCATATTAAAAAAATGAAAACTATTGGTTTTATTGAGAAATGTTCTAACCTACGTTCTATAATGGTCTAATAAACATTCTAAAGTAAACAGTTTTTGAATCGAATAATTATTATAACCGTTAGTTAATTTTTAATCGGTCAAGATAGTTCAGTTTTATAGGTTTAAAAATTACGCATGATTATGTTTTAAATGCATATAATTGACTACATTGAGATATACAGCGTCTAGTCATTTTTTTTAAATTTGACTATGTTTTTCTTTTTTCTTTCTTTTTTTTTTTTTTAGAAAAATTAATTATCTCAATAGAGAATTTATTCATGTTTTGAAATAGACAGTTTTTATTTTATTGTTGCCATAAATTTACATGTATTCTCAATTAATATATAGATTTACTCGTTCATATTTAAATTGAACAAAAATTCTATTATGTGGAGAAAAGAAAATTTAAAACGATCTCTGCATTTTAATGAGTTTAAGTACTTTTCCCTTTTGCTGTAGTTTCAAAAGAAACTGAGCACGACTAAATATGCTTTGATAGCAACATTTTTTTTTTTTTTTTTTTTTTTTTTTTTTTTTTTTTTTTTTTTTTTTTTTTACATTAACTCTATGTTTTTATATATGAATGCCGCGCCGTATTTGGCATAACATATGCATTTGCATTTACAAATTATGACTTTTAAAGCATTCCCTTATGGAAATGTCATCATATTTAAAATGAAGTGTCTAAGCGGTTTAATTATACTTCATACGATTACACAAAATGGCAGTATTTTTAATAACTTTTAATAGTTATAGTTCATTTTTGACATATATTTTTTTAATTTTCTTTTTGGTAGTGGGAAACAGACTATGACATTATTGAATTGATTGCAAAAGCGGTTTTAATGCTTATTCCACTTTGTGAGTCCATTTTTAAAAATACTTTTAAGATTAAATCTTCAAATCTCTATTTTCTTTCTACATTTGCAGCCAATTTTTTTTCCTTTTTAAAACAGAGAGGATTAGCTTTATTTTAGAGACAGATATGTGACCAACAATGAAATTCAGCTTAAAGTTTTGAGCTTCAGTGCGATCACGAAGAGATAATCTTTGTTGGTTTTAGAAACTAAAAAGTCTGACGAGGAATGGAGAGCGTTGTTCGCAGGGGGGAGAAACTCCTAGTATTCACAGTTAAAGTTATTCTGAAGATTGTGTGTCGTTAATCGTAAATCTTTTAACTTTTATATTAAATTTGAATCTAAAGTTTTAGAAAATACTAATTATTCGATATACTACTTTGTATTTTAAAAGTCCAAGAAAACCTATATAAAAAAATTATTATTCAATCAAAATAAATATGTAATGTTATTATTACTTATACAGTACTGTTATTAATTTGAATCTTGATTGACTATGCGCAAATATAGCAAACTAGGCAAATATATTTGTATTGAGTGTCAAAATGGATGTTGTGAAATAAGTTGTTTCGTGCGGAATATAAATTCATCTTCGAAATGAATATTTACATATTCAAAGGAAGTGTGTTTGATAATTTATACTAATTGCATTCCAGTAAATATTTTAAGGATTTAAGTAACTGGAACTGTCTCAAGGCTACTTGACTTATATGTTACATATTGAACTTATAATGCCAGTTGCGTGCAAAGATGGATTACCAATTACTCACATGAATAATATTATTACCGTTAACGAAATTGCCTAAGATAAAATTAGACAAATTTAATTTAATTATATATTTACATAAGTTCATTAATTCTATAACTTACCATATGAAAATGTGCTAATAAATTCAATCAAATTCTGTCGTTGTCTGCATTGCATTTGTGTGTACTCTTATAAAGTGGTAAATGAGTAAATTATAAATCTATGACACATATTTTCATTCTAAAAACATGCTACTACACAATAGCCCTTCTACTAACTGGCCTAATGTGGTTTAAAGGCATTTCGGTTAGGCCAGGGTTATAAAAACAATTACATCATGCTATCCCCAAAGCATTAAAAGTTCCCTTCTTCCAACAAACCCAGTCTTATTAATATTTTCTTATCTCATCGTACTATTCGAGAAAATATATTTCATTTTTTTACATAATTTAATGTATGCTTAAAAAAATTCTAAAAAAACAAAAACAAAGATTGATAATAAAATTATTGCTCACGTTTTAAGATGAATTTTATAATCTTGAACTTAACTGAGCGAAACATAACTTTGTATACCCTGCACAACAATATGATTAAAGTATATGCAGGTTTAAAATAAACGAAACCTTAACGTAAAACGAATCCATAAGTTTTTCAAAAGTATGTTTAATGTTTTATATTATATATGTGTGTGTGTGTATGTGTTTAGATAAACTATTATACAAATGTGAAAAGTGGGAAGTTTTTAGTTTTTCAAAAAAGATTTTTCATAGATATTTTATTGAATTTTTGCTACACTACACTGCATGTAACAAGATCCCCCTTAAGGTAGAAAAATTAACTTGTGTTCTACCAAAACAAGTTTTTAAGACCGAAACCGAATTTGGTTATCTTCGTAGTTTCGGCTGTAGACGAAAACGGAAACGAAACTGCCAAAAAAATAAAATTTATGTAATTTATGAATGTATTAAATCATATATATGTAATTATTAATTAAGTATACATATAAAGAGACACATTTCTAACAAGCACACATACATAATTATTTGCACCTGTTTGCTTATTCCAAGTTGGATTTCTGTGCCGCTGACCAAAACTTTTAACTGCGGTATGAAATAAGACGCAATTCATCAATAACACTGGACGGTTTCTTAATTATAGGAATTTCATCTAATTAAAAATGATTTAGGGATACATGCCGCGATAAATCTTTTATAATGACTTTTGCAAGTGATCATCAGCTGTTTATCATGTGATTTTATTCAACACCTTCCTTAGAACGAGTTTAAACCTTAAATACCGTGTGTTGCCTTTCGGCAACATACCCAATTTAGTCTTCTAAAATACTATTAGAATAATATTAAAGATGTAAGGCCTAATGCTGCCAATAAAATACATACTGAAAATATTATTAAATCAATTTTCAACATGTAGATGAGGCAATATTATTCTTTAAGAAAAAAGGTAGATTTATTTTTTCAATTGTTGCTACACGTGCTTTTCATTTTATTTGGAAGCTTGCGAAATAACTTATTTTGTTTTCAGTGAGCTAGTAAAATTTATTCCTTATTATAGTACTTAAAATCCATGTGTGTTTAATGTTATAGAATTGTATCAAGGAAAATTATATTTTCAATTAAAGCCCAGTGTTGCCGATATGAAACAAACCCTTTTCTAGCCGTAAACCATACTTAAATCAAAATATAATTTTTCGAAAGTATTTTTCCCGTGATGCATTTAAGAAATGAAAGCTGAAAAATATTTTTAAATCGATTTTTTTAATCAGGCACTTAAGGGTTAAACCACTTCTACGGATTTCAAACTAACAATTTTCTATCACTTTCAGACTGCAGACTATAACGAGCACGTTGAAAACGTTTCAAAATTTAGTCATATATGTATTGAGTCATTATAAATCGATGTTCATAACAATAAATAAGTAGGATCTCATTTAAACCAATACAGCTCAAATCAGAGGCATTGAAAATTCCCGAACGAGGAATGGAGATCTTAGGAATACATATAGTTTCGGCCTAATTTCGGTCCCGGTCTAATATTCGACAGTATCTTCGCAGAAACTAAGATTTTGGGACTAATACAAAAAATCTCTCGAACTCTACAAATGATATAAATAAACAACCAAATTAATAACATAAAATAAAAGCCTTTGTCAAACGCCTTGAAAAAAGGAATTCCTAATTTTATTGCGGATTTTTTATTAGCTTTTTCATATATGTAGTATTAGGAATGAATAGTTAGAAGTCTAGAATCAGAAAACCTCATGTTTTGAAAACAAAAATACGGACAAGGGGTGCCATCTATGATCAATGCTTGGGACGAATATTTTTTATTAGCTTGAAGAAAACTTTTCATCATAAAAATCATCTAATTCCAAACATCTTATTCCTTGATTTTTTATTGAATTTTAAAATGTGTCAGCGACTTTTGGGACACCAAGTATTATATATTTAAAAAATAATTTAATTTCCATAATATTATCAGGGAAGACGATAATATTATAGTGACGCAGCCTTAAGCCTAAAATCGTATCTTATCGTACCGTAGAATTCGTAAATGGCGGAACTCATATATACAACTAACTCCACTTAAAAAAAAAAAAAAAAAAAAAAAAAAAAAAAAGAAAAACCACGAAAAGCCGCCTTTCAATAACTCAGCAAATTTGCTTAACGCGGAAACGGAAAAGTTTTTAAGGTCCACCGAAAGCCAATTTTTACATAAGACGGAAAAAAGAATATTTTAAAACAGAAAAGCATTCGGTAAATGGAACTTTAAAACTGATATATAGATCAAATACATACAATAAATAAATACATATAAAATACAAATATAAATAAAAGCACATTTTTACGCATTCATTTGTTTACATCTACAACAGTTTCTTTTTATTTACAATTTTTAACACAAATAAATTTCCGTTTTTCTACGGTACATAAATTTAAATTATGCATTTTTATTTTTTCCATTACCCTTATAATAAAAAAAAGAAAGAAATAGGCCGTAATTCTTACATTACCTTTATAATAATAATAATAATAATAATAATAATAAATACATGCTGTTATTCTAACTGTAAATGGAAGACTAATAGATTTTTTTTTAAATGTCATGCATTCAAAATTTAAAAAAAGTAAATTAAAAAAATTAAATTTTTGTACTGTCGCATAAATTGGCATGCAAATAAATTGCAGTTTTATAATTTTTTCTTTGGGGGAGGGAGAGGGGCTCAAACAAAAGTTTATAAAACCATCTCTTTAAATCAAAAGAGCATAAAATGCAAAATTTGTCATGTATATTTATTTTTTTAAATATATTTAAATTATTTTTTAGTTTTACAACAACAGCAACAAAATACCTTGCAAACTTCGCATGTATTCACAGAAAAAAATAAACTAAATAAAACCTGAAATTAAATAATTCAGTTGGCTAAATAAATTATTAAACCATTGCCTAGCATTAAAAAAATTACAAGGTACAAAATATAATTAAAATTTGTTTCTGAAATAATTTAAGTTGCTAGTTAAATACATCAATAATTAAATGATTTTCTGCATGGTATCGCGATCTATTGGCTAAATTCAGCATCAACAATAAATGGGAAATGTATTCACAGAAAAAATTAACTGAAATAAAAACTCAAATTAAATAATTCAGTTGGCTAACTAAATTATTAAAGCGTTGCCTAGCATTAAAAATTTCAAGGTACAAAATATAATTAAAATCTGGTTTTGAAGTAATTTAAGTTACTTGTTCATTGATTAGTTAAATACATCAATAATTTAATGCTTCTCTGCATGGTATCGCCATCTATTGGCTAAATTCAGCATTAACAATAAATGAAGGGGATATCACAATAAAACTTTCTTTTCAATAATGGGAGCAATAATAATGTATTTTATGCATTTATACAGTTGTATCCAGTATACCTAATGTCCTACCACCCCAATACAACTAAAAATTGAACATATATTAAGAAAAAAAAACATGTTAAACTGCTTTTCAAGTTCAGTTGTTAATACACTTTTTAAACCATGCATAATTATGATTTATAAAGACCTATAAAGATGCAATTTAATGAAAACCCAAATTAGGTGATAATATGCAGTGATTAAAAATCTTAATATTTCAGAACAGGGCATAATTTACAATTTAAAAAATGCAGTTAGAGTTTTGAAAGAAGTACCTAACAATTCAACAATATTTTAACATTTTTTTTAACTCTATGTGTGTTAAATACATTTATATCCTTTCTTTTTTTATAATTATTGTCCGTAATGCAGCAGTAAAATGATGCTTTCTTTATTTGTAGTTATTCATTTTTGAATCTTTTTAAATGTAGTCATCTTTTATTACTCACTTAAAGTACAAATGGGGGGGGGGGGTGATTTTTCACATTTGGTATATATTATTCACATTTTGTCTCATATTGATGTTGAAAATCTAAATCCCACATCCTTCAAAATTTTCATTCCATCCCCCTTTGTCCTGCCTCCCATTTCTCATTAGCTTTGCATATCTATTTTATGATACTGAAAACTGAAAATATTACTTTACATTAAAGTAGCAATAAATGTTATGTCACATGTTGATAGATTAAAAACTTACATGATGGAAAATTATTTCTTAAAAAATAAAAAATCAGTAATTTCCCAAATAAATTTTATTCGAAAGTATTTTTCTTTTGCTTACAATTTTATTGTATTTTAAATAAAAAGGTTTAAAGAGTAATATTTCTTTATATTTTTCTTAAGAAAGTAAACTTTTTACATAGTAAGTTTTAATAAAGCTTTCTATATCTGTTAAACAAACCATAATCCCCCAGATTTTGTATATTACTTCCATATCTTAATAAAAAGTTCTTTAAAAAAATCAAATAGCACAGCACTCTTTACAATTGAAGTATGAGGTATGCTTTTTTGAGGGGGGGGGGGAATTAAAGGTGAATGGAAATCACGATTATGAGTTCCTATCATTAGTCTTTAATTTTTTTTTTTTTTTTTTTTTTTATTAACTTAAACAAAATAATGATATCAATTAAAATCCCCTTAACGGTTAAAAGTTTGTGACGCAGCACTTTATCTTTTTGCTATAAGAATTTTAAATATGGAACTTAAAAATAATGATATCAAATTTGAAGTGACGCTATGTTATTTATTTCATCATTCTATTTTAGTTTTATTCATAATTGCATGCGTAAAAATTATGTTAAATTTAAAAGGATGTATAAAAATTTATTCATTGATGCGTTGTCATTCAGATTTTTCCTAAATTCAAACTATGAGTTTTAAAAGATATGATATCAAAATTTAAGTAACGCCTTGATGTAGCCTTAAACAATTTGTTTTAAAATTCAATTTTAATTGTTTTCGATTTGGCTAAATATATTTAAACATCTAACCAAAACTTTTAATTTTCCAATACACTGTTAAAAATACCACTTTCACTGAACATGTACAATGCACTGCAATGCATTTATATGAATAAATTGATTTATCTGTTGTGCCACGCTATCCAAAATCAAAAGTAAAATTTATGTAAGTGATTTCTTTGCGTCATTGTATCCAAACTAAGCTAAATATATGCAAATGGATATTCTGCGTAAATTCTGTGCACAAAACTTATGCTAAACATTAACATTAGCCATTATTTAGACGCAAATTTGGGAAATCATGCATAATTTTTAAATGATTCTTTTTAAAGTATTTCCTTGAAATAAAATAAACTTAAAGGACTTGAAAATGCAAATATTTATTTTTAAGACTATTATATTTATTTTTAGGTTTAATTTATTGCTAACTTTATTTAATTTATGGTTTGAAATTAGTTCTTAAAACAGTTTGTTAATTAAAAACATGTTGCATTTAAATCGTTTAACTCTATATTTGGTAGCGGGCATAAGCAAAAAAACATTTTCTTCCAGCTGGCAAAATAGGCATTCGCCATTTTTTTTTACACTTCATCTTCTTGGGCTTAACAGTTTAAAAATGGTCTACTGCATTTCTAATACATTATTGGATGCCATAAAACAGTTAAATACACACAAATACATATTTATATATTTAATAATTAATATAATTAAACAAAAACCTAATTTGAAGATCAAATTAAAAAAACAAAATTTATTTCCTACATTGTTTAAGCCCGAGAAGGGACAGACATTAAGGTATTTCATTCAATTCGTTCTACATTTAATGTTAAATTTTTGTAACAAATAAGTTAAAGCAATTGAACAGTAAAAAATAAAGATAAAATTCATACAACATGATACTTTAAACACCCTAAAATTCCGTACAAATGAAATCGAAATAAATCTTAGACGTTTTCCAATTTTCAGTTGTAAATATTTGTATTGCAGATTTTGTATTATTTTTATGATGATTGTACATAAAATGATAAGATACATGCAAAATACAAAACTTTAAAAAAGTCTAAGATTTATTTCGATTTCATTTGTACGGAATCTAAGTTTTTAGGGTGTTTAAAGTTTCATGTTGTATGAATTTTATTTTTATTTTTTACTGTTCAATTTCTTTAATTTATTTGTTACAAAAATTTAACATTAAATGTAGAACGAATTGAATGAAATACCTTAATGTCTGTCCCTTCTCGGGCTTAAACAATGTAGGAAATAAATTTTGTTTTTTTTAATTTGATCTTCAAATTAGGTTTTTGTTTAATATGTCAAGTTTTTTAGTAACTACTGCATTCAGACGAACATATTTCAAAATTAATGGAGGGTACCATCATCAGGCTTTGATTCATGCGGTATCGTATCACAATTTGTGATGCAATTTACCTATGTATAATTCAAAATGTTTCACCAGTGCAGTAATGTAGTTGCTGTACTTTGGACGAAAACTTCCAACCCGAACGTAAAAGATCTGTTTGAAAATGTCATTTTTATTTCTACTATGACGCCATATTCAACTTCTTTTTAATTCTTAAAATATATATATATATATATATATTTCAGTAATTTATCACGTGAAAATCATTCAACGAAAAATAGACAAATTATTATTACGGCTTTTGAATTATTGGCAACAATGAAAATAAAATGTTAAATTTTATTGGAAAAATGTCCGTTGATTCTCAAAGAAAAAAGCGAAATTTGGAATTATTAAGAAATATATTTGAAAAATGTAAAAATAAATTGGCCCATGTTTCTCTCTGGGTTATAATTCACCCATATGCAAAGGCGTTTTACCGTACGTTTTGACTCTGACGTCAGGCAAAAGTTTTCACACTTTAAATTAATAATATCATTAGAATTAGCAAAGAATAAAAAATGAGTGGCATCAGGGACAAAAATGTGGGAAGAAAAAATGAAAAAGTTATGATCTCCATAGGCTTTTCTATGTTAAATTAACATTGAGAAGTGACACTGGAAATAAATAAGTATTGCGCTGCCGCTCAATACTTAAATTATATACATTTGTTTTAAATATTTTTAAGAATAAAAAGATGGATTAGAAGATTTAAATGACTAAAAATAGCGAATATATTTTATCAATGTAAATAATAATTAAGAAATACATTTATTTCATCGCACTACATTGTATATTTTGAAATTTATAAATTTTACGAAAAATACAAAAAAATGTCAGAAATACCTGGATTTATTTATTATATCAAACAAAGTCACTAAGGTATGAAATTATCAGTACAGTCCCCAGCAAAAGTTTCGACACTTGTGATATTTAACCTTTAAATAAAAAATACGAACACTTGGGTTATACAAATGGCTGTACTTATTTTTAAATATAATTTAAATAGGTTGGGACGGAAATAACGGCTTTAATGTAGGATCTTATTTAATTTAACAGAAAAAAGTGAAATTTGTATATTCTAAAAATTTATACACTTTCTTGATTTTTTGCAACTGTTCACGGAAAAACGCAAATTTCAAATTTTTGTCGTCACATACATGAAGTATTTGAGTGCACTTCGCGGTAGCACTGGTTAGTGAAAATGTCGCGAGCTAGAAATTTTCAATCAGATGAATAAATTGAAGCATGAAAGCTGAAATCGAAAGGGAAGACTGTTGCAGAAATTTCAGCTACTTTGAATCGTCCAAAAGAGTCTGCCTATCAAGTACTGTCTAAGGGTGACTCTTTCAAAGCAAAATATATATCTGCAAATCCTCGTGTTGCCAGAAAACGAGATGGTAGAAGGATCCATAAACTGGCATCTAGACAAATGATGATTGCTAGTACCATTAAAAGTGAGTCGGAGTTTTCTGTGTCAACGGATACGATTCGTAAGATGAATTAAAAAAAATGTAAATTAGTTTACATACAAATAATAAAACAACCAGCCTTGAAATCGCACTATAAATTGAAGAGAATGCAGTGGACTCGCAAACATATGTCATATTGACCCAAGTGGTGTATGTGATATTAAAGTGAAGAAAAAAAGCGGAATTTGACCCAGATAAGTGGGCATACTATTGGCACGACTTGCGTAAAGAGCATCGGACTTTCTTTAGTCGACAACAAGGAGGTGACCCTTTAATGATTTGGGCCTCACTTTGTTTTAATGCTGAAGTATTTTGGAGTTCCTCAATGGTCGCCAAGCAGCGTAAGACTATATAAATACATTGGAAAACAATTTACAGCCATTTGTTGAACTTTAACGGTTCCGAAGTATGTATTTGAGCAAGATAATGCGTCCATTCATTTTGCATACAAAACAAAAAATTGGTTTAACTTTCAAAATATTACTGTTCTCGGCTGTACCACATTTACCCCTGATCTGAACCCAATGAAAAACTTCTGAGGCATCATATCACATAAGGTTTATGCAATCTTTAGACAGTACCACTCTGTTAATGAGCTTCGAGCTGCTGTTGAAAATGTTTGGGTACGAAATAGACCTCCAAGTGATGCAGGATTTAGTTTCTTCGATGGAAATTCACATTTTTCTACTAATTGCAAACAATGTCAGTGCAGTTCGATTTTAATTTATGGTTATATTTCCTGTAAATATACAGATTGTCTACACATTTGCCACAACGTTAATTTTCTTTTTTGTCATTATATATTATGTAAAGTTTATAATTTAAAATTTATTGTTTGTGAATAAATGATAAGTCCCCAGTAATATATGACAGTTGAGTTACACCAATTCATTACATACTTCTCAGTACATAAGCATAATCGGTCATTGTCTAAACATTTGCTCCGCACTGTATATATTATAACAAACATTTCTTATGAAATATGCAATAATTTGTAATTTAATAACTATACTTACTTTCATTACTTGTTATTATGATCAAATTTTATCAACTGATGTTTATTCAAATGTATTTATTAATCTAAAAATGTAAAAAATTGTTTTTCGTTTCTGTTTGTTTGCTGAATTCATTCGTGGGTTATGAAATTTATGTTTCTCAAAAAAAGAATAGTTTAGATCTTGAGCGTTAATTCTGTAGCTCACAATAACTTGACTCAAATGCATAATTCGTGCTAAACGTAATGTAGACCATTATATAAATGCAAATCTTGACCGTGATCCGAAATATTTTAAATAATTACATTTAATTTATTTATTCGAAATAAGAAACGTGTTTCCTGTTGTAAATGTTTATGTTTATATCAAAGAGAGATTTATCTTTTGATCGATGTATATATGCTTAGTTTAAATTATTTATCTTAACCAATGATTAAAATGAAACAAGAAAGAAAAAAATTTTGCGTCAAGCATATACTATCAAACGCTTTCCAATACATTCGGAATAATGTAACAAAACTTCACCGCTTAGTAAATTAAAATAGGATGTCTAATTGAACTACAGTGAAACTCGTTTAAGATACGCCCGCTTAAGATACGATCCCGCTTAAGATACGAAGAAAATTTGTATGTTCATGTCAAAAACCCGCTTTATATACGAAACGGTGTTTGTGCAGTCCGTTTACTACGTGTCTTTAGAACAAAAGGGAAGAAGAGCAAAGGATTTCCTCACCAAATAATTATTCTTACATACATCTAGTTTGTCGTTTTAAAAATAATTACGGAAATTTATTATTTTTCCTCTTTGAGTGTGTAATATTTAAATTTCTGTTTTCCAAAGATTAACATGAATTTTGTTTTATTATCTTTTATTTAATTTGGTAGAGAGTATTGAATAAAGACCATTTTATTTTGTTACTGTACAAACAGTAACACAATAAAATTTAGAAAGTGAAAAAAATGCCATTCTTTATTTCAAAAGTGAAAAAAAGAAAAAAAAGGTTGTTCTTTATTTCAAAATCTTAAACTCATATTTTCTAGACTATCTAAAAATTGTTAGAAAGAATTAAAATAAGAGTTACAAACAGTTAAAACATGTTGATAATAATGTGTACTGGCTGCGTATGCATTACTATTCGAGAATCTTTGAAATCCGGATAAGATACGATCCCGCTTAAGATACGAAATGCTCTCGGTCCCTTGATTCGTATCTTAAACGAGTTTCACTGTATTATGAAATGCATAACACATTTGAAAACTCAATTTCAGAAATTGCTATCTGCAGTTCAAAAAACATTAAAATTCTTTGAGCAGGCCTGTATATGATATATAGATTTGTATCTATAAACTCCATGCAAGGAAAAATTTAGTTTAGTTAGGAAATACATACCACAGTTGAAAATACCCCTTCAACAGTTTCCGCTAACCAGGAGAACAGTACGTCAATTTTTTTGTGCTGCCCTGCATACGAGATATAGAATTTATACACAAAGTGTAACATGCAAAAAATTAGAAAAGTTAAAAGTGCATACCGAAATGAAAAAGAACTTAAAGGAACTATTGGTTAAAGACATTACTCTAACCGATTTAACCTGTGTGTCCCTGTAAAATAACGAATAATGCGATGAATTCCCTTTTCTATAGTAATGAGCATGTACTGAAATTTAGTGATTTATATAAATTTCAATACATTTGAAATAGCGTAATGACATTAAAATACACTGCAAACGATTTTTATCATTGAACATAATGTAACGGAATTATTTTGAGTGCCGCTGTAAATGAACTATTAATGCTGCACAGTTCACATTCAATACCGAACATGCCACAGTAAACATCATTAACGTATTCCAATTGCAAGAAAATCCGCGTATATTTATGTGAGGTAGAGCGTGGATAGGCAGACGGATAGACAAATCGAATTCATAAACACTTTTAAACTTTGATGGAAAGTATTAAAAAGCTTATTGACACTTATTTATCTTCATGAAAATTGTTTATCTAATACCATAAAGTTTTCGTTGAAAATATATTTTAATATTTAGTCATGTTTAATATCAAATCATTTTAGTTAAAGCAACTTCTTTCATGTATAAATATGTACTAATAAAGCTTATAAATATAATAATGTGAGTTTAATTCTTTTTTTTTTCCATAATTTTTTTTTCTCAACAGCCATAGATGGGAGACTTTTTACAGTAAAAGCGGTACTTGGTTGGATAATAGCTTTGACGAAGACGCGTATCTGAATAGACAAGCTCATGTCCTCGGCGTTGTCTTTTTTTTATAAATGCACAGACTAAATTAAAACTTTTGCCACCACAATTTACTTAAGAAATTTTTTATTTTACATTTATCTTGGGAATGTCGTAGAAATCTGCTTCGTGGTTAGCTTTCTTTTGCAACTCTTGTAGTAATCTACCATAAAAAAGAAAAAAAATAGTGATAGCTAAAAATGTTACCGCACCGAGTCCTGCAAGATGTAAATTGTTTTGTTAAATTCCATTTAGATTTTCACAAGCGAACATTTTAGAAACTGGTATTAAAATATCTCTTAAGTTACATAAGGTAGCATCCGAAATTAGTGTCTTTTAATAAATGCGACGTGTCCACAGAGGTGTCAATCGCTCAGTATTTTGTAAACTCGCATTTGTTTCACACGATATTTATTTTACAAAATATGCTCTCTTAAATAGGGATTCAATATTTTAAGAATTTAAAATTATAATATATATCATACATATTTGTTAAAAATTAACTATGTTTATCACTACAAATGAATTTAAATACATTTGTTCGTTGAAATAACTTTTAGTTATGGTATTTTTTTGTTGGCTTTATCACTAACACATTCAATTTGTGTTCGTCGTGAAACTTCTACAAATGGATGTTAAATTCAAACTGTGTAGTCTAATATATCCATACACAAACACATAATCTACGTAAAACATTTATATTGCAATATTCAAATACAAAACTTGAAAAGTCAGGCTAATGTTTTAAATGATTATGTTTAGTGTATTTATTTATAAAAAGAAAATGCAAATGTTTATTTTAAAAATAGATTTCAAAATAGCCCCCCCCCCCCCAAAGAAAAAAAAATGTGGCCAAAGTAAATATGTATTTTTTTTATTCGAAATGTTCAATCAGAGATTATTTTCGCAAGAGAGCTTGTTTTACACAAATAATTAGCTCAAAAATTAAATGCAATAATGTAAATTTTATTTCTTGCTTTCTTTTACTATTTTTATTAATATTAATACTGTTTTATTCTAAAAATGTCGATTGTGGTGCTTTTTTCGCAATGCAAAAGAGTTTCTAGTATAAAAGGTTTAGATGTGATGGTCCATGCAAGCCAATCATGTCAGATTTAGGATTTAATAACAGCATATTTCAACTGTTATTTCTTTTAAAAATAAAAATAAACGGTCAAGTGCGAGTATTGCTCGTGCTCAGAGGGTTCCGTGCAACAGATATATGAATTATTAACTGTATTATTAAAAAAATCGTTGCTAAAAGAATAATAAAACTATGTAAAAAATTATACAACGTAGGGTTGGGTATAGATGCATATACTAGAAAAGCATGAATGGGTATACCATAAAAATTCAAAATATGAAGCCTAAATAATATCAAATATTGCTATTCAGTATAAATTATTATCTTATACTAATATGTTAATAGTGAACTTAATTCGGTACTGGCAGTAAAAGTATTCATATTTAAACTTCATTTGGCATTTCGTAAAACTAAGTTTAGCGTAGTAATAATCTTTTCTTTTTACAGTGTAGCTAAAACAAAACTCTTGTTCAAAGCTTAAACTTGGCATTGCGCTGACCGAACTTCCAAAGAAGGTCCCAAAATTGCAACGCCCGCCGTCCGTGCCGCTTTTTTGAAGATAGATTTTTAATTAACGTTTAAAGACACGGGCGGCGTAATGAGAGATTCATTCATTGCAACTACGCGCGAATTTATGTGATTAATTCTAATTAAATTAGTTTGTTTTTAACAATTTGACGTGTATTGCTTTTATACTGCTACTGGGTATTGCATTACCCAAATATATAATTAAAAGTAGTTATTTAGGCTTTAAAAGCCGAATGTACATAGAGTAAGTCGCCCCTGTCAACGATGGGGGGATACATAATGATCTTTATGTATGTGCAAACCGTCCGTGTTTTTAAGGGTTAATATCTCGGCTAATTACCGATGATTTTTTTCGAAAATCATTATCAACAGTGCTTTTTTACTTCTGCTACGATAGGTACCTCCCAGCAATCCTCAACACCTTTGCTGAATGAACGCAAATCGAAATTTGTGTATAACGGAAAAATGCGATTTTCTCAAAAACTATGCGACCTAGGATAATAGCTATAGTTTTCTTGCAAGGTTTCCATTAACGTCTACGACCGCTAATGTTTTCATAATTTAATTTCAGTAAATTCAGAAATAGAGGGAGGGGGACATATTTTCGACGATATCTCTAAAAATGTAATACATAAAATTAAGATAAATGTATTTTTGAGTTCAGCATTACGACAGTTTTCACAGGATATACAAAGTCTTTGTATTCCTTGTATATCGTATATACCCCACACGATATACAAAGAAAAGATTTTTTTTCAAGTCACTTTTTTAGCCCTTCTACATTTTCTCTAAATATATTTGAGAATGTTTAATAATCTGTAAATATGTGGGTGAATAGTCTTTATTACTTCCCCCAATTTAAACTTTCCACGTTCCATAGTTTGCGGGTAAAATGGCTGTGACTGACAGACAGACACATGAGTGATCTTATAATGGTTCCGTTTTTACGTTGTAAGTACGGAACTGTAAAATCAGACCAGTTTAATGGTATGGTATGTTCTGGCCATATCACCGTGACTTCACGTCTTTCTGTCGCTTGATTTGAGAACCACAATGAAATAAAGTTGTTGATTTGTGCAGTTTTATCATTCTTTGTGATATCAGCAGAAGACTTAATAATGTTTATAAACGTTAAAATATTTATAATTCGACATCAACTACAGTACTGGTTGAAATAATTTCCGGTTAAAAGAATTCCTGAAAACTATAAATTTACTTCTACTGCTCTTTATTTAAAATATATCACAAGATGAATTAGATGTCCTCTCTTATTAGAAGATAATACAATAAAAATATTTGAAATAATTTTATTTTATTTTATTTGTGATGTTTTAAATATTTCAATTTAAATTGCTTTCACATTTCATTTCAAATGAATTGTAAAAGTTAAATATGCAAATGTAATTTATGCAAATTAAATTATTTTGATACTGTTCAGTAATTAAATAAAAATTCTGTACCAGAAAAATCAAAATGAAAAATTTGAAATAATTAGATCGAACTAATTGTTCTTAAGAAGGGTTCTGAATATAAAAGTCATTCATGCAAACCTAAACCGGAAAGATGGATTGGCAAAATTAGAAGATGTGACAAGCCTAATATTGCATTTAGGATGTTTTTACTAAACATTTGTTACATTATTTCTTCTTTGTCCTACACACTAAGTTTATATAATATGAGAATGATTCTTCGAGATTTTGCTTAAATCTATAAGCTTTTTTAAGTCCTGAAATACAATTGAAAAATACCTTATATGTCAAAAAGCAACAGCACATATGAAACTACAGAATTTTTGCTTTTGAAATCAGTAAAATTATTTTTTAGAGAATTTTTTCACTTTGAATGTGCAATACTAATACTGCATTGCAAGCAGCAAATTAAATATTTCTTCAATTTTGGTTTACTTTATTTAAATATGCTTCGAAAGCATTAAAATGCTTTAAATAATTGGAAAGCCAACTAATGGTTATAATTTAGATTGCATTGTAAATTTACGGTCTTCAAGATTAACGAACTTTCTCATAAAGATTACATTTTTGACATTATTGCAGATAATTAATATTATTTTGGAATGCTCTTGTGTCCTCTTTGGAGCACTGAATATGCAAGAAAACATAAGTATTAGTTTTATCAATAAACATGTATACTCGTAAGCAGTACAAACAGGGAAAACTGTATGTATTCGCTTTTTGTATTACTTCACCCTTTACAGATATCTATTTATATAAAGTCCAAGTCTCTGTGTGTCCCTCACTATTCCGGTAGGACCGCCTCATTAAAATGAGTAATTGTTGAAAAATATTAATGCAGGGTTACCACAGTAGCGCCAAATGTTAGCCAACTTGGCGATAGCTGGCTAATTTGGCGAAATTCCCATTTAAAACCATTAATCTTTCATAATGGAGGTCACCGAAATTTAATTTAAACTCCACTCTTTTAAGATATTTTTTCGAAATCTATGGGTGAGAATTTTAAAGTACATCTTTACATCTTCCTCCCGATGCTACTAATAAAATAACCGCCAATAGACAACGGTGTACTGCGTGAGCTCCTAACTGAAGATCTTAATGTGCTTTAGGTACTTTTCCAGTATAGGTGCCTTGGCGAAAAAGGAAATTTGGTAACATATTTTTCGGGAACCTATTCACTGTTTCATTTTATATACACACGCATTTTTTTCGATATTTATAAGATTTATTTAATATAAAAAAAGCCGTTTCTCTAATTTTATACAGAAACAGATGTAATTTGGGTACAGATGTCATATTCGCCCCATATTGGCGCGATTGCTTTCGGTTTCCAATTTGGCGAAAACATCAACAGCATAAACAACATAATCCGGGTTACCACATCAAGCAAAATAACGACACTTTGGCGCAAGTTAAGTACCTGTTGCCTATATGATATTGGCGACAGAAAAAAATCGCGCCAATATGGGGCGAATATGACATCTGTTCCGTAATTTGTACATAAAAACATCAATGATATACATATAAAACAAACAAAAACGCTCATCAAATTTGTTTTCATAGCTGTTTATATGATTTGACAACAAATCTCGATATTTTTCCGTTATACGGACACCATGCCAAAATGTATGCTAATGCGCCAATTATTTCAAAATGCTAAAAGATATTTGTAATTTTATGCCAGCAGTTTAATATGGGTTTTATTTTATTGCTTTATTTTATAGCAGTTATTTGTTCACTTATTTTAAGTATATATTTGTGATTTGATTAAATAGTTCGTAAAAGTCTGGAATTTTAAATTGTTATATTTTTTAAATGCTCACTTTAGTATCGACAAGGGTTTTCTTTTATTTTTTAAATGCTTCAATTCACGATTTTGCGCCAACTATTACGCTTGGCGACAATGGTGTCCGCATAACGGAAAAGTACCCAAATCTCACTTTCTGATGCCCAAATTACACCAAGCTTTAAAAAAAAAATGCCAAAGCCCCTACAGTGAAAAAGTACCAAACTGTCTATTATTTTGCGCTATCCGTGTTATAGTTTGTACAATATGCAAGGGGAGGGCACAGATGTCATATACGCCCCATATTGGCGCGATTTTTTTTCTGACGACAATGTCATATACACAACGGGTACTTAACTGGCGCCAAAGTGTCGTAATTTTGCTTGATATGGTAATCCGGATGTTGTTGTTTATGCTGTTGATGTTTTCGCCAAATTGGCGTCGGAAAAAAAATCGCGCCAATATATGATAACGTATATGACAACTGTGCCAAAGTTTCTGTAAAGCAGTATAAGACTATAAAATTAAGAATAAAATGAATGCAAAATAAGACTAAAGAAGAAAGAAAAATCATGCGTTAAGCATAGAATCTGGAACTCTTTCCAACACATCCTAAATGCTTTAACAAAACTTCGTTATTTAGGGAAATAAGGTAAATAAGATAATGCTACTTCTTAGATATCCCGTCGACCAATTTCGCCAAATTATATAAATTGCCAAATCAATAGTAAAACATTAATAAAAATACAAATAAAACGTCGAATTAATGGTTTTATTAGCGATTATTGGCCTTTAATTAATTAATTAATGGCAACCATTATTGGCAATCAATCTTACAATTTGGTGACAGTAATTTGGTCGACGGGATAACTAAGAAGTACCACGATAACTAAGTAAACATTTTAGAAAACGCATAAAAAAACTTAAAAATTGATTTCAGCAGTTACCGTCCATAGCCAATAGTACCGTTATTACATGCCACTATTTAGCTAAAATTTAATTTAAATTACTCTTAAAACTACTGAAATCCCATTTCCAGATATTATCATCCATAGACGGTTATGTATCCAATTCTTTGCGTGTCCCTGTATATCATTTTATCTATATTCCACAAACATTTCTTAGGAAACTAAATGCAGTTCAGCGTAAAAATGCATAACTCCTTTAAAAACCACCTTTAAGCAATTTACTCTCATACTCAGTAACCCTTACGAATTCTTTTGTGTAGCCCTGCATATGAACTGTAGCATTTATACACACAGTATAGTATGCATAAATATAGTGAAACATAAAAGCGCATATCATAATTAAAAATGCATTTCTAGCAATCATTGCTTATGTACAATACTTCGGAGAAAAGTTTCTTGGCGAGAACGAAGTTTGCCAAAGTATTTTCTGGCAACCTATTTACTGCTTCATACTCACAAGCAATTTTTTCCATATGCATACAATTTGGCACAGATGTCATATATTGGCGCGATTTATTTGCGACGCCAATTTGGCGAAAACATCAACAGCATAAACAACATTCGTGTTACCATTACAAGCAAAATAACGACACTTTGGCGCCACTTAAGTACCCGGTGCGTATATGACATCGGCGTCAAAAAAAAAAAAATCGCGCCAACATGGGCGTATATGACATCTGTACCGACAATTTAATATAAAAATGCTATTTACCCATTTTTATAAAGAAACAGAAGTAATTTTTGCGCAGATGTCATATACGCATGGGGGTTGGCGTGATTTTTCTATGACGCCAATTTGGCAGAAATCTCGCTTTCGAATACCAGTTACTTATATATTTTTCAATTATTTGCTATCATTTTGAAAAGGAAATAACTATAAATAAATAAAAGTTTGAATAATAACTATAGAACAAAGCAGGGCACAGATGTCATATTCGCCCCATATTGGCGCGATTTTTTTCTGACGCCAATGTCATATACGCAACGGGTACTTAACTGGCACCAAAGTGTCGTTATTTTGCTTGATGTGGTAACCCGGATTATGTTGTTTATGCTGTTGATGTTTTCGCCAAATTACAAACCGAAACAAATTGCGCCAATATGGGGCGAATATGACATCTGTGCCCAAAGCAGTTTATATAATTAAAAAAACAGAAAATAAAAGTAAATAAACAATGGCACGGATGTCATATTAGCCCCATATTGGCGCGATTTTTTTCTGACGCCAATGTCATATACGCAACGGATACTTAATTGGCGCCAAAGTGTCGTTATTTTGCTTGATGTGGTAACCTGGATTATGTTGTTTATGCTGTTGATGTTTTCGCCAAATTGGCAACCGAAAAAAAATCGCGCCAATATGGGGCGAATATGACATCTGTGCCTAAACAATTTATTAATAAATAAAAAACAATATTCGGGTTACCATTGCAGGCAAAATAATGCCAGTCAGGTATCCCGGTTCATATCTGAAATCTGTGCCGTAATTTGTATATAAAAAATATATATATTTAGAAACGATTTTTTATGCATATAAGTGCATATATAAACAAAGATAAAAGTTCATCAGATTTCTTTTCATAGCTGTTTATATATTTTCGCAACATATCACATGTTCTGATGCCCGAATCGCGCCAAGCTTTTGTTAAAAATGCGCTATAATGGAAAAGTACTTAAATAAATAATTAACAGAAATAACAAATTATACAAACTAAAACTTTTTATTTCGAGATCAAAGCATTGTTTTTAATTTCGATTAACAATACATATATCCTTGGATAACTTCAATTGAAATTAGTTTCACAGTCATCTCATTCCATAAACCTAAACAAACACAAGTGATTCATTCATCGTGAAACGTCAAAAATATTAAATCATTGAGGTAATCATTCACAAAGTAAGTTCTCCAACAATCAATGGGCAATATTCTAATGACGTCATAGTAGATAAAATGGTGGCTGTATCGTTTGTTTATGGTTTGTAATCACAAAGATTTAATTTTGCAATGTCTCTTAGTTACATTATTTTATTGTCATATTTATGAGCTCAGAACAAAAGCCTATTTTTTCATTATTTAGTTATTAAAGACGGAAAAAAATCATAAATGCATGATTTGAAAATTTTAAATAATTTTCTTTCTTAATACTAAAAAATAACATCGGGAAGTAACAGCGAGTTTAAGTTAAATAAGTTTAACTGTTTAATTCTGTTGTAATGTTCAAAATAACTGTATTTATTAGATTTCAGTACTCAACATCAGGGCCCGATTAAACTTTGAAGTTAGAGGAATTACAATGTCATTTCAGGACCTTTCTTTTGGCGAAGCTTTTCTAAATTCCATATATACATGTAAAATCTTCAGTGTTAGAAATATTATTCCTAGGACTGACATAACACGAGAACGGCCTACAATTTTACACAAGTTTTTGAAAGCTACTTTATATCAGAAATTTTACTAAAAACTGGTTACTTTTTTCTTATAGCGGCCCACACTATTAGGATTATGACAAGTTGCAGCCAATTTCGCCAACTTCGTAACCAAGATCGTGAAGCACACACATATAATACCATATAATACCATTTCATGAAATCGTATACGATAATTTAATAGTTTTTAACCTTACTTCAAGTGTGTTATTTATTTATTTTTAAGGCTCAACAATCTAAATTGCCCAATATATGAATTTAAAAAAATGTAAACAAAGATTGAATAGACATGACCGCAAAAAGCCTCAAATCTGCATAACACTTGGAACCAAACTGTGCAGATTAGTGGTCTTCTTCTGTGCACAGTTTTTCATAAATGTGTTTCGTTCTTAAAATGTGTTATTTTCATCTATTACTGCAGAACAAGCGAGAAAACTCATATTCTTGCACATGAGTTGCATATATCATTATATCTAAATTTCCGTCATTTTTGACGGGCTACCTTTCTAGTAAAATAATATTTTAGTAAAAATAAAACAAGTAGATCTTATATATTTTTTATTAAGTCTAAATTAACAAGTTTTATATATCTAAATAAATTTCTAATGGAGTTATAATCGAATTTCTGATCGATTTAAGCTGAATAAATAACATAACATTGAGTTCTTGGGAACCGAAATATAACACCTAAGCTCAATTTGAATGGAATCATGGTTCCAGTTATTTACCAAGCAAACTTATATGAAAGTATAGAAATCCTAAAGACACGCAAAACAAATTTATCCACTGATAATAAGAAATTTGAAATGTATAAATTTCTCTATACTACTACTAATAAAAAAAAAAATAGTAATCGAATCACGAAGGTTAAAACAACAAAAAAATTAGTAATGAAACTTTAAATTATCTTTTATATATGAAATGCATTGTTATAAATTAATGCAATAGGGTTTGATTATAAATGAAAATACTGTAATTTTAAACATGCATAGATTATAAAGTATTTAAAATATCGCAACATATCTTTTAGGAATCTATTTCCAAGAATAATTGCTAAATACACTTGCTATAATTCAAGTGTCTCTTCCAAACTTCGTTTTAAATTCTTTAAAAGAAAACTGTACTGCATTCCTTTATTTATTTATATTTTTAAAAACACGTATACATTTTGTTTCAAAGTGCTAAGTTACAAATTTAAATACTTGAAACATCCTTTGTCGTCTCCCAGAAATACAATGAATAATTTAAGCTTGAATACTGCATGTGTTTAAATGACTTGGTAACATTTGAAAACAACATAAAAGCATTTTCTGGTATCGCTTAGCTAAACCGATGATTTTAATGATGTGAATTTTAAATTAATGCAATTTTGCTATTTAGATCCAGCATATAAAATATTTACTTGTTTTTAACACTTTCGAACATTGTCGAAAAGTGTTTAAGACTTCGGTTTTTCTGTCTGTCAGTGCTCTAACTCTCTTAAATGTAGTCGGATCGCCGTGGAATTGATACATGTCATTGATATTCACTATGGCATGATCGCTTTTGAAAATGAAGTTTGTAGCAGTTACAGCTCCATTACAAGGACATTCAAAAGAATTCCGACTATTCGGAAAATTTGTTTGCGGTGTTTTTTAAAAACGTTTCACAATTTCAAACTCATTGAAATTTATACATATCTCTGAAGTATGCTACAAGATAAGATAAAAATAACTTCTTAAAACCATCATAAAAATTTTAATAAACGTGCAAGGCCTGTCGAAAGAACTAGTCTTTTAAAATTCTTTAAAAGACAACTGTACTACATTTTTTTGTTTATTTATATTTTTAAATACATGGGAAATAAAAATACGCATATCCTTTGCTTCCAAGTGCTAAGTTACAAATTAAAATATATCAAACAGCCTTTGCCTTCCAGAAATACAATGAATAGTTTAAACTTAAATACGGTATGTGTTTAAGTGATATGGTATAATACTTGAAAACAACATAAAAGCATTTTCATGTATCACTTAGATAAAAGAATTTTTCTTTAATGCCGAACAATCTGTTATTTATTTTTTCTTTTTAAAGAGAATTATCTTAGACAGAAATGGATCTAAAGAGAGTATAATGAATGCACTATTGTTTACGTGTGAATAAACAAAGAAACAATTTATACGACAATGTTTAATCTGATGATATTTTTAATTGAATAAGTTAAACGTTTAGGACGATTTTCTTTCTTAATCTTATTATCCTAATTCATTTTGGTTTAACACTTTTAATGAACTTTTATTCCGGTATTTATTTTTTATATTTCCAAAATAAATCTGATTTTAAATGATGTAAAGTTTAATTTGCAATTTTGCTATTTAGATCTAAAAGATAAAATATGTACTTGTTTTAACACTTTCCAACTTAGTTGAAAAGTGTTTATGAGTTCTTTTTTTTTTATCTGCCGTCTACCTGTCCGTACTCTAACTCGCGTAAATATAGTTGGAACACCATTAATTTGATATATGTTATTGGTATCCACATGCTCGATTTTGAAAATGAAGCTTGTAGCAGTTACAGTTCCTTTACAGGGAGATTCAAAAGAATTCCGTCTATTCTGAAAAATCCTTTGCTGTGTTTTTTTTAAATGTTTCACAATTTCAAACTCATTGAAATTTATATAATATATATCTAAAGTGCGCTACAAGATAAGATAAAAATAACCTCTTAAAAACACTATAAAAATGTTAATGACGTGAATTATTACTTTGCTAACTAAGCGTAAAACAACGGATTGACAAATCTCCAAGCCGGGAATCGAACCCGGGCCCTTAGAATAGCGCCTCAGTGTCCTACCACAAAGCCGCGGGGACGATGCTCAGCTTGGCATCTCTCACTCAAATAAGTCGGTAAGACTGATACCGCATCTATTAGATGGAAAAGTCTTCATGAGCACATAATCTTGTAGCGTAACATGAGACACGTAATTTTAAGCGTAATTTCACTGCTGAAAAGTAGATGAAAAATTAATTAAACACCATGAAAATTTTAATAAATGCGCAAGGCCTTTCGAAAAAACTAGACTTAAAATTCTTTAAAAGATAATTGTAATGCATTCTTTTGTTTATTTATATTTTTTAAATACAGGGTGGCCATAATTAAACTGCAAGTGTTCAAGGGGTGCTGGAGGAAAAACTACCGGGTATATTCCAGTGAAATTTGGTATCTACACGTTTCAGAACATGCGCAAGTCAAATATGCAAAAAATCGCCATTTTTACCAGATAGATGCCGCTGTACCGTATTTAAACGTTCATCGGTGGCATATACAACCTCCAAAATCGATAGACAGAGCATAATGACATTCTAAGAGGCATATATACAATATAAAATATCATTTACAGTCTATCAAAACTCCATACAATTCGCTTCAGTAATTAAATTTTTAGAGTATCATGTAATAAAAATTAGCGTAAATAAGATCACAAATTAAACAATCCATAAAGACGCTTTGGAAAACAAGTCATTATTTATTCAATGAAATTATTACATGATGTGCTAAATATGTGAACCACCAGATGCAACCACATGCTGAAAACGTAAAACAGCATGGTCCACCTACGCATTTAAAATCTGTGGTGTAACACACCTCACGTGTCTCGTTATGCTAGATTTCAATTCAGCAACAGAAGCATGTCGTTCTCTATAAATCATATCTTTCAGATGTCCCCACAGATAAAAATCGCAAGGATTAAGGTCCGGTGAACGTGGGGGCCAACCGTAGTCGAAACCTCTGCTTAATGACTTGATCCGCACCAAAGGTATCATCAGCAATTTTTTAACATCTTTAGCGATGTGAGGGGGTGCTCCGTACTGCATAAATACTGTGGTTTCTAAACAATGTCTCTCTTACAATGCTGGAATCAATTGTTGTCTCAACATCGCACCGCAGCTAGTCCCTGTAACACTACGGCGTTTGGGACCACTTGGAGTTGGGGTCTCAAAGAAATATGGGCCCACAAGAACATCACAAGTCATTCCACACCATACAGTTACATAATCGGAATGGAGGGGTTCTTCACGTTTAGCGTACTGTTTGTTCGTTCCCCATATCCTGCAGTTATGAGCATTTACACTACCTGATAGTGTAAAATGCGCCTCGTCTGTCCTCAATATCTAGACACACGGCAGTGTGTCAGCCAAGTTCGCCTGACATACCCGTGTGTTATTTACACGAACCATTTCAAGCTGTTTTCGTCAAATTTCAATGCTCTACTACTGAAAATCTATGAGACATACATACTTGTTATACGAAATGTGTAGTAAGGCCACCCTAATTACCTAAAATCCAAAATTTTATAAATAACGCATAATTAGTTTCCGAGATAATGACATTTGAAAATGTCTGATAATCGATAATTTTACCACTGACTGACTGACTGACTGACTCACTCATCAAAAAGATCTCTTATATCTACTGCAGCGACATACTTCAAATTTGGTGCGAAGTTCGTTTACACTATAAAACTAAGGAAAAAAATAAAAAAATTGTGAAAATCGATGAATTACCCACCTGGGGGTGCCCATTTTTACTTTAATATTACGTCTATTAGGCGAAATTTTAATTTGCCGTAGGAGGGGACGCTGTTCTGTCGCCAAATACCGCCAAGTTTCTCGCCAACATGGCGATATATCGCCAAATTTGGCGACCAAAATTAGTCGCCAAAAGTGACGCCACCTTGGTGATATCTTTAATATTTCGCCAAATTCCCATAGACTTCCATTGTAAACCTATCTACTTACTGGGGGTTTATCTAGGTTTACTTGCTTACAGAAAATCAACAAATTGAGATATTCTATCTGTCACAGAGCCCGTTCTCAGAAACTATACTCGTTGGAGACTTGAAATTTTGCATACTTATAGCTGAACACTACACATCATACGAAAAATTATAAAAGTTTGAAAAAGTCGTACATTTAACCCTTTGGGCTCCCACATGTGTATTTTAAACAATTCTTTCTATGTGAGCCTCTAACTAGGTTGGAGGCGTAAAATTTTGCATACTTATAGCTGAACACCTCACATCAAATGACAGTCTATAAAATTTTGAAAAAGTCGTACATTTAACCCTTTGCGCTCCCAAATGTGTATTTTAAACAATTCTTTCTAAGTGAGTCCTAATTAGGTTGGAGGGGTGAAATTTTGCATTCTTATAGCTGAACACCTCACAACAAACGAGAAATCATAAAATTTTGAAAAAGTCGAACATTTAACCCTTTGGGCTCCCCATGTGCATTTTAAACAATTCTTTCAAAGTAAGCCTCTAATTAGGTTGGAGGCGTGACATTTTGTATACTTATAGCTGAACACCTCACATCAAACGACAAATCATAAAATTTTCAAAAAGTCGTACATTTAACCCTTTGGGCTCCCACATGTGTATTTTAAACAATTCTTTCTAAGTGAGTCCCTATTTAGATTGGAGGCGTGGAATTTTGCATACTTATAGCTGAACACCTCACATCAAATGACAAACCATAAAATTTTGAAAAAGTCGTACATTTAGCCCTTCGGGCTCTCACATGTGTATTTTAAACAATATTTTCTAAGTGAGCCCCTAATTAGGTTGGAGGCGTGAAAATTTGCATACTTATAGTTGAACACCATCATGCGACAAATCATAAAATTTTGAAAAAGTCGTACATTTAACCCTTTGGGCTTCCACATGCGTATTTTAAGCTATTCTTTCTAACTGGGCCCCTTACTTAATTGCAGACTTGAAATTTTGCATACTTTTAGCAGAACACTTGAGGCCAGGCGACAAATCATAAAATCTTGAAAATGTCTTACGCTTAACCCTTTGAGCTACCATATATGTATTTTAAGCAATTCTTTCTAAGGGAGCCTCTAATTAAGTTGGAGACATGACTTTTTGCATACGTATAGCTGAATACCTCAGACAACACGGCAAATCATAAAATTTTCAAAAAGTCTTATATTATTTACTCCTCCGGGCTCTAGCTTGTGTATTTTAAGCAATTTTTCTAACCTCCACCCTTTTCACCCGGGGAGCACTTTTCTAACTTTTGCCGACACCCCTTTGACCATTCTTTCATATTATGCACCATAGTCTTACATATTTTAGCTCCACTTTTTACTGCCAGGTGCGCCTACTTATCTCGGTGCTATGGGCTCAATCCCCTCGACTAATATATCTACGGATAGTATGTAAAACAAAGAGTTTCGTTCGGATAAAGGTTTGTTTAGAATAGAATGCGCCCCTGGTTGCGAAATGTGGAATTAAGATTTTTCAAAAGGATAAAGTGTTTTGAAAGGAATATTAAACGAAACCCTCTGTGCGATCTGCGATCACACTTACCCATTTGTTATTTTCAAAATCATCAGAGAAAAGGATATTTAGTTAAATAAATTTGAAAATCCAGGGAGGGGCAATATCCTTCCTCTGCACTGCCTCTTTGCCGGCACCCATGGATGAATGATACATAGTGTGGCATAAGCACATAACTTTATTTTTCACTTTCAGTACAAAAAAGCAGGCCCAGCTATAGGATATTTAATTGGAAAATTTAATAGGAAAATTTAATATAGGAATTTAATAGGAATTGTTGTTTCAGAAACAATAAAAGTTTCGAATCAATACATTTCGTCTCAAAACATGCATTCAATGTAGCAGTATTAAAATATAGATTTCTGCCGCAAACTGACAGCTAAATAGTTTGTTGCAGGAAATTTAATTTATAATTGAATGTTGCTTGGTGAATAAAATAGTCACATGTAAACACATTAAAAAGCATTAAGTAAAGTGTCTAAATATATTGTAACTTTACAAAAAGTAATGATATCTAACAAAAACATAGCTGTGAAAAATGGGAGCCAAGTTCTGTAAAGACAATGGCAAGAAAAGAAGTGATATCTAAGTGGGTGCCAAGTTCAAATAAAATTCACTCAAACTTACCTACTGAAGTATTATAGCATTTTTTAAATTGTTTAGAAATAAAAATTATTGATAGCATATTAATAATAAATCTAGAACTTGGCAAGTTTTTGATAAATGTTATGCCTATCAATTTCATGTCTTAATAAAATGGTGATGTTAATATTAATTTCAATGACATTACAAAAAAATTAATATAAATATTATTATAATAAAATGACTCATGTTAAAGATTTGATAAACCAATAAATACACAGATACACTCCCGCTCGTCTTTGGTTATCACTCTAGCACCCACCTCCAGAAACCTCAATGCAAACAGACTAAGATGCCTGACAAAGAGACAGATATACTTACGCTTGTTCTTGGTCATCACTCTAGAGACTGCACCCCTTTAACCCTTTCAGGGGCAAATAACTTTTATTCGTGAAATGCTGAAATGATTGAATCGCACCAGAATTTACAAAATAAATTTATTTCAAAATGGGTAAAAGCTTCTTTTCACGTATTTAATAAAATTAAACTTTTTAGTCCTGAATTCTAGTATCAATGTGGAATTTTGCAGTTAAATTAGGTGGGATATATTTTATCCCACCGCCCTTCAAGGTGAAGGAGCTCACTCAAATTAAGGCTTCCAATCATGAAATAACAAGATTTGATATGATAATGTCATTATTAAAAATAAATGACTCGTAAGTAAATCTTGCCAAGTTCTAGATTTATTATTAATATGCTATCAATAATTTTTATTTCTAAACAATTTAAAAAATGCTATAATACTTCAGTAGGTAAGTTTGAGTGAATTTTATTTGAACTTGGCACCCACTTAGATATCACTTCTTTTCTTGCCATTGTCTTTACAGAACTTGGCTCCCATTTTTCACAGCTATGTTTTTGTTAGATTCTATGTATCCAAGTGTCATCTTCACTGATTTTCGACGGGACAAGGTTTGCAAAATCAAATCTTAGGGTGCCATCATGAAGTTTCAATTCTTGAAGAATTTTAATTTTATACGAATAACGCCAAAGAATGTGGCGCAACGCTTTATGCACAGTTGACTAGGGAAGATATAATGTCCGAGCCGCACTTCTTGCGCTCACTTGTTGCAGCATACTGGTTCCTGAACGGCTACTCTTAGTCGCAATGGCGTCATCAATTTGTTGCACTCTTTCGGGGTTTACGGGACGTCACCTTCTTGTGCCTGGAATAACGCCCAATTCTCCTGATTCTTCAAATTTTAAAATCCCATTTTTCAATCCATTGACACTCATTGGACCTCTTCTTAATCGTTTCATACGCCGGTATTCTTTCAGAGTAGCTGAATAATTGCTACCATTCTGATAGAATATCTTCACTAACAATGCATGTTACTTCTTATTCAGAGTCATGACTGGCCTTTACTCAATGTATTGATATTTTTATACTGTTCGATGGGCTTAAAATTTGCATATATGCCGTCGATAAGAATTGAAACACGGTATAGCGCAATCTACCGGGTTGAAAATCGGGTGATTTTTTTTTTTTTTTTTTTTTTTTTTTTTTTTTTTTTTTTGCTTATTTGACTTGCGCATGTTCTGAAACGTGTACATATCAAATTTCACTGGAATATTCCCGGTAGTTTTCTCACCAGCACCCCTTGAACACTTACAGTTTAATTATGGCCACCCTGTACATGGAAAATAAAAACACGACTATCCTTTGTTTCCAAGTGCTAAGTTACAAATTAAAATATATCAAACATCCTTTGTCTCCCAGAAATACAATGAATAATTTAAACTTAAATACTATATGTATTTAAGTGATATGGTAACACTTGAAAACAACATAAAAGTATTTTCATGTATCACTTAGCTAAAAGAATTTTTCTTTAATGCGGAACAATCTGTTTAATTTTCTTTTCTTCTAAAGAGAATTATCTTCAACAGAAATGGTTCTAAAGAGTGTATAAGGAATGCACTATTGTTTGCGTGGGAATAAACAAAGAAAAGACTTATACGACAATGTTTAATTTGATGATATTTTTAATTGAATAAGTTAAGCATTTCAGAAGATTTTCTTTTTCAATCTTATTATCCTAATTCACTTTGGTTTAACTTTTTTATTGATCTTTTATTCTCGATCTTCCTTAATATTTCCAAAATAAATCTGATTCTAATAATGTGAATTTTAAATGAATGTAGATTTCTAATAAGATCTAACAGATAATACATTCACTTGTTTCCACTTTCTTCTCTCTATAACACTAAAAAGCATTGTAACAGTATTTCTTGACTTCCGATTATCTACGGATTTAGACTTTTTACCGGTCAGGGACCTCCAAAAACATATTTATACAATATGTCTAATGATGTGAATTTAAAATGAATGTAGATTTCTAATAAGATCTAACAGATAATACATTCACTTGTTTCCACTTTCTTCTCTCTATAACACTAAAAAGCATTGTAACAGTATTTCTTGACTTCCGATTATCTACGGATTTAGACTTTTTACCGGTCAGGGACCTCCAAAAACATGTTTATACAATATGTCTAATGATGTGAATTTAAAATGAATGTAGATTTCTAATAAGATCTAACAGATAATACATTCACTTTTTTCCACTTTCTTCTCTCTATAACACTAAAAAGCATTGTAACAGTATTTCTTGACTTCCGATTATCTACGGATTTAGACTTTTTACCGGTCAGGGACCTCCAAAAACATGTTTATACATTATGTCTAATGATGTGAATTTAAAATGAATGTAGATTTCTAATAAGATCTAACAGATAATACATTCACTTTTATCACTTTCTTCTCTCTATAACACTAAAAAGCATTGTAACAGTATTTCTTGACTTCCGATTATCTACGGATTTAGACTTTTTACCGGTCAGGGACCTCCAAAAACATGTTTATACAATATGTCTAATGATGTGAATTTAAAATGAATGTAGATTTCTAATAAGATCTAACAGATAATACATTCACTTTTTTCCACTTTCTTCTCTCTATAACACTAAAAAGCATTGTAACAGTATTTCTTGACTTCCGATTATCTACGGATTTAGACATTTTACCGGTCAGGGACCTCCAAAAACATGTTTATACATTATGTATGAATGTCAGGCCGTGTGTCCGCGTGTCGCCATTGTACCATCGATAAGTGTATGAAGTTACACACAAAATTTAACAAAATGTTTTGTGTATGGTCTGGCTTTTGTCAGCAGGTCCTCCTTAAATTTGGAAATATGCTGCCGGAAAGGTAAACAATACGTGGTGAACATAATATTTCAGCAATAAACAAGAAAAATATTAGTTTGAGCAAAACGTTCTGGGAAATTTTTAATCTATCAGTTACCAGAATTTGTATCGCATATAGGAGTACTACTGGTATATCTATAGGAGCTCGGGAATTTCGGCTCCAAAATGCCTATTGAACAGTATGATTTGCGTGTGTTGATCCGGCATTATTGGAGAAAAGGGCCAACTATTCTGAAAGCCGTCGGTGAGTTTGCACAGTTGGACGCCGTCGAAATTCTTCCACACCCCGCCTACAGTCCAGACGTGGCTCCATCTGATTATGGCCTCTTGCGATCAATGCAACACTTTTTCAAGGGCCGTCGATTTGAATCCTTTAATGAAGTTGAAGAAGCATGTCAAGAAATTTTCGATTCCAAGGAGCCGAAATGGTACTTCCAGCAAATCCGGAATCTGGTAGAACGATGGTAGAAAGTCGTGGACTATAAAGGTCTCTACTTTGAAGAATAAAAAATGTTGCTTTTGTTGTTAATTTGCGCATAACAGCGCAACTTTCACAAATTTTCCAGAACTTCTTATTCAACCTAGTAATAGCGAATTAAATAATCTTTCGACTATTTGTTATGTCCAGTAATCAGAAGTAGCACGTACAAGTAGAGAAGCTACAATAGTCACTACTTTTTCTAGTAGTTTGTAGTATAACAAGCTACATTTTGCAGTAGGTCATGTAGCGAGTAACGTCATACAAGAGTCAATAGTTTGTAGCAAGCACGGACACTAAATTCTACTTCAAAAAAAGACAAATGAGGCTTTCTGAAAATTACAATTTAAAGACACAACTTATTTTAGGAGTGAATAAAGCAAGAAGTATTTAGAAATAAGCCAAAATTGCATCAAGCTAATTTATACCAGAAAAGAATTTTAAATGACTTACTGTTGTGCTTCAGACTTAAAAATTATGCAAAAAAATTATGGCAGGCGATGCGGATAATATGAGCAAATTCTTTGAAGTTAATTTCATTTAACCCTTTATGTACTAAATTATGAATTCATGAAAATTTTATCTTCTAAAGCATTTTTCGTAAATTTTTGAAACAACATTAAAAGATTTATATAATCATTTAATAAATTTTAGAAGGATTTTAGAAGGATTGAAGGATTTAGAAGGATTAATTAAATTTGAATTTATAGGGATTTTGTGCAATATTTAAAACCCCACTCAAATTTTTTGTTTTAAATATTTTTGTTAGTGTTTTGTAAAATTAGAAAATGTATAAATGTAATGTTCTTACAATAGAAATATAGACATATTTCAGAATTCACCCCCCCCCCCCCCAACGCCAAGAAAGCTGAAAATATGCAAAGCCAAAAGAAATCATCCTTTTAAAAATATTTTTGTTTTGTATAACCGATAATGCTTTTGGAACAAGATAAAGTAATGCATCTATTACTCATTCTAAATTGTATTATTACTAATGTATGTATTAAATGAAATTTATAACAAGATATTTTAATGGCACTTATAAGTACCGTCAGTCGATAAATGGTTAAACATAATTTCAACAAATATAATAACTAATGCAATAACTTACAAATATCAAGTTCACTTCTAATGGATTTTAATCTTCTTAACAATACATACTGAAAAACTGACGATAAAGATTATGATAATTATCGTAACTATTGTTTATCGTAACTTGTATTTTGGGAATTCGAACGTAGAATTATTCGCAACTCATCATACGTAGCGAAGTTGATACGGGTTCAGCCCGATCTTAAATTTGGCCAAAAACGGGGTTGGGTCAATTTACGATATCAATTTTTGGGCTCGAGCTCTGATTAAAAATGTAGTTTTATGCACAAACTGTAAAAAAAAAAAAAAAAAAAAAAAAAAAAAACTTGTATATTTAGAAAGAAGAATGCAAGTTTCTTGAAGTACATTGCAATCCATTAGAAATTCTGAAAGGAAATTGAATTATTGTTGAAGGGATGCACAGGGAAATAATTTATCTCACTCTGTAGCATTTCCAAGATCAGTGTAAGTAATATAAAGAAGGCGTGTGATACCTTTTGTCTATCCTCATTTTAAGTTTGACGTCCTTTTCCAGACTTACTGGAAAATGATACTCTCGTCTTAAACAAAATAGAGGTTGCTATCCAACGTAAACATTAATCCTAAATTTTAAAAAAGGTGTAAAAATAAAAACACATTAATGAAATAAAACTTAACGTTTCGGTTTATTTTTCAAAACCATCTTCAGGAGCAAACTTTTCTAAAAACACAAATTGGTCGGAAAAAATCAACATGCTACATCGTCAAAAATTACATTCAAAGATTGGATATATTTTTTGAAAATGTAGAATGTAGCTTTTTTTCCTGCCCATTTTTTTTTTTTTTTAGAAAATTTTACTCCTGAAGATGGTTTTGAAGATTGAATCGAAACGATGAGTTTTATTTTATTCATGTGTTTTTATTTTTACACCCTCTATAAATTTAGGAATAAAGTGTACGTACGTTGGATAGGAACCTCTATTTTGTTTAGTATTCGATTTTACATCGAAAGTCCTTAATTATTAGAACTATTTTCTTTTTTGTCACAAGTGTACAACCGTATTTCAAAACAATAAAAATGCTTACATTTGCAGATTTCTGCCAGTGATTGGTTATAAATAAGATAATTTGCTATATTAAACAGGTTTTTAGGAACATGACAATCAAACTCTGTCATCAGAAGTATCGAGGATTAAAATATTATTTCTATGTAGGGGAGACCGGGGCTAGTAGGCGCAGTTTTTAGTTATTGATTTTTATTATTTTTTTGTTTAAGTTTTTTAACGAACTTTAACTGCGCTTTTAAAGAACAGGCAGAATCACCCAACCGGAGCACCCACCAAATTTGGCATAGGTTCCATTGCTCCGGCTGAAAACCCTATGCACCACCAAGAAAAACCACCGCTAAGAAAACAGACCCAGAAAAACAGTAGTGAGACTCGCACTAGAAATAAAATCTACATACATAAGGTTACATAATTTGTAAACCAAAATAAAATTTAAGCAAAGAACGAGAACACCTCTCGTTAAACATCAACAGAACCAAAACAAAAATAGCACAGATATTCAAGTGACTGACTTGAAAACTTACACAAAACTAGAATCACATATTGAACTAAATTATAAATTAAATTGACCTGCAAATATACAAATTGCATTAGACTAAAATAAACGAGTCCATCGCCAAAGTCCTACAAAATAATTGTTCGTATCATAGTTCCTAAGAAGGACACCACATACACTCTGAAACACAAAGTCTGCAGGAAGTAGTCCGAAATGTTCGTAAAAAGACATAATAATGTTATTAAAAAGTTTTTAAAAGACCATCATATGTAGCCGCACAACATGCCAATCACTGTTAGCACCGAAGATAAAAAGATAGTTCCGACCAGCAGACCAAGTATTTCAATGTCACAATAAGGGCACAGGTTTACTTTCACCAGGTTGCAGTAAAAACCACAAGAAGTAGACATTCAAAACACATATTTAATAAATGAAAAATTCTTATTTAGCTTGTTATAGATATTTCGTAACTTATTATAGTTCCCACGACAGGCAAGAACTCTTCTGATATTCCATGCCACTGGACGGTTCCTAATAAAATCACATTTCTCAGCAGACACTTGCCATGAGTCAAATAAAAAATGACGAACATCGCCCTTAGTACCACACCTGCACTTATCACTCTCTGCTTTTCCCATTTTTTTTAAGATATGCCGGAAAGGCACCATGCTCTGTGTAAAAATAAACACATATCTGAGAATAACATACATAATCCAAATTAACTTTACTTAATAAGTCATATGTAAAACGACCTTTTTTACTATTATTCCAATCAGTTTGCCAATCACAAATAAGTTTTTTAGACAGACCGGCTTTTAACATGCAGATCGGCAAAGGAATGTTTTTTTCAATATCATACTCATCGTTAAGAATCACTGATTTAGCAAGGAAATCCGCTCTTTCATTTCCATAAGTGCCAATATGGGCCTTAACCCATCCTATGCTAATAATTTTATCACTCATTAATCTCAGATTATCGTAAATTCTCATTAAAAGATCATCGTTAGGGAAAAGACGCTGGAGAGAGCAATACGATGAAAAACTATCCGTAAACAAATAGAAAACTGAAAACCGTGATGACCTGCACCGATCTATTGCATCAGCAATTGCAACCAGCTCTGCCTGATAGATCGAATTATAATTCTTAAGTTTTATCCTTTTTTCAAATATAGAGTCATGGCTCCTGAACACAACATATGCTGCAGCAACGCCTTGATCCATCTTCGATCCGTCAGTAAACAGTACTGGGTGACCAGCAAATGTATTATATTTCATCATTGGACGAATAAAATTAACATTATGAGGAGAATAAAAATACGGATAATCAAAAGTTGGTATCCTTCTTACTAGTTTATCCGAATCCATGCGACAGCCACTCAATTCAATAGACGTTCTGCCACGCAGCACATTGTATTTTAAGGCTGAGATCGAAAGCTGAAGAAAAATTGGAGGAACACCAGCTAATACACAAAGCGCATCTGTAGAAGTTGTACGATAGCCATGAATAAATGAGAACAAGGCCACTCTCTGACAAGAGGATAAACGCTTGATACCGTGATACTTCAAGTCCCCCAGCCAAATCTCATGGCCATAACTTATTTGTTTCAGAAGAACTGTTTGATACCACAATTTAAGATATTGAAGAGGAGTACCCCGGTCACGAATCCTCGACTTCTTGATGTTACAGGAAAAATCTGTTACTTTAGATCTGACAGCTTCCAAATGAGGGAGCCAATTAAACAGGTTATCCAAAGTAAAACCTAAGTATAACATTGTATCTTTAACAGGAATGCTGTTATGTAAAATTTTAAAGATTGGTCTTCTTTTCTTCAACGTTTTTGTGCCAAACGTCATAGCAACAGTCTTTGATGGATTAATGGTGAGATTCAAATTATTACAAATATTATTAAAATTTTCCACATGATTATTCATTTTGTCTTCAAGCGACTGTCTTGTATCTGCACCATCAACAACAACAGAGTCATCTGCATATGAAATCAAATTCATATGCACCTTACGTGCGTTCTTCAAAATCTCGTCAGCCACTATCGTCCAAATCAAAGGGCCGAGGCATGATCCTTGCGGGCAGCCCACAAATATCCTGAACCATCGGATGCCTCTCAGAAAACGAAAACCAATTTGTCGATTAGAAATGTAACTCTTAAAAGTATACTTTATATAGCTGTAAATCGGTAGGTCATCAATAATCCGAGAAGCAACCAACCAGTCCAGGACATCGAAGGCCCCCGCAATATCAAATGAAATGGCAGAACAGTACTTGAATTTCGTAAGCTTTTCTGCAACCAAAGTCTTGAGAGAACTTAAAGCTGTGAGCGTTGACCTAGTCTCACGAAAGCCATGTTGATTGTTATCAAGAAAATTCAGGGATTCTAACATAGTTAGAACTCGCATCTTCAAAAGACGTTCGAAAACTTTACCCAAAATGGGCAGAAGAGTAATAGGCCTATATGACTTCGGAAGATTCGGTGGACGGTTTCTCTTCCTGAAAAAAATAATAACGCCTTTCTTCCAATTCGCCGGGAAATGGCCAAACCTCAGACAAGTATTAAATAACATTAACATAAGAGATCTATATTTTGTGCACATATTTTTTACTACCAAAGCATCAACGTCATCAGCTCCCGGAGCTTTATTGTTGTTCTGACACTGTAGAGCAAAGCGTAATTCACGTCGGGTAAAAGGCTTATAATCAGGGTGATCCAGAAAATCCTTATCACTAACAAAATTATGAATCTGTGCTGGAGTATTCGTGATGCCAAAGTGCTCGTTCATAAGTTGGGAAGCCACTTCATCGTAACTCGCAAATGCCGAAGAATTATCTAGAGTCATGAAAACCATGTCTGACGGTGAAGTCTTCTTGCCTGAGAGATATTTGTACAGATTACCGTAAGCGTTGTCCGTACGTTGACAAAAGCTGATCCACCCAGCGCGTTTTGCCTGACGAAGATGACGTTTATATGATCGACGAGCAGAGATATAACTATCCCTATATGCTATATTAGACAAATTTTTATGATACCTTTTATACAATGCTTTAACTTTATTTCTCTCTATGCGAAGAGCATCTGTGTACCATGTAGCCGTTGGCTTATGATTAAGTGAACCCTTTCTAAAAAAGTTATCTAAAACGTAATGCTAAAAGTCATCGAAGTTGGTCAGCCAATCTTCCAATCCATCTACTCCCTGTACTCTTTCAAGAGTGCTCTGCAATCTGTCGTTCATTCTTCCAAAATACTTGTTGAACTTCCTCATAGACTTATTTTTAGTTTTATACCTCAGATTTGTAACATTTAACGGTACCAATTTCATATCAAACTTTATGTACCTATGGTCCGAGAAAGAAAATTTTTTATCGTCAACTTGCCAAGAATTCAGGTATTGCACCACGTCAGTACCAGCCAAGGTGAGATCCGGGCGGCCTTTACATTCACCACGAACAAAAGTGTGAGGAGCATTAGGATGATTCAGAATCCTGAGATTACCCATCATCAAGTAATGCTGAAATGTTTCCGATCTATCGTCTTCTCTGGTATAACCAAATGTCATCAGAGAAACATTGAAATCACCACCAACAATAAGTGACGAGCAATCTTCAAAATAATTGATCCAACACGATATGTCAGAATCAATATTACTCGAAGGGGCTGAGTAGACTGAGCCAAGAGTCAGTGAAGTCTGTTCAAAAGTCACCGTAATAAAAACACTGTTTGGGGTGATTAAGCTTATAGTGCAATTCATGGTTTTATTAGTACACAGAATGGAGGAGGTGTTATTTAAAGAAGAAAATATTAACCAGTCTGGTAAAATCCCAGAAACTTTACCACCGTAAGCATGTGGATCCTGACAAAGAAAAAACAAAACGCCCTCCCTCTCCACATAGTCAAACAAAGCTTCACAAGCATCGGTACAATGGTTAAGATTAATCTGAACTATTCCAACACCACTAGATAGTAAATCCTTTGACATGACCTATGTTATAATCTCCATCAAATCAAACCATCACGGTAGGCTTTAAAAGTCGGACAGTCAGAACTGTCAGCACGATGCCCAGTGTCCGTGTCCACATCCTCTTCTTTTTGACAATTTACACAAGACTCTGTTTAAACTGTGCAATCACTCAATCGATGGTCACCCGCACACTTCGAGCATTTCTGATCGCCCTGACAGTTGGATGCGAGATGACCATATCCTTGACATTTAAAACATCTTATTATCTGTAAAAAATCCACGATTCTATAACGATTAAAATATATGCAAATACGTCTTCTTCCAATCAGACATCTAAACACATCATTATCGACATCCAGTACCCAGTTCACCTTACCCATTCTAGTACCAATCTTTCTTACCACATCAATATCTCTGTCCTGATCCAACCCCTCATAAACCAATGCCTCCTTAACAGAATCAAGAACCATACTCTCGTCAATTTCCTGATCCAGACTCAATAATAGCAATCTTGATCTTCGTCTCTGTAGCGCTGATATTTTCACTTTATTTCCCAGTGGCTCAATTTTCTTAATCAACTTGTCTGACTCTTGTTTAGATTTCACCTTTAGCACCAACTGGCCACTCTTTTTGTTGTTACCACATCCGAGAGCTTTGGAAACTCCATATCCCGCTTGGAAAACCTTCTCAGCTCTCCCCTGATATCATCCACCGTGCCTTCACTGGGTGTTATCAAATCCGAGAACTCTGTATCCACTCTTGACGGCTTAGATTTATCAGCACGATCCGCCAATCTATAAACCGGAGTTGAGTCCAAAGTACCTGATCTCCTCATCAACAACGCCTCGTAAGCCTTGCTATCCGTAATCATTGTCCGTAATTTCGTCTCACTAGATACATAATCCGTGTGTGCCTTTACCAATCTTAGATTAATATAATCCAAGCATTTCTTTATAGTATTTAAAATTTCACGGGTTACTTTACCTCCGCTACTCTTGGCCTGTTGACCCTCCAATAATTCATACATATATGAGTTAACCTTTTGCACAGCTTCCGGGAACTCATCATCCGCTAGACCCTCCAGAAACTTATCCACTTTCGCCATGATCAAAATCAAATTAACCGCCAGAATAGACCACAAAAGACCACCAAAATTTTATAAAAATAACTAAAAATTAATCAGAAAAACCCGAGCCAGAGACCCTCTATCAAAAAATCACATAAAGAAAAAAGCCACCGTCGATGAATATGAAGCTGATTACAAACAGCACTAACTTTCACTATATATGTAGAGCTAGTCTCTAACCCAAATAGCAACAAAAACTGATAAACAAAAAAAAAAAAAAAAAAAAAAAAAAAAAAAAACGCAGCAGAAAGCAACTAGAGAAAGACAGTAAAAAAGTAACTAGGCAACCGCCGCTTAAATGGATCAATACCAATGCCGGATAAACGGGTCAGTAAAGAAATACGTCATAGACAGCTGATAAACCTCTGATTCAAAAACAATACCAAGTCAACTCATAAACAAACAAACTAAAGCACTCCCACGACACGTGACCCAGACTAACTCAGGCTAGGACACAACAAGAAAACAAAAGAGAGCCCAACTAAAACTATGACGCAATAGCACTTAAAAAAAGAAACTCAGAACGACTCTCCCACGACACGTGACCCAGACTTAGCCAGGCTAGGACACAACAAGAAAACAAAAGAGAGCCCAGCTAAAACTATGACGTAATAGCGCTGAAAAAAAAGAAACTCAGGACAACTCCATCTTACAAAACTCCAAACTAAACTAAAACCTAAAGACAGCTCAACACAAAGAAAAACAAGTAAGCCTAACTTAATAAGCAGGAAAACAACTCAACACGACACTGAGCTCAAAATGGCGACGTAAATACAGAAAAAAGAAATGCCCACCGAAAACTTAAAAGAACTATTAACAAGTAATTAATATATGCAGAACAATAATATACATATCCAGAGAAAGAAAAATACTAAGTGAGTACTTATGAAAACTTATTAAACTGATATAATAAAGTAAAAGTAGTAAAATATTAGTAAAAAGATTGAAATGCCAAAAGCGCAATGCTTTCACATGTGCTTCGGCAACGGAAAAATAAACTAAGTTCAAAATATGCCTAAATATCAAAATAATCTCAAAATAAATACATAATATGAAACTGAAATGAATAAGTTAACCATGAATGCAAAAATAAGCTAATTTAAATAAATATTTACCGATTTAAAGGAACTTTGAAAATGAGCTCGAAAAATCACGTCAAACATCAATGGCGCACAGGGTTTAAAGAACAGGCATTGGGCTATAAATACCCGGAGTTTTAAGTTTGTAGCTTTTGTAGTTTATGTTTAGCAGAAGCCTAAATTGAAAGGAAAATTGTGCGCCAATCTGCCTCGTCACGGGGCACGTTGCCTATACCTATGGGGTAAGTTGGCGCACACTTTATAAAAAATTAAATTAAACTCAAATAAGACACGCAGTTAAGAGAAATCAATTTCATTATTACCAGTGAATTTAATCAAAGGCGTTATCGCCGTACAGTGTAAATTCTAAATTATACAGACATAAAAAGAATGAATAAAACATTAACATTGAGTAACTTCTATCCTACTCGATATTACCATCACAGTTACAGTTGTCACAAATAAAAAATCGAATGTCTCCGTTTGGGTAAGTCTCATGTGCCCAAAATCTTGCATTATAACCACTTTTCTCTTTGTTGACTGTATTTCAAGCTACCAGCACACACCAGACACCGAGCCAACTTGCCCCGTGTTCAATGCGCCTACTAGCCCCATAACAAATTTCTTCACAAAACGGAAACGTAACCTTCTAAACATAAATAATCCAAGTAAATCACATATGCGATAGGTACAGTTAATCATACACTAAGAAAAATTGCGCAAGTTAAATAGAAAAAGAATTAAGCAACAAAAAATTACTTATGAGTGCAAAAAACAGAAAAATCGCAACAAATGTCTACTGCACGTAGGTAACGGTGCAAAACTACAATGGAGATTGTAAAAAGCAATAAGAAAGGCACTCTGTGACTGGTTGCGCAAGCTATCCACAAACAGGCGATTTATGAAGACTGCGTCTACTTACCCCTGTAGCCAACTACCCATGGTCTCCCCTACGCAGAGATTTTTAAGTGAAAAAAAATTCTTTAAACAATTTAAAAATGTAATTACCATTACCTACTGCGTACTTGCGGAATTGGGCTCGAGCATATTAAGAATATGATGACACACAATTTTTCGTGGCCGATCACGGATTTCAAATTGTCTGGCTCTAGCGCCTAAAAAAGAGCCATGAAAAATATATTTAACGCTTTAAGAGAATAAAATAAATTAAAATAATAGGCAAAAATCTACGTCTTGTCAAATTACAATATTGAATTTTGGTTTCGAAAAAGGTATCGGTACAGATTTTTCTACTTCCAGAATACCTAAAGAAATCGTGAAAGAAAGGATTTGAAAATTTTTAAGAAGTTTTCTTACTCATTACACTGTCAGAAAATTTCGCCTGTATACAGTAAATTATTCATCATTCTTAAACAAATAATTTACGTACTCCTAGAAAACATGCTTTTCCGTTAATTCTTCCCAAAAATCTGAAAAAGAGAGGGTTATTTCGCCTTGCACGCATGCGTAATGGCTGCATAAATTCTAAAGTTCAATTTTTTTTTTTTTTTTTTTTTTTTTTTTTTTTTTAATGAAACACTAAAAATTCAAAAAATAAAAATTTCTAATTTATTTAAAAACTAACAAACAAAAATAAAGCTTTCGAACTAATGGAAGTAGCAATTTTCTCATTCATTTTTATTTATTCGCAATTTATTTTTAGACTATTAAAAAAATTCCAGCATGTAAAACGTATTCTAAAGAATATATTTAAAAATATATAGTACTCAGTGTTGCCAGATTGAGGACTTTTGACTGTCACCACTTTTTTTAAAATGGTATAATTCGCCTTATTTTACAGAATTTCCAATCTATTTTTGAATAGGCTGAATATTTCTATTTCAATAAAGCTGTGACAAATCAACAATTTGGGCACAAAAATGTCACCAATCTGGCAACACTGATAGTAGTTCAATTATTTTTTAAAAATCGGCTTTATTCAAAAAAGCTAACATTTCTTCTAGAATTTAATTAAAATTATAATATTGATATTTTACATCTAATAATTGAAGTATGTCTTATTAAAAATATCTGTAATATGCAATAATTTTTATTCTTTTGTTATTCTCTAAGTGTTACAACACTAACCATTATTTCATAACAGCAAAGTCTCCCTGCAATTATATTCAAATTTGCGAGTTTTCTGAACAAGAAATTTATCATGCAATCTCCTCGTTTGAAGAAAACTCATATCTTCATTTTAAGTTCGCTCTATACCAGGCGCTCGTTGGTTGAGTGGTTAAGGTACTCGATTCGAAACGCGCACTGCAAGATTCAGCACCAAGGTTGTCCACGGAAAAAGAGATGGGAGTTTTTTAAAAATGTCCTTTTTTTTCAAATTATGGAAATTTGCTGTTCTAGAACGGGAAAAGAAGAACGGAAATTCCTTCAGTTCGCAGATATTTTCTTTCTTGACACAGAGAAAAAAGAACTGTACATTCTTCAATTCTCAGATATATTCCGGTAGTAGTGCTGCCAGGAATGTTTCCGAATTGAAGAAAGCATTTCTGAGAGTGTACACAGAATTTACTTTGAAAGTTTAGAAAAAAATTCTAGAGAGCATTCAAGCCGTAGATGCAGTTTCCTTGCCAAATATCAAAGTTTCAGTCCCAGTAGCTGCAGTGAAAATAGAAATAAATGCATATCTACATCATATTTACATAAGATTTATAAATATGTGAAAATGTGTATGTGTAATATATTATAAATGAAACAACAAATAAGCATTAAAAGAGGAATTAGAAATAATTACACATCATCTACATTCAAGAAAGAAATAGTACTAAGCATTGTTCATTCACAAAGCATGTCATCACAATGTCATCTTTTCCTTTTATTGATATCTCAAAATAATATTTTCGGTATGTCATTTATTAGATCTATGTGTATGGAGGAAAGTAGATTGTCTAAAGAGTTGGATAAATTTGGATTTGGTGTCTTCAAGTAAGTCCAATTAATCGTCCGAAGCCCTTTATTCTTCTACTTATTCCGACATTTTTGCGGAAGCAAGGTTCGTAGGTCTCCAGCCACGTCCCGAGTAAAAGACACTGTAGCGAAAGCCAGGAAAAAAAAATCAAAAATTGAAACCGGACAAATTTAAAAAAAGAATTTGTACAAATTAATGACACCGAAAAGCAAAAAGGCAGAACAGCGTAAGTGTTAGCACCAGTCACTGACTTCTGACTTCGAGCTGTCTTGTATCCAGTGCCGGCAGAAATGTCCGACGCAGGTGGTGTTGGAAACGGTAATAATCTTGATTATTCTCCGGATTCGCACTCAGGCAAATTTCTTAAATTCACTAATCTATCGATTAGTAATCTCTCTCAGGAAATTCTTGATAGATTCGATGACTCTGGTAGTTTCGTTTCTTATGTAGCTTATATGGATACGTATGAACCATTCACGGATCATATGGAGATCCCCGTAAGATCAAACCTGTGTCATTATTTAACTACACGGGCAGAAATTCTTGAAATGGTTCCAAGAGGGATCCTTCGTCTTTTTAAAGACGATGGCTCAATAAACACTTTTATGAAACATCATAAGTTAGAGTTCGGCCCAATCTGGGTTGGGTTGATTGATGACGGCCGAATATCTTCACGAGGGATATAGGCCCGGGGGGGAAGTGCCCTCCGTGGGGGTCTTTCTAAGGGAACCTAATCCGTATTTACGCATGGAAAATCCACGGCTCGAAGACAACCACGAAAACGGCCCAATCTGGTGGGTTAAACTTGAGGGAAAAGACGGTTTTAAACCGGTTAAAAGTAAATCGAAAAGGACGTTTAAAAATAAAACTAAAAGCAATGATGAGGAAAATTCCCAACCTAAAAAGAAAATCGCGAAAGATAACAGGGATAGCGAGTCCGCTATAAATTTTGATATTAATATGAAAGAAAATGACGATTCTTCTATGAGTGAGGTGTCTAGACCCTCCTTCCCTCAGTAAATCCGTCTCTACGATGCCAGATTATTTCGATTTAGAAAGTATCTCTAGTGCTCGCACTGAGAACTTACCCAAAGAAGGTTTGAACTTCCCAAATGATAATGAAGATAGCGCCACTAGAGCACCCAAACCTATTACGATTCCGTATCAAGAGAACATTACGGCACTTATTAGGAAAATTGCGCATGATTGCGACTCAAAATTTTACGTAAAAGTTGTAGGATGTTGGATGAAACTATTCGCAGATTCCATCCCTACTAAGGAAAAAATTATAGATTACTTGAAAGAGAAAAACATCCAGTTTTACTTTACGCCCGACTCCAGGGCCTCTCTGAAAGCAGTCATTAGGGGTCTCCCCACGCGTTTTAATCTTGATGAAATCAAAGATGAACTTCAAAATGAGGGATTTGAAATTACTAAAATTGTACAAATGTCCAGCAGAAAAAACAAAAGAGCTTTACCGCTCTTCCTTATTCCGCGCAAGGAAAGTTCGAAAAATATTTTTAAAATTAACTCAATTCATTATTTTCGAGTTCAAATTGAAAGTTATAGAGCTCCTAAAAAAGCTCCGTAATGTTTCAATTGTCAAAAAATTTTTCACCACTCAAATAATTGTTTTATTAAACCGCGATGTGTTCAATGTGATGAACATCATAAAAGTAACGAATGCCCAAAAAAGAAAATTGTTTCTCCAGAAATTAAACCAAATCCGATCTGCTGCAATTGTTCTGACTCACACCTTTCCGCTGATGTAAGAAATAAACCCTTTAAAAATAAATCTTATGCGGATATCGCAAAAGCCAAAAACAACCCTGTAAATCCTGAATCAATTCAAAATTCTAAAAATCAATCTGTTCCGAATTACTCGGCACCTATCTCCCATGATCCGATTTACCAGAGTCACGAACTTGGTAACGATGTTATGAAACTGTTTAAAATTTTAGATAAAATTAAATTAGAACTCCAAATTAATTCATTCTCTGATCTTACTAACTATCTTGAAAAACTTTACTTAGATATTCAAAAGCAATCTGATATTGCCAACAAAACTCTTAAATTTATGGACGGAATGTCCAATTATTCAAAAAATATTAATGTTAAAAGCTCTAATTCTAAGAAAATGTAATTTTTCTGTCAGTACTCGAAGGATCAGACTGTTAACTTCTCTTGGCCAATCAAATTGCAGTATTCTCCAGAGGCTCCGCCTCTTTTACCCAGCGCTTACTTAAGCGACTTTCCTCAACGGATGGAAGTCTTTTTAATCTAATGTATGGTCTCTGAAAAGAGTCTTTTTTTTATGGGGCACTCCCCGGTAGCTTTTTCGTCTTTTCCTTCTTTTTTTGGAACTAATGGAATTTTCTTTCTTTTTTAATTATTTTTTTTCTTTTCTTTGTTTTTTTTTCTTTTTCACATATGTTATACTAGTACTTATGTACTTTGTTATTTTTTGTTAGTCTTTTCTTTTTCTTAAAAGTAAATTTAACTTTTGTGGCTACCAGCCACGTTTAAACATTATTTTTTTTAAGGCTCCCTATTGCCCTTGCAACACAATCACCTATCCACTGGATGTAAAGTTGCAACGCAACTAGGTAATCCATTCTGCTGCTCACATTGTTCCATTGTTCCATTGATGGAAGTCATTCCCCCCTCTCCTGGCGAACGCGTCAGACGTGTGTACACGTACAGCGGTGCGGGCCAGCTCTTGTCAGAGCTAGGATGAAAGACTCTTAGCGTCGCCACCGGCACACGGTTGACTGCATAAACCAGTGAGAGCGGGGAAGCAGCATTAAATGCTGATAGGAAGATTTTAATTAATGTAAATATTTTTTGTAAATAATTTTGTACATAAACTTTTTCAAAGTGTTAGGAAAAATTTTAACTTAATTTTATGTAAAAAAATGTATGGTCTCCTGAAAGGGGTCTTTGTTTTTATGGGGGTTTTTCCGGCTAGCTTTACCATCCACCCACCCTGCTTGCTTTTGCATCTTTCCACGCCATGATGTCTGCACGCTCACGACTGTTTTTCACTTCATGTCTTCAATCCAGTCCAGTCTTTTTTCACTTGTCCTGATGCCGGGGATGTGTGGGGTTGCCCACGGGTGCCTCGGTCAAAACTGTATTCGAAGTCGCGGAAAGGCAGGGCTTGGGGCGATAAAGTTACCAAACGACTCCTGCCACTTCGAGCCTATTATTAGTCTCGGTGGGCGGGTGGGTCAACGGCCGCAGCGAGCGGCCTCTTTTCGCCCGCAGCTCTTTATTCTTCTACTTATTTCGACATTTTAGAGGAAGCAAGGTTCGTAGGTCCCCATCCACATCCTGAGTAAAAGACACTCAAGCGAAAGCCAGGAAAAAAAATCAAAAATTGAAACAGGACAAATTTGAAAGGGAAATTAAACAAATTAAAGGCACCGAAAAGGGGAAAGGAGGGGCTTGGGTCGATGAAGCCACCGAACGACTCCTGCTACTTCGAGCCCATTATTAGTCTCATTCGAATTAGTAATAATAATTCGAATTGTCTAACACTGAAATATATTTACTTTGAATTATTCAAAGTATTTGCTTCCATGTACAATTTCATAAGTCTCATGTAAAACCAATACGTTTTAGAGTATGATAGAGTATAAAATAATAAATAAATAAATATAAGTGATAAAAATTCTATACAAATATCATTAAAAAAATGTATGAAGTCATTTATATTTTTTATTTTGTTTATTATATATCGTCTGTCATTGATTAACATAATACGCATTTTTAAATAAATGGAAAACAAGTTTAGAAAATCTATGAACAAAGAGGGACGAACTTGTATACTGGAATTCTAAGCACAGTAGGAATTTACTAATTACATACATTGCGAGTTTACATCAGACGAGGTTGTTATGCACTCATGTATATTTCTATTAAGAGCATATGTATTTAGAATATTCGTTGAAAATTGTCAGTTACACTCACATGATATTTGATTTCGCAGGCTTAAATATTTGTCGACGAAACATGTTTTATAGAAATATGTGGATAAAGCATGAATAGATTGCTTGTTAAGCACATCTAAAATATTTATGCTTCAAATGACCGGAATTTTCACTAAAAATAGTGTGTTAAAATCTAAAATTAAATAGATTTCGTTGAAATAAAATAAAATTTGTTTGAAACGAACGCTGATAGAGGAAAATAAAACTTTTGAAACATACACAGTAAAGACATCCTCTGACTACCGTAAGTAATGCATTCCGAAAACTTTTACGTAAGTCGAATTTGTAAATTGATTATGTAAAATTTCGTGCGAAACTGCAATATTTATTATATATATAATATTATTATATATAAATATTAACGATAAGAACGATGATAATTTTTAACGACTTAGAATTTAGTACAGTACCTATTAATGAACATAATACATATCTATATATATTAATAAAAAACCTTTTATGGAATGCGGATTTATAAATTTAACTGTGATGAATTAATTTAAACATTTTTCAATCTACATTAAACGAACAGGTAAAGGTAGAAGAAAAAATACACTCGTTCCTTTTCTTTGAAACTTTAAAATTAGCTTTCGTTCTGGTTTAATTCAGCTAACATAATTGTTACGGTTGAACCCCATATTTTTTGTCTCATTTTAATTATATTTCAGATTGTTTAGCTAAAGATTTGATTGTATATCCTAATCAAAATTATAACTCTCACTAATATATAAAACTATATTACTATATTATGATTGTGGCTATTATCTGCATATTTTATTTTTTAAATAATTATCAAAAGTATGCAAATGCATATCAGACGCGCTAGTATGTTCATAAATGCAATTTTCGAGATTTAATATGTAACTGCGATTTTACATAAGTCGCATAATGCGTAATTCGAGGGATGACAATATTCAACTTTTAAATGCATGTATTTCGTAATCTCGCGTTTCATGTAGTGTAATTCAGGACAGCGGTACAATAATTTACACGATTTTAGAGGACAACAAACATTTTTGCAAAGGAAACTAGGATCTCAATTTATGAATTTAGAAATTCAGAGTGTCTCAATTAATATTCGCAAACGGATTTTTGTTCCTAAATTTACCAATAATGGAAATATATTAACAGTAATTCCAACAGAGTTACTTTCTTTTCTCTAAAATGCAATGATGTCGCGCGAAATTTCTACTAATTCGCATATAGCGCAGAACTAGATGCGTCGAAATCCGGAATGTAGTTGAGAATACATAAGGTGTCACTTACCGAATTAATGTGTTTTTCGTAAATGTCAACTTATTTGAAATAAATCAAGGTATGTTGACCTTCATTATTTCTCAAAAAAAAAAAAAAAAAGAAAAAGACAAAAATACAGGTTTAGAAGGGTCCGATATTGAATGAATCGATTTTGACATCATTTTCCTACATTTCTACATTTTATTTTACTATTCAGAAGTAATTAAATCATTCATTGTTAACTAGTTTTTATTTAATAAAACATTAATAATAACTACAAGTTGTACACATAACATTTTCATTCTGTTCTAATAAATATTATGTGTCTTGATTAAATTGCAGAATTCAAATTAAAATTAAACAAAACGGAAATTGTATGTCAAATGTAGCAAATGTGGTACGTCCGTACTATAAATATTTTTTTTAAATATCGATACCTTGGTGTAATAGGTGTTGCACTCTTATGCAAAGATGCATGCAGACAAAATTCATTACAGTGTATTAAATTCTGTGTAACGGAAATAATATGACTTCATCTTAAATAGGACGTAATCACCATGGCAACCTAGAATAATTAACTGCCGTGGGATATCATTGAATTTATTACGTATGATAGGATTTAACAGAATGAAGAAAACTTTTATTAATATCTTTTAGAATTTTGATTCAATTTTCAAAAAATTTGAAGAGACTCGACAAAATTCTGCAATAATTATATATATTAAGTTTCAAACCATTCGGTTGAGGTAGTTTTTGAGCAGTTATATGCGGACAGACGGACAGACAAGACGACGAGTATAGGTGCTACGCATTTATATAATTACGAAATAATAATTTACGAAAACAAAATATTGGCAATTAACCGAGATATTAATTAAAAACCTAACTAGAAAAAACGCGAGACGGACCAAAGAGTTGTTACATAGTTGCGACCTCCTTTCGAATCGCTCCGGGCACAATGACAAGTTTAAACTTTGTACAAGGTTTCTGTTTTAAGTAAGGCGAATCATAGCGAAAAATACTTAACTTTTTAATTCCGACTGAATTTAATTATTAAAGGGAATTATTGAAAAATAATTCATAGAATAATTTGAAGTTTTTTAGAAAGTCTTGTTGTTGTAGCAACGTTTTTTCGTAATATTAGAGTGAGTAATTAATAAATCTCTTGCTTGTGTGCGAGCAAAACTCGCACTTGACCGATTTTTTCAAAATGATATTTATTACACTTCGATTCTAAAGCAACTCTAAAATACGCTTCTATTTTAAAAATACTTTTAAAAGCCTCTGCTTTTCGGAAAGAAAAATGTAAATAAAAATTATATGAATCCAAATTAACAAATTAAAAAAATATATATATTTAAAATTTTTTTCCTTCAAGAGTGCGAAATATAAATGACAAGTGGAAAAATTAAAAGCGTTTACTTTTTGGAAAAATTTGCTGTAAATAAAAAATATATAGTAAATGCATCCAAATAATAAATACGAATAGTATTTTTTTTAATTTAATTTTAAAATTGTTTTTTTCAAAAGTCAAAATATAATTGAAAACCGGAAAAATTATACAGAAACATAAGTGAACAATAACTCTACTTGTTTGTGGAATTTGTCCATTATAGTCTATAATGACCGATACCGAGTTTTATAATGTTACACAACTTGCTCGACTACATATGAATAGGCGCTGTTCGCTGTCAAATACGCCACGCGAAAAAACTTTTTCACGCGAAATTACAATAAGAGTTTTCTAACTAGTAAATCTGCAGATCAGGAGCCTCAACATCAGATTTGCATCTTCTTCTTTTTAATACACTTTGCGTATTATTCAACTTCCTCCAAATCGCAATTTATTTTTTTTCAAATTATATAAATATTTATAAGAATAACAAATACTTCGTAAAGTTTCAGAAATTAACCCTTAAAGCTCCGACGTCACTTACACAAATTTTATTCGAGCGGCACCACTTTTTTAAAAGAAGTTTCCTTCAAGTACACAATTTCAAAAATGCTCTGATTA